>CM062256.1:3500030-6000030 GCA_031216405.1 Syzygium malaccense | reverse complement strand
TCACCATTTCTATAAGGGTGCAATTGCACCTTTCGGCTACACCATTTTGCTTAGAACTCCCAGGCATAGTAAATTGAGCCACTATTCTAGAATCCTCTAAGTATTTGGCAAATGGCCCCTTAAGCTGTCCAACATCACCATGCTTACCATAATACTCTTCACCTCGGTCAGATCTAACAACCTTTATGACTTTTCCCAACTGTTTCTCAACTTCAGTCCGAAAAATCTTGAATTTGTCAAGAGATTCAAACTTTTCTTTAATCAAGTACATATAGCCATATCAAAAATAGTCATTAATAAATGTGATGAAAGAAAAATTTCTACTCATGTTAGTGTGAATGACCTCCAACAGATCAGAACTTCGGACTGCAGTTTTCTTCCTTATCTTGATCATTTTACCTCTACAACAGTCAACGCATGTCTCTAGGTCATCTTTAAAAGTAGGCAGGACGTTAGTCTTTATCAACCTTTCTACTCTATCCTTAGAGATATGACCAAGCCGTTTATGCCACAATGCATAAGACTATTCCTTAGGTAGTGATCTCTTGGAAACAATCTTTTCAGCTGTATAAGCGACGTATATGTCATTGGGAGACAAACACGATCTGTACAATCCATTGGACATATTACAACACTCAACCTTATTTGAATTAAGAAACAAAGAAATAACATTGTTCTTGATTTCGAAAGAATAGCCATACATGTCCAAACACAATACGGAAACTAAGTTCCGTCTAAAAGAAGGTACATAAAAAGTGTCTTTCAACATTAATCTAAAATCAGAGTCTACAATCAATATAACATCTCCCACAAACATAACATCGGCTTTCTCGTTATTTCCCATAGTGAGTCTTGACTCATCCTAATTTGGCTTCCTCCAATTTAGGAATCATGTATGGTAAACGCAACATAATTAGTTGCACCGCTATCGAGCCACCAAGAACTGGATAGTGCTTCTGATAGGTTGGATTCACAAACAAGTGCCAAAGAATCATTATCTATAAGCTCACGTTTGGACAACCAAGTTTTGAATTTTTCACAGTCATTCTTTATGTGACATTTCTTCTTACAAAAGAAGCAGCGGTCATAATCCCTTTTGAAGGATGTTTTCTTTGGATCCATATTGTCAGATTGACCAGTAGTGTCATGAGTACCTTTATGAGTACGATTTTTGGATTTCTTGTCCTTCCTTTTGTGAGAACCAGAAACATATAAGGCTAGATGCCCTTTTTCCTTCTTAAGTTTCTCTTCCTCTGCCACCACCCTTGCTATCAAGTCATTAACTGACCAAGTCTCATCTTGGAAATTGTAATTTGTCTTTATAATCTCAAAATTAGGTGGAAGGGTGTTCAGGGCTTAATGCATAATGCAAGCATCAGGAATGGAAACATTAAGAGCTTGAAGTTTCGTCTTTAGGTCTATCATCCTAAAGACATAATCTCTAACCCCAGCAGTACCATCATACTTCGTATTGAAAAACTTTTGAAGAAGTGTACTAACTTCAGCATTAGATGAAATGCGGTTTCTAGCCTCTAAGGCTGCCATCATTTCCTTAGCAGTACAGTCAGCTGGCAAACCACTTTTCAAGTGTTCTTAAATAGATTTCTTCATTGTTAATAAGCAAATCCGATTGCGCTTTTCCCAGGCAGTATAGTCCATTTTCTCAGCTTTAGTACTGGTGGCCATGATATCTGCCGGCTTATCTTTTGTAAGAGCAATGTGAACATCTGCCAGCGCCATTCCAAATAGAAAATCTTCTTTTCATTTCTTAAAGTTTAACCCAGTAAGGACCTCAATGGAAATGGAATTGTCATTTACAGAAAAGGTGACCGGAAAACAAATAAATAATACAATCAGCATCATGTGAGTACGTATCCAAGGAGTGATATATATCATCACATAATCACCTTTGGGCAGAAAATATGACATGCAGTTATACACTTTCCACATGACAGCGGCCATGAGAACATATCCTAATCTTTCGTGAAATCACCACCTTTAGGTGTATGAACCACTAAGATCAGTCATTTCTCAAGCACATGTTATACATGTACCCCTCCATGAACCAATACAAGATCACCTCATTTAGGAGTATGATCACACAATAGAACAAGATACATTGGACCACAATATGAGATCGATATTTCTCAAACCCAGTCAAGTGTGCCACTTTGGTAGTCACTATCCAACTGAATCCTTGAAAATCTCTCATACTAGGGATATGAGCTTTATGTATCACATTCACTATATACATGTAATGCTAGACGTAAAGATAGGGGCGTATATCTCTGAAATTACATGTCATGCTAATTATATTGTTCCATTCATTGATAGACAATGAATTACACTCTACACAGTCCTTATATGGTGATATACATGTGAACTACCATATGCATTTCCAAAACCATAGAGAAATACAAGAAAATACGCAAAAATACGCGTATATAGGGTTCTATACGTATTTTCACTTATGTAAAAGCTTCAAACATGTAAAATAAATACACTACAATGTCGAGAATCTCGATGCGAGCCCATCGGTACCAAGAACGTCCCAAACGGACGTCGAACGCCCCTTCACGCTCTGCCAGAAGGCGCGGCGCGTGCGTACGTGTTCAACCGGTCAAACAGGTCTAAACAGCCGGTCCGACAGGTTGACCGGTCCGACCAGTCAATGGTCAACAGACTGTTCGACCGATTGACCGGTCAGGTCGAGTCGAAATTTAGGTCAGGTCAACGGTCAAGTCGGGTTAGCATCCGGGTCAACCGGATCCGCACCCCCTGCCGACGTCATCTGCCAGTTACCGGTGGTTACCGGTGAAAAACGCGCCGGTTTGGCACGGCCACTATGACGCCCCAGAACGTCACGCGCGACACGTACCAAACAATATTATTAATAAATTGGCCAGCGAAAAACAAAGACTAAACATGAATATCACACAAATTTAGTCAAAATACTTTTCCAACTCATTAATAAACCCTTATCAGATTTACAATCCAGACAAAGCATCAAACAAGTACAAAAAAACAAAAACTGGGTAGGTCAGGGTTGCCTATCTCCAACTAGAACCTTCATCAAAAGTCTACCTAAAGTCCGAAGCTGTCACGGGTCGATCACTTCACCCTCCGCTGCGGAACCATCATCGTCTAAGTCGAAGCCCCTCAACGGGCCAATCAACTCACCCTCCAAGTTGAAATACCAAGCAACAAAAAGATAAGAAACCTATTCCGGAAGTCTCACATCAACCCATATTGTAGAATTACACTTAGTATATACGGCATCAAACTCCGGCGCAAACACATCCTTATAAACAGCATCAAAAAGAACAGGACTCCAAAAACGTAGGGGCCGTAGAACATCCATCCTACAAGTCTGAAAAAAATGGAATGAGCCGAAACCCAGCAAATGAAATCTCTAGTTTTAAGTTAGGAAAATCAGTTTACCACTTCCCCTGGCATAAACACAAATGCAGGCATAGCAAATGATATGCATAGAACTTGAATACAAGGTATACATTTTCCGTCTGGATGTGCCGCAAAGTCTGAATAATGCAACATATCATGATATTTCCGCTTGGACACAAGCATGATGTAAAACATTTATGCTCATGCGATTAAGTTCATTACTTCATCCTCCCGAACACTCCCGGTAGTGGTGGCCACGGTTCGGAACCGACCGGTTCCGGTTCAGAACCGGCGGTTCCAGTTCGTGGCCAAGTGTGAACCGGAATCGGAACCTCCTCTGGCGGTTCCGGTTCCGGGTCTGAACCGTCCGGTTCAGGGCCGGTTCCAATTTTTTTTCTATTTTTTTCTTTTCCTTTTCGTTTTCTTTTTTTTTCTTCCTCCGCAGCCGGCCATAGCCGGGGTCGGCGCGGAGGTCGGCGGCCTCAGGCGAGGCGGCCCTCGCCGGCGTTGGGCGAGGCCAGCCCTCGCCTGGGCTGGGCGAGGCCGACCTCGCCCGACGCTGGCGAGGTCGAGCCTCGCCCGACGCCGGCGAGGTCGAGCCTCGCTAGATCTGGCGAGGCTCGACCTCGCCAGCGTCGGGCGAGGCCGGCCCTCGCCGGGGCTGGGCGAGGCCGACCTCGCCCGACGCTGGCGTCGCGAGGTCGAGCCTCGCCCGACGCCGGCGAGGTCGAGCCTCGCTAGATCTGGCGAGGCTCGACCTCGCCGGCGTCGGGCGAGGCCGGCCTCGCCCAGCCCAGGTGAGGGCCGCCCTCGCCCGACGCCGGCGACCTCCGCGCCGGCCCCGGCCATGGCCGGCCGCGGAGGAAGAAAAAAAATATAATATAAATTATAATTTTAAAAAACAGAAACAAGAAAAAAAGACAAAAGAGAAAAAGGAAAAACAGAAAAGGAAAAGAAAAAGAAGAAAAACAGAAATGAAAATAAAAAAAATTTAAAAAATACTATTCTTGTGAATTGTGATAGAACATTATTCAATATAAATTGTGATTAAAATACAAATTGTACTCAAATTTGATGACAAAAAGACAAGAGAGAAAGAGAGGGCTTCAACTTAATAAATTATCATTAAACACGTTACAATTCGTTACAACGATCTTAAAAAAAAGGAGTACAATATATATACCCTAAAATCATCCCAAAACCTAAGCATTCCGTGCGTAGGGGACCAAAGGTCACATATCGTCGGATTATATTTCGATTTCCCTAAGCTCACGTGGGCGTACCCGGTATGAGAAACAAGAGTTCTCGAAATATTTGCCAACTCCAATAGTTCTTTTAACCTCAATCGTCACTACCCGTTTCAGTACCGATACTGGTAGCGGTAGTATCTCCGTCGTTAAAGAATTCGGATTCATTATTCCGATCTATCTCTTGTTGCTGGTATTGAGCCTTCGTCCAATCAGCAACACAAGCTTGCATCTCCACTGATTCTGGATCTAATCTTGAACGATGTTCGTTCAAACTATTACCTCCGGCACTGAATGCTTGTTCGACCGCAACTGTGGAACAAGGGGTTGAAAAAATCTGTTTTGCAATAAGAGAAAGGATTGGATATTGGCTTGCGTGCCTCTTCCACCAATCCAAAATTAAAAAATCTGTACCACCTTCGACTTCAGTAAACTCAAATAAAATGGTTAGATAACTCTCTAATTCAGAAATATTTCCCATTACTCCCTTTTGTTTTTTTTGTCTATGTAATAAAAGTTTGTACCCTCTACTAATTTTACCTGTATTGTCATTTTGTATCTCCGTAGATTGAGAAGATCCAATATCACCTAAATTATATTTAGTATAAAATTCATTATATAATTCTATTATTACGTTTTTAACCTCACGTACGATGGCTGTAATATTTGGCATGTCATAATGTAAACATTGATAATATACACGCAAAAAATCATTTAAGCCATCCAATTTGCAACGTGGATCAAAAACACAAGCAACTAAATAAATCATGAGAATTTCACTATAATAATGAAGCCATTTCATTTTCATTGCAACTATAGTATGTTGTAATTCAACATCATTTTCATATTCATCAAAAGTTCCGACAATATTAGTACACTCTACTAAAAATAAATGTGTAGTAGGATAATAAACACCGGACAAAGTATAAGTTGCATCATTAAAAACCTTTAAAATATCTAAAATTTTTTGGCAAATATGCCACTCTTGTGGGTATAAATTAATATGAGGTATATTATTAGAAATGAATGCACATAATAAATCTTTATATGGTAAAGATTCATTAAGCAAGTGGAAAGTAGAATTCCAACGAGTTGGAACATCTCTTGAAAATTTTTTTGGCTTTGCCTGATTTTCTCTACAAAATTGACCCCATTCTTTCATTTTTTTGGGATGTTTCCATAAAAATTGAATCGCCGTTTTTATTGGTTGAAGAAAAATATCAAGAGTTTTCAAACCATCTTGTACACATAAATTTAAAACATGACAAGCACATCTAATGTGAAAAAATTTTCCGCCAAAAGCAGGTTTACAAATATTTTCTAACTCGGCAATTGAAGCGGTATTTGCTGCGGCATTATCAAAACCAATTGAAAAAGTTTTGTTAAGCAAATAATATTCTTCTAAAACTTGCCTAATTATTCTATAAATATTATTTACCGTATGATGATCATCGAAAACTCTAAATGCAATAATTCTTTTTTGAATAGTCCACTCGTCATCTATCCAATGACATGTTATGCCCATGTAAGAATGATTTTGCCAATGATCACTCCAAATATCACTACCTATATGCACGCATCCATTAAATTGCATAAAAAAGTTTTTTAAATCTTTTTTTCCATTTTTGTAAAGATCTTTAATTACTCGTTTAATTGAATTTCTAGGAACACGTTTTGCTTGTGGAGCACATGCTTTTTGTACAAATTCATTAAAACCAAATCTTTCTCCAAAATTAAATGCTAAATGCTCAACGGAAATAAATTTGCCTAATTCTTCCTTATAAGTTTTTTCATTAAAACGAAATAAAGGGGAAGTGTTAGGATTGACGTACCCGGAAATTTGTTGTTGCCCGATATCGATTCCCGTTTCGGTTGGATGTTTGCTTCTAAGATGTCGTTTAAATGTTCCATATCCTTGTCCACCTGTATGTTTATATATTTTTCCACAATATTTACAAATTATATCATACCTTTTTTGACCGATATCAAACCTTTCCACTTTCGTGAAGTGATTCCAAATGTCAGATGTAAATTCCCGTTCCGCTTCCTTTGTTGTAGATATTTCGGCAGGAGGATGAAAACTTTCTTGCGTCGGGACGTGCTCCACATCAGGAAAAATGTTGATTCCATCATCTTGAAAATCTGCATATTCACGAGGATCAAAAGAATGATGGGATTCCGTCGCGATATTCTTACCTTTGTCAGTTGACACTCGACTTCCACTTGCCATTTTTCGAATGGATTGAGAGAATTGAGCGGATTAATTGGGAGAATTAAGAAAAAATTGCGTGGATTGAGAAAATTGAGAGAATTTCAGAGAATTTGAGAGAATTTTGAGTATTGAGAAAATTTGAGACTTGAGAGAAGAGAATTTGAGAGAATTGTGTGTGTATTGTGAGAATTTGAGAGAATTTATAGGAAAAAAATAGAAGAAAATTTAGAATTAAAAAAATAAAATATAACCGTTGCAAAATTGCAACGGTTATATCTTTTTTTTTTAAATTAGAAATGCCCGTTGGGACGTCCGGCGTACGGGCGTAGCCGTTGCTCGCCCGGTCGCCCCAACGGGCCGCTGCAGCAGGGCCTGCACGTCTGCAGGCCCTGCTGCAGTTTTTCTTTTTTTTTTTTTAATTTTTGGCCGTTGGGCCGTTGCCAGGGAGGGGCCTGGCAACGGCCCAACGGGCTGCTGCTGCTGCAGCGTGCACGTGCAGCCTGTAGCAGCAGCAGCAGCGGTTTTTTTTTTTTTTCGTAGAACCGGCCCGGAACTGCCGGTTCCGGGCCGGTTCAATTTTTTATGGAACCGGAACCGGGCCCGTATGCCACAGGCCGGTCCCGGTTCCGAACCGTTGGCCCGGTCAACGGGCCGGGCCCGGGTTTGACCGGGCCGGTTCCTGGCCGGTTCCGGGCCAAAACCGGCTCGTGGCCACCTCTAACTCCCGGGGCATCCCGACCAACGGGGCATCCCAACTCCGAGGCATCCCGGCACACACCCGGGGCATCCCGACCAACGAGGCATCTCGACTCCCGAAGCATCCCGAAACACTCCCCGGGGCAACCCGACCTACGGGGCATCCCGACACACGGGGCATCGTCACACACCACTAAATGGGCGACGAAATTAATATTATTCCCATGCATGTCATGACAACCAAGTATTTGTATGCAAAAGTCCGCTTTGGCCCGTCCCATATCTAGCCATCACGGTTTTTGTACTTTAAAGCCATGAAATGCATCATCTGAGCAATTTAAACATGAAGCAATAAATTTCAAACTCAGTAGCAACTCAGCTCACAAGCAATTTGGGTTCAGAAGCAAAAAAATCGAGTCATCAGAAGCAAGTTCAGACTCAGAAAGAAGTTCAGACTCAAAACAGGGTTCAGACTCAGAACCGAATTCAGACTCAGAAGCAAATTCAGACTCAGCAGGAAGTTCAGACTCAGCAGCGAATTCAAACTCAGAAGTAAGTTCAGACTCAGAAGGAAGTTCAGACTCAGAAGTTGATTTTGAACAGTAAAGTCTAAATCGATTTTATAAGTAAGTCTGAACAGTAAAACCTGAACAGTAAGATATGAATAGTAAATCTGAATAGTAAAATCTGAACAGTAAGTCTGAACAGTAAATTTTGAACAGTAAGTCTGAACAGTAAATTTTGAACAGTAAGTCTGAACAGTAAATTTTGAACAGTAAAGTCTAAGCAATTATAAAAGTAGAGTCTGAATTGCGAAGTCTGGATGTTAAATCTGAAGGGAAAGTCTGAAGTAAAGTCTAAAGGTAAAGTATGAAGTTAAAGTCTGGATATTTTTCAAAAGTAGACAAAACCAAATTTTGATAGCAGAGTCTGAGCAGGTTCAAATGTACACAGAACCAGATTTTGATAACAAAGTCTTAGCAGTTTCAAGGTACACAAAACCAAATTTTTGAGGATTAAAATCTGCCCAGTTTCAAAAATAAACAAAATCATCCCTTTGAGTATTAAAATAAACATAATCATCACTTGAGTACCCAAATAAACATAATCATCACTTTGAGCAAAACGATTTTCTCCCATTTTTAAACATACATAAACCAATAATAAGAATCCAACAATCACCTAAAAAATTACACTTACTCGTTCCGATTTAATCGTTTCGCTTGCCGATTATCGCCATTCTTTAAGGAAACAAATCACATCCATTTGAATGTGCACAGAACCAGCAAAACAGATTCAACCATCATCACAACCTCACTATTGCACATCAAAATAATCTTTCTCAAGCAACCAAGTTGCAAGTGCCAAGTAGATTTACTTAGCTTAAACCTAGAGTTTTCACTTACCTTGTGCAGAATCTGAACACCCCAAAGGTTAAAGCTCTCTTGGAAATTCTGGATTGGTGATAATGGAAGTAGAAAGTGAAGGAAAGAGTGTAGGTTTGGTGAAATTTTCTTTAGTAATTACCCATACGAAGATGAAAGCTGAGAAGTATACGAAAGGGTGGGTAAATTCAATGCACTCACAGGTGGCATCTTTTCCTTCCATCATGGCCACGTGTAAGAGATCAAAGAAGAAGTGATGGCCAAGGAAAACCATTACTTAGGCTAGGTGTCTAGTTAGGTAGAAGATGACTTAAGGGGTCAGGTGGCTTTCGGTCAAGCTTCCTCTTCAATATTCACGTGAGGAAATAGGATGGTCCAGAAGATATTTTCATAAGAATATCTCATCCCCTTTCCTTAACGACCAAATATAAAAAGGCTAACCTTATTTTATCAAAATTAATCAATAATAATAATCCCCACCAATATTACACTACGACTAGCATACACGATAACGTTTAAAATATTAAACACGTCGAACTCGGAACGATTTCATTTCTAAATCCACACTTCGCGAAATACGATTCGATGAAAATCTCTACGTGTCCGTACAAATACCAACTTAAGTAGTTCTTGGCTTTATAATCCCCATATCATTCTCGATCATAGAGAATTCCCCACGTCAATTATTTATTATTACGAAATTTTTGGATGTCACAACTCTTCCCCCCTTAAGAAATTTCGTCCTCGAAATTCAGTGGTACGTGATCACTCGAAAAGATGTAGATATCATTTCCATTTTCCCACCTTATTTCTTCCATGTCATGATACTGTCACAAAACCTTGATCATCCAAATGATCTTGTTTCTCAGAACTTGTTCTCTTCGATCCAAGATCTGTACTAGTTTCTTCACATAAGTTATTCTTTCGCCTACCTTGATCATCTCAAAATCCAATACATGAGTAGTGTTTGGTTCATATTTCCTTAATATAGAAAACACTGTGAATATTGCAAGGTCTAGGTGGCAATATCAATCGATAGGCCAAATTATCAATTTCCTCAAGAATTTCAGAAAACTCTATAAAACTTGGACTCGGCTTGCCTTTCTTTCCAAATTGCAGTATACCTTTCATTGGTGATGCTTTCAAAATACATATTCACCAACGTTGAATTTCAATGGTCTTAGACGTTAATCCGCATAACTCTTTTGTCGACTTTGAGTAGTTTCAAGTCGATCCCGAATCACTTTTACAGTATTTGAAATAATTCGTACTAACTTCGGTCCCGTCAACTTTGCTCCAACAGATAAGAGTTCTACTTTCACTTGTTGACACTTCAAACATTTCGGGCATGTTCGGCGATATCAACCTTTATTCCATTCCACCAATAATGTTGACGGAGATTCCGATGCATTTTCATATTCCCTGGTGGATACTATATTTACTCCCACATGCTTCCGACAAGGGCTCATTCTTATGTCCTTCTTCTTTGAGTACGCAAAGACATCCATGAAATCTCACTATTCCATCCTCTAATATTTGAAAATCCGATCTTTCTACTTTCTACCACTACTTTGCAAACCCTTGTAATTTCTGATTCAATCCTAAGTGCAGTCATCACACTCATCAAGTTACTTACACTTATTCTAAAGTCAGAATCGGAAATTTTCCCTAAATAATTTCCATCCCCGAATCATCATATTTGTCACCTTATTCGCCTTCGCTCTAACTTACAATATATCATACCCCAATGTATTGCACCTTTCATGTTCAGTATGATCCGAACTTTCAGAATCATCGATGTATTAATCAAGATCCCTATTATCAAGATTCTCACAATCAGAGTATGAAATCAATGACGAAGATACTTCCAATCATAATACTTAGAAAAGATCTACTCCTTCGAGTTTCAAACTTACTATCTTCCAAGTAAATGATTATATTTATCTCTAAGGAGTTCGATTCCACTGAAATAAGAACTTGCTTTTGATTGCTATTTAAAAGATCATCTCTTAGATATAAGTGACTATCATCTTCCAAATCATCCAAATAAAATGTTGTCCTCAATTCCACAAATCTTAACGTGAATATCATCATTCAAATGATCAACATCATATTGAATGACTTCAACTCCTCAGATAGCCCGGAGATAAGAACTTACATATACTCCATTCTATGCTCCTCAAGTTCTATACCTCAAGAATCATTATTCAAACTTATCACTTCTAAGATCACATCTTAAGCATCCATCTCTTTTCATTAAAGAGGGTATAATCCATGTTCTCAAATTCCTCAAAGCTGTTTAAAGTCATGTTGCATCCTACAATCATAAAGATCATACCTATCACTTCCGTCTACAAACCACAAGTGAAATTACACCACGGGTGACAATTCAAACTTATAACTTCCAAGGTCAGCACTTATCAAACTAAGTATCTTCATGCAACACATCAAATCTTTCAATATAGATTCTCCTTTTCCAATAGGAGATCACAACCTGATTTAATCGATCATAACTTAGTTTTCAAAATCAAAACTTACTCTCTATAGATCATGTCTTAACCAATCCATCAAAACTTCTTTGGTTTATTCTAAGACTTTCTTGGAGAATAATACCCAAAAGATCGTTGCTCATCATAAGAACTTAAAATCCAAACTTAACACCTCTAAAATCCATCATTTACACGTCACAAAATAACCAACACTAGCATCCTCGTGTCTCCAGAAATTAACTCTTAGATTATAACTTATCAAATAATCTCCAAGTGTCTATAGTTAAAACCTAAACATAACGGTCCGTCCTTTTTTTTTGACAAACAACACCGGTATACCCCAAGGTGAATCGCTTGGTCCAATAAATCCTCTATCAAGCAATCTTCTACAATTACGCCTCTAATTCCTTTTCTGGTCAATTAGCACCACTAGATATCCTTGACAATTATTATTCAAAAGTTATTGCACTTCGAATACGGAAATAAGCATTACAGGTAGATTCATTGCATTCCCAGAGAATTCAAAACCAAGATGGTCCAATGGGTTAAACTGAATAATAATTCATATTGGCTCATTACTTACGAAGCCAATCCATCCTTATAATAATATCGAAATCATACATAACTAAGACCACCAAGCCTACCATATGACTTCATCCTCCTATCGAAACCTTACAATCCAAACAAGTCAAGGTAGACATAACAATATCCCTTAAAGATGTTGAGACTTTTAAAGGTGCTTCAAGCAACTTAAGTTTCAATCCACATAATTGTACAAGGATAGCATACCTGATATAACAATTTTAGAAACCTCGGCTTCTTCCTAAGTAGCCGCATAAACTCTTCCCTGAGCGAGTGGCCCTTGGAAATTTATCTGCAGTAGGTATTGGTTTTGTGGTGACTATTGCACCTAGAGTGAGGGCACAATTCGTTGCTGCAGCTATCATACCATTGGACATTCCCCTGCTATGTGGCCATGCTATCTACATTCATAACAAACCCCTTAGACTAATGCATGGTGCATTTCCATGTTGTCTCTCGCAAGTGCGACATGTATTATTAAGAAACTGCATATGCATCGTCGGTTGGTTGTTCTGTGTGCATCCAAGACCTCTAACATTGCTCCTTTTATTCGGAACACACTATCTCTTCCTAGTTTGCATGGGTCTCTTATCACAATGAAAATTAGGTCGGAAAATTTGGCAATTAGGTCGCGCCTAGGAAATTAGTATCTTTTTCCACAAGTTGTGCATGTTCGTATAACCCATTATAACCTTTTAGATTCAAGGGCACTAGCCTACTCCTGATATTTGGTCTCAAGCCATCCCAAAATCTCTTGGCCTTGTTTTCCCTGTCTTCAACCAACTCAGGGGTGCACCTTGAAAGTTTTGCAAATTTGGCTTCATACTGATTCACAGTTAGGTCATTCTGTTTGAGTTGCATAAATTCCATCACTTTCTTATCCCAGGCATAATCCGAGAAACATTTTCAAAAAAAAAATGTCTTGACAAAACCATCCCAAGTTCTGATAGTGTTAGTTGGAAACGTAGTTTCCTTGGAGGCCTTCCACCAGTGTCTAGCATTTCCTTGAAGTTGGTATTCAGCTAGAGCTATTTTGTCGGTGTCATTACAATCCAACAGATTGACTATCTCCTCCATCCCATCAATCCACGATTTTGCCTCTTCAGGATTTTCGGTTCTAGCAAACCCCGGTGGTTTCAGCTTCAAAAATTGCTCGGTTAGACTTTGCAAACGACGTTCGTCATTCCCCGAGCTAGAGGCAACTTGTTGTAATTCTTGCTTCTTCATCAGGCTTCCGTCATTTGCATGCACTTAAAGAATTCCTTCCATCCTAGGATCCGTTTCTAAGCTGTTGCCCGAATTCATCTAGCAATTCCTCCACGTATTGCTTAATTTAACCGTGAACTAATAAGTAACAAAAGCTACTCGCAGCACAAGGTCAATCAAGAATAAACACATCCACTTGATTTTCTACACTTGCGCAATCTACGCCAAGTCCACTACTCCAAATTCTAAGCGCACCTTACCACTCCATGGGTAAAACCCGCTCTAATACCAAACAGGCTGTGACGCCCCAGAACGTCACGCGCGATACGTACCAAACAATATTATTAATAAATTGGCCAGCGGAAAACAAAGACTAAACATGAATATCACACAAATTTAGTCAAAATACTTTTCCAACTCATTAATAAACCCTTATCAGATTTACAACCCAGACAAAGCATCAAACAAGTACAAAAAAACAAAAACTGGGTAGGTTAGGGTTGTCTATCTCCAACTAGAACCTTCATCAAAAGTCTACCTAAAGTCCGAAGCTGTCACGGGTCGATCACTTCACCCTCCGCTGCGGAACCATCATCGTCTAAGTCGAAGCCCCTCAACGGGCCAATCAACTCACCCTCCAAGTTGAAATACCAAGCAACAAAAAGATAAGAAACCTATTCCGGAAGTCTCACATCAACCCATATTGTAGAACTACACTTAGTATATACGGCATCAAACTCCGGCGCAAACACATCCTTATAAACAGCATCAAAAAGAACAGGACTCCAAAAACGTAGGGGCCGTGGAACATCCATCCTACAAGTCTGAAAAAAATGGAATGAGCCGAAGCCCAGCAAATGAAATCTCTAGTTTTAAGTTAGGAAAATCAGCTTATCACTTCCCCTGGCATAAACACAAACGCAGGCGCAAATGATATGCATAAAACTTGAATACAAGGTATACATTTTCCGTCTGGATGTGCCGCAAAGTCTGAATAATGCAACATATCATGATATTTCCGCTTGGACACAAGCATGATGTAAAACATTTATGCTCATGAGATTAAGTTCATTACTTCATCCTCCCGAACACTCCCGGGGCATCCCGACCAACGGGGCATCCCAACTCCGAGGCATCCCGGCACACACCCGGGGCATCCCGACCAATGAGGCATCTCGACTCCCGAGGCATCCCGAAACACTCCCTGGGGCATCCCGACACACGGGGCATCATCACACACCACTAAATGGGCGACGGAATTAATATTATTCCCATGCAAGTCATGACAACCAAGTATTTGTATGCAAAAGTCCGCTTTGGCCCGTCCCATACGGAGCCATCACGGTTTTTGTACTTTAAAGCCATGAAATGCATCATCCGAGCAATTTAAACATGAAGCAATAAATTTCAAACTCAGTAGCAACTCAGCTCACAAGCAATTTGGGTTCAGAAGCAAAAAAATCGAGTCATCAGAAGCAAGTTCAGACTCAGAAAAAAGTTCAGACTCAGAACAGGGTTCAGACTCAGAACCGGATTCAGACTCAGAAGCAAATTCAGACTCAGCAGGAAGTTCAGACTCAGCAGCGAATTCAAACTCAGAAGTAAGTTCAGACTCAGAAGGAAATTCAGACTCAGAAGGAAATTCAGACTCAGAAGTTGGTTTTGAACAGTAAAGTCTAAATCGGTTGTATAAGTAAGTCTGAACAGTAAAACCTGAACAGTAAATCTGAACAGTAAAATCTGAACAGTAAGTCTGAACAGTAAGTCTGAACAGTAAAGTCTAAGCAATTATAAAAGTAAAGTCTGAATTGTAAAGTCTGGATGTTAAATCTGAAGGGAAAGTCTGAAATAAAGTCTAAAGGTAAAGTATGAAGTTAAAGTCTGAATATTTTTCAAAAGTAGACAAAACCAAATTTTGATAGCAAAGTCTGAGCAGGTTCAAATGTACACAGAACCAGATTTTGATAACAAAGTCTTAGCAGTTTCAAGGTACACAAAACCAAATTTTTGAGGATTAAAATCTGCCCAGTTTCAAAAATAAACAAAATCATCCCTTTGAGTATTAAAATAAACATAATCATCACTTGAGTACCCAAATAAACATAATCATCACTTTGAGCAAAACGATTTTCTCCCATTTTTAAACATACATAAACCAATAATAAGAATCCAACAATCACCTAAAAAATTACACTTACTCGTTCCGATTTAATCGTTTCGCTTGCCGATTATCGCCATTCTTTAAGGAAACAAATCACATCCATTTGAATGTGCACAGAACCAGCAAAACAGATTCAACCATCATCACAACCTCACTATTGCACATCAAAATAATCTTTCTCAAGCAACCAAGTTGCAAGTGCCAAGTAGATTTACTTAGCTTAAACCTAGAGTTTTCACTTACCTTGTGCAGAATCTGAACACCCCAAAGGTTAAAGCTCTCTTGGAAATTCTGGATCGGTGATGATGGAAGTAGAAAGTGAAGGAAAGAGTGTAGGTTTGGTGAAATTTTCTTTAGTAATTACCCATACGAAGATGAAAGCTGAGAAGTATACGAAAGGGTGGGTAAATTCAATGCACTCACAGGTGGCATCTTTTCCTTCCATCATGGCCACGTGTAAGAGATCAAAGAAGAAGTGATGGCCAAGGAAAATCATTACTTAGGCTAGGTGTCTAGTTAGGTAGAAGATGACTTAAGGGGTCAGGTGGCTTTCGGTCAAGCTTCCTCTTCAATATTCACGTGAGGAAATAGGATGGTCCAGAAGATATTTTCATAAGAATATCTCATCCCCTTTCCTTAACGACCAAATATAAAAAGGCTAACCTTATTTTATCAAAATTAATCAATAATAATAATCCCCACCAATATTACACTACGACTAGCGTACACGATAACGTTTAAAATATTAAACACGTCGAACTCGGAACGATTTCATTTCTAAATCCACACTTCGCGAAATACGATTCGATGAAAATCTCTACGTGTCCGTACAAATACCAACTTAAGTAGTTCTTGGCTTTATAATCCCCGTATCATTCTCGATCATAGAGAATTCCCCACGTCAATTATTTATTATTACGAAATTTCCGGATGTCACAGCCACGCGTGGCTGTCACGCGTCGACGCGCCCATTGCGCGTGTCAACACATGAGGGCGCATGCGGCCTCATCCGGTGACGTACCGCCTATCATTCTTTTCATCTCGATGAGTAGATTCCGAATATGTAATAAGATTTTACATTCATCCGACGAAAAATTCTGAAAATGGGTAAAAACCTCTCGAACATAACGAAAAACGGTTATATCCTCATGTTTCAGTTCTAATTTATGGCAAGCTCTGATATCATATGTTGGCCACAAAAATGGCACGCCCAGGATCACCATAATCAGAAATCGAAACAAGTTAATGAAGAAATTATCGATTCGCGTACCTAGTTTGGAATCCATCGAACTTGATACGGAATTTGCGACGATTTTCGAACACGAACTCAAGTGCTTCTCCCCTATCCCCTTCGTTAGAACACTGGCCTAATGAGATTGTCACTCACGAGAAGAAAGTTCTCTCTAGATCCGTCTATGAGTCAGATTGTGCATCATCAAGTTAGGGGAGGGACTTGAGCGCTATTTATAGAGTCTTCAACTACGGGTCCTCTCATTACGGGCAAGGCCGTACTTGGCTCACACTAGCCAGCCTCATATTAAACTTATTAAGAACCCATATATCTTACCTTTATTAGACCAAACTAATTCAGTTAATTTCAATTAATGAAGCCCACATTAGGAAATTCTTACGTGTCTGTCTGTTTGTTTGCGTTTTAGCGCGTACTGCTGCCGCTGGAAGTTTGATGGTCGGGAAACGAAAGTGTGTTGCCGATGTGAGTGATTTAGTGGCCGGTGATGCTGGTTTAGGGACTTTGGTTCGGTGATGGTGGAGTAGCAACTTCGGTCTGAGCATATTCGTCGTTGACGCCACTCGAAGAAGCTGATTTTGGTTCGGAGTTTGGGGTTGCCGGCGATTCACCAAGAAGAAGACGTTTCCTGGTGAGCTCTCGGTGAGCCCATGAGGAAGAAGGCGTCGAGTCTGGGCAGGGGAAAACAGAAACGGGGAATAAAATATTAAAGAGAAAAGAGGAATAGGAAAAAAGAAAAGTAGAAAAGGAAGAAGAAAAATAGAAAAGAAAAGGATATAAAAAAATCAGAAAAGAAATAGAGAAAAAGAGGTGTCCCGGGCGGATTAGAGAGTCGGGTTAGAGAGCCGGGCCGGATAGGGTGAGGGGACCCGGTCCGGAATGCTTATTTTATTAATAAAAAAATAAAAAAAATTAATTAAAAATAGAAAAATAAAAAAATGGGAAATGTTCAGAAATCAGTTTTTTTGGGCTTAATTTCACTAGATATTAGTGTTTATTTCATTCTAGGCTTAGTTTAAAATTTGTAAAAATTGAGAAAATCTTTAAAAATTTTCCCAAAAATTCGGACAAGCCATTAAGGCTTTACTTTAGAGCTTTTGATTGCCGTTTCTTTTTAGAAACGATGCTAGGTTACTAGCTGTCTATTTTCTTTATGATTATTTGATTGTGCACCTTTAATATATTGGTTGCTATATTCCATTTTTAGCATGATTAGGTGGAATCTTAGCTTTTTCGATAGACTACCCGATACGTTAGTTTGTGAATGCTCAAATTTAAGTATCGAAAGGGTATTAGTTAGATCGCTAGTAGAATCAAGTCCCTGATCTTTAGAATATCTAATTTTCGCACATATCGAGACGACACTCCCACGTCTTGATTAAGGTTTCTAGCCAATCATTGATTATGGCTAGTGGCGACTCCAATCAAATATGTAAATTAGATAATTCTCGTCACGCGGGGTATGAGGCTCGGGAGTGCCTCGGTCTTTGGATTAATGAACTATTTGGTTTGTCTTTCAAACGAATCAATTAATGTTCATGTCCTTCAGCAAATACTTCTTGGCCTAACCAATCGAAACGGGTAGGTCGCAACAACATTGGCGCCTTGAAAATTACTTCTCTCGATCGTACCCGCCATGGAAAACCCTCGAGTGGTGCGAAGAGATGGGTGGTGCGGGGCCTCGTGTTCACTGTCGTTCAGGGCCGTTTTTTGTCACACCGTACCTATCTGTTCGCTCCTTGTCGAAGGCAGGTATGGATGGTGATGGCAGACGAGACAACCGTGAAGAAAAGGCAGAGCTTCCCTTATCTCGTCGTGCAATCGAGCCTATCGCACAGCTCCAAGAACCAAAAGATAACGCAGCTTGTGCACCTGTCATCTTTACTTAATAGCTTGACGTAAACCCATTTTTCTACCCGTTCACATTTCAAGGCCCACAACTTCGTCCCCCACATGTAACGAGATGACGCCTAGGTTCATTCCGTTTTCCACACGATGTCGAGAGAAGAATCTCTAAACGATCGTCACTTTGTCGGCTCGACAATCTTGGACCTTAGATTACTTTTTATGCTCTCCCGTGTCGGATCGAATGGTGGAAGTGAGCGACGCTGTCGACATGGTTACCAGCATCAATGATGGGGAAGCGTCGTTGAGCGATGGCTTGAAGTATCCCAAGTCAAAGTCAATGCTTGGTCTCGGGGATAAGGCCACGTATTGTGATAAGCCTCACATATTTTGGGTCGCGGTCTAGCAAGACAGCTTGTTTAATCATATATGTTTGCCGATGGATCAATACCAAAGTGCTGAGACATAAAGAATCGATTTTTGTCTACCATTTCACGCAAATCATAGCAGACCTCACGCGATTTCAAAGAAGGATACATGAATTACCTTTAGTTGATACTGGGAAGGCCTAATGTTTATCCTTGGGATTATTTTCCTTTGTCAATTTTGTTGGATGTTTCATCGGCTTTGAATTATTCGAAACAATTGTATTGTAACAGTTTTAAATCAATTTTTAAGAGCTTTGTAACGTTTGATTTGATTTATTTCTTTATTAACCATCTCCTTTATTTGTCTATAAAGAAAATCTCCAAATCACAATAAAAACATACAAAAGAACAAGAAATTCTCTCTCCTTTTCCGTTTATTTGTTGAGTTATGTTCCCTCGATTACTCTTATGCGGAGTAAAGATGAAGACTTATTATATCTCAAGAGGATAGCCACTAGAGCCCGACGCACCGAGTTTGAATGAATGAAAACTAATCGATTTATGGAATACATTTTCCATGTACCGAGAACAATAAACTTAGATTTGGGAAAAAAATGTGACTTCCTTTTGTGGCAATAAGGAAATCACTTTTCCTAATCCACTAAATAAGTGAAAACTAACCATTTTCATTTGAAAATAACTTTCATGGAAAATATTTTCCATTGACACGAAATTTTTAGTTAAATAAACACATTCTTAGATTCAAAAAGTTAACAAGTTCGAGGGTTTGATCCCCCAAAACTGTAAATTCAAGACCATATTGAAAAAAACAACACAAGTTCAAGAATCGAAATTTACGCCGTTTTCCATAAACCCTCGAGCCACGGCCAAAAGATCTCTAATCCAGACCCAAAATGCCACACGAGATTACTCGTGATCAGAGTGCTATCTCATATTAGAAAATCAGGTAAACCGAGCACTAATCTCAATGAACCCGATAAAATTTATATGAATTACATTTGAACAGTCTCAAATAAATATATCTCTATCTCGTCCGCCACGGGCAAACATATATAGCAGCGTGCAGTGTGTACGAGTTGGAAGCCTATCTGTTGACCGACTTCAAAGATGAAAAAGCTCCCGATGGAGAAAAGTATCGGCCAAAAAAAGATTGTCAAGGTTTTCAATGGACCGACCAACAACAGCCCCCTTTCGACGCAAGCGAGGAGAGAGCACTATCCAAAAGTGGTGGAGACATTTGGAAGGGCCATGTTCGTGGGGTTGTTGGGGAAACACAATCAAATCTAGAAGCTCCCACTTCACGGCTTGAATTGACCTCCAATTTGAATAATATTCGATAAATGGTATGATTATCCACAGTAGTTTTTAACTAATCCGCGGTTCTTTTTCTATTATAAATATTTAAAGCGGGATAAGAGAGTGTGCCCGCTCTTGTGCTCGTCATGTGACACTCCGCTTTACATTTGTGTGAACGTCACAAGGCGAGCCAAACGGCCCTCATTCAATCAATTAACATCAGTTTAATAGTCATCCTCAAATATCTAGAAATGGATATGAAGAACATACGTTCTAATGTATTTTTAGATGTATTCAATCAATAGAATAGATAAAAAGTGCGCCCTCCTCCGGGAAAATTACCAAAAAAAATCCTAAACCTATTACATTTATATCAATTCAGTCCTAAACATTTTCACGTTTTGCCAATTAAGTCCAGATTGGAAAACGCTGAAGTGGCGGTCCAATCAATACCGGCCATCCTATGTGGCATACCGATACTAACGTGTACAATTTTTTATAATTTTTCTGACCCTATTTTTATATTTTTTCCCTTTTTCTTTTTAATTTTTCTATTTTTCTCTTTCCTTTTCACCAATGCCCAGTCTCAAGCGATAGCCAGGCGCCAGAGAGGCCTGGGAGAGGCCACCCTCGACAGCCATAGACAAGAGCCAACCTCGCCTGGGTAGGATAAGAGTCACTTGGTCAGGCGAGCGCCGCCATCCGCAATGGCCCATGTAATTGACGTTTGACATGAGAACATATAGAAGAGATTAGGATGTGGAACATGTTCCGGAAGTTGCATTGCATCACCTCACTACTTGGCATACGAGGTAGATATACACTTGTGCGTCATATCTTCAATCGATTTGAGTCGACGATGTTGACTTGTAGTCATTTCGAGCCAATGAGGATAGCTACACTTGTCGTGCATTTCTGGCAAGAAGACAGTGTCCAAACACTGTGGGCGATGGAATGTCATGTTTCTCCTTAGCAAATTTAGCTATCGACATTTAATGTGAGTTTCGAGGAATCTCGCAATTTCAATTTTTGAGATTGGTATATTCAATCTTAAATAGAGATTTCTTGCGCTATGTGGCGCTCATCGTATTATTCAATGGGCATGATTCGATAAGGATGCCGTTTCGATATCATTTATAACGACCCGAGTTGATTAACCGTGCTACACGGGTTTGATGTAGAGGCATGCTAAGCATAGCAATTGCCGTCATTCATTTATTTCAGACACCGGATTCATTTAATAGGGTACGGCAACCGCATGCCAAAAATTTGCCCGAAACGGTGGATTTGTAAATCTTTTAATTGAAAGTTCAACTCATAAAAATATCTTTCTTAAAACCGGCGCTTCCGCTGCTCGATTTTTTTCTCTACCATTTCTATCTAAAATCTATGCTTAAATTCCGGAAACCTTCCGCCCATATGTCCCGATCCCAATGGCCTTCTCGTTATTAGTAACCACGCGAATCTTCTACGAGATCCTCTTACGAGTTTTCAATTATTAGTAACTCGGCAAAAAAAAGTAATAATTTAAGAGTAGCTAGAGGAGACCCTCTTTTTGCAAAAATGAAAAAAAAAACCCATTGACCGAGTAAAACCGAGATTTTTGGCATGTACGAGTGGCTCTCGTGCAAGAGCAATTTCGCAAGGAGCTGATGACATACCAACGATTGACTTTTAGTTCCTAAGCCGAAAATCTCCCGACATCCCGAATAAAGCCAAGTTGACTAAGGGGATGCTGTCTTATGCTTGCGAAATGATATTTGACCTTTATTTTTTGATTTTTGCTTTTCGGAGTCATTTAACATTTAAAGCAATCCTTTTTCATATTTTTTATTTTTATCTGTTGCTTTTTGGAGCCTCTCCTTTTATTTTTTGGCTCTTCTATTTTTTTTTCTTCTTTTGCTCTTTGTATCCCCCCCCCCCTCTCCCTCTCTCTCTCTCTCTCTCTCTAGACGCATACAGATTATGCTCCTCCTAAGCTTGATAAGTCATTTCAACCAAAATTCAAATTGTAACCAATTCGATATTTAGTGGTACGTTTTTTGAACTGGAGTAGCTCGACGAGTCGAGACCTGATGGCCTTCTCGAATTCAATGGGAGCTTGGTTTTTGCAGGCGAACGGGCTTGGTTCGGTAAGTTACGCGCGCGCTCTTCCCCGCATGTTCGAGCTCGCCTCAAATT
Source organism: Syzygium malaccense (assembly GCA_031216405.1). Lineage (NCBI taxonomy): Eukaryota > Viridiplantae > Streptophyta > Magnoliopsida > Myrtales > Myrtaceae > Syzygium > Syzygium malaccense. The sequence goes on along the minus strand of CM062256.1, from coordinate 5,977,690 downwards.
GACTCGATTGTACCTACGAAGATGTAATTGCGATATAATCTTGGACTTCTGAAAATGCAATAATATTGGAAATTAGATTCCGCTATTCCACTAGCATGGCAAGCCGCACGAGCATCGCGGAGCTCTAAAAAAATGAGAGCGAATCGATGAACTAACACTTCGTATATTTCAACTTCCATTCATTTGACATATTGTCATCGATAATATAGGTATCGATAATAGGTATCATCAAGATTGATGAGTTGCTTTCGTCGAAACACAACCCGATAAGTACGTTTCATCTCCTTAAAGTTAATTAATTCGATGTTGCGTGAGTCATCTCTCCCCGTTAGCATTTGAATTTCTCGGCCCGATTGATGTTCTTACAAAAAGATTCCCTAATCTCGCAATTGAAATCGAAAGAAATTGAACCCAGAGATGTCGAATTTTCACGTCCTACTCATGCAAATTAAATTTTCTTGTCCTTCCTGCTGCTACGTCGCTGTTGTTTTTTTTTTCCAAGGAGAAGACGTCCGATCGGACGGCTCCAAATGGCCCCGAAACCATGTCTTCGTCTTCGTCTTCGTCTTCGTGCTATTTATACCGCTATGCAGAACTCTCAGCCGACGCTCTTATTCACAGAAAACTTCACTTCGCAAAGCTCGCACTCTTGTACTTCGCTCCGAAACAATCCGCGAGATGGTGTCGTCGAGCGCCTTGATGGCGTCCCTGAAAGCCCTGCTCATGTTGGCTGGCGCGGTGTCCATCGCCGTCGTCGCTCTCGGGGCCGCTGTTCCATCGATCTCCGGCCCTCTGGGTCCTCGGCTGCCTCCTGTGCTGGGCTGGTTCCTCTCATGGTTCAGGCCTCCGTACCCCTTCGTCGTCGTCAACGTCGTCATCGCCGCCATTGCCGCCACCTCCAGGTGCTTCCACCGTGCGCAGCCGGAGAGGATCGCGGTCGCAGTCACGGTCGTGGAGGAGATGGAGATCATGGAGGCGATGCCAGCTGCAGTGGAGGAGGCGTTCGATGAGTCTAAGGATTTCGAGGAGAAGAGCGTGGTGGTGGTGTTGGCGACGGGGAATGGCGGGTGGTCCGGCGGCGGAGATGGATATAACGGTGACTGTGAAGGGGAGGGGAAGGTGGCGTTCGGGAGGTCCGCGTCGGCGCAGCGGAGTCGAGTGGACTCATCGGAGAAAGCTGTGGTTACGCCGAGGCTCGTTCGCCAGAAAGCCGCTGGCGGCGACCACCTGCAAGGTAAGAAGGGCGAAAGTGAGGTGATATGAATTTCGAAGTTCGCATTACGTACGAACAAGAAAGTGATGAGGATGACCGAACTGCGTTCTTTTAATATTTTGGTCAACGGATTTACTAAATCAAGTCAACATATTCACATGATATCGCTTTTTTTCATGAGATTCAATTTTTCTGTATTAATGTAATTCGCTTTGTATTAAGTATAGGGGGCAAAGCTTTAAGAAGATCTGAGGAAAACATGGAGCACCTTTTGAAAGCGATAACGAAGGCGGAGGCGGCGGCGGCGGCGGGGGCGGCGGCGATGTCGTCGACATGGTGGGTGAAAGCGGACGATACCGACCATCGGATCAGCTTGCCGAAGCCGCTGCCGCTGCCACTTTCGATGCAGAAATCGGCGACGTTCAAGGATCAGACCAATCGGCAATCGTCCCTCTCGCCCATTAAGTTGAGGAGGGAGCTGAGTTCGGACAATCTAAACCATCGAGTCGAAGAATTCATTAACAAGTTCAAAGAAGAAATGAGGTTGCAGAGCCAACAGTCAGTGAATCAATTCGAGGAGATGATTGGTCGAGCCACGTAGGGTCATGGAATTCGCCAAAGGAGTGAGTAGGTATAGTGAAGTATAAGTGACAAGGTTTTCTTTTTCTGATTGTAAAAAGCATTGTAGGAGGAAAATGACGATTTTTTTTTCATTTCCCTTGGGACCTAAGTTTGTGAAATTTATTTTTAGGAGTCATACTATAGTCAGGTCCGAAGATAGCTGTAATTTTCGTTGTTCTAGAGATTCCATATATACTTTCTAAGTTTCTATAGGGCTTTTTGTGGGGTTGATGCAAATTCTTGTACAGGAAAGATAAAAAAACCAGATATGTTGATTCAATGGTGAAATTGGAAAAAGAATTTCTGTATTTTCTTTGATTTCAATGGTGCAAATTCTTAATTATTTTTCTTTATTAATTATCAATTGTCGGTTTTTTGTATCGATTCTCTTCTTTTATTAGTGATGGGCCCACGATTGGTAACAAATGGGCTCCACTCTCTGGGCTTCTCCATATGGTCCGTTTTGACCCGGATCCGCTTGGGCTGCAGTGTCCAACAGTAGGTTAAGCCCTAAAGAGACATACAACAAACTTTAGGCGCTAATTGTATAAAGGAAAAAAAGAAAAAAAAAGATAGTGCTAAGTATACTAAGGGTGTGCGGGGGAGCTTTTGCCCCATTGCCTTTGCATAAATGTTAGGAACTTTCGTTTTTGCACTACCCAAGACTTCTCAAGCTATCAGTCATGAAGACGGTCTTTTGTTGCTGCAAATGAGCTTTTCTTAAAGAGTAGTGCTTCCTTGAAGCAAACAACTTAAGAAACATAGCATAAACACGCTTATCTGGCTTTTCAAAAGGAACAATGAAACGCCAAAATGGGATTAGGAAAGTAGTCTCTTTGCAATCATTAGGAACTTTCGTCTTTGCACCATCCAAGACTTCTCAAGCTATTAGTCATGAATACAGTCATTTATTACTGCAAATGAACTTTTCTTGAAGAGTAGCGATCTAGTTTTTCAAAAGGAACAATGAAAAGCCAAAATGGGATTAGGAAAGCAATCTCTTTGCAATCGTTAGAAACTTTCGTCTCTGCACAGCCCAAGACTTCTCAAGCTATCAGTCATGAAGACGGTCTTTTGTTGCTGCAAATGAGCTTTTCTTAAAGAGTAGTGCTTCCTTGAAGCAAACAACTTAAGAAACATAGCATAAACACGCTTATCTGGCTTTTCAAAAGGAACAATGAAACGTCAAAATGGGATTAGGAAAGTAGTCTCTTTGCAATCATTAGGAACTTTCGTCTTTGCACCATCCAAGACTTCTCAAGCTATTAGTCATGAATACAGTCATTTATTACTGCAACTGAACTTCTCTTGAAGAGCAGCGATCTAGTTTTTCAAAAGGAACAATGAAAAGCCAAAATGGGATTAGGAAAGCAATCTCTTTGCAATCGTTAGAAACTTTCGTCTCTGCACAGCCCAAGACTTCTCAAGCTATCAGTCATGAAGACGGTCTTTTGTTGCTGCAAATGAGCTTCTCTTGAAAAGTAGTGCTTCCTCAAAGCAAACACCTTAAGAAGCATAGCATAAGCACGCTTATTTGGCTTTTCAAAAGGAACAATGAAACCCAAAAATGGGATTAGGAAAGTAGTTTCTTTGCAATCCTTAGGAACTTTCGTCTTTGCACCACCCAAGACTTCTCAAGCTGTCAGTCATGCATTCAGTCATTTGTTACCGCAAATGAGCTTCTATTGAAAAGTAGCGATTTGGCTTTTCAAAAGGAACAATGAAAAGCCAAAATGGGATTAGGAAAGCAATCTCTTTGCAATCGTTAGGAACTTTCGTCTTTGCACTACCGAAGACTTCTCAAGCTATCAGTCATGAAGACGGTCTTTTGTTGATGCAAATAACCTTCTAGTAGTGCTTCCTTAAAGCAAACATCTTAAGAAGCATAGCATAAACACGCTTATCTAGCTTTTTGAAAGGAACAATGAAACGTTAAAATGGGATTAGGAAAGCACTCTCTTTGCAATCATTAGGAACTTTCATCTTGGCACCACCTAAGACTTCTCAAGCTGTCAGTCATGAATACAGTCATTTGTTACCGCAAATGAGCTTCTCTTGAAGAGCAACAATCTGGCTTTTGAACAGGAACAATAAAAAGCCAAAATGGGATTATGAAAGCAATCTCTTTGCAATTGTTAGGAACTTTCATCTTTGCATTGCACAAGACTTCTCAAGCTATCAATCATAAATACGGTCTTTTGTTACTGTAGATGAGCTTCTCTTGAAGAGTTGTGCTTCCTTAAAGCAAACACCTTAAGAAGCATAGTATAAACACACTTATCTAGCTTTTCAAAAGGAATAATGAAATGCCGAAATGAGATTAGGAAAGCGGTCTCTTTGCAATCATTAAGAACTTTCATCTTTGCACCGCCCAAGACTTCTCAAGCTGTCAGTCATGAATACAGTCATTTTTCACCGTAAATGAGCTTCTCTTGAAGAGTAGTGCTTCCTCAAAGCAAACACCTTAAGAAGCATAGCATAAGCATGCTTAACTACCTTTTCAAAAGGAATAATAAAAAGCCAAAATGGAATTAGGAAAGCAGTCTCTTTGCAATAGTTAGAAACTTTTGTCTGCGCACAATTTTCAAGCTATCAGTCATAAAGACTATCATTTGTTGCTGCAAATGAGCTGCTCTTGAAGTGTTGTGCTTCCTCAAAGCAAACACCTTAAGAATCATAGCATGAACAAGCTTATTTGGCTTTTCAAAAGACAAGTGCGGCAGCTTAAAGCTGTTTGTCTATAGTTCATGCATAAATGACTGGCTTGCTTTTATAGGAACAATTAAATATGGTTTCATACTAACACGGTCAGCCGCGTGTAATGTGAATGGATCGCGTGGAAAAATATTAGCCCTAGATCGAGGCCGATAAGCTCATCGGTACATACTTAGCATTATCCCTTATCACCTAGTTCTTGTTAACACATGTTAGAAAGCAAGCATGGTTATAAAGAAACCTTAGAATGATGTTGTCGGTTGTTTTCAAATCCATCCTCTTCAACTTTGCCAAAAATTAGAGAAAAAAGGAAGTTGCGACGATTGTTCAAAATTTCATAAATTACATAATTAAGTGTGACAACATGATATAGTTAAATTTTGGTTTCACGGGCCAAGCATACAGTGACATGAAAACATATAGAACAGATTAGGATGTGGAACATGTTCCGGAAGTTGCATTGCGTCACCTCGCACTTGGCTTGCGAGGGAGATATACACTTTTGTGCATCATACCTTCGATCGATTTGAGTCAACGATGTTGACTTTGTATTCGTTTCGAGCCAATGAGGATGACCACACTTGTCATGCGTTTCTAGCACGAAGACAGTGTCCAAACATTGTGGGTGATGGAATGCCATGTTTCTCCTTTGTAGATTTAGCTGTCGACATTTGATGTGAGTTTCGAGGAAACTCGCGATTTCAATTCTTGAGATTCATGTATTTAATCTTAGATAGAGACTTCTCACTCTATATCCTAGTCGATTGTCAATCCTAATTAGGTACAATTTGCATGTTAATATATGCCTGTTTGCCTAAGGACGCTCATCGCGGCATGATTCGGTAAGGATGTCACTTCGATATTGTTTATAATGACCCAGCTCATGTATTCAAAGCCTGAGCTGAGAGAATGCCCACTTTTGTGCTTGTCATGTGACACTATTCTTTGGCTCTATGAACGTCATGAGGCAAGTCAAACGGCCCTCATTCAATCGATTAGCATTAGTTTAGTTAGTCATCCTCAAATGTCTATTACTTATCAATATGAATATAAATATATATAGAATTGGATACGAAGAACGTAAGTTCAAATGTATATTTAGATGTATACAATCAATAGAATAGATAAAAAGTGCGCCCTTCTCTAGAAAAATTACCAAAAAAGTCATAAACCTATTGCACTTGTGTCAATTCAGTTCTAAACATTTTCACTTTTACCAATTAAGTCCATTCAGCCAATTTTGACTGGAGAACACTAACATGGGGTTCAGTCAATGCTGGCCGTCCTATATGGCATACCAACGCTAACATAAACAAATTTTTAAAAAATATATGATTTTTTCGTTTTTATTTAAAATTTTTCTATCTTTCTCTTTCCTTTTCACCGATGGCAGGTCTCAGCCTCACGTGATGGCCAGCCACCAGAGAGGGCTATGCCCTATGGTAGGGCAGGGGTCACCTGGTCGGGCGAGTGACGGACAACAGATGGCCCTTGAAATTGACGTTGGCAAGAGAACATATAGAAGCATTGCGTTGACTTTATAGTTGTTTCGAGCCAATGAGGACGACCACACTTGCCGTGCATTTCTGGCAAGAAGACAATGTCCAAACACCGTGGGCGATGGAATGCCATGTTTCTCCTTAGCAAATTTCGCTGTCAACATTTGATGTGAGTTTCGAGGAATCTCGCAATTTCAAGCTTTAGGTGCTAATTGTATAAAGTAAAAAAAAAGAAAAAAGAAAAGATAGTGCTAAGTATACTAAGGGTGTGTGGGGTAGCTTTTGCCCCATTGCCTTTGCATAAATGTTAGGAACTTTCGTCTCTGCATTGGCCAAGACTTCTCAAGCTATCAGTCATGAAGACGGTCTTTTGTTGCTGCAAATGAGCTTCTCTTGAAGTGCAGTGCTTCCTCAAAGCAAACATCTTAAGAAGCATACATAAACACGCTTATCTGGCTTTTCAAAAGGAACAATGAAACGCCAAAATGGGATTAGGAAAGTAGTTTCTTTGCAATCCTTAGGAACTTTCGTTTTTGCACCACCAAAGACTTCTCAAGCTGTTAGTCATGAGTACAGTCATTTGTTACCACAAATGAGCTTCTCTTGAAGAGCAGCGATATAGCTTTTGAAAAGGAACAATGAAAAGCTAAAATGGGAAAGCAATCTCTTAGCAATCGTTAGGAACTTTCATCTATGCACTGCACAAGACTTCTCAAGCTATCAGTCATAAAGATGGTCTTTTGTTGCTGCAAATGAGCTTCTCTTGAAGAGTAGTGCTTCCTCAAAGCAAACACCTTAAGAAGCATAGTATAAGCACGCTTAACTGCCTTTTCAAAAGGAACAATAAAAAGCCAAAACAGAATTAGGAAAGCAGTCTCTTTGCAATAATTAGAAACTTTTGTCTGTGCACAATTTTTAAGCTATCAGTTATGAAGACTATCATCTGTTGCTACAAATGAGCTGTTCTTGAAGTGTTGTGCTTCCTCAAAGCAACCACCTTAAGAATCATAGCATAAACAAGCTTATTTGGCTTTTCGAAAGGCAAGTGCAGCCGCTTAAAGTTGTTTGTCTAAATATTAAGTAGTGTTAAGTTTACCATGACTCTATAAAAGTAATAAATTAAGTGATATGACAGACTACGAGAAGAAATTCAAACAATTTTAATAATGATGTAGCAGATTGCAAGGTAGAACTAACAATCTGTCTTCATATCATGTCAAATTTAGGTGATGAAACAACACATTTGACCGCTTCAGCTATAAACTTTTATGTTTAATTTTGTGAAAATATGTTCAAGTACACGTAAACGTAGCTACATGCATCTAAACGTGTCCTATAAGTACAAGTAGTATGTTAAGATAATATGATTAAGCACGTCATAAACCGGATTAAAAGGATTGATCCGAACGCAGTATGTCAATAGTTCATGCATAAATGACTAGCTTGCTTTTATAGGAACACAATACAGTTTCATACTCACACGGTCAGCCGCGTGCAATGTGAATGGATCGTGTGGAAAAATATTAGCCCTAGATCTAGGCCGATGAGCTCATCGGTACATACTTAGCATTATCCCTTATCTCCTAGCTCTTGTTAACACGTGTTAAAAAGCAAACATGGTTATAAAGAAACCTTAGAATGATGTCGTCGGTTGTTTTCAAATCCGTCCTCTTCAACTTTGCCAAAAATTAAAGAAAAAATGAAGTTGCGACCATTGTTCAAAATTTCATAAATTACATAATTAGATGTGACAACAGGATATAGTTAAATTTTGACTTTGCAGGCCAAGCATACAGTAAACAGGTCGGAGGCCCATGTTTGGTATATGCCATTGGCCCAAATTCAAGCCTAGATTATGAGCCCATATTTTACTTGAAAAATAATTTCTCGTAAAGTTCTTAGGTTGCGTATGGTTCGGCTTTTTGGGAAAGGCTTTGGGGAAATGCAAGGGATTTTATGTTAAAGAAATTTTTCGAAATGCAAATTGTGTTTGACAACTCATAATGTAGATGTGCACTGGGAAGAAACTTTGGTTAAATTTTGTTTGGAAAAAATCACGCTTGTAAATGACTTTTTGCTTCTTCTTTTTTTCCGAAAAAAAATAAGAACCTCAAATCGTTCGTTGGATGCCAATGAGCCAGCATCGGCGGCTATCACCAGGGTCGCACAAAGTGGAAAATGGTGAGGGCATTTTTGTAATTTCGAAAATTTAGCAAGGGCAATAATTGGAAGAAAAAAATGTATTAGCATTTCGGAAATGTTAAAGCCCAAAGCTCCTACGAATCTGCCTTGGGTAAAGGCATTTTAGAGTACTTTAGAAATACAATGCATTTCCCAGAGTTTTTCAAAAAAAATTGCCAAACCCCATTGAATTTGGCCAAGAGTGTTTAGAGGCTCAAAAGCCTTTGAGAAAATGGCTCCTAAACGCAATCTTAGTACTTACAATATGCGACATACCGACGTAATAGAGATATTATAATGATACTCATGTAATGCACTGGATTGGTTGTGTATATTGAAAGAGTACGATGATCTTACTATCATTACAAATTCATAGTTTTTCTATCGAAAGAGAGATCATAGAATTATTTGAAAAAATTGAAGAGGGGAGATGAGACAAATCACCAAAATGTGATATGACTTTTACAATTTATTAAAACCTTAATATAACACGTCGCACAAACAAAAACTAAAGACTAAAAAAGTGCTTAATGAGTCAATCTAAGGAAATTGGTAATGACAATATTGTGCTAGGTAGAGGGCCCGAGGGGCTTTCTCCATGATATGATAGCAAGGGAGGGTGTCTAGTGGGGATAATCGAATTAATTTCAAGGTGGATCGGTTCTCAATTTGTGGAATCAGGAATCGACCCTCTGCACCACGGAATCATATCGGACTGGACCGGCCGGTTCATGGATTGTTTCGGAAACCACGGTGTTATTTTTTTAAAATGTTTTGTTTTCTTTCTTAAAAGTTTTTAGATGTATAGAAAGTTATTTTGGTGTGCGATGAAATTAGTAATCACATGCTAATAAAAGAAAAGGCTACTCCCGCAAATAATCTGTACTTTTTGTCCCTGCGAAATGAAAAATATAATATACCTTGAGTTGGTTCTGCCGGTTCAATCCGATCATCATGTTCCTTCCCAGAAATCAGAAATTGGACTGATTTCCATGGGAACCATTTAGAACTTGCAGGTTCGGTCCAGTTATTCTGAGTTGGACCAGGACCGATCCATGTCCCTAGTGTTGAGTGTCAAAATTTGTCTTCGCTCGCACTTGGACCATCGCGTGGGTAGATAAATGCCGCGACGTAGTCTCAAACCAACACGATTCATTTTGAAGCCGTGAGGACGCGAGCGAATCGCGAACAATGCCGCAAGAGGAATGACTCGCAATGACGGATCCGAACGACAGGAGGAAGAGCGAGCGATCGATCGATCGAGTGGGCTTGGAAAAGTAAAGTCACAGAGAATGGCGAGGAGGAGGAGGATGATTAAACAAGATCGCAAGATATGAAAAGGGATTTGAAAAGGATTGCATGGATCGCGGATCAGATAGAGACCAGATTTGGGGGGAAAAAGCAGAGGTGGTGGGTTTAGGACAGAGACGTCAACTTCAGTGGAAACCTCGAACGCACCCCCATAACAAATGACAGCAGCAGAGAGAGAGAGAGAGAGAGAGAAGAAACTTCGCCCTCAATGATTCGTCAGCTCCCCTCGCCCACCTCAACTGCTACACGCAGATGGCGTAATCCTCCAATCATAGCTCCCGTTCCACACGCTATCTCTGTCTCTCTCTCTCTCTCTCTCACTCTGTCTCTGCACATCGACGTTTTCTAGGTACAGCGCGATTGATGGAGGGGTCGATCTGCCGTCAGGACGATGATGCTATGTTCTGGTAGCCTCCTCTTTTCGCCGTAGCTGTCGCACGGTGTGTCGTTGTTTGACACTTTTAATGCGAAGTGGTTCTTGATTTTTTTAGGTCTGAGAATCTTCAGCAGATGTTTTTGAAAACGAATGCTAGTCTAGATTATGAAATTCGCGTTTGTAAGACACGAAAAAACGAAAGGGTTCGTATTTTGCTTCGCCCTAATACCATCTTCCGTCTTATATATTTAAGATTGTGATATACGTCCATCTAATCATAATCTTTTCCATACTTGATCGATTCCAATCACATCTAAGCACAAAACCTCCCCTCTCTCGGGGCATTGTCGTGCCTCTTGCACTGTTGGCTGCTCCACCGCCACGCCTTCGTGCCGTCTTTCGGCCATGCTATGCTTAGTAGGTTCGGCCCGTTCAGGTTGACCTCGGCGGGACGAGGAGCAGCGGGTGTAACGGAGGTTGTGGATGACGGGCGGTGGCAGGAGGTACAACAGAGGCGACGAGTGGAGGAGAGAAAATGGGAAGAGGGGTTGAGATTTCGAATTTTATTCAATTTTCGATAAAAGCAAATTATGAACATGAGCAAATCCTTAAACTACTTTGTCTGGACTTTAGGACATTAAACATAAGGTATTTCTTAAGGTGAGGGAAGAAAAAACTTTTCCCCAACTTGGAGGGCTAAGCATGCGGCCATTGACAAGTAAAAATAACGAACGCAATCTTGTTAGCCAGTCAGGCAAGTATGTATACCTGAACAAGTGGGGTGGCCCAGTTGGAAGCTTAGGCTTCGCCCTTCTCTAGTGAGGTATCTTCGGTAACACCACCAAAGATCCAAGGCAGGCTCTCGATTCTTATCGAGAGTCCAAGTGTGATTATCTAATGCTTCATTTAAAATGCCCACTTCACATCCAGCTTGAAAGCCCTAGTCAAATAAAAGTATGGAGATAAAATCCAATTTTCAAGATACTTAACTTTATCTGATTAGTGAGCAAGCCACACTCAATTTTGGATGGGGTGATCACAAAAGAAAGGGAGAGATTTAAGATAATTACGAGAATAAAGAAGAGAAATGATGGAGTTATGAACCCGTTTGGACGCGGCTCGAAGAAAAATAATGTATAGTAGCTTAAACATTCTTTTATGACCAACTACCTCTATGCTTTGTTTGGGAACCCAAAGGAGGAAACTATGGAGAGAAAATGTCACCAATTTCAATTCTTCCCTTCATTCCTTTCCTTCAAAAAATTGAAAATGTTCCACATTTTCTACCTGTTTTTCCCCGCTTCCAAAATAGAGCTTTGAAGTGTCTCCTAAGAGAGAGCTTCAAAAGGCAAAGGCAATTACATCAAACTTCTTTTTCCCAAATTCGAACACATCATATATTTGAAATTAGTTTGGCCAGACATAATTTCTCCATTTAGGCTCTACTTTTCACTCAATCTAAATATCACATGGTCACACTTTGCCTTTTTTCTAAACTCAAAATACCTGAAACTTTCACAATATAAAAATATTGACTCGTAAATTCACGTATAACATTTTCATAATTTTTTGGAAATCAATTAATATTAAGAGTTAATACCACGAAAAACTCTAAATAAATTTTTTTACGACAAAAAACCTTAATGTACCATATTTATCCCTTGTTAGTTTCCGTTTTATTGATTAATACCACGAAAAATTACAAACCGTTATACATATGACAAACGGAGGTAAAACATTAAACCAGTATACCCATCAACTGTTATTTGTCATCTAACTCAACAATTTGACTGTAAAATTTGACAAATAGAAATTAATGGGAGGTAAATTTGTAGCGAGTGTATCAGTTTGGGATTTCTCATGGTGAAAAAATTAGTTTTAGATAAATTTGTTACAAATGTACCAGTTTAAGATTTTTATCGCGTAACTCTAATATTTATAATTTTGACCGGAAAATAAATAAAGCCTTCTAATTATTAAAGACCATAAAAAAAAGGAGGAGGCCCTCGATCATCATCTCCAATAACTCGTGGCATGCAAATTGGAGTCTTCATTCTCTATTCATAATAAATAAAACAAATAAAAAGAACATCGTTCACACCCGATTTTTCAAAAAAAACTAAAGTGCCAAAAATTGCCAAAGCCTCTTCAGCTTGCAATCTCCATCTCCATCTCCCTCTCTCTCTCTCTCTCTCTCTCTCACGAGATACACAGAGAGAGCTCAACGCACACCCAATCCCGCGTCCTCCCTCTCTGTAAGCCATTCCCTCTCTCTCTCTCTGTCTCTCTCTCTCTACCTCTCTCTCTCTTGATTCCCATATTTAATCTTCGTTTTTGTGTGCGCTGCTGCTGATTCTTCGCCATCGTCATCGTCGTCGTCGTCTTCGTCTTCTTCGAGCTCAGTAACGTGTTGGCTCGTCCATTGACTTCGTCGCCGCGGCGATCTTCTGTGATGGGTTCCTTGGGTTTTAGCTGTGCTTGCTCGATCTAGGGTTCTTGGGCGTTCTTGAGGTTGTGGGTTCGGTGATTTGCTCGGTTCCGGTTCCACCGAATCATGGGTTAGACGGGCGGGCTTTTCCCCTGTTCTTCGGGTTCTTGGTTCTCTGCGAATTTCTAATCTTGTGCGCGTTTCCGGAGGGTTGACTCGTTGGGGCTTTCGGGCTTGGTTTCTGCGAAATGGTGGTGGAGGGTCTTATCGTGAAATGCTAAAGTTTTTGTCTTGTTTTGTTTCTTCGTTAAAAAAAGGGAACTTTGGTTGATGGCTTTGTTTCCCCTTTACTGGGTCAACCCAGCATGATGTTTCGTTTCTTGGGTCTTTGTGTTCATTACTGTTTATAGTTTCTGCGATTGTTGCTTTGCATCTGTGCTGTTTATGCAATGTTGGGTCGAGCTCAAGTGCTTGAATTAGCTGATTTTGTCGTAATGGCTGTTCAGTGAAGAAGGTTTCTTCTCTTTGCGCGTGTCCCGTTCCCTTCTCCAATCCTCCGCACTGTCCCGAATCCGTAATTTCCTTGAATACCCCAATTCCATACACAATACAATATCTCTCCGAGAAATCGTGATGGAGGTCAAGCTATGGAATGACAAGCGCGAAAGAGAGATGTACGAGAATTTCGCCGAGCTGTATGCTATCATCCGAGCCACCGAGAAGCTGGAGAAGGCGTATATCCGCGACACCATCTCGCCTTCCGAGTACGAGACCAATTGCCAGAAGCTCATCGCACATTTCAAGACCCTATCCTCCACGCTAAAGGACACGATCCCCAGCATCGAGCGCTTCGCGGACACGTACAAGATGGACTGCCCGGCTGCCATCAATAGGCTGGTGGTCTCGGGAGTTCCCGCCACGGTGGAGCACCGTGCCGCCGCGGCTGCAAGCACTACCACATCGGCCGCCATTGTTGCAGAGTGCGTGCAGAACTTCATCACGGCGATGGACTCGTTGAAGTTGAACATGGTGGCGGTGGATCAGGTCCATCCTTTGTTGTCAGATCTCTCAACCTCGCTCAACAAGCTGACGATATTGCCGCCGGACTTTGAGGGGAAGATGAAGATGAAGGAGTGGATTTCGAGGCTTTCCAAGATGGGGGCAGCAGACGAGTTGACAGAGCAGCAGTCTCGGCAGCTCCACTTTGATCTGGAGTCGTCGTACAATTCATTCATGGCAGCGTTGCCTAATGCCGGTACCTGAGTGTGCTTTACTAAGTTTGTCAACCAAATTGATTTTGGTTTTTGCCTCTCTATTTGTGGGTGCTCTTTGGTAGATAATTCTTCATATTGTCGCTGTTATGTGATTGGATCGAATTGGAGCTTGAAAGGGTTATTGATTCTGCGATTGTGTGCCTTTTGAGAGTGATGTTATTTTGATTTCACAACTGTAAGAACGAGAATTCGGCCTTATAAAGATTGGATCTGTCCTTTATATTCGGTTTACAATGTCGAATGTGTGCATCTATGGGTGTGAGACAGGCAGTAACCTATTTTAGTTAAGAGCTGACTCGATCCTCATAATCTTCAAGGTTCCCTTTTGGCCTTCATCCTCTTCAAGATGAACTCCTCTGTTTTAGAATCAATCAGTTGGGTGTGCCATACCAGTTTTGGTGAATGGCTCTGTCGGATATCTGCAGTGATTCACAGTAGCAGATCACTTGCTCTGCTTCTGGAACAGAAATTTGAGTTAACGATCCACAGAAAGGAGTCTAAAAAGATCTATCAAATCGCTCATTGAATCGGATAAAGCCCCTATATTTCCTAGCTGGGAACAAGATGGGAGAAAGGGAAGGTGAGATGAGACCAAGTTCAAGCAATGGGAGATGGCACTTCCCTTTCCTCCTTAACCATTGAATACATCTCGTGTAGTCTGTAATACTAAAATCCCTCCGAGTGGCATTTCGCTGCTATCTCTTGTAAGACCAAAGGCAATTATGCATGCAGCTTTCGGTTCTGGACATCTCGCATCCTAATGATTCGTGTCGTGATTGTGGTAGTGTACCTATCTTGAATCAGTTCGGAACAGAGTCTATTTTGTCATGACTGGTGAGATAGGAGTTTCACCATCAAGGAGAGTAGGAGGGTAGGTTAACCAAGAACAGTTTCATTCACCAGTAAGTTTGTGTCACGCTCGAGTACGTACCTATTATATTCCGAGTAAGTGTTCATCAATCACAAAAAGATTTGTCAGATCGAAATTCTCGCTAGTGTCCCATGGAAATGCAACGTAGTTAAGTTTTGTAGCTAGGGTTATGCAGTTAATTGATGTTGGAAGTCAACAAGTATCGTTAGGCAAGGGAGGGACGAGAAAGACCAAGTCAACTCAGACAACCCCAATCCTCCAAATTTTTCATGAAAGAGAGGATGCCACATGTTACATCAAGAGCAACCAATGGAAGTGCTCAGCTTTCTTGAACGGCTCTCGTTATGTTCTATGGTCCCCAAAAATAACCTCAACCCCTCTTTTGTGTAGCATTCAACCTCAAACCCCAAAAATTAAGGAAAGCTCGTATGATGCACCAATTTGCTGGTGGGTTCGATTCTTTCAGCTGTTGTTTGCCACCTTCCCATCCTCCATCACAAAGGAAAAGAAAACGGAACAATCATCTTCAGACATTGAAGAGGAGGATGATTCTCTTGATTATTAGCGTTTAGGGTGGGTTCCTTCATTCCCTTGCACCAAAAACAAAGAGGAAAGGGATAACTGGAAATTATCCGGAGGGAGATCAAGAGGGAAAGAAGCAAAGTTTTGTCAAGATGAATGATTTATTCTCCGGCTCGTTCAAGAAATACACGGACCTCAAGCAACAGAACTACCTCGACGACATGGAGGCGGGGAAGGAGACGGTGAACCTCGACAAGTTCTTCGAGGACGTTGAGAACGTGAAGGAGGACATGAACCAGGTCGAGAAGCTGTACAAGAGGTTGCAAGAGGCCAATGAAGAGAGCAAAACCGTCCACAACGCGAACACGATGAAACAGCTCCGGTCCCGGATGGACGCCGACGTCGGGCAGGTCCTCAAGCGGGCCAAAATCATCAAGGGCAAGCTCGAGGCCCTCGAGCGGTCCAATGTGGCCCACCGGAGCATACCCGGGTGCGGGCCCGGCACGTCGGCGGACCGGACTAGGACGGCGGTCGTCGGCGGGCTAGGGAAGAAGCTCAAGGACTTGATGGACGACTTCCAAAGCTTGAGGTCCAAAATGAATGAGGAGTACAAGGAGACCATCGAGCGGAGATACTTCACGATCACGGGGCAAAAGGCGGATGAGGAGACGATCGAGAACTTGATCTCGAGCGGCGAGAGCGAGAGTTTCCTGCAGAAGGCAATCCAGGAACAAGGGCGAGGCCAGATTCTCGATACGATATCGGAGATTCAAGAGAGGCACGACGCCGTGAAGGAGATCGAGAAGAACTTGCTCGAGCTGCACCAAGTGTTCTTGGACATGGCCGCGCTCGTGGAGGCCCAGGGCCACCAGCTCAACGACATCGAGTCGCACGTCACCCACGCCAACTCGTTCGTGCGGCGGGGCACCGGCCAGCTCCAGGAGGCGAGGGAGCACCAGAAGAGCTCGCGGAAATGGATGTGCTATGCAATAATCCTCGTCATCGTCATCGTCGTCCTCCTCATATTCCCCCTCATAAGGTCATTTTTGCCATTCTAGATGGAAACAAAGCAATGTGGGAAAATCAAAGAACAATTCAGCTCTTAAGCTTCAGAAATGAAATGTAGATTTGGCAGGAAATTTTTGGACTCCATTGTGTTACGATGATTTAAAGGGAAAATTTTTTTTTCTCAGAAATAGAAGGGAACGTGATAGTGCAGGGATTCATTTTTCATCTGCTGTGATGAGAACAAGAGGTTTTGAAGCTCCTGAAGTCAACCCAGAAAGCGATCGCTCAAATGGGTTTATAATGTAGGTGTCCAAATTAAATGGAATTGCAATAATTGTCATTACAAATGTTTTCAATGTGTGGACCAACTAATCAGCCTGCAAAATGTAAAAACCATGGAAATCCCCGTGATAATTGTCCTAAAAGCCTTGAATCTATTGTATGGCGGCCAATTTAATGCTAAATATTTTAATTGTGTCAATTCAGTCATAAACCTTTTGACGATTTACCAATTTAGCTCTAAACCTTTTAATTTGTCGATTTAGTCTTAAACTTTATGAAAATTTGTTAATTCAATCCTAAACCTATCATTTGGATAATTGACCGGAAAAACTGCTCAGAATCAGCCGGTTCAGTCCGATCCTGGCGATTCCCGGTCTGGTTGGTTTCTTTTGCTCACCCGCTAATCACCACATCCAATCCATATAGGCATGCCCAAAAGTAAAATGAGAACAAGAAAAACGAAAAACAAACTCCTCATTCTTCGCCGAATTAACCTTGTTTTCTAATAAAGTAGATCCAATGTCGAAATAAAGCAAATAATGTTCATCGATTCGCCTCACAAAACAAAACGCGACGAAAGGCGAACAATCAGGCCTCTTCAAATCTAGTTCAACCTCGAAACTAGATCGAACCGGCCTTACCCGATCGGTTCCAGGAGGAGCCGGTCTCAATAGAAGAGGGAGCAAGCCTGCTAGGCTCCTAAAAAAAAAAAATTTTGGGAGGGTTTCTTTTTGTGGGTTCTCAAGGAAGAGGCTGATAGGGTCGGCCCAAATGACTATGAACCCTAAATCGGAACAGTGCGTCCCGAATCGGGTCGTTGGAACTCCGAAAAAAATCGCGCCTTTCTTCGACCAGCGAGGAGCTTGAGCTGAAGCAGGAGGTGGGTTCGTATCAATGGCGGACGAAGTGGAGGTTGAAGACGACGCGCCTCGCGTTCGAGGCCGTCACATCAGGAAGCGAGCTCTCAAGAACAAAGCTCTCTCGGTCGCCTTCGACGAGAAAGACCTCAGGTACGACAATTGACTTGAACTATACGGCCCGTGCTTGCCTTTGTTCGCTCGCCGTCGGTAATTCAGAAGAAGGGTGTGCGGCTGTTGATTCGGGCATCGATTGTCGTGCTCCACTCGTACGTTTGAGTTGGTGAATTTTTTTCACTTGAACCTTTTGTTATCGTGTAATTCCGTTTTGTTGGAACCTGTGTGTGTGAGAGAGAGAGAGAGAGAGACAAGAGTTTCGAGTGCAGTTATTGTGTTTTTAATATGTAGTTTGGGTCTTGACGAAGGGACTTTGTGACGGGGTTTCACAAGAGAAAGAAGAAGAGGAGAAAGGAAGCGCAAAAGCAGCAAGAGGAGGCGCAGCGCCGCAAGCGAATCGAGCAGCGGAAGAAGGTATGGACCTTGTCATTTGAATGTTAGTTTTCGGAAATTTTTTTTGAGGCTTTACGGCATTGGAATCGGTTCGTTCTTTGCTAGTTGGAATCAAATGCAATGGGATGATTTCAGGGTGTGGATCCTTGGAGTGATTTTGTTGTTTTGTAGCTCTGTGCGTATGAATTCGATGTTTCGCGGAATGAGTGTTAGTGTGTTACTTAATTGTAATTATATTAAGGTGTTGATCATGGATTTGCCTTCATGTATGAGACTTACATGGTAATTTTGCATCTTCTGGGGGAAGAATTCTTATAATGTGAATAATGTTTTGTGTGCTACCATTGTTTTTCATGAACGAGGCATCGCATGTCAATTAGGAGTTGAGGAAAAGATGAGCGAGTGGGGTTTTAGATACTGACTAAAAAAGAGAGTGTTCACCTTCTGGTTTCGGTGGATTGAGTGCGTAAAACTAGAGTCATGACCAGCAGGTGTCTTTTTTTCATTTCGGGACTTGCCCGGTCTACCGTACTGTTGTATTTTTCAAATCGGGAGAAGAGTCCTATGGTTTTAAGTGTTAGAGTAATAAACTTCTACAAGCTCAGGGTTGTTGCTTCTCTCTTGAACTCTGAATTGCATCCGCTTAGCTTTTCTCTTTTACTTGAATGGATACCTTAAGAGTGAATAGAGATTAAAGAATAAAGATAGCCAACTTGCTCTTTCTTGATCCAAGTTTATCACTTGCATAATATCGACTGTTGCATCTTTCATGTTACCTCCCCTCGTGTTGCTTCAAATGCTCATACCTTTTAATTTCCATCTTGATATTCTTCATGTCTGATTTCAATATTTGTTGGGAGGGCATTGCATTTGGATTGATATTTGTCATATCAACTTTATTGAATTGAGCCTTGCAACTTGTGTCCAGAGAAAGCTAGAAAGAGAGCTTGCTTATTATGATGGAGGTCCTCCATCCAATGGTACTGAACTTGATGAAAATGATGAGCTATTAGAGAATGATGGGGAAACTGAGCCCCGCATATCTACATCAGGTAAATTTAATTGCTTCAAACTTCGATGAAATTATGTACAGCTTATTTAGCACTTATTTGGAGGGTCTAATGGTCCATCTAATGGATTGCGTTTGTTGTATTTTGGATTTCTTATCTCGCAATTGAGTAACGAATCATGAGTTGATAACTTCTATGGTTTGGTATGGTTAATTTTTGTCAGTTTGGTTTATGGTAGTTCACATTTTTTACCTTGGTGGTTGATTGATGCTTATATTTCTCTTATGTACCTTAACTTCAGTTGGTTATGGAAGCTCTGTGGTACTTCTGTATTGATGAAGGACTAGCCAGTTTGAGTGGCAAATATATCATGCAGCAGCTTCGCCAACTGTTGATATCACATAGTCAAACTAACTGATCGTGAATTTTTCTTATTGAATGCAGTTGAACTTTAATCATAAATTTGTTTTCTTCTGATAAGATGCAATCTAAATCTCGGTTTGTCCCACCACCAGACATGAAGAAGATCTTACACTTTATACTTTCTCCAGTTTAGGGATTTTGGCTAATGTGTTTCAGTGTAGTTGTAAATGCCTGCTTTTGTTCCGTTAAATTGTTGGGTCCAGGCGGATTCGGTTTGAGGCATGATATCTATGCCTTATGCTAATATACGTTTCTGAAATTTTGGAGGATAGGAATGACAGTATATGATAATGGAGACATGAAGGTCACTGTGAAAACAAGTGAGATCGTGTCAGATGAAGAAAATGTTCTCATTGAGAAGACATGGACCAGCAAAGCTGCTGGAGCTGATAAAGGGCACAGTGTACCTGTGAATAAGAAATCATTCAAGAAAGTGGTAAAGCAGAAATCACACAGAAAGGTGCAGAATAAGAGAGGGAGAGATAAGGGCAAGAAAAAGAACAAGAAGACACGCTAGCTCTTTGTTGCCAGTCTCACTTAAGCCTATGCAAGATTGATGCAGCTGCTTTTGGCTGTATAGGATTCCTGGTGGGGCAAAGGTTTTGTTTACAAGCCCACCATTTAGGTAACTGCTGAGTGCTGACCTCCCTCCATGATCATGGATGCATTTCCCAGTGAAGCTAGCTTTTTTTGCTATAGTGCAATTTTTGATTGCTTTTCTTCAACAAAATAGTGTATTTAGAAACATGTTAGAACCTTCACTTTCTTTTGTTGGGAAGTCCAACCTAATATTATATATCTTCATGCAGTATGATGACCGGTGTGCTTAGGTAACAAACGCTTGCCGGTTTCTTGTCCATTCTGTCATAGTTTCTGTGCATAAATTAAGAGATTCGTGGTCTTGCTACTAGGGATTGGAAGATTGAGATGATAAATTGGTGCCTGCACTCAGTTGCTCAAAGAAATGCAATAATGCAATTCTCTGTGTTGTACAAAATGCGATCGGAGAGTGTTCAATGTTAGAGTGTTTGCTCCATTACTTTAGGACACTTTTCCATTGAGGCAACACCGAAGTGCAGAGGCCAGAAGTACAACCTATATGATCGGTTGGACTGATTGCAATTTGCTCTCGCGAGCTTGTTTGAATATTCTTCTTGTCCAGCAAGGTAAATCGATCCTTGGGGAGGTTATCCTGCTGCCGCCCTGTAACATTAACGCTGCTGCCTGGACACAAGGCGGTCCTTAAAGTGCATTTTTGGTTACCCACAGTCACGCACACACCAATTTGAAAAAAGTTACATTTCTTTCAGTCCCAAGGACACTTCTCTCTCTTTACCTTCCTCTCTTGCACACCCTCTTAGAATACACCGACGCCTCTCTGTCATAGCCACCACCTTCTCCACTCCAAACCGGTACAACCACCACCTGTCTGTCACCTTGGCCTCGACTTAATTTCATGCCCATCACTTCTCTGTCTCTTTCATGTCTTAATCTCCGCCGTTCTCTACCAACGAGAGCTTGACGACGGCGTCGCCTCCCCATTGAAGAGCTTCATTGAACCTCTGGCTCTGAAAATGGCGTGCAAGGGCCTCATCTGATTCTGTGCCATCAACGAGATCTGTCAAGGGCATAAGAGCACACGGCAATTGGGACTCTTACGAGAGGAGAGAGAGAGATCGGTGACAACAGGGAGGAAGCGAGCCCAAGAGAGTTGACCTGATGGAGGAGAAAGAGGTTGGCTCGTGGATTCAAAGGATCATAGACAGTAGTACAGTCGTGGTGGTGCAGGATGGCGACGATTGACGTGGGTGCTAATCGAACAGACAGAGTGAGAGTGGAAGAGGGGGGCCTCATGCATCTTGGGGGCTGGGGCATAAGTTCTTTTTTAGCTGAAGGTACATGAAAGGTTATGGGGAATATGAGGAATGTTTGCCAATTGTCCAGGCAGCAACATAAGCTCTCCCGATCCTTAATCCAATTCCTTGGCCAAGCATCCGGTTCATAGCTTGACTGCTTCACTCTGCTACTTGTGACTCTTGGCCGTTGGACTCTGTAGCAGAGCTGAGATCAGATGTTTAAATTTGAACATTCCCTCTTCTTGTTAATTTGCCTACTATTCCCTCCTGTTTTTTCAATTGTCATGCGATGTGGTTACATTCACACCGTCTTTAACATGTCAAGTCAGGTTGAGTACAGGCGGACACTGAATTGTAGCAAAGATACTGTCTATTTCATAGTGAAGAGGAAAAGAACATCACCCCCCTTTCCATGACGAAAATTAGTCTTTCATTTTCGTACAAAGGCTAATTCATAAAAAGTATGTTCGACGGTCCTAAGATAGACTTCTGTTTGGTACACGGCTAGTATGAAAAACAAGGCAGGCGCAAGTTCGAATTGAGGTTTCTGTACTAAGACCGATTATTGGTCGCCAGAGTTTGTTTCAGCCACCCCGTTTTAGCATACATTATCTCATTTGAGGCATTTGAAGTGCCGAAACAGTGCAAATCGATACAACCAGAAAAATAAAGCGTAACTTGATTATAGTACTCAAAAGAGGAACCTTCTGCTTTAAAGGAGATGACTGTTTGGGCAAGCAAAACAATGCAGACATCTAATGTAGATCAGCACTGATATTTCTTTTCATTTATGGAACAAGGAATGGGTCTGGCCTTTATGTTTTGTCCTTCTTTTTCAAAGACACATTTTGGAAGGCACATCTTCTCTACTTATAAATACGCATTATCCCATCTGTGCTTCTCATAATTTTTCGTAGTATCACCAGGAATTCCGAAAGAACCAGCTCTTTCGATACACGGTCGTTGGCAGGAGAAAGTGAAGAAAGTTTACGAAAATGGTCCTGTCATCGTCGATAAGGAGCAGGGCAGAGTCCGATGGTCCTCTCATTTTAACAAGGAATCGCCGGAGTAGGAGTAAGCTGTTGCCTGACCTTCCCGAAGACGTGCTAGAGCGCATCTTTACGCTCTTGCCCATTAAACAAGCAGTGAGGGCCGGAGTTGTCTCGAGAAGATACAAGCAAGCTTGGCTCTTCAGTAGGAAGTTACACTTTGGTAGATGGTTCACAACGCACCAAGGCATTCTAGAAGCTATCTCGATTATTAACCACGTTTTCAGGGCTCATGCAGGTCCACAGATCCAAAGCTTCAAGTTATATATCGATCCAACGGATATTGATGCGATGGTCAGGAAGTGGATCGAAATCTCGATTTCGAAAGGGGTGGAGGAGCTGGAGTTAAACTTTATCGCGGCAAGGGTTGAGCCTTTCCTGCTTTCTCGCAATTTTATCGATGTTGAGTCATTGAGAGTTTTGAAGTTGACCTTCTGTGAAATTGATTTTCCACCAAATCTCACCAGTTTGCGTCTCCTGGATACCCTGATTCTGAAGAAGGTTGAAATTACGTCGGAGATGATCGAAACCATAATTCGTAATTGCACCCTGCTCGAGACTCTTGAACTGGTACGTTGTGATGCCATCCGTCAGTTGAAGTTGAATGCGCAAAATCTTAAGAGGTTTAAGGAGTTAAAGTTGGGAGATTGCTCGGATCTTTCGCTAATTGAAATCGATGCGCCTAGCCTTCGCTCGTTTTCTTTCTATGGTCAAGTACCTCTCTTCCTCTTTGAAGATATATCGCAGCTGACGGATGCAGTACTGAACTTCGTACCCCAAAAAGGCTTCATGAGACATTCTTTCGTCCGGAACATTTTGGACAATCTCGCTCATGTTAGCGTTCTCACGGTGAACAGCATCTTTCTCGAGGTATCTCACATTCCAATAAGTCACCCTCTTTCAGAAACTTTGTCTAATTTAGTAGGATGTCAACTTCTTACCGCAGTTATTACATAACCATAATGTCTGGATTCAGGGCATATCTCCAAACTATGAAGATTTGAAGCACAACATACATGGACTGCCTTTTTTGTATCGCAATCTGAAGGAATTCCAACTAATCATGCAAGGCGGAGTCTATTGCAATACTTATGATATTGCCGTTTTTCTCGACAATTGCCCACTCATCGAGAAAGTATTTATCGATGTAAGCTCATTAAGTTATATTATCTTTTATGGAAATGTAGCTAAGCTACTCAATTCAAGAAGACTACTGGAGATTTTGTTTTCAATGCCTAAGGCTTTGCTTTAATCTTTGCAGCTTAATGAATGCTCTTTCGAAGGGAGCATTTACTGGGAACTGCATCAGAAGCAAGAGCTTGAGTCCTTTGGCTTCCTCTGCCGCCTCAAGTTTGTCAAAGTGAAAGGCTTCAGGTTTCAAAGTCATGAACTAGAACTGGTCAAGTTTTTCCTGCAGAAGGCGATCAATTTGGAGAGTCTTGCTCTGGTTAGTGCGAGGAATCGCCTTTATCCAAAATCTTACTCGGATAATATCGAGAGGAATCAAAATTTCCTTTTGTGGCAGACTTCTCCAAGAGCCAGAGTTACGTTTTCTAATGACTGCAAAGACAAGACAACCCGTCCGGCACATAAGAAAATTTGGCACGTATGACGCAGGTTGTGTGCTCAGGGAGGCAGACTAATTAGTTACAAGTTTTATAGAGCATCTGAGTCTGTGATTTAAGCACTTATTCGTCTTCAAGAAGAGTCTGGCAATCAAGCAGGAGAATGGAAGCAACAACATCTGAATCACCCTTCCCCTTTTTTTTCTCATTTTCTTGTGGCAATAAATTGGACTTTGCCAACCCGCTTAATAATTTCAAATGTTGTTGCATAGTCTTTTACAATGTGCAATTACAAGATGCGTTTTTTATCAGGTTGTTCCTGTAAATAATTGCCAAGAATAACATCAATCTTCTTAAATTCATACCCAAGAGGTGTAATGCTCTCCATTTTATAGGATGAGATTGGCGAATTTAGGTAATCTCAAAACAGCACACAACTGTCTTCCAGCTGACGACAAAGTTATCGAATGTTGAAACGGAATCGTTTGCTTTCGGAAAAGAACTTTTGACAACGTTTATTGATCCATCATTTGTTTGATCATGTTGTGATCTAAAAAAGCACCCAAAAAGGGAACCATTCAGGAATCATCTCTAAGGTAGCAGCCCTAAAACCCAATACCTTTCCAAGACCTTGGAGATATCAATGCAAATCCTCAAAGATTCAAAGTTAAAATTGTCAAAAGCATACAAAACAGATGGTGGTGGGGCAAGTCAGAGGCGACAAATTTCAAAGTGAACACACACAAGAACAGATGAAGCCAAGAGAAGAACAGAACAACAGAAGCAAATATATCATTTCTCAGGTTTATTACACAGAACAAGGAGAGTGTGCAGGATTAACTCTGCACTCCTCTCTCATGTTTTTATCAGCATGGGAAGGGCCACAGGATAGCCCATGGCCCTTCAAACAACTCGGAAATCACCTAAAAATCTGTCTCTTTACAATGTACACACAAAAAAAAATAAGCTTTCTGAAGCCAATCCGTCTTCAATGAAACATTTGAAGAAACCGCAGCTCAATGATTCTTTCTACATGTACATCATAACCCTATTCATCGTGCCTCTCTCTCTCTCTCTCCCCACCTAGTCCGTGTCAACCAGTCTACAGCAAGAAATTTATCTACACTCTACAGAACCCAGATCCGGAGCACAAAGCCGATTGGTTCATATCTCAGTTTCCATGAACAGACCTCCTCTCCGGGTCCACTGCCCTTCATCGGGCGAGGCGAACAGCACCGCCGTGACATCCGCGAGCTTCCTCCGGCTAATACGTGACCTGAAAGTCCTCAACGGGGCGTTCGGGGCTTCAATCTCCACGCGGTCACTCGGGTTCTGCGGATCGATCGAGTTCCTGAACGCGCGGATCTTCGTGGGCGTCGTGTACGCAAAATGCCACTGCTTCGCCACGACAGTCTGCAGCAGAAGAAACGAATCAGCCGCCGCCCGCAAGAAACAAATTGAGCATATTAAAATTTGCAATACTATTATTACAGATGAACTTACAGCTTCTTTGACCGTCTTGGACACGCGAACCAGCTGCTTCAAATCGCCGTGCTCGACGTGACAGAGTATCCTAATCTGTTAAACCACCCAAAATGCTCAATCATTAAAACCCATTATAAATTATCGTACCATAATCCAAACCGCGCATCGAGTTAGGCAGCATTCGAGCAAATCGAAAGCGCGAGCCAACTCACCAGAATGTCCTGAGGCAGGGCTTCGAGACCGGACTTCTCGGAGCCGTCCAGCAACAGCCTCGCGCTGCACTGCCTCTTCAGCGGAGCTCCGAACTCCGCCGGCTCGGCCCGCCACGCCGCCGCTGCCGCCGCGTCGGGGCCCTCCGAGATCCCGACCCTCTTCCTCCCGAGGCCCCGCGTGCACCTCACGAGCCCGAACCCCAATGCCTCCTCCCCATCCCTCGACTCGCTCTGCCCACCACCAGCTCCGCACCCCTTCAGGTCCAACCCCATATCGCCGCACAGCGCCATTACTACTCCCTCCCCCTCTCTGCAGAAACCAAAGACGCGAACCTGGTCGGATTCGATCGATTCGTGTGAAGTGCGTGTGGGTGTGTTGTGTGTTCGTGAGTGATTTCGCTGCTTCTCCTTCACGCTTTGCGTCAAGAAACCATTTGACAGGTCCGCTTTGTATTTATATAGCCGTTAACACGGATAAATGAATTAATTTAAATTCCTTTCTTTTTTTCCCCTCTTTTTTAACTAAAAAGCGAGAAAGTAAAAAAAAAAAAGGAAATTTTGAAAAAGGAGGAGAGAGAGAGAGAGAGAGAGAGAAAGTATCTTACGCGGTTTTCGAATTAAATTTTTTTTTTCGATTAATTACTTTCACGCGAAAGTACTGGAATTCTCGCGCGTGTGCGGGATATTAAATTCTTTCTTATTTAAAATTCATTTATTTTCTGGTTCCTATCGCTTTGGCGGTTAAAATTGAACTAGCCGTTGGAGGGAACGGGACACGTGGCGGGATCGGGACCGGGGTGGTGGGGGGAGGATGACGTGGCGGGGTGGGCGGTCCGAGTCGGCTGGCGGGGGTCGGTGGGTCAGCTTGCGGAACACGCGGGGATTTTTCTGGCGTGTCATCGGATGCTTCTTCGCGGACGTTCGGCGATGGGATCGGGGCGTTGGTGGGCGTGCCGACCGCCGGGGGTGACGTGGCGGGCGGGTGCGGTCGGGAAGTGCGTCGTCGTCCCTTCGGACACGCGAAGACCAACTCGGTTAAGCAAACTGCCCCCCACCAAAATCTCCCCCTTTTCGTCCCTCAATTAATTAGAAAAAAAAAAGAGAAGAAATTATGAGAAATTTGGCATTTTCATGTCCTTACTTGCACTGTGCTTTGGCCAAAAAGTAAAAAAAAAAAAATAGAAGTACTGTACATCGATATGCCCGACATCAGTAGCATCGTGGGAACCCGAATTAAACATGCGGTACCGCCGGATTACGCAACCGGGAACAATGTTCTAGAACCGCGTGCGAGTCGCTCGTCGTCGATAGAGGCGGGCACTGTGAACGGACCCCCTCGCGCCGTATCTCCCGAGTCTTTGAACGGACGAACTGGGTCGGGGGTTATACATGGTATCGTGCCCAAATTCGTGTCTTGTTACGTGGATGGGATGGGATCGGAATCGATTACAAATTGCACCGACCCAACGTTGGAGGGAAAGTTAGTGATGAGGGAGGGAGGGAAGGAAGGAAGGCGGGTCGAAGTTTGACCGAGTTGGTGGGCGGGCGTGGGGAGGTGGTTTCCGGTCGACCCAATCGTGGTCCCACAGATTGCCAGTTCCAACTTGGCGGCCGACACGTCAAAGGCCCGAGCTTCGAGGTAAGGACAAGGTCGGGCGGGCCTTTCGGTTTTGGGCGGGCTTTTGGCACGAGAAGCTTCCTACGTTGGACCAGTGCGTGTGGGGGAGGGGGGAGACCTCCTTGACTCGCCCAATGCCGTGCTGGGGAAGCCAATTGGCCGATTTTTTTTTACCTTTTTTTTTCCTCTAAATTTGTGGGGGGTGCTGTCTTTGACCCTGCAAAATGGGGGTTCTTGTGGAAGCAACTTAATTATCACCTCTTTTTTTTTTTTTTGCACGTTTGTTTCTGAAGAGATTTGGAAGTTTGGAGCAATTTCGGGTTCCTATGGAACATTCAAGGTTTTGTTGTGATTATATCGGTACAAAGGGATCATTCTCAGTTGTTGTGAATGCGGACCAAGGAGAGGGGAGGATGATGATCCATGATGTTTGGTTGAGCTTGTACGTCTGTTGATCATCTGGAATCTTGACTGGCCGAGCAAAAAGTTTGACGACGAAAGCTAGTTCCCAAGTACGCTTGCATCTTCAAATTTTGATCTGACGTGAGATATTTTAGGTTTGGTGATTGAGCAACCAAGCCGGTTCAGCTCGAGATCTGACCTACACCGATTTTATCCGGCCAGTTTCGAACCAGTTTCACGTGAGGATCCGTTCGGTTTCTAGATCAAAAAATTCAGGGAGTCGGTCTTTGACCGGTTCGGTTTCCCAGTTTTATATTTTCGGACCAGTTCGGAACGAGTCCTAAATTAAGTCTCTTAAACAATTCCTCGTTTCTCATTTTTCATTAAGGTCAAGGTTGTAGATCTTCCATGTCTTTGTAGTAAAAAAAATTAAATAGAGAAAAAAAAATGAGGGCCAGTTTCCGGGTCAACGTTGGAACCGGGCGATTTGGTTCCAAGCCGGTTCCAAGGTTGATAAGTTCGGTTCTTAGTTCCAAAAACTATGAACCAACTCTAAAAGGGTAGATTTTAGGTTTTTAGTCTGAACACATGCTCACCTTGAGATCGATCACTCCCGATTTGGGGTGTTAAAATATTACAATGAGAAAAACCCATCTTATTATAGCTCATGAAAGGCGCTAGCAAAGCTAGGTAAAATGTGAATTAGAATCCAGCCGAATGACCTAAACATCAAATTATTTGCACTTTGAAGGAGCAATTTCCCTCAGATGTCACATCCAATGTCAATGTAAATGACTTGTCTTAATCAGATTGGGATGATAGACTCAAATTTATGGATACATTTTGGTCATCAGTATGGTTTTAGCGCGAAAAGCAAAGAAGATCGGGAGGAGGAGCAACGAGGGGGTCAAGATGTGCAGATGGACAAAGGACATGGACACCTTCTATGTTGAATTATGCTTTTATGCATTTGTTTCTTGTGGAGCCCTTCTATAGACAAGTAGGGTTGATCTTCAACTATTATCATAATTGAATGCTTTACCCTAGGAGTCACTACAACCTCAGACATGCAACGTGGAATGTCCTGAGAGTTTTAAGTAAGTTATGGTGCACAATGCAGTTTCCATATATCAATATTGCTCCTTGTGTGTAGGCCAATTCGATGATAATATTAAAAGTGAATCTCGATATATGTGGTCCGTAGGCGATGGCTTGTTGAAATCCATGCAATACGATGAAGGGAATTCATAAATGAGTGCAATGGAGGTGTGAGGAATCGAGCTCGGGACCTCGAAACTCCGATATATATTCTCGAAACCAAAAGGTTATATTGCTAAGTCTTTCTCTAAGAAAGTTTCTGCTAATGCCATCGGCTGTCCGATGTCCATGCATGTCCTCTTTGGATACGTACCCTTCTTATATTCTACCTCATTTTCCCAAGAAATTGTGTCTTCCATGGAAAGAAGCAGAAGCCCTCGAGAATCAAACTCCGTGGCGCCCTCCTTGGTCGCCGAGGATCACGAAGTTGCACGTCGAAACATGGACCGCGCGATCATCATCTCTCTCCTCGCAGCACCCACTGTTCTCGATCACGCTCACACTCTGCGCTCTCCTCCTCCTCATCTACTTCCCTCGCGTTTTCTTGAACGTCTTCCTCTCGTCCTCTCTGATCGTAGGTGTAGTAGTTATGGCACTCGCCCTCCTAATATGTATAGGTGCAGCTCTGGAGGCCGAGCAGTTCATACGGGTCGGTTCAAGATCTGTAATGGGACGAGGTTCGGAAATGGGCTCTTCTCCGGACCGGTGTTCCGAGGTTTCCTTTGCTGGGTGGGACGTGAAAGCGCCTCTAGGAGTCATACACGAAGGATATGAAGGCCAAGAAGATGGCGGCGGCGGCGGCAGCGGCAGCGGCATCCCGGTACATGTTGGACACATATTCAGAGGCTTCGTCGGAGGGGGAGTTGACGACAACTGGTGGCGACCCCGGATCTCCGGACAGGTGGCAGTTCCGGTGGGACGGCCTGGAGAATGCGGAAGGGCTTATAGAGATTGCCTTGGATTTGGATGGGGAGGAACAGAACATGATCGAGATTGAAGTTTCTCCGGCGAGGAAAAATCCACTTTTCAACAACAGAAAGTAAGATGATTAGCATTTTAATTCAATTGGAGTCAATTTAACGTAAATTGCAAGTATAAATCGGTTCATATCGTTTGGAAAACTCACATAAATCGAGATGACAACGTAGCGTTTGTCTTTGTTCAAATCATAATTGAGGCGATGCTGCTCAAATTAGTTCTAGTGGATAGCAGTCCCGCGCTCATATAGGAAATTCTTACATGCACCGGTACATGTGAGCCCACTCGATTTCAGCCGATAGCTAAGATGGAGCGGGCTAACATAATCTTCACAATCGCACTACCTAGCCCTTATGGTTTGCTGGGCTGGGCCAATCCATGCCTTTCTAAAAGTTAAGAATGACTGGGATTTTAGTGGGCTCTTTCTTGTTCTTTTTCCTCGTCTTTTTTGGGGGTGTCGGCAAGAACGAGCATGTGAAGAGAAACGTTCCGCGAGACATGTCGATGGATTATGAGATTCCATCAGTTCAAATGATACTGAAAAAGGATGAACTACGCTCGTAGAGAAAGGTCTCGTGGTTGCGATACGGGGCCACATAACGCGACGGATGTCGTGGTAACCGTGAGACCTCGTCGGCAATCCCCGAGCATCGTTGACCCGGGAGATCGCGGGTTCAAATTGCCCTTCACGAGACCACGGGTTCGAGCATGTGGCGGCAGGTCTCCGAGCCGGCTCGTGCTGTTGCTGTCCAGGGCGAGGCAACGCCGGACCCCGGCCCCGGGCGGCGACAGAGGGTCCTGTAACCCCCCCACCCCACCCCCAACATTCGATAATGCGCGCGACAAGGGGGTCAACGAGATGTCACCCCCCTTCCCACCCATTAGGCAAAGATGTCTCCGTAGGATCGATGCCTACGGTCCTCGGCATCCTCGCGACGCACTGGGTCGGCGACGCGTGGAGGCCGGAGAATGCCCCGGGCTCATGGGCCGCCTCACGGCATTCGCGATAGGAGGAGGGGGAGGGGCAGCAGTCGACGCTCGACAGGGCGACGTTGATTGGATAAGGTTTGGTGGTGGGGGCCCGCGCTCGGGCATTCGCGAAGGGATGTGAAAATGTGGTCATTGCCACGATGGGTGCCTTATCTTGTTTGGGACAAACACTGGGAGAACACTGAAAAAGGGGCTTGTCAAAAGAGCTCTCAGTTTGAGATCATGATAGCCTCCACACTTTCTTGCAACTCCGTGGAAAAAGGGCTTGTTCAAAATGTTGGCCAATCGGTTTCGAGAGATGGGCAGGTTCCGAACTTCAAACGTGGAACCTGCCATGCTAGAATCGATTCTCGGTTTTTGAAATTTGGAATCATCCTGTTTGTTCTGAAACCAATTCCCGGATTTACCGGAGAATTTGTTCTTCTTTTGTTCCTTTTTTTTTTGTTTCATTTTTAACGAAACTGTTGAAAGTAAAAGATGAACGAAGGGGATCGAGCAAAGGCGAGTTTGGAACGGGCGAGGGTTGTGAAACTCGAGCGGGCGAGGGTTGTGAAACTCGAGCGGGCGAGGGTTGTGAAACTCAAGCGAGCGAGAGCAAGGAGGAGGGTGAGTCGCGAGCGAAAGCGAAAGAGAGTCATGAAGTGTCTGAGCGAGGATAGAGAAAATAGAAAAAAGAATTAGTGAAAGATAGGGAAAAGATGCCAAGAGAAAAACTAGAGTTTTTAGGCTTTATGGAACTGATTTCGAATTCGTTTTGATCGGTCCAATTCTCGATCGGTTCTTTACTCGAAACCGAGAACCGGAACGGTTCCCGTCGGTTCTAAAACTTTGGAACCGAGAACCCAACGGGCTTTCAGGGTGGTTTAATCCGGTTACACAATCTTAGTTGAATTTAGCAAAAAAAAAAGATTCACAACGTGTTTTCGATACATCATACCAATCGCGATTTCATTATTGAATGATTTTTCTACTTCTTTTCGTACCAGTACAAAAAGATGGTCTCAAGTATATCCAATTCCCGGGTACGTAATAATAATGAAAACCTAGTTGTTTGCCGAGCCGATAATCTCGTCTATCTACACGAGCTCAAGAACTAATGCGCGTCGAGATCAGATCCGGCCGATCTTCCTTCACCGTGGAAATGGTTAAATTTTTTTCAAGCACGAAACTGGGGAAATTAACCTCTACGTAAACATATAGAGGGATGAAAATTGTAATGACCGACAAAAAAAAAAGGAACTTGAGATTATTGTTCATCTGCAATGATTTTCTAGCGAAGAGAAGTCCATGATCTGGGTTTATCAGTTCTATCTTTTATCAAGTAACTTTGGCTTCCCCTTAAATAGATTACGAAACCATAAAAATCTATTTCAAACTTCAAACATACGCGAAAATAAAATCCTAAATCGCCCCGAATTTCGGTGCATACATTTTAAACGGTCTTCGGTATTCAACGCCGAATAAGAGTCGAATCCCAAAAATGCTACGAAATCGGGAGAATAAAAGGGAAAGAAGGACGAAAAGCGCTCGAAAGACGTGGACAAGATAATCAAGCCGAAATAAAAGGAGCCTTTTCAAAATAGAACCCGAAGATTTCGTACTTCTTTTTCTAAATCGCCCCCCCCCCACACCAATTTTAAAAAGAACTGTTTAGAAATATTCCCATTTTGTTTAATTTCAAACAATGATGGCGATGTTAAGTAAGCATTAGGGGCCAGAAACCAAAGAAAAGGGGGCTGGACCACCACCCAATTAATGGAACTGCCATGGAAGTCCAGCAAACGAAAAGGAGGGAGAGAGAGAGAAAAAAGAAAATTAAAAAAAACAGAGAGAAATCAAAATAAAGAAAAAGGAAGAGGAAAAAAAAAAAAGACAAAAAGGAAAAGAGAGACAGAGAGAGAGAAAGACCACATCGTTCCCACCGGCGGAATGGACAAGAAGCGGGCACGTGTTCCGTGTCGTCGCCTAACCTTTTCGTGGCACCGCTGAATCGCACACCACGAATTAATTCGAATTTGGCCCCCACGTTTACCCGAAATTCGCGCTCCCGCCACCTCCCCAGCTGCCCCCCCTCGTTCACGTGAATTTTTTTCACGGTACATAGGACTCGTGCGTGCGGGTCTACCGAGGCATCGCGCGACCGTCCATCCAAAATCCATCGCGCCGCGCGACACGTTTCCCTCGGAGGGTTAATTCGCGATGCTCGGTTATCACGTTTCCCCTCGGAGGATTTTCCACGAGCCATCTATGCTGGATTCTTGCTACATTGGATTCCCCACCGGACAAGTTGCTCGCCACGCGTGAGCAATTTGGCCGGGATATTCTCGGCGGGAGATGATGGAGGGTCAGTTTTGTCACGTTGGACAAGGTCGCCCGGCCACGGACGTATCGGTTCGGGATTTTTTTCTTTTTTTTTTTAAAGTGGTATTATCCCTCGTTCGTCGTCCACGTTTGCTCTCTCTTTCGCGGTGATTGGGATAATAACCCGTGCAGCTTGGGAAATCTCAAATCAGCAAACCCGTGACACGTTCCGTCGAGAATCTCAATCCGGTACACCCGTGATGTATTTACCCGGAACAGATTTTCTGTGAACCACATTTAAGTGCACCGGGTTCATGCCGGACGAGTCGCTCGCCATGAATGTTTCCTCGATTTGGCGGGGATATTCGACGGAAAATAATGTGGGGTAAATTTTCTGGGACGCACCGCAATGTTAGATTACGTACCGATTTGAGATATTTTAAGGTATTGCCCCCACACTTATTGTCCATGTCGCGTTGTCCCAATAATTTATTCCGAAATCGACGTGGCGCCTTCGTCCTGTCGTAGTTAAGAGCCCCCACATGCACACACACACCATGGAGATAATCGTAAATAATTGGCAAATATATAATAATATTCGTACAAAAGCATTATAATATATAATAATAAATAAAAAATATTATTATTAGTATTGTTGGAGCATGGGGCTCTTGCTGGGTATGCGTTTTGATAGGTTAATAAAAAAAGAGAGGATTTAAAAGTTGGACCTTCTTTTTGGGGGTGTTGGGAAAGGGGTGGCGTACGTCACCCACCATTGGGCATGATTAGAGGGCCGCACCAATTAGATTGGGGTTTGTTAACGATTTGACATTGCTAGGAATTATTTTTTTAATTGCCGATTTTTTCCCCCTTTTTCTTTTAAATTTTCTTTTTTTCGAAAATGGGACGCGGTCCGCTACGAGATATTGCGCGTGAACTCGGTAGGCGATATAGATTAGGGGTGTGCAAAGGAATCGGGAACCGCATGGAACCGCCGGTTCCCATGAAAGCCGATTCGGTTCTCGATTCTAGGAGTTGAATCGCTTACTCGCCCATTCGGAAAAAATGTATGTAAATTGACAATTGTGATTTTTAAGGATTCGTAAAAAAATTTAAAGAGAAATTAGGAGTGAAGATGGTTTAGCTTCTTTCTTTTCTTTACCTTTCTTTTTGGCCCTTCTAAAGATAAGGATCGCCAGTTGTTCCAAGCGCGAAGCTTCCCGTATTGATCCTTCCTTTTGTTTTTTATTATTTGTTTTATCATTCATTTATTTATTATTTTTTTTGATAGAACATTTTTTTTTTGGGGGGCTGCGTTATTTGCGGGCGTTCTGAAGCGAATCTCAATGATTTTTTTTTTAGTTGATCGGAAAATCTCTTTGATTTGATTATTATATTTAGCTATAGAGATCGAGGAAAATTAAATGCGTAAAGACTGGCTAGCATTGGTCTTTAATCTTAATCGAACGAGATGCTCCCATGTCGGGAGGCCATCACGTGAAGTCGCACGTGGATCGCGGGCATTTCCCAGCTTGCTTCTACTTCACGTGTTTCGCGGAAAAGAGAAAAAAAAAACGGTTCGAAAGATATTATTCTTCCGTTTTTTCGGACATTTGGATCGTTTAGCAAAATGAGTCAATGGAAAGTCCCTTCGTATTCGACATGGTGCCTGTGATGAAATTTTGAAAATAGAATGCGACAATACGTCTCGGGTCCCCAGAGGCTAGGCCGGTTTCCTCCCTTAAGGCCGAGCCCCCATCCTCGATAATCAGGCCTAGGATCCCGGTGCCCATGCCCGGGTTCCTCGGCATCTAGGCCAGGGTACAGGGCTCCCGCGTCCCGAGCATGGCAGCAAGAGGCTCGGTGTTTGGGCTCGAGTGCTCGGCTCTTGCGCCCATGCTCGAGTCCCTTACGGTCGTGCCGGCGTGGATGTTCCCTGGTCCCGGTGGCTGAGCTGAGGTCCCTCGACAAAAAAGTTCGCGTTTTTTGCAAAACGCAACCAAGCGTAGGAAAATGAAATCATTCTCTTTGAAAATTAGCCCACTGAAAACGCGGTTCATCTTCCGTAAATCTGCTGAAATCCTAAAGCATGCAAAGAACGAAATGGACATGAAGTGTGATCGAGTTATAAAATTTTTAAAAAGTATAAGTAAATTTTAAAACTCGTCAAATTGGC
Source organism: Syzygium malaccense (assembly GCA_031216405.1). Classification (NCBI taxonomy): domain Eukaryota; kingdom Viridiplantae; phylum Streptophyta; class Magnoliopsida; order Myrtales; family Myrtaceae; genus Syzygium; species Syzygium malaccense. The sequence goes on along the minus strand of CM062256.1, from coordinate 5,942,859 downwards.
GCAATCGAGAACTCTTATTACCTCCATCTAATTGACCGGCATAAAATGTCGACTTGGCAATTTTTGAACGTCTCACATTTACTTTTTCTCTTCCGTTAAACAAGTTTTTACAATTTTCTCTTTTCCCAAATATGACTTCTGAATATAGTTAATACGTTGTTATGTGTGATTTACCCGTCAGAATGGAGGCTCCATTTGTTTCGCGAAAAATGGATAATTTGAAAAATATTTTCCTAAAACCGATAGCTTATAAAAATGAATTAACGAAAAATATTTTTATCGTTCGCGAAAATATTTACATTTCAATTGCTGCCGATAATGAAAATATTTCCATCGACCAATTATTTCAAGCGATACGAGCGATCATTTTTAGAAAAATAATTTTTCAAATCGTTCGTTTTAAGCTTATAATTCATAACTATCGAACGGCTCACGCTGAATGCGCGTAATCATTTTTCCATAATCGATTTTAGATGACCTTCATTCTTATCTACATCACTAAATCGTACTAGGTCCCGCAGCTTGGGGTTAACATCAAAATGGGGAAAGAATAGGAAGAATATACAGTCGCCACAAAAAGATGGGAATATATTCGGTTACAAAAAAAGCACGCTTAATAAGAGCACATCGACCCCCAAAAGTTGACATTCCCGGTCGGAGCGTCGGGAAAATTTCCGGCTCGGGAATCGGAGGCCAACCTCGGTCAAATCCCGGACGACCGCATGCAACCCGCCTCCCCGTATCGGGACAACCCGTGCGCGCGAAGGGTTTGGACTCAACCGGTTTGTCGGATCGAGATGTTCAATAAGACTCTAGATAGCCGGATCTCCGAATAAGAAAAAAAAATTATAAATCGAGAACATATTTGCTCATGTTTACACATATAAATCCCGTCGACAAGCGACGTGGGCGTTCGAATAACACGTCTGAATCTCGAAAATGGTTGGCCCGGAATAATTCTCTTCATAAGATGGGGTCCCCGTGGGAGCAGCATCGCCTGTCCCCTTTTTAGCTCGTTTGGTTGGCCCAAAATGAAAAGAAAAATAAAAAAACTGGAAAAGAAAAAGACAAATGCAAATACGTGTTTTGCTTATATGGAAAAGAAACTGATCTCAACCGTCACCCCATCTCGCGGACACGGATCGGACGGGCGCCCTCCCCCCTCCGCACCCGCCGGCGCGCCACGTCAGCGGGACCCGGGGCTGTACCGGACGGTCCGGATGCGCCCTCCGGCCGCCAGGTGGCGCCATCGCCCCGGGACACGCCGCCCGAGGGGGCGCGGGCCACCGGACCGGGCCCCCCCCCACCGTCGCGGCCCTCCCCCGCGGGGACGCGAGGGAGGGAGGGAGGGATGGGGCGGGGGGCCCAGCGGTCCACGTGGCGGCGCGTGACTGGCAGGGGCGCCCCGGAGCGCACATGAGCGGGGAGGTTAGGTACGGCGGGCTTTGCGATTTCCTCGATCGTGATCTCTGCTCTCTCTCTCTCTCCCTCCCCTGTGGGCAAATTGCCATTTCTGCGTCAGCTACAGCTCTGCGCGGAGCTCGAACAGGGATCGCAATTATAGATCGCAATTCCTTTTTATGCCCTCTTCGTCTCCTTCCTCCTCCGCATCATTCCGCCATTCATTATTCGCGCTCTCTCTCTCTCTCTCTTACCCTATAAGGCGCGTTGCCTACCCTCCCTCCGTCGCCCTTTTGGCTCTTCGTGCGCTCCAAAAGGTCGCTCCTTTGACCCCCGGGGGAAGAGAAGAGAGGGAGAGAGAGAGAGAGATAGAGGGGCGTGGTGGTGGTGGTGGGCGGCGGCGAGGTCTTCGGTTTTGGCGAGCTGGGCACGTTCCGTTTCGTCTCCTGGATCCGTGGCTGGCGTCAAAAACGAGTCTTTACAGATCGAGTCTCGAGGGCGCGTGAGGGGTGTCCGTGTTTCTCTGTGTGTGTGCGGGTGGGGTGGGGCGGGGCGGTGGTGGGGTTTGTCCGGTGACGCTCTGCTGCTGCTGCTGACGGGCTGGTCCGAGGAATTCGGATGGATCCGAAGAAGCCGCGGGACTCGGCGGAGTCGGAGTCGGAGTCGGCCGGCGGGGCGGCGCAGTTCCCGGACGAGGTGCTGGAGCGGGTGCTCTCGCTCCTGGCCTCGCACAAGGACAGGAGCGCCGTGTCCCTCGTGTCCAAGGCCTGGTACCACGCCGAGCGGTGGTCCAGGACGCGGGTCTTCATCGGGAACTGCTACTCCGTGACGCCCGAGATCGTGGCCCGCCGGTTCCCGAACATCCGCAGCGTCACGCTCAAGGGGAAGCCCAGGTTCTCCGACTTCAACCTGGTGCCGCACAACTGGGGGGCCGACATCCGGTCCTGGCTCGCCGTGTTCGCGGATCGGTACCCGTTCCTCGAGGAGCTGAGGCTCAAGAGGATGACCGTGACGGACGAGAGCTTGAAGTTTCTAGCTCTGAAATTTCATAACTTCAGGGCTCTCTCGCTGCTGAGCTGTGATGGGTTCAGTACCAATGGTCTTGCGGCCATTGCGAGTCGCTGCAGGTGGGGTCACACGCTTATCATATCTATTTCGCTTGTATTGTTTGCTCTTCGGTATAGTTTGGATTATATTTTGTTCAAATTAGCTGGACTTTGTGGTGGGTAAGAGCTAGAGCGATCGCTGAACCGCAATAGATAGTCGCATTGCCTCATGTCGGATTTGATTCTGTCTCGACCTAATGCGATTGGATTTGTCGCGAGGAAATCCTTATCCTCAGCTTGAATGAATATCTTGCTGTGGACTGGACTTAGTGATTGGTATGTCCACTCCTGGTTCGTGAGATCCAATTAAGGCACCACTTGTTGGAGCAACGAAGTGAATTGGAAAGTTTGGAGACAGCAAGTGTAGTGCGGTCATTCTTCTTTTTCTTGTTTTCCATTGGGTTGAATGTGTAGTTGAATCAGAGATTGATTCGCTATGCTCTTTGTCTGGATGGGATTTGGGGAGGGCGGTTTGTACTTCTGTTGTGGTGAGTGAAATTTGGTGGAGATCACGTTAAGTGCTTCTGCCTTTTTCCCAATTTCCTTCTCTGACATGACGTTTGACCTGTCAGTTTAGCATTTAATGGGTGGCCTATCAACTGAGGTCATCTTAAGGGGATGTGGATTTGTGGGGGAAAAACTTTTGCTATTGGTCACGCAAGACCAATTACTTTAGAGATCTTTGCACCGTGGTATCTTGTAGATCAACTTTAACCAGATCCTTTTGTCCCTGGGAAGGTATATTTCCGTGTAAGCAGAGTTGGAGTTTGATCTTCGTGTCGACGGCAAATGCTCTGTTTGGGAGCATCATGAGGGAGGCAAATGGAAAGAGAATGCCAATATTATAAATCTCCCCCTCTCCCTCCTCGCGAGAATCTTCATACCAGAATTTCGAAATTTTTCACTTAGATCTTCATTCTCCCCATTTCTTCTATTTCCCGAACTTAAAAAAAAATGACTCAAGCTGATTATGTCTTCATTTGTGATCGGTATTGGCACCGTGGTGCCTGGTAATGCATCACAAGGGTGGGATTGGGGATGGATCCCAACCCTTGTGGGTTGGGGTGAGGCTACTGTGTGGCTATTGGGGAAATCAACATGACTTCTAGAGCATATATTGTTATTCTTCAGAATTCACAATTTTAGAAGGGAAAAATAATGCCGTGAATTTGGAAGGACTTTGCTTTCTGTCTCACCATGCGATTGTCCTTTACCCTCAAATGTCTTTTATTACCCCCTTTACGACAGTATTAATTTGGAGGAACTCCGGGATGGCCCTATTAAATTCCTCTGGACAATTAAGAAAATTACTGAGAGAAGCTGTCTCAATACATTACAAATATACAAGATACAGACTGGTTAGTGTATGAATACTTAACTGCTACAGAGATCAAGGACAATAAGTTTCGGATCCTTCTTGAATCATTTAAAGACTGGATCGACCTTTGATGTGTTAATAACAAGTAAACAAATTGTTGACCCGAAAGAGGCCACCGTTTGATCTTGTTGTGAATCTTGATGATTTGAGCTTTATTACCAGAAAGAGTAAAAGATAAAGCAGCAGATTAGGCACGAGTAGCCCTTCTCACATTTAACTTGTGTGATACTGGGTGGTTGATGGGTACACAAATTACGGGAGATTAGTGTGTGGCCATTCGATTTTAAAGGATGGCCTTGACTGAAAGCCAAAGAATAAGCTGCAACTACATCAATTCACCACCTTGGGAAATGGTCACTGGTTCCAAGACACGTAAAGTTGCTGTCTTACTGCCGTTGGTTTTCAACGTCAAGATGTATATAGGGGATATAATCTTTTTATTGGAGGTCCTTCACCATTTTGCCATGCAAAAAAATTATTACGTAGTATGCATTAAGGCACGCTCCTTTTGCCAAATGCTGACTGGTTGAATCTGTTTTTGTGCAATCTGTGATTCATGATGATTTTTTAGCAGTCTATCTGTAGTACATTATATGGTAACTCAGTTAGTGGTCCATGCTTGCTTAACGGAAGCCAGTACTGTATTTGAAATCTCTGTATATAACCAATTGTTCTGAAAGTTGAATAGAATCCAATTGTTAAATTTCGAGTGGATTATTTGTTATGTCTTCATCCAATTTCTTCTGATTTTCCATTTGTTTTTGGTAAGCAGGAATTTGACTGAGATGGATATACAGGAGAATGGCATTGATGATATTAGTGGTGACTGGTTGAGTTGCTTCCCCGAAAACTTCACATCTTTGGAAGTGCTGAACTTTGCAAGTCTAAGCAGTGATGTCGAGTTTGATGCTCTGGAGCGGCTTGTAAGTCGGTGCAATTCACTGAAGGTTCTTAAGGTTAATAGAACTATCACGCTAGATCAATTGCAGAGGCTGCTTGTACGTGCTCCTCGGTTAACAGAGCTTGGTACTGGCTCGTTTTTGCAAGAGCTTAATGCTCACCAGTACTCAGAGCTTGAACGGGCTTTTGGTGGTTGCAAGAATCTACACACGCTCTCGGGCTTATGTGAAGCTATGGCATTGTATCTCCCAGTTCTATACCCGGCTTGTGCAAATTTGACTTTCCTGAATTTAAACGATGCTGCTTTGCAACATGAAGAACTTGCCAAGCTTCTTGTTCACTGTCCGTGTCTTCAGCGCCTCTGGGTATGGTTTCCACTTTCATTTAAATCTTTGAAAATAAGCTCTACAGCTTGTGCTAGAGTTAAAATACAATCTCTTCTGTTCTGCTTTACTTTGAAGAAAATCTTTGATATAGACGTTACTGGAGGCTTGCTCTCATTTGCAAGTCTGTCTTGGTGTATAGAAATAGAACTCTCTACTAAAAAAGAGGTGCGCAGTGGTGTTGGTCGTGGAGCCAACACTGTTTGATAAACTGACTCTTTGGTTGGTCTATTCTTTAGCCAGAAGCAGAAACTTGCTCGATTTGTTTCTCTGATCATTCTCTCTTTTACATGGATTTGTTATGCAAAAGGCAGTTAAAGTCAGTGTATGGTGACTGCAACGGATTTTGTCCTAATTTGAACTGCATGGAATGAAGTGCGTTTGCTTCAATTTTGATTGACAGAATTCCAAATGAAGGGAAAGATTGTCTTTATGATCAAGCATTCACTTTGATTTCATTTGCGTGATTTCATGTTTTGCTCTTTGCTTGAGTGAGAAGACAAATGTTGACTTCTTCTGGGTTTTATGTATACTCATTAATTTTCAGCTGGAATAGTCCTGCATTTTGTCAGCGAACTACAGGTTCTTTTCCTAAAGCTAAATACAGCTTATTGGCTAATGTGTGAATGCATCTGTAGCATCACAAGTTGTGACGTTAATTTTTCAATAGTAATTGGAGCTATATCATCGTCAATAGCAGGGGAGAACCTTCCGAGCTTTAATCTTCTTGGAGTACTATTTTTTGGAACTTATATACTAATCAAGTGGCCCACTGCAGGTACTTGACACTGTGGGAGACGACGGGCTGGAAGCTGTTGCACAGAATTGTCCATGGCTAGAGGAGCTTCGGGTCTTCCCAGCCAACCCTTTCGACGAGGTAGTTAATCATGGTGTTTCCGAATCGGGGTTTCTTGCTGTGTCTTATGGCTGCCGGAGACTCCACTATGTACTCTACTTCTGCCGTCAGATGACAAATGCAGCTGTAGCCACAATTGTACAGAACTGCCCTGATTTTACCCACTTTCGTCTTTGCATAATGAACCCAGGGCAACCTGATTATGTAACAAATGAACCTATGGACGAGGCTTTTGGTGCAGTTGTGAAGAATTGTACTAAACTCCAGAGGCTCGCTGTTTCAGGTCTCCTAACTGACCTGACATTTGAGTATATTGGTAGATATGCTAAGAATCTGGAAACGCTTTCTGTGGCTTTTGCTGGAAGTAGCGACTGGGCGATGCAGTGTGTACTGGGGGGTTGTCCAAAGTTGAGAAAACTTGAAATCAGGGATTGTCCATTTGGTAATGCAGCTCTTCTCTCGGGATTGGAGAAGTATGAGTCTATGAGGTCTTTGTGGATGTCGGCCTGCAAAGTGACAATGAATGGGTGTGAGGTATTGGCTAGGGAGAGGCCTAGATTGAATGTTGAAGTAATGAAGGATGAGGAGAGCAGTGATGGTCAGCAATATAAAGTTTATGTTTACCGCACTGTTGCTGGACCAAGGAGAGATGCCCCACCTTTTGTTCTTACTCTCTGAAGTGACCATTTCAAGGTACTCTTTTTGGTATGGAAATGCTAGCAGTATTTTCAATCAGAATGATTTGAAGTAGGTATCTGTTGTGCTTAATTCTGCTCATACTTGCTCAGCTTGATTCATTGCAACTGCAATGTTCATGCATCTTCCGTTGTATACAAACTGTATGCCCATGCTCATACTCATGCATCCTTCTCAATTTTCTGTCCTCCTGTACTCCCTCAAAGCAACTTCTAGCCAAAGTGCATGTACTGCTGGAGTTTACTTTGCTTGATCTGTCTGTGCATTCATGCGTTGCTTCATTTGCTTTGTGCATTTGTCGTTATGGTATGCTTTCATTATTTTCAGAGACATGTATGTAATGTGTGCGATCTCAATACATCTGACTAAATGGAGAGTGCTGGTGCCCTATGAGTTCCAGTGTTCAGATATCATAAAAGAACTTGATCTTTCTGCTGCCTTTGTCTCTGCAGGCATTTTGTTGCTATGTGAATTTGTCTGATTGAAGTGGAGAGCGCTGGTGCAGAGTCTGAGGGTGCGGAATTCACACAAGACTCGAACATTCTGTTCCCTTTGTTTCTGCAGATCAGCTAATTCCAGATTGTGAGGGCAAACAAAATGGATCATCTGGCGGGAAATACAAAGTGAAGTGTCTGCCTCCATTTGCTTGAAGGTGCTGGAAAGCGTATGATGCATTTGGTGAGACGGAGTTCAAAAGAAACACCAGAGATCTGCCAAATGTCCCGGAGCATCAGCCGACAGCTCGGGGACTTGAACCCATGAAATTTTCACCCTGCAAGAAGAACATCAATGTCTGTAACATTGCTCATCAATTGCAAGACATCATCAACAGCTATGAGAAAAGATGAGGATGATTTTCCTGATGTTTTGACACCTCTTTCCCCGGTGCCTTCCATCCGCAGCAATTGCAAAGAATCCTTGTTGCATCTCTTGCTTGCAATATGCGATCGCGAAGTTGTTTTCAAGCTCGAGTGAAGATCGCTATTGGAGCAGTTGTTGTCGAATATGAGAGAACAAGGGTCGGGTTCTGAGCTACCAGTGGTGTCGATATATACGTTTCTTCTGAATTGTCTATTGCAATTGCCGGATTCCACATCTGTCAACTGTAATTTTTTGCTAAATTGTTAACTAGATTGTTTGACATTTTCAGCTAGAAGCGTCCACAAACGCTTCCGGCAAGCATTCGTCTGTCAATTTTGATTTTTTTTTTGAGGAAAGTATCAAATAAAAGCTTCAATTTTCATGTAGCAGCCTATAGTCGTTGGCTACCTTATGCATTTTATTGGGTGGTTTGGTATTGTTGTTCAAGGAAAATAGCGTGTAAAGCATACATAGTATCTTATAAGGTCACGCTAAGATGGATTCTAAAACTATACTCTAAAGAAAAAACACTATTTGAAAGATGTCTAGATGACGAGTTCACACTTTTAGTTGACTTCCCAAGTGGAACGAGAATGAATGCTGAAGAACATTCTTCATGAAGCATCTTGATATGATAGGAGACACAATGCATTTCCTCAAAGAAACTGGCCAATATATTATTACTACATTCATTGAAATGATACTAATCAAGCACTTTATACAGACATTTAGTATATTTGAATCTTGTTACCATCTTTCATCATATCATTACAACTGTTTGAGATATATGCATACTTTATTAACGTCATGGATACAAACGTTTCGTTTATAACATGGGATATTCAGATTTTACGGTTTGATTAATCCCTGTAAATACATGCAAATTGATGCATTTACGTGCATTGTATGAGGCTACACCCACTGGGTGATTGGTGTGAGACTCCAAAATTCATATGAGTGGGTGGCATTATGATTTAAACTCAGGATGTGTTGGATCTTAATCAAGCGTTTAACTACTGACAAAGCTTTCAGGGTCCTTATGTTTAGTCTACTCACTATCAAATGCATCTTTTCATCAGAAAATTATGATAGGTAGAATTGTTGTTGGGATATTATTTGGTAATTAAAGTTATAATAAGTGGTGTCGACTCCCATATCATGTAGAGCTGGGCAAGCAATTTCTAATTATATATCATTAACATTTCTTGCTAGAATCTTTTTTTTTTCGATTCAAACCGAAGGCATCATTGTTCACCAATTCTGTTATGAATTTGAAATTCAAAAAAAAAGACTTGATTATTATATTGTAAAGATTGCTGAAAGCGAAAATTAATTTTCGACTTTATGTTGGATAAGAAAAGCTCTAGTAATAGCTTTTTATTTTATTTTATTTCATTTCATTTATGTTTTATTGGGTGCAAGTGATCTGATCTTTCCAAAAATGTGAATTCTTGAACATGTTTATCATTATTACAAACTTACAATTAAGGGTTTCCTCAAAATTATTATTATTTTATTATGAAGGGACAGACGATGTTGACCAAAATTTAGTGGGATGAAAGCTGCAAAACCAATGATTCATATTAATACCGGATAAAAAAAATAATAATACAAATTATGGAAAAGGGAACTTTGAAAATGTGAGTGGAGGTCCCCCGCTGAATGTACTTACCCACCATCCCTATCTTTCCAACATGCATATGTGAGGCAGTCAATGTTTTTTTCGGGGGGTCAGTTTGGGCAATATCTCTTTGTAGTCCGCACACGCAAATGGCTATAAATTTGAATTTTCCCTCTTAGTTCATTTTTAGAATACTTGAAACTTTAATTACGGATCTATATATATATATATATATATATATATATATATATATATATCAACACGGACATTCACATGCAATCTTTTCATAATTATTTAAAATTCGAAGGGTATTTCTTCAAACTTTTTACTTTAACTCTGAATAAACGTGTTAGTTTTGAGAAGCCACTGGAGCGCCAGGCGAGTCCATCTTTCTTGCTTAGTGCCCGAACATTTCTTTTTATCATGTATAAACAAAGCTTATGTTAGAATCATGTAGGGTAATAACGATACTTGTTTATTGCCTCAGGGTTACTCTCGAAAGTACGGGCTGATAGAGCGAATTTACTCAACCAAGATCAGTGGAGTGCCATGCCACCCGGATTATTACAAACGATACCGTCAGACGGGTACTTTCTAAATAACGATACTTGTTTATCGCCTCAGGGTTACTCTCGAAAGCACGAGCTGATCGAGCGAATTTACTCAGCAAAGATCACTGTAGTGCCATGCCACCCAGATTGATACAAACGATACCGTCAGGCGGGTACTGTCTAAATAACTATACTCGTTTATCACCTCAGGGTTACTCGCGAAAGCACGGGCTGATCGAGCAAATTTACTCAGAAAAGATCAGTATAGTGCCATGTGACCCAGACTATTACAAACGATACCGTCAAGTAAGGCTACTTTCTAAGTATCCGGATAAGGAAATATTGCAATTCTCAATGAAGTGCCATCTTATCCGGATTATTACAAACGATACGGTCAGGTGGACGCTTTTTAAGCTAAGCACCCGAAGAAGGAACTAGTGCAATTCTCGACGCGTACCATCATGGTAACCGATGATTGGAAAAATCAAATCTTTCTTACTAAACATGTATCCCATTGTTAAAAAAAAGAAAATGCAGAAGGATGTAATTTTCCGCTTCGCGAATTTGCCCAAAACTCATAAAGTTTTGCCATCTTGCGCAAAGGCCACAGTAAAGTCAAATGCCCCACACAGTGTTCTTACCCCCCCCGACAACACACCCCCCCCCAGCCCACGTGGCGGCTTCCCATAGGCTGTCCCCACGGGCGCACATGAGGCCCGAGATTAGGTGTGGTGGGCTACGACCCTGACGATTCCCTCTCCCTCCCTCCTCTCCTTCCTTCCTCCCTCCCTCCCTCTTCCCCCTCTCTCTCTCTCTCTCTCTTCACTGTTCTAATTCTCTCTCTACGCTTCTCTCTCTTCACTGCCTCACTCTCTCTCTTCAGTGTGCGTCACACTCTCTCTCTCTACTGTTGTCTTGGCCAAATTGCCATTTCTGAGAGAGAGAGAGAGAGAGAGCGTGTCAGCTTCACCTTTGGGTGGAGCTAAACAGGGGATCACAATAATCTCCTTCATTATTGTCTTCTTGACATCGACTTCTCTCTCCTTCCTTCTCTCCCCTCTATATTACCCATCTCCCCTCCCCTCCCTCCATTTCTTCCCCCTTCCCCCCTTCCCCCTTCTCCTCCCACCTCACCTCACCTCACCTCCTCCAAATTCATACATCACTCGAACTCCAATCCCAATCTCGTCCCGGACCCATGTATCAAATCTGAATCTTTGCCCTCGGTTTCCAGTCCCCCGGCCGAATCTTTGACCCCTGGTCCTCGAATCCTCATCTGGGTCATCTGGGTCTCCCTCCCTTTCCCTCCCTGTCAGCTCCAGCGGCGAGTTTTTTTTTTTTGCGCGAAGCTCGGCTGTAAAGCGGAGACCTTGGCGCCGACCAGCTGCATTTGAGCTCTGGGTCGGCCGCCGTTCCGCCGTCCGGGATCGATCCGGGGGCGCAAAGCCATGAACTTGGGGCGTTGGTGATTCCGGGTGGGGTGGGGGGTCGGTCATGGATCCGGGTAAATCGCGGGACTCGGCCGAGACGGCCCGCGTGATGCAGTTCCCGAACGACGTGCTGGAGCGGATTCTGTCCCTCATAGACTCGCACCGGGACCGGAGCGCCGTCTCCCTCGTGTCCAAGGCGTGGTACAACGCGGAGCGGTGGACGCGGCGGCACGTCTTCATCGGCAACTGCTACGCGGTGTCGCCGCAGATCGTGGCCCGACGGTTCCCCAACATCCGCGGGGTCATGCTCAAGGGGAAGCCCCGGTTCTCGGACTTCAACATGGTGCCGCCGAACTGGGGGGCGGACGTGCACGCGTGGCTCGCGGTGTTCGCGGATCAGTACCCGCTGCTGGAGGAGCTGAGGCTCAAGAGGATGACCGTGACGGACGAGAGCTTGAAGTTCTTGGCTCGCAAGTTCCGGAATTTCAGGGCGCTCTCGCTCCTAAGCTGTGATGGGTTCAGCACCGATGGTCTCGAGGCAATCGCAACCGACTGCAGGTGCGAATACCAAATCTGCTACGCCCGCTTGATTGGTTTCCTGGTTCTCAATCCAGTTAACATTAGCTTGCTTAAGCAATGGTCAAAGATTGCGATTTGTGGTAATTTAAAGCCGGTTCTCGTTAAATTGCAAATGAACAGGTGTGGAATAAGGGATTGATCTGATTATGTTGCTTATTCGGGTGGGGGATTGGGAGGAGGAATGGAGGGTGGTCGCGTGCCTTTCTGTCTTTCATAAGGTGTCGAATTTGGGAAAGTTGGAGTGAAGTGCTCCTGCTTTTCTTTTTTGGCCCTTTCTTTTCCTCATCTTTTTGGTTTTCCTTTCTTGATGTGACGTTTGACCTGTTAATCGAGCATTTAATGGGCGGCCTCTATTAATTGAGGTCATCGCACGCAGAATTATCTAGATGTCTATTTATGGGTGGCAAAAGGTTTGATAGTGTTAGCTTTGCCAGATGAATTATTGGAGAGAATTTTCCACCGTAGTCTTTTGCAAAGTACCTGTAAATGGAAATGAGTAGGGGGTATCTACGACCTATGTCAGAGATCTTCGGGAGACTTTAAGAGTACTTTGTCCATATCTTGTGCCAGTATAAACTCCGTTTTAGCAGAGGAAGAGTTTGTTCTGTATTTGCGACTTCGTGGAAGATTTGAGTCAAACGAACCGCGATTCTGTACTTGGAGTAGGATTGGTGCAATGGCACCACCCCCTCATGCATTGCAATGACATGGTTGAGCAATCGGTCTTTGCTATGAAGGTCTAGAGTAAGGGGTTCTTTGTGCTATAGGATAGGGGCTACACTAAACGTAAGTGAAGAAAAGGTTTTACATTTCGACTGGAAACGGCAGAACTTGGCTTTTAGATGGCAATTGATGGCACAGGGAACTTCACGACCTATTAATGATCTCTTTCTCCCCCAACTTTTTTGGCTAGTGTGCTGGGGAGGAGTAGAAGAGTTTTAAGTCGCAGTGAGTGGAGACCGATTTTGCAATGAAGGGTTCAATTTTTTTCTTCCTTCAAACACGAGATAGGAAGGGCTAGATATTTGATATGTACTAAATACTTCTACTTAGAATTGTATTTGTGTTCAGCGTTGACTTACCATTGGTGCCGCTCAATAGAATTTTTTTAGCTGTTGTAGAAGGCAAAAAGATCAGCCAATCTACTTCCTTCCGTGTTGTGTAACTTAAAAAAGCAAGCGAGTTACTAGGAGGAGGAAGAAAGGTGGGGGGAGACTGAGGCTCAGGCATGAGTGGCTCTTCTCAGGACACTCTTGACTTGCACAATGCTGTCTGATCGATGGTTACACGGAGTAATGCCAGCCTTTGACTGTATTAGCATATGACTCTATCTTCAAGCGCAAGAATGCACTTCATGCGCATATATTTTATTGCCAAGTAACTGGTCATTTGGTTTCCAGGAAGTTGTTACTTCTGTCTGTCAATTAAGATAGTAGATTTAGCATCAATATGTTCAAATATCGGACTCGAAACGTAGTAATCATCTCTTTGCTAGAAGTCCTTCAACAGTTTAAGATGTGAATATTATTCAACATTCTACTTCCAAATATTGAAGTTCCTAATAACTAAATGTACCTCTTTATGTCAATTGGATGGTCCTATCCTTCTGCTGCAAGGGCATATTGTTCGTTTTGTATTCTATGGTCTATGTTTACTTAATGATCATTACTTGCTAAAATTAAACAATTACTGTAAATCATGATTCTAGATAATTAATTTATCTTAAATGCTGAATTCAATCCATCATTAAATTCTTGATAGGTGGTATGTCATACACTTCTCATTTTTCAATTGTTGTTGTTGAACAGACATTTGACTGAGCTGGATATACAAGAGAATGGCATTGATGATATCAGTGGCAACTGGTTGAGTTGCTTCCCCGAAAACTTCACATCTTTGGAGGTGCTGAACTTTGCAAGTCTAAGTAGTGACGTGAATTTTGATGCTCTTGAAAGGCTTGTAAGTCAGTGCAAGTCACTGAAGATTTTGAAGGTTAATAAAAATATTACGCTAGAACAATTGCAGAGGCTGCTTGTCCGCGCTCCTCAATTGACCGAGCTTGGTACTGGTTCGTTTTTACAAGAGCTTACTGCTCACCAGTACGATGAGCTTGAAAGAGCTTTCATGAGTTGCAAGAATCTGCATGCACTCTCTGGCTTGTGGGAAGCTACAACACTATATCTACCAGTTCTTTACCCGGCCTGTACAAAGTTGACTTTTCTGAATTTAAGTTATGCTGCTTTGCAAAGTGAAGAACTTGCTAAGCTTGTTGCCCACTGCCCACATCTTCAGCGTCTCTGGGTATGCTTTTCACCTTTGATTTTATTCTTGACTCTTGATAGATAAGCTTAGCATTTTGTACGAGAAAAATTACTCTTCCGTGAAGAAGATCTCTGCTGTGAGTCTTCGAAGCAATGCTGAGAGGTCATGTGAAGTTAGCGTGTACTGTGAGCTAGACTCAACTATATATTTACACCAGACTTCGCAATGTTTGTGCTTGTAGTATTAACGGTATTACAGACATTCACTGGTTTCTGTTGTAGACAAATTACAGTTTCTGTTCATTAACCAGTCTGAGTTAATGCAAGCCAAAAAAGGAGAAATGGATCCTAATTTTCAACGTGTAATCCTTCTCAATTTTTTATGTGAAACTGCATGAGATCAGCTTCGACTTAGATCCATTCTCAACAATATCACCACTTAGGTCTACGTTCTCCCCAGGAGGGAGGGAGCGAGGGAGAGTTCACGTCATGTTTGTGTTAACTAGTTATGGCCTTCTCTACTTAGAGATCCATATTTTGCTTTTAGTTCAAGTAAGGTGACCGAGGACAAGCTGTCTGCGGGTGTATATGTTATCTTTTATTTTCAGCTACAATTACAAAGGGAAGTTCATATCTGAATCAAGTTCCCACTGCAGGTACTTGACACCGTTGAAGATGTAGGGCTTGAGGCTGTTGCCTCGTATTGTCCCCTTTTAGAGGAGCTTCGAGTCTTCCCAGCTGATCCTTATGATCAGGACATTAATCGTGGTGTGACTGAATCAGGGTTTCTCGCTGTGTCGCTTGGCTGCCGCAAGCTCCACTATGTCCTCTACTTTTGCCGTCAGATGACAAATGCTGCTGTAGCCAGAATTGTGCAGAACTGCCCTGGTTTTACCCACTTTCGTCTTTGCATAATGAAGCCGGGGCAACCTGATTACCTAACAAATGAACCTATGGACGAGGGTTTTGGTGCAGTTGTGAAGACTTGCACGAATCTCCGAAGGCTCGGCGTTTCTGGTCTTTTGACTGACTTAACGTTCGAGTATATTGGAAGATATGCTAAGAACTTGGAAACGCTTTCGGTGGCTTTTGCTGGGGGCAGTGATCACGGGATGCAGTGTATACTGGATGGTTGCCCAAAGATGAGGAAACTTGAAATAAGGGATAGTCCATTCGGTAATGTAGCTCTTCTTTCGGGCTTGGAGAAGTATGAGTCAATGAGATCTTTGTGGATGTCTGCTTGCAAAGTGACGCTAAGTGGTTGTAAGTCGTTGGCTCGGCAAAGGCCACGGTTGAATGTTGAGGTAATGAAGGATGAGGAGGTCGATGATGGCCAGTCTTATAAAGTTTATGTTTACCGTACTGTTGCTGGACCAAGGACGGATGCGCCATCTTTTGTCTGTACTCTCTGAAGTTGGTAAATAGAGGTAATTAATTTCTCTCTCTCTCTCTCTCTCTCTCTCCGTGCATGCGCAAATGCGCAGAAGATCATGGGGCAGTACAATGCCTTGTAGTTAAAGTCAGAAACAAGTAATGTTCTTCGTCACAGTTAGGGAAAAAAAATGATTCAAAGTGGTGCATTCGAAGAGATTTTAAGTTATGTTGTGCTAAATTTATCTATATATGTCCTTTCTAGACGTGGTTTAGTTTAAGAATGCACACGCATTTCTGTTGAGCAAAAATAATTTATCTATATTTATGCGTTGAACAAATACCTTATTTCTGTTGAGCAAAAAGAAGTATCTAGGCTCCTGAATTTATATCCTTCTCACAGTAATGTTATGTGGAAAGTCATGTGCTGATTCTACTAGAACTTAACCTCTAGTAGATAGTTCTGGGACCCTTCTGTCGTCAAATCACCCTCAGACAAAGTACTTGGTATGTAGTGCACTATTTTTTCATTGTAAAAATGTGCTCTTCATAGTCAAGAATCCCATTTCATGATAAGGCAATGAGTAAAAGTGGAAAACCGATTGGTCCCTAAGAGCTGTCCCATTCACGGCATATGGGAGAACCAGATAGTTTGTTGGCTTGTTTTGCTGAAGTATACGATCTGTTTTCTTCTCTCTTCTTTTTTGGGCATCATTACATTTGAAACTTGTGCACTTAAGCAGCTTAAGTAATTATTGAGTCACTTGTCAGCTTCTGGATCATGTTTTTGCCATTCCTATGGAAAACCGTAGAGGAGAGAGGGCCTTGATCTTAGAGCCTTGATCTATCTTCAAATGGAAGCCCACTCTGCTTGCAAGCTCACTGCATATCTTAGCCCTTTTACGAGAAAGCTGAGTGGGAGTAGATCTGGAAACTAGCTCCACGGCATGCTTTAATCTTCATCTTGTTGTCTTGCCTTCATTGAAAGGCCCCCAGGAAGTTCTACTTCATGAATAGGGGAATTAATGTTACCATAGTCTGTCCTGTCTATTGATACAGAAAACATGACCATTCTTAGGGAGTTTGGAATCTTTTAGATCGCCCTTTGCCACCTGAGCCAGATCCTATTTACTTGACAGGTGTTTATGTTGACTGGCTGTGGAGGAGTTCTTTTATGGCCAGGTGACCATGGAAGTTACTAACCGGTTTACCTGGAAAGTTTCCATCTCTGATAATAAACTTACTAGCTTTAAGTTACAAATCCATGTTGAGAAAATTACTAAGACATTGAGGAAATTACTAGCAAGGATACTGTGTTTGCAACATGGAACTGTAGACAGATATCTTTGACTTTGGGCATATGTAGGTCTATTATGTTCTTTTTCCCTATTGAGGTCAATTGAGTGACAGGTTGAACACGGTGCAAAATGTCATATTTTATGCCTTTTAGTATACGTTCTGCTCATAATATCATGTCGACTCATGCATATCTGATTGCAGGAAGCTGGTGCCAGAATTCTGGAACTTTGAAGGGCAGCCTGTGTTCTGCGAAGTCAGCAATTGTGCTAATGCTGTAGCCCAGGGGGCGGAACAGAACTCGTGTTCCTGATACCTCAACTGTTTTACAAGGCCTCCACCTGAGGTGCTCAATTTGTTGTGGCAAGACACCTTGAAATTTAACTTCTTGTAGACTCGTGAAATTTCCTTCCATTGTCGTATTTTCTTCGAGTGTTTTTAACTCTTGTTGATGTAAACTCTGCTGTTTAGTAATGAAATTGTTTCTTCCTCTTACCAAAAAGTCGCAGCTCAAAATCGTTAGACTATGTACGGCTGAATGGAGATGGACAGGAGAGCTTAAGGGGGGAGAGATTGCACTTTCTGCTGCCTGCCTGGTATGGATCAGAAAATTCTGAAGGCAAACAAATAGGGTAAGATTGCGACAAAAGCAAAATCAAGAACGAGCCTCATATATGCTTAAAGGTTCTAGGAAGATGTATGACTCTGCATATTGATGAAAAATCTGAAAGGAACATCGGCAATTGTCTGAGTACACAAGAGCTTGGCCTATGGGACGGGGTCTGAAAGTCGTAAGAGCCCATGCCATTTACATTTCCAACTTAGTGTGCTCGACTTCCTCGTCGTCAAATGCCGGTGGCAAATGTTTCAGATTTCTTTTACTTCTGATCCCCTCAGCTCTTTTACTTGATGCCCTTGGAGTGCGACTCAAATTGAAAATTAATATTCTGGTGAGTGAGTTTGGCAAGATTCGTCATGTTTCGTCACTAACAGCACGTTAAACTTGTATTGTGGACAGTCCCTAGTAATGTTCTGGAACTTGATAGGGAACTTGATGGTTGTGGACATTCCCTTGTAAGGAATTCGAAAAGGCAACATTCAGGCTGCGAGCCACTGGTTGTTGTGACTTTGGTTCGAAGATGGTCGAGTCAAAAAGTTCTTTCGATTGGCTGACGGGGCAAAAGCTGGTGGGAGACTAACTCTGGGTACTAAACCGATACGGTCCCTAGCTCAATAATTGGGACTGTGAAGAGTGTCATTCCAGTTCATGGGGATTCACTCCAGCTTGAGCGTTGATAGTCCCTGAAAACAATGCAGTTTTCGATTTCCAAAGACCCCAAATGGCAGTGCAGTTTCAGAATACCAGTTAATCGTAATTTGACAGTTCCTAATTATATGCATCACAATAAATTTTGCCTTTGAATGTATGAAAAGCTGGCTTCTAAACTCCACGTATTGTTGTCACATAATAAAATTACTATAGAGAATAAATTCTCTCTCATGATGTGAACACTTAGATTCCTTGAGCCTAAGGTTGCATTAGTGGTGAATGAATGAACTTGTGAGTTTGAATTAGGCATACGACACATATCCAACTCTCGACATCATCATGTACAGACAACTTAATATTCGAGCCACTCATCCAGGCTTATTTATCCGCTTTACTAATACGGTACAAATCAATTATGAAATTAATTGTAATCAACTAGTGACCATACATGCCATAAGCCCATCCAAATGTACCGACCTAATCTAGTCGCTAAGGTGTTTGGAGCTTTTGTGTCCCTGGAAACGTCATGTTCCTAGCTCGTTTTCAACTCCACCCGATTAGTCATGTTCGATACATGCGCTTGACATGCTTTTGAATCAATAAGAAGCAATGATACCGGGTCGAACCGATAAGAAAGGACATCAAAATTAGGGTTCCAAGCATGCGTAATGTTAACGTATAGATTTAACGATTAGGAACTAATGAATGCTTAATGCCGTCGCAGTGGTCCCGCAACAATTCCCATACGAATTACCAATCCTAATATTGTTTTTGGATCTCATAGTTGGCGCAATATTGGTATAGTTTGCATCACATTTACGTCACCATAACTTTTCAAATCAAGATTAATGTCCAATTAGTCGCACATAATCTCTTTCACCCTTTTGTCGCGAGGTCGAATGAATTGGTGGAAAGTGGAGATTTGGTGAGTGGTCCATTTTTCTTTTTTCTTTTTGGATTGTCTTCGGTCCGTATGATATCTCATAATCAATCTTTATCATAACGTGGCTTTTGTTACAGTTTCGCCTGTAATCTAAGCTAGGCTTAATCGTCGAGAAAAAGAGAAATCTAAGCTAGGGTTTTGGTAAGCTGTCTCATTCCACTTTACGGTTAGTCATTGAACCTATCATGTGCATGCAGGCCCTAAGCTCGATCATAACAGATTGACTCCATCATTCTCTTTTGATTTATGCTATTGAAATGGTCCATGCCTGTCTCTGCAACATGCGATCTAAAAGATCACTGAAATTACGACAAGATGGAAAGAAAAAAGAAGATCAAGCTTATCGATTGATGTCATGGATCAGCTAAACGAGCGACTCGGTTGGAAATAGGCCACAAAGTGCGGCAAACAACCTCACCATGTCAGTCAAATGATGGTCGGTCAAGAAGTGGCCACTAAATTGAAGTGATGATAATTCAAGCTTTTGGTATGTCAAACCAGGAATCATGGGTACGAATCCGTTTTTACTGTGCATAAAAACTTTTTTTTTTGTGTGGATTTAGAACTTAACATAAACAACCACCAATCTTAAAATGTCTTTACCGAGCAATCTCTATTCATAGCAAGTATGTGTTGTGTATTACGAGTGTGTATATATAGTAGATGAAGGAAAAAACTGTTGCATACACCTTTCTCTTCAAAGCTAGGGTTTATCTTTGTGGCCATCGGTTTACCCCTTGTTTTGTACTCGAGATTGTTCTGGACCATTGGCCACTTTGTTGCACTTTCTCTAATCGACGAGAAATGGGAGCCACGCGAGTCTAGAGCATGGACCACAGACTATGCGTAGCCATATCATCTGTTCCAATGTCCAAGAAACAAAAGGAGCAACTACTTTGAAATCATAGAATATCGTACGAGCATCATTTGATTATTTACGAACATGTATGATGTTTATAACAATGTTGTTTCATGGGATGGATCATCCGATAGTTTTCAGATCACAAACAAAATGATATCCTTTAGGTGATCCAACCCGATGCTATTGCTTCTAGTAGACACCATTGTTGAGTACAGTGAAGATAACATCGTTTTGTTTACCATCGATACTTTATGCATTGATGATTGAAAATTTAGCAATATCTATAAAGTAAAGATAAGGGAGATCGAAATTCTCCTATGCGCACCTATTTTCTTTTGGAACATTTAAAAGTTCTGTGTTGATATCATTTTACAAATCAATGGACAAATTTCATAGAGCAAGTGTAATGATCCGGTTCGATGAGGGTGGGGAGTGATTACCGGGGCCAGACCATAGACAAGGAGCGACTCCTAGTAGACTTCTAGGATAACAAAGGGGGTAGAAATGAACAGAACTATGCACCGAACAGAGAGAGAGCGATTTTAGGATATATATATATATGTATGTGAAAATTGAAATTAACTCACGGAGACGCTTTTTGACGTAATGACAAGCTTTGGTTCAGAACTTTAAACTTAAGCGAGCTCAGACCATAGCATTACCAGAATAGGTGATCTCCTAGGAAAGTACCTGCCTCCCAATGGTAGTCGTGACGGCAATGGTGGTGGCATCAGAGGATATGAGTGGGGAAATTGGTCCTTTTTCATTTTTCTTTTGTGCAATTTTAGTGGTGATAATGACAGGCCGTAACTGCCAAAAAAGCAATACTCGTTAAGAATAATACTAAAGGAAAAACTAGGTATAAAAAAGAGAGCATCGCGACTACCGTTGGGAGGCTGGTATTCATTTTTCAGGTTGAAACCGAGAGCTTTCGAGCTTCTTGATTGTTCTTCATGCCAAAAATTTCAAATTTCTCGTAAAAACTCTTCCCATTAGTTACTGACTAATTGAGAAAGACATAACCTTGAAAAGAGAAAGCAAAATAGAACTAAAGTACAAAGACACCAATAATACAACATGGGCAAGCGACAAGAATGCTATGGTTGGAAAAACATATGCATATATTCCAAACAAAGGACATGTAATGAAATTGTGGAAAACAGAAGATTGAGGCCATGTGCCTCCAATTATACAATGCCTTAGAAGCATGAGATAGTGAGGGGCCATTCTCATTTGTTTAAATTTTTTGTGGTCAAAAAATTAGTTTGAGGTAATTTTATCACAGGTGTACCGGTTTGAGGTTTTTGAAAGTCAAAAAATTAGTTTGGGGTAAATTTATTATATGTATACCAATTTAGGATTTTCGGTGATATTAACCCATATTTTAACTATGAGCCATATTAGAATTTTGGTAGGTCAGGTCGTGGGTCGAAATAATATGCAAATAGTGGAAGGATCCATACCATGAAGAGAAGAAAACTTTCTACTAAGGCTTTGCTCATTTCATGGAAAATAACTTCCAAGAAAATATTTTCCGATTTTTCCAGTGTTTGTTTCATGGAAAATAAACTAGCCATGGAAAACATTTTCCTTTAAGGGACAAAACACCTTCAAAATTGAGAAAATTGTTTTCCACTTTTTGAAAAAAGGAAAACATTTTCCATATCTTCTTTCATCTCATTTTCTTTCACATAACACATTTTACTTTTATTTTTATTTTCTATTTTTTAAAAAACTAATTTTTTCTCTTTTTTTCTTTTCTTTCTTTTTTGTTTTCTTCTTCCTTGGCTGGTCATCGGCCGTGGCCGGTGACCGGCCACAAGCGAAGGTTGGCCTCGGGCAAGGTTGGCAAGGTGAGGCTTGGCCTCGCTCGAGGTCACTGGCCTTAGGCGAGAAAGGTCTAGCCTCGCCTATGGCAGGTTGCTAGCCATCGTGGTGGTCGGCGACTGGTAGGGAAAGAAGGAAAAAAAAAGAGAAAAAGAGAAAAAATTAAAAATATCTAAAAATTAAAATTATTAAAAATTTAATTTTTTTAAAAAATAAAATAAAATAATATTAAAAAGAGTGCAAGGTAGAAAATCAAATAAGATTTTCCATATCGAACGGCGAAAAATATTTTCCGGGTCTTTTTTAAGTTTTGGTCGAACATCGGAAAATATGGTCATTTTCTTGAAAAATGACTTCTTAGAAAATATTTTCTAGAAATGTCATATTTTCCATGAAATGAACGAGACCTAAGTTTGTATGTGAACCCATTTTTATTTCTCCATTTCTCAGAAATTATTTTCCATTTTTCTATTCTTTATTTGAAAACTTGAAAATCTCCCTATTTGCTCTATTTACGGGGAGATGATGGATTTTTGTTGTAGAGATTAACAAATTCTCTCTCTCTCTCTCTCTCTCTCTCTCTCTCTCTCTCTCTCTCTCTCTCTCTCTCTCTCTCTCTCTCTCTCTCTCTCTCTCTCTCTCTCTCAAGTTAAAAACTTGAAAATCTCCCTCTCTATTTTCTCCCTACTGCTTCGGAACCTTTTTTTTTTTTCCATTTTTCCATTCTTTATTTGCTCAACTAATGCTGATAATCCAAAGAAAGGTGAATCGTTTAATCCATCCAGAATTGTAAATGGAAATGGCTCCCCTTTCAAATTCAAAAGATGTTTTTTTATTTCTTATTATTTTATTTTTTTAAAAAATAATATAAAATTGAATAAGTTTAGTCATAAATGTTATTGTTACCTAAATGCAATCTTGTAAAGTGCATGATGCGTAATGTAATTTTGCCGTTATCATTTAGGAATCGGGATCGATTCCAAATTTTTATGTGATGAATAATTTAAAGGGATAACCAAAATTTAGGTGTTAACAACATGAACAACCATCAATCTCAAAATGTCTTTATCAAGCAATCTCTTGTAATGTCCTGAATTCAACCCACTTCCGGGATTAATAAAATAGATAATTATTTCTCATTTTGTTTTAGTGAGTCTCGCCCGGAATTGATTATTCTCGGGATACTAACCATTAGGGAATGGCTAACTAGAAAAACGGTGCGTGGACCCAAGAACTCAATCGTGAATTGAATCCGATTCCGAGAAGCGACGAGGGAATATTTTGTGCCGACATGGGCCGGTCCAAGGAGAGTGACGGATTTGATTTGACCGACGACGTATGATAGGATAGTGGGTGATTCCGCACGACCGAGAGTATGCGCGGCGAACAATCCCGAACTTATTCCGGACGACCGCGACCTGTGGGACTAGCGATAAATCCTCATGTTCTCTGGGAAATCGACATCGTCACGACTCGAGTACCCTAGGTCGATACGCGTAACCCCTAAACAGCCGCCCGTTAGTGAAAGACGCTAAAATCGCAAATTGAGCAAAATCAATCGCGGAATTGAGTTCGGACTTTGGTGCCGAATTTTATGGGCGTACGCGACTATTTTGCAAGGAAGACGTCATTTTTATGTGGCCACTCATATTTGGGGTCGGTAGAGTCAAAAATGGGAAATTCGATCCGGGATCGGAAAATTACCGTTTTGCCCCTAGGCCTAATTATGGTGTTCCGAATTTTGGGGGATATTTGGGATTTAAATTATGGTCTAATTAGCCCCAATAATTCAGAATATTATGGACAAAATTGCCCCTCCATTATTGGACTTGATTGGATCTTAGCCATTGGATGAAGGGCATGATGGTCATTATGGCAAAGTTGGTCATCAACTCCCACTAAGCAATGCCCATATACACTCTCTAGTCTCTCTCTCTCCTCCCATTTCCTCCTCCCCAAGCCACCGGCCACCCTCTCCTCTCTCCCTCTCCCGTGAGCCCTCCCTCCCCCTCTCTCTCGGCCGCATGTGCCATCGCCGCCGGAGCGCCGCCGCCGCCGCCGGTGCTGCTCGTCGAGGCTGCCCATCCTCACCAGCCTCACCCCACCATCACCATCTCGTCCCCCTCTCCTCTCCCTCTCTCGTCATGTCTCTCTCTCCCGTGCTTTCTCTTGCCACCGCTGCCGTCGCCGCTGCACGCCGGTGCCGTCGCCACCTTGCCCCGTCACCATCTCGACCGCCCCATTTTCTTCTCCACCTCACCTCATTCCTTGTTGGCCGTGAGGATTAGCCCGCCTAGGCTCGCCGTCGCCGTTGCCGCCGCCGAGCGCCACCGAGGGAGCTGCCGCGCGCCGCCACTGTTCCGGCGTGGAGCCGCCCCTGTTCAGCCGCCCTCGCCTTCTGTCCAGCTTAGTTGGGAGCTTATGAATCCAAGTGAGTACAATCCTAAACCCTAGTTAGGCTAATTTACATTTCTAGATGGGTTTTAGGGGTTAATTAGGGTAATTTATGGGTTAGTTTGTGATGAATGTTAGGGGCTGATATTGGGATTAATTTGGGGGCCTAGTGTGATAATTTAATTGAGGTTTAGTGGCCCGTATTGTGCTGTGTGATGGCTGGAAGTATTGGATTGAATCGGCCCGAGTTCGGTTAAGTTCGGGTTCAATTGTGGAATATTGAGTGTGCCTCGCATTGTTCTCATGGTGGCTGATTTGGGTGATATCTTGGAGAGCCAAATGGAGTATTTTGAGGATATTTATTAGCCGAGAATGATCTGTTTGGTGGGTGTCCATATCGGGACTGATTTGGACTAAGAGTGATCAATTTGGGGTTTAATTGTATAATTACCGGGAATGTTTGGATTGACTGATTGGGTGGCTGAATTGTCCTTGGCTATGATCAATTTTTGTGATGCCATGTGTGATGCCTAGTGTGACCAAAATAGAGTAGCATGACGGGCCTCGAGTGCGCGAATTCATGTTGATCTAATTATGCGATTATACGTGTGGATTATGTACCGTGCAAGAGTGCTTTGAATTGCTTTCATGGTCATGCTAATATGTTGGTTAGGCATATTGAAATGCGGATTGAGCATGTTGTGGCGTTATTTTGAATAAATAGCTAAGTCATATTGAGTGCCTAGTGCGAACGTTATGGCCATGAGTGTACATCTTGGACATTGGCATAACATGTGCATATGCGAGTGTACACGAATGACATGAGCGTGTGATCACTTAAAATATCCTGATGCGTTTTACGCGAGATTCAGATAATAATTGATGATTGTGAATGTGTAATCACATAAAGCCCTGATACGTCTTACGCGAGGTATTGAACCTGTCCTGAGGCGTGACGTGGGACGATGCCCGGATTACCGGAAGATGAACAACCTGAGGCGTTTTATGCGGGTTTTGTGTCATGAGCCTGATGTGTTTTACGTGGGCCAGAGATCGATCTCGAAGTGATAGACCTGATGCATTTTACGCGGGTCGGAGGAGAATTGATAAATTGCAAGTGTGCAAGAGTGCAAGTGTGCGATCATGCATTGATGAGGCATGAGCATGAGCATGTGCATGAGCATGAGCATGTGCATGAGCATGAGTATATGCATGACACGCGTTATGACCAAGTGATTTGTGTACATGTACCGTGATTGAGCTCTGTGCTATCATTGCAATTATATATAAGTGCCTAACTTGCAGGGTCAGTTAAGTATTGGATTTAGGCCCGAGGGCCTAAGTTATTTATAGTTTGGACTGTGTGTTGTTTGGTGCTCGTCATGAGATGTACGTTAGCCTAGTTTAGGTTTAGGGGGCCTACTCACTGAGATTATTCTCACTATTATATAAACCCAATTTTTCAGACCCCCAGCCTTGAGATGTCCGCAGTACCTGTTCGTTTTGGGATCCCTTACCGGATAGACCAGGAGGAGACGGTGTATCCCGTAAGGAACGGAGATTTCTTTGTTAGATACCTTTCTACAGTCTAGGTTGATTCGGGCGAGGAGCTTGACCAGGCCCATCGATACATAGGGTGGTGTATTAGGGACCATACAGGGACCTACGAGCCTCTTCGATCTTTTGAGGTCCCGTTTATCGATACCGGGGGTGTTGACTCTCCGTGTCCCGATGGGGACTTGGCGAGCCCTGACAGTGTGCCGGAGGATGGGGATCCAGACCTGGAGCCGATGGATTCGGAGGACGAGGAACCGGAGCCCATGGAATAGGACATGGAGCAGGAGGACGAGGCCGAGCCGATGAATTCCGAGGAGGAGTTAGCTGGGGCCGAGTCCGAGCAGGTTCCCTAGACTTTGAGGTTGAGCCGTCTGATAGCTCTTCCGAGTCATCGGGATCCGACTCGGATTGAGTTCCGTAGATCTAGCCTTAGTCCTAGATAGATCGGGCCAGTACCTTTTTGACCAGAGCCCATTTTAGTTTTTAGTAACCCTGATCGCCTGGCCGCTTACTTCTTTTTGTCAGTAGTGGCCATTGACCCGCTTTTGATTTTTGGGCGCATGCTGTACATGAATAGTGTATATGTTCCCTCTATTAATGTAAGTGTATATTTGTTCATGTTGGTTATTATGTGGCTATTCTTGGTTATGTGTTATAATATTGTACGGGTGTTGGATTGCTTCCGCTTGTGCTTGATTCTCTGTGTTGGGCGTTGGGTCAGCGACGTGTCCTGGGACGTCGCACTTGAATTCGACCTCGGTTGGGTTATCGCGCGTCGTGGGGCTTGGGGCGTGATATCTCTATTCACATCAAGTATGCAATATGTATCCCGCGTGCGAATACATGATAGATGAAGGAGAAAAGTGTTGCATGCATCTTTCTCTTCAATTGTCATGCTTTGAACCCACGAGCGCGATAACATCCCATCTCGATCGTTAAGTTGCGATGTCCCATGACTCGTCGCCGACCCCAATATTATAACTTACAAATGAATGCATGTGGAAGCGAACTTAAATCTCCCAATTAACAAATGAATAAACGGGATAATAAGGAAAACACTTGATATACAAAACAATGAAGCTATTTTATAAACACAACGTTAACCCAAGGAAGATACATAGATACAAGCCTACTATAAGGTTGCTTCCTAGCTGACCAAGTATACAAAAAGAGATGGTTGGGTTAACCTAGCTTCACTATCAAAAGGGGGGAGATAAAAAAAAAAAGGATATCCAAACATATCATTAAAACTGACCATAACCGGAAGGAGGCTTTGGGTTGGACTCCACTTCGTCCGCTTCGGATTCCATGTTATCTGGACCGGTATCTGGATCAGTAACAGCCCCATCCGAAGGTTCGAGGTCCATTGGATCCCAAACCTCTTTCTCGATATCACCAGTAGGAGGTCCATCAAAACTGCAGATCGGACCAAACAACACGTCCCCTTCTCGTATATACCAAGTTACAAACTCATGAGCCTTCCATGTAGCTAAACCATTGTCAACCCAGACTATGGACGAGTGCTTCTGGTAAGCCTTATCCGGCCCAACCGGATATTTTGCAACTATCGTGTCTATATCCATAGGCACGCCAAAACGAGTGAGAGGGTGATTCATACTTGGGGGTCTAAAAACATTCGACAAACAACAATGAGATAAATTAAGCAAGTTAACGACTTAAGTTTCTAGGGATAAGTACGGCGCAAGTGCCATAACTTTTGTACGGAGGACACTTAAGTGCCATAACTTTTTTTTTGGCTCACTTGAGTGCCATAACTTTCAAAAAAATGATCACTCAAGTGCCACTTATGAGCTGATCGTGAGGGCCTGAAACCGCGGCTTTTCCGGTCGAACGGTGACCTTTCCGGTGAGGCGAGCACCACCAGCTTGAAGAGGGGGTGTCGGTGAATCATTTCATGGCCTCCGTTCATCTTGAAATTTCCATTTTAGCCTCCGTTGACGAAGATAAAAATGCTTCGTAGTCTCACAAATCGGCTCGATAAATGTGTGACTGTAAAACATTTTTACCTTCATCAATGGAGGTTAAAACGGAAATTTTGATATGAACGGAGGCCATGGAATGATTCACCGATACCCCCTCTTCAAGCTGGTGGTGCTCGCCTCGATGGGAAGGTCACCGTTCGACCGGAAAAATCACGGTTTCGGGCCCTCACGATCAGCTCGTAAATGGCACTTGAGTGATCATTTTTTTTTTAAAAGTTATGGCACTCAAGTGAGCTAAAAAAAGTTATGGTACTTAAGTGTTCTCCGTACAAAAGTTATGGCACTTGCGTTGTACTTACCCCTAAGTTTCTATTAGGAAGTCAATTCATCTCGGATGCACCTAAGACTTGCAACGATACATAGGTGGCAGACAACTCAACACAACACACATAAACATACCATCACACGATCGTAGGCAACCCTACCTTGTCTTGGCACACGCCCTGCATGTTATAAATCACCATATACCATAATAATGCAATAAACATATAATATAACCAGAACCTATAGCAACTTTCTCGTGTACAATGTACTCATGCGTTTTCCAATTATCACGGCCACTCAAGGCATGCCCATCTTCGCACGGGGGTCTTCCGGCTCAGCCGGGTACTTATCAGTCTATTGATCTATCACGGCCACTCAGGGCATGCCCGTCCTTGTACGGGGGTCTTCCGGATTAATTGGGTATTTATCATGGCCACTCAGGGCACACCCGTCCTTGTACGGGGGTCTTTCGGCTTAACCGGGTATTTCCATTATGGCCACTTAGGGCACGCCCATACTCCAAATGGGGGTTTTCCGACTCCACCGGGTAATTATCACGGCTATTCAAGGCATGCACATACTCGCACGGGGGTAACGGTTTCTCAATAGACGATCACGCAAACATTTCAACCACTCAAGCTAATTTCATTTTTCCTCATTCAACCCATACAGACGTGGTTGTGCTCAAATAACAAAATATTGCAACTTTCATGCAAAAAAATGCAGTAATAAATTCATATGTGATTACATACATACAATTAAACTGTCAAACTTTGCATGCTTCCGTTTTTAAATATCCTTGCCCTATTTAACTTATAAAACTTGACATATAAACCCGATATCTCGGGGTTTACTATTTATATGTCCACGAAAACCCTTCTAAAAATTTAAATAACAAGGTTTCACATAGGACAATTATTATTCAGGGCAAGACGGACAATAAACAGCATGAAACAGACATAATTCAACATTTATAATAAGTGGAAAACAATCATATAAAATGCACTTATTGCCCTAATTGCGATAACTTATCAATCAATTAGTGATAGCTTATCACTCAAAACCGATAGCTTATCGTCCCTCTGACGATAACTTATCACCTTTTTGACGACAGCTTATCATCATTTCCTCGATATCCTATCGCATAATTAGCGATGGCTTATCACTAAAACTTCGATAGCTTATCGCATTTTCTCGATAACCTATCGAGTCTACTTATCACCTATCGCGATAACTTATCACTATCATTTACCACTTATCGTGATAGCTTATCAACTAATCCCTAATTAATTATCACTAAACATAATTAACTTAATCTAAACTCATCCTACTCAAGTTTAACGTACTAATCAAGGGATTAGGGCAATAACTCACCCATAAATGATTCCGACGACATGAGCGCGACAGCAGTGACGAGGGCTACACGTGAGTCGTTCCGGAAACGACATGAAATGACGACAGACGGCTGGATAGTGGCTAGATAGCAGCCAATAGCTCTGGTGATGGCTGGTTTGGCTCATGATGGTGCTCGGATAGACGGCGAGGACGGCTCAAAGTGGCGCACAGCGGCACGGTGTGGCTTGGGGATGGTAAGGGAGGTGACCGGCGGCCAAAACAACGGCCAAAGGGGCAGCGATGGTAGCTGAAAATAGTGGTGGCATGAGGGAGGAAATAGAGAGAGAGAAAGGGACTGGTTGAGGGAGAGAGAGAGAGAGAGAGAGAGAGAGAGAGAGAGAGAGAGAATGAGAGAAATGAGGGGTGTTTCTCATGCAAAGCTTCTTGATCAAGCCAAATTCAAGTCAAGATGCATCATTTTCCCATATAAATGCCAAGACTTTGCTCTCCCTTTGTCGCTTCTCAATAAATACTAGAACGGCATTTGGTAATTTCACAAAGTATAGTATAAAATATTATACGTGTACAAGAGCTAGAATTTTGTATGGGCTTGTATAAATCAAGTTCGGGCTAAAAAGGATAAAGATTGGGCTAGAATTGCTAATGGGCTTGAAAATTGGCTAAGTGGGCCTCATTGGGCTCACTTGGCTTGCTTGGGCCCAATTGGGCCAAAGCACAATGGGCGTGAGGCCCATTGGGCCTTCGCTTGGCCCACTTCTTTGTGGGCTCCAATTCTCAACTCATTAACTCCTTTTCCGAGCATTTCGAGCAAACCGATAAATCGGAGAATTAACGACGCGACGTCCAATGGGTTAGTATAGAAATCCTTGAAAGTTCAATCCCCAATTTCGGATTCTAATTCATGGTCAAAATTGATTAATTGCAACTTTAGTATATCTCAAATTGACGAGCAGTTTTTAGGAGTTACGCGTATTCGACCCTTGGTTGACTTGATATCAATCCACATTTAAGATTTTTTGAGTCATGGATGATCTCGGTTGTAATGTAATTGTGAGGGGTCAATCGTTAGTTCCAAAGTACATGATCAATAGGGATTGGTCTAGGGTTGTTCGCAATCTATACAATGATCAGGCTAAATCACCCGTGATCCAATTGTATACTGTTGGCGAAACATTTTATAACCATTCCTTGATCATCTATAATGGCTCAAAATTATCCATCGTCAATCCTTATGGTCGAATTGTCAATCTATGATCGAGTTCTCAGGTTATACATGCTTAATTCTTTAATAGCCTCTCCCTAACAGTTAGTTTTTCGTGAGTGATCAATTCAGAGCGAGATTTAACTAATAATGCATCGATAAATATAATCATTTCATTACATCCAGAATATGGTCGAAACTTGAGGATGTCACATCAATACTAGGGTTTGTCTTTGTAGACAGTGATTTTAAAATAGGCAACTGGCTAAATCTACATGATGACCTAAATAAAACTAGGAAATATTTTAGATTAAATCCTAATCTAAATCAAGTAATTTCCTAGGTCATTACATGATTCATAATGCACATAAGTTATGAATTTCTAAATTATAAAACATGCATAATTGATGATTAGAGTTTTCATAACTAAATGATTCATACCATCCGGTCCATGTCTCAAGAAACGTCATGCTCCTAGTACATTTTCAGGTCGACCAAATTAATAGTGCTCGAAATATGACATGCTTTTGATTCAACAAGAAGCAAATATGGTTAGACGAGTCACAAGATTTGCACATATAATTGATTCTTGGTGTGCTTACCGCGTGCCAACCCCATAAAAAAAGATAGTAAAATTAGGATTCTCAAGCATGCATCACGTCAGCGTATATCGACATCAATGTAAGTAACGTGTCTATCCCAACCACGCCCCGGTCATGAACTGTTTCAAGTCATTTTGACAAAATTTTTTTACCTAATTGCTACCATATTGATGTACATATAATTAACTATTTGGTACTTTAGTTTAAGGGACAGACTTTTTCGCTATGTCTCATTTGCCCTAAGTCCCCATTGATGACTCCCATATGTCATATTTAACGATTAGGAACTAGTGAAATGCTTAATTTCGTCACAATGGCCCTGCAACAGTTCTCCATACGACATACCAATCATAATATTGTTTTTGTATTCATAGTTGACATACAATTGGTATAATCTTGATCATAATTATGTCATCATCACCTTTTAACATCAAAAGTAATATCCAATTAATCTTATGTAATTTCTTTCTCCCTTTTGTCATGACGTTGAACGCATTGGTAGAAAGTGGAGATTTGATGAGTGGACAATTTTTTCTTTTGATTTTCTTCGGTTCGTATACTATCTTATAATATATATGTCATAATGTGGCTCTTGTTACTATTTCACTTGGTCCTACTCTGTATAACTTGTTAAGAGCACATAGCAGAAACCGATACCTTGTAAATTGCCAATAGGGAAACATATCCGGTGGTCCTCAAAAGCTTAAATTAGGGCTTTTGTGGCAAATATTAGAAATATGGGGGGAGAAATTGGAAAGTGGGAGGAACTAGCTTTGTGGAAGGTATCTGCCATTTATAATTAGCATTGGTGAGGAGCAACATTACTAGGAAAATGTTCTATTTTTGAACTCTAATAAGCACTTTCCCAAATGGTCCCCTTTGGTTCTCTGCTCATTATGGAGCGATAGCATCTCTCTCATATGTTGTGCTTTACCTTTTTATTTTTATTTTATATTTTCTTTTCTTTCTTTTCCTTTTCGTTTCCTTCTTCCTCCCACGGTTGTTGGTCATCACTGAGGCCCGCCGACTAGCCGAGGAAGAAGGAAAAAGCAAAAGAAAGAAACGAAAGAAAAGAAAAGAATAAAAGAAAGAATAATTAAAAATTTTGATTTTTTTTAAATTATAAAAATTGTTTACGTTAGCGCAGTCGTGCCACATAGGACAGCTAGCGTCCATGTCAGCAATTTTTGATCAAATTCTCTTACCAAACGACAAAAAGTATTTTTTGATTCATTTTCACGTTTTAGCCAAATACTGGAAAATATTGTCATTTTCCTGAAAAATGACTTCCTAGAAAACATATTAAAAAAAAATCACATTTTTCGCGAAACAAATGGAGCCTAAAAATGGCAAGTTTTTCCATGCCCTTATTAACCGCTACTCTCTTCTCTCTCTCTCAATTTTGCCAATTAGCCCCCCATGATTGGCTTGCCTTGAAATTTATTTTGATATATTCGAAAAAGAGAGAGATTATTTAGATATATCAATCCCTTTCATTTCATGATTTGGGGAGATATAAATGGCTTTCCCCTCTCTCTCCTCGCTTCTTGACAATTGGTCTATAGTACCATACTATATTTTTTTTCATGCTTAGTATTCATTTTCAATGAATTTTTTTGTATGAAAAAGTTCAAAGGATGAATGGATATAAGGGTCAGATCAATTATGGGCTGCTAGAGAGAATTGACATGAAAGGCTTTTGAAATAAGGACTTAGCTAACATCCTGGAGGTGAATGACGTTGGTCGATACCCTTAATTATAAGGCAAACTCAAAACAGAATATGATACGATAGATTTGAAAATAAAATTGTAATTATTAGATTTTATTTTGAAGGTTTGTGAATCAGCATTCCAACAAAATACGAGGAAGACAAGAAATTCAGTTCATCAAATTTTTCATGGACAATTTAAACTATAAGTATACTTACTTATAAACATGTGTAATCGATGTATAAAACATTTATAAATATGTGCAACTGATGTCTAAACAAAGTTCAACTGGTAACATGAACAAGATAAATTTTGGTTATTAAAGATGGCTTACAACTCGGAGAAACACTATCAAGACCTAGGATACAGAATTGAGCATAAATCTACTGATTATTTTAGTTGCATTAGTTGTAGTCCAATGAAAATTATAGTAAACTGTGACATCACTTGGATGTAGACATGTCTAAATCTAGACAGTCAATTAATTCATTCTTTAATATGGTTCCTAAATCTTTAAATTCTTCTACATAGGTGGTAATAAGATTAAATAAAGTATCATTATAGTGATATCATCTTTATGGGCCCTCATTTGATTTTGTAGTCACCATAATATTATTGGTCAGTCTTGTACTCTTTCATGTCAACATTGTCGAATTCCCTTTTAAGAGATTGAAGTCTAACGGTGCGTATCCTTATAGTAACTATGGAGTTCTTCTTATAATATGTCTCATGCCTTATTTGCGGACCCCCTCTTACGGTTCTCGGAAATATTATCTCTAAGAGTGCTTATTGAATGACACAGAGGCATTGTGTCTTTCACATTTACATCTCTTTCGGAGCCGCATGTCCTTTCTCCATGATGCCATGAATCTTTGGCCACCAAGAAAGTAGTGATTTTAATACTTCAGTAGTTATAGTTATATCCATCGAAAGTAGGAATGTTTAATAAGTATGATTTAGAGTTGGCCATAATTTTGATGTTGGATATTTAGGTGGGGGATGTTAGTAGCACTTGGATGAATAAACGCCCAATACCCACCGAACGATCCTCTAAAACCGTTTTTAGTTTGATACTTAATGAAGAAATATTAGAACATTGGAAACAAAAGATTGGTGGGGTGGCCGATTCTGGGGGATGATCACACAAAATAGATGTGATTTTTTTAATTTGTTACTCAAGCACCTCCCGCCTACTTTCAATTGCGCCATCACATGTCTTGCTTTCAAGAGGCTGACGGTGCGCCAATATTTATAACATGCCGTCTCTTTCTTCCTCTCAAGAATTCAATTGTAGACCACCCACTGAGAGAGAGAGAGAGAGAGAGAGAGAGAGAGAGAGAGAGATGGCTGCAGATATTGGAGGGAACAAGAAGGCATGTGTTATTGGAGGGACTGGTTTTGTCGCTTCTTTGCTGATCAAGCTTATGCTTGAGAAGGGCTATGCTGTGAATACCACCGTTAGGGACCCAGGTCGATCTCTCTCGTACTTTTCTCTTCTAAAAAACATATGGAAATCTAGTATTTCTTCCATCTGCTTGGTCCGTTGGTACAGGTGAATGCTCTGTTTTGATGGCATATTCCTTCATTGTTTGCTGATTAGTTCCTTGTAGTTAGACCCCTGTCAGTTTGAGAAAATGCCAATTTACCCTCTAAAGCGATGGGCAATTTCATTTCACTCCCTGTTCACTAACTTTCGCCAATTCGCCCGTGGATGAAACCAAGTTCCTCCATTTAGCTCAATCTGAATGGCCCGACCCATGTTGTCATGACTATAGTACGTGGTTCGCGTGATCTACAAGAACGGCACGCGCAGTAAAATTGGCGGCGACCTAGTTCTGACTTGTTAGGCCGCATCTTAGTAATTTGGTAGTGCTCACAAACTACTGAAGTATTCTCACACTCCAGCAACATGGCATGGCTCGGCTCGATTGTGTGGAAGCTGCAGAACTGATGGATAAGGCACTGAAGTTGGAACTGTTTGTTGATTTGCTATTTTACTTTGTTGCAGATAATCAAAAGAGGGTATCCCATCTCAATGAGCTCCAGAAGTTGGGTAACCTCAAGATTTTCAGGGCACATCTCACCAACGGATCAAGCTTCGATGCTCCTATAGCCGGCTGCATCTTTGTCTTCCATGTCGCGACCCCGGTCAACTTTGCCTTCGAAGACCCTGAGGTATGTAACGAGCGCATCACTTGGGGCTCGCCGTAATTTTCAATGAGACGTTTTACTTGGGTTTTGAAACCGCTGCTGCTCTGATTTTACGGAAAGACATGATCAAGCCGGCAGTCCAGGGAGTCCTAAATGTTATCAGAGCCTGCGCCAGAGCGAAGACGGTGAAATGAGTCGTGTTGACTTCATCAACAGCTGCGGTTTCGATCAACAATCTTCAGGGTACGGGTTTGGTCATGGACGAGAAAAACTGGATGGACGTCGAGTTCCTGACCTCTGTGAAGCCACCTGACTGGGTAAAATTAGTTGGCCATGGGGAGTTCGATTTGACTTTTGAGCTGGTAAAGAAGTCAATTTGAAAATGATGGGTCTTCGAATTTCCCTATTTTCAGGGGTACCCCGCTTCCAAGACACTAGCAGAGAAAGCAGCGTGCAGATTCGCGGAGGAAAACGATGTCGAACTTACAACTATCATCCCAACCCTCCTGGCTGGCCGTTCTCTCGCACAGGATGTCCCCAGCAGCGTCTGTCTCGCAATGTCTCTGCTAACAGGTACAAAACCGTCCACAGCACTATAAGTTCATCAACTTGGGAGGCGTGTCACGCCCCGCACCCTCCGATGCGCAACATCCCTCGCAAAGGTCGAATTGAATAGCGACATCCCAGGACGCGTTGCCGACCTAACACAGAGATTAAAGTACATGCGGAAGTATACCAACACCCGTACAATATTATAACACATAACCAAGGATAGCCACACAACCAAGAACATGAACAAATATACACTTGCATTGATACTGGGAACCATATACAATATTCATGTACAGCCTAATCATAAAAAATAAAAAACGAGTCAATGGCCACTACTGACAAAAAGGGGTAAGTGGCTCGGGCGGTCAGGATTACTAAAACTAGAAGGGTTTCGGTCAAAAAGGTACTGGCCCTCTCCTATCTAGGACTAAGGCTAAATCTACAGAACCCAGTCCAAGTCGGATCTCGATGACTCGGAAGAGCTATAAGACATCTCAACCTCAGAGTCTAGGGAATCCTGCTCGGACTCGGCTCCAGCTGACTCCTCCTCGGAATCCATCGGCTCGGCCTCGTCCTCCTGCCCCACGTCTTGCTCCATGGGCTCTGGTTCCTCATCCTCCGAATCCATTGGCTCCGGACCTGAATCTCCATCCTTCGTGCATGATCAGGGCTCAACAATTCCCCATCGGGGAACTGAGGGTCAACATCCCCCGAATCGGTAAGCGGAACCTCAAAAGATCGAAGAGGCCCGTAGGATCCCTCATGGTCCCTGATACGCCACGCTATATATCTGTAGACCTGGTCAACCTCCTCGCTCGTGTCAATCCGAACGGTAGAAAGATATCTAACCCAAAAATCCTCGTTCCCTGCGGGGTACACCGACTCCTCCCGGTCTATCCGGTAAGCAATTCCAAAACGAACAGGTACTGTAGATATCTCAAGGTCGGGGGTTTGAAAAATTGGGTTTCAATAACAGTGAGAATAAATCTCAGCGAGTAGGTTCCCTAAACCTAAGCTAGGCTAACATGCACCTCCTGATGAGCACCAATCAACACACTAATCAAATCTTAAATGACTTAGGCCCTCGGACCCAAATCCAATACTTACCTTGCCCTGCAGGTTAGACACTTATAAATCACGATAATAACACAGAACCCAATTGCAGTACATGCACACATCACTTGATCACAACGCGTGTCATGCTTATGCTCGTGCTCATACGCGTGCTCACGTCTCGTCAATGCATTTTCGCACACTTGCACTCTTGCACACTGGCAATTAATCAATTCTCATCCGACCCGCGTAAAACGCATCAGGTCCGACCTGCGTAAAACGCATAAGGTCTATCACTTTGAGATCGATCTCCGACCCACGTTAAACGCATCATGCTCATGACACATAACTCGCGTAAAACGTATCAGATTGGTTATCTTTCGGTAGTTCTGGTATCGTCTCACGTAACACGCCTCAGGACGGGTTCAATACCCCGCGTTAAACGCATCAGGGCTTTATGTGATCACACATTGACAATCATCAATTATTATCTGAACCCTGCGTAAAACGCATAAGGGCATTTTAGGTGATCACATGCTCATGTCATTCGCGCACATTCGTATATGCACATGTCGTGCCAATGCGTAAGATGCACACTCATGGCTATAATGTTCACACTTGGGCTTCCATGAATTTCGCAATGAACATTCAATTGCACAACCGCACTTGTTCAATTCACCACGCAACAAGCTCATTCAATGTATCACAAGCCCAACTGATAAAATCACCCAATCCAGCCAAGGCACAAACTTGACACACAAAAATCACGAAACTAGATCAATAAAGAACACAAGTCTATGACTCCCAAGGCTCCCTCAAGTCATGGCATTTAAGTACTCGACACGGCATCGAAACACTAATCGTCAATTTGCGTTCAATTCAACCTCCTCATAGTCCGCTCACATAACACTTGCCGATTTCCACTAAGATCAAGATTAATCAAATACGGCCCGGATCCAATCCACACTAGTTCGGCCATGAACAGTCCACATTAGGCCTTTAATTCTCTTCTAAAACACCACCTCAAACTACAAAATTCACCCCACAAGCAGCCACCACTCGGTCCTCCATTTGCACTCGCCAAATTCACATTTTCGCCCAAATTAAGGCGCCTATGCACAGCCACCGCACAGCACTATACGGGCCACTAAACCTTAATTAAATTATCACACTAAGCTCGTAAAATAGCCACAAGATCAGCCCCTAATAATCTCCATAATTTAACCCCTAAAATACCCTAATTAACCCCTAAAACCCATCTAGAAATGCAAATTAGCCTAATTAGGGTTTAGGGTTATACTCACTTGGAATCCTAAGCTCCAAACAAAGTTGAACAAGTGGCAAGGGCGCCTGGACAGTGGCGGTCCCGTGCCGAAACAATGGCGGCCCTGCACCGGAATAGTGGCAGCGAGCGGCGGCTCTAGCGAACGGTGCGAGTGGCGGCGGCGATCTAGACAGTCCCACGGCCTAGAGAGAGAGAGAGAGAGAGAGAGAGAGAGAGAGAGAGAGAGAGAGAGAGAGAGAGAGAGAGAGAGACAGAGAGAGAAGGGGGACGGGATGGTGATGGTGGTGAGGCGTGGGGTGGTGGCACTGACGGGCGGCGGCGGCGGCGCTTCGGCGGCCGAGAGGGAGAGAGATCACGGGAGAGAGTGAGAGGCGTGGGAGGAGAGATGGCCGGCTGGTGATGGGGGGAAAAATGAGGAGGAGAGAGAGACTAGAGAGTATTTATGCTTTGAGCTAAGTGGGAGTGGTTGACTAACTTTGCCAAAAATAACAATCTTGCCCCTAATTCAAGGGTTGGGGTTTAATCTAGACAAAATATCCAAGGGCATTAAGGACTAATATTTTCTGCATTATTGAGCTGAGATACACTAATATAAAACCCTAAAATAATCTCCAAATAACCCTAAAATTTGGAACACTACAATTAGGCCTAGGGGCAAAACGGTAATTTTCCGATCCCGGGGCAAATTTTCCAATTTTGACTCTACCGAACCCAAATATGAGTGGCCACGTAAAAATGACGTCGTCCTTGCAAAATAGTCGCGTACGCCCATGAAATTCGACATCGAAGTTCGGACTCAATTCCACGATCGATTTAACTCAATTTGCAGTTTTAGCGTCTCTCATTAACGGACGGCTGATTAGGGGTTACGCGTATCGACCTAGGGTTACTCGAGTCATGACGGTCCCGATTTCCCAGAGAACACGAGGATTATCGCTAGTCCCAGGGGTCGCGGTCGCTCGGAATAAGTTCGGGGTCGTTTGCCGCGCGTACTCTCGGTCGTGCGGTATCACCCGCTATCCGATCGTACGTCGTCTGTCGAACCAAATCCGTCACTTTCCTTGAACCGGCCCATGTCGGCACAAAATATTCCTTCGTCGCTTCTCGGAATTGGATTCATTTCACGGTCGAGTTTTTAGGTCCACGCACCGTTTTTCCTAGTTAGTCATTCCTCAATGGTCAGTATCCCGAGAATGATCAGTTCTGGACGAGACTCACTAAAACGAATGAAAAATAATCATTTATTTTATTAATCCCGGAAGTAGGTGAATTTAGGACGTTACAAGGCGGAATGAATTTAGGACGTTACAAGGCGGAACAGAACTGACCTCGTGCGGGAACAAAACTAATCATCTAATGCATAAGACAAACGTGCTTGTCCTAATGCCTCTGATATTTTTTTTTGCAGGAAACGAGTTCTTGATGAATGGCCCGAAAGACAAGCAAATGCTGTCAGGTTCTATTTTTATCACACACGTTGAGGACGTCTGCCGCGCCCACATTTTCGTGGCCGAGAAGTAATCTGCTTCTGGACGATACATCTGCTGCGCTGCTAACACCTGTCTTCCAGAACTCGCAAAGTTCCTGAACAAATGATACCCACGATACAAAGTCCCAACAGAGTAAGTTCCTACCAATGTTGACCCAAACTTTCTGGTACATTTTTATGCACAGGTTCTGGACATCCAATAATCCAATCTTCTTGTCATATAATTGTGAGCCAATATCCTTATGCAGATTCGGGGATTTCCCGTCCGAGGCCAAGTTGATTCTCTCTTCAGAGAAACTAATCAACGAGGGCTTCAATTACAAGTACAGCATCGAGAATATCTATGACCAATCTGTCGAGTACTTCAAGGAAAAGGGACCGTTGCAGGTGCAGTGATTTCTGTCGGCATTGCGGTTCTGCAGAAATAAAAGCAATGCTTGACCAGGAAGATGGTGAAAGAAAAACAGGTCCTTGAGATCCATCGATCGGCCTGTTGTAATTGCTTGATGCATAGATGCGAATAGAAAAGTGTAGCTCTTGCATCTTTCCTAAACCATAAACCGTGTGAGATTGCGACAAGTCTTAGTTATCCCCAAATGTTTGCTTTAGTGGCTGAGAACTTAATCTAATGGATCTGTTGGTTCTGTCAGAGCAGTTGATTTACCTCTGCTACATTTATCAGCTTACTGTCACATGATAAGATTACTATAGAGTATAAATTCTCACCTGTGACGTGAATACTTAGATTCCTTAAATGTAAGGTTTCTTGTTTAGGTCGACTTAAATGCAAGGTTGGATTAGTGGTGAATGAATGAATTTGTGAGTTTGAATTAGGCGTATGACGCATATCCAACTCTCGACATCATCATGTACGGACAACTTAATCTTCAAGCCACTCATCCAGGTACAATCAATTATGAAATTAATTGCAATCAACCGGTGACCATGCACGCCATAAGCCCATCCAAATGTATCGACTTAATCGAGTTGCCATAGTGTTCAGAGCTTTTGCATCTCCACGTTCCTAGCTCATTTTTAGCTCGGGTCATGAGATTTGTGAATATAATTGAATCTCCATGTGTCTACCCGTATCGTTTAAAAAAAATGGATATTAAAATTAGGGTTCCAAGCATGCATAACGTTAGTGTGTATCACGCTAAATTCATCTCAATGTAAATAACATGTCAACCCTAGCCTAGCCCCAATCACAGGCTTTTACTACCATATTGATATACATACAATTAATTATTTGGTACCTTAATTAGGTTATTTAGGGAGCAGACTTTGTCGTTACGTCACATTTGCTTCCAAGTCCCTAGCTATTGATGACTTCCCATACGTCAATTTTGAATGACTGGAAAGTAGTGAATGCTTAATGCCATCGCAATGGTCCGCGGCAATTCTCGATACGACGTGCCAATCCTTATACCGCTTTTGGGTCTCATGGTTAATGTAACATCGGTACAATTTGCATCATATTTACATCATCATGACCTTTTAAATCAAGATTGATATCCAATTAATTGTACATAATCTCGTTCTCCTTTTTGTCATGACGTTGAACGCATTGGCCAATTATGAAGGGCTAGCGCGGTCATTTGGCTGACATTTTTTTTTTGGTGGAAAGAAGATTCCATTTATCAGAATAATATCCAAAAGGTACATCTGGCTGACGTTGACATTGACAATTTTTAACGATATTTTATTTTTATTTCTTTCTCTTTTTTTGGTAATTCTCCCCTTTGTATCGAATCATGTAACTCAAAATGTAATCTCCGCGATCGTGACCTACATTCAACATTATTTTGGAATTCAACAAACACCAAAACCTTCAAAAGCTGAAATCTCAAATTATCAAGATCGTAGACTAAACTGAACAAAGTAATAACAATAATCCAAGGGATTAACGTACAGACGTCGAACGTCCATGTTGGAGATGACTAAACCGAGATTGTGGAATTGTTCAAAACTTCAGATATTGGGATCGTTGTTTTCCTCGAAACTAAGATTAATTGCATGCATGAAATTCCTTAAATATTCATATTTAGTCTACTCTTCTAAAATCTGACCACCAGCAGCTAGAATTTGCTTAACATCTAACGAAAACCCACTTCGAGCAAAAACTTATTTAAAGAGCCCGAGGCAGTTTTCTTGCTTCTTTATCTCGTTTCCTTCGTAATCATACAACTCAGGAGAAAAAAAAAATTATGGAGCTTGCATCTGCTAGCGTTGTCGATTGTGATGTTCGTGCTGATGAGTGCCTCCTTGGAGTTGATGGTGGATGCGGGCACGACGAGCGCGACGTGGGCAAAGCGAGAGCACGTGACGTGCAACAGTTGCCGGAGCAGGTGCTTCATGAGGTACGTCACATGTCCGATCGAGTGCCCTCAGGTGAAGCCCAGAGACAACAAGGCCAAAGCTTGCCATCTGGATTGCTACTCGCCCAAATGCGAAGCTGTGTGTTGACATAAGTAGTGACAGGCACTTACGAATCAACCTTTGATCTTTGTCCATGAGCGTACTGTCTCCTCGTTTGTTATAGAAGTTCATGAGACGGCATTATTTCTCTAGCAAACGAGGCGTCATGTAGCTAACACGTTTCCCGTGAGCAGAGCGTAAGCCGGATTGCAATGGGATGGGGCCGCATGCTACGACCCCGGTTTTGTCGGTGCGGACATCGTCTTCTATTTCCAAGGCAGGAGTGACGACCGACGAGCACTATGCGTTGGTATCCGAAACCGACCTCCAAGTCAATGCCCAGTTCATCGGGCTCCGACCCGTCGGGAGAGCCCGCGACTTCACATGGATCCAGGCCTTGGGTCTCCTCTTTGGCTCTCACACATTCACTCTCGAAGCCACTAGGGCAGAGACATGGAGCGACGAGATCGACTGCCTGCGATTTTCATATGATGGTACGTCCATAACTTTACCAGAAACCCATGATTCCGAATGGAACTCGCTGCGCAACGAAATCAAATTGGAGAGGACTGCAAGCAAGAGCGGGGTCCCATTGATCATACAAGAAACCCTAGAGCTCTTTTTTAGTGTGGTTCCAATCACTGAGGAAGACGATAGGATAAACAGTTGCGGAATACTGAGAAACGACAGTTTCGCCCATCTGGAAGTGCAGTTCCGATTCTTGGGCCTCTCGCCGAGGCTTGACGGGGTTCTGGGGAGGACTTACAGGGCGGACTTCGCAAACCTGGCGAAGCCCAGGGTCGACATGCTAGTTGTCGGCGGCGAGGGCAAGTACAGGACTAGCTCTCTCCATTCGTCGGACTGCGCCTCTTGTATGTTCGCTCCTGGGGATAAGGAGGTCTCGTTGTCGAGGCAATACGGCGTGCTGAGTTGCACCAGTGGAGTGGAAGATGGCATTGGAATGATATGCAGAAAATAACATATTCATCGCCACTGATCTAAAATTTACAAACTTCTACATATTGTCATGAAAGTACGATGATTCTCACATACAATAATGAGGTTGGAGTTCAAACTACAAATCCACCTTTGATATCTTTGTAATAATATTGTGTTCTTCTGTGAAGTGTGACATTTTGATGTAATTCAGTCAATGAAAACTTCCTTTGTGTTCGCATTGATTTTCTTTTGGCTCATCTTAGCTATGAATCTAGCTAATACTTGATTTGTCTGCATCACAAGACTAATCTAGTTGTCGAAGTTTGTGTAGCACGAAGGGTAACATAAATAAAAAAAAAGCTGAAATTATTTGCATTTTTTCCACGTTGTGAAAATAAGAAATCAATAAATGGCGCGAAATAAGCTTCAAGGCTCAAACATCGACGATGACATTAGTTCGGTGTGCTCAATTTGAAAATGTATTTTAAGCGAGTGATTTCAAAATTTAAGCACCGCGTAAGACAAGAATCATATAAAGTGGTATTACGTGTGGCGTTTACGATTTAGCTATAAAAAAATACTTAATATATTATCGATATTCACAGTAAGTCAGGGACAATTTTGCAATTTTTTTTATAACAAATGGTGGGTTGGTGACGTAAATTGAAACAAACTTCAAAATCCATGGATTACTCGCAATTATGCAAACAATAACACGCAATAATTAATTGAAGAAACCAAATCACCTTTTCCAGACAGATAGCCAATCAGTAATCAGACGTTGCTGCTTCATTATTATTATATATGTTTGATCTTTTGGGATTTTACCTCTTCCCAAATTCCGATGATCGTTGAACTACAGCTACACCGGAAACAGGCAAAGTCCCAACCTCGAAAATCCATGATTCTCTGAAGAATCAGGTAATCTTGTGTAGCTACAATCTTTGTCTCATGTTGGTTTCTGCTAATGTGATTGTCCGGCTGAGGGTTGATGACAAATTTGAATTCTTAAACTCAGAACAGTCACCATTCCTCATTTCTTGAGTAATCTGAAAATTAGAACTTTCGACTCTCCATTTTGTTCTTGAAGTTGTGTGATCAGCAAATTAAGTGGTGGTGGGTTCTCTTGATATTAACACAACGGTTGATTAGCTACTGAATTGAAGTTCTTATTTGATTTTTGGTTCGATTTGATAGACACCAGTTTCAGGAATTGTTTTTTGGGGGACATGGGTAGAGATGGGTTTCTTTTGGTTTGGAGGTTTGTCATGCTTCTTCGGTTGATCAGTGGTGTTCTCGGTTCGGGAAAGGAAGTTCTCTATGCAACTTGCAAATTAGCAGAGGTAACTTCACTATCTTTTGGTGGTAGGATTCTTTATCTCTGATGTATAGTCCTTCTTATTAATCTGCTTCGGTTGAGAACAGTCCAGATGGATTTTGAAAAGAGTTACGTATTCATTCGCTGATCATGATTTTCCCTTCATAAGGACCTTCGTGATAGCTCAAGTTTAAGCATCGATTCACCTGGTCTACTCAAATTGTTTTCCCAATTGACCAGTTGGAAGAGTTGGCTTCTATAGATAAAACTCGCCTTTGGCTGCGTTCTAGATTATATTGTGCGGAGGCTTTTAGCGTTCTGCTTTACTTGATTTTTAATGGTTCAGTTAAGGCAGTCTGCTTTCAGTCTCTAGTTGGTGTACTACACAAATATATCAGCTAATCGAAAACTTCGGAGGCAGCCGTAAAGAAAAAAGTTCGAGTTTGTAGTTGATAGATTCAGAAATAATTCTTGCAAGGTGAGGGTATTGCAAGAATAAATGAAAGGGGGTGTTGTATCTGATCTAATTTTAATGATCCAATCTATTGCATTCATTTGATATCACGTCTGAACTAAGATCAAGGGGGATTCACTCAGTTAGATAGAAAGAGGTGGAGCAGTGACTGATAATGGGTTCGAACTTTTATCATCATATGGTTGCTTAAGACAATGTACATAAAGTGATGAAATTGGAGTTTCAAAACTGTTAGTTTTTGGTTGGAAAATAATTGATTTAACTTTTTAAATGCGTAAGGAGTATCTAACCGAAGATGCCAAGGCTGCGGTAAAACGGTTGCTTCCTGATTTTGCTTGAGGGGATCTTGCATTACTTTGCTCCTGGCCCGAAGATTCGCTTCCACTATCACTGGAGTGGTGCTTTGCATGAATTTGTTAGCATGAATTTTGAATATGACACCTTTCTGAGGTTCTGCTAATCAAAGAGATGGTACCGTCTAAAGCTTTGATATTTCTCTCCCAAAGAGATGGCA
Organism: Syzygium malaccense; assembly: GCA_031216405.1. Classification (NCBI taxonomy): domain Eukaryota; kingdom Viridiplantae; phylum Streptophyta; class Magnoliopsida; order Myrtales; family Myrtaceae; genus Syzygium; species Syzygium malaccense. Next base: position 5,897,985 of record CM062256.1, on the reverse strand, counting down.
CAACTTTTCATGGATAATTGAGGACTGAAATTTTATAATTTAGGTTTTATGTTACGTGTTTTGAACTTTTTATTATTTATTATATTTTACGTATTTATCTTTTATGGATTGTTGGCTTGTTGCTATTGACAAATGAGAAGATTTTATTTTTGTTATTGCGTTCACTTTGGTTTTGCTTAACTAAAAATGAAAAAAAAAAAGAACCCGTTAGATCTTGGAACCTATGACAGGGAAGACTCTAGATTCCAGGTTTCAAGTTCCGTTGGGTAGGTTCCAGGTTCCATAAAATGAGGAACCTGTACCAGCGGGTAGGTTCCAGTTCCAGATGGAACCTATAAGAAATCTAGAATCTATAAGGAACTTAGAACCGCTCACCCTTAGTGACAACAACCTAAATATATTGTGCAAAGACTCCTCTGTATCACTCTAGAGTTGGAGCACTTCTGGGTCACCGGGGGTTGCGAGCACGATGGCCTTCATTGTCGGTTTCGCTGAGATGACCTGCGTTCTCGTTGCTGATGGCGGTACCGAAAGAGTGAAGAGCCAAGGTGTTGAGCTCAGTGATGAGTTTGTGGAAACAGACGAAAGGGTCTTTGTCACTCGGCGTGAAGCAACGCTACGTGTAAAGAAGAGGAAAGAATTTTCATGCTGGTGGTTCTCAAATGGATCTTTGATTCCTCGTTTCGACATATTGCTCGGCAAAAATTTTCAAGAATCCCTTCAAATGTGCTCGAGTTTTTAAAGTTCTCCTTAGATTTTAGCAACAGAGTGGATTTTGTTTCAAAATACATTTAGGGTGCGTTTGTTTCGCAAAAAACTCATCTAGAAAGCATTTTTCGGGAATACGGTTATTTCCTTTGTTTGGTGATATATGATCGAAATTGTTTTTTGATATTTGGATTTCATTAGAAAATGATTTCAATCTCATGAATTTATCTATGGCAAAAAAATAACTGAAATTTTTTAATAATTTTTATTTTTTTATTATTTTAAAAAAATCAAAATTTTAATTATTTTTTAGTTCAATTTTTTCTCTTTTTTATTTTTTATTTTCATTTTAAAAAAAATTGAATTGTTAATTATTTTTAATTTTGTTTTCTTTTTTCTCTTCTTTCCTTTTTTTTCTCCTCCTTCCTCTGTCGCAACTGTCCAGCGACGGCCACGGGCGAGCACGAGCTGGCCGGCCAAGGCCGAGTCAGGAGCTTGCTGGCTTGGGCCGTGCCCGAGCTTGTCGGTGTCAGCAAAGCTCGCTCGCCTGGATTAGCTGAGCCTCGAGCTCGTCGGCCTGCATCTTGGCCGGGTGCTGGGTTGCCGGCCGTTGCCAAGCACGCAGCTGGTGGAGGAAGGAGGAAGGAAAAGAGAGAAAATAGAGAAAAAAAAGCTAAAGAAAGAAGAAAAAAGAAAAGAAAAGAAAAAAGAATGAAAGAAAAGAAGAGAGAAGAAAAGATTAAATATAATAAAAAATTCGATTTAAAAATAATGAAAAATTTGATTTTTTTTAAAAATATTTTATAAGAATAATTTCATTAATTAAGGACCTGTGCACGGTCTTTGTGGTCTCGACTAGAGATCGAGCATCGGGAGCCAAGCACAGCTTTTGTGGACTCGAGTTTGGGTGTCGGAGCATCAGGTACAAACATGAGGGGTTCGGGCTTGGCCTTGATGGTCCCGAGTGAGGCGGGTGTGCTCGGCCTCGCTGGCCCGTGCTTGTGGCTGGCTTCACGATCGGCAAAGGGAGGAAGAAGGAAGAAGATAACGAAAAAAAAGAAAAAAGAAAATATTAACAAATTCAAAATGAACAATTCCAGAAAGTGTTTTCACCTTCTTAGATTAGGAAATTCACTTTCCTAATTTTATACATGAATATTTTCATTGATTGGAAAGTATTTTTGGTTGACTTATCATTTTTTGCGAACTAGATGGGTGAAAGTCTAGAAAACGGATTTCCGGAAAATACCTTCCCTCAAACAAACAAAGCCTTAAATTTGAGATATTTACATCAAAAGTCCCCCTAAGCTCATCGCTGGCGAAATGAATGGCTAGCCGATGTTTAATTGCTTGTCACCTGAATGTGTCCCACGATTACAAGGCGCATTTTTGTTTAAAATAAAAAATAGAAGTAAACCTTAGAGAGAAAGAGGTTGAGCGACCATGGTGCTTGGGGCACTGGAGAAGGTCCGGCATCTCTTGTCAAGCTCAAGTGAACTGGGCCGCCGTCCTTGCCGTCACCACAACCTTACTAAGATTAATCTACTCCATTTTGAAGAAAATTAGGACTTGGTGCTAGAGAGAGAGAGAGAGAGAGAGAGAGAGAGAGAGAGAGAGAGAGAGAGAGAGAGAGAGAGAGAGAGAGAGAGAGAGAGAGAGAGAGAGAGAGAGGCTAAAACTGTAAATGGACATCCATTGAATTGGCTAAAACTGTAAATGGACATCCATTGAATTGGTTGATTTATTATGTATTTGTCACATTTTAGTCCTATCATTGCTAGGCTAGAGCGGTACATGGTGGCAAAGATTCCTTCATGAACAAGATAAAGGATACTTATAAACCCATAACTGATGTATAAAACATTTATAAATACGTGCACAACTAAATTCAACCGGTAACACAAGCAAGCAAGATGAGTTTTGCTTATTACAAATGGGTTACAACTCGGAGAAGCACTATCAAGACCTAGGGATACAGAATTAAGCATAAATCTATTGTTTAGTTTTTCCTATTAGTTGCAGTCCAATGAAAATTATACAAGACCGTGACATTACTTGGATGTAGAAAATATCAATTAATTCACTCCTCAATATGGTTCTCAAATCTTTAAATTCTTATGTAGAGGTGGCAATAAGATTGTATTTTCTAGTAAAGGGTCGTTATAGTGATATCATCTTTATGAGCCCTCATTTGATTTTTTAGTCACCATAATATTGTTGGTTAGTCTTGTAATCTTTCATGTCATCTTTTTCGAATTCCCCTCTAAGAGATTGAAGTCGGTGTGTATCTTTATAGTGCCTTTGGAGTTCTTCTTATAATATGTCCCTTGCCCTATTTGCAGACCCGCTCCGATGGCTCTTGGAATTATTATCTCCGAGAGTGCTTATCGAATGACATAGAGGCATTGCATCTTTCCCATTTACATCTCTTTCGGAGCCGTATATCCTTTCTACGCAATGTCATGAATCTTGGGCCATCAAGAAAGTATTGATTTTAATATGCCAGTAGTTATAGTTATTTCCATCAAAAGTAGGAATGTTTAGCATAAGTACGAGGTAAAGTTGGCCATAATTTTGGTGTCAGATATCTAGGTGGGTGAAGTTAATAGCACTTGGATAGAACAAACCAATATTCACTGAATGTGGCTCTAAAACCATTGTTAGTTTGATAAATAATGAAGAAAGATTAAAACATTGGTCATAGAAGATTAGTGGGTGGCCAATTTTGGGGGAAGATCACACAAAATAGATGTGTGATTCTTTAAATTTATTATTCAACCACCTCCCACCTAATTTCAATTGCGTTGTCACATGCCTTGCTTGAACAAGATAAAGGATACTTACAAACACGTGTAATTGATGTATAAAACTTTTGTAAATATATGCAATTGATGTCTAAACCAAATTCATCTAGTAACACAAGCAAGCAAGATAAGTTTTGCTTATTTAAAATGGGTTACAACTCAGAGAAGCACTATCAAGACCTAGAAATACAAAATTAAGCATAAATCTACTGCCTATTTTTTCCCATTAGTAGCAGTCCAATATAAATTATACTAAACTGTGACATTACTTGGATGTAGACAGTGTCAATTAATTCACTCCTTAATATGGTTTTTAAAACTTTAAACTCTTCTATAGAGGTGGTAATAGGATTGTAATTTTTAATAAAGTGTCATGATAATGATATCATCTTTACGGGCCCTCCTTTGATTTTCTAGTCACCATAATATTGTTGGTCAATCTTGTAATCTTTCGTGTCAGCATTTTTGAATTCCCTTTTATAGTGCCTTTGGAGTTCTTCTTATAATATGACCCATGCCCTATTTGCGGACCCCCTCTAACGGTTCTCGAAATTATTATCTCCAAGAGTGCTTATTGAATGACATAGAGGCATTGCATCTTTCCCATTTACATCTCTTTCGGAGCCGCATATCCTTTCTCCACAATGTCATGAATCTTGGGCCATAAAAAAGTGGTGATTTTAATACTCCTGTGGTTATAGTTATTTCCATCGAAAGTAGGAATGTTTAGTTAAGTACGTGGTAGAGTTGGCCATAATTTTGGTGTTGGATATCTAGGTGAGTGATGTTAGTAGCACTTGGACAGAACAAACGAACATCCATCGAATGAGGCTCTAATACTGTTGTTAGTTTGATACATAATGAAGAAAGATTAAAGCATTGGTAATAGAAGATCGGTGGGGTGGCCGACTTTGGGGGAAAATCACACAAAATAGATGTGTGATTCTTTGAATTTATTTCTCAACCACCTCCCACCTTGCGTCGTCACATACCTTGCTTGAACAAGATAAAGGATACTTACTTACTAACAAATGTAATCGATGTATAAAACGTTGATAAATATGTGCAATTAATGTCTAAACCAAATTCAATTGGTAACACAAGCAAGCAGGACAAGTTTTGCTTCTTAGAAATGGGCTGCAACTCGGAGAAGCACTATCAAGACCTATGGATAAGAATTAAGCATTAATCTACTGTTTATTTTTTCCCATTATTTGACGGTCTACATCTAGACCGTCAAATAATTCATTCCTTAGTATGGTTCTTGAATCTTTAAATTCTACTATAGAGGTGGTAATACGATTGTATTTTCTAATAAAGTGTCATGATAATGATATCAACTTTACGGGCCCTCCTTTGATTTTCTAGTCACCATAATATTGTTGGTCAGTCTTGTAATCTTTCTTGTCAGCATTTTCAAATTCCCTTTTAAGAGATTGAAGTCTAACGGTGCGTATCTTTATAGTGCCTTTGGAGTTCTTCTTATAATATGTCCCATGCCCTATTTGCGGACCCCCTCTGATGGTTCTCGAAATTATTATCTCCAACAGTGCTTATTGAATGACATAGAGGCATTGCATCTTTCCCATTTACATCTCTTTCGGAGCCTTATATCCTTTCTCCACAATGTCATGAATCTTGGGCCATCAAGAAAGTAGTGATTTTAATACTCTTGTGGTTATAGTTATTTCCATCAAAAGTAGGAATGTTTAGTTAAGTATGTGGTAGAGTTGGCCAAAATTTTGGTGTTGGACATCTAGGTGAGTGATGTTAGTAGCACTTGGACAGAACAAACGAACATCCATCGAGTGAGGCTCTAATACTGTTGTTAGTTTGATACATAATGAAGAAAGATTAAAGCATTGCTAATAGAAGATCAGTGGGGTGGCCGACTTTGGGGGAGAATCACACATGTGTGATTCTTTGAATTTATTTCTCAACCACCTCCCACCTTGCGTCGTCACATGCCTTGCTTGAACAAGATAAAGGATACTAACTTATTAACAAATGTAATCGACGTATAAAACGTTTGTTGACACCTAAATTTTGATTAACCATTTAGTGATTAATTGCATAGAAAATTAGGGATTAAATTTTAACCCCTAAACAAAAATATTAAAATTGCATAGCATATAGTTTAGGTTCATATAAGTTAATTGTATTCCACATCGAACCAGCGGTGGCAAGTAAGCTGAAAATTCATCGTGTAAACCGAGCTCGAGCGCCGAGTGAAACTCGCCTCACTCAAGGGATTGTGGGCCGAAATTCACAAGCCTAAAAGGCTATGGTTGTCTTAATTTGAGCTTAAATCAGCCCGAATTAATTTAGCCCATTTGTAATTAAAATAAAATAAAATAATAAAGCATAAGTCTAAGCCCACTAGGACTAGGAAGCCCGGTCAATTAACCTAGGGTTGCAATATAAATATGTGATTATACCCTTCAATGAAGGGGGGCTCTCATAATTTTCAGCGAACACAATTTCTTAGAGCAAGGGAGACACGTGAGCGAGAGTAAGAGTGAGAGGAGAAGACGGCCGCACGTGCCACGCCGTCGCGTCACCAATTGCTATCGCGAGTGCCCGTGTCCCGTTCAAGCCTGTGCCGCCTCACGCCGCGCCCTCTGCTCACGGCCAGACCTGTGGCCGTGAGTCGCCGCTGCTGTTTCACCACCGGTGCCATCCCCGGCATCACACCAGTCGCTGCCGCCACGCTAACCTCCTTGCTGCACTAGCCACTGCTTAATGAAGCCGAGAAGCTGCTGCATCGCTGAACATCGTCGAGCATCCTTTGCCGCAGCGCTTCAGCCTTGAACAGCCGCCAATCAGCCTTTGTGTGATTCGTGGGTGATACGCAAAGGAACAAAAAGAGAGAAATCGTAAGTGGGAGCCAAAGAAGAAATATTGTGGTGCCCTGGAAGATTGAAGATGGTGATCCAGTGGTGACGTTCATGAGTGCAGTTTCACAGAGGAAGATTTCTTCACAGCTACAAGACAAAGGAGGACATGTCCAAAAGGATTTATGCAAAAAGCCATCTCACGCACAAGTGTGCTCTTGGGACGATACATTTGACATCATCATACAGAGAGCAGCGCCATTGGTGATCCGTGAAGCCATACCAACGTCACAAACGTCGGGCCTCCCTGGACCACATCCACACTAGCAGAGAAAACCCGAGCCTCGCTGCTCCTTGTTGTGGTGCTCCAAAAGGTCTCTGCCGTGAGATCGAGAGTTGGCCGAGGGCTATCACTGCGAGGCCAACCGTTGAGTCAGTTTCCCACCGCCATCACTTCATCAGCTGAACCGCGGACGACCAATAAGTCCGCGCACCACCGTGCCCAACCGGAGTGCCGCCGCATCGCCACCGTCGCATCCGTTGTCGGCCACCGTCGGCCGTCCCGTGATCCGCGAACCCGATTCGGCATCAAGCTCAAATTTGGAAGTTATCCGTAAATTAGGTAAGAAACTTTATCCATTATCGTTTCAAATATTTAAATTCCTAATTCGAGTGATTTTGTTGTCTTTGGTTGATTAGTAAATATATTTGAATGATGCATGGCATATTCGCAAGATTCCAAAAAATACACTAAGTTAGGAAATTCCTAACTTAACAACGTGTCGGGACGACTATCCGATCTCAACCATGAGATACGATACTTGCTGGCACGGAAAATCTTTATCCTGTCCATAACTATTTGGATACGATAGCAGATTTTATTTTGTTCCCAAATTCAAACAAATAGCCTTCCATCAATATCCATAACCACATTAATATGATCGCCGGTTTATATCGTTCTTCCTAATTCAAAGATAATAAAGCAAATTTTGCATTTCGCGTGGATTGATTTTTATCGTGGTGATATCTATCTATTTGATTTATTTCCTTTAAAAAGAAAATTCCAAAAAAAGATTAGCCAGGATTTGAATTGATCTTATTAGAAGATAATGATGCATGTTTAGGATGGGTTTAGAATAATTTTCTTTGAATAAGTTGATAGGATAACTTTTTAATTTAAATTAGGAATTAGAGTAATTTATTTCGTAGTTTAATTTAGATATTATCCTGATCTTGATGGTTCATTTTAGGGTAATTCTTGATTTCGAATTTTCATAAAAATACCAAAAAGAAGTCATTTTAGCATAGATTTAATTATTTTTTTAGAATAGATTGCTTGTTAATTTAGGCATTTTTTTTAATTCCGAATTTCATTGGAAAAAACACTTCGTTTTCCATTATTAGAATTAGGTCACGTCGTCGCATGGTTCTCGTCAAATTAGGGATTAAAGTGGAATAGTATTTGGGTTTTGGGCATTTAGTGTCCTTAAGGGGTTTTCAGATGTGCGACGCGTTCTGATGGGTCAAAGTCAAATACCAAACTGATGCTACTGCTGATACACCGGGATGGTTGAATTCTTCTTGAATCCATACTTTTCGTGCAGTAGGGATCTTTTCTTGGCATAGATTGTATTTGAACGGTTTGGGCATGAGACTTGAAGCTTGGTTGATGACTTCAAGCAAGTTGGTTGATGAGATATCGAACCATATCAGTCCAGTTGAAACTCTCGCAACGGAGGCCGTTTTGTCAGCAATTCTTATTTCGATGTTAATATGAGCATGCTACCCTCTCTTTTTCTTCCCCTTTTGAATTTGAGGGGAAGGTGCTATTGCTTTGGCCACTTACTAGAGGTTTTCGGTCCCCATGATGGGTCTTTTCCAGGTAGGAGCTTAATTGTTCTAGCAATCGGAGTCCTGAACTGTTGGTTATCTGAGCCTTTGGGCATGGGCATTTCTTGGCATGTCGAAGGTTGTTGAGCTGGTCATGTCATAATTTTGAAAGAGCATATCCCTTTTCCATCTCCGTGCATCTGTGCCACTGTGTGTGCATGGACTTTCACGTGAGAAAGCAGTTTGCAGCGGCTGGAGGGAACAAGAAGGCATGTGTTATTGGAGGGACTGGTTTCGTGGCTTCTTTGCTGATCAATCTTTTGCTTGAGAAGGGCTATGCTGTGAATACCACCGTTAGGGACCCAGGTCGATCTCTCTCTTACTTTTCTCTTCTAAAAAACATATGGAAATCAAGTATTTCCTCCATCTGCTTGGTCCGTTGGTACAGGTGAATGCTCTGTTTTGATGGCATATTCCTTCATTGTTTGCTGATTAGTTCCTTGTAGTTAGACCCCTGTCAGTTTGAGAAAATGCCAATTTACCCTCTAAAGCGATGCGCAATTTCATTTCGCTCCCTGTTCACTAACGTTCGCCAATTCGCCCGTGGATGAAACCAAGTTCCTCCATTTAGCTCAATCTGAGCGGTCCGACCCATGTTGTCATGACTATAGTGCGTGTTTCGCGTGATCTACGAGAACGGCACGTGCAATAAAATTGGCGGCGACCTAGTTCTGACTTGTTAGGCCGCATCTTAGTAATTTGGTAGTGCTCACAAACTACTGAAGTATTCTCACACTCCAGCAACATGGCATGGCTCGGCTCGATTGTGTGGAAGCTGCGGAACTGATGGATAAGGCATTGAAGTTGGAACTGTTTGTTGATTTGCTATTTTACTTTGCTGCAGATAATCAAAAGAGGGTATCCCATCTCAATGAGCTCCAGAAGTTGGGTAACCTCAAGATTTTCAGGGCAGATCTCACCGACGAATCGAGCTTCGATGCTCCTATAGCCGGCTCGGTCTTTGTCTTCCATGTCGCGACCCCGGTCAACTTTGCTTCCGAAGACCCTGAGGTATGTAACGAGCGCGTCACTTGGGGCTCGCCGTAATTTTCAATGGGACGTTTTGTTGGGTTTTGAAACCGCCGCTGCTCTGATTTCACAGAATGACATGATCAAGCCGGCAGTCCAGGGAGTCCTGAATGTTATCAGAGCCTGCGCCAGAGCGAAGACGGTGAAACGAGTCGTGTTGACTTCATCAACAGCTGCGGTTTCGATCAACAATCTTCAGGGTACGGGTTTGGTCATGGACGAGAAAAACTGGACGGACGTCGAGTTCCTGACCTCTGTGAAGCCACCTGACTGGGTAAAATCAGTTGGCCCTGGGGTGTTCGATTCGACTTTTGAGCTGGTCAAGAAGTCAATTTGAAAATGATGCGTTTTCGAATTTCCCTATTTTCAGGGGTACCCCGCTTCCAAGACGCTGGCAGAGAAAGCAGCGTGGAGATTCGCGGAGGAAAACGATGTCGAACTTATAATTGTCATCCCGACCCTCCTGGCTGGCCGTTCTCTCACACAGGATGTCCCCAACAGCGTCTGTCTCGCAATGTCTCTGCTAACAGGTCCAAAACCGTCCGCAGCACTACAAGTTCATTAACTTGGGAGGCTGGACAGAACTGATCCCATGCAGGAACAAAACTAATCACAGAAATGCATATGACAAACGTGCTTGTCCTAATGCCTCTGATATTTCTTTTTGCAGGAAACGAGTTCTTGATGAATGGCCTGAAAGACATGCAAATGCTGTCAGGTTCTATTTTTATCACGCACGTTGAGGACGTCTGCCGCGCCCACATTTTCGTGGCCGAGAAGGAATCTGCTTCTGGACGATACATCTGCTGCGCTGCTAACACCTGTCTTCCAGAACTCGCAAAGTTCCTGAACAAAAGATACCCACAATACAAAGTCCCAACAGAGTAAGTTCCTACCAATGTTGACCCAAACTTTCCGGTACATTTTTATGCACAGGTTCTGGACATCCAATAATCCAATCTTCTTGTCATATAATTGTGAGCCAATATCCTTATGCAGATTCGGGGATTTCCCGTCGGAGGCCAAGTTGATTCTCTCTTCAGAGAAACTAATCAACGAGGGCTTCACTTACAAGTACAGCATCGAGAATATCTATGATCAATCTGTCGAGTACTTCAAGGAAAAGGGACTGTTGCAGGTGTAGTGATTTCTGTCGGCATTGCGGTTCTGCAGAAATAAAAGCAATGCTTGACCAGGAAGATGGTGAAAGAAAAACAGGTCCTTGAGATCCATCGATCGGCCTGTTGTAATTGCTTGATGCATAGATGCGAACAGAAAAGTGTAGCTCTTGCATCTTTCCTAAACCATGAACCGTGTGAGATTGCGACAAGTCTTAGTTATCCCCAAATGTTTGCTTTAGTGGCTGAGAACTTAATCTAATGGATCTGTTGGTTCTGTCAGAGCAGTTGATTTACCTCTACTACATTTATCTGCTCAGTTTCACTTAGTCTTGCGCAATTATTGACAATGACACGATAACTCTAGCACGACAATTTGTATCGGGATTCAGAACTAAGTGAATAACCTCCAAAAATCTAAGACAAGGAAGTGCATATAAAACTATTTTGAATGAGAGGAGACACACTATGAAATGATATGAATCACGTGCGAAATTATAGAAGATTCTCTTTAAGATCAAAAAATTCCATCGGAAAAAGTATGATTGTATGTGTGATAATATCAATGAATACGATTATTGCAATTGCTTAGGATACCTTTATTATACGGTTTAGGATTTAAGGTTTATCGAAACAAATAGGCTCACCAAATTCGAAGCTAACTCCTAAACCCTCGGTTATTTTGCGAAGGCGATGTGCGAGCATCTAGCAAGGCAATTGTCATGCCCCGTACCCCTCGAAGCGCGATCATCTCACCTAAGGTCGTAATGGTGCGACGTCCCCAGGTTACGTCACCGACCCAGCATCCAACGCACAGAGATCATTGCACATGCGGAAGCAACGTATATATATTATATATATACACCCGTACAATAAACAAGACAACCAAGGATAGCACAACACTGGAATTTAGCAGGAACAAAAATATTTTACATTACTGCAGAAATTTATACAATATACATTACAGGAAAAGCAACTAGAAGACAAACTGAGCAACGGCCATTGAACAAAAAGGATGGTGGCCTGGGGATACTAAACTAAGGCGGGGCTTGGTCAAAAAGGTGCGACATGTATAGACATAGTCTTCTCGATGAACTGGGGAATCCCAAAACGGATTGGCATGGTGATTATCTATCTATTTGATTTATTTCCTTTAAAAAGAAAATTCCAAAAAAAGATTAGCTAGGATTTGAATTGATCTTATTAGAAGATAATGATGCATGTTTAGGATGGGTTTAGAATAACTTTCTTTGAATAAGTCGATAGGATAACTTTTTAATTTAAATTAGGAATTAGAGTAATTTATTTCCTAGTTTAATTTAGATATTATCCCGATCTCGATGGTTCATTTTAGGGTAATTCTTGATTTCGAATTTTCATAAAAATACCAAAAAGAAGTCACTTTAGGATAGATTTAATTATTTTTTTAGAATAGATTGCATGTTAATTTAGGCATTTTTTTTAATTCCGAATTTTATTGGAAAAAACACTTCGTTTTCCATCATTAGAATTAGGTCACGTCGTCGCATGTCATATAGTACGCATGCTAGGTTGCATTAATCGCATGTCATATTTTGTACGTCATTGCACATAGGTTAGTTTGCATTTTAATAAAGCGCAAACCCTAAAGAACACCTTGAGTGCCTTGCTTTGTTAATTAGAAATCATATTAGGATTGTCTGTATGATTTTCTACTAACAATGCAGATGCTTGCGTTGCTTTAAGGTACGTCATTCCCCTAACCTTGCAATCTATTTGCTATTTTCTTGGGTGTTAAATTGGTGGTTTGGGCACCCGCATGAATACCTTGCATGTTAGTGATTAGGTAATAAAATAGATTTAGACCGTGTGCATAAATATTTTTTGAAAAGAAAAGGTACCGAGAGGGCGTTAGACTAGATCTAGCGTGACCAAGTCCTCAAGCTTATAATCTCTAGTTCGTAGAAATAAAACATATCTCTCTATATTTTATTTAGGTTTCTAATCGACCTACCATAAATAGATTAGTGGCGACTCCAAGCATGAAAATTTTTACATGTTAAAAAAACTTAAACCCTAAGTTGCGAATTGGTAGGGCTTGGGAGGGCCCGAGTTAGGCTTAATCTTAATAATCCATTAGCTTGAGAAATTTAGGTCGCTACAACATTGATAAATATGTGCAATTAATGTCTAAACCAAATTCAACTAGTAACACAAGCAAGCAGGATAAGTTTTGCTTATTAAAAATGGGTTGCAACTCGAAGAAGCAATATCAAGACCTATGGATACGGAATTAAGCATAAATCTACTGTTTATTTTTTCCCATTAGTTGCAGTCCAATGAAAATTATTCTAAACCGTGACATTACTTGGATGTAGACCATTACATCAAGACCGTCAGATAATCCAGTTCTTAATATGGTTCTTAAATCTTTAAATTCTTCTATAGAGGTGGTAATAAGATTGTATTTTTTAATAAAGTGTTGTAATAATGATATCATCTTTATGGGCCCTCATTTGATTTTCCAGTCACCATAATATTGTTGGTCAGTTTTGTAATCTTTCATGTCATCATTTTCGAATTCCTTTCCGAGAGATTAAAGTATAACATCTTCATAGTGCCTTTGGAGTTCTTCTTGTAATATGTCCCGTGCCCTATTTGCGGACCCCCTCTGATGGTTCTCGAAATTATTATCTCCGAGAGTGTGTATATAATGATATAGAGGCATTGCATCTTTCCCACTTACATCTCTTTCGGAGCTGCATATCCTTTCTCCACAATGTCATGAATCTTGGGCCATCAAGAAAGTAGTGATTTTAATACTCTAGTAGTTATAGTTATTTCCATCGAAAGTAGGAATGTTTAGTAAGTATGAGGTAGAGTTTGTCATAATTTTGGTGTTGGATATCCAGGTGGCTGATGTTAGTAGCACTTGAATAGAACAAACCAATATCCACCGAGCGAGGCTCTAATACCCTTGTTTTTTTTTTTTGGTAAGTAGCTCTACTAGCCTTGTTAGTTTGGTACATAATGAAGAAAGATTAAAACATCGGTAATAGAAAATTAGTGGGGTGGCCGATTTTGGGGGAAAATCACACAAAATAGATGTGTGATTCTTTGAATTTTTTACTCAACCATCTCCCACCTTGGGTCGTCACATGCCTTGCTTGGATGATGGCGCGCCAACATTTATAAAATCTCTCGATCGTCCTCAGTCTTCCTCAGTCATCCTCAGTGTTCACCAGGCCATCGATCATCCTCATTCTTCACCAGTCGGAGAAGCAGAATGGCTGGCTTGGACAGCGTTGTCACCATAGTTCCTACTACGGGTTTGAACCAAATCGACCTGTCAAGCTCTGACCTTCAGCGATCAGCCTCTCTAGTGAAACAGGTATTCCATTCTCTTGACTTTTCTGCTATTTCAATTCGAGTTCTATTCTCGAAACAAAGAAAACCGAGGTTTTGAATTGTGATGACACTGACGGACGAATCCAATCCATTGGCCTCAGGCTTGCACGGATTCTGGCTTTTTTTATGTCATCAATCACAGAATAAGCCAGGAGTTAATGGAGGAGGTCTTTGCTAACAGCCAACAGTTTTTTTGTCACGTCCCATACCCTAACGAAGCGCGATATCCCACCTCCGATCGATAATGGTGTGCGACGTCCTAGGAAGCGTCGCTGACCCAACGCCCAATCAGAGATCAAGCACACACGGAAGCAATATATAAACAAACCCTGACAGTTAATAAAAGAGATCAGGATAACCAAACAACAATCAAACACTTCAGAAAAATGTGTACTCTGGTATTACTATTGAAAACTTTTTACAATATTCGTTTACACCGTACTAGCATAGAAAACACCCAGTCGGAAGCCACTCGATCAAAAGGGGGCAGTGGCTAGGGTTACTGGACAGGGCTAAGATGAGTTTCAATCAAAAAGGTGTATCTTGCTCTACCTAAGACCAATGCCAACCTAGGGAGCCCAGTCCGGGTCGGACTCTGATGATTCTTCTGACGAGCTCTCCTGAGACTCGGACTCCTCAGCTCCTATTTCTTGATCGGATCCCAGCTCCGCAACCTCTCCATCCCGCTCCGGATCTACCTCCATGGCTACTGGCTCTTCCTTGTCCTGATGGTCGAAGGGTTCTGGGTCAGCGTACAGCACTTCAGGCTCCTCAACCTCCTCGACCATGGCAGCAGGTCCATCCACGGTCTCGCCCTGGCTACTCCAATCAGGCGGAGATAGAGGATTTGAGATCTCACCACTTATCATCTGCGGGATCATGACATCGTTCACGTCCACCGGGACATCAAAGGTTCTAAGCGGGGTTCCGGTTACTCCGTCGGTTCCTTTGTAACACCAAGCCACATACTCCTGGGTGTGGTAGTACGACTCTCCCACATTTACAAACAACACCGAGTAATATCTTATATAAGTTGCTCCGTCTCCACAGGGATGCACGCTCGACGACCGCCGGATAAAATGCAGTATTCCAAAAAGAGGTGGTGACCTCGGCATCCTATTGCTGGGGGTCTGAAAAGTTGGGTTATTACAACCGTGAGACGAATCTCAACGAGTATAACCCCCTAAACCTAGGCTAGGCTAACATGCAATCTCCTGACCGACAACGTACAACAAATACTGCAATCTCAACTCATAAACAACTTCTGACCTAGGCTCTCGGGCCCAGATCACTTACCTGGCGGACCCCACAGGATATTTTCAATAATAATAAAATCAAACCACATGCGAGAGCACTCGGTTCACACGTACGTCAAACTCATGTTCATACTCAATAGTGATAATATCGCGTGCCATTCACCGAGTCCTGCACACTCGTGTACCGGCCCATGCATTCTTATGCATGTAAATGTCCACATTCTGTCTCGTACCACGTACTGGCCCAATTATGTTATCTCGTTTACCATGACCTGCTACAAAGTGCATGAGGTCTCTTTCTTTAAAATCACAACACTCCGTGGTCAGCGTAAAACGCCCCCGGCCCAGTGTCTTCTAGCCCGCATCAAAACGCATCAGGCGCAACACTGCTCTCCTCACGAACCAGAGCCCGCGTAAAACACATAAGGTTGGTCGTCTTCCGGACGTACTGGGCATTGTCCCGCGTAAAACGCATCAGGATGGCATACCTCGCGTAACACTCATCAGGGAGAAATTGTGATCACATATACATATGACCAGTTATTATCTGAACCCCGCGTAACACGCATCAGGGTATTTTAGGTGATCACATGCTCATGACAGGCATGCAGTCTCGCACAATTTCATCACAAGCCTCATTCTCGACATTTATAACGCGTGCCATGAAATGCAATATGAGCATCCACATAACATAAGGCACAGGCACACAGCTCAATCAAAGTCATTCTACAGTGCCTAATTCACAAGCCACGTACTTACTTGGCCTATTAATACCGTGCGGCCCAAATTCACAATGTGTAATTTAATAACCCACTCAAGCCATCAAATGGCCGATCACACTCTGCATGAGTCGGCCACACGAGCACACGACATGACACTATTCAATTTCCCCAAAATTGGGTACATAATCAACAATTTAGTCAGCCCGAGCATACCCGGCAGTCTAGTCACCTAATCCTCAACTAGTCCATGCTAGCCCAATAAATTACCAATATTACTCTAGTCACAATTACTATTGTTCGACTCACTAATTTCTCCAAATGTACACCGATCATACTCAACCCAGTCCAGAAAATGCACTATCAGTCCTAATTCGGGTTTAGGAAATACACTCACCTAATTTCTAGTCCACGACGATGAGAAACGAGTGGCCGATTGCCGGTGAACGGCGAAATCAGCGGCGACGGCGGTACGGACGGGCGGTCGGCGGCGTACGGATGTGGCATACGGACGACGGACTGTACGGACCGTACGAACACCGTACGGATTGCAGGGGACGGTGGCAGGCGAGGCGGCGGTGGTTGGCACGGCGGCCGTACGGATGGCATACGGATGCCGTACGGACACCGTACGGACGGCGTACGAACGCCGGAGAGAGAGAGAGAGAGAGAGAGAGAGAGAGAGAGAGAGAGAGAGAGAGAGAGAGAGAAGTAGAGGTCAGGATGAGGGTGGTGAGGCGAGGTCAGGCGGAGCAGCGGCATCAGCGGATGGTGGCGACACGGCGGCGGTCCGGCGAGCTCCGGCGTACGGACGGAAAGGAAAACCGGCGGAGGAATAGAGAAATCGAGAGAGAGGGAGCTGCTGGTGGGGGGCCTGGCCGAAATGAGGGAGGAGAGAGAGAGAGAAGGTCAGACCGGCCAAATATAGGGGGCTAGGGGGCACCACGTGTCGCCGATCCGGGAGATTTGACCAAAATGAGGGAGGAGAGAGAGAGAGAAGGTCAGACCGGTCAAATATACGGGGCTAGGGGGCGCCACGTGTCGCCGATCCGGGAGATTTGACCAAAATACCCCTAATCCGACGGTCCTCGTTAAATCCTATCCAATAATTAAGGGGCAAAAAGGGTAATTGGGTCCAATAATGCAGCTGAAAACCTTTAATAATTATCCTAAATAATTTTTCAAAAATTCGGACAAAAAATAGCCCAAGGGCAAAATGGTCATATTTCCGGTCCCGGGGCAAAACTTCAATTTTTATCCAAATCAATTCTAAATATATGTGGCCAACATAATATGGTATCGGATTCGTGAAAATAGCCTCTTAAGCTCTCGAAAATTGACTGCAAAGTCCTGGGGATTAAAATAATATTATTTTTCACTTCGAGCCAAAATTCCAATTTTTGACCGTAACAACTCTAAATGTGCGTGGCCACCCCAAAATATCATCGGCCTCGAAAAATAACCTCAAACGATCCCAAAAACCAACGTCGGCGCCTACAGGAGCAAAATCGTAATTTTTGACTTCCGGGTTGAAATTCCATTTTTCGACTGTACTCAGCCTAAATGTGTGTGGCTAGCATAATATGACATCAGAATCGCGAAAATAATCTCTTAAGCCCTCGAAAGTCGACACCGAAGTCTGGGTTCAATTTCGTGATCAAAACTCGCTAGATTTCAAAATTTAAGGTCTCTTACTAACGGGCGGTTGTTTAGGGTTTATGCGTATCGACCTAAGGTTATCTGAGTCATGATGGTCCCGATCATTCAGAGAATGAGAGGAATTATCGCTAGTTTCAGAGGTCGCAATCGTTCGGTTCAAGTTCGGGACTGGTTGGCTATGTGTACTCTCGGATTTGCGGAATCACCCGCGATCCGATTGTACATCGTTGGCCTTAGCCAAACTAAATCCGTCACTTTTTTTAAGATCGGCCCACGTTGGCCCAAAATATTCCCTCATCATTTCTCAAGATCGGTGTCCGATTCGTGATCGGGTCCCTGGTCCACGTACCATCTTCCTAGTTAGCCATACCCCTTTTGGTTAGTATCCCTAGAGTGATAAGCTCTGGGCGAGACTTACTAAAATGAAATGCGAACTAATGTCAGTTTTATTGATCCCGGAATTACATTGAAATTCAGGTTGTTACATTTTTGGTCTTCCATTAACTGAAAAGATGAAACTATTAAGAAAGGCAACAAACAGAGGCTACAGTCCTCTCTTTGATCAGGTCCTAGATCCTCCCAATCAGATAAAAGGTTTGTGTTTTATGATCTGATTTGTTCCTTTTGGCGTCAGGTTACTGAAGTTTTTGCTGCTTAAAGCAGATTTAGATGAATACCTGTTGATTTTTTATAGCTCCCTGTAACCAGCTGTTTATCATCTTCGAAGATTAGTACTGATTCCATTGACCATTTATAGGAGATTACAGGGAGGGATACTTCTTAGGGGTGGAAGTACCAGAGGATGATCCTAATGCGCAGAAGCCTCATTTTGGACCAAACGTCTGGCCTTCTGAGGGTAAACAGTTACTTAATATAATCTCTTTCCAACTTAAAAGTTTTGTTGATGATCACTACTTATTTTGGTTTCATTGTTGTATTTTCGCTAGATATATTGCCAGGGTGGAGGCAGACAATGGAGGAATTTCATAGTCAAGCATTGTGAGTACAGAGATCCTCTGTTTCATTGCATAGGGTCTTTAACTCAAAATCAGTTGACCTATGGATCCACTTATATGTCTAGAGTAATGTGTAGATAATCTATGTAGCAAGATTCAGTGTAATTTACTGGTATCAAAAGTGATGGTAGTCAATTTGGTAATATTCAGGAATGTGGCGAAAGTAGTTGCAAGGATCATTGCTCTAGCACTTGATCTAGAGGCTCATTTTTTTGATAAGCCAGAAATACTCGGCGAGCCTATTGCGGACTTGCGCTTGTTGCATTGCGAAGGTAGATTTTACTTCTCTAAACTACTTAACAAAACCTCGCAATTCTTTCTTCACATCCGGTTGATATATTCATTTCATTGTTTAGGTGTAGTCTCTGATCCCTCTAAAGGAATATATGGAGGCGGGGCACATTCAGACTTTGGGTTTCTTACCTTGCTGGCGACAGATGATGTCTCAGGTCTCCAGGTATTTACTATTCTCCTATAAACCTGTTGGTGCAGACTTTATGCATAGTTATGATGCATTGAACTTTTTAAACTATTTCAGATTTGCAAGAACAAAGATGCTAAACCTCAGACATGGGAATATGTGCAACCTTTGAAAGGGTAAAGTCCGCCTGAATTTCAATTGTGAATTTGAGATGATTATGTTAACAATCTCATAGGACTCCCGCGCATCATAGACATTGTGCAATTATTTTTGCGATTACCCTCCTTTGGTTGTTCAGTTCATTGCTTAGACTCATATTTGCATAATTATTTCAAATACTAGACAGAAAACTCTCACAATAATCCGGAAAAGTAACATTCTTTCCGTGACTATCTTGTACAGGGCATTCATAGTGAATCTTGGAGATATGCTAGAACGATGGAGCAATTGTATTTTCAGGTAATATGCTTTAATAAAAGTCTATATGAATAAATTAGAATGAGGAAAGCTTTGAACATGAAGGTCAGAGATTTTCTTATGGCAGCCTGCTACAGATTGTGTAACCTGTCCCAAATTCCACCAGAATATCTTCTGTTGCACCCTTTTGGCTGTCGCTGATATTAGTGGCCCATTAGCAGTACAAGAGCATCTGCTCTTGACACTGGTTAATTACTAGCTGAATTGCTTCAGAAAAGAAATCGTAGTTAAACGCAGTTATTGAAGACGGTATGTTTGGTAACCTATATCAATTTCTAAACAGAGTCCTCTTTATGAATGACAAACTATAATATTGGTATGCTAGTGCTTTTATCATCACTCAACTCTCATCGGTCAACTTTTGGATACTAATCTTTATATGTATTCTGGGATTGCCAACACAAGATAAGGCTTAACATGCATCATCATCATGTATGAAAACATGTTTAGTGATATACGAAATTAACTATGATTCTAATAGGTGTCCTGCAGTTCAAAATATTTAGCAAGGTCATTCTATATTGTTTCATTTGACTTGCTGGTGTTTTGCTTCTTTTTTGTTAAATCTATACTTTTGCTTTGTTTTTTCAATCAGGTCCACACTCCATCGAGTTATAGGGAATGGTCAAGAACGGAATTCTGTAAGGCCTTTTTGCTCTCTCTCTCTCTCTCTCTCTCACACACACACACACACACACACACATTTCTGCTCATCTTTTTAAAAAAATTCAGCAAAAACCATTTAGACATTTTGAAGCTTTGTCCAATAAATTTATAAAGGGGCAGTAATAGGAAGATTAGAGTATAAGTGAAGCCAATCTTGGATTGTTGTAAGCTGATTCAGAAAATGGTCCTAGGTTTTATATCGCGTTATAGTGGCAAGTCAGTTGGACTTGAGATCACACATTGGAAATTCCTCTCGTCTTGAGATTGTCTTCAGGCATGATCAACCTTAATTTCTGCAAGTGAAGCCTCATTGTTTTTCCTTTCCTAGTTAGCATCTTTCACTCATTACCTTCTCCATTCTCAATGACTTTTTTTTGCTGATATCTCTGTTAAAGAATTCCTTACGCACATGTTCTCACAAAATGCAGATTGCATTCTTCATGGAGCCTAACCATGATTGTCTCGTCCAGTGCTTGCCAACATGCACGTCAGAAGAAAATCCTCCCAAGTAAGCTGTCATCCGCACATTAGTTACTTTACTAGATATCAACAAGACAATGCTTGTCAATTCTTAGTCCTAATATTCTTCTCTTCTCTTTTTCAAATGACGCCTTATTGCATCGTGTTTGAGTGTCGATACTCTGCTTTGAACGTGCATGTCAAAGTGGATATTGCATGTCCAAGGATCATCCAAATGCATATGCTTCGACTTTTTGTTTGTGTTCTCGTGAGGCATTGACATGATCAACTGCTTGCTCGCATGCTCTCTTTACTGGGTTGGAACCTTTTCCTTTGGGGATTTGGGCGCTGTATTTGTAATAGCCACTCCAATAGTTATTAGACATGGTGCACATTAGCAAATTGATACCGGCAACGAATCCTAAATTTGTTCAAAATTGCATCATGTGCAGGTTTCCTCCCATCCTATGTCAGACATATCTGTCCCAGAGGTTGGGCGACATTCTTGCTGATTTGAAGGTGTACAAAAGAGGAGGAGACTGAGAAGAGGCATCCATTTGATCCAAACTCCGTCGGTGGTAGATACATAAGCAATATACAACTGCACATGATGTTTATGCATGAAAGCAATAGTTCTGTGGCTTGAGAACATTAGATTACTTGCCTCTATGATTTGGCTACTAAATTAGCTGTTTGTTTGGCCTTTTACGTGTGATCGTGTCCGGTCTGGACAGTTCTAAGAATCAAACCAGATGCAACACGGTTGAATGTCAGAGCATACCTCCGTTAAATACCTGCCAAAAAGCCTTACAAAAATCTCCTAAACATTATTTCATAGCCGTAGTTGCTCCGGAGCTATATAAAGCAGAAAGCACTTTACAGCTTCTTAGCCCGAAAGAAAAGGGACAATTTGCACATGCAACTCTTTAAGAAAGGAAAACAAAAGTAAAATGCCACACACATGTCTAAGCACCAACTCTCGTGCGATCCAATGGACGGGTGATGGGTCCAACAATAGTTTCGGTAGATTGGGATATACATGCAACTTTCTGCATACTTGACTGGAGGAGGTGGGCATGTCGCTAAGCCCACAAATGATTGAAAAGAACTTTCAGCGTATTTTGTATTTTGATTCCTGCGAATGCCATTGTTGTGTCTAGGCCTGCTCTTGGTGCTTGTAAGGATGATGTGAGGTCTTACGGTAGGGATTTGTTGACAAGAATGAAAATTGGTGACCCTGTGATGAAGAAGCAGGCTTTGATCGGTTTCTATGAAGTGCTGAATGAGGATGACAAGTATGTGAGGATAGTTGTGGAGGTTGTTGGCATTGTGAATGTGTTGGTGGGTGGTTTTCTTGATTTCTCGGAGGTGGCTGAGATGCAAGAAGAGCCTGTGAAGGTGGTTTTGGTGATTGCGAGGTTTGATTGGTGTAAGAGGGTGTTGGTCGGTGCAGGGATAACGTAACATCCGGAATTTCGACCCATTTGCCAGATCAATGAGATTGATATTACTCTTAATTAATTTTAGTGAGTCTCGCCCGGAACGGATCCTTCACGGGATACTGACTAGTAGGGAATGGCTAACTAGGAAAATGGTACGTGGACTAGGGACCCGATCGTGAATCGAGCACCGATTCCAAGAAATGACGAGGAAATATTTTGGACCAATGTAGGCCGATCCTAGGGAGGTGACGGATTTAGTTTGGGCAATGACGTACGATCGGATCGCGGGTGATTCCGTACGACCGAGAGTACACGTTGCGAACAAATCCCGAACTTAAATCGAACGATCGCGACCCTTGGAACTAGTGGTAATTCCTCACGTTCTCTCGGTAATCGAGACCATCACTACTCGAGTAACCCTAGGTCGATACGCGTAACCCCTAAACAGCCGTCTGTTAGTGAGAGACCCTAAAATTGAAATTGAGCGATTTTGATCGCGAAAGTTGATCCGGACTTAGATGTCGATTTTCGGGGTCGTGTGCGACTATTTTGCGAGGACGACGTCATTTTTGAGTGGCCAATTATATTTGGGGTCAGTACGGTCGAAAATTGGAAATTCGGCTTGGAACCGGAAAATTACGAAATTGCCCCTAGGCCTATTTTTGAGTATTCCGAATTTTTGAGGGAAATTATTGGAGGATAGTTGGATAAGATCAACCCCAATAATTCAGCCAATTGGAAGACTAAAATGTCCTTGGATATTTTAGCTTAAGTGGATGTGGACCAAGTATTGACGGGCAATTTGGGAATTTGGAAAAATTGGTCAAATTTCACTATTTAGTCCAAGACCTCTCTCTCTCTCTCCTCATTCTCTCTCCCCTCACCTCACGGCAGCCCCTCCCCACCGAGAGCTCTCTCTCCCTTGGCCGAGCCTTGCCACGCCGCCGCCGTAGCCGTTTCGCCGATCGCCGCACGGACCGCCGTGAGCCGCCGATCAGTTGATTCCCCTTGCCACTCTAGCCGAATTAGCCTAGAGTTCGGGTAAGTCGCAATCTAACTCTCGCCTAGGACATTGGGTATTATCGGACTCGTTTAGACGCGGTTTAGTCGGTTTTAGGGGTTGATTGAGGTAATTATAGGTAGATTAGAGGAGAGCTTGATCTTTCATTGTGTTCTTGGATATTCTTGTGGCTGTTGGATGGTAGTTTGAGCATTGTGGAGTGAATTTTGTGGGTTGAAATTGGGTGGATATCAACTAAGGCTCAGATCTTTGAAATTTGAGGTGAATTTCTGATTCGCAGTTACTGTACCCTCTCGGTTTACTATTTTTGTGGAGATTTTTGGAGGCCGAATCAGGGGTGGTGTCCTTCACAAAATTTTTTCCTCACATCCTGAAGTATAATATATTTTAAATTTGGAATTTTTGGAGGTCATTTGGGTCACACGAAAACCCATTTTCAGACCGTGTTGAAAATGCCCGGAATACTGTTCATCCCGACCTTTGTGTCTTGCTGAATTTTTATAAAATTTTACAGATCTATTTTCAATAAACTTCCTTCACAAAAGTTGTTGGAGACTTTCTTTTCTATGACATATAAAAATTTCAAAGATTTTAAAAGTGATTTGGGTATTGAAAGAAATGTATTTTGAGGACAAAACGGTCTGTTAGAGCGAACTGATTTTGGTCTGACTTCGAGGGACAAAAAGGCATGGTTGCAGATTGAACCGGATTTCGTGTTCTTCATAAGAAATGTTTATCAAGATGTTTTTTTTATGATATATCCAAAATTTAGAATTTTTAGATTTCGTTTACTATTTATTTTGATGGGATTTCGGTCACTGTGTAAACTGCCCAATTTTACCCCGATTCTTTGGATGTTTGTTTTTATGAGCGGAATGGTGGGGATGTCGGGGTTGAATAGTTGCTGCCTCGTGACCAGAATTTAGGCTTGAATTTGTGTTATATGAGTTGATTTGAGAATGAAATGAGGATGTTTCGAGGCTGGAGTGAGACTGAATAGAGTGTCGGATGTTGTGGGATGGAATTGGCGAGCTTAGGGCTCGATTTAAGGACAAATGGTGTCGGTTTCGTGTGTGGTAGTATAGCTGGATTGTGGTGTTTAATATGCTTGGAAATGTCGAAATTATGCCTATGAACGTGGCTGTGTTTGTGGGCCCATGAGTGGCCTTGTGTGTTTATTGAATCGTGATTTGGTGGATTGAAATGTGCTTGATTATGTGCACGCGTGGGCCGGACTGAATTAGTTGTTAAATTGGCCATGTCAAATGCTTAGTGAGCATGAATTGTGTGTGAATTGATGTGTGCACGGGCCACGTGTGATTGGCCAATTGAATGTGGCAAATGATTGTTGAGCATGTGCATGAATAAGAGAGTGAATGTGGTATGGCATGTGCGATTGTGGAAATTGTGCCGTCCTGAGGTGTGTACTTCAACGCGGGATGATGCTCGGTATTACCGGAAGACTGCCAGCCTGAGGCGTGTACTTCAATGCGGGTTGCGCAGTAGGTGGTAGATATTGAGTTTGAGGCGTGTACTGTAATGCGGGTTGCGCAGTAGGTGGTAGATGTTGAGTTTGAGGCGTGTACTGTAATGCGGGCAAGAGACATGGCCTGAGGCGTGTACGGTAACGCGGGCTAAGGAGTGTTGTGAAAATGAGACGGTTGTTTATGCCGTAGGTGGTAGATGTTGAGCCCGAGGCGTGTACGATAACGCGGGCAAGAGACATGGCCTGAGGCGTGTACTGTAACGCGGGCCCTGGAGTTTTGTGATGAGTTAGTTGCAGTGGACCTGATGCGTACCGTAACGCGGGTCACTGGCAAGAGTTGTGGAAAAAGTTGTGATGAAACGGGATCAAATGCATGAAATGTCATTAGAACATGTATGTGAGTGGAATAGTGCTATTGTAAGTCTAACGTGTAGGTTGCGTGTATTGAGAATCAGGTGAGTACGATTGTGTGGACGTTGTTTGTGTGTTGCTTGATTCGGTGTCTGAACTTGTTTGGAATACGTGGTAGCCTATGTAAGGTTTAGGCTGTGAACTTATTGAGAAGTGTCTCATGGTTATTTCCACCAAATCATTTCAGAGCACCCACCCGAGCCATGAACCTTCTGCCGCCGCCGTTGCAGCGTATTTGGGATTGTTATGCGTACTAATCTTGATGTGGTAGAATTCTCGATCGAGATTGAGGCAGATTTGGAGTCTGTGGACGAGCACGAGCTTGATGAGGATGATGAGGAGGATTTAGACGAAGACGATGAAGATAGCGAGTCTAAGCGGACCCTAGCAAAGGGCGTAGGAGTTAGTCGTCAGGGTTGGTAGTGATCCATTTTTGGTATAGTGCTGACCCAATAGCCTGCTGATCCTTTTTGATATCGGTGGTATATAGTTTAGAAATTCAACGTGCATGTAAATTATATTTTGTGATTTTGAAGGATGGATATTGTAAATACTTGAGGAAGTGTAATATTAAGTTTGGTGGTTTAGTAATTATTTTTTTGGTAAGGTAAAATGTATTACTTTTCAAACCACCATATACAACCTAAGCCAAGACCAACTCCTGACCCCAGATGGACATAAAGATGTCCAAACGTGGTCAAGAATGGAGCGGCAGGATCTATACAACAAGCCTAAGAAGGCTACCAAAGGCAAAAAGGAGAGACCGGATTAAGAGAGCAACCGGTTTACATCAAAGATGAAAGGAGGTAATCCCCACTTCATTTGGAATTTGCGGTTCTTGGGTGTATCTTGAACTCCCCCAAAGGAGATGGCTTTATCCTTCACAACCTTGAGAAGGTGTTTACGCATGCCAGGGATGAAGATGTTCTTATTCCTGAAGATAGAGTTGTTCCTTTCCGCCCATATAATATGAACTAGAGCGCCAAGGGAGAACCGGGAAAGGCAATGTGCAAAGGAAGATCCACCATAGGCTTTCATAGTCCACATGATGTGTTCTTGCCAAGGTCGGTTGCGCTATGGGAGGCTGCATTTAGTAGCCCAGAAGGAGGCCAGCCTGCTAGTAGAGGAGCACTCAAAAAAGAGGTGATTGGCGGAGTCCGGTCTGGAGCCACAGAAGGCGCATAAGGCAGTGTCAATCCTGTGATTATGAAGGAGGAAAATCTGGGAAGGCAGACGGTTAAGAGTAACTATCCATAAAAGGAAAGCGTGTCGAGGGGCAATATGGCGGTCCCAGATGAGAGTGTGCCAAGGGACAGTAAGTCCTTTCCTTCTGATGTGTTCCCAGGCAGTCGCCACCGAGAAGGATGTAGAAGGTTGTGGAGTCCAGATCAGTTTGTCCTGAGTATTATCCTCAAAGATAGGTGGTGGGTCCGCCCAAGTGAGGATTGTGTCGAAGGTGTTTGAAGGTTGCCATCGACCTTCATAAAACTGACGCACTGTGGTGTCCCTGGGGATCCGCGACTGGTATATTTCCATATTACTGAAAATAAGGTAAAGGGGGCCTTTGTTATGCCACCAATCGAACCAAAGAGAGACCGAATGACCATTACCAATCTTCCACCGAAAAAGTGGATGGGCAGAGGCACGCAAATCTAGAATCTTCTTCCAAGCCGAGGAGCAAAGAGTTGGTTTGGAACCGACCCAAAAGTTTGATTTTAAGAAGGTTGAGTGAATCCATTTGCACCACAAGGATTCCTTGTCGGTAAAAAGTAGCCAAATGTGTTTGAAAGTTAAAGCTCTATTGTAATCTGGTAGTCTCCTGATCCCCAGGCCGCCTTCTTCTTTGGGTAGGCAAACAGTGTTCCACTCTACCTTGGCACCTCCCATTCCTAGGTCAGGTCCTTTCCATAGAAATTGTCGCAGGATGGCTTCAATTCTATTCAAGACAGACTTCGGTAGAGAGAAGATGGTGGCCCAGTAGACTTGGATAGAATGTAACACAGATTTAATAAGTTGCAATCTCCAAGCAAAGGACAGGAAACGTTTGGTCCATGAGCGGGCCCGGGCTGTTATAGCGTCAACTAGTAACTTGCAGTCCTCTTTTCGCAATCTAGTCGAGATGATGGGTATTCCTAGGTAGCGGAAAGGGAGCGTGCCTTGTTGAAAGCCAAGGCAATGGAGTAATTGTCGATGTAGCTCCGGGTTCCCTCCTGAGAGGAAAATGTTGCTTTTACTGCTGTTGGGTCGAAGACCAGACCAGTTGGAGAACAGCTGTAGAGATTCCTTGATTATCTCTATCGACTTCAAGTGAGCTTCAGAGAAGAGCAGTACATCATCCGCGAAGAATAAATGTGATAATCTGGTTTTCTTGCAACGCCAGAACCAATGGAAATCCGGGGTCTCAGTCTTTCTCTTTAGTAAGCCTGAAAGAATTTCCATAACTAGTATGAACAGATATGGCGATAGCGGGTCGCCTTGGCGTATTCCACGGGAGCTAGCAAAGAAACCATGAAGTTCGCCATTGATTGAAACCAAGAATTTGGCTGAGGACACGCAAGCCATAATCTTCCTGGGGAAGGAGTCCGGAAATTTGAAGGCTAAAAGTGTCTTTTCAATGAACTTCCAGTTTACTGTGTCAAAAGCCTTCTGGAAGTCCACTTTGATGGCACATTTGGGTAGGTAGGCTTCGTGGTGGAAGTCCACAAACAACTCTTGCGCGATCATAATGTTGTCACTAATCCTGCGTCCTCGGACAAAAGCTGTTTGGGAAGGGCTAATTAGGGAGGGTAGAACCTGTGCAATGCGCCTAGCCAAGATCTTGGAGATGCATTTATAGAGGGTATTGCAACATGCAATTGGGCGGAAGTCAGACATGGCTGAGGCATTGGGTGACTTTGGCACAAGGGTAAGGATGGTATTATTTAACTGCTTGAGCATGCGTCCCTTCTCAAAGAAGTCATGTACCGCCAACAGGATGGTAGGCCCTGTGGTCTCCCAAGTAGCTTTGAAGAAATCTACATTATACCCATCTGGCCCCGGGGCTTTGCCTTTAGCCAGCGAAAATAGTGTGGACTTAATTTCTTCATCAGTCACCGGTTGTTCAAGGAGGAACCTTTCATTATCATCTAGTGGACGGTTAATGATATCTTCTATCTCATGTATAGATGGCTGAGTTGAGGTAGAATTACCATTGAGAAGCGTCTGGAAGTGGCAAACAATGTGGTTCCTGACCGCTTGAGGTTCAGTTATAAGAACACCTTCCTCTGTGGACACTGAGAGGATGCGATTCTGTACTCTCCGTTTGTTGACAAAATGATGGAAGAATTTTGTATTCTGATCCCCTTCTTTAAGCCATCTAATCCTGGATTTTTGTCTGAAAAAAGATTCTTCTTGGAGTCTCAGAGTAGAAAAGGCTTTTGAGAGCTCCACTTCATTTAGAAGCAAGTTCTGGTCAAAGGGATGGTGTTCCAAAGCTTCCTGAACTGCATAAAGGTCTGCTCTGGCTTGTTCCGTTCTAGTGGAGATAGCGGAGAAGGAACTCCTGTTTAGGTGTTTCAGCTTGGCTTTAAGAACACTAAGTTTGCAGTATAACTGATACATATGGGTGCCCACAACTCGAGTGTCCCAAGCTTGGGCTACTAAATCCAAGAAGTTAGGATGTGTAATCCAGAAGTTAAAAAACTTGACAGGTTTCTTTGAGCTTGGAGACGAAAGTATCTTGATGACCATTGGGGTGTGGTCAGAAATACCAGGAGCAAAGAAGGAGGCTTCCGAGTAAGAAAAGTGCTTGTTCCAAAGGTTGTTGATGAGAACCCAGTCAATCTTCCGGAGTTTGCGGATGACACCTGATGAGTGAGACCATGTGAATCTATGGCCCACATACCGGAGGTCTTCCAATCCCGCCTGGTTGAGGCAATCCCCAAATTCTTCAAAAACCGGAATCCAAGGAGTTGAGCTACCCACTCTGTCTTGGGGGTCTCTTATGGCATTGAAGTCACCAGCCACAATCCATGGCAAGTCGCACAAAGAGAGCCGAATGAGATCAGCCCAAAGTGTACGACGGAGCATAAAGGTATGTTCGCCATAAACAATAGTAAGGAGGCAAGATTTATGCATATTCAAAAGGTTGAGCTGAGCATGGATCATTTGGCCAGAAGAGGAAATAAGACTCATCTCAATTTCATTGGGGTCCCACCCGAACCAAATTCTTCCAAGTGGGAAGTATTCATAGTTGGAGGTCCACCGCCAATTAACATATAAGCTCCCAGAAATAACAGCAAAATTGGAGGCTTTGACTTTTGTTTCGACAATGCCAATACATGAGAGGCGATTAGTCCTGATGAAGGTGCGAATTTCTGCTTGTCTGAGGGGGTTTACCAGACCTCTTATATTCCAAACACCAAAAAGCATCACAAAAAACAGGAGGCAGGAGGGTTACCGCTGAGAGGTCCTAGGCCTCCTCCTTTTAGATTTCCTCGAGAAGGAGGGACCGGGAGCCTTAGCAGGAAGGGTTGAAATAGGAGTTGAGCCAGGGGAAGGTTTGGAGACCTCCTCCGTGGCACTGGAAGCCAAGGTACGAGACCGAGTGATAGGGGGGAGGTACCAGCAGGTTCGACCTCTATCAATGCAGCCAGAGCAGGAGTGTCCTCTGGTAACCGAGAGTTTGAGGATTCCTCTGATAGAGATTGGGAGTTGAGAGAGGAGTCCCCTTCCTGCTGCTCCAGCGAGTCTAAGGGACGTTGAGCAGGGGCAGGGCAAGGTCCTGAGTTTGTGTCCAATGGCTGAGAACCAGAACCCAACAGGGGCTCAGTTTCCTTCAGGGAAGAATCCAGAGGAGGAGCTGGTGTAGAAGGTGCCTGGTTAGAAGGCATAACAGCTACGGGATTGCCTTTACGCCGGTTGACCTGTGTCCATCCATCCTCTCCTGTAGGTTGAGAAATGGCGACCTTCTGGTGTGGGGGGTGAGCAGCGGCACATTCATGACCGCTGGAGCCCATTTTGTGGCCATAAATGCCACATGCAGAGCAAGCCAAAGGCTTCCATTCGTACTCAATGGTGATCTGGTTTACCTCCCCATCCCATCGGAACTTCACTGATTCCATTCTAGGATCTGTGGCTTTCATATCTATACAGACACGTGCATAAGAAATCCTAGTCATCTGTTCTGTTTGAATATCCACATAAAGTGGTTTCCCGATGGCACTAGCTATGCGCCCAATACCAGCCGGGGACCATAGGGAGAAGGGAATATCCCTTAGCCTAACCCATACCGGGATAGAAGCCAGCTTACCCTTCTTGAGTTGCATTTTAGGGTGCCATTGCTGGAGCAGTAAGGTGCAATTGAAAATAGAAACATGACCCATGTCTATGATCTTACGGCGAAAATCAGCATTAGGTACTCGGAAGAAGTAGAAGCCATTCTCATGAAGTTTTACATCAACAACTTGGTCACCCCATGTCTTCTTTATTGCTTCTTCAGTCAGCTTGAATGGAACTTTCTTTCCAATAAAGTGACCGACTATGCATTCCAGCCATCGTGGACTCTCATCGGCAACCACCTCAGGAGTTATGTCAACAATGACTTCACCATTTTCCACCAAAGGTGGAACAAATGCTAGGTTGTAACCCTTAGTTAAGACCTTGGCCACATTAGCCCACGATCTAGTCGCTGGAGCAGGATTAGGTGGATGACTAATACTCTGTCTCAACTTAGAACCTTGGTCTGCTGCATATGGTTTACCATCAGAGGATGGTCTGGAAGTGGTCCTAGTTGGATTACCAGCAGTGTGTACACTCCTAAGGGAGCGGCTCCTATTCCGGCCCTACTGCGGCTTCGACTGGAATTGCCTCTCAGGAATACCTTAGGCCTAGTAGGAGGCTCGGCCTCAAGAAGTAAGGCAACAGATTTGCCTTTGGGGTTTGCAGCCTTGGGAGTTACAGCCAAATCTTCATTTGTTGGTTGGGGCTCAACAATAGGGGAAGAGGTGCTAGGTGAACCAATCCGAATGGTCTCCTCCATTAAGGCGAGAACTAGCAGATTTACTCACTGCTCTACCAAACAGTCAGCCCAACAACAGCAAGGACAACAGGCAATAACTCCACCAGGTCTGAGCGCATTAGCATTAATGTATCTAATATACTCACAAGTTCCACTCCAACCAAAGGGAAAGGAATTACCTTCTAGCAGAGTTGGTAGAGAAAGTGTTCAGCGTGGAATGATGCAATGCAGAACACAAACAGAGCAAAACTGGACACCAGCATCAGAATTGAAGGTAACCGGGACCTAAGGGAGGGGAAGGCTGAGGGAATGGCCAGAGCCTTGCCGAGAAAACCGTTCCAATCTCTATCAGGGCCACCAGGATTATCCACAGCTCGCAGGTGAACAGAACCAAGCAAGGACGCCACTTGAAGAGCCAAATCAGATCTGGTATTCCTCCCACTATACTGAATCAGAAGTGGATTACTTTGTAGGGGGGAAGAAGGGGCACCAAAGGACCTAGCCACCAGATCCCAGCTCCAAGCACCACCTGAGGCAGCCGGAATCCACCTCACTTCATCGGGTGAACAGTAACCGCGAAGGAGATTCAAACCAGAAGAGCAAAACTTAGATCTGGAAATCCGTCCTCTAAACTGAAAAGGATGAGGATTCCTTTGGAGGGGACGGAGAAGGGGACCCCAGGAACCTTGTCACCAAAACCCAGCTCCGATCACCACCGGAATCAGCCAGAAACAGCCTCTCACCGGCGGGTGAACAGTACCCGCGAGGAACCAGCAGAGAGTATTTTCCATACTCTTCTCACGCGCACTTTTTTTACTGTGGTTTAGTAATTTGCTTCTCCCTGGTTCTCCAATATTATTGTCTGGGATAATATGATTTGTTTTCGCCGCGAATTTACTCTGATGGAAAATTTGGGTCGGCGACGTTTTCCTGGGACGTCGCACTAAGTCGAACGAAGAGGGATGTCGCGAGCTTGATGGGGTTCGGGACGCGACAGATAAATTGGCCGCTGATTAGTGTTTTGGAGCATGGGAGGGAAAAGGGCAAGGAAGGGTCCCCAAGGTGTTTGGTAAAAATGACGTAAAATGCGGATAATGCGTGGTCCGTGTCCGCTGATGGCGGAGTCACGGCTTTGCTCAAAGTTTGTGCCAATGGCAAGTCGAAAGCAGAGTTGATTTGTCTTGCTCGTGGGTTGTTGAGAAATCTTGTTCCTCCCGAGGAAATTAAGAGGTCCACGGTTGAAGAAGGTGTGGTTTCGAGGTTTATCAAGCTTTCCCAATTGAAGGTTGACAATGTGCAGATAAGTGCCATCGAGTTCCTTCAGAACATAGCTTCCGAAGATGATTCGATCAGACAAAAGGCTCTTGAAATATAATGTTTTTCCAAACGGCAATAATCTCAAACTCTCTTTCTAATGTATTTTTTTAATTATAGTCTACTAAACTCAATTGCTTTCGCCCAATATACTTTCACTCAAAACACTTTCTTAAAATAAGTTTTTAAACGTTAAGGTTTTTCCAAGTGCACTCCTAGTGACATCGGTGAGTTTTTCCAAACGTTAAGGTTTATCTTCACCAGAGATAAAGGGGGTGGCGGGGGCACTGCACCCTCCCCAAAACCCCCAATTTTTACTTTATTTGTTTATCTTATTATTCACACAAACGACTTTGTTTCGGGTTTTAACGAGTTCGGTCCGCTAATTAACGGTCACATAGACAAATAAGTAATAAAAAAGTCACCTTGAACTTTTCAATCCAATTACAGCTAATGGAGGGACTAAAGAAGACCATCAAGTTATAAGACTTAAATGCTCAAAAGGAAAGTTGTAGGACAAAATCCAGATTGATACAAGTTCTAGTACTATTGTTGTAATCGTCCCTATTTTGTTATATGTTATTGTAAACTGACCAATGATTACTAATAAATCTAAATAAATCTATATAATATAAAGTTCTTAGGTGCGCTTGGAGCACGACATAATCATTCATCCAAATCAACCATGCACTATTTACTGTCATAAATTCGAAGGTAACATAAGCAAATTACAATACTCACCATTAGATGGACGGCAAAATCGTGACTCGGAGTGCGTGAAAGGGAAACTCATAAAAATGGTACCCATAGAGTCAGTGTGAGTGGTAAAGAATATTGTACAATATGCTTTGGAATACTTTTGTCATAAGGCATGAGGTCCTAAGGACATTGGAGTTGATTTTATTGCTCTCTATTGCGCTATTTATGTTCCACTGAGCATGATGGTTAGAGCTGTCAAAATAGGTCTCGGACCCATATTTTAACTCATATTTAACCAAACGGGTCACATATGGATTGCTTAAAATTCAATATATGGGATCAAATGAATTCAAGGGAGCAAACCCAATCTAGTAATAGGTTTGGAAGAAAGCCACTGTCAGCCCATTTGATTAACTAGCGAATACAAAGATCCAACGCTCATCATCAGCCCATGTCCCACCAGAGAGGGATCGTCCACCTTCCTTAGCGCCGCGTGCAGCACCACCACCACGACGCCGATCAGGATCGCCACCAGGATGGTCAACGTCCCGTGCGTAAGCAGCGAGAACACGATCGTCAGTATCGACATCACAATCAAGATCACGCGTTGGTCAATCGTCCGACTGAAGACTATGAGTGAGATCGAGTGCTAGCGGAGCCTGAGAAAGAGGATGAGGAGGAGGAATATGAAGTTGTTGGTGCGGAAGAAGGAGATGTTGGTTCGGGCACTAGAGGCCACGTCGGAGAAGTTGGAGGGGAGCCTAATGGAACGAACTTCGAGCATGAGCTTCATGGGGCTCTTCATCGAAGCCGCTCACCTCATTCTCCTTAGGCTACGGGGCTACCCCCTTGCCGCACAGTTTGGGTGGTCTCGAAGGGGCAGATCTTGGTGTTAAGCGGCAGCTCTATCAAGATGATGTTTGAGCTATTGACAATACCAACCCAGACCCGCCGCCGGTGTCCCAGCCGCAGAGGTCGCAAAGCCAGGAGGAGGAGAGGCTGCCAAAGAGGAAGTTGTTGGTGGCTTTGGTGGCAAGGTGGAGGTCTGAGAGGCCGATGGCATTGGCTCTGTGCTCGAGTACTAACCTTGTTCTTATCAAAGGACCAACTAGGCAATGGATCAACAAGAATCCTAAACGACAATGGAAAATAAGATAAATGATTCATGAGTTTTGGACCAACGTGCATTGCCGTCCCTAAATTTTTAATTTTTGCAATATGATCTTTGAACTTACCCACTATGCAATGTCGCTCCTCAACTTTTAATTTGTTCAATGTGATCCTTGAACTCTGCAAAAATTAGCTGTTTCTAGGGCACCGATTACCCTTTCATCCCCAAATTTCACACTGCGACACATTCTTCATCAATTCCCCCCCCCTCTCTCTCTCTCTCTCTCTCTCTCTCTCTCTCTCTCTCTCTCTCTCTCTCTCTCTCTACTCCAGAAGCCACAATGCCTCAGCGACACTTGAAGAACAACAACAACCTCGCGTTCTTTACGTATGACAAGTAGCGGAAGCTTGGGTACGGGACCCAGAAGGAGCGGCTCGGCAGGGACTCGATCAAGCCCTTCGACGCCTGCTATCTCTGCCTCAAGCCCTTCATATAGACCCCCTGTGTTGCCACAAGGGCCACGTGTTTTTTTTTTGCAAGGAGTGCATTCTCGAGTGCCTCTTGGCCCAGGAGAAGGATATATCCAAAGGTGCAACTCTGATATTGGTTCGTGTGTAATTTGTTGATATGATTCGAGGTGAATTCTGTGTGCTGAGCTGATTGATTTTGCTTCTTCTTTTTCATGGTGTTTGTGTGGATTTGTCCGAGTTCGTCGGTGGCATGTGCATGGTTCTCGTCAAATTAGGGATTAAAGTGGAATAGTATTTGGGTTTTAGGCATTTAGTGTCCTTAAGGGGTATTCAGATGTGCGACGCGTTCTGACGGGTCAAAGTCAAATACCAAACTGATGCTACTGCTGATACACCGGGATGGTTGAATTCTTCTTGAATCCGTACTTTTCGTGCATTAGGGATCTCTTCTTGGCATAGATTGTATTTGAACGGTTTGGGCATGAGACTTGAAGCTTGGTTGATGACTTCAAGCAAGTTGGTTGAGATATCGAACCATATCGGTCTAGTTGAAACTCTCGCAACAGAGGCCGTTTTGTCAGCAATTCTTATTTCGATGTTAATATGAGCATGCTACCCTCTCTTTTTCTTCCCCTTTTGAATTTGAGGGGAAGGTGCTACTGCTTTGGCAACTTACTAGAGGTTTTCGGTCCCCATGATGGGTCTTTTCCAGGTAGGAGCTTAATTGTTCTAGCAATCGGAGTCCTGAACTGTTGGTTATCTGAGCCTTTGGGCGTGGGCATTTCTTGGCATGTCGAAGGTTGTTGAGCTGGTCATGTCATAATTTTGAAAGAGCATATCCCTTTTCCATCTCTGTTCATCTGTGCCACTGTGTGTGCATGGACTTTCACGTGAGAAAGCAGTTTGCAGAGGCTGGAGGAAACAAGAAGGCATGTGTTATTGGAGGGACTGGTTTCGTGGCTTCTTTGCTGATCAATCTTTCGCTTGAGAAGGGCTATGCTGTGAATACCACCGTTAGGGACCCAAGTCGATCTCTCTCCTACTTTTCTCTTCTAAAAAACATATGGAAATCAAGTATTTCCTCCATCTGCTTGGTCCGTTAGTACAGGTGAATGCTCTGTTTTGATGGCATATTCCTTCATTGTTTGCTGTTTAGTTCCTGGCAGTTAGACCCCCGTCTGTTTGAGAAAAAGCCAATTTACCCTCCAAAGCGGTGCGCAATTTCATTTCGCTCCCTGTTCACTAACTTTCGCCAATTCGCCTGTGGATGAAACCAAGTTCCTCCATTTAGCTCAATTTGAGCGGCCCGACCCATGTTGTCATGACTATAGTGCGTGTTTCGCGTGATCTACGAGAACGGCACGCGCAGTAAAATTGGCGGCGATCTAGTTTTGAAAGAAGAGGAAAGAATTTTCATGCTAGTGGTTCTCAAATGGATCTTTGATTCCTCGTTTCGACATATTGCTCGGCAAAAATTTTCAAGAATCCCTTCAAATGTGCTCGAGTTTTTAAAGTTCTCCTTAGATTTTAGCAACAGAGTGGATTTTGTTTCAAAATACGTTTAGGGTGCGCTTGTTTCGCAAAAAACTCATCTAGAAAGCACTTTCCGGGAATACGGTTATTTCCTTTGTTTGGTGATATAAGATCGAAATTGTTTTTTGATATTTGGATTTCATTAGAAAATGATTTCAATCTCATGAATTTATGTATGGCAAAAAAAGAACTGAAAATTTTTAATAATTTTTACTTTTTATTATTTTAAAAAAATCGAAATTTTAATTATTTTTTAGTTCGATTTTTTCTCTTTTTTTATTTTTTTCTTTTCGTTTTAAAAAAATTTGAATTGTTAATTATTTTTAATTTTCTTTTCTTTTTTCTCTTCTTTCCTTTTTTTTCTCCTCCTTCATGTGTCGCAACTGTCCGGCGACGGCCACGGGCGAGCACGAGCTAGCCGGCCAAGGCCGAGTCACGAGCTTACTGGCTTGGGCAGTGCCCGAGCTCGTCGGCATTAGCA
Source organism: Syzygium malaccense (assembly GCA_031216405.1). NCBI lineage: Eukaryota > Viridiplantae > Streptophyta > Magnoliopsida > Myrtales > Myrtaceae > Syzygium > Syzygium malaccense. Next base: position 5,861,576 of record CM062256.1, on the reverse strand, counting down.
AAGCTCGCTCGCCTGGATTAGCTGAGCATCGAGCTCCCCGGCCTGCATCTTGGCCGGGTGCTGTGCTGCCGGCCGTTGCCAAGCACGTAGCTGGTGGAGGAAGGAGGAAGGAAAAGAGAGAAAAGAGAGAAAAAAAAGCTAAAGAAAGAAGAAAAAAGAAAAGAAAAGAAAAAAGAAAGAAAGAAAAGAAGAGAGAAGAAAAGATTAAATATAATAAAAAATTCGATTTAAAAAAAATAATGAAAAATTTGATTTTTAAAAAAAATATTTTATAACAATAATTTCATTAATTAAGGACCCGTGCACGATCTTTGTGGTCCCGACTAGAGATCGAGCATCGGGAGCCGAGCACGGCTTTTTTGGACTTGAGTTTGGGTGTGGGAGCATCAGGTACAGACATGAGGGGTTCGGGCCCAGCCTTGATGATCCCGAGTGAGGCGGGTGAGCTCGGCCTCGCTGGCCCGTGCTTGTGGCTGGCTTCACGACCGGCAAAGGGTGGAAGAAGGAAAAAGAAAACGAAAAAAAAGAAAAAAGAAAATATTAACAAATTCAAAATGAACAATTCCAGAAAGTGTTTTCACCTTCTTAGAATAGGAAATTCACTTTCCTACTTTTATACATGAAAGTTTTCATTGATTGGAAAATATTTTCGGTTGACTTATCATTTTTTGCGAGCTAGACGGGTGAAAGACTGCAAAACGCATTTCCGGAAAATACTTTCTCTCAAACAAACAAACCCTTAAATTCGAGATATTTACATCAAAATTCCCCCTAAGCTCATCGCCGGCGAAATGAATGGCTAGCCGACGTATAATTGCTTGTCACCCGAATGTGTCCCACGATTACATGGCGCATTTTTGTTCAAACTAAAAAATAGAAGTAAACCTTAGAGAGAAAGAGGTTGAGCGACCATGGTGCTTGGGTCCCCGGAGAAGGTCCGGCGTCTCTTGTCAAGCTCAAGTGAACTGGGCCGCCATCCTTGCCATCACCACAACCTTACTAAGATTAATCTACTCCATTTTGAAGAAAATTAGGACTTGGTGCTAGAGAGAGAGAGAGAGAGAGAGAGAGAGAGAGAGAGAGAGAGAGAGAGAGAGAGAGAGAGAGAGAGAGAGAGAGAGAGAGAGAGGCTAAAACTGTAACTGGACGTCCATTGAATTGGTTGATTTATTATGAATTTGTCACATTTTAGTCCTATGATTGCTAGGCTATAGCGGCACATGGTGGCAAAGATTCCTTCGTGAACAAGATAAAGGATACTTACTTATAAACCCACAATTGATGTATAAAACATTTATAAATATGTGCAAAACTAAATTCAACTGGTAACACGAGCAAGCAAGATGAGTTTTGCTTATTACAAATGGGTTACAACTCGGAGAAGCACTATCAAGACCTAGGGATACAGAATTAAGCATAAATCTATTGTTTAGTTTTTCCTATTAGTTGCAGTCCAATGAAAATTATACAAGACTGTGACATTACTTGGATGGAGAACATATCAATTAATTCACTCCTCAATATGGTTCTCAAATCTTTAAATGCTTATATAGAGGTGGCAATAAGATTGTATTTTCTAGTAAAGGGTCGTTATAGTGATATCATCTTTATGAGCCCTCATTTGATTTTTTTAGTCATCATAATATTGTTGGTTAGTCTTGTAATCTTTCATGTCATCTTTTTCGAATTCCCCTATGAGAGATTGAAGTTGGTGTGTATCTTTATAGTGCCTTTGGAGTTCTTCTTATGATATGTCCCTTGCCCTATTTGCAGACCCCCTCCGATGGCTCTCGGAATTATTATCTCCGAGAGTGCTTATTGAATGACATAGAGGCAATGCATCTTTCCTATTTACATCTCTTTCGGAGCCGTATATCCTTTCTTCGCAATGTCATGAATCTTGGGCCATCAAGAAAGTATTGATTTTAATATGCCAGTAGTTATAGTTATTTCCATCGAAAGTAGGAATGTTTAGTATAAGTATGAGGTAAAGTTGGCCATAATTTTGGTGTCAGATATCTGGGTGGGTGATGTTAATAGCACTTGGATAGAACAAACTAATATTCACCGAATGTGGCTCTAAAACCATTGTTGGTTTCATAAATAATGAAGAAAGATTAAACATTGGTCATAGAAGATTAGTGGGTGGCCAATTTTGGGGGAAGATCACACAAAATAGATGCGTGATTCTTTAAATTTATTACTCAACCACCTCCCACCTAATTTCAATTGCGTTGTCACATGCCTTGCTTGAACAGGATAAAGGATACTTATAAACACGTGTAATTGATGTATAAAACTTTTGTAAATATGTGCAATTGATGTCTAAACCAAATTCATCTTGTAACACAAGCAAGCAAGATAAGTTTTGCTTATAATATGTCCCATGACCTATTTGCGGACCCCCTCTGATGGTTCTCGAAACTATTATCTCCAAGAGTGCTTATTGAATGACATAGAGGCATTGCATCTTTCCCATTTACATCTCTTTCGGAGCCGCATATCCTTTCTCCACAATGTCATGAATCTTGGGCCATAAAAAAGTGGTGATTTTAATACTCGTGTGGTTATAGTTATTTCCATCGAAAGTAGGAATGTTTAGTAAGTATGAGGTAGAGTTTGTCATAATTTTGGTGTTGGATATCCAGGTGGGTGATGTTAGTAGCACTTGAATAGAACAAACCAATATCCACCGAGGGAGGCTCTAATACCCTTGTTTTTTTTTTTGGTAAGTAGCTCTAATAGCCTTGTTAGTTTGATACATAATGAAGAAAGATTAAAACATTGGTAATAGAAAATTAGTGGGGTGGCCGATTTTGGGGGAAAATCACACAAAATAGATGTGTGATTCTTTGAATTTTTTACTCAACCATCTCCCACCTTGGGTCGTGACATGCCTTGCTTGGATGATGGCGCGCCAACATTTATAAAATCTCTCGATCGTCCTCAGTCTTCCTCAGTCATCCTCAGTGTTCACCAGGCCCTCGATCATCCTCATTCTTCACCAGTCGGAGAAGCAGAATGGCTGGCTTGGACAGTGTTGTCACCATAGTTCCTACTACGGGTCTGAACCAAATCGACCTGTCAAGCTCTGACCTTCAGCGATCGGCCTCTCTAGTGAAACAGGTATTCCATTCTCTTGACTTTTCTGCTATTTCAATTCGATTTCTATTCTTGAAACAAAGAAAACCGAGGTTTTGAATTGTGATGACACTGACGGACGAATCCAATCCATTGGCCTCAGGCTTGCACGGATTCTGGCTTTTTTTATGTCATCAATCACGGAATAAGCCAGGAGTTAATGGAGGAGGTCTTTGCTAAGAGCCGGCAGTTTTTTGGTCTTCCATTAACTGAAAAGATGAAACTATTAAGAAACGCAAAGAACAGAGGCTATAGTCCTGTCACGCCCCGTACCCCACGAAGCGCGAGCATCCCACCTTCGGTCGTTTGACTGCAACGTCCCAGGACACGCCGCCGACCCAACGCCCAACTCAGAGATCAAACACATACAGAAGCACGTATATAAATATAAATATAAATATATATATATATATACACACCCGTACAATAAAACACATGAGACCAAGGTAGTACAATCATCAAACAGCACATTTTTAAAAACATATATACTGGTATTGCCAAAGAAAACTTTTTACAATGCTCGTCTATACAGAGATAGTGGAGAGCACACACACAAGCAGCTATTACTCAGTCAAAAGGGGTCAGTGGCAAGGTTTACTAGACAGGGTCAAGGAGGGCTTCAGTCAAAAAGGTACGATCTGCTCTATTTAAGACTAATGGCAACCTAAGGAGTCCAGTCCGGATCAGACTCAGATGTTCCACTTGACGATGTACCCTGAGATTCGGACTCCTCAGAATCCATGTCCTCTGCTCCTATCTCTTGATCAGATCCCAACTCTGCAACCTCTCCGTCCTGCTCCCAATCGACCTCCATGGCTACCTGTTGACACCTAAATTTTGGCGCATCATTTAGTGTTAGTTGCATAGAAAATTAGGGATTAAATTTTTTAACCCCTGAACAAAAATATTAAAATTGCATAGCATATAGTTTAGGTTCATATAGATTAATTGCATTCCGCATCGGATCGGCGGTGGCGAGCGAGCTTAAAATTCATCACGTAAATCGAGCTCGGGAATCGAACGAGACTCGACTCACTCGGAAGGCAAAGGCCGAAAATCACACGTGAAAAGGGCTCGGTTGTCTTAATTTGAGCTTAAATTAGCCCATCAAGTTAGTTGAATAAAAGCCCGAATTAATTCAACAAATTTGGAATTAAAATGAAAATTAAAGCCTAAGCCCATTAGGACTAGAAAGCCCATCTAATTGACCTAGGTTAGTGTTATATATACATCATTAGGTCAGGATTTTAGGGGGGGTTCTCATAATTTTCAGATCAGAATTGTTTAGAGAGACACACGAGTGAATCACTTGCGAGAAAGTGAGAGAGAGATGGACAGCTGAAAAAGAAGAAAAGTTCTCTCTCCCGCGGTGGTTCCTCCTGTGCTTTGCAACCATCCATCATTGTCGCCAACACTTCCAGCATTCGATAGATTTAGCCATTGAAGACCCACTGCCAAAGCAACGAAATCTGGTCAACACTAGCCATGGTCAAGCGGTAAGTTTCATCCTTAGTGGTCTCTGTGCAAAAGAAAGAAGAGAGCACTCAAACGGATTGAGTGAAAGGTGCCAACAAAGAAACATAAATAAAAACAAAAGAGTGGAGACGCCCAGACATCAGAAGCCCACACTTGGAGGTCACGGTTTTTGGTTTCGTTTTGGGCTTCCCGTGAGCGCGAGTTTTCTTCCTCCTCTTGTCCGACACTCCTGACACTCCAAGCCTGTCCCCGCCATCTTCGGGCAGCACCATCCACCAGCAGCAAAGGCTAAGAGTTCCTTCTCATTGCTGATTGCCGAGCACCACGGAGAGACAGCCCATCGGCGAGCTTCGTTCGACAAACCTGCCGCGTGATTCAAACCATCCACCGTTGAGCACCCCTCTTGGCCGTGCCACAATCCGTCAGCCATACTCGTGAGGAGCCCAGTCAAGTCCAACCGCGAAGCCTCGTGAGTCACCACCGCGACCGTCGTTGAGCGAAGCGTCCCTACAGTGCCGAGCACTACCGCAAGTGTCAGTACCGCCGCCGCTCCCGACGCACCGCCGATCCGCAATCCCGATCCGCTGCAAGTTCAAATTTGGAAATAAATCTGCAAATCAGGTAATTATCCTATCCTGATTTTATTTGAATATTTTGTTGCCTAATTTGTGCTTATTGATATCTAATTTTGTATATTTGAATAATAAGTATTATCTCAATTAGGATTTTTTTTTTAAATCTTGGATATCTGTTGCTTACCAAATTTGGATAAAATTTAGAATTTTCAAAATCCTTTGAATATATCCAAAGTATTTAAGATATCAGAATTTTTCAAGATGTGATCGATTAGGAAAATTTCCTAATCCGCAACCGCACATGTGGAAATAAATCTATCTATCAGGCTTTAGATAGAATTATTTCCATAGCGGGTATTTCGAATTTTAGGGTCGATCTGTCAGACTTCAGATCGAAACTTAATTCGAAAGATTTCGCGGTTATATTTTTTTACTTGATTTTAATTTCGAATTTTGATAAAAAAAAATGCCAAAAAAAGATTGCTTTAGAATAGGTCAATTTCTTTAGTTTAAAATTGCATGTTTAGATAACTGGTATTTTTAATTCCGAATTTCATTAAAAAAATACAAAAAAATAATATGCCCGTCATTAGAAATAGGTCACGTCGTCGCATGACATATAGTTTGCATGTTAGGTTGTATTAATCGCATGTCAATTTTTGCACGTCATTACATATAGGTTAGCCTTCATTTAAATAAGTAAAAATCAAAAAGAAATTTCTGCACCTTTGAACTCTAAGTCAGGATTTATCAAAATTGTCAAATTGAGTATTTTTCTCGAAATTGGTACCGAAAGGGCGTTAGGGAATCTAGCGTAACCAAGTCCCCGAACTTATGATTTCTGGTTCGTAGAAATAAAATAGTACTCCCGCTATTTTATTTAGGTTTCTAATCAACCTACCATAAATGATTAGTGGCGACTCCCATTGAAAATATTTGCATGCTCACAATTGGACCTAAGTTGCGATTTGGTAGAGTTTGGGAGAACTCGAGCTAGGTTAGTTAATTTAATTGATCTAGTAATCCATTAGCCTAAGATCGAAACCCGATTTTTTTTATGTCGCGACACTACCAGCTCTTCCTCTTCGTGATGGTCCACGTTTTTCGGGTCAGCATATAGCACTTCGGGCTCCTCAGCTTCCTCGACCATGGCTGCAGGTCCGTCCACGGTCTCGCCTTGACTACTCCAATAAGGCGGAGTTGGAGGATTAGAAATCTCGCCACTTACCATTTACGGGATCATGACATCATTCACATCTACCGGGACATCAAAGGTTCTAAGCGGGGGTCTGATTATTCCGTCGGTTCCTCTGTAACACCACGCCACGTAATCTTGGGTATGGTAATAATCCTCTCCCACATTCACGAACAAAACAGAGTAGTATCTCACATATGCTGCTCCGTCTCCACAAGGCTGTACACTCGATGACCACTGAATGTAGTGCGGTATCCCAAAAAGAGGCGCTCTCCTCGGCATCCTACGGTTGGGGGTCTGAAATGTGGGTTGATATAACCATGAGACGAATCTCAGCGAGTTCAACCCCTAAACCTAGGCTAGGCTAGCATGCGATCTCCTGATCGAAATAAATGTTTAAAACCATATTGCAACAATAATCAAATAACTCTCTGACCCTGCAGATTAGACAGTTCAATATATAATCACCACGGCACATACGTGGCACACATTATCACACGTACACCAATCACATACTTATGCACCGAGTCTCACACACTCGCATGCCAGTCCATGCATGTTCATGCATGCAAATGTCGTCGACATGTCATATGCATTTTATCGGCCCACTGGCCCACACTGGCACACTTGCCCAATTCATTATTATTACGACTCGAGTCATCAATTTTTCACGGCCCGGTGCGTCTAGCCTGCTTCAAAGTGCATGACGCGAAGCAACCGATCTGGCCCAGTGTCTCTAGCATGCTTCAAAGTACATGAGGCGCAACACTGTTCTCCTTGCGAACCAGAGCCTGCTTCAAAGTGTATGAGAATGGTCGCCTTCCGGACGTACCGGGCATCGTCCTGCTTCAAAGTGCACGAGGACGGTATCGATCCGAAGGTCACGACCCGAAGGTCCTTAGGTGATCACGCAACTCATTATTATCTGAACTCAGCGTATAACGCTTCAGGGTATTTTAGGTGATCACATGCTCATGGCAGACATGCATTCTCGCACAATTTCATCACAAGCCTCACTCTTGGCATACGCAATGCGTGTCCATGTTATGCAATGCAATGCACCACGAGCACCAATATAATTCAAACACCCAATGTCACAACACGTGCTTAATTGGCCCAATTAATACCGTGTGGCCTAACGTGCGTTTCACAAATTAGTAATTCATTGTAAACCAAACAATGGCCAGTCGCACTCCACAAAAGTAGCCACACCACATACGACATAGCAGTACGAAATCAATTACAATTAAGCATAATTGACGTACAATCAGTCAACCCGGGCATACCCGGCAATTTCACCAACGAGCTCCTAAATTGGTTATTAAACCCCCTTATCCTCCCCAAATAATACTCATTAATCCACCAAATTTTCCCGATAATAATTTCTATCAATCCATCCTCAACCCAGTCTCAATTACACACTGACACTACCTAAGCCAGTCCAAATTGTACTGACAATACCTAAACCAGTCCAGAAAAGCGCAATCTCAGTCCTAATCCGGGTTTAGGAATTTTACTCACTTAATCTCAGGACCACGGCGACGGGGAACGGCGGCCGATCACTGATGAACAGTGAAACCGGCGGCGAAATTCCAGGGCGTGCGCACTGTTCACGGGTACTGTTCACGGCGACACTGTTCACGACGGTACGGACATGTACGGACTGGGGCAGGAACGGTGGCCGGCAAGGTGCCGGTGGCCGGTCGCGGCAGCAGCACGACGCGATCGTACGGGGCTGCTACAGTACCGTCCCGTACGGACACTGTACGGACGGGTACGATCGGCATCGTACAGTGTGGCCGGACGTCTGGGTGGTGACGGTTCGGCGATCGGAGCTCCGGCGAAGCTCCAGCGAGGCTCCAAAGCGGCGGCGGTGTAAACCCGGGAGAGAAAAAGAGAGAAAAAGAGAGGGACAGGGAGAGAGAAAGGGTTGGACAGGGGCGAGGCTGAAGCTGGGGGACTATGTGGTTGACGGCAGGGCACGGCGGTCGGCGGCCGGCGGCGGCACTCCGGTGGCCGGCGGCAAGCTCTGGCGAAGCCAAAACCAAGAGAGAAATTGGAGAAAAAGAGAGGAAAATGGAAGAGAAGCTGCTGGTGGGGGCTGGTTCTGCCGTGAGGGAGGGCTGAGGAGAGAGAAAACAGTCCAACTTGGTCAAATAAAGCAGCCCAAAGTGCCACGTGTCGCCGATCCGTCGGTTTTGACCAAAATACCCATAATCTAACGGTTCTAAAGAAATAAGCTTAAATAATTGAGGGGCAATTAGGTCTTTGGTGCCAATAATGCAGCTGATAACCTCTGGTAATTATCCCAAAAATTAGCCCAGGGGCAAAATCGTCATTTTTCCGGTCCAGGGACGAAATTCCAATTTTCGCACATACACGTTCCATATATGCGTGGCCAACCTAATATGGCATCGGAATCGCGAAATTCACTTTTTAAGCCCTCGAAAATTGACCGCGAAGTTCCGGGAATAAAATAATATTATTTTTCAATTTTTGTCGAAATTCCAATTTTTGGCCAAAACTACTCTAAATGTGCGTGGCCACCCCAAAATAACCTTGGCCGCGAAGAATAACCTCAAACGGCCTCCGAATCCAGCCTCGGTGCCCACAGGGGCAAAACCGTAATTTCTGAGTCCCGAGTCGAAATTCCATTTTTCAACCGTACTTACCCCAAACATATGTAGCCAGCATAATATGACGTCAGATTCCCAAAAGTAGTCTCTTAAGCCCTCGAAAATCGACATCGAAATCCGGGCCCAATTCCGTGAACAATACTCGCTAAACTTTCAGTTTCAGGGTCTCTTACTAATGGGCGGCTATTTAGAGGTTACGCGTATCGACCTAGGGTTATCTGTATCGTAATGGTCCCGATCATTGAGAGAATGAGAAATTATCACTAGTTCCTGAGGTCACGATCGTTCGGTTCAGGTTCAGGACTGGTTGGCCACGTGTACTTTCGGTTTTGCAGAATCACCTGCGTCCCTATTGTACATCGTAGGCCTTGGCCAAACCCAATCCATTACCCTTTTCTACGATCGGCCCACGTTGGCCCAAAATATTCCCTCAGCGTCTCTCGTGATCGGTGTCCGTTTCACGATAGGGTCCCCGGTCCACGTACCGGTTTCTAGTTAGCCATACCCTATTGGTTAGTATCCCGAGAGTGATCAGCTCTGGGTGAGACTTACTAAAATGAAATGTGACATAATATCAGTTTTATTGATCCTGGAATTTCGTCGAAATTCAGGCTGTTACAAGTCCTCTCTTTGATCAGGTCCTAGATCCTCCCAATCAGATAAAAGGTTTGTGTTTTATGATCTGATTTGTTCCTTTTGGGCGTCAGGTTACTGAAGTTTTTGCTGCTTAAAGCAGATTTAGATGAATACCTGTTGATTTTTAATAGCTCCCTGTAACCAGCTGTTTATCATCTTCGAAGATTAGTACTGATTCCATTGACCATTTATAGGAGATTACAGGGAGGGATACTTCTTAGGGGTGGAAGTACCAGAGGATGATCCTAATGCGCAGAAGCCTCATTTTGGACCAAACGTCTGGCCTTCTGAGGGTAAACAGTTACTTAATATAGTCTCTTTCCAACTTAAAAGTGTTGTTGATGATCACTACTTATTTTGGTTTCATTGTTGTATTTTCGCTAGATATATTGCCAGGGTGGAGGCAGACAATGGAGGAATTTCATAGTCAAGCATTGTGAGTACAGAGATCCTCTGTTTCATTGCATAGGGTCTTTAACTCAAAATCAGTTGACCTATGGATCCACTTATACCTCTAGAGTAATGCGTAGATAATCTATGTAGCTAGATTCAGTGTAATTTACTGGTATCAAAAGTGATGGTAGTCAATTTGGTAATATTCAGGAATGTGGCGAAAGTAGTTGCAAGGATCATTGCTCTAGCACTTGATCTGCAGGCTCATTTTTTTGATAAGCCAGAAATACTCGGCAAGCCTATTGCCGACTTGCGCTTGTTGCGTTGCGAAGGTAGATTTTACTTCTCTAAACTACTTAACAAAACCCTGCAATTCTTTCTTCACATCCGGTTGATATTCGTTTCGTTGTTTAGGTGTAGTCTCTGATCCCTCTAAAGGAATATATGGAGTCGGGGCACATTCAGACTTTGGGTTTCTTACCTTGCTGGCGACAGATGATGTCTCAGGTCTCCAGGTATTTACTATTCTCCTATAAACCTGTTGGTGCAGACTTTATGCATAGTTTTGATGCATTGAACTTTTTAAACTATTTCAGATTTGCAAGAACAAAGATGCTAAACCTCAGACATGGGAATATGTGCAACCTTTGAAAGGGTAAAGTCCGCCTGAATTTCAATTGTGAATTTGAGATGATTATGTTAACAATCTCATAGGACTCCTGCGCATCATAGACATTGTGCAATTATTTTTTCGATTACCCTCTTTTGGTTGTTCAGTTCATTGCTTAGACTCATATTTGCATAATTATTTCAAATACTAGACAGAAGACTCTCACAATAATCCGGAAAAGTAACATTCTTTCCGTGACTATCTTGTACAGAGCATTCATAGTGAATCTTGGCGATATGCTAGAACGATGGAGCAATTGTATTTTCAGGTAATATGCTTTAATAAAAGTCTATATGAATAAATTGGAATGAGGAAAGCTTTGAACATGAAGGTCAGAGATCTTCTTATGGCAGCCTGCTACAGATTGTGTAACCTGTCCCAAATTCCACCAGAATATCTTCTGTTGCACCCTTTTGGCTGTCGCTGATATTAGTGGCCCATTAGCAGTACAAGAGCATCTGCTCTTGACACTGGTTAATTACTAGCTGAATTGCTTCGGAAAAGAAATCGTAGTTAAACGCAGTTATTGAAGACGGTATGTTTGGTAACCTATATCAATTTCTAAACAGAGTCCTCTTTATGAATGACAAACTATAATATTCGTATGCTAGTGCTTTTATCATCACTCAACTCTCATCGGTCAACTTTTGGATACTAATCTTTATATGTGTTCTGGGATTGCCAACACAAGATAAGGCTTAACATGCATCATCATGTTGTATGAAAACATGTTTAGTGATAACTTTTCCCATGATTCTAATAGGTGTCCTGCAGTTCAAAATATTTAGCAAGGTCATTCTATATTGTTTCATTTGACTTGCTGGTGTTTTGCTTCTTTTTTGTTAAATGTATACTTTTGCTTTGTTTTTTCAATCAGGTCCACACTCCATCGAGTTATAGGGAATGGTCAAGAACGGTATTCTGTAAGGCCTTTTTGCTCTCTCTCTCTCTCTCTCTCTCTCTCTCTCTCTCTCTCTCTCTCACACACACACACACACACACACACACACACACACACACACATTTCTGCTCATCTTTTTAAAAAAATTCAGCAAAAACCATTTAGACATTTTGAAGCTTTGTCCAATAAATTTATAAAGGGGCAGTAATAGGAAGATTAGAGTATAAGTGAAGCCAATCTTGGATTGTTGTAAGCTGATTCAGAAAATGATCCTAGGTTTTACGTCGCGTTATAGTGGCAAGTCAGTTGGACTTGAGATCACACATTGGAAATTCCTCTCGTCTTGAGATTGTCTTCAGGCATGATCAACCTTAATTTCTGCAAGTGAAGCCTCATTGTTTTTCCTTGCCTAGTTAGCATCTTTCACTCATTACCTTCTCCATTCTCAATGACTTTTTTTTGCTGATATCTCTGTTAAAGAAATCCTTACGCACATGTTCTCACAAAATGCAGATTGCATTCTTCATGGAGCCTAACCATGATTGTCTCGTCCAGTGCTTGCCAACATGCACGTCAGAAGAAAATCCTCCCAAGTAAGCTGTCATCCGCACATTAGTTACTTTACTATATATGAACAAGACGATGCTTGTCAGTTCTTAGTCCTAATATTCTTCTCCTCCCTGATTCAAATGACGTCTTATTGCATCGTGTTTGAGTGTCGATACTCTGCTTTGAACGTGCATGTCAAAGTGGATATTGCATGTCCAAGGATCATCCAAATGCATATGCTTCGACTTTTTGTTTGTGTTCTCGTGAGGCATTGATATGATCAACTGCTTGCTCGCATGCTCTCTTTATCGGGTTGGAACCTTTTCCTTTGGGGATTTGGGCGCTGTATTTGCAATAGCTACTCCAATAGTTATTAGACATGGTGAAATTGATACCAGCAGCGAATCCTAAATTTGTTCAAAATTGCATCATGCGCAGGTTTCCTCCCATCCTATGTCAGACATATCTGTCCCAGAGGTTGGGCGACGTTCTTGCTGATTTGAAGGTGTACAAAAGAGAAGGAGAGTGAGAAGAGGCATCCATTTGATCCGAACTCCGCCGGTGGTAGATACATAAGCAATATACAACTGCACATGATGTTTATGCATGAAAGCAATAGTTATGTGGCTTGAGAACATTAGATTACTTGCCTCTATGATTTGGCTACTAAATTAGCTATTTGTTTGGCCTTTTACGTTTCGTGTCCGGTCTGGACAGTTCTAAGAATCAAACCAGATGCAACACGGTTGAATGTCGGAGCATACCTCCGTTAAATACCTGCCAGAAAGCCTTATAAAATCTCCTAAACGTTATTTCATAACCGTAGTTGCTCCGGAGCTATATAAAGGAGAAAGCACTTTACAACTTCTTAGCCCGAAAGAAAAGGGACAATTTGCACATGCAACTCTTTAAGAAAGGAAAACAAAAGTAAAATGCCACACACATGTCTAAGCACCAACTCTCGTGCGATCCAACGGACGGGTGATGGGTCCACCAACAGTTTCGGTAGATTGGGATATACATGCAACTTTCTGCATACTTGACTGGACGAGGTGGGCATGTCGCTAAGCCCACAAATGATTGAAAAGAACTTTCAGCGTATTTTGTATTTTGATTCCTGCGAATGCCATTGTTGTGTCTAGGCCTGCTCTTGGTGCTTGTAAGGATGATGTGAGGTCTTACGTTAGGGATTTGTTGACAAGAATGAAAATTGGTGATGCTGTCATGAAGAAGCAGGCTTTGATCGGTTTGTATGAAGTGCTGAATGAGGATAACAAGTATGTGAGGATAGTTGTGGAGGTTGGTGGCATTGTGAATGTGTTGGTGGGTGGTTTTCTTGATTTCTGGGAAGTGGCTGAGATTCAAGAAGAGCCTGTGAAGGTGGTTTTGGCGATTGCGAGGTATGATTGGTGTAAGAGGGTGTTGGTCGGTGCAGGGATAAATTGGCCGCTGATTAGTGTTTTGGAGCGTGGGAGGGAAAAGGGCAAGGAAGGGTCCGCAACGTGTTTGGTAAAAATGACGGAAAATGCGGATAACGCGTGGTCCGTGTCCGCTCATGGCGGAGTCACGGCTTTGCTCAAAGTTTGTGCCAATGGCAAGTCGAAAGCAGAGTTGATTTGTCTTGCTCGTGGGTTGTTGAGAAATCTTGTTCCTCCTGAGGAAATTAAGAGGTCCACGGTTGAAGAAGGTGTGGTTTCGAGGTTTATCAAGCTTTCCCAATTGAAGGTTGACAATGTGCAGATAAGTGCCATCGAGTTCCTTCAGAACATAGCTTCCGAAGATGATTCGATCAGACAAAAGGCTCTTGAAATATAATGTTTTTCCAAACGGCAATAATCTCAAAATCTCTTTCTAATGTATTTTTTTAATTATAGTCTACTAAACTCAATTGCTTTCGCCCAATATACTTTCACTGAAAACACTTTCTTAAAATAAGTTTTTAAACGTTAAGGTTTTTCCAAGTGCACTCCTAGTGACCTCGGTGAGTTTTTCCAAACGTTAAGGTTTATCTTCACCAGAGATAAAGGGGGTGGCGGGGGCACTGCCCCCTCCCCAAAACCCCAATTTTTACTTTATTTGTTTGGCTTATTATTCACACAAACGACTTTGTTTCGGGTTTTAACGAGTTCGGTCCGCTAATTAACGGTCACATAGACAAATAAGTAATAAAAAAGTCACCTTGAACTTTTCAATCCAATTACAGCTAATGGAGGGACTAAAGAAGACCATCAAGTTATAAGACTTAAACGCTCGAAAGGAAAGTTGTAGGACAAAATCCGGATTGATACAAGATCTAGGACTATTGTTGTAATCGTGCCTCTTTTGTTATATGTTATTGTAAACTGACCAACGATTACTAATAAATCTAAATAAATCTATATAATATAAAGTTCTTAGGTGCGCTTGGAGCACGACATAATCATTCATCCAAATCAACCCTGCACTATTTACTGTCATAAATTCGGAGGTAACATAAGCAAAATACAATACTCACCATTAGATGGACGGAAAAATCGTGACTCGGGGTGCGTGAAAGGTACACTCATAAAAATGGTACCCATAGAGTCAGTGTGAGTGGTAAAGAATATTGTATAATATGCTTTGGAATACTTTTGTCATAAGGCATGAGGTCCTAAGGACATTGGAGTTGATTTTATTGCTCTCTATTGCGCTATTTATGTTCCACTGAGCTGAGCATGATGGTTAGAGCTGCCAAAATAGGTCTCGAACCCATATTTTAACTCATATTTAACCAAAAGGGTCACATATGGATTGCTTAAAATTCAATATATGGGATCAAATGGATTCAAGGGAGCAAAGCCAATCTAGTAATAGGTTTGGAAGAAAGCCACTGTTGGCCCATTTGATTAACTAGCGAATACAAAGATCCAACGCTCATCATCAGCCCACGTCCCACCAGAGAGGGATCGTCCACCTTCCTTAGCGCCGAGTGCAGCACCACCACCACGACACGGATCAGGATCGACACCAGGATGGTCAACGTCCCGTGCGTAAGCAGCGAGAACACGATCGTCAGCATCGACATCACAATCAAGATCACGCGTTGGTCAATCGTCCGACTGAAGACTATGGGTGAGATCGAGTGCTAGCGGAGCCTGAGAAAGAGGATGAGGAGGAGGAATATGAAGTTGTTGGTGCGGAAGAAGGAGATGTTGGTTCGGGCACTAGAGGCCACGTCGGAGAAGTTGGAGGGGAGCCTAATGGAACGAACTTCGAGCATGAGCTTCATGGGGCTCTTCATTGAAGCCGCTCACCTCATTCTCCTCCGGCTACGGGGCTGCCCCCTTGCCGCACAGTTTGGGCGGTCTCGAAGTGGCAGATCTCGGTGTTAAGCTGCAGCTCTGTCAAGATGATGTTCGAGCTATTGACAATACCAACCCAGACCCGCCGCCGGTGTCCCAGCCGTAGAGGTCGCAAAGCCAGGAGGAGGAGAGGCTGCCAAAGAGGAAGTTGTTGGTGGCATTGGTGGTGAGGTGGAGGTCTGAGAGGCCGATGACGTTGGCTCTGTGGTCGAGTACTAACCTTGTTCTTATCAAAGGACTAACTAGGCAATTGATCAACAAGAATCCTAAACGACAATGGAAAATAAGATAAATGATTCATGAGTTTTGGACCAATGTGCATTGCCGTCCCTAAATTTTTAATTTTTGCAATATGATCTTTGAACTTACCCACTGTGCAATGTCGCTCCTCAACTTTTAATTTGTTCGACGTGATCCTTGAACTCTGCGAAAATTAGCTGTTTCTAGGGCACCGATTACCCTTTCATCCCCAAATTTCACTCTGCAACACATTCTTCATCAATTCCCCCTCTCTCTCTCTCTCTCTCTCTCTCTCTCTCTCTCTCTCTCTCTCTCTCTCTCTCTGATTCGATCTACTCCAGAAGCCACAATGCCTCAGCGACACTTGAAGAACAACAACGACCTCGCGTTCTTTACGTATGACGAGTAGCGGAAGCTCGGGTGCGGGACCCAGAAGGAGCGGCTCGGCAGGGACTCGATCAAGCCCTTCGACGCATGCTATCTCTGCCTCAAGCCCTTCATATAGACCCCCTGTGTTGCCACAAGGGCCACGTGTTTTTATTTTTGCAAGGTGTGCATTCTCGAGTGCCTCTTGGCCCAGGAGAAGGATATATCCAAAGGTGCAACTCTGATATTGGTTCGTGTGTAATTTGTTGATATGATTCGAGGTGAATTCTGTGTGCTGAGCTGATTGATTTTGCTTCTTCTTTTTCATGGTGTTTGTGTGGATTTGTCCGAGTTCGTCGGTGGCATGTGCATGGTTCTCGTCAAATTAGGGATTAAAGTGGAATAGTATTTGGGTTTTGGGCATTTAGTGTCTTTAAGGGGTTTTCAGATGTGCGACGCGTTCTGACGGGTCAAAGTCAAATACCAAACTGATGCTACTGCTGATACACCGGGATGGTTGAATTCTTCTTGAATCCATACTTTTCGTGCAGTAGGGATCTTTTCTTGGCATAGATTGTATTTGAACGGTTTGGGCATGAGACTTGAAGCTTGGTTGATGACTTCAAGCAAGTTGGTTGAGATATCGAACCATATCAGTCCAGTTGAAACTCTCGCAACGGAGGCCGTTTTGTCAGCAATTCTTATTTCGATGTTAATATGAGCATGCTACCCTCTCTTTTTCTTCCCCTTTTGAATTTGAGGGGAAGGTGCTACTGCTTTGGCAACTTACTAGAGGTTTTCGGTCCCCATGATGGGTCTTTTCCGGGTAGGAGCTTAATTGTTCTAGCAATCGGAGTCCTGAACTGTTGGTTATCTGAGCCTTTGGGCGTGGGCATTTCTTGGCATGTCGAAGGTTGTTGAGCTGGTCATGTCATAATTTTGAAAGAGCATATCCCTTTTCCATCTCTGTTCATCTGTGCCACTGTGTGTGCATGGACTTTCACGTGAGAAAGCAGTTTGCAGAGGCTGGAGGAAACAAGAAGGCATGTGTTATTGGAGGGACTGGTTTCGTGGCTTCTTTGCTGATCAATCTTTCGCTTGAGAAGGGCTATGCTGTGAATACCACCGTTAGGGACCCAAGTCGATCTCTCTCCTACTTTTCTCTTCTAAAAAACATATGGAAATCAAGTATTTCCTCCATCTGCTTGGTCCGTTGGTACAGGTGAATGCTCTGTTTTGATGGCATATTCCTTCATTGTTTGCCGTTTAGTTCCTCGCAGTTAGACCCCCGTCTGTTTGAGAAAAAGCCAATTTACCCTCCAAAGCGATGCGCAATTTCATTTCGCTCTCTGTTCACTAACTTTCGCCAATTCGCCTGTGGATGAAACCAAGTTCCTCCATTTAGCTCAATCTGAGCGGCCCGACCCATGTTGTCATGACTATAGTGCGTGTTTCGCGTGATCTACGAGAACGGCACGCGCAGTAAAATTGGCGGCGATCTAGTTTTGAAAGAAGAGGAAAGAATTTTCATGCTGGTGGTTCTCAAATGGATCTTGGATTCCTCGTTTCGACATATTGCTCGGCAAAAATTTTCAAGAATCCCCTCAAATGTGCTCGAGTTTTTAAAGTTCTCCTTAGATTTTAGCAACAGAGTGGATTTTGTTTCAAAATACGTTTAGGGTGCGGGTGCGCTTGTTTCGCAAAAAACTCATCTAGAAAGCACTTTCCGGGAATACGGTTATTTCCTTTGTTTGGTGATATATGATCGAAATTGTTTTTTGATATTTGGATTTCATTAGAAAATGATTTCAATCTCATGAATTTATCTATGGCAAAAAAATAACTAAAAATTTTTAATAAATTTTATTTTTTATTATTTTAAAAAAATCGAAATTTTAATTATTTTTTAGTTCGATTTTTTCTCTTTTTTTATTTTTTCTTTTCGTTTTAAAAAAATTTGAATTGTTAATTATTTTTAATTTTCTTTTCTTTTTTCTCTTCTTTCCTTTTTTTTTTCTCCTCCTTCATGTGTCGCAACTGTTCGACGACGGCCACGGGTGAGCACGGGCAGGCCGGCCAAGGCCGAGTCACGAGCTTACTGGCTTGGTCAGTGCCCGAGCTCGTCGGCATTAGCAAAGCTCGCTCGCCTAGATTATCTAAGCCTCGAGCTCGCCGGCCTGCATCTTGGCCGGGTGCTGGGCTGCCGGCCGTTGCCAAGCACGGAGCTGGTGGAGGAAGGAGGAAGGAAAAGAGAGAAAAGAGAGAAAAAAAAGCTAAAGAAAGAAGAAAAAAGAAAAGGAAAGAAAAAAGAAAGAAAGAAAAGAAGAGAGAAGAAAAGATTAAATATAATAAAAAATTCGATTTAAAAAAAATAGTGAAAAATTTGATTTTTTTAAAAATATATTTTAAAAGAATAATTTCATTAACTAAGGACCCGTGCACGGTCTTTGTGGTCTCGACTAGAGATTGAGCATCGGGAGCCGAGCACGGCTTTTTTGGACTTGAGTTTGGGTGTCGGAGCATCAGGTACAGACATGAGGTGTTCGGGCCTAGCCTTGATGATCCCAAGTGAGGAGGGTGAGCTCGGCCTCGCTGGCCCGTGCTTGTGGCTGGCTTCACGACTGGCAAAGGGTGGAAGAAGGAAAAAGAAAACGAAAAAAAAGAAAAAAGAAAATATTAACAAATTCAAAATGAACAATTCCAGAAAATGTTTTCACCTTCTTAGAATAGGAAATTCACTTTCCTACTTTTATATATGAATGTTTTCATTGATTGGAAAGTATTTTCGGTTGACTTATCATTTTTTGCGAACTAGACGGGTGAAAGTCTGCAAAACGGATTTCCGGAAAATACTTTCCCTCAAACAAACAAACCCTTAAATTCGAGATATTTACATCAACAGTCCCCCTAAGCTCATTGCCGGCGAAATGAATGGCTAGCCGACGTATAATTGCTTGTCACTTGAATGTGTCCCACGATTACAAGGCGCATTTTTGTTCGAAATAAAAAATAGAAGTAAACCTTAGAGAGAAAGAGGTTGAGCGACCATGGTGCTTGGGTCCCCGGAGAAGGTCCGGCATCTCTTGTCAAGCTCAAGCGAACTGGGCCGCCGTCCTTGCCATCACCACAACCTTACTAAGATTAATCTACTCCATTTTGAAGAAAATTAGGACTTGGTGAGAGAGAGAGAGAGAGAGAGAGAGAGAGAGAGAGAGAGAGAGAGAGAGAGAGAGAGAGAGAGAGAGAGAGAGAGAGAGAGAGAGAGAGAGAGGCTAAAACTGTAACTGGACGTCCATTGAATTGGTTGATTTATTATGAATTTGTCACATTTTAGTCCTATGATTGCTAGGCTATAGCGGCACATGGTGGCAAAGATTCCTTCGTGAACAAGATAAAGGATACTTACTTATAAACCCATAATTGATGTATAAAACATTTATAAATATGTGCAAAACTAAATTCAACTGGTAACACAAGCAAGCAAGATGAGTTTTGCTTATTACAAATGGGTTACAACGCGGAGAAGCACTATCAAGACCTAGGGATACGGAATTAAGCATAAATCTATTGTTTAGTTTTTCCTATTAGTTGCAGTTGCAATGAAAATTATACAAGACTGTGACATTACTTGGATGGAGAACATATCAATTACTTCACTCCTCAATATGGTTCTCAAATCTTTAAATTCTTATATAGAGGTGGCAATAAGATTGTATTTTCTAGTAAAGGGTCGTTATAGTGATATCATCTTTATGAGCCCTCATTTGATTTTTTTAGTCACCATAATATTGTTGGTTAGTCTTGTAATCTTTCATGTCATCTTTTTCGAATTCCCCTATGAGAGATTGAAGTTGGTGTGTATCTTTATAGTGCCTTTGGAGTTCTTCTTATAATATGTCCCTTGCCCTATTTGCGGACCCCCTCCGATGGCTCTTGTGTCACGCCCCGTACCCCACGAAGCGTGAGCATTCCACCTTCGGTCGTTTGACTGCGACGTCCCAGGAAGCGTCGCCGACCCAACGCCCACACAGAGATCAAGCACAAGCGGAAGCAATACATAACAAACCCCGACTATTATAAAATACGAGCCAAGGATAGCCAAGCAATAAACAACGATCAACGCAGAAAATGTGTACATACTTATATTACTATTTTAAAATTCTTTTTTTTAAAGTGTTCACTACAATAAAAAAGGAAACACTAACAGCTGAAAATAAACCAAATAGCCACTTCTCCATTCTGCTCCGTCTCCACCGGGGTGCACGCTCGACGACCGCTGGATAAAATACGGTATTCCGAAAAGAGGTGGTGTCCTCGACATCCTACTGTTGGGGGTCTGAAAAGTTTCGGTTTACACAACCGTGAGACAAATCTCAGTTAGTTCAACCCCTAAACCTAGGCTAGGCTAGCATGTAATCTCCTGACCGGAAACAAATATTTAAATCACAACACAACCATAATCACACCATTTTCTGACCCTGTAGGTTAGACAATTCAATATATAATAATCATGGCACATACGTGGCATACACAGTCACACGTACGCCAAACACATACTCATGCACCGAGTCTCACACACTCGCATGCTAGTCAATGCATGTTTATGCATGCAAATGTCATCGACATGTCATGCACATTTCTTCGGCCCACGGGCCCATACTGGCACACTTGCCCAATTCATTATTATTACGACTCGAGTCATCAATTTTTCACGGCCCGGTGCATCTAGCCTGCTTCAAAGTGCATGAGGCGCAGCAACCGATCTGGCCCAGTGTCTCTAGCCTGCTTCAAAGTGTATGAGGCGCAACACTGTTCCCCTTGCGAACCAGAGCCTGCTTCAAAGTGCATGAGGATGGTCGCCTTCCGGACGTACCGGGCATCGTCCTGCTTCAAAGTGCATGAGGACGGTATCGACCCGAAGGTCACGACCCGAAGGTCCTTAGGTGATCACACAACTCATTATTATTTGAACCCAGCGTATAACGCTTCAGGGTATTTTAGGTGATCACATGCTCATGGCAGACATGCATTCTCGCACAATTTCATCACATGCCTCACTCTTGGCATACGCGATGCGTGTCCATGTTATGTAATGCAATGCACCACAAGCACCAATATAATTCAGACACCCAATGTCACAACAAGTGCTTAATTGGTCCAATTAATACCGCGTGGCCTAACGTGCGATTCACAATTCAATAATTAATTGCAAGCCAAACAGTAGCCAATCGCACTCCACAAAAATCAGTCACCCAACATGCGGCATAGCAGTACACCATTGACCACAATTAAGCACGAATTACATACAATCAGTCAACCCGGACATACCCGGTAATTTTCCAATGAGCTCCTAAATTGGTCATTTAATCCAATTAACCTCCCCAAATAATTCCCAATAATCCACTAAATTTTTCCAATAATGATTTCTACCAATCCATCCTTAATCCAGTCTGAAATACACACTGACACTACCTAAGTCAGTCCAAAATGTACCGATAACACCTAAACCAGTCTAGAAAAATGCAATATCAGTCCTAATCCGGGTTTAGGAATTTTACTCACTTAATCTCAAGACCACGGCGACGGGGAACGGCGACCGATCACTGATGAACAGTGAAACCGGTGGCGAAATTCCCGGCGCGCGTACTGTTCACGGGGGGTACTGTTCACGGCATACTGTTCACGAACGGTACAGACCTGTACGGACTGGGGCAGGAACGGTGGCCAGCGAGGTGCCGGTGACGGCCGCGGCAGCCGTACGGACTGCTACAGTACCGTCCGTACGGACACTATACGGACGGGTGCGATCAGCATCGTACAACGTGGCCGGACGTCTGGGTGGTGACGGTTCGGCGATCGGAGCTCCGGCGGAGCTCCGGCGAAGCTCCGGCGGAGCTCCGGCGAAGCTCCGAAGTGGCGGCGGTGTAAACCCGAGAGAGAAAAAGAGAGAGAAAGAGAGGGAAAGGGAGAGAGAAAGGGCTGGACAGAGGCAAGGCTGAGGCTAGGGGGCTGTGGTGGTCAACGGTGGGGCACGGTGGCCGGCGGCGGCGCTCCGGTGGCCGGCGATGTGCTCCGGCGGCCGGCGATGTGCTCCGGCAAGAGAGAAAATGAGGGAAAAAGAGAGAAAAAAGGAGAGGAAGGGGCTGTTCTGGTGGTTCTGCCAAATGGGGGAGCTGAGGAGAGAGAGAGAGAGTTTAATCCTGGTCAAACATTGTAGACTAGGGGTGCCAAGTGTCGCCCATCCACCAAAAATGACTAAAATGCCCCTAATCCAATGGTTCCTATACATTCTTATCCAAAACTCAAGAGAAAAAGGGTCAATAGCCCCAATAATTGAGCTGATAAGTCCTCTTAATTATCCCAAAAATTTTCCAAAAAATTCGGGCCAAAAATAGCCCAGGGGCAAAATCGTCATTTTTCCGATCCCGGGGCGAAATTTCAATTTTCGCACATACGCGTTCCTTATATGCGTGGCCAACCTAATATGGCGTCGGAATCGCGAAATTCATTTTTTAAGCCCTCGAAAACCTACTGCAAAGTTCCGGGAATAAAATAATATTATTTTTTCAATTTTTGTCGAAATTCCAGTTTTTGGCCATAACGACTCCTGGCATGCGTGGCCACCCAAAAATGGAGTCGGCCTAAAAAAATAACCTTATTTGGCCTCGAAAAGCAACGCTGGCGTCCCGAGGGGCAAAATCGTAATTTTTCACCCCCGGACCGAAATTTCAATTTTTACTCGTACTAACTCCAAACGTGTGTGGCCAACGTTATATGACGTCAAATTCCCAAAAATAGTCTCTTAAGCCTTCGAAAATCGACATCGAAATCCGAGCTTAATTCCGTGAACAATACTCGCTAAACTTTCAATTTTAGGGTCTCTCACTAACGGGCGGCTCTTTAGAGGTTACGCATATCGACCTAGGGCTATCCATATCGTGATGGTCTCGATCATTGAGAGAATGAGAAATTATCATTAGTTCCAGAAGTCACAATCATTAGGTTCAAATTCCAGACTGGTTGACCACGTGTACTTTTGGTCTTGCAGAATCACTTGTGTCCCAATTGTACATCGTAGGCCTTGGCCAAACCCAATCCATTACTCTTTCCTAAGATCGGCCCACGTTGGCCCAAAATATTTCCTTAGCGTCTCTCGTGATCGGTATCCCTTTCGCGATAGGGTCCCCGGTCCACGTACCATTTTCTAGTTAGCCATACCCTAATAGTTAGTATCCCGAGAGTGATCAGCTCTGGGCGAGACTTGCTAAATTGAAATGCGAAATAATATCAGTTTCATTGATCCCGAAAATTACATCGAAATTCGGGCTGTTACATCTCGGAATTATTATCTCCGAGAGTGCTTATTGAATGACATAGAGGCAATGCATCTTTCCCATTTACATCTCTTTCGAAGCCGTATATCCTTTCTTCTCAATGTCATGAATCTTGGGCCATCGAGAAAGTATTGATTTTAATATGCCAGTAGTTATAGTTATTTCCATCGAAAGTAGGAATGTTTAGTATAAGTATGAGGTAAAGTTGGCCATAATTTTGGTGTCAGATTTATGGGTGGGTGATGTTAATAGCACTTGGATAGAACAAACTAATATTCACCGAATGTGGCTCTAAAACCATTGTTAGTTTCATAAATAAAGAAGAAAGATTAAACATTGGTCATAGAAGATTAGTGGGTGGCCAATTTTGTGGGAAGATCAGACAAAATAGATGTGTGATTCTTTAAATTTATTACTCAACCACCTCCCAACTAATTTCAATTGCGTTGTCACATGCCTTGCTTGAACAAGATAAAGGATACTTATAAACACGTGTAATTGATGTATAAAACTTTTGTAAATATGTGCAATTGATGTCTAAACCAAATTCATCTGGTAACACAAGCAAGCGAGATAAGTTTTGCTTATAATATGTCCCATGACCTATTTGCGGACCCCCTCTGATGGTTCTCCAAATTATTGTCTCCAAGAGTGCTTATTGAATGACATAGAGGCATTGCATCTTTCCCATTTACATCTCTTTCGGAGCCGCATATCCTTTCTCCACAATGTCATGAATCTTGGGCCATCAAAAAAGTAGTGATTTTAATACTCGTGTGGGTATAGTTATTTCCATCAAAAGTAGGAATGTTTAGTTAAGTATGTGGTAGAGTTGGCCATAATTTTGGTGTTGGACATCTAGGTGAGTGATGTTAGTAGCACTTGGACAGAACAAACGAACATCCACCGAATGAGGCTCTAATACTGTTGTTAGTTTGATACATAATGAAGAAGGATTAAAGCATTGGTAATAGAAGATCGGTGGGGTGGGCGACTTTGGGGGAAAATCATACAAAATAGATGTGTGATTCTTTGAATTTATTTCTCAACCACCTCCCACCTTGCGTCGTCACATGCCTTGCCTGAACAAGATAAAGGATGCTTACTTATTAACAAATGTAATCGATATATAAAACGTTGATAAATATGTGCAATTAATGTCTAAACCAAATTCAACTGGTAACACAAGCAAGCAGGACAAGTTTTGCTTCTTAGAAATAGGTTGCAACTCGGAGAAGCACTATCAAGACCTATGGATAAGAATTAAGCATAAATCTACTGTTTATTTTTTCCCGTTATTTGACGGTCTACATCTAGACCGTTAAATAATTCACTCCTTAGTATGGTTCTTAAATCTTTAAATTCTACTATAGAGGTGGTAATAGGATTGTATTTTCTAATAAAGTATCATGATAATGATATCATCTTTACGGGCCCTCCTTTGATTTTCTAGTCACCATAATATTGTTGGTCAGTCTTGTAACCTTTCTTGTTAGCATTTTCAAATTCCCTTTTAAGAGATTGAAGTCTAACGGTGCGTATCTTTATAGTGCCTTTGGAGTTCTTCTTATAATATGTCCCATGCCCTATTTGCAGACCCCCTTTGATGGTTCTCGGAATTATTATCTCCAAGAGTGCTTATTGAATGACATAGAGGCACTGCATCTTTCCCATTTACATCTCTTTCGGAGCCTTATATCCTTTCTCCACAATGTCATGAATCTTGGGCCATCAATAAAGTAGTGATTTTAATACTCCTATGGTTATAATTATTTCCATCGAAAGAAGGAATGTTTAGTTAAGTACGTGGTAGAGTTGGCCATAATTTTGGTGTTGGACATCTAGGTGAGTGATGTTAGTAGCACTAGGATAGAACAAACGAACATGCACCGAATGAGGCTCTAATACTGTTGTTAGTTTGATACATAATGAAGAAAGATTAAAGCATTGGTAATAGAAGATCGATGGGGTGGCCGACTTTGGGGGAAAATCACACAAAATAGATGTGTGATTCTTTGAATTTATTTCTCAACCACCTCCCACCTTGCGTCGTCACATGCCTTGCTTGAACAAGATAAAGGATACTAACTTATTAACAAATGTGATCGACGTATAAAACGTTTGTTGACACCTAAATTTTGATTAACCGTTTTGTGATTAATTGCATATAAAATTAGGGATCAAATTTTAACCCCTAAACAAAAATATTAAAATTGCATAGCATATAGTTTAGTTCATATAGGTTAATTGTATTCCACATCGAACCGGCGATGGCAAGTAAGCTGAAAATTCATCGTGTAAATTGAGCTCGAGCGCCGAGTGAAACTCAGGCTCACTCAAGGGATTGAGGGCCAAAATTCACAAGCCTAAAAGGCTTTGGTTATCTTAATTTGAGCTTAAATCAGCCCAAATTAATTTAGCCCATTTGGAATTAAAATAAAATTAAATGATAAAGCCAAGTCTAAGCCCATTAGGACTAGAAAGCCCAGTCATTTAACCTAGGGTTGCAATATAAATATGTGTTTATATCCTTCTATGAAGGGGGGCTCTCATAATTTTCAGCGAACACAATTTCTGAGAGCAAGGGAGACACAAGTGAGCGAGAGTAAGAGTGAGAGGAGAAGACGGCCACACGTGCCACGCTGCCCCTGCACCAATCGCTGTCGCGAGTGCCCGTGTCCCGTTCAAGCCCGTGCCACCTCACGCCGCGCCCTTTGCTCATGGCCAGA
This sequence comes from Syzygium malaccense, assembly GCA_031216405.1. Taxonomy (NCBI): domain Eukaryota; kingdom Viridiplantae; phylum Streptophyta; class Magnoliopsida; order Myrtales; family Myrtaceae; genus Syzygium; species Syzygium malaccense. The sequence continues at coordinate 5,835,412 of CM062256.1, read as the reverse complement.
CCTGTGGCCGTCTTATCTATTAGGTAAGAAACTTTATCCATTATCGTTTCAATTATTTAAATTCCTAATTCGAGTGATTTTGTTGTCTTTGGTTGGTTAGTAAATATATTTGAATGATGCATGGCATATTCGCAAGATTCGAAAAAATACACTAAGTTAGGAAATTCCCAATTTAACAACGTGTCGGGACGACTATCTGATCTCAACCATGAGATACGATACTCGGCGGCACGGAAAATTTTTATCCTGTTCATAATTATTTGGATACGACAGCAGATTTTATTTTGTTCCCAAATTCAAACGAATAGCCTTCCATCAATATCCATAACCATATGGATATGATCGCCGGTTTATATCGTTTCCCTAATTCAAAGATAATAAAACAAATATTGCGTTTCGCGTGGATTGATTTTGATCGTGGTGATTATCTATCTATTTGATTTATTTCCTTTAAAAAGAAAATTCCAAAAAAAGATTAGCTAGGATTTGAATTGATCTTATTAGAAGATAATGATGCATGTTTAGGATGGGTTTAGAATAACTTTCTTTGAATACGTTGATAGGATAACTTTTTAATTTAAATTAGGAATTAGAGTAATTTATTTCCTAGTTTAATTTAGATATTATCCCGATCTCGATGGTTCATTTTAGGTAATTCTAGATTTCGAATTTTCATAAAAATACCAAAAAGAAGTCACTTTAGGATAGATTTAATTATTTTTTTTAGAATAGATTGCATGTTAATTTAGGCATTTTTTTAATTCCGAATTCCATTGGAAAAAACACATTGTTTTCCATCATTAGAATTAGGTCACGTCGTCGCATGTCATATAGTACGCATGCTAGGTTGCATTAATCGCATGTCATATTTTGCACGTCATTGCACATAGGTTAGTTTGCATTTTAATAAATCGCAAACCCTAAAAAACACCTTGAGTGCCTTGCTTTTGTTAATTAGAAATCATATTAGGATTGTCTGTGTGATTTTCTACTAACAATGCATATGCTTGCGTTGCTTTAAGGTACGTCATTCCCCTAAGCTTGCAATCTATTTACTGTTTTCTTGGGTGTTAAATTGGTGGTTTGCGCACCTGCATGAATACCTTGCATGTTAGTGATTAGGTAATAAAATAGATCCAGACTGCCTGCATAAATATTTTTTGAAAAGAAAAGGTATCGAAAGGGTGTTAGACTAGATCTAGCGTAACCAAGTCCCTAAGCTTAGAATCTCTGGTTCGTAGGAATAAAACATATCTCTCTATGTTTTATTTAGATTTGTAATTGATCTACCATAAATAGATTAGTGGCGACTCCAAGCATGAAAACTTTTACATGTTAAAAAAACTTAAACCCTAAGTTGCGAATTGGTAGGGCTTGGGAGGGCCCGAGTTAGGCTTAGTCTTAATAATCCATTAGCCTGAGAAATTTAGGTCACGACAACGTTGATAAATATGTGCAATTAATGTGTAAACCAAATTCAACTAGTAACACAAGCAAGCAGGATAAGTTTTGCTTATTAAAAATGGGTTGCAACTCGAAGAAGCAATATCAAGACCTATGGATACGAAATTAAGCATAAATCTACTGTTTAATTTTTCCGATTAGTTGTAGTCCAATGAAAATTATTCTAAACCGTGACATTACTTGGATGTAGACCATGTCTACATCAAGACCGTCAGATGATCCAGTTCTTAATATGGTTCTTAAATCTTTAAATTCTTCTATAGAGGTGGTAATAAGATTGTATTTTTTAATAAAGTGTTGTAATAATGATATCATCTTTATGGGCCCTCATTTGATTTTCCAGTCGCCATAATATTGTTGGTCAGTTTTGTAATCTTTCATGTCAGCATTTTCGAATTCCTTTCCGAGAGATTAAAGTATAACATCTTCATAGTGCCTTTGGAGTTCTTCTTGTAATATGTCCCGTGCCCTATTTGCGGATCCCCTGTGATGGTTCTCGAAATTATTATCTCCGAGAGTGCGTATTAAATGATATAGAGGCATTGCATCTTCCCCACTTACATCTCTTTCGGAGCTGCATATCCTCTCTCCACAATGTCATGAATCTTGGGCCATCAAGAAAGTAGTGATTTTAATACTCTAGCAGTTATAGTTATTTCCATCGAAAGTAGGAATGCTTAGTAAGTATGAGGTAGAGTTTGTCATAATTTTGGTGTTGGATATCCAGGTGGGTGATGTTAGTAGCACTTGAATAGAACAAACCAATATCCACCGAGCGAGGCTCTAATACCCTTGTTTTTTTTTTTTTGGTAAGTAGCTCTAATAGCCTTGATAGTTTGATACATAATGAAGAAAGATTAAAACATTGGTAATAGAAAATTAGCGGGGTGGCCGATTTTGGGGGAAAATCACACAAAATAGATGTGTGATTGTTTGAATTTTTTACTCAACCATCTCCCACCTTGGGTCGTGACATGCCTTGCTTGGATGATGGCGCGCCAACATTTATAAAATCTCTCGATCGTCCTCAGTCTTCCTCAGTCATCCTCAGTGTTCACCAGGCCCTCGATCATCCTCATTCTTCACCAGTCGGAGAAGCAGAATGGCTGGCTTGGACAGTGTTGTCACCATAGTTCCTACTACGGGTCTGAACCAAATCGACCTGTCAAGCTCTGACCTTCAGCGATCGGCCTCTCTAGTGAAACAGGTATTCCATTCTCTTGACTTTTCTGCTATTTCAATTCGATTTCTATTCTTGAAACAAAGAAAACCGAGGTTTTGAATTGTGATGACACTGACGGACGAATCCAATCCATTGGCCTCAGGCTTGCACGGATTCTGGCTTTTTTTATGTCATCAATCACGGAATAAGCCAGGAGTTAATGGAGGAGGTCTTTGCTAAGAGCCGGCAGTTTTTTGGTCTTCCATTAACTGAAAAGATGAAACTATTAAGAAACGCAAAGAACAGAGGCTACAGTCCTCTCTTTGATCAGGTCCTAGATCCTCCCAATCAGATAAAAGGTTTGTGTTTTATGATCTGATTTGTTCCTTTTGGGCGTCAGGTTACTGAAGTTTTTGCTGCTTAAAGCAGATTTAGATGAATACCTGTTGATTTTTAATAGCTCCCCGTAACCAGCTGTTTATCATCTTCGAAGATTAGTACTGATTCCATTGACCATTTATAGGAGATTACAGGGAGGGATACTTCTTAGGGGTGGAAGTACCAGAGGATGATCCTAATGCGCAGAAGCCTCATTTTGGACCAAACGTCTGGCCTTCTGAGGGTAAACAGTTACTTAATACAGTCTTTTTCCAACTTAAAAGTGTTGTGGATGATCACTACTTATTTTGGTTTCATTGTTGTATTTTCGCTAGATATATTGCCAGGGTGGAGGCAGACAATGGAGGAATTTCATAGTCAAGCATTGTGAGTACAGAGATCCTCTGTTTCATTGCATAGGGTCTTTAACTCAAAATCAGTTGACCTATGGATCCACTTATACCTCTAGAGTAATGCGTAGATAATCTATGTAGCTAGATTCAGTGTAATTTACTGGTATCAAAAGTGATGGTAGTCAATTTGGTAATATTCAGGAATGTGGCGAAAGTAGTTGCAAGGATCATTGCTCTAGCACTTGATCTGGAGGCTCATTTTTTTGATAAGCCAGAAATACTCGGCGAGCCTATTGCCGACTTGCGCTTGTTGCATTGCGAAGGTAGATTTTACTTCTCTAAACTACTTAACAAAACCCCGCAATTCTTTCTTCACATCCGGTTGATATTCGTTTCGTTGTTTAGGTGTAGTCTCTGATCCCTCTAAAGGAATATATGGAGTCGGGGCACATTCAGACTTTGGGTTTCTTACCTTGCTGGCGACAGATGATGTCTCAGGTCTCCAGGTATTTACTATTCTCCTATAAACCTGTTGGTGCAGACTTTATGCATAGTTTTGATGCATTGAACTTTTTAAACTATTTCAGATTTGCAAGAACAAAGATGCTAAACCTCAGACATGGGAATATGTGCAACCTTTGAAAGGGTAAAGTCCGCCTGAATTTCAATTGTGAATTTGAGATGATTATGTTAACAATCTCATAGGACTCCCGCGCATCATAGACATTGTGGAATTATTTTTGCGATTATCCTCTTTTGGTTGTTCAGTTCATTGCTTAGACTCATATTTGCATAATTATTTCAAATACTAGACAGAAGACTCTCACAATAATCCGGAAAAGTAACATTCTTTCCGTGACTATCTTGTACAGAGCATTCATAGTGAATCTTGGCGATATGCTAGAACGATGGAGCAATTGTATTTTCAGGTAATATGCTTTAATAAAAGTCTATATGAATAAATTGGAATGAGGAAAGCTTTGAACATGAAGGTCAGAGATTTTCTTATGGCAGCCTGCTACAGATTGTGTAACCTGTCCCAAATTCCACCAGAATATCTTCTGTTGCACCCTTTTGGCTGTCGCTGATATTAGTGGCCCATTAGCAGTACAAGAGCATATGCTCTTGACACTGGTTAATTACTAGCTGAATTGCTTCGGAAAAGAAATCGTAGTTAAACGCAGTTATTGAAGATGGTATGTTCGGTAACCTATATCAATTTCTAAATAGAGTCCTCTTTATGAATGACAAACTATAATATTCGTATGCTAGTGCTTTTATCATCACTCAACTCTCATCGGTCAACTTTTGGATACTAATCTTTATATGTGTTCTGGGATTGCCAACACAAGATAAGGCTTAACATGCATCATCATGTTGTATGAAAACATGTTTAGTGATATACGAAATTAACTTTTCCCATGATTCTAATAGGTGTCCTGCAGTTCAAAATATTTAGCAAGGTCATTCTATATTGTTTCATTTGACTTGCTGGTGTTTTGCTTCTTTGTTGTTAAATCTATACTTTTGCTTTGTTTTTTCAATCAGGTCCACACTCCATCGAGTTATAGGGAATGGTCAAGAACGGTATTCTGTAAGGCCTTTTTGCTCTCTCTCTCTCTCTCTCTCTCTCTCTCTCACACACACACACACACGCACACACATTTCTGCTCATCTTTTTAAAAAAATTCAGCAAAAACCATTTAGACATTTTGAAGCTTTGTCCAATAAATTTATAAAGGGGCAGTAATAGGAAGATTAGAGTATAAGTGAAGCCAATCTTGGATTGTTGTAAGCTGATTCAGAAAATGATCCTAGGTTTTATATCGCGTTATAGTGGCAAGTCAGTTGGACTTGAGATCACACATTGGAAATTCCTCTCGTCTTGAGATTGTTTTCAGGCATGATCAACCTTAACTTCTGCAAGTGAAGCCTCATTGTTTTTCCTTGCCTAGTTAGCATCTTTCACTCATTACCTTCTCCATTCTCAATGACTTTTTTTTGCTGATATCTCTGTTGAAGAAATCCTTACGCACATGTTCTCACAAAATGCAGATTGCATTCTTCATGGAGCCTAACCATGATTGTCTCGTCCAGTGCTTGCCGACATGCACGTCAGAAGAAAATCCTCCCAAGTAAGCTGTCATCCGCACATTAGTTACTTTACTATATATGAACAAGACGATGCTTGTCAGTTCTTAGTCCTAATATTCTTCTCCTCCCTGATTCAAATGACGTCTTATTGGATCGTGTTTGAGTGTCGATACTCTGCTTTGAACGTGCATGTCAAAGTGGATATTGCATGTCTAAGGATCATCCAAATGCAGATGCTTTGACTTTTTGTTTGTGTTCTCGTGAGGCATTGATATGATCAACTGCTTGCTCGCATGCTCTCTTCACCGGGTTGGAACCTTTTCCTTTGGGGATTTGGGCGCTGTATTTGTAATAGCTACTCCAATAGTTATTAGACATGGTGCACATTAGCAAATTGATACCGGCAGCGAATCCTAAATTTGTTCAAAATTGCATCATGTGCAGGTTTCCTCCCATCCTATGTCAGACATATCTGTCCCAGAGGTTGGGCGACGTTCTTGCTGATTTGAAGGTGTACAAAAGAGGAGGAGAGTGAGAAGAGGCATCCATTTGATCCGAACTCCGCCGGTGCTAGATACAAAAGCAATATACAACTGCACATGATATTTATGCATGAAAGCAATAGTTATGTGGCTTGAGAACATTAGATTTCTTGCCTCTATGATTTGGCTACTAAATTAGCTGTTTGTTTGGCCTTTTACGTGTGATCGTGTCCGGTCTGGACAGTTCTAAGAATCAAACCAGATGCAACACGGTTGAATGTCGGAGCATACCTCCGTTAAATACCTGCCAGAAAGCCTTATAAAATCTCCTAAACGTTATTTCATAGCCGTAGTTGCTCTGGAGCAATATAAAGCAGAAAGCACTTTACAACTTCTTAGCCCGAAAGAAAAGGGACAATTTGCACATGCAACTCTTTAAGAAAGGAAAACAAAAGTAAAATGCCACACACATGTCTAAGCACCAACTCTCGTGCGATCCAACGGACGGGTGATGGGTCCAGCAACAGTTTCGGTAGATTGGGATATACATGCAACTTTCTGCATACTTGACTGGACGAGGTGGGCATGTCGCTAAGCCCACAAATGATTGAAAAGAACTTTCAGCGTATTTTGTATTTTGATTCCTGTGAATGCCATTGTTGTGTCTAGGCCTGCTCTTGGTGCTTGTAAGGATGATGTGAGGTCTTACGTTAGGGATTTGTTGACAAGAATGAAAATTTGTGACGCTGTCATGAAGAAGCAGGCTTTGATCGGTTTGTATGAAGTGCTGAATGAGGATGACAAGTATGTGAGGATAGTTGTGGAGGTTGGTGGCATTGTGAATGTGTTGGTGGGTGGTTTTCTTGATTTCTCGGAGGTGGCTGAGATTCAAGAAGAGCCTATGAAGGTGGTTTTGGCGATTTCGAGGTTTGATTGGTGTAAGAGGGTGTTGGTCGGTGCAGGGATAAATTGGCCGCTGATTAGTGTTTTGGAGCGTGGGAGGAAAAAGGGCAAGGAAGGGTTCGCAAGGTGTTTGGTAAAAATGACGGAAAATGCGGATAACGCGTGGTCCGTGTCCGCTCATGGCGGAGTCACGGCTTTGCTCAAAGTTTGTCCCATTGGCAAGTCGAAAGCAGAGTTGATTTGTCTTGCTCGTTGGTTGTTGAGAAATCTTGTTCCTCCCGAGGAAATTAAGAGGTCCACGGTTGAAGAAGGTGTGGTTTCGAGGTTTATCAAGCTTTCCCAATTGAAGGTTGACAATGTGCAGATAAGTGCCATCGAGTTCCTTCAGAACATAGCTTCCGAAGATGATTCGATCAGACAAAGGCTCTTGAAATATAATGTTTTTCCAAACGGCAATAATCTCAAAATCTCTTTCTAATGTATTTTTTTAATTATAGTCTACTAAACTCAATTGCTTTCGCCCAATATACTTTCACTGAAAACACTTTCTTAAAATAAGTTTTTAAACGTTAAGGTTTTTCCAAGTGCACTCCTAGTGACCTAAGTGAGTTTTTCCAAACGTTAAGGTTTATCTTCACTAGAGATAAAGGGGGTGTGACATTCCGAATTTCGGCCCATTTTTGGGATTTATAAAACGCGTAATTTGTCAGTGTGCTTATAGTAAAATCTCGCCCGGGAACTGATCACTCCCGGTTATCATTTTAAATTAGAGATTTCGCTAGAATCGTACTCGATCAAATTTGGACGTTATTTAGACCCCGAACTTGACAGTCGATTTTCGGGAGTTTCAGGACGAAATAAATTGGACGGTGTCAATATTATCATAGCCAGTGTTGAGATTGTCAGGAATGATGGAAAAGGGGGAGTTTTTGACCAGGTGCGAATTTGGACTAGTAGACCTCCCTCGTTATAACTTGGTCTAATTAATTTGGCCTTTGTCCCTTTTTATGTGCGAGGCATATTTTCTACCGGTAAATCGCTTTCGATTTCGAATTTGGGTCATCGGATCGCGATTAATATTTGAATGAAATTTATTATTATTATTACTATTTCTCTCTCTCTCTCCTCTCTCCTCCGCGCGCACGTTTCCCCCCTTCTGACCGCACACGTTCTCTCTCTTTCTCTCCTCTCTCTTCTTTTCCTTCTGACCGCACGCAACCCCCTCCTCTGACACCCTCTCTCCTCTCTCTCTTCTTCTTCCTTCTTCTCTTTCTTCTTCCTTTCTTTTTCTGCTTCGGTCTTCTTCCTCCCCGACGAGCCGCGTCTAGACTCCGCTCCGCCCGACGCCGTCCCGCTCGTCGCCACCGCGTGCCGCCCGACCGTTGCCGCCACCCTGTCGCCGCCACCACAGAAGCCCCCACTCTCTCTTCTCCTCCCGGCCGATTGGGTCTGCTTCACCTTTGCCCAGCTCGCCGGACCGCCGCGTGCCGCGCCGTCGCCGGCCAGCTCGACCGCCGCGCCGCGCCGTCCGCCGGCCGGCCCCGCGTCACCATCGCCGCCTCCGGTGCCGCCGGTCGCCGCCTTGTCTCTCCCCCAAGCAGCCGACAGCCCCCTCTCCTCCTCTCTCTCTCTCTCTCCCTCTCTCGGTTTGGCCGTGAGAGGCCTTGAGCCGGAGGAGCTCCGCCGCCACCGTCACTGTTCCGGCGCGGATCCGTCGCCTCATCCAGCCGACCAGCCGTTCCATTTCCCTCTCTCTCTCTGACCGTGCCTCTCCCTCCCTCTCTAGGTCATGGATTAGCTTAGACCGTCGCCGCCGCTCACGCCGTTCGCCGGAATCGCCACTCGCTGCACTGTTCCAGCGCGGGATCGCCGCTGTCCAGCTGCCATCGCCGCGTGTTCGGCTCGGTTTGAAGCTTAGGACACCCGGTGAGTTTGACCCTAAACCCTAATTAGGACAATTTGCATTTCTAGACGGATTTAGGGGTTAAATTAGGGTAATTTGGGGTTTAAATGGTGGAGGCTGTTAGGGGTTGATGTTGCTGCTAATTTGAGGGCCTAGGGTGATTATTTTATCGAGGTTTAGCGGCCGTAGTGTGTTGTGCAATGGCTGGAAGCATGGGATTGAATGGGGCCGAGTTCGATCAAGTTCGGGCTCAATTATAGTTTATAGTGTGCACTTAGTTCGGTTCTCGTGGCGGCTGAGTTGGGTGATGTTTTGATGAGCCAAATGAGTGTTTTGAGGTTATTTGTTGGCTTGGATTGAGCTGTGTGGTGGCTGGCCTTAGACGCATTGATTGGGTGAAATTGCGGATTTTAGAGCGCGCCTAGTTTGGTCCTCATGGTGGCGGATTTGGATGATATTTTGGGGAGTCAAATAGAAAATTTTGAGGACATTTAGTGGCCTAGAGTAACCGGTGTGAGGGCTGTCCATATCGGATTTGAATCGGATAAGGCGCGATCAATTTGGGGGTTAGTTTGTGAAGGCTGTTAAGAGCGGATGTTGTGGCGTATTTGGTGGCTTAGCGTAATGTTTTAATCGAGGTTTAGTGGTATGTGGTGTGCTGATTAGCGGCTAAGCTTAGGAGTCTTGATTTGGGCGAAATTGCGGATTCGGCGGGTGTGATTTGTAAGCCAAGTAATAGCTGTTTTTGTAGCAAATTGGGGAGCTTAGTGTGATGAATCGATAGTGAATTGAGCGCCTAAGATGGACCGTTCATGGCTGGTTTAGTATCGGGAGGATTCGGGCCATAATTGTTTATTTGAGGCTTTAGGATGAACGGCTTAAGGAACGATGATCACCCGAGAGGATGCTAAATTAAATGTGGCTTGAATGTGATTGTATGATGTCATGTCGCATGTCTAGCGGGACTAAGAGTGGAATAGCTTGGCGGGCCTCGAATGCACGAATTCTTAATGACCCGATTGTGTAATTATGTACATGGATTGTATGTCAAGTTTGTGCCATGGCTGATTTGAATTGATTGTCTGATTGGGCATGTTGATTTATGAAATTGAATATGCGTGGTGCAAGCGCGCATGATTGCAGCGTGATTTGAATGAGTGGCGCGGTGCAAGCGAATGCCCAGATGTGAACGTTATAGCCATGAATGTGCATCACAAGCATTGGCACGACATGTGCATCTACAAGTGTGCCCGAGTGACGTGCATTGTGATCACCTAAAATACCCCGAAGCGTTTTGGCGCTGGGTTCAGATAATAATGAGTTGTGTGATCACCTAAGGGCCTTCGGGTCATGACCTTCGGGTCGATACCGTCCTCATGCACTTTGAAGCAGGACGATGCCCGGTACGTCCGGAAGGCGACCATCCTCATGCACTTTGAAGCAGGCTCTGGTTCGCAAGGAGAACAGTGTTGCGCCTCATGCACTTTGAAGCAGGCTAGAGACACTGGGCCAGATCGGTTGCTGCGCCTCATGCACTTTGAAGCAGGCTAGACGCACCGGGCCGTGAAAAATTGATGACTCGAGTCGTAATAATAATGAATTGGGCAAGTGTGCCAGTGTGGGCCGGTGGGCCAAAGAAACGTGCATAACATGTCAATGACATTTGCATGCATAAACATGCATTGAATAGCATGCGAGTGTGTAAGACTCGATGTATGAGCATGTGATTGGCGTACGTGTGATAATGTGTGCCACGTATGTCCCGTGATTATTACATATTGAACTGCCTAACCTGCAGGGCTGAGATAGTGTATTGGGCTGTGAGCCGGGAATGTGTTAACGTTGTTTTACTGGTTCACATCATATAATGATATTAAAAGTCTAACCTGCATGGCGGAATATTGAATTGGGCTATGGGCTCGGGGTGAACTTATAGTGATTGTTATACTAGTTCATTGATTTAAGTGTTTTATTTACCCTCTGGAGGTGCACGTTAGCCTAGTTTAGGTTTAGGGAATTACTCACTGAGATTATTCTCATTGTTGTTTAAACCACATTTTCAGACCCCCAGCCTTGAGGATGGCAGGCGTACCGAAGTGTTTTGGGAGGAGCCCCGGCTAGTTGTAGTGGCCTTGAACCGCTTTTGATTTTTGAGCGTGGGCTGTATATGATTATTGCAAATGCTTCCCAGTAGTAATGCTAGGGTATCTCATTCATGTTGTTGGCTATATGGCTATCCTTGGTTATGTGTAATTTTGATGTATAGGTGGTTTTAATTACTTCCGCATGTGCTTTAAATCTTTGTGTTAGGTATTGGGTCGGCGACGCGTCCTGGGACGTCGCATACGAATCGACCTTTGCGAGGGATGTGGCGCGCCGAGGAGTGCGGGGCGTGACAGGGGGTGGCGGGGGCACTGCCCCCTCCCCAAAACCCCAATTTTTACTTTATTTGTTTAGCTTATTATTCACACAAATGACTTTGTTTCGGGTTTTAACGAGTTCGGTCTGCTAATTAATGGTCACATAGACAAATAAGTAATAAAAAAGTCACCTTGAACTTTTCAATCCAATTACAGCTAATGGAGGGACTAAAGAAGACCATCAAGTTATAAGACTTAAATGCTCGAAAGGAAAGTTGTAGGACAAAATCCGGATTGATACAAGCTCTAGGACTATTGTTGTAATCGTCCCTATTTTGTTATATGTTATTGTAAACTGACCAATGATTACTAATAAATCTATATAATATTAAGTTCTTAGGTGCGCTTGGAGCACGACATAATCATTCATCCAAATCAACCGTGCACTATTTACTGTCATAAATTCGGAGGTAACATAAGCAAATTACGATACTCACCATTAGATGGACGGAAAAATCGTGACTCGGAGTGCGTGAAAGGTAAACTCATAAAAATGGTACCCATAGAGTCAGTGTGAGTGGTAAAGAATATTGTATAATATGCTTTGGAATACTTTTGTCATAAGGCATGAGGTCCCAAGGACATTGGAGTTGATTTTATTGCTCTCTATTGCGCTATTTATGTTCCACTGAGCTGAGCATGATGGTTAGAGCTGTCAAAATAGGTCTCGGACCCATATTTTAACTCATATTTAACCAAACGGGTCACATATGGATTGCTTAAAATTCAATATATGGGATCAAATGGATTCAAGGGAGCAAAGCCAATCTAGTAATAGGTTTGGAAGAAAGCCACTGTCAGCCCATTTAACTAGCGAATACAAAGATCCAACGCTCATCATCAGCCCACGTCCCACCAGAGAGGGATCGTCCACCTTCCTTAGCGCCGCGTGCAGCACCACCACCATGACGCCGATCAGGATCGCCACCAGGATGGTCAACGTCCCGTGCGTAAGCAGCGAGAACATGATCGTCAGTATCGACATCACAATCAAGATCACGCGTTGGTCAATTGTCCGACTGAAGACTATGAGTGAGATCGAGTGCTAGCGGAGCCTGAGAAAGAGGATGAGGAGGAGGAATATGAAGTTGTTGGTGCGGAAGAAGGAGATGTTGGTTCGGGCACTAGAGGCCACGTCGGAGAAGTTGGAGGGGAGCCTAATGGAACGAACTTCGAGCATGAGCTTCATGGGGCTCTTCATCGAAGCCGCTCACCTCATTCTCCTCAGGCTACGGGGCTACCCCCTTGCCGCACAGTTTGGGCGGTCTCGAAGGGGCAGATCTTGGTGTTAAATGGCAGCTCTGTCAAGATGATGTTCGAGCTATTGACAATACCAACCCAGACCCGCCGCCGGTGTCCCAGCCGCAGAGGTAGCAAAGCCAGGAGGAGGAGAGGCTGCCAAAGAGGAAGTTGTTGGTGGCGAGGTGGCGAGGTGGAGGTCTGAAAGGCCGATGGCGTTGGCTCTGTGGTCGAGTACTAACCTTGTTCTTATCAGAGGACCAACTAGGCAATGGATCAACAAGAATCCTAAACGACAATGGAAAATAAGATAAATAATTCATGAGTTTTGGACCAATGTGCATTGCCGTCCCTAAATTTTTAATTTTTGCAATATGATCTTTGAACTTACCCACTGTGCAATGTCGCTCCTCAACTTTTAATTTGTTCAATGTGATCCTTGAACTCTGCGAAAATTAGCTGTTTCTAGGGCACCGATTACCCTTTCATCCCCAAATTTCACTCTGCAACACATTCTTCATCAATTCCCCTCTCTCTCTCTCTCTCTCTCTCTCTCTCTCTCTCTCTCTCTCTCTCTCTCTCTCTGATTCGATCTACTCCAGAAGCCACAATGCCTCAGCGACACTTGAAGAACAACAACGACCTCGCGTTCTTTACGTATGACGAGTAGCGGAAGCTGGGGTACGGCACCCAGAAGGAGCGGCTCGGCAGGGACTCGATCAAGCCCTTCGACGCCTGCTATCTCTGCCTCAAGCCCTTCATATAGACCCCCTGTGTTGCCACAAGGGCCACGTGTTTTTTTTTTGCAAGGAGTGCATTCTCGAGTGCCTCTTGGCCCAGGAGAAGGATACATCCAAAGGTGCAACTCTGATATTGGTTCGTGTGTAATTTGTTGATATGATTCGAGGTGAATTCTGTGTGCTGAGCTGATTGATTTTGCTTCTTCTTTTTCATGGTGTTTGTGTGGATTTGTCCGAGTTCGTCGGTGGCATGTGCATGGTTCTCGTCAAATTAGGGATTAAAGTGGAATAGTATTTGGGTTTTGGGCATTTTGTGTCCTTAAGGGGTTTTCAGATGTGCGACGCGTTCTGACGGGTCAAAGTCAAATACCAAACTGATGCTACTGCTGATACACCGGGATGGTTGAATTCTTCTTGAATCCATACTTTTCGTGCAGTAGGGATCTTTTCTTGGCATAGATTGTATTTGAACGGTTTGGGCATGAGACTTGAAGCTTGGTTGATGACTTCAAGCAAGTTGGTTGAGATATCGAACCATATCAGTCCAGTTGAAACTCTCGCAACGGAGGCCGTTTTGTCGGCAATTCTTATTTCGATGTTAATATGAGCATGCTACCCTCTCTTTTTCTTCCCCTTTTGAATTTGAGGGGAAGGTGCTGCTGCTTTGGCAACTTACTAGAGGTTTTCGGTCCCCATGATGGGTCTTTTCCGGGTAGGAGCTTAATTGTTCTAGCAATCGGAGTCCTGAACTGTTGGTTATCTGAGCCTTTGGGCGTGAGCATTTCTTGGCATGTCGAAGGTTGTTGACCTGGTCATGTCATAATTTTGAAAGAGCATATCCCTTTTCCATCTCTGTTCATCTGTGCCACTGTGTGTGCATGGACTTTCACGTGAGAAAGCAGTTTGCAGAGGCTGGAGGAAACAAGAAGGCATGTGTTATTGGAGGGACTGGTTTCGTGGCTTCTTTGCTGATCAATCTTTCGCTGGAGAAGGGCTATGCTGTGAATACCACCGTTAGGGACCCAAGTCGATCTCTCTCCTACTTTTCTCTTCTAAAAAACATATGGAAATCAAGTATTTCCTCCATCTGCTTGGTCCGTTAGTACAGGTGAATGCTCTGTTTTGATGGCATATTCCTTCATTGTTTGCTGTTCAGTTCCTCGCAGTTAGACCCCCGTCTGTTTGAGAAAAAGCCAATTTACCCTCCAAAGCGATGCGCAATTTCATTTCGCTCCCTGTTCACTAACTTTCGCCAATTCGCCTGTGGATGAAACCAAGTTCCTCCATTTAGCTCAATCTGAGCGGCCCGACCCATGTTGTCATGACTATAGTGCGTGTTTCGCGTGATCTACGAGAACGGCACGCGCAGTAAAATTGGCGGCGATCTAGTTTTGAAAGAAGAGGAAAGAATTTTCATGCTGGTGGTTCTCAATTGGATCTTTGATTCCTCGTTTCGACATATTGCTCGGCAAAAATTTTCAAGAATCCCTTCAAATGTGCTCGAGTTTTTAAAGTTCTCCTTAGATTTTAGCAACAAAGTGGATTTTGTTTCAAAATGCGTTTAGGGTGCGCTTGTTTCGCAAAAAACTCATCTAGAAAGCACTTTCCGGGAATACGGTTATTTCCTTTATTTGGTGATATATGATCGAAATTGTTTTTTGATATTTGGATTTCATTATAAAATGATTTCAATCTCATGAATTTATCTATGGCAAAAAAATAACTAAAAATTTTTAATAAATTTTATTTTTTATTATTTTAAAAAAATCGAAATTTTAATTATTTTTTAGTTCGATTTTTTCTCTTTTTTTATTTTTTCTTTTCGTTTTAAAAAAATTTGAATTGTTAATTATTTTTAATTTTCTTTTCTTTTTTCTCTTCTTTCCTTTTTTTCTCCTCCTTCATGTGTCGCAACTGTCCGGCGACGGCCACGGGTGAGCACGGGCTGGCCGGCCAAGGCCGAGTCACGAGCTTACTGGCTTGGGCAGTGCCTGAGCTCGTCGGCATTAGCAAAGCTCGCTCGCCTGGATTAGCTGAGCCTCGAGCTCGCCGGCCTGCATCTTGGCCGGGTGCTGGGCTGCCGGCCGTTGCCAAGCACGTAGCTGGTGGAGGAAGGAGGAAGGAAAAGAGAGAAAAAAAAGCTAAAGAAAGAAGAAAAAAAGAAAAGAAAAGAAAAAAGAAAGAAAGAAAAGAAGAGAGAAGAAAAGATTAAATATAATAAAAAATTCGATTTAAAAAAATAGTGAAAAATTTGATTTTTTTTAAAAAATATTTTATAACAATAATTTCATTAATTAAGGACCCGTGCACAGTCTTTGTGGTCCCGACTAGAGATCGAGCATCGGGAGCCGAGCACGGCTTTTTTGGACTTGAGTTTGGGTGTCGGAGCATCAGGTACAGACATGAGGGGTTCGGGCCTAGCCTTGATGATCTCGAGTGAGGCGGGTGAGCTCGGCCTCGCTGGCTCGTGCTTGTGGCTGGCTTCACGACCGGCAAAGGGTGGAAGAAGGAAAAAGAAAACGAAAAAAATGAAAAAAGAAAATATTAACAAATTCAAAATGAACAATTTCAGAAAGTGTTTTCACCTTCTTAGAATAGGAAATTCACTTTCTTACTTTTATACATGAATGTTTTCATTGATTGGAAAGTATTTTCGATTGACTTATAATTTTTTGCGAACTAGACGGGTGAAAGTCTGCAAAACGGATTTCCGGAAAATACTTTCCCTCAAACAAACAAACCCTTAAATTCGAGATATTTACATCAAAAGTCCCCCTAAGCTCATTGCCGGCGAAATGAATGGCTAGCCGACGTATAATTGCTTGTCACCTGAATGTGTCCCACGATTACAAGGCGCATTTTTGTTCAAAATAAAAAAATAGAAGTAAACCTTAGAGAGAAAGAGGTTGAGCGACCATGGTGCTTGGGTCCCCGGAGAAGGTCCGGCATCTCTTGTCAAGCTCAAGTGAACTGGGCCGCCGTCCTTGCCATCACCACAACCTTACTAAGATTAATCTACTCCATTTTGAAGAAAATTAGGACTTGGTGCTAGAGAGAGAGAGAGAGAGAGAGAGAGAGAGAGAGAGAGAGAGAGAGAGAGAGAGAGAGAGAGAGAGAGAGAGAGAGAGGCTAAAACTATCTGGACGTCCATTGAATTGGTTGATTTATTATGAATTTGTCACATTTTAGTCCTATGATTGCTAGGCTATAGCGGCACATGGTGGCAAAGACTCCTTCGTGAACAAGATAAAGGATACTTACTTATAAACCCATAATTGATGTATAAAACATTTATAAATATGTGCAAAACTAAATTCAACTGGTAACACAAGCAAGCAAGATGAGTTTTGTTTATTACAAATGGGTTACAACTCGGAGAAGCACTATCAAGACCTAGGGATACAGAATTAAGCATAAATCTATTGTTTAGTTTTTCCTATTAGTTGCAGTCCAATGAAAATTATAGAAGACCGTGACATTACTTGGATGGAGAACATATCAATTAATTCACTCCTCAATATGGTTCTCAAATCTTTAAATTCTTATATAGAGGTGGCAATAAGATTGTATTTTCTAGGAAAGGGTCGTTATAGTGATATCATCTTTATGAGCCCTCATTTGATTTTTTTAGTCAGCATAATATTGTTGGTTAGTCTTGTAATCTTTCATGTCATCTTTTTCGAATTCCCCTATGAGAGATTGAAGTTGGCGTGTATCTTTATAGTGCCTTTGGAGTTCTTCTTATGATATGTCCCTTGCCCTATTTGCGGACCCCCACCGATGGCTCTCGGAATTATTATCTCCGAGAGTGCTTATTGAATGACATAGAGGCAATGCATCTTTCCCATTTACATCTCTTTCGGAGCCGTATATCCTTTCTTTGCAATGTCATGAATCTTGGACCATCAAGAAAGTATTGATTTTAATATGCCAGTAGTTATGGTTATTTCCATCGAAAGTAGGAATGTTTAGTATAAGTATGAGGTAAAGTTGGCCATAATTTTGGTGTCAGATATCTGGGTGGGTGATGTTAATAGCACTTGCATAGAACAAACTAATATTCACCGAATGTGGCTCTAAAACCATTGTTAGTTTCATAAATAATGAAGAAAGATTAAACATTGGTCATAGAAGATTAGCGGGTGGCCAATTTTGGGGGAAGATCACACAAAATAGATGTGTGATTCTTTAAATTTATTACTCAACCACCTCCCACCTAATTTCAATTGCGTTGTCACATGCCTTGCTTGAACAAGATAAAGGATACTTATAAACACGTGTAATTGATGTATAAAACTTTTGTAAATATGTGCAATTGATGTCTAAACCAAATTCATCCGGTAACACAAGCAAGCGAGATAAGTTTTGCTTATAATATGTCCCATGACCTATTTGCGGACCCCCTCTGATGGTTCTCGAAATTATTATCTCCAAGAGTGCTTATTGAATGACATAGAGGCATTGCATCTTTCCCATTTACATCTCTTTCGGAGCCGCATATCCTTTCTCCACAATGTCATGAATCTTGGGCCATAAAAAAAGTAGTGATTTTAATACTCGTGTGGTTATAGTTATTTCCATCGAAAGTAGGAATGTTTAGTTAAGCATGTGGTAGAGTTGGCCATAATTTTGGTGTTGGACATCTAGGTGAGTGATATTAGTAGCACTTGGACAGAACGAACGAACATCCACCGAATGAGGCTCTAATACTGTTGTTAGTTTGATACATAATGAAGAAGGATTAAAGCATTGGTAATAGAAGATCGGTGGGGTGGCCGACTTTGGGGGAAAATCACACAAAATAGATGTGTGATTCTTTGAATTTATTTCTCAACCACCTCCCACCTTGCATCGTCACATGCCTTGCCTGAACAAGATAAAGGATGCTTACTTATTAACAAATGTAATCGATATATAAAACGTTGATAAATATGTGCAATTAATGTCTAAACCAAATTCAACTGGTAACACAAGCAAGCAGGACAAGTTTTGCTTCTTAGAAATGGGTTGCAACTCAGAGAAGCACTATCAAGACCTAGGGATAAGAATTAAGCATAAATCTACTGTTTATTTTTTCCCATTATTTGACGGTCTACATCTAGACCGTTAAATAATTCACTCCTTAGTATGGTTCTTAAATCTTTAAATTCTACTATAGAGGTGGTAATAGGATTGTATTTTCTAATAAAGTGTCATGATAATGATATCATCTTTACGGGCCCTCCTTTGATTTTCCAGTCACCATAATATTGTTGGTCAGTCTTGTAACCTTTCTTGTCAGCATTTTCAAATTCCCTTTTAAGAGATTGAAGTCTAACGGTGCATATCTTTATAGTGCCTTTGGAGTTCTTCTTATAATATGTCCCATGCCCTATTTGTAGACCCCCTCTGATGGTTCTCGGAATTATTATCTCCAAGAGTGCTTATTGAATGACATAGAGGCACTGTATCTTTCCCATTTACATCTCTTTCGGAGCCTTGTATCCTTTCTCCACAATGTCATGAATCTTGGGCCATCGATAAAGTAGTGATTTTAATACTCCTATGGTTATAATTATTTCCATCGAAAGTAGGAATGTTTAGTTAAGTACGTGGTAGAGTTGGCCATAATTTTGGTGTTGGACATCTTGGTGAGTGATGTTAGTAGCGCTTGGATAGAACAAACGAACATGCACCGAATGAGGCTCTAATACTGTTCTTAGTTTGATACATAATGAAGAAAGATTAAAGCATTGGTAATAGAAGATCGCTAAGGTGGCCGACTTTGGGGGAAAATCACACAAAATAGATGTGTGATTCTTTGAATTTATTTCTCAACCACCTCCCACCTTGCGTCGTCACATGCCTTGCTTGAACAAGATAAAGGATACTAACTTATTAACAAATGTGATCGACGTATAAAACGTTTGTTGACACCTAAATTTTGATTAACCGTTTTGTGATTAATTGCATAGAAAATTAGAGATCAAATTTTAACCCCTAAACAAAAATATTAAAATTGCATAGCATATAGTTTAATTCATATAGGTTAATTGTATTCCACATCGAACCGGCGGTGGCAAGTAAGCTGAAAATTCATCGTGTAAATCGAGCTCGAGCGCCGAGTGAAACTCAGGCTCACTCAAGAGATTGAGGGCCAAAATTCACAAGCCTAAAAGGCTTTGGTTATCTTAATTTGAGCTTAAATCAGCCCAAATTAATTTAGCCCATTTGGAATTAAAATAAAATTAAATGATAAAGCCTAAGTCTAAGTCCATTAGGACTAGGAAGCCCAGTCAATTAACCTAGGGTTGCAATATAAATATGTGTTTATATCCTTCAATGAAGGGGGGCTCTCATAATTTTCAGCGAACACAATTTCTGAGAGCAAGGGAGACACAAGTGAGCGAGAGTAAGAGTGAGAGGAGAAGACGGCCGCACGTGCCACGCTGCCCCTGCACCAATCGCTGTCGCGAGTGCCCGTGTCCCGTTCAAGCCCGTGCCGCCTCACGCCGCACCCTTTGCTCACGGCCAGACCTGTGGCCGTCTTATCCATTAGGTAAGAAACTTTATCCATTATCGTTTCAAATATTTAAATTCCTAATTCGAGTGATTTTGTTGTCTTTGGTTGGTTAGTAAATATATTTGAATGATGCATGGCATATTCGCAAGATTCGAAAAAATACACTAAGTTAGGAAATTCCCAACTTAACAACGTGTCGGGACGACTATCCGATCTCAACCATGAGATACGATACTCGGCGGCACGGAAAATTTTTATCCTGTTTGTAATTATTTGGATACGACAACAGATTTTATTTTGTTCCCAAATTCAAACGAATAGCCTTCCATCAATGTCCATAACCATATGGATATGATCGCCGGTTTATATCGTTTCCCTAATTCAAAGATAATAAAACAAATATTGCGTTTCGCGTGGATTGATTTTGATCGTGGTGATTATCTATCTATTTGATTTATTTCCTTTAAAAAGAAAATTCCAAAAAAAGATTAGCTAGGATTTGAATTGATCTTATTAGAAGATAATGATGCATGTTTAGGATGGGTTTAGAATAACTTTCTTTGAATAAGTCGATAAGATAACTTTTTAATTTAAATTAGGGATTAGAGTAATTTATTTCCTAGTTTAATTTAGATATTATCCCGATCTCGATGGTTCATTTTAGGGTAATTCTTGATTTCGAATTTTCATAAAAATACCAAAAAGAAGTCACTTTAGGATAGATTTAATTATTTTTTTAGAATAGATTGCATGTTAATTTAGGCCTTTTTTTTAATTCCGAATTTCATTGGAAAAGAACACATCGTTTTCCATCATTAGAATTAGGTCACGTCGTCGCATGTCCTATAGTTCGCATGTTAGGTTGCATTAATCGCATGTCATATTTTGCACTTCATTGCACATAGGTTAGTTTGCATTTTAATAAAGCGCAAACCCTAAAGAACACATTGAGTGCCTTGCTTTGTTAATTAGAAATCATGTTAGGATTGTCTGTGTGATTTTCTACTAACAATGCAGATGCTTGCGTTGCTTTAAGGTACGTCATTTCCCTAACCTTGCAATCTATTTACTATTTTCTTGGGTGTTAAATTGGTGGTTTGCGCACCCGCATGAATACCTTGCATGTTAGTGATTAGGTAATAAAATAGATCTAGACTGCCTGCATAAATATTTTTTGAAAAGAAAAGGTACCGAAAGGGCGTTAGACTAGATCTAGCGTAACCAAGTCCCCAAGCTTAGAATCTCTGGTTCGTAGGAATAAAACATATCTCTCTATGTTTTATTTAGGTTTCTAATCGACCTACCACAAATAGATTAGTGGCGACTCCAAGCATGAAAACTTTTACATGTTAAAAAAACTTAAACCCTAAGTTGCGAATCGGTAGGGCTTGGGAGGGCCCGAGTTAGGCTTAGTCTTAATAATCCATTAGCCTGAGAAATTTAGGTCGCGACAACGTTGATAAATATGTGCAATTAATGTCTAAACCAAATTCAACTAGTAACACAAGCAAGCAGGATAAGTTTTGCTTATTAAAAATGGGTTGCAACTCGAAGAAGCAGTATCAAGACCTGTGGATACCGAATTAAGCATAAATCCACTGTTTATTTTTTCCCATTAGTTGCAGTCCAATGAAAATTATTCTAAACCGTGACATTACTTGGATGAAGACCATGTCTACATCAAGACCGTCAGATAATTTAGTCCTTAATATGGTTTTTAAATCTTTAAATTCTTCTATAGGGGTGGTAATAAGATTGTATTTTTTTAATAAAGTGTTGTAATAATGATATCATCTTTATGGGCCCTCATTTGATTTTCCAGTCACCATAATATTGCTGGTCAGTTTTGTAATCTTTCATGTCAGCATTTTCGAATTCCTTTCCGAGAGATTAAAGTATAACATCTTCATAGTGCCTTTGGAGTTCTTCTTGTAATATGTCCCGTGCCCTATTTGCGGATCCCCTGTGATGGTTCTCGAAATTATTATCTCCGAGAGTGCGTATTAAATGATATAGAGGCATTGCATCTTCCCCACTTACATCTCTTTCGGAGCTGCATATCCTCTCTCCACAATGTCATGAATCTTGGGCCATCAAGAAAGTAGTGATTTTAATACTCTAGCAGTTATAGTTATTTCCATCGAAAGTAGGAATGCTTAGTAAGTATGAGGTAGAGTTTGTCATAATTTTGGTGTTGGATATCCAGGTGGGTGATGTTAGTAGCACTTGAATAGAACAAACCAATATCCACCGAGCGAGGCTCTAATACCCTTGTTTTTTTTTTGGTAAGTAGCTCTAATAGCCTTGTTAGTTTGATACATAATGAAGAAAGATTAAAACATTGGTAATAGAAAATTAGTGGGGTGGCCGATTTTGGGGGAAAATCACACAAAATAGATGTGTGATTCTTTGAATTTTTTACGCAACCATCTCCCACCTTGGGTCGTCACATGCCTTGCTTGGATGATGGTGCGCCAACATTTATAAAATCTCTCGATCGTCCTCAGTCTTCCTCAGTCATCCTCAGTGTTCACCAGGCCCTCGATCATCCTCATTCTTCACCAGTCGGAGAAGCAGAATGGCTGGCTTGGACAGTGTTGTCACCATAGTTCCTACTACGGGTCTGAACCAAATCGACCTGTCAAGCTCTGACCTTCAGCGATCGGCCTCTCTAGTGAAACAGGTATTCCATTCTCTTGACTTTTCTGCTATTTCAATTCGATTTCTATTCTTGAAACAAAGAAAACCGAGGTTTTGAATTGTGATGACACTGACGGACGAATCCAATCCATTGGCCTCAGGCTTGCACGGATTCTGGCTTTTTTTATGTCATCAATCACGGAATAAGCCAGGAGTTAATGGAGGAGGTCTTTGCTAAGAGCCGGCAGTTTTTTGGTCTTCCATTAACTGAAAAGATGAAACTATTAAGAAACGCAAAGAACAGAGGCTACAGTCCTCTCTTTGATCAGGTCCTAGATCCTCCCAATCAGATAAAAGGTTTGTGTTTTATGATCTGATTTGTTCCTTTTGGGTGTCAGGTTACTGAAGTTTTTGCTGCTTAAAGCAGATTTAGATGAATACCTGTTGATTTTTTATAGCTCCCTGTAACCACCTGTTTATCATCTTCGAAGATTAGTACTGATTCTATTGACCATTTATAGGAGATTACAGGGAGGGATACTTCTTAGGGGTGGAAGTACCAGAGGATGATCCTAATGCGCAGAAGCCTCATTTTGGACCAAACGTCTGGCCTTCTGAGGGTAAACAGTTACTTAATAGAGTCTCTTTCCAGCTTAAAAGTGTTGTCGATGATCACTACTTATTTTGGTTTCACTGTTGTATTTTCGCTAGATATATTGCCAGGGTGGAGGCAGACAATGGAGGAATTTCATAGTCAAGCATTGTGAGTACAGAGATCCTCTGTTTCATTGCATAGGGTCTTTAACTCAAAATCAGTTGACCTATGGATCCACTTATACCTCTAGAGTAATGCGTAGATAATCTATGTAGCAAGATTCAGTGTAATTTACTGGTATCAAAAGTGATGGTGGTCAATTTGGTAATATTCAGGAATGTGGCGAAAGTAGTTGCAAGGATCATTGCTCTAGCACTTGATCTGGAGGCTCATTTTTTTGATAAGCCAGAAATACTCAGCGAGCCTATTGCGGACTTGCGCTTGTTGCATTGCGAAGGTAGATTTTACTTCTCTAAACTACATAACAAAACCCCGCAATTCTTTCTTCACATCCGGTTGATATTCGTTTCATTGTTTAGGTGTAGTCTCTGATCCCTCTAAAGGAATATATGGAGTCGGGGCACATTCAGACTTTGGGTTTCTTACCTTGCTGGCGACAGATGATGTCTCAGGTCTCCAGGTATTTACTATTCTCCTATAAACCTGTTGGTGCAGACTTTATGCATAGTTTTGATGCATTGAACTTTTTAAACTATTTCAGATTTGCAAGAACAAAGATGCTAAACCTCAGACATGGGAATATGTGCAACCTTTGAAAGGGTAAAGTCCGCCTGAATTTCAATTGTGAATTTGAGATGATTATGTTAACAATCTCATAGGACTCCCGCGCATCATAGACATTCTGCAATTATTTTTGCGATTACCCTCTTTTGGTTGTTCAGTTCATTGCTTAGACTCATATTTGCATAATTATTTCAAATACTAGACAGAAGACTCTCATAATAATCCGGAAAAGTAACATTCTTTCCGTGACTATCTTGTACAGAGCATTCATAGTGAATCTTGGAGATATGCTAGAACGATGGAGCAATTGTATTTTCAGGTAATATGCTTTAATAAAAGTCTATATGAATAAATTGGAATTAGGAAAGCTTTGAAGATGAAGGTCAGAGATTTTCTTATGGCAGCCTGCTACAGATTGTGTAACCTGTCCCAAATTCCACCAGACTATCTTCTGTTGCACCCTTTTGGCTGTCGCTGATATTAGTGGCCCATTAGCAGTACAAGAGCATATGCTCTTGACACTGGTTAATTACTAGCTGAATTGCTTCGGAAAAGAAATCCTAGTTAAACGTAGTTATTGAAGACGGTATGTTTGGTAACCTATATAAATTTCTAAATAGAGTCCTCTTTATGAATGACAAACTATAATATTAGTATGCTAGTGCTTTTATCATCACTCAACTCTCATCGGTCAACTTTTGGATACTAATCTTTATATGTGTTCTGGGATTGCCAACACAAGATAAGGCTTAACCTGCATCATCATCATGTATGAAAACATGTTTAGTGATATACGAAATTAACTTTTCCCATGATTCTAATAGGTGTCCTGCAGTTCAAAATATTTAGCAAGGTCATTCTATATTGTTTCATTTGACTTGCTGGTGTTTTGCTTCTTTTTTGTTAAATCTATACTTTTGCTTTGTTTTTTCAATCAGGTCCACACTCCATCGAGTTATAGGGAATGGTCAAGAACGGTATTCTGTAAGGCCTTTTTGCTCTCTCTCTCTCTCTCTCTCTCTCTCTCTCTCACACACACACACACACACACACACACACATTTCTGCTCATATTTTAAAAAAAATTCAGCAAAAACCATTTAGACATTTTGAAGCTTTGTCCAATAAATTTATAAAGGGGCAGTAATAGGAAGATTAGAGTATAAGTGAAGCCAATCTTGGATTGTTTTTTTTTTTTTTGATAACCCAGGGAACCCCCGCACGGCCGATAGCCGGGGAGTAAACCCTGGGGGCGACACGTGCTAGCCACCACACACGTGCCACTGGTTAAGTCACCCTGCGGCGCCCGGGATTCGAACACTCAACCTTTTGCGAGAGGAAGAGTGCGCGCTCTAGCAGCGCCACCCAGGCGGGTGGTCAATCTTGGATTGTTGTAAGCTGATTCAGAAAATGATCCTAGGTTTTATATCGCGTTATAGTGGCAAGTCAATTGGACTTGAGATCACACGTTGGAAATTCCTCTCGTCTTGAGATTGTCTTCAGGCATGATCAACCTTAATTTCTGCAAGTGAAGCCTCATTGATTTTCCTTGCCTAGTTAGCATCTTTCACTCATTACCTTCTCCATTCTCAATGACTTTTTTTTGCTGATATCTCTGTTGAAGAAATCCTTACGCACATGTTCTCACAAAATGCAGATTGCATTCTTCATGGAGCCTAACCATGATTGTCTCGTCCAGTGCTTGCCAACATGCACGTCAGAAGAAAATCCTCCCAAGTAAGCTGTCATCCGCACATTAGTTACTTTACTATATATGAACAAGACGATGCTTGTCAGTTCTTAGTCCTAATATTCTTCTCCTCCCTGATTCAAATGACGTCTTATTGCATCGTGTTTGAGTGTCGATACTCTGCTTTGAACGTGCATGTCAAAGTGGATATTGCATGTCCAAGGATCATCCAAATGCATATGCTTCGATTTTTTGTTTGTGTTCTCGTGAGGCATTGATATGATCAACTGCTTGCTCGCATGCTCTCTTTACCGGGTTGGAACCTTTTCCTTTGGGGATTTGGGCGCTGTATTTGTAACAGCTACTCCAATAGTTATTAGACATGGTGCACATTAGCAAATTGATACCGGCAGCGAATCCTAAATTTGTTCAAAATTGCATCATGTGCAGGTTTCCTCCCATCCTATGTCAGACATATCTGTCCCAGAGGTTGGGCGACGTTCTTGCTGATTTGAAGGTGTACAAAAGAGGAGGAGAGTGAGAAGAGGCATCCATTTGATCCGAACTCCGCCGGTGGTAGATACATAAGCAATATACAACTGCACATGATGTTTATGCATGAAAGCAATAGTTATGTGGCTTGAGAACATTAGATTACTTGCCTCTATGATTTGGCTACTAAATTAGCTGTTTGTTTGGCCTTTTACGTGTGATCGTGTCCGGTCTGGACAGTTCTAAGAATCAAACCAGATGCAACACGGTTGAATGTCGGAGCATACCTCCGTTAAATACTTGCCAGAAAGCCTTATAAAATCTCCTAAACGTTATTTCATAGCCGTAGTTGCTCCGGAGCTATATAAGGTAGAAAGCACTTTACCACTTCTTAGCCCGAAAGAAAAGGGACAATTTGCACATGCAACTCTTTAAGAAAGGAAAACAAAAGTAAAATGCCACACACATGTCTAAGCACCAACTCTCGTGCGATCCAACGGACGAGTGATGGGTCCAACAACAGTTTCGGTAGATTGGAATATACATGCAACTTTCTGCATACTTGACTGGACGAGGTGGGCATGTCGCTAAGCCCACAAATGATTGAAAAGAACTTTCAGCGTATTTTGTATTTTGATTCCTGCGAATGCCATTGTTGTGTCTAGGCCTGCTCTTGGTGCTTGTAAGGATGATGTGAGGTCTTACGTTAGGGATTTGTTGACAAGAATGAAAATTTGTGACGCTGTCATGAAGAAGCAGGCTTTGATCGGTTTGTATGAAGTGCTGAATGAGGATGACAAGTATGTGAGGATAGTTGTGGAGGTTGGTGGCATTGTGAATGTGTTGGTGGGTGGTTTTCTTGATTTCTCGAAGGTGGCTGAGATTCAAGAAGAGCCTGTGAAGGTGGTTTTGGCGATTGCGAGGTTTGATTGGTGTAAGAGGGTGTTGGTCGGTGCAGGGATAAATTGGCCGCCGATTAGTGTTTTGGAGCGTGGGAGGGAAAAGGGCAAGGAAGGGTCCGCAAGGTGTTTGGTAAAAATGACGGAAAATGCGGATAACGCGTGGTCCGTGTCCGCTCATGGCGGAGTCGCGGCTTTGCTCAAAGTTTGTGCCAATGGCAAGTCGAAAGCAGAGTTGATTTGTCTTGCTCGTGGGTTGTTGAGAAATCTTGTTCCTCCCGAGGAAATTAAGAGGTCCACGGTTGAAGAAGGTGTGGTTTCGAGGTTTATCAAGCTTTCCCAATTGAAGGTTGACAATGTGCAGATAAGTGCCATGGAGTTCCTTCAGAACATAGCTTCCGAAGATGATTCGATTAGACAAAAGGCTCTTGAAATATAATGTTTTTCCAAACGGCAATAATCTCAAAATCTCTTTCTAATGTATTTTTTTAATTATAGTCTACTAAACTCAATTGCTTTCGCCAATATACTTTCACTGAAAACACTTTCTTAAAATAAGTTTTTAAACGTTAAGGTTTTTCCAAGTGCACTCCTAGTGACCTCGGTGAGTTTTTCCAAACGTTAAGGTTTATCTTCACCAGAGATAAAAGGGGTGGCGGGGGCACTGCCCCCTCCCCAAAACCCCAATTTTTACTTTATTTGTGTCACGCCCCGAACCCTGCGAGCGCGCAACATCCTGCAATGGTCATTATGATGCGACGTCCCAGGACGCGTCGCCGACCCAACATTTTATCTTTTGATTACGCATGCGGAAGCTAAACAAAGATTCACCCAGACAATAACAATAAACAAGGATAGATAGGAAAACGGTTTACAACATTGAAATCAAAACGCCATTTTAACATTTACTTGATTAACCCCTGGGAACATTTTTTTACAAGCCCACTTCAGGCATTTCCAAAAAGTCTACAAAAAGATGTCGGGCTGGGGTCAATCTACTTCACCAAAAGTTAGCTTCCACACACCCCGAACCATACTAGGTGCACTAGAGGTGGCCACGGGCCGGTTTTGGCCCGGAACCGGCCAGGAACCGGCCCGGTCAAACCCGGGCCCGGCCCGTTGACCGGGCCAACGGTTCGGAACCGGGACCGGCCCGTGGCATACGGGCCCGGTTCCGGTTCCATAAAAAATTGAACCGCGGTTCCGGGCCGGTTCTACGAAAAAAAAAAAAAAAAACCGCTGCTGCTGCTGCTGCAGGCTGCACGTGCACGCTGCAGCAGCAGCCCGTTGGGCCGTTGCCAGGCCCCTCCCTGGCAACGGCCCAACGGCCAAAAATAAAAAAAAAAAAAGAAAAACTGCAGCAGGGCATGCAGACGTGCAGGCCCTGCTGCAGCGGCCCGTTGGGGCGAGCAACGGCTACGCCCGTACGCCGGACGCCCCAACGGGCATTTGTAATTAAAAAAAAAAAGATATAACCGTTGCAATTTTACAACGGTTATATTTTATTTTTTTAATTCTAAATTTTCTTCTATTTTTTTCCTATAAATTCTCTCAAATTCTCACAATACACACACAATTCTCTCAAATTCTCTTCTCTCAAGTCTCAAATTTTCTCAATACTCAAAATTCTCTCAAATTCTCTGAAATTCTCTCAATTTTCTCAATCCACGCAATTTTTTCTTAATTCTCCCAATTAATCCGCTCAATTCTCTCAATCCATTCGAAAAATGGCAAGTGGAAGTCGAGTGTCAACTGACAAAGGTAAGAATATCGCGACGGAATCCCATCATTTTTTTTATCCTCGTGAATATGCAGATTTTCAAAATGATGAAATCAACATTTTTCCTGATGTGGAGCACGTCCCGACGCAAGAAAGTTTTCATCCTCCTGCCGAAATATCTACAACAAAGGAAGCGGAACGGGAATTTACATCTGACATTTGGAATCACTTCACGAAAGTGGAAAGGTTTGATATCGGTCAAAAAAGGTATGATATAATTTGTAAATATTGTGGAAAAATATATAAACATACAGGTGGACAAGGATATGGAACATTTAAACGACATCTTAGAAGCAAACATCCAACCGAAACGGGAATCGATATCGGGCAACAACAAATTTCCGGGTACGTCAATCCTAACACTTCCCCTTTATTTCGTTTTAATGAAAAAACTTATAAGGAAGAATTAGGCAAATTTATTTCCGTTGAGCATTTAGCATTTAATTTTGGAGAAAGATTTGGTTTTAATGAATTTGTACAAAAAGCATGTGCTCCACAAGCAAAACGTGTTCCTAGAAATTCAATTAAACGAGTAATTAAAGATCTTTACAAAAATGGAAAAAAAGATTTAAAAAACTTTTTTATGCAATTTAATGGATACGTGCATATAGGTAGTGATATTTGGAGTGATCCTTGGCAAAATCATTCTTACATGGGCATAACATGTCATTGGATAGATGACGAGTGGACTATTCAAAAAAGAATTATTGCATTTAGAGTTTTCGATGATCATCATACGGCAAATAATATTTATAGAATAATTAGGCAAGTTTTAGAAGAATATTATTTGCTTAACAAAACTTTTTCAATTGGTTTTGATAATGCCGCAGCAAATACCGCTTCAATTGCCGAGTTAGAAAATATTTGTAAACCTGCTTTTGGTGGAAAATTTTTTCACATTAGATGTGCTTGTCATGTTTTAAATTTATGTGTACAAGATGGTTTGAAAACTCTTGATATTTTTCTTCAACCAATAAAAACGGCGATTCAATTTTTATGGAAACATCCCAAAAAAATGAAAGAATGGGGTCAATTTTGTAGAGAAAATCAGGCAAAGCCAAAAAAATTTTCAAGAGATGTTCCAACTCGTTGGAATTCTACTTTCCACTTGCTTAATGAATCTTTACCATATAAAGATTTATTGTGCATTCATTTCTAATAATATACCTCATATTAATTTATACCCACAAGAGTGGCATATTTGCCAAAAAATTTTAGATGTTTTAAAGGTTTTTAATGATGCAACTTATACTTTGTCCGGTGTTTATTATCCTACTACACATTTATTTTTAGTAGAGTGTACTAATATTGTCGGAACTTTTGATGAATATGAAAATAATGTTGAATTACAACATACTATAGTTGCAATGAAAATGAGATGGCTTCATTATTATAGTGAAATTCTCATGATTTATTTAGTTGCTTGTGTTTTTGATCCACGTTACAAATTGGATGGCTTAAATGATTTTTTGCGTGTATATTATCAATGTTTACATTATGACACGCCAAATATTACAACCATCGTACGTGAGGTTAAAAACGTAATAATAGAATTATATAATGAATTTTATACTAAATATAATTTAGGTGATATTGGATCTTCTCAATCTACGGAGATACAAAATGACAATACAGGTAAAATTAGTAGAGGGTACAAACTTTTATTACATAGACAAAAAAAACAAAAGGGAGTAATGGGAAATATTTCTGAATTAGAGAATTATCTAACCATTTTATTTGAGTTTATTGAAGCCGAAGGTGGTACAGATTTTTTAATTTTGGATTGGTGGAAGAGGCACGCAAGCCAATACCCAATCCTTTCTCTTATTGCAAAACAGATTTTTTCAACCCCTTGTTCCACAGTTGCGGTCGAACAAGCATTCAGTGCCGGAGGTAATATTTTGAACGAACATCGTTCAAGATTAGATCCAGAATCAGTGGAGATGCAAGCTTGTGTTGCTGATTGGACGAAGGCTCAATACCGGCAACAAGAGATAGATCGGAATAATGAATCCGAATTCTTTAACGACGGAGATATTACCGCTACCAGTATCGGTACTGAAACGGGTAGTGACGATTGAGGGTAAAAGAACTATTGGAGTTGGCAAATATTTCGGGAACTCTTGTTTCTCATACCGGGTACGCCCACGTGAGCTTAGGGAAACCGAAATATAATCCGACGATATGTGACCTTTGGTCCCCTACGCACGGAATGCTTAGGTTTTGGGATGATTTTAGGGTATATATATTGTACTCCTTTTTTTTAAGATCGTTGTAACGAATTGTAACGTGCTTAATGATAATTTATTAAGTTGAAGCCCTCTCTTTCTCTCTTGTCTTTTTGTCATCAAATTTGAGTACAATTTGTATTTTAATCACAATTTATATTGAATAATGTTCTATCACAATTCACAAGAATAGTATTTTTTAAATTTTTTTTATTTTCATTTCTGTTTTTCTTCTTTTTCTTTTCCTTTTCTGTTTTTCCTTTTTCTCTTTTGTCTTTTTTTCTTGTTTCTGTTTTTTAAAATTATAATTTATATTATAATTTTTTTTCTTCCTCCGCGGCCGGCCATGGCCGGGGCCGGCGCGGAGGTCGCCGGCATCGGGCGAGAGCCGCCCTCGCCGGCGTCGGGCGAGGGCGGCCCTCACCTGGGCTGGGCGAGGCCGGCCTCGCCCGACGCCGGCGAGGTCGAGCCTCGCCAGATCTAGCGAGGCTCGACCTCGCCGGCGTCGGGCGAGGCTCGACCTCGCGACGCCAGCGTCGGGCGAGGTCGGCCTCGCCCAGCCCCGGCGAGGGCCGGCCTCGCCCAGCGCCAGGCGAGGCTCGGCCTCGCCCGACGCCGGCGAGGTCGAGCCTCGCCAGATCTAGCGAGGCTCGACCTCGCCGGCGTCGGGCGAGGCTCGACCTCGCCGGCGTCGGGCGAGGCTCGACCTCGCCGGCGTCGGGCGAGGTCGGCCTCGCCCAGCCCAGGCGAGGGCCGGCCTCGCCCGACGCCGGCGAGGGCCGCCTCGCCTGAGGCCGCCGACCTCCGCGCCGACCCCGGCTATGGCCGGCCGCGGAGGAAGAAAAAAAAAAGAAAACGAAAAGGAAAAGAAAAAAAATAGAAAAAAAATCGGAACCGGCCCTGAACCGGACGGTTCAGACCCGGAACCGGAACCGCCAGAGGAGGTTCCGGTTCCGGTTCACACTTGGCCACGAACCGGAACCGCCGGTTCCGAACCGTGGCCACCACTAAGGTGCACCAACATGCTAAGGGCCTGAAAAAAAATTTAACAACCACAAATGAGATAAAATCTCAATAAGTTAACGCCTAAGCCCCGTTTAGAAGGTCAACTCACCTCGGGGGTCCCTAATTACGCGACCCTACACAAATCATTAACCAACCATAGGCAACCTTACCTTGCCTTGGCACACACATTATGCATAACATAGATAGTCATATGGCACAATAATGCATCATACATATCACATACCCAGAACGCGTAATGAGATTTCTCATGCATCAATGCATCACAGTCGCGCGTGTCTCGATTATAAGGTAGAATCCACTTGGGCACGTCCCATACCATGCCTAGCAGTTTCTACCCCATAATCAAGCACTATGCATCACACGTATTCCATTTATTACGCCCCCTCGAGGCCACTACTCATCAAGCGATCTGCAGCAAGATGGCAGTTTTCCGATAAAAACCGGGCTCCGTCCCACCCCATTGGGCACGGCTACGTCAAACGATCTACAGTAAGATGGCATTCCAATACGGCAACATCAAACGATCTACAGTAAGATGGTATCCCGTAAGGAGCATTGAGTCCGGCCTCGGGCCGCAACAAGGCATCCGGAGTATCGGCAATCCAGATAATCTCCAGGCATCCGATAAATCGAGTATTGTCAAGCGATCTACAGCAAGACCCCGATAAATCAGGCATCGTCAAGCGATCTATAGCAAGACGGCTCCGACGTGTGACCACACGAGCACACAAGCATTCCGGCCAATTATTATCTTTTCAATTAGCCAATGCATACATGAATCGTGCTCACTTCATGCTACACAACAATAACAAGTGGTCACACAAGCAAACGGTGAATCGACTTTGTGAACCTCATTTTAAAACATGAATTTACAAAAGCATTCGACATCAGATCAATGCCAAATAAACATCATTAAAATGCTAGATAAGGGTGGTTACTGTTTCCAGTAAGTCAGAAATCAAAAACCAATGCTTTCAAATAAGAACCAGCAGATCATGGAAATCTAGTAAAACTGGACAGATTTGCATGATTTGGGAAATCAATCTCAAAGGCATAGCAAATGGTTTCCAAAAATTATAAGATTCGAATATGTTATAAACAAGACCTTCACAAATATTTTCCATGAAGAACACAATCCCAAAATCCTTATTTAATGATCACTTTTAATGGCTAAAAAACAAACCGGAACTGGTCCGCCGAAACAGGGGAAATGAACCATGAGAAACACTCGTTTGACAAACCAAATCCTTTCAAAACACTTTGAAATTTTTATACATTGTAGACATGGATTGTTTTTACAAATCTTGTGAAGGAAGTATGGCCGAAATAGAACTGGAAATTTTTATAAAAATATGAGAAGGCACGAAGGTCACGGAATCTACAGTATAAAACAGTTCTGATTCGGTAAGAAATTGGACCTTCGTGTAACCCATTTGAGCTCAGAAAAATCTGAAATTTAAGTATGTTATAGATCAAGATCTTGTGAACAACTTTTATGAGGAACACTTTTCAAGATTCTAACCACAAAATGCTTTATAAAAATGGAAAACCAGAGACATACAGTAGAATCAGTTCTGAAATCAAGATAAAAACTCCAGGAAACACCTTCAACTTTGAGATTCACCACTTCTCAGCCATGAAAATACCACACCAAGAGTTCAAATCAACATCCAACGTCTACTTCAACTTAGTCTAGCCATCAAGACTCGCCAACGCTCATTTTAGAAGTTTAAAAACACTAAAACAATCACTAGCTAAACTACCCAATGCAAGTTGAACATCCTAAACAAGGGATTAGATGTTAACTTACTCGTCTAAAAACGACGACAATGCGAGGACGATGGCAACGACACGAGTTGTCCGTGGTGGCCTCGGCTTGACACGGCAAGCGGCAAACGACGGTGAACGGCACACGGCGATCTACGGGCTCAAGGGTGGTGGCGTGAGGGTGTTGGTGGGTTGACGGCGGTGGTGGGGTGCTTCGGTCGAGAGAGAGGGAGAGAGAGAGAATAAGAGAGAAAGTGAGGAGAGAGAGAAATAGGGTTTAAATTTAAATCAAGATCAATGGTTGAGATTTCTTCTTGATGTCCAAGCAAAGATCAAGGGCTAGGATGTGTTCTTGATGCCCAAGTAAAGATCAAGGGCTAAGATCAAGCCTTGCTCTGCAAGTTTAATCCGATGGCCAAGATCAAGCCTTGCTCTCTAAGTTTAATCCAACGGCCAAGATTTAATCTAACAAAGAGGTTTCTAGAAGGGCAAGTTAGAAATAAATTCTCGATAGCCAATTCGTAAAAATTATGAGGCGACGTCCTATAGTTTAGGTGTGATATCCTTGAGCACTCGACACGCGAAATCGGATCATAATTCGTGGCTGAAATCGATCAATCACAACTATAATTTATCTCGAACTAACGGGCGGCTGTTAGAAATAAATTCTTCGATAGCCTTTCCCCTTTGGTTAGTATTCCCTGGGTGATCAAGCCAGAGCGAGAATTAATTAATAGAGCGTCGATGAAATCACCATTTCATAAATCACCAAATTTGATCGAATTTTCAGGATATCACAATTTGTTTAACTTATTATTCACACAAACGACTTTGTTTCGGGTTTTAACGAGTTCGGTCCGCTAATTAACGGTCACATAGACAAATAAGTAATAAAAAAGTCACCTTGAACTTTTCAATCCAATTACAGCTAATGGAGGGACTAAAGAAGACCATCAAGTTATAAGACTTAAATGCTCGAAAGGAAAGTTGTAGGACAAAATCCGGATTGATACAAGATCTAGGACTATTGTTGTAATTGTCCCTCTTTTGTTATATGTTATTGTAAACTGACCAACGATTACTAATAAATCTAAATAAATCTATATAATATAAAGTTCTTAGGTGCGCTTGGAGCACGACATAATCATTCATCCAAATCAACCATGCACTATTTACTGTCATAAATTGGGAGGTAACATAAGCAAAATACAATACTCACCATTAGATGGACGGAAAAATCGTGACTCGGAGTGCGTGAAAGGTACACTCATAAAAATGGTACCCATAGAGTCAGTGTGAGTGGTAAAGAATATTGTATAATATGCTTTGGAATACTTTTGTCATAAGGCATGAGGTCCTAAGGACATTGGAGTTGATTTTATCGCTCTCTATTGCACTATTTATGTTCCACTGAGCATGATGGTTAGAGCTGTCAAAATAGGTCTCGGACCCATATTTTAACTCATATTTAACCAAACGGGTCACATATGGATTGGGTAAAATTCAATATATGGGATCAAATGGATTCAAGGGAGCAAAGCCAATCTAGTAATAGGTTTGGAAGAAAGCCACTGTTAGCCCATTTGATTAACTAGCGAATACAAAGATCCAACGCTCATCATCAGCCCACGTCCCACCAGAGAGGGATCGTCCACCTTCCTTAGCGCCGCGTGCAGCACCACCACCACGACACCGATCAGGATCGCCACCAGGATGGTCAACGTCCCGTGCGTAAGCAGCGAGAACACGATCGTCAGCATCGACATCACAATCAAGATCACGAGTTGGTCAATCGTCCGATTGAAGACTATGGGCGAGATCGAGTGCTAGCGCAGCCTGAGAAAGAGGATGAGGAGGAGGAATATGAAGTTGTTGGTGCGGAAGAAGGAGATGTTGGTTCGGGCACTAGAGGCCACATCGGAGAAGTTGGAGAGAAGCCTAATGGAACGAACTTCGAGCATGAGCTTCATGGGGCTCTTCATCAAAGCAGCTCACCTCATTCTCCTCCGGCAACGGGGCTGCCCCCTTGCTGCACAGTTTGGGCGGTCTCGAAGTGGCAGATCTCGGTGTTAAGCGGTAGCTCTGTCAAGATGATGTTCGAGCTATTGACAATACCAATCCAGACCCGCCGCCGGTGTCCCAGCCGTAGAGGTCGCAAGCCAGGAGGAGGAGAGGCTGCCAAAGAGGAAGTTGTTGGTGGCATTGGTAGCGAGGTGGAGGTCTGAGAGGCCGATGGCGTTGACTCTGTGGTCGAGTGTAACATCCTGAATTTTGACCCGTTACCGGGACCAATAAAGTGTATATTAATTCTTGTTTGGTTTTAGTAAGTCTCACCCGGACTTGATCAATCACGGGATACTAACCAAATGGGAAAGGCTAAATAGGAACAGGTACGTGGACCGAGGACCCGATCGCGTTTGAGTGCCGAGTTCGAGAAACGTCGAGGGAATATTTTGAACCAATATGGGCTGATCTTAGGAAAATGACGGATTGATATAGTCAGTAACGTACGATCGGATCGCGGGTGATTCCGCACGACCGAAAGTATGCCTGACCAATGAATTCCGATTTTAATCCAAATGATCGCGACCCCCAGTGCTAGTGATAATTCTCCTCGTTCTCTCAAAAATGAGGCCATCACGACTCGGACAATCCTAGGTCGATACGCGTAACACCTAACCAACCGCCCGTTAGCGAGAGGCCCTAAGACTTCAAAACGAGTTATTTTGATCGCAATATTGAGCCCGAAATTCGATATTAAAATTTTAAGGGTAATTACCACTATTTTGCAAGACGGATGTCATTTATAGTGGCCACACATGTTTGGGAGTAATACGGATGAAAACGGAAATTTCGACAGAAATCGGAAAAATAATATTATTTTATTCTCGAAACTTTACAGTCGATTTTTGGGGGCTTAAAAAGTGAATTTCGCAATTCCGACACCATATTATGTTGGCCACGCACATATGGAACGCGTATGTGCGAAAATTGAAATTTTGACCCGGGACCGAAAAATTACCGAAATGCCCTTGGACCCATTTTTGGTAATTCCGAATTTTGAATTTAATTAGGGGACTAACTAAGGTGAGTTAGAGCTAAACCAGGTCTGGTCAGCTTGGGTTAAGGACCAATGACCATTTTACCCCTAAATAATTGGATAAGAAGGAATTATAGCCATTGGATCAAGGGCAAAATTATCCAAATGGCCAAGATTTTGACACTTGGAATCCACCCACACCTTATTGACTCACTTTGACCAGACCCTCTCTCTCTCCTCTCAGTTTATTCGGCCAAATCCCCCGAGAATTCCTTTCTTCTTTCCCGTTTCTGTTCTGCAGTTCCGTTTCTGCTTGTTCTGGTACTGCTCACGTCGGAACAGTACCAGCTGGCCACCATTCAGCACCACCAGCAGCCACTCTCGCCTCTGTACAGCCACCACAGTCCCATTTCCAGCTTTGAACGGAAGAAAACAGCAGCAAATCGCCGTTCCCATCATCACCGCGGACCACCGGCTTGCACCCGGAACACCGTCGTCGATCCTTACCGCGCGTTGCTGATCGACCGCCCGTTCCCGTCGTCCCGAGTCGCTAATAGGCGAGTATAAACCCCTAAGCCCCTAATTAGTTTAATTGTGCATTTTTAGGGGTTAATTAGGACTAATTGAGGATTAATTGGGTTTAATCGTGTGTGGGATGTTTTGTATGGGTCATTAGGACCTAATGAGATGATTTAATGGTGGATTAAGGCCCAAAACAGCCCTTGTTCTGGTACTGTTCACAAAGTACCGAAAATGTGCAATTTTGTCTAAGTTTTGCACTAATTGAATTCAATGATTCAAGGCTTGGAATTAGACAATTAAAGTGTTAATTAGGCTCATTTGAGGCTTAATTATGTGTATTTGGGGGTTGGATGTTTAGGGGAGGTGATTAGGCCTTAATGAGATGGTTTAAAGGTGGTTTATTGCCTAAATGCAAATCTGGTCTGGTACTGTTCATACAGTACCGAATTTGTGTAAAATTTGTCTAAGTGTGACACTAATTGAGTTCAAGTGTTAATGACTTGGAATTGAACTTTTTAGGGGTTAATTAAGCTTATTTGAGGCTTAATTATGTATATTTGATGGTTGGGTGATTACAGTACTTGATTAAAGCTTAATGGAATGGTTTAAACATGGTTTAAGGCTTATTTGGTGTTAAAACCTGGTACTGTTTATTCAGTACCGAAAATGCCTAATTTGTGCCCAAGTTGAATATTCTAAGAATAATGGACAATTGACAAGAATTTAGGCATTTTTTAGGAGATGATTAGGACGTGTATAAATCCTATCGAATGACCCCGAAGTGGTGAGAGCGATTATTGAGATTGAATTGCCCAAGGCGGGCCTTTAGCGCATTGAGTTACTTTGAAATGAATGCACGGAATGAGTGTTGAAATTTATTGAACTAGAGGGGTGACGAATTGATGGTGCCAAGGGTGCGTTAAATTCCTTGGCTTGGTAAATAACTGTATTCGGCAGATGGCTTGGGTATTGGCATGAATTTCTGAGTATATGATTTGTATGCAATGTGGTGATTGATTGGGAATTGAGTGCAACAATGCGCATACCTGAGATTTATTTAATCGTGGCCTACGGGTCGATTTATCAAACTGTTGGCCTTCGAGTCGGGCCTACGGGTCGTTATAATCTCTTATGACCTTCGGGTCGGGCCTACGGGTCGTTATAATCAATTGTGGGCCTTCGGGTCGGGCCTATGGGTCGTTATAATCAATTGTGGGCCTTCGGGTCGTTATAATTGTGCATGATTCATAATGAATTTAAATGTCTAACCTGCAGGGCTGAAATAATATATTGGTCTGTGAGCTCGGAGTGAAAATTTATGTTGTTTTACTGGTTCATATTTTGATGCGTTTTATTTACCCATATGGAGGTGCACTTTAGCCTAGTTTAGGATTAGGGGTTGTTACTTGCTGAGTTTTTCTCACGGTTGTGGTAAAATCGACTTTTCATATCCCCGACCATGAATTTCGATGATGCACCGTTACGCTTTGGGATTCCCCACCATATAGAGCGTACGCTGACCGTGCACCCCGTGGGGAATGGGGAAAAGTACTACAGACACTATACTTTAGTATGGGTAGACGTAGGCTTACCTCACTTTGAGACTCACGAGTACCTAGCCTGGTGTTTTCGGGATCGTTTTGGAGACGAGTTCGGTTCCATCAGGTCCGCCGATGTCCTGTTTGTGGGAGAGGGTCAGCTAGATATTCAGTGCCCAGACAGTGATGTAGTAGATGTTGATATGGATGGCAGTCCTGACTTTGAGGTTGAGTACGAGATTGTGGAAGAGGAGGAAGAGCACGAGGAGATTGGTGGATTAGCCTTTGAGCCGGAGGTAGTTGATTCAGCTCCAGAGCAGGCAGATGCTAAAGCCCCTGAGCCTATGGACATAGACGAGTACGAGGAGCAGGACCCTGAGCCAGAGACAGAGTCGGAGGCCATGAGTTCAGAGGAGGGCCTAGAGCAATTCGAGAATTCTTCGGAGTCGTCGGATTCTGATCCCGACTGGGTACAGTAGGTTAGATATCAGTATAGGAGTGAGGGCCGACATTTTTTGACTGTAGCCCTCCGGTAGTTAGTTTGATACCCCTAGGTCACCGATCCCTTTTTGCTCGTGGCCCTTTTGATGTACTTTTTGTTTATAAATGGATAATGTATATAAAGGTTTAATCGATCGTAATTTGTTATCTCTTGCTATTCATGGTTGCTTTCTAATTGTCTGGGTGTATATATATATATATATATATATATATATGTCATTATCTGTATATATATATATTATTTATTATATATACGTCGTTTCCGCATGTGGCGTCTTTTCTCTGATTTGGGTTTTCGGGTCGGTGACGTAACCTGGGGACGTCGCACCACATTTCGACCTATACGCGGATGTTCATCCTTCGTAGGGTACGGGGCGTGACATCGAGTACTAACCTTGTTCTTATCAAAGGACTAACTAAGCAATGGATCAACAAGAATCCTAAACGACAATGGAAAATAAGATAAATGATTCATGAGTTTTGGACCAATGTGCATTGCCGTCCCTAAATTTTTAATTTTTGCAATATGATCTTTGAACTTACCCACTGTGCAATGTCGCTCCTCAACTTTTAATTTGTTCGA
The DNA here is from genome assembly GCA_031216405.1 of Syzygium malaccense. Taxonomy (NCBI): domain Eukaryota; kingdom Viridiplantae; phylum Streptophyta; class Magnoliopsida; order Myrtales; family Myrtaceae; genus Syzygium; species Syzygium malaccense. The sequence continues at coordinate 5,795,728 of CM062256.1, read as the reverse complement.
TGTATCCTTGAACTCTGCGAAAATTAGCTGTTTCTAGGGCACCGATTACCCTTTCATCCCCAAATTTCACTCTGCAACACATTCTTCATCAATTCCCCTCTCTCTCTCTCTCTCTCTCTCTCTCTCTCTCTCTCTCTCTCTCTCTCTCTCTCTCTCTCTCTCTCTGATTCGATCTACTCCAGAAGCCACAATGCCTCAGCGACACTTGAAGAACAACAACGACCTCGCGTTCTTTACGTATGACGAGTAGCGGAAGCTCGGGTATGGCACCCAGAAGGAGCGGCTCGGCAGGGACTCGATCAAGCCCTTCGACGCCTGCTATCTCTGCCTCAAGCCCTTCATATAGACCCCCTGTGTTGCCACAAGGGCCACGTGTTTTTTTTTTGCAAGGAGTGCATTCTCGAGTGCCTCTTGGCCCAGGAGAAGGATACATCCAAAGGTGCAACTCTGATATTGGTTCGTGTGTAATTTGTTGATATGATTCGAGGTGAATTCTGTGTGCTGAGCTGATTGATTTTGCTTCTTCTTTTTCATGGTGTTTGTGTGGATTTGTCCGAGTTCGTCGATGGCATGTGCATGGTTCTCGTCAAATTAGGGATTAAAGTGGAATAGTATTTGGGTTTTGGGCATTTAGTGTCCTTAAGGGGTTTTCAGAGGTGCGACGCGTTCTGACGGGTCAAAGTCAAATACCAAACTGATGCTACTGCTGATACACCGGGATGGTTGAATTCTTCTTGAATCCATACTTTTCGTGCAGTAGGGATCTTTTCTTGGCATAGATGGTATTTGAACGGTTTGGGCATGAGACTTGAAGCTTGGTTGATGACTTCAAGCAAGTTGGTTGAGATATCGAACCATATCAGTCCAGTTGAAACTCTCGCAACGGAGGCCGTTTTGTCGGCAATTCTTATTTCGATGTTAATATGAGCATGCTACCCTCTCTTTTTCTTCCCCTTTTGAATTTGAGGGGAAGGTGCTGCTGCTTTGGCAACTTACTAGAGGTTTTCGGTCCCCATGATGGGTCTTTTCCGGGTAGGAGCTTAATTGTTCTAGCAATCGGAGTCCTGAACTGTTGGTTATCTGAGCCTTTGGGCGTGGGCATTTCTTGGCATGTCGAAGGTTGTTGACCTGGTCATGTCATAATTTTGAAAGAGCATATCCCTTTTCCATCTCTGTTCATCTGTGCCACTGTGTGTGCATGGACTTTCACGTGAGAAAGCAGTTTGCAGAGGCTGGAGGAAACAAGAAGGCATGTGTTATTGGAGGGACTGGTTTCGTGGCTTCTTTGCTGATCAATCTTTCGCTTGAGAAGGGCTATGCTTTGAATACCACCGTTAGGGACCCAAGTCGATCTCTCTCCTACTTTTCTCTTCTAAAAAACATATGGAAATCAAGTATTTCCTCCATCTGCTTGGTCCGTTGGTACAGGTGAATGCTCTGTTTTGATGGCATATTCCTTCATTGTTTGCTGTTTAGTTCCTTGCAGTTAGACCCCCGTCTGTTTGAGAAAAAGCCAATTTACCCTCCAAAGCGATGCGCAATTTCATTTCGCTCCCTGTTCACTAACTTTCCCCAATTCGCCTATGGATGAAACCAAGTTCCTCCATTTAGCTCAATCTGAGCGGCCCGACCCATGTTGTCATGACTATAGTGCGTGTTTCGCGTGATCTACGAGAACGGAATGCGCAGTAAAATTGGCGGCGATCTAGTTTTGAAAGAAGAGGAAAGAATTTTCATGCTGGTGGTTCTCAATTGGATCTTTGATTCCTCGTTTCGACATATTGCTCGGCAAAAATTTTCAAGAATCCCTTCAAATGTGCTCGAGTTTTTAAAGTTCTCCTTAGATTTTAGCAACAGAGTGGATTTTGTTTCAAAATACGTTTAGGGTGCGCTTGTTTCTCAAAAAACTCATCTAGAAAGCACTTTCCGGGAATACGGTTATTTCCTTTGTTTGGTGATATATGATCGAAATTGTTTTTTGATATTTGGATTTCATTAGAAAATGATTTCAATCTCATGAATTTATCTATGGCAAAAAAATAACTAAAAATTTTTAATAAATTTTATTTTTTATTATTTTAAAAAAATCGAAATTTTAATTATTTTTTAGTTCTATTTTTTCTCTTTTTTTATTTTTTCTTTTCGTTTTAAAAAAATTTGAATTGGTAATTATTTTTAATTTTCTTTTCTTTTTTCTCTTCTTTCCTTTTTTTTCTCCTCCTTCATGTGTCGCAATTGTCCGGCGACGGCCACGGGCGAGCACGGGCTGGCCGGCCAAGGTCGAGTCACAAGCTTACTAGCCTGGGCCGTGCCCGAGCTCGTCGGCATTAGCAAAGCTCGCTCGCCTGGATTAGCTAAGCCTCGAGCTCGCTGGCCTGCATCTTGGCTGGGTGCTGGGCTGCCGGCCGTTACCAAGCACGCAGCTGGTGGAGGATGGAGGAAGGAAAAGAGAGAAAAGAGAGAAAAAAAAAAGCTAAAGAAAGAAGAAAAAAGAAAAGAAAAGAAAAAAGAAAGAAAGAAAAGAAGAGAGAAGAAAAAATTAAATATAATAAAAAATTCGATTTAAAAAAATTAATGAAAAATTTGATTTTTTTAAAAAAATATTTTATAAGAATAATTTCATTAATTAAGGGCCCGTGCACGGTCTTTGTGGTCTCGACTAGAGATCGAGCATCGGGAGTCGAGCATGGCTTGAGGCGGACATGAGGGGTTCGGGCCTAGCCTTGATGATCCCGAGTGAGGCGGGTGAGCTCGGCCTCGCTGGCCCGTGCTTGTGACTGGCTTCACGACCGGCAAAGGGAGGAAGAAGGAAAAAGAAAATGAAAAAAAAGAAAAAAGAAAATATTAACAAATTCAAACTGAACAATTCCAGAAAGTGTTTTCACCTTCTTAGAATAGGAAATTCACTTTCCTACTTTTATACATGAATGTTTTCATTGATTGGAAAGTATTTTCATTTGACTTATCGTTTTTTGCGAACTAGATGGGTGAAAGTCTGCAAAATGGATTTCCGGAAAATACTTTCCCTCAAACAAACAAACCCTTAAATTCGAGATATTTACATCAAAAGTCCCCCTAAGCTCATCGCCAACAAAATGAATGGCTAGCCGACATATAATTGCTTGTCACCTGAATGTGTCCCACGATTACAAGGCGCATTTTTGTTCAAAATAAAAAATAGAAGTAAACCTTAGAGAGAAAGAGGTTGAGCGACCATGGTGCTTGGGTCCCCGGAGAAGGTCCGGCATCTCTTGTCAAGCTCAAGCGAACTGGGCCGCCGTCCTTGCCATCACCACAACCTTACTAAGATTAATCTACTCCATTTTGAAGAAAATTAGGACTTGGTGAGAGAGAGAGAGAGAGAGAGAGAGAGAGAGAGAGAGAGAGAGAGAGAGAGAGAGAGAGAGAGAGAGAGAGAGAGAGAGAGAGAGAGAGAGAGAGAGAGAGAGAGAGAGAGAGAGAGAGAGAGAGAGAGAGAGGCTAAAACTGTAACTGGACGTCCATTGAATTGGTTGATTTATTATGAATTTGTCACATTTTAGTCCTATGATTGCTAGGCTATAGCGGCACATGGTGGCAAAGATTCCTTCGTGAACAAGATAAAGGATACTTACTTATAAACCCATAATTGATGTATAAAACATTTATAATTATGTGCAAAACTAAATTCAACTGGTAACACAAGCAAGCAAGATGAGTTTTGCTTATTACAAATGGGTTACAACTCGGAGAAGCACTATCAAGACCTAGGGATACAGAATTAAGCATAAATCTATTGTTTAGTTTTTCCTATTAGTTGCAGTCCAATGAAAATTATACAAGACCGTGACATTACTTGGATGGAGAACATATCAATTAATTCACTCCTCAATATGGTTCTCAAATCTTTAAATTATTATATAGAGGTGGCAATAAGATTGTATTTTCTAGTAAAGGGTCGTTATAGTGATATCATCTTTATGAGCCCTCATTTGATTTTTTTAGTCACCATAATATTGTTGGTTAGTCTTGTAATCTTTCATGTCATCTTTTTCGAATTCCCCTATGAGAGATTGAAGTTGGTGTGTATCTTTATAGTGCCTTTGGAGTTCTTCTTATAATATGTCCCTTGCCCTATTTGCGGACCCCCTCCGATGGCTCTCGGAATTATTATCTCCGAGAGTGCTTATTGAATGACATAGAGGCAATGCATCTTTCCCATTTACTTCTCTTTCGGAGCCGTATATCCTTTCTTCGCAATGTCATGAATCTTGGGCCATCAAGAAAGTATTGATTTTAATATGCCAGTAGTTATAGTTATTTCCATCGAAAGTAGGAATGTTTAGTATAAGTATGAGGTAAAGTTGGCCATAATTTTGGTGTCAGATATCTGGGTGGGTGATGTTAATAGCACTTGGATAGAACAAACTAATATTCACCGAATGTGGCTCTAAAACCATTGTTAGTTTGATAAATAATGAAGAAAGATTAAAACATTGGTCATAGAAGATTAGTGGGTGGCCAATTTTGGGGGAAGATCACACAAAATAGATGTGTGATTCTTTAAATTTATTACTCAACCACCTCCCACCTAATTTCAATTGCGTTGTCACATGCCTTGCTTGAACAAGATAAAGGATACTTATAAACACGTGTAATTGATGTATAAAACTTTTGTAAATATGTGCAATTGATGTCTAAACCAAATTCATCTGGTAACACAAGCAAGCGAGATAAGTTTTGCTTATAATATGTCCCATGACCTATTTGCGGATCCCCTCTAATGGTTCTTGAAATTATTATCTCCAAGAGTGATTATTGAATGACATAGAGGCATTGCATCTTTCCCATTTACATCTCTTTCGGAGCCGCATATCCTTTCTCCACAATGTCATGAATCTTGGGCCACCAAAAAAGTAGTGATTTTAATACTCGTGTGGTTATAGTTATTTCCATCGAAAGTAGGAATATTTAGTTAAGTATGCGGTAGAGTTGGCCATAATTTTGGTGTTGGACATCTAGGTGAGTGATGTTTGTAGCACTTGGACAGAACAAATGAACATCCACTGAATGAGGCTCTACTGTTGTTAGTTTAATACATAATGAAGAAAGATTAAAGCATTGGTAATAGAAGATCGGTGGGGTGGCCGACTTTGGGAGAAAATCACACAAAATAGATGTGTGATTCTTTGAATTTATTTCTCAACCACCTCCCACCTTGCGTCGTCACATGCCTTGCCTGAACAAGATAAAGGATGCTTACTTATTGACAAATGTAATCGATATATAAAATGTTGATAAATATGTGCAATTAATGTCTAAACCAAATTCAACTGGTAACACAAGCAAGCAGGACAAGTTTTCCTTCTAAGAAATGGGTTGCAACTCGGAGAAGCACTATCAAGACCTATGGATAAGAATTAAGCATAAATCTACTGTTTATTTTTTCCCATTATTTGACGGTCTACATCTAGACCGTTAAATAATTCACTCCTTAGTATGGTTCTTGAATCTTTAAATTCTACTATAGAGGTTGTAATAGGATTGTATTTTCTAATAAAGTGTCATGATAATGATATCATCTTTACGGGCCCTCCTTTGATTTTCGAGTCGCCATAATATTGTTCGTCAGTCTTGTAACCTTTCTTGTCAGCATTTTCAAATTCCCTTTTAAGAGATTGAAGTCTAACGGTGCGTATCTTTATAGTGCCTTTGGAGTTCTTCTTATAATATGTCCCATGCCCTATTTGCAGACCCCCTCTGATGGTTCTCGGAATTATTATCTCCAAGAGTGCTTATTGAATGACATAGAGCATTGCATCTTTCCCATTTACATCTCTTTCGGAGCCACATATCCTTTCTCCACAATGTCACGAATCTTGGGCCATCAATAAAGTAGTGATTTTAATACTCCTATGGTTATAATTATTTCCATCGAAAGTGGGAATGTTTAGTTAAGTACGTGGTAGAGTTGGCCATAATTTTGGTGTTGGACATCTAGGTGAGTGATGTTAGTAGCACTTGGATAGAACAAACGAACATGCACCGAATGAGGCTCTAATACTGTTGTTAGTTTGATACATAATGAAGAAAGATTAAAGCATTGGTAATAGAAGATCGGTGGGGTGGGCGACTTTGGGGGAAAATCACACAAAATAGATGTGTGATTCTTTGAATTTATTTCTCAACCACCTCCCACCTTGCGTCGTCACATGCCTTGCTTGAACAAGATAAAGGATACTAACTTATTAACAAATGTGATCGACGTATAAAACGTTTGTTGACACCTAAATTTTGATTAACCGTTTTGTGATTAATTGCATAGAAAATTAGAGATCAAATTTTAACCCCTAAACAAAAATATTAAAATTGCATAGTATATAGTTTAGGTTCATATAGGTTAATTGTATTCCACATCGAACCGGCGGTGGCAAGTAAGCTGAAAATTCATCGCGTAAACCGAGCTCGAGCGCCGAGTGAAACTCGGCTCACTCAAGGGATTGAGGGCCAAAATTCACAAGCCTAAAAGGCTTTGGTTATCTTAATTTGAGCTTAAATCAGCCCAAATTAATTTAGCCTATTTGGAATTAAAATAAAATTAAATGATAAAGCCTAAGTCTAAGCCCATTAGGACTAGGAAGCTCGATCAATTAACCTAGAGTTGCAATATAAATATGTGATTATACCCTTCAAGGAAGGGGGGCTCTCATAATTTTCAGCGAACACAATTTCTGAGAGCAAGGGAGACACAAATGAGCGAGAGTAAGAGTGAGAGGAGAAGACGGCCGCACGTGCCACGCCGCTGCTGCACCAATCGCTGTCGCAAGTGCCCGTGTCACGTTCAAGCCCGTGCCGCCTCACACCGCGCCCTCTACTCACGGCCAGACCTATGGCCGTGAGTCGCCGCTGCTGTTTTGCCACCGGTGCCATCCCTGACATCACACCAGTCGCTGCCGCCATGGTAACGTCCTTGCTGCACTAGCCGCTGCTTAACGAAGTCGAGAAGCTGCTGTATCGCTGAACATCGTCGAGCATCCTTTGCCGCAGCGCTTCAACCTTGAACAGCCACCAATCAGCCTTTGTGTGATTCGTGGGTGATATGGAAAGGACCAAGAAGAGAGAAATCGTAAGTGGGAGCCAAAGAAGAAATATTGTCGTGCCCTGGAAGATTGAAGATGGTGATCCAATGGTGACGTTCGTCAGTGCAGTTTCACAGAGGAAGATTTCTTCACAGCTACAAGACAAAGGAGGACACGTCCAAAAGGATTTATGCAAAAGCCATCTCACGCACAAGTGTGCTCTTGGGACGATACATTTGACATCATCATACAAAGAGCAGCGCTATTGGTGATCCGTGAAGCCATACCAACGTCACAAACGTCGTGCCTCCCTGGACCACATCCACACCAGCAGAGAAAACCCGAGCCTCGCTGCTCCTTGTTGTGGCGCTCCAAAAGGTCTCTGCCGTGAGATCGAGAGTCGGCCGAGGGCTATCACTGGGAGGCCAACCGCTGAGTCAGTTTCCCACCGTCATCACTTCATCAGCTGAACCGCGGACGACCAATAAGTCCGCGCACCACCGCGCCCAACCGGAGTGCCACCACATCGCCACCGTCGCATCTGTTGTCCGCCACCGTTGGCCGTCCCATGATCCGCAAACCCGATCCGGCATCAAGCTCGAATTTGGAAGTTATCCGTAAATTAGGTAAGAAACTTTATCCATTATCGTTTCAAATATTTAAATTCCTAATTCGAGTGATTTTGTTGTCTTTGGTTGGTTAGTAAATATATTTGAATGATGCATGGCATATTCGCAAGATTCCAAAAAATACACTAAGTTAGGAAATTCCTAGCTTAACAACGCGTCGGGACGACTATCCGATCTCAACCATGAGATACGATAATCGGTGGCACGAAAAATCTTTATCCTGTCCATAACTATTTGGATACGACAGCAGATTTTATTTTGTTCCCAAATTCAAACGAATAGCCTTCCATCAATATCCATAACCACATGGATATGATCGCCGGTTTATATCGTTTCCCTAATTCAAAGATAATAAAACAAATCTTGCGTTTCGCGTGGATTGGTTTTGATTGTGGTGATTATCTATCTATTTGATTTATTTCCTTTAAAAAGAAAATTCCAAAAAAAGATTAGCTAGGATTTGAATTGATCTTATTAGAAGATAATGATGCATGTTTAGGATGGGTTTAAAATAACTTTCTCTGAATAAGTCGATAGGATAACTTTTTAATTTAAATTAGGAATTAGAGTAATTTATTTCCTAGTTTAATTTAGATATTATCTTGATCTCAATGGTTCATTTTAGGGTAATTCTTGATTTCAAATTTTCATAAAAATACCAATAAGAAGTCACTTTAGGATAGATTTAATTATTTTTTTAGAATAGATTGCATGTTAATTTAGGCCTTTTTTTTAATTCCGAATTTCATTGGAAAAGAACACATCGTTTTCCATCATTAGAATTAGGTCACGTCGTCGCATGTCCTATAGTTCGCATGTTAGGTTGCATTAATCGCATGTCATATTTTGCACTTCATTGCACATAGGTTAGTTTGCATTTTAATAAAGCGCAAACCCTAAAGAACACATTGAGTGCCTTGCTTTGTTAATTAGAAATCATATTAGGATTGTCTATGTGATTTTCTACTAACAATGCAGATGCTTGCGTTGCTTTAAGGTACGTCATTTCCCTAACCTTGCAATCTATTTACTATTTTCTTGGGTGTTAAATTGGTAGTTTGCGCACCCGCATGAATACCTTGCATGTTAGTGATTAGGTAATAAAATAGATCTAGACTGCCTGCATAAATATTTTTTGAAAAGAAAAGGTAACGAAAGGGCGTTAGACTAGATCTAGCGTAACCAAGTCCCTAAGCTTAGAATCTCTGGTTCGTAGGAATAAAACATATCTCTCTATGTTTTATTTAGGTTTCTAATCGACCTACACAAATAGATTAGTGGCGACTCCAAGCATGAAAACTTTTACATGTTAAAAAAACTCAAACCCTAAGTTGCGAATTGGTAGGGCTTGGGAGGGCCCGAGTTAGGCTTAGTCTTAATAATCCATTAGCCTGAGAAATTTAGGTCGCGACAACGTTGATAAATATGTGCAATTAATGTCTAAACCAAATTCAACTAGTAACACAAGCAAGCAGGATAAGTTTTGCTTATTAAAAATGGGTTGCAACTCGAAGAAGCAGTATCAAGACCTATGGATACAGAATTAAGCATAAATCCACTGTTTATTTTTTCCCATTAGTTGCAGTCCAATGAAAATTATTCTAAACCGTGACATTACTTGGATGTAGACCATGTCTACATCAAGACCGTCAGATAATTTAGTCCTTAATATGGTTTTTAAATCTTTAAATTCTTCTATAGGGGTGGTAATAAGATTGTATTTTTTAATAAAGTGTTGTAATAATGATATCATCCTTATGGGCCCTCATTTGATTTTCCAGTCACCATAATATTGTTGGTTAGTTTTGTAATCTTTCATGTCAGCATTTTCGAATTCCTTTCCGAGAGATTAAAATATAACATCTTCATAGTGCCTTTGGAGTTCTTCTTGTAATATGTCCCGTGCCCTATTTGCGGACCCCCTCTAATGGTTCTCGAAATTATTATCTCCGAGAGTGTGTATTGAATGATATAGAGGCATTGCATCTTTCCCACTTACATCTCTTTCAGAGCTACATATCCTTTCTCCACAATGTCATGAATCTTGAGTCATCAAGAAAGTAGTGATTTTAATACTCTAGCAGTTATAGTTATTTCCATCAAAAGTAAGAATGTTTAGTAAGTATGAGGTAGAGTTTGTCATAATTTTGGTGTTGGATATCCAGGTGGGTGATGTTGGTAGCACTTGATAGAACAAACCAATATCCACAGAGCGAGGCTCTAATACCCTTGTTTTTTTTTTTGGTAAGTAGCTCTAATACCCCTGCTAGTTTGATACATAATGAAGAAAGATTAAAGTATTGTTAATAAAAAATTAGTGGGGTGGCCGATTTTGGGGGAAAATCACACAAAATAGATGTGTGATTCTTTGAATTTTTTACTCAACCATCTCCCACCTTGGGTCGTCACATGCCTTGCTTGGATGATGGCGCGCCAACATTTATAAAATCTCTCGATCATCCTCAGTCTTCCTCAGTCATCCTCAGTGTTCGCCAGGCCCTCGATCATCCTCATTCTTCACCAGTCGGAGAAGCAGAATGGCTGGCTTGGACAGCGTTGTCACCATAGTTCCTACTACGGGTCTGAACCAAATCGACCTGTCAAGCTCTGACCTTCAGCGATCGGCCTCTCTAGTGAAACAGGTATTCCATTCTCTTGACTTTTCTGCTATTTCAATTCGATTTCTATTCTTGAAACAAAGAAAACCGAGGTTTTGAATTGTGATGACACTGACGGACGAATCCAATCCATTGGCCTCAGGCTTGCACGGATTCTGGCTTTTTTTATGTCATCAATCACGGAATAAGCCAGGAGTTAATGGAGGAGGTCTTTGCTAAGAGCCGGCAGTTTTTTGGTCTTCCATTAACTGAAAAGATGAAACTATTAAGAAACGCAAAGAACAGAGGCTACAGTTCTCTCTTTGATCAGGTCCTAGATCCCCCCAATCAGATAAAAGATTTGTGTTTTATGATCTGATTTGTTCCTTTTGGGCGTCAGGTTACTGAAGTTTTTGCTGCTTAAAGCAAATTTAGATGAATACCTGTTGATTTTTTGTAGCTCCCTGTAACCAGCTGTTTATCATCTTCGAAGATTAGTACTGATTCCATTGACCATTTATAGGAGATTACAGGGAGGGATACTTCTTAGGGGTGGAAGTACCAGAGGATGATCCTAATGCGCAGAAGCCTCATTTTGGACCAAACGTCTGGCCTTCTGAGGGTAAACAGTTACTTAATATAATCTCTTTCCAACTTAAAAGTGTTATTGATGATCACTACTTATTTTGGTTTCACTGTTGTATTTTCGCTAGATATATTGCCAGGGTGGAGGCAGACAATGGAGGAATTTCATAGTCAAGCATTGTGAGTACAGAGATCCTCTGTTTCATTGCATAGGGTCTTTAACTCAAAATCAGTTGACCTTTGGATCCACTTATATCTCTAGAGTAATGCGTAGATAATCTATGTAGCAAGATTCAGTGTAATTTACTGGTATCAAAAGTGATGGTAGTCAAATTGGTAATATTCAGGAATGTGGGGAAAGTCGTTGCAAGGATCATTGCTCTTGCACTTGATCTGGAGGCTCATTTTTTTGATAAGCCAGAAATATTCGGCGAGCCTATTGCAGACTTGCGCTTGTTGCATTGCAAAGGTAGATTTTACTTCTCTAAACTACTTAACAAAACCCCGCAATTCTTTCTTCACATCCGGTTGATATTCCTTTCATTGTTTAGGTGTAGTCTCTGATCCCTCTAAAGGAATATATGGAGCCGGGGCACATTCAGACTTTGGGTTTCTTACCTTGCTGGCGACAGATGATGTCTCAGGTCTCCAGGTATTTACTATTCTCCTATAAACCTGTTGGTGCAGACTTTATGCATAGTTATGATGCATTGTGTGACATCCTGAAAAATAGTCCATTTGGGGTTTATAAAATACTGAATTTTATGAATGTACTCGTAGTTAGTTCTCACTCGGAACTGATCATTCCTGGGATACTAACCATTAGGGAAAGGCTAATTAGGGATTTAAATTCGTACGACTAAAGAAAATTCGATCGTAAATTGATTTTCGATCATGAAATCGTCGAGGTGATATTTTGAACCACTGTTGGCCCATCCTAGGGATAGTCAGGGGTCAATTCACCATTGTCATAATAGTGGATCGCGGGTGAATCCGCCGGACCACGAAATGAATTAATGAATAATCCTGAACCTATACCAAACGATCGTGCCCCTCGGATCTAGTAATTGATCTTCGCGATTTTTTTGACAACCGAAGTCGTTACGGTCTGAATAAATTGCACGTGACTCGATTTAGTATCAGTCACGGGTCAAATATGCGAATTATCCCAACAAGACACCCGTTAGTCTGAGAAACGCTCGAGTTGCGTTTAATAAAATTTGATTATTTAATTTAGCCCAAATTGGACATCGAAAAAATTCGGAAGTCACAACGGGACGTTAAGACGACGTTGCGGATGGAACGTGCAATTTCTGATTGTTCTGATTCCTTCAGAAAAATTCGATTTCGGCGAGAAACGGAGAAAGTGACCATTTTTCCCTTGGGAATTAATAAAGGGTTAGTTTTATGGGCAAAGGGCATTTTGGTCATTTTGCCCTAACTTTTTGATTGGACAATTTTGCCCTTGGACTTTTTGAGAAATTACAAGATTACCCTTGGATATTTTGGTAAATTCGATCTCGGCCGTCGGTTTCAAGATAAGATCGAATCTGGACCGTTGATTGAAAAGATTAGACGAGGGCAAGATTGTCATTTGCCGTTTGGTCAAATTGGTCCAAGCCTTATCCTCTCTCTCTCTCCTCTCCCCTCCCCCATTCGGTCCCCCTCTCCATCGTGAACCCTCCCCTTCCGGCCATCTCTCCCTTTCGCCCTTCCGCGCCGCCGCCCGAATCGCCGTCGTCGCTGCACCGCCCACCACCGCGCAGTCGCCGATCCGCCGCCCCCACCCTCACGCCACCTCACCACCGTCTCTCTCTCTCTCTCTCTCTCTCTCTCTCTCTCTCTCTCTCTCTCTCTCTCGGTTTCTTTTCCTTGGCCGTGAGCCAAGCCGCCACCACCGTGAGCCGCAGCCGCCCGCCGTGAGCCGTACACCATCGCCACCTTTAGCTGCCGCTTTCCGTTCTAACCGCGATAGTCTAGAACTTGGTAAGTTGTGCTCTAAACCCAATTTAGGACTTCGGGTATTGACGGGTGATTTTTGGGTGAAATCGGGTTTAAATTATGTGCGAATCTTCATGATTTAGGAGTGGAATTATGTGGCGGGCCTTAGGATTGAATTCGGAAATTTTTGGTGGAATATTTGAGGACAACAGTGGGCTGTGAGTGGTTGTGCAGTGGGCTGTGATGGGCTGATCGGGACACAAATTGTATTTTTAGAACCGGTGATTAATGATGAGAAAGTGTCGTGAAGGACCGGAACTGATTTGACGCCGTTTAGTTGGAGAAAAATGGCAGATTGTGTGTTTAATGTGTGTTGGAATTGCAACTGAGTTGTGGTGATAAAATTTAGTGCATAGTTGTGTAATTACATGATTGTACTATACTTGTCGAGTGCACACTTGGGCCAGACTGAATTAATTATTTAATTAGCCGTGTCAAATGCTGAATGAGCATGGATCGCGTGTAATTGAATGCGTGCACGGGCCACGTGTGATTGGCCAGTTGAGTGCGGTAAATGCTTGTTGACCACGTGTATGAGTAAGAAAGAAATGTGGTATGACATGTGTTCGTGGAAATTGTGTAGTCCTGAGGCTTGTACTTCAACACGGGACGATGACCGGTACTACCGGAAGACTGCTAGCCTGAGGCATGTACTTCAACGCATGTTGCGTAGTAGGTGATAGGTGTTGAGTCTGAGGCGTGTACTTCAACGTGGGCAAGAAACATGGCCTGAGGCGTGTACGTTTACGCAGGCCCTAAAGTGTTGCGATAAGTGGTCGCAATGAACCTGAGGCGTGTTCGTTTACGTGGGTCACTGGCGAGGAATTGTGGAAATGAGACAATGAGAATGGAATGAGTGCATGATATGAGATTTGTGCATGCTTGTGATGGTATGCGATGTGCCTACTACGTGATTAATTGGTGTATGTGTAATTGTGTTTTGTGATTATTTGAAGGTACGTGATAGCCTAGGTGGGATTTAGGGGTGTACTTACTGAGATGTAGTCTCATGATTATTTCAATCAATATTTTTCAGAACCCTGACCTGAGTCATGAATCCTCCGCCACCGCCACCAGAACATTTTGGGGTACCAGTGCACACCGAGTCTGAGGTTGCAGAATTCCCTATGCCTGATAACGTGATCGGGATTAAGCACACTACTACCATTTTTGTAGACGTAGGACTACCCTTATGGGAAACCCATGTTTATACTGCCTGGTTCTCCCGAGATGTAGACGGGGATGAGTTTGGGCCCGTCCGGGGTTTTGATGTTCCGTTTAATTTAGTAGGGGATTAGGATCCGTCTGCCATACCCCCTATAGACGGTGAGTTGACTAGTGCGGAAACTAGTCTAGCCCAATCGGGTATGCATCCGGCGCCGGGAGTACAAGTATCATCAAGGGCTAAACATGAACCCGAACCCGAAGCATCACAGGCTGAGGACGACCCAATGGATATAGACCTAGAACCAATTCCCGAGGAGGAACCAGAGGGGGTAGAGCCCGAAGCAGAACCCGAGAACGAGCCTGACGAGGCTGAGGAGCTTGAGGAGGAACCGGATTATATACTCCCATATGAGTAGTATATGGATCCTAACTACGTGCCGGAATACAACTTCTTTGAGGGATTATGGGAGGAGAATCATAATAATGTTCCAGCTGAGTCGGGTAACATCAATCATCCGATTGAGATTGAAGCAGAACCAGAGTCCTCTGAGGAGCAGGCCGTTCAGGGAAGTTCAGAGAGCTCAGATTCAGAGGACGATGAGTCAGACTCAGAGTGGACGCCGAGTAAAGGGGCGTAGGGGCTAGCCTTAGGGGTTCAGAATAGTAGGTTTTTGGAAAGTACCATTTTTGAGTTTAGAATGCTAGGTCATCGATCTTTTTGTATATCGGTGGTTTGTAATACGGTGTGCAAGTGTATACGATGGTTGTAAATTGTGGCGGTTGTAAATTGTGAATATTTTATAAGTTTGTTAATGGAATCGTATATGTGTATATTCTCCCTGACCTTCCCCAATTTTTCATCGTCCGGGTTAATTGTGGTTTCCGCTGTGGATTTAAATCTCTGATGATTATAATTGAGGTTGGCGATAACCCTGGGATGTCGCATAAATCGGCCAGTGGAGGGTGTCGTGCTCTCAATGGGTTCGGGGCAAGACACATTGAACTTTTTAAACTATTTCAGATTTGCAAGAACAAAGATGCTAAACCTCAGACATGGGAATATGTGCAACCTTTGAAAGGGTAAAGTCCGCCTGAATTTCAATTGTGAATTTGAGATGATTATGTTAACAATCTCGTAGGACTCCCACGCATCATAGACATTCTGCAATTATTTTTGCGATTACCCTCTTTTGGTTGTTCAGTTCATTGCTTAGACTCATTTGCATAATTATTTCAAATACTAGACAGAAGACTCTCACAATAATCCGGAAAAGTAACATTCTTTCCGTGACTATCTTGTACAGAGCATTCATAGTGAATCTTGGCGATATGCTAGAACGATGGAGCAATTGTATTTTCAGGTAATATGCTTTAATAAAAGTCTATATGAATAAATTAAAATGACGAAAGCTTTGAACATGAAGGTCAGAGATTTTCTTATGGCAGCCTGCTACAGATTGTGTAACCTGTCCCAAATTCCACCAGAATATCTTCTGTTGCACCCTTTTGGCTGTCGCTGATATTAGTGGCCCATTAGCAGTACAAGAGCATCTGCTCTTGACACTGGTTAATTACTAGCTGAATTGCTTCGGAAAAGAAACCCTAGTTAAACGCAGTTATTGAAGACGGTATGTTTGGTAACCTATATCAATTTCTAAACAGAGTCCTCTTTATGAATGACAAACTATAATATTGGTATGCTAGTGCTTTTTTCATCACTCAACTCTCATCGGTCAACTTTTGGATACTAATCTTTATATGTGTTCTGGGATTGCCAACACAAGATAAGGCTTAACATGCATCATCATCATGTATGAAAACATGTTTAGTGATATACGAAATTAACTATGATTCTAATAGGTGTCCTGCATTTCAAAATATTTAGCAAGGTCATTCTATATTGTTTCATTTGACTTGCTGGTGTTTTGCTTCTTTGTTGTTAAATCTATACTTTTGCTTTGTTTTTTCAATTAGGTCCACACTCCATCGAGTTATAGGGAATGGTCAAGAACGGTATTCTGTAAGGCCTTTTTGCTCTCTCTCTCTCTCTCTCTCTCTCTCTCTCTCTCACACACACACATTTCTGCTCATCTTTTTAAAAAAATTCAGCAAAAACCATTTAGACATTTTGAAGCTTTGTCCAATAAATTTATAAAGGGGCAGTAATAGGAAGATTAGAGTATAAGTGAAGCCAATCTTGGATTGTTGTAAGCTGATTTAAAAAATGGTCCTAGGTTTTATATCGCGTTATAGTGGCAAGTCAGTTGGACTTGAGATCACACATTGGAAATTCCTCTCGTCTTGAGATTGTCTTCAGGCATGATCAACCTTAATTTCTGCAAGTGTAGCCTCATTGTTTTTCCTTGCCTAGTTAGCATCTTTCACTCATTACCTTCTCCATTCTCAATGACTTTTTTTTGCTGATATCTCTGTTAAAGAAATCCTTACGCACATGTTCTCACAAAATGCAGATTGCATTCTTCATGGAGCCTAACCATGATCGTCTCGTCCAGTGCTTGCCAACATGCACGTCAGAAGAAAATCCTCCCAAGTAAGCTGTCATCCGCACATTAGTTACTTTACTATATATCAGCAACACGATGCTTGTCAGTTCTTAGTCCTAATATTCTTCTCTTCTCTTATTCAAATGACGTCTTATTGCATCGTGTTTGAGTGTCGATACTCTGCTTTGAACGTGCATGTCAAAGTGGATATTGCATGTCCAAGGATCATCCAAATGCATATGCTTCGACTTTTTGTTTGTGTTCTCGTGAGGCATTGATATGATCAACTGCTTGCTCGCATGCTCTCTTTACCGGGTTGGAACCTTTTCCTTTGGGGATTTGGGCGCTGTATTTGTAATAGCTACTCCAATAGTTATTAGACATGGTGCACATTAGCAAATTGATACCGGCAGCGAATCCTAAATTTGTTCAAAATTGCATCATGTGCAGGTTTCCTCCCATCCTATGTCAGACATATCTGTCCCAGAGGTTGGGCAACATTCTTGCTGATTTGAAGGTGTACAAAAGAGGAGGAGAGTGAGAAGAGGCATCCATTTGATCCAAACTCCGTCGGTGGTAGATACATAAGCAATATACAACTGCACATGATGTTTAGGCATGAAAGCAATAGTTCTGTGGCTTGAGAACATTAGATTACTTGCCTCTATGATTTGGCTACTAAATTAGCTGTTTGTTTGGCCTTTTACGTGTGATCGTGTCCGGTCCGGACAGTTCTAAGAATCAAACCAGATGCAACACGGTTGAATGTCGGAGCATACCTCCGTTAAATACCTACCAAAAAGCCTTATAAAATCACCTAAACATTATTTCATAGCCGTAGTTGCTCCGAAGCTATATAAAGCAGAAAGCACTTTACAGCTTCTTAGCCCGAAAGAAAAGGGACAATTTGCACATGCAACTCTTTAAGAAAGGAAAACAAAAGTAAAATGCCACACACATGTCTAAGCACCAACTCTCCTGCGATCCAACGGACGGGTGATGGGTCCAACAGTAGTTTCGGTAGATTGGGATATACATGCAACTTTCTGCATACTTGACTGGACGAGGTGGGCATGTCGCTAAGCCCACAAATGATTGAAAAGAACTTTCAGCGTATTTTGTATTTTGATTCCTGCGAATGCCATTGTTGTGTCTAGGCCTGCTCTTGGTGCTTGTAAGGATGATGTGAGGTCTTACGTTAGGGATTTGTTGACAAGAATGAAAATTGGTGACACTGTGATGAAGAAGCAGGCTTTGATCGGTTTCTATGAAGTGCTGAATGAGGATGACAAGTATGTGAGGATAGTTGTGGAGGTTGGTGGCATTGTTTGAATGTGTTGGTGGGTGGTTTTCTTGATTTCTCGAAGGTGGCTGAGATTCAAGAAGAGCCTGTGAAGGTGGTTTTGGCGATTGCGAGGTTTGATTGGTGTAAGAGGGTGTTGGTCGGTGCAGGGATAAATTGGCCGCAGATTAGTGTTTTGGAGCGTGGGAGGGAAAAGGGCAAGGAAGGGTCCGCAAGGTGTTTGGTAAAAATGACGGAAAATGCGGATAACGCGTGGTCCGTGTCCGCTCATGGCGGAGTCGCGGCTTTGCTCAAAGTTTGTGCCAATGGCAAGTCGAAAGCAGAGTTGATTTGTCTTGCTCGTGGGTTGTTGAGAAATCTTGTTCCTCCCGAGGAAATTAAGAGGTCCACGGTTGAAGAAGGTGTGGTTTCGAGGTTTATCAAGCTTTCCCAATTGAAGGTTGACAATGTGCAGATAAGTGCCATGGAGTTCCTTCATAACATAGCTTCCGAAGATGATTCGACCAGACAAAAGGCTCTTGAAATATAATGTTTTTCCAAACGGCAATAATCTCAAAATCTCTTTCTAATGTATTTTTTAATTATAGTTTACTAAACTCAATTGCTTTCGCCCAATATACTTTCACTGAAAACACTTTCTTAAAATAAGTTTTTAAACGTTAACGATTTTCCAAGTGCACTCCTAGTGACCTCGGTGAGTTTTTCCAAACGTTAAGGTTTATCTTCACCAGAGATAAAGGGGGTGGTGGGGGCACTGCCCCCTCCCCAAAACCCCAATTTTTACTTTATTTTTTTAGCTTATTATTCACACAAACGACTTTGTTTCGGGTTTTAACGAGTTCGGTCCGCTAATTAACGGTCACATAGACAAATAAGTAATAAAAAAGTCACCTTGAACTTTTCAATCCAATTACAACTAATGGAGGGACTAAAGAAGACCATCAAGTTATAAGACTTAAATGCTCGAAATGAAAGTTGTAGGACAAAATCCGGATTGATACAAGTTCTAGGACTATTGTTGTAATCGTCCCTATTTTGGTATATGTTATTGTAAACTGACCAACGATTACTAATAAATCTATATAATATAAAGTTCTTAGGTGCGCTTGGAGCACGACATAATCATTAATCCAAATCAACCATGTACTATTTACTGTCATAAATTGGGAGGTAACATAAGCAAAATACAATACTCACCATTAGATGGACGGAAAAATCGTGACTCGGAGTGCGTGAAAGGTACACTCATAAAAATGGTACCCATAGAGTCAGTGTGAGTGGTAAAGAATATTGTATAATATGCTTTGGAATACTTTTGTCATAAGGCATGAGGTCCGAAGGACATTGGAGTTGATTTTATCGCTCTCTATTGCACTATTTATGTTCCACTGAGCATGATGGTTAGAGCTGTCAAAATAGGTCTCGGACCCATATTTTAACTCATATTTAACCAAACGGGTCACATATGGATTGGGTAAAATTCAATATATGGGATCAAATGGATTCAAGGGAGCAAAGCCAATCTAGTAATAGGTTTGGAAGAAAGCCACTGTCAGCCCATTTGATTAACTAGCGAATACAAAGATCCAACGCTCATCATCAGCCCACGTCCCACCAGAGAGGGATCGTCCACCTTCCTTAGTGCCATGTGCAGCACCACCACCGCGACGCCGATCAGGATCGCCACCAGGATGGTCAACGTCCCCTGCGTAAGCAGCGAGAACGGGATCGTCAGCATCGACATCACAATCAAGATCACGCGTTGGTCAATCGTCCGACTGAAGACTACGGGCGAGATCGAGTGCTAGCGGAGCTTGAGAAAGAGGATGAGGAGGAGGAATATGAAGTTGTTGGCGCAGAAGAAGGATGTAAAATATGTCTTGAATTTTATGTACTTGGTCCGGTTTATGACCCGACTTGACATATTTTTGTGCGACTCGAAAGTGGAGAGAAAATTGAGATTTGGTTCGCGATGTGAAGCGAACCAACGTCTTGGGGGGTTCGGGGGCGTAGCCCCCGAGGAAAATTTTTGGGAGCGCTATTTATACTGCGGCTAGGTTTTCTCATTGATGTACAGAGAGAATTTTTTCGAGAGTTTTGTAAGCCGTGAGCTTTTGTTGTTGTTTCGACTTTCGAAAACTATACTCTCTTTGATTATAGTGGAACATTGTCTTGCCTCGCCCGTGGACGTAGATCACGTTGTGATCGAACCACGTAAATCTCTGTGTTCTGTCTATTGTTTTTCCGCAAACAGTTTCAACAAAGGAGATGTTGGTTCGGGCACTAGAGGCCACGTCGGAGAAGTTGGAGGGGAGCCTAATGGAACGAACTTCGAGCATGAGCTTCACGGGGCTCTTCATCGAAGCTGCTCACCTCATTCTCCTCCGGCTACGGGGTTGCCCCCTTGCCGCACAGTTTGGGCGGTCTCGAAGTGGCAGATCTTGGTGTTAAGCGGCAGCTCTGTCAAGATGATGTTCAAGCTATTGACAATACCAACCCAGACCCGCCGCCGGTGTCCCAGCCGCAGAGGTCGCAAAGCCAGGAGGAGGAGAGGCTGCCAAAGAGGAAGTTGTTGGCGGCTTTGGTGGCAAGGTGGAGGTCTGAGAGGCCGATGGCGTTGGCTCTGTGGTCGAGTACTAAGCTTGTTCTTATCAAAGGGCCAACTAGGCAATGGATCAACAAGAATCCTAAACGACAAGGGAAAATAAGATAAATGACTCATGAGTTTTGGACCAATGTGCATTGCCGTCCCTAAATTTTTAATTTTTGCAATATGATCTTTGAACTTTACCCATTGTGCAATGTCGCTCCTCAACTTTTAATTTGTTCGATGTGATTCTTGAACTCTGTGAAAATTAGCTGTTTCTAGGGCACCGATTACCCTTTCATCCTCAAATTTCTCTCTGCGACACATTCTTCATCAATTCCCCCCCCCCCTCTCTCTCTCTCTCTCTCTCTCTCTCTCTCTCTCTCTCTCTCTCTCTCTTTGATTCGATCTACTCCAGAAGCCACAATGCCTCAACGACACTTGAAGAACAACAACGACCTCGCGTTCTTCACGTGTGACGAGTAGCGGAAGCTCGGGTATGGCACCCAGAAGGAGCGGCTCGGCAGGGACTCGATCAAGCCCTTCGACGCCTGCTATCTCTGCCTCAAGCCCTTCATACAGACCCCCTGTGCTGCCACAAGGGCCACGTTCTTTATTTTGCAAGGAGTGCATTCTCGAGTGCCTCTTGGCCCAGGAGAAGGATATATCCAAAGGTGCGACTCTGATATTGGTTCGTGTGTAATTTGTTAATATGATTCGAGGTGAATTCTGTGTGCTGAGCTGATTGATTTTGCTTCTTCTTTTTCATTGTGTTTGAGCTCCAGAAGTTGCGTAACCTCAAGATTTTCAGGGCAAATCTCACCGACGAATCGAGCTTCGATGCTCCTATAACCGGCTGCGTCTTCGTCTTCCATGTTGCGACCCCGGTCAACTTTGCTTCCAAAGACCCTGAGGTATGTAACGAGCGCGTCACTTGGGGCTCGCCGTAATTTTCGATGGGACGTTTTATTGGGTTTTGAAACCGCCGCTGCTCTGATTTCACAGAATGACATGATCAAGCCGGCAGTCCAGGGAGTCCTGAATGTTATCAGAGCCTGCGCCAGAGCGAAGACGGTGAAACGAGTCGTGTTGACTTCATCAACAGCTGCGGTTTCGATCAACAATCTTCAGGGTACGGGTTTGGTCATGGACGAGAAAAACTGGATGGACGTCGAGTTCCTGACCTCTGTGAAGCCACCTGACTGGGTAAAATCAATTGGCCCTGGGGTGTTCGATTCGAATTTTGAGCTGGTCAAGAAGTCAATTTGAAAATGATGGGTTTTCGAATTTCCCTATTTTAAGGGGTACCCCGCTTCCAAGACGCTGGCAGAGAAAGCAGCGTGGAGATTTGCGGAGGAAAACGATGTCGAACTTATAATTGTCATCCCGACCCTCCTGGCTGGCCGTTCTCTCACACAGGATGTCCCCAACAGCGTCTGTCTCGCAATGTCTCTGCTAACAGGTCCAAAACCGTCCACAGCACTATAAGTTCATTAACTTGGGAGGCTGGACAGAACTGATCCCATGCAGGAACAAAACTAATCACAGAAATGCATATGACAAACGTGCTTGTCCTAATGCCTCTGATATTTCTTTTTGCAGGAAACGAGTTCTTGATGAATGGCCTGAAAGACATGCAAAAGCTGTCAGGTTCTATTTTTATCACGCACGTTGAGGACGTCTGCCATGCCCACATTTTCGTGGCCGAGAAGGAATCTGCTTCTGGACGATAAATCTGCTGTGCTGCTAACACCTGTCTTCCAGAACTCGCAAAGTTCCTGAACAAAAGATACCCACAATACAAAGTTCCAACAGAGTAAGTTTGCACGTGTTCTGGACATCCAATGATCCAACCTTGATGTCATTATAATTGCGAGCCAATGTCCTTGCGTAGATTCGGGGATTTCCTGTCCGAGGCCAAGTTGATTCTCTCTTCAGAGAAACTAATCAACGAGGGCTTCACTTACAAGTACAGCATCGAGAATATCTATGACCAATCTATCGAGTACTTCAAGGAAAAGGGACTGTTGCAGGTGTTGTGATTTCTGTCAGCATTGCGGTTCTGCAGAAATCAAAGCAATGCTTGACCAGGAGGATGGTGAAAGAAAAACAAGTCCTCGAGATCATCGATCGACCTGTTGTAATTGCTTGATGCATAGATGCGATTAGAAAAGTGTAGCTCTGGCATCTTTCTTAAACCATGAACCGTGCGAGATAGTGCCAAGTCATATTGGTTTTGTCATTCGAGATTTTAAGCGGAAGAGGCAGCAGTACAGTTTCCATCCCGATGATCAGACCTCGAGTCTTGTAGGATTCGTGAGTCTTATCTTGCTACTTGTATCGGGCATCAATCCCGAGTGTCTATCACGGTTACCAATTGATCAAGAGGGAAAAGCTGCTCATCCTCTCCTCGATCCACCATTTTCATTCAATTAATTGACGGATGAAACCAAATGAAATTAT
Organism: Syzygium malaccense; assembly: GCA_031216405.1. Taxonomy (NCBI): domain Eukaryota; kingdom Viridiplantae; phylum Streptophyta; class Magnoliopsida; order Myrtales; family Myrtaceae; genus Syzygium; species Syzygium malaccense. The sequence continues at coordinate 5,772,834 of CM062256.1, read as the reverse complement.
AAACAAAATCATACAAAATCCACGAATATTTTCTGATTATGGAAAAGAAGGTGAATTTGTCTCTGAGATTGCTACGTTAATAATCATCTTGCTGACGTTCCGTGGCGGCAAACGCCCACGGCGCAAAAGGGATTGTGAAACCAACCAATTTGGAATTGGGAGCCAGTCAAAAAGAAGCACCAAAAGAATGTTAGGAGAAAGAAAGAGGAGGCCCAGGCAGAAAGATATTCCTATTAGCTAGAGAACCGTCCTCATATACAATAATTTTGTCATGTGAATGCCCAAAATAACTCGAAAACTTTCCCAAGAAACTCGCCTTTCGTTAACAAAAACGTTGATTACAAAAAGTCATCCCGCAAGTCAATTATTGGGTTGTATCTAATGAGTTTGGGATTCAACTTCTGTGACACATATTAGAAAATAGTAAGACTGGAATTAGTCGTCAGGAGGAAACCTCAGGAAAGAGGAGATAGGAAATACTTTGGATTGCTTATATCCTATCTTGTGTTTATGAAAATATCAAATATAACGGAAGATATGATCATGTTCAACCCCATCGAGTGTTTAGTGCATTTGGAGAGATTAGGATTAAAAATATTTATGTACTTCGGAATATCACTTTAAAAGAAATAAAAACTCCCCGTGGAATATGGGCATATAATGACAGGAACCATCTTTCACTTGATTTCTGTCGCTTACTTGTACCTTCGTTGTCATTTGATAAACAATTTCATTCATTCCTACCTTCTTTCTTTCCTTAGTTCCTCTCTCTAGACCTTTTCCATGGCACACGCGCATCGCACGTTGCTATATAATTAGCATTTCCAGTCTCAAGCCAAATCACACCAAGTGCATACACACATCCGCTTTTCGAACGAAACTGTGTGCTGTCGGTTTCTTGACATTTACAAAGAGCAATGGCAATACGGGTGGGGCCGTGATGTTCTAGGACTTCTTCCCGGTGATGGTCGAGAGATCGGGCCCGCGAGGGTTCATGGAGGAGTTGAGCAAAGGGTTTCGCCTCTTGATGGATAAAGAAAAGGGGGTGATCACTTTGGAGAGCTTGAAAAGGAACTTGTGCTTGTTGGGGTGGAGTGGCGTGAGCGATGAGGACGTGAGGTCGATGCTGAGAGAAGGCGATCTTGATGGGGATGGGACTTTGAATGAGAGGGAGTCTTGCGTGCTCATGTTCAGATTGAGCCCTGGTTTGATGAAGGGTTCCAAGGAAATGTTAGAGGAAGCCATTGATTCATGACTTTTGTGAGCTCTTTCTTCTGATTGCCCTATCAATCTTCCCTTTTTCCCATTGTATACAATTTGCAGATAGCATATCCCGATACTGCTTTATTCTCCTTTTGTAAATGACTCGTTTATTTTCAAGAAATCACGACTCGTCATTTACAAAATATATCTCAATCTTGATGCGTCGTCATAAATGAATTAGAAGGATAGACTTAAGTATATTTAATTCTTACAACAAGAAGATTTGTGGCAATCAAACAATATTCCAAGGTTATAACATATGCATATGGTGAAACCATATTTGCATTCCCAAGTGAGAGAGTAACTTGGGCCAAGTCAAAATGGCGATTTGGTCAAAATCCATATGCTCCATCAATGGGTCTCTTCTCTTCAAGTTATCTGGCTATTCGAATCTTGGAGCCCATGCTTATGCAGAAGGATGTAATCGTATACACTGTAGAGAATCTATATATTCTGCCAAAAGATAGTTTGGGTAGATAGGAAAATTGGTTCAGCACATATAGAATGCTCCATATAACCATTTTTCAAGGAATGGGAAACCGCCTAGATATCCGACTTTGGTACTCTGAGCTTTATATCGATTTGGACTATCTTAGCTAGCGCGAGATACCTTGTTTTTGTTTGTCCCTTGAGCAAGGGAAGGAAAGTGATTCCATTTATGATCCTTCTGCAATGCTTAATCCAAGTGTGAACATTATCTAAATTATAATTTATATTTTTATATTTGGAAGGTAATAGAAATTGGGATTTAGGATGAGGTAGATACACTTACCCCATGTGAAGAATGGGGCAAGAATGGAGCACCTCGAGCAACTATTGCCGGACGAGGATGATAGATGCACGCCTACCCTAGCTCTTACCTCAGAGTATACCAACTAGTGAATTTAGCATTATGAAGAAATAATTAGCAAGTTTTATATGTATCGGGAGAGGAGGAGAACTTCAATATATCCTTGTGAGTTCTTTTTGAAGGAGACAATAAATTTCTTGGCTATTATTAGTAATGGTTAATATCACGAAAAACTCTAAACTAGTACATCTGTGACAAATTTACCCCGACCTATTTTTTTATCACAAAAAACCCTAAATTGGTACACCTGTGATAATTTTACCCCGAACTATTTTTTTGACCATCAAAAATCCCATACTGGAACACCTGTGATAATTTTACTTCAAACTAATTTTCTGATCACAAAAAATCCCAAACTGGTACACTTGTGACAAATTTAGCCTTCGCTAGTTTCTGTTAAATTAGACTGTCAAATTGCTAAATTTAATGACACGTGATAATTGATAGGTATGCCGGTTTGTGGTTTTACCCCTCTGTTTGTCACAAGTTTACCAATTTGTGATTTTTTGTAATATTAATCCAATTTAACGGACACTAACGGAAGGCAAATTTGTCATAAATGTACTAGTTTGGTGTTTTTAGTGGTCAAAAATTTAGTTCGGGGTAAAATTGTCACAGATATACTAGTTTAAGATTTTTTATGATCAAAAAAATAGTTCGGGGTAAAATTGTCACAAGTATATCGGCTTGGGGTTTTTGGTGGTCAAAAAAATAGTTCGGGGTAAATTTATCATAGGTGTACTAGTTTGGGATTTTTTGTGGTAAAAAAATTAGTTTTTGGTAAAATTGTCACAAGTGTACCAGTTTGAGATTTTTTGAGATATTGACCCTATTAGTAAAGAGTAAGTTTTAGCTATACATAATAAGTGGATAATTGAACAAGTTAGCTATATTCGGCACTCAATGCCACATCATTTAGCAAATCTATTCTTGTAAGATCGATACTCATTCATAAATTGATCCAATGATCCTTGAATATGAATAATTTTTTGAGTTAATACCATGAAAATCTCCTAACTGGTACACTTGTAACAAATTTACCCCAGACTATTTTTTTTATCAAAAAAAAAAACCTTAAACTAGTATATCCGTGACAATTTTACCCAAAACTAATTTTTTGACCACCGAAAACCTCACTAATACACCTGTGATAATTTTACCCCGAACTAATTTTTTAACCACCAAAAACTCATAACTAATACACCTATAACAAATTTACCCTCCATTAGTTTCCGTTAAATTTTAATGTCAAATTGCTAAGTTTGATGACACGTGGTAGTTGGCAGGTCTACCAGTTTGTGGTTTTACCCTTCTATTTGTCACAAGTTTATCAATTTATGATTTTTTGTTATATTAATCTAATTTAACATATACTAATCGAGGGTAAATTTATCACAAATATACCAATTTTTGGTTTTTAGTGATTAAAAAATTAGTTTGGGGTAAAATTGTCACATTTGTACCAGTTTGGATTTTTCGAGGTATTAACCCTTAGTAAAGAGTAAGTTTTAGCTATACATAATATGTGGATAATTGAACAAGTTAGCTATATTCAACACTCAATACCACATCATTTAACAAATCTATTCTTGTAAGAGCGATACTCATTCATAAATTGATCCAATGATCCTCGAATATGAATACTTTTATCCAATCGGATTTCTAAATTTTTAATTTGTCTAGTTTGTGGACTTACGTAAGTTTTCCGATCAAATCCCTTTGACACTCAACCTATTAATAAGAGTAGGCATATCCGTCAAAATTGGCAAGACTTTGACATTGAATTTTGTGATGATGAGTGCCTCCCTGGAGTTGATGGTGGATGCGGTCACGACGAGCGCGACGTGGGCAAAGCGAGAGCACATGATGTGCAACAGTTGTCGGAGCAGGTGTTTCATGAGGTACATCACATGTCCGATCAAGTGCCCTCAGGTGAAGCCTAGAGACAACAAAGCCAAAGCTTGCCATCTCGATTGCTACTTGCCCAAATGCGAAGCTGTGTGTTGAAGTAAAAAGTGACAGGCACTTACGAATCAACCTTTGATCTTTGTCCATGAGCGTACTGTCTCCTCGTTTGTTATAGAAGTTCATGAGAGTATTTACGATTTTGCCCCTGAGCCCCTAGCCTTGTATTCCGAATTTTTGAGATTATTTGGAGAGTATTTTAGAGTTTTAAATTGGTTTATCTCAACCCAATAATGCTGGAAATTTTGGACCAAGATGCCCCTCCATTATTGGACATCAATTAATCTCAAGCCTTGGATGGGGGACATGATGGTCATTTAGTGCAAGTTGGTTCAACCACCCCACTAGCTAATGTGTATATCTCTCCCTCAATCTCTCTCTCCTCTCATTTCACTCCACCATCTCCGACCATCCTCTCCTCTCCCCCACTCTCTCGCCAGTTCTCTCTCTCCCTCTCTCGGCCGCGTGGGGCCGCTCATCGGAGGAGCTCCGCCGCCATACGCCGGGTGCCACCGCCATTCCACACCTAGCACCACCACCATCCCGACCATCCCTCTCTCTCTCTCCTGTTCGCCACCGACCGGCAGTCCCCTCCCCTTCGCCACCGTGATCGCCATGTGGGGCCGCTCACCGTCGTCCACCGCCGTGGAACCAGCTTGAGCCACCCATTTTCCCTATCTGTTTAGCTTAATTATGAGCTTAGGAGCCTAAGTGAGTATTACCTCTAAACCCTAATTAGAATAATTAGCATTTCTAAATAGGATTAGGGTAATTTATGGGTTAATTAAGGTGGATTAGGGCTGATTATTGGACTGTTGATTAGTGGCTGATCTTGTGATGATTTGGGGAGCCTAATGAGGTATTTTGAGGATGATTTATTGCCCTTAATGGACCTGTTTAGTGGCTGTCCTTATTGGATTTAAATTGGACTAAGTTTGGGCAATTTACGGCTTAATCGTGTAATCGTTGAGGGGCTTGAATTGACCGATTGGTGGTTGAATTGTGCTCGATTGTTGTCAATTTCGTGATGCCATGTTGCGTGCTTATAGTGGCCGAGTATGAAGTGGCAAGTGGATTCCCGAGTATGCTGGTTTGCATTGTGCTAGTTGCATAAATTATGTGCCGATTGGGTGCCGAAGCCAAATTGCATAGAATTGATTTATTGGGCATGCTAGTATGTTAAATGGGCATGTTGTTACTAATTTGAGCATGTCGGATTGTTGTTGAGCATGTTGTGGCATCGGTAGGGCATGTCTTTGCATTGAAACAATTATGTGCCCATGTGAAATTGAATGCTCGTTGTGCATCGTGTTATCGACCGAGTGTTGGATTGCATAGCCACGCATTTCGCATGCTGAGCATTGGTGTGATACGAGAATTGTGCGAGTATGCGTGCCTGGCATGAGCATGTGATCATCTAATTGCCCTAATGCGTTTTATGCGGGGTTCAGATAAAATTAGCTGTGTGGACGTGTGATCACATAAAGCCCTGATGCATGTTACGCGGGGTATCGAACCTGTCCTGATGCGTTTTACGCGGGATGATGCCCGAATTGCCGGAAGACGGCCAGCCTGATGCGTTTTACGCGGGTTATGGTTCATATAAGGAGATCGGTGTTGCGCCTGATGCGTTTTACGCGGGCTAGAAACACTGGGCCTGATGCGTTTTACGTGGGCCAGAAAGTGTTGGATATGTATAGACTTGATGCGTTTTACGCGGGTCGAGTTCTAATGAGAAATTGGCAGTATGCAAGCATGCATGCATAATTGAGCTGAAGCATGAGCATGGCATATTTGTGGCATATGTGTGACAAGAGTGCATTGGCAGGTGTGCAAGTATGCAATTATCGGTGAATCGTGTGTAAGGCCGACATCAAGGAGCATGAGTATGTGCATGGCGTACGTGCAACTGCGTATGTTCACGTATGTGCTATTGTTGCGATTATATTATGCCTAACCTGCAGGGTCATTTGTGTGCTCAATCTGGACCAAGGGCCTAGGTCAATTGATTTTGATATGTTCATATAATTATTTGCTTGTCAGGAGGTGCATGTTAGCCTAGTTTAGGTTTAGGGGGTTTTACTCGCTGAGATTTATTCTCTTATTGTTAAAACCCAGCTTTTCATACCCCCAGCCCTAAAGATGTATGAGGTTCCGATACGTTTTGGGATCCCGTCTAGGATAGACCGGGACGTGACCGAGTATCCCGTAGGGAACGGGGATACTTATATTAGGCATTTCACCACTGTATGGGTTGACGTGGGCTTGCGGCATTTCCAGGCCCACGAGTATGTAGCCTGGTGTTTCGAAGACTATTCCGGGACCTTCGGGCCCCTTAGGTCTTTTGACGTCCCATTCAACGAGCTAGGAGAGGTAGATCCCCAGTGTTAGGACGGAGACCTAGTGAGTCCCAATATCACATCCGAGGGGAGTTCCAGTTCTGGTCATCGGCTTATTATCTGGGAGGTTGATGAGTTCGACCCGATAGATATGGAGCCAGCAGACTGGGATCTTGATTCGGAGCCGATAGAGTCGGACGAAGAGCTAGAGCCGATGGAGCAAGACCCCAAGCCTGAGGAGGTGGATTCAGAGGAGGAGCCGGCAGAGGTCGAGTCTGAGCTGGATTCCATGGACTCCGAGGATGAACCGTCTAATAGCTCTTCCGAGTCCTCGGGATCCGACCCGGACTGGGTCTCGTAGGTTTAGCCTTAGTTGCAGATAGGTCGGGTCAGTATCTTTTTTACCAGAGCCCCACCTAGTTTTCGTACCCCTGACGGCCCGGGCCACTTACCCCTTTTTGTCGGTAGTGGCCGTTGACCCGCTTTGGATTGGTGGTTATATTTTGTATAAATGGATAATGTATATGTTTCCCATTGTCAATGCAAGTGTATATTTGTAACCCTGTTGTTTGTTGGTATGCTATCCTTGGTCACGTTGTTTTAATTTGTATGGGTGTAATGTTGCTTCCGCGTGTGCATTGTTCTCTGTTTTTGGGTGTTGGGTCGGCGACGCGTCTTGAGACGTCGCGCTGAATCGACCTCGGTTGGGATGCTCGCGCGCTGTAGGGATTCGGGGCGTGACAGATTCATTGAGATTTTGCTTAATTTCCTTCGCAATGGGGAGGTTTCAGTGCAACAATTAGCCTGGAAGTGGCAGCCAGGCCACGTGCCACTTTGGAGGAAGCGAAAAGGGAACTGGGGGAATGGAGGGTTCTTGTCCGAGTTTGTTGGATTTCTCGATGCAAAAGCATTGGAAGTTTGCGAGATGGCGGCAGAAGCGCACTCAGCAATGGTTCTAGTCCCAAAAGACAGGAAGAGGTTTGTGCAGAGGGTCGCAGCATCGGATTCCTGACGCGTCTCCTATAACTGGAGGAGGTAGCTTACAGTTACAAGAAGTTCTTGCTTTCCACATTGATTGCGAACGAGTTGCCACAGCGGGAGGAAAAAGATTGTGAATTCCGGGCATCTAAAACCTTGGAAAAGCTCGCGGAAGCTGAAGTTTCTGCTGTATGATGAATGGAATTTGGCATTCTTAAAAAGTACCCTTCTATTTTTTTTTTAGAATCAAATACACTGTGCATGTACATTTAAAGTGTTTCCCAGGCAGGTATTCCTTAACTTATCTTCTGATTATGGGTTAACTGCCAATATTTGGATGACAGGCAAGAACTCGAAATAGAAACCATGGCTGCGTTGGGCCAAACTGAGAAAACGGTCGTTACCCGCAAATTAAGAAGTTAACTGTCGGAACCAGATTAAACACGTCCACATCCGCTAACTTGACATTCACGTCTCGTAGTCCATTTATATCCATGGGACGAAGCAGGCAGTTGCATATAATTCACTTTGCTCTTTCTTCTTTTTGAATGTATATCATCAGTATGGCATGTTGCTAAGGTAACGTCATTCTTTTTATTTTTTTATTTTTAGAGTTTTGCATGCATATTTTACTGCGAACATCTTCCTTGGGGTAATTATTCTGGCCGATCGATCTCAATTACAATTTAGCATGATTGGAAATATGAATCTTGCTTGCCTTCTACGCTTCAAAATTTTAATACACTATTTTCAGTGAAGATCAACCTGCAGAAGACTATTGACTAATCATAGTAATCACAAAAGACAAAAATGAGCTTATACAATTGATGCCTCACAAAAAATAGTTATCTTATATATCTAATTTATTATCCCATATTTTTTTCCCACATGCCTCCCAATTGATCACCACGTTCAGCTGTCGACGCCCATATTAGTTTGCATCACCGTTATAAATGGTCTCTGCATCCTTAGTTCCTCTTTCTCTGCGCTCTTCTTGATACAGAAAAACAAATATTCTTCATTTTGTCTTAGTTTCTGTTCGGTGCTACCATCTCACGCCCTGAGTAGTCATTGTACAATTTCTTTAGCGTGCAAAGTTCTTTTGATTGACCAGACTCGAAAGTAAAAATATTTGTGATCTGAGTTTTTTTTTGTTTGGCGAGTTTCGCAGGGAGGCGAAAATGATCACAGCTGATGATGAAACTGCGGTTCCAGTTGGCCCTCAGGTTTGTGTCTCAAATGCTCCCTTGTTTTTGCCTTGCTTTATTGTTTTATCAGGATAACCGATGCATGGGTATTGATGACATGTTAAGAGTCAATTTCCAAAAATATGCAGGGGAAGTTCAAGGCCATCGTGTTCTGTTGGGTCCTTGGACTTAGGTCTCTTGTGGCTTGGAACAGTATGCTGACCCTCGGAGATTATTACTATAAAGTGTTCCCGGTAATCATCTGCGGGGTTATTCCCGACTTCCCACATTTTTTTTTTGAAGTAAACACCCTGTTTTCTCTGTTTTTTGTTCCATATTGAGTGAACTTTCTGTTCTCTCTAGCTGTCTGATATCGACATGGAAGAGTCTCGACTCTGTTTGAGTTCTGAAAATTGTTGCTCTGTAATCGTTTGCTCAACAATGCCTGACTAGAAAGCAAGTGTGTCAAATGAATTTTGCTACTCGAGTGGATTTGTGGTGCTATGTTACATTTTCTTCATCACCGGCCTCATGGCAATAGGAGTTGGTTGCTATATGGTTGATATAACATCGCTCTGCTGTGCGACATCCGGAGAAGTGCTAATCTTAGGACTGGCAAACTGTATTCTTGTCTTCCATACCTTTTCTTCTCTTGATTCGGTTTATAACTTGCTTGGGATTGCGCTGTTACAGTTATATGTTTTGTGTTGGCTGCAGCATTACCACCCTTCAAGAGTGCTTACGGTTGTTTATCAACCATTCGCAATCAGGACGATGGCTATCTTATCGTACCATGAATCCAGAGTTGATACGAGAAAGAGGATTTTAATTGGATATGTGCTTTTCGCTCTAAGTACACTCTTTCTCATTGTTGTAAGTTGTCCGAAGGCATAAATATTGCTATTCATTATGCTCCTACTACTGCAATTATCTAATCAAAGCTATTTTCCCTGAATTCCAGTATCTTACATTAACTCCATTGATGGATTTCATGCGTGATAGTTGGACTTGGCCACGTTGGGGAAAGGGGGAGTTGGGCCTTATTTCGGTATCTGTGTGCTTGTTGCGTGTTTTGGAGTGGCCGATGCTCACATTCAGGGTGGTATGGTCGGTGATCTGTCTTACATGTGTCCTGAATTCATGCAGGTGGGTGGTCTCATACGGTTTTCATAACTTATTTCCTCATAGATACATCTTTCAAGTCAGATCTTGGTCTTTATTATGGTGATTCTTCATTTATGCAGTCCTTTTTCGCTGGTTTAGCTGCATCAGGAGCTCTAACATCTGCTTTAAGGCTGATCCCAAAAGCAGCCTTTGACAAGGCTAATGACAGTCTTCGCAAGGGAGCCAGTAAGTAATTGTTTGTCGTCTTCAGAAAATCTTGTCAGTTTCTAGATTCATCCCGTCATGTAGGGATCTTGCTGGTTATGGAATTTTTACACTCGGGCAAGTCTGGTTTGACTTGATAGTCATCTGCAATCACATGCCGATAACATTCAGTCTTTAAGGACTTAGGTTTTATGTCATAATATGGTCTCATCTCAAATTTTAAGGTATTATCAGTAAGTAGGTAAATTTCACCTCCCTATGCTGTGCCTTGTGTACGCACATAGGAAACTTGTGGTGCTTTGTCAAGTGAAAGCACTCTTCTCATCAATCTTCAATTCGTTTTTCGGTGTTGTTTCTGGCAATCTCCACAATCTTTGAGCTTATCTGCATTATTCTGTATGCGACTTGGTTCGCTAAGATTCCAATTGTGGTAAACTACTGCCGCAAAGCAGCCTTGGAATGGTCTAAAACTGTCTCAGCTGATCTTGCTGCCGCTGGATACCCAGACCAGGTTCATCACAGCAGCGAAACTTTCTTTGTTGTAGTCGCAAAATTTGTTCCTAATGTCTCTGAAACCTTGAAAATTTGAAATCTTGGCAGCATGAAGTCTCTGGAGATGATCGATTGAGCAACAAACAATTGTTGCTTCAGAACATAGATTACGCCATTGATTTGTATCTTGTACATGCCTTGACACTTGCAATCTTCCCAGGCTTTCTCTATAAGAATGCGGAACACACCAGTTGGGATCATGGTGAGTATTGATGAGAGAAGTCAGTTCCTCTACAAGTTGCACTTCTAAAAATAATCCTATATCTTTAAGATTGTGTAAGATAATTTCATATGCTTCTGCTGATTGTATGCATATAAGACCTTTGTGTACTCACTACTTCACCGGTTTTGTTTTAGGTACCCGCTGGTTCTGATTGCTGTGTATAATGTACGGGATTTCATATCTCGTTACGTTCCCCTTGTTCACTGTCTCAAGATAGAGTCTCGGAAGAGGCTCCTCTTTGCAATTCTTGGCCGCTTCTTGTTTGTCCCCGCCTTCCACTTCACAGCAAAATATGCCGATCAAGGTGGATGATCATGCTCGTCTCATTGTTGGGCATTAGCAATGGTTATCTCACCGTTTGTGTCATGATGGTAGCAGCCAACGGCTACAGGGTTTAACCTGAAAATCATCTCCTTTGTCAAAGTTGTTCATTTCAGGATAATTCCTTGGTACAATTCATAATGTGGCGAGTTGTTTTTTCAGGGACCGGAGCAAAATGCCTTGGGCAACTTGCTCGTGCTATTTCTCTCAGGTGGGATATTTTCGGGGGTCGCTCTAAGCTGGTTGTGGACCATATGACAAGTTATAGAGAGCGGTGATCACTGTATTTTCTCTACATTGTAGTACTTATCTTTGAAAAGACTCAGTTGGGGTATCTTTCAAATCTTATAGGTGCTTTGAACTTCTAGGTGTGCAATGTATGACAAAATTTTCAAACCTTCCTGAACTGGTTATCTGAGCCTTTGGGCATGGGCATTTCTTGGCATGTCAAAGGTTGTTGAGCTGGGCATTGCATAATTTTGAAAGAGCACGTCCCTTTTCCATCTTTGTGTGTCTGTGCCACTGTGCGCATGGACTTTCATGTGAGAAAGAAGTTTGCAGAGACTGGAGGGAGAGGGATTGTGGTGGCTTTTGCTGGGATATAGGTTCTTCCATTGACCTACAAGTAAATTAAAATTCTTTTTGCTGGTTCAGAGAGGAAGATGAATTATTTTTTCAAATCACTTTGTTGATGGTAGGGGTTGACACCTTAATGTACATTGAGATCTGAGGCCCCCTCCCAGGTCAAAAGATAATACAGTTCACATTTTTATGCTTTCTGCCGTATGTGATTCCTGTCCGAATCACCGTAAGTCTATAAGTCTTCCGATCATTGCTTTGATCAGATAGCAGCTTTTAAATGCTAGTGCATCTGGGAAAAGAATTATGTACAACAAGAGATGCTCGATTGAGACTTATTGAAGTCGGAGTTTTCTGCAGCTTACCCTACTGATTATATTTTAAACTATCTAAATGATTTGATCGCAGAAAAAGTGGGAAAAAAACTGTAGACAACATTTGGCATGCAACATTTTCTTGTTACCTTTTCCTCCCTATTGCTGGTGACGTGCTAAGTCTTTGTGAACTAGCACAAAATTAGCTACTCGTGAAGTTCAGCAGAAGCATGAGAAAGAAGAGGAAGAAGATAGGCTAATGCTGCAGAAAGCTAGGGAACTTGATGCATTTGATCGACAAAACCATGGTGCGGTACCTCAATACACTGATAAAAATCACAGGTGAGACAAGAATGGCTTCCATGGTGCGAACAGTGTCAAGGTTACCTCTTATGAGGAGGAAACACTTGGAACCATGAAGGCATTTTGGCTGTGCCTTCAGCGACCCCAGAAGCGCCTCTTAAGGTAGAGGCACCATGTGGAATTGTTTAAACATTTGGCGAGCGGGTCCAATGTGGAGTTGTTTGAATCCGATGGCTCGCCAATATGGCAAATGACATGCCACTTTTCTGTGAAGACAACTGTCATCTCCCTTTTCTCTCTGAAAAATTTCCCCTCCTCACTCCCAAGCCCTAAACGAAATCACAGCTAGTCCTGGTTTTGTTTCTATCAGTTGAGCATATGAGTTTAACATTGAAGATAAAGCCTACAAAAATTCAATTGTTCAAAGGAAAAACTAATGCTCAACCTCCATGTGATTGCTATTTTTTTGTGTGTGGATGCCCTCGTCATTCTCTTATCAAGCCGAGGCATATGGTGTGCTATTGGATCCAACTGATCAGTCAACCGCCTTTGCATTCCTCGACATCCAAAGCAATTCTTTATTACCAGCATTGTTCTGAGCATGCTTGCTTTCGAAAAGTTCCAGTGATTATATTTATGTAAATGTCATCCTATAACCAGACTGCATGTACCAGACTGCATGTCGGCTTTCTTCTACCCTCTTCCTGGGCAGGTATTATGTCACTAGTCCGCTCTCATAGAAAGTCAATGTTAGTCATTTGGCCTTCCATCGAAGATTGGAAAAAATTTTAAAAAAGAAAAGCACATGCACGCCGTTATATCCATGACCTCACTGTAGCCCTCTTGCCTGACATCAACCATGTTTTCCTTTTGGCCAAGCTCACAAAAGTGTAGTCACTTTGAAATATATGTGCAAGTTAAGTGTATCTATTGCATTTCAACCAGTGAGAATTAGGAATCTGTTGGGATACCATAAAGGAAACCCTCTCTTATGTTAACTCGAGCAGTATGGGTAATTGATCGACTCCTTGTCTAAGGAGTGCTGTGTGGTCTTCACTGCTTAGACCTTTGTGGTGTGCGAAAGGCTACTGGGAATTAGAATTCTCAGTTTACTTGGGCTATGGAATTCCTAAAGGCAATTCCCTTTATAAAAGAATTCTGAAGTTAGCTTTGAATGGGGCCATCTACTGCCTTTGGAAGGAAAGAAACTCTGTCTTGCCTGCTGGTCCCTTTAACTAAGCTGATCAAATAGCTGCTTTATATTAAGAAGATGAGGTTAAAGTTCAACTATTGCTGTGAAGGATTTATGTGCGAATCTGAGAATCTGCTTCAGGGAGGAGGACTAATTGTTGTTGCGATGAGTGAATTTTGCTGCTTCTGCTGCACTAATTATGTTGTTCCTACTGCAATTTTTTTTTTTTTTGCTTAGTATTTGGTGTGAGTGACATAGGTAAGTGTGTACAGTCATAGATGTGAAATTGTACAGTTATATCACAGATTAAACCTGTAGTGGAAGTAGTCTTCCACATTTTTCTGGTTCGGAGCAGTACAGCAGAAAATTTACCTGTCACAAAGGAAAAAAGATAAGCAGAATTGCCGCTCTATCAAGACCAACACACTGCACATGCTACTCAGTCTTCACATCATGAGGGTTCATGTTCTAACACCATTTGCAATGACCCCACTGGAAACATAGGGGTCCAAGTCCCCGTTGCGCTTTGTCATTCAAAACCAGTCTGTGATTTGGCATGCAATAACACTAGAGGTCGAAACGTTTCACCAAATTCTGCGTACAAAGTGTTTGTGGCAAGGTCCGATTAGGTGTTTAAGTATCGCATGTGCCTGACATTGAAATTCGGGCGCATTGCTTAGTACGCAATTGGTTGTTTTCGCTGGACATATTATTTCGGTTGAAGTTCATATGCAGGAAATAAGTAGCCTGGGAAGCTCAGACAATGCAGAGCACTCCAGAAAAGAAGCAACATTTATCATTGAAACCAAAGGATTTCAGGATCCAACTCCACCGTGAACCACCACAATACAATCTGCGAATGAGAATTATCCAACACATCACAATAACAAAACAATCCTACAAATTGAAAAGAAAAAGGATTCCAACAATATGAATTGAAAATAAGGACACCGATGAAAATCACAAACTGGTACAATCTAACCGCCCACGCTAAGCTTTGCTCTAGCATGGCCATCATTGATTTGGAACTGCTCTCCAATGCCTATATGAGCCATCAAGAGCCAAACGAAAGTCACGAGCCCTCCCATCCCTTCACGGGGATCGGTCCAGTGCCCTCGGCACTAGTCTCCAGGTCCATGATTTTGTGGCGGGCGTCCTTCAGCCATATTTTTAGATTGGTGGCAAGTCGAGTTTTAGCAGACCTACAACTTGTGTTTACATTAATGCGTTGAAATCAAGTTGAATTTGAGATGGGTTTGGATATTTAGAAAGGAGATGAATTATGGGTTTGGTTATTCTAAAAGCTTACGGCAATTGAATGTGTTACTATATTATCTTGTTCTTTCGACATAAATTTTCATCAAACACTGGCGTGCAAATCTCCGTCCTATCAACATTCTATTTAATTAAATGATTTTTTTCTAGGAATTAAAATACAACCATTATGTTAAACTTTCGAGTAGACACATTTTCAACGGGTGCTTTCCATAGAATACTTCCTTGGTTTCTTAGTAACCACGAAGCCATGACATACCACGTAACTATTAATTATCACGTCTTACCTTCCATAGATGTTAGGGGTGAGGATATGGTCCGGGTGGACAGTTCTCACCCTAGAATCGAGAACCGACCGCTAAGGACCGGTTCCGAAAAATAGGAACCGGGAAGGTCCAGTTCCCGGGTGGATTCATAGAACTTATCCCACCAACCTTCACATGTCCGCAATGTAATATGTTAACACAAAAAATGCAACTTCACCTGTGTTCAAGTTAAGACATTGCTTTTCGAGTTAGGAACTTCCTAACAAGCCGGAACCAAGGATTGGAAAGTGGAAACCTTCACCTGTTGTTCAAACTTTCCAAATATGACCGCATAAAGATTTGCAAACGCCAAGACTGATGACTCTCGTAGTTTGTATTGTTTCTCTTGAGGCGGACAATTCCGCCTCATTGATGTCGGCAAAAATCCCTGGTTAGAAGGGTGGTAGTGATGAATGTCCAAAGGTTCTTAACAGGGATGATCAGAGGCTGAGCATTAAGCATTTTGGTCAAAGGAGGCCATCGCAGCTCTAACATAATGATTCTGCGCATCACAATCCCTCACCTGAGAATTAAAATGAGGTTAAACCCATTGCACTCTTTTGCATAGTTCAACACTCTAGTCAGCTGATATCAATTAAGATTCAAACCCGGTGAAACTCACCAAACAACATGAAGACTTCAAGGAGGCAAGATTATGAAATGAACGCTATCCTGAGATCGATCTTCTCATCCCTCACCAGAAACTGAAAATGAGGTTAAACCCATTAAACTCTCTGCAAATTTCAAGGTCTTTCTGTGCAACCTATTCACTGTAAATGATTTTTAATGGGTAGTTTAGGGATTTAGGATTTCTTTATTTTTTAATTAAAAATTAAATAAATATATTATTATTATATTATCGGTCCGGTCTGGGTGGCGCGGGTGGGCGGTTTCACACCTGGAACCAGGAATCGGATCGGTACCCACCGGTTCCAATTTTTTGGAATCGGGAACCGGACTAGTTCCCTTAGGAACCACCGGTTTCAGTCCGGTTCCGGGCGGTCTTGAGTGGTCCGGGTGATTTCCGATTCTTTTGCACACCCTTGATAAATAGATGTAACATGATATCAGTTAAGTTATCTTCTTTCAATTTTTCTAGTTTCTTTCGGGTCAAATCCCTTGCATTTTCTTAATAAGTAAAACAAATTAATTTTTTTTGGTCGGAAAGACAAATTAATTAAAATAACATAAAAAGCCACGATTTTATGTTCTCATTAAATTGTAATTTCGTATTTTACGTGCAATGACTTAATTCGCATGCTGGACATGATTTTCGGGAACAAAACTCTCAATATGCCTCTACGGCGAAGCTGCCCGAAGGATACTGAGCTCGAGTCCTCCGGCAGGGTAAAAGCAACCCTTGAAATTCTCACGGCGGCGCGTCGCTCCGCCACCAGCGAGCAGTGACGCCTGACTCTACTAGTAACAGCCGCAGCATCGCCGCCGGGGCCGGCATCTCTAGAAAGTGAAGGCTGTAAATTGCGTCCCCTAAGATGTCAGTCCGCGGTAAAGGCAGCTTGCCTTCAGCGCTGCGTCCACTCCATGGCACCTTGGCCGCCAAAGCACCACCCACGGCATTTCTCGGCCGACGCAAGGACCTCCAAGGAACTGTCTAGGTCACCCCATTTTTGATACAGACGTCTCGAGTGCAAGAACATTGTTGGACGCCTTGCCTATCACTAGCGGTTCGCTCTGATCGAAGACCAAAAGAAGTAGGTCAGGAGATCAAGTGAGAAATTCGCCGTCCGTTTATTTTATCTTTATGGGATAGCCGGCATGTTTGACCATGCCCAGAAGCTGTTCGACCAGATGCCTAAGCTAAAAAGTGGCCGAGCTGTGCTCTCTCTCAATGCCCTGTTAGCCGCCTGTATTGATTCTAAGAAGTTCGACAAGATGGACGAAATTTTTAGATTGATGCGTAATTATAACGCAGCTTTTTATGGATATTTCCAGATGGGTGCTCTTGTTCCCGCATTTTCTTTGCTTGAGGAGATGGAGAAGAATGGCATTGAGGCTAATATAGTTACGTTCAATACCCTGCTTGATTTTTTCTGTAGGAATGGCTGGTTACTGGTGGCAAATAAAGTATGGCAAATGATGGCAAGCAAGAATATTAGCCCGCATCACAGGAGTTAATCTGCAAGAATTCATGGATTGGTTTTGCAGAAGAGAGTTGCAGAAGCTGTTGAGCTGTTTGATGAAGCGGTAGGTAAAACATGGGGCTACAATGCTTTGATTTCCGGGTATTGCTGAAAGGGAGATTTGGAGGAAGCTAAGAACTGGTATAGTCGGCTCGTGGAGAATAAATGCAAAGTTGATGGGGCAACACTAACGCATCTTGTTCCCTTGCTTTTTGAGAAGCGCGGTTTCGAAATGGCTCATAGGCTTTGCATCGAGGCCATTGATAAGAGTTTTCTTCGCGGGCCTAATATTCTGCAGTATGCCGTAGATCTCTTGGTTCGGGAGTCAAAGGTTGAACTAGAGAAAGATATCGTGGGACATGGCAAGACTGGTAGACCTCCATACGATCTGGTGTTACCTCAAGCAGAACAATGGCTTCCCCACCCAAAGAAGCAAGCAGAATAATGGCATTCTTTTTCCTTTTTTGATGAATACATTTCGGACCCCTTTTGTCCAGTGATGCCCCTGAGCTCAAGCTTCAAGACTTAATGTTAGAGATGACATAGTATCAGTCGACTAGATCACAACAGATAATTATGGGAACTATGAAACTAATCCAAGTTATTGGAGAATTACTTCCCGTTGTCTCTAGCTGTCCTCGTGGTTTTTTTTTTTTCCTTTTTGTCTGGCAGAATGGAGAACTTCATCAAAGTAGGAAATGCGTGCAGAATATATACCCATTGAGGTCAAGTTGAAACACGCACATTTTTGGTACACCAAAGTAGATATCTTCTAGAGACGGCTAATTTCTTCCCACTTTTTCTGTGGCGTCTGCACACATGTCAGCCTCGCTTTGGACAATGCTTTTCCTCCTTTTCAAACCTCCCTAGCAATATCCTGCATTTATGCTCGACGTCAAATTGCAAATCTACAATGTAGTTAGTTATACGTGGGTATTGTCCGATGGGAGCTCCTAATCCTGCACTTTCATTGCTTGAGGAGATGAAGAACAATGGGATTGAGCCTCATGCAGTCAACTTCACCATCCTACTTAATTATCTCTATGGGAATGATTGGTTTCTATAGGCAGAGTAAGTATGGCAAATAATGTTGAGCAAACGGTGTTAGTCCCAATAACTGGATTTGCAGTGTGAGAATTTGCGGATTGAATTTTGCAGAACAGAGTTGCATATGCTGTAAATCTGTTTGATGAAATGGAAAATAACACCACCACGTGCAGCTACAATGCTTTCATTGGTGTGTATTGCGAAAGGGGGGACTTGGAGGAAGTGAAGAACTGGTATCATCAGCTCGTTGAGAGTAAAGATAAATCCGATGGGGAAACAGTGACGCATTCACTTCGGAGGGCTCAAACTCTGCAGTATACGGTAGATGTCTTGTTTAGAGAACCAAATCTAGAAATAGCGAAAGATATCGTGAAGCATGGCAGGGCAGGCAAATACTGGTATGACCTAGAACTGCCACCTGCAGAATAATGGCATTTGTTGCCTTTTCTTATGGTTACCTCACCATTCCGACTTCATTCTCCAATGATGTCCCTGAGCTCAACCTTCAACTTCAGTAACTTTCTTGTCGCTTCTATCACTGTTCTTCCGGTTGTTGAGCAAAATATTCGGCATTGATGCTGATACAACACTGTAGAGCGTGTCTTGCTGGGTTTCCAACCTTCGGATGTAACCATAGCATTGTATATTTAGTTGTTCCAAGAGTCACCCAGATCAAAGATCTGTTGAAAAGATGCCTTTGCTTTGGCCAAAGAAAGTTTGCATATGTTAATTCTTTTTCATTTTATGATTTTTTAATAGTTGACTATCCCTAAATTAAACTTACTAAATGGAACGCGCGTCACTCTCGTGATGAGGCCAAATATTATTGCAATTACACAGGTTAACAATTTAACTTGTTAAATGAAGGTATGAAATCTCAATAACAAACACAATCACGATACAACAACGCAAATTGTCAACTTTTTTTGTAGATTGTTGGCAAGTCGAGTTTTAGCGTATGTGCATCTTGTGTTTACATGTACATGCTGTGATCTAGTTGAATATTGAGATAAGTTTAGCTATTCTGAAAGCAGACAACGACAATCGTGTTACCACATTATCTTGCTCTTTTGATTTGGATTTTCGTCAAACACTAGCATACAAATTTCTCAACTCATAATATGTTATTCCTGATCCTATCGAACATTCTATTTAATTAAATAATCTTTTTTCTAGGATATAAAGTATAGCTATTATGTCAAGCTTCCATAGTTGTAACATAAGTTCGGGAAAATTGTCCAAAAAGTCTTAAATTTATCGCACTTTTTCAAATTCAGTCCTAACCCTCTTGATTGTGCGAACTATAAGTCATAAACCTTTTTACTTTTTGTCAATTCAGTCCATTCGGTCAATTTTGCCCGGAAATTGTTAACTTCGACACTTGACAGTCCTACGTGGCACGAGAGCAAGAATGCTTATGTGGAAAATTTTTAATAATATTTTAATATATTTTTTTAAAAATTTTCCCTTTTGTCTCTTCTTTACTTTTTACTTTTTCTCTTTTTTTCTTTTTTCTTTCTTTTCCTTTTTCATTTTCCCTCTACTGACCATTGTGGACCCCCGGTAAGGGTCTCCCTTGCCCAAGGCCAGCAACAGCGACCCCCGCTTGAGGCCGATGTCCTTCGCCAACCATCGACAAGGCCTGACAATGGCTGGTGGAGGAAAAGAGAAAAAAGTAAAAGTAAAGAAGGAAAAGAGAAGAAAAGAAAAAAAAGGAAAAATATAAAAATATAAAAATTCGAAGAAAATATTAAACTATTAAAAAATTTTATCCATGTCAGCGTCAATCGTGCTACGTAGGACAACCGCATCTATGTCAGCGATTTCCAGCTAAAATTTGCTAGATAGACTCAATTGATAAAATATGAAAATATTTAAAACTCAATTGGCATAATAAAATGTTTAAGAAAGAATTGACAGAAGTATAATCGGTTTAAAACTTTTTGGACAATTTTTTTGCATAAGTTTTCATCTTTCTTTCAATTTTTCTAATGTCTTTCAGTTCAAAAGCACAACACTTGCATTTTCTTAATGACATGAGCAATGTCATGCCCATATTAAATTGCAATTTGATGGATTAATACCACGAAAAATCAGAAACTAGCACATTTATGATAAATTTACCCCAAACTAATTTTTCAACCATGAAAAATCCCATACTGGTACACATGTAACAATTTTACCCTTTGTTAGTTTCTGTAAAATTTTACCGTCAAATTTCTGAGTTAGATGAAATATGACAAGTAACAGGTGTATCAGTTTGGGGTTTTACCCTCCTTTTGTCACAAGTATACCATTTTGTAATTTTTCGTGATATTAATCTAATTTGATAGAGGGTAAATTTATCATAAATATATCATTTTTGGGTTTTTGGTGGTAAAAAAATTAGTTTAGGATAAATCTATCATGGGTGTACCAGTTTAGGTTTTTTATGGTCAAAAAATTAATTCGGGATAAATTTATCATAGGTGTACCGGTTTGAGGTTTTTCATAGTATTAACCCTAATTTGATATCATTTTTTTTGTAAAATGACTTATATAATATGCTTTACAACAAAAGTCTTAATATTAGCGGTGAGCTTTGGGTACGGTTTAACTTGGGGACCGGACTAAACTAGCCGGTTCAAAACTAAGTTACCAAAAAAATCATAAACCTATTATAATTGTGTTAATTCAGTCATAAACTTTTCAATTTTACCAATTTAGTCCTAAATTTTTTGATGATTTGTCAATTTAGTCATTCTAGCCAATTTTGATTAGAAATTGCTAACTTGGCCGGTTGCTCTATGAGGCACATCCAGTGCTAATGTGGAGAATTTTCTTTTTATAATTTTCAAAAAATTATGAATTTTTTTTATAGTTTTTTGTTTTTTTTTCTTCTTTAAAGCCTAGTCGAGACCACGGGTGAGGGGTGGCAACCCTCACCGGCTAAAGTCCTTGTCGGCCGCGGGCAAGGTTCGTGTCTGGTGAGGGCTTCATGGCCTTCACCTAGTGGCCAGCCCTAGCCTGGGGTTGGATAAGGTCAGCCTGCCCTCGCTTGTAGACATGCGCTACATCCAAGTGACGTCATTGTTATATTTTCTTATTGGACTGCAATGAGCATATAAGACAGAACTCAAGAAAAGGTATTTGCACCTAATTTTATTAGGTTGGGAAAATAAGTGCAGAGTCAACCATACCCAAGTCAAGCCATGTAAGCTATCCGAACTCAGAGATCATATAGAGTCCAGCTTTCAATATAGTTTGAGAAGATAGTCGAGCTTCATATTTGGAAAAGAGATGAACTTGAGTATTAAGTTATACGAATCGAGCACTACAGACCATACAAACAAAAATAGGAATTGAGTGGGGAAAACGAATTACCAGTATAGCATGCAAAAGGGTGAATTAAAGGTGTTCAGTTTGTTGCGTGCGAGGGCTGTCGACTCAATATGTACAGTTGCATCACATAAGCACCTTCACGTCAGGTGAGCCTCTAAGCAGAACAATGCATTTCATGCAAGTCTTCGGTTACAATGCGTTTCCATGTGCAAATCGTAATGGATAGAGGTTTTGATAGAAAAGAATAAGAAAAATAGAACTAAAGTATAAAGACACCAATAATTCAACATGTACTATAGATAAGAGTACTATGATTCGCAAAACAAATGCATGTACTCGAAAAAAGATATATAGTGAAATTGTGGAAAATGGAAGATAGAAGACCATTTGCCTCCAATTGTACATTGTCTTAGAAGCGCGAGAGATTGAGGGACCATTCTCATTTGTTTGACACAACACTTGTCGTGCCTTCAATTTTTTCCTTCCCTTTTCCGTGAGCGACCTACCCTTACTTCCTCAAAAGCTTCCCTCCCAATTCAAGTGTATCCACTGTGTAAACTTTTATCTTTTCTCGCCATCATCATGCAACTTTATCTTTCCGCACCGTCAATAATGCACTTGTACGTACAATTTTATTTTGATTGTTAACTTTCATGACAATAATGCACTTTAGTACCATTATGCACGACCGAATTGGGAAAGAGACAAAATAAGAGATGAGACAAATCACATTTATGCTATTTATATTAAGAGTTCCTTAGAAGATGCCAAGAAAAAGTACACGTAGGCATAGGAACTAGAACTCTCACAAACACGTAGTTAGCTGTAATATAGTCCAATTAGTGTCTTTATTAAGGGATGGACCATGAATAAACCTTTTCTTCTCTCTTTTCTCAAGGCATTAATGTGGCATTAACTCAATGCTTGCACTATTCTTGAATTTTACTATTGAAACACTTCATGTTATCACGTGTGACATAAGTGAAAGCTGTCAACCTGCACTGCTGCGCCTTGATCTTTTCCATTCCAAACTTAGAGAGTTGGACGATGCAATCAATTTCTCCACCATGATTTTGGAATGAGAAATAGAATTAATCTTCCCTCCTTTTCCCCATCTTGCAACCAAAAAGATTAATGCCCAAATTCTACATATGTAAAAAAAGGCTCGCGTTATTTCCATCTCCTTATTGGCTCACATTGAATTGACTAAATCATCTCTTTTGAGTCATATTCGTGATTTAAGATTATATATTACCTTTTGGGTCGTGCATTTTTCACTCCTAATTTTGCTAAAGCACTTCCAAATAAAGTGTTGTAATCATTTTATCCATTGTGGGTCCCACATTTTAGCATTGTATTCTCTTTAGTGTCCCTTTATTTTCGGTTTCTTCATTTGCGGGTCCCACTTTCCTTATCTTCATCCTTCTCTCTTTCTTAATCCTTTTACTTTCTTTTTTTCATGTTTGAGATAGTTTTACATCATCTTTTATGGTGGGTGCCGGATAAATTGATTAAATTGGGAGTGTTGGTTAATATTGAGTAACGTGGCAATTTTCCTTGTGATGGACTCAGGTCAATGAAGTCTGAAGGTGATTTTTCTTATTTTTCTTCTTTCATCTCTTTTTTTTTTTTATGTTTGGGAAAAGTAAGTATTGATTCATTCCTTATTTACTGTTGAATATATTAAAAGTTTATGCTTTGGTGGATCTTTATTGAGATCTTTTGGCATTGCCGAGTTTCTCTCCTTCTAGGAATTCTGTTTTGCTTTCACCAAGTGAAAAAATGTTAATCATCCCGTTTACTTCTAACTATTGAACTTACGGATTTCTTTGGCCTTGTTAAGATAGGGCATGCATTTAATTTTTTTAGTGGATTTTGAGTATTCTTTTCATTGAAAATTTCCCTAAACTAGTTTCTATTGACCTCTTTCTTTTGGCAATCTGTTTAGCATAATGATTTCAAGATGCACATTTTGATATCTCCCGATAATATTGGTCTACTTATGGTTCAATCTTAGTAAAGGATGAAAGGTTTTTTCCAAGAAATTTCAGTTTTCTTTTCATTTTAATAGGTTATTTGAAATTTCTTGCCATTTTATTTCCAGTTCTGGAGAAAGTGAAAAACAAGTGGGCACGCCATATGCACTTTCACAGAGTAGCTGGTAAAGTCTTTTTGTAGCGGTCCAAAGTATTGTTGAATCCCTGCTTTGTATTATGTTGGGTTGGTTTTGAAGAGGGGAGGGCTTCCATATGTTGCATAGCCACCAATTAGACCGAGAGAACATCATTCGACAGAGTTCTGTGCTTTCATGGAGGTGATTCTTGTTGACACCTAAATTTTGCTCAATCATTTAGGATTTTATCGCATAAAAAATTAGGGTTTAATTTTTAACCCCTAAACCAAAAATATTCTCATTAAATTCCATGGCATGTAGATATTAGACACATTTGTATTAATAGACCCTATTAGGACGTATTCTTCTCCCCCAGTCAACGCTTTTGAAGCGTGCGGGGGAGACGAACAGTAGCAGAACGTAGAAGCAGAATGCAGAAGCCAGAGCAGGGGGCAGAGGCACAGAGGGGGCAGAGTTCCGAGGGAGAGAGTTCCGAGAGAGAAGACAAAAGTGGAGCTTTTCACCAAGGACAGCTCTCCCTCTGCACGCTAACAGAAAAGAAGAAAAAGGAGGACGGTTCAAAAAAAGAGAGAACAGAGGTGAAACCGTGAGAGAAAAACAAGAGGAAGTGACCGAGAAACAAGCAAAAAAAAACAGGAACGAGAGGAGAGAAAGAGGAGACAGAGAGAGAGTTGAGGGGCATCGGGGAGGTCCGAGTCTCGCCCGCTTGCCGGAGGGACGCCCGAACCGACGCCGAACCTCCCAACCATCGCACCTCGCTCCAGTCGACCGTAAACCAGATGGGTCTCTCTCAGCCTTCCCCTGTTTTGGCCTCCCCTCCCCTACCTCTCGGATGCCGGGCACACCGAGTCTATTCGGTGATCGCCCGGCACCACAAGATGAGGAAAATGTTTCTTTGCACCTCCAGGATGCGTTCTTGACCGATCTCTTCCGAGAAAAAACCTTTAAATCCCATTGAAATCGACTTAGAAACTCGTAGTTTTAGTCGCACAGCACCTGCTTGGTAAAATGCCCAAGTGAGATCCGAGATGAACTCCATGAAAATCGATACTCTAGAGTGTTGATTTATGCACGATTTGCTCTGTTATTGTCATTGACTTCAAGTTTCTCGCTTTTGTTCATGTGTTTTCGTTGCGGGTCACACGTCTCTGAGTCAGCCGCCTGTATACGTTTCCTCGTCGGAAGTTTCATTCTCGGTTGCCGGGTGTGCTCGCGATTTGGAGAGAAATAGTGAGCTCTCTATCTTCATTCGATGTGTGTATGTCGTTGTATGTTCAGTGTTACTGTCTATATGGGGTGGTCGAGAATTTGAGAGACGAGAAATCGGATTTTTACACGTTAATGTCGGTTCCGTGATCGGAGAAAGTCGTCGGTATCGTCGCCGGAACGGCGGCCGGTGGTGATAGCGTACGGCCAGCGCCGGTCGTCGGCGCTGGCGGTCGGAGCCGTCGACCGGCAGTGGGCTTCCTCGGCATGGTCCCGGCGAGGCTCGGTGAAGGCGCCATGAAGAAACAGCTGAGGAAGCTCTCGGTGAAGAAGACCACGTGCATGGCAAAAGGGAGGAAGACCAGAAAATAGAGTAAAAAGGAAAATTAGAAAAGAAAGAGAAACAAAAAAAAAAAGAAAAAGAAAAAGAGGAATAAAAAAGAAATCAGAAAAAAAAATAGAAAAGGAGGTCCCAGGTCATGTGTCGGGCGGATCGGGTCACGGGACCCGGTCCGGAATTATTATATTATTAAAAGTATTAAAACATTAAAAAATATTAAAAAATTCAAAAAATATTAAAAATATTAAAAATTCCAAAAAAAATCGCAAATGTTTTAAAAACCCAAAAATATTAAAAAATTAAAAACTCAGAAAAATTCCAAAAAAATTCAGGAAATTAGGAAATGTTCAGAAATCATTTTTGGGCTTAATTTCACTAGATCTTAGTGTTTAGTTTCATTCTAGACTTAGTTTAAAATTTGTAAAAATTGAGAAAAACTTAAAAAAAAAATTTCAAAAATCGGATAAGTCACTAGGGCTTTACCTTAGGGCTTTTGATTGCATTTTCTTTTTAAAGATGATGCTAGGTCGCTGATTGTTTATTTTCTTCATGATTATCTGATTGCGCACTTTTTAATACATTGATTATTATTTTCTATTTTTAGAACGGTTAGGTGGAATCTTAACTTTTTCGATAGGCTACCCGGTACATTAGTTTGCGAGTGATCAAGTTTAGGTACCGAAGGGCACTAGTAGATTGCTAGTGTAATCAAGTCCCCGAATTTTGGAATATCTGATTTTCACACGTATCGAGACGATACTCCCGCGTCTTGATTAGGGTTTCTAACTGACCCCTGATCATGGCTAGTAGTGACTCCAATCGAATAAATAAATTAGACAATTCTCGTCGCGTGAGGTATGAGGCTCGGGAGTGTCTCGATTATTGACAAATACCTCTTGGCCTAAACCCAATCGGTTCGAGGAGGTCGCGACAATTCTGTTGACATTTTCTCTACAAAATTGAATTGCTAGGTTATCCATGCAGTTTCGTTTCTGTTCATTTTTTCTTTTCCTCTTCAAATGGCCTACTTTATTGTCGTCTACACAGGATTATTCCATGTAGGTAGTTCAAACCAGGACCATACAGACTTTACATGGAACAGCTCAAGAGACACGCTTTCAACCTTAAATCCCATATAGGTTTTAATCCATCAAAAGTGAGGAGCTTATCTTTTATCTTAGGTTTTTTAGACTTCACATTGGTTGCAATCCCCTTGCTCGCAAATCTATGTTGTATAATAGACCGCTTTTTACCCACAAAATATGATTCTTGCACTTGCATTGTGGCTGTCGTCTTGGAGGCAAACTTAGGTGTGACAACAACTACCTCGGCAAGAAATTGCCGCTCAAAGGCTGCCTCACAACCCTAGAGTCTCACGCTTTGCATCATCCTCAACTTTGTCGAAGGATGCCACGTTTTATCAAAAAGTGCGGAAGTGGGAGCCATAAGAGAGAAAGACAATTGCCTGCAAGAGAGAGAAAAATAGAAGGATGAAGATGAAAGAAAAGTGGGATCCGCAAAAGAAAACCAAAAAAATAAAAGACACCATGGGAATGATTAAGATGCTGAAATGTGAGATCCACAATGGGTGAAATGGCTATAACACTTTATTGAGTAGTGTTTTAGCCAAATTAGAAGTCGAAAAAGTGTGGCCCTACATCTTTTCTTCTTTCTTTTGTTTCGACTTTACAAAAGGAAAAAACTACCCACATCCAAAAAATAGTAGATTTATGATGTTAGTTCATGTTTGTATTGTGTGATAAAATAGGAATAGTATATTTATGACATTAAACTTTTGTATTCGGCTTTAGCCCTATTTCATACAAAAAAAACTACCCACATCCCTTTCAAACAACATGTTTTCACTTTGGCCGCTTCTTCTGCACCCATGACATTTAAGAATTTCCTTCATGTTTGTCTTATTCTGAACTTATTCCCCATTGTTGTAAATTGAGTAAGCACTAAATATATATTGGAATAACGAAATGTTAGTTCTATTTGCAATTTGTTTACTTTATTTCCCTAGATTATCCTCAAGATCGTGAATTTTGACTTCAATATTGTGGTTGATGTACGTATTATATACAATTTACTCATCTTTCATTAAACTGTTTTTTTTTGTAATGCATATGGAAGACAATATTGTTTTTTTCTTAAATGTATCTATTATTGATAAAACTACAAATGTAGAACAACAATCAATCATGTCAACAAGTTCATTTGAAACTTTACTAGGTAATTTTTAATGCCATATGATCTTTTGAGTAGTGTGTGGACGCATCTTCGTTCTCAAGGTTATGTTGTCTCTATGAAAAGGAGACAAACACGTTCTTCTTGATTGCGATTGGGGAGGTAGTTGTCATGATTGACATAATATTTCTATTAGACGTCAAAGTAGAAAGATCGGGTCTCGTTTGATTGACTATTCTTTTGAAGTTTGTTACTATAAATAGAAGAACGGATGAGGGTCTATCCTAATATTTAATGTATCACACAATAAATAAGTAAAAATTTGACAATTAGATTCACTAAATAAGATGAAATTTAAGTAGTTAAAATATACGGACTATATGGTAATGAAACATATTAAATTTATAATAAAAAAATACGTGCTAAAATTTGGTAGATGGTTCTTTTCACTTGTAATTGTGCCTAGGCTATTTTTTGAATAATAGACTCCTATTACAAATAAATCTCATTAACACAATAATTAGCTTTTTTTTGTCAAATAATTAGTTAGCTATCTACCAAATAATTTATTTTTGGTAAACACTAAAAAAGAAGAAAAGAAGGCAAGTAATAATTTTAAGGGTTAATATCATGAGAAATCCCAAACTGATACACCTATGACAAATTTATCAAAAACTAATTTTTTGACCATAAAAAACTCTAAATTGGTACACCTTTGACAACTTTACCCTAAATTAATTTTTCATAAAAAAAATCTCAAACTGGTACATTTGTGACAGATTTACCTTCATTAGTTTTCGTTAAATTCGATTAATACAACAAAAAATCACAGACTGGTACACCTATGACAAACGGAGGATAAAATCCAAAAATAATATGTTTGTCAACTGACATGGGTCATCCTATTAAGCAATTTTATGGTAAAATTTATCAAAAATTAATAGAGAGTGAATTTGTCATAGATGTGCTAGTTTAGAGTTTTTCGTGGTAAAAAAATTAGTTTGGGATAAATTTGTTACAAGTGTACTAGTTTGGGATTTTTTGTGATATTAACCCTAATTTTAAATTAAGAGCGGACACTACATTTTAATAAATGTTATTTGATAGGAGTATGGGTAGTTTCGTCTCTATTAAACTTGAAACAAAAGAAAAGGAAGAAAAAAATGTAAGAATTAAATCAAGAGTAGAGCCCATGAGAAATAATGTAGTTAATTCAATGTGGAAGGGAGTGGCAGCAGCCAATAAGGGAATGGAAATAGCGTGAGCAAAAAACACATATATTTATTTACCTTTTAATGCTTAGTGATTATCATATGTACCTAGCACATCTTGGTTCCTGATTTTGCACATCTCAAATCTTGGATATGACATCATCACTAAATCTTTGTTAACATCTAAATTTTGATTGACCATTTACTAATAATTTGCATAGAAAATTAGGGATTAAATTTTAATCCCTAAACAAAAATATTAAAATTGCATAGCATATAGTTTAAGTTCATATAGGTTAGTTGCATTCCGTATTGGACCGACGGTGACGAGTAAGCTGAAAATTCATCGCGTAAACCGAGCTCGAGCGCCGAGTGAAACTCGGCTCACTCAAGGGATTAGGGGCCGAAATTCACAAGTCTAAAAGGCTTTGGTTATCTTAATTTGAGTTTAAATCAGCCCAAATTAATTTAGCCCATTTGAAATTAAAATTAAATTAAATGATAAAGCCTAAGTCTAAGCCCATTAGGACTAGGAAGCCCGGTCAATTAACCTAGGGTTGCAATATAAATATGTGATTATACCCTTCAATGAAGGGGGACTCTCATAATTTTCAGATCAGAATTTTTAGAGAACACAAGTGTGAGTGAGAGCAAAACGTGAGATTGAGAGTGAGAGGAGAAGACGGCCGCACGTGCCTCGTCGCCGTGCCCATATTACTCGCACCAACTCGCCACGACATCGTCCTGCTTCAGCTCGACACACGCTGAGTTTCCAACCACGGCCGCGACTCTCAGCTTTGCGCGCTTCAGCAAGTCCCAAAGTCTTTCTGGCATCCAACAAGCAAATCCCGACGACTCCAGTAATTCTCGCTCGTGTCTAAGCCATCCGGACTAGACCCTCGTAGCATCAACACCAAGGAAGCCCTCTCTGCACCGTGAGCGCTTCACTGCCACCACTACACCTGTTAGCTTCCCAATCGCACCAGGTGATCTCGGTTGGATTGATTAAAATCTTAGACACGAGGACAGAAAAGAAAAGGAGCAGCGGAGACTTGGACTTGCTTGGTGAGACATACTAAAGACGAAACATACAGAAGAAGACAAGAGAAAAGTTTGCTCCATTCTTCATCCTTTATCCGTCCTTGTTGCACTTTATTCGATTCTTGTGATTTTTCTTTAATGACGGGTGAATTTTAGATGCTTTCAGCAATTCCCTTCGCTGTCATGCCCAGCTTTTGCTTGGACGTTCATCAAGGATCGTCAAGTCCAGCAGTCCTGATCGCCACCTATGTATCATGAACTCAGCTGTATTGGTCCTCTCACGGGTTTCTTCATCTTTTGCTAGCTCTTGCCGTAAGCCTCTTCGCAGCCATCTTGTTCAAGTCACTCCTCGTAGTGACACCGCTATCGCCGCTAGTCTGCCACCGTCAGCCACCATACGTTCCGCAATCCCGATCCGCCGGTGATTCAAATCCCGATCCGCCGGTGATTCAAATTTGGAACGTAATCCGCAAATCAGGTAAAAATCTCTATCCGGTATATTTTCAAAAAATTTAAATTCTTAGGATAATATTTGCGATATCCGCAATATTTTAAGATACCCTAAATTAGGAATTTTTTCTAATTTGGCAACGTATCTGGACGACTATCCGACCTTATCCCTAAGGTATGATACGCGGTGATATGGAAAATCGTTATCTTATCCATAATCACTTGAATACGATAATAGATTTTATTTGCTTTCCAAATTTAAACAATGAACTTTCTGTCGATATCTATAACCCTATAAATATGATCGTTAGTTTGAATTCTTTGCCTTATCTGAATTTGAAGAATCTTGCAGATTGCGTGGATTGTTTGAATGTGGTTGTTATCTTTGTTTGATTGCTTTCCTTTTAAATAAGGAAAATCCAAAAATTTCTTAGTTAGATTTAAATTAGAAGTTTTGCATGTTTAGGGAACCCTAAATGTATCTAGAAGATAGGATAATTATTTAATTTAAATTAGGACTTGAGATAATTTATTTCCTAGTTCAAATTAGGTGCTATTCTAATCCTAATAGATTATTTAGGTTATTTTTAGATTCCGAATTTCCATGAAAATCCTAAGTCACTTTAGGACAGATTAAAATAGATTGCATGTTAATTTAGACATTTTTTTTATTTCGAATTTCATTGGAAAAATACAAAAAATAAATCCTTTGTCCGTCATTAGAATTAGGTCGCCGTCGTCGCATGACATGTATTTCGCATGCTAGGTTACATTAATCACATGTCATTTTTGCACGTCATTGCATATAGGTTAGTTTGCATTTTAATAAAGCACAAACCCTAATGAACACCTTCGGTACCTTGCTTTGTTAATTAGAAATCATATTAGGATTGTCTGTGTGATTTTCTACTAACAATGCAGATGCTTACGTGGCTTTAAGGTATGTTATCCTGCTATTTATTTACTGCTTTCTTGGGTCTTAAATTGGTAATTTGCGCACTCGTATGAACATATCACATGTTAGTGATTAGGTAATAAAATAGATCTAAACTGCCTGCATAAACATTTTTGAAAAGAAAAGGTACCGAAAGGGCGTTGGACTAGATCTAGCGTAACCAAGTCCCCGAGTTTAGAATATCTGGTTCGTAGGAATAAAACATATCTCCCTATATTTTATTTAGGTTTCTAATCGACCTACCACAAATAGATTAGTGGCGACTCCAAACATGAAAACTTTTGCATATTAAAAACTTAAACCCTAAATTGCGAATTGGTAGGGCTTGGGAATGCCCGAGTTAGGTTTAGTCTTAATAATCCATTTGCCTGAGAAATTTTAGGTCGCTACAATCTTATTACTTGATTAATTAAGGGTTAATAGCATAAAAAATCATAAACTGGTACACCTGTGATAAATTTACCTAAAACTAATTTTTTAACCACAAAAAATCCAAAACTGATACACATATAATAAATTTACCACAAACTAATTTTTTTACCGCAAAAAACCCAAAACTAGTACATTTATGATAAATTTACCCTCCATTAAATTGGATTAATATCACGAAAAATCACAAATTGATCAATTTATGACAAATAGAGGGGTAAAACCTCAAATTGGTACACCAATCAACTGTCACTTGTCATTCAACTCAGTAATTTGATTGTAAAATTTAACTGAAATTAGTCGAGGGTTAATTTGTCACAAATGTATCAGTTTGGAATTTTTGGTGGTTAAAAATTTAGTTTGGGGTAAATTTATTATAGGTATATTAATTTAGGATTTTTCTTGGTATTAACCCGTTAATCAAAGCGGAATGGTAGAGAATATTTTGTCGGCGACATTTATTAGCATTCTTGAGATAGATGTGATCTTTGAATCTATTAATCAACAACCTCCCGCCTACTTCCAGCGTCACGTAAAGAGGATGATGCCGCAAATCCTACCGTGCTCCAACATCCTCAGTCTTCACTAGCACTCGATCATCTTCATTCTTCTCCAGAAGCAGCTGCAAGCATGGAGAGATCGGATGCAACAACGACCAATGCTGGTGAAACTGGGGTTCCAGTTAGACTTGAGGTCTGTATCTCAATTCCCTCGTTTGGTCTTGTTTTAAAGTTTTATTAGGAAAACCGGTACATGGATATTATCTTGATTAATGCTCCCCACCTGTTTGATGATATGTTAGAGTCAATTTCCCAAAATTTTCAGGGGAAGGTCAAGGGCATGGTTTTCTGTTGGGTCCTTGGACTTGGGTCTCTTGTGGCCTGGAACAGTATGCTGACCATTGGTGATTATTACTATGAAGTTTTTCCGGTAATCTTTTCCGGGCTACTCCCAATTTCTCACATTTTTTGAATTAAATACCCTGATTTCTCTGTTTTTTGTTGGACATTTTGGTAGAATTTTTGTTCTCTTTACCTGTCTAATATAAACATGGAGGAGTCTCAATTCTGTTGGGGGAAGAACAGCATTGGTGTCAAAAGTTATGTACGAAGCTCACTTTGGTGCCAAAAGTTTCATTTGGATCATTTAAGTGCCAAAAGCTTACGCCGGCGATCACTTAAGTGTCAAATCGGAGAAAAAACGATTATTTAAGTGCCAACGGCGAGAAATTTCGATCAAATTTAATACGTGACTTTTATATTTAAATTTTAATGACACATGGCATTTTCATGTGTATAATTCAATTTTTTAAATATTTTTTTCTGATTTTTTTCTTTTTTCATTTCTTTCTTCTTCTGCTTCTACCATGGCCGGCCTTGCCGGTCGTCGCCTTCCTCGGGGTGTGGCCCTCGCCTAGGCAGGGCGAGCCCCGGCGAGGGCTCGCCTCGCCAGATCTGACGAGGCCGGCCCTCGCCGAGGCCACGACTGCCTCGCCGGGCCTCGCCCGAAGGAAGGCGATGCCCGTCGAGGCAGCTGTGGCCTCGGCGAGGGCCGGCCTCGCCGGATCTGGCGAGGCGAGCCCTCGCCGGGGCTCGCCCTGCCCAAGCGAGGGCTCACCTCGCCAGATCCGACGAGGCCGGCCCTCGCCGAGGCCACGGCTGCCTCGCCGGGCATCGCCTTCCTCCAGGCGAGGCCCGGCGAGGCAACCGTGGCCTCGGCGAGGGCCGACCTTGCCGGATTTGGTGAGGCGAGCCCTCGCCGTGGCTTGCCCTGCCCAGGCTAGGGTCGATCCGGCGAGGCCGGCCCTCGCCGAGTCCACGGCGGGCTTGCTGGGCCTTGCCCGGAGGAAGGTGACGCCCGGCGAGGCCGGCCATCGGAAATAAGAAGAAAGAAAAGAAAAAAAAGGAAAGAAAGAAAAGGAAAAGAAATGTCACATCAGCTTGAGAAATTAATAAAAAAATACTACGTCGGATTTCCGGCGAAATGGCACTTAAGTTATCATTTCTCATAACTTTTAGCACTTAAGTGATCCGATTGAAATTTTTTGCACTAAAGTGAGCTCCGTACATAACTTTTGGCATCAACGCTGTTCTTCCTCCCGATTCTGTTTGTTCTGAGAACTGTAGCTCTGTAATAGTTTACTCCATAGTGCCTGACTAGAAAACAGTTGTGTCCAGTGAATTTTGCTTATCAAGTTGATTTGTTGTCCTTTGGATGAGTGACGTCCAGATGAGTTCTTAATCATCTTAGAAGTGCTAATTTAGGATGTCTTTCGATACCTTTTCTTCCACTTTTTTCGGTTTGTAGTTTGCTCTTGGTAATGTGAATTCACAGGCTATTCTGACTACATGTTTTGTGTTGGCTTGAAGCATTACCATCCTTCAAGAGTGCTTACAATTGTTTATCTACCGTTCGCAATTGGGACAATGGCTATCTTATTGTATCATGAATCCAAAGTTGACACAAGGAAGAGGAATATAGTTGGATACACTCTTTTCGCTCTCAGTACACTCTTTCTCATAGTTGTAAGTCGTCCAAAGGCATTAATTGTTCTATTCATGGTGCTCCTACTATTGCAATTATCTAATTTAATTTATTTTCCCTAAATTCTAGTATCTTGCATTAACTCGATTGCTGGATTTCATACATGATAGTTGGACTTAACAACGTCAGGGAAAGGGGGAGTTGGGCCTTATATCGGTATATGTGTGCTTGTTGCCTGTTTTGGAGTGGCCAATGCTCAAGTTCAGGGTGGTATGGTTGGCGACCTATCTCTCATGTGTCCTGAATTCATGCAGGTTGGTGGTCTCTGATAGTTTTTATTGCATTCTTTCCGCAACTTGTTCCCTCAAAGATACATCTTTTGAGTTAGGTCTTGGACGTTCTATCTCAAATTATAAAGGATTTTCATTTATGCAGTCATATTTCGCTGGTTCAGCTGCATCAGGGGCCCTGACATCTGCTTTGAGGTTGATCACAAAAGCAGCATTTGAGAAGGCTCATGATGGTCTTCGCAAGGGAGCTAGTATGTAATTCTTTGTCGTCATCAAAAAATCTTTATCAATTTCTAGATTCATCCTGTTATGTAAGAGTCTTGTTGTTTGTGGAATTTTAACACTCGGGCAAGTCTAGTTTGACTTGATAGTCATATGCAATCACGGGTTTTATGTCATACCATGGTCTCATCTCATTTTTTAAGGTATTATCAGTAAGTTGGTAAAACCCACCTTCCTATGTTGTGCCTTGTCTATACACAAAGGAAACACGTGGCTTTGTCAAGTGAAAGCAATATGCATAACTCTTCTCATTTTTTTCAATTTGCTTTTCAGTTTTGTTTCTGGCAATCTCCACGTTCTTTGAGTTTATCTGCATCATTTTGTATGCGACTTGGTTTGCTAAGATTCCAGTTGTGAAGTACTGGCGCTCCAAGGCGGCCTCAGAAGGGTCTAAAACTGTCTCAGCTGATCTTGCTGCCGTTGGAATCCAAAGACAGGTGCATCATAACAAAGAACTTTCTCCGTTGTAAAATTTCTGTTCCATTTAATGTATATGAAACCTTGAATATTTTGAAATTTTGGTAGGACGGAGACTTTGAAGATGATCGATTGAGCAACAAACAACTGATGTTTCAGAACATAGATTATGCCATTGATCTATATCTTCTACATGTTTTGACACTGACAATTATCCCAGGCTTTCTCTACGAGAACACCGGAAGACACCGGTTGGGATCATGGTGAGTACCAATACACTTCTCGATTACAATCCTATATTTTTAAGATTGTCTTGTATTTGTAAGATAATTTCATATGCTTCTGTTGATTGTATGCATATGAAGATACTCTATATGTGGCGTTCTGCAAAGGTTTGTGTACTCACTATGGTCTTGCTTCACCGGTTTTGTTTCAGGTACCCGCTAGTTTTGATTGCTCTATTCAATGTATGGGATTTCATATCTCAATACATTCCCCTTATCATCAAGTTAGAGTCCCGAAAGGGCCTCATATTGGCAACTCTTGCCCGCTTCTTGCTTGTCCCTGCATTCTACTTCACAACAAAGTATGGTGATCAAGGGTGGATGATGTTGCTCATATCATTCTTGGGCTTGACCCATGGTTATCTTACTGTCTCTGTGATGATAGTAGCACCTAGAGGCTACAAGGTTTGACTTAAACTTCATCTCTTTTGAGTTGTGATCATTTTAGCATGATTTTTACGTACAAATCAAATTGGGGTGAGCTGTTTTTTCAGGGACCGGAGCAAAATGCCTTGGGCAACTTGCTTATGCTGTTTCTCTTTGGTGGGACATTTTCGGGAGTCGCTTTGGGCTGGATGTGGATCATTGGCAATGACAAGTTTTAGAGAGTAATCATCGCTGTCACTAGGGAAGGAAATGATCTCACCTGGGGTTCTTTTGATTCACAAATATTGAAAATGATACATTCAGTTGTTAGGCTAACTAGAAGTCTCATTTTGCTTTCTCTTTAGATGAATGCTCATTAATTCTGCAATGTAATGGTACATTAGAATTTATCATTTGCAAATAAATGTTTTGAATATCACAAAAATGCTTGTACTTTCACACTTGTACTTAAGGGGGGAAACTCTATATAGCAACCACTGGAGGGGGAACGGAAAAAAAGAACAAACATAAACGGGTATTGCAGCAAGACAACAAAGCAGATATAATAAGCTTCACCACATTGTAGTACTTATCTTTGGAAAGCCTCATTTGGGGTATCTATCAAATCTCATAGCTGCTTTACACTTTAGCACAAGTCACCTAGAACACGTGCAGCTGCGAGTAGAGATGCGGCGTGTATGAAAACCTTTTCATAGTTCTCCTACAGCTCGGATGAATTGAAAATGCACAGAAAAAGCTTATAAATTCTAGCTTATTGTCTACGTAAAGTCCAAATTGATCTAATTCAATATGTCGGTACTGGAACTTGACAAGTCTCATGGGAAATAATGAAATGATTCAAATGAAGAAGGGGAAGATACTTTCTCGATCACCGTAGATAGAACTTGCCCCTGAATGTCGCCGTCCTGGATGCCAAACCCATCTTCAAACTGGTAAAGCATCCGCGCAACACGAGTGGCGTTCACTGTGACATCGATGAAGGGTCAGAGAAACGGTGTCTCGGCATTGCTGAAGCAATGAGCATTAATGCCTTTCCATGCTTGGTTTATCAATCCCTTGATGTGCTTCTTAGCGACATCTTCTGATACATGCGCTTCTCGCATGTACCATTCCACTGATGAGGGAGCATCTCCTCTGTCTCTTTCAGCCTAATCAAACAAATAAATCAATTTAATGTGTTTAGCAGAGTCAATCTCCTTGATTCAATGATGCTGCATTTCGCATTAGCACAAGAATTTTCCACAATCCAAGAATTTGTAGCATCATGTCAAATTCAATTGGTTTATAACTTCTGCGCAGACGTTTGATAATTACTGTAAAGGTTCCTAGGTCGTTGCAAAGTCAAATTATCAGGAACACGTTGTGAAATAGATCCTTGTTTCTCTCTAGCAAATCTTCTTATCCGTCATATGTCCCACAAAGAAATGAGCATGAGACAATCAGTGTTCCTGAAGATGATGTCCATGCATCGCTCAAGTGCTCTTCCAAAGATGGTCTGTAGCCCATATTGTCCCACTTTGCTTCCGTAAGTGATGCTTTGCAAAAATTGTAACAGTCCGAATTTCGATGTAATTTCCGGGATCAATGAAACTGATATTATTTCGCATTTCATTTTAGTAAGTCTCACCCAGAGCTGATCACTCTCGGGATACTAACCATTAGGGTAAGGCTAACTAGAAAATGGTACGTGGACCAAGGACCCTATCGCGAACGGGATACCGATAACGAGAGACACTGAGAAAATATTTTGGGCCAACGTGGGCCGATCTTAGGAAAGAGTAATGGATTGGGTTTGACCTAGGCCAACGATGCACAATTGGGACGCAGGTGATTCTGCAAGACCAAAAGTGCACGTGGTCAACCAGTCCTAAACTTGAACCTAATGATTGTGACATCTAGGACTAATGATAATTTCTCATTCTCTCAATAATCGAGACCATCACGATATGGATAACCCTAGGTCGATACGCGTAACCTCTAAACAGCCGCCCGTTAGTGAGAGACCCTAAAATTGAAAGTTGAGCGAGTATTATTCACGGAATTTGGCCCGGACTTCGATGTCGATTTTCGAAGGGTTAAGAGACTATTTTTGGGAAATTGACGTCATATTACGCTGGCCACACATGTTTGGAGTTAGTACAAGTGAAAATTGGAATTTCGGTCCGGGGGTGAAAAATTACGATTTTGCCCCTCGGGACGCCAGCGTTGCTTTTTGAGGTCAAATGATGTTATTTTTCGAGGCCGACGCCATTTTTGAGTGGCCACGCATACCAGGAGTCGTTTTGGACAAAAACTGAAATTTCGACAAAAATTTGGAAAATAATATTATTTTATTCCCGAGACTTTGACGTGGATTTTCGAGGGCTTAAAAAGTGAATTTCGCGATTCCGATGCCATATTAGGTTGGCCACGCATATATGGAACGCGTATGTGCAAAAATTGGAATTTCGGTTCGGGATCGGAAAATTACCAAAATGCCCTTGGACCCATTTTTGGTAATTCCGAATTTTGGATTTAATTAGGGGACTAATCAAGGTGAGTTAGGCTTAACTCAGGCCTGGTCAACCATGGTTAAGAGCAATTGACCATTTTAGCCCTCAATTATTGGATATGGATTAATCTTGGCCATTGGATCAAGGGCAAAATTGTCCAAATGGCCAAGATTTTGACACTTGGATTCCACTAATCTATCTTTGACCTATTTGACCAGACCATCTCTCTCTCCAGCAGATCATTCGGCCAAAATTTTTCCCAAAATTTCCTTCTTCTTTTCTGTTTTCTGTTCTGCAGTGTGCGTTTCTGCATTTTGTGGTACTGTTCACGCCGGAACAGTACCAGCCGGAGCTGCTGGCAGCCCCCCAGCCGTCGCCACAACATCCTTGGACCTCCCTCTCACCTGTTCAGCCACCACAGCCCCAGTTTTAATCCGAAATAGCCTTGTTTTTCTCCTTTTTCTCTTTCCCGGCTTGCAAACAGTAACGCCGGAGCTTCGCCGGAGCTCCGATCGCCGTTCCGCCACCACCCAGTCGTCCAGCATCGCCGTACGTCGCCATCCGTGCCCGTCCGTACAGTGTCCGTACGGGTGGTACTGTTCACGTCCGTGCGGATTACTGTTCATTGACCGTACGGACCTCCTTGGCCGTCTCCGGCACGTCGCCGGCCACCCATCGCCGCCTGTCCGTACAGTGTCCGTACGGTGGGTACTGTTCACCGTCCGTACGGGATCACTGTTCACCGTCGTACGCCGTCGCCGGGATTTCGCCGCCGGTTTTACTGTTCACCAGTAATCGGCCGCCATTTCCCCGTCGTCGTGACATTGGATTAGGTGAGTAAAATTCCTAAACCCGGATTAGGACTGATGTTGCGTTTTTCTGGACTGGTTTAGGTATTTAGCGGTACAATTTGGACTGGCTTAGATAGTATCAGTGTGTAATTTAGACTGGGTTGAGGATTGACTGGTAGAATTTATTATCGGAAATTTGTGGTAAACAACTGAGGATTTATTGGGGAGAGAAATTGGATTAATTGATCAATGTCGGAGTCCATTAGAAAATTACCGGGTATGTCCGGGTTAATTGGTTGTACGTAATTTGTGCTTGATTGTGATTGAATTTTATTGGCGCTCATGGTGCATTGCATTCCATAACATGGACACGCATTGTGCATGCCGAGGGTGAAGCATGTGATGAACTTGTGCGAGAATGCGTGTCTGCCATGAGTTGTGTGATCACCTAAAATACCCCGAAGCGTTATACGCTGGGTCCAGATAATAATGAGTTGCGTGATCACCTAAGGACCTTCGGGTCGTGACCTTCGGGTCGATACCGTCCTCATGCACTTTGAAGCAGGACGATGCCCGGTATGTCCGGAAGGCGACCATCCTCATGCACTTTGAAGCAGGCTCTGGTTCGCAAGGAGAACAGTGTTGCGCCTCATGCACTTTGAAGCAGGCTAGAGACACTGGGCCAGATCGGTTGCTGCGCCTCATGCACTTTGGAGCAGGCTAGACGCACCGGGCCGTGAAAAATTAATGACTCGAGTCATAATAATAATGAATTGGGCAAGTGTGCCAGTGTGGGCCAGTGGGCCAGAGAAATGCGCATGACATGTCGACGACATTTGCATGCATGAACATACATAGACTGGCATACGAAGGAGTGAGAGTCGGTGCCTAAGTATGTGATTGGTGTACGTGTGATAATGTGTGCCACGTATGTGTTGTGATTATAAATATTTGTTTCCGGTCAGGAGATTGCATGCTAGCCTAGCCTAGGTTTAGGGGTTGAACTCACTGAGATTTATCTCACGGTTGTGTAAACCGAAACATTTCAGACCCCCAGCCGTAGGATGCCGAGGACACCACCTCTTTTTGGGATACCGCATCATATCCAGCGGCCCTCTAGTGTGCGCCCTTGTGGGGACGGACCTGCAGCCATGATCGTGGAAGCTGAGGAACCGAAGTGCTTTATGCTGACCCCCTTTTGACTGAGTGGCTACTAATTGTGTGTTTTCTTTGTTGTTGTATAAATGAATAGTGTGAAAAGTTTTCCTTGGTAATACTAGTATACATACTTTCAGAGGTGTGGTTTGCTGGTTGTGCTACCTTGGCCTCCTGTATTTTATTGTCTGGGTGTATATATATATTTATATACGTGCTTCCGCTTGTGTTTGATCTCTGTTTGGGGTTTGGGTCGGCGACGCTGCCTGGGAGCGTTGCACCAAAATCGACCAAAGGTGGGATGCTATCGCTTCGTGGGGTAAGGGGCGTGACATCTCCCTCTTGAATTGGTATCAGAGCAAGGTTAGCTCGGTCCAATTAGGTCGAAGCCTGGAGTGATAAGGAGCGATGAGACCCTGGGTAGCCAGTAGGGTGACCTCGTGTGCTACATGCATCTCCTGACAGTTTGTGATGGTGTTTGAATTATGATTGTGTGACTCGTGAGTGCAGGTGCGGCAGGACCTGAGGTGAGTATATGAATTCCTTGGGTGATGAGTTGGCTAGTTTCTATTAAGCCGCATGCTGATTGCTTAATTGTTGTTTGATACCTGCCTAGGACTTAGACTGGGATAGATTAGTTTAAGTCTTTAATTCCTTTGTGGAATTATAGCAGGTAGTTGTAGAACCGAGTAGCCGATATGAGTGGCGAGGGGAGAGGTATAGCAAGAGTTCCCAGAAAGGGTGCCGGGAGAGGATCCAGAGGTGGAGGTCGTGCTCGAGTGAGAGCAGTGGACAATCTGGAAGTTAATGTGGGCGCTGCAGTAGACCCTGGAGTTGATGTTAGACCGGTGGAAGATCCACGTATGGAAGGAGTTTTAAGGGTATTAGAAAGGATCGGGAATGTATTGGATAGACAAGCTCAAGGGCGTGATGATGTGGCAGCCCAGGCCGCTGAGACTGCTGCTGCCGCTGCTGGGAATGAGAATCAAGCTAATGTTGGACAGGCCCAGCCAACCGGGGTTAGACAGATGCCCCAGTTAGTGGAACAATTCATCAAGTTAAAGCCGCCCCAGTTCCATGGTCGTGGCGACCCTGAGACTGCACCGAGATGGGTGGAATCGTTGGAGAAAACTTTTAAAGTTCTGGGGTGCACTGATGAGGAGAAAGTGATGCTAGCAGCTTATCAGTTGCAGGACGGTGCCAATGATTGGTGGAACGCCGTGGAGAATAGAGTGTTTCCGGTAGGAACGGCCCCGATTTGGACTGTGTTTGTGGAAAACTTCTATGAAAAGTATTTCTCGGAAAATGCGCAAGAGAAGAAGTTGATGGAGTTTATGCGCTTGCGTCAGGGACAAATGACGGTGGACCAGTATGAGGCCGAGTTCGCAAGATTAGCTAAGTTTGCCCCGACTATGGTGGAGAACCCGAGAGATAGAGCTCGAAGATTCCGGGATGGACTGAAGCCGGATCTTCGGAGTCTGATTTTGTCTCATGATATCAAGGACTATGGGGAGATGTTCAGACGGGCTCAGATCATAGAACGAGATCAGCAGGAAAGGGCAGCCGCTTCAGGATCACGGTTTGCTCAAAATAGGGATGATCGTCGTTTGGGAAAAAGGCCTATGACTGGAAATAGGCGATTTGTCCCGCCAGCCAAACGGAACATTGGGAAACCGAATCCCCAGTTGGGTAGATATGGGGCATGTTTTAAGTGTGGAAGTATGGGACATCATATTCGCGATTGCCCGCAGATGCAACCATTAGGACCGTCTAGAGTGCCACCCCCACGAGCTGGAAATCAAGCCGGACCTCCCCCACCGGCTAATCAGGGACGACCGCCAGCTCAAGGAAGGATTTATGCAATGGCACGCAAGGAAGCTGAGAATGCGCCGGGCGTGGTCACAGGTACGATTTCCTTGTGTGATCATGCAGCGTATGCATTGTTTGATCCGGGGGCAACCCATTCGTTTGTTTCAGAGCAATTTATTGAGTTGGTTGGTATAAAACC
Organism: Syzygium malaccense; assembly: GCA_031216405.1. Classification (NCBI taxonomy): domain Eukaryota; kingdom Viridiplantae; phylum Streptophyta; class Magnoliopsida; order Myrtales; family Myrtaceae; genus Syzygium; species Syzygium malaccense. The sequence continues at coordinate 5,730,804 of CM062256.1, read as the reverse complement.
AGTGCTGCTTGAGCATGTGCTTTGCGTGTCGACACCTATGAATGATAGGTTGCTAGTTTCTTTTGGATGTCCTAACTGTAAAATAATCATTGGGGGTAAGGAAGAGAGTATTGATTTGGCAGTATTAGCTATGTTCGATTTCGATGTGATTATTGGAATGGACTGGTTAATCCAACAGAAAGCGGTAGTGGATTGCAGTGATAGGACAATCCAATTTAATCCGGATGGACGCCCTAGTTTTGTATTTCAGGAAAATCGAGGAGGAACCTCGATCCCTTGGATTTCTTTGCTTGAGGTGAGTAGATTGTTGGATGGAGGGTGTGAAGGATATCTGGTGAATGTTGTGGATCCAACAATTGAGGAACCTAAGTTGGAAGATATACCCGTAGTAAGTAATTTTCCCGAGGTGTTTCCTCAAGAATTGCCGGGTTTGCCGCCTGAGCGAGAGGTGGAATTTGTGATTGAATTGACGCCAGGGACAGAGCCGATTTCGAAAGCGCCGTATAGGATGTCTTTATCAGAATTGAAAGAGTTAAAAGTCCAGATACAGGAATTACTGGACAAAGGCTTTATTCGTCCTAGTACGTCTCCATGGGGAGCGCCAGTGTTGTTCGTTAAGAAGAAAGATGGAACTCTGAGGTTGTGTATAGACTATCGACAACTGAATCAAGTGACAGTGAAGAATAAGTATCCACTGCCGAGGATTGATGATTTATTTGATCAACTGCAAGGAGCCTCAGTGTTTTCCAAAATAGATTTGAGGACTGGATACCATCAGTTAAGAATTAGGAATGAGGATATTCCTAAGACTGCTTTTAGGACTCGATACGGACATTATGAATTTACTGTCATGCCCTTTGGACTGACGAATGCCCCAGCTGCTTTTATGGATTTGATGAATCGGGTGTTCAAGGAATTTCTGGATCAGTTCGTGATAGTTTTTATTGACGATATACTAGTGTACTCCAAGAGCCCCGAGGAACATGAGGTACACTTGACTGAAGTGCTACGGACCTTGAGAGAGCACGCATTATATGCTAAGTTCAGCAAGTGTGAGTTTTGGCTCAGCAGAGTAGGATTTCTTGGACATATCGTTTCTGGGGATGGAATTTCGGTGGATCCAGCAAAGATAGAAGCAGTTACTAAGTGGCCTAGACCAACGTCAGTAACCGAGATTCGAAGCTTTCTTGGATTGGCTGGTTATTACAGGCGATTCGTAGAAGGATTTTCGTCAATAGCCATGCCATTGACAAGGCTGCTTAAGAAGGAAGTGAAATTTGAGTGGGATGACAAGTGCGAAAGGGGTTTTCAGGAATTGAAGCATAGGTTGACGACTGCTCCTGTATTGACCATTCCGTCGGGCCCAGGAGGATTTGAGATTTATAGCGATGCTTCGCTAAGAGGATTGGGCTGTGTGTTGATGCAGCATGGAAAAGTGGTAGCTTATGCGTCGCGTCAGTTGAGACCGCATGAGATGAATTACCCGACGCATGATTTGGAATTAGCTGCTATTGTGTTTGCACTTAAGATCTGGAGGCATTACTTGTGTGGAGAGAAGTTCCAGATTTTTACAGATCATCAAAGTCTCAAGTACTTGTTTTCGCAGAAAGAGTTGAATATGAGACAGCGCCGTTGGATGGAGCTTTTAAAGGATTATGATTGCGACATCCTGTATCATCCTGGGAAAGCTAATCGGGTGGCAGATGCCTTGAGTAGGAAGTCTAGTTTGGCGCATTTGATGGTCAAGGAGTGGACGTTATTGGAAAGGCTTAGGGATTCAGAGTTTAAGTTGGAAATGAGTCACGTATCGAATTTACTAGCCGCCTTGAGGATTGAGCCTGAGATTCAGATCAAGATTAAGGAACTACAGTCTACGGATCAAGAAATCCAAAAGATTATTGAGATGGATGCAGATAAAAGGAAACCGGACTTTCAAGTGTCCGAGGATGGAGTCCTGAAGTTTAGAGGGCGATTGTGTGTACCGGATGATGTGAAACTTAAGGAAGAAATCTTATCGGAAGCTCATAGGAGCAATTACAGTATCCACCCGGGGAGTACAAAGATGTACCAGAATTTGAGACAGCACTATTGGTGGAATGGGATGAAGGTGGATGTGGCCAGGCATGTAGCTAAGTGTTTGACGTGCCAACAAGTGAAGGCACAGCATTGCAAGCCTGGAGGATTATTGAGACCATTAGAAATCCCAGAGTGGAAATGGGAACATATCACAATGGATTTCGTGACGGGACTGCCAAGAAGCCAGAGAGGACATGATTCAATTTGGGTGATAGTGGATAGACTGACTAAGTCAGCGCATTTCTTGGCTGTGCGAAAGGACTTTGAATTGGAAAGATACGCAGATTTGTATGTGAGGCAGATCGTGAGGTTGCATGGAGTACCAGTATCGATCACTTCGGACCGTGATCCAAGATTTACGGCCAAATTTTGGAAAAGTTTGCAAACGGCCTTAGGAACGAAGTTACAGTTCAGTACGGCCTATCATCCGCAGACAGATGGCCAGTCTGAAAGGACCATTCAAACTCTGGAGGATATGCTGAGAGCTTGTGTGATAGATTTTCAAGGCAAATGGGAGGAACAGTTACACTTGGTGGAGTTTGCATACAATAATAGCTATCAGCAGAGCATCCAAATGGCACCGTTTGAAGCCTTATATGGTAGAGCGTGCAGGACGCCGGTGTGTTGGGATGAAGTGGGTGAACGAAGTATCACTGGTCCAGAGTTGATCCAACAGACAGTTGAGGCAGTTGAGGTTATTCGGGACAGACTCAGGACAGCGCAGAGTCGCCAGAAAAGTTATGCCGATCGAAGACGACGACCTTTGGAGTTTCAGGAGGGAGATCATGTATTCCTCAAGGTGTCGCCTATGAAGGGATTATCTAGATTCGGCAAGAAGGGAAAACTGAGTCCTAGGTATGTCGGGCCATTTGAAATTTTAGAAAAGATTGGCGATATGGCTTACCGACTTGCCTTACCGCCCAATTTGTCACAAGTACATAATGTTTTCCACGTGTCGATGTTGAGAAAATATGAACCAGATCCGACTCACGTTCTAAGGTACGAGGAGATAGAAGTAGACGATAAAGTGTCGTACGTGGAAAGACCAGTCAGGATTGAGGATAGAAAAGAGCGTGTGCTAAGGAACAAAACGATCCCGATGGTCAAGGTTGTTTGGGAGCATCACGGAACAGAAGGTGCTACGTGGGAAAGCGAGGAGACTTTGAGACGTCAACACCCCCAGTTATTTGAGTAAATAAGGGTAGATTGTAAATTTCGAGGACGAAATTTTTGTAAGGGGGAAGATTGTAACAGTCCGAATTTCGATGTAATTTCCGGGATCAATGAAACTGATATTATTTCGCATTTCATTTTAGTAAGTCTCACCCAGAGCTGATCACTCTCGGGATACTAACCATTAGGGTAAGGCTAACTAGAAAATGGTACGTGGACCAAGGACCCTATCGCGAACGGGATACCGATAACGAGAGACACTGAGAAAATATTTTGGGCCAACGTGGGCCGATCTTAGGAAAGAGTAATGGATTGGGTTTGACCTAGGCCAACGATGCACAATTGGGACGCAGGTGATTCTGCAAGACCAAAAGTGCACGTGGTCAACCAGTCCTAAACTTGAACCTAATGATTGTGACATCTAGGACTAATGATAATTTCTCATTCTCTCAATAATCGAGACCATCACGATATGGATAACCCTAGGTCGATACGCGTAACCTCTAAACAGCCGCCCGTTAGTGAGAGACCCTAAAATTGAAAGTTGAGCGAGTATTATTCACGGAATTTGGCCCGGACTTCGATGTCGATTTTCGAAGGGTTAAGAGACTATTTTTGGGAAATTGACGTCATATTACGCTGGCCACACATGTTTGGAGTTAGTACAAGTGAAAATTGGAATTTCGGTCCGGGGGTGAAAAATTACGATTTTGCCCCTCGGGACGCCAGCGTTGCTTTTTGAGGTCAAATGATGTTATTTTTCGAGGCCGACGCCATTTTTGAGTGGCCACGCATACCAGGAGTCGTTTTGGACAAAAACTGAAATTTCGACAAAAATTTGGAAAATAATATTATTTTATTCCCGAGACTTTGACGTGGATTTTCGAGGGCTTAAAAAGTGAATTTCGCGATTCCGATGCCATATTAGGTTGGCCACGCATATATGGAACGCGTATGTGCAAAAATTGGAATTTCGGTTCGGGATCGGAAAATTACCAAAATGCCCTTGGACCCATTTTTGGTAATTCCGAATTTTGGATTTAATTAGGGGACTAATCAAGGTGAGTTAGGCTTAACTCAGGCCTGGTCAACCATGGTTAAGAGCAATTGACCATTTTAGCCCTCAATTATTGGATATGGATTAATCTTGGCCATTGGATCAAGGGCAAAATTGTCCAAATGGCCAAGATTTTGACACTTGGATTCCACTAATCTATCTTTGACCTATTTGACCAGACCATCTCTCTCTCCAGCAGATCATTCGGCCAAAATTTTTCCCAAAATTTCCTTCTTCTCTTCTGTTTTCTGTTCTGCAGTGTGCGTTTCTGCATTTTGTGGTACTGTTCACGCCGGAACAGTACCAGCCGGAGCTGCTGGCAGCCCCCCAGCCGTCGCCACAACATCCTTGGACCTCCCTCTCACCTGTTCAGCCACCACAGCCCCAGTTTTAATCCGAAATAGCCTTGTTTTTCTCCTTTTTCTCTTTCCCGGCTTGCAAACAGTAACGCCGGAGCTTCGCCGGAGCTCCGATCGCCGTTCCGCCACCACCCAGTCGTCCAGCATCGCCGTACGTCGCCATCCGTGCCCGTCCGTACAGTGTCCGTACGGGTGGTACTGTTCACGTCCGTGCGGATTACTGTTCATTGACCGTACGGACCTCCTTGGCCGTCTCCGGCACGTCGCCGGCCACCCATCGCCGCCTGTCCGTACAGTGTCCGTACGGTGGGTACTGTTCACCGTCCGTACGGGATCACTGTTCACCGTCGTACGCCGTCGCCGGGATTTCGCCGCCGGTTTTACTGTTCACCAGTAATCGGCCGCCATTTCCCCGTCGTCGTGACATTGGATTAGGTGAGTAAAATTCCTAAACCCGGATTAGGACTGATGTTGCGTTTTTCTGGACTGGTTTAGGTATTTAGCGGTACAATTTGGACTGGCTTAGATAGTATCAGTGTGTAATTTAGACTGGGTTGAGGATTGACTGGTAGAATTTATTATCGGAAATTTGTGGTAAACAACTGAGGATTTATTGGGGAGAGAAATTGGATTAATTGATCAATGTCGGAGTCCATTAGAAAATTACCGGGTATGTCCGGGTTAATTGGTTGTACGTAATTTGTGCTTGATTGTGATTGAATTTTATTGGCGCTCATGGTGCATTGCATTCCATAACATGGACACGCATTGTGCATGCCGAGGGTGAAGCATGTGATGAACTTGTGCGAGAATGCGTGTCTGCCATGAGTTGTGTGATCACCTAAAATACCCCGAAGCGTTATACGCTGGGTCCAGATAATAATGAGTTGCGTGATCACCTAAGGACCTTCGGGTCGTGACCTTCGGGTCGATACCGTCCTCATGCACTTTGAAGCAGGACGATGCCCGGTATGTCCGGAAGGCGACCATCCTCATGCACTTTGAAGCAGGCTCTGGTTCGCAAGGAGAACAGTGTTGCGCCTCATGCACTTTGAAGCAGGCTAGAGACACTGGGCCAGATCGGTTGCTGCGCCTCATGCACTTTGGAGCAGGCTAGACGCACCGGGCCGTGAAAAATTAATGACTCGAGTCATAATAATAATGAATTGGGCAAGTGTGCCAGTGTGGGCCAGTGGGCCAGAGAAATGCGCATGACATGTCGACGACATTTGCATGCATGAACATACATAGACTGGCATACGAAGGAGTGAGAGTCGGTGCCTAAGTATGTGATTGGTGTACGTGTGATAATGTGTGCCACGTATGTGTTGTGATTATAAATATTTGTTTCCGGTCAGGAGATTGCATGCTAGCCTAGCCTAGGTTTAGGGGTTGAACTCACTGAGATTTATCTCACGGTTGTGTAAACCGAAACATTTCAGACCCCCAGCCGTAGGATGCCGAGGACACCACCTCTTTTTGGGATACCGCATCATATCCAGCGGCCCTCTAGTGTGCGCCCTTGTGGGGACGGACCTGCAGCCATGATCGTGGAAGCTGAGGAACCGAAGTGCTTTATGCTGACCCCCTTTTGACTGAGTGGCTACTAATTGTGTGTTTTCTTTGTTGTTGTATAAATGAATAGTGTGAAAAGTTTTCCTTGGTAATACTAGTATACATACTTTCAGAGGTGTGGTTTGCTGGTTGTGCTACCTTGGCCTCCTGTATTTTATTGTCTGGGTGTATATATATATTTATATACGTGCTTCCGCTTGTGTTTGATCTCTGTTTGGGGTTTGGGTCGGCGACGCTGCCTGGGAGCGTTGCACCAAAATCGACCAAAGGTGGGATGCTATCGCTTCGTGGGGTAAGGGGCGTGACAAAAATCTGCTCACTGTGGCAAAGTAACGAAAAAGATGATTCAATCAGAGACGATTAATTGTTAGTTTCTGGATATTTGATAAGAATGCCAGTGGAAGACTTCAAGGCAATGCACAAGAAAATGACTTTTACTGAGTGAGAAATGGTTACAAAGCTATTGGTTTAGCTCTTAGGCTGATGACTGTAACTTGCCTTAGGTTGGTTTCTGCTTTGCGTGAATGAGTATCAACCAAGTCCGGAGCAAATATCTCTGAACAATGCATGCTGGCCATTTTATTGCCCACTATTTCTACCTACCACTCATTAAGCTAGACACCCCCATCTTTACTTACCAACTAGAGACTTCCTAGAGAGCTCTAAGACTTTTTAAAATTGATCAACACTACAACATTAATTATGTAATGACATTAATTAATCAAGGTGCCATATGCATGTATATGCAGTTATCAACAAGCTTTTTCCGTACTGCTTTCGTGAGATGTCGTAGCACTCAATGCCAATCTTTGTCCTTGCCAATATCATAAGCAATCTCGATAATCTCTTGACGGCAATCTCCTGTCTATTTCGCAGTTTACCCTGAAAGCAAGCATACATATAAGCTTCAGAAGCATTTAGCAACCCTAGTCAATCTCTTGAGAAGCTGAATACATACCTTATACACTGGACCGAAACCCCCCTGCCCGAGCAGATTGGACGAGTTGAAATTGTCTGTAGCAGATACCAGCATACCAAAAGTGTAGAGCTGTAGGTCCTGAAGTTTCATTTTCATTATCTTGTCGAGTGGCATATTAACACCAGAATACACTCGATATGCCCTCTCTTCTCTCCTCTGGAGAGTAATAGCTCCTTGCTTGCCGCTAGATACATAAGTTATACTAAGCAACAAATTCTCTTCACCGGATTTTGGTGCATTCCAACAGAACTGAGCAAAGACTGGTCATCATGCATTTACCTTTCCTCTTAGCCATCCATCTGCATAGGAAGAAAGTGGAAACAGAAGCAGCAACCGCTCCTGTGATCACCATTGCAAGTATGATTACTTTCACTTTCCTGTTCTTATCTGCAATTTAAGAAAGGAAATGTTTACAAGACCGGAACAATTGAAACTTGACTCTAGAAGAACAATGGCCGAATGAATGAACAAAGTGAAGCATACTCAGTTCTGAATCTGGTAAATGTATGTAAAGAACGATGCCCCCTTCAGAGAACTTCTGCATGTCAATCAGATTCCCAGTCCATATCATGCAGCTGATCCCATTGTTGTATATGTAAGCTATCGAAGACAATTAGCCAAGCAGTGATCTCCGCATTCATCCCCAATTGCAGATGACCACTCCGCAAAGTCTGGGACTTTCATGTTCTTTAACCTGAAAAACCCATCTGCTTTGCCAATTTCGAGACTATCAATTGTCCTCTCACATTGTAGCAGGTGTCTCCTAACACATCCATTAGTCCAATTCCTGGCATTCCATTCCTCCATGTTCTTTGGCTCGAAGCCTCTAAAACAGCTGCAGATCGGTGAACTCTTCCGACGGCAAGACCCAAAGGAACCACAAGTTCCATAAACATCACATTCCCTGTTTAAGGCCGACCATGAAATGCCCCAATTTAGCTTCCCATCATCCCACTATTTCTGTACCAGGTATCCTTCAGGATTCAATGCGAAGGTGGACAAGAACGACTGGTTTACAAAATTGTAAGTTAGATACATAGTTCCTTCCTTGTAATCCACAAGATTGAAACCTTGAAGATACACCAAACTCATGTCAGGGACTCCGATAAAAACTAGACCGTTCCAAAGCCCACTTCTCCAATACGGACTACCCATTTTCCAGATGAAACTTCAGGATTATTCTGAGGGTCCAAACCTGCAGAGAAATTTCCAACAGATGGATCAGAAGAGCTTTTACAAGATCTAAGCGCTTCCTTTCCTTCGCCATTGGTGATTTTCATGCTCAGCAAGAGCGAGTCCGTGGGATCCCCAAAGCTCTCCCAAATAGCCACTGGACTGTTATTGCTGGAATGGATTTGTTGCAACACAAGGTTCCCAGAATCAAAAAGCTGCACGCGAATAGTGCTATTGGTTGTCGAGATGCCCGACACGTTTGACGACAAGAGAACCTCATTCTGTCTATTGGAGACCATGATGTTGCCATCCTCAGATATCTTCAGAGTCCCTGATGAAACCTCGAGAGGCCCGTCTCGGTTGGCCACCCAAATTACTGAAATAACAGAGACTTGGTTGTATCATATTGCCACATATTGATTGGCAGAACCAGGAGGGCTGAAGAATCCCAGCTTAATGATATCATACTGTCTTCAATAACTGTGTTTAACTAGGATTTCTTTTCCAAAGCATTTCGGCTAGTAATTAACCAATGTCAAGAGCAGATGCTCTTGCACTACTAATGGGCCACTAATTTCATCAACAGCCAAGAGGGTGCAACCGAAGATCTTCCTGTGGAATTTGGAACAGGTTACACTATCTGTAGTAGGCTGCCATGAGAAAATCTCTGACCTTCATGTTCAAAGCTTTCCTCATACCAATTTAATTTTATAGACTTTTATTAAGGCATATCACCTGAAAATACAATTGCTCCATCGTTCTAGCGTATCACCAAGATTCACTATGAATGCTATGTACAAGATAGTCATGGAAAAAATGTTACTTTTCAAGACTATTGCGAGATTCTTCTTTCTAGTATCTGAAATGATTATGCAAAAATGAGTCTAAGCAATGAACTGAGCAACTACAAGAGGGTAATCACAAAAATAATTGTAGAATGTCTATGATGCGTGGTAGTTCTATGACAGTGGACCAGCACATGATTAACCAGGAAAGAATGGTGGAATACCATCGTATGCGTGTGGGTAAGAGTGTTTCAGGAGAGAGAGAAAGAGGTTCGTCAGTAAGGCATCACGAGGATTAAACTGATCGAGGTTAAAATTTATACTTATATAGATGAAAATTGCAGGAAGGAAAGGAGAAGTGTATGAGGGCACCCCTCTTAAGTTTCTAAATGAAATACATCTTTATCACCCATCTCACAATAATACTCTCTCTAAACTGGTTTATCACTGCCTTTGTATGAACAAGAACCATAGTAGCAGATCAAGGTCAGACAAAGAAGGATTATGGTAAAAAAGGTATTCACTAATACTGGTGTACAACCATCTCACAATAATACTCTCTCTAAACTGGCTTTATCACTGCCTTTGTATGAACAAGAACCATAGTAGCAGATCAGGGTCAGACAAAGAAGGATTATTGTCAAAAAAGTATTCACTAATACTGGGGTAGTATTCCACTGAACATCGGCATGAAGCAATCTTCCAATCATGCGTATCACACGGGAAACACATTGTCGTGCACATGCCCCAATAAACCGAAAGTGCAAGATTAGAAATAAAGTCATTCCAAGTTATATTTGTAAACCATGAATCACTGGAATATAAATCCTAACACGATCATCTTTCACCAAAAGCATCCAAATTACTCTATATATGAAATCGCTAACATAATTATCTTAAATTCACAATCAGAAAGGTGAGCTTTACCCTTTCAAACGTTGCACATATTCCCATGTGTGAGGTGTAGCATCTTTATTCCTTCAATGCATCATAACTATGCATAAAGCCTGCACAACAAGTTTATAGGAGAATAGCAAATATCTGGAAACCCGAGATGGCATCCGTTGCCAACAAGGTAAGAAACCCAAACAATGATTAATTGCCATGTTAGCTTGATATAGAATGAAAATATCAAAAGATTGTCTATAGAAACGCAGCGAGCGGCTGACTTTGGAGCAAAGGAGGACCAATGGAAATTCAATAAATTTTGCATGACTAAGGCTTATGCATATGATATGCTTCTTTCTGTGTTTTTTTTTTTGTCATATACTCAACCCAACAGCCCTTCACCAACTTATACGTGCAATTCATCTCTGCATTTGTTAGAGATTTTCTTCTTATTTTTAACTTTGGCCACAAACTTCAACTACCACCTATTAAGCTAGAGACTTGTAGACATTAGTCCTAGCGGAGTCTAGGCTTTTTGGAAAAATTGATCAGAACACTCAATAAGATTTGTGCTAAGGTGGGGACTATATATACATCATGAACATACTTTTGGCCTTGTTTCAACAGCTATAGTTCTTTTTTCCTTTCATATTAGCTCATGCACCGTACCCAATCTCACCTAGCTTTCACTGATGTACCAATATATCAGCGAATATAGATTTTTCCCTTGTCATGTGATTACTACACCCATTATCAATATACCACGTATCATTCTCCTCCTCATTTGCCACTTGGCCTCCATGGAACATATTATCTATATTCTTTTGTTCAACATAATCAGCTTGGTAATTTAATTTTGATCGATCATATTTTTGTCAAAGCGATTTGTTTTCTTACAAATACTATGAATGGATATCTTTCTCTTGGAGAGGTTTCTCCTCCTTTTTTCACAACTTTTTACAAAATTATTCCACCATTTTTAGATATATGACACCGCATGTTTATTGCGTTGACCGAAAGACATTTTTAACTGATTATGTATCTTGTACCATTGTTCTTTTTTCATGCGCTTCTAGGTAGTCGATTAATTCACTCCTTAAGATGGTTCTCAAATCTTTAAATTCTTCTATAGAGGTGGTATAAGATTGTATTTTCCAATAAGCACCGTAATAGTGATATCATCTTTATGGGCACTCATTTGGTGTTCTAGTGACCATAATACCGTTGGTCGGTCTTGTAATCTTTCATGTTAGCATTTTGGAATTCCCTTCTAATAGATTGAAGCCTAACGGTGCGCACCTTTCTCGTGCCTTCGGAACTCTTCTTATAATATGCCCCCTGCCCTATTTGTGGACCTCCCTCCAATAATTATCGGAAATATCATCTCGAGAGTGCCTATTGAATGATATAGAGGTCTTGCATCCTTTCCATTTGCATCACTTTCGGAGCCGCATATCTTTTCTCCGTAATGTCCCATGAATCTTGGGCCATCAAGAAAGGATTGATTTTAATTCTCCATAAGTCGTATTTATCTCCATCGAAAGTGGGAATGGTTAGTAAGTATGAGGTAGAGTTAGCCATAGTTTTGGTGTCGGATATGTAGGTGAGTGATGTTAGTAGTAGTTGGATAGAACAAACGCACAATATCAAACGAATGTGGCTCTAAAATGTTAGTTTGATACAGAATGAAGAAAGATTAAAACATCGGTAATAGAAGATTAGTGGGGTGGCTGATTTTAGAGCAAAAGAGGACCACGAGAAATTCGATGGATAACGGATTAAAAGGGCTTGTGACGCCGGATGCTTCTTTCTTTCATACACCCAACCGAATTTCCTTTTCATCCACCGACTCATACATGCAATTTATCTCTGCATTTGTCAAAGATTTCCTCATTGTTTTTAACCCCGGCCACAAACTTCAATTACCACACATAAAACTAGACACTCGTAGACATTCATCCTAGAGGAGTCTAGGCTTTTCTAAAAAAAAAAGAGTTGATCAAAACTTCAACATACCCAACTTGATTAAGATCATAAAGTATAGAAGTCTACCAACAAATATCCATATCATTTAGAGAAGTGGATTGCGCACCCACTTTAGTCCTAATTAATCCCTTAAATCTTATTTTTTGGCTAGACTAATGTGGCTGGCTTTGTGCTAGCTTGGCGTTCATAGATTCATCTAGTTTTGTTGGGCCTATCCTGAACAAGCCTTCTGAGTTTTGGGTTTATGAAGTTGTGTCATCTCCGGCAACATACAGCATGTCGCCGGAGACGAGACCGAGTACCGAAGTTGCCTTGCGGGGCTTGTTGTGAGGAACAAATTTAACAGTCACTCTCAAGCCCCAACAACACTACACTCGTCCTCGCCTATACACAATTCGTTATCTTACCTATCTTCTCAATATTCACTCACTCGTCATGGAGTGCAAAATAGGAGTACCGAGAGTCACCATCATCTTTGTCAACATGTCCAGTTCCAACACCGCCGGGAGAATTCGCCGGAAATCGTGAAGAAGATGATGCATCCAAGAAGATCTGCCAATTATAAGCCTAACAGTTGCCATTTGGAAATACGATTTCCTCCGGTCACTTAACCACAAACACCGCCTCGTAAGAGTATACTTTGTACCTTCCACGCCAATGAGTTCGAGCAAATCTGGTCCTTAATTATCCAGATTGTTCTTTTACTGATTGTCCTCCTTAACTCTAGCGATCTCTTCCTCAGACGAGCGAACGGGCATTGGCATGCAATCATGCAAGTATTTGCACATGAGAAAAAATATATGGGCTTCTTATTGAGCATGGTAGTACTTTGCTCAAAATTCATTTGTAAAATCACATGCATGATATTAGTATATGTCATTGTTTATTAAGTGTAGCTAGCAATGTTCAAGATATGTATCGGCCATCACATCCAGACTTGAGTTATAGCTAAGACAACGTACAAAACCAATTCATATAGCGATATACATGCATGTGCTAAAAACACAACATCTTGGCAGTGCTCTATAAATTGAATTTTTGAGACCTTTTTGAGTTGGATTTCGATATGACGAATTTGACTCAATTTTGCAGAAAGAATGAATTAAAGAACGGATGGAACAGCTCAGAGAGGATGTAAAGCGATGGGAAAAAGTGTCGGAAAAGTCATAAACCTATTGTATTAGCGCCAATTTAGTTTTAAGCATTTTAAGTGTGCCAATTTAATCATAAACATTTTGACCTAGTGCCAATTCAATCATTTCGACTAATTTTGGTCGGATATTGCTGATGTAGATACTGGGTGGCCTACATGGCACTACCGTTGGCGCTAACGTGAACAATTTTTAATGATATTTTAATATATTTTAATTTTTTTTTTCTGTTTTATTCTTTCTTTTTTCTTTCTTTTCTTTTTTCATTTCTTCTTCCTTTTGTCGGTGACTAGCCACCAGGTGGGTTGGCCTTGCTTGGGCGAGGGTTACCGTTACCCGCCACAGGCGAGGGTTGCCATTACCCCCCACAGGCGAGGCTGGCTAGGTGAGGGCTAGCCTTGGCCAAGCGAGGCCCGGCGAGGGTCAAAAGGGGAGAGGATTTGACAAAGGAGAAAGAAGGAGAAGAAGTCAATCAAACAGACAAAATAAGAAAGAATGTTAAAGAGGTAGCTGAAACCAGCAAGAATTTGAGAAGGGTTCTTGTTGGTATCATAATCTGATTCTTTGCAATGGAGGTTTGAAGTCGTGAGCATATAATATAATAAGTAGGAGACTTGCAAGACAATAAAAGAGAGGGCCTATTTATGTTTTGACTGCGTGCGCGCTCAGTGCATCCAGACCCTCGAATCATATGGATCCCATGTGAGACCTTTTGATATTGAAAGCTCAAATGCATTGACCTCATGTACACCAGAATCAATGCATAATGCTAGAGATACTAAATATTATTATACAAAAGTTGATTTCTTCTGTATCAGTTTCAAGACCTATTTAGTAACGTTTCTATTTCTTTGTTTTTTTATTCTTTTGTTCGCTAGAATAGAAAAAGAACAATTAATTATTTTGTTTCCCGATAAAAGTGGTCAGGGAATAAATTTGGAACATAAATAAGAAGTAAAAATAAATCTACTTTTCTATTTCTTGAACAAAAAGAGAAACAAACAATATAAGCTCTCTCTCTCTTTCACAAGATATTCCCATACAAAACTCTAAACCCCAAACTCTAAACTCTAAAACCCTAAACGTTAACCCTCAAATCCTAAATCTCAATATCCAAACCCTAAAACCCATATCACTAAAATAAAAAACCCGAAAACCTAAACCCTAAAACATCAAACCCCAAATCCCTAAAACCCTAAACCTTCTAAACCCCAAATCCTTAACCCAAAAATCCAAACCCAAAACACTAAACCCTAAACCCCAAAACTCTAAACCCGAAACTCCAAATCCGAAACCCTAAAATTGTAATCCCAAACCCTAAACCCTAAAACGCTAAACTGTAAAACCTCGAACCCTAAACCATAAACCTCAAACTCTAAAGTGTAAACCCTAAACCCTATATCCCAAATCCCAAATCTCAAACCCCAATACCCAAAACCCGAATCTTTAAAACACTAAACCAATAAACCCCAAACCCTAAACCCAAATCCTAAAACACGAAACCCAAAACTCGAAACCCAAACCCGAAACTCCAAAACCTAAACCTAAAACCCAAAACCCCAAACTTTAAAAGCCAAAACCGAAACCCTAAAATCCTAACTCCTAACCCCAAATCCTAAAATCTTAAAATCGTAAACTCTAAACTGCAATTTTCTCGACCATCGCCCGGTATTTGCTTTGTCTATAAGAAGTAATTTTCTTTATGATTGTATTAAGGTCATCCAATTCTATATCACAATATATTGATTCTATTTCTAGTCCAATTTTATCCAAACATGAATTGTTAAGTCTCCTAAACTGCAATTTCGTCGACCACCACCCTGTATTTGCTTTGTATATAAGGAGTAATTTTCTTTTATGATTATGTTAAGGTCATTCGATTCTATATCATAATATATTATTATTCTATTTCTAGTCCAGTTTTATCCAAACATGAATTGTTAAGTCTCTACTGACAATCTTATAATTAAATGAAAAAATTGAGAGTAGAAATTTTTAGTGTCCTACCAAACGCATTTATATTCTTTTTCTATTCCGGGAATAGAAATTTTATGCAGTGACCAAACGTGTTCTTTTGCTCAGAAACTCGTATAGGGAATAGAAATAGGAAAATCTATTTCTGAACAGAAATTATTTATGAGAATAGAAACATTACTAAACATACCTTTAACAACTGTAGAATTACTTTTGATCAGTGAATGGAGATATTGCACGAGGATCCTAGACCATTCATACATTTAAGTGGACTTGATATCACCAGATCAAAAGCCCTAAGAGCCTGCTGACGATATCAATTGCTCCAATTTATGTACCCACAAAATTTGGAAAAGCATATTGCGTACTCCATTGGACGGTGGACACGTGTCACCGCGGGCCTACCGTCAGAGTTGGTTTTTTGAAACTCTTCGCGAGCGCCTCTCTCGTTCGCGGCCTCTCTCTCTCTCCCTCCCTTGCCTGAGAAAAGCGACGCGCTCTCTTCCCTCTCTCTCCACCTTCCGCTCTCTCCGTCCCTCCTGCCCGACTCGCGACGAAGCCCTAGATCTGCTCTCCTTCCCCTGCCTCGCGCGACGCCACGACGACCTAGCAGAGAGAGCGACCGGCTGAGGAAGAAGGTGAGGGCGAATTTTTTTGTTCTGCTGCTGTTGATTTAGAGATAGGCTGAATTCCGTGGTGAATTTGTTGGCACTAGCTTGATGGGTTTCGCATTTACTGTGAGAGGTGAGCTTGTTCTGCTTTTAAAGGCCTTAGCGTAACAAGTTCCATCGTTTACTGAGTTAACGTTGTTTTCTTGTCGAGGCTGGGGAGCTGCAGTATTTGGGTTGCTGTTAAATTTTTTGTTGGTGCGTTAGCATTCTGATGTTTTAGATATACGTGTTGTTTTGGCATTTCTGGATATTAAATGGCATGTTGTCTCCACAGGTCTATCAGCCAAGTGAAGAAGAAATTAGGGGTTATCTCGATCCGTATGAGAATGTGATTTGTACAGAGTGTCAACAAGGCGGGAATGATGGCCTTATGTTTTGATGTGACCTCTGTGATTCTCCAGCACATACATACCGCGTCGGTCTCGGGAGGGAAGTATACCCCAAGGCAATTGGTACTGCGATGGCTGCAGACCCTTTGCCCTTGGATCTTCGAGTTCTCCTGCTCAATATGCTTTGCCCAATCAAAGGACGGCAAGTATGAGTTTGTCTAGCAGACTGTCGCCCACTGCCAATGCTGTGGAAAGCTTTGACCTCAATGTGGCTACTTCACCCCATCCAAATTAGGATATGGGAATATTCAGTCTCCTAGGTTTCCTGGTGGATTCAGCCAAGCAACGCCGCCGCTGTCTGGAACAGGAGTTCCCACACTATCGGGAAGGAGATGGCTATTTCCTCAGATTCAGCGGATGTGCTCTGGAAATAGACCAAGTCTTGTGGCTGTAAGAGCAGACGGAACAACTTCCGCTAGTATTCGGTTTGGACCACTGAATTATTCCATTGATCAGGGTAGGCAAATGGGATCTCATCATACTGCCCAAGGAACGAGAGAGTCTTATGCTAATCTATTCGAGGAGAAAGTACAGGAAAATCGGTCACCGTTGGTTCGAAGTAGGTATAGCTTTGATTTGGGAGCTGGTCACTTGAGAAGGCAAGCAACCATAACCTTACTTGTACCCCTCCAACTCCCAGTAGTTCTGGCCGGGCACTTCTGGACGAACGTGCAGGGATGAGCTCAACTATACTTCCTGACCAGCATCATCAGTCCAGCAGCCGATCCAGCCTCGGTTCTCATGGGGCTGCATCGCCTTATGCAGGAAGAGAAGATAGCCATTTTTGTAGAGCATAAGAGGAATTGCAATCGTTGGTCAAAAGCTATTCGAAAAGCCTTTCTAGAGAAATTGGTTTAGGTATGCGAGTTATATATATGTTCTACTAAATTTTTGGTCCTATTATTATACATTTTATGCTCTAGAATCCCGTGCTTGTTCTCTCTCCCTTCCCTGTCTCAAGCTACGCGCTCTCTTCCCTCCCTCTTCACTCTTCATGCTCCGCTCTCTCTCTCTCTCTCTCTCTCTCCCTCCCAATTCACAATTCCGCTCTTCTCTCTCCGTCCCTCCCTGACTCGCGATCGAGAAGCCCTAGCTCTACTCTCCTTCCCCAGTCTCACGCGACACCACGACGCCCTGCTCTCCCTCCCTCCCAAATCGACTCACGACCTAGCACAGAGAGCTCTCGTCTGACGGACCACGCCAGCGCCTCCCCCCTTCACGACTCCACCTCGTCCTTTGCCTCTGCCGTTGCTAGGTCGTTCAAGGTGTACTGCCACAGAGAGCTATATAAATCATTCTATTTGGACCTATAGAATCAACGTAATGCATAACTTCAAGGTGTGCGCTTATCAATGGGCAAATATGCTAACTCTATTGAAGTTGTACAATAGTTCTCTTTCTGCATATGTCAGCCAATTTTCTTCATGTATAACTGAGCTTAAGGGTTATACTTCATGGTAACCTCTCTTTTAAAATAATTATATGTGCACTCCAAGTGGGTTTCGCGATATATCCTTTATAATTCATTTTCTTCTCTCTTTCAGATTTTTATCAGCCATTCAAGGAGGATGAGTTTGAACAGAGCACTGAGGTTACAATTAGTATCTAGTAGAACTACCGGTAAGTGAATCCCGGATAGCAGTAGTCTCTATGTGAAGCTACTACCAACCGCTCATGTCAAATAGTAAATTGTATCCGTGAAGTAAGTGATTTAGTTATTGTTAATGGATGACTTTTCTGTAGCAGATCCTTGAAGACTTTTTTCTTTTCTTTAGCTTTATGATTTATGACGCAGCATATGTAGGTCCGGATGATTGTGCTGGCTATTCTGCATGGTATGAATATATGTGACTGTTATCCTTTTGCACCCTGCAGGTTGTTTGTGAATTTGATTGGGAGTTGGATGAACTTGAGGTGCAGATGTTAATCCTCCGTTATAGCCTTGACGATGCCCTACTAGCTGCGATTTGATAGTATAAATAAATAAGGCTGTGTTTTGATTGCTGTGAGATTTGTCATTTGGGATCCTGTGCAATCTTTTCTGATTATTATATTCTTTGTAAGTTTCTTAAAATTGCAATTACCATGATTAGAGTTTGTGAAACTAGGGCTATATGACAACTGAAAATACACCTTTGTATGGCAAACTTTGGAAACCCTGATGAAAGATGCTGATATTGGAACTTCTCTTGGCCAGGTGCTCCTCCAAACCTTCCAAGTTTATCGATTGTTGACATATCAATGCCGTGTAATCGGTTAGACAATTAGCATTTTAAAGCATACACCCTCGGGATTATGTTTATGGCAGCTTTTTCATTTAACTATATTGAAAGGCAGGTAAAACGTTTGCTCAGCTTTCCAAACATAAGCTCCTTAGAGAATCTGTCTCGTGACAAATTGAACATGTGACTGGATCTCCAACTCATTAAGAATGACGAAGAGATGTTATTGCGGTTTCTTGTAAACCTTCTCTCTTTCTTTGAAGCTACTGTCAGGAAAAAAAAAATTTCTTGGCAACTAAATCTACGTATGTTTTTCATTTCCTTAGATATTGTAATTTTTGTGATGATCTCCTTCTAGCAGCAAAGCACGAGAGAACCCATAAATGATTTGTTCGAACATTGTTTTCAAGAATTTACCAATAATTTAATTAAAGAGGAGATTCTGACCAAAGAGCAAAAGGATGATATCAAGGTACGATGTTGTATCTATGTGCGCGCATGACGTGTGCTCGCAACTTTTAGCATCTGCAGATTGTGATTCAGTTCTATTTCAGGAGCATGTGAAGAAGACAGTTAGAGAGGCAAAGAAAGCTAATAGAGAGGCATCTCATGGAATATGCTAAATTGACGTGTATGCAAGAGTTCCTGTCATATGTAAGGAAGCTTGCTATGTTTATTGTAGGCAATGGAAGCTCGCAAAAGGGCCATTGAAGAAATGAGTGAGGAAACTAAGTCTGCATTCCAATCAATGAAGTTCTATAAATCTTATCCTGTGCAAACACCAGATACCCTTCGACCAAAAAAAAAAAGAGAAAACACCAGATACGCCATATATCCAATTCTAAGGTACAACTCCTCCTTTTTTATACTTAGCATTGGTGAAGCTCGAGGACCAGCCACTAGTGTGACATTTGCAGCTATTCTTTCAATTGAAATTCTGTTTTATGATGACCATGCCTCAGATCCTTAAGTTCATAGTTGTTGAGCTCATCCAATGATTTGATTCAGTATGTGAAAAGGGAAATGGGCTTTTTACTTCAATTTATGGAGTGGGCTTTATAGCTTCATTATAACACTCTAATTGAAGTGTTAATTTTCCGAATTTGTGATCTAGTCCTATAGTAAGCTTTGACATCAAATTTTTTGCTTGTGGAACGCTTCAAAACCTTCTTACTATCCACTTTCCAATGAATTTAGTAAGAGTGGAGTTCCTTAGAAAGTTGGAAACTTGGAATACTGCATTAAGTATCGGGTTTGGCAAGGCCCTGATAAAGATGGCTTAGTTTCTGAATGCACCAGTATGTGCCGATAGGATCATATCAGTGCATCATTCTTTGCTATGGGAAGATTTCGCGCTATTCAAGCTTAAAAATCTGTAGTCGCATAACTGAGAAAATATTCCTAGGGTCCCACGATAGATTTTATTTCGGTATTGTTATAACATCGGGACTGAAGAAAATTATCCAGATTCTCACTGTCTGATTTGATTTCGTGGTAAATGCGTAAATAGTGATCCCAGCCCAATCAATTTGAACTTTAGAGCGTCAAGTACCTTGTGATTTGAATTAGCTTTAGATTTTTAAGGGGTATTATGCTTGAAGGCATGTGCTATTCGTGCAGTTTGAGTTCATGGTGGAGATTGAGGGTTCCTTTCTTAAGCAGATACTATGGAAAAGCGCATGAAGTATCTGCAAAAGCGGTGATCTGGCCTGGAGACGCTCTGCATCTCAATTTGCTGCTTAGCAGCAAAATAGTGTGTTGCTCGATAATTCTCGTGCACAGTTGAGGTAGAAGCGCCTCATGCACTACTCTTTTTGATCAGTAGAGTAGTTGTCTGATGGTGGAGCGGGATTGTATTTCTTAGTAGCCATTAGATCTTCATTTCTTAACATTGTTCTTTTGGCGGAAATCTTTAGTTTCTTTTAGTTCCCAGAGGAGCAGCTTGTAACATGTATCTCTGAGGCCTACGTACTTATGAAGAACAAGGAGCTTTAGGAAATTCAAATCCTTCATTTTGCCTTTCTTCCTCTCTTCGCTAAGCTCCATCTCGGATCTTTTATTGGCATTAAAACATTCGTGTTCAATACTGCAGCCTTTGAGAACACGGACATTATTTCATTGTACTAAGGGAAATTGTTAGGAACTTTATCTGAGCAATTTCTTCTGGGCTTTAGTTACATGCCTACCTGTGGTAATGTCCAATGAATCAGCGAGGTGGATCTGTATTGCAGAGAAATGGGTCATAACACATGCATTTGGGTGTTCTCACAAAGTATAAAGTTGCTGTGGAAGTCGGCTGATATTGCTCGACAAATTTAAAAAGAAGCTTTCCTTTGTCGAAAAGTGATGAAGTGGATAAAGGGTGAGAAAAATGCTCAGGAAAGATTGTTGGTAGCCGTTGGATTGTACTTCTCAAGTGATTTTGCGAGGGCATCATCTTTCATGTGTATGTTGAGATACAACCTTTCCTATACAGCATGGCTGGACAAAGACCTTGTGTCCGCGCCGTTATATTTCGTTTACGTAATTATTAAAAAGCTTTTCCACTCCATCGTAACCAACCATGAAATTATAAAAAGTAAAGTTACAGCACATTCCAGTTCTCATGAAGTTTGTATTTTTTTGATCTACTATAGATTGATTCATATGAGCACCAATTTCCTGTAATTTCAAACTCTCATTTTGGGAATAGTTATGTTTAGAGAAGGTGATTGCTCGTCGCTGAAGTAACCTCTGTCACAATGTAAATGCTTCTCCCATGTTTTGGTGCAAAGCCATGATGTGAATATGAATACTACAAACTGGTCGCTATGTCTTCCTTTGTAGTTCATGTGACAGAACGCATAGGAATGACTTATTTTGGCTTTTCTGCAGGCATTCAGGACAGCGTTTGAGGATCCGTAGACTTCAGTACATTGCTGAACTGGAGAAAACAGTCAATGTTTTCCAGTTTAGAGGCTTAAAGCTTCTTGATTATGGCAACGTAGTCATATATTCTGGTCAACAGTGGACACAGAAAAATAAGAAATCCATGTAGAGACATGCCCCCAATCACATCTAGCTTTTCCCATTCTATGACATGAGTGCAATAATTCGTAGAAAGCAAATGCCCAGCACGGACCATGCATCTTTCATGTAGAACAAACCATTTGCACTGATTATGGTAGGAAAGATGAAACCTCTTGGTCAAGACTTATTTGACTTCTCGACTCCGAAAGCAGGCGGTTGTCTTGAAAAGTCATGGAAGAAGCTTCAGCGTTTTTGGACTTACAAACTGCGAACTTCTTTGTAATCAATTGAAGAAAAAAAGGCAGTTCATCATTTTGAAGCTGGAAATAACATATGATCTTCAGTTTTGACAGATTAATTCCCATAAAAGTTTGCCATTCTCCCGTACAAAAAGTTTTGTTGCTTCTTAGTGAATAGTTCCATTCCGTTCGGTTGTTGTCCAAAAAGGGAAAAGAAGTCTTCATGTTCTTTTCCTTGTCTTATGCTGTAACCTAGTTTGCTGTATAGCCCTTCAATGTTGTTGCCTGCTTGCAACTAGTGATGAGATATTCTTTTATTACCGATAATGCTCGGCGTAATTGAAAATTCAAAAGACTATAGTATTGACCAAAAACAAAAGAAAGATTACAGAGATGCTTTTTTATACTTATCCATTTGAAGTTGCTAATGTACCCCTTGGCATATGGATGGGTCTACCCACGTCATCAAATGTGTATTTCATCTAGAATAGCATCATTAACACTTCTCCCACACGCTGCTTGGAGCCATCCCTGGTGGGGAGCACTTTGATAGTCCAGCATTCAACTGCTCAAGCTTTAGAACCCCATAGAAAATGTGGCGCTCAAACTGCTATTTATCAAGTAAATGCTGTCCAAATTTCCATATATGTTTCTCAGAGGAAGATCTAGGATCTAAACTTACGTCTCTATCCAGAGCAGATGGTTTATTCTGAAATTGTATTTTTCATTTGCTGCATGCCCCGGCTGCAATATATATTCACCCATTCTGAGGTCTGCATCATTTCTTATTTTCATATTATTTATCCATTCTAGATTATAGATATCTACGCAAGAGCAAAGACTGTATCTAAAACATAGATGAAGACTAAAGCGTGAGCTTGATCTCACTATACAGACTTTTGAATCAGAGTTAGCAGTCAGAGTTGCTTTTCTTCTTTGACCATGGAGAATGCCAGCTTGAAGCAACAGATTGCCAGACTGTGGCAGGAAAAGTTACTCTTGGAGGGCGAGTCTCCCCTTAAGTTCCGATAATGATAATGATTTTTTGTCGTGCATCCTGTTTAGATTCGAAATGGATGCTCCCATATAATTGTCCTGGCTTATTCTTGAGTTTCTTTTCCTCTTGACATGTGATTGGAAGGGAATTACCGATGTCCACTAGAGGGTATAACTATACTCTCGTAAAATACCATGAGAAATTCTTTGGGTTGCTTGTCAACTTGTCACCTGTCATGTCCGACAAATTGTGCCCGATAAATATTCTTGAGATCAGACCTAATCAGCAATTTGGCATTCATTCGGTCCTAAAAGCAACACCACCATAAGGTTGACCATTATGTCATTTCTGTGGACTTAGATTGCACTGAAGGTATCACGATGGTCATGTATAATCGCTGACCAACACTGTTAATCCTTTATGGGTCTGTGCCTTTTAATAGAGTGGATTTTTATTTTAACAGGGCAATATCGGTCTATGAAGATAGAACTTGGGAAACTGAAATTAGGTCTTGCAATTTCGCCAAACAGCAAGTTCAGGAATTATTTTGAGGCAAGTCCTGCTACTGGTGCTGGTGCTGCTATTTCAGAATCTACATGTAAGTTGTTAGGAATGGAAAAACTCAATCTTAACTGAAGTTCTGATGTTGGGAGAATCATGAAAACTTTGACGTCAATGTGCAATTTGCACTCGGTATTGGGTCTTTTGTTGCACTGGCGTGGTGTTCTTCTGAGAGTGCATAAACAGGAAAAAAGAAAATGTCAGATCTGTAGGCGTCTCTTGGCTCGGTATCTCCTGTAAACGGAGCTCTTGTAAATCAGGTCAGAGACCAAAATTTTGAGCGACAAGTTGGGTTCCACACCTTAAGTTGCGGTCAGGACGGTGCAAATATAGGCTTGCTGTGGGGAATTCCTACTTTTTGCGACACGTTCATGTTTGTTCCTTGTGGTTGAGATATACTTTCTGGAAGCTTCATTGAGCACATTTTGCCTGCTGCAAAAGAAGAGGGCAGTTTGAACTTCGGATTTTGTCACTTCTTTGGAAACTGTCCTTGATGAATGCTTTTCTGGTGTGCAAGTGGTCCAAATAAAGCGAAGGAGGCCTGCTAATGTTCATTTTGCTACCGTGCGCCTGAACGACATCTAATCTAATGTTTATACTAAAATGGCCTTCTGGAAATTTAATGCATTTATGTTAATGAGACGAGCCTTTCTTTTCCAAAGCTCAAGTTTGAAGTTTACTAAAGCGGTAAGAGACTTTAGCACGTTTAATAAATTTAACTTCTATGAGCGGAGCTTTTCTCCACTGAATAAAGCTTCAAAATTTTGGTCAATGAAAGTGAAACATTTTAAGTATAAGGTTCCGTTCGTTTCATGGAAAACAACTTCCGAAAAAATATTTTCCAAATATTTCGGTGTCCATTTCACGGAAAATAAACTGGTCATGAAAAATATTTTCCACAAATGGAAAAAACAACTTCGAAAGTGAGCATATCTTCTTTCACCTCACTTTTTTTGACAAAACACATTTTACCTTTATTTTTATTTTCATTTTTTCTTTTATTTCTTTTATTTTAATTATTTTTTATTTTTCCGTTTCTTTCTTTTTTGTTTTCTTCTTCCCCGGCCGGTCGTCGGCCGTCGCCGTGGACGGCGACTGGCAGAAGAAGAAAGTAAAGAGAAAAAAAGAAAAGAAAAGAAAAGAATTATTAAAAATTATTAAAAAATTAAAATTTCGATTTTTTTAATAAAAAAATTATTAAAATGAGTGCAATGAGGATTTTCTATACCGAACGCCGGTATTTTCTAGTTCATTTTCAACTTTCAGTTGAATATCGGAAAACATTTTCCAAAAACTTTGCATTTTCCGCGAAAACGAACGGAGCCTAAATTTAAAGTCTCAATTAGATTGCAAACATCTTATTTTGTATTAATTGTTAGTTAGTAAAATGATCAAGTCAAAAACAACCGCTATGTGATAGGTATATGTAAATCTGTCGTGATTCATAACATATGCAATTTACTTAGACACAACATCAAAAATCAACATCGCTTATCTTGACGATTATTACCAAATTTTCTCTTGCATATGACGTTTTATAATAATATGTGATAACATTTTATGACTAATCCATGCCTCTCCAAATAAAGAAAATAAATTAAGAAAACACTAACGTGAGAATCGAAAAATAAAATACTTTATGAGCACGTTGCAATTTTTTGCCATGGCTACATGCATAAACCAGTAATAAATTTAAATTTGAATGCGGAACCCTTCCAACTTCATTGATCATTTGATCATTTTTCTAAGCTATTGTCCTTTTTTCCGGCGCTTTGCGCATTCCATCCCACAGCGAGGATCGAGACTGATTCTCATACCCTTCTTGTAGATTATGCATTCAAGTTGGTGATTTCGCGACCCAATTGGTTTGATTGTTCTACTGGAAATTGCCATGAAAGTCTTGATCACACGCCGTAATGCAAAGTAGACCAATCGAAAGTGCAAGAAGGCACAGCAAGATTCATCCACGAGATGTGATGTATTTGAGAAGATGTCAAAATTGAAGTTTTGTCAGTGGCGCTGAGTTCAGGTTTATCTCCTCTTACTACGAGTGAGCCGGGATGCATTTGCCAGTTTACGCGAAAGTTGCAGCAGAATTACGCCGAACCAAATCGCGGAAAGAACAAAAGAAATCATCTCATTGCAAGCTAGCACTTTGCCCTTTCATATCCGCGTTTTACCCAACAGATTCCACCACCATCTTGACCACGCTGTCGTGCAGAACATCATGGATGCTAGCGTCCCTATCCAAGATAAGTGTTACCTGGGAGAAATTATTAAAATAACAAGCTGCACAACATGTTTACAAAGAGGGTATGTCCATCTTGCGCTGACAGCACGCCGAATCTTTAATTACGTATGCATGCGTGAGGAACAGCAGGTAAACCCAGTTCGTCGTCAGCCTGGTCAGCATAAAATTCAAAGTATACCAGCTAGAAGATGGGACGGGAAATACTAATTTTCATGAAAAGAGAGAGAACGTTCAATATACATTTGTATACTGAAGTGTGCATCTGCATAAATATCATGTGCATATATGCATATGTATGTCAGAACAATACATCGAAATCTATAGAGAGATATGCAAAGGGAAGCATAATGTGTCGCATAGAATCCCATTATTGGACTATGAAAACGATGAAGCATTCTACTAAGAGAAGAGTAACTCAAGTGACTTTATTATCACAGATGAATATTTCTCTAAATACACAGTAGTTCTCCTAACACCTCTCCACCGACAGAATAACACAGTGATGAGTGGGTGAAGAATGGTTAATATGTGCCTCTCCTTCTTGAAACTGAAAGGCAACAAAAGAAAAAAACCGAAAAGGAAAGAAAGCCAGCCAAATTATGTCTACCAGTTTTGCCAGCTCTCTCCGTTGCTTCTCCGTTAGCCGTCCCTCTTCCCGTTATCTCTACTCTCTCCCTCCTCACTTCATGACCAACGGGAATTTCAAAGAACAAAGTTTTCTTGGTGACCAAAGTCTCTCTCTCCACAATCGGCATGATCCACTCGAGAAAGTATTAGGTGAAATTGGTACCGTCTTCATGACCAATGTCTCTCTCTTTGCACAATCGGCATGATTCACTCGAGAAAGTATTAGATGAAACCTCTTCACGACCAAAAGCCTCTCACCAAACAAGAAAAAAGTTTTCATGGGTCTCTGTGAAGGTATGATGTTGCTTGGGTTGTCTGTTCTTAGGTCGATATTGTTCCCTTAACAGAATTTTGCACGTTTGAAACTCTTATCTTTTTACGCTATCCACGGTTAAAGAATACAGTCATTTATTGCATCGCCTGTTTAAGCCATACTTGAGGTTTCTGTGGTGACGAAGCCTAACTTCCTAACTCGTGCACTTGTTTGACATTATAGACATGCAGCATTTGTTTAAAAACCAACTGCAAACATTTGCTCAAAAGAGGGGTCTTGCTCTGCCTACTTATCGTTGTGAGCATGAGGGTCCGTCACAAGCTTTCCGCTTTCGGTGCAAAGTTTCAATAGATGGAAGAACCTATGAAACTGTGGAGTTTTATAATACATTAAAAGAAGCAGAACATTCGGCTGCCAGGATTGCTCTGATGTCAGTGTCGCCTGATACGTTTCAGGAGGTAACTCAAAAATGCAGTTGTTGTTGATTATGTTTGTATCTGTATTAGTGCAGAATCTCTTCAAATTTTTTTATCCGTCTGTCACTTTACTCCTCCTCTATTTTTCAGGTTGATTGTGGTTTATGCAAGAATCTTTTGCAAGAATTTACTCAGAAACAAGGTCATTGCCTGCCAGTTTATGATACAGTCAGATATGGCGAAAGTCATGCCAATTTTTGTTTCAACTGTGGAGATAGAAGGAGAGAGTTTTCAAGGGGAAGAAGCAAGAACCAAAAAAATGGCAGAGGCTAGTGCTGCAAAAGTTGCTTACCCCATTCTCAAAGAGCGTACATCTGGTAAATTACTCATTTCTTTATCGCATTACTTATCTTGAAGCAGTCAGTATGGTATTATTGAGGATTGATTACTGAAAAAAGATAATTTGATCGACATTAATTCAGGCCATTCTTGTCGTTATCGACATCATGGCATGCTGTGGTGTCTATATGAAGTGAGAGGAATCTTTTTTTTTTTTGGTCGAAATAGAGATATCATTTCATTAAACTCCTGTCCACCTATGAGAGTAAGGGGCATCAAAATACAAGATTTCTCAAAGAGGGGAAGGGGGGTTACAAACCTAGTTTCGGGGGAGGGTTTTACATCTTGACGCCTTTTCAACCCAGTCTGCTAATCTATTTGAATCACGAGTGCAAAGGACCAATTCTAAACTCTCAAAAAAAGCCAAGAGGAGAGATTCTTCCCTCTATCCCTAGGATGTTGAGCCAATTATCACTGAGAGGAATCTATTTAGTACTTACTTTTTGCTTCTTTATTAAACTGTTATGTAAAGTACTTGTCTTGATCCTGACAAAAAAAAGTACTTGTCTTAAAAAATGGGTAATTTTGCCTTCAGTTGCTCTTGTAGCCAAAAAAAAAAAGGTGGTGTAAACAATTACCATATGATAGATTAATAGCAGTCCTTTTCACGGTTTAGAGAGATAGTTATCTTGAAAGTATTATTTCACGGTTTTCTTTCCTGATTTAAGTGATTGAAAAATAGCTGACATTTTGTATACGTATTGTGACTCTCAATCTCAAGTGTTGAAGGTGACAATGGCTCTTCAATCATCAAATAATACTCATTATAAGGCTCCGTTCGTTTGGCGAAAAATATTCTCCTTTTGGAAAATATTTTCCTGCAAATTATTTTTCTGAAAAATGTTTTCCTGGAACACAATTTTCTGACGTTTGGCTAAAATCTGAAAAAGTTTCGGAAAATATTTTCTAGTGTTCGGTGACTGCCGATCTGGAGGTGTCCGGCGACCGGCGGTGGCGGCGGGCGGCGGAGGCGACCGGTGACCAGCGGCGGCGGTTGGCGGCAACAGGCGGCGGCGGTTGGCGACGGGCGGCAGGTGGCGATCGGCGGTGACCGATGACCAACGGCCGGCGGCGACGACCGGCGGCGGCCAGCGGTCGGCGGCAGCGATCAGTGACCGGCAGCGGTCGGGGACCGACGGCGGCGACTGGCGACCAACGGCCGATGACTGGCGGTGGCCGACGACCGACGGTGACCGGAGACCGACGACTGGTGGCGGCGATCGGCGACGGCGGAGGCGGCCGGCGGCGAACGGCGGCCAGCAACCGGCGGCGGCGACCGGTGGCCTACAACGGTGACCGGCAATCAATTTCCTCTCTCACGGAAAATATTTTCCCTCCCATGGGCAATTTTGCCTTCAATTTTGCCTTCACGAAAAACAATGAAGGATTTGGGGGTGGGGAAGGAAAATGTTTTCTCACGGAAAATATTTTTCGCCTCCGAACACCGGAAAATGCGGAAAATATTTTCTAAAAGAATATTTTTCCGGAAATGAACACAGCCTAAGTTGAAGAATGTTCGATTTGGCAAAAGCAGAGTTGATGCTACCGACAAGTGTCTGGACTCAGCCCAACTATCTGTGATGTGGAGACCTTGACCTTCTAAAGTGACTTATATCGATGTGGAGTCATGTACTTTCTTAATAAACTATAGAGATGATTAAGCCAATCAAGATGATCAGGTTTTCTAGAAGCTAGTTGCTTTAGTGTGCGGGGGATGTAGCCTGGTATTGTCAATGCCAATGCTATGTACTAGCATACGTTCATTTTATGTCTCCTTGAGTATTAGACAAAATCGTTAATCTCATGAGAATTATGATCTAAATTGGATGACAGAGAATGTTGAAGCTAGCAACCGCTGGAAACAGCAGAGGCTAATCCAGAGGACTTGCAAGCGCCACCACCGTTGCCAGCACAATCACAAACTTCCATGTGGGTGCCTCCACTTCTGCTGCCGGAGCTGATGGCAGCTTCCATCTCGGCATCAATCCCCCAAGTAAAATTTGCGGGGATCAATGGTCCTCATCCTCTGATGCCTTTGCCCGTCATGCACCCCTTTCGTTGTTAAGCATGATGTCAATATATCACCGTTAGCAAATGAGTCTTCTTTAGGTTGATTTGATGTTCGAATGAAAATGAGTCGACACTTATTTGCTAGTCCCTCTCTCTCTCCCTCAAACGAGTCATTTTGCCTCGAGTTGGCTTATAAAGACATCATTTCTACATGATTCCAAATGCTTGCTTCATTTTAGCTATATAGCGGTCAACGTATCTCATCTACTTCACGAATGCAAAGTAGAGCTTCTCTCTTCCAGAGAAAGGATTGGCCTGTGAACTTTTTACTACGCTTGAGTAGCATAGGAATTACATAATCTAATTGAAGAAGTCGCGGGAAATGCTACGATTACTGTTGCTGATCTAGCGAAGAAATGAGTCAAAGACTTATGATTATGCAAGTAGAAACGACCTCACAACTTCAATTGCACGTCAATGAATCACCTCATCAATCTCGTCCCCATAGAAATCAGCATTCATGTGCCTCTTGGATTTTTTTGACAATAATCCTTCTTTGTCTAACCCTGATCTGCTACTATGGTTCTTGTTCATACAAAGGCAGTGATAAGCCAGTTTAGAGAGAGTATTATTGTGAGATGGATGGTAAAGATGGATTTCCATTTAGAAACTTAAAGAGGTGCCCTCATCCACTTCTCCTTTCCTTTCTGCAATTTGCTTCTAGATAAGTATGCATTTTAACCTCGATTAGTTTAATCCTTTTGGTGCCTTGCTGACGAACCTCTTGCTCTTTCTCCTCAAACACTCTTACGCACTCGCATACCATGGTGTTCCACCATTCTTTCCTGGTTAATCATGTGCACGTCCACGGTCATAGAACTACCATGCATCATAGACATTCTACAATTAGTTTTTGTGATTACCCTCTTTTAGTTGTGCAGTTCGTTGCTTAGACTCATTTTTGCACAATCGTTTCAAATACTAGACAGAAGAATCTCACAATAATCTTGAAAAGTAACATTCTTTCCATGACTATCGTGTACGGAGCATTCATAGTGAATCTTGGTGATATGCTAGAACGATGGAGCAATTGTGTCAGGTAATATGCTTTAATAAAAGTCTATATAAATAAATTGGCATGAGGAAAGCTTTGAACATGAAGGTTAGAGATTTTCTTATGGCAGCCTACTACAGATTGTGTAAACTGTCTCAAATTCCAGCAGAATATCTTCTGTTGCACCCTCTTGGCTGTTGCCGATATTAGTGGCCCATTAGTCGTACAATAGCATCTGCTATTGACATTGGTTAATTACTAGCGGAATTTCCCCAAAAAAGAAATCCTAGTTAAACACAGTTATTAAAGACAGTATGATATGTTTGATGACCTATATTAATTTCTAAAACAGATTCCTCTTTATGAATGACAAACTATGAAATCGGTATGCTAGTACTTTTATCATCACTCAACTCTCATCGGTCAACTTTTGGATACTCATTTTTGCATGTGTTCCGGGATTGCTAACCACAGATAAGGCTTAACATGCATCACTATCATGCATGAGAACATGTTTAGTGATATGCGAAATGAACTTTGCACATGAATCTAATAGGTGTCCTGCAGTTCTCCATATTTAGCAAGGTCGTTCTATATTGTTTCATTTGACTTGCCACTTTTTTGCTTCTTTTTTGAAGAATCTATACTTTTGCTTTGCTTTTGCAATCAGGTCCACGCTCCATCAAGTTGCAGGGAATGGTCAAGAACAGTATTCTGTAAGCCCTTTTTGCTCTCTCTCTCTCTCTCTCTCTCTCTCTCTCTATCACACACACACACATTTCTGCTCATTTTTAACAAAATTCAGCAAAAGCCATTAAGAGATTTTGAAGCTTTGTCAAATAAATTTATAAAAGGGCGGTACTAGGAAGAGTAGAGTATAATTGAAGCCATTTTTGGATTGTTGTAAGCTGATTCAGAAAATTGCCCTAGGTTAGATATAGTGTTCTAATGGCAAGTCAGCTGGACTTGTGATCAAACTTGTAGGAATTTCCTCTCAACTTGAGATTATCTTCAGGGATGATCCAACCTTAATTTCTTCAAAAGAAGCCTGATTGTTTTTGTTTGCCTAGTTAGCATCTTTCATTCATTACCTTCTCCATTCTCAGTGACTTTTTTTTTGCTGATATCTCTGTTTAAGAAATCCTCATGCACATGTTCTCACAAAATGCAGATTGCATTCTTCATGAAGCCTAACCACGATAGTCTCGTCCAGTGCTTGCCAACATGTACCTCAGAAGAAAATCCTCCCAAGTAAGCCGTCGTCCATACATTAGTTTCTTCCCTATATAGCAACAAAACCATGCTACTTCCTCTCTTGTAGTTCTCAGACATAAGATTTAAATCTTCTCCTCCATGATTCAAATGATGTTTTTATGTTGGCTAGCATAAACGGCACCACAAGAACACCATAGCTTGAAACTAGAAACACAGTAATGGATTAAAATGATATGTGCACATGATTTAGAATCTATTGTTCTTGATGCAGAATGACGGCGATCCAAAAGCTCAAGTGCTTCTACTCTATTGCCCTCTGAATCACTCTATAACTTCTTCTTATGTGAGGTTGTTTGTGTATCAGGATTAGAGAAGAAACTTCAGCTCTATTTATAAAGTTTTTAGCTAGGTCCTCTCATTATGGGCCGGGCTCAACTCGGCCCACACAAGCCAGATCCATATTAGACTAATTAAGAATCTTTGTATTTTACATTATTAGACCATACCCATAAAATGGTAAATTACTATCTCACTTAATGTAGCCCACGTCAGAAAAACTCCTACACTTTATGCATTATGTTTGAGTGCCGATACTCTGCTTTGAATGTGCATATGTCGAAGTGGATACTGCATGTCCGAGGATTATCGAAATGTATATGCTTGAACTTTTTGTTTGCATTAAGAGGGTTGCATCTAAGTTTTAACTCCATTTTACTCGTGAGGCATTGATATGATCAACTGCATGCTCGCACGCTCTCTTTACCGGGTTGGAACCTTTTCGTTTGGGGAATTGGGCACCGTATTTGTCATAGCTACTCCAATAGTTATTAGATATGGCGCACATTAGCAAATTGATACCGGCAGCCGATCCTAAATTTGTTCAAAATTGCATCATGTGCAAGTTTCCTCTCATCTTATGTCAAACCTACTTGTCCCAAAGGTACTGCGATATTCTTGTTGATGTAAACGGATACAGAAGGGAAGGAGAAGCGGAAGCCTATTGATCCGAACTCCCATAAAATTAGCTTTCGACGTATAGCTTTTAGTAATATAGCATTTGAAGCTCGAAACCCACGGGAAAAGGGAAAAGGAAAGAGAACTTTCCGATTTCTTGGATTCCACCACGCTCGAGATCTCTAAACATAAACGAAGATGGAGCGTTTATGGAGAGAGAAGGGGCTGGTGCGGTGTCGTGGGTGTGCCGAGACTCCTCTAGGATGCTGATTGACAGATCTGTGAGCTCTGTGCAGGTTCGATCTCCCACACTTGCCAAAACCCTAGCTCCGTTGCAAGTGTTGAAGTGGCTAAACTCACGTGGCTTTGAAGAGAGAGAATGTGAAGAGATAGAGTTGGAGTCGGACAATCTCTTTTTAGTTAGAATGCTTCAAGGCACAGATCAAGTCTCTGAGTTGGGAAGTCCACGTGCTGATTGAGAGAGAGTAAATTCTTGCTGATAAGAGTAAAAGCCTTCGGTTCGCCCACTATGCACGGACCCAGAACATGGTTGTGGACTGGGTCGTAAAAGCTCAAGTCCATGATACTCTCCACTCAACTGAGTTTTCAATCCACCAAAAGCCCTTTGGGATTTGTTATGTTCAGAAACCCGTTTGGTGCATTTATCAACTTTTTAATAGAAATGAAATGGCTTCTTATTCTGACAAAAAAAAAAAATATAGCACTTGAAGAATTGTCTCATGCCAAACACAGCCTAGTTAATCTAATAGCAAAATTGAGTTTCGACTTCAAGTCTCTATATACAAGGATTTGAAAGATTTTGCCCATTGAAATATCAAAAATCAAAGTTTTTGCTCCTATGTGTGCAGATGGTTCCAGTTTGGGCTCATCTAATTGGCCAAATAAGTTAAGCTAAAAGAAACAAAGAGACACAAATAAAGCTAGATGCATTCTTTATCATCTATAGAACGTGAGAATTTCAATGCTTATTATATACGACATTTCCGTCAACTCAAATCAATCACAACCCAACAATTACCATGATAATTTTATTCTCTTTTTTCGAAAATGAAAATATATAACTTTCGCGAAATGAAATTGGTCAGGGAAACAAGAACAAAATACTTCGAATGCATCTAAAAATCTCTTTAACATAGGGTTCACTTATCGCAGTTAGAAGCACAATTCGAAGCAAGAGATTGAAGATAAGCCAAGTGTCACGACCTACCTTCAGGGTGCACCACCTAGAGGTTCGATTAATGGATTATTAAGTATAAACCTAATTTGGACCCTCCCAAGCCCTATCAACTTGCGACTTAGGATTTAAGTTTTTAACATGCAAATGATTTTCATTTCGGAGTTGCCACTAATCTATTTACGGTAAATTGATTAGAAACCCAAATAAAGTATAGGGAGATATACTTTATTCCTACTAACCAGATATTGTGGGTACGGGGACTTGGTTACGCTATATTACTCTAACGCCCTTTCGGTACCTTTTTTTTCATAAAAAATAATTGTTTGAACAGGCAGTTTGGATCAATTTTATTACTTCCTAAGATGTGGGGTAATCATGCGGGTGCGCAATACCTTGAAGCAACGTAAGTATCTGCATTGTTTGCTCGAAAATCATATCGACAGTCCTAATATGATTTCTAATTAACAAGCAATTCACTCAATGAATTTTTTTTTTGTTTTCTCTTAATTAAATGAAAATTAACCTACATGCCATGACGTGCAAAGTATGACATACGATTAATTAAACCTAGCATGCGAACTACACGATATGCGATTAAATGTACTAACTCTAATGACGGGCAAATGAGGTACTTTTGGTGTTTTTTCAATGAAATTCGGAATTAAAAAAAAGTGCCTAGATTAACATGCAATCTACTCTATAAAAGATAATTTATCCTATCCTAAAGTGACTTCTTTTTGGTATTTTTATGGAAATTCGAAATTGAGAATTACCCTAAATAAACCATTAAGATTAGGACAATGTCTAAATTAGACTAGGAAATAAATTACTTTAAATCCTAATTTAAGTTGGAAAATCATCCTATCTTTCTAGGATATCTAGGTTATTTTATTCTATTTGAACAAAGTTATTTAAACACATCCTAAACATGCGACATTATCTTCTAAGAAAACAATTCAAATCCTAACTAATGTTTTTTGGGATTTTCTTTTAACAGGAAATGAAATCAAATAAACGAATAACCACCACAATCGAATCAATCCAAGCAATCTGCAAGATTTGTTTTATCATCTTTGAATTAGGAAAGATATCCATGTGATTATGGATATTGATGGAAGGCTCTTCATTTAAATTTGGGAACAAAATAAAACCTACTATCGTATCTAGATAGTTATGGGTAGGACAAAGATTTTCCGTGTCGCCGAGTATCGTATCTCATGGTTAAGATCGGATAATCGTCCCGATACATTGTTAAGTTAGGAATTTCCTAACTTAGGATATCTTTTGATGCATCATTCAAAAAATATCAACCAAAGATAACATAATCAATTTAAATATTTGAAACGACATCAAATAAAGTTTCTTACCTAATTTAGGGATAACTCCCAAATTCAAGCTTGACTTCGGATCGGGTTTGCGGATCACGGGACGGCCAATGGTGGTGGACCGGCGGCAACGATGGCGATGGTTCTTGCGATGAGGAGGCTCGGAGGATGGCCAGCGGTGTATGGTGCTCGGTTCAATTTGATGGCTAATGGTTTGTGAAACTCGCAGATCGTGACTCGAATATTTTGAATAGCCAGCAAAATAGAAAACCCAACGCCTTGACTTGGTGAGTGTCCGACAAAGACTCAGTAGGAATAAGGTGGTGCAAGTCACGCCAGGGGAGTCACGATTTGATGTGACTGAACGCAGTGCTACAAAAGGATCGTCTTTCGCTAGAAGTATCAAGAGTGCGCTTGATTTGAATGAGAGCTCGCCGGATTGCTGTGGCTGGTGGAGCGCGGTGACAAAACTCACGTTCTCGTTTGAAAGAGCAGCAGCAAATCAGCAACCAAGGAACGCCATGGAGCAGCAGTTGCACATCAGGATTGATGATGGCATTTCGGGATGCAATGGCTGGACGCAGTAGCATGAACTAGTGGATGTCCGTGCTTGGTGGCGTGTGGAACGGCCGCGGAAAAAGAGAGAGATCGAGAACTTGAGGTTCCCTTCCTTTGGCTTTTTCTCCCTTTGCTAAATGCCCAAGCTTTCTGTCTCCTCTATCAAGTTGGGTCTTCCAAAGAGAAAGTTAGAGATCCAGTGAGACACGGCCCCCTCTTTTGTCTTTTCTAGCTCTCACCAAGTTCCCCCCCAACTCTCACGCTCGTGAGTGTTGAATATTCCGGAGAGAGAGCTCCCTCACGAACATAAATCTCTCTTTTTTTCTCTCTATGGTGGCCGTGTGTCTCAATTCTGTGGCCTTCCTCCAATTGTGAAGAGTTAAAGGTCTATTTATAGTGCAAATTAGGTTTTTTATTCCCTAATCTTGATTATGGGTTTTTCCAATGAAAGGCTTAATCTTCATGGGCTCTTTCTTAATCACAAAGCCTTTTTTTAACTCTGACAGGTTAAACCCCACTCAATTGAAGCTTAGTTATTCTAATCTTGAACTTGATTTTCAACCACTTTACCTCCATGGCTTGATCAAATATTGCTCGATGTGCGAGCTAGACTGGTGCGACTGACTTTAAGTTCATTCGCCATCGCCGGTCCAATGCAAAATGTAATTAAACTATATGATTCTAAATTATATCTATGTAATCTAATTTTAATATTTTTGTTTAGGGATTAGAGATTAATCCCTAATTTTCAATGCACTGAGTATTAAATGGTTAGCCAAAATTTAGGTATCAACACTAAGCATTCTTCATTCCGGGTGGATAGGTTTGGATTGATGTTGCAACGGATGATTGAAACTAGAGGTGAGCGGTTTTAGATTCCTTGTTTCAGGTTCCTTATAGGTTCCATTTGGAATTTGAAAGCTACCCTCGGGTACAGGTTCTTCATTTTTTAAAATAGAGAACTTGGAACCTATCATGTCACAGGTTTCAAGTAGGTTCCAGGGTATAACAAGTCCCTTTTTTATTTATTTCATTTTTAGTTAAATAAAATGAAAATGAACTCAACAATACTGAACAAACTTATCATTCACCAAAGAAAATACAAAAGAATAGTTTTCCTTATATTACGGTTCAAATAAATATAATTAAAATGAGAAGTCATTACATGAATCGATACTAGAAGTAAGTGGTTCCATATTTCATACATGTTCCATCTGGAACCTATCCATGAGAATAGGTTCTTCATTTTTTAGAATTCGGAATCTACCCTATCACTGGTTCCAGGGTCTATCGAGATTTTGCCTGTATTATTAATTAAACAATTATAGTATAAATCATCACCTTTAATGACTATCACTTATTGTTATAATCCATTGACCACAACTTATATTTAGACACATGAATAATACGAAACATTAATAAGTCATAAAATGAAAATTTCTACTAATGGTTCCAGATTATACACTCATCATTTAATGCCATGAAACACTGTAGGATCACACGAAGACATAGATAAAGAAAAAACACAAAAACTTGTTTAGGTTTTAGGTTCAAGGTTCCAAGTTCCACCTATTTAAAATCTGGAACCTACCCGTCGAAACAATTTTCTCAATTTTTGGAACCTAAAATCTACTTTGCATACTTTAGAACCTGGAACCTATAGGTTCCCGCTGGTCAGGTTCTCGGATTTCAAATTCTACCCTGAAATCATGCTCATCTCTAATCGAAACAAAGAGCCGTCGCTGTGCAGATGCTTCAATATGGTTTCATGGCAGATTTTGGATGTTGGAGGCACCGCCTCAAGATACGACAACTTGTCCACAATTTCTTCCCTGCAAAAAGAAATTGGCCAATGAGTTACTATCGTTGAGCTAAAATTCTGGTTGCTCTTACTCCATGATGAAAGGTTGTAATTTAGCCTTAAAATCCTATAATAAATAGTCAGTTGTTAAGTTTGTCGACTCATGAAGAGATCTTTTTCTGTATAGAGTAAGCTCCTTTGACACAAGATGAAAGAAATCCAATGGGTGTAAGTAACAAGTCAAAGCAAAAGGCCAAAAGTCGAAACTAGCGCAAAGCACATCGAAGAGCTCGTCGATGTCAGGCCTTGGTCACATCTAACGGCCGGCAATCGGATCATAATACTTCCACGCGACTCGGTTTCCAAGTGAAAGAGGCGAGACTCAAACTGGCCACTGACTCGGCCGAGAAGGACGGAGGCAATCGCATGCCGATTTGGTCGAGGGGCTGAAATTGAGCTAAATCGAAATGGTTGGGGCCATAGTAGTGAAATTTAAAAGTGTCGTGACCAAATGCAACGACGTGGTGCAAGATCCCCCGCTCTTTTTCCATGTCTGTGTAACCCTTTTTCTTTCTCTTTTCTCCTGTGCTCTCTCTTGCTTTTTCGTGAAAGATCCCATCACTCTTCATTGCGGGACTCTTTTCTTTTTTTAATCTCTTTCTCTCTTTGCCCATGAACTCTTCTATCTTTTGGGTTAATATTACGAAAAAACTTAAGTTGGTATATTTGTGATAAATTTATCAAAAAATAATTTTGATCATAAAAAATTCAAAATTAATACATTTATGATAGATTTGTCCTAAATTGGATATCCTTTAGTTGATCCAACCCAATGTTATTGC
Source organism: Syzygium malaccense (assembly GCA_031216405.1). Classification (NCBI taxonomy): domain Eukaryota; kingdom Viridiplantae; phylum Streptophyta; class Magnoliopsida; order Myrtales; family Myrtaceae; genus Syzygium; species Syzygium malaccense. The sequence goes on along the minus strand of CM062256.1, from coordinate 5,692,616 downwards.
TTCTGGTTGACATCATTGCTGAGTATAATGAAGGCGACACCGTTTTGTTTATTGTTGATATTCTATTCATTGGCGTATGGACAATTTAACGGCACTTATGAAGAGCAAAGATAAGGGAGTCCGAAATTCTCCTATCACGTGTTTGCTTTTGGAACGATTAAAAGTTTTGTGTTGATATCCTTTTATAGATATAAAAATCTAGAGTAATCAGTGGATAAATTTCACAGGGCGAGATAAATCTATTCACATTATGTGATTTCAATTAAACTACTACCATTAAATTAAATGATTCACTATATGATATGCAATATGTGACATGCATATTATAGAGCTAATTAACTCTGTATGAAATATGTATGCAATACTTTTTGAGATTTTCTTTATTAGTTAAAATAGGAAACTGCCTAAATCTACACGATGACCTAAATTAAACTGGGATATACTTTATATTAAATCCTAATTTAAATCGTGTCATTTCCTAGGTCATTACATGATTCATAATGCACCTAAATTATGAATTTCTAAATTAGGAAACATGCATAACTGATGGTTAGAGTTTTCATAAATAGTTGATTCATACTATCAACTTTGTGTCTTGAGAAACGTCATGCTCCTAGCACATTTTCAACTCTGCCAAATCAAGGGTGCTCGAAACATGCGTCCGACATGCTTTTGATTCAACAAGAAGCAAAGATGGTTAGATGAGTCATGAGATTTGCGCATATAATTGATTCTTAGCGTGCCTACCGCGTGCCAACCCCATAAAAAAGATAACAAAATTAGGGTTCTCAAGCATGTATCACATCAACGTATATCGATCTCAATGTAAGTAACGTGTCTATCCCAACCCTGCCCTGGTCATGAGCTGTTTCAGGTCATTACCTAGCTGCTACCATATTAATTTACATATAGTTAATTATTTGGTACTTTAGTTTAAGGGGCAGACTTTGTCGCTCTGTCTCATTTGCCTTCAAGTCCCTATTGATGACTCCCATATGACATATTTAAAGACTAGGAACTATTGAAATGCTTAATACCTTCGAAATGGTCCTGCAACAATTCTCCATACGACATACCAATCCTAATATTGTTTTTTTATTCATAGTTGACGTTCAATTGGCATAATTTGCATCATAATTACGTCACCATTACCTTTTAACATCAATAGTAATATCCAATTAATCTTGTGTAATTCCTTTGTCCCTTTTGACACCACGTTGAACGCATTGGTAGAAAGTGGAGATTTGGTGAGTGGTCAATTTTTTTAATATTTTCTTCTGTTCGTATGTTATCTTTTAATATATATGTCATTACGTGGTTCTTGTTACTATTTCACTTGGTCCTACACCATATAACTTGTTAAGAGCGCATAGCAGAAACCGATACCTTCATGGGTAAATCGCCAATAGGGAAACATATCTAGTGGGTCCTCAAAAGCTTATGTTAGAAAACGAGACTCATTCCTTGAGATATTCACTAACACCATAACATATTGTAGGGCAATCAATATGCCATCGGTTCTGATACCATTGTTAAGAGCACGCAACATAGCCTAATTTCGAGCTTGTTAACATGATGTGGCTCTTGTTCATATAATATCTTATAAGATATATGTCATAATGTGGCCCTTGTTTTCACTTGGTCCTACACCATATAACTTGTTAAGAACGAGTACCAAAAACCAATACCTTAATGGGTAAATCACCAATAGGGAAATATATCCATTGGGTCCTCAAAAGCTTAAGTTAAGAAACAAGATTCGTTCCTTGAGATATTCACTAAACACCATAATAGATTGTAGGGCTACCAATATGCCATCGACTCTTATACCACTATTAAGAGCTCAACAAAGCCTAATTTCAAGCTCATTAACAAGTTTATTTTGATCTACCTTCACTCAAAAACTTAAGCTAATGAGTTATGGGTTAACTAGGATTTAGTAATTGCTCCAAACCATACCTATTTTCCGATGTGAGACTTTTTTTTTATCACAACTCACACGTGCATCTTAATATAACTCCTTAGTAAAATCATAAAGAAAAAACAAATTCATCTGATCTAAGCTAGCTTTAATTATCGAGAAAAAGAATGTAAGCTGGGGTGTTGGTAAGCTGTCTAATTCCACTTAACGATTAGTCATTGACCCTGTCATGTGCACGCCGGCCCAAAGCTCGATCGCAAAAGATTGACTCCATCATTTTCTTTTGATTCATGCAATTGAAATGGTTCATGCTTGTCTCTCCCATATGCGATCCAAAAGATCGCTGAAATTACGACAAGATGAAAAGAAAAAGAAGATCAAGCCTATCGATCGATTTCATGGATCAGCTCAACGAGGTTCTCGGTTGAAAATAGGCAACAAAGTACAGCAAAAAACCTCCCTAAGTTCAGTCAAATGATGGTGGGTCAAGAGAGTCGACACGTGATGAAGCACCCATCGATTTTGGCGACTAGAATTAAAGCGATGTTAATTCAAGCTTTTGATACGTCGAACCGAGAATCATGGGTACGAATCCGTTTTATCTGTGCATAAAACCCTTTTGTTTGGTGGATTTATAGTTTAACATGAACAACCACCAATCTTAAAATGTCTTTATCAAGCAATCTCTATTCACTTCAAGCATTCCATGTAACAGTCCGAATTTCGATGTAATTTCCGAAATCAATGAAACTGATATTATTTCGCATTTCATTTTAGTAAGTCTCACCCAGAGCTGATCACTCTCGGGATACTAACCATTAGGGTATGGCTAACTAGAAAATGGTATGTGGACCAGGGACCCTATCGCGAACGGGATACCGATCACGAAAGACGCTGAGGAAATATTTTAGGCCAACGTGGGCCGATCTTAGGAAAGGGTAACGGATTGGGTTTTGACCAAGGCCAACGATGCACAAATGGGACGCAGGTGATTCTGCAAGACCAAAAGTGCACGTGGTCAACCAGTCCTGAACTTGAACCTAATGATTGTGACCTTTCGGACTAATGATAATTTTCTCATTCTCTCAATGATCGAGACCATCACGATACGGATAACCCTAGGTCGATACGCGTAACCTCTAAACAGCCGCCCGTTAGTGAGAGACCCTGAAATTGAAAGTTTAGCGAGTATTATTCACGGAATTGGGCCCGGATTTCGATGTCGATTTTCGAAGGGTTAAGAGACTATTTTTGGGAATCTGACGTCATATTACGCTGGCCACACATGTTTGGAGTTAGTACAAGTGAAAATTGAAATTTCGGTCCGGGGGTGAAAAATTACGATTTTGCCCCTCGGGATGCCAGCGTTGCTTTTTGAGGTCAAATGACGTTATTTTTCGAGGCCGACGCCATTTTTGGGTGGCCACGTATACCAGGAGTCGTTTTGGACAAAAACTGGAATTTCGACAAAAATTAGAAAATAATATTATTTTATTCCCGAAACTTTGACGTGGATTTTCGAGGGCTTAAAAAGTGAATTTCGCGATTCCGACGCCATATTATGTTGGCCACGCATATATGGAACGCGTATGTACAAAAATTGGAATTTCGCCCCGAGACCGGAAAAATTACAATTTTGCCCCTAGACTATTTTTGGTTCCGAATTTTGGGAAATTTTTAAGGAAATTAATTAAATTTGGACTTATCTTAATTATGACAACAAAAGACCAAAGTGACCTTGAATTATTGGATAGGATTTAATGTGAGCCATTGGATGAGGGGCAAAAAGGTCAAAGTGGCTTGATTTGTGACACATGGCACCCTTAGTCTATATTGTTGACCAAGATAAACTCTCTCTCTCTCTCCTCACTCACTCTCACGTAGACCAGCCCCCTCTCTTCTGAAATTTTTCTCTCAATTTCCCTCTCTTTCTCTCATTTTCTCTCATTTTCTCTTTCGCCGGAGCTTCGCCGGAGCGCGCCGCCGGCCACCGTGCCTCGCCGTCAACCCCCTTGGTCCCCCGCCTCAGCTCAGCCTTGGTTCCATCCCTTTCTCTCCCCTTTTTCCTCTCTTTTTCTCTCTTTTTCTCATTTTCCCATTCTGTGAACAGCACTGCCGGAGCTTCGCCGGAGCTCCGATCGTCGTTCCGTTGACACCCGGCCGTCCAGCACCTCCATACGTCGCGCATCCGTACCCGTCCGTATAGTGACCGCACGGTTACTGTTCACCGTCCGTACGGTCACTGTTCACGCCGACTGTACGGACCGTATCGGCCGTCGCCGGGCACCGTTTTTCCGGCTGTCCGTACAGTCCCCCGTACGGAAGTACTGTTCACGTCCGTACGACGGGGTACTGTTCCGCGTCGTACCGTGCACTGTTCATCCCGTCCGTACGCCGTCGCCGGGATTTCGCCGCCGGTTTTACTGTTCATCAGTAATCGGCCGCCATTTCCCCGTCGTCGTGACCTGGGATTAGGTGAGTAAAATTTCTAAACCCGGATTAGGACTGATATTGCGTTTTTCTGGACTGGATTAAGTATTTAGCGGTATAATTTGGACTGGCTTAGGTAGCGCCGGTGTGTAATTAAGACTGGGTTGAGGATGGATTGATAGAAATGGTTATTGGAAAAATTTAGTGGAATATTGAGAATTATTTGGTGGATTAAATGACCAATTTAGGAGCCCATTGAAAATTATCGGGTATGTTTGAACTGACTGACTGTATGTAATTATGCTCAATGGTGATTGAATTTCGTTGGTACTCATGATGCATTGCATCGCATAACATGAACACACATTATGTATGCCTAGAGTGAGACATGTGGTGAAATTGTGTGAGAATGCGTGCCTGCCATGAGCATGTGATCACCTAAAATACCCTGAAGCGTTATACGGTGGGTTCAGATAATAATGAGTTGCGTGATGACCTAAGAACCTTCGGGTCGTGACCTTCGGGTCGATACCGTCCTCATGCACTTTGAAGCAGGACGATGCCCGGTATGTCCGGAAGGCGACCATCCTCATGCACTTTGAAGCAGGCTCTGGTTCGCAAGGAGAACAGTGTTACGCCTCATGCACTTTGAAGCAGGCTAGAGACACTGGGCCAGATCGGTTGCTGCGCCTCATGCACTTTGGAGCAGGCTAGACGCACCGGGCCGTGAAAAATTAATGACTCGAGTCGTAATAATAATGAATTGGGCAAGTGTGCCAGTGTGGGCCAGTGGGCCAGAGAAATGCGCATGACATGTCGACGACATTTGCATGCATGAACATACATAGACTGGCATACGAAGGTGTGAGAATCAGTGCACGAGCATGTGATTGGCATACGAGTGATCATGCGTGCCACGTATGTGCCGTGATTATTATATGTTGAGCTGTCTAACCTGCAGGGTCCGAGAATGGTTTGATTATTGTCGTGTTGTGATTATAAATATTTGTTTCCGGTCAGGAGATTGCATACTAGCCTAGCCTAGGTTTAGGGGTTGAACTCATTGAGATTCGTCTCACGGTTGTGTAAACCGAAACTTTTCAGACCCCCGACCGTGAGAATGGAGAGACCACCGCCTCTTTTTGGGATCCCTGTACAGATTCGACAGTATACTAGCACCTACCCCGCAGGTAATGGGGGGACTTATGTGAGGTATCGATCAGTAGTATATGTGGAGATAGGCGAGTATTTCTACCAGAAGCAAGAATATGTGGCTTGGTGTCTTCGAGATGCCGATGGACAGGTGGGAGAGCCCCTCAGGACTTTTGACATCCCGGTCGATGATACTGGGTTGATGCAACCAATTATAGCTGCTGGGGAGGTGATAGACCCTGAGGTCACGCCCGAGTGGATGAGGCAGGAGGAAGAGATGGATGAGGAGCCTAATGTACTAGCAGAGGACCCCGAGCCTATGGATGAGGAGGAGGATGACGAACCCGAGGCCATGGAGCAGGACATAGAGGAGGACGGAGAGGTGGCAGAGCTGGGATCAGATGAGGAGGGGTTCGAGATGTACTTGGACCCGGAGTTAGAGATGGACTCCGAGGATGAGCGAGCCCAGGCGATGGATTCCGAAGAGTCAGAGCCTAGTGAGGACGCCTCCGAGGAGTTGTCAAACGATCCCACCGAGTCATCCGATCCCGACTGGGAGCCATAGGATCATCTAGCGTCCTTAGCTGGTAGTGAGGATAGAAACTTTTTGGACTGTAACCCTCTGCCTTAGTTTTAGCCTAACCTCCTCAGCCACTTACCCATTTTTGAACCAAGTGGCTACTGAACGTGTGTAGTTTTTGGTTGTGCTTGTAAATGTCGTACCAATGGTTTTCTTTTTTTTTTATATAATAATATAAATGTGTAATTATTTTCCATGAGAAGTTTAATGGTTGGTTATCCGTGGCTCATGTTGTATTATTAGGGTGTATATATATATTTATATACTTGTTTCCGCTTGTGCTTGATCTCTGTTTGGGGTGTGGGTCGGCGACGTTTCCTGGGAGCGTTGCACCTTAATCGACCGTCGACAGGGTGTTGCGTTCCGATAGGGTACGGGGCGTGACATTCCATATGTATTACGCGTGTGTATACATAGTAGATGAAGGAGAAAATTGTTGCGTCCACCTTTCTCTTCAAAACTAGGGTTTGTCTTTGTAGCCATCAGTTTTAACATTGTTTTGTACTCGAGATTGTTGTGGACCAATGGCCACTTTGATACACTTTCTAATCGACAAAAATTGGGAATCACGCGAGTCTAGAGCATGGACCATAGACTATGCGTAACCATATCATCTATTCCAATGTCTAAGAAATAAAAGGAACAACAACTTTGAAATCATAGAATATCGTATGAGAATCGTTAAATTCATTACGAACGTGCACAATAAATATAACAATGTTGTTCCATGGGATGAATCATCAGATAGCTGTCAAATCACAAACAAAAGGATATCCTTTAGGTGATGCAACCCAATGCTATTGCTTCTGGTTGACACCATTGCTGAATATAAGGAAGGTGACATCGTTTTGTTTACTGTCGATAATGTGTTCATTGACGTATCGACAATTTAACAGCACTCATGAAGAGTAAAGATAAGGGAGTCCAAATTCACCTATCACTTGTTTTCTTTTGGAACGTTTAAAAATTTTGTGTTGATATCGTTTTACGATATAGAAATCCAGAGCAGTGAGTGAACAATTTTCATAGGGCAAGATAAATCGTTAGGCATGTATTGATTATATCGTCACAAACACTGTATTCATACATTCAAATAATTGTCCAAATCACTTGTTCGAATTGGTTTTTAGATAGATGATGAAGATATAAGTTTCTTTGGTAATTGTCTTGTTAATTGGATGTGTCTCGTAACATGACTTTGAAAAGAGAAAGAAAAATAGAACTAAAGTACAAAGACACCAATAATACAACATGGGCAAGCGACAATAGTACTATTGTTGGGAAAACATATGCATGTACTCGAAAGAAGAACAAATGGTGAAATAGTGGATAATAGAAAATTGAAAGCCATGTGCCTCCAAGGCTCCAATTATACAATGCCTTGGAAGTTAGGATAACGAGAGAGAGGTGTTTTGTTTGTTGCGTGCAAGGGGTTGTTGACTCAATAGGTATAGGTGAATCACATGAACACCTTCACCTTAGGGTGAGCTTCTGAGTAGTAGAATGCATTTCATGGAAGTCTGTGATTACAATGCGTTTCCATGTGCAAATCATAATGGACAGAGGTTATGACAGAAAAGAACACGAAAAATAGAACTAAAATACAAAGACACCAATCATGCAACATGTACAAGAGACACGAGTACTATGGTTGGCAAGACAAATGCATGTATTCGAAAAAAGACATGCAGTGAAATTGTGGAAAATAGAAGATTGAGGGTCATGTGCCTGTAACTATATAATGCCTTAGAAGCACGAAAGAGTGAGGGACCCTTCTCATTTGTTTGACACAACAGACACTTGTAACTGATAGTCTCTCCACAAGCACAACATGTGCAAGCACTGTGACATCCTGAAATTTGTCCATTTGGGATTTATGAAATGCTTGGTTTTATAAACGTACTCGTAATTAGTTTTCACCCGAAACTGATCATTCCTGGGATACTAACCATTAAGGAAAGGCTAATTAGGGATTTAAATTCGCGCGACTAAAGAAAATTCGATCATGAATTGATTTTCGATCATAAAATTGCCGAGGTGACATTTTGAACCACTGTTGGTCGATCCAAGGATAGCCAGGGGTCAGTTCACCACTGTCATAGTAGTGGATCGCGGGTGATTCTGTTGGACCACAAAATGAAATGATGAACGATCCAGAACCTATACCGAACGATCGTGCCCATCGAAACTAGCGATCGATTTTGGCGATTATATTGGCAACCGAGGTCGTCACGGTCCGAATGGACTTGCACGTGACTTGATTTAGTATCAGTCACGGGTCGAATAGGCGAATTTCCCCAAAAGCCACCCGTTAGTCTGAGAATTGCTTGAGTTACGTTATATAAAATTCATTTATTTATTTGAGCCCAAATTGGACATCGGAAAATTATGAAGTCATAATGGGACGTTAGGACAACGTTGCGGTTGGAACATACAGCTTCGGATTTTCCCAAATCCTTTAGAAAAATTCGGTTTTGGCGAGAAATGAGGAAAGTGACCATTTTACCCCTAAGAATTTGTTAAAGGCAAGTTCTAAGGGGGAAGGGCGTTTTGGTCATTTTGCCCTAACTTTTGAGTTGGACAATTTTGCCCTTGGAATTTTATGAAATTCCCAAATTGCCCTTGGATATTTTTGGAAAAGATTTGATTCGGGACGTCGATTTCAAGATAAGATCGAATGTCGGCCATTGATTAAAAAGATTAGAGAGGGGCAAGATGGTAATCTGCCATAAAGTGGTCAAAATTGGACTTTTAAGTCCAAATTTCTCTCTCTCTCCTCATTCTCTCTCTTCTCCCTTCGGCAGCCCCTCCCCCTCTCTCACCGTGAGCTCTCTCTCTCCCTCTCTCCTCGGCCGATCGTCCCCCTTGGCCGTATGCCGCCGTCCACCGTGCCGTCACCGCTCCGACCGCCGTTCACCGCACCACCACCGTCCCCCTCACCCTCTCGGTTCTCTCTCTCTCTCACGTGACCGTGAGGAACCGGCCCCAAGCCGCCATCACCGCCGCCAAGCCGCCGCGCCGATCGCCACCGCCACACGGACCGCCTATCATCGCCCCGTTCCACTCTAGCCGAGTTAGTCTAGAGTCCGGTAAGTTGCAAGCTAAACCCCGCCTAATATATCCGGTATTATCAGACCCGTTTAGACGTGATTTTGTATAGTTTAGGGGTTGATTTGATTGGCGGGCCTTAGGATTGAAATCGGAAGATTTTGGTAGATTTTTAGAGGCCGATCGATGGCTGAAAATTGCTGTTTTAAGTGCTGTGATGTGCTGTTTGGTGTGTGGTTGGTGCCATTAGATCTGGCTCGGAATTTCGTGAAAGTGCTGTGAAGGGCTGGGAGTGAGATATCGTAATTTTGGTGTCGAAAAAGGGCAAAATGTGTGTTGGTTGTATGTTGTGATGTGGCTGAATTGATTTGATTGATTTGGGCGCCTCTGAATGCGCGTATTTAATGGCTGAGTATGCACACGTGTGAAATTTATGGCGTGCGATGTGCATATGATCACAAAAAGGTCCGGAGGCGTGTTGACGCGAGTTGTGATATGATTGTGGGATCGGACCGAAACATTATAAGCTCGGGTTTCGATCACGTAGGCCTGTCATATTTGGCGCGGGCTGAGGAAAGAAAGTGAGAATGAAATCGATCCAAGACACGATCAGCTCGGGTGAAACCGGGATCGGACCGAGGCATTATAAGCTCGGGTTTCGATCACGTAGGCTTGTCGCATTTGGCGCGGGTTGAGGAAAGAACGTGTGAATGGGATCGGACCGATGCGTGTGATGCTCGGGGCGCGATCGTGTGGGCCTGAGGCGTGTTTACGCGGGCTGAGAAAGTGATTAAGCTAGTGGGGTAAGACGAGGAAAGTAAATGAAATTGATGCGATAGTGTGTGATCGATGCGTGTTTTTGGCATGGAAATGTGTGAGGTTTGTGGTGCGCGAAGTGTGAAATGCGCGCGAGTTTGAATGGTGTGATTATGAACTAACGTGCAGGCTGAGTATGCCAAGAGTCCAGGTAAGTGTGATTGCGTGGATAGTGTTTATTCATGTTGCTCGTTTGAGTGTCTGAATTTGTCTGGAATACGTGGTAGTCTAGGTAGGGTTTAGATTGTTACTTATTGAGAAGTGTCTCATGGTTGTTTCAACCAAACCATTTCAAAGCACCCGCCCGAGCCTTGAACCTTCCGCCGCTACCGCCGTAGCATTTTGGGATCCCGATGCACACCGAGCATTCAGGAGTAGAATATACCTTGGCTGCTAATCCCTTTTGAGGTTGAGGACGTGATCTGTAGAAGCCAGTTGGTGTGCGTGTATTATAAGCTTGATATTAAATTAGGGAGTGCTTGATGTGAATAGTTGGTGGTGTAATCAGGAAATCCGTTCGGGTGTGTACTATCAGTTGATGTAAATCCGATGGGTGTTAGAAGTATTTGGTTGTAAAGAATTGGGTGTTATATATTTATATATCGAGGTATAGTTTTATGTTTGGTGGCTTGGTTATTTATTTCTTCCTGGTGTTCTCCAATTTTATTGTCCGGGTTTATTTCATTGGTTTCCGCCGTGATCGAACTCTGATGGAATCGTGAGGTCGGTGACGTTTCTTGGGACGTCGCACTAATACGACCCGAGAGAGAGATGTCGCGAGCTCGATGGGGTTCGGCGCGTGACAAGCACTAGTGAGAGTGTGTAGTAAATGAAACAACTAAAGTGGATTGTGGCCGACTTTCCCATTAGAGATTAGCATTTGGCAAATAAAGTGCAAATCTATACTTCAAGAATCTTGCTCTATGAGTACTTAACTTTATGACACGCTCTATGTCACACCAAGCACAAAACCCTCATATCTTCTATATATTAAGTCAATACGCTCAACTATGATGAGCCGACCGATTGTGTTATTTAATCATGTGAAAGACAAAATTACAACAAAGTTATACCTAATCATTTCATTTGTGTCATTCTCTTCTTATAAAGTCATTTGTCATCTCTCTAGTTTTTTTTTTCTTTTTCCCTTTTTTGCTTTTCAATTTAATGAGCAAGATTCTCTTAATTTCTTTCCTTCATTTTCCACGATCAACCTACCCCTTCCTCGAAAGCGTCCCTTACAATTCAATTGTATGGATTCGTGAATGCTCTCTTTTTATGCCTAGTTTTGCCTTTAGCATTGTCACTACTAAAACTACATAAGAAAACAATAAAAAGGGATCAATTTCCCACACTTACTCTCAGCAAATTGTCTAAAAAACTCTTCCCAGTAGTTACTCACTAATAAAAATATGGTTAACTCTATCTCAAGGCATCTCCTAGTTAGGGGCTTCACACGTTTGGAATGGAAAAATGTGTTATCTCTAAGGCTTAATGATAATGAAAAGATACTCTTTCTCATTTTCATCTAATTAAAATGGCGTCCTTATTAGGGTTGGACCATCAGGGGACCTTTTCTTCTCTCTCTTCTCAGAGGCATTAATGTGACATTAACTTAATGCTTACACTAGATTTTTACTATTTGAGCACTTCATGTTATTACGTGTGACATAAGTGAAAGCTGCCGACCTGCACTACTGCACCATGATCTTTTCCATTCCAAACGTAGAGAGTTGAACAATGCCATCAAAGTCCTCCACCATGATTTTTGAATGAGAAATAGAATTAATATTGCCTCCTTTTCCCCCTCTTGCAACCAAAAAAGATTAATGCCCAAATTCTCACGCATGACAAAAAAACGTACATCTATTTACCTTTTAATGCTTAGTGATTATCAGATGTACCAAGCACCTTGCGCTAATTCTCATCTAAATACTTTAGATCATGAGATGTGATTCACCCCATACGTTCCTGATTCTGCACATCTCGGACCTTGGATATGATATCATCACTAAATCTTAGTACTTGATTGATTAAAGGGGAATAATAGATAGTACTATGTTGACGACACTTATTGAGCATTCTTAAATAGATCTGATTCAATCGAACAAGTACTGATGTGACGCTTTGAAAATCATCAGATGATCTTGTCTTGTTAGCTAATTGGTACTTCAAGATAATCGATAGAACAATCTTTAATAGAAAATACTTCCGGTCTCTCCGTGAATTCATTACTCAACCACCTCCACCAAAGCCACGCTCACAGAAAAGCCAAAGGTTCAAAGATATTGACATGTAATGCCTTCTACGAGCAATGATGTAAGTCTAATGCTTCTAACATTTATAGATACTCACAGGCTTGCAACTATAAAATCCCCTCCGTCCTCAGATCATCGTCACTCTTCGCCATCTCTGTGAAATCAGAGAGGTGGACGGACGGTGGTCTCAGCAAGCTAGCAACGACATGCCAGGCGGAGAAGCAGCAGCGAGCATGATGGCGCAGAGGCCATTGTAGTTGCCAGAGTGTTCCGACTTTGCCTCTCAACCGTTCCACCTCTCTAGCTCCGATGTTCAACCGTCGGCATCTCTGCTCAAACAGGTCTTTCATTCTCTCGAGTTTTTCTGCTATTTCAATTTGATTCCCATTAGTGAAACCAAGAAAACTGAGGTTTTGATTTGTGATGACACTGACGGACGAATCCAATCTATTGACCTCAAGCGTGCTCGGATTCTAGCTTTTTCTAAGCGATCAATCGTGAATCAGCCATCATTTAATGGAGGAGATTTAGCGCAGAGCAGGGGTTCTTCAGTTTGCCTTTGAGCGAGAAGATAAGCTGTTAAAGAACGAGAAGAACAGAGGCTACATTCCTCTGTTTGATCAGTCCTCGATCCTGCAAATCAGATAACCGGTTTGTGCCTGATGATTTTATTTGTTATTTTGGGTGTCATGTTACTGAAATTTTGCTCATTAAAGTGGATTTAGATGAATAGTTGGTGATTTTCTTATGTCAGGCTACTACAGATTGGTAACCTGTCCTAAACTCCACCAGAATATCTTCTGTTGCACCCTCATGGCTGTTGCTGATATTAGTGGCCTATTAATGGTACAGGAGCATCTGCTCTTGACATTGGTTAATTACTAGCCAAATTTCCTTGGAAAAGAAATCCTAGTTAAACACAGTTATTGAAGAAAATATGATATGTTTGATGACCTACATTAATTTCTAAACAGAGTCCACTTTATGAATGACAAACTATAAAATTGATATGCTAGTGCCTTTATCATCACTCAGCCTTAACGACAAACTTTTGGATATTAATCTTTGTATGTGTTCTGGGATTGCTAACCACAGGTAAGGCTTAACATGCATGTTTTCACGTGAATCTAATAGGTGTCCTGCAGTTCTCCATATTTAGCAAGGTCGTTCTCTAATTTTTTTATTTGACTTGCCGCTATTTTGCTTCTTTTTGTCAAATCTATACTTTTGCTTTGCTTTTTCAGTCAGCTCCACTCTCCATCGAGTTATAGGGAATGGTCAAGAAGGTATTCTGTGAGGCCTTTTTGCTCTCTCTCACACACATTTCTGCTCATCTTTTAAAAAATTCAGCAAACCATTAAGAGATTTTGAAGCTTTGTCGAATAAATTTGTAAAAGGGCAGTACTAGGAAGAATAGAGTATAATTGAAGCCAATCTTGGATTGTTGTAAGCTGATTCAGAAAATGGTCCTAGGTTTGATTTCGCGTTCTAGTGGCAAGTCAGTTGGACTTGTGATCAAACTTGTAGGAAATTCCTCTCAACTTGAGATTATCTTCAGGGATGATCCAACATTAGTTTCTGCAAAAGAATCCTTCCCTAGTTAGCATCTTTCACTCATTGCCTTCTCCATTCTCAATGACTCTTTTCTGCTGATATCTCTGTTGAAGAAATTTTTATGCTCATGTTCTCACAAAATGCAGATTGCATTCTTCATAAAGCCTAACCATGATTGTCTCATCCAGTGCTTGCCAACATGTACGTCACAAGAAAATCCTCCCAAGTAAGCTGTCGTCCACACATTAGTCACTTTCTTATATATCAACACGACCGTGCTATTTTACTTCCTCTCGTCGGTTCTCAGTCCTAAGATTTAGATCTTCTCCTCCCTGATTCAAATGACGTCTTTATGCATTGTGTTTGAGTGTCGATACTCTGCTTTGAATCGTGCATGTCGAAGTGGATATTGCATGTCCAAGGATTATCGAAATGCTTATGGTTGAACTTTTTGTTTGTGTTAAGAGGATTGCATCTAAGTTTTAACTCCATTTTACTTGTGAGGCATTGATATGATCAACCGCATGCTTGGGCGCTCTCTTCAACGGGGTTAACCTTTTCCTTTGGGGATTTGGGCACTGTATTTGTCATTGCTACTCCAATAGTTAATAGACATGTTACACATTAGCAGATTGATACAGGCAGCGGATCCTAAATTTGTTCAAAATTGCATCATGTGCAGGTTTCCTCCCATCTTACGTCAGACCTACTTGTCCCAGAGGTACTGCGATATTGTTGATGATGTTAACGTATACAGAAGGGAAGGAGCTTAACGTTTGCCATTGAGAAGCGGAAGCCCGAGAATATCGCAGTTACTTTGGGACAAGTAGGTCTGCGTATGGGGTTATGGAGGTGGGAGTGAAGAAGGATTGATTAGAATGAATGGCTCCTATGGCAAGTAGTGCTCCATATAAGTATCACGCACAAACCGTTTATCTGATTTGCAGCATCTAGGACCTGATAGAACAGAGGACTGTAGCCTCTGTTCTTCTCGTTCCTCAACAGCTTCATCTTCTCGCTCAAAGGCAAACTTTAGAACCGCCTGCTCTGAGCAAAGAGCTCTTCCATCAAATGCTGGCTGTTGATCACATAGAAAAAGCCAGAATCCAAGCATGCCCGAGACCAATGGATTGGATTCGTCCATCAGAAAAACTTGAGAGAACGGAAGACCTGTTTGAGCAGAGACGCCGACAGTTGATTATCGGATCTCGAGAGGTCGATTTGGTTGAGAGCCGAAGTTGGAACAATCTGGCGACTACAATGCTGTCTGTGCCATTCATGCTCGCTGCTGCTTCTCCACCTGGCATGTCATTGCTCGCTTGTTGAGATCACCGTCCGTTCACCTGTTTGATTTCAGAGTGATGGTGAAGACTGACGATGATCGAGAACGGACGGGGTTTCATAAATGTTGGCGCGGCATTATCCTCTTTGATTTCATCAAATTAGCATGGAGAGTTTTTTCCTGTTTTGAGGGCGGTGTCGAATTGGAGAAGTTGACGTTTGGCTTTTCGAACACTGTACTTCATTTAGTCCGGTAACATATATGCGGGATGTGCACCGCCGACGTCGGAAAAGCATATCAGTCTTGAATTACCAACTTGGCTTTGAATAGTGAGGAACATCAATATAATTATATGCAGGAGTATGGAGACATGAATAAGTTACTTTGAGCAAATTAAAATAGGGAAATTAACAATATTCGTAAATGGATCTTCAGCAGAAAATGCATATAGATTATCTTTTTTTCCCTACTGATGAAAGGTAAACAATGTTTGCACGCTCATTAGATGTACAAAATGCATGAACTCCAACACTTGGATTGACGCTCTACGTTACTTAATGCAAGTGGCGGTAAAATGAGTCACGGTAAAATGAGTCAATACAAGAATGTCGCTATTTCGAATGTAATGGACGGAACAAGAGATGTCATAGCATCTGTTTCCGGTGTATATCTCCATATCAATCTCTTGTATAATCAATGAACTGTTTCAAGTACAAGAAAGCTTAAAGAGTACAATTGATTGGCCAACTACTAATTAAACTCCTTTTCACTCTCCCCTTGGCTCGTTATGTTTCCAATCCTTCGTAGGCTTGGCGACATGCCTACCCCGTCCAGAAAATCTTGTCAAGTATGTAGAGAGTTGCATGTACAGTCCAATCTATCGAAACTATCGTTGAAAAGCAGACGGACCCGTCTGTTGAATGGCAGGGGAGTTGGTGCTTAAACATGCCTGAGGCGTTTCCTTTTCTTTTCCTTTCTCAAAGAGTAGCATATACAATTAGTCGCTTTTCTTTTAGGGCAAAAAGCAGTCTGCTTTAGCTCCGGCAAGTTGTGGGAGATTTTAGAAGGCTTTTTGGCAGGTATTACATGGATGTATGCTCCTACTTTCCTTGTTGCGTCTGGTTCTATCCCTAGAACTGTTTAGACCAGACAAGATTACGTTTATACCCATCTTGGTCGAGTACTAGATAAATTTATACGGTGTTCACTTAAGTTTAGACAGTAGTAATGAGTAATTGTCTGCAGATATAGACATATACTAATAGAAGCATTAGAATCCTGCTGAGAGCAAGCAAGCATATAACATCCATGTCAGTGACCTTACTATTTACTTGCAAAAGGGACAGTATATACTATGGTCCCCATGCGGAAATGATTCATCTACACACTAAACCCGCCGTATGCTTCAAAGTTTGGGATTCAACACTCAGAATTTATCCTACGGTTGGCAAAGTAACCACAACATGCGAATATTAACCATTCCTTATTGCCTTTAGGTGGTCTTCTGTGGGTAGCCTCCAGGTAAGAAACTTATCGATACTTTGTCTAAGTGTCGAAGTTTGTCACTCTATTCGTTTTCCATTTAATACAGAGAATCTCTTCACAGAAATAGTGATCTACCAAATCAATGCATATGCCAGTGGTTGTGCTGTATGTGAAAGGCCAAACAAACAGCTACTTTAGGAGAGGCAAATAAACTAAAAAAGGCTGAAGCCGCTTGAACTATTGCTTCCATGTACATAAGAAGATTGTTAGTTGTACATACATACGTACATGAATGTAACCCATTCGATGCTCCTCTAAGTTCATTATGCTCCTCTAAGCTCCCTACTTTGGGTGAGTGCGGGTTGACAGGCTTCTGCTTCTCAAGGGCAAACTCTAAGTTCCTTCACTTCTGTAGACATTTAAATCAGCATGAGTATCATCGAATCTTTGGGACAAGTAGGTCTGACATTGGGCGGGTGGAAATCTGCACATTGATGCAATTTTGAACAAATTTAGGATCGCATGCTGGTATAAATTTGCTAATGTCAACCATGTCTAATCACTACTGTAGTAGTTATGTTAAATGCAGCACCCAAATCCCCATTCGAAAAGGATCCGACCCCATAAAGAGAGCGTGCGAGCATGCGGCCGATCATATCAATTGATCAAATCCAGGACAGGTCAATCAATGCCTAATTCACGAGTAAACATTTTTTCCTCGTGAATCATGGAGTTAAACGGAGATGCAGTCCTCTTAACAGTGCTCGGATGATCCTTGGACATTTAATATCCACTGAGCATTGGCACTCAAGCACACTGCATAAAGACACTCATTCGAATCGGAAGGAGAATTAGATCTTAGGACTGAGAACTGACAGGAGAGGAAGTGGAATTGCACCATCTTGTTGATATATAGGAAAGTAACTAATGTGCGGAAGACAACTGGCTTGGACGATTTTCCTCTGGCATACATGTTGGCAAGCACTCAGATGAGACAATCATGGTTAGGCTCCAGGAAAAATGCAATCTGCATATCGTGAGAACATGAGCATAAATAGCATCTTTTATAACAGAAGTACTAGCAAAAGAAGTCATTAAGAATGGAGAAGGCAATGACTGAAAGATGCAAACTAGGGAAGGATAAAAGATTAGGCTTCTTTTGATAAAACTAACGTGGATCATCCCTGAAGATAATCTCAAGTTGAGAGGAATTTCCAGAAGAATTTGATCACAAGTTCAACTGACTGGCCACTAGATCGTGATCTCATAACCAGGACCTTTTTTTGAATCAACTTACAACTATCGAAGATTGGCTTCAACTGCCTTTTTACCAGTTGAAGTGGTCACGACTGTGGTCACCAATCGTTCAGACTTTTTTCAATAGATTCAACAATGCTTAAAAATTCTCCTAAAGGTTTTCGCAGAATTTTTCAAAAAATGAGGAGAAATGCGGGTTTGTGTGTGCGCGTGTGGGAGAGAGGGTGAAGGCCTTACAGAATGCCGTTCTTGACCATTCCCTATAACTCGATGGATTGGGGACCTGATTGCAAAAGCAAACCAAAAGTAGAGATTTGACAAAATGAAGCAAACAAGCAGCAAGTCAAATTGAGAATGACTTGCTAAACATAGAGAATTTCAGGACACCAATTAGATTAATATGAAAAGCTCATTTCATATATCACCAAAACATGTTCTCATGCATCAATGCATGTTAAGCCTTACCTGTGGTCAACAATCCTAGAGCACATACAAAGATCAGTATCCAATAGTTCACGAATCAGAGCTAAGTGATAATAAAAGCACTAGAATAGCAATTTTATTGTTCGATATTCATAAATTGGTCTATGAGTAGAAATTAATGTAAGTCACCAACATATCATACCGTTTCACCAACTCTGTTTAGCTTGGATTTTTTTTCCTAACCAATGTCAAGAGTAGATGCTCTTTAACTACTAACGGGCCACTGATATCAGCAACAGCCAAGAGGGTGCAACAAAAGAAATTCTGGTGGAGTTTGGGGCAGGTTAACAATCTATGGTAGCCTGCCATAAGATAATCTCCAACTTCATGTTCAAAGCTTTCCTCATGCCAATTTATCTATCCATACTATTATTAAAGCATATTACCTGAACCTTACCAAAAAAAAAAGCATATTACCTGAAAAGACAATTGCTCCATCGTTCTAGCATATCGCCAAGATTCACTATGAATGCTATGTACGAAATAGTCACGGAAAGGTTGTACTTTTCAGGATTACTATGAGATTCTTCTGTCCCGTATTTGTAAAGATTATGTAAGACTGAATCTAAGCAATGAACTCAACAACTAAAAGAGGATAATTACATAAATAATTGTAGAATGTGTATGATTCATGGTAATTCTATGACCGTTGACCTGCACAAAATTAACCAGGACAGAGTGGTGATATACCATCGTGTGCCTGTGTGTAAGAGCATTTGAGAGATAATATTCAGTAGTTGCAAAGTGCCACGTCACGTGGCACGTTTGTTTTACTTATATCCTATAATAAGATGACATGTGTTTGCTAAGTTGGAACAAAAAAAATAAAAATCCAAATTCTCTCTTCTTCGTCCGTCATCCAAGTGTACCGCTCGTGGCTCCGTCTTCTTGTTTGTCTGTGGCTTTGCTCGCCACATCCAGATCTGGCCCCGTGGAACTCGTAGCCCCTGGGATCCGTTTGCCCAACGAAGAGCTCCATCTCCAAATCTAGAGGAACTTGCTGCTGGTTCATCTCCAGATTTGTATCTATGGCGATAGAGGTTCGTCCCAAAAATTAAGTGTGGTCGGGTAAGTGGAGCTTGTGGTCCTCACAAGCTTGTGCTTAGGAACACAAACCAATAAAAATGGAGCTTGTGGTTCTCGGTAGGGGTGATTAGTTCTAGGGTGGGTGGATTTCACCCTGGAATCGACCTACCTGGTCTGGGAAATGGACTGGACCGGATCAGTCCAATCTAGTTCCTGAGTTGGTCAAAGGAACCGGCGAGCGTGTCTTTTTTTTTGTTTTTTTTCTCTTTGACTTGGGTTGTTTGCTCATCTGTGGATAGAGGATTCTTCAAGGTACGGGAGAGTATTTGTGGTTTCTCTAGAAGGGAAGATCTCCAGTTGCCAGAACTACGAGACCCACCTCGTGATTGGTGAAGACATCGTTTCCAAGGTTGAATCTTCAGTTCTTTTCTTAGTTATCTTCTTGTTCATCTGCCGATCGTTGCTTGATGAGGGCGTGACTAAGGGAGTGAGTGAGAGAGAAACTGAGAGTCAAGCGAGAGGGAGGTGACTCAGGGCCTCAGGCAACGTGAGAGTGTGAGTCGTGAGTTGCCGGTCACTAGCCGTTGAGCGAAGACCTCTTTCGGTTTGTGAAGATTCAGGACTAGATTAGGGTTTTGTGAACAAAATGGACAGAGGGAGTCACTGTTCATGTCCGTGAACATTATTGGAGTGAGCATGAGCCGTGAGCAAATACTTCTTTTGATTCACGAAGATTCAAGAATGGATTATAGTTTTTTCTTAGATTTGTGAGAAAATAAAAAAATAAAATAAAATCGGTCTGGTCTGGTTTGGATGGGTGATTCCACACTTAAAGCCGAGAACCGAATTGAAATTCACCGGTTCTAATATTATGGGATCGGGAATTGTACTAGTGCCTCGGGAAACCGCCCAGAATTGACTGATTCAATCCGATGTGGGCGGTTCTCGATCTGGGTGGTTTCTTTTGTTTACCCCTAGTACTCACACACAAAAACAGAAACACACAATCTCTCTTTTCACCTTTTCCCTTATAATTCCACTCTACCACCATCACCATCTCTCTCATCAGCTCTCTCATTAACATTACATTCTCTTAGCTCCGTCTCTCCCCACAATCCTCTGCATCGGTTCATCATAACCATTCGACAGAGCCGGCTGAACTTCCAAATCTGGAGCCATAACTACAAGTGACGACGGCTTGTTCGGTCCGGCCATGGATAGGCAGAATAAAAGAGCTGACCAAAGATCTCCTGAACGCGACACCGACGTCCAGATCTGGAAAGAAAATGGGTGGAGCAGAAAGAAAGGAAAAGTTGAAATCTTATCTTTTATTCCAACTCAGCGAACACGTGTCAATCTATTCTTAGACATAAGTAAAAAACACAAGCCACATCCACAATTGACGTGGCATTTTGGAATTCTCTAGCATACAACATACCAATCCTAAGATTGTTTTTGTAATCATAGTTGACCTGCAACTGGTGTAATCTGCATCATATTTACGTCATCATTACCATTTAACATCAAAATTAATATCCAATTAATCTTATGTAATTTCTTTCTCCCTTTTGTCACCACGTTGAACGCATTGGTAGAAAGTGGAGATTTGGTGAGCGGTCCATTTTTCTTCTATTTTTTGGGTTTTCTCCGGTCTTTGTAATATCTCATAATGTATCTTTGTCATAACGTGGCTCCTGTGGCTCTTGTTACTTTTTGACCTGGTCCTACCCCATCTATCTTGTAGATTGGGAGTCCAACAATTTGCCATCGTTTCTAATACTATTATTAGGAGAGGCAACAGAAATCCGATGGAGCATAATTCCGAGCATGTTACTATATTTAGTTAGATCCACCTATACTCAAAAATTTAAACCAATAAGTTATGGGTTAATTATGATATAGTAATTGCTTCAAATCACACCTATTTACCGATGTGGAGCTTTTTTTTTAGCACAACTCATATGTGCATCTCAACATAACTTGCCAATAAAATTTATAAATAAAAAATGAGTGCATCTAATCTAAGCTAGGTTTAATTATCAAGAAAAAGAGTCTAATGTAGGGTTTTGGTAAGCTGTCTCATTCCACTTTACGGTTAGTCTTTAACCCTATCAATGTGCATGCAGGCCCTAAGCTTGATCACAACAGATTGACTCCATCATTTTCTTCTGATTCATGTTATTGAAATGGTTCATGCCTGTTTCTGCAACATGCGATCCAAAGGATCACTGAAATTACGACAAAATCAAAAGAAAAAGAAGATCATGCTTATCAACAGAGTCTATTGATCAGCTAAACGAGTGACTCGATTAGAAATAGGCAACAATGTACAGCAAACAACCTCACTAAGTTCAGTCAAATGATGGTGGGTCAAGAGAGTGGACATGTGATGAAGTGTCCATCAGTTTTGACTACTAAATTAAAGTGAGATTAATTCAAGCTTTTGGTGCGTCAAACCAAGAATCATGGGTACGGATCCGTTTCTGTCCTTCAAACCTTTTTTTATTCTGTGGATTTATAATTTAACACGATCAACCACCGATCGTAAAATGTCTTTATCAAGCAATCTCTATTCACATCAGGTATGCTATATGCATTACAAGTGCGTATGTGTGGTAGATGAAGGAAAAAAGTGTTGCATGCACCTTTCTCTTCAAAACTAGGGTTCATTTTTGTAGCCATCGGTTTTGACCTTGTTTTGTACTGAAGATTGTCTGGACCAATAGCCACTTTGGCGCATTTTCTAATAGACGAAAAGTGGGAATGGCGTGGCTGCGGAGCCATGGACCATAGACTATGTTCAATCACGGACGTTGAGCCTACTGAGGCTTATATGAATAACAGTTATGACTGGCTCGCTCTAAGCAAGTATTTGCGCACTAAAATGACCATATCATCTGTTTCAACATCTAAGAACAAAACTTAAATAAAAGGAAAAGAAGCATTGAAAGCGTAAAATATCGTATAATTATAGTTAAATTCTTTACCAACATATACGGTGAATATAACAATGTTGTTTCATGGGCTGGATCATCTGATAGTTGTCGGATCACAAGCAAAAGGACATCCTAGCCAGCCCGATACTATTTATTCTAGTTGACACCACGCAAAATGAAGATATATAACATCATTTGTTTTGTTTGCCATCGATGCTCTATCCATTGACATATTGACAATTTAACAGCACTTATGAAAACCAAAGATAAGGGAGTTCGAAATTCTCCTATAAGCATTTGTCTTCTTTTGAAACGCTTAAAAGTATGTCAAAATCGTTTTATGAATATAGATATCTAGAATAATCTGTGAATATATTTCACACGGCGAGATGAATCCTTTGGCATGTATGGAGTAAATAGCAAACATGGTATCCGTACATTCACAAAATCATCCAAATCACTTGAGTGAATTGTTTTTAGACAAATGGTGAAGATATAACATGGTTTCTTCAATAATTATCTTGTTAATTAGATGTGTCTCCTGAATATCACTTTAATGAAAAGAACCAACAATACAACATGTTCAAGAGACGAGTATTATGGTTGGCAAAAATATACATGTAAAAAATAAGACATGTAGTGAAATATGGATAATAGAAGATTGAGGCCATGTGCCTTCGATTATACAATGCCTTAGAAGTTGGAAGCAAGAGAGAGAGGGAGGGAGGGAGAGGGAGCGGGACCATTTCATTTGTTCGACACAACAAACAACTTGTGACTGATGGAGTCTCTCCACCAGCAAAGCATGTGGAAGCACCAAGGACAGCGTGTGATAAATGAGGCAACTAAAGCGGATTATAGCCGAGTTTCCTCTTAGGAGAGATTAGGAAAATAAACTAAATTAGAGATTAGCATTTGGCAATAAAAGAGCAAATGTGTGCTTCAAGAACCTTACTTTCTAAGAGTATTCAACTTTATGACATGCTCTATATTAAGTCGAAAAGCTCAATCGTGATGAGACGATCAAATGTGTTATTTAATCACGTGAAAGGCAGAATTACAACAAAGTTAGACCTAATCATTTCATTTCGTGTCATTGTCTTCTTATAAAGTCATTTGTCATCTCTCTAGCCTTTTCTCTTTCCTCCTTTTTGGCTCTTTAATTTAATGAGCAAGATTCTCTTAATTTCTTTCCTACCCTTTTCCTTGAGCAACCTACCCTTTACTTCCTCAAGAGCTTCCCTTACAATTCAAGTGAATGGATTGGTAGGATGCTTTCTTTTTTATGCCTAGTTTGTCCTTTAGCATTGTGCTTAATGGGCAAAACTTTCTTGGGGGGCCTTTTTAGCCGGCCATTGTCACTACTAAAAACTTCACGAGAAAACAATGAAAAGGGATCAATTTCGCCTCACTTTTCTCAACAAATTGTCTTAAGATCTTTTCCCATTTAGTTACTCACTGTTCGAAAACGGTGAACTCTATCTCAAGGCATCTCCAGGTAAGGTGCTTCACATGTTTGGAGTGGAAGGATGTGTCATCTCTAAGGCTAAAGGATAATGAAAAGACACCCTTTTCCTCCTTTTCACCTAATTGAAGTGGTCTCCGTATTAAGGGATGGTCCATCAAGGGACCTTTTCTTCTCTCTCTCTCCTCTAGGGCATTAATGTCTTAATTCCATTAACTTGTCTCTTTCTTTCTCTCACTAGCTGAGTTTAGCGACAGCAGGTCCCTTTTGGAGTAAAACTTCATGTGCGCTTTTAGTAAAGGGGTCTTAGGCCTTTCCATTCCATTTCCTCAACTTTAGAAAGAATAAAGAAAAGCAACATAATGAAGTGAGACATTTAGAGAAAATCTCTCTTCACCGTGAACCCTACGCAAAAAGCCGCACTTTCTCTAAGATGATGCATGGCTAGGTTAGAAATCCATGCCCTACTTTAATCACAAAAATAGCCTCTTTAGTCTTCAAGTCTAATGCTGTCTTGCACTAAAGTACATTCCCCTTTTGCTTTCCCATGAAACTCTTAAATAAGAGTAATAACCGGAGCAATAAAACCCAAAAAGAAATGTCGAAGTCCCTTGGAGTTTTCCCCGGGGTTATTAAAAAGTTAATTGTCCTCACATCATGCAAATAATATAATAATATTATATACCCTATGTCCTTTAATAGTCCATTTTCAACCCATACCTTTGTCAAACTCTAAGGTAAGCAACCCCTCATCCTAACCTAAATATATATACTGAACTTCTTGTATAACTCCACATGCATTGATCCTATACAAATTACTTGCATGACTTGGAAAACCAGCTCTACAATAAGGAACTTGCGAGAAAGAAGCGAAAGATATATACAAGTTTGGTTTGCTAATCTGCTAATTAAGGGTAAGTTTTGTGAAGGACTCAACAAGCAATCGACTATTCGGTTTCATTTCCTAAAGTTTGTTTTGAAATAAGGTTGTCGCCATTGAGCTGACGAAGCATAGTGGCGTATAGTGCCTTGTGAAAGTTACATGTAACTAACATTTTCCTAGGTAAACTGCCTAATATATATAAATTATATACATGACATTAACCTAATGCTTTCACTATTCTTGAATCTCACTATTTAAAGACTTTATGTAATCATGCGTGACATAAGTGAAAGCTGCCGACCTGCACTGCTGCACCATGATCTTTTTTATTCCACCCTTGGAGAGTTGACCGATGCAACCAAAAATTTCCACCATGATTTTTGAATGAGAAATAGAATAAATCTTCCCTCTTTTTTCCCCGTCTTCCAACTGAAAGATTAAGGGAAACTACCAAAAACATGCCTGAATTCTCACAAATGACAAAAAGCATACATATATTTCCAAACCATATGCATCGACTCGAGGTCGCGATGCCACGGTTAACCTCGGATCAAGGCCTCAAGGGCGATGGAGCTCCTGTAGCTGTGATACAGAGACAGAATCACAAAGGACAATCGAGAACGATGGGCTCCTAGGGTCCAGTGGCTTGGCAACGGTATGGAGGGGGCCGAGCTACCAGTCAGAGACATTGGCAGTGGCCGACGGCTAAGCAAGTTTAGATCTTGTGCTGTGTCGATTATGTTTTGGATGCGGGCAGGTGTTAGAAGATAGAAAGTGTTGTTTTGGAAAGTGAAATGGTAATCTTGTAAATAAATGTATATTTTTGCTGAGTTGGAGTATGTAACCTGTAGTTTTGAAAATAGATCTATGCTTTTTGGTCATTAGATAAAAAGCCAGGCATGTTTTTAGTATTTTCACTAAGATTATTCAATATAACATTACTATTACCTCTAAGATCATCAACTCAACAATCCTTGCATTTTTTGCTTATAATGCTCAGTGACTATCAGCTGTGCCAACCACATTACTCTAATTCTCATCCAAACACTTCATATCACGAAATGTGATGCACACCCCACATATCTTGATTTTGCACATCTGCGGCATCGGATACGACATCGTTACTAAATCTCAATACTCGATTAATTAAAAGGGGAAATACTAGAGACTACTATGTTGACGACACTTAATTAAGCATTCTTAAAATAGATTCGGTCCGATTGGACAAGTACCCATTTGTGCTTTGAAAATCATCGGCTAATCTTACCCGGTTAGCTAATCAGTACTTCAAGATAATCGATAGGACAATCTTTTAATTAAAAATATCATCACCACTGTAATGTGAAATATAAAATTCTCTCTCACTCTCTCTCTCTCGCCCCTATGAATTCGTGACTCAACGCCTTCCATCCCCTGCATCTGCTCCAACTTCCAACTGACCAAGTCTGCCAGAGCCACGGTCTTTACCATCTGCTCCCACAAACGGCCCTCACCATCCACGATCCCACACTCCCAAGAGGGCCAGTCAGGTGAATTCACACACGCCATAAGCTCCAAATCTTCTTCCAACAGATGAGATAGAGTCTCTTAGCCAGTCTCTTTCTCTCTCCCCCGTGATGAGATAGAGTCTCTCTCTCTCTTGGATACCTCTCGAGTCACGGCTTCAAGAAACCCAGTTGCTTGGTTTCTGTCCTCAACGCAGAGACCCAGAAAGCCAAAGATGGTCCTTTTGCTCCGAGGCCACTGAATTCTTGCAAAAATGGTGGAAGAAGAGACGACCCACGAGGTGAAACCAAGAGGGAGCAGCCTCAAACGCGCCGTCGAGCGCTTGTCCTCGCTGATTTCTCTGTCCCACTCCGTCAAAGTCTTCGCCGTGAAATGGCAGCTCATAAGGAACAAGCTAGAGGAGTTGAATTCCGGGTTGGTCTCGATCGAAGACGCCGGCTCCGCGCGGAACCCGGCGGTCTCGGGGCTGGTACGCGCGCTGATGGTCACGCTGAGCGAAAGCGGCGATCTTGCCAAGAGGTGTGTCGATCTTTCGTACAGTGGGAAGCTCCTGATGCAGAGTGATTTGGACATAGTCTTGGCCAAGTTCGATCGGTATGTGAAGAATCTTTCGGAGATATATTCGACAGGTATTTTGACTCCTGTGAACGCCATTGTTGTGTCTAGGCCTGGTCTTGGTGCTTGTAAGGATGATATGAGGTTTTACGTTAGGGATTTGTTGACAAGAATGAAAATTGGCGACACTGTGATGAAGAAGCAGGCTCTGGTCAGTTTGTATGAAGTGATGAATGAGGATGACAAGTATGTGAGGATAGCTGTGGAGGTTGGTGGCATTGTGAATGCGTTGGTGAGTTTTCTTGATTTCTCGGAGGTGGCAGAGATTCAAGAAGAGGCTGTGAAGGCAGTTTCGGCGATGGCCAGGTTCGATTGGTGTAAGGGGGTGTTGGTTGGTGCAGGGATAATTTGGCCGCTGATTAGGGTTTTGGAACGCGGGAGTGAAAAGGGCAAGGAAGGGTCTGCAAGGTGTTTGATGAAATTTACGGAAAATGCGGATAACGCATGGTCCGTGTCCGCTCATGGCGGAGTCACTGCTTTGCTCAAAGTATGTGCTAATGGCAATTCGAAAGCGGAGTTGATTTGTCTTGCTTGTGGGGTGTTGAGAAATCTTGTCCCTGTTGAGGAAATTAAGAGGTTCATGGTTGAAGAAGGTGCGGTGTCGACGTTGATCAAGCTTTCCCAATTGAAGGTTGACAATGTGCAGATAAGTTCGATCGAGTTCCTTCAGAACATAGCGTCCGAAGATGATTCGATCAGGCAAATGGTCATAAGAGAAGGAGGAATTCGTGTGCTAGTACGCATTTTGGATCCTACATTGCCGATATCATCCAAAACTAGAGAGGTATCTCTTCAAGCCATCGAGAAGTTATGCTTCTCCTTGCCAAGTTGTATCAACATGTTGGTGAGTTATGGATTCATTGACCTTTTGCTTAATTTCCTTTGCAACGGCGAGGCTTCAGTCCAAGAATTAGCTCTGAAAGTGGCAGCCAAGTTATGTGCCACTTCGGAGGAGGCAAAAAGGGCACTGGGGGATGCAGGGTTCTTGCCCGAGTTTGTTAGGTTTCTCGATGCAAAATCATTTGAAGTTCGTGAGACGGCAGCAGAAGCGCTGTCAGTGATGGTTCTAGTCCCGAAAAACCGAAAGAGGTTTGTTCAGGAGGACCGCAACATTGGATTACTGATGCGTCTCCTTGAGCCAGAGGAGGTAAATTCCGGTTACAAGAAGTTCTTGTTTTCTACATTGATGGCGTTAACGAGTTGCCACAGCACAAGGAAAAAGATTGTGAATTCCGGGCATCTGAAAACCTTGGAAAAGCTCGCGGAAGCCGAAGTTTCTGACGCCAAACGGCTCGTCCGGAAGCTATCCACTAACCGATTCAGAAGTATGTTGAGTGGAATATGGCATTCTTAAAAAGCAACCTTCTATTTTTTAAATCAAATTCACTGTACATGTACATCTGAAGTGTTTCCCAGGAAGGTCTTCTTTAACTTGTTTTGCAACAATGTCTCTTCCTCTTTGGTTTCTGCCCTTTTTCCCTTTTTGCAGAAAGAGATTTTAGAACAGCTTTTTTTGCTGGTTTAGATTGTAATCAATCAAATAGTACATGTCCTGTAATAAAGCTGCTGTATTGAATGTTGCTTCCGAGATAGTAACCTGGCATTGCGTTGTTGGATTCAATTCCGATTTGTCCTTTTCTTTCCTCCTCTTTTGAGCAAATAAGAGCAAGAATGTATTAAATAGTGGCACGGCAATTAATTAAAGATAACTGCGAAGGAGGTTCAGAGCACGAGTTTTGTAGGCATGTAGAACAGAGCACATGGGAAAGGCATGAATCTCTGTCATGGGCATGTGAAGAGTCGGCATCAAGGTTTTGTCTTTCTACCATATGATGAACCAAGAAGGACGGTGACTCGTGAAGGTTCCTCTTGTACAAGGCTTCTCTTTTGCGTCTTGCCTATGTCTCCTTGCCTGCTAAGGCTGTTATCATTTTGGAAGTTGTTATTTACGTGTAAACTTGTATATTTATATTCCTGGATTTTTAGAGAGGCTCGTGTCTCAACCATCCATTTCAACATCGAGATTATCCATGCCGGGATCTGTACTACTCGGAAAGCAAAAGAAGGAAGCCTGAAAAGGTAGACCAATAGCTGTTTCGGTTGTCTTCTATGTTGTTGCGCAGCCTTCTAACTTCTTGTTGCATTGTAAGGACACAAGATTTCTCACCATTAAAGATGGGATTTCGAGAGATAGCGGAAACTGAACGCGAATGCAGTGGTCCTAACACTGGTAGGGTTATGTGGACACGACGAGGGAACGGCCAACTCACAGGTAATGGTGTGGACCATGAATACTTCCATTCTTCGGGGGTGCAACGCAGAGATGGGATGAAACCCTTCACATCTAGACTTGACGCCTTCTATGATTAACGATCGAGATTAGACATTTTGCCATGTAATTTCGCCAATCACAAGATTCGACCAAGTTGTGCCTCCTATTGATACTAGGATGACGCAGTGAGAAAGCGTAAACTTGAAACAACTCCAAGGAACTTGAAGTTTTTTTACTCAATGATATTGTGATTCTTCCGATTACAAAGACGGACATCCTATATAGAGATAGGACTCTTATTGGAAACCGAATAATTAAAGATAACATCTAATAAACCAAATCTTGAAATCGAATAATTAAAGATAACATCTAATAAACCAAATCTTTTAAATAGAATATTTGAAATTAATGACAATTACGAATTTCCTAACATAGAAAACTGCTTAAAAAACCTATCCAGACCCAAGTTCAGAAAAACTGCGGAGATTTCCGGCGATCATGACGATCGCGTCGTTCAAGATAATCGCACGCCAACTGTTCTACATCATTTTTCCCTCTCTTTGCGGAAAAACTCGCCCTCAAGTTATGATCAGGATAGAGGGGAGTATCAGGATAATGATACTCAAATAAGTTCGCCACATTAAACGTAGGAGAAATGTTGAGATCATCAGGGAGGTCAACAACATAAGAATTGTTATTGATTTTCTTCAAGATTCGGCAATGACCAACCTTTTTGTGCTTCAGCTTATTGTAGGTACCAACGGGAAAGCGCTCCTTTCGCAGGAAAACCATGACCTCATCGCCTACTTCAAAAATTTTCGAACGGCACCGTTTATCAGCATCTTCCTTATACTTTGAATTCGAAGCAGCTAATTTGCGAGCAACATCCACTTGGACTTCTTGAATTATGATCGCCAGATGTTCTGTCGCGACACTATAGCCAAGAATCTTGGACAAGGAAACCAAATTCAAAGTATGCTGCGGAGTACGCCCATATATGATCTCAAAAAGAGATTTTCCATTGGAACGGTTAATAGTGTTGTTGAAGGCGAACTCAGCAGGAGCAAGATACCGATCCCACTACTTAGGCACATCACTATATAGGCATCGAATGATATCCGCCATAGTACGGTTAACAACTTTCGTTTGACCATCCGTTTGGGGATGAAAAGAGCTGCTATATTGTAAATCAGTCCCAAACATATGCCATAAAGTACACCAAAAATGGCTTAGGAATTTCATGTCACGATCAGAAGTGATTGTCTTTGGTACACCATGAAGGTGGACTACCTCTCGAAAAAACAAACTTGCCACATGTGAAGCATCCGAAGTTTTCTTACAAGGAATAAAGTGCGCCATCTTGGAAAACCTATCAACCACCATAAATATAGAATCCACACCTCGTTGGGTGCGAGGAAGTCCCAACACGAAATCCATCGAAATACCCACCCACGGACCAGAAGGACCAAGCAAGGGAGTATAAAGGCCAGTGTTCTGAGAGTGCCCCTTAGCTGTTTGACAAATGTAGCACTTATTGACAAATCGTCCCATGTCGTGCTTCAGTTGCGGCCAATGGTACCGTTCCTCCACTAAGGCCACAGTTTTATCACGTCCCAAATGTCCACCAAGAGTACCACCATAAAGCTCTCAAATGAGTTGTTCCCGCAAAGAACTACGAGGAATGTATAGTCTATTGCCGAAAAACAAGAACTTGTCCTGAATTATTGTCACGCCTCGAACCACATCGAGCATGTGACATCCCTTTTCGGTCAAATTAGTGCGACGTCTCAGGAAACGTCGCCGACCCCAAACGAACCCATCAGAGTTTAATCACGGCGGAAACAACAAACACTCAGACAATGATGTGCCAGGAGTACTAGGGAAAATAAATTGTCAAACCACCAAATCTTATATTATACCTCAATTTAAGTACGATATCCATTTACAATATAAACTTATGCCACAACCGCCATTTACAAACCACAAGCAAAATATGCACACTGAACTACTAAACTGCAAATCACCAATATCACAAAAAGATCAGTAGTCTGGGTAAGCACTACACCAAAAATGGGACACTTCCAAACTCTTCCTCAGCTCCAAAACTAATCCATACGCCCTCTAGATGGCGTCCACTCTGACTCACTCTCTTCGGAATCCTCATCCGAATCCTCATCAGGCACATGCTTATCCAACGACTCCGAATCGACCTCAATCTCGATCGGGTATTCTACAACATCATGATCAATGTGCATAATAATCTCAAAACGCTGTGGCGGCGGCGGAAGGTTCATGGCTCGTGCGGGTGCTCTGAAATGGTTTGATTGATACAATTATGAGACACTTCTCAATAAATACACAACCTAAACTTTACCTAGGCTACCACGTATTTCATACAAGTCCAGACACCGAATCAAGCAACACACAAACAACGTCCACACAATCGTACTTACCTGGTTCCTAATACACGCAACATGCACGTTAGTCTTACATTCACATTTACAAATCGCATGCACTTTCCAACCCAATCTCATGCTTAAAGGCATATGTCAAACACACCACATTCCCGAACTCTACAATTCACACTCGTTCACGCATCACCACATCATTTTCATTTAACTTGCCAATCTTGTGCTCAATCACTTTCCTCAGCCCGCGTAAACACGCATCAGGCCTACATGATCGCGACCCATGTAAACACGCCTCAGGCTGGATCCCATTCTCACTTTCTTTCCTCAGCCCGCGTAAACACGCCTCAGGCCTACATGATCACGACCCGAGCATAACACGCCTCCGTCCGATCCCATTCTCACTTTCTTTCCTCAACCCGCGTAAACACATCTCAGGCCTACATGATCGCGACCCGAGCATAACATGCCTTGGTCCGATCCCACAGTCGTATCACGACCCATGTAAACACACCTCAGGCCGGTTCAATTTCCCGCGTAAACACGCCTCAGGAATTTAGTGATCACACGAACATACCAACACACTGTATTTTATCTGTACCCCGCGTAAACACGCCTTAGGGCCTTTTAGTGATCACACGCATATCGCACGCCTCAAATCTCACACGTGCACACGCTCGGGCATCAATTAAATGCACATCAATGCATCAATTTCAACCATTCCAATTCAGCCTGCATACACACATACAACCGTCACAAATCACGTCATTTTCTCAGCAAATCACAGCACAACAATTTCCAGCACCACGCGACAATTTCACACAATTACAAACCGAATCAAATTATCCACTCGCCAATCCAAACAGAATTTTCCAGCACCTAAATCAACAATTTCCAACCCTTAATTGGCATCTAAATTATCACCAAAACAACTCAATCTCGTCCCTAAGGCCCGCAATCAAATCAGTCCCTAAATTACCCTAAATCGCGTCTAAACAGGTCCGATAAATACCGATGTCCTAGGCAAGGGTTAGATTGTGACTTACTTGGAAATTTCCAAGCAAAATCAACCTATCCAAGGTTAACTAGGCGATTGGAATGCGGCGGCTATAGCGGTGACCTTGCAGCGGCGACAATCGACAACGGCGATGGTGGCTCGGCTTGGGCCAGCTTGTCCGTGGCCACGGGAGAGAGAGAGAGAGAGAGAGAGAGAGAGAGAGAGAGAGAGAGAGAGAGAGAGAGAGAGAGAGAGAGAGAGAGAGAGAGAGTGTGTGTGTGTGTGTGTGTGTGTGTGTGTGTGTGTGTGAGTGAGAGAGAGAGAGAGAGAGAGAGAGAGAGAGAGAGAGAGAGAGAGAGAGAGTGAGAGGGAAATGGCAGTGGCGTGAGGGTGGTGACGACGAGGCTTTGTGGCGGGACGGCGATGGCACGGCGGATGGCAGTCGGACGGTGGCGGCGCAGCCAAGGGGAGAGGGGTGATCGGCGATGAGGGGGAGGAGAGGGAGATGCCAAGAGAGAGAGAGAGAGAGAGAGAGAGAGAGAGAGAGAGAGAGAGAGAGAGAAATTGGTTTAAAATCCAATAATTTGTGCTCCTAATCACAAAATGACCATCCTGCCCCTCTCTTTACTTTTCAATCGACGGTCGATATTTATTCTTATCTTGAGATCGACGGTCGAGATTGAATCTTTTTCAAAAATATCCAAGGGTAATTTGAAAATTTCATAAAATTTCAAGGGCAAAATTGTCCAAAAATTGTCATATCTAAAGTTAGGGCGAAATGATCAAAATGCCCTTCCTTAATAACACTTGGCCTTAACAAAGCTCCAGGGGTAAAACGGTCATTTTCCATCCTTCGCCGAAATTCAGTTTTTCTGAAGGATTCGAACAATTCCAAGACTGAACATTCCAATAACAACGTCGTCCAAATGTCCTGTAGTGACTTCCTAAATTTTTTATGCTCAATTTGGTCTCTAATTAATAACTGAATTTTATATGACGTAACTTGAGTGTGTCTCAGACTAACGGGCGGTTTTTGAGGAAATTCGCATATTTGACCCATGACTGATACTAAATCAAGTCACGTGCAAGTTCATTCGGATTGTGATGACCTCGGTTGTCAATGTAATCGCGAGGATCGATCGCTAGTTTCGACGGGCGCGATCGTTCGGTATAGGTTCTGGATCGTTCGTCAACTCACCTTGTGGTCAAACGGAATCACCTGTGATCCACTCGTATGACAATGACGAACCGGCCCATAACTATCGTAAGATCGGCCTATATTGGCTCAAAATATCACCTTAACAATTCTATGATCGAAAGTCAGTTCACGACCGAATTTCTTTAGTCGCACGAATTTCAATCTCTAATTAGCCCTTCCCTAATGGTTAGTATCTCAGAAATGATCAGTTGTGAGCAAGACCTAACTACAAGTACGTTCATAAAATCACTCATTTCATAAATCCCAAATGGGCAAATTTCTGAATATCACAATTATCATATTGCCATGGGAACCTGCTTCAGAACACTTCTCCCATATAATACCAAAATCGTCATCTTCAGGATAAAGAAAACAAAGTTGATCAAAACCAACAACATTAGTGCGCATAGTCACGAGTGTCGAAGCACGTCGACTGAGTGCATCTGCCACTTTATTTAAACGGCCTGCCTTATGACGAAACACAAAATTAAACTGCTCCAAAAAGGAAACCCATCGTGTATGCATCCTATTCAAATGCTTCTGACTCTTGATGTATTTAAGAGCTTGATGATAAGTATTAAGAACAAATTCTTGCTGATAAAAATAGGACTGCCGGTGCTTTATAGCGTGCACTACAGCATAATACTCTTGCTCATACGTAGACCACTGCCAACGAACTTCATTAAGTTTCTCACTAAAAAAAGCAATAGGCTTACCTTCTTGGGAAAGAATAGCGCTGATTCCAATACCCGAAGCATCGCAGTCCAGCTCGAACACTTTCTCAAAATCAGGGAACATCAATACTGGTGTCGTTGAGAATTTTTCTTTGATAAGCTTGAAGCTGGCCGAAGCTTCATCACCCCAATAGAATTTTCCTTTCTTTAAACAATCAGCAATCGGGGCTACAATTGTACTGAAATCTTGAATAAAACATCTATAGAATGTCACAAGGCCATGGAAACTTCGAGCCTCGCCAACATTATGTAGAACTGGCCAATCACAGATCACAGCTACCTTTTCTGCATCAATGTGAAGACCATCTGCTCCAACGACAAAACCCAAGAAAAAGAGTTGCTCGGTCATGAAGCTGCACTTCTTCAAATTAATAAATAATTGATTTTTCTACAAGGTTAGTATGACATCTCTCAAGTGCTCCATGTGTTATCGATCGTCCGGACTATAGATGAGAATATCATCAAAGAAAACAATCACAAACTTGCCAACAAAAGGTTTGAGCACCCAAGTCATCAAACGCATAAAAGTACTAGGCGCGTTAGTAAGTCCAAACGGCATGATAAGCCATTCGTACAAACCTACACTCGTTTTAAAGGCGGTCTTCCACTCGTCACTCGGACGGATGCGAACTTGGTGGTAGCCGCTTCGAAGGTTGATCTTCGTAAAGACTCGTGATCCAGCAAGTATGTCCAGCATATCATCAAGCCGGGGAATTAGAAACCTATACTTGATAGTTATCCGATTAATAGCACTGCTGTCAACGCACATACGCATACTGCCATCTTTCTTCAACGTGAGAAGTGCAGGAACGGCACAAGGGCTTTTGCTCTCGCGCAAGAAGCCTTTGCGTATGAGCTCTCCCACCTGCTCTTGTAAAATCTGGTTCTCCTTTAGATTCATCTAATAATACGACAGATTAGGAAGACTGGCACCTGGTAGAAAGTCAATCTCATGCTGGATATCTCTCAGATGAGGTAATCTATCAGGTAAATCATCTGGCATGACATTATAGAACGCCTTTAGCAAGGCCTTAAGAGCTATAGGAATACAAACAACAGTCTATTGTTCACCCTTCTCTACAAGCATGTACATTCCTTCACGTTTACAAACATTCAACATAACTCTTGCACTTTGCACAACACCAAAACCCTGTTTCTTTGGAACCTAGGGAGTATTACCCCTCGGCTTCAAGGTAATTTTAGTCTTATTCCATACAAAAGAATAAATATTCTCCCTAGCTCGATGAGTGATATCCACGTCATATTGCCATGGTCGCCCTAATAACAAATGACATGCATCCATCTCCACAACATCGCACACAATAGTATCTTGATATGACTTTTTAATTGAAATAGGTAAAAGACATACATGTGTTACCCTAAGCCCTGGTCCTTTGCGAATCCACCCGATTGTATAAGGCACGGAATGTGGCTCTGTCTTCAACTGTAAGTGATCCACTGATACTATATTCTCACAACTTCCGCTGTCAATAATAAATTGCATACCCTACCATTGACACTACATCGAGCGAGGAAAAGTTGATTTCTTTTGGTGTCCTCTATCTGCGGAGCAAACAAGAAACGATGAACAACACAATTCACTTGCTCGCCCGCCTCATCTTCCACTTCTTCTTCGTCCACCCAATCTTTCTCATTCATCTCATCTTCATGCTCAACGATATTGGCCATTTTCCGACGGGGACAATCACTTGAACGATGGCCCAATTCGTTACACTTATAGCACTTGATCAGTTGCGGCTTGGCATAAGGATTCTGGACATTCGGAACGGTTGTTTGCCGCGACTGGTTCCTTAGGTATCCCAGTAACACTTCTCGATGCTCAATTCGTATCACCGGTTTGCTAATTTGAGGAACATGAGACATCAATCTGCTTCCCCTTTCCGAATGATCCACAACCCAAATAATTGCTTCCACGAATACTATAGCTAGTCCTCTCCAATTGCATCTCAATTTTTCGCGCCATCTCTTGGGCGTCTTCAACAGAAAATACACGATGCAAAGAAACACGATCTTGAATGTTTAGTCACAAGCTGTTTATGTACCTAGCAATTTGTTGCGCTTTCAATTCAGCTAGGTTATTGCGGGCGGAAAGTCAGAGGAACTCTTCCGTATAAGCTTGGACTGTTGGGTTCGACTGCCTGCAATTTTGAAATTGCTAAAACAACAGTTGCTCATAATCAGTGGGGAGAAATCGTGATTTCAGCATCTGTTTCATTCGATTCCACGTTCGGATGGGAGGCTTTCCTTGTCGACGTCGGGTTAATTGCATCTACTCCCACCAAGCCGAAGCGCCACCCTTCAATTTGTACGCCACTAATTTAACTTGTCGATCCTCTTCAATTTCCATGGCACCAGAGAATTTTTCGACTACCCATAGCCAATCCAAGAAATCTTCGATATTCAAATTCCCATTGAAGGTTGGAAGATCAACTTTTAATCGATATTGCTCAGGATCTCGTTGATGTCCTCCATAACGCCGACCTCCACGAACACGATCATTTGGGAATTCTCTATTCTGTCGTCCTCTTCGAATGGGCATGTCTAGGAAATTTTCTTCATCTTCGTCTTCAGAGTCTTCGACATAGTCTACTTGCCTATGCCGGAGATTGACCCCATGGTCCACAGCAACTTCGGGATCACGAGCGACATGAATTCGCTCGGCTGGAAGAACGCCAGGTGCAGGGTTTGTGGATAAACGCTATATGGCATCAAGGATTTCTTGAAACTTCCGATCGGTTTGATCCACGAACTGGTTGAACTCAGCCTGTGTAATAAGCTTGCTTTCACGGCCCTCAGCTACGGGGAGATTAACGTTCACGTTATTGACCATCGTCACAGGAGAATCCTGCTCTGATACCAAACGACACAGTGAGAAATTGTAAACTTGGAACGTCTCCAAGGAACTTGAAATTTTTTTATTCAATGACAGTGTGATTCTTCCGATTACAAAGACGGACATCCTATATAGAGATAGGACTCCTATTGGAAACCGAATAATTAAAGATAACATCTAATAAATCAAATCTTGAAACCGAATAATTAAAGATAACATCTAATAAACCAAATCTTTCAAATAGAATATTTGAAATTAATGACAATTACGAATTTCCTAACATAGAAAACTGCTTGAAAAACCTATCCAGACCCAAGATCAGAAAAATTGCCAAGATTTCCAGTGATCCTGACGATCATGTCGTTCAAGATAATCGCACGCCAATTATTCTACATCATGCTAGGAAGTCATGCTGGCATTATAGAATCAACTGAACTCTTCATGGCTGTGCCTCCTATGCACTGGATTGTGTTGAACATCTGGTGCAATGTTCCTGGCACCAGATGCTATCCAGAAAATCAAAGTTTTTGCAAAGGAAAGGTACCATTAAATCTGCATCATGGGTCGATACAGTTGTGAAGCGTTTCGCCCCAGAACTGTATTCATAAATGAGGTGGGTCTATGTGTTGCTGCTAGCGTTTTGTCCACTCATGATGTGAGGAAGCTTTTTTTATAGATATTATTGTTATCGCACCTTCTGTTTGTCCATTTATTGGCCAACGCCATTATTCTCTCTCTTCAGTTTCACATGTTCTTGCATGCTTTCAGCTTTTTGATCCTTTCAGGCCCTTAATACTATACTCGCCCAAAGTCTTGTTTTGTCCCATCGAATCATTTTTTGTCAGATATTTAGCTAAGCACCAACTCTCACTGCCATTATCTGTCGAGAACAAAGGATTATGCAGAACAAACACCACATGGATTTTGACAGCATTCATTTGAGAGCACCACAGCTAAACTCATCCGTTCACGACGTCTGTAAGGTTAGTGGGCCACTGTTTAGATTACTAAATTAACCTTCGAGTGAAAATAGGCGCGATATGATCTGAAAAGTTATTTCACGAAATTTTGATGGACAAATTGGATGGAAGAAAGTCTTCGTGAATGC
The DNA here is from genome assembly GCA_031216405.1 of Syzygium malaccense. Lineage (NCBI taxonomy): Eukaryota > Viridiplantae > Streptophyta > Magnoliopsida > Myrtales > Myrtaceae > Syzygium > Syzygium malaccense. The sequence goes on along the minus strand of CM062256.1, from coordinate 5,654,348 downwards.
TTTTAATTAAAAAGCAAAGGGTTGGATCCACTTAACCTAATTAATTAAGCAATTGAATGTGCTTCACGCTAATAAATTCGTCTAACATTTAGAAATAGCTCTTATGTCGCATGGTGTGAATTTCTTTGATCTATTTGATGGATATTAGGATGATGACAATGGATTTGGACCAGCAAGCAGAAATTGCATGAGTCAAAGGATGGCCTTTCATTTCGATCTTTTTGGGGCCATTCGTTTCAAATTTTCCATCTTGATCGCATCAAATTTGGGCCCATGTGTTTCTGCTTTGATAATTCACAAATGGGGCCTTTTGAATATAGTTGATTCCCACGATTATATGGGCCTTAACCCCCAATCTTCACCTACATTTCATCCTCAAATTACACTTTTTAATATAAGTTTTGGGGTTTAATTGCAATTCTAGAAAAAAATTTTACGACTTAATTGAATCAATTGAAAGGTTTAAGACGCGATTGCACTTTCCGGTAAAATTGTAGGATTTGATTGAACTGATTGAAAGTTTTAGGATTAAATTACATTTTGTACAATAGGTTTAAAGCCTATGGAGAGTTTCCCGGATGTTTCTACTGGCATTAGCTTTGATCCTGTCTCAAAGAGGCATGTCAAAGGAGCTAGTCGGACTTGCGTGGATCCCCAAAGCAGTTTCGAACTTCTTGGCCTCTTTTTTGTTTTACAAAAGTTGTCAAGTTCAACATGATGAGTGAGCTCTTTTAGCCTTTGTCTGACCGTTAGGTCCTAGATGAATTGCGTAACTATAGCTCATAACAATGATTTTATGGTGACATCTAGAAAGTATAGTTTGGGTAATCCCATTTCTCCTTCCTCTTTCAGAGCATAAAACGAAGGGTGAAAGAGGAGCATAAGGAATCAAATTCCAAATATCCACTCTGTTACGATATTGATATTGAGAATGCTGCCTTTGAAAGTTTAAGTTATGTGAAAATGGCACGAAGTATATCTCTTTTTGATAAGGATGAACATGATAAAGAGAAGGCATTTTGAGAAGATAAAATATATATATAAATATTATGAAATGCCAAAATCATGCTCACAAACCATAAGAGTAAAAAGAAAGTGAGATAGCACTTGAAGATACGAAATTTAATATGAGATTATCTCGACATTTCTTCTCGGGAAAGGAATCCAAATTCCCTCCATTAATTTGAATACACAACCAATAATTTTATTACTTTAACCTTGATATAAACTTGGCAAGATTCACTACAAGTCAAAGTCACATCGATTGAACCACTTGTTCCCCCTAGAAATGACTTCAGTCTTTGGAGTCTTACTAAGAATGATTTTACCTGCAACGTGGTGACTTCAAGTTGACAAGTGGTTTATCTCAAGGTTAATATCACGAAAAAATTTAAATTAATATATTTATAATAAATTTATCTCGAATTAATTTTTTGATCACAAAAAATTCAAAATTGACACATTTATGATAAATTTACCAAAAACTAATTTTTTGACCACTAAAAATTTCAAACTAGTAAGTTGTGACAAATTTACGATCCGTTAAATTAGATTAATACTACAAAATCACAAATTGGTAAACCTGTGTTAAACAAAGGGGTATAATCCCAAACTGGTATATCCGCCAACTATCACATATCATCAAATTAAGCAATTTGACTGTAAAATTTAACAAAAACTAACGGAGGATAAATTTATCACAGGTATACTAACTTGGGGTTTTTTATGGTCAAAAAATTAATTTGGGATAAATTATCATTGATGTATCAGTTTGAGATTTTTCGTGATATTAACCGTTTATCTTAATTGGTGCACTATGATATAAATCATCATCACCATAGTCTTTTACGCCAATTAATTAACACCATCCATTTATTTTTCTCTTTTTTTTCATTATTCTTCTTATGCTCTTTCTCTCCAATAAAAAAATAAATGAATGAAGACAGGTTGTGATCGGGGGAGAAGATGGTTGAGCATTATGACTTGTTCCATCAGAAGCACCAGACAATCGGGAGTGGGAATTGCATTAATTTAGGAAACCAATTTCAGGGTTTTTTTTTTTCCTGAAGCACGTGGATGGAAACTTCATTGGATTTTGATGTATCGGGAGAAGTGATATATTTTCACTTTGTAATGGGCCCTTTGCTTCTGATCCTTTTTCCTTCTATTTTTCCCTTCAAATCATGAGAAATTGGTCTCCAAAAAGAAAAAAAAAAGAAAAACATAACTTGATGTACTTTGGCAACACTTTTCCCGTTAGAAGCCCAGATTTAATTTATTTCATTTTGTTCTCAACTTATGATTTTCCTAGTCCATGAAATTAGTAGTTTTTGTCACTATACCACTGCAGCTATCTATATCAGAGTATCTTTTGTTCTCAAAATTGTCAAGCCATTTATATGGTCCCAATCAAGAATCGAGAATGTTTATTTTAATTTGGAGTTTTAGATGTGTACAAATTCACCACGACGCCCGATGCAGTACGCATGACAAATCTAATATTATTTTTCGGTGCACAAATTAAATACTAGCGTAATCAATAACCAACTGAATCACGAAGAAATAATGAAAATTCGAATGCTGATGATAATTAGGTCGAGTCATCGGTCGTTGTTCTTTACCCTAAAACAAGAGAATGGTTACCAATTTGAAGTGCAAATCAACAATCATTATTCGTCGAATACATCGTTATCACCAATATGTTCCCCAACAATGAGGATGCAACATTATCAACATTAGGGTTTTCAAGGTTCACTGTGTGTCTTCATGTGGATATGTGTGAATATAGAATCGAGAATCAAGAATAAAATAAGGAGAGGCCAGGCCAAGAAGATGAAGGAACGTAAGATTGCGAGACCGATGCGATGTGGCGAACGATATCTTTTCGTAGGATTTGGAATAACACATAGTTTAATCTTATATACTTTTTAGTTCTTATCTTCGGAAAATGATAGACCTTAGCATTTAAATTTATCTAATTTTTTATAATCTCGAGAAAGTTAGTAGGACATTATCTTATAAGAACGAGGAAGTTGAAAACTTTGTCCGAGGATTGCTACCGACTGCACAATGACATCTTAAAAGAGTGAGGGTGTCGGGAGTGAATCTTGAGAAGACGGACAACCCATCTAATGAGTCTACGTTTAAGTCACTTCGACGAGTCACGCCAACAATATATCACCACATTAATTTAAGTACATGCCTTTTAAAAATTGTGGCACTTAAATAATCGTTTGAAAAGTTTTGACATCAAATAATAGAATAAAACAACCGTCAATATAGTAAAGACGATGAAACGGTCAAGGTAGTGGTTTGCCCGTTCACTAACCATTTTTAACATCTGTTTATAACCTCCATTTATAACAAGCAATTGTAAGCTTCAAATAGTCACATCGTACTCTTTATAGACCCCCCAGCACAAACAAACAATTGTTGTTGTCTTTCAATTATATTTCAATTCTTGTATCGTAGTTATAGCTATAGTTTCCAAATATTGTATTTTCAATTAAATTCCTATATGTATCTTAACTGTAGTTTCCAGATACTTTGTTATCAATTAAATTCCGATGTTGTGCCTTGTTGTTATCTCGCTTTACTGTCGATTAAATTTCGACAAAGAATTGTGTACTTTATCAATTATCGAATTCCGACAAAGTATTATGTACTTTAGCGCATATCAAATTCTGTTGAAGTATATCTATTGATTTCCTTATGTACCTATGATATTTCTTATCTGGAGTTGCCATAGAATCCGACTCGTCTCATAAAAAATCACAAAATGAGTTTCAGTGAAAGGTATTTTATCGTCGAGCCAAATTTAGGCTAATTATCTTTTTGGCACACCCAGTGGAACGAGTGTAATCGATTTGAGGAAATACAATGCCAGAACAGAGAATTATCTAGAGCTTGATCACGCTGCTGTTAACAAACTTGGTGAAAGGGTTACTTGGTTTGAGAATTCAACCGCTCCTACAGCAATAGAGATAAGCCAAGGTGTGAATGTTAACATCCCGAGACACCTTACAGAAGAGCAAACGATGGAGTTAGCACCAAATCCTACTTTGATGACTACCATGAAGGTTATTCAAACGAACAACAAAGTGAAATGACAAATCACTCAGTGAAACATCTCTCTGGTGTGATCAAACCGATGGTCGTTAACACGATCAACGATGTCATCTCAAGGCCCAGGACATCTCATCAGTCCATACAATCCAACCAAATATGGCAGCTTTCAAGCATGTTCTTCCAAATCTTAGTTAATTGATGATGGAAATAATTTATGCCAAGTTCCCATTACCAATAAGGATTTTATAAAGGCCTGAAAATCCTAACCAAATTAATTTGGTCAATAGAAATGATCAAGTTAATGTAATCCATAATAATCCCATCAACAATAGACTTAACTTGCCAGTTAATTGTAATGTCGACAACCAAGACCTAGATCATGACCCTAGGTGTCAAGAAGGTGAGGCTGATCGCCCAATCTAACCTAAACCTAAGGGGCAAGAAGGTCAGATCTATTAGTTTCCAGATATTCAGCAAATTGCAGATATGGTTGCACAATGAGTAGTTGTTGATAGAGGAATTGTAAGACCGGTGTGTATAGAAAGCCACATCCCGATTGGGTTAATAACTACCATAATTAAGACAATTCAAAACTTCTTATTTTTCCATTTATTTTGGCAAAGATGACCAATCGATTTGTTGAACATAGGTCAATTCATTGCCTATTTTGGAGAGATGAGAACAAATGAATTCGTAAGACTTAGGTTATTCCCTTTGTCTTTATCAAAAACTGCATTTACTTGATATACAAATTTATCTCCCGATTCAATTTATACTTGAGTTAAGATGGAGAGACTATTCTGAATTTTATACAACGATACCTACGATACCGATTGTTGATTTGGCCAGACTTTATAAATGTTGTAATGAGTTGATCAATAAGTTTATTGCTCTATTCAAGAAGGCTAGAAAGAGATGTCTTACTTCACTCTTAGATAAATAATTCACAAATTTGGCTTTGGGTGTATTAAAATTTAATCTTAGAGAAAGATTTGAAGGCCAAAATTTTGCTAATTTATTCCAATTGGCAACAAGGGTGTCTAAGTATGAGCAACTACTTAGGAATAAAGATAGAAGGCCACATGAAGATTTTACACCAAATGTGCCTTTCATGGAAAAATATGAGTTAGATCATGAATTTGACTAAGATAAAATTCGGCAAGGAAAAATCAAATTTATCGATCATAAGGGATACTTGATGACTCTTGATTATCTAATTTAAAAGAATCGAATGATCAATGAATCATTCAATTCTTTACAAGGGGACATTTGTTTATACAAAAAAAAATGACCAACATCTGTATACATTTAGTTCCTTAGTCACGCAATCATACAACAAATTCCTTTCGCTCAAAACCTTTAGACGTTTCTCGCTAATGTGCCCCAAAAGCATATGCCAAACTTCAAGCTCTCGAATAGATGCAACCGACGTTTCCTTGGCGAAATCTGTCACTCTCCCCTGGAAGCTCATATAAACTATGCTTGATTCATTTCGTTATCACTAGCACACCTCAAATGACCTGGAGTTCTGAAGTATATCAATACTCAATTGAATTCAAGGCTCTCAAGGAAATCGAGTTCCTCTTCAGTTTTGGAATGTGCCTCACTTCAGTCAATGTCCTCATGATATTGTCACGCATTCTAATTTTGACATAACCAACTCCCACAACATTGCGCTCAGTGATATTCCCCAGCTGCATCACTATTATCCATGCATTGATAAGTAGTAAAACTATTCTTGATTGGTGTAACGTCAACGAACAACTAGAATCCATAACCCATCAATCAAATGACGAATTCTCGGTAACAGACAAGACATAGTCATTATCATTCGAGACGCCATCAACAATTGCAACAATATCATCAAAAGACTCGACTCTAATTCCCTTACTTTTCTCGTTGTTTAGCTTACAGGGATCCCTTTTGAAATGTCTCCCTTTGTCACAATTCCAAAAGACAACATCACTAGTCCTAGACTGACTTCGTTAACTCGAGTTTGTACCACTCCTGCTAACACGAGTATTAATTCTTCTTTTACTTTCGTATATTAAAGCAACAAGCATAGATTTATCAGATTCTCTTTTACAGATGTCTTTACTTAGAATCAAATCGCGAACCTCATCAAACATTAAACTTCTTGACCTAGAGAAATTACTAGTAATAGAAATATTTTAACTATCAGGCAAGCACATACCTCATCATCAAAGTTAATCTCAATTAAACTTAATTGACTAACAAGCACATAAAATTCATCGATGTGTTTAACAATCGCTCACCTTCACCCATCTTAGCAAAAAAAACATTGGAAACCAAGTAGATCTTGTTGATTCTAAAGGGGTTTTCATACATATTTGACATTGCATTCATTAATCCTAGAGTGGCTTTCTCTTTCATGATGTTAAACGCGACATTACGAGCTAACGTCAGCCGAATAACACCTAGTGCTTATCCATCCAAGAATTCCTAATCAACTTGCTTCATCGACTTTGGCTTCTTCCTAGACTGGGGAAAGTGCAAATTTCTCCAGTATAGATAATCATGAATCTGAATATCCCATAAACCAAAATCCTTCCCATTGACTCTGTCAATTTTCACTTTTCCTTTTTCTATCGCCATTGATTTGCTTTAACTCAGCCAAACCTAGCTCTGATATCAATTTTTGCGAAAATAAACAATCGAACTATAAAATAAACAGAATAAGAAAATAAATCGGACATCGGATTTGTGGTTCGATTGATGTAACCAACATCTACAGGAAGAGCTACACATGATGCTAATTTTGCGAAAGATATAAAACAGAGATTACAACCACACTTGAGTTACTCAAACAATCTCGGTATTTCCTAGTCCCCACGAAAGAATTACACAAATATTACCATAAGATTTATTGGCTTCAATTATCTCGAGTTGCTTCAGGGGTGTAATTCACTAAGAAGCCACCTCTTGGATGCTCTTCGTGATGAAAACACTCATTATATATGAGCAAGAGTTTGATCCAAAATAGGAAATCCCTTTTAGAAACCCTACTTCAACTAATGAACAACTCAACTAAGAAACCGACTCAAATTAACAAACCAACTCGGATCGGCTTTTCTTCGTGAGCTCAACTCCCGACAAGAGTTTCAACATAAAAGATACCTGCGAACCAATTATATCAATTGATTTCTTTGGCCAAAAAAATCTTCCATAGGATTTCATATTATCCCCAGAGCCCCCCTTCTGGCATACGTAATAAATGACTTTTCTACGTGCAATCAGAGAAAAAATACATTATTTTCTCTGCTGGAGAGTCAATCCTAATTAAAGTGACGTAGGCATATTCATGGTCCCATGCTGGAGCCCATAATTTTGCAGGCTTCATTTTCCCATGCACATCTCCGGTCGCACTAATATAGGGGTAACGGTCAACTCATTCTCATCGAAAATGCTTGACTTTCCCCTCTTCTTTTTTCTATTTTATTGCCAGTTTCTCTGTTATATGATCTTATGTTCATATCTTGTGTTTTGTCAAATTGGAGATAAGCATGCTCTTTATTGGGCCGATTGTTATCGTTTGACGCGCTATGGGAATCACCATTTGGGGAGGCATACATGTCATCATTTCTACCCAAAAAAAGTAAAGTGCGTACAACACGATCGTAAGAATTATTTTCTAGGCTCTTTTATCTATAGTTTTTATGAATTTTGGTGAGGTTAATTTGTTCATAGTGTTGCTCCAAGCGATTAAATTTCGGAAAAAAAATTGTTAACTAACCATGTAGAAAAGATTCATCGACAGTTTTCGTGTTACATGTAGTTAGTAATTTAAAAATTATGTCGTTTTTGACACGACCCGTTTTTTAGTAATCACAAGTGTGTTTTGTTTTAATAATTTATTTACAGCATTTTAACGTCTCCCAATGTGATAAAGAGTTTGAGAGTGCAAATAGAATGAATGAATAAAATCTACTTTGCTAGCTTTAATGGCAATAGCATTAATAAGGCAATGTCACATGGCCTCTGACGATGCAATTTGCTCTGTTCTTTAATTTTGGGGTGCTATTTAAATGAACAAATATGGTCAGACCTAGCTGGAGATCTTCATGACAAGTTATGTCATCAGATGTTCTGGCAACCTCGATTGAATAGAAACGATCGCATGTGGGTGTGGCATGTTACTTGTTAGCAAGTAGCAACCACCAATTTTTTGCTAAGCACAATTTGATGTATCCATACATTCGAAAATTTAGTAGGTGGTTTTACTAACTCGACAAGTTCATTCTTTTCCCGAACAGCCCATTCACACAAATCAGATAAGGCTTCATCGACAGGTGGCAAGCAAAACCAAATTTTCAATTGATTATTATGGGCAATCCTGAATTGCTCTCGTAGGTTAAGTTCTTATTAACCCTCGATAAGATTCTTTCAAGTGCATGATGTCAATTTCTTTAAAAGTCCGCATAGAGTCTACTCAAAAAATCGCCAAGGCAATTTTCCTGCCCCGCAACCTTCCGGCTAAGATCAAATGCAAAATTTTAAGTACTTGTCAACGTCCCCCCCCCCCCCCCCAAACATGAATACGTATGTGTTACGACAAAATACAAAGCGTAATGTATAGGTGTGAAAGCGAGGATGCGTTGGTCAATTTGGATGGAGCAAGGCCCACACAGACGCGGCAAGTGGGACCCGACCCGCCCCGATCTCGGAAATGGAACCGGCAAAAACGACGGTGGATAATGACCTGGAGGGTTGTATCCATTGGCCGCTGGTGGGGGCCCTGTTTTTACTTTTCTAATTGGTCGACTTTTGTGGCCAAGCCTGCCGTGTTTGAAAAGTGATCGTTTGCACTTTGGAATAACCAAGGAGACTCATGATCTTGGGGTTTTTCTTTTCTTAGGAAGTTTATTCTTGGGCGATATGTTACAGTCCGATCGACAAGAATTTCTTCTGCCTGGATATCACACAAAATTGAACATCGCTCGTACTTATTTTCGGTTAAGTTTGTGTGCGGGCAACGTCTAGGTTCGTAAATCACCAATCGGAGGAGTCCAATTAAGTGCGGAGAAAAACACAACCCTTCCGTTTTGTTTTTATCTTTCTTGCATAATTCTAGTAAAGATTCACATGTTATGTTTTGAATTGAAAATGATACGTCGCGCCCCTGTGATAGCTTTATGAACTTTTCTCTGGCAAAAGCTGTATGTGAAAATATGATAATTATTCTTGCCAAGATTAAGTCCATCGTAGATGTGGGTGAATCGCAACCACGATGTTATCTTTAAGGTTATCGGCTTGCCATCGAACACCTAAAATCTCTACATGCATGAGCAAACTCGAATAGGGTTGTCGAGATACCGATGCATTCATACTTCTTCCGATGCTGTATCCATAAACTCGTTTCCCTTTCCCATAATATTTTGTGAAAGATACTTTTCTAAAACTCGATTTCTCTGGTATGAATTCTCAGCTTCAAATGTACTAAATACGGTCAAAAGACTGCTTCCCTTAGTATTTTGTGAAGAAAGCCGGCGTATCGAACACTGTAATGCTTCCCTTAGTATTCGAACTTGTGACAAATATCCTTCTTTATTTTTTTTTTTTGGCAGAAAGCACGCGACATCGGACAATTTTCTGTAAGGACTGAAGGAACCGGTGGTTCTGAATGAACTTGAAACCCTACCTTACCTCGTGTAGTCAATGGGGACGGGACTCCATTGTCGCTACTGGTCAACCAAAGACAAAGTGGGCGCAAGTGGGCAAGTGTGTACCTTTGTAATTTTCTGGCTGGTCCAACGTTCACCTCCTACAGTGTCGAGACTGTATGAAATGGCTGTACGGGAGGGGCACGGTGGGCCTGCAAAAACAGGAGGAAATTTCTCGGTTTTGCGAGGCTCACCGAGCTGCGTGCGTCAACGGTTCTGAGCGACTTCGAAGGGACCGTGCTGCTTGGTCCAAACACGTGGGATAGGAAATATCCGGCGCCCACAATAATTGGAGCTTGGTTTGGTCTTTTTGGCCAACCAGGTGACTTCGAGCTGGGGTAAATAAGAGGAACCGAGTTGGGGTAAATAAGAGGAATCGTTAGGATTAGAAACAGCTTGGATCGGACTGGATCGATTAGTTTTGGGCAATTTTCAAAGATATTGGTTCGGATTTCGATTCCATAAAATTAGAATCGGTGGACTTCGGTCCGTTCCCGATTACAGGTGTGGAATCGCCCACTTGAACCTTCTGGAACAGATAGATTTTATTTTTAATTTTTTTTCTCAACTTGTTAATAAAACCCCTAATTTATCTCCCGTTTTACGAAAATAGGCCCTCCAAGGCTTGAGTAATTACATTTACTTATGCACGAGAGTAAGATGACAAGAAAAAATCAAAACACGATATTACTTGCTTATTTCAACCAAATTTTGTCACAAATGGGAAAAAATTTTGTGAAAGTTACAATGTTGCACGTAACTCGCTGATTATATAAACGTATTGATTATCAAAAACATCATGATAAATAAATAAAAAAATTTGAATATGCCACCGGTTTCATTGGCCCACTCAAGAAATGGACCGTTTTGAAACCGATCAATCCTAACTACTACTCGAAACAGTTTATGCATAGTGGGCAAGCTTTTAACTAGCAATCTCCAAGCGGGAAATTCCCTATGTCAACTTAATTAAGAATTATATTTATATTTGTTTGTTTTTGTAAGATAAATCTCACGTGATAGTCATTACATTTTAGTGGGACCAGATGCGCCCAATGCATCCCTTAACTATAGTTACCATGCAAAAGACTAGGGTTTTCCATGCCTACATTGATCATAAGTCGAATGAAATCAACTTCTTTTGTTTTTCCTGACTTTGTTTGGAAAAGATGGGACAAGAAGGGAAAGAAGAAGATGAGGAGTGAATTTAGAAAATAGATGAACTCTGAAACTTCTCCACCATATTGTTCTTCTCTTGATTCCACCTCCTTCCAAACGTAGCTGGTCCAATCGATACTTTTCAAGTCTCACTCACTTTTCCCCCTAATTTCGGGCGAGAACTGTTGGCTTTGGACCACAATTTTTACTTTGGCCAGAAAAGACCAATGCCTAAAGCAAAATGTCAATTTAAAGAATTGATCCAGAAGAAGTTATATGATGAAATGAGACCATACTAAGATGTTTTATAATGAAATGTATCATTCGGAAGCTATCTTCACTAGTTTGTCTTCTTTACACTTCCTCGCAATCTTCTAACGTAAGCCCCTTCCACGCTTTTTACCTGCCTTTCTTTAGTTTCCCCGAATAGGATTCTTTCACTTTCATGAAAGAAACAAAAGGGTCACTCTCCTCTTTGGAAAATTTGTGGAATGTAACTTTTGATGCTTGCTGATTGAATAAAACATAGTATTCCTTGTAAGATGGAATTATTTCACTTGGCACGGATTAAGGAACCTCTGAGAGGATCCGAGATGTAGATCGAGGAGAAATCGAATTTTGAGGCTCTTTTTTTTAATGTAAAATTTCGCGTGATTTTATCAAACATTCAATTGATATTACGGGATGTATAGACGATACGATATAAGTTTATAGAAAAAGAGAGAATTGTGTGCACTTCTGCGCGTCTATTGTCTTCTGTACTCACAGTCTAATTACAAGATGATTAGCAGAGCTAGATCATGCTTTTAATCAACAACCATCATAGGAATCTCTGCCAATTCTTTTCTCCTTTTTCTCATACACAATTAATCCATGATGGGATATATGTTACGCAATTATTTGGTGCCCCTGAATTCCTAAAAAAACCACCGTGTCATCATGTCCTCACATGGACTCTGACCCATCGCCGCAGCTGATGTTGACATACCAAAAATCTGGAGATCTCCTTGATTAACGTCACCAATAGTCCAATTTTCCATAGCATTAGTCTGCACGACTTGTAATTCATTCTGGTCAACTATAAGACATATAATCCAGCTTATTCGTGTATGGAAAAATGACATAAATAATTCCTATCAAATTTAATTTCTAAATTTTTAATTAATTTAATTTAATTTTTAAATTTTAACTTAATATTCAATGAGATCTCTAAAATTTTGGTACATGTTCAATTCAGTCCCTTAACTGTATAAAAAATGTTCAATGTATTTTCTGAACTTGAATTAATAAAAGAACTACATTGAGTATTTTCATATAATTAAGGGACCGAATTGAACATGTACTAAAAATTTAGGAATTATATTAAATAAATTAAAAGTTGATTGACCACATTAAATATTAAGCTAAAGTTCAAGAATTACATTGAATAAAATAAAAGTTTAGGCGCTGTTTATATTATTATCCTTTCATGTATTAAGCTTAACTTGTACTCACATCATAAACGGCTCAATTATATAAAAAAAAAGATACACGTGCCGCATGCCGGTCATCCCTTTCACCCACGCATTCATAATATACATAAACGATGTTAATTAATCATCATTGACATGTTATTTGTATAAATCCTGCACATGTCGATATATTTTTTTACCGGTATACACTCTATTATGTTTTAAAACACACTAAATAAATGATTTTTTCAGTTTAACCAGATAAAGATTAACAGAAGGACGATGCTATGCTTTTAATGAAGTGTAAGAGTTGAGTTCAGAGACGAGAAAAACAAAATTGGCAGGCTATGATTGCAAGCCAGCCTTGCCCAGCTAGCTTGCGGCACAAAACAAATGCTTGAGGTTGACATTAAGCTCCGATTCCCTTAGTCCTTGTGATACTCTACCATGTATAATTTCATCAGAAACCCTAGCCCAGCCTTTTTTCTTTTTATAGTTTCTGAGAATTCAAAGTAGGAACCTGTGACCTTAGGAATGATTAAGAATGGAAGAAGATCCGATGATATAAGAGATGTGCAATTAATCGTCGGTCGGTATCAACGAAATGATCAATAACAACGATAGCCAAGACTCGAGAGCTCTGTTTATTCATAGTCTATGAAATAATTTCTCCCGGACAAGCAACAAGACTTAGACTTTGCGTATATTTTATCAATTCTACTTCCCGAGACGGTTTTATTAACGGTGGCTCACGAAACACTCGATAACCATATTATAGAAATATTTAAATTTTCAACACCCTGATTGGACATAATATGAGAGATATGGTACATTGAAAATAACAGTTTTTTTATTTATTATCTTGATGTTTATTAAGCGCCTTGCTGGCTCTCATTAACAAAATCCCTCAAAATATTCTTCACGGTAAATGTGGCACTTATAGAGATTGGTTAGTACAAAACAAAAGTTTCACATAGACCATGTAAACAATAAAATCCCGTAAAACTTTGAGTATATAGATAAACACTAAAGCAATTTCTAAATCAGTTTGCCCAGGTCGATTAGATTCAACGTTTTGTATATCTGGGTATTCTAGGTCACCCCTATTTGTTGGCGCAATGGTACATAACCTCATTTGTTGAGATGTTAATAGCACAATTATTATCATCCGACTGCTTAAACTTTCAAGGCGGATGAGGATTTTACACTCAACCGTGGAGTCAGAGCCGGAGCAGGGAATTCAATTCTCCACGTTGCCTTTTCACCCAATTATGGATTCCCCTAAAAGGTTGTGGTTTCAACTATACTCCAACTCAACACACTATGCGAAAGGACTCCATTACAAGATCCGCGTCGCTCCACCGACCACGATTTCAAGGCAACCATATAGATAACCATTTTCTAATCCACCTAATTCTTGCGTGTCAAAATTTCTACTTCCTATCTTAGTGAACATTATGGCGCAAAATTTGTTCCCCATTTCTTGCAAAAACGAGAGACGTCACCAAATATGCCTTATCCTCTCGAATCTAGTATTTTCCCTTGCATGTACCTATCCAATCCTCCTACAACATCCTCCCGAAAGTTTGTGACCTCTACCTTGGATTCACATGTTTCGCTACCATGTTCTTGCTGTAAAGTTTCTCAAGTCACGCATATCCACCGCAAAAAATCAAATAAAATTAATAAATTAATCCGTTTCCAATCAACCGCAATCCAACGTTATCCAAACAAAAATCCACAAATTCCGGTTGACTCAGCCCTTACATGGACTGCACATTTATCCAATCTGTATTTATTGAGTTATGTGAACGCTTTTTGCTTCGTTTCCCCCACATTTCAGCGAGCCCCTTTTGGGTCGTGACTCGTGAGTAATATCCGACGTGGACCTTTTGGAGATTATCCAAACTCAAACGACCTCTTGTTTATCTTCGATTCTACTCTTAATTAGCGGGTAGATTTTGCCGAAGTCAAAGGCAATTTAGTGGAGAAAATTGCATTAATTAACTTGGCTTTTCCAAAGCAAACCTCATCTATTAGCAACCTCAGGAGCTTCCATTGGATCCATGATATTTGGTAAAGAGGTAACTTTGTTAAAAGAAGAGAACCGAATCTCTTACGGGAGTCTCTACGGCCTATCTCCTAGAGGAGCGGGTTCCATGGATGTGTTCCTTATTTTAACGGATGTCCGCATATCTTGTATCCCCAATTTTTCCCTGTATCTTTATTTCCCCAAGAGAGAGTGAATACCTTTAACAAGTTTTACATCTCGAGAATCTCGAAATTCGAACAAGACTCGAAATGAAAACTTTTAAGGATTTGCTTAGGTCCAATTCTACTCTTAATGAGTGGGGAGATTTTGTTGAATTCAAAGGCAATTTAGTGGAGAAAATTACATTAATGAACTTGGTTTTTCCAAAGCAAACCTCATCTTTAGCACCGGCAGCTATAATTGTCTCTAGGTGAGTTTAAGAGGCCATTTTCCCACATCATGCCACGTTTGAAAGCGAGAAAAAAGAAGCAATCTCGATCGTGTTCAAGAACATGGCCATGGAGTATATCTTAAGATTGTGAAATTGCTATTTATGTGAAAATTTAACAAAGTAATTGTGCCCAAAAAGTCAATAGAAAACCATGATTTAGAGATCGGTTTAATTTTTTTAAAAAAAGAAGGTTCAAATTGTAAATTGTTGTGAGACTGACCCCAATTGTTTCTGGAGCTGGTTTCACATCTCATATTATGTTATTATCTAAAATTTTATGAGATATTAGCCATTTGTTATAAAAGCGTTATGCTGTTACATGAAAGTGTGATTTAATATGTAAATATTTTATAACGAATAACTTTATCGCGAATGACTTTTGCACTAAAACGAGAGTATTCAAGAACACGCTTTAGGGTTTTTCCCACCGCAACATTTTGCCAAGCACCGAATCAATATTTCCAGTCAACCATGTAGAGAAGTCGTGTTAATTTTGCCTCCTATTTCCACCCCCGTTTTCTTTCTTGGAAAAATTTAATGATTAATGTGATCATCTTGGTTTCTTTCACTAAGTGGGTCCCGCCCCAGATTGAAATGTTTTCTGCTAAAGTATAGTCTCAATTTAGAGGAGGCACCGTTTGCTTTCCGGGCTTTCAAACTGAAGCCTCGTCATCGTCATCAATCCAATATATATATATATATAGACACACACACGTTGGACAGCATCACTATTACTATCTTATTTTGACCTCAAACGGCATTATTTGAACTTTGAGATATCTCAAAAAATGGAAAACACATCGAGCGCAACCATTTTTTCCCATGATAACGTCGGCCTAAGTCAGCGGTCAACGCCCGTGGGATGGGGGGGGGGGGGGGGGGGGGGGGAGAGGGAGAGACTTAGAGACAAAGTGAGCTATTTTTCCCATTAATATAATCCCATTAAACTTAGAAATAGATCAATTTCCAATCTCTTCTTCTTAACATAATCCATCTCGATTTAACAAGCCCAATAAAAAAAGATCGGTGGTTGAGTTTTCTTCTTGTCCGGTCGATGAAGCTCGCGATCGGCTCAAACGGCTAATCGCGGATTAAAAGAATGGGCGAACCTATCTAACAAAAACCGGGATTAAGAGAAAAAAAAACATTAGAATTATTAAAGAATCAAAGACATCATGTTGATTACGGATTAAGATAATGTGTTCTCGACAGCTCAACGGTCCTCCGTTTCACATATGCCCTTCCTTCTATATAAGCACTCGCCATCGCAGTCCAAAACCTCTATCTCCTTCACCTCTCTCTCTCTCTCTCTCTCTCTCTCTAGTCCACACTCTCACTTTCTGAATCTGATCTCTCAGGATTCTCTACTTCTCTTCGTTTTCGCCGTTCGAGATAACGAAGGAGAAGAGGTAAAGAAGAAAGGCAAACATGCCGGCCGTCGGAGTTGTCGCCACTGGCGGGAAGGAGTACCCGGGGAACCTGACGCCCTTCGTGACGGTGACGTGCGTCGTCGCCGCCATGGGGGGTCTCATCTTCGGCTACGACATCGGAATCTCAGGTAAACAGCCCACAGTCTCTACTGCTTGTCGGGCCTTGACCTGCATCGTGGCTGAGTCCGGAGGTTAGTGGGGATGTTTCGCTGACTTGAACTTTCATTGTTTTTGTTTGCTCGCAGGCGGGGTCACGACGATGGACTCGTTCCTGAAGAAGTTCTTCCCGTCGGTGTACACGAAGAAGAAGGCGGACACGACGACCAACCAGTACTGCAAGTACGACAGCCCGAAGCTGACCATGTTCACGTCGTCGCTGTACCTGGCCGCGCTCGTGGCGTCGATCGTGGCGTCCACCGTGACCCGCAAGTTCGGCCGGAAACTGTCGATGCTGTTCGGCGGGCTCCTCTTCTGCTCCGGCGCCATCATCAACGGGGCCGCCAAGGCCGTCTGGATGCTCATCCTCGGCCGCATGCTGCTCGGTTTCGGCATCGGGTTCGCCAATCAGGTACCAAATTCATCCAACCCTTTTCTTGTTTCGAGATATATATTGTCTCCCTGGAACTAGGAGATGGGTTTTCTTTCTGGGTTTGTCTTTCTTTCGCCATGTGAGGTCATTCCAACTTTCGAGCGTGGCAGATCTGGGAACTGCTACTGCTAGGAAGAAGACGAGCATGGCTTTTCGTTGAAACAAAAGCTGCTCTCTTTTTCTGACCCAGATATTGAGATATCAAATCCACTTTCTCTGCAACATCTCAGAAGTTTGCATTCATCCTGAAATTTTGTTTTTGTTTCTTTGCCCTTTTTTCTTCTTTCCGATTTGGCAATTTGAATTTCTTTGAATCAGAAGGTGTTGATTGTTTGGTTGCTCAGAAAAAAAAGTCCAAATATCGAAAAAGACTGATACTTAGAACTCCAATTTATTTATTTATTTAACTTTGATTTTATCTTTTTCCAGCTTACGCACACATTGGCCAGCTTGTCAACACCATTCTTGTAAATAAATTAATTTTTCCAGGTCACAAATGACAAATTTTTCTTGGTCATCTCTGTGTGAACTGAACTCTTCCTCCAAGCGTTTGCTCGTGAGTGCAACGGCGTTGAATAGAATAATTGAATCTTGATGCCTCCATTTTCATCATATTAAACCAATTATTGATTTCAATATGTCTGTCCCCTCCGCTATTTTTGACCTAACCTTTTGATTTACTCAGTAAACTTTAGCGATGAAGATTTATGTTTTTGTTGGTAACTACAGTCTGTGCCACTGTACCTCTCTGAGATGGCCCCATACAAGTTCAGAGGAGCATTGAACATTGGGTTCCAGTTATCGATCACGATTGGCATTCTGGTGGCCAACATCTTGAATTACTTCTTCGCCAAGATCAAGGGCGGTTGGGGATGGCGGCTCAGCCTAGGTGGGGCCATGGTCCCGGCCCTCATCATCACCATCGGCTCGCTCGTCCTCCCCGACACCCCCAACTCGATGATCGAGCGTGGCCAGAACCACGAGGCCCGTGAGAAGCTCAAGAGGATCCGGGGCGTCGATGACGTCGACGAGGAGTTCAATGACCTTGTCGCGGCCAGCGACGAGTCCAAGAAGGTCGAGCACCCGTGGAGGAACCTGCTGCAGCGCAAGTACCGCCCGCACCTGACGATGGCCATCTTGATCCCCTTCTTCCAGCAGTTCACCGGCATCAACGTGATCATGTTCTATGCGCCCGTCCTGTTCGAAACGATCGGGTTCAAGAACGACGCGTCTCTGATGTCCGCCGTGATCACCGGTATTGTCAACGTCACCGCGACGTTGGTCTCGATATACGGTGTTGATAAGTGGGGAAGGAGGTTCCTCTTCCTTGAGGGAGGGACCCAAATGTTGATTTGCCAGGTAATGTAGCTGATTTGCTAAAATTGTCTTGAAGTTTTTAATCTGATGTATCGTAACATACATTATTTACTAAAGCCTAAGTCTTGTTTTGAATGAATGCAGGCGGTTGTGACGGCGGCCATCGGAGCTAAATTCGGAGTGGACGGGACCCCAGGGGAGTTGCCCAAGTGGTACGCCATCGTCGTCGTGCTCTTCATCTGCATCTACGTTGCCGGGTTTGCCTGGTCCTGGGGCCCGCTCGGCTGGCTCGTGCCTAGTGAGATCTTCCCGCTGGAAATCCGTTCGGCCGCCCAGAGTATCAATGTGTCAGTCAATATGATCTTCACGTTCTTGATAGCCCAAGTGTTCCTGACGATGCTCTGCCACTTGAAGTTCGGCCTGTTCCTCTTCTTTGCCTTCTTCGTGCTCGTGATGTCGGTGTTCGTGTACTTCTTCCTCCCCGAGACAAAGGGCATTCCGATCGAGGAGATGAGCCAGGTGTGGAAGACGCACTGGTACTGGTCGAGGTACGTCACCGATGAGGACTTCCCGTACCGGGGCGTTCAGATGGGGAAGAATGGCAAGCCGGTGAAAGAAGTCTAGCTGAAATCGGATACTTATTGAGTCCAACTAAACTATTTTAGCTTCTTCTCGATAGAAGTACATATTATTGTACCTACATTGGCTCAATTGATCTTAAGAGTTTCAAATGTGTTCAAGTTCTATCTCTGTTGTCTCTATCGCTTCTGATGCGAAACAGTTCAGTATATCGCTTGAAATTAGTGAAATTTTCAGTTCATGAATTTGAGATTTGCCAGTTTCCTTGGTGGGTTTGTTGTTTGATTGATGTAGAAATAGCAAAACTGATCTCTCTGTTCCACGAAAGCAGAGACAACCTATGTATAGTCAATAATGTAATTGACTGCCAACAACAATTAAGAGTAAATAGCACTAGTCCCGGCTAGTTTTGGTCACTAGAGGGAGGACCACATGGAAGCGAGACCGATTATTCAGAGCATAAGCTTGACAATCTCAAGCAGGAGACTTGGACCTTGGTTTCGCCTGAAATGTCGAATCTAGGTCGGGTGGCATTATAAAAAGACAATCATTTGAGTCAGGTCATCGGTTTCGGTCGCAATACGGGTTTCTGCTCTAATGTCCGACTATGTGCCACTTGCCGTCGATTGGGAAAGTCACTCTGGAATCGGATGCTCTACTGCCTACTGTCGAACCCAGCAACCTGATATGTCCTGTCGCGATATCCGGTTGCTGTCATCCTAATTCAACAGCCTGTTGCTCTTCCATTGACGACGTTGCGTAAACGGACTTGCCGAGAAGCGAATCGCTCAGGGCGCTCGAATTCTCTTGCCAACTTTGAATTCAAGAGTTCGTGAAGTTATGCAGAGTTTTCAGTCCTCCACCTCCCGCAACGTTGCCTCTGTTCTTCTTCTTTGTTTAATTTACCGCAACGTTCTTGAACAGGTTGCGACAGGAGAAACGTGAACCTCGATTCCCTTCCCAACCTTGAAGCGGTACTAATGTTGTCAAGCTCGTGTGATTTCTTGGTCGACTAAACCATTTGCTACGAATGATTCCGAAGACTCTGTTCTACGAATTACACAACAACCGATAAAAAAGAGGCGAGATATGGTGTGCGTATAATCGCAAGACCACCATCAACCTATCTGAAAGGTACCAGTGCTATAAGCGAACGCACCACTCGTTCATTATCCAAATGCAATTCGCAATCATTTGAGCAATGAAAAAATGTTTGATCATGGGGGCACGAAGAAAGCTGGGAACAGCACATGATTGAGCATTGAACTCGGGCTGCTTTAGTTGAGGACAAGTGGGGAATCGATTCACATCCTTTAGAGGACGATCTCCTCCTCCTCTTTTTCCTCGTCTGCAATGAATGACACTATGTGACTTTTCGGTGGGAGAAAACGTGAGAATCAATTCATCCCTTTATTGTTTGCCCCCTCTCAAGTATTGGGAAAGGGCGGTCCGTGAATTAAATCACGGTCCTCGATTCAAAAATTGAGGGGAGAATCGCATGACCCCAATTGAATTTGTGTAGAGAGGTCTTAGCATCCCTTCTTCGCTCAGCAAGTTCCTTGTGGATATGTTTGTGGATAGGATTCTAATGGATAAGCTTATCACATTATACTTCTCCAATTTTGTGATGACGTTGGAAGAGAAGCATGGGAATCATATGATGCTTTGTTTCTTTTTTCGACCCTTTTATGGTCCATGCCACACACTTGCTCGGTAGCCTTAGGAGAGAAGCTACTTTTTCCGTCTTCTTCTCTCAATAGAATGAGAGTTGCGTGGCGCTGCGTGTGCAATGCTTATATGGATTATTGTTAGATCCATTTATCAATATAACAAAAAAAAATACTTATCATTGAGTGAGTGACGTGTGTGTTTGAAGTTAGTTTCATAATTGAACTCTTCCACATGTCGATAATTTCACGGTGAGTGTAAGTTATTACTTGCACCAACAGTGGGCTCGTACCTGCAACGTTGTGTATCACGGCATGACATCATGATATAGTCATCGGACTCATGTTGGAATATTCGATTTTGCAACAAGAAGCTTAAGAATGAAGTATTAAGAGTGATAAATGTTACAAGTTATGTATCATCTAATTACATTGTACACCTAGAAACCAATGTGTATGCATTGGGGATAAATGTCGATGTCTATATTAATTCTCGATGATAATTAATTAATTTGCTATTATCTAGAATCGATAATGTCTCCACTTAAAGTGATTATATTTTCACTTTAGATTTTGCTACGAAACATTTATGGACTCATGCTGTATTTTTCTTTTATGAAAGTTAATTAATTTGCTATTCTCAAATCAATGTTATAAAAACTCATAATAACATATAAATCATGCAAATTTATGACAACATTATAACACATATTCTTGATTATGAAATTTCTCTTTGCTTTGGACTTTGTCCTAGGATTCGTTTGGACCTTTCCTTGCAAGAAGCCTACATTGTGTATGGGCTCAGTACAGCTAACGGACCTGCGCAGATTCATCAATGATTCAATGCGAACCATCCAAAATTATGGATAGACCCATTTTGGCAATCGATCAGACCAACTCAATTAGAATGGGAACTTAGAGCCAGGCAACTAAGGACTTTGTAAGAAAGTTGGTGGTCATTTCAAATGAATCCAAAATGATGTGATCTTTATTGAAGACATTTTATTGCCATGAAAAGTAAGGATCGTAACTCAATGATACGAACATAAGTTGAGAATTGGTATTGAAGGGAATGATTAACTGATATCGTAAATTCATAATGATTAAGATCATTACACATCACCAATTTAACACGCGCTCTCATATTGAGAGAGAGAGAGAGAGAGAGAGAGAGAGAGAGAGACTATGTAGATATTAGGATTGGAGATAACAAATGAAAAACACTCAAGTTGTTATTGCTCTAACAACAAGTGACCATGTAAGCTTTTCTTTCCAGAGTAAGCTGAATTTTTATGAAATACACTCGGTTATCACCTGATCTTGTCCATTGTTAATCTTCCACCAGCTGCATATCTTATTCTCCTTATGAAAAGCCAAAAAAACAGCTCAATATAAGGTCAAGTTCTTAACGCACAGCCACTGGCCACGATAGAGATCATCACAGTTGAGGTTGTAGTCGAAAATGTGGAAGGTTGCGTTACTGAAGTGGAACAGCTGCATCACGTTGTTGCACGATCCGTTGCCCTTCACTCCATACACCCAATGGCATTGTGCGCCCACTTTCGGTATGTCTTCGAGGACCTCGCCTATGAAATGTTCATGCCAGGAAGGGCCAAGGCTCAGTATGAGAAATGAGTTACGATAAACCGTAATTATGACAATGAACAAACAGAAGATTTTCGTGTGTGTTACCATGATGCTCCTTAGACTGTTTATTGAAAGAGAGTGGACGATTTCCCATGCAACGGAGTATACAGCGAAAAGATAATGATGAAGAGGGAATAAACATAAACACAAAATGATAATCTTGGCAATCGGGTAGTGAATTAAAAAGGAACTGAAGACTTACTGCTGCTTCTGAGCTCACGACCTGTGGAAACACTGAGCAAAAGCGAGACCACCAAGAAGAGATTGAATAGCATTGTCATCTTGTTGCTGAGTCTAGGCATGTCGCCAGAATGCTTTAATTATCTGTATCGTTCTTCAGTGGAAGTCGAGAGTTCTTCTGAAGTATAGCAGCTTTGTTTCCTCTCAATTGCAAGACCCCTTCGTTGTATGGTAGAGAACCGGGTCATGTTAAACGTTGAGCGCAAGGAAGAAGTACTTCATACGTCCATGACATTGGCGATTGTATCTCATCCATGTTTTGAATGCAGATGAAGTAACGAGTTATTTTGTAAGAATGAATGGTGATCGAGACTCCAAAGATTGATTCGACACCAACGTCTTCATCTCTTACAGCACAATCTAGTCGTGAACGATGTTGCGTTCTTGTTCGTTGGGATAATGACCGACTGTACGAGGACAAATGATGGAGATGTCTTCCATGTTTGCAACCTATTTAAGATGGATCGTAGAGTAAAGTAAGATGACAAATCTATTCGAGAAGGAATAGATCGTGTTACACATGGTTTTACTTATTTTTGTCCGGCAACTTCTTGTAGAACTTAGTTCGATGCTTTCTTATTGTTCCATCATTTTGTAAGTTATGAAACAGTTCAAAATATTATGACAATAAGTGACAGCATAAGTTCCGTAATACAAATAAAAATAAACAACATTGTTAGAGAAACCAGGGAACGAAAGGTTGGGCAGAATATAAAAATTATAATTAGGAGACGATGAAGAGAGAGTGTCTGGAACAATATGTGTTCTAATACTACATTAGACAAGCCGTTTCAAAAGTTTAAACTATTATGGGATCGGACAAATAATATATATGACATATTAATTAATAGGAGAAAAAAAGTTAATAGAAATCCCAAGCTAATTTATGCAAATAAGACTAATGATCCCACCTGCCTGTGAATTGAATGAAAGGTCATGAACATTTTGCATGGGAACGAAAGTTTCACTAATCAATGGATTGATCTTAGCGACATGGGCTGTGTAATAACCAGATTTACATATTGGAATAGTTTTGTCGACAAAGCAATGAGAGTTTAAATATAAAGAATAAATGAGTTAGATATTTGGTTATGTTATTATGCTATTGTGATATCAAATTGTGTAGTGAGCTTTTCGTGCAAATTGAAATTCTTCCTGAATTGCATCCAACAGTAAGTGTTTGTAGCAGTGAAATTTCATGATAATGTCTGTGTAATTCCTTTACAAGATTAAGAGATCACTTTCAAGATAGAAATCGCAAATGATTTGCAATCATTCATTTGGGTAATGAGAATGTTGGATTGTGGAAGCCGTGCGGGGGTTCCCTGGAAAAAAAAAAAAAAAAAAAAAAAAAAAAAAAAAGAACCTGGGAAAACTACAAGATCGAGCATTGAACTCGACTGCCGTAGAGAAAGGGCGAGTGCGGAATCAATTCACATGCTCAGAGGTGATTCTCTCTTTCTTTTTCCTCGTTTGCCATAAACGACATTAAATGACTTTTCCACGAGAATTGATTCGTTCCTTTAACATTTTCCCCCTTTAAACATTGATAAAGGTGCAAAAAAAAAAATCGAAAAAGGTGGTTCATCAATTAAATCACGGCCCTTGATTAAAATAAGAAGAATCACATGACCCAAATTTAATTTGTCCAGAGAACTTTTAGCATCCCCTCTTCACTTTACAAGTTCCTTGTGGATATGTTTGTAGATAGGATTCTAATGGATAAGCTTAGCACAATCTACTACTCCGAAGGCTACTTGGTTTCCCATCACACGCACACGTACACACACTCCTCTTTCTTTCAACTAAAAGTTTGTGATGATCTTGGAAGAGATCCACGAGAATAAAAAAATCTTTGATCTAGGTCCATTTGTTCAAAAGAAATACCTTTTGGCTAAATGGCTTATAATATATTTCATGCAAAGTAACTGTTAAATATATCTTGAATTTTATGTACTTGGTCCGGTTTATCACCCGACCCAATATATTTTTGTGCGACCCAAAAGTGGAGAAAAAATTAAGATTTAATTCGTGACGCGGAGGGTTGGGCCAATAGGTCCAACCCGGAGCAAGCGAACAAATCTCTATGGCGGACCGCCCAAGCTGGAGCAAGTAAATTAATGTCTCGGGGGCTATGCCCCTGAGGAAATTTTTTAGATAGCACTATTTATACTGCGGCTAGATTTTTTCATTGTGAGAGAGATTTTCGTTTTGTAAGAGATTTGTGAGCCGTGAGGTTTTGTTAAGTCGTTTTTCGACTTCTAAAAACTGTACTCTCTTTAATTATAGTGGAATCTTATTTTGTGTCGCTCGTGGACGTAGATCACCTTGTGATCGAACCATGTAAATCCTTGTGTCCTGAATTTGTTTTTCCGTGGTTGTTTCCAACAGTAACTTTGAAGTGACAAAAAAAAGGGAGAAAGGAAAAATAGAGGGTATGGTACTGGAGAATGAGATATTGCATCGTGGAAGCAAACCTGGCTGAAGCAAATCCATCGCGGGCGAAGATCGAACCATTGAAGATGCCATGCGAGGCGACGCAGAGATTGTGGGACCTCAGGTGGCCTGGGCGAGGCGATGCTGAGATTTTCGCTCGACCTCGGTGAGGCAGACCCACGCGAACCTAGACCCTCGGCGACTCAGACCGTGATCATTGACCCAGCACGCGAACCTAGACCCTTGGCCACTGCTGGTGACCGTCAGCAAGCTGAGTGTGAACGTAGGCGGGGCGTCAGACGGATGACTAGATCTGGATTCGGAAAGTGGCATTCCGAAAATGATATGAGCTCCAAGTCCTTTGGCAAAACTGTGCCAAACGCAACAATGCTGCGTTTCTTTTTCGCCTTTTTGTGGTTCATGCCACACACTTGTTTGTTAGCCTTCTGAGAGAAGCTTCTTTTTCCATTTTCTTCGCTTGATCAAATGAGATTTGCGTGGTGCTACATTCCAAATATATATGGAGTATTGTTAGTTCCACCGTCGATATAACGGAAAAACATACACATTCACCGTCGAATGAGTGACATGTGTGTTTAGAGTTAGTTTTGTAATCGATTAATAATCTCATGGTGAGTGTAAGACTGCAAGTTGATGCAATAATTGTCCTACTATTGGCAATTTAAAATATACACATTTTTTCTTTAATCTTAACCTTATGGGGCGCCGAACCTGAAGTATGCATACACTCTTACGTCTATCACATGATGATATAGTCACGTTGAAGTAGTTGATTTTGCAAGAAAGGAGATTGAGAATGTAGTATTAAGAACGATAGATATTGTCATCGAGCTAATTGAAGTGATAGGATCGATGTTGGCTCGGTGTATTAGATGGATAGTTAATTTGGGGGTTAGTATTCCTTTTTCGGATTCATATGAATCGGAAATGGGTAATATTCCTGGGACGCCGGTGACCGGTCGACCCGACCCGGCCAAAAATAAATAAATCAAACTAACTAATTGGGTTACGTGGTTGTTATGCTGATTTGGAGTTTGAATTAGTGATGGAATCTAGAGAAATATCATCTCCATCTCATCCAAAATGTCTCCCCGAGATCACCCACGACAACATCTTTTATTTGATGTACTTGATTTTTGGGAGTGCAAAAATATACTAGTTAGCTAAACTTTTTTATTAATTGTAATAAAATTTAGTATTAGTTCTATTAGGGTCATCAGGACTCGAAACGTAAACCTTCTCGTCAGACGGATCAAACTGACAAAATAGATATTTGCATCTATTTTTCGTGCACAAGTGAGGGTGTAAGAGAACCATCCTCCTAAAGTCTTGTTTTCGTAGCTTCTACGTAAAAACACAAAGCTCTTTGGCCGTGGCACATGGATGTAGTCCTCCTTTGTGAGTTATACTTGCGCAAAAAGGAGCAAAAGGAAATCGTAATTTAACTATATTCGTAAACTAGTGGGGTTTTGGCTAGATCGACTCATAAAAGTTACTTGATATTTAGGTAGATAGACGACAAACTCATTTATTTTTTAATACATATTTACATATGTGCTTCTGCCAGAACCTAATCGAGACCCTTAATTTTGAGCATGTAGATTTTTCATTTGCTAAGGGAGTAAATTGAAAATGATGAGCTACCCCTTAAATGGAAAGTTAGCAACCCAGTCCACGAGTTGATATTGGTTTGCATTGGCCCAATATATATATATATATATAATGTAGATATTAGGATTGGAGAAAACAAATGAAAAACATATAAGGGTACCTTAGTTTTTCATAAAAAATGAATAATTTGAAATATATATATTTTTAATAATGATCGATTGCATCATTTACAAAAATGAATGAACGAAAATTAATTTTGTTAGAAATAAATTGTTGTCAATAATGAAAAAAATTGACTAATTATTTCACGTGATGCAGACAATCACTTTTGGGAAAACATTTTTTAAATCATTCATTTTCCGCAAAACAAACGAGGCCAAGGTTATTGTTATTCTAACATCAGGTGGTAATGGAGCCCAACAACGAGATGGTTTTCTCATCACTTATCTATACATCCGTATCATTTTCCCTTACAGCTCATGCCCTAATTCACAACATCTCTTAAAAATGCAAGAAGAGTTATTTTTATCATATTATTACCGTACGCAAACACTCAGGTAATCGCTTGATCTTGTCCATCGCTAAACCTCCACCAACTAACATATCTTTTTTGCCCTTATGAAAGGCCAGAAACAGCTTAATATAATGTCATGTTATTAACGCAAAGCCACTGGCCATTATAGAGATGATTGCAGTCGAGGTTGACGTTGAAGATGTGGAAGACCGCGCTGCTCAGTTTGAACATCTGCATGACGTCGTCGCACGATTCGCGACCCTTCACTCCATACACCGAATAGCATTGCAAGCCCACTTTTGGTAGGTCGTTGAGGACCTCACCTATGATATGTTCATGCCCAAAACCAAACACATCATGTTTGAGGTAGGAAAATTGTCCAAAAAGTTTTAAACCTATTATATAGAGGTCAATTCAGTCATAAACTTTTGAATTGTGCCACTTAAACTTATTGTACGGAGGCCAATTCAATTATAAACCTTGCAATTATACAAATTTAGTTCTAAATCTTTTAATGATTTGTCAATTCAGTGATAAACTTTTCAAATGTGCCAATTCAATCAACTATTCTTAATATGAAGACTTAATTTTAAGTATGCAAAAGAAAAAATTCCATCTTTCCATACACTACAAAAAAACACGTTTTTTCCGACGAAATTTCCAACGAAAAATTTAGAAAAATTCGTTGGAAAACGAATTTCCAACGAATTTTCCAACGAAAAAAAATTCGTTGGTAATAGGTCGTCGGAAATTTTTCCAACGAAAAATTTCAATTTTCGTTGGAAATTTGCGACGAATTTTATTTCGTTGGAAAATTCGTTGGAAAATTTGTGGCTAAATTCGTTGGAAAAACTACAAAATTTTTTTTCCGGTCGAAAAATTTTTTTTCCAACGAAAAATTTTTCGTTGGTAAAATTACAAATGTTTTTTTTTTCGAAAAATCATGGAAATTTTTTTTCCAACGAAAATTTTTTGTTGGTAAAATTACAAATTTTTTTTTGGTCAAAAAATTGTGAAAATTTTTTTTCCAACAAATTTTTTTTTTTCAAAAAATCGCCCTCGCCGCCGGCGAGGGCTAGCCTCGTCGCCGGCGAGGGCCGGGGTCGCCCAGATCTGGGCGACCTCGAGCTCGTTGCCGGCGACGGCCGAGCTCGCCCAGATCTGGGCGAGCTCGAGCTCGTCGCCGGCGAGTGCCGAGCTCGCCCAGATGGCGACCTCGAGCTCCCCGGCGACGGCGATGAGGTGGTTGAGGCGGCGGGCGAGGTGGCGGCCCTTGGTGGCGTCGGGGGCGCCGACCGCCGCGGGGGCCTGGCCCTGGATGGCCGTGGCGGCGAGGGAGCCGATGTCGCCCTGGATGGCCGCGGGGGAGGGAGCCGACGTCGCCCAGATCTGGAGAAGTTGAGGGCCCCGATCTTGGTGTCCATGGTGTCGGAGCCGGAGCCGGAGCCGGAGGTGGGGCGGCGGGGGACGAGGCAGAGCGGGAGGCGGAGCGAGCAGGTGAAGGCGGAGGAGGGGGGCAGCGGGGGAGGAGGCAGAGCGAGACGAAGGTGAAGCAGAGAGAGAAAGAGAGAGAGAGAGAGAGAGAGAGAGAGAGAGAGAGAGAGAGAGAGAGTGAGAGAGAGAGAGTGAATGTGGAATGAATTGGGCGCGAAAATATGAACAAAGAAAAAGTAGTGTTTTCGTTGCAAAATTCGTGGGAAATTTCCCACGAATTTTGCAACGAAAATTATACACACTAAAATAATGACCCGAAAAATTCAAATTCGTTGAAAAATTCGTTGGAAATTTCCAACCCACGAATTTTGCAACGAAAATTATACACACTAAAATAATGACCCGAAAAATTCAAATTCGTTGGAAAATTCGTTGGAAATTTCCAACGAATTTTTTTTCGTTGGAAATTTCCAACGAATTTTCCAACGAACATTGTATACACTAAAATAATTGCCCGGAAATATGAAATTTGTTGGAAAATTCGTTGGAAATTTCCAACGAATTTTCCAACGAATATAAAAAAATGCTGGTCAGTACCGGTTTTTTGGAATTCGTTGGAAATTTCCAACGAATTTTTCAACGAAAATTGTACACACTGAAATAAGTGCCCGAAAAATTGAAATTCGTTGGAAAATTTGTTGGAAATTTCCAACGAATTTTTCAACGAATATAAAAAAATGCCGAATAGTACCGATTTTTTGGAACTCGTTGGAAATTTCGTTGGAAATTTCCAACGACAAAAAATTCGTTGGAAATTTCCAACGAAATTTCCAACGAAAATTATACACAATGAAATAATTGCCCGAAAAATTCAAAATTCGTTGGAAAATTCGTTGGAAATTTCCAACGAATTTTCCAACGAATATAAAAATGCCGAATAGTACCGGTTTTTTGAATTTGTGGCAAAATTCATTGGAAATTTCCAACGAAAAATTTTTCGTTGGAAATTTCCAACGAATTTTGCGACGAAAAATTTTTCGTTGGAAATTTCCAACGAATTTTGCGACGAAAAATTTTTCGTTGGAAATTTCCAACGAATTTTCTTTTCGTTGGAAAATTTGTCGAAAATTTGCGACGAAAATTTTTTCGTCGCAAATTTTCGTGGCAAAAATCCGGTTTTTTTGTAGTGATATTTTGATCGAAGCACATCAATCATAGCTTATACGCATGTCCTAAGAAAGCAGTTCAGTCAAAACAAACCATCCTTTTATGAGTTATAATGAACCCAAATTATAACGACGAACACGTGATAGACTTTCTGTGTTATGTGCAATTGTGATGCTCCAAGAGAAAGTGCTTTTTGGAGAAAGAGTTTAAGTTTTCTCTATGCAACGTAGTATTAAGCCGAAGATCATGATGAAGTGGGAATTAATTCAAAGAGAAAAAGATAAATCGTCGCAATTGATTAACAAATTAAAAAAAACTCAAGACTTACTGCTGCTTCTGAGCTCATAAGCTGTAGAAACACTGAGCAAGAGAAAGAGCACCAAGAAGAGATTGAAGAGCATTGTCACCTTGTTGCTGAGCCTAGCCATGTAACGAAAATGCTAAATTATTTGTATCTTTCTTTGTTGACACCTAAATTTTAGCGACCATTTAGTCGTAATTTGTATAGAAGATTAGGGATTAAATTTTTAACCCCTAAACAAAATATTTAGATTGCATAACATATAGTTTAAATTCATTTTAGATTAATTGCATTTTGCATCGGACTGGCGGTGACGAACGAGCTTAAATTTCATCGAATGGGACTCGGCTCGCTTGAAATGCAAGGGCCGGGAATTACAAGTCAAACGGGCTCGGTTGTTTTAATATGAACTTAATTCAGCCCATTATCATTAATTAATTCAGCCCATTTAAATTAAATTAAAATCTAAGCCAAAGCCTAAGCCCATTAGGACTAGAGAGTCCATCTAATTGACCTAGATTAGCGTTATATATACATCATTAGGTCAGGATTTTGGGGGCTCTTAGAATTTCAGATCAGAGTTTTTTTTTTAGTGTGAAAGCGAGAAAGAGAGAGAGAGGAGGGAGACCGGCGAAAATCCCCGCCGCGCGACGTTGCTCCTTGCCGCGCCTCACCGCCTGCTGCTTCCCGTCGGGTGCCACCGCCTGCTGCCTGTGAAGTCGCTGCCTCACGTCGCCCGCCCCGCCGCGCGACGCTGCTCCCTGCTGCGCGTCACCGCCTGTCACGTCGCCCCGCCGCCTGCTGCTGCTGCTCCCTGCTGCGCCTCATTGCCTGTTGCCGCTGCTCCCCGTCGCGCGACGCTGCTCCCTGCCGCACGCCGCTCCCCGCCGCGCGCCACCGCCTGCTGCCGCGCGTTGCTGCCTCACGTCGCCCGCCCCGCCGCGCGACGCTGCTCTCTGCCGCGCATCACCGCCGCGCGACGCTGCTCCCTGCCGCGCCTCGCCGCCTGCTGCCGCTGCTCCCGTCGCGCACCACCGCCTGCTGCCGGTGAAGTCGCTGCCTCACCGTTGCTCGTGTGCCGCCGCCTGGGTGATTCTGTCGTCGCTGCACGCCTACACCGCCGCTGTCCGGACAGCCACGCCGTTGCCCCGCCGTGTCATCGCCGCGAGCCGCCGTCGCTCCCGACACCGCGCCGCCGGTCCACCGTTCGCCGCTCATCCCGATCTGCAAGTTCGAATTTGGGAATTATCTGCAGATTAGGTAATTGGACATTATCCGATATTTTTTAGAATATTTAATTTACTAATTTGAGTGTTTGAATATTTCGTGAATATCGTGTGGAATATTAGATATATTAGGATAATTATTTGATATCCGTAATATTTTTAAAATATTCAAAATTAGGAATTTTTCCTAAGTTGGTAACGTGTCTGGACGACTATCCTACCTTATCCCTAAGGTACGATACGCGACGATATGAAAATCGTTATCTTGTCCATCATCACTTGGATACGATAATAGATTTTATTTGCTTTCTAGATTTAAATAATCAACTTTCTGTCGATATCTGTAACCCTATAGATATGACCGATAGTTCGATTTTTGTGCCTAATCCGAGTTTGAAACGAATCTTGTGGATCGCGTGGCTGTTTTAAATGTGGATGCTATCTCTGTTTAAATTGCTTTTCCTTTTCAAATATAAAAGAAAACTAAAAAAATATCAGTTAGGATTTGAATTTGAGTTTTGCATGTTTAGGAATCCTAAATATATCTAGACGATAGAGTAATTATTTAATTTAAATTAGGACTTGAGATAATCTATTTCCTAGTTTAAATTAAGTAATATTCTAATCTTAATAGATTATTTAGGTTATTTTTTAATTCTGAATTTTCATGAAAACCCCAAAAAAAGAATGAATTGTTTTATGGTAGATTAGGATAGATTGCATTCTTAATTTAAGTAATTTATTATTTCGAATTTTAACAAAAATCTCAAAAATAAGTCATGTTAGGATATGTTAAGTCATCATAGGTTGCATGTTAATTTAGGCATATTTTTATTTCGAATTTCATTAGAAAATACCAAAAATAAATCATTTGCCCGTCATCAGAATTAGGTCACGTCGTCGCATGACATATAGTTTGCATGCTAGGTTGCATTACTTGCATGTCATTTTTGCACGTCATTGCATGTAGATTAGCTTTCATTTAAATAAGCGGAAATCAAAAAATTGAGTGAATTCCTTGTTAATTAGAAATCATATTAGGTTGTTGATGTGATTTTCTAGCTAACAATGCAGATGCTTACGTTGCTTCGAGGTAAGTAATTCTTCCAACTTGCAATTTATTTAATGCTTTCTTGGGTGTTAAATTGGTGGTTTGCGCACCCGCATGAACACCTCACATGTTAGTGACTAAGTTAAAATGGATCCAGATCGCTTGCCAAAACATTTTTGAAAAGAAAAGGTACCGAAAGGGCGTTAGACTAGATCTAGCGTAATCAAGTCCCCGGGCTTAGAATCTCTTATTCGTAGGAATAAAACATATCTCCCTATGTTTTATTTAGGTTTCTAATCGACCTACCACAAATAGATTAGTGGCGACTCCGAGCATGAAAAATTTTGCATGTTAAAAAACTTAAACCCTAAGTTGCGAATTGGTAGGGCTTGGGAGGGCCCGAGTTAGGCTTAGTCTTAACAATCCATTAGCCTGAGAGGAAATCTTAGGTCGCGACAGCTTGGCGACTCCGCTGGGGAATTGAGTTAAAACTCTTAGT
Organism: Syzygium malaccense; assembly: GCA_031216405.1. Classification (NCBI taxonomy): domain Eukaryota; kingdom Viridiplantae; phylum Streptophyta; class Magnoliopsida; order Myrtales; family Myrtaceae; genus Syzygium; species Syzygium malaccense. Next base: position 5,621,778 of record CM062256.1, on the reverse strand, counting down.
GGACTTAGGCCAGTTTTTCTTTTCAAAAAAATATTTTTTTGCTTGGTAGCGAGGATCCCAGGTACGTCCCTAACATTTTAGGTGTTAAATGTTTTTACAGAATGAGAGGTATAAGGGGAGGCGTGATTGTTAACCCTTGTTTTGCATGGAGGTGTTTGGATGTATGGTTTATTTTATGCACGGAGCGCTGTATGATATAACCTGCTGTGCATGCCTTGCATTTACACTACACCGCACACACTACCCGCTGCCGGACCTGGGCGGCACAGGTTTAGGATGGTACTGAGATAGCGAACACCCCGACCACACCCGCGTGGTACGGGTCGCCCTCCTTGGTCCCAAAAGTTTTTTTTAAGGTGTCATTGAATACCTACCACGGTTGCACCCTTTGCAACCCGGGTCGGCTCTTTGACTAAGCCGGAGTCAGGGGAATCCCAGCCTAACCACCACCATGACTGGTTTAGCTCGGTAATCCTCATGTCTCCATTTTGCAAGCCAGAGTCTAGGTAGAAATCGAACCTCACGTTTCATGCGCATGTCTATGTGATTGCCATCATTCTACCGGGTGAAGTAAGATTTCTGAACCTTTATCTCGCAATTTATTTATGTTTCGTCTTTTTCTTTGGTCGATCCATGACATTAGGTCGGTCGTGAGTCTTGGTCTATACACTATGAGAGGGGCAGACATCCGGATTCTTGATGCTCCTAAGGACGAGCTCCGTGCCTGGTGGAATCTACTTAGTTCGACCAACCGCAAGCTAGTTGAGGGCCACATCGGGAGGCTGCTCCCCCTACTGGAGGTCAAAGTCCGTACCAGCCTCGTTCGAGCATTAGCGCACTTCTGGTGTCCTGAAACCTCTACCTTTATATTCGGTAAGCACGAGCTCACCCCGACGTTGGAAGAATATAGCGTGCTCATTGGAAAACCATTGGAGTCGGAGTTAGTCATACCACCTTTGGGAATTGATTCCACTTTAATGTTGGCTGAATTTTTGAATGTCGGAAAAGATGAATTGGGAAAAGTGTTAAAAGCAAATCGCGGCACATGTCATTTTTCATTCCTGAGTCAGTGTTTTGAAAAAGCCACATCTTTTCAAAAAGGCAGAATCTTTTTGCTAGCATTTTTCGGGTTCGTGATTTTTCCTTACTGTAAGAATGCATGTAGTCCGTCAATTGCATGGTTGGTCCAACAAGTCTATCTTGAAAAGAATTTTATCAACACCATTTTAGCCGAGACTTTCATTTTCCTCACTAAATTTAAGCAACATGTTGACAAAACTTTTCATGCCCCCCTCGAACTTTTGCAAATCTGGTTTTTGTCTCACATAAAAGGGTGTGGCGATTTACTCACAATATCCGAGCTTAGTGATTCTAGCCATCCCGTCTTGAGGTATAAGGAAAAACAAGGGGGTGCACCCGATTATCATTACTCTGAATGGATCATTTTCATGAAACACGCTAGACCCCAAGGTTTCCAATGGCATGCTAACTGGTTCCAAGTCGAGGAAGCTCAGCTTACATGTAATGGTATTGGACCAGTTCCACTATTGGGTTTCACCGGTGCAATTGAATACTACCCCGCCAGAGTGTCTCGTCAGTATCAGATTCTCCAAGGGCTCCCTCCAGCGTTACAACCAGAACTCCTCCAAGTCGACTTCGCCGATGATGATAAAGACCACGAAGGGACCGTAACTCAGCTCAATAAGATGTGGAGGAAGTGCCGTGTGTTAAAGATAGCTCGGCCCGAAGGAGAACTAAAGGGAGAACAGAAGTCCTATTTCGCGACGACCCAGTACATTCGACGGCACAGAATCCCGCAGGATTTGCTCCCGAAGATACCCAAGGTGCCTCTCAAGTCCGCCAATCGCTCAGAGAACAATCGCCTCAAAAGGAAGGCCGAAGAAGCTGAAGAAAAGGCATCCAAGATAGCTCGAGCTTATGAGCAATTGAAGAAGGAAGCCGCCTCCCATATGTCTATAGATCAAGTTAAATAAAAAGCTCGAAGTTCTTTTCTCATTTCAGTTTCAGTTTTTAAAATTTATTTAGGAATTGAGTCATTTGTCTTTATATTCAGTTCAATTTCAAGTCATTAATTGGTGTAAAAATTTTCGCCATTTCAATAAAGGGGTCTTTTCAATTCAAAGCGGTTAGACCAATGTCATGGATTGACGTATGATTTTGCTTGACACTTATGTATGCCTATTTTGTTCCAAAATTAGGTAGCTACGGACCGATCACGATCGCCCATTCGTACACGGTCGAGAGCCAGAATGGCCGATCAAACCGACTTGCAAGAGCGTGTTGTTGGTATGGAAGACCAGATGAAGCAACTTGTCATCGCGATGCAACAAATGTCCGCTGAGATCAAAGCTCTCCGGTCAATTCCTGTTTCGGCATCCCTCGAAACATCAGTCCCAAAGCAGAAAATCAGAAAAAATGTCGATGTTGAAGGAGATGACTATATTCTTGATTTAGAAGATGACCTCGTCCAGATTATCATCAACAAAGACAAACCTGATGAACGGGTCAACAAACTTGAAGAAAGAGTGAAGCAGCTGGAAGGTTCGCAGGATTCACCTTCGATCGATCTGTCCCTGTACTCACAGATTAAAATCCCAAAGAAGTTCAAAATGCCAGATTTCGACAAGTACAATGGCACTACATGTCCAAAAGCCCACCTACAGCTCTATCACGTACAGATGACTTCGTACGTTGATAACGAACTCCTGATGATCCATGCCTTTCAAGCAAGTTTGACGGGTCCTGCTTTGAACTGGTATCTCATGAAGAAGATAAATGGCCTCAAAACTTGGAAAGAAGCCAGTGAAGCATTCTTGAAGCAGTACAGATTCATAACGGACATCATTCCTACCCGTGATGATCTCGAACGTGCTCAGATGAAAAAGACTGAGTCCTTCAAAGACTATGCTATCAGATAGAGGAATTTAGCTACTCAGGTTGTCCCAGAACCCATAGACAGCGAGTTAAAGAGGATGTTCGTGAAAACTCTCCCGTTCGAATACCGTAATCAGATGGTTGCCATTCCGGCTGACAACTTCAATCAACTCATCCCCATAGGCGAACAAATTGAGATAGGGCTGAAAGATGGATGGTTTGTCGAGCCGTCCTCCTCGACCAGAAGATTTGGTGCGAGAAAAGAGAAAGAACCGGCAGCTGAAGTGAATGTGGCTTATAACCAACCGAGCCGGCGGAATGCTAACTCCGCCCCAGCAATCCAAGTAGCAGAAGCTCAGCAACAAAACTCGGGTCGTCAACCTTTTCAGAGGAGGAACAACAGGAGGCAATTCACCCCCCTCCCCGGATCGTTGTCTCAAGTATTGACAGTGCTCCAGAAGAAAGGCTTGCTTACTACTGAGCCAAAGCGGCCCAATCCTGAGCGGTTCTATAACTTCGACCCGTCAAAGAAATGTGATTATCACATGGGTGAGCTGGGACACTCAACCGATGATTGCTATGCCCTCAAGCACCGAATCCAGAACCTCCTAGATACGAAGGCTTTCTCATTTCAACCTGCTAAGCCGAATGTTCAGAACAACCCACTCCCTGATCACGCAGGCAATGTGAATGCCATATTTAGCTTCGATGCTGGTCGAATCAAGAATGTTAAGGTGTATACCACCGACGTCTACGGTGAGTTAGTGAAAGCCGGTTGTTACCCGAGTAATGAGGACCTTCCCCTCGCCATCATGAGAAAAAGAATCTCCAAAATAGTAGAAACTGGGATGATTGTTTATGCTGACCACACTGGCATCGTTTCCACTATCTCCGAAGTGGTTATTAATTGGGAGGAGGAGTTTGCTACATTGAACACCAGCCAGGACGAGGGCGACCCTCTGCTTGAAGACATGCCTCCGCTTGAAGACGCATCCGATAATGAAGAGATCATTGTAAGCACGCCTACAACTGATAAAGGGATAGTGATCGAGATACCTCAACCGTATGAGTACAGTGATAATAAGGCAATTCCTTGGTCCTACAGTCTCGACGTCGACTTAGTTACCATATCTTGGCGTTCCTACGGCCAAGCTAATGCCCAACCTGCAAAACCTATTACTGATGAAGAAGCCAAGGAGTTCCTAGCCGTGATTAAGGCTAGCGAATACAACGTAATTGAATAATTGCGCAAGATGCCCGCGCAAATCTCTCTGCTTGAACTGCTCCAGACATCTGTCAAACATCAAAAGGCCCTAATGAAGGTGTTAAGTGAAGTCCACATGTCAGAGACGATCGATCATGACAAATTAGAGGAATTTGTGGGTTCTATACTCCTCAAAGACCTCATAGCCTTTTCAGATAAAGAATTCCCTCTGGAAGGGAGGGGGCATACCAAAGCACTCTACATTTCTGTCAAATACAAGGCCTCGCATGTAGCTCGGGTACTCATTGACAATGGATCAGCCTTGAACATCTGTCCTCTGGCAACTTTATACCGCCTGAAGATAGATCCTTCTAAGATAAATTCTGCAAAGACCTCCGTTCGAGCCTTTGACGGAACGAAGAAAGAAGTGATGGGAGAAATCCACCTTGACATACAGATTGGACCGACGGTGTTTAATGTCCTATCTCAAGTGATGGACATTCCCACTGCATTCAATTTTCTATTGGGTCGTCCATGGATTCATATTGTCGGAGCTGTGCCATCCAGTCTACATCAGAAGGTGAAGTTCGTTATGGAGAGAAAGTTAATCACAGTCCACGGTGAAGAAGAGCACCCAATTTACCACACAACGACTATCCCCTATGTTGAGCCGGATTGCAAAATAGAATCGAGCTATCAGTCGCTCGAGCTCGTATCAACCATACATGCGTCTAGAGGATCATCACCGCCTATTCCTGAGGTGTCAAATGCTGCAGTCATGGTTGGAAGGGTAATGGTCTCTCATGGCTTTACTCCACGTGAAGGCCTTGGTAGGAATGGTCAAGGTATCCGTCAACCGGTGGAAGTTTCTCAGAGGCCCCGCGCTACTGGGTTAGGATACCTGGGGTCAAGCGAGCCAAATGATAGGGGACGTGGACGTGGACGTGGACGCGTTCGAGGTCGAGGTCGAGGAAATGGACAGATTAGATCGCGATCCGAAGAAGAGCTGAATGGTGAAGAACGTGGGCGTGGAATTATCCAAAATAACGGAGAGCTTGGGCGTGGTAGGTTGCTTCCACACATTCGCACCACATTCCCGGGCCCTGCAAGAATGATGCATGAAGAGAAGGAGGTGATCGACACTTTGGGGCAACCAAGCGGCAAGTTCGATTATTATGTGAAATACTCAGCACCCCCGAGCTTCTATGTTGACCCTCGTGACATTGTCCCGGATGGATGGGGAGGTATGGATGATCCAACACCTATAGTGACAGAAGATCCTGATGATGCAATGGAGGGAATCACTGCCCTGTTCAATGATTTCTTCATTGGAGCTATCGAGGAAGGACCGTTGGAGGAAATGGGCACTGGCCCGCAAGAGTAACACATTTACTTTTTTCGCACACTCCCCTACGCGGGAATTTTTACTGCTTTTTAGGACTTGCCCTGTCTCGGGAGCTACTTTTTAGGACTTTTTATTTCTAGGATTTAATTGTTGCAATTTCCATTCCAATAAATGTAATTCGTTTGGTGATAATCAATGAAATTACAAGTTATTTTCGTTTTTGAGGGCATGTTGAGGTACATCAAATCAGCCCAGTGATGATATCCAACCGATAAAAGAAAACATAATCCAAGGAGAATTCTGAGGCCTGGGCTTCTTCATGTGAAAACTTTTTTGAAAAGAATTTCGAAAAAAAGAGAGTCAAAAGAAATAAAATACACTGTTTAACCCTGCTTGTCCTTCTGAACCCCCTACTTTATGTTTCAGGGGCAATTTTGTGGCATGTAAGCGAATGGAAACGGTCCAATTTGATGAATTATGTGCCACCGAACCTGATCTCGATGACACCAATGAACTCGAAGATTCCTCGGACCTTCAGCGCGATCTAGAGCATCATGAAAGATCTAAAGTCCTAACGGTAGATCAAACTATCACGGTCAACCTGAGTGATTCTGGAGAACCCAAAGAGGTGAAGATAGGGGCAACCCTTCCCGAAGGTGAAGCGAAATGCTTAGTCCAATTGCTGAAGGATTACCAAGATATCTTTGCCTGGTCGTATGCCGATATGCCGGGTTTAGACCCTTTTATTGTGGAGCACGGTCTGCCTACTAATCCAGGCATGCCGCCCAAGAAACAGAGGCTACGGAGAACCAAGCCTGAACTTTCCAAGAAAATAGAGGAGGAGGTCATGAAGCTTTTGAAAGCGGGATTCATCGAAGTCACCTAATACCCCAGCTGGGTGGCTAATATTGTGCCAGTCATGAAGAAGGATGGTCGAGTTCGGGTTTGCATCGACTATCGCGATCTAAACAAGGCTAGCCCTAAAGACGATTTCCCATTGCCACATATAGACGTTTTGGTGGACAGTACAGCTGGGTTCGAGCTGTTTTCCTTCATGGATGGTTTCTCGGGTTATAATCAGATAAAAATGAAGGACGATGATAAGGAGAAAACGGCGTTCATCACTCCTTGGGGGACATTCCACTATAAGGTCATGCCCTTCGGCCTTAAAAATGCCGGGGCAACATATCAACGGGCAATGGTGACGCTCTTCCATGACATGATGCATAAGGAGATCGAGGTCTATGTCGATGACATGATCGCCAAGTCTCGACCTGGGAAGAGTCATGTCAATACCTTGAAGAAATTATTCGAGAGACTTCGTGAGTTTAAACTCCGTCTCAACCCAGCGAAGTGCATATTTGGGGCAACCTCGGGCAAATTACTTGGGTTCATAGTAAGCAGTAAAGGCATTGAAGTTGACCCCTCCAAAGTGAAGGCTATATGTGAGTTACAACCCCCATCGACCGTGAAAGAAGTGCGAAGCCTCCTGGGTAGATTGAACTACATAGCCCGTTTTATTTCCTAACTCTCCGCAACTGCTAAGCCCTTCTTCAAACTTCTAAAGAAGAATGCTCAAGTGGAATGGGACGATGATTGTCGGGAAGCGTTTAATGAATTAAAGCGGTACCTGATGGAACCACCGGTGCTAGTCCCACCAATGCCGGGCCAGCCTTTGATCCTTTACCTCACGATTTATAGTGAGTCTTTAGGTGCGATGCTAGCCCAGAAAAGTCCTGAAGATGGAAAAGAGCGAGCCATTTATTACCTAAGCAAGAAGTTCACCGTCTCGGAGTTGAATTATTCTGAAGTCGAGAAGACTTGCGCTGCGCTAGTATGGGTGCTCCATAGGCTGCGACAATATACGCTACATCACCAGACTTTGCTTGTGACTGAGAACGATCCCATTAAGTATTTACTTGATCAGCCAGCTTTGGTAGGGAAGTTAGCCAAGTGGCAGATTTTCATTTCAGAGTTTGATATCTAGATGAAGCCACAGAAGTCAGTTAAAGGTCGAGTAATTACTGACGTGTTAGCTGAAAATCCTGGAGTCCCTGATGATGATAGATATTCTCCAGAAGATCGTATTTTGGTAATAAAGGAAGACACATGGACCATGTTCTTCGATGGAGCTGTAAACTTGGCCGGTTCCGGCACTGGGGCAGTTTTAATATCCCCAGATGGGCAACATTATCCAGTAGCAGTAAAGTTGGTGTTTTCCTGTATCAACAACATAGCCGAGTACGAAGCTTGCATCCTCGGACTCCAAGCCGCAGTGGAAATGGGGATAACCAAGTTGAAAGTGTTTGGTGATTCTTCTCTGATTATTCTCCAAACTGTGGGAGAGTGGAAGACGAGAGACACCAAACTAGTGCCGTACCATGAATACCTCGAAGAAATCATAGAGGAATTCGAAAATATCTCTTTTGAGTACTTATCAAGGTCTCATAATCAGTTTGCTAATGCGCTAGCTACGTTATCATCCATGTTGCAAGTGATCGGTGGGTTAGAGGTAGAACCCTTGAAGATTGAAGTCCTGACAAAACCGGCCTACTGTATGGTTGTGACCGGAGAACCTGATGAAAAGCCATGGTATTATGATATCATGAGTTACATCCAGAGACAAGAATTTTCCGAGGGAAGCACCCCGGCCGACAGGAAGTACATAATGAAAATGGCTTCAAAATTCTTTGTTAGTGGTGAGAAGCTGTACAAAAGATCATATGATTCGATCCTATTGAGGTGTGTGGATGCGGCTGAAGCTACCAGAATCATGCAAGAAGTACATGAGGGGATATGTGGTCCACACATGAATGGCCACATGTTAGCTAAGAAGATCATGAGGTTGGTTATTATTGGCTCAGTCTTGAAAGTGACTGCATCCAACATGTTCGAAGATGTCATCGTTGTCAGGTTTACGGGGATAAAATAAATGTTTCCCCGACGGAATTACATCAGTTGTCTGAGCCATGGCCCTTTTCAATGTGGGGCATCGATGTGATTGGCCCAATTAATCCCAAGGCATCGAATGGACATCGATTTATCTTGGTCGCGATTGATTATTTCTCTAAGTGGATTGAGGCGGCATCTTATGCAAACGTCACTGCAAGGAATGTTGTAAAATTCATCAGACGAGACATAGTCGCTCGTTATGGTGTCCCTGAGGCTATCGTCACTGACAATGGGACAAATTTGAACAACAAGTTCATTGATCAGTTATTCAACGAGTTCAAAATCCGGCACCTGAATTCATCTCCTTATCGTCCACATATGAATGGAGCAGTTGAAGCCGCTAACAAGAACATCAAGAAGATCTTGGCCAAAACGGCTGAAAACTATCGTGACTGACATGAAAGGTTACCATTTGCACTAATGGCGTATCGAACTTCGATCCGAACCTCTGTCAGAGCAACCCCTTTTTCCTTGGTGTATGGTATGGAAGCAGTCCTACCCGTCGAAGTAGAGATCTCTTCCTTGCGAGTCTTGTCTCAAGTGGAGTTGTCCGAGGCGGAATGGATGCGACAAAGGCATGAGCAGTTAAACCTAATTGATGAGAAGCGGTTGAAAGCCATTTGCCATGGTCAAACCTATCAGCAGAGGATAGCTAGATCCTTCAATCAAAAGGTGCGTCCAAGACACTTTGAGGTAAATGATCTAGTCCTAAGGAAGGTACTGCCAGTCTTTCCTGTTCCTGGAGGAAAATTTGCCCCAAACTACATTGGTCCGTATGTGGTTAAAAAAGTGCTTCCCGGAGGTGCCCTGATTCTCGCAGAAATGGATGGTCGTGAGTTTTCCACTCCTATTAATTCTGATGCTGTGAAGATATATTATCCCTGATAAGATCTAACATTTTTGCGGTGAAAGTTTTTAAGTGTTTGGTTTTATATTCTGAATTGCAAACATTTCACTTATGAATAAATGGGTTCAATCAATTTAAAGATAGAATGTGTGCCTTGGCTTTAAATTGTGCTTGATCATTTTGTCAGTCTACATTATCGATTTCAAAAGGGGAATCTATTTAGACAATATGATAACTCACGTGGAATGAATTGAATGTGTTGAATGAGGTACATCGGGATGATGAAAGGCAAGCCTTATCCTATACACAGTCCCGTGCACTAATCCCCAGTGAGTTGAGTAGAAAAATTCCATGTCTGTAAGGTGAAGGGTTATCTCGCAAAAGGTACGACAACTGAAATGACGAGAGGCGGTTTATTTCTCTATCCCAAACACTACAGGTTATCCATTGTTTTGCCACTTTGAGCCTAAACGTTTGGAGAAATTCATTCAAATTACCCCTGTCAAGAACCACCCCACATCGGGGCAAACTGGAGGTAAGTCAGCGTCATAAGGTGAACAATGAGTAGAAATTTTCATGCTCCCACTTGCATCAATCTTCGAGTGTTGCTTTTTCAGATGAATTCACGTGAAGTTCAAGTGCCTTAGGATGACGAAGAGCATTTCTTTCTCTATCCTATACACATTTTATCCTTTGCTAAGCCCAATTGAGCCCGCAAATTCGTTTCATATAAACCCAGTTGGTGATCATCCCCCACACTGGGGCAAGGCAAAAAGTCATCATTATTCAAGCAGCATATCCGAAGCGTCGATAGAAGACAAGAATCCTTGAAAGTTTAAATGGCGAGTCATTTAGTCAGATATAGCTGGCCAGTGTTTACATTGTAAAAAAAGGGGCAAGAAAAAAGCAGTGTGCCTGGTAAAAGCAAAGCCAATGCCCAATGAAAAAATGTCAGGATATGACATGTCAAAATTATCCCCAGTAGAACAGTAGTCCTACAAGTCTCAAAGGAATCAAGTGATGAACTCTCGAAGCCAATGGAACATCTACCGAGAAGACAATCCCTGACGGAAAAGAGCACCGGTGATAATGCCGAGATGATCACCAACTCTCACCCCAATTATACACATTTTGAGCATTATGATCCATTCATTTCTCAACCCATGAGCCTAGCCTATGTTACGTCCTTTACAAAGTCTCTTCAGATTATGGCACTTGAACTAACGTAGGATTTGGATGTTTTAAGCTTAGCTCGAAGAAGTGCGAGCAAGTCCATTTCTATCTCATTTTGCAAGGTTCTTGACTTGTAAACCCGGAGACGATTGTAGAGTATTTTCTTTCAATAGCCTCGACTCAAAGAGTCTCTTTTGCTAAGCCATTGACCAAACCCATGTCACGGTCCTAACAAAGACCTCTCAGATTGGTAAAGTCGTACTGCTTGCGAGAATACTCATACCCTTGTCAACATGATGATGGTGAGATGGAGCGATTCTCCATGCGATTCTCCATAAATTAGCCTTTTCGATGAGAATGAGAGAAAGCCCTTTTGGATCGAAAGTCCCTCATTCGACATTTTCAAGATATCCGCTCGTGAGTTCGGATTGTCTTGTCATGATTTTTCCCCAGCGGAGTTTGTAATGCCGATTTGACAAAACCATCGTGCATGAAAATCAGTTGAAATCATAGTGCATGTGTATATGTGTTCTTGACAGTATGCGAATGCATATTACATGTTACTTAAAATCGTGTCTAACAGGAGACACACCTTCAGAGTTGGAGATATCACCAGGTAAGTATATCTCTATCCCTAGGATGTCTATGACTATCTAGGTATCCCTGACCTGTTCGAGCAATTGTCAGGTCCCACATTTGATCATTTTTGCGATCTCTAGATGCCTTTGATGATGTTCAGGTGTCTATTGATCAAACCTTTTCAGGTACTTCTGATGATATCCAGGTGCTTTGTCAAGGAACTCTTAAACACTTGGGCTAGCCCCTTTGTTCATCAAATCACAGATTTTCATACAATCTCGAGAAGATTCCCCCGTTACATGACTATGAGCAGGTATAGGCATGGCGGCCAAATCTTTACATATGAGCAGGTATATGTAAAGGTCGGAGTATTCTCCCTAAATCTCAGGTATTCCCCCGCTACTCACCTATGAGCAGGTATAGGTGAAGCGGCTAAATCTTTGCATATGGGCAGGTATATGTAAAGGTCAGAATACTCTCATTATCTCAGATGTTCCCCCGTTACTCGCCTATGAGCAGGTATAGGTGAAGCGGCCAAATCTTTGCATATGAGCAGGTATATGTAAAGGTCGGAATATTCTCTCAACCCCATGTGTTCCCCCGCAGTTCACTTATGAGCAGGTATAAGTGAGGCGGCCAAATCTTTGCATATGAGCAGGTATATGTAAAGGTCAGAATATCCTCTTGATTTCAAAAGTTTCCCCCGCAATTCACTTATGAGCAGGTATAAGTGAAGCGGCCAAATCTTTACAAACACCTATGGAGATGTATAGGTAGTTCGTAAAGATCCGAACTATTCTCACGAATCCAGATGATGATTGGATACGTCGAGCTTTCTTCGTGTGTTTTGACTTAACTGCAAATCACCGAAGTTCATCAACAGTGTATCAGGCAATACCTATGGGACTAAGCCCAAACATTTGCCAAGCAACATGCAAAATTAGAGTCGTGCCTCGAATTGCATTATCTCCTCCTGTCAGGTAAGTAATTCCAGGTATGTTTTCTACTCATATCAGCATGCATCATTTCTTAATGCATTGTAAAATGGGACTCATAATCCCGACAAAAACAACATTCATTGCATTTGCATAGGTGAAATTTAGGTATCATCTAGTCTTTGAATGCAACCTCTGCGAGCTCACCTTCAAAGAGGGGCAGCTGTTGACACCTAAATTTTAGCGACCATTTAGTCGTAATTTGTATAGAAGATTAGGGATTAAATTTTTAACCCCTAAACAAAATATTTAGGTTGCATAACATATAGTTTAAATTCATTTTAGATTAATTGTATTTTGCATCGGACTGGCGGTGACGAACGAGCTTAAATTTCATCGAATGGGACTCGGCTCGCTTGAAATGCAAGGGCCGGGAATTACAAGTCAAACGGGCTCGGTTGTTTTAATTTGAACTTAATTCAGCCCATTATCATTAATTAATTCAGCCCATTTAAATTAAATTAAAATCTAAGCCCAAGCCTAAGCCTATTAGGACTAGAGAGCCCATCTAATTGACCTAGATTAGCGTTATATATACATCATTAGGTCAGGATTTTGAGGGGCTCTCAGAATTTCAGATCAGAGTTTTTTTTTTAGTGTGAAAGCGAGAAAGAGAGAGAGAGGAGGGAGACCGGCGAAAATCCCCGCCGCGCGACGTTGCTCCTTGCCGCGCCTCACCGCCTACTGCTTCCCGCCGGGTGCCACCGCCTGCTGCCTGTGAAGTCGCTGCCTCACGTCGCCCGCCCCGCCGCGCGACGCTGCTCCCTACCGCGCGTCACCGCCCGTCACGTCGCCCTGCCGCCTGCTGCTGCTGCTCCCTGCCGCGCCTCACCGCCTGCTGCCGCTGCTCCCCGCCGCGCGACGCTGCTCCCTGCCGCGCGCCGCTCCCCGCCGCGCGCCACCGCCTGCTGCCGCGCGTTGCTGCCTCACGTCGCCCGCCCCGCCGCGCGACGCTGCTCTCTGCCGCGCATCACCGCCGCGCGACGCTGCTCCCTGTCGCGCCTCGCCGCCTGCTGCCGCTGCTCCCGTCGCGCACCACCGCTTGCTGCCGGTGAAGTCGCTGCCTCACCGTTGCTCGTGTGCCGCCGCCTGGGCAATTCTGTCGTCGCTGCACGCCTGCACCGCCGCTGTCCGGACAGCCACGCCTTTGCCGCGCCGTGTCATCGCCGCGAGCCGCCGTCGCTCCCGACACCGCGCCGCCGGTCCACCGTTCGCCGCTCATCCCAATCCGCAAGTTCGAATTTGGGAATTATCTGCAGATTAGGTAATTGGACATTATCCGATATTTTTTTAGAATATTCAATTTACTAATTTGAGTGTTTGAATATTTCGTGAATATCGTGTGGAATATTAGATTTATTAGGATAATTATCTGATATCCGTAATATTTTTAAAATATTCAAAATTAGGAATTTTTCCTAAGTTGGTAACGTGTCTGGACTACTATCCTACCTTATCCCTAAGGTACGATACGCGACGATATGAAAATCGTTATCTTGTCCATCATCACTTGGATACGATAATAGATTTTATTTGCTTTCCAGATTTAAATAATCAACTTTCTGTCGATATCTGTAACCCTATAGATATGACCGATAGTTCGATTTTTGTGCCTAATCCGAGTTTGAAACGAATCTTGCGGATCGCGTGGCTATTTTAAATGTGGATGCTATCTCTGTTTAAATTGCTTTTCCTTTTCAAATAAAAAAGAAAACTCAAAAAATATCAGTTAGGATTTGAATTTGAGTTTTGCATGTTTAGGAATCCTAAATATATCTAGACGATAGAGTAATTATTTAATTTAAATTAGGACTTGAGATAATCTATTTCCTAGTTTAAATTAAGTAATATTCTAATCTTAATAGATTATTTAGGTTATTTTTTTAATTCTGAATTTTCATGAAAACCCCAAAAAAAGAATGAATTATTTTATGGTAGATTAGGATAGATTGCATTCTTAATTTAAGTAATTTATTATTTCGAATTTTAACAAAAATCTCAAAAATAAGTCATGTTAGGATATGTTAAGTCATCATAGGTTACATGTTAATTTAGGCATATTTTTATTCCGAATTTCATTAGAAAATACCAAAAATAAATCATTTGCCCGTCATCAGAATTAGGTCACGTCGTCGCATGACATATAGTTTGCATGCTAGGTTGCATTACTTGCATGTCATTTTTGCACGTCATTGCATGTAGATTAGCTTTCATTTAAATAAGCGAAAATCCAAAAATTGAGTGAATTCCTTGTTAATTAGAAATCATATTAGGTTGTTGATGTGATTTTCTAGCTAACAATGCAGATGCTTACGTTGCTTCGAGGTAAGTAATTCTTCCAACTTGCAATTTATTTAATGCTTTCTTGGGTGTTAAATTGGTGGTTTGCGCACCCGCATGAACACCTCACATGTTAGTGACTAAGTTAAAATGGATCCAGATCGCTTGCCAAAACATTTTTGAAAAGAAAAGGTACCGAAAGGGCGTTAGACTAGATCTAGCGTAATCAAGTCCCCCGGCTTAGAATCTCTGGTTCGTAGGAATAAAACATATCTCCCTATATTTTATTTAGGTTTCTAATCGACCTACCACAAATAGATTAGTGGCGACTCCGAGCATGAAAAATTTTGCATGTTAAAAAACTTAAACCCTAAGTTGCGAATTGGTAGGGCTTGGGAGGGCCCGAGTTAGGCTTAGTCTTAACAATTCATTAGCCTGAGAGGAAATCTTAGGTCGCGACATTCTTAAATTGAAGTCGATCGTAAGACCCCTTCATTATATAGTGGAGAACCAAGTCATGTAAGACAATTTTACAAAGAGAAGTAAATTAATTATTTATGTATACATAAATGTTTCATGCCAACTTGCATTTGACGAAGAGCACGAGGATAAAGTACTTCATAAATGGACGACATTGATATGTCCGTGTTGGTAGTTGACTTATCGGCTAATTATATTCGATCTTGTTTTGAATTCAAATAATTGGTGATTGGGACTTGAGAGGATTGACTCCATATGATATGGTTAGAAAAATTTACTTCGACACCAATGTCTTCTCTTGTAGAGCTCAAATTGGTCATGAACGATTTTTTCATTATTGTTGGTGATAATAATGACCGATTATGCGCGGACAAATGATAGTGATCTTAATAGTTACCACATAGTTGAGATGGATTGAAAAGTAAGAAATATGAAAAATCCAATTGAGAGGAATCGATTGAGTTACATTTGGTTTTACTGTTCGATTGCTTGTTCCAGAACAATTTGATTATACTATTATGGAGAAATCATCGTTAAATTTTGATGAAAGCACGAATGTGTTTTAAAATTTTAAATCATAATTTTTGTTAAAATATATTTCGAATTTGAGTGCGTAAAAAACCTGATTGGAAATACACAGAAATTAGACTGGACCCAGTTCACGAAAATCGCACGCAAAACACGATTGTTCCTCAAAGTTTAAGTTAATACTTTATTCGTGGGTTGTCTTCAAGCGCCATTTTGATGTGCAGAGCGGTGGCCTAATCCAAAAAACACCCGACGTTTTTTTCTCGTAATGCACAATATAGTGATGAACAATGTTGCACTGTTGTTCGTTATAATAATGACTGGATATACGAGGACAAATGGTAGTGATGTCTTCTATGGGTACAAGACAACCTAGTTAAGATGGATTCTAGAGCACGAAAAAAAAATGAGAAATCTAGTCTATGCTTTTTCATTGTCCCGTTATTTTGTAAGTTATGAAACTGTGCCCAAGTTTAGGACAATAAAGTGACAGCAAAGCTTTCGAAATACAAATAAAAAATAAGCATAGGCCTGGGATGTAGGTGTTGGACAAAAATGGGGGACGGTTAGGTAGAATACAAAAATAACAAGTAGGAGAAAATTAAGAGGGAGTGTCAGGATTGAAACTATACATGCTCTGATATCATATTAGATAAGCCGTCCATAAAAATTTTAAATATATCTACGTGAAAAAAAAGTAATGGAAATCCTAAGTTAATTTATGCAAATCAGACTAATTAGCCCACCTACCTATAAATTTAATGAATGGTCATGAATTATTTGCATAGAAACGAAAGTTTCATTAAATTGCTAAAATGTCCAACTTAAAAGCTTAAATTTTTAGATGAGTGGAAATCATATCTATGTAAAGAGCATGTAAACCCCATAGACAAACGATGTGAAAATTTTTAATAGCCCCTCTCACGTGCGAATCGGATTGGGAACATGTAATATATGACGAAGGGTGGGCTGCACATGCCAAATAAATTTGGGCAAGACTTGGGTTCGATATAATGTTAGAATGTTTTACCCAAGTGATGTCCAAAAACATTTGGATATGAAAGATTTGACGAGTCTCCAATACTTTTGGGTAGGAGTGGTTGTGGCGGTATTTATATTGATATAGATGGTGTTCAAGTCAAGGTGTGGTTACAAGCAAAAACTCTTGAGTAAGTGGATACTTACGCAAAATACAAATGATGCTTGTAGAGAGGTGGAGCCTGTAGAGCCATTTGTTTTTGTAGCTGCTAATTTTAACAAGGTCGTGTTTGATTTCCTGACAAACATGGATAATGATGGTTATGCTTTATCTGTGATAAAGGAAGTTGTGTCCAAAATTCCTCGTGGAGTTGTTGAAAGTGTAAGCAGGGTAGGTGTCTTGCTATCCATTGTTATGGTGAACTTCAAATGCAGCTTGTACTTAAAAGATGTCTATGGCGATTAAGCGCATCAGAGGCTGTGGGAGAGTGTAATAGTGATCAAGTTTTCAACTAGCAATTGTAACTTGGCTCCAATTTCGAGCCAATGTATAGATTGTTGAAAATGTCTCGAACTTGACCGGTAAAGGAATCCTAATCTCAAAGTAGGTAACTTAGTTCAAGCAATTATTTTAGTTTAAATGGTCACCTAAATTGAGCAAATTTCTTGAAAAGAGTTTGCTATTTTGGATCCAAATATTTTCTATATAAGAAGTGTATCTTCTTTGTGGATTGCATCCAAAACGAGCTTTAGGTATTCAAGCCAAGAAATCCTACAGTAATATTCTTGAATTCTTTTGTGAGATTGAGATATTGTTTCATGAGAAATTATGAGGACTAAACACTATGTAAAGTATTCGGTGTAATTGGGGATTGGGAGAAATCGAGAACGTGTGAGTGATTTGAGTATGATTATAATTTTTATTATATCGCTTGATTTACAATGATATCAAGTGCTGTTTTTCCTGCAAAGGACGAAGCACAAGTTTCTCGTGAGCAAGACCTTAAGGGGGGTTGTTGGTAATCGTATGAATGGTGAAAGCCCACCCTTTATATAGTAAGGAAAAATCTAACCTTGAAAAATAAGGACATACTCCTAATAAAATAAATATTTCAAGCGGAATAATGTTATTAATAATGAGGACATATTCCAAAATGTGAAATAGATGAGATCGGTTGATGGAGACCGTCAATTTCTCGTCGAGCACACTGTTTAGCCTTAAATAGAGCTACATCATGTTGTATGATGATATATGAACTTGTTTTTTTTTGCTAGATTTTACATACACATACACAGCTATCAGTAACTTAGTTCATTTTGGAGCTTATTCATTCTTGAATTTGCATTGTTTTGAAAACTAGGATAACGTCGTGGTAATTGGACGTATTTCTTATCAAGATTTTGGGCCAATATTTCGGGTCATGTTCATGTTAAGTTGGTTGCAGGTATATTGGAGGAAAGATGTCAGAATATTAGTCATTGAATATCCACAAGGTTCAGAAGATTATGCTTGATTGTATCTCTGTTCCTTCCGCTCGATACCATATTAAAGTATACTGGTATTTTAATGAATGCGATATTATATGACTATATCTACTTTTTGTTGATGCAAAGATCGTTATTATTTTATTACTATTTAAAGAAATACTCTGAGTTGTTATACAAGGTAGTGATCATTCGAGAATAAGTGTCGACTCATGAATCACTCAACAGGTTTCTCCAACTGAAGTGGGACTTAGATTATTACATTTATGGTATAATTTCATGTACGACACAATGTTGATAAATATGTTATGAGAGATCAAGAGGTCGAGATCGAAAGAGAGAATATAAGCATTATGGAGAAATCAAAATGGAAAGAGTACTCGCATAAGATCATTGAACCCACGTAGTACATAGTGATAACCTTCACCTTATTACCACATTGATCTTATGCGCCATAATGCTTCCAAACTCCATACCGTACTCGCATAACATTATTAAACCCAAGTAGTACATAGAGATGACCTTCGCCTTATTTTCACATTCATGTTATTTTCCATCATACTTCCAAACTCCAAACGTCATCAAAGCCTCAGAAAAGAAAACCCCAGTGCAAAGCCACTCACCAACAAAGAGTCCCTCGCAATTGAGATTCGGATTGAACTCCTCGAATTTTGCGGGAGTCAAGTGGAACATTTGCTCCACAGCGAAGCACGTATCCCCGCTCTTCACGCCATACACTGACACACTATTCCGGCAGGTATGGGTACTCTCGGCAGTGTCGGCGGAAGAGCAATAGCTATTCCAAGTCAGAAGTGAGATCAATGTGTCAGGGTACACAACATGTGAAGCTATAGCAATAAACAGAAACACGAGGAGAATCACACTGCGGACAAAAGTCGTTAAATCTTTTGTTGCTATAAACCCTAAACCAAGGGCCTTTTTTTGTGGTTGTACACAAGATTTGTGTTTGACTCTAGAGGTCCTCCATGTATGTCAGTTTTGAATAAATACACAAGGGTACATCCATGTCACTGCATACACCGACTTGCATGGTGCGACTTTTGGTAGGTCGTTGAGGACCTCATCTATGAAATGGCCATGACCAATATAAGAGACATCATATTTGAGGTTAACAACTAATGCTCTAACCTTTTGATCGAAGCAAATCTATTATAACTTACTTCTTTTATGAGTTATTATAAACCATATTTATAACGATGGACAAATAGGATATACTTTTCGTGTATGTATGCCAAAACAGAGTGTGCTTTATGAGAAAGAGTTTGAAATATTCCATGCAATTTAGTATTGAGCCAAAGATAATGACGAAGTTGGAGTAAACTGAATAGAAATTTAACCGTAGCAGTTGACTAGTGAAATGAAAAGAACTCAAGGCTTACAGCTGCTTTTGACGTCGCGAGCTGAAGAAACACTGAGCAAAAGAAAGAGCACCAAGACGCGATTGAAGAGCATTGTCATTTTGTTGATGCTGGGTCCAGCCAGGTCACCAAACTGCTTAAGTTGAAGCCCAGAGTTCTTCTGCAATATTATAGCTCTTCGTTTCCTCTCAGCTTTAAGACCCATTCATTATATAGTAGAGAAGCCAGCCACGCAATACAGTATTACAAAGACATGTATTTTCATTAAACATATTTCGTACTAGCTTCCCTGGCCTCATTTTGACGTAAAGTACGAGGTAGAAAGACTATTCTATACGTTGATGATATTGACATATCCGTCTTGGCCGTAGACTTATCGGCTAAACACATTTCATCTTGTTTTGCTGTCAGATAAATGGTGATTGAGGCCGGAGAGGGTTGGCTCCATGCAACATGGTTAGAAAAAATTAGATCGGCGCCAATGTCTTTTTCTCGTAAAGCATGATCTAGTCACGAACGATGATGCGTTATTGTTCGTTTTAATAATGACCGACGACACGATGACAGAAGGTAGCGATGTCTGCCCTGGCTACAGCCGAGTTAAGAGGAATAGATTGAATTACATATGATTGCTTGGTTCGCCCTGCAGCTTCTTGTAGAACTTAGTTCGACGCTTTCTTATTGTCCTATCATCTTGTAAGTTATGAAGCGGTTCATAATTTACGACAATAAAGCGACGGCATACCTTTCGAAATACACGTAACAACAAATATAAACTGGGGAAATAAGTGCATTGGGCCCTTGGGGAACAATTAGATAGAATTCAAAAAATAACAAGTCGGAGAAAATTAAGTAGGAGTGGTAACGTTAAGTGCTCTGATAATGCGTTTCCTTCATAAGTTTAAGCTATTAGACAACGAACAAATAACACACACAATATATGTATGTATGTATGTATGTATGTATTACTTAACGAGAAAGAAAGTAAAAGAAATCCTAAGCTAATTTTTGCAAAACAGACTAATGATCCCCCCAGCCTATAAATTTAACGAAAAGACTAAAAGATTTGCATGGGAATGAAAGTCTCACTAGGCAATGGGGTGATCCTATCTGACGTGTCACTATCTAATGTAGGGGTAAGCGGTTCCAGGTTCCTTATAGGTTCCACATGGAACCTGAAACTTACTCACGGGTATAAGTTCCTTATTTTTTAGAACTTGGAACCTACCCGTTGAAACTTGGAACCTAGAAACTAGAACCTACCCTATCACAGGTTTTAGGGTAGGTTTCAGGGTCTAACAGGTTCTTTTGTTTTTATTTCATTTTTAGTTAAATAAAGCGAAAATGAACATAACAATACTGAACAAGCTTATCATTCACCAAAGAAAATACAAAAGACTAGTTTTCTTGACATCGTAGTTCAAATAAATATAATTAAAATAAGAAGTCATTGCGTGAATTGATACAAGGGATGTGTGGTTCCATATTCTGTATAGGTTCCACCCATGATAATAGGTTCCTTATTTTTTGGAACTTAAAATATACCATATCACAAGTTTGAGAATCGATTCCAGGGTCTACCTAGATTCTATTTGTATTATTAATTAAATCATTGCAGTGAATTATCACCTTTAATAACCATCATTTACTGTTATGATCTACTAACCGCAACTTATATTTAGATACACGAAGAATTTAAAATATTAACAAGTTATAAAATGAAAGCTTAGACTAGTGATTTCTGATTATACATTTATCATATAATGCCATGAAACACTACAGGATCACGTGAAGATATAAACAAAAAAAAACATAAAAAATTTATTTAGGTTTCGGGTTCTATGTTCTAGGTTCCACTTACCTAGAACTTGAAACTTACCAGTCGAAACAGGTTCTCTAGTTTTTGAAATCTAAAACTTACCCCGCATATCTTGGAACCTACAAGTTCTCAATAGTCAGGTTCTCAGATTCAAGGTTCAACCTTGGAACCATGCTCACCCTTAATCTAATGTCTCATTCGATTGATCATATCGAACAAGTAATTGTTCTTTCTCAGTGGGATTGGCTGTGCTTGATTACATGCTGGTTTTTTGTGCCAATCACATAGGGCGAGCGGGCCAAGCTGAGTTAGAATGGCTTTGATGACTCAAGGTTTTGTGTAGTTAATATTTACATAATCTATATTATAGTCTCATGGATTTCTCACTTTTGATGATTGGTTGCATGTATATTGTAGGCAAGATGTGAGAATACCAGTTTTTGGATGTCCACAAGGTTCAGAACATGATATTGTTTATTGTATCTCTGTTCCTTCCGCCGAATTGTAAGGTCTTGTTCTCCGTTTTGGGATGGAAAAACCTGTCGCTTGTTCTCTGTGTTCTTATAGTGAATCATCTAATATGATATCAATAGTTAAAGTTGTTTTTTCTTTTGCTCCACTAGTTTCAGTTTTAGGTTATCATGCTCGTCTTTTAATGTTCATATTGTTCTTTCAACACGAGCTGCAATGGGTCGGTCCATTCTACGTGGGCCAAGCCACAAAAGATATATTTTGAGTGGCCACACAAGGTGGTAACCATTTAGGATTTAGTGTTGATTTATGAGTCATTCAATAGGGTCTCTCTAAATTGATGTGGGACTTGAAATGTCACAAACTTCTCCACTTGAAGAACCGATGTCCTCCTCTATGTTGGTTCGTATTGCCTTGCAATACTCCCCCTATTAGATGTGTGGTCTCGTCCATTCATAGAAGCCTACTAGTAGCTACACCTTGTTCGAACCTTCTTGCCATGGCAATCACTCTCCGCTTTAGTCGGATTGGGTATGGTCTTAGTCCATCCATGGAGCACACACTTAAGGGAGGGAGTCTAATTCTTTTACCATCGGCAATGACCGTGCTCCTTCCACATGGGCCAATTACTTAAAAAAAGTACTTTGAGTAGACACACAAGGCGGTGACTATTTGAGAATGAGTATTGACTTATGAATCACTCAATAGGGCATGTCCAATCGATGTAGGACTTATATTGTCATATTTATGGTCCGATTTGTTGAAAAATATGTTTCTTGATAGAGAGAGAGGGGGGGGGGGCGAGGATCAGCTTTATGGAGAATTCGAAATGGAAAGAGTACTAGCATTACATTATTAAACTTACATAGCACATAGAGATAACCTTCACCTTATTTACACATTCGTGTTATGATTCGTCATGCTTCCAAACTCCAAATCAAAACCTAAGAAAACAAACCCCTCAGTGCGAAGCCACTGACCAACAAAGAGTGCCTCGCAATTGAGATTCGGATTGAACTCCTCAAATTTTGCGGTAGTCAAGCTGAACATTCGCTCCACGGCAAAGCCCGTATCCCCCACTCTTCACTCCATACACCGACGTGCATACTGTTCCGAAAGGTATGGGTACTCTCGGCTGTGTCGGCAGTGCACCAATAGCTATTCCAACCCAAAAGCGAAATCTATATGTTAGGGTACACTACATGGAAAGCTACAGTAAAAAACAGAAGCACGAGGCACTGCGAACTAAAGTCGTTACATCTCTATTGCTATAAAACCCTACACTAATGGCATTATTTTGGGGTTGTGCACAAGGTTTACGTTTCACTCAAGGGCTCACACATGGTTTGTGCTTGATTGTTGTAGACACCTATTTTTGAATTGCCCAAAATTAATTGCACAAAATTTAGGAGTTAATTTTCTTTAATTCCTAAAACAAAAAAAATATTTCAATTTAAATGCATTGCATATAGAATTAGGCACATTTTGCATTAATATGGCTATTAGAGTAAATATTAATTTAAAAAAAAAATCAAATCGGACGGGGCCGGGCCGACCCGGCCCGTTTCTCTCCGCACGCGGGCCCCCGCCCGGTCCCTTCTCTTTTTTCTTTTTTCCCCCTCCGCGCGGCCCAGCCCGCTTCTCTTTTCTTTCTTTTCCTTCTCCCCGCGCGGGCCCAGCCCACTTCCTTTTCTTTTTTCCTCTCCCCCCCGCGCGGACTGGGCCTGGCCCGGCCCAGCCCCTTCCTTCCTTCTTCCCCCCGTCCACGGTCGCTCTCCTCGCCCCTGTTTCGCCCTGTTCCAGGCGTCACGCCGACGCACGGCGGCGCCGCTCCTCGCCGTCGCTATCTGGCCAGAGGAAGGCCGAGACAAGCACGCACAGGGACTGGCCATTAAGGCCAGTCCCGTCCTCCCTGCTTTCCCGAAGCCCCCTTATCCTCTCCTCTCTCCCGCTCCCCTGTTCTCCCCTCTGCATCCCATAACTGACACCCCTCTGCACCGGCCTATGGCCGCGGAATTCGCGAAGCCTAGGCCGGTGCAGGCCATCGTCACCAGACGTAAAGGGGAGGGGAGGCCATCGTCGTCGCCGGCTATACATAGCCCGAGAGAGAGGGAGAGCGGGCGGGGGGCCAATTTTTGAGGAGCCCCGGCCGGCCAATCTTGGGAGGAGGCCCGGTCGGCAAAACAGAGAAAAGAGAGAGAAATACAGAGAGAAACAGAGGGGGAGCAGAGTGAGAAAGGCAGCGTCTCGCGGCCACCGCGCCTAATTCGTCCACCCCCCGCCGCCGAGTCGACGGCGGCGACACAGAGAGAAAAGAGAGAGAGCAGAGAGAGAAACAGAGAGGGAGCAGAGAGAAAAGAGAGAGAGTAGAGAGAGAGAGAGAGTTGCCGAGGCCACGCCGGACCAAAAGAAGAGCCAGCAGCGTCGCCGTCGGCCCCCCTGACCAGCCGGCATCCCCTCCGGACGCACCGTCGACGGGTGAGCTGCCCCGGGGTCCCGTCCGCCTCTGTTTTCCCCTGTTTTTGCACGAGGTCCGGCCGGGACTCGCGTCGGCCGACTCGTGCGATTTCCGGCCCATGCCGTTGCCGGTCCCGGTCCCTACTCAAAGTTGAACATCAGCCGCAGCCGTTGGAGCCGACCGTGCCGCCGGTGGAGGTCGAAATCGGCTGATTTCTACCGTGCACGCCCACCGTTCGACAAAATGCCTCAACGAGGGCCGGTTTTTGTTTCGTTGCCGGCCGGCGAACGGCGGTCCGACGGCGGCTCAGGTGAGTGGTGTGGCTTGATGGTGGTGCCAGGGGGCCGATTTGGGGGCGGCGCTGGCCTGGGCCGGCCGGCGGACGGCCAATTTTGGCCTCGCCGGCGTCTTCCCCCCGCCCGCGGTTCTGTTTGATCGGGTCGGGTCAGTTTCGACCGACCCGGGTCAACGCCCGGGTCGGATCCGTTGACCCGGGTCGATTCCGCCCGACCCGGATCAGCCGATCCGACCCGGGTCGGGTCCGTTGACCCGGGTCAGACCCGACCCGACCCGGTTATATTAATTATATTATTATTTTTTTTATTTATTTAAAAAAATTTAAAAAAAATTAAAAAAAATTTTTTTAAAATTTTTAAAATTTTATTTTTATTTTATTTTCTTCTGTATTATTATTATTTTTTATTTTTTTTTCGAAAAAAAAAATATCAAAAAAATTTTTTTTTTTAAGAAAAGTTTTTTTTTATTATGTGGGTTATCTAAGTGTTTTAATCCATTGTTATATTATTATGCACGTCATTATCTTATTTAAATTAGACAAACCTGAGATTGTGTGTTAGTACTTTGCACATGTTTTTCACTACTGTTGTTACGCATGTTTTTAATACAATCGCATGAGCTGTTGTGTTTTGAATGTCATCTAACTTAGTTAAGGTTAGAACCTTAGGCTGTACAAATTATTGTGTTCCTGACTGCTGATCGTTTCTGATTATGCACTCGCTTGATCACCTCACATGTTAGGAGAAAGGTCCTAAAATCAATCCAAATTGCCTGACAAATGTTTTCATGAAATGAACAGGGTAAAATGGTACCGAAAGGGCATTAGTTATCCAACTAGTGTAATCAAGTCCCCGAACTCAGTTAATCTCTGGTTCGTAGGAATAGGGTGATTCTCCCGTCACCCTATTTGGGTTTCTAATTGACCTACCCCAAATCGATTAGTGGCGACTTCTCGGTATAAACCACTTGCATGTAAAAAAATTTAAACCCTAAGTCGCGATATGGTATGGGCTTGGGAGAGCCCGAGTTAAGTCCTGAACCTAGACTTAGCACGTACCAGGCGAGCCCTCCTTCCTTTTGCATGTCGTCCGATGAAAGAGGCTCGGGAGGTTGGTCGCGACAGACTGGCGACTCCACTGGGGACTTGCATTTTTAAAAAGTGGATTTAGGCCAAAAATTTTTATCCTGTTCAAAATGATTTTTGTTTGGCAGCAAGGACTCCAGGTATGATCCTGACATTAAGGTGTTATTTGTTCTTGCAGGTTTAAACTGGTTGTTTATAAATTGTTATGCATGCTTTAATGATTTAGCACTACACTGTTGCACACACAACCACGCTGCCGGACCTGGGCCGCAATAGGGCTTTTTAGGATGGTGTTAAGAAAGATACGACCTCGAACGCGAGCCCGCGATGTAGAGGTTGCCTTTCTTTTCCCCGAAATTTATTTCTAAGAAAATCGTAAAGAAATATCTTTGGCCGCTATTCGAGTGACTATAAGATATTCCTTTCGATTTGGCCGAGGTTAAAAGGACTTGACACCAACGCGAGACTGCGACGGTCAGGCACCCTTTTAATCTCATTTTGCTAAGCCAGTTTAGATAGAAATCGAGCCTCACTCCTCATGTGCATGTCGTTGTGATTGCCATGGTTTAAGGAAAGGTATGTATTCTATCCCTTCTCATTTTTATATGGCCTACTTATGCAACTGATTTGTCACTGTTAGGCCACTCGTTGATTGCATTCTATATACGATGGGAAAAGCTGATATCCAATTCGTCCCCGCTCCTAAGAAAGAGTTTCTGGCATGGTGGGACGATGAGACAAGGGACACGCTTATTACGGAATTTGTCCATGAAAATAAGCGACTCCCAGAGACCGTGATTTCCCCATCGTTTATAAAATGAGTATCCGGAAAGAGTGCCTTTTTGTTAAAAACCCTTATATTTTATATTTCCTAGTAATTATGTTCAGGGGTTTTGGTTTTCTTCCTTAAAAGTGTTTTTGGGTTATACTAATGTTAATATAACTCGGGCCGCTTTTTATGCTTTAAATGAATTTTTTGGCCCCTTTAAGACACCACCGCGGCCTTCGGCCCAGTGGTATCCGGGGGTGAGGCCTCAGGGTCCGAGGCGACCGGGGTTCGAATCCCGGGGACGCCGCTTGTAATGTTAATATTAATAAAAACCTTTTTTCTCATTTTTTTTCTTTGCAAATAAAGAAAATATGTAATAATAATATGACTAAGTCATAAAGTGATTTTTTATTGGGCATTATACTCATTCATTTCAACGTTTTCTCAGGTAGTTAAAAATGGTCGAGGAAAACGTCCGTCTCAATAACATGGAGGACGAGATGAAGATGGTCCTCAATGCGATTCAAAATCTTGCAAAGCAGGTGGAGACCATTCAGGGCAAACTTACACCCACGCCTGCAGCAGTTGAGGTAGTGTTATCACCACCGTCTACTGGAAAAGACAAAGCCTCTGCCAGCGACAGTAAAATGCCCCCGCCAGAGGACGATCCGCTTCTCCTTGCTGTCAGCAAGCCTGAACTTGAAGCTGTACCGATGACAGAGCATGACAAACGCCTTGCAAAGGTCGAGGAAATGCTGAAACAACTACAAGGCCCGCAGCATGCGGTCCCATTTGACCTGTCTATATACAAACGGGTCAAAGTACCAGAAAAGTTCAAAATGCCAGAATTCGAGAAGTATGAGGGTACCTCATGTCCCAGACACCATTTGCATATGTACCATGTGCGAATGACCCAGTACGTTGACAATGAACCCCTCATGATTCAAACTTTTCAAGCAAGTTTGACAGGGCCAGCCTTGACATGGTATATGTCGAGGGATGTAGATGCTTTTAAGTCTTGGAATGATGCTGCTGATGCATTCCTCAAGCAATATCAATTCAACCTCGACATTACTTTTACTCGTAACGATCTGGAACACGCTGAGAAGAAAAAGAGTGAGTTCTTCAAAGAATATGCCACCAGATGGAGAAACTTGGCTGCCCAGGTTACCCCACGACTCACTGACCATGAACAAGTAAAGTTGTTCATAAAGTCCATTCCGTACGAATATAGACACCGCCTGGTTGGTGCCACCGCTGAGTCCCTTAATCGTCTTGTTCCTGTGGGTGAACGAATTGAAATGGGATTGCGTGAGGGGTGGTTCACAGACCCCACTTCCACAAGCGAGAAACTCGGCATGAAGAAGGAGAAAGAACCCCTAACAGATGCGGACGTTGCATACACCCAAACCGTTCGTCCTTCCCTAATGATTCAGATGAGCAGTGGACAAAAACCGGCCTCAAGCCGCAAGCCGCCCCAAAGGCGAAATAACAAAAAGTAGTTCACGCCACTCCCTTTGCCTATGTCTCAGATCCTGCCTATTCTCCGGGAAAAGGGACTGCTTTCCACTGAACCAAAGCGACCTAATCCTGAGAATTTTTCAAACTACAATCCGTCTGAAAAATGTGATTATCACATGGGCGAGATAGGGCATTCAACTTATGGGTGTTATACTCTTAAACACCGAATTCAAAACCTGCTGGATACTGGGACTTTCTCATTCGAGACCGGTGAAGGGAATGAGCTCAAACCTGCTTGAGTAGAACTCCTCTCATCCTTTTGCATGAATCCCTGGAAAAGGGGTTGTCCTTGTATTTTGTTTTTTGCCGTCATTTCTGTTGGAAGAAATGTCTTTTTAAACTCTCCCTCTTTTGAGGTTGTGAATCCATGTATTGTAAATAAATAATGTTTTGAGGGCATGAGGGAGATCCCAAATCGGCCCGTTGATGATATCCAGTCATGTAAAGGAAAGTGTTCTGAGGCCCGGGCTTCCTCATGTTTCCTCGTTTCTAAGCTTTTGAAAATAAAACAAATGTTTTATCATTTTTCAAAAGGTCAAAAATGGTGGTGAAAAAGCATACTTGTTCATAGTCTTGTTTGTCTTTCTAACTTGCTCACTTCATGTCTCAGAGCATACTCATTTTTGTTACAAATGGGACATTTGAAAATGACACAAACTGAAGTGTACATTAGACCCTCATGATGATAGCGGACCAACTCATCTAATAGGGGCAGTCCAACTGAAGATCGTCCAATCTTCAAATGAAACATGGGGCAAATCTCATTATTACTAGTGGGTGACATCAGCCCCAGAAAGTCAATGAGAATACTGAACACTCCCTGATTCCATGATGAGCGAAACATCATCTCGTACAAAAATCGGGGGCAGATCAAGAAAAGATTACTCCTTTTGAAAGAAAAGGTATGTCTCATTCCTCAACAAATTTTGGAAATGACATTCTATCCCTCTTTTTTTGCAGATAATGAGCTGGGAAACATGCTAGACTCTGACGTGCTAGTAAGCCGGATAGAACACCAATGTTAGGACTTCTCGAATGAAACACGACGAAGAAGTGCTCAATTGGAAGAGTAGACGAGAGGGCATGCAATCCCCCAGTCCATAAAAAAGGGTGTATTTCGTTCCTAAAGTTTATTCACTTTAGCATAGAAATGACATATCTTTTCCTTTTATACAGGACAAAATTGAGTAAACAACACTCATGGTGCAAGCAGCTGGAAAGGACTTGGCATATGACAAAATGGCGTCGAAGCCAATCTTGACAACCACAGAAGTCTCGATGGTAGTCACGCCCATGCCCGTCAAAGACCTTTAAAGTAGAGATTAGCTTTGCTGCGAAGCTCCCCATGCAAGCAATTGCACATGCCCTGTGCCTATTAGGGATCATATGATTCCCGAGAAACTCCTCAACATACCGGAGCCGCATTGACACAACATGCGCTAACAATAGAACTCTCTGTTTGGAAGCATCCCTAATAATAGAGGATTTCATTCAAGCTTCGAGACCAAGAATATGGAGGAGCAGATTGAGACAGAGAAGGCTGAACAAAGTAAAGAGGAGAAAAGACTCTGCTAGCTTTGAAGGCAAAATGGAAGAAGGGTAATTTGTGTCGTTCTCAATTTATCCTCAATCGCCTCATTTCTAACATAAACTCATGTTTTTGTCAGAAGGGAATTATCAACATCCGAGAAAACTCAAGGAGTTGTCAGTTTAATCTCAAATGAAGGGATTCACGAAGGGTAATGTTGTATCGTTCCTAATTCCTGTCCCTCAAAGAACTGTTCATTAACATTGTTTTCCTTATTACCTTGCAGGTTTGCCTTGCCGCTGCGACATAGGTAAGTATTTCTTTCATCAAAAGCCCTCCTCATAATAATGCAAAATAACGAGGGAAAGAGGAAGCATGTTAAAGCAAATAAATGCCTGACCTTCCTCAAGTGCATTACGTGGAAAGTAATTTTGCATGGTAATTTTACCTGTTTAATTCACCAATTCCCTGAGAAAACTTTGACAATTCGACGAATGATGTCGAACTGCTCCGATGTATTGAACGAGGTGTGTCAGAATGATGAGAGGCAATCCTTGATTTATACACATTCTCAAATACCAAACCCTTGCAAGATGAGCGAAAAGGTTTCATTTCTACAAGGTAAAGGGACTTCTCGCGTAAGGTACGGTAGCCAAAATGACAAGAGGCAGTTCATTTCTCTGCCCCATACACTACCATTAATCCTTTGCTTAACCATTTGAGCCCATACACTCAGCAGTTTCTTTTAAATCAACCCTGTCAAGAACCACTCCACATTGGGGCAGCTTGAGGTCCGGCGATCCTCGACAGAGTCCTCCTAGACAAGCACACCATCGACGGCCGGACGGTCGAGACTAAGAGGGCTTTGTCAGGAAAGGAGCAGCAAACTAAAGCCTATCCAAAATGACAATATCTTATTGATAACAGCGATGTTTTCACTAAGAAGGATGAGGAGTTTGTAATATCTAAAATTTTCTATCATCATCAGCTGCAACAGCTCGCACAAGGTGAAAAGATGAATAGAAGTTTTCTTGCTCTCACTTGCATTAATCTTTGAGTGTTTTTATTGCAGATGAACTCTCACGATAATTTAAGTGCCCTAGGATGACGAAGAGCAATTCTTTTTCTATCCCATACACTTATATCATTTGCTAGCCCAATTGAGCCGGCGATTTCATTTCGTATGAAACCCAGTTGGTAATCATCCCCTACACTGGGGCAAGGCAAAAGTCACCACAATTTGAGCATCAGGGTCCAAAGTATCGAATCAAGATGAAGACTTCAAACTCGTTTAGGCTAGTCCTAACACAAAAAAATGCTGAAAATTGGGGGCATGAAAAAGCAGTGTGCCTGGTAAAAGCAAGGCTAATGCCCATGAATGAGATTTATGAGCGTGATGAAAGCGCTCTCAAATATCTCAAAGACATTAAGTGGTGTAGAATAGACAACCCCAAAGAATTTAAACTTGAGTTCTTCTTCGATGTAAATTCCTACTTTAGGAACTTTGTCTTGGCAAAGATCTGCCACGTGACAGACGAAGACGAACCTATTCTTGAGAAAGCAATTGGAACAGAGATAGAATGGTATCCAGGAAAATGCTTGACGCAGAAGCTCCTCAAGAAAAAGTTGTCAAAGATGCTAAAACACAAGATTACCAGGGAGTTTGCCAGAAGGATCCTAGCGGTGAAGAAAAGATAGGTGACAACGCCAAGATGATCACCAATTCTCACCCTTACACATATTTTTAAGCCTAACGATCATTTCGTTTCTCAACCTGTAAACCAAACCCACGTTACATCCCTCATAAAGTCTCTTCTGACTAGGACACATGAATTAACGTGGAATTTCAAATGTTTATAAACACCGCTCGAAGAAGTGTGAGCAAGACTACTTTTATCTCTTTTGCAGGGTTCTTGACTTGTAAACCTGGAGATAATTGCAAAATTCTTTCTTTCATGGCCTTGACTTGGACAGCCACCTTTGTTAAGCCATTGACCAAGCCTACATTACGACCCTGAAGAAGACCTCTCAGATTGGCAGTGTCGTACCGCTTGCGAGAAAACTCAGACCCTTGTTGATATGATAGAGGTCAGATTGAGTGTTTTCAATGTTCCCGCATTAATGGACGGGACAAACAGCCCTTTTCAATGAGAGCGAGTGGAAAGTCCTTTCTGACTGAAGGTCCCTCGTTCAGCATCTTGAGACGTCCACCTCGCGAACGAAAATTGTCTTGATTGACTCTCGGTGGATTTTTGGTGAAGCAAACATGATAAAATTATCATGCGTAAATTTTCAAATACGCATTCTAGAATAGCCTAGCTTGTCTATTCTTGATCAATGCATGCATGTTTGCGCTAATCATTTTGACAGCTCAGAGTTCTAATCCCCAGAGATAGAACACAAAATTCGAGTGTTGGAGATAGCCCTCATTATCATCCCAAAAGAGATGCCCCGAAAAAGGTCGGGTATTCAGCAGATGATGCATTCAACCTCCGGGTAAGAAATCCCAGGTATTTCATCAGATTTTTTCTCAAATTACCCAGGGGGCAAATTGGATATTCCTTTGGAAAAGAAAAGCATCTGGGCTTGCTGGCCAAGATATTTCATACGATATTCTAGAATAGCCTCAGTTGTCTATTTCTCTGATGAATGTGTATGCCTTCGCACAAAAGAAAGTTTGTCTGACAGGAGACGCGCCCTTAAGAGGCAGGAACATGCCCAGGTAGGTATATTCTACCCATGTCCGGTTCCAAAAATCCATGTACCTATGATTGTTATGGTACCCTCCTGAGCATAGGAATGACCCCCTCTGTTCACATCAAATCCTGGGGCGAGGACCCCCAGGTGCTCATCGTTTGAGCCTTTTCAAGACCTGCTGGCGAGGACCCACCAGGCAAATCGTCAAATCCTTGGGCAAGAATCTCCAAGTACTTTGACATACAACAATACAATCAGTCAAGGCGACCGAAGAAAGGTTCGGGTCCTAGACGTACAAAATCCAGTCAGTCAAGGCGACCGAAGAAAGGTTCGGGTCCTAGACAGACAATCGAAATCCAGTCAAGGCGACCGAAGAAAGGTTCGGGTCCTAGGCAAATGATTTCCCCAGTCACGGCAACCGAAGGTAGATTCGGGTCCGAGACAAACGAAATCCAGTCAAGGCGACCGAAGAAAGGTTCAGGTCCTAGGCAAGCGATTTCCCCAGTCAAGGCGATCGAAGAAAGGTTCGGGTCCTAGACGCACAAAGAATCAGTCAAGGCGACCGAAGAAAGGTTCAGGTCCTAGACGGACAACAATCCCCAGTCAAGGCGACCGAAGAAAGGTTCGGGTCCTAGACGCACAAACAATCCAGTCAAGGCGACCGAAGAAAGGTTCGGGTCCTAGACAACAGCAATCCCCGTCAAGGCGACCGAAGAAAGGTTCGGGTCCTAGACAAACCATTTCTTTGTCGAGGCGACCGAAGATAGGTTCGGGTCCTCGACACACAATATCAACTGTCTGGAATCACTCTACCCTTCGGCAAGGTAAGTAGCCTCAGGTATGTTTTTATTTGCTTTAGCATGCATCATCCTATATTACATCATAAAAATGAGACTCACAGTCTCACCAAAAATAACATTCATTGAGCATGCATGGGTCAAATTTAGGTGTCATTTTATCTTTGAATGTAACCTCTGCGAGCTTAACCTCTGCGAGCTCACCTTCAAAGAGGGGCAGCTGTAGACACCTATTTTTGAATTGCCCAAAATTAATTGCACAAAATTTAGGAGTTAATTTTCTTTAATTCCTAAAACAAAAAAATATTTCAATTTAAATGCATTGCATATAGAATTAGGCACATTTTGCATTAATATGGCTATTAGAGTAAATATTAATTTAAAAAAAAAATCAAATCGGACGGGGCCGGGCCGACCCGGCCCGTTTCTCTCCGCGCGCGGGCCCCCGCCCGGTCCCTTCTCTTTTTTCTTTTTTCCCCCTCCGCGCGGCCCAGCCCGCTTCTCTTTTCTTTCTTTTCCTTCTCCCCGCGCGGGCCCAGCCCACTTCCTTTTCTTTTTTCCTCTCCCCCCGCGCGGACTGGGCCTGGCCCGGCCCAGCCCCTTCCTTCCTTCTTCCCCCCGTCCACGGTCGCTCTCCTCGCCCCTGTTTCGCCCTGTTCCAGGCGTCACGCCGACGTACGGCGGCGCCGCTCCTCGCCGACGCTATCTGGCCAGAGGAAGGCCGAGACAAGCACGCACAGGGACTGGCCATTAAGGCCAGTCCCGTCCTCCCCGCTTTCCCGGAGCCCCCTTATCCTCTCCTCTCTCCCGCTCCCCTGTTCTCCCCTCTGCATCCCAGAACTGACACCCCTCTGCATCGGCCTATGGCCGCGGAATTCGCGGAGCCTAGGCCGGTGCAGGCCATCGTCACCAGACGTAAGGGGGAGGGGAGGCCATCGTCGTTGCCGGCTATACATAGCCCGAGAGAGAGGGAGAGCGGGCGGGGGGCCAATTTTTGAGGAGCCCCGGCCGGCCAATCTTGGGAGGAGGCCCGGTCGGCGAAACAGAGAAAAGAGAGAGAAATACAGAGAGAAACAGAGGGGGAGCAGAGTGAGAAAGGCAGCGTCTCGCGGCCACCGCGCCTAATTCGTCCACCCCCGCCGCCGAGCCGACGGCGGCGACACAGAGAGAAAAGAGAGAGAGCAGAGAGAGAAACAGAGAGGGAGCAGAGAGAAAAGAGAGAGTAGAGAGAGAGAGTTGCCGAGGCCCGCCGGACCAAAAGAAGAGCCAGCAGCGTCGCCGTCGCCCCCCTGACCAGCCGGCATCCCCTCCGGACGCACCGTCGACGGGTGAGCTGCCCCGGGGTCCCGTCCGCCTCTGTTTTCCCCTGTTTTTGCACGAGGTCCGGCCAGGACTCGCGTCGGCCGACTCGTGCGATTTCCGGCCCATGCCGTTGCCGGTCCCGGTCCCTACTCAAAGTTGAACATCAGCCGCAGCCGTTGGAGCCGACCGTGCCGCCAGTGGAGGTCAAAATCGGCTGATTTCTACCGTGCACGCCCACCGTTCGACAAAATGCCTCAACGGGGGCCGGTTTTTGTTTCGTCGCCGGCCGGCGAACGGCTGTCCGACGGCGGCTCAGGTGAGTGGTGTGGCTTGATGGTGGTGCCAGGGGGCCGATTTGGGGGCGGCGCTGGCCTGGGCCGGCCGGCGGACGGCCAATTTTGGCCTCGCCGGCGTCTTCCCCCCGCCCGTGGTTCTGTTTGATCGGGTCGGGTCCGACCCGAATCAACAGATTCGACCCGGGTCAATGCCCGGATCGGATCCGTTGACTCGGGTCGGTTTCGACCGACCCGGATCGATAGATCCGACCCGGGTCAACACCCGGGTCGGATCCGTTGACCCGGGTCGGTTCCGCCCGACCCGGATCAGCCGATCCGACCCGGGTCAACGCCCGGGTCGGGTCCGTTGACCTGAGTCAGACCCGACCCGACCCGGTTATATTAATTATATTATTATTATTTTTTATTTAAAAAAAGTTTTTAAAAATTTTTTAAAAAAATTTTTTAAAAATTTTATTTTTATTTTATTTTCTTCTGTATTATTATTATTTTTTTATTTTTTTTTTCGAAAAAAAAAATTTCAAAAAAATTTTTTTTTAAGAAAAGTTTTTTTTTATTATGTGGGTTATCTAAGTGTTTTAATCCATTGTTATATTATTATGCATGTCATTGTCTTATTTAAATTAGACAAACCTGAGATTGTGTGTTAGTACTTTGCACATGTTTTTCACTACTGTTGTTACGCATGTTTTTAATACAATCGCATGAGCTGTTGTGTTTTGAATGTCATCTGACTTAGTTAAGGTTAGAACCTTAGGCTGTATAAATTTTTGTGTTCCTGACTGCTGATCGTTTCTGATTATGCACTTGCTTGATCACCTCACATGTTAGGAGAAAGGTCCTAAAATCAATCCAAATTGCCTGACAAATGTTTTCATGAAATGAACAGGGTAAAATGGTACCGAAAGGGCATTAGTTATCCAACTAGTGTAATCAAGTCCCCGAACCCAGTTAATCTCTGGTTCGTAGGAATAGGGTGATTCTCCCGTCACCCTATTTGGGTTTCTAATCGACCTACCCCAAATCGATTAGTGGCGACTCCTCGGTATAAACCACTTGCATGTAAAAAAATTTAAACCCTAAGTCGCGATATGGTATGGGCTTGGGAGAGCCCGAGTTAAGTCCTAAACCTAGACTTAGCACGTACCAGGCGAGCCCTCCTTCCTTTTGCATGTCGTCCGATGAAAGAGGCTCGGGAGGTCGGTCGCGACAATTGTGATTATTTGGGAGCGGCCATGTATATAATCATACGTGTTTCCATGTTCGCATTAACCAAGACGCGAAGGTATATTAATAGGCATCGGAATTGTGTGTGTTAACAACGGTATATCAATCGAATTAAACTTTTGAATAAGCACACAAGGTATGAGGAATTAATGTTAGGATGATTCTACCATGAAATGACTTGAGAAAAAGATGCGTCTTTAGATAACTATCCCTGACAAGAAAACTCAGTTATAAATATGCAAAAGTCTTCCTTTCCTTATTTAGATGGAAGCACATTTAGTATTAAGCCAAAAGCAATGACGAAGTGGGAATAAACTGCATAAAAATCAATCATGGTTATTGATTAGTGAATTAAAAAGAACGCAAGGCTCACCGCTGCTTCTGACCTCTGCTGAGTCTAGCCATTGACCAAAATGCTTCGTTATAGCACTTGGTTTTCTCTCAATTCTAAGACCCCTTCATTATATAGAGGAGAACCAAGTCATGTAAGACAATTTCACAAAGAGAATTATTTTAGTAAGAGAAACTATTAAATGACCATCTTTGATCTGCTGTAAAAATAACAGTCTGTCCCTAGTCACAAAAAAAAAGTAATAAATAATTATAGGGCTTTGCTAGCATAATAATATTTGGGTTACTGTTAAAATAACAGCATGTTATAAGTTACAAATTCTTGAAGAAGTAGACTCCACAATAATTTTTAATTATTTGTTATTTATTTTTTTGTGACAAAAAACATTTGTTATTCTCACAGTAAATTAAGGACAGTCACATAAGCATTTATCATCATTATAAATTGTTGTAAGGTCCATTTCTTCAAGAATTTGTAACTCACAACATGATGTTACTTTCACAGTAGCTTAAAGGCTGTTATGCTAACAAAGTTCTTTTAGTAATATATATTTCATGCTAGCTTGCATTTTGACGTAGAGTGCGAGGAATAAGCACTATATACATCGTCAACATTGACATGTCCATCTTGATAGTTGACTTATCCGCTAATTATATCTAATCGGGTTTTTTGAACTCAAATAAATGGTGATTCTTTTTATGAGAATAAAGGGTGATGGGGACTTGAGAGGGTCGACTCTGTATGACATGCTAGAAGAATAAGTTCGACGCCAATGTCTTTCTCCTGAAGCACAATGTAGGGATGAAAGATTTTGCGTTGTTGTTCGTTGTAATAATGACGGACTACGTGATAGTAATGTCTATAATTACAACCTAATTAAGATGGATTCTAGAGAAAAAGAAAAAGGAAAATTCTAGTCGAGAGGAACAGATGCTTCGTTCGAAGTTTTTTTATCCCCGTCATTTTGTAAGTTATGAAACTATTACAAAATTTACGACTATGAAGTGACAACATGACTTTCAAAATACAATAAACGTAAACCGGTGAATTAAGTGTTAGACAAACCAGGGAACGGTTAGGCAGAATATAAAAATAACAAGCAGGAGAAAGTTAAAAGGGAGTGTCAGGATTGGAACGACATGTGCTTTGATACCATATTAGACTAATTGTTTCGTTCAAAAGTTTAAACTATTATGAAACGGACAGACAACTATATATAGCTTGAAAGTTCAAATAATATGAAGAAGGAGAATGATTAGATATTTAGGTATGAAATTATGAGAAAATCAATTTTAAGTTTCGATGAAAGTACCAATGTACTTTAATAATTTAAATTATGGGTATCATCAAAATTATCTTACGAGTTTGAGTCCGTGAAAAACCCAATTCCAAAATATGATTTCCTAGTCTATGTTTACGAGTTGAAGAGCTTGTCGTGATATCAATTTAGATAGTGACTTTTCAGCGCAAAGTGGAATTTTTTCAAGTGAATCGCCTCCAAAAATTAGTGTTTGTCACCATGAAATCTTGTGGCAAGGTTTATGTAATTCTTTTGCAAGATCGAGAGATTATTTCTCAAGAAATTGTGAATATCAAGTATAGTGTAAGTTATTTGACGTTATTAGGGGCACAAAAACAGAGAGTGTTGAGAAACGTAAGTGTGGTTGTATTTCTCCATGCTATCGCCTGATCTATGGTGGAATCCCATGTTAATCTTCCTGTGAACATAGTTACACCTACTGAACCACGTAAATCCTTGTCCGATTTATTTTCTTATGATTATTATTTTGTTTGACCACTTGTTTTGGCAGCAGTTTTGGTCCAATCCTCTAATTTGTTTTTCAATTAAGAGTTGAGTACTTGATTTGAGATGCAATTTGTAACTAGTCGGGATGTTGTTGCGGAATAATACCAAAATTATAATACGTAAGGGGCAACATCTTTATTGTCTTATAACTTACAAGCACCATAACATATGTCCACTTCTACCCCATGAACCGATTAAGTCTAGACTTTTGGTTTGTACAGATTATCCCGATAACGTTCAAACGAAACCGATGAACTCCAATTTTTTCAGCTGAATATCTCCCAATGACCCAATCAACAGTATAAATACTATGAATTCATTTCTTTTCCACGTCACTTCCAAATTCAACCCACACCGGAAATATCGGCAAGATAAAGTACTTTTCATATACACATGGACTGTGTAAACGCTTTAATTTTCCCCTTGGAAATAGCTCAGTAAATCGTCACATTGTTAAGGCAAATCCATTGTCCAATGAAGAGGTCATCGCAATCAAGATTTTGATTGAAGAGGTCGAAGGTTGAGGTAGTCAAGTTGAACCTCTGCGCCAGTTCGTAGCAGGTGTCTCCATCTTGCACGTTATATAGCGACCTGCATTGCATGCCAACTTGTGGAACCCCATCGATCATATTCACGCCTGAGATAGATTAGAAGAGCAAGCGAAAGTTAAAATACATCAATATCATGCCAATTGTCATTAGGGTATTGTTAACTAGTATCCCTACGGCACTTGATAAGAAGTATTCAATTGTGCTTTCAAAGTAAGTGATTTTATCCCGGCTCTTCACTCCATACACCGTCGTACATGTTATTCCAGCAGGTATTATCGCTGGTGTCAGCGGTGGGCCGATAGCTATTTCCAGTCAAAAGTGAAATCAACATGTTAGGGTGCAAGGAAAATTACACCGCGAATTGAGCACGACAGTATACTAATCAAACTAAGTTTTCTTGTAAATACACAAGGTACGGTGTTTACATACGACATTCAGTTTGTAAAGGCGAACACAAAACTTACTCATCAGTTTCCTTTCAGCTGTAGATACAATGAAGACAAGAGAGAGCACCAAGAAGAGATTGGAGGCCACGGTTATCTTGCTGCTGACTATAGCCACGATGACTGATTGCTTTCTTCTTTTTGGAATCTCTTCAATCTCTGTTTCGAAGGGAAGAATTATGCGGAGGACCACGCTTCTTCCGCCGTCACACGCGACCCCCCCTCATATAGTAAGGAACTTCGTAAGCGACGAAGTTTCATTAAAAGATATCTCACGCCAGCTTGCAGCAGCATTTTGATGCAGAAAACAATGTTGTCCGCGCCTAGGAACAAATACCCATTTTCCAATTACGATGCACTTCCTTGCGATGTGTTGACTTTGAACTTGCCTTGTTTTCAATTAGGAGGAGACAACCATGTTTGAGAGCACTAGGACGAGGGACATGACATAGTTCTTTCCGTGCGTTTTCCGCTCTCTGCCTGTGTTAACGAGTGTTTCTCGATACCCCTAGAATGAAGGGAGTTAGTTATTTATAGGAGATGAAAGAGTGGTGATCGGTTTGATTTGTGGTGGAAAGTGACGAAGGATAGATACATTTGGTAGTTAAGACTTGCGATCCAAGAAATGATCAGAGTAGCCCCGATGTGTGTTACGCAAATTCGGAAGCACGGACAAAGTCAAAATGAGTCGAGTAAGAAATAAGTACAAAAAACAACTAAATCTGACGCGACTGATCTACTTGATTCCACAATATGCCTACTCTATGGGAAAAATTCGATAAGATGACTTCGCTATAAACGGCAAAGTGGAAATTATAACTACTCACTCACAGTGTTGCCCAATTCCTATTACGCTCGATAAGCCCCATAAGGATAAATTAAGAAAATCTCTCTCGTTAGGTTTCTCTTGGTAGCAAAATAGGTCAATCCTATGTTTTATTTTTCTGTAGGTAGCACGTTCAGAAGTCCGCCCATTGTGGGCCGAACGTCAAAGAACATGTCTTCCAAAAACTGCTAAAGTCAGACATCCGGACTAAGGAATGACCGGACGTCCGAAATGCTATAACTAGTTTTTACATCTTGGTCCGACGTCTGTTCTCCCCGCTTTGATCCCACAGTAGCCTCCAAACTCTAGTGCTTCTTTTAGGACGTATGGTACATGATTTAGGGCGTCCGAAAATGTATCTTTGTGCATTTCGAAATATTTCATTCACCCCGGATGTCCTCAAATCAACTCCAGTTGGTTCCAAACCAATTAGGATCTAACTTCAAGCTAGAATCGGCAGTTTGGTTTGTATATATTAATTGTGGTTAAATTGTGTTGAAACCTAAATTTTGCCTGCTCACTTAATCATTTCATTGCATAGAAAAAATTAGGGATCGACCCCGACCCTAACCAAAAATATTATTAAATTGCATTTGGTTCATTTTGGACCTATGCTACACGATTTAGGACGTCAGAGAATATTGCTTTGTGCATTTCGAAATATTTCATTCACTCCGGATGTCCTCGAATCAACTCGAGTCGGTTCCAAACGAAATCGGATCTAACTTCAAGCTGTAATTGACAGTTTGGTTGGCGTCAATTAATTGTGGTTAAAAGGTTGAAAGAGTGGTGAGATCCACCGTGTATACAATTGTGGACAATGGATAGATTGGATAGAAATTGTGGCAAGTATATTGGATTTATAAGGAAATCTTGGGCTTCACTTATTGGAACGGCTTAGTATGGATATCTTGTGCAAATAGTGAAATTCAGGCTATTATTTGATCCCGTTGAAAAGTACTTTTTCCTAGCTAGGACAACCTTTTGACTATGGTCGTCTAACGTTTGTTTTCTTACTTACAGTCCACCTTATTAACCCAACCATCCGCTCTGAGACAATACTTAATGCTGAGAGAGAGATTTATTGAGAACTCAAAATGAAAAAAACCCTACATAGTTAGTATTTTTCTCATAAGGGATCCTACTCATCTCCTTATTCTTTGATAATAATGACAAAGGCACATTTCCAATCTCTTCTTACTTCCAAGCTCGGAACTTCATGGAAGCAAAGAGAGGAAGTTTTAGAAATCGATCGCCTGGGTGCAAAGCCATTGGCCAACAAAGAGAGCGTTGCAATTGAGGTTTGGATTGAATGCGGCAAAGGTCCCCAGAGTCAAGTTGAACATGTTCGCCATGCCGAGGCAAGTATCTCCGCTCTTCGCTCCATATACCGACTCGCATTTTAGTCCGGTGGAAATCGGCACATCTATTTCCAATCCACATTCAAAGTTAAAATGTGAGCTCATAGGCAAGCGATTAGCGGCACACAGAAAAAACATTTTTTTAGGAGAAAATTATTTTTCTAACTAGCGGATGACATTGACTGCTCGATTCGTCTGCTAGGAAAACCCTGGAAACCACGTTCATTACAACAATATATTTACGCTTGACCAAATGTGAGTCATGCATGGTGCTTATCTTTCATTATATGGGATACATACGATATGCTAAGAAAACTCAAAACATACCACTTTTCAGAATCCTTTCGGCTATAGAAACAGTGAAGCAAAGAGAGAGCACCAAGAACAGGTTGAAAAGCATGGTCACTTTGCTGCTGATTCTAGCCATGTGGGCCTAAATGATTCTGCTTTCTTAACTTTCTTTGGATTGAAGAGCTATGCAAAAGACCGTCTCCTCTCAATCGGAAAACCATTCTTTTTATAGCGACCAACCCAAGTCACGCATAAGATTTCCGTAGACAAGAAACTTAATTAATTAACGATACTTCATGCCGGCGTTTCAATGTGGTGCACAATGTTGGTCCTGAAATTGGATTTGCATTAGTGTCTCTAGGAATATGCCTGACTAAACAGGACGATGACCTAGATGATATCAAGGATATTGTCTCATTAATCTGCATTCGAAATAAGAACATGTTAACATTATTACGAGTAACATGGAAGCGTGAACGAGACATGACAACCTTTTATATAGTGGACGACACATAATAGATTATTACCATATGATAAATAATTACCTAAAGGTACCAAACTTGTATTAAAGGTGATGTCATAATTTATTGTTAGTTCTTTCTTGTGGTTCCTTTCATCATTTCTAGAATAATTACGAGAATTTACATGCGCAAAGTGTCTATGGAGCTTTGCAATAGATAATTTAGCTAGATGATCATATTTGAACATGTTATAGCTAGATTTTTCTTACATATGTAGATCTACGTAACTATCTGTAACTTAGTTCATTTTGGAGTCTAATTAATCTTGGATTTGCACAATTTTGAAAATTGGGATAAGATCGTCGTAATTGGACGTATTACTAATCAAGATCCTGCATCAATATTTCGCATCATGCTCATGTTAATCTTGCTGCCAAGGATATCTTTTTTAAAATAATATGAAGTCTACACATCATTTGGTTTCTGCCTAATGCATCATTTGATTGATCATATTGAAACAATAATTGTTCCTTTTCCAATGGGATTGGCCATGCTCGATTGAATGCCGATTTTTTGCGCCAGTCACATAGGGCGACCGGCCAGGTCGAGTCAGAAGGGCTTTGATGACCCTTGTTGACACCTAAATTTTAGCGACCATTTAGTCGTAATTTGTATAGAAAATTAGGGATTAAATTTTTAACCCCTAAATAAAAATATTTAGGTTGCATAACATATAGTTTAAATTCATTTTAGATTAATTGCATTTTGCATCGGACTGGCGGTGACGAACGAACTTAAATTTCATCGAATGGGACTCGGCTCGCTTGGAATGCAAGGGCCGGGAATTACAAGTTAAACGGGCTCGGTTGTTTTAATTTGAGCTTAATTCAGCCCATTATCCTTAATTAATTCAGCCCATTTAAATTAAATTAAAATCTAAGTCCAAGCCTAAGCCCATTAGGACTAGAGA
Organism: Syzygium malaccense; assembly: GCA_031216405.1. Taxonomy (NCBI): domain Eukaryota; kingdom Viridiplantae; phylum Streptophyta; class Magnoliopsida; order Myrtales; family Myrtaceae; genus Syzygium; species Syzygium malaccense. Next base: position 5,579,330 of record CM062256.1, on the reverse strand, counting down.
GCCCATCTAATTGACCTAGATTAGTGTTATATATACATCATTAGGTCAGGATTTGGGGAGAAAAAAAAAATTTCAGAACACACACAAGAGGCCACGCTCTTTCCGAATCATCCCAGTTGAGTCTACCACGAGTGATACTGTCATCTAGCTGTGCATTAAGCAGTCCAGCCGGATTATCACTGGAGAACACCTCATAGTGACCGAGAAGCTTCTTTGCCGTCCAGCTTCCAACGGTGTTCGTTCAGCCCCTTGCATCCACCAGTCGTCAAGGCGTGGATACTAAGTTCAGAGTTGCCCAATTTTCTGGTCTTGGTTGTAGCTGTCCATATTGGATTGTTCGAGGTGTTACGGCAAGCAAACCAGACCATTGACTCGTGGGAATTCCTTAGATCGATCCACGAATCAAGCGGTGATCAAGAAAGGCCTAAACCGTGATCTCCGAGTCGTCAAGCCCTCACCACTAGAACCATCGCCGTCGTCACCGCCGGTCAATTGCCGCCAATCACACCGTTCCGATCCGCAAGCCTCAATCCAGAACCGAGTCCGAATTTGGAAGAAATCCGCAAATTAGGTAAGGTCATTATCCAAATATTTTCCGAAATATTTAATTTCCTAAGCTTTCGGTGTTTGAATATTTCATGGATATTCTTTGGTGGATTGTTAAATCTTAGGATAATATTTGAGATATCCGCAATATTTGAAACACTTAAAATTAGGAATTTTGCCTAATTTAGCAACGTATCTGGACGACTATCCGACCTTATCCCTAAGGTACGATACGCGGCGATACGAAAAATCGTTATCTTGTTCATAATCACGGACACGATAATAGATTTTATTTGCTTTCCAAATTTGATCAATCAACTTTCTATCGATATCTATAACCCTATAGATATGACTGTTAGTTTGATTTCATTGCCTCATTTAGATTTAATAAGAAAAATTTCACGGATTGTGGATATTGATTTGATGGTGGTGTTTATCTCTTATTTGATTCTGTTTCTTTAAAAGAAAAGCAAAAAAGATTAGATGCAATTTGAATTGATTTCTTTGAAAATAACGTTGCATGTTCAGAATATATCTAGATAATATTTTTTCGAATAGAATAGGATAACCAAGATTTGCTAGAAAGATAAGATAATTTCTAATTTAAATTAGGAATTAGAGTAATTTGTTTCCTAGTTTAAATAGATATTATTCTAACCTTGATAGTTCATTTCGGGTTGATTTTAATTTCGAATTTGGATAAAAAAAATACTAAAAAGAGTGTTCTAGAATAGGTTAATTTGCTTTCTTTAGTCTAAAATTGCATGCTTAGATAATTGGCATTTTTAATTCCGAATTTCATAAAAATACCAAAAATAAATCATTTGCCCGTCATTAGAAATAGGTCATATTGTCGCGTGTCATATAGTTTGCACGTTAGGCTGCATTAATCGCATGTCAATTTTTGCACGTCATTACATATAGGTTAGCTTTCATTTAAATAAGTGAAAATCCTAAAAAATATTGAGTGAACTGCTTGTTAATTAGAAATCATATTAGGATTGTTGATGTGATTTTCTAGCTAACCATGCAGATGCTTACGTTGCTTCGAGCTAAGTAATTCTCCCAATTTTGCAATTTATTTAATGTTTTGATTATTGGGTGTTACTTTGGTGATTTGCGCACCCGCATGATCACCTCACATGCTAGTGACTAAGTTAAAATGAATCCAAACTGTCTGCCAAAATATTTTTTTGAAAAGAAAAGGTACCGAAAGGGCGTTAGACTAGGTCTAGCGTAATCAAGTCCCCGAGCTTAGAATCTCTTGTTCGTAGGAATAAAACATATCTCCCTACGTTTTATTTAGGTTTCTAATCGACCTACCACAAATAGATTAGTGGTGACTCCGAGCATGAAAAATTTTGCATGTTAAAAAAAACTTAAACCCTAAGTTGCGAATTGGTAGGGTTTGGGAGGGCCCGAGTTAGGCTTAGTCTTAACAATCCATTAGCCTGAGAGGAATTTTAGGTCGCGACAGCTTGGCGACTCCGCTGGGGAATTAAGTTAAAACACTTAGTGGACTTAGGCCAGTTTTTTTCTTTTCAAAAAATATTTTTGCTTGGCAGCGAGGATCCCAGGTACGTCCCTAACATTTTAGGTGTTAAATGTTTTTGCAGAATGGGAGGTATAAGGGGAGGCGTGATTGTTAACCCTTGTTTTGCTGGGAGGTGTTTGGATGAATGGTTTATTTTATGCACGAAGCGCTGTATGATATAACCTGCTGTGCATGCCTTGCATCTACACTACACCGCACACACTTCCCGCTGCCGGACCTGGGCGGCACAGGTTTAGGATGGTACTGAGAAAGCGGACACCCCGACCACACCCGCGTGGTATGGGTCGCCCTCCTTGGTCTCGAAAGTTTTTTTTTCACGGTGTCATTGAGTTCCTACCACGGTTGCACCCTTTACAACCCGGGTCGGCTCCTTGACTAAGCCGGAGTCAGGGGAACCCCGGCCTAACCACAACCATGACTGGTTTAGCACGGTAATCCTCACGTCTCCATTTTGCAAGCCAGAGTCTAGATAGAAATCGAACATCACATTTCATGCGCATGTCTTTGTGATTGCCATGGTCCTAATGGGTGAAGTAAGTTTTTCTAAACCTTTATCTAGCAATTTATTTATGTTTCGTATTTTCTTTGGTTGGTCCATGACATTAGGTCGGTCGTGAGTCTTGGTCCATATACTATGGGAGGGGCAGACATTCGGATTCTTGATGCTCCTAAGGACGAGCTCCGTGCTTGGTGAAACTTACTCAGTCCGACCAACCGTAAGCTGATTGAAGGCCACATCGGAAGGCTACTCCCCTTATTGGAAGTCAAAGTCCGTACCGGCCTCGTTCGAGCATTAACACACTTCTGGTGTCCCGAGACGTCTACCTTTATATTCGATAAGCATGAGCTCACCCCAACTTTGGAAGAATATAGTGTGATCATTGGAAAACCTTTAGGGTCGGAATTAATAACACCACCTCTGGGGATCGATTCCACCTTAATGTTGTCTGAATTTTTGGGTGTCGGAAAAGATGAATTGGGAAAAGTTTTGAAAGCAAATCGTGGGACATGTCCTTTTTCATTCTTGAGTCAATGTTTTGATAAAGCCAAATCTTTTCAAAAAGGCAGAATCTTTTTGTTAGCATTTTTCGGATTCGTGATTTTTCCTTACTGTAAGAATGCATGTAGTCCATCGATCGCCTGGTTGGTCCAACAGGTCTGTCTTGAAAAGAATTTTGTCAATACCATTTTAGCTGAGACTTTCATTTCCCTCACTAAATTTAAGCAACATGTTGACAAAACGTTTCATGCCCCCCTCGAACTTTTACAAATTTGGTTTTTGTCTCACATAAAAGGGTGTGGCGATTTACTCACAATACCTGAGTTTAGTGATTCTAGCCATCCAGTTTTAAGGTACAAAGAAAAACAAGGGGATGCACCCGATTATCATTACTCTGAATGGATCATTTTCATGAAAAACGCTAGACCCCAAGGTTTCCAATGGCATGCTAATTGGTTCAAAGTTGAGGAAGCTCGGCTTACGTGTAACGGTATTGGGCCGGTTCCACTATTGGGTTTCACTGGTGCAATTGAATACTACCCCGCCAGAGTGTCTCGTCAATACCAGATTCTCCAAGGGCTCCCTCCAGCGCTACAACCAGAACTCCTCCAAGTCGACTTCACCGATGATGATGAAGATCACGAAGAGACCGTAGCTCAGCTCCAGAAGATGTGGAAGAAGTGTCGCCTTCTAAAGATAGCTCGACCTCAAAAAGAGCTCAAGGGGGAGCAGAAGTCCTATTTCGCGACGACCGAGTATATTCGGCAGCATAAGGTCCCACAGGAATTACTCCCGAAGATACTCAAGGTGCCTCTCAAGCCCGCCACTCGCTCAGAGAACAACCGTCTCAAAAGGAAGGCCGAAGAAGCTCAAGAAAAAGCATCCAAGATAGCTCGAGCTTATGAGCAATTGAAGAAGGAAGTCGCCTCCCATATGTCTATGGATCAAGCCAAATAGAAAAGCTTGTATTTATGTTCTCTTTTTAGTTTTAGTCTTTAATCTTGTCTAGGAATTGAGTCATCTTGTTTAGGTGATTTTAAGTCATTGTCGTTGTAAAAAATATATATATATATATTTTTTGTCGTCATTTCAATAAAAAGTTCATTTTAATCAAAGCGTTCATACCAATGTCATGGATCGGCGTGTGATTCTTCTCGATACTTATGTATGCCTGTTTTATCCATGAAATTAGGTAATTACGGACCGATCACGATCGCCTATTCGTACGCGGTCGAGAACTAGAATGGCCGATCAAACTGACTTACGAGATCGTGTCGTTGGTATTGAGGACCGGATGAAGCAAGTCCTCGTCGCAATGCAACAAATGTCCGCTGAGATCAAAGCCCTTCGGCTAACTCCCGTTCCTGCATCCCCTGAGGCATCAGCCCCGAAGCATAAAGGTCGAAAGAATGCCGACAGTGAGGAAGATCACGATCTTCCCGATTTAGAAGATGACCCCGTCCAGATTATCGTCAACAAGGACAAACCTGATGAACGGGTCAACAAACTTGAAGAGAGAGTGAAGCAGCTGGAAGGTTCACAGGATTCACCTTCAATCGACCTCTCTCTGTACACACAGATCAAAATTCCGAAGAAGTTCAAGATGCCAGACTTTGACAAGTACAATGGCACCTCCTGCCCAAAAGCCCACCTGCAGCTATATCACGTACAAATGACCCCGTACGTTGATAATGAACTCCTGATGATTCATGCATTTTAAGCAAGTTTGAAGGGTCCTGCCTTGAACTGGTATCTCATGAAGAAGATAAATAGCCTCAAAACCTGGAAGGAAGTTAGTGAAGCATTTCTAAAACAGTACAGGTTCATAACGGACATCATTCCCACCCGCGATGACCTCGAGCGTGCTCAGATGAAGAAAAATGAGTCATTCAAGGATTATGCTATCAGGTGGAGAAACATAGCCGCTCAGGTTATCTCAGAACCCATGGACAGTGAATTAAAGAGAATGTTCATTAAAACTCTCCCGTTCGAGTATCGTAATCGGATGGTAGCCACTCTGGCCGACAACTTCAATCAACTCATCCCCATAGGCAAACAGATTGAGATAGGGCTAAAAGATGGGTGGTTTGTGGAGCCGTCTTCCTTGACCAAAAGATTTGGTGCAAGAAAGGAGAAAGAACCGGTAGCTGAAGTGAATGTGACTTATACCCAATCGGGCCGACGGAATGCTAACTCTGTCCCAGCAATCCAAGTAGCAGAAGCTCAACAACAAAGCACGGGTCGTCAACCTTTTCAGAAGAAAAACAACAAGAGGCAGTTCACTCCCCTCCCCGGGTCGTTGTCTCAAGTATTGGCGGTCCTCCGGAAGAAAGACTTGCTTACCACTGAGCCAAAGCGACCCAATCCTGAGCAGTTCTATAATTACGATCCGTCTAAGAAATGCGATTATCATATGGGCAAGGTGGGGCACTCAACCGACGATTGTATTACCCTCAAGCACCGAATCCAGAACCTCCTAGATACGAAAGCTTTCTCATTTCAACCTGCTAAGCCGAATGTTCAGAACAACCCACTCCCTGATCACGCAGGCAATGTGAATGCCATATTTAGCTTCGATGCTGGTCGAATCAAGAATGTCAAGGCGTATATCACCGACGTCTACGGTAAGTTAGTAAAAGCCGGCTATTACCCGAGTAATGAGGACCTTTCCCTGGCTGTCATGAGAGAAAGAATCTCAAGAATGGTAGAAGCTGGGATGATCGTTTATGCTGACCACACTGGCATCGTTTCCACTATCTCTGAAGTGGTTATTAATTGGGAGGAGGAGTTTGCTACATTGAACACTAGGAGCGACAAGGGCGACCCTCTGCCTGAAGACATGCCTCCGTTTGAAGACGCGTCTGATAATGAAGAGATCATTGTAAGCACGCCTACAGCTGATGAAGGGATAGTGATCGAGATACCTCAACCGTATGAGTATAGTGATAATAAGGCAGTCCCTTGGTCCTACAGTCTCGATGTCGACTTAGTTACCAGATCCGGGCGTTCCTATGGCCAAGCTAATGCTCAACCTGCAAAACCTGTTACTGATAAAGAAGCCAAGGAATTTCTAGTTGTGATTAAGGCTAGCGAATACAACGTAGTTGAACAATTGCGCAAGATGCCCGCGCAAATCTCTTTGCTTGAACTACTCCAGACATCTGTCAAACATCAGAAGGCCCTAATGAAGGTGTTAAGTGAGGTCCACGTGCCTGAGACGATTGATCATGACAAATTAGAGGAATTTGTGGGTTCTATACTCCTCAAGGACCTCATAGCCTTTTCAGATGAAGAGTTCCCTCTAGAAGGGAGGGGGCATACCAAAGCACTTTATATTTCCGTCAAATACAAGGCATCACATGTAGCCCGGGTACTCATTGACAACGGATCAGCCTTGAACATCTGTCCTTTGGCGACTTTACACCGCCTTAAGATAGATCCTTCTAGGATAAATTCTGCAAAGACCTCCGTACGAGCCTTTGATGGAACGAAGAAAGAAGTAATAGGAGAAATCCACCTTGACATACAGATAGGACCAACAATGTTCAATGTCCTATTTCAAGTTATGGACATTCCCACTGCATTCAATTTTCTGTTGGGTCGTCCATGGATTCATACTGCCGGAGCTGTGCCATCCAGTCTACATCAGAAGGTGAAGTTCGTTGTGGAGAGAAAGTTAATCACAGTCCACGGTGAAGAAGAGCACCCAATTTACCACGCAACGGCTATCCCCTATGTTGAGCCGGATTGCAAAATAGAATCGAGCTATCAGTCGCTCGAGCTCGTATCAACCATACATGCGTCTAGAGGATCATCACCGCCTATTCCTGAGGTGTCAAATGCTGCAGTCATGGTTGGAAGGGTAATGGTCTCTCATGGCTTTACTCCGGGTGAAGGCCTTGGTAGAAATGGTCAAGGTATCCGCCAACCAGTGGAAGTTTCTCAGAGGCCCCGCATTACTGGGTTGGGATACCTGGGGTCAAGTGAGCCAAATAATGGGGCACGTGGACGTGGACGTGGTCGTGGTCGAGGTCAAGGTCGAGGAGACGGGCAGAATAGACAGCGATTCGAAGAAGAGCCGAATGGTGAAGAACGTGGGCGTGGAATTACCCAAAATAACGGAGAGCTTGGGCGTGGTAGGTTGCTTTCACACATCCGCACCACATTCCCGGGCCCTGCAAGAATGATGCATGAAGAGAAGGAGGTGATCGACACTTTGGGGCAATCAAGCGGCAAGTTCGATTATTATGTGAAATACTCAGCACCCCCGAGCTTCTATGTTGACCCCCGTGACATTATCCCGGATGGATGGGGAGGTATGGATGATCCAACACCTCTAGTGACAGAAGATCCTGATGATGCAATGGAGGGAATCACTGCCTTGTTCGATGATTTCTTCATTGGAGCTATCGAGGAAGGACCGTTGGAGGAAATGGGCACTGGCCCGCAAGAGTAACACATTTACTTTTTTCGCACACTCCCCTACGCGGGAATTTTTACTGCTTTTTAGGACTTGCCCTGTCTCGGGAGCTACTTTTTAGGACTTTTCATTTCTAGGATTTGATTGTTGCAATTTCCATTCAAATAAATGTAATTCATTTGGTGATAATCAATGAAATTACAAGTTATTTTCGTTTTGAGGGCATGTTGAGGTACATCAAACCAGCCCGGTGATGATATCCAACCGATAAAAGAAAATATAGTCCAAGGAGAATTCTGAGGCCTGGACTTCTTCATGCTTCCTCGTGTTAAAACTTCTTTTTTGAAAAAAAAAAGATTTTGAAAAAGGTGGTAAAAAAAATCAAAAGAAATAAAAATACACTGTTTAGCCCTGTTTGTCCTACTGAACCCCCTACTTTATGTTTCAGGGGCAATTTTGTGACACGTAAGGGTATGGGAACGGTCCAATTTGATGAATTATGTGCCACCGAACCTGATCTCGATGACACCAATGAACTCGAAGATTCCTCGGACCTTCAGCGTGATCTAGAGCATCATGAAAGACCTAAAGTCCTAACGGTAGACCAAACTATCACCGTCAACTTGAGTGATTCCGGAGAACCCAAAGAGGTGAGGATAGGGGCAACCCTTCCCGAAGGTGAAGCGAAATGCCTAGTCCAATTGCTGAAGGATTACCAGGATATCTTTGCCTGGTCGTATGCCGATATGCCGGGTTTAGACCCTTCTATTGTGGAGCACGGTCTGCCTACTAATCCAGGCATGCCGCCCAAGAAACAGAGTCTACGGAGAACCAAGCCCGAACTTTTCAAGAAAATAGAGGAGGAGGTCATGAAGCTCTTGAAAGCGGGATTCATCGAAGTCACCCAATACCCCAGCTGGGTGGCTAATATTGTGCCAGTCATGAAGAAAGATGGTCGAGTTCGGGTTTGCATCGACTATCGCGATCTAAACAAGGCTAGCCCTAAAGACGATTTTCCATTGCCACATATAGACGTTTTGGTGGACAGTACTGCTGGGTTCGAGCTGTTTTCCTTCATGGATGGTTTCTCGGGTTATAATCAGATAAAAATGAAAGACGGCGATAAAGAAAAAACGGTGTTCATTACCCCTTGGGGGACATTCCATTACAAAGTCATGCCCTTTGGCCTTAAGAATGCCGGGGCAACATATCAACGGGCAATGGTGATGCTCTTCCATGATATGATGCATAAGGAGATCGAGGTCTATGTCGATGACATGATCGCCAAGTCTCGACCTGGGAAGAGTCACGTCGATACCTTGAAGAAATTATTCGAGAGACTTCGTGAGTTTAAGCTCCGTCTCAACCCAGCGAAGTGCATATTTGGAGCAACCTCGGGCAAATTACTCGGGTTCATAGTAAGCAGTAAAGGCATTGAAGTTGATCCCTCTAAAGTGAAGGCTATATGTGAGTTACAACCCCTATCGACCGTGAAAGAAGTGCGAAGCCTCCTGGGTAGATTGAACTACATAGCCCGCTTTATTTCCCAGCTCTCCGCAACTGCTAAGCCCTTCTTCAAACTTCTAAAGAAGAATGCTCAAGTGGAATGGGACGATGATTGTCGAGAAGTGTTTAACGAACTAAAGCGGTACCTGATGAAACCACCAGTGCTAGTCCCACCAATACTGGGCCAGCATTTGATTCTTTACCTCACGATTTATAGCGAGTCTTTAAGTGCGATGCTAGCCCAGAAAAATCCTGAAGATGGAAAAGAGCGAGCCATTTATTACCTAAGTAAGAAGTTCACCATCTCGGAGTTGAATTATTCTGAAGCCGAGAAGACCTGCGCTGCACTAGTATGGGTGCTCCATAGGCTGCGACAATATACGTTGCATCACCAGATTTTGCTTGTGACTGAGAACGATCCCATCAAGTATTTACTTGATCAACCGGCTTTGGTAGGGAAGTTAGCCAAGTGGCAGATTTTAATTTCAGAGTTTGATGTCCAGATGAAACCACAGAAGTCAGTTAAAGGTCGAGTAATTGCTGATGTGTTAGCTGAAAATCCTGGAGTCCCTGATGATGATAGATATTCTCCAGAAGATCGCATTTTAGTAATAAAGGAAGACACATGGACCATTTTTTCGATGGAGCTGTAAACCTGGCTGGTTCCGGCACTGGGGCAGTTTTAATATCCCCAGATGGGCAATATTATCCTGTAGCAGCAAAGTTGGTGTTCCCCTGTACCAACAACATAGCCGAGTACGAAGCTTGCATCCTCGGACTCCAAGCCGCAGTGGAAATAGGGATAACCAAGTTGAAAGTGTTTGGTGATTCTGCTCTGATTATTCTTCAAACTGTGGGAGAGTGGAAGACGAGAGACACCAAACTAGTGCCGTACCATGAATACCTCGAAGAAATCATAGAGGAATTCGAAGATATCTCTTTTGAGTACTTATCGAGGTCCCATAATCAGTTCGCTGATGCGCTAGCTACATTATCATCCATGTTGCAAGTGATTGGTGGGTTAGAGGTGGAACCCTTGAAGATCGAAGTCCTGACAAAACCGGCCTACTGTATGGTTGTGACCGGAGAACCTGATGAAAAGCCATGGTATTATGATATCATGAGTTACATCCAGAGACAAGAATTCCCTGAGGGAAGCACCCCGGCCGATAGGAAGTACATAATGAAAATAGCTTCAAAATTCTTTGTTAGTGGTGAAAAGCTGTACAAAAGATCATATAATTCGATCCTATTGAGGTGTGTGGATGCGGCTGAAGCTACCAGAATTATGCAAGAAGTACACGAGGGGATATGTGGTCCACACATGAATGGCCACATGTTAGCTAAGAAGATCATGAGGTTGGGTTATTATTGGCTCAGTCTTGAGAGTGACTGCATCCAACATGTTCGAAGATGTCATCGCTGTCAGGTTCATGGGGATAAAATAAATGTTCCCCCGACGAAATTACATCAGTTATCTGAGCCATGGCCCTTTTCAATGTGGGGCATCGATGTGATTGGCCCAATTAATCCTAAGGCATCGAATGGACACCGATTTATCTTGGTCGCGATTGATTATTTCCCTAAGTGGATTGAGGCGGCATCTTATGCAAACGTCACTGCAAAGAATGTTGTAAAATTCATCAGGCGAGACATAGTCGCTCGTTATGGTGTCCCTGAGGCTATCGTCACTGACAATGGGACAAATTTGAACAACAAGTTCATTGATCAGTTATTCAACGAGTTCAAAATCCGGCACCTGAATTCATCTCCATATCGTCCACAGATGAATGGAGCAGTTGAAGCCGCCAACAAGAACATCAAGAAGATCTTGGCCAAAACGGCTGAAAACTATCGTGACTGGCATGAAAGGTTGCCATTTGCACTAATGGCATATCGAACTTCAATCCGAACCTCTGTCGGGGCAACCCCTTTTTCCTTGGTGTATGGCATGGAAGCAGTCCTACCCGTCGAAGTAGAGATCCCTTCCTTGCAAGTCTTGTCTCAAGTGGAGTTGTCCGAGGCGGAATGGATGCGACAAAGGCATGAGCAATTGAACCTAATTGATGAGAAGCGATTGAAAGCCATTTGCCACGGTCAAACCTATCAGCAGAGGATAGCTAGATCATTCAATCAAAAGGTGCATCCAAGACACTTCGAGGTAAATGATCTAGTCCTAAGGAAGGTACTGCCAGTCTTTCCTGTTCCTGGAGAAAAATTTGCCCCAAACTACATTGGTCCGTATGTGGTTAAAAAGGTGCTTCCCGGAGGTGCCCTGATTCTCGCAGAAATGGATGGTCGTGAGTTTTCCACTCCTGTTAATTCTGATGCTATGAAGATATATTATCCCTGATAAGATCTAACATTTTTGCGGCGAAAGTTTTCAAGTGTTTGGTTTTATACTTTGAGTCACAAACATTTCACTTATGAATAAATGGTTTCAATCAATTTAAAGATGGAATGTGTGCCTTGGCTTTAAATTATGCTTGATCATTTTGTCAGTCTACATTATCGATTTCAAAAGGGGAATCTATTTGGACAATCTGATAACTCATGTGGAATGAATTGAATGTGTTGAATGAGGTACATCGGGATAATGAAAGGCAAGCTTTATCCTATATACAGTCCTATGCACTAATCCCTAGTGAGTTGAGTGAAAAAATTCCATGTCTGCAAGGCAAAGGGTTATCTCGCAAAAGGTACGGCAACTGAAATGACGAGAGGCGGTCCATTTCTCTATCCCAAACACTACAGGTTATCCATTGTTTTGCCACTTTGAGCCTAAACGTTTGGAGAAATTCATTCAAATTACCCCTGTCGAGAACCACCCCATATCGGGGCAAACTGGAGATAAGTTAGCGTCATAAGGTGAAAAATGAGTAGAAATTTTCATGCTCTCACTTGCATCAATCTTCGAGTGTTGCTTTTTCAGATGAATTCACGTGAAGTTCAAGTGCCTTAGGATGACGAAGAGCATTTCTTTCTCTATCCTATACACATTTTATCCTTTGCTAAGCCCAATTGAGCCTGCAAATTCATTTCTTAAACCCAATTGGTGATCATCCCCCACACTGGGGCAAGGCAAAAGTCATCATTGTTCAAGCAGCATATCCGGAGCGCCGATAAAAGACGAAGACCATGAGAGTCCAAATGTTAGTCATTCGGTCAAAACAAGCCAAAGTGTGACTGGCCAATATATGCATTGTAGACAGTGTGTGTCAAAAGTCAAAAAAAAAACTAGAGGGCATGAAAAAGCAGTGTGCCTGGTAAAAGCAAGGCCAATGCCCGTGAAGAAAAGAAAAGAAGAAGAAGAGAATAAAAAAAAATGGAGAAAAAAGTGACGACTTTGGATTAGAAAATGTTGAGATGTGTCAAAGTCAAAAAAATATCCAGAGTCTTAAGGAGTCAAGTGATAAGCTCTCGAGGCCAATAGAGCATCTACCGAGAAGACAATCCCTAACGGAAAAGAGCACCGGTGATAATGCCGAGATGATCACCAACTTATTCACCCCAGTTATATACATTTTGAGCCTAATGATCCATTCATTTCTCAACCCATGAGCCTAGCCTGCGTTACGTCCCTTGCAAAGTCTCTTCAGATTAGGGCACTTGAACTAACGTAAAGTTTCCGATGTTTTTAAGCTTAGCTCGAAGAAGTGCGAGCAAGTCCATTTCTATCTCATTTTGCAGGTTCTTGACTTGTAAACCCGGAGACAATTGCAGAGTATTTTCTTTCAATAGTCTCGACTCAAAGAGTCTCTTTTGCTAAGCCATTGACCAAGCCCATGTTACGGTCCTAACAAAGACCTCTCAGATTGGTAAAGTCGTACTGCTTGCGAGAATACTCAGACCCTTGTCAACATGATGATGGTGAGATGGAGCGATTCTCCATAAATCAGCCTTTTCGATGAGAATGAGAGAAAGCCCTTTTGGACCGGAAGTCCCTCATTCGACATTTTCAAGATATCTGCTTGTGAGTTCGGATTGTCTTGTCATGATTTTTTCCCAGCGGAGTTTGTAATACCGATTTGATAAAACCATCGTGCATGAAAACCAGTTGAATTTATAGTGCATGAGTATATGTGTTCTTGATTGTCCATGAATGCATATTACATGTTGCCTAAAATCGTGTCCAGCAGGAGACACGCCCTCAAGAATCGGAGATATCACCAGGTAAGTATATCTCTATCCTTGGATGCCTGTGACTATCCAGGTATCCCTAACCTGTTCGAGCGATTGTCAGGTCCCATATTTGATCATTTTGTTGCGATCTCTAGACGCCTCTGACGATATCTAGGCACTTATTGATCAAGCCTTTTCAGGTACCTCTGATGATATCCAGGTATTTTGTCAAGGAACCCCTGAACATTCGGGCTAGCCCCTGGTTCAGCCAATCGTTAAGTACCTGTGACGATATCCAGGTATTTATCGATCAAGCCCTTTCAAATATCTTAGATGATAACTAGATATTTTGTTAGGCACACTTTTCAGATATTCCCCCGTAACACACCTATGAGGAAGGTATAGGTGCCACGGCCAAATCTTTACAAGTGCCTATGGCGATGTATAGGTATCTCGTAAAGGTCGGAATGTTCTTCCAATCCTAGATGTTCCCCCGCGGTTCACCTATGAGGAAGGTATAGGTGAAGCGGCGAAATCTTTATGAATACCTATGGCGATGTATAGGTATCTCATAAAGGTCGGAATATCCTCTTGAAGTTCCCCCGTGACGCACCTATGGAGATGTATAGGCGCAGCGGCCAAATCTTTACAAATACCTATGGAGATGTATAGGTAGTTTGTAAAGGTCGGAACGTTTTTACATTTTTTTTTTACTAAAAAACTGCTCTCGCGAGTCCAGATGATGATTGGATACATCGAGCTTTCTTCGTGTGTTTTGACTTAATTATAGATCACCGAAGTTCATCAACAGTGCATCAGGCAATACCTATGGGACTAAGCCCAAACATTTGCCAAACAACATACAAAATTAGAGTCGTGCCTCGAATTGCATTATCTTGCTCCTGTTAGGTAAGTAATTCCAGGTATGTCTTCTACTCATGTCAGCATGCATCATTTCTTAATGCATTTAAAAATGGGACTCATAATCCCGATAAAAACAACATTCATTGCATTTGCATTGGTGAAATTTAGGTATCATTTAGTCTTTGAATGCAACCTCTGCGAGCTCACCTTCAAAGAGGGGCAGCTGTTGACACCTAAATTTTAGCGACCATTTAGTCGTAATTTATATAGAAAATTAGGGATTAAATTTTTAACCCCTAAATAAAAATATTTAGGTTGCATAACATATAGTTTAAATTCATTTTAGATTAATTGCATTTTGCATCGGACTGGCGGTGACGAACGAACTTAAATTTCATCGAATGGGACTCGGCTCGCTTGGAATGCAAGGGCCGGGAATTACAAGTTAAACGGGCTCGGTTGTTTTAATTTGAGCTTAATTCAGCCCATTATCCTTAATTAATTCAGCCCATTTAAATTAAATTAAAATCTAAGTCCAAGCCTAAGCCCATTAGGACTAGAGAGCCCATCTAATTGACCTAGATTAGTGTTATATATACATCATTAGGTCAGGATTTGGGGAGAAAAAAAAAATTTCAGAACACACACAAGAGGCCACGCTCTTTCCGAATCATCCCAGTTGAGTCTACCACGAGTGATACTGTCATCTAGCTGTGCATTAAGCAGTCCAGCCGGATTATCACTGGAGAACACCTCATAGTGACCGAGAAGCTTCTTTGCCGTCCAGCTTCCAACGGTGTTCGTTCAGCCCCTTGCATCCACTAGTCGTCAAGGCGTGGATACTCAGTTCAGAGTTGCCCAATTTTCTGGTCTTGGTTGTAGCTGTCCATATTGGATTGTTCGAGGTGTTACGGCAAGCAAACCAGACCATTGACTCGTGGGAATTCCTTAGATCGATCCACGAATCAAGCGGTGATCAAGAAAGGCCTAAACCGTGATCTCCGAGTCGTCAAGCCCTCACCACTAGAACCATCGCCGTCGTCACCGCCGGTCAATTGCCGCCAGTCACACCGTTCCGATCCGCAAGCCTCAATCCAGAACCGAGTCCGAATTTGGAAGAAATCCGCAAATTAGGTAAGGTCATTATCCAAATATTTTCCGAAATATTTAATTTCCTAAGCTTTCGGTGTTTGAATATTTCATGGATATTCTTTGGTGGATTGTTAAATCTTAGGATAATATTTGCGATATCCGCAATATTTGAAACACTTAAAATTAGGAATTTTGCCTAATTTAGCAACGTATCTGGACGACTATCCGACCTTATCCCTAAGGTACGATACGCGGCGATACGGAAAATCGTTATCTTGTCCATAATCACGGACACGATAATAGATTTTATTTGCTTTCTAAATTTGATCAATCAACTTTCTATCGATATCTATAACCCTATAGATATGACTGTTAGTTTGATTTCCTTGCCTCATTTAGATTTAATAAGAAAAATTTCACGGATTGTGGATATTGATTTGATGGTGGTGTTTATCTCTTATTTGATTCTGTTTCTTTAAAAGAAAAGCAAAAAAGATTAGATGCAATTTGAATTGATTTCTTTGAAAATAACGTTGCATGTTCAGAATATATCTAGATAATATTTTTTCGAATAGAATAGGATAACCAAGATTTGCTAGAAAGATAAGATAATTTCTAATTTAAATTAGGAATTAGAGTAATTTGTTTCCTAGTTTAAATAGATATTATTCTAACCTTGATAGTTCATTTCGAGTTGATTTTAATTTCGAATTTAGATAAAAAAAAATACTAAAAAGAGTGTTCTAGAATAGGTTAATTTGCTTTCTTTAGTCTAAAATTGCATGCTTAGATAATTGACATTTTTAATTCCGAATTTCATAAAAATACCAAAAATAAATCATTTGCCCGTCATTAGAAATAGGTCATATTGTCGCGTGTCATATAGTTTGCACGTTAGGCTGCATTAATCGCATGTCAATTTTTGCACGTCATTACATATAGGTTAGCTTTCATTTAAATAAGTGAAAATCCTAAAAAATATTGAGTGAACTGCTTGTTAATTAGAAATCATATTAGGATTGTTGATGTGATTTTCTAGCTAACCATGCAGATGCTTACGTTGCTTCGAGGTAAGTAATTCTCCCAATTTTGCAATTTATTTAATGTTTTGATTATTGGGTGTTACTTTGGTGATTTGCGCACCCGCATGATCACCTCACATGCTAGTGACTAAGTTAAAATGAATCCAAACCGTCTGCCAAAACATTTTTTTTTTTGAAAAGAAAAGGTACCGAAAGGGCATTAGACTAGGTCTAGCGTAATCAAGTCCCCGAGCTTAGAATCTCTGGTTCGTAGGAATAAAACATATCTCCCTACGTTTTATTTAGGTTTCTAATCGACCTACCACAAATAGATTAGTGGCGACTCCGAGCATGAAAAATTTTGCATGTTAAAAAAAACTTAAACCCTAAGTTGCGAATTGATAGGGTTTGGGAGGGCCCGAGTTAGGCTTAGTCTTAACAATCCATTAGCCTGAGAGGAATTTTAGGTCGCGACAACCCTATGTTTTGTGTAGCTAATATTAACAAATCTCTGTAAGAGTCTTATGTATATGCTCACTTTCGATGGTTCGTCACAGGCATATTGAAGGAAATACGTCAGATTACCATTTTTGATTGTATCTCTGTTACTTCCGCTAGATATCATTGTAAAGTACACTTGTATTTGAAGTCATGCACATTGATATAATGTGGCTATTTACCTACTTTTTGTTGATCCAAGATCGTTAAAATGTTTATTATTATATGGGCTCTTTGTGAAGTTCGACGATTGGACCTCGATAAATGCGATCTATTCATTTTGTGCGATCCGCTTTGCTATGCAAAATATAAAAATCCTATTTATTGAAGAGCAGTGGGAACATATAAAAACTGCCCGGAATACATAAGACGGCCTAAATACACGTTTTTGGGTATAGGATTATGGTCAGAGAAAACAAACGGTCACCAAACTTTGACCTAATGTGCAATATAGTTCCTAAACTTTTAATTTGTTCAATATAATCCATGAACTGTAGCCCAATGTGCAATATGATCCATGTACTTTTAATTTATTTAATGTGATTCCTAAATTTTTGGTACATATTCAATTTAGCTCTAAACTATATGAAAAATGTTTAATATTATCCTTGAACTTGAAATAAGGGAATGATGACATTAAACTTTTTCATATAGTTTAAGAACTAAATTGAACATATAACAAAAGTCCAGAGACCTCATTGAACAAATTAAAAGTTCAATGATTACATTGCATATTTGATTAAAATTCAGGCACCATTTGTGTCTTTCTCTCTAATAAAATATGAGCGACCATTGCCACAAAGTTGTCATTGATCCTTTTTAGCGGCAACCATAAAGGTGAAGACGAGCGATTGGCCCTAAGCCATTGCTAATGATAAGGACGGTATTTAGGCCTTTAGGGATGGGAAAACGCGTCTGCTTGTTGGTTATTTTCTTGTGGTGAATCATCTAACATGACACTATGGTTTAAGTTGGTTTTTTTATTGCGTCACTAGTTTCAGTTTTGGGTTAGTGCGTTTGTCTTTAATATCCATATTATGTTTTCTCAATATGTATTGTAACAACTTGACCCGTTCTATGGAAGCTAAGTCTCAAAAGAAGAAATGCTTTGGGTAATCACACAAGGTGGTAGATCATTTGTGGGTGGATGTTGACTTATAAACTGGGAGTGCAGTTACGGTAACTAGTTTCGTCGGGAAACTCTTTTTTGCAGGTTCAGTCTTTAAAGCAAGCTCTTTAAAGTGTGAACTCGTGTCTCTCTTAATTAATTGATGTGGGATTTTTGAGATGTCACAAATTTCATTAATTGAAGAACGGACGTCGTATGTAGACACCTATTTTTGAATTGCCCAAAATTAATTATGTAAAATTTAGGAGTTAATTTTCTTTAATTCCTAAAACAAAAAAATATTTCAATTTAAATGCATTGCATATAGATATTAGGCATATTTGCATTAATAGAGCCTATTAGAGCATATTTTCTTAATTAATTTTCAAAAAAAAAATTCAAAAAATAAAATATATTTAAAAAATAATTATTTTAAAAAAAAAGAGGGGGGGGATCAGGCCGGGACTGGGCCCAGCTCAGCCCAGTCCAGCCTTTCCTCCCCCGAGTTGGGCCTGGCCCGGCCCAGCTTCATTTCTTCTCCACCTCCCCCGGTCGAGCCTCCCCTCTCTCTCCTCTGTTTTGCTCTGTCCCGGCTGACATTGCAGAAGCGCGGATTATCCGCTCCACCGCGCAAAATGGCCACGAAAGTCATGGCCGGTGCAGAGCATTGAAGGCAGCAGAGGATGGCGTCATCGTCGTCACGTATACAGGCCAGTGAGAGAGGGGAGAGAAAAAGAGGAGGCTGGTTCGGTTTGGAGAAAAAAAAAAAAGAGGGATAGAGAGTGAGCCGGGAGAGAGAGGCAGCCTCCGGCGGCCACCGCACCTCAGCCATCCCTTCCCACCGCCGAGCCGACGACGGCGACACAAAGAGAGAGAGAGAGAGAGAGAGAGAGAGAGAGAGAGAGAGAGAGAGAGCCCCGGTCGGCCATTTTGAGGGAGAAAAACAGAGAGAGCGAGAGAACCGAGAGAGAATAGAGAGAGAGAGTGAACTGAGCGTTCGCCGAAACAGAAAGGACAGCCAGCAGCGTCGCCGTCGCCCACGGAGCAGCCGGAAACCTCCCAGACGCACCGTCGACTGGTGAGTCGTCCCCCGGCCCGAACTGCTCTGCTCTCCCCTGTTTTCGCTCCCGGTTTGGCCGGGACCCGCGTCGGCCGTTTCGCGCGAGTCCCGACCCATACCGCCGTCCCTCGCCGTCCGTGCGTCGTCGCCAAAGGTAAGAACAGGTTTCCCAAGGATGGCGGGGTCTCGAAACAGATCAAAATTTGCTGTTTTTGGTCGCACACACCACTTGCTCAACAAAAAGCCTCAATGAAGCCGGTTTTTGTTTTGGTCGTCGGCCGACGAGCGGCGGCCGGACGGCAACTCAAGTAGGTGGCGAGGATTGGTGGTGGTCCCAGGGATTTGATTTTGGTCGGTGCTGGTCTGGGTCGGCCGGCGAGAGGCCGATTTTCGGCCTCGCCGGCGCCTGTGCACGCAGGTCCGATCGGCCCGGATCAACTGACCCGACCCGGGTCAACGATCGGGTCGGATCCGTTGACCCGGGTCGGTCTTGCCGATCCGGTTCAGCTGATCCGACCCGGGTCAACGATCGGATCAGATTCGTTGACCCGGGTCCGTTCCGACCCGATCCGTTGACCCGGGTCGAATCCGACCCGACCCGGTTTTAATATTATATTGTTATTTTTATTTTATTTTTTTATTTTTAAAATTTTTAAAAAATTTAAAAAAAATTTAAAAAAAATTATTTTTATTTTATTTTCTTCGGTATTATTATTTTTTTCTTTTTCCCGAAAAAAAAATTCAAAAAAAAAAATTTTTTAAAGTTTTTTTATTATGTGATATATCTAAGTGTTTTAATTTATTTGTTGTATTATTATGCATATTTTTATCTTGTTTAAATTAGACAAGCCTGAGTTACGCGGTGGTATTTTGCATGTTATTTTTATTACCGTTGCGTTGTTATTATGCATGTTTTTAATACAATTGCATGAGCTGTTGTGTTTTGAATGTCATCTGACTTAGTTAAGGTTAGAACCTTAGGCTGCATGAATTATTATGTTCCTGACTGCTAATCGTTTCTGATTATGCACTCGTTTGATCACCTCACATGTTAGGAGAAAGGTCCTAAAATCAATCCAAATTGCCTGATAAATGTTTTCATGAAATGAACAAGGTAAAATGGTACCGAAAGGGCATTAGTTATCCAACTAGTGTAATCAAGTCCCCGAACCCAGTTAATCTCTGGTTCGTAGGAATAGGGTGATTCTCCCATCACCCTATTTGGGTTTATAATCGACCTACCCCAAATCGATTAGTGGCGACTCCTTGATATAAACCACTTGCATGTTAAAAAATTTAAACCCTAAGTCGCGATATGGTATGGGCTTGGGAGAGCCCGAGTTAAGTCCTGAACCTAGACTTAGCACGTACCAGACGAGCCCTCCTTCTTTTTGCATGTCGTCCGATGAAAAGGCTCAGGAGGTCGGTCGCGACAGACTGGCGACTCCACTGGAGACTTGCGTTTTTTAAAAAGTGGACTTAGGCCAAAAATTTTTATCCTGTTCAAAATGATTTTATTTGGCAGCAAGGACTCTAGGTATGATTATGACACTAAGGTGCTATTTGTTCTTGCAGGTTTAAATTGGTTGTTTATAAATTGTTGTGCATGCTTTAATGATTTAGCACTACACTATTGCACACACAATCACGCTGCCGAACCTGGGCCGCAATAGGGCTTTTTTAGGATGGTGTTAAGAAAGATACGACCTCGAGCGCGAGCCCGCAATGTAGAGGTTGCCTTTCTTTTCCCCAAAATTTATTTCTAAAAATTGTAAAGAAATATCTTTAGCCGCTATTCGCGTGACTATAAGATATTCCTTTCGATTTGGCCGAGGTTAAAAGGACTTGACACCAACGCGAGACTGCGACGGTCAGGCATCCTTTTAATTTCATTTTGTTGAGCCAGTCTAGATAGAAATTAAACCTCACTCCTCATGTGCATGTTGTTGTGATTGCCATGGTTCAAGGAAAGGTATATATTCTATCCCTTCTCATTTTTTATACGGCCTACTTATTTAATTGTTTTGTCACTGATGGGCCACTCATTGATTGCAGTTTATATACGAGGGATACGCTTATTGCGTAGATTGTCCATAAAAATAAGCGACTCCGAGAGACCGTGATTTCCCCATCGTTTATAAAATGAGTATTCGGAAGGAGCGCCTTTTTGTTAAAAACCCTTATATTTTATATTTCCTAGTAATTATGTTCAGGGGTTTTGGTTTTCTTCCTTAAAAGTGTTTTTGGGTTATACTAATGTTAATATAACTCGGACCACTTTTTATGCTTTAAATAAATTTTTTGCCCCTTAAAAGACACCACCGCGGCCTTCGGCCCAGTGGTATCCGGGGGTGAAGCCTCAGGGTCCGAGGCGACCGGGGTTCGAATCCCGGGGACGCCGCCTGTAATGAATATATAAATAAAAACTTTTTTTCTTCTGGTTTTTTTTTGTAAATAAAGAAAATACATGATAGACAGATGCAATACTAGACTAAGTCATGGATTGATCATTTATGAGATTTTATACTCATTCGTTGCCATTTTTTTTACAGGTAATTACAACTCATACTAACCCGCTAAGTAAAAATGGCTGAAAAAGATATGACAACTCGTATGGCCGACATGGAGGCCGAAATGAAGCAATTCTTTGCCTTTCTTCAACAACTCTCGAAACAAGTAGAACATTTGTCAATCCGCTTAGACCAACTCACCATGACTCCGTTTTGCTATCCAAGACCAGGGGTGATGATTCAAATGGAGCCCTCCAGTGTCAACCAAAAGGGTAAAGATGTCATAGTTGACAATGTCCACGAGTCCCCTAATTCTAAGGAATTGAGCACCCTATGCCCAAAGTTCATGCAACGTGAACAATACAAACCCAGTATCCTTCCATCACAAAAGCAAAACAACCGGAGACAGTTCACTCCCCTCCCAGGATCTCCGTCTCAGATACTGACAGTACTCCGGGAAAAGGAACTGCTCTCCACTGAACCAAAGCGACTTAATCCTGAGAGTTTTTCAAACTACAATCCGTCTAAAAAATGTGATTATCACATGGGCGAGGTAGGGCATTCAACTGATGGATGCTATACTCTTAAACACCGAATTCAAAACCTGCTGGACACCAAGACTTTCTCATTCGAGACCGGTGAAGGGAATGAGCGCAAGCCTGCTTG
This sequence comes from Syzygium malaccense, assembly GCA_031216405.1. Taxonomy (NCBI): domain Eukaryota; kingdom Viridiplantae; phylum Streptophyta; class Magnoliopsida; order Myrtales; family Myrtaceae; genus Syzygium; species Syzygium malaccense. Next base: position 5,557,361 of record CM062256.1, on the reverse strand, counting down.
AGTAGAACTCCTCTCATCCTTTTGCATGAATCCCTGGAAAAGGGGTTGTCCTTGTATTTTGCTTTTTGTCGTCATTTCTGTTGGAAGGAATGTCTTTTTAAACTCTCCCTCTTTTGAGGTTGTAAATCCAGGTATTGTAAATAAATAATGTTTTGAGGGCATGAGGAAGTATCCCAAACCGGCCCGTTGATGATATCCAGCCATGTAAAGGAAAGTGTTCTGAGGCTCGGGCTTCCACATGTTTCCTCGTTTCTAAGCTTTTGAAAATAAAACAAATGTTTTATCATTTTTCAAAAGGTCAAAAAATGGTGGTGAAAAAGCACGCATGCTCATAGCCCTGTTTGTTTTTCTAACTTGCTCACTTCATATCTCAGAGCATACTCATTTTTTGTTACAAAGGGGACATTTGAAAATGACACAAACTAAAGTGCACATCAGACCCTGATGAGGTTAGCGAACCAACTCATCTAATAGTGGCAGTCCGAGCGAAGATCGTTCAATCTTCAAAAGAAACATGGGGCAAATCTCATTATTACCAGTGGGTGACATCAGCCCCAGAAAGTCAATGAGAATACTGAACATTCCCTGATTCCATGATGAGCGAAACATCATCTTGTACAAAAATCGGTGGCAGATCAGGAAGAGATTACCCATTTTGAAAGAAAAGGTATGTCTCATTCCTCAATAAATTTTGGAAATGACATTCTATCCCTTTTCTTTTGCAGATAATGAACTGGGAAACATGCTAGACTCTGACGTGCTAGCAAGCCGGATAGAACACCAATGTTAGGACTTCTCGAATGAAACGCGACGAAGAAGTGCTCAATTGGAAGAGTAGATTAGGGGGCATGCAATCTCCCAGTCCATCAAAAAGGGTGTATTTCGTTCCTAAAGTTTATCCACTTTAGCATAGAAATAACATATCTTTTCCTTTTATATAGGACAAAATTGAGTAAACAACACTCATGGTGCAAGCAGCTGGAAAGGACTTTGCATATGACAAAATGGCGTCGAAGCCAATCTTGACAACCACAGAAGTCTCGATGGTAGTCACGCCCATGCCCGTCAAAGACCTTTAAAGTAGAGATTAGCTTTGCTGCGAAGCTCCCCATGCAAGCAATTACACACGCCTGTGCAGTCAAGAATCGAGTCGAGAAACTCCTCAACATACCGGAACCGCATTGACACAACATGCGCTGACAATAGAACCCTCTATTTGGAAGCATCCCTAATAATAGAGGATTTTATTCGAGCTTCGAGACCAAGAGTATAGAGGAGCAGATTGAGGCAGAGAAGGCTGAACAAAGTAAAGAGGAGAAAGGACTCTGTTAGCTTTCAAGGCAAAATGGAAGAAGGGTAATTTGTATCGTTCTCAATTTACCCTTAATCACCTCATTTCTAACATAAACTCATGTTTTTGTCAGAAGGGAATTATCAACATCCGAGAAAACTCAAGGAATTACTGGTTTAATCTCAATGAAGGGATTCACGAAGGGTAATGTTGTATCGTTTTCAATTCCTATCCCTCAAAGAACTGTTCATTAACACTATTTTCCTTATTACCTTGCAGGTTTGCCTTGTCGCTGCGGCATAGGTAAGTATTTCTTTCATCAAAGGCCCTCCTCATAATGATGCAAAACAACGAGGGAAAGAGGAAGCATATTAAAGCAAATAAATGCCTGACCTCCCTCAAGTGCATTACGTGGAAAGTAATTTTGCATGGTAATTTTACCTGTTTAATTCACTAATTCCCCGAGAAAATTTCGACAATTCGACGAATGGTGTCGAACTGCTCCGATGTATTGAACGAGATGTGTCAGAATGATGAGAGCCAATCCTTGATTTATATACATTCTCAAGTACCAAACCCTTGCAAGATGAGCGAAAAGGTTCCATTTCTACAAGGTAAAGGGATTTCTCGTATAAGGTACGGTAGTCAAAATGACGAGAGGCAGTTCATTTCCCTGCCCCATACACTACCATTAATCTTTTGCTTAACCATTTGAGCCCATACACTCAGCGGTTTCTTTTAAATCAACGCTGTCAAGAACCACCCCACATTAGGGCAGCTTGAGGTCCGGCGGTCCTCGACAGAGTCCTCTAAGACAAGCACACCATCGATGGCCGGACGGTCGAAACTAAGAGAGCTTTGTCAGGAGAGGAGCAGCAAACTAAAGCCTGTCCAAAATGTCAATATCTTATTGATAATAGCGATGTTTTCACTAAGTAAGACAAGAAGGATGAGGAGTTTGTAATATCTAAAATTTTCTATCATCATCAGCTGCAACAGCTCGCACAAGGTAAAAAGATGAATAGAAATTTTCTTGCTCTCACTTGCATTAATCTTTGAGTGTTTTTATTGCAGATGAACTCTCACGATAACTTAAGTGCCCTAGGATGATGAAGAGCAATTCTTTTTCTATCCAATACACTTATATCCTTTGATAGCCCAATTGAGCCGGCGATTTCATTTCGTACGAACCCAGTTGGTGATCATCCCCCACACTGGGGCAAGGCAAAAGTCACCATAATTTGAGCATCAGGGTCCAAAGCATCGAATCAAGACGAAGACTTCAAACTCGTTTAGGCTAGTCCTAACACAAAAAATGCTAAAAATTGAGGGCATGAAAAAGCAGTGTGCCTGGTAAAAGCAAGGCCAATGCCCATGAATGGAGATCTAAGAGCGTGATGAAAGCGCTCTCAAATATCTCAAAGACATTAAGTGGTATAGAATAGACGACCCAAAGGGTTTAAATTTGAGTTCTTCTTCGATGTAAATTCCTACTTTAAGAACTTTGTCTTGGCAAAGATCTGCCACATGACAGATGAAGATGAACCTATTCTTGAGAAAGCAATTGGGACAGAGATAGAATGGTATCCAGGAAAATGCTTGACGCAGAAGCTCCTTAAGAAAAAGTTGTCAAAGATGCTAAAACACAAGATTACCCAGGGAGTTTGCCAGAAGGATCCTAGCGGTGAAGAAAAGACAGGTGACAACGCCAAGATGATCACCAATTCTCACCCTTACACACATTTTTGATCCTAACGATCATTTCGTTTCTCAACCTGTGAACCAAACCCACGTTACATCCCTCATAAAGTCTCTTCTGACTAGGACACATGAATTAACGTGGAATTTCAAATATTTATAAACACCGCTCGAGAAAGTGTGAGCAAGACTACTTCTATCTCTTTTGCAGGGTTCTTGACTTGTAAACCTGGAGATAATTGCAAAATATTTTCTTTCATGGCCTTCACTCGGACAGTCACCTTTGTTAAGCCATTAACCAAGCCTACATTACGACCCTGAAGAAGACCTCTCAAATTGGCAGTGTCGTACCGCTTGCGAGCAAACTCAGACCCTTGTTGATATGATAGAGGTCAGATTGAGTGTTTTAGATGTTCCCGCATTAATGGACGGGACAAACAAACCTTTTTAATGAGAGCGAGTGGAAAATCCTTTCTGACTGAAGATCCCTCGTTCAGCATCTCGAGAAGTCCACCTCGCGAGCGAAAATTGTCTTGATTGACCCTCGGCGGATTTTTGGTGATGCAAACATGGCAAAATCATCATGCATGAATTTTCAAATACACATTCTAGAATAGCCTAGCTTGTCTATTCTTGATGAATGCATGCATGTTTGTGCTAATCATTTTTGACGGTTCAGAGTTCTAATCCCCAGTGATAGAACACAAAAATTCGAGCGCTGGAGAAACCCTCATTATCATCCCAAAAGTGATGCCCCGAAGAAAGGTCGGGTATTCAGCAGATGATATATCAAATCCTCGGGCGAGGACCCCCAGGTGCTCATCGTTTGAGCCTTTTCAAGACCTGCTGGCGAGGACCCACCAGGCAAACCATCAAATCCTCGGGCAAGGACTCCCAGGTGCTCATCGTTTGAGCCTTTTCAAGACCTGCTGGCGAGGACCCACCAGGCAAACCATCAAATCCTCGGGCGAGGACCCCCAGGTGCTCATCGTTTGAGCCTTTTCAAGACCTGCTGGCGAGGACCCACCAGGCAAATCATCAAATCCTCGGGCGAGGACCCCCAGGTGCTCATCGTTTGAGCCTTTTCAAGACCTGCTGGCGAGGACCCATCAGGCAAATCGTCAAACCCTTGGGCAAGAATCTCCAAGTACTTTGACAAACAAAATCCAGTCAGTCAAGGCGATCGAAGAAAGGTTCGGGTCCTAGACGGATAAAATCCCGTCAGTCAAGGTGACCGAAGAAAGGTTCGGATCCTAGACGGACAAAATCCAATCAGTCAAGGCGACCGAAGAAAGGTTCGGGTCCTAGACAAACAATCCAGTCAGTCAAGGCGACCGAAGAAAGGTTCGGGTCCTAGACAAACAATCCAGTCAGTCAAGGCGACCGAAGAAAGGTTCGGGTCCTAGACGGACAAAATCCAATCAGTCAAAGCGACCGAAGAAAGGTTCGGGTCCTAGACAAACAATCCAGTCAGTCAAGGCGACCGAAGAAAGGTTCGGGTCCTAGACGGACAAAATCTAATCAGTCAAGGCGACCGAAGAAAGGTTCGGGTCCTAGACAAACAATCCCGTCAGTCAAGGCGACCGAAAAAAGGTTCGGGTCCTAGACGGACAAAATCCAATCAGTCAAGGCGACCGAAAAAAGGTTCGGGTCCTAGACAAACAATCCAGCCAGTCAAAGCGACCGAAGAAAGGTTCGGGTCCTAGACGAACAATCCAGTCAGTCAAGGCGACCGAAGAAAGGTTCGGGTCCTAGACGAACAAAATCCAGTCAGTCAAGGCGACCGAAGAAAGGTTCGGGTCCTAGACAAAATTTAGTCTAAGCGACCGAAGAAAGGTTCGGGTTCTAGACAAATGAAATCCAGTCAAGGCGACCGAAGAAAGGTTCGGGTCCTAGGCAAATGATTTCCCCAGTCACGGCAACCGAAGGTAGATTCGAGTCCGAGACAAATGAAATCCAATCAAGGCGACCGAAGATAGGTTCGGGTCCTAGGCAAGCGATTTCCCCAGTCAAGGAGACCGAAGAAAGGTTCGGGTCCTAGACAAACCATTTCCTCGTCGAGGCGACCGAAGATAGGTTCGGGTCCTCGACACACAATATCAACTATCTGGAATTACTCTACCCTTCGGCAAGGTAAGTAGCCCCAGGTATGTTTTTTATTTGTTTTAGCATGCATCATCTTATATCGCATCATAAAAATGGGACTCACAATCTCACCAAAAAATAACATTCATTGAGCATACATAGGCCAAATTTAGGTGTCATTTTATCTTTGAATGTAACCTCTACGAGCTCAATCTCTGCGAGCTCACCTTCAAAGAGGGGCAGCTGTAGACACCTATTTTTGAATTGCCCAAAATTAATTATGCAAAATTTAGGAGTTAATTTTCTTTAATTCCTAAAACAAAAAAATATTTCAATTTAAATGCATTGCATATAGATATTAGGCATATTTGCGTTAATAGAGCCTATTAGAGCATATTTTCTTAATTAATTTTCAAAAAAAAAATTTAAAAAATAAAATATATTTAAAAAAATAATTATTTAAAAAAAATAGGGGGGGATCAGGCCGGGACTGGGCCCAGCTCAGCCCAGTCCAGCCTTTCCTCCCCCGAGTTGGGCCTGGCCCGGCCCAGCTTCATTTCTTCTCCACCTCCCCCGGTCGAGCCTCCCCTCTCTCTCCTCTGTTTTGCTCTGTCCCGGCTGACATTGCAGAAGCGCGGATTATCCGCTCCACCGCGCAAAATGGCCACGAAAGTCATGGCCGGTGCAGAGCATTAAAGGCAGCAGAGGGTGGCATCATCGTCGTCACGTATACATGCCAGCGAGAGAGGGGAGAGAAAAAGAGGAGGCTGGTTCGGTTTGGAGAAAAAAAAAAAAAGAGGGATAGAGAGTGAGCCGGGAGAGAGAGGCAGCCTCCGGCGGCCACCGCACCTCAGCCATCCCTTCCCGCCGCCGAGCCGACGACGGCGACACAAAGAGAGAGAGAGAGAGAGAGAGAGAGAGAGAGAGAGCCCCGGTCGGCCATTTTGAGGGAGAAAAACAGAGAGAGCGAGAGAACCGAGAGAAAATAGAGAGAGAGAGAGAGAGAGAGAGAGAGAGAGAGAGAGAGAGAGAGAGAGAGAGAGAGGGAGAGAGTGAGACTGAGCGTTTGCCGAAACAGGAAGGACAGCCAGCAGCGTCGCCGTCGCCCACAGAGCAGCCAGAAACCTCCCAGACGTACCGTCCACCGGTGAGTCGTCCCCCGGCCCGAACTGCTCTGTTCTCCCCTGTTTTCGCTCCCGGTTTGGCCGGGACCCGCGCCGGCCGTTTCGCGCGAGTCCCGGCCCATACCGCCGTCCCTCGCCGTCCGTGCGTCGTCGCCAAAGGTAAGAACAGGTTTCCCAAGGATGGCGGGGCCTCGAAACATATCGAAATTTGCTGTTTTTGGTCGCGCACACCACTTGCTAGACAAAAAGCCTCAATGAAGCCGGTTTTTGTTTTTGTCGCCGGCCGACGAGCGGCGGCCGAACGGTAACTCAGGTAGGTGGCGAGGCTTGGTGGTGATCCCAGGGATTTGATTTTGGTCGGTGCTGGTCTGGGTCGGCCGGCGAGAGGCCGATTTTCGGCCTCGCCGGCGCCTGTGCACGCAGGTCCGATCGGCCCGGATCAACTGACCCGACCCGGGTCAACGATCGGGTCGGATCCGTTGACTCGAGTCGGTCTTGCCTATCCGGATCAACTGATCCGACCTGGGTCAACGACCGGATCGGATTCGTTGACCCGGGTCGGTTCCGACTCGATCCGGATTGACCGATCCGACCCGAGTCAACGCCCGGGTCGGATCCGACCCGACCCGGTTTTAATATTATATTGTTATTTTTATTTTATTTTATTTTATTTTTTGGTAAGGTTTATTTTATATTTTTATTTTTAAATTTTTTAAAAAATTTAAAAAAAATTTAAAAAAAATTATTTTTATTTTATTTTCTTCGGTATTATTATTTTTTTTCTTTTTCCCGAAAAAAATTCAAAAAAAAAAATTTTTAAAAGTTTTTTTATTGTGTGATATATCTAAGTGTTTTAATTTATTTGTTGTATTATTATGCATATTTTTATCTTGTTTAAATTAGACAAGCCTGAGTTACGCGGTGGTATTTTGCATGTTATTTTTATTACCGTTGCGTTGTTATTATGCATGTTTTTAATACAATTGCATGAGCTGTTGTGTTTTGAATGTCATCTGACTTAGTTAAGGTTAGAACCTTAGGTTGCATGAATTATTATGTTCCTGACTGCTAATCGTTTCTGATTATGCACTCGTTTGATCACCTCACATGTTAGGAGAAAGGTCCTAAAATCAATCCAAATTGCCTGATAAATGTTTTCATGAAATGAACAGGGTAAAATGGTACCGAAAGGGCATTAGTTATCCAACTAGTGTAATCAAGTCCCCGAACCCAGTTAATCTCTGGTTCGTAGGAATAGGGTGATTCTCCCGTCACCCTATTTGGGTTTATAATCGACCTACCCCAAATCGATTAGTGGCGACTCCTTGATATAAATCACTTGCATGTTAAAAAATTTAAACCCTAAGTCGCGATATGGTATGGGCTTGGGAGAGCCTGAGTTAAGTCCTGAACCTAGACTTAGCACGTACCAGACAAGCCCTCCTTCTTTTTGCATGTCGTCCGATGAAAAGGCTCGGGAGGTCGGTCGCGACATCATAGTTAGTGTTGCTTTGTATTACCTTGCACTGTTCCCCCTATTAGATGTTTGGTCCCGTCCATTTATATCCCCTCCTCCTTCTTAGGGTCCTGTTAGGAGTCACACCTTGTTTGAGCCCTCCAGCTTTGGTAATCACTCTTCACTCTCGTCGGATCAGGGTATGGCTTACTTCGTCTACAAACCACAGTGGAGAGGATCCTATTCTAATATCATAGGTAATGACCATGCACCATCCATGTGGGCCGATCCTTCAAAACAAAGTACTTCGAGTAGCCACACAAAGTTATGATCATTTGAGAATGGATATTGACTTACGAGTCACTCATCAGGGCCTTTCCAATCGATATAGGACTTGGATTGTCATATTTATGGTACAATTTTCATGTAACACGCTATGTTGAAAAAAATATGTTTCTTGAGAGAGGGAGAGAAAGGGGTGAGGTGGGGGTGGGGGGGTGGGGGGTGAGGTTGGGGGCGCGGTGGGGTGTGGGGTGGGGTTGGTTGTTAGCTTTATGGAGAACTCAAAATGAAAAGAGTACTAGCATCACGTTATTAAGCCCACATAGTACATAGAAATAACCTGCGCCTTATTTTCGCATTCGCGTCATTTTCCATCATACTTCCAAACTCCAAACATCATCAAAACCTCAGAAAATATTAAACCCCCCCTTGGTGCAAAGCCACTGACCAACAAAGAGTGCCTTGCAATTGAGATTCGGATTGATCTCCTCAAATTTCGCGGGAGTCAAGTTGAACATTTGCTCCACGGCAAAGCACGTATCCCCGCTATTCACTCCATACACCGACGTGCATTTTATTCTGGGGTGAATGGGACCTATGGGTTTCCCTGGCGGAGTCAGCGGTGCGCCAATTGCTATTCCAAGTCAAAAGCGAAATCAATACGTTAGGGTATTCTACATGTGAATCTATAGGACAAAACAGAAACGTATGTAATAAGCATATGTTTTTCCATGTTCGACTTTGTGGTTGTACACAAGGTTTGTGCTCGAGTCGAGGGGATATAAACGGTGTGTTCTTGATTGTGATTATTTGGAAGCGAACATGTATGAAATCATATGTTTTTCCATGTTCGTATTAACGGCAACGGCATATTAATAAGCATTGGAATTGCATATTTAACAAAGGTATATCAATCGAATTAAGTTTTGAATTACCACACAAGGTATTATGAATTGATGTTAGGATGATTCAACCATGAAATGACTAGAGTATAAGAAATGTCTTAAGCTAACTATGGATAATGAGAAAACTTAGTTATAAAAAATGCACCTTTCCTTATATAGATCGAAGCACATCAATCATTGCTTATGCATGTGTCCTAAGAAAGTACTTAAGGCAAAATAAATAATCCTTTTATGAGTTATAATAAACCCTAATTATATCGACGAACAGATAATACCCTTTTCGTTTTTGAAAAAATTGTTGACGTTTCATGACATTTAGTATTAAGCCTAAGATAATGACGAAGTGGGAATAAACCTAATGAAAATTAACCATGGCAATTGATTAGTGAATTAAAAAGAAGTCAAGACCTACCGCTGCTTCTGACCCCATAAGCTGTAGAAACACTGAGCAAAAGAAAGAGAACCAAGAAGAGATTGAAGAGCATTGTTATTTTGTTGTTGCTGAGTCTAGCCATTCCACCAAAATGGTTAATTCTAGCACTTTGTTTTCTCTCCATCCATTCAATTATATAGTGGAGAACCAAGTCATGTAAGACAATTACTTTGTACATTGATGATATCGACAAAGCCGTCTTGATAGTTGGCTTATCGGCTAATTATATTTAATCAGGTTGAGCATATTTTAGAGTTAAGAAAAATGGCAAATCTAGTCGAGAGGAGTAGATGCTTGGTCCGATGCTTTTCGATTGTCCCATCAGTAGTAAGTTATAAAACGGGGAAATAAGTATAATATATTACAAATTACTTAACAGTAAAATAATTAATAAAAATCCTAAGCTAATTTATGCAAATCAGACTAATGATCCTACCTGCCCATCAATTTAATGAAAGGTCATGACCGATTTGCGTGGGAACGAAAGTTTCACCACACAATGGACTGATCTTAGCTACACGGACTGTGGCAATAACCAAGTTATCCTATTGATACGAAGCAATGAAAGTTCAAGAAAGAAGAAAACAAGACTTAGACATTTGATTATGATATTATGGAAAAGTCATGGTTAAAGATCGATGCAAGCGCAAATGTACTTTCATATTTTAGATCATGAATGTTATTAAAATATATCTCGAATTTGAGTTTATAATAAAAAATTCGATACAAAATACATGAAAATTGGACTCATTTTGCATGACTAGGGACGTAGCATTCTTTTAGGAAAGTCCAAGATGTTGGACTTAGTTTTCGAAGTTCACACATACTAGAGGTGATTAATTTCAGGGTAGAAACCGCCTACCGGGAACTAAGAACCGCCCACTAAGTGCTGGTTCCACAAAATGGGAATAGAGAACCGTCCATTGGTTCCTGGACCCACCTGGAACCAGACCATAAGTTTGGTTTGATCTTGAGTGGGTCCATAAAGCGGTTAAGGTCGAGACGAAAATGATCGAGAGGAGTCTGGGTAAGAAAGTTAAATACTAAGGAGATGTGAAGGTGGAATCTCGCCCACCATTTCAGTAAAGTAACACAGTGACACTACTGAGCGTTTGAATACGTTCCACACAAAAACCATAAAGCAGAGAGATATCTTCAGGGGCAACGAAAGAAAAAAGACGTGTAGATTAAAGACACGTTCACGTGGTTCGATTGGAGTAGAACTGAGAAACTCATTTGGAGAGAAGAAACACTTCAATCATTGTCTCTCCGGACACGAATACGAAAACCCAACAACAAAATTGAATCTTCCTTGAAAGAAAACCGAAACCCGTCAAAAGTTGTAGCTATACCGGAAAGTTGTTGCTCATCTACTGTTTCCTCTGAATGTGTCGCCTCTCCACAGAACCAAAAGGACAAAACGACCCAAAAGAAAATCAGAACCAGAAGATTAAGGATGGTGGAGGAGGAGAAGGAGGCAAGGCCACGACTACGAGGGAGGGCTGAAGGCGAGGCTGCGACTGTGATGCTATGATAGAGGGTGGAGGTGAGAGATCAAGGCAACCAAGAGAGGCGAGGGAGGTGAGGGACTCGAAGACGGAGGTGAGGCTTTGACTGTGAGGGAGGGTCGGAGGTGAGAGATCGAGGCGAGCGAGTCGACAGGAAGGAGGCGACCGAGAGCAAGATCTGATGATGTGAGAGAAGAGAATTAGGAAAAGAATTAGGGTTTTGTGAAAACATAAAAATTAAAAACATATATATGTGTGTGTGTGCGCGCGTGTGTACCAGTCCGATCCGATTAGGCAGGTGGGCAGTTCCACACCTAAAATCGACAACCGGACCGGTACTCATCGGTTCCAATAATTGGAATTGCGAACCAAACCAATCCTTATGGGAATTGCCGATTCTAAGTCAGTTCGGTCCAGTTTTAAGTTGTCTTGGACGGTTTTTGGTTCTTTTGCACACCCCTAGCACGCACAACACAATTTCCTAGTTGATGTTGGAGTCGGCTCAGGATTGTTTTTCATAGTTTAATGTAAATACTCTTATATTTGTCTTCAAGCGCCATTTTAGCGTGCAGAGTGGTGGCCTAAACCAAAACCGGTGAATCTTGAGGCAACGTTTCTGTCATTCCTCTACAAAATTGAGATATCATTTCTCAAAGATTACTCGCTATAGCTTTATTATCATATGGGGGTTTTTGTGAAGTTCGGTGATTTGACCTCGATAAGACCGATCTATCCATTTTGCGCACTGGATCATACATAATAAAATCGCTTGCCGTGCAAAATATGGAACTGACAAAATTCATGTTCATTAAAGAACAGTGGATAAGTACCGATGGTATTTAGGCCTTTTAGGGATTGGAACACCCATCGCTTGTTCTCTATATTCCTATGAGGAATCATCAAACATTATATCATAGTTTAAGTTGGTTCTTTTTTTCGCTCCACTAGTTTCAATTTTAGGTTACTGTGCTTTTCTTTAATGTCCATATTATGTTTTTTCAACATGTACTGTAACGAACAGGTCCACTTCTACGTAGTGGTCATTGACAAAGGAACCACTTAATAGGGTCTCTCTCAATTGATGTGGGAATTGAGACGTCGCAAGCTTCTCTACTTGAAAAAATGACGTCCTCATCAGTATTGGCTTATATTGCCCTACAATACTCCCCTATTAGATGTGATGTCCGACCCTCCTCCATCTTAGAAGCTTATTAAGAGTTGGAAATCGTCTGATCCCTGTTGGCTTAGCAATCATTCCCTGCTCTCTTCGAATCGGGCATAGGCATAGTTTGTCCACAAAATACACCTATTGGAGAAAATCTTACTCAAGTACATCTTTGACGACCGGACTCCTTCCATGCGGGCCAAGCTCTCAAAATAAGTACTATAATTAGCCACACAAAGTGGTGACCATTGGGGGGTAGGTGTTGACTTATCAATAACTCAACAGGGCCTCTAAAATCCATGTGAGACTTGCAATGTCACTTATATGGTCTGATTTTTTGTAAGATGCAATGTCGAAAAACATGTTTCTTGAGAGGGAGAGAGAGAGATGAGCTTTATGGATCACATAATATTTTCTAGATGAACATTCTAAATGCATGTAGGACATTCATGAATTTGGTCTAATTACCAGTACGATGGTGGCTGAACCAATATTGAGGACGTCGGGCTTGCTGAACACTCGCGGCAGCTACACAAATCTCTCTCTATGAATTGCCCTCATGTATTTCTCTCTGGAGGCCTCCATATCTCTTGTGACAGCTTCCTACGTGGATATTGCAGAGAAACACAAAAGAACCCCCTCCCTTTGGATCTTTCGCTTGATTATTTCCCCTCTTGACAGTATATACTCGGATTTCTTTCCAAGTGGTGCCCACTTTTCTTGCCAAAATCTATGTTTAAATTGAATCCATATTATCCTTTTGTCACATCTTTTGGTGGTCTCACGAGATTGAAATAATTTTATCCTATTTTAGCACACCCATGCACACGGTCTATCAAAAATTCGGCTACTACGAGATTCATGTTTTTAGGCATAGTCCAATCAATTAAACTAATCTCAGAACCCTTGCCTGGGTCCATTACTTCCAATGCAATTATATGGACTTAATACCACGAATGTAAATGCTTCTAATATGCAAGTAAAAATTGATAACATCTTTTGTTAGGGGTTGGGCCCAATCCCTAATTTTCTACATAACGAATGCCTAAATGGTTAGTCCAAATTTAGGGGTCAACACGAAGTAGTTCAAAGATACGGTGAAATCTGATGTATACGTTCCAAGACTGCAGATAAATTAGATATAAGTCGTGACAAGCATATTGGGTTTATGAGGAAAACTTGGATTCACTTATGATATGCAAATAGTGAAATTTGGGATATCATTTGACCCCGTTAAAGTATTCTGTCCTAGTTAGAACCACAGTCTCACATTTTCACTCTGGTCACCTTAGGTTTGTATTCTGAGACCATACTTAATATTAATCATTGGAAGAGAAGAGGAACCCCTTGTCGAGAGAGACAGAGAGAGAGAGAGAACTCAAAATGAAAAAAGCATAAACCATTGTATAATAAGCATTATTCTCAGAAGGAAGAACACTCGTCTGCTTTTTTTTTTTTCTTACTTCCGAGCTCAGAACTTCATGCAAGCATAGAGGAACAGTTTCATTCTTCTAGCAACCCGACGCAAAGCCATTCGCCGACAAAGAGCTCGTCGCAATTGAGGTTTGGATTGAGCGCGAAGAAGTTGTCCGGAGACAATTGGAACTTCTTTTCAACGTCGAGGCAAGTATCTCCTCTCCTCACTTCATAAAACTTTATGCATGGTACAAAGGGCACCGGTGCCTCTACTTTCAATGCACAACCAAAGTCAGAAATGTGAGCTTATAAGCCAATAACGAACGAGAAACCGAAGAATTATCATCGTCGAACAATTTGTTCTAGCTAAGCTGATGACATCAACGCCTCGATTCGTCAGCTTAGAAAATCCTGAAACCACATCCATGACACCAGTATATATATATATATATATGGTCGACAGAACGTGAGTTTTGCGCGGTGCTTACTTTTCATTACACGGGATATACACAATCTGTATCCATTTATATTTGTTTCGATACGTTTAGTTGCTAAAATTAACTGAAGACCTACCGCTTTTCAGTATCCTTTTCGCAGCAGAGTTTTCAGTATCCTTTTAGCAGCAGAGACAGTGAAGCAGGAGAGAGCACCAATAACAGGTTGAAGAGCATGGTCGGTTCGCTGTTGGTTCTAGCCATGTTGGCTTGAATGATTCTGGTTTTTTTAACCTCCTTTGATATTAAAGAGCTATGCAAAAGACCGTGTTTTCTCTCAATTGGAACACCATTCTATTTATAATGACGAACGCAAGAAATGCATGGTAATTTCCAAAGAGAAGTAACTTAAAAAATTAACGAAAGACAATTTCCATGCCGGCGTTTCGGTTGGGTGCACAATGTAGCCCTAAAATGGGGTTGCATCAGTTTCTCTAGGCCTATGCTTGACTAGATAGGACAGATTATTTAAATGACATCGAGATCATCGTCTAATTAATTTGCTTTCGAGATAATAAGGTTTTGTTAAGAGGACTACACTTGGCGTAATGCGGAAGCGTGACCAAACAAAATGACTCGAGCAAAAAATAAATTGTGCAAATGTAACCGGAACAAAGCGGATTTATATGATTCGGAGGTGGGCTTACTCCATAGGAAGAGATTTCATGAGATGGTTCTATAATAATCGATAATGGTTTGTCGCTACCGACCTCCCGAGCCTTTTTATCAGACGACATGCGAAAAGAAATGGAGGCTCGCCTGGTACGTGCTAAGTCTAGGTTCAGGATTTAACTCGGGCTCTCCCAAGCCCATACCATATCGCGACTTAGAGTTTAAATTTTTAACATGCAAGTGGTTTTCACCAAGGAGTCGCCACTAATCGATTTGGGGTAAGTCGATTAGAAACCCAAATAGAGTGACGGAAGAATCACCTTATTCCTACGAACCAGAGATTAACTGCATTCGGAGACTTGATTACATTAGTTAAATAACTAATGCCCTTTCGGTACCTTTTTACCCTGTTCATTTCATGAAAACATTTATCAGGCAATTTGGATTGATTTTAGGACCTTTCTCCTAACATGTGAGGTGATCAAGCGAGTACATAATCATAAACGATCAGCAGTCAGGAACACAATAATTCATGCAGTCTAAGGTTCTAACCTTAACTAAGTCAGATGGCATTCAAAAATACAACAGCTTATGCAATTGTATTAAAAACATGCATAACAACAACGCAACGGTGATAAAATTAACATGCAAAATACTACCGCATAACATAGACTTGTCTAATTTAAACAAGACAATAACATGCATAATAATACAACAAATAAATCAAAACACTTAGATATATCACATAATAAAAAAAACTTTTCTTTAAAAAAAATTTTAAAATTTTTTTTTCGAGAAAAAAATAATAATAATACAGAAGAAAATAAAATAAAAATAAAAATTTTTAAACTTTTTTATTTTTTAATTAATTTTTTAAAATAAAAAAATAAAAAATAATATAATATTAAAACCGGATCGGGTTGCGGATTCGGGTCGGCCCGGTCCGACCCCGGTCAACGGATCCAACCCGGGAGTTGACCCGGGTCGGATCGCTGATCCAGGTCGGTCGGGAACCGACCCGAGTCAACGGACCCGACTCGGAAGTTGACCGGGTCGAATCGGTTGATCCGGGTTGGTTCTGATCGACCCGAGTCAACGGATCCGACCCAGGCGTTGACCCGGGTCGGATCTGCTGATTCGGGTCAAATTCGACCCGAAATCACAGACCCGCGGGGGGGAAAAACGCCGGCGGAGCCAAAATTGGCCGTCCGCCGGCCGACCTAGACCGGCGCCACCATCGAATCGGCCCCTGGGGCCGCCACCAATGTCGCCGACCACCTGGCTCGCCGTCCAGCCGCCGGTCGGCGGACCGACGATCGAATCAGAATCAGTTTACCTGGGGGCAATTCGTCGAACACCTGGCGGGTGTGGTAAGAAATGACCAAATCCGACCTCCTCCGGCGACTGGGTGGTTTCCGACGGCCACAGCTCATCTCCGACTGAGAGGGGGAGTCGGGACCGACGACGGCATGGGCCGGGAATCGCGCGACACGGCCGACGCAAGTCCTGGCCCGACCATGTCTAAAAAACAGAGCAGAACAGGGATTTTTTTTGGCCGAGGGGCTCCCCTGTCGACGGCGAGTTGGGGGTTTTTCCGGCTGTTCTGGCGGCGGCGGCGACGTTACTGGATCCTCCTCCTCCTCCGGCGAGCCTCGGTTCCTTCTCTCTTCCTTCTCTCCCTCTGTGTTTCTCTCTCTCTCTTTCTCTGTTTCTCTCTGAAAATGGCCGACCGGGGGTAGCTCCGGGGGTTTTCCGGTCGGCTTGCCGGAGACGGCGAGGCTGACTGGAGCCTCAAGACCCTCCGAGGCTCCTCTCTCTTCTCCGTTTCTCTCCGGTTCTCTCTCTATCTCCCTCTTTGTCTTTTAAAACCGAACCGGCCTCCTCCTCCTCTCTCCTCTCGCTAGCCTGTATAAACGACGACGATGACGCCACCCTCTGCTCCATTACGTCTGGTGACGATGGCCTACACCGGCCTATTCTGGCCTGCGACTTCGCGGCCATTTAGGCTGGTGCAGAGGAGGGGCCGATTCAATGCAAGCAGAAGAAAAAGGAGAGAGAGAGAGAGTCCGGGAAATGGGGGGACGGGACTGGCAATTAATGCCAGTCCCATTGGCGTGCTCATCCGGCCTTGGTCTGGCCGGATAGCGACGGCGAGGAGCGGCGCCGCGGTGCGTCGGCGTGACGTTGCGAACAGGGCAGAACAGGGGGAAGGAGAGCGACCGGCGCGGGGGGAAGAGAAGGAAGGGAAGCTGGGCCCAGCCGCGGGGAAAAGAAAAAGAAAGAAAAAGGAAGCGGGCTGGGCCGCGCGGAGGAGGGAAAAGAAAAGAAAAAGAAAGAAGAGTGAGCCGGGGCTCATGCAAAAAAAAAAAGAAAGAAAAAGGAAAAAGGGCCGAGTCGGCCCGGCCCCGACCCGGCCCAACTCGATTTTTTTTTTGATTTTTTTTTTGCGAATTAATTGAGAAAATATGCTCTAATAAGCCCTATTAATGCAAATGTGCCTAATTCTATATGCAATGCATTTAAATTGAAATATATTTTTGTTTTAGGAATTAAAGAAAATTAATTCCTAAATTTTGTATAATTAATTTTGGGCAAATCAAAAATAGGTGTCTACATGGTTGTCGCAACCAACCCGAACCGGCGTGTTGGGGAAAAGACAAGTTTAGAGGTAATTGTCGAATTGAGGACCAACAATCCATCCCCTATTCTTTTACAATAAACCTCGAGCATTTATGAACACAAAAAAAACCCACGGTTTCGTCCATGATTTACACCTCCGAACCTTTAAATCAAGAATCACCGTCGCTCGCCTACGCTCACCACCGAACCACCGCCGGATTCGTTGGTTTGTTACGCAAAATTGGAAGAATGAGAAATAAATGCAAAAACAATAAACCTAACACAATAGATTTAAGCGATTCAACGGTGCGCCTACTTCACAGGGAAAGATCAACAAGATGGTTCCACTATAATCGGCAAATAGGAGATTACAATCGCTCAAAATCACATTAACTCGCAAGTTTTTCCCAACCATGTTTATAATCGAATAAGCCCCACAAGAATTAATCGAGAAAATCTCTCACAATAGGTTTCTTTTGATGAATTTCTAAAAGCCTTTTTTGAGTGAGCCTTGATGTAATGCGCAAAATAGGTCAAGTCCCATGCTTTATGATCGGTCCCATGCACATTCGGCCATCCACATGAGTTTGGACTTCCGCCCGAGGTGCTCTGGACGTATGAAATCTAGGAAGGACCGGACGCCAAAAATGCTGTCACCAGCTTTTACATCCTGGTCCGACGTCCCGTTCTTCTCGTTTGGATTCACAATAGCCTCCTAACTTTGATGCTTCATCCCGAACATATGCCACGTGATTTAGGATGCCTGAAAACGTATCGATGCGCACTCCGAAATACTTTGCTTGCTCCAGAATCCTCGAATCAACTCGAGTCATTTCCAAACCAAATCGGATCCATAATCAACAATTTGGTTGGCATAAATTAATTGTGGTTTACAGGTTGAAAAAACGGCTAGCATATTTGTGGCTAACAAATAGATGAACTCGTTTAAATATATGAAGAAATTCATCGTATAGACAATTCTAGACAATGTGTTAATAAGATATAATTTGGTCCAAGTATATTGGACTTACAAGGAAAACTTGGCTTCACTCACTGGAACGACTAAATAAAGATACTTTATGCAAATAATGGAATTCCTGATATTATTTTACCCCGTTAAAGTATTTTGTCCTAGCTAGGATGACCTGTTGACTGGGTCATACATGGTTTATATTCGTAATTGCGCTCCATTTGTTTTTCGGAAAAATATGTGATTTGAAAAATATTTTTTTTAAACGATTGCTTACATCTCTCACAATAATAAATGAAGGAAAAATAATTTCATCATTAAGAAAATGTTTAGACATAGGGAGTTGTAGATAATGAAAACATTTTTTATTGGCTAATTATTTCAAGCAATATAAGCAATCGTTTTTAGAAAAAATATTTTCAAATCATTTATTCTCCGCAATTCCACTTTGCTACCTCACTGATCGGCTCTGAGACCATACTTCACAGAGTATTGGGTAGGCTTAACAAAAAGAAGATTCGCTCGAGATCGAGATCGCGAGATATATATTTATTGAGAACTCAAAATGAAAGAAAACTATATAACAAGCATTATTCTCGAAAGGGTGGTATACTCATCTCCTTTTTTATGACATTAAGGACAATCGACACATTTCCAATCTCTTCTTACTTCCAAGCTCGGAACTTCATGGAAGCAAAGAGAGGAAAGTTTTAGAAACCTGTCGCCTGGGTGCAAAGCCATTGCCCGACAAAGAGCTCGTCGCAATTGAGGTTCGGATTGAACGTGGCGAAGAACCTCGGAGTCAAGTTGAACTTGCTGGCCACGCTGAGGCAAGTCTCTCCGCTCTTCACTCCATGAACGAACTCGCATTGTAGTCCGGTGGGAATCGGCTTATCTATTTTCAATCCACATCCAAAGTTAAAATGTGAGCTCATAGGCAAGTAATAAGCCGCACGTCAAAAAAAAAGATTATTAACAGGTAATTGTTTGTCCTAACTAGCGGCCTAGCGGATGACATTGACTACTCGATTCGTCCGCTAAGAAAAACCCTGAAGACCACGTTCATACACCAAGATGCTCATGCTTGAGAGAATGCGAGTCGTGCATGGTGCTTATTTTTCATTATATGGGATCATATACGAAATCCTAAGAAGTCTCAATTACCACTTTTCAGAATCCTTTCGGCGACAGCAACAGTGAAGCAAAGAGAGAGCAACAAGAGGAGGTTGAAGAGCATGGTCATTTTGCTGCTGACTCTTGCCATGTTGACCAAATTGATTCTATAATTTTTCTGAACTGTCTTTCGATTGTAGAGCTATGCAAAAGACCATGTCTTCTCTCAATGGGCACACCATTCTTTTTTATGGTAACAAACCCTAGTCATGCGTAATAATGTCCGAAGAGGAGAAACTTAAATTAATCAACCACGTTTCATGCCGGCATTCCAATGGGGTGCACAATGTAGTCCTGAAGTGGAGTTGCATTGGTGTCTCTCGGAATATGTCCGACTAAGTAAGTAGGACGATGATCTAGATGATATCAAGGTCATTGTTTGATTAATGTGTGCTCAAAACAAGAAGGTTTACTTAAGAGGACTAGACTTTGTGACAACTGTATATATCGTTACAACTAACGGGGAAGCGCGAACAAACAAAATTACTTGAGCAAACGATAAAGTTGTGGAAATGAAACCTGAGCATAACAGATTTATGTGGTTCGGAGGTGGGCCTGCTCCGCGCAGAGAGATTGACAAGATGGTTTTATGATAATCGATAAAGATGAGATTACAATCGTTCAATCATATTCACTCATAAGGTGTTTTCGAGAACAAGAGCGCTTGAATGGTCGTGCTAGGGTGCTCAACATTTCGCCCTCTCTCTGCAGCGCTCAACCTCTGCACCTTTCTGCAATGTTCAATCTTTGCACCTCTCTTTTGCGCTCAACGTTTGCAGTGCACCGGAGTGAAGTGCTCGACCTTCGCACCTCTCTGCAATGCTCAATCCCTGCACCTCACCGTCGCGCTCAACCTTCACAATGAACTGGCGTGGAGTGCTCAATTTTCACACCTTTCTACTGCACTCAACCTTCGCAAGGAACTAGAGTCAAAGCTTT
Organism: Syzygium malaccense; assembly: GCA_031216405.1. Lineage (NCBI taxonomy): Eukaryota > Viridiplantae > Streptophyta > Magnoliopsida > Myrtales > Myrtaceae > Syzygium > Syzygium malaccense. The sequence goes on along the minus strand of CM062256.1, from coordinate 5,537,191 downwards.
GAAACCTCCCTCGAGCGCATGCGGTAGGAGTTTCGTAAAATGACGACGGATGAAGCCTCTTAGAGATGGAGTTTTCATGGTGATCCTTACAAAGCCTCATGGGTTAGAAGTTTTCATGGCTTTTCTTTAATTGAGATTTCTCATTCTAAAACAAAAAAAAAATTGGGAAAAAGTAGAACGAAGAGGAACAGAGCATTGCAAAGAAACGTAAGAGAGGGGAGAAAGTCAGACAAGTGAGTTGGTGGGGCATATCGATTTTAAAGGACTTGTAAAAGTCAATGGCGTCATTAACCTATCATATGCCAACATACTTTAAATTTGTTTTTATTAAATCCCAAATTGCTTGTCGCACGTCAATTTCTAATCGGACCTGACCAGATAAACGTGTCATGACCACACCTATCGTTGTAGTTTGATACCACCGTAAAGAGGGGTATGTTCGGATTCGGTAATTTTTTTCCTACTTTGTGCTGACACAAAAATAGCAGACGAACGCCGGTTAAGGACCTCAGCGAACAGAGACACAAAACAGAGTCTCATCCTCTCCATTCTGGTGCCATTCCCTATTCGCCTTACGTACTGGAGGAGAAGCTAATTCTTGTTTTTCCTTCTCACTGGATTGATCAATTGGGAATACATGAGCAGATGCTGCAGATTCAGTACACATGACTCACCACTCGACGCAAACTCAGAAGCTTAGTTAATTGGAACTCTGGCAAATGCATTGCCAATAACAGTATGTCAAAGAAAAATTATCTGCCTTTTGAATACTTAGTTCAGTAGCGACTGTTCACACCTAAATTTTGGCACATCTTTTAGTGGTTAATTGCATAGAAAATTAGGGATTAAATTTTAACCCCTAAACAAAAATATCAAAATCGCATAACATATAGTTTAAATTCATTTTAGATTAATTGCATTTTGCATCGGACTGGCGGTGACGAACGAACTTAAATTTCATCGAATGGGACTCGGCTCGCTTGGAACGCAAGAGCCGAGAATTACAAGTCAAACGGGCTCGGTTGTTTTAATTTGAGCTTAATTCAGCCCATTATCCTTAATTAATTCAGCCCATTTAAATTAAATTAAAATCTAAACCCAAGCCTAAGCCCATTAGGACTAGGAAGCCTATCTAATTGACCTAAATTAGTGCTATATATACATCATTAGGTCAGGATTTTCAGGGGGGACACACAATTTTCAGATCAGAAAATTTTTAGAGTGTGAGAGTGAGAAAGAGAGAGAGGAGGAAGACATCGCGCGACGTGCCCGCTGCCGCGCCCGCGCCCGCGCCCGCGCCCGCTCCCGCGCCCGCGCCCGCGCCCGCGCCCGCTGCCGCGCCCGCGCCCGCGCCCGCTCCCGCGCCCGCGCCCGCTCCCGCGCCCGCCGCCGCGCCCGCTGCCGAGCGCTGCTGCCTCCCGCGCCCGTCGTTGCTGCTTCTCGCTATGCGCCGCTGCTGCTGCCGTCGCTCCCGATACCGCACCGCCGGTCCACCGCTCGCCGTTCATCCCGATCCACAAGTTCGAATTTGGGAATTATCTGCAAATTAGGTAATTAGATATTATCTGATATTTTTCAGAATATTTAATTTACTAATTTGTGCTTTTGAATATTGCGTGAATATCGTGTAGAATATTAGATATGTTGGGATAATTATCTGATATCTGCAATATTTTTAAAATATTCAAAATTAGGAAACTTTCCTAATTTAGCAACGTATCTGGACGACTATCCTACCTTATCCCTAAGGTACGATACGCGACGATATGGAAAATCATTATCCTATCTATAATCACTTGGGTACGATAATGATTTTTATCTGCTTTCCAAATTTGAATGATCGACTTTCCGTTAATATCTATAACCCTATAGATATGACCGATAGATCGATTCTTGTGCCTAATCTGAATTTGAAACGAATCTTGTGGATTGCGTGGCTATTTTAAATGTGGATGCTATCTTTGTTTAGATTATTTTTCCTTTTCAAATAAAAAAGAAAATTCAAAAAAATATCAGTTAGGATTTGAATTTGAGTTTTGCATGTTTAAGAATCCTAAATATATTTAGACGATAGAGTAATTATTTAATTTAAATTAGGACTTGAGATAATCTATTCCCTAGTTTAAATTAATTAATTTTCTAATCTTAATAGATTATTTAGGTTATTTTTTAATTCCGAATTTTCATGAAAATCCCAAAAAAGAATGAATTGTTTTATGGTAGATTAGGATAGATTGCATTCTTTATTTAAGTAATTTATTATTTCGAATTTTAACAAAAATCCCAAAAATAAGTCATGTTAGGATATGTTAAGTCATCATAGGTTGCACGTTAATTTAGGCATATTTTTATTCCGAATTTCATTAGAAAATACCAAAAATAAATCATTTGCCCGTCATCAGAATTAGGTCACGTCGTCGCATGACATATAGTTTGCATGCTAGGTTGCATTACTTGCATGTCATTTTTGCACGTCATTGCATGTAGACTAGGTTTCATTTAAATAAGCGAAAATCCAAAAATATTGAGTGAACTGCTTGTTAATTAGAAAGCATATTAGGTTGTTGATGTGATTTTCTAGCTAACCATGCAGATGCTTACGTTGCTTCGAGGTAAGTAATTCTCCCAACCTTGCAATTTATTTAATGTTTTGATTATTGGGTGTTACTTTGGTGGTTTGCGCACCCGCATGAACACCTCACATGTTAGTGATTAAGTTGAAATGGATCCAGATTGCTTGCCAAAATATTTTTGAAAAGAAAAGGTACCAAAAGGGCGTTAGACTAGATCTAGCGTAATCAAGTCCCCGAGCTTAGAATCTCTGGTTCGTAGGAATAAAACATATCTCCCTATGTTTTATTTAGGTTTCTAATCGACCTACCACAAATTGATTAGTGGCGACTCCAAGCATGAAAACATTTGCATGTTAAAAACTTAAACCCTAAGTTGCGAATTGGTAAGGCTTGGGAGGGCTCGAGTTAGGTTTAGTCCTAATAATCCATTAGCCTGAGAGGAAAATTTTAGGTCGCGACAGCGACAGACCGGGACAATTGGTCATGAAGAACAATGAGTTCATCGACAGACTCGAAGGCAACTAAACCGGACAATTTCACGTATGATAAGGAGGAAACCCACGTTATCTACAAGCACAGAGTATCTTGCACCTCAAATCACAGAAAATTAACCTCGCTTTTTTTACAAATGAAGTTGTCGTTTCCTGCACAATTCCTCAGAGACATCTTTCGCATTACACTTGAAAAGAAGGGGTGCGGGCCAAAAATGAACCCAACAAAGTACGGTAAATTTTTAATCAACCCTGACTAAATCACTTGGTAAACAAACCTTACACCGAGTCCACCCCTTCCACCTGCTGTCGCGCAAGATATCTTTCCCTTCTCTCCTTCTACGAACATCAGAAAATATATGACCATTAGATGGCTCAGAGCAATTACGAAATGAGCTTTAGTCGAATGTCCTGATTGACTCACCCATTCATCAATGACAAGCCCTTCTCCGATGATCTTTGGCCCCGCATCTTCTGGAGGTTTCTTCCGTGCCTCCACGGCAGCATCAGCTTCGGCCAACTGGCGCTTCAGCTTTTCTAGAGCCTAACAATAAACCAAGAGATAATGTCCACAAATCTTCAAAATGGCATAGTTCAAGAATGTAATACACATAATTCACATGAAAACGGTGTTCATACAAAACTACATTTAAGAAGCACAAACAGTGCTACATACTGGACAAGGACGCTCGGGGTCTAGAAAAATAACCCGCAGGATCCTCTCTACTACCACTTGATCCTTCTGCTCATCAAACTGCATGAGAGCAAACGTCAAAATTACATGAGTAAGATGTTCAAGCCAAAAGCAAGCCTAAGCACATCTTTGCACAGACTGAGTGAAAATAGATAGGGTTGGAATTCAGAGCAATCGTGAATCTCGCATTCAACAAAGGCAGCTAGATGACTTCCATTTTAACTTAATCACAATTGATTAAATTTCCTGGACAAGAAATGATTGAACAAGATTCAAGCAAGTAGAAAAGCTACAAGCCTATGACACAGAGCATTAAAAAATTGGTCATCTACGTTAGTTTATCAAGAATGGACAGTGTACATCTCAAATTAGGGAATGCAATAACATCTTGATGGCAGGACATCATCAAGACAGTCGTTGTACCCACCAGTTCAGGTACATAATCCATCATTCCTTTCACCTTCAGACACATGATCTTGAACTTGACATTGCTCTTCTGATTGATCGGCTTTTCATTGTTCTCTGGATGCTCCACAAACTTGAACACTAAAACAACACCATACACATCTAAGATCAACACAAAACACATTGTCTGAACCTAATCTGTACATGTGCACATACAACAGAGAAGCAAAAAAAACAGCTTGTTCAACATAACCATCTTCTTACCTGTTGCTATGATACTTTCACCAGGAGCAAGGATCGCCCCAGGAGGACGCATGAAACAGCTTTTAGGTGCAGTTGTTTGAAACTACAGGAAAATAAAACAAAAGAATAACTGAAGTCCCTTGCACAGATATTTATCCAAATACAGGGAAAAATGCATAGAAGCATTCTCAAAGTATACAAAAGAGCCAAAAAAACTCCATTTTTCAGATCAGAACATATTGTCATATTTATGCACATATGTCCATGGGTCACAACAGAGACACATATGCATAGATACGCACTAGAGAATATACACAAAGACTCAAATGAATGTCAATAGTATAGAAGCTGTAGGTAGAACCTTGAAAGCCACATGAGATTTGCTGATGTTTTTAATCTTGATGGCACTCCTAACTTGCTTGCCAGGTTCATCTACACAAAAGATGCAGAATAATAGTGGATAATCATGCGAAGAATGACCAACCAATGAGGAAATGTCAAGCATGTTATTCAACTGTTTCAGCAGTCATGAGAGAGAGCAAAAAAGAGGAAGGACACTGCTCGCTTGGTTGACTGGAACATAGAGCGATAACCAAGGGACCTCAAAACAAGCTTTCGTTAAGTAATAACTATCGAGTTAAGATGTTGGTGTTTCAGCCATAAAATGTGCTAATGAATAAAAAGCTTGTATTATTACAAGGCTGCCTCATTGATTCTTCTGCGAGGTTCCCAATCAAGAATGGATAATGCATAGAGCAGCCTTTGTTCTGTTCAAAGCGCTTACTGATAGAGCGCAATATAGCTTTCATCCATCAGCAACTGACAATTATGAGGGGGTAGCAATAAAGGCAGCAGCTGGCATAAACAGCATGCAAAAGTTCAAAATAGTCTGAGACATATAGAGAAATGCATCATTTCAACATGCATAAGATGCAGCAAAGTCATAAGGGACTATGGCACATTCCATTGCCGAGTTTTTCTAATAGTAGCCAACCTGAACAATGTTTTGAGCACTTTAAAATAAGACAAGTCCCTCCAAGATGAAGCTGATCTCTCTCTACACATCCACACACACTGACCCAAGCAAAAGCAGTTTGTCAACAATCCTAAACACCACCCTTAATCAGGATTGGACTGGACCTGAAATCTACATTAGAGCCCTTATTTATTTAATTTAGCTTCAGAGCTATAACATGACAAAATCCAGCATGATATGGAAATATTCCTTTGATAACCCAATAATAAGAAAACTTTGCAGCATCAACCCCAAATTGCAACTTTTACAGTGCTGACATTGCCAAGAAGTGACTCCAGCACTAAGAATGCGGAGTCCACACAACTCAACTTAAATTTGAAAACTGTAAACCTTCAGGGCCCCAATTATCTCAATGTTCTCCATAAACACAAGGTCTCCTTCAGTTACTACTGCTCGATCACATATACTAGCACCTAACGACTTGCCGCAGCCTCAAACAAATATGAAATGCGACTACTAAAGATAGCCACTCAATAAGAACAACAAATTTGCGTTTTGCTTTTGGAGAAATTTTCTAGAAGTCTCCACTTTGGGATGGAGAGGGTAATCTCAAAAAGAGGGAACACCGAAGCTGATAAAACGTCTCCAGCAGCCAAATTCGTAATAACACAGAGCCGAGGATTGAATAAAGAAAAGAAATTTCAGGGAAGTTATTAGTCATCAACTGCCAGATGGATTCACAAGTGAAACACTGCAATACATGACTGCAAAGTCAGGAAGGTTGATGCCTTGTGCACTTCCTTTTTTTCTTTGGTTGGACAACTAGCAACTGAGCAGTTACAGAGGTACATTCAACATCAAAAGATTTGGGGAAATACCCTAAAAACCAAAGCATCGCTATTTCACCATCTAAGTCACATCAGGGACAGACTTCAGAGTTTCACATAACCAATATGGGAATGGCGTTTCCACAAGTAACGCAGTTGATAAAGTGCCATAACAGCATGAATGTTCTACTTCAAGAATGAAGCGCCCATTGCTTCTAAAACTATTTCCCCCAACATCTGGAATAAAACCGGGAAAGCAGAATCAAGTAGCTAGCATTCTTGTAAGCTAGCTGATTCTCCCGACAAAAAGCCATAACTGGGTCATAATTAGCCATATGCTATATCAAAATCCAACTCAAACACCTAAGAACTCCTAATACAACACAGTTAAAGTATATCGTATTTTGACCTATAAGCAACTCGAGTGCTTCAGTAACAAAGCTACTAAACACAAGTAGATCAGACAAGCGGCCAATAATTTTTCTAAGCTTGCCTGTGGTATACTACACAACAAGCATATAATGCCAACTAGTTATCATAAGGCAACAACTTTAACTAAATGAACAAATACACTAAAAAGGCACCCTATCCACAACATCCACAATCATTATGTATGATCTTCTGGGCAATTGTTAAATTTCATGTCTACTTCAACAAGCAGTGAATTTCCAAAACCAAACTACTCTAGAAAATGTCAATGAGAGAAATCGCATCAATTGAGGTCCCAAACTCAATTTACTAAATAAAAAACATTTGCACACGCCAACACGAAATCACCAAAAAACAAATCAAGACCCAAACCTCAAAAGATCACATCAATCAACATCAATCAGCTCAGAAGTCCAAACTACTTCAAGAATTTCGAAGCGAAATCAGCTTACATGGGAAGTAGAGCTTCGTGGACGGATCGAGCTTCAACCTCCGCCGAGCCGGAAGGAGCGATTTCGCGACGGACGACACCGAGCTCGACCCATGATGCCCATCCGATCCCTCGACCTGCGGGCCCCCCGGGTGGTGGTGGCCACCCAGGTGCGACACCGAGGACGACGACGAGCTATTCGGGACGGCCCCCGCGTTCCGGAACGGCAGCTTGAAGAAGCCCCAGACTTTGCCCTGATCAGAACTCGGCTTCTGCTCCACCACTGCCATCACAGCCCTTCACGACCATATAAATCCCAAGAAAACCAAGAAACCCAGAAAAAAATACTCTGTGCGTCCCCTTCCCTCCCTCTCCCTCTCTCTGCCTCCGTCGATCCAAAACAGGGACACCCACCAACCAAAGTTGAAACTTTCGAGCTACCCAATGCGAATGTTGCTATCTCCCTTCTGGGTCGATTCGTTCGACCAAGAAAAGCACTCCTACTCGAAGACCGGAAGGATTCAGCCCAAGAGGGTCGAAGCAGAAACGGGGGCAGAGGAGGAGGAAGACGGATCTGAGAGTGGGGATTGAGGCGGATTTAAGGACGTGGATTTCACATCCGACCGACCCGAAGCACTCCTCGCTTCCTCGCTCATGGTTTTACCAAGTTCATTTATCGTACTGTATGTGATTAGCGGGGGACAAGGTAAGGTTGTAGTAGGAGGAGTCACGGTCCCGGTTTGAAAACGACGTCGCTGCTGGGATCCACACGGTTTTGCTTCCTTTCGTCTTTTTCTACTCTTGATTGTTGAGGGGGATTCTCGCATTCAAAGTATATGCCCCCTGCGCTTTTGGTTTCAAAAGAGTTTGATTTTTCAATCGCCCGTTCAAAAGGTTGCACTTCGTTTCGGACGCGAGACTTTGAACCGGGAGCAGACCGTTTACGTGTCGTTTTGAGATTAGATGGATGGTACGATTCAGATTATCCGCACGTGTTCATGTTGATAGTAAGCCCAGGATCGAATTATATGCTCGAGTTTCCGCTCGAGACTTATCTCATGACGTGTACATAAGATGAATGGATAAGTTTTACACTAGAATTATACTAAATAGAGGGTATGAAAAGAACAATGCTAGAAAGTTTTGTGTTGATATAAGTACAGTAATATAGTAATGATATGATAGATCGTTTTCATTTTTATTAATAAAACGATAAGGAAGTGCAACCAACACTAACAATCCCATCTGGAAATTATCATGGGGATTTTACACTTATTAATAGAATATTATTCGGTTGGAAACGGTTCTTTCACTTAATTCGTGACCTAAAGATTCAAGGTTACGAATTTTATCACTGCAATTTTATAGAAATGCTAAAAGTCAATAAGTCTTTCTATACGAGATTATATCTCAGCGCAAGAGATTTAAACATTCGTTCGGAACACGGAACTCATGATTTAGTGAAAAGCGAGTGACCCATTTGACACGACATTTTACTATGTCAAATTTCACTTTTTGGATCGGTTCTACTCACATCTAAAAAAAAAATGGCCATCTTTGGAGTCCCGTCAGGAGGGACAAAACCAGGGGTGGTGGAAAATGAGGCCAACTTTTCCAGGGAGCCGTTGACGTGGGCGCGTTTGACTTTTCGGGACGGTCTGAAGTGGCGTAGGTTGATGTCGTTTTTGGTGGCGTGTGATTGGAGTTCCAATTTTTGTTATTTGTTTTATTGTTTTTGGGTGATGGGATGGAGTGGGATTAGTTGATTGTTCAATTGATTTGGTTTTTCAAATGAGGCGTGGTGTTAGATTTGAATGTGAACGCAAGAAAATCTGGTGATAGGGCGAGGAGACGTCACTATTTTCTTGAAGACATCTTTGACTCTTTTTGCCATTATCCCAAAAATATATATAGAAAAACGATAGAGAAGTTGCCTCGTTTTGGGGTTTCATAAGGACCACGAGCATTGCTCTATATGTGGTGTGTATTTTGGGGATTGGATTACCTTGATGAATTAGTATTTCTCTTAAAAAAATGGAAGCAAAAGTTGTAATTTGACACTATAAATATGATGATTTGAAGACTCTCGAGTCTCTGACCTCCCTATTGATTGAACATTTAAATATTAAACCACATATTTTGTCTAATAATTCAAAGCTTTTAGAGGAATTGGTATTTGAATAAGAGGTTTTGAGTTAGAATATTTTCGGATCTCTATTTGCCTCCTTAATTAAATATTTTCATGCTTAGTACCAGGCAAAAAGACCAGACTAAGAGTAAAAGGAAGTGATGAAATATTTAAATATTAAATCACGTATTCATCTAATAGCATAAACTTTTAAAACAGCTATATGCTTTGAAAAGCTAAGCGAAACATAATATGTTTTTATAAAACTTGTAAAGTGAAGTCTAGTTGACATGTATATGTAAGTGTTATTTCATACAATAAGATCCATCATGAATTAACTTTAGATGGGTCAATTGTTAGTGGTCTGCCCTAGGAATCAATTAAGGTTGATACTCTAATATTAGTTGTAGATTAGGTTGTGTCGGAAAATCGACCTTCACTATACTTAAATAGTCATAATGTCTTGTTAGAGACCGCTCATGACTTGTGGGCCAAAAAGGGTTTTCAGTACACTGCTAATGTTTAGTGAACCTACAAGATCGCACACAAAAGCGAACTGAGTTAATATTTTCTGTGCACCGGGATCTATTTAAAATAAGAAGTAGATTTTAATTTATTTTCCTATTCAACGTATCTACGCAGTCGTGTACGTTATGAGATAACGATTGAATGTACGATTGAAGGTAAACGGTTTGGTGGGCTCAAATCGCCTGGCCCACTTCTTTTAATTCCGCTGGATAATGAGGCTATATAAATAGATAGAAAATCATTCTCTGTCTAGGTTTTTTTTATAGAGTATCGAAAATCAAAAAGCGTTGAAGAAAAGGAACTTCAAGATCTTTAGCTAGCACTTGGATCGTTGGAAACTTCTGTTCGCGTGTATGGATACCAGTAGATGCGCAACACTTGGGGCGCTAATTCAGACACAATCAATTGTCAATTTACGTTCGATTTGCAAAAGATACGTATCGAACTTCTGTCTCGATTTCAATAAACGCATGGATCCTGTCTAGGGTTTTAGGGTTTCGGTTTACAAATATATTCCGCTACGTTTTAGCAACTGTGGAACCCTACGTCGATCCCTACATCAATCTAGTATGCAACCTAGCAGGGTCGAGAAAAATACTTCAAAATGAGGAAAGCACTTGAAAATTTGCCCAAATATTTGTATGTAAAGCTAACAATGGGATAGTTGAGTGCTAATGTTGTCATTGTTTGTATTGTTATTACAATTATTGTTGTCGTAATCATCATCTTAATAAATTAAAATTGTTGGGTTGACAACTGATTAACCAAACACTAGGAGCGTAGCTTCCTATTCTACTCTACCTTCACCTTCTCCTACTTTCTACTACCCTTTTAATAAATTAGAAACCATTTTTTCAATAGATTAAAGAAAAAGGCTATGCTCAATGTACATAGACTCACTGATGGGGGCACGAAGCATGTTGGGAATGATAAGTTATTGCCTATATATTTTGTCATCTCTATGTGTTTATTAAAAGATTATTCATGATACATCGTCTAACCTTAGAAAAGAATTATAGAAATAATTGTATGTATAAGTATTGTCAACATGCCAAAGGCCATCGGAACATTGGATCCGGAAATCAGGTTGATTAGACAAATGACCGGTTTGTAACTTTCAACATCTCTGGGGACTTAGTGCTTCAATTCATTAAGGTAGGACGAGCGGCATTTTTCATATACAAATGTACATTCAAGAAGTATATCTTGCTAGATTAGTCGTTTGATGTTGCAAAAGGTTCTCTTCTTAAGCAGCATGCAAAATGATGCTAATCGAATGTAGAGCCTCCTCTTTCTAACTTTTCGGCAAATTTTCCAAATCAATTAACAATATTATGGCTATAAAAACTTAGTAATACAATTTCCACAAATACAAAATCAATAATCTGTCAACTTCTTCATGCTTAGTTCCGGATAGAATTCCATGCAGAAATTGAGCGAGGCGAGCCCAAACAAGTCGGGCCTAAAACTTTGAGTCCTTTCAGCAAAAAAAAAAATCCTCAGCCCGTTTCACAATGATCCATGGATAACAAGACCAATATATCAGTGATCAAGAGGCTACATGGTTTTCAAGATGGCTGGCTTCGGTGTGAAAGAATTGATTGTCTTTCCCATGCTCGCAAGTTCGATTCACATGAACAAACTTCCGAATGGCTCGTGCTGCATTAAAAGTCCTACAATGGTCTCTGTGTGACTCATGACATTATGGGTTTAGGATCTAAGTGCTCCAAACTCTTTTGGGTGTGCGTGTGTTTTTTTTTTTTTCAGAAGGAAAATTTTCATTTCACATTAAAGAGAGGAACATAATTTCAAAATAAAGATGCAAATCCCACAAAATAAGTAAATCTAAAAGATAAATCAACTTGATATCGCATGTGGAGATTCGCTAATTCCACAAAGACGGATCCGTTATAGCATTAAAGCATAACTAGCGCCCAATCACCAAATCTCGCATCATCGTCAGTGATGAACACATGCTGAGATTTCCCTCTCCAGTAACTACGGCTTTGTCAAAAGGCGGTACATGCCTAGGTTTGGCATCTCTATCACCATCTCCATATAGGGACAACAACAACATCAACATGTTGGATGAGCACTGTTAACGCCGTGTAAATCCCATATCTATAACTAGATCGGAATAAAAGAGCATCCAAATATAGATTTAGCTCTAAATTGGAGACAGAATGTACAACAGAGATATTAGTTGATCATAAAATCACTTTCAGATAAGTCAATTGCTGGAGGCAGCAGCAGAGGAGCCTCAAAGGCGCAGCAGAGGAGCCTCAAAGGCTTGCGGAGTGCTCGATTAAATGGAATTGGCATTGGAACCAAAGTGAGCAAGCAGATTCGGACGAGCAAATTCTTTCAAGGTGCTGCTGCTTCGAACTTCTAGGCTTCAAGGACAAAACTCTCCATTTTCGTGAATGAAGTCGATCGCATCGTCCGCGAAATCAACAAAGAAGTCTTGAAGATGAGGAGATAGAGATGAAGGGAGAGGGAGAGGGAGAGGGAGAGGGAGGGAAAGAGTCTCTCTTAGGGATGTGCTACAGAATGTGGGCCGCAGAGGAAAAGAGAGAAATCCTAAGCGAGAGGGAGTTGTTTGCATAAGATGATAATGACCGTAAGGTGTGTTTGTTAGGGTGAAAAAAATTTATCACTAATTAATTTTATGAACTTTCACGCATTTAATTTACTGAAATGATCGGTTAACAAAAAAATTATTTACGATAAAAAAATATGTATATTTAAAATTAGGAAAAAGAATCCCCTGATATAAAGAAAGGAAATGATTTCCCATCATCAAGAAGTTTTTCTCGAAACACAAATATGCAATACACGACATGAGTTACTAGTATAACCAACATCAAATTATACTGCAAAGAGTACCTACTTTCTGAATGAATGGACTTCACTCATCCAGTTGAGCGAACAACAGTAACATCAGAAAGCTCACAATCGATTTGTCTGAATTGAACAGTTCAAAATGTCTTTCCTCTCTTAAAGTTAAAGCCCAAAAGAAAAAGAACCCACAAAACCATCAAGACCAACCCTTAGGAGATTTCACCATGTATATATATATATATAGACACATATCGATGTATAGGTGTATATTTACCGTATACATACCCGTACATGTATCCAATCAATACGGACCCCAATTGCTCAAGAACATGACGGTCCGAAGCGACTCCTCGGCTCGCTTGTACGCCTCGCCGTCGCACGTCGAGGCCTTGGCCGCCGGCGAGTCCAGGGCACCGGAGAATCGCCTCGCCTGCTTCGAGTCCCTCAGCGACTTCATCCCCGACGAGGACTGGTCCCTGACCCCCTGCACCAGCCGGCCCGCCGCCTGGTACACGGCCCTCCCCATGAACCTCAGGCTCATCCAAAAAACCGCAGCAAACCAACGATGAGACAGACTACGCTTCGTGAGCTGTTGCACAGAGCTTCAAAGATAACAGTAGCTAACGAAACGCCGTGCCTAGACACATATACAGCGAGAGAGAGAGAGGGGAAATGGATGCGAAAGCTAATCTAGAAACTACTGGCGGCGAACGATGGAAAGGTAGGTGGTGCAGCGGTATGGCGATATCCTGTGCGCCAGGGCCACGTGGCCATTACGTGGCGGCGGCGATTTTGTAGATATTTTCGAAGGATAAGGACGAGTTCAATTTGGAAAAAATTGATACGGTGATGAAGGAAATGACACGCGATTTGCAGATGGCTGCTTCTTGAAGGTCCAAGAAGGGGACGTGTTCATCTAGCCGTACAGTTAAAACATATAAAAAAGAAAAGATGGCTTCTGCACCACTGATTCATCCAAGAGAACCATATCAACTTGCTTTAACCGGCGCCCTTGGAAAAATTAGGGTTTGAAAACTCTTACTTCAAATTTCCCACCAAGTGAGATTCTTTGGATATGAAAAAAAAGGAAAAGAACAACATGGGGAAACATATACTACCGGGTTGGATTTGCTTGCGAGCAAGCAAATTACACCGAGCGGGATTTGAATAAACGGTAATTTTTCATGATTATACACGAGGAAAAAGCCTGAAGAAAAAAATTATCACATCTCGATAATTATAAGAAGGAAATAGGATGGCAAATCTTCTCATATTATCGGATTAATATCGTTGTTCGGGTCATTTCATGCCGTGATCAAAATATTTCGATACGAAAGATTGTCAATTGTTTCTTTTAAATATTGCACGCGTGCAAAAGCAATGATTTTTCTAGAGCACATTAGTATCCGGTTGCTTATCATAAGCAATATTAGAATTTCGTTCGTCAAGAGTAGGCCCAAAATGATTACTACCCATTTTGTAGCGTGTGAAAGTAAAGCCATTGAGTGTGCTAATAAAGCCCAATGGCCTCCCAACTTTCTTGGACTTGTGAAGTAAAGGAGCCCTTTCGTTCCTTGGCTCTTTTGCTCTCGCATATTATTAAACCACACCATTGTTAAAATAGAATACAAAAAATTCAAGTCGTATAGAAATTTATACTTACCAAAATCGTTTTATTTGCCAAGAAATTTCCCTTTTATTGTTCTGGCTAGCCAAAAGGAGATGCAATTTTTCTCTGTCACTTTGATTGGTTCATATACATCGATAATCCCGAAAAGCAAATTCTTTAAATTATCTCGTGTCATATCGAGACTTAGCATATTTTAGATTCCTAATAGATCTTTGATCCCCACCACGCTCCAATAGTCACCGGCCTCCGCCACCATCTTATGGGCAGCCTCCACCATCCTTGCCGAAACACCCTTCACCATCTCACCGGCATCCATAACCACCTCCCCATTACCGCCCTTGCCTTCTCCATGACATCGACCCCCACCACCAACATGTTCTCCACCATACAAGCAGCCTCCGTAATGGCACCCTCCGTCCTCCGTCCTATCGACCGCCACTTCCATCCTATCAGCCCCCACCTCCAACCTGTCGACCACCACCATCACCTGCATCCTATCAACCATATTGAACTAATCGAAAATTGGATGCCTCGATTATTATTCAACTTCGGCGATAACCTTTCTTTTAATTTTCGCAGATTTAATTAGTTCATTAATATGCAAAGGAGTAAAATACACAAATAGACTTCTTTAAATAGTAATAGTTCAGTCCACACGTGTATTGCTTTAGATCTAGCATCTAGAGTAGCCCAAAACCACGTGAAATCTGCTCGCACAAATCGTTCTAGATGCAATAAAAAAAGATAATTAGAGAATATTTTAAGCTTGATGGCGAAATCGAAATGCAATAGTCTCACAATCCAAAAGCAATTATCTAATCCATGACGATCGCATATTGGCCGGTCAACTCATACACACAGGCAAGCTTCGTGCGGCGACTCAACCCACAAGCAAGCCCTAGATTTCGACCAAGTCATCACCCCTATTGAGTTTGGATTAAGCTTTTCTTGAATTAATTATTTCAATATTCCTTAGTGGGTAATCCCCTGTTAAATTACATAAATTAATCTGATCAGTAGCTTTCTGAATGTGGTGGGCATTTGATATTAGTCGGACGAACCGGGGCTGTCTCCATTACTTCGTGCATGGAGACATAGACCATAGATTATGGTATACTTTAGATTAACTATATGATCATGTCGCGTGGCTATCAAGTGTGCTTATGTTATACTCTCTTTTTAGAACATGATATAAGACAAGATCACAATAAAGAACAATTTAAGGGCAAATGAGACAAGACGAAGCCCTCAAAGCAATCTAAGAGATTTTCTAGGTTTTGGTCAAAGATAATCTGCCTTGTCATTTCCTAAAAAACAACCTAAGTGAATTAAAAAATCTCAGGTAAATTAAATTAAATTAGTGTTTGACCGCAAAGTTTGTCCCGCAAAACTAGATGAGACACGTATGAGGATTTCTAAGCCAATGAAGAGTGCTTCACGTGAAATTTTCTTATCAAATGATGTTGCATGGCCCTTGATCGCTCATCTTACTGCGATTACGAGGGAAATGTAGAAATTTCTGGCCCTTGCCCGTGATTAATTACTATATTTTTCTTTTGGATAACGCCATGATTGGTCATCGGGTTTCTAAAATTTGCTTCTGTGGTCCAGAACATAGCGAGGGGTCATTACGAGCTTAGGTTAGGGTTTATACTTTAATTGATGACCATCGTGTCGATTTATGCACCCCACTTTGTACATTAAAGTTGAAGAGCTTGAATCATCAGCCATATCTTCATCCACCGACTCAAATCTTCATATGAATCGGTCATCGCACCTATAGTAGAGGTGTGTGAAATCTTACGTGCAGACATTTTAGGTTCCTGACTTGTCTCGCCGTGTTAAAAATATAGTTCGCGATATTCTGTCCGACGTACTCGTGAGGAGAGTGTTGAATGGGCATAGTAAAAGTAGATGATGGAGTTTCAAATGCCCAACTGGAAGAGATGGTGGTTGACAAGGAGATGTTGGCTAATTGACATGAGAATTTCCCCTCGAATTTGTGTTGCTAGGATGAAGCTGCACAGGGGTTACTGCAGATAGTCCACGCCAAGATGAAAGCTATATAATCATTGGTTCAATCATTGTTGCGCAAAGTCAATGAAATTGAGTTCTTCGATTCTTGCTTGACAGCAGATCATCATCAACGTGTGGTCGAGAGAGAGAGAGAGGGGTTTTAAGGCCAAGGGTTTGTAGAAAAAGATCTAAGCTAGTATCTTTGATTTTCAATCCAACGACTTTTTGCTATGCACACACAGTTTGTTAGTTGATAAGGAAGCAAATTCATTCAACAAGAAGACAATAATGAAGTACTACTTCTTCTACAAGCTTTTATGCTAACATCATCACGTCTCTCTCGCACGCGCAAGCAGGCAATGATAGTGTTCATCACAATGGGAAGATTGGAGCTGGGCATGGAGTTAGCTTCGACCCTGATGAGCGCAACATTTTCCTCCACCCTTGCTTGGAGGAAATTTCCTTTAACTATGCCTCTAATTGGTGGATTGCAAGTCATAAATATCGTCCACGTATAAACTATTGATATTGCAGGAAAAGGCTGAAGTTGGCCGAGTCAAAGATTAAAGCCCAAAGGGCTAATCCTCAAGTTATCGCCACGTCTGGAGCGATTATGATAGCCAACGAGATTGTTCCATCTAGCTATCTCGCCCGATCTTGGTCCATAAGAGACCCTCCCGGGGAAAATTGTCCAATCTAATTTAGATTATATTATACGGATGTGAGTTCAATTCTAAACTTTCCAAATTTGATAATTTAACCTTAAATAGTCGCATGAAATCTCAATATAGCCCTACCGATCAATATCACGCTTTGCCTATCCGACAAGTCGGTCCAGCTGATCATTACAGGCCATCAAAACAAACCGTATGTATGATACCGCTCCCTTCATTTATTAAACATGCTTCTTGGATAAGCCTTTTTAGTCAAGAAGATATACCACAAACGTTCCTATTTTGCGGCCAGCACGGAGATCGATCAATTATTGCCCACCTTGAATTAAGTGCTCACGGCAACGGCGTCAATGAAATTTTCTTCAGAGACCAAACTTTTTTGACCATCCGTACACCCGATGAAATCCCAAAATTGCCCCTTGCATCGTTCAAGTCGAAATTATATAATATGCTTGAAAATATCTACTTTGATGATGTAATTTTGTGTTGAATTAATGCATTCCCGATAATCGGGGATGGTGATCGGTGTCATTTCATTGTTTTGCTCTTGCCGATGCGTCATCTTGTCCGCATTGTTAAGTTTGTGTCCCTAGCTGACCAAAAAAAAAAAGTGTTTGTGTCCCTCGCTTAAAACAATTTCATCAACTATACGAAAAAAAAATAAATTGATATTATAGAAATTAAATCAAGCCAAATCGAAATCTCGAAACGACGTGTTCAATTAAATCTAAAATCAGTCGTGTTTAACTTCACACCAAACTCCTTTTCGTGCGGATTCAGTGCATGTATTGATTTGTCGGGTTTCGACGAGTCCACGTGAAAGCTACGTAAGATCAATCGACAGGACGACGATAGAGATGGGTCGAATTTCGTGCACACGGTATAATATTGATTAACGCGCGATGCTCTCTGGCATAAATATGATTTGTATTCAGATTATGTAAATCGGAATCCCATCTTATTCAACGGTACAATCTTAAATCGGTTAATATGATTCGCGTGCAATTGAGAATTTAAAGTAACACGAGATTGGCATTAAGATCATGTAAATCCATATCATTGTACTATTTTTCGTGTCAATTTTCAAGAATATGTAGTTGTTTTCTTCCTTGAAGGTTGGGGTGGTGGGGGGTTACGTGGCCCTATCATTGCTCGGTGGACAGCTAACGCGAATGCCAAGAGCCAGGACAGGTCAGATCGCCACCTCTCCCCGTCGCCGGAAATTGATGGATGGCCCAGGAGAGAGAAACTAGGCGAAGCCCTAGAGAGAGAAAGGGACCAGACTGAAGTTAGCAACGGTGGCGTTTGTTGCTGCAGGGAATCGGAGAGGGACACGTCGCCACCGTCTCGCGAAGAGGACGGCACCGAATCCTTTGACTTTTTGCCTCCCCCAGCTCCTCCTCCTCCTCCTCCTCCTCCGTCTTCCACACGGGTTTCTGCTTCGCCACTATATATACGCGTACATCTTCACACGCAGCTCTTCGTCTTCACCGCACGCACCCTCCCTCTCCCTCTCTCTCTCTCTCTCTCTCTCTCTCTCCTCCTCCTCCTCCTCCTCTCTGTCTGAACGATCGACGGCTGCGTACGAGAAGGGCGGTGCGCCGGAGCTTGTGAGCTTGTCCTGAAAAAGAATGGGGAGGACGCCGTGCTGCGACAAGAACGGGCTGAAGAGAGGCCCGTGGACGCCGGAGGAGGACCAGAAGCTGGTCGACTACATCAAGAGGCACGGCTACGGTAACTGGAGGACCCTTCCCAAGAATGCAGGTACTTAATTATCAAGGACCATAACGCTCCTCAAAAGTTTGCGTCTCTCTCTGTTGCATGTGACCTTCTTGTTTCAAGGTTTAGGGTAGTTTTTAACTGGTTTTTGCTTTTAGGGTTCTTGTTTAGGGTCATCGTTCTGAGTTCTTGGTGTTGTTTGTGTTAGGGTTGCAGAGGTGCGGGAAGAGCTGCCGCTTGCGTTGGACCAACTATCTGAGGCCCGATATCAAGAGGGGACGGTTCTCGTCCGAAGAGGAAGAGATCATCATTCATCTCCACAGCTTGTTGGGCAACAAGTGAGTGGTCCCTTTTGCTTTGCATGACGCATGAGTTGTTTTCTCTTCACGTGGTGCGCGTATCTAAAATGAATTACACCGTTCAAGAGACAGAATGCTCTCGCTCATCGTCTTCTTTTGTGGCCGCCAGGTGGTCCGCCATCGCCGCCCGCTTGCCCGGAAGGACCGACAACGAAATCAAGAACTTCTGGAACACCCACATACGGAAGAGGCTTCTTCGGATGGGAATCGATCCGGTGACTCACAGCCCTCGCCTCGACCTTCTCGACCTCTCCTCGATCCTAAGCTCTTCTCTCTACAGCTCATCCCAGATGAGCTTTTCGAGATTAGTCGGAGTCCAGCCGTATGTTAACCCGGAATTCCTAACGCTTGCAACCTCGCTCCTGTCATCTCAACATCAACGTCACAATTATCTTCCGCAAGCCCAGCAAGATATTAACCAAAGCCAATGCCAAGCACTGCCTGAAAACTACCAAATGCAAACTCCAGTTCAAGAAGTCCCGGCGAGCACTCACTGTGTTTCATTTTCCGACGAAGCTACTAGACTTCTTCAGTCCAATCTAGAGCAACAATTTCCGTCCAATTTCGCCGGCTCGAGCTCCCAAAGTTCTCAAGTCATTGATTGGAAGGATAATGGGCTGTCCTCAAACTTTACGGATGATTATGCTCTGATCCCACATAATTATGAGGACCTTTATGTTCTTGATCCAGCCATATCGAATTCCTCGGCTATATCAACGCCTTCATCGAGCCCGGCGCCAATGAATTCGAACTCAACGGGCATCAATGGTTGCGGCACTGAAGACGAAAGTTATAGCAGCAACATGATGTTAACATATGATGTACCGGATATTTTAGTAGACTGTAATGAGTCCCAGTTAATGGGAAGCTACCAATTTTTCGGGTCTTGGAGTCGATGTTGATAACTATAGAGCTTTCTTGTATCAAACTTCTAGTGACTTCAATAACATTATTACCAGGAAGCAAGATCATCTCTGCTCTTTTCAATAAAAAGTCTTTAATTACTATCCGTAGGTTTCTCTTTTGTCTTTGTGCTTCATCTTCAATTCATTCAACTACTTGTTAAGAGGATGAGAATCTTCAACCCAGCCGACATGCAAAACTGGTCAAAATAGATGGCAAGTTAAAAATTTTAAATCTTCTATGGGAGCTCAAGTCAATTAAAGCTGCACAAGCTCCACAGTTTTGTATATTTCAACCAATCTCGTACTAAATTTTCTGTCACCTGGATCCTGTGCAAGATCTTCCCCAAGACATGCACATCAGCGCCACAGCAGATATCAACTCTTGAGTTCATGTCAAGGCTCATATAGCAACTGCGGCACGTAACTGGAGAACGAAATATCAAATTTATTTTTAAGATATGATGTCCGTACTCATGAGGTTATACTAATGATAGCATAATTTATCAACATAATCGGCTGCTTATCCTGCTTAATATAATATCCATAGACAAATGAGGTTTTCACACACTAATTCTCACATGCACGCTCTGTATTCCCTCTTTCGTATGATTTTCATATCGACCTGCTTGTTTTCAAGCTTTAAGAATTAATCTTAGTAACCTTCCTATATTTGAGAATCGTAAGAGTGCTTAAAGAAATTCGTTACTGATAACTTTTCTAACTGGTTATTGGGTGTTTTGTTTATTTTTCCATCAGATTATGACCTTCACTTTAAGTTTTAGATGAAATTGGTTGTCGAACGTCTTAAAATTTATCTTTCCAAAGAAATTGTCGATCTGAAAATTATGAAAAATTAAACTTAAGTTCACATCAGAACTTTGCGTAATTGACTTTAACAAATTTTTTTATTTTATTTTTGATGCATGGGAGAGTCAAAACTGACATTCTAATCGCTTCAAAGCCAAATCTAGCATAATTCAAAATCCACTCGCTAAGCTTCGAAAATCGCTAATCTACTAAATGTATTCGCAGAGTAATACTAGATCTACTAAATGTATACTGAGACTGGTATACTGAATGAGGCGGCAGCATCTGTGGATATATTCCTTCTTCAAGAAGATTAATAGACTCGAGAAAGATTGAACCTCTTCAATCTCATCAGTCTACTTTCCCTCGCGCTTATCTCCAAAACATGAAGCAAACATGGCGCATACTGGGAAATGATCGACAAAGTGGCCGTCATCGCCGTCGGGCTGAGACCTTAGCCAATCCTCGAGGATGTTGAGGACCCCAAGCGCATGGGTGAAGGAATTCGACTGTGAAAATGGTGAATTCACTAGAAAAACTCCCAACTTTAGGTCAAGTCCAAAATCTGCCTCGAACTTTTTTTTATCTCAGAAAAATTCCCAAACTTTAGGTTTAGTCTCAAATCTGTCATGAACCTTTTTTTTGTCTTGGAAAAAAAACTCAAACTTCAAATTTAGTTCTAAATCTGTCATGAGTTTTGTTTTGTGTAAAAAAAATCAGCAAATTTCAATTTATTTTCAAAAATATACCTCCGTGATCCAGTCCCAACTAGACGTTATACTTTCATGTCGATAACAAATCCACATTAGCAAAGTAATGGGGCGATATATACAGATCGACGTTGCATTTTCTCTTCGATGACAAATCTAACCCAATAAAGTTGTTGACATTCTCAAAAAAAAAATCATTCTAAGATATGAAAGTTAGAGACGATAACAAATCCACCTCAAAATTTTTTTTAATTTTAAAAAAAAACCTAACTTTCAGGTTCAGTCCAAATTTGCTCCAAACTTAAAGTTTGGGGTTTTTTCCGAGACAAAAAAATGTTCAAAGCAGATTTGGGACTAGACCTAAAGTTTAGGGTTTTTTTAAGATAAAAAAAGTTCGGGACAGATTTGAGATTTGATCTAAAGTTGGGGTTTTTTTAGGGAATTAGGCCAATTATAAAAGCCTTTTGACGTCGCAGGTGGTAGCGCTCGCTGGGACAGGGGGCGTGACCACTCGTGACCTCTGCTCACTCACTGAGGAGTGAGACCCTCCGTACCTTTCTGTCGATAGAGAGTATAAATCGCACTCCACTAGAGCTGGGGAGGGCGGTCCGCAAAGACGACGGATTGGTGGTGGGCAGGAGCAGAGCGTGGCCGATCGGCAACACAAGCAAGGGCATCATTTCGTAAGCCAGAGTCGGTCGAGTTTGATTACATGCAACATTTTTTACTCTCGGATGAATTTCGGGCCGAGTAAAGAGAAGCAATAAGCAACGGATCAAGACTGAAGAAGAAGTCACGAGAAATCAAAGCTAGTTTCGAGAGCCCCGACGGCGGAGACTCGAGGAAAGCTCCGGCGACACAGGCCGGACCAGGTGGAGACGACACCTGTCCCCGCGGCCACGTGTACGGTGATCCGTCCCCCGCCGTGCCGATAACGCGGGAAACTTTTGAGGCATCGGGACAGGAGCGCCACGTGTCGAGGCACCAGCTGTCGTGTGGGGGGACCACCGAGGAAAGGCGTGCTTGCTTTATTGAAAATCTCGGCGGGGTTCTTGCCCTGCGCATCTCTTTCGTTGCCGGTGTGTGCCATTATTAATGGCTTCCATCGTCGAGACCAAGATCGAGAGCCCTCTTCTCATCCATTACGTCGCGGTCGGTACACGTGGACGGTTGTGGTCCCACCTCTGGGTGCTTTGGGTGACCGGTTGGCCAAGTAGCGTTAGGGTTTTCCCCGTCCGGATGGAGATGAGCCACTTTGACTAGCAATTTGTCCGAACGTAGTTGATTATTAATAGTTGGATTTTAACGCATTACGCGAAGTCGCATTCATATATATGCAATTTCAGGGCTCTTTGTCGATAAATTTAATGTTATATCATGTGACCCAAAATCGTAAATATACAAGCTCAATTATTTACATGTCAATTTCAGTGCTGTACGCACGGCTTATATAATAGCCAAATCAAAAACGTTGGATAGATCGTGAGATATGTGATATTCACTTGAGACCCGTAAAGTCAAACAACTCGATTAAAATACTCAAATGAACAAAGTTGAAAATTAAAAACCGGCACTTGTGGTCAGAATTTCAATGTGGGGGGGCGGTTTTAATTGAGAAAAATGAAAATGTTCTCCCTCACATAAAGTTTGATGGGGCGTTTGAGATCTGAAGTATGTGAACTCCGTACTAGCGCGCAAAAATAGCTGAAAGTCAAGATGTGTAAGGAAGTAAGACTCATTTTGGTGAAAAGGGTTATCGATCAGGATGATAAATCTCAAGATTGAGAGCACCCGTCAGCACCAAAGTCTCAAATGGGAGTGAGAAAAGACTTTAATTATGATCAACTTTTGCAATTCCACTTAGAATTTGACCTAAATGGATTTAACTTTAGATTTTCAAAGGCTTATGTAGACGGTTCATCTCATGATGAGCAGCCGATGCTAACATATGACCAACGAAATGAAGAGCAAGTAACAATAAAATGGTGATTGGTCAAAATCCCAAAAATTCTCAAAATACCTGAAACACTAAGATAACCGAAGTTTCAAGAAGCATTCATTGTCATTGCCGGTTTATATCAGAACTCCGTCGGGTGCTTTGAAGTTTATCTACTTGTTTAAATACTCAATTACAACCGTCCTAGCACATTTTTTCACCCTAAATCCTGAAAATAACATCGCTAAAATTCATCTCACACTGAGTTCTCAGAACCCTATTACGCGGTCTTCGAGCAAGTTTTCATGGCTCTTTCATGTCTTGTCTGAGCTTGCGAATTTGCCTTCACGACTTTAACAATCTTCAAGATGTCTCCCGCTCCAAATTTATGACCATTTTAACGAAGTGTATGTTCCAATACTAGATCGTTTTAAAGCGAGAACATGTCTTAAGATCAACCGACAAAAAGAGAAAAGTATGTGATGTGTCAGCATCAAGATCCCAAGCTGTTAGTTTCCATGGCCTGTGTACACAAGGTCCATACAAATCCAAAATGGATCGTATAGGATATTCCTCTCCAATCATTACACAAGAGTTTATAAGATTGCATCAAACGTAAGGTACTCTAGACCCAATGTAGAATGCTAAGTTTAGGATCATTATGCAAGCTTTGTGACAACTGCCTGATATGTACTTCCTGACTCAAAGGCGAAACCCACCATGAAACTCGATGTCCTAAGTTTGATTATGTTTCTCATTGGGTTCGACGATCTTTTAGGTTAGTCCACAAGGAAGTCATTCCTTTCGAATTCCTTAAATTTTCTTGTGGGTTGGGAAAAAAAGTTGATATCCCCCGTGTTTTAGGAATTAAACTCGCTTACAAGAATGGTTGAGCCGTTGAGATTAGAAGATTAGCAATCATTTTCACCAAATTTGGCAATTTAGTAGAGGATGAAATTGGTCCCTTTAGTCAACTCTCTCCATGTTCAAGCGAACCGAAGTACCACAAATTTCCTCAAAGATTGCCAAAAGTGTAACTTTATCTCTGTCTATTTTTCCTGCTCCGACGAAGTTCTTGACTTCTTATAGGCCCTCTAAGGTCAAATCTTCTTGCACGTAATCTACGCATCACTTTGCCGTCATTTTGAGTTGTTACTAATTGTTATTGTTTACTAAAAATCGGTATAATTGTAATTTTTACATGGACTTGTTCAGGCCTCTTAACATATTTTCAAAGTAACATATAGTCTATCAAGGTACGGACATGATTTATTATATTTTGAAATTATTGATTTTACTTACCAACAAGATTGGTTAATTCTTATTATGTTTCTGAATAAAATTGAGATCGACGTATAAAATTAGCTTATAATGGATCTTAACAGTATAATTATGGCCAAAAAAAAAATCTCGCAGCTCATATCTAAGCCACATGAATGGAGTACGACTAACAATATTTTGAAAAGCGGACTTGATCAAAAGTTAAACCAATTCAATTAGGTGCCGATCCAACCTGTTGTGCATTTTTTGTGCCGATTCTACCGTTTTTCTATTGACGCAAAGCTAGTTTAACCCAATATCGGATGAGGAGTTCGACACGTGATATAATTTAAAGATACTTATTCGAATCTCCTCATTATAAATGACCGGGATAGTTGAATTATAACATAAGATTTTGAGTATTCTTTGACACGGTAATAATAATGTGATATAGCTGAAATGACAATTACAGTAAACCCTATAGTGACAAAAGCAAAGTTAGCATCAAGAAAACATTGTCAGAACAGATCGACTTATACGCAATTTGAACAAACCCTAGAATAATTAGAAAGAAACCCTCGCTCTGCTTGGCGTCATGGCATTATGAGCACGAGGAAAACATGCCCCGCGAAGACGTCGACAATGGAGGTTGCAAAACCATTACGACCTGGCCTTTGACCACCGCCCGACACCGCCGGAAAGCGACAAAGCCTCGCTTTCCGTCTCGACCGGCCAAGGAAAAAGAAGGAAAGGGTCTCGTTGACCTCCATGTTTCGTTTGTTTTTTTTTTTCGTTTGCTGTGTCGGCTTTGAGATTGACGTCACTCTCGACATTTTCCAAAGGAAAATCGTGCACAAGAGATCCAAGCGAAGAGGGCCCTCCTCGTGATGATGGTGGCTGACGGCTTGATTGGCTGCAAAACGTGGGATATGTAACTTCTTAGATTGGGTTTAGAGAAGCTTTTTTAAGCTTTGGGTCATTAAAAAAGACGGCCACTTTCTGATTTTTACGTTGCACCTGTAGGGGGCAAGCATGTGTTCTTGGCTTTTTTGGGGGTATGAAAAGTATAGGGAACTACTAAAAAGGTGTTGGTGAGATGGCTTCTAGATGATTGAATTGATTATTGTCCCTGTACTATATGATATAAGCATATAATCACTTGCCATGGTGAGCAAACATTCTCAACGATTTTCAATAACCTTATGTTGTGGTTTAAATTTTTGCTTATGGACCATCTGAATTTAGCACCTCTGATGAGAAGAATATGTTCGGTTCAAAAATTTATTTCACTTGCCCAACCACAATTTCGTAGTGTCATTTGTCAACGTACTCAAAATCATACGTAAGAGTAAAAAAAAAAAAGTAATCGCGGACGTATGCAGCGGTGTGCATGAAAACTAGTACATTTCATGTGTGTACGCAATGTGAAATACTTTTAACTCTTACGATGGCATATACCAATTTTCCATCCAAACTTGTCAAGCGATTTTAAGTTCTGGGACAGATTGAGACATTGCAGTATGTAGAGGGGAAAGTGAGAAAATTAAGAATAGTTGGGGGCAAAGTGAGACTACTCTCAAGCTACACGGAGAGAACTGTAATTTCCCACGTGTATTTTGGCATTGGTAATACTGTCCAAGCACTTGTGCAATTTTCCCTTATAGTTTTTGTTGTAAACATAATGCAGAAGTTAACGGATCTTGCAATTCAAGATCGACACAAGAGAACGAAATTAATAGAGAAATTAAGGGAGAACAATAAAGAACATCAGAGATTTATGTGGTTCAATCCGAATCGATACTTACTCCACGAGAAGAGCCAGCCACCGAGAAATCCAATATGAATTTGGAGAGCACAAGTTTTACAATCGCTCATATGTTTTCCAACCCTAAATTACACTCAAAGCAAACCCATTAATGTCTTTTTTTTTTTGGTAAGGAAAAGCAAACCCATTAATGTCATTTCACGATCTTTCAAAAAAAAAAAACTCACTCAGAAAATCATAGAGAAAACAGCCTAAAATTCCTCATATTTGCTCTAGTGTTTGATAACAGAGTAGAACCTATTTTGTGTGTGTGTGAGTGTAATATTTGTGTCCAAAATAGGAAACCATTCAAACTAGGGAATCTATTTTGAATGGATTTCCTTTACCGGCTCAAACTCGAATTTATTCTCCATAGTTATGATATTATTGGGGGGGGGGGGGAATCTTCGATATTTAGTCAATGTTTAAAACAAGTATACGTGATTGATGTGTATCTGACTGAACATGTGAAACAACATGTTAGGGTTTATCGATGTATGTGTCACATCCAAGAAAATCATGTCTTTGGTTATGCACATTAGTCATAGCCGTATTATTTGGAAAATGGCCCGAACAAATAGGAAAAATGGATGATCAACTTTAGATGATAAGGTCCACTGCAAAGGGGCAAAGAAATGAAATATAGGCCAAATTTATAACATGACGTATCTTAGGTACTATACTCTGAAATTTTGCATCACTTATGTTACTCCAAACGATGTACTCCTGTCAATGATAGTTATGGTCAAATCTCTTATTTGCTTTTGCCTCATTTAACTTTTTCAATGGTGCTCTAAGTGAGACATTACTAAATATAATTTGCACATGGACTCGTCTTCTTGTGCGATGTGCATAAAAATTGCACGAGATTTTGAGTCTCGCGTGTCTACCATGACGAATCAAATGATTTTTTTTACTCGATTAAATCTTTTACGTCAAAACTAGTTGTAATTATCAAGTGTGCTAAATTTATTAATGGCTAAAAATATTAAATTTTTAGCATTTATTAAAGTTATCAAAACACGCACCACATTCTTGGCAAGAAAAACGAAAGTTCAGCTAATATCTTCGCCGTCCTATCTCTAACTCACCTTACTCTCAAATTTTTGTTTTGCCTCTTACAGAGTTTGGGAGTCGAACCCTATACCTATAATACTAGCGTCCCCACCCCCTAATCCCTTTACCAACATGGACGCATGACTATTGGCTCTTTAGAGTGATTTAACAAGATTCCCCCCTTTACCAACAAGTGGGAATCTTAGATATTTAGTCAATGTTTAAAACAGGTACATGTGATCGATGTGTATTTGACTGAACATGGGAAACATCATGTTAGAATTTATCGATGTGTGTGTCACATCCAAGAAATTCATGTCTTTGATTCTGCGCATCAGTCATAGCTGTATTATTTGGAAAATGGCATGAGCAAATAGAAAAAACGGATGATCAACTTTAGATGATAAGGTCCACTACAAAGGGGCAAAGAAATGAAATATAGGCCAAATTTATAACATGGTGTATCTTAGGTACTATACTCTGAAATTTTGCATCACTTCTGTTACTCCAAATAATGCCGTTGGAGTCTCTGTCAATGATAGTTATGGTCAAATCTCTTATTTGCTTTTGCCTCATTTAACTTTTTTAGTGGTGCTCGAAGTGAGAAATTACTGAATATACTTCGCACATGGACTCGTCTTCTCGTGCATAAAAATCGCACGAGATTTTGAGTCTCGCGTGTCTACCATGACGAATCAAATGATTTTTTTTACTCGATTAAATCTTCTACGTCAAAACTAGTTGTGGTTATCAAGTGTGCTACATTTTTTTTTTGGTAAGAATGTGTGCTACATTTATTAATGGCTAAAAATATAAATTTTTAGCATTTATTAAAGTTATCAAAACACGCACCACATTCTTGGCAAGAAAAACGAAAGTTTAGCTAATATCTTCACCGTCCTATCTCTAACTCACCTTACTCTCAAACTTTTGCTTTGCTTCTTGCAAAGTTTAGGAGTCAAATCTCGCACCTATGATACTAGCGTTCCCACTCCCTAATCCCTTTACCAACAGGGCCACATGCCTATTGGCTCTTTAGAGTGATTTAAAAAGATTCCCCCTTTACCAACAGGTGGGAATCTTCGATATTTAGTAAATGTTTAAAACAGGTACATGTGATCGATGTGTATTTGACTGAAGATGGGAAACAGCATGTAAGGATTTATCAATGTGTGTGTCACATCCAAGAAAATCATGTCCTTGGTTCTGCACATTAGTCATAGCCGTATTATTTGGAAAATGGCCTGACCAAATAGGAAAAATGGATGATCAACTTTAGATGATAAGGTCCACTTCAAAGGGGCAAAGAAATGAAATATAGGCCAAATTTATAACATGGTGTATCTTAGGTACTATACTCTGAAATTTTGCATCACTTCTGTTACTCCAAATAATGCAGTTGGAGTCTCTGTCAATGATAGTTACGGTCAAATATCTTATTTGCTTTTGTCTCATTTAACTTTTTCAGTGGTGCTCGAAGTGAGAAATTACTGAATATACTTCGCACATGGACTCATCTTCTTGTGCATAAAAATCGCATGAGATTTTGAGTCTCGCATGTCTACCATGACGAATCAAATGATTTTTTTTGCTCGATTAAATCTTTTACGTCAAAACTAGTTGTGGTTATCAAGTGTGCTAAATTTATTAATGGCTAAAAATATAAATTTTTAGCATTTATTAAAGTTATCAAAACACGCGCCACATTCTTGGCAAGAAAAAACAAAAGTTTAGCTAATATCTTCACCGTCCTATCTCTAATTCACCTTACTCTCAAACTTTTGCTGTGCCTCTTAAAGAGTGTAGGAGTCGAACCCTGTACTTGTGATACTAACGTCTCCACCCCCAACTCCTTTACCAACAGGGCCCAATTGCTATTGGCTCTTTGGAGTGATTTAACGAGAGAGAAATTTATAGCTGCGGGTCCGAAAATCAAATGGGGTTAGAAAGAAGCCTAAAAAGCCCAAAGTTTTTTTAGCTGGGCCTTGGAAGGGGCTACAATAGCCCATTCTCTGCATGATCCAAACGAGTCCGCATGCTAAACTGACTAATTATTCATAAAGCTTTCTAGCCAGCAAATTTAACAAGATTTTAACTTGAATTCACATGCTAAAGAAACATAATTTGTACATCTGAATAGCTCGTACCAACACTAACGGAGACGAATGGCTGCTTTCGAGCGTGAAAATATGACTTGGGAGAATGTAAACGACCTACTCAGTTCGTGATAAAACGTGCAAAGAACCTGTGAAACTTGCATAATCAATATGGCCTTGTAGCTTTCACAATGGGTATGTAGATTTCTGATAATTTCAAATTGGCAAGTCTAGGGTAAGTTTTTGGATTTGTGGCCATACCCATCCTATACCCAAATATCCTATACTAGATACCATTCAGCTTCGATTTTGTGCTCCTCAATCTAACTTGGCTCTCTGAAACTTTTCCTATTGTCTTGCTTTCTTTGATTTGGTCGATAAGAGAAATTTTCATTGAATTAGGCAATGGAAGAAGAGTGCAACCCTATTACATCGCTCTCCTTCCTTGGTAGATCCACAATATTGGCAAAACCATATTTTACTTTCCTTATTCACCTGAATTCTTTGGAACAGACTCCCTAATAGCTTCGGATCTCATTTTTCTTACCTAAACTGGCCATACGATTCGTATCGATTAGGGTCTCGCGACCCTAGCGACGCCTTATTAGGGTCGGGCAGCGCCCGCCAGTTTTTTTTATTTTCTCTCTCCCTCTCTTTCATGGCATTTGTGCTCGAGCGGAGGCGGCGGTAGCAACAAGGTGGTCACCAGAGGCCAGCGAACACTTGGCAGCCCTCGCTGTGCCTCGGTGACCGGCCGACGCGGCGGTCCATTCTAGCCCTCCCTTCCTTATAGCTATGCATGAATATGGGCAAGGGTTAGGAGTTTTTTTTATTTCTCCCTTTTTTCTTACCTATGTCAGCACTTGGTTAATATTGAATTCTCGTCACCCTAGTTAGTGTAATTAGCGTTACATGGAATGCCACGTTGGATTCCTTTTGCGTATTTAACATAAGTATCAACTTGAACAAGAAAAAAGAAATCTAGATGGCAACCAATTTCACCACCATCACTAATCTACCCAGGACATTGCCGGCGACGGCAACTAAGATTGTGTCGCCACCGGTGTCGCTCGATCCATGTCGCCGTCAACGCTGTGAGCCACAAGGACCTTGCTTGTATTGCCGTTGAGTTGAACTCTACGATCGAGTCTTCACCAAGTTGGTTAATGCTTGCTGGCCTGTTCTAATTAAATGTCTAATTTTACTAACTAGTGACTAACTTTGAGGCCCAACCACATTACAAATTGACTACTCTACTCGCTGGATCACTCGATTTGGATTCTGGCCGTGGTTGATCCGTCGCTTGATTGTGGCCGCCCAAGCTTAATATCGAATTTAATCCCGTGGTTAATGGACCTAAGCAAGTTCTTAAACTACTTCGTCTAAACTCTGGGATGGAAAATGTGAAGTATTCCCCTAGGGCGAGGGAAGAAAAACTTTCCCCTAACTAAGGAGAGTAGGGCGCACGGGTATCGGCACGTAAAAATAAGGAACGTAGTCTGGCAGCCCGCCACATTTGTGGACAAGCACAAACAGCCCCTGTTGGTTGGAAACAATCTTGGTTTGGTGAGGTTACCGATGTAACCACCAACTAAGGATCCAAGCCAGGCCCCGAGGCCATCGCTTGATGGTGGCCGCCCAACCTTAATGTGAAGTTTTAACTTAATAAGTCCTATTAGGCTCTACTTTGTCACTTAGGGTCCATTTGTTTCTCGGAAAATAGATAATTTGAAAAATATTTCCTTGAAAAAGATTGTTTGTATTGTTTGAAATAATTAATCATTGAAAAATATTTTTATTGTCAATAATAATTTATGTCTAAATATTTTCACGTAAGATGAACATATTTTTCGTTTATTATTTTTTTTAAGCGATACAAACGATCATTTTATAGAAAAATATATTCTGAATTACAAATTTTCCTTAAAACAAACGTAACATTAGTCGTACGTATGCTTGTTTGATCACTCTAGGCTTGTTCGGATCATAAAAGTTCGTCGAGAGGTGTTCGAGTAATCGACACATGATTTTGCCTTGATGTGGTCCCAAGTTTCATACATGCCTGGCTGGTCGATTAAGTATCTCGACGCACGATTTTGCCTCTCTTTTGTTCTTTCTATGTGTTAACCAAGCCCGTGTCATGTTCGATTTGTCTACCAATACACTTATATAACAAGTTACATTCTTATTTCATGCCCATGCTAGACTTAATATCATAAACAACTTACGCGCTCCCCTTTTATGACAATTTCTATGCATAAAAATTGCCATTGTATCATATTCACAAAAAGAAGTATAATATTCCCTCACCTTTTTATGAATAACACGAAGCAGTAACGCGTGTGACATTCCGACTTTTAAATAACAAGGTCCAAATTTTCCATTGACTATTTATATCTATATATATATATAGTGCTATAACAAATATATTGTTTTTGTTTCTTTTTCAATATTCAAGAAATCAAAATTTTTGGAAAAAAAAAATTGGAAGTGGAGACTTTTAGGACGGCGAAGGACCGCAGGCTTTCTTGGCTTAAGGCCCAAGAGAGAGAGAGAGAGAGAGAGAGAGCGCACACACGAAGGTCCACGGGTCCACCTTCCCTCCTTCCTCCCTCTTCTTCGACCTCTCTCTCTCTCTGTTCTTCCTTCTCCTGCCCCGCCGTTCCCGTTTCAGGCATCGCAGCGGAGGACCCTCTTTGCGCGCCCACCACCGCCCCCCGTGGCCCGGCCGATGAGAAGATGCTGGCGGCGACGTCTCTCCACCACCACCGCCACCTGCCCGCGTTGACACCCTCCCCCGTTGCCTTCCCCGCACCAAGATCGCCATGTCAAGGTCGGTCCTGGCTCCCCCGCCTCGTCGTTGCTGTTCCCGTTTGCCGATTCGTCGCGCGCTCGAACGTGGGTCGCGCTTGTTTTGGGTCGGGGCGGGTTTTTTTTTCCTTCCTTTTTTTTTTTTTCTCTTCGGGAGTTTGTCGTTGAGCTGCTTTTTGGAGGGTTTTTCCAGACGAAAAGTCGTTTCTTGTGCCAGCTGAGTTTCTTGTAATTTTGGATCGGCGGTGCGTGCTTTGTGGGGTTCTTTTATCCGCCCTCCTCGTGATTATAGGTTTCCCCGTAGGACTAGTAACAATGCGTTTCAGAAGGCGACGTTGCTTTTGCGGGCTTTCGTCTTTGTGGAGAAACATGTTGCTTAACCTTCCCCTTTCGGTACATATTTAATAGCGGGAGGTGATTTCTTTGTCGGTAGCTTTTTCCCTAGATGATGTGACGAAGTAAATTTTTCTGGATAGTAGTTTCCAACAATCTGGGAGATGCGCTCGTTGCTAAGGATGGAGTTTCAGGGACGAGAGACTAGGTTTTAAACACCCCGTGGTCATTCCGCGGCCCCGCGTGGTTTAATGATGAAGCGAGCTTGCTCTCTCGAGTCTCGAAATTGGCCGTAATGCTCTTAGTTGTTGGAATGCAGGTTTCTGACGATTTCTAGTATCAGGAGAGTTGTAAATTCAATTTCGAGTAATCCTAGGAGCAGTTACAGTGGAGTTACAAAGTATGCGGCGATTGCTTCAGCTGGGTTAGCGGGGCAACCGTACAGGTTACACGTGCACTGTAGATTTCCCGGCGGAGGGCGTGATGCTTTCCAACAATATAGTCCTGGACAATGTTTCTACATGCGTTATTTGTCAAGGAAATTATCTGTCTTCTCGGTAAGCAGTGCAGTGAGCCATCATGCCCAGCTCACTTGGAAAAGGATCTCGCGGAAGTGCCATTCTAGTGGCGGTGGTTTTCCCCGCACAAATAGGATAGCTCAAGCAGTCAGTCTTGGCTTGATCCGCTCGCCGCTTGTTGTTCCCGGTATCTTTGCTTTCACCACGGGGCAGCTAGCATGGGCAGAGCGAAGTTTTGTCGATACAGATTATTACCCATCACCGAATGCTCTCTACAAGCGTGCCCAGCATGGGCATGCTGTTGTCACGTCGCTAGTGTATGCAGTTTACGAAGGCATCGTGTTACTTTTGAGAGCTCTATATTTAACGATTTTGTTCTCACCCAGCATAATGATGGCACCATTTGTGGATTGTTGTGGAGCCCAGTTTCGGAGATTGTGGCTTCAGGTTGTTCTTCGAACACTGGAAAGAGCAGGTCCTGCATTTATAAAATGGGGTCAGTGGGCTGCAACAAGGCCGGACCTCTTTCCTAGAGACTTATGCGCTCAGCTTGCAGAGCTTCACACGAAGGCCCCTCAACATAGCTTCAAATACACAAGAAAGACTATTGAGAAGGCATTTGGTCGCAAACTTTCTGATATATTTGAGCATTTTGAGGAGGTTCCAGTGGCATCTGGAAGTATTGCTCAAGTGCATCGAGCTTCTTTGAGATCTCGATACCCTGGTCAACAGGCAAAACCCATGGTGGTTGCTGTAAAGGTTAGACATCCCGGCGTTGGTGAATCCATTAGAAGAGATTTTGCAATAATCAACCTGGCAGCGAAAGTTTCGAATTTTATTCCTACTTTGAAGTGGTTGAGATTGGATGAGAGTGTCCAGCAGTTTGCAGTTTTTATGATGTCTCAAGTTGACCTTGCAAGAGAGGCTGCCCATCTGAGTCGCTTCATTTACAATTTCCGGATGTGGAAGGATGTTTCTTTTCCGAAGCCAGTGTATCCTCTTGTTCATCCAGCTGTTTTAGTGGAAACTTATGAGCAAGGGGAATGCGTCTCACACTATGTCGATGGGCTTGAAGGACATGCTCGCCTTAAAAGTGCACTTGCTCACATAGGGACGCATGCACTTCTGAAGATGCTTCTGGTAACATTTCACTTATTAATGCTGCCAAAAACATGAATTAATTCTTTTTTCACAATCTAGTTTGATGCTTCGGTTGATTCTTCACTGAGAAATGGAGGACTCTTTTGTCAATTTGCGCCAGATCTTTGGGTGACATAAGTCGCCCAATATCTGAGTGCATGGAACTAATGTGACCCGAGTACTCATGGCATGCTTTACCAGCTCACTTAACCGTTGGTCTTGTGTCTTTATCAGGTAGACAACTTCATTCATGCGGACATGCATCCCGGGAACATCCTTGTCCGGGTGGCTAAGAGCAAATCTTCTCGGAAACATCTGTTTAAGTCAAAGCCTCATGTTGTATTCCTTGATGTTGGCATGACCGCTGAACTGTCTAAAAGTGACCGTGTAAATTTATTGGAATTTTTTAAAGCTGTAGCTCGTCGTGATGGCCGTACTGCTGCTGAACGTGCACTTAGATTATCAAAGCGGCAAAACTGTCCAGATCCTAAATCCTTTATAGAGGTACTGTTTACTGTGTTTGTGGCATTTACTTTGATGAGAATGAAATCTTTTTTCAAATTCTCAATATTTTATAGTATCCTCATCAAATGATTTAGAAAAATTCAAACCTTCACCTGCCGGCCTTCATATTCATTATGAGTGTCTACACGGTATTTCTGTTGTCTGACTTTACATCGATTTGTGTCTGTTAAAATTTCCACTTGGCATGAGTGATGAGATTTCTCTTATTAAGAATAGGCAATTACCGACTTAGTCTAATTTCATTTTCTTAAATATTCTAGCTTTTAGTTGGTTTTTACCTTCACTAATGGATTAGTGTCATGAGGATACTTGTTTCCCGATGCTGGTACTACACTGGAGAGTTTTGGTACTCTGTTATGTATAATTAGGCCACTTTGCAAGTGCCTGAAAATGACCCTTTTCAAATATTGTTTTATGAAATACCCTTGCTTTTCACAATGTAATGACTACTCGTAATGGCTTTTTGTAATAATATGCGTATTGGCTCCCCAGTGCACCTCATGAGAGCTTTTGCAAATTATAGTAGTGAACTTTCTTTCTGCTATTATCCTTTCTTAATGTGGAAATGTCAAACAAAATGAATGACAGGAAGTGGAGGAGGCTTTCAGTTTCTGGGGAACTCCTGAAGGTGATAGGATCCATCCTGCTGATTGCATGCAGGAACTACTTGAGAAAGTTAGGCGTCATAAAGTTAATATCGATGGCAATGTGTGCACTGTGATGGTAACTACTTTGGTTCTTGAGGTAAATTCTCTGTCTTGTTTCCTTGGCAATTTGAAGCAACCGAAGACGTGGCAAATATTTCGTGAAGCAATGATGATCCTTGCACCACAATTATCTCAAGCTGTTCAAACTGATTCTCTTTCTTAAATCCCATTTTATGTGTTCAGTGGTATTGGGATTTTTTCTGTAGTGCCTCTGTTTTTGCAATTCGTTTTAGCCTCTTCCACTCATTTTTCTATGAATAAGCCATCAACATGTATAAAAGAGCCTGAAGATACAATTACCCATGATCTGGGTTTCGGGCTTTTGACCGCTTTTTTCCAACTCACGTTCATGTTTGGTTTGTTTATGTCAATGGAACAAGAGATTCATTTCTCATGGCTGGTTGATTGTTGTGCAGGGTTGGCAACGGAAGCTTGATCCAGGGTACAATGTGATGCAGACTCTGCAGACTTTGCTGCTCAGAGCTGACTGGGCAAAGTCTCTATCCTACACAATTGATGGACTTATGGCCCCATAAGAAGGATTTTCTCTGTGTAGCTACTCTTCTGAACAATTTTGACAGCCAAAACGGTCTAGGTATACAGTGCTTTCAAGAATGACAAGCGGGCTATAGGACCTCTTTTTTGTTTTTGATATTTTCGCTTGTACTCAACCATATTTTTTGTTCCATTCCGTGTACTTAAAACAGTTCCAAAAGTTTTGATTGTTGAGTTTGGACTTCAAACCGACTGATGAGAGCTCAGAGATTGCTGAAAATAGAAATAAAAGTGTTATTATTCCCATTATTGGCTGTTTCTTCCATTCAGTTTAGGTTTACCATCTGAGATTTCAATATCTGAGTACACCTCCCTCGCTGATATGGGGTCAGTTTTGTGGTTAGAGTCCTATGAATTCGTAAATGTTTTCAACGAGGTGGAATTCTAGATCTACCCAAGATCATTTTTTCGGTCGTCAAGTTGAAGAGCACGAGATTCTCAGGCAGATGGGACTGCTTGAAGAAATCTGGATCTTGTCATTTGGTAAATAAAGCTACCAAGCAAGCTGATATATGGCTTGTTTGATTTGTTTTTAAGTACTTCACAGGTAGGCTGCAATAGCTCTGAGATGGAGAAGAATCTTTCATTTCCCTCCCTTCGCACCTTCTAAGATATGAAGTGGCTCATCATTGTTCCTTTTACCCCCAGGTGTAGCCTGTGTGTGTGTGTGGCTTTGTATGTTCTGTCCTGAGGAGATTCAGAGGAAATTGTTTGAAACATAGAACATTGTGCTTCTGTTGTCCTAACATAATCAAAGTAATCAGTGGTACTAATTTGTAACTAGTGGCACAGAAATCGATTGATTGTGTTGTCCTAAAATGTCAACCTGTCTGTTGTCGGGGATTTGGAATAAGGAAGTACGAAAAGAAACGGGAAAATTACGTGATCAAACTTTCAACCGTTAGACAATATTTTCCCTTAAATTCTATTTTGTTACGGCCGTTTAGTTCAGAACTATTCTTTTCGTTGAATGTGCAATGCCTCATGACTTACTTTTAAGGGGTAGAAGTGTATTTTTCATCTCATTTTTTATATGAAATTTATCTTTTGCAATATGGGAGAAAATGATTAAAAAAAAAAAGAAACGGGAGAGAAGTAGATCTACTGTTTAAATGATAGTAGATAAAAAAATAAATACCAACAATACTAGTTAGTATTAAAAATGTGTTAAAATAGTAATATTTTGATTGATCAATTAAAGTTTTTATTAATGAATTATTTACCTCGATTATTATTCGATAAAACTTTCTGTTGATCGATCATTTTTTTACATTAATTGATTATTTAAAAACACATAACAAGTAATCAATTTTTGTTATTTGACCTTTTTTTATTTATTAAAGTGCCTTACGTTTTCCTATCAATGTGGCTATATTCGTCAAATCTGAACATATCTTTATGTCTAATACTATTATTGATATTTGCTTTTTCTATGATTACTATTTTAGTTAATTTATTATTCTTCCGTTTCCATATTTTTTTTTGTTTGTCGACAACAATTAAGAGTAAAAGATATATTTTCAATAAAAAAAAATGACGAAAGTGCACTTGTCCCTTGAAAGCAATGTGCATTGAATATGCTAATGGAGAAAACGACAAAGGATCAATGACAGTAATAAAATGAAAGTTCAGGAGTATCGTGTAACGATAGAAACCTCGGGGGGTCAAACGCGTACTAGCCCAGCCCAAAATTCAGGGGGGTTTTGCGTAATTTTCCCCGAAAATGAACAAATTTTTAGACCAAGGTGCAAATTGGCTGGCATGAATGTGACAACATGTACCTGAGAATCTATTTATAGAATGGTCAATCAGCTCAATATATCTACATTCCCAACCAATTGATCTGCAACTAATGATTCTCCAGCATAAGCATGCTGGATGCAGTTCATGATTTGAACTTCTGTACACAGAATGAGAGAGAGAAATAGAGAAAGAGAGGTATCAAAATTTCTATAGGCGAAACATGCCCTTCCATCTGCCCAAGTCAGAAATCTAGGAATGCTGAATATCTTGATGAAGCCATCTGAGTGAAGCCCTGGCAATTCGCATGACTTCCCCCCAACATACAAGACTCCATTCGAAGACACTGCTAAGCATCAGCACTATACCTAAGAAACACACACCAGTTAGGACACCTTTAAGCACACACTCAGGGTAAGAAGCAAGGAAAATGGTACATATGAACAACAATGAAGTGAAATACGAGAAGTAAATACCAGGTGGCCGATATAAGAGGAGAACAGAAGAGAAAGAAGGTGAAACTAAATCAGAGGAAAGATGCATTTGAAATGTAACTCACTTTACAGATGTAAGCTCGCGTATTTCGTTGATTGCTCTGCTTAAACTATTTACAGCCATTTTCTTCACCTGCATTAAAATAAAGGCATTGTAGATGGAGTATTTCTAACATTCACATTTGGAAGGATAATCCCAAATAGTAAAACTTACCTCGAGCTTGTCTACTCTGGCCTCATGCTCTTCTGGCAGTAGGCGGAGTTCATCAATCAAATGGATGCACTCGGCAGCGCTCTCAGGTGAAACGAAGTGCAGAATCACATTTACACTAGACTGCAATGCTCCATAAACCAAATGTACCATGAAGAAACAGTAGTTGGTAAAAGCATATTCTTTGTAGCAATTATCAAATACCGTTATTACCTTGGGACTTCTAATTTGATATGGGCACCCGGCAGGAATAATGACAGCCTCGCCAACATGTTGCTCAAAAGTCCAGGGTTCGATTTCTAGAAAACCAAGAGAGGATAAGTCAAAATAAGGAAATGCTGAACTATATAGTGAAATATAATGACAACATCATACCAAACTCATCCTTGAGCCTCAACTTGTGATATTCGTCAAGATAGTAACACTGATCCAGAATTGGATGGACGACCTGTCACATGCAAGGCATCAGTCCAGCAATCTGGGATATAGGGGGGGCACATATATAGGCCGAAGTGACTACTTCATCAACTTACACGCTTCTGAGATTCACATGGTTGCACGAATTCAGCAGAGTATTGCCTAAAGTATTCTACAAGCTTTGGTACATCTTCTCTGCGGAACACATCCCACTGGGCACCACAAGATTTTCCCACTTTCTTCATGTAATGGCTATAGCTTTCTGTCTGATTCTCATAAAGCTTCCGCTCTTTAGAGTGTTGGATATCCTCCATTGATGTGCTATTGTGATCTGGTTTCTGTTTGTTATCTCCAGGAATTAGACAAGGCGATTCTTCTGAGGCCGTCGCCAGCCAAGTCACTCTTGCCATTTTCTTCCGTATTTGCGTCTCATCTATACTCACATCAAGTGCCTCACTTGAATTTTCAATGTCAGTTCCCAAGAGTTCACCATTAGGAGCACCAGTTGACTCCTTTTTATCCTGAGCCTGGCGCTTCCTCATCAGCTTTTTGATTCTATTAATTTTGTCCGGCGAAACATCATCTGTAGTATTCGCCAAAATATTAACCTATTTTTAAAACAAAGAAAAGGCATAAATAGGAATGGTAAGACACGTCTTCCGCATGCTCATTCTTTCATTATCCATCTATGCAGGCTAAGCGCAAGTGCAAATTATAAAGAACAAATGTACAAGATTCAGAGTTAAAAAGATACAAGACTAAAAATGGGCATTGTGGTTCCAAGCATGCAAACATAAGCCAAAAAAAAAATACTGAAAAAGTAATAAGAGATTAGAGCAACATACCACATCACACAAATCATAGCATAGTTTTGACCCAAATTGTGCAGAGGGATGTTCATTAGGACTGCAATAGGAGATATAGACATATGGACCAATTTCAGCTGACATATTTTCCAGAGGCAACATTGTGGCAAGATTTAAGCGGCCTAAATCTGGGTTCATGTAATCCTGAAGTGGTAATGCAGAGAAAATTTCAGCATAATGAGCAGGGAATTGTTCACGAAAATATCGGGATGAAAGCCAACTCTTTATCTCCAGTTTCTCATGTCGAATACTTTCACGTGCTTTCCCTCTGAAAGAGCCAATAAACGATTGTCTCATGCTGATTTCTACCTGCCATGCACAGCATAAGCTAATTTAATATCAATTAGCATTGTGCACTAAGCAAGGAGACAGAACAAGAAAATCATTGGAGCATGTAGGGACAGAGCAATAATTAAAGATATCTTATGATATTGTTGAAGGTCAAAAAAACAACGCTGCTGGCGAAATTACTCCAAGTTATATGGAGGATAGCTAATCCATAATGCTGTCCTGAGGCAGTGGCAAAGGGATAAGAAACTCGAGTTACAGCCCAACTCACCTCACTAGTGACTAGTGATCCTACCTATCACGTGTCTAAAGAAGATGTAAACCTACTATAGTTGCTGCTCATTGCATCTTTAAGTAGAACCATAAGCCTCAAATCCCATTTAAGCAACTTTATAATCGCTGTCGTTGTTGCAATTATGGATTATCCTTGCTCGCATGGTCTATCAATAATTGTCAGTGCTCTGATGCCAAATGTGATTTGGCTGGGGTAGAACCAACATATATCCAACTATCATCTGGTAAGTGGAGAGTCACCAAGGTCACCAGCTTTGGTCCAAATTATAAGTGTAATCTCACTATATTAAGTAGGATCCCATGAGAAAGATAATATGCATATACTTTTACACAACCCAGAAAAATCACACTTCCGACCCAACAAGGCATAGGTCACCCTATATTTCTATTTCGAGGATATAAGTGGCATGTTTGCAAAAAAAGCTACATTAAGAGATTGTTTCAATACACTAGCCAAGAGCTATTTCTTAACACATAAATTCTAGGACAAACAACAAATTGGTCATCAGTGAAGTCCTTAAGATAATGAAACAAGTGGTCTTAAATTAGCAGTTCTGTCCTTAAGTGGTCTGTAAAGATATAGAATATGTATGTCTTAATATGTACATTTTTTAATAAACCCTGCGAAAACATATGTATGTCATATTCTGAAACGTTACTCAGGGTTTCAATTTCACTCCAATGACAAAAAGATCAACTTTAGCAAATCTGACATCATATCTACCTGAGTTGCTGGTCCTGATAAAAAGAATTATTTGAGCCATTGTTTCAATGCAGACTGCAATGAATTCTTTTAATGACTTTACAGATTCAACATCAGACTTGCACTTGTTATGGAATAACATTTTTTTTTGGTAAGGAAATGTTATGGAATAACATTTTTTTTTGGGTAAGAGTTATGGAATAACATTTGATCATCAGTAAAGTCAAGGAACATGAAAGATCATTTTGAGCCATTGTATCAGGGTCTACTGATTTTTGGACTGTTAAGGGGGTGTTCTCATTTTAAAACATATACAGAAGATCTCCATTCTATTCTTTAGCTTCACAAGAAGAATCTTAATAGGGAAGCCATATGTAATGCACATTGAAAGGAAAATGAGGGTGATTTCTTTCACCAGGAACTTAGATAAGGCCTTTTATATGACGAATGGTCACGTAGAAACACTGACCTCAGACCACTCCAGGCAAGGACTGGCTTTTGATGCTTCCTTTTCATTTTCACACCTGGCAATGCTACCCTCGAGGTAGGTACAGAACATAGCAACCGGGTCCCAATTAAGATCTGATGTCCTCCAAAGTATGTCACGAACAACAACCGGATGACCTCTAATCCAGTGCTTCTGGAAGTGCTCGCACTTATCAGCATAAACTTCCAATGCAGTTGGGTAATACAGGAAGTTATCATTTGAAGTTCTCCTTGTTGCTGCTTGTTGCAACTGCTTACTTACAGCTTCATGATTATCCCCATGACACAAGGGGCAACACAAATTACCATCTAAGTTTTCTCGTAAATCATAGCTGCAAACTACTTCTTCTGCCTTTTTCTCTAGCTCTTTACTCCAGTTTACGGGAAAAAAGGATTGCAGGTTGAATCGGCCTTTACTACAACAGCCAAACTCCCATGGTGGGCATGATACATCATCGCCGTTACAAGCTTTTGAAGTCGCTAACGGCATTGAAACAGTGAGAGATTTACCACCATATCTTTGCTCAAGTTTGCTTATTGACTTTGCAGAAAGTTGTTTATGACCCTGAACAGAGGCTTTTCTCTTTCTATCGTATTTATTGTTGGGTAACTTCACTCCTTTTGGTAAAATCCCTCGATAGAAATCCCAATAACAACTTAAGCAAAGATTATAAGAACAACTTGAACAGCTCCTATGGAGATCCAGGATTGATGTTCTGCAATTATTGCTGCTCCAGGAACCATGCCAAGTATCAGATATGTGAAGCCAACTTATTTAAGAGACTAAATCGTGGAACTTTTAATTAGCAAAGGACATACCAGCAATATTGCTTATTAAAGCCACATTCAGCTTGATGGATTTCAACTTGAGAAACTTCCATTCCTGCAGCAACTAACAGATATTAGATCAATTACAAATTATATCGATGGTTGAAGCATCATATCGGATAGAAAAATTTCAATAACATGTAATATTCAAACCTTTTAATTTTGCCTCGACCTCAAGCTCAATGGTTCGTTCATGATTTATTTCTTTCAGTACAGGAAGAAGAACAGAGATCAAGTAATGAGAATGTAAAATTTTGTCAGCTCTACTGTCATCAATTGAAAGTTCCTGAAACAAGAGATAAGCACATATAATCAAACCCATCTAATGCAAACAAGGAATCCTCTGGATCACATGTCAATAAAATCACAATTCAGACCTGACAGGCACTGTCCTTATATTTGTAAGCCAAGCACACCTTACACCTGCAAGTTTTGCGACAAACTGGACATTCCATCTTAACTTCCTCCTGTGTGTCGAAGTACCTGGATTCATTTGAATTTCACATGTTACAGACTATAGAATATGTAAAAAAAACTAAATAATGATATGTTAAAAATGCCCCTTCCTACTGGTTAACAATGACCAGAAATGAGATAATCAGGTTGACCTTTCTAGAGATTTGAAAGGGAAAAGATCAATATTCTCCAAAGCATGGGCCTGCAAAAGATATTGTTTCTTGCACATACCACAATGCCAAGGACTTGGAGTTTTATATAGCCCAAGAAACGTACTTTTTAGATGGCAATACTTTTGGCTATCCAGTTTAAGCAAATAAGTAATGCTATAATTTAGGTTGACCACAGGTTTAGCAGCTGTACTACAACACAAAGACATGACCACCTATGCTACATCCCCACATCAGACAACTGGCTAGTTTCCAATGTCACCTGTATGCAGAACCAACTCTCATGTAAAATTAAGAGTTCAGGTCCTTTATTAGCAATTAATTGAGTTTTACCCATCTTAGGTAGTGTCGTATGTAGTCTCTTTTTTCCTTTTACTGCATTTATGATGTATCAAAGACAGCCTTCCTCACTCGAACAGATACTAAAATCAAGATGAACACACTTCAATCTTTAAATCCATCCCATGAAGATTGACAGCATTCCAGCAGAAAAGATGAACATTGATAGCCACCAACAAAAACAGACAACCCACAATGATTCAAGTGAGAAAAAAACAAAAAAAAGGAACAACCCACCATTAAAACCAAATCGAGACTGAACAGGAAATTCAATGCCACGAAAAAAAAATGTCAAACTGGAATGATCACAGAAGCACTAACCGCCCCTTGATGCACTCCAAGCAGAAGTGATGCTTCCTACAACTCGAACACTTGATCAAACTCGCGGCAACGCTGCTCTTACACCAATGACACTTCTTCCTCCCGACTTTCTCCACATTCCTCTTATATGGCATAACCTTGAGATTACCAAACAACTATGAATCAAGAACAAGCGAAGAAAACTCCACACACGAAAGCAGAACCAAGGAAGACAACAAAAGCACACGACACACATGGTACCAACCTGAACTGCCCCAATTGGCAGCGGCTCAAGATTCTTAGACCGGAACCGCCTCCTCGGAGCAACATTAGCATCGACTCCTACCTTAACATCGCACTGAGAACCCACATTGTCGTTCGCGCTCGCGCCCCCGCTCTGCTGCCGCCGCGCGGCCGATTGCGAAATCACCATGACGCCGTTGGGCAAACGCCGCATCATATCCTCACCGCCGCTCCCCTCCACCTCGCGCCGCTTCTCGGCCTCCCTCTTCACCACAATCCTCACCAGGTCCCTCGCCAGATTCTTCCGCCTCAGCCTCACCGCCCGCCGACCGGGCTTCTCGATCTTCTGAGCCCTAATTTTGAGGTTGTGGAGCGCGGGGACCTTACCTTCCGATTTCCCGGTCCTCCTCTGGATCTTGAGCGACTCGGGCACTTTCTCCTTGTGCTGGCGGTGCTTCCCCTGCAGGTAGTGAATTTCGCAGAGCTTCTTGTCCTCCATGACCGGGCGATTGCACCGCCATTGACGGCCGTCCGTCCGGTTGCACCGCAAGTGGTCCGGCAGAGCCTCGTCTGCCTTCATGGTCGGACCCCCGGAATCGCAATTTCCCGGAAAAAAGGGGTCTTTGCCGGGAAAATCTGGCGATCTTCGGTGGAAAATCAGCAGACCCAGAGGTTGGTTTTGTGCTTCTGCGGGTGACAAAGAAAAGGGTTTTAAGCAGGAGATGTGGGTATTTATCTTGGGGAGAAAAGATGCAGAGATTCAGATACAGTATGTGGGGAGTGGCATTCTTGAGAATTGCGAGGACACAGGGAGTCCAAATGGGTATTGGAATTCATGGATTTTCTTGGGTTTTAAGCGTTGATTTGGGATTGGATCTG
The DNA here is from genome assembly GCA_031216405.1 of Syzygium malaccense. Classification (NCBI taxonomy): domain Eukaryota; kingdom Viridiplantae; phylum Streptophyta; class Magnoliopsida; order Myrtales; family Myrtaceae; genus Syzygium; species Syzygium malaccense. The sequence continues at coordinate 5,492,351 of CM062256.1, read as the reverse complement.
GGATTTGGGATTTGGGTTTTGGTTTCTAGGATTTCATCTTTCCCAAAAGACTGCAAATTTGAAATTTTCATGGCCAAACCCACCAAGATCGGAGGTATGATGTGTTTTCCCTTATATGCAGTGCATAAACTTGATTGCAGCATTCATTTGCACTTGATCTATTTTCCTTTTTCTAATGCATTTGTTTTTGGGTTCCTCTTAAATTGATTTCTGATGCGTTTGTAAGTGATAGTTTCTGAACTGATGCGGCTGCTCTAGAGGAATTGACAGATAGTTTTGTTAGGTTCACAAATTTTGGTCAGTCGATGGTGTCTTTTGCAACCATGATGCAGATATAATTAATGTGAGAAGCAGATATTTTTTCCAACTTACCATGTTTTGAGGACCTGATGATCCCCTGAATTCAGGCGATTCTACATTGTGCTGTTACAGGATCAAGGGAAAATGTCTACGAGCAATGTTTTATGTGTTGAATCCACACAGAGGTCTTCTGAGCATGTGTCTGCTGACATAAATCCTGCAATAACAGTTGTAACAAATTGCTCCCGCACGTGTTGAATCGATGATTCATCTTCTAGGCTCTACGTTACAAGAAATTGTTAGGTGCTCGGGCAGTGATGCCGACTCTCGTTCGTGCGAGTGATCACGTGCGAGGAAAAATGAGTGTAATCTCGGTACATACGGCAACATTACCGTCCGCTCACTCAATTTTACAAGTTTTTGGATGCTTTGCTTGGTCTTTCTAGTTCGAGGTTGACAACATTTAGAAGTGGACTTTCCTTTCTTGGATTTGCAGATTATCAGCTTAGCCCATATCATAAAAGCATGAATTTTCAGATCATTGCGAGTAGGACACCAGGAACGGCACAAGAACCATCTATTGCAATTGCACAAGAACCCTCTATTGAAATTGCTCAAACATGAATAGAAGATTTGATGACTCTCTTAAAAGCCTACAGTCTCAAGTCCCCTTAGTTAATCCTGGACAGGTGGTCGAAACTATCAAGTTCCGATCCCGGCAGGGGCAGAGTGGGAATTTCCCGTCTTTCCTAGAACACAGTATGCAGGAGTCGTGACATCGGCTTGTCGAGGTGCAAAAATCAATTAAGGAACTGATGCGCTAAACTTTTTGGTCAGGAACAAGAATGGATCTCATTTCCCTTTTCATTTAGAGCTCGCCTCATCGTTTTGCTGAATCAATTGCAATTCAGTCCTTATTCCCCGTTGTTATTCTTTGTTATGTGGCAGAGTCATCTGCATATGCATTTCCGAGTCCAAAAACGAAGGGATGGCATTTCAAGATCGTAGACTTTTCCTTTCACCACCAGAAACACATTTCCACAGTAGTTTTCTGCTGAAAGTCAAAGCATTCAGCACCGGGCATGTACATTGCTTGTCACGCTACAAGAGATTTCTTTTTCTTAAGCTTTCGTGCTGATGGAAAACAATTAACGAATATTCTTCGTTCTACGAAACTTAACTTGGGTCGATGGCCAAAAGGCTTATCAAATACGGTGTTTGCTCATACCCTTTGCAGACATTAAGCTAAATCAATATCTTCTCACGTAAACGTATTGCAGCATACGTCGCCAACTAGGCAATCTCAGTTCCCCCCGATCTTGCTTGTCCTGGTGGGAAGTGAACGAATATGATCCTTACTCACGTCTCATTTCTCGTCTTAGAGCTGAATTGCTTGCCCTTGAAATTACGTATCAGATCAGACTATATAAACTGATAATGAATTGGTGTGTTGTTACGTTATTTTTCCATCATGATTAGAGGACACGCGAAAGGAGATGTACGTCGGAGAAAGGCTCAAACCAAGCACTGCTCTTCCGCGCAGTCAATTTGACAATTCCAGAAAAAAAGAAGCTTCATCTTTGCCTATGTGTAACTGACCAACTGTACATGATTCTACATTTATCTAAGTATCAGTCATATTCTATCTAAAAATTCACATTTTGTACGTTGCCCAGCAAGAAAGAATGTAGACAAATAATAAAGAAAAATTGGAAGTGAAGCGCTTCATTATCGTTTGCGGAGAACAATCTTTCCTTCCGCATCTTCGAGAACGATGGGCAAAACTTCATCGGGAGGAGCGTAGCGCCAAATGCGAAGCCTCTCCGACTGATGCCCCATTTGAGCGAATTTATCGGCGGCTCTATTCCCTTCTCTGTAGATGTGAGTCACGATGCAATTGTCGAGCTCCGGAATGATCAAGTTGATGTGACTCAAATGCCTTTGAACTTCTGCGCACTTGACCCGCCTTTTCTGCAAGATGATTTCGACCAGAGTTTTCGCGTCTCCTTCGAGCCACACGTTGCTCCATCCATTCTGAACCACCAAGTCGAGGCCTCGTCGGAGCGCGGCTAGCTCAGCGATGGTGCTAGTGGTTCTCCCAATGGGTTCGGCGTAGCCAAGCAAGAACTCGGCCCTATGGTCCCGAAACACCCCGCCGATGCTAGCTTTCCCGGTCCTACCTCTCAATGACCCATCAAAGTTTAGTTTGGTCCAACCAAGTTCGGGCTTTTCCCAGGAAACCGGAATAGGTTTCTTGTGAAAACTCCTATTGAATACACTTAATGGACATGATTGGATTAGCCTTTGGCGTATGAAACTCTTCCCGGCTGTCGCCAAAAACATATTTTTAGCTATGCGCTCTTCTTTCTCAAACTTCAGCGCTTAAATAAATAAAACGAGCAACTATTCTCCGGAGAAATTCAGAGAAAATGCAGAACTAAAATCTTTAATCCGTTATTTTTCTGCTCAGAAACTTGAATTCAACTACATGCTATGCTTTACAAAGGAATTGATGAATGTGGAAGGAGAAGAAAGCACAAAAGGACCTATATGTCACCTGGGGCTAGATCATTACAGCTGAAAGACGCACGATACAATTCGGTATCATAAATTGGGTGGAAACTTTAGAAATGAAGAAAGGCTGATGAAGAACAAATATTAACCTCGACCACCAACTAACGGCGAACTCATGACACAATCGGCCAGGATAATTACCCCAAAGGAAGATGTTCGCAGCTAAAGGGGGTGCATGCAAATCTCTGACAAAACAATGAGGATCACCCTCCTTCCTGTGAATGATGAACATGCAATTTTCATGCAAGTCTGTCTTATATATGGTTTTGAGTGCAGAGAGAGCAAGGAACGAAGACTCACGTTACCTTAACAACAAGCCATCAGAAAAAACCAAAAACAAAAACCCTCGTAACAAAAGTGCACATGATATGTCGTGCATGTTTCTGAAACATGTGTTCTCGAGAAGAGGTTCTCATGCAGCTGCTTGCTTCACCCCATGGATAAACGGATTTCTAGACGTGAATGTCAAGTTAGTGGACGTCTTTGATTTGGTTCTGACGGTTAACTTTTTAGCCTGCAGCCAATGACCAGTTTGTTCGCTCCAAAGAAGGGAAGCCATTGTTTCAACTTCGAGTTCTTGACAGTCATCCAAAGATTGGAAGTTAACCCATAATTTTAGCTCCCATCACCTGCAAAACCTTTTCTTCCAAAAAAAGAAGAGGATATTCGGCGCTTTTTTTGCCTTTTCTTTTATCTTTTTGGTATTTGCCACCGGTTACAAAGGCATACAAATGCTCGCAAGTGGAGCTGCTCATTGGGGCGGGTTCGCGCCGGGCCTGCTCGGGTCCGAACCTCCTGAGGTCCTGCCTCGGCTCGCCCAGGCCCGTCCAAGGGAAAAAAAACACGGGCGAGCCACCTTTTTTCGTTTTTTTTAAAGCTGTTCTGCAATAAATGGGATCGGAAAGCAAATGGAACATAAGTTTAGGGATTTGCTCTATTCTAATTTTTTTACTTTAACTGTGAGTTTCATACAATTTTTCCTCTACTATGTTAGAAATTTGGGCTTATTTTATCCGATTATTGTTTATAAACTTTGAATATGAAAAGTAAATGGGAAAATGACACAAATAGTCCCTGAATTTTGACTCAATGTGCAATTTGATCCCTGAACTTTTAATTTGTTCAATGTAGTCCTTGAACTTTAACCTAATATTCAATATGATCCCTGAACTTTCAATCTGTTTAATGTGATCCTTGAACTTTTGGTACATGTTCAATATAGTCCCTGAACTTTATAAAAATGTTCAATGTAGTCATTCCATTAATTTAAGTTCAGGGACTATATTGTATATTTTTATATATTTCATGGACTAAATTGAACATTTACTAAAAGTTTAGAGATCAAGTTGAACAAATCGAAACTTCATGAATCATATTGAACATTGGGTTAAAGTTCAGGGATTATATTGAACAAATTAAAAGTTCAGAGATCAAATTGCACATTGAGCCAAAGTTCAGGGACTGTTTGTGTCATTATCCCAAAGTAAATTTATTGAGACAACATATTTAATATCTCCTTTAAAAATATATGGACGGGCCGGGTCAAGCCTCAGGGCCCTTGCACAAGCCCGGCCCACATGGTGAAAAAGAAAGGGACAAAGAGGAGAAAGTGGTTGATTTGAGTGTTTTAAGCCTCTCAAATCACTCTTTATACAAATGACATGATAGGGTGCCCAATTAATGTTGGTAGCAAGGGGCGGAGAAACCTAGAAACTTGGCCTGATCGCGGACAGATGATCCATTAGGCCCAAAGCATTTTGTAGGATGGCCTAGCTGAGTATATTCAATTCGCCCGAGCAGGTCAACTTAGGTTTTGTCGGGCTTCGCCCAGACCCGACAATTTAATGAAGAAAAAACTTATTTCTTATTTCAAATGAGAAATGTGACCATGGAGAAAGGACTTTTAGACTTGATTCTCGCTAGCAACCGGCCCTCCCATACCCATCCATTGATCAGGTCGAATTGGAGACCATGATGATAATGTCACGGTCCAAGGGTTTTCAACGTACAATGGACCGAAGATGATCCAAGACGAACAGGAGAGCCTTGAAGCTTCTAAAAGTCCTAGGGTTTCTTGTGTATTCTAGAATATTCTTAGAGGCAGGCAATATGGGAATTGTATATTTTTTTGGAGCATTTTTGTAATTAATGCGGTTAGTTGGGAGATAGGGAGATAGAACCTTCAATATTAGATTGGAGGGATATGTACGGTTGTGATTATGAGAGTATTTGTATATATAGGGTTCCCTCTCCTCATTTGTATCATCTCATAAGTAATATAAATTTTAGTGCTTCTCTCTCTAAGAGTTTCCGGCACGAAACATTTACTTGCAATTGATAATTACATATGTACCATTACATTCTAATTAACTAGCATTCATTTGAAGAGAAAGCGAAGTGAAACTTGTAGTTAGCCTAACAATTAAATGACCCCTTTTCAATATTTGCGAATGGAAAGATCTCATCATTTTCTTCTCCAGTGATGGCGATGATGGCTCTCTAGAACTTGTCGTTGCCTATGATCCACAGCCAGCCCAAACACACTCCCGAAAATATCCCACCCAAGAGAAAAAGCACAAGCAAGTTGCCCAAGGCATTTTGCTCTGGTCCCTGAAATAATCCCATTTTGATTTGTATGTAAAAATTATGACAAAATAAACACAACTTCAACAAAAGAGACATGTTCAAGTCAAACCTTGTAGCCTTTGGGTGCTACTGTCATAACACAGACAGTGAGATAACCATTGCTCAAGCCCAAGAACGAAATGAGCATTATCATCCACCCTTGATCACCATACTTTGCCGTGAAGTAGAATGCAGGGACAAGCAAGAAACGGGCAAGAATGGCGAACATGAGGCCCTTTCGGGACTCTAACTTGAGCCAGCCAATAAGGGGAATGTATCGAGATATGAGATCCCATACATTGTACATAGCAATTAGAACCAGCGGGTACCTAAAACGGAAAAGCAAGATCATAACGAGGACACAAACCTTTGCAGAAGGTGACATAAAAAGTATCTGATATGCGTAGATGCAGCAGAAGTATATGAAATTATCTTACAAATACAAGACAACATAGGATTATATTGAGAAGTGCAACATTTACTTGAAGTAAAGAAATTGGCTTCTCTTATCAATACTCACCATGATCCCAGCTGGTGTGTTCCGGTATTCTCATAGAGAAAGCCTGGGAAGATTGTCAGTGTCAAAACATATATAAGATATAGATCAATGGCATAATCTATATTCTGAAACAACAATTGTTTGTTGCTCAATCGATCTTCTTTAGAGTTTCCATCCTGCCAAAATTTCAAAATTTTCAAGGTTTTAGGTATATTGAAAGGAACACAAATTTTGCAACTACAACAGAGAAAGTTCCATTGCTATAATGCACCTGTGTTTGGATTCCAGCGGCAGCAAGATCAGCTGAGACAGTTTTAGACCCTTCTGAGGCCGCCTTGGAGCGGTAGTGCTTCACAATCGGAATCTTAGCGAACCAAGTTGCATACAAAATGATGCAGATGAACTCGAAGAATGTGGAGATTGCCAGAAACAACACTGGAAAACAAATCTAAGATTGATGAGATGAGTTTTGCATATAGGGTGCGCATGGAATGCATTCCGGAATAAAAATTCTGTTCCGGAATGCATTCTAGAACAGAATGGCATTTGTTAAAAAATTTCCGGAATGCATTCTGGAGCGATTTTTGCATTCTGGAATAAAAATGCGTTTGTTAAAAATACTTGTTTCCAGAATGCATTCTTGATTCCGGAATGCATTTTTTATTCCAGAATGAGTTTTTGGCAAGAAAAAGAGAAGCTACTTTTTGTAGCTTCTTGATTCCGGAATGCATTCTCCCTTTTTTCTTATAATTTTTTTTCAAAAAATGCATAAAAATTGAAAAATTCTAGAAAAAATCATAAAAATTTCCAGAAAATAAAAAAAAGTCAGATTTCGGGAAAATATGAAATTTGGTGAATTTTTTTAAAAAAATAAAAAAAATCAAAAATTTCAAAACTTCACAGAATAGCTGAAAATACCCGTGGCCACCCACTTTGAGTGAAATTTAAATTTTTTGGAGTGCCAAAAAAAAGAAAAATAATAATAAAATAAAAATTTTCAAAACTTCACCAAATGGCTTAAAATACCTGTGACCACCCACTTTGAGTGAAATTTAAATTTTTTTAGGTGCCCAAAAAATAATAAAAAATAATAAAAAATTTCAAAACTTCACAAAATGGCTTAGAATACCTGTGGCCACCCACTTTGAGTGAAATTTAAATTTTTTGAGGTGCCCAAAACAATAAAAAATAATTAAAAAATAAAAAAATAAAAAAATTTAAAATTTCACAAAATGGCTTAGAATACCTGTGGCCACCCACTTTGAGTGAAATTTAAATTTTTTTAGGTGCCCAAAAAAAATTTCAAAACTTTACAGAATGGCTTATAATACCTGTGGCCACCCACTTTGAGTGAAATTTAAATTTTTTGAGGTGCCCAAAAAAATAAAAAATAATTAAAAAAATAAAAAAATAAAAAAATTTAAAATTTCACAAAATGGCTTAGAATACCTGTGGCCACCCACTTTGAGTGAAATTTAAATTTTTTTAGGTGCCCAAAAAAAATTTCAAAAATAAAAAATTTCAAAACTTTACAAAATGGCTTATAATACCTGTGGCCACCCACTTTCAGTAAAATTTTAATTTTTTTAGGTGAAAAAAAAATCATCAAATCAAAACAGATTTCTATTCCAAAAATCAATTTCTGAAGCAGAATTAGTCATGTTTTACCAAACAGATTTCTCCTCCAGAAATCAATTTTTGGCAAGAATTCCAGAAATCAATTTCTGGCAAGAATTTGATTTCTGGAGCAGAATGGTTACCATTCGCACCCATAGCTTTCACTTGCCAAAACTGATTATTGCAGCACGAGCTTCCTTTGTGTATACGTAGGGCATGACATAGGAAGTTGGGTTTTACCTACTTATCAATAATACCTTCAAATTTGAGATGAAACCATGTTATGACATAAAACTTAAGTCCTTTAAGACTGCAGGTTATTGGTACGTGACCACATGTGACTATCAAGACAAACTAGACTTGCCCGAGTGTTAAAATTCCACTAACAACAAGACCCCCACATGACATGATGAAGAAATTGAGATGATTTTCTGATGATGACAAATAATTACATACTAGCTCCCTTGCGAAGACCGTCATGAGCCTTGTCAAAGGCTGCTTTTGTAACCAGCCTCAAACCAGATGTTAGAGCTCCTGACGCAGCTAAACCAGCGAAAAACGACTGCATAAATGAAAATCCACCATGATTTGAGATAGAAAGACCAAAATTTGACTCGAAAGATGTAATTTAAGGACATAAGTTGTGAAAAGAATGCAATAAAAATTAAGGGGACTACCCACCTGCATGAATTCAGGACACATGAAAGACAGATCGCCGACCATACCACCCTGAACATGAGCATCGGCCACTCCAAAACAGGCAACGAGCACACATATACCGAAATAAGGCCCAACTCCCCCTTTCCCTGACGTTGCTAAGTCCAACTATCATGTATGAAATCCAGCAATGGAGTTAACGTAAGATATTAGAATTCATGGAAAATAACTTAAATTAGACAATTGTGCTAGTAGGAGTATTGGAGAACTTACAACTATGAGAAAGAGTGTACTTAGAGTGAAAAGGATGTATCCAATTATATTCCTCTTTCTCGTGTCAACTTTGAATTCGTGGTAAGATAAGATAGCCATTGTCCCAATTGCGAATGGTTGATAAACAATGGTAAGCACTCTTGAAGGATGGTAATGCTTCAGCCATCAAAAAAACATATAATTAGAATAGCACAATCAACCGGGGACTTGTCATTGCCCTGAGCAAATTATAAACCGAAATAAGAGAAGAAAAGATATTGATGGTGACGGAAACATATTCCTAAACATATTACGAAAAGTGCGGAAAAACGTGCCCATTCTACGCTTGAATCACCGATCGTTCGAAGTATATTACGTGAAATGAACATACCTCTTTTGCCACAGATTAAGTGCACTTATCACAGTCTCGAGAGAGAGAACAATCCTTAGATTGTTGAACAAAACCCCTTCTTCTTTGTCCTTTAGTGAGAACTGGTTTTCTGATGATGAAAATGCAACAACATACATACTTGTATGTTCTTCCTTCTCACTTTTGCTTTTGTGTTCAGAAAGAAATAACTGCCAAATGCGGTTATTTTCTTTCATGGGCTGGGTTAGCCCATCATGGGCGGCCCATCTTCACAAAGAAAAAACCCATCATCTCCCACTCGCACATGGTGGGCTAAACATTAACTCTCTCTTCTTTGCAATATCCATACTAGCAAATAATCCGTGCGACCAGCATACTTCGAGAGCTCGTTGCAATGTATCTGTTAGGAATACATAGCAGCTCAAAATTGGGTACAACGTTTTTCCGAGTAGATATAGTATGCAGTATCCTAGATCAATCAGTCACATTTATATCTCTCTTGATCTCTTTTAGTATCTCGTATATTGTATTCACAACTATAATTTACTTAAAATCATAATCGGTCGACCTGTGAATACAAAAATAAAATATGACATCATGATAAATTGATCTTCCTCTTTCTTTAAATCTCTCTATTTCAGTCCAGCTCGCTTTTCTAGAAATGCCCCATTAGATCGAATCATTCATGACCATTGGCAACATCCTAAGATAGCGAACACTGAATAGAAACTTTGAGAATAAGTTAGAGTCGTGAGGGCACTAAATGAGGAACTCATATCCGCAAGAGTCTCACACGGCAAGAAGTTGAGATCAAAAACTTTTGCCACTCTTATCGGTCGTCTGATGCATACGTAGTATGAAATACGTATTACGGTATTAACTCCTTTCCCGTGGAGCGTATGTCTTTACATTCAATACCGTACAGATGATAGTTCAGACATACCCAATGTCTAAACTCGAGTTCACGTATCTACTCCTCTAAAGAATCCATCAGAACTCACATCTGGCATCATTGACAAATAAAGTAAAATATGTGGGTTATTTTACCTTCGGACATAGTAAATATTATATCCTCATCTTAATATTCAGTTAAGGCGACATTTGTAATTTAAGCTTGAGCTCTCAATTATCACCCAGATAATAAGCTTAAAAAAATTGTCTCATCTCTATTTATCGCACAGTAAATAGAGGCGATTACCCGTGTAAGTGGGCTAATCTCATTTGTCAGACATACTTTCTCGATATAATGCACTAAGCATTAAGATGCATAAATATTAAATAAATTCATAGGCATTAATAATGAGAGAGCAACTCCATTAAATGTGAACACTTAGGGAAAAATACAATATTCAGTACATCACTTTCTACGTAGTCCCAGAGATTTTACATGACCATAGAAAACATCTCTTGGAATTGGCTTCGTCATAGGATCTGCAATCATTCTATGCGTAGATATGTACTACAAGTTCACATCCTTTCGTGCTACCATATCCTTGACAAAGTTATACTTGGTATCTATATGTTTGGTCTTGCCATGATATTTCGGATCCTTGATGTATGCTATCGCTGCTTGACTATCACTATTGACTAACAATGAGTTTTCAACATTCTTAGCAACACCTAAATGATCCAAAAATCTCTTAAGCCAAACACCTTCTTGTACTGCTGCTGACAACGCCACGAACTCTGCTTCCATCGTGGACAATGCTATACATGTTTGTTTCTTACTGCTCCAAGATATGGCGCCATTCTTCAGTAAGAATGCAAATCCAGAGGTAGATTTCCTTTCATCTAAATCTCCTCCCCAGTCAGCATCTGAGTAACCTTCAAGTCGCAGATCCTTTCCTTGATAACTCAGAGAATAATCAGCAGTATCCTTTAGATACCTCATGATTCTTTTGACGGCTTTCCAATGTGCTTGACTTGGAATGGATTGGTATCTACTTACTATCCCAACTGCAAAACATATGTCAGGTCTTGTACACATCATAGCGTACATTAAACTTCCAATAGCACTAGCATAAGGAACACGTTTCATTTGTTCGTTCTCTTGTGGAGTCTTAGGACACAACCTACGGCTCAATCCTTCACCTTTTGCAATAGGAGTATCCATGGGTTTACAGTCATGCATACAAAATCGTTCAAGAACCTTGTTTATGTACGTCTCTTGTGAAAGAGACAATAATCTCTTGGAACGATCTCTTGAAATCTTAACTCCAAGAATATATGCAGTCTCACCCATATCTTTCATTTCAAAATTGGACGATAACCAATTCTTTACAGTATTAATCAACTCCTTATTGCTTCCGGCAATCAGTATGTCATCAACATATAATGATAAGATCACAAATTGATCTTTGGATCTTTTGATATATACGCAATGATCTTCATCAATCATTATAAAATCATACGCTACTATGGCATTATGAAAACGTATATACCATTATCTCGAAGACTGCTTAAGGCCATATATCGATCTTAGAAGTCGACATACTTTTTGTTCTTGGCCTTTCACAACGAAGCCAACTGGCTGCTCCATGTAAATTTCTTCTTCTAATTCTCCATTTAGAAAAGCAGTCTTTACATCCATCTGATGTAATTCAAGATCCATACTTGCCACTATTGCCAGAATAAGGCGAATTGAGGTAAATCTCACTACAGGAGAAAAAGTTTCTTCAAAATCAATTCCTTCCTGTTGATTATACCCTTTCGCTACTAGGCGAGCCTTATATCTTTCTATTGAGCCATCGGATTTGCGTTTTATTTTGAGAACCCATTTATTCCCAATAGCTTTGCGTCCTTCTGGAAGATCAACCAGTTCCCAAACATGGTTTGATTTCATTGACTCCATTTCTTCTTTCATTGCAATCATCCATTTTTCTTTGTTAGGGCAATTTAGAGCCTCATTTGCATTCCTTGGCTCGTCTTCATCTTGTGGAGCGATCATGAAAGTTTCCCCTTCAATGTCAAAACGTCGTCGGGGAATACTTTTGCGACTTGTTCGCCGTATGGGAGATTGTACACGTGGTATATCATTCTCCATTATGCTCCCACTTGGATTAGATAATGACGGAATCGTCTCATCAAAAGGTTGCAATTGAGATTGAGTCGAATTCAATTCCTCACTTCTCACATTGCTTCCACTTGGATGAACTTTATCGATTTCACTATCAGGATCCAAGGTTTCAAATAGAGAGTAGTTCTCACCTATTTCGCCCTTCTTAGGAAACTCATTCTCTAAGAATGTGACATCTCGTGATTCAAATTCAGTTATACTCCCATTTTCTTGCTCACCTATAAATACATATCCTTTCGAGGTTTCTGAATACCTTATGAAGATACTCTTCTTACCTCTAGGACCTAATTTCCCATACTTATTAGAAGATTCATGTGTATAAGCAGCACAACCCCAATGTTTCAGAAAACTCAAATCAGGTTTTCTTCTTGTCCATAACTCATACGGAGTGGAAATAACTGATTTTGAAGGCACACGGTTAAGTATGTAGGCAGCAGTTAATAAAGCGTCACCCCAAAAGGTGATAGGTAAGTTAGCCTGCGCCATCATGGACCTAACCATTTCTAGTAGGGTTCTGTTTCTCCTTTCCGCAACACCATTTTGTTGAGGAGTATAGGGAATAGACAACTGTCTTTCTATTCCCTTTTCATCACACAAATTTCTGAACTCATCAGATAGATATTCTCGACCTCGATCGGATCTCAATGCTTTTATTTTCTTATCTAATTAATTTTCCACCAGGTTCATAAATATTTTGAAGCAACTAAAAGCCTCAGATTTATGAGAAATCAAATAGACATATCCGAATCAAGTATAATCATCAATAAATGTGATAAAATAAACAGCCCCATGTCTAGCCCTCACATTCATTGGACCACAAATATCAGAATGGATTAAATGCAAAGGAAATTCAGCTCTTGTTCCTTTTCCAAATGGTTTCCTTGTTGTTTTCCCAGCTAGGCAATGCTTGCAAGTGGGCAAATCGACTTTTTCAATATTGCCCATTAAGCCTTCTTTGGCTAATCTATTCATTCGCTGTTGGCCTATATGGCCAAGCCTAGCATGCCATACGTTCACATCATTATCACACGAAGTAGAAGACGTGAAGTGGGAATAACTAACATTGACATTTACAGAATCAACATCCAGTACAATAAAACCATCTAGAAAATAACCACAACCATAATAACTCGTACCTAAATACAAGTCTACACCATTGTTATGGAAGTTCAAATTAAAACCAAGTCGAATCAACACTACAACAGACACTAAGTTCCGACGAATTTCCGGAGCATATAATACATCATGTAAGAACAAAGTGCGTCCACCACGCATAATTAACTGGCAGGTGCCAATTCCTTTAACTTCAACTTTGGAGTTGTTCCCTACATAGATCCATTTTGTTCCGGTCGGAACCCGTCGGAACTCCACGAAGGCATCTCTATCCTTCGCTACATGGTCTGTTGCTCCCGAATCTACAGTCCACAAAGGATTAGACTCAGTTAAAAATACAGAACTTGACACATAGACAAAGTTCTCAAGAATGCAAGGGGAGTTTACCTTTTTTGGCTCGCCGCAATCGCGAGCGAAGTGGCCCTTCTTGCTACAGTTGTAGCATTTCACCCTCGACATCTTCTTCTCATGAGGACGCTTTCCTCTTTGGTGTTGTTCATCTCTTGGTTTCTTCCCCGAAGAACTCGCTCTCTTACCTCTCCACCTTCTGAACGAATCAGGACGCTTGCGCTTAGAGCTCGAAGGCCCTTGTGAGCTAGAACCTGCATAGTAAATGTCAATTATCGGCTTATCCGCCAGGAGGCGGTCCTCCTCTAGCTCCAAGTGGCGCACTGCATCCTCAAAGGTTTTGATGTTCTCATTGTGAGTTAGGTGCAACTTCATATGCTCCCAACTTTGAGGTAAAGAACGAATTGCTGCTTGCACTTGCTGCTCATCAGTCAGAACATGGCCAGTATCCTTCAGCTCATTAATCATGTTTGACATCTTCCTTAAATGTTGTTTCATGGACTGACCATGTGGCTTCTTATATGAGTCAAATCTTATAGTGAGCTGTCTAAACTTGGTTACAGATGTATGACCAAACCTTGCTGCCAATGCTCCCCACATCTCCTTAGCATTTTCAAAACGCCTAAACTCTCGCATGACATCATTTTCCATACTACTCAGCAACGTGATGCGAGTAAGGGAGTTCTTCCTTTTCCATACAGCAAATGCATCCTTATCTCTCTTATGTTGTGCAGTGTTTCCGTCTTCAGGCTCTACCATAACCAGGTTAAGAGCTTCAAGAGCCTCTTACTCTTCCAGCACATATTGGATTTTCATATGCCAAATTTCATAATTATCACCGTTAAGCTTCTCTCCTTTGTTCAGTTCAGCAACTATATTCTTTGATGCTGAAGCCATTGAATCTGAACATATCAGACAGACAAGCACGAATTATTAATGCCACTTATTTATGCATTAATTTTACACAAACTGATTATATTAATGAATAATTTCACATAGGCTTTAGATTCGAAAGTTCACTATGTTCCCAATCATCATCAAAAAATCCTAATGTGAAATTACCGTTAATGTAATCATTAAGGTAAAATTACGTTCTTTAAAGTTACTAAAACTTTTAGAACTCCCACTCAACTCCATATGATACTAATAAGATAAATATTAAAACAGAATAGTACTGTAAACTATTCACAACATGAATATCTATCAACATTCATTTACCTAACATTATGTACATAAGGAATGAATTCATCAAAGAAAATAAACATAAACACCAACATAAAAGGAACTATCCACCCAAGATATCTAACACCAACCTATAGTGAACATATCCATAAGAGCTTACGAAAAATAGATAAACACAATCAGGTGGTGATCCTCTTTCTATAAACTGGAAATGACTCATGAAAAACCTCAGGAAATTCTATTTTCTTCGGCATCCAAATGGAGGCACCCGGAAAACCCCTAGATTCGGGCAACGTATTGCGCCGAGACCGATTCAATACAAGGGTTGACGTCCATCTTGCCCCGACCCGTATGTACTCTATCATGAATTGCTCCACAATCATCTTATAGCTCGGACCTTCTAAGGTGTCCCAAACCCTATCAATCATCCTTCCCAACTCTTCAGGAATGGTGCATTTAAGGGCTCCAACCATCATATACTCTGGCATTACGAAACCGTTCTAAATGATATCTTGTATCATTTGATTGACCTTGATGATGTGTGTCATCATGTCATCATCAGCATCCCACCGGTAAAGAGCCAGCTTGATTCTTAGTTTCTTAAACTTCTTCTTTTGAGCCTCCGTTCTAGGGATAATAGGTGTTCGATATCTTCGTACCATTATTCCTGCAACAAATGCAGAAAAATAAAAGGATTACTCATAATCCAAGGTACAATTTTTTTTTCGCCGGTCAACGGCTCTCAACCCAGGTCAACGCCGGTCAACGGTAGTCAACGTCGGTCAATGGTCAACGGGTCAAGTCTACGGGTCGGGTGGACTATCGGGTCAAGTCGGATCCGGGTCGGGTCGGGTCTGAAAAACCCGGTTGGGCAACCGCATGGCTGACGTCAGCGTGACGTCAGCCACGCCGCACACGCCCTCATGGCGCGTGCGGTGCACGCGCGCGGGGAGGAACCGCCACGCACGTGCCACGCACGTGCCACGCTCGTGCCACGCACGTGCCACGCTCGTGCCACGCACGTGCCACGCTCGTGCCACGCACGTGCCACGCTCGTGCCACGCACGTGCCACGCTCGTGCCACGCACGTGCCACGCTCGTGCCACGCACGTGCCACGCTCGTGCCACGCTCGTGCCGGCGAGACCGCCACTTGCGGCGGAGCGTGGAGGAGCGTGCGGCCTCCCCCGGCGGCGTGCCACCCGTCATTTTGCTCGTCTCAACGAGCACTACGACCCTATGCCTTCAAAAATAAAATTTATCACACAGAATTTCGAGAAACAATCCCGAACAGTACGGTCGGGTGTCGGTTTTCATACCCGAGCGTTCGTCGGCGCCGTTTCACGAATTCCGGCCATCAATTCGTGTTATGCACATCTACTACGATCAGGAAACAAGAACAATAGCTCTGATACCAATGATGGAAACATATTCCTAAACATATTACGAAAAGTGCGGAAAAACGTGCCTATTTTACGCTTGAATCACCGATCGTTCATAGTATATTACGTGAAATGAACATACCTTTTTTGCCACAAATTAAGTGCACTTATCACAGTCTCGAGAGAGAGAATAATTCTTGGATTGTTGAACAAAGCCCTTTCTTCTTTGTCCTTTAGTGAGAACTAGTTTTCTGATAATGAAAATGCAACAACACACATACTCGTATGTTCTTCCTTCTCACTTTTGCTTTTGTGTTCAGAAAGAAATAAATGCCAAATGCGGTTATTTTCTTTCATGGGCTGGGTTAGCCCATCATGGGCGGCCCATCTTCACAAAGAAAAAACCCATCAGAAGGACAAGTAAATAGTTTGCGAGTCCTAAAAGCACTTCTTAGATGATTATGTTAAGAACTCATCCGGACGTCACACAGCATAAGGATGGTTATATCAACCACATATCAACAAACTCCTGCTATGAGGCCAGTGATGAAGAAAATGAACCATAGCCAAGATGACAATAATGAAAGTATTGGGCAACGCATCCACTTGATTAGCAAAATTCATTAGACACACCTGTTTTCTAGTCAGACACTGTGGAGTAAACAATTACTGAGCCACAGTTCTCGGAACTCCTACTGCTTTGAGGCCAGTGATGAAGAAAATGAACGTAAACAAGATCACAATAATGAAAGTATTGGACAATAGATCCACTTGATTAACAAAATTCATTGGACACACCTGTTTTCTAGTTAGACTCTGTGGAGTAAACAACTACTGAGCCACAATTCTATGAGGCCAGTGATGAAGAAAATGAACCATAGTCAAGATGACAGTAATGAAAGTATTGGACAGCAGATCCACTTGATTAGCGAAATTCATTGGACACACCTGTTTTATAGTCAGACACTGTGGAGTAAACAATTACTGAGCTACAATTCTCACACTTCAAACAGAGTCTAGGACTCTTCCATATCAGTATGAGACAGCAAAAGAGAACAAAGAGTTCACTAAATACAGAACACGAAACAGAGAAATTATGGTATTTGCTTAAAAAATTAGTCGGAGATTGGGAATAACCCGCAATTGATTACCGGGAACACTTTATAATAATAATCTCCAATAGTCAGCATACTGTTCCATGCCACCAGAGACCCAAGTCCAAGGACCCAACAGAACACCATGGCCTTGAACTTCCCCTGAAAAGTTTGGGAAATTCATTAGTACCATTGTACCGGTATTCCTGAGAAAACTATAAAGCAGGACAAAAGCAAGCGAATAGAGACACAAACCTCAAGCCTAACCGGAACCCCAGTTTCATCAGCAGTGGTCATAGTTGCTTCCCTGCAAAACTCACCAGAGCAAACAAACTCAGCTCACAAATGATCTACTTTCGAGTCTGGTCATTCAAAACTCAGGACATAAGAGAATATGCACAGTGATTTACTCAGGATGCGAGATGGCTCACACCGCACAGCAAACAAAAGACAAAATGAAGGATATCTGCTTATCTGTATCAAGAGGAACTCAAGATGCAGAGACCTTTATCTTGGGAGATGCAAACCAGTGTGGGGGTGTGGACAGCTGACCATGTGAATTGTTGGTGATCAATGGGGACAGGAAGATTAAGAAAGATTCTTTTGCCTTTATGAATAAAGTGCAACGAGAGAATCTTTTCTACTTTGGGAGAAACTTTTTTAGTAACTTTCTGATCTTCGTGGAGTAACAAAGGAGCCCGAGTTATGGGGCGATCGTTTCCACATCTTCCAATGCGAACGCAAGCGGTTTTGACTGGCGTTGCACGTGGCCAAAAATTTCGGAAAATAACTTGGAAATATATAAAATAAAATTAAACGTGCAAAATAAAATAGTTCTTGTGAAGGCATCAATTGTGTAACAGCTCATTTTTTTTAATTTTTTATTGCCTAAAATTAGGGATCCGGTCTTTTGTGGTTACTAGGATTAGTCAAAGTTCTACCGTAGGTTGATGTCTACTAAACATGATGTATGAAGATTTTGATGCGCAAAAGGCTGGCAAGATTTGTATGTTCCACTGTGTTAAATTTTTTAAGTGAGATCGATTGAGAGTTCTCAACTTATTATTATTAGCTTGTTTATCATGTTTTCTAATATTAGAAACTTCGAAAAGTAGGGATGGACTTTTGAGGACGAAATTAAGAGGATGAATTATCATTGCGTGAAGCGTCACGTAATCTCCTTTTCATCTCGATAAAAATTTCTATAGGCCGGAGTCCCTAAGTTACGAGAGAGACTGATGGTGAAATGAACACGATAATATATCTTTTTATCTTATCAAAGATGGCTCCATGGTAAAGATTCTCTCCTTTGTTTTCCACAAAGATAATAAATAAATATGTAATAAATTTGAAGAAATTTCAATTGGGTGGCGACTAGTTATATTCAGGGAAGTGTGCCCACGATAAAAAAGGACAAGTAGAAAATGGCCAGTCAACGGCATAAGAACTCAAAGGAACCGCCAAATACAAGAAACAATTTGAGCCATATCTTTTGCTATAGCGGTTATTATCACATACATATTCGAGAATCAATATGGACGGAAAGATCTTGCTCGCTGTATCCTCATGTTCACACACCGTCTAGCCCTAAAAGCATACCTTATAAATTATAATATGATCATCCAAAAGAAAATACAACCACAGAGAGAGAAAGAGAGACGATCATAAAGATTCTTTTGAGATTCCATTGTTATCCTTATGAGTCTTTGGTGGGAAACTGTTCGTGCATCAGCTTTCATCGACCATGCCTTTCGGCAAAGAAAAGGCAGGTGATGGACTTGCTTATCTGGATAGGCCTTTGATCTTCTACTGTGACCAATGAGATATAATATCGGTGGAAACTTTTGAACGGAGCTGGCGTTACTTTTTTATCGCACATAAATAGTGTTATCGTTTTTATCTATTAAAAGCAGTCTTTATCTGCTGTTTCATCGACCAATTGACGTGCAATAACAATAAATTTGAGGCCCGTCACGTCAGAGACATCAAATCAAATCACATACGATAAAATATTCATGCAATATATTATAAATTATATATATACTGATTAACAAATACGTAATAATCTCCCCAAAAAAAGAGATTATGTGGCAGTACTTAACAGTCTCATGTTTCGGGATTTGCGTTTCCAGTTGGGAGGCTCTCATCGGTTTGTGAGCGGCATCATCGCATAGTACTTATCTGTGGATATTTCAATGGAGGAGTTTTCATTGGAAACTTTAAGCTTGGTGGGCTCGGTGTTGGGTCTCCATATATATAAAAATGCCAAAGTGAGGCAGTCAACTTTTGTCAACTTCAGTTTGGCTTCAAGCTGAAAGAACTCAGGTTGATGCGATATTTCTTCTTGACTAGGGAAATTGAATTCACTGTAAAGCCAAAACTATCGCCCTGTTTATTTCGCAAAAAAATATTTTCATTTCATTTTTTAACATTTGGAACGCTTATGGGTCAAAACGATTCTTTTTATCATAGCCAATGAAAACGCTTATATTTAAATTTAGAAATTTCTTCATTTGAAAATTATAAATCGTTTTTCAAAATACAACTAAAGACTCGGCGATTGGACTAGAGACCTTGGTGCTTGGGTACGGGGACCTCGTGCTTGTGCCAGGGTCCTTAGTGGTAGAGCCTGGGACTCGACGCTTATGCCCAAGTCCCTGAAGGTTATCTTGTGTACCCAACTCCTATGGCCAAATCACTAGCACCTGAGCCCAGTTCCTTGCCTATCGGGCCCAAGTCCACAAAGGTTGCCCAAGTCTCTTGAGGCTGGTCGCGAGACCTCGATGCCAATGACTAGGTCCCTAGCGGCTATGCCCATATACATGGATCCTTCGCCCAAGTCATCGAGGCGTGGACTTGAGGCCTCAGGGCCTATCCTTGGGTTACCATTGGTCAAGCGTGAGAAACTTAGGCTCCTATGACTAGGACCCTAGTGCCTGGGCTTGGGGACCCTAGCGGCCCTGCTTGACTCCCCTGAGGTTGAGGTCTAGTCCTCGACACTTGAGCAGAGGTCCTTAACACTCGGGTATAGGACCTAGCGGAGAGCCCGAGTAACCCAAGGCTCCACCCATGACAATCCATAAGAGGAAAAGAATAGATTATCTACTATCTATTAAAGTATTTATGTAATGAAATTTAATTCAATATAACTTTATTTAAAATTTGATGTTATAGCATGTGCAGCCTTTACATCAGACATTAAAAAGTGAATGTCTCTTTAAAGGAATAAAAGCAAATTTTCCATTTCAAATGACGAAAAATAATATCTAGTTCATTTTCATATTTCAATTGAACATAGAAAATATTATCATATACATCGAAAAATATCAAATTTTTCATGAAATAAACGGCGCAATATTATTGACCTAAATTAAGTTGAAGGCAAGGTTAATGGTCCCTAGTCTTAATGTTCTCTTATACTATCTATTACTCTCTAATGTTTGCTCATTTTTGCACTATAGTAAGTTTTTATTGAAAGGACAATAACCTTTGTTAGAATATTAAAACTTTAAACCATACTTTTATCTAATAGTTTAAACTTTTAGAGCTGTAGGTGGTCCCATAAAATCTCGTTTAGTATCAAAGCAGGATGTTCTGACTTTAAATTTTCTCAGGCTCTTATTTGCCTCCCCAATTACATATTTCTACGTTTTAAGCTTAGGTCAAAGTCTACCCAACGTGTGAGGGGGAGTATTAGAATATATATATTTTTGGTATATAGAAGGAAATGAAATATAAATTATCTCCTAAAATCAAACACCCCAATGTTGTCACCTAACAAAGTATGAGACAACTCCGTAGGAGGCTTTGAAAAGAACAGAATGTCCAAACGCTTCTTTAATCCAAGATATCACATTGATCCGAGTTCAATTTCTTTGGTCGAGAAGAAATATCACATCAACCAAGGTGGGAGGAAAATATCTACATAAACTGTTTTTTTATTAATTTTACTTTAATATATATTATAAATAAACATTAATAGGATAAAATAAGCCCGAATTCTAATATAGTAAAGAAAACCGGTCTAAAACTCAAAAGCAAAGTAATAAATAAAATAAAATAACACAGAACCCTAAAAGTACGTTTTACTAACTATCCAATTCTATTTATTTTTATACCATTTAGGAGCGGGCCAGTTCAGGCCTCAAGGCGCCTGGAATTTTTGTCCAAGCTTTGCCCATCGGGTCTAAAAAGTTCAGCCAAACCGTCCATTTTGTGAGGAAACAGAGAGTCGAAATTGGCATTGGAATTCATGAATTTCTTTGGGTTTTAAGCGTGGTTTTGGTTTGGATTTGGATTCTGGCTTCTACGATTTAGAAAGACTGAAAATTTCAAGCATGATATGTTTTCCCTTCTATGTACCGCACAAAACTTGATCGCAGCATATATTTTCTCGTGACGCATTTCCCATTTTCAATCCATTTATATCTGTCTTCTTCTTCATTGCTCTCTGCAGAATATATAGGGAAAGAATTTGGGATTATTATGAATTTGATTGTTCGAATTTATATAACCGTGAGTTTCTGAACTGATAGATATTTTTTGTCAGTCAATAGGGTCTTTTGCTGGGATGATCATGTCAAGCACAAAATGTGAACCTAGACTAGTGATCCTCGTGATGAAAAAGTGATCCTAGAGTTGGATATTCCCCGCGTTATCGGAAATGATCCTGACTTTGTTGATCCTTTTATACAGTACCTCGTTGTATGTAGTCTTCCACTTCAAAGCAGAGCGCATCTTCCCCTTCTTCATTTGAGTCATTTCATTAATTCTGATGAGACTTGTCAGCTTCTAGTACCGGCATATGGAATTAGATCAATTTGGACATCAAGCAAACAATAAGCTAGAATTAATAACCTTTCTAGTGCATGTTCGATTCATCCGAGGTTTAGGAGCTATGTTGCACGGACAAGTTTAGGAGGCCGTCGTGTCGGTGTTTGACATGCGGTCAATGGGTGTCCAAAATCCAATACGTGGTCAACGCGCCAGACATGCCGCCGACATGTGAGTCCGGTATCCCGACACACGATTCCGACATGCACCGGTCAATTTTATAAATTTTTAAAAAATTAGGGGTCAAAATGTAAATTTATAAAAAAAAATAAAAAAAGAAAGAAAATGGTGAAAGAAACTAGTCTAATATTCTCATCTTTATAGTACCTTCACTTGCACTCTATACTCCCTCCCTCTCTCTATTCATGATTTCTCTTCTTCTTTCGAACCAACGATATTTGCCGAGGAGGAGGCCTTGAAGAGGAACACCGATTGTGTCTATTTCCTCATCATTTTTCATCTTCTTCCTTCGCATCCTCCAAGCTCCAAACCCCCAAATCCCCACCCTCAAACCCTGAACCAACCACCACCCTCCTCCGTTTGTGGAACAAGTAGCAGATGGCTCCTCCTCCTCTTCCTCCCGGCGAGCGCCCTCGTCATTGGTGCTACATAGTTTAGGAGAACTAGGAAGGCCGAAATGACCGTCATCCATATCATATCTCTACTCACAGCTGTGTGGATTTGCAGGAAGGGGTTGTTCTAAGTGATTTGTGCTAAAGCTTGAAGCAGCTATAAGATTTGAAACATACCCCAAGTGAGGCTTTTCAAAGAAGAGTACTAAAATGTGGTGAAGCCGATTAAATCTGCTTTGTCGTCTTGCTGCAATACCCATTTCTCTTTGTTCTTTTTTCCCTTTTCCCTTCCCCTGGCCCAGTGGCTACTGCATTCGGTTTTTACCCTTCGGTCCAAGTGTGAAAGGACGAGCGCCGGAACATTTACTTGCAATTGACAAATAAAAATGTACCATTAGTTTCTAATCTAATTGCAGAATTAACGAGCATTCATCTAAAGAGAAAGCGAAGTGAGACCTCTGGTTAGCCCAAAAACCGAACGTCTCCTTCTAAAATTTTGCAAGGAAAACAAATTTTACAACTACAATAGAGAAAGGTCCACTACTACATTGCACCTATCTTTGGATTCCGGTAGTAGCAAGATCAGCCGAGACAATTTTAGACCATTCCGAGGCTACCTTAGAGCGGTAGAAATTCACAACCAGAATCTTAGGGCGCGAATGACAATCTGTTTCATAAATCAATTTTCAACTAGAAATTGATTTTTCTATTTCTATTCCATGGATGAGTTTCTGAGCAAAAATATGCATTTGAAAACAACTCGAAATTTC
Source organism: Syzygium malaccense (assembly GCA_031216405.1). Lineage (NCBI taxonomy): Eukaryota > Viridiplantae > Streptophyta > Magnoliopsida > Myrtales > Myrtaceae > Syzygium > Syzygium malaccense. The sequence continues at coordinate 5,469,089 of CM062256.1, read as the reverse complement.
TATTTCCGAAACAAAAATTTGTTTGATAACGGTACAAAATTTCTCTCTCTCAGGCGATCAGTGAGTGGACAGCAGGCGGATGGCAGACGGCGAGAGGCGGCGACGGACGGCAGATGGCGGGAGGCGGCGACGGACGGTGGGAGGCCAATGGGGAGGACAATGGTGGGAGGTGGCTGGTGTCGGGCAACAGTGGGAGGCGGGCGACGGCAGGTGGCGGTGGGCGATGGTGGGAGAAGGATAGTGGCAGGAGGAGGGCGACGGCGGCCCACAGTGAGAGGCGGCAAATGGCAGGTGGGCCAGAGGCGACAGCCGGCGGTGGGAGGTGGGCGGTGGCCTGCGACAGCTGACGGATGGCGGGAGGTGGGCGGCGGACGGCAAGTGGACGGCAGCGGGTGGGCGACCGGCTAGTAGCGAGAGCGAGCGACAAAAAGAATTTTTATTTCTCATTTTTGTTTCAAAAATAGAAAATTATAAAATTTTTACTTCTCATTTATGTTCCAAACCTATTTCTGAAATTAAAATTTGTTTTAAAAATAAAAAAATGAAATTGCGTTATCAAATGAATTTTGGTCCAAATCTATTTCCAGGAACATAAAAATAGAAAAATAGAGAAATAAAATGATTATCATTCGCATCCTTAGCGAATCAAGTTAGATACAGGATGATGCAGATAAACTCAAAGAACGTGGAGATTACTAGAAACAACATTGAAAAACAAATCGAAGATAATGAGTAAGAGTTCTGCCTATTTCTTTCACTTGACAAAGCTCGTTTTTGCACCGCGAGTTTCCTATGTGTATAGACAAGGCATAGCATAGAAAGGTGAATTTTACCTCCTTTCTAATAATACCTTAAAATATAAGATGAGACCATAGTATAACATAAAATCCAAGTCCTTAAGGACTGCACGCTATCGGCACAAGATCATAGATGACTGTCAAGTCAAACTAGACTTGCTCGAGTGTCAAAATTCCACAAACAACAAGACCGTTACATTAGACATTTTTTATGGGCTGAAAATACAGAAGGCCACGGATCACACAAAGTTGCTTGGGAAGTTATTTGTTTGCCAAAAAAGGAAGGGGGTCTAGGGCTGCTTCATCTAAAATTATGGAACAAAGTTTTGCTTGGCCGTATGCTTTGGAACCTCATAAATTGTCCGTCGTCTTCCTTGTGGAGTAAATGGGTTCACAATACCAAGTGTAGAGGCAATTCGATTATGCAGCTTGAAATCAAGGGTGCTATGGCATGGCGTTGGCGTTGTATTCTTCAACTGAGACCGGCTTTAGTATCGGTCATATCTAGACCAAGATATTGTTGCCAAGTGGTATACGATGAAACCATGTGTGTGAGACCGGTAGTGGAATGGTTACAATTGATATGGAAAGGAGGTATCGACAAGCATAACTTCATCGGCCGGCTAGTTTGTAGGGATAGACTGTAAACAGCAAAAATCATATCACGTTGGAAACATGAAGTAGATATCCATTGTAGTTTTTGTATGTCTAGTTTGGAAAATAGAGAACATCTATTCTTCCAGCGCACTTGGACCGAAAGCATTTGGCATACTATCCTTGTACAATACAGAATTCAGCGTTTTTTAGGAGGATGGAATGATGAACTCAAATGGATGATCAGGGCTACCAAAGGTAAGGACTTGACGGTGAGAGTTTTGAAGGTATCTTTCATAGCGACCATAAATTGCATTTAGATGGAGTGTAATCGTAGATGCTTCCAACAAAAGTCAAATGACACTCTTATCATTTTGGCTAAAGTTCGCAAACTTGTCAGAGGGCGAGTTTCGCACTACAAATCTTTTAGACCATCCCAGACAAATAAAATATTGGCTATTATATGGAGACTCCCTCAGTCTATTTTTTTCGTGATCTTAGTTTTATTAATTTGTAATGTTGGGGAGTGCTCCTAAGTTTCTGTACGTCAACTTATAAATATTACTTACATTTTACACCAAAAAAAGACAAGACCCCTACATGACAGGATGAATCTAGAAATTGATAAAGATTTTTTGATGACGACAAAGAATTACATACTAGCTTCCTTGTGAAGAGCATCATGAGCCTTGTCAAAAGGCTACTTTTGTGATCATCCTTAAAGCAGATGTTAGAGCACTTGATTCAGCTAAACCAGCCAAAAAGGACTACATAAATGACAATCCAGCATAATTTGAGTTAAAAAGTGATAAAATATATAAATATTAAATCACACTTTCATCTAACAGCTTAAGTTTGTAAAATATTTGGTAGTGATCTTATAAAATCTCACATGGTATCTTTTAGAACAGTTGGTAGTAGTCCTATAAAATCTCATAAAATATCTAGATATGACTACAATGATGTATCTTTAAGGATATACGCTGCAAAAAGAGTGCAATAGGAACCGTAAGAGACCGCCCATCTCACAAAAGGCCTTTTAAGGAAATAAACTGCGAAAAGAATGCAATAGGAACTGTAGTAGACCGCCAACCTGAATAAATTCTGGACACATGGAAGACAGTTTGCTGACCATACCACCCTAAACGTGAGCATCGGCCACTCCAATACAGGCATCAAGCACACATACACCAAAGTAAGGCCCGATTCCTCCTTTCCCCGACGTCGCTATATCCACTTATGATGTATGAATTCTAGCAATGGAATTAATGCAAGAAACTAGAATTTAGGGAAGATAACTTAAACTAGATAATTGCACAAGTAGAAGCATCATTAATAGAAATATTTATGCCTTCAGATAACTTACAACCATGAGAAAGAGTGTACTCCGAGTGAAAAAATTGTATCCAATCATATTTGTCTTTCCTGTATCAGCTCTGGATTTGTGGTAGGTTAAGAAAGCCAGGGTCCCAACTGCGGATGGTTCATGAACAATGCTAAGCTCTCTTGAAGGATGGTAATGCTTCAGCCAAAACAAAACGCATTGTTAGAATAGCTCGATCAACTTGTGACTTTACATTGTTCTAACCTGATTGCAAACCAAAATAAGAGAAGAAAAGATATTGAAAGACAAGTAAAAAGTTTGCGACTCCCAAAATAGCACTTCTGAGATGATTGAGTTAAGAACTCATCCATATGTCACACAGCATAGTGATGGTTAAGTCAAACATATTGCAACGAACTCCTATTGCTATGAGGCCAGTGATGAAGGGAACAAACCATACCCAAGATGACAATAATGAAATCATTGTATTAAAAATCAACTTGATTAGCAGAAGTCATTGGGCACACCTGTTTTCTAGTCAGACACTGATGTGTAAACAATAACTGAGCTGCAATTCTCAGAACTCAGAGTCAAGACTCTTCCATATCAATATGAGACAGCTAAAGAGAACAGAAATTTTACAAACATAGGACGCAAAACAAAGGAATCAGGGAATCTACTTAAAAAACATGTGGGAAATTGGGAATAACCCGGAATTGATTACCCGGAACACATTATAGTAGTAGTCTCCAACTGTCGGCACACTGTACCAAGCCCCAAGAGACCCCCAAATCCAAGGACCCAATAGAACACCATGGCCTTGAACTTCCCTGAAGAAATTGGGAAATTGATTCTAAAATGTCATCAAACAAGTGGACAACATTGATCAAGATAATACCCGTGTATTGGTTTACCTAATAAAACTATAAAACAAGACAAAAACAAGCGAATTGAGACACAGAACTCAAGTCTAACTGGAACCCCAGTTTCACCAGCATTGGTCATTGTTTCTTCCCTGCAAAACTTGCCGAACAAAACAAATTCAGCCCTAAAAAAAGTTGCTTTTTAGTCTGGTCAATCAAAAGCTATATACGTAAGAGACATTGCACAGTACAGAGGGAGTGACGTGGTTACACCGAACAGAAAATAAAGACAAAGACCTTTATTTTGGTGATGCAAACTAGTGTGGCTGTCGACGGCCCTCTCCATTACCTCAGTCGGAAGGAAATCAAGATTCTTTGCCTTTTTGAGGTGAAATTAAAAGTGCATCCGTAGAAGCCCGATAGGAGGGTGACGGGCAGGAAATTGCTTAGTGTTGGGAATAGTTAGTGGATAAAGTATGGTTGGTCGACCAGAAAATCCAATTTTGACAGGGTAGTCAATGAGAATGGTTAAGTACTGGAGTGGAGTCGATGGATGAAAGACTAACTCAGTTGATTGGAGATAAGTGCAAGATGTCACCATTAAGGAAATAGAGGTGATGTCACCTCAAATGGTGGAATCGATAATCTTGGATGTAACCGCTTATAGGTAAGAATTGCTTAATTGTAGGAGCCATGCAGTTTATGCTTTGTTTTTTAATAACCATGTATGTAACTATCGATTGTAAGTACAAGCACATGAATTGTAGTATGTATAAAGGACTGCCAATCCATCCAAGAACACATTCTCAATTTTATCTTCAGTATATTCTACTTTTACAATATCATTTACATCTCCAGCAATGATTATTCCCGATCTTCGTACTTTTAGATTTATTGCCATTTACGTCATTCTTCAAGGATCAATTAATGACCATTTACAACTAGTGTGGGTTCGTGTCTATCCATCTTCTTTCCCGTAAAAAGGTATGAAAAGAAGACCGAGTTATTGAGCTATTGTTCTCACATCTTCTAGTCCAAACGCAAGCCGTTTTGACTAAGGTTAGGACTGAAATTGATCGATAATTGCATGTGGCGAAAAAAAGGACTAAAAATGAGATGTATAACATAAATAGTTTATGTGAGGTATCAATCGTGTAACAGTTCATATTAGTTTGGTTTTTTGTGGTTGCTATGATTGGTTAAAATTCTTCTGTCGGTGGATGTCTACTACACACGATGTATTAAGATTTTGAAGCGTAGAAGGCAGGCAAAATTGATATTTTCAATCATTCTAAGCTTTTAAAGTGAGATTGATTGAGCATTTTCAATTTATCACTGTTAGGATATTTATCACGGCTTGTAAATTTGACACTTTGAAAACAAAGGACGAATTTGTGAGGACAGAATTAATAGAAGTAATAGCCAATTCATGTATCATCACGCAATTCACTTTTCATCTCAATAAAATATTTACGGGCTTAGAGTATGGAATCTTCAAGCTACGAGAGACGAGACGGTGGAGAATGTGATCAAATGGAGAAGGCGTCCCCATTTTTTGTCATAAGTAACGAGATAAAACCTACCTTCAAAGTATTTTATGTGTCAAAAGGAGTTATATCATTATTCCATCACTTTAGAAGGACTTTTCATAAGATCCTTTCTATTAACAAAACTCAAATAATAACATACGAATTATGTTGTTACTTAATAAATGTGATGAAAAATCTTCTATCTGATTAAAAAAAATTGGGTTGATAGTAAAGATCCTCTTGTTTTTTTTTTTCCACAGAGACGAGGTCAAGCCGCTGGAATTGCAACTTGTTTTAGAAAGTGATTTGACTTTGGTAATTGATATATAAATATGATATAAACTTAAAGAAATAATGATGTAACTTCTTTCAACACATAAGATACATGAAGGTTCTTTCGTGATTCCATTGTCATCCAATTTTGAATATTTGGTTTGAGACTGTAGACACTTTTGAACGAAGCTGATGCTTACATTTAATTTCTTCTTGTCGGATTGGAGCTGATGTTCAGTTGTATATAGATTTATCAAAATGTGTTACAGATTCCTTTGTTAACCTATATTTGATAGGGTTATTATTATATATGTTAGTTAAATTTAGTAAATAGATTATAAATAAATTTAGGATGTTAAAATTCAAAATAATATGTATGTTAAATGGGTTTATAATTTACTTAGACTTAACTCACCTCTTTGGATCGAGCCAGATTGGGTACGAGTGAGGTATGAATTAAATCGGATATGATTCGTTGGATTACACCATATAAAGCTGAATCAAAATGAGTTAAATAAATTAATTTAGGTTGGATAATTTTTAATTAAATTTAAATTTGATTTGACTTATCCGTTTGATTGGCGCAGCTGTTTTCGTCGTTTTAATCCAAGAAAAGCAGTGTTTATCGGCGGTTTCAGCGACCACTAAACGTGACCTTCGAGGCCTGTGCACGCGAGAAACATCCAATAATTGTATAGAACGAGAGATGCACAGAGCCCAATGCAAAACAATTTTTCTTGAAACGTCTCATGTCTGGGGATTTGCTTTTCCAGTTGGCATCCTCTGATTGGTCTGACGGTATTCTAACATTAATACTTAAATTCAGATGCTTTCGGGGACTTTTTCATTGGATACTTAAAAGTTAGTGGGGCTCAACGTTGGTTTTGTTGACGATCCACTTTTGTTGACTTCAGTTTGGTTTCAAAGCTAAAAGTACTCGGGTTGATTCATTGAAGAGCCAAGACTACAAGATTTTACAGGATTTTGCTGCAGAATGTGTTTGATATCTTTAGTAAGACATCGTAGGGAGTAATGTATTTATTTCGATTTGCTAAATATGGTTTCCACCTCGAAACCGGTCCACAAAGTTCACATCTAAGTATAAGATTATTGAGCAATAGCGCCTAAATCAGAGATCCAACTCACCAAAGACTTTTCAAGCCTTCCATCCACCACCACGTCAACGTCGCCCTTTTGTCTTTGCCACCACCATGAGGGTGACAGCATTATCTAATCTCTCTCTCTCTCTCTCTCTCTTTCTCTCTCTCTTGTGATGAGAGACGAGAAGTCCAAAATTGATGATGTACTTAAGCCCATTGAGGTTTATGGAGATTGAGAATAGACTGTGGTATTGAACTCGTGGATTTCAATTTGCAAACCGAGTTTTGGACCATTAGACTAACCAAAGCAGGGGTAAACACAAAAGTATTGTAATTGTAGATGAAAGCTTACACGAGGCTTAGTAATGGGACCCTTCTAAGTGTAATGTGGACACTTAAAAATACATAATGGTGTATGGCTTGACTATAGAAGAGATATACCGTTTATTAAGGGTAATCAGTTCTAGGGTAGGCTGGGAACTAAACTAGAGTGGTCAATTCCTAGTTTTCGGAATTGAGAATTGGCCCACCTAGTCCTAGAACATATTGGATTGTCTGGTCCGGTCTGATCCTTGGGTGGGTCAAAGAAACAGGCGCTATGGGGGTATTGTACGAGCTGCTTATTGTCAGCGCCATGGTGGAAGGAAACCGAGACATCACTAGAATCGGAGAGTATCACTGGAAAACCTGCAAGAAGAGAGTAACTTGTCGATATCCTTAAAACTACTAGTCGATCACTGTAGGTGCTCGTTGATCTTGGGTAGGAGGTTGTCATGAGTTAAGGCGGTTCACGATACAATATGGATACTTGGTGTCATAGAAAAAAAAGTTTATGGTAAATGTGTAATAGTAAGAACATTTTAAGATTTTTTTGTGGCTTTTACCCTTTATCATACTCCAATTAGTGGGAACGACAAAAACTTAGACTGAGGCTTTTAGAGAAGGCAGCTTCTAGATATGAAATGTCGTTATCTGTCTATTTGTAAAGCCTAACAAGAATTTCGCATGCCACCGCAATCAAGTTAGTCTACAGTAGCTATAGTTGTAGACACAAATATATACCAAGTCAATCAAACCTTCAATTTAATCATTTTATGATTGTATCTAATCTCAATTAATTATTACATGTAGCATATGTACTACATTAAATTCAGACACTTGAAAATGATAGATTTTCATGTGGGTCCTATATGAATCCCGTCAGATCTAATGGTTCGGATTCATTTCAATATATGTACTAGGTTCACTGAGTAATTTGTTGCATGCCATGGAAAACTGAGAGCCTATCGGTGACTAGACTCATTACCCAAAATACGCAATCTATCACATGTTAGGTGCGGTGACATTTCAATAAGTTAGGATGATAAAATAATATAGAGTCCGGCTAGTGCTCATCTTTGTTCCTTACTTCCTTCCTTCTCTTAACGAATCCATCAGCCTACAAATGCATTATTTAGTATACTCATGAGTTGTAATATGATGCAACGCTTTTGACATATGCTACTAATCAATGATTAACTCCAATCTCTTCAAATTAAGAGAAGATTTTTCTTCTTAATTTTCCCTCTTTTGTCGGTGTTAAAGAAATAGAGCAATGTTAGTGAGATCTTCAAGCGTTGAGATTCGCTTGGCCACATCTTCATCGAAACGTTTCCAAACAAGCAACATGACAAAAGCCATAAGAAATTGTGTAGAGCTACTGCTTCTTACTAACTATTTTGGTGTTCTAGGAATTCTTTTAAGCCAAATAATTTCCCATATTTTAATATTCTTTTGGGAGTTGAGATGACGATGTCTTGGTAGAACTTTATGCCGACCATGAATATAGAAATTAGGTGATTAAAATACCCTTTGCAATTCATATATTAAAACAGTAGATGACATGGTGATGATTTGGCTATGTGAGATAGAATCGAAGCAACGAGTTATCATGTTCTAAACTTCTTGATTTATTTTTTATTAACACCATCTCTTCCACTCATCTTTACATTTTTCAACTCTCAATCATTCTGCTTAAATTTTTTGTTTAAACTTGTGGGTATTTATTTCATATTACTGGGAAGCAAAGCTGAATTTCCATAGTTAAATACACATAATAGCCAAAAGCCCCATGCACTGATTGTAGTCATTGTGGAAATATACATGTGAATTTGTTAAGGGCTTTGTTAATGAGTGTTTCGGGAGTACTTGTTAAACACGTAACTAAATGAATTTTATCATTTTGAAAGCACTATTTTCCTCGTGTTATGCTCAATCAATGCATTGGAAATTAAACTATTTTTATACGGAATGTTTAACCAGGGTACTGGTTAACAAGACCTCAAGTCAATTACCAGATCAACTTTTTCAGTGTTATTTTGCCGACATTGATAAGAATACAATTGCCTCCAAAACAATGTTATGAATATTGCAACTTGTATAGTTGGAATCGGGAATTCTAATATTTCATTACTAAACTACCTACGGAGGTACCAATCTGCTAATAGCACTTGTGAAAAAAAATATCCGTTTTGGATGGAGACAACAATAAAAATATCAAATCTTTCCACTGCAAAATTCGATTGTTCTATGTGCAAAAGTAGTAATTTTTTTTCGTGCTTGTAAATTTCAGTAACTATTGGTAAGTATAAAGAAAATCTGTTAGTAAGCAAAATGACCAGTGACTTTTTCTTGGTAACTTATTAGTGACATAAATATTTTTGTGAAATTACAATTTTTTTTGGTAGATTGCAGATTGACAATTATTGCAACAGTTTACTAACTTTTATTTGTACGCTTTGAAAATACTATCTCTTGTATGAAATCATAGATCTAAATTGAAGTGATTTACCAACAAGTTTTGGGTCACCAACTTAAGTTTGAGTTACTTATCCACGTTTAATTAATTTTTTTATTTGAAATTTTCTATTGAGTTATCAATCTTTATTTTCCTTGGTTAGCAATCTCTTACATTTACTAACTATTTTCGAAGATTACCAACCTAAATTAGCGTGACTCACCAACTTTTCTTCCATTAAATTGCCACCTATATTGGGTTATCGACTCTAGTATGAGTTATTTACCAATAATTGTTTGAATCTTTTATTTGCCATCCTTTTTAAGAAATTATCAACCTTAATTAGAGCAACATTCTGAATTTTCTCTAATTATGTTACCAATTAGTTTTGGGTTATCAACTTTCATTCGAATTACTTATAAAATTTTTTGACTATTACTTACTAAATTTTCTTATCTTTTACCAACTTTTATTCACCTTTATTAATTAAGCCTTAAATTTACCAAATCTTTATGAAAATACTAAATATAATTTAAGTGAATAGTCACGATTACTTAATAAACTAGTGTTGGATTAGCAACTCTCACTTAATTTAGTTGTTGATATTTACTTGAATATTGACTTTCTATTTGGTTAGTAAATTGGGAATAAATTTGGTAAATCACTAAAGAAAGGTTGGTAATTTCATATGATAGTAAGTAAATTTAAGGTTTTAGACATAAATTTAAATTAATGTCAAAAAATAATAACATAAATATCTCTTTGTCATAGATAGAGAAATTGGTTGTTTAGAAAAACCCAAATAGACATTTGTAACTAATTCAACTAAGAATTATTAATGCAACATTAGTTGATAATTTGATCGTAGACAATGGTTGTTGATAAGGAAAATGCAAGTAGTAACCCAAAATAAATAATTGTTAAATTAACTAAAAAATTATGAACGTTGTTAAGCAACTCAAATGAGAGTTAAATCAAAACTAGTTGGTCAGAGAATAGTTGGTAAGACCAACCCAAAAGGTTGGTAATTTCACATAACAGTTATTAAATTTTAAGGTGGTACTAAGAAAAATACATAAAAATTGATATAATCTAAGAGTACGCTTTTTATTAGAGATAACAGAAGTTGGTAATTTAAAAATAAAATAAAAAATGTACATTGGCAACTAACTCAAACAAGAGTTAGTAAAGCAGAACTAATCGGCAACTTGATTAAAGAAAAGTTATTAGTAACTCTCACTGAGGTTGGAAATTTCAAAAAAGAGTCGGCTGACATGAAAATCTTGCAAGCAAGGTAAATAAAAATGGCAACTAAAATTAATAATTAATAAATGTAAGAAAAAACACATAAATGTTGGTGATCAACTCAAATGAGGATTGGAATTGTTTTTGTGAGTGACACAAATAAAGATTGGTAATGTCATATAATAATCGGTAAATATGACATATTTAAAAGAGAGATAAATAAAAGTGTAAAAACGATAGCAATAGTTAATGTACTAAGAAAAATAAAATAAATATTGGTAAGAAATTCAAATGAGAGCTGGAGATCCAAACCTAGTTGACAATTTATTTGAGAAAAGTTGGTAAGTTACTCAAATAAATATTGGTAAATACATCTGGGACTTGGTAAATTTAAGGGGCTGTTAAGGTAAACAAAAGATTTCGACCAAAAAAAAAACTAAATAAAAGAAGTAGCAATTTCATTGAAGTGTCGATAGTGACCAACAAGTTACCTGAAAGATAGGCGATAGAAGCTTTTTTACCACCCGTCTGGGTGGCGCTGCTGGAGAGGACACTCTTCCTCTCGCAAAAGGTTGAGTGTTCGAATCCCGGGAGCCGCAGGGTGACTTAACCGGTGCGCGTATGTGGTGGCTAGCACGTGTCGCCCCCAGGGTTTACCTCCCGGCTGTCGGCCGTGCAGGGGTTCCCTGGGTTATAAAAAAAAACTTTTTCATAAATTTATTTGCGTGAAAAAAAAGTCCATTTTTGTGTGTGTGTGTAGATAAGTGTATTGGAAGTCCTAAAACTTTTCACGAAAGTGCAATTGGGTTTTCAAACTTTCAAAAAGTGCAATGAAATCCTAAACTTGTCACGAAAGTATAATTGAGTCCTAAAACTTTCAAAAAAGTGCAATTAAATCCTACAACTTGTCAAATTAGTCATCTCTGTTGATTACGTTTTTTGAAAATTTTAAGATTCGATTGCACTTTCATAACAAGTTTTAGGATTTGATTGCACTTTTTGAAAGTTTTATGGCTTAATAGCACTTTCCTATAAGTTTTAAAACTTTTAGTGCACTTATCACTTTTTCCTTAACAATAGTATAGTAGAATCGATCCTTGCACTTTGGTTAAAGGTACTAGATTTAAACAAAGTGTAGAATATGTTCCATGAATTGACTGCTTCTGAGTTCACATCAATGTATATACCAAGAACAAAAGAGCATCCAATTAATAAACACAACGCTACAAATAAAAAGTCCGATAAGCAAACGTCAGTATCACATGGAACAAATCAACACGGTGCTGACCTTCCATCAATTTGATGAAAATTGGAAAACAAATTTATTCATAATGTATTTTTTTCTTATAAGGGAAAATGACATAAGTAGTCTCTGAATTTTGATCTAATGTGCAATATGGTCCTTAAATTAAAGCACAATGTGCAATGTAGTCTCTGAACTTTCAATTTATTCAATGTGGTCATTGAACTTTTTTACATGTTTAATTTAGTCCCTGAACTATATGAAAATGTTCAATATTGGACATTTTCATATAGTTTAGGGACTAAGTTAAAAAGGACATTATTGACCATTTTCATATAGTTCATGGGCTAAGTTAAATATGTATAAAAAGTTTAGCAACCACATTAAAATTAAAAGTTTAAAGATTATATTGTATATTAGGCTAAAGTTCTAAGACCATATCGAATAAATTAAAAGTTCAGTAATGACATTGCACATTAAGCAAAAATTCAAAGATTATTTGTGTTATTATCCTTTTTAAAATGAAAAATTAGAAATAGACATGCACGTCTGATGTATAGAGTCGCTCTCTCGTCACTTTCCCCAGCGAAAAAAAAACACAAAGGTCGGCCGTTGAAATCGAGTCCCATGGCCCAACGACATCAACAAAAACGAGCTGTCATCTTCTTTCTTTTTGCTGTCCAACTCATCACCAAAACAAATTTCTGTGGGAGATCTTAACCCGACAGAAGTAACGATCCATATATTAAGCAGACAAGTTGTACCATATCGACGAATCATTGTAGTCCGTTTTGTAAATCTCTATGACGACACAGAAAGGCTCTTAGATCATCCCAAAGTTCACTAATGTGCCTTAATTCATGGAAATCGTATCGATCGTGTCTGAGAGACTAATATTTAATACGATCCTGACGTCTAAGATTTGCCACCGCCCCATGAAATTCGATGGTCCAAATATATACCATTTTGGATGAATGCAACAACTATTTATTACGAAAGAAATCTACCTAATTACATTTCGCATTATCTTCCCGAAAAAACCCTAATCGGTCTGACCAAATATTCAAAAACCGGAAAAGTATATTAAATTGAATATATATCGTTATATTCGGGGGGATCCATATAAGGCCCATCGTTTTTAACGATTTGAATTCGTATTTAGTACGTGTATTGGGTCGACGCAATAATTTTAGTCCACAAAAAGAAACAATCTATGTGCAATGTCCCTTGTCGTTGCCATGGGAAGAAAATTAAATTCGTTGCTGTCCTTTTCTACAACTCTCCCCGACCATCTTTATTAGAACCTTGCCTTTGGGGTCGCACACTAGCACGTTATCTTCATCTCTCTCTACTCGCTTGGACTCTATATAACCCCGACCTTTTTCAACTTTTACACCACTCTCACTCCCTGTCCAGGAAGAAAGATGGCCACCCACCACCCGCCGGACCTCGAGGCCGCCGCCAACGACTTGGTCGCCTCCTCCCCGCGGTCCGAACACCACCCCCACGATCTCCACCTGCGCGTCCGCCTCATGTGCAGCTTCGGCGGCAAGATCCTCCCCCGCCCGCACGATAATCTGCTCCGTTACGTCGGCGGCGACACCCGGATCGTCGCCGTCCAGCGCGCCACCACCTTCAACGCTCTCCTCAACAAGCTCTCCAAGCTCTCAGGCACTAACCAAGACCCTATCTCTATAGCCATTCTGATCTTATGTTCATATTATGCTCAAAAATTTCATGCTTTTTGTCGAGATTCTCGTTTTCTGGACTATATGGCATGCTCAAATTCAAGACATTTATGAGGGAAGTTCATGTTATATTGTCCTCTGGTGACGTTATTCAAGCTTTTGCCCAATTTCTCTTGGTGCCCTACTGATTCTTTCTTTATGTCAATCTATACAATTTGCAATGATCTGGTTGATATGAGAAAGATCTTGGATTGATTGAACCAGTATCATAGACGAATTCAGGACTTTTGATGACTATTTAACTCGTTCGAAATTAGACAATATCGCGTCTCATGAGGAAAATAAATTATTTTTTAGGAGGGGATAACAGGTCTGCTTTGTCTGCTTCGCTGTCTCCTTGGTTGTGTCTTTCGTCTGTATCGATGGAAGTATCCATTGGAATATGCTGTGCAGGTACGACGAACATTACAGTGAAGTACCAGCTTCCCAATGAAGATCTGGATGCCTTGATTTCGGTGACGACGGACGAGGATATCGAGAACATGATGGAGGAGTACGACCGGGTTGCCCAGAACCAGAACCCGCGGACGGCTCGGCTCCGTCTCTTCCTCTTCAACACCGGCGACGACTTGCGAACCAGCAGCATCGGCTCGCTCCTCGACGGCTCGTCGAACCGGGAGCAGTGGTTCTTGGACGCCCTAAACGGCGGCGGCGGCGGCCCGCCTCTCGGCCTGGGCCTCGAGCGCCTCCGCTCCGAGGCCTCCTCGATCGTCTCGGAGATCCCGGACTACTTGTTCGGGTTGGAGATCTCGGAGGAGAATCAGCCCCGCGAGCCCAAATCAAAGGCCCGGAGTGTGCTCCTCGAGACCGTCTCGATTTCCGATCCTGGCTCGCCCATCCCCGTTGCCAACTCGCCATATTGCTCGACCTCCTCGGCGTGCGTGCCGTCCATGCCGGACCTTCCTCCGGTGAAGACGAAGCCCCAGAATCCGGTTCCCAGATCCGACCGTAAGGAAAGCGAGAGTTTCGAGGAAACGGGCGAAACCATAGTCGTGCAGCCGGGCGGGTATCCGGGCAATCCGGCGGGTTACTACCCCACGAGTTCTCACTATTCCGGGCCTCCGTTGCAGCACATGCCCGTCTATTACCTCCCGAGTCCCATGCCTCCCAGTAACATGTCAGTCCCGCCCATCATGGCCGGAGGACACTATGTCCAGCACCAGCAGTACCCCGCTTCGGCAGGTCAAATACCGGTCGGCTACCATCAGCCCGGCCCGAGCCCGGGCCAGATGTACGGCGGAGTGGTGAGGTCCGTGGTTGCCGATGGCGTGAGCCACCAGGTATACTACGGGGTAAGCAATGGAGGCATGGTTCCGACGTACCCGCCCGGGGTGGTGGTTCCGGCTCCGGGCGGAGAGGATATTCAAGTGGTGGCGGTAGAGGCAAAGCCGGGTCGGATCTCGCAGCAATCATGACACCATTAATGGGTATAAAATATTGTTTTTGTTGAAAGGGCTTTTCCTTCTATCTAATTATTGAGTTGCATGTGGTTGTAATTTACTAGTATGATGATATGAGTTGAGTTATCGAACGCTCTATAATCACCTGTTGGACAGAGGAAAAAAGCAGGAAAATGAGAAAAATTGTCCATAGTGGACAGAAATACTGTGTATATTGTACAATCTGTGCTTTCAATTAATGGAAAAAATTATGTAAAATAAATATATATATTTTACATATATGTTGTGTGGTTTACCATATGTGACGTTAAATTATCCAAAAGTTTATATAATTTCTGAAAAGCTTTCTCAGCCAGACAAAGCTACTCCTTTTTTCGTTTTCCTTACCTTTCCTTCTTTCTTTTCCTATCTTTTCCTTCCACCAACAACCACAGAAGAGCTGTCCAACCGCCATCGCCGTCACCATCGCACCCTTGTCGTCGCCGCCCTGCCATTGACATCGAAACCGACATTAGCCGCCGAACCCTTGTCTGATCGCGGAATTTGGTTCGGGTTTGGAGGAGGCTCGCGGTAGGGTGTGGGTCGTTCGTGGGTAAATTTCTTCCCGAAGTAGGTGGCTCTTTTAGGGTGACTTCCTAATTAAGAATTTTCCAATCCTTAATCTCACTGACCCGCCAAGATGGACTTCGAGGTGGTTTAATGGATTTCTAGGCGTGAGCTAATAATCCTCTCATTATGTAACATTTACGTTTGACCTATTTTAGGCCAATCAGGAGCCACGTAAAGCATCGAATCCCGCCTTATATCTTCTAACCAAAAATCTTATCTTCAAGAACTTGCTTAAGCTAGTTTTACTTAACCCCGTTATCTGTATCTTTATTTTTTTTAAGAGAAAATGTCATTTTGTGCAATCTTTTTATAATTCTTTAACATGCAAATCGAAGTGGTCATGAGCAAGCATGTAATCAATGGGATGAATCGCTCAAAAATAAAAATAATAAGAATAGCAAAGTAAATGAAATAAAAGGGTAAACCGAGCAGTGTATTGGGCAAAGTTAACACATGACGTCGCCGTAACACTTCGGTCCAAGATCCCGCGAGCTATGCGTAAAAGTTAAAGGAAAGAAAGGTCATTCAACTCGCCTAACAAACTCTAAATGATGTGCGTTAAAACTCGAAAAAAGAGACTCAAACCAATCCTTCATGAAACGTGAGAAGCAATTCGATCGCAATTGAAAATTCAAAGAGAACCCATAGAGAATTTATACGAATGGACTCAAAAGTTTGAGGCAATTCAAACGCAATTGGTTCTAGCACGGTCCACGACGGACGTATTTATCCTCGACGTCTCTTATTATTTTCCATATTAAAAGTTGGAAACGGATCCCACAGGAGCGATTACATGCTATGCGATGCCAAAACGGGCGAATTCCTAACAACAAAAGCAGAGGGCATCGAGATTTGCCACAGGGAGGCGCGAACGGTCCGAGAGAGGGCCGAACACTCACTATTTGAACCGAGGGGCGGTCTGAACAGTGAGCATGCAACCCACTTCCAGGCTCAGTAAAATCCTAGAAGCATGCCTCCATGACTCTAGGGCAGTCCTACACTGCAAATAAGATCGCTAAATGTACGAATGCAAGTTCGAACTAAGATGATTATGAACTATTTACTTCTAATGATGGTGTCAAAGCAGAATTTTATTCAAATGAAAACGGATAAGAAAACCGCCCGATCAAGCATCAGTCTTTACTCGACAAGGGTTACATGATGCTTCTGATGAGTTTCACAGAATTTTCAGAGGGATGAACGTACACCAACAAGCGAAACAGTTACTGAGCTCACACCAGCAGGTACTTCACAGTATAAAGGAATGGAATGGAGTCGCTCACCTCAATGCGAAGATGGCAGATGGGAACGACCTCGCGAGACGTCAAGGACTGTATCTGGACTTGGTTGAGGAAGAGGAAGCCATTGGAGCAGAGACAGCGGATCACCAAGTTGACGACGAGCGGCGCCAGTTCCTCAAGCAATCCTCAAGATTTTCTCTCTTTCTCATAATCTTTCCCCTTTCTGTATACTTTCTTTCTGCTTTCTCTTCTCTTTCCCCGCTGTAATCCCACACTCACTCGCACACTCATGCACGAGAATATGCTCCTGAAATCCTCCTTTTTAATGGCTGAGTGAGCGAATATATCTCCAGATGGAGGTCATCTGTCGTGGCCAGAAAACCCAAAAAGCCGAGAGGAGCATCAACATCAGTTCTCTCTCTGTCCAATGTCCAATGAATCATCGTCTGGACGAGATTCCTCATTTTTGGTTCCAATCATGGTCCAATCATTGACTTACCCCCCCCCTCCCCAGGATCTCTCCAGGAGACCACCACCAATCACTCTCCGTAGACGTATTCATCTCTCTCTCTCGTCCCTTCCTTCCTGGCCGAGACTTCCCTTTTCACTTGCATGGAATCCTGCCCCTCCCCTCTCGATCCTTACCTTGCTTTGAGTGGTGCGAAGTGGAAAGCAACCGTGAATGCCATTTCGGTAGAAGAGATGGAGGGGAAGACAAGCAGTTCAATTAGTAGAGAGAGAGAGAGAGAGGGAGATGAGCCGGGCTTGTAGAGCTTCGTAGGCTTGGGCTTCAGAATCGAAATGAGCTAAGGTTCCAGCTAAGTAGCACTGACACGCGACACGCGACACACGGCATGAGACATGACACGTTATTTCTTAAAAATACAGAATTCCGACACGTTGCGACACGTTGTATATTAAAAGTAAATTTTTATATATACACAATATAAATTAATTTGATTCAAATCCACAAATAAATAAATAATAAGAAAAAAGGAGCCTAAAATGAATTTACAGTAAAAACATTAAGCCACCATTTGTTAATATAATTCATTGTTTCAATTGAACAAATTCAACCACATTCAATTCCAATAATCCATAAAACTTGGAGAAAATAAAACAAGCAATCCACAAACCATCATCAAATTTAACATTTAACAAAAACAAAAAAACAAAAAAAGCAATCCACACTTGATCAATCAGAAGTAATCGGGCTTTCTCTGCTTTTCTTTTTACTTTTTTTTTACCTTTTTTTATAAATTTACATTTTGACCCCTAAATTTTTGGAAATTTATAAAATTAACCCCGTGTGTGTCGAAAATCGCGTGTTGGATTCCCGACTCGTGTGTCGCCGGCGTGTCCGACGTGTTGACCGCGTGTCCGAGCGTGTCGGCCGCATGTCGGCCACGTGTCGGACACCGCTTCCGACGCTCAAATAGCATGTCGGTGCACCCTAGGTTCCCTGTGAACAATAGGGCCCTATTCAGAATCTCTACGGAAGCCTTAGAAAATTTCTCAGTTTCAATTCGGCACAAGATGATTCAGGTCGGGTCGCGTATCGGGCCGGTTCACTAAAACTTGTGAGCTTGCGTAAGTCGATGCTCGCTGTAGGCATGCCATGTTTAAGCAAAATTAAATGCTTAATTTCTTATTGCAAAGAAATTAAGTGAAGAATAAGAATGCAGTGCAACTTTGGCATATTTGTTTAAGGGTCAAATTCCGCGGATTTAGTCCCTACTTTTGTACAAAATGCGAAAGAGATATTTGGGGCGTAAAATTTTAGGTGTCAACACTTATTATATCATATCGTCTTTCACAAATTTCGGATATGAGGAAATGAGTTTCCCTTTTGCGTAAATCGTCTTTGATAATTGAGAGTACAAAAAACTCATCTAAAATGGGCTCGAAGTGCCTGGGCTAGAAATGTAACCAATTCGCGAAGATAGATGGCATCGAGATTGACACCCTCTTGAACTTCTGCCTATTAATATATGGAGGATACTACCATTCCGTTAGCCAATTGTTTTTTTTGTTCTGGTAGATTTTTAAAGGAGTTGACGAATGCCAAAAAAAATATGTTGGTAAAAACAACTATCCATTACCTCATTTCCTAAAACTTATTTGTAATTTACCAACACTTTCATAAAACTAACTGAAGGAGACCAGAATTAAAGACTTAGATGTCCGCCTTTTATGCCCAGTTTATCATTGGTCTATAGTTCGAAAGTCAAGTACACATTATTTATCGAGCCTCTTGAGTTTATTAATCTTTTCTTACCCGTTTGTCCGGTCAATCCTACGCGGGGAAACTCATTATATGGTTCTTCTTAATTTACCAACTTTACTTTACTGATTATCAGCTTTTATTTTTCCTTTCTTAATGCTCAATTAATTTAGCACGTTTTCTATTGAGTTACCAACTTCTCTTTGCCATTCTGACTATTTTTAAGACTTATCAACTCTTTTAGAAATTATGAATCTTAATTAGAGCGATTACCAACTTTTTTCCAAATAATTACCATCTCGTTTCGCTTTAACAACTGTTAATTGAATTTATTGCCGACATAGTTTGGTTTATGTTGCCAGCTTCTTTTATTTAGACAAAAAAAATCCATTATCTAAAATCGACTTTTATTATCGTTTTTATCAACTTGAATTCTCCAATTAATGAAATTAACCTACCTTTATTAAGTTATTGACTAGTTTTGGACTGTCAACTCTCATTTGAGGTACCACAACGTTTGCTTCTTTCTTTTTTCCTTTTTTTAAAAATTGTTAACTTCTTACTGTTTCTCAACTTTTATTTGCCTTGCATACCAATTTTCTAAATACTAATTCATGTTATGAAATTACCAATCTCAATTAGAGTGATTATCATATTCTCCAGTTATGTTACCAATGAGTTTGTTGCCAGTTCTTATTTCGGTTGATTAATAATGTCCATTTATTTTTTTTCTTTTGAATTACAATCTTCTCTTATCTTTGAAGAAGAACTTAATTCTTTTAGCATGTAACTACTTTTATTTACCTTTTTTACCACTGGGCTAAATTTACAGTTCTAAAACTTGTAATGAAAGTGCAGTTGAGTCCTAAATCTTTCAAAAAGTGAAATTAAGTCCTAAAACTTATCAAATTAGTGCAATCAAGTCCATCCGTTATCTCTGTTTAATTTGGCTAAAGCTAAACACTGACGTGGTTAAAATATGAAGGATAATGCCAAATTGGTCCAAATATAATTTTTTAATCTAAGTATTATTTAAATTTAATTAAAAATAAATATTTTTTTAGAAAAGAAAAAGCCCTTGCCTACGGTCGTTAGGGCTTGGTGACCCCGGCTGAGCCTCGCTCCACCATCACCTTTTCGGCGTTGGTGGGTGGTAGCGGTGACGGCCCTACAGGCGCTCACTCAGTTTGTACTCTTTATAGTTTTTTTTATTTTTTAATCTAATTTAAATGATATTTAGATTAAAAAATAGATTTGGACCAAAATGATGTAGTTTTTGCCTTGTCCTTCATGCTTTAGGAGAGAGAAAATAATAAAAAAATCACGTTAGTGTTTTCCGTTAGTGAAGTTGGATAGAGTTAATGGAAGAACTTGATTGCATCAATTTGACAAATTTTAGGACTTGATTGTACTTTTTGAAAGTTTTAGGACTTAATTGCAATTTAGGCTCCGTTCGTTTGACGGAAAATATTGTGTTTTTGGAAAGGATCCAGAGGAACTTGAGCACAAATTGGGAACCAGCAGGAGCAATAATACTACGCAAGATAGCAACGGTGGAAGCTCAACGAAGAGCGGAGAAGTTTCCGGTCCAATTCCTCTGCCAGCAGATCATGGGCTTGACAGCGAACTGGTGTTACTGGAATCTCTGATCAAGAAACATATCTCCGACAAATTCAAGGCAATTGGCGTGGTGGGGAATGGCGGGATTGGCAAAACAACTCTATGCCAACTGTTCTTCAGCAACCCAGAAAGGACCAGAGAGTTCCTTCCTAGAATTTGGGTGAGCTTGTCCAGACTGCCTCATGAGGATTCCCGGAAGGAGGCAGAAATTGTCAAGAGGACGTTGTTCCAGCTAGGTGTTGAAGACGAAGTTGATGATCTCGAAACTAACCTAAGTGCACTCGTTGCTTTACTCTACAAGCATCTGTGGGGGAAGAAGTATCTGATCGTCTTGGACGGCGTCTGCAATGCGGATGATGAATGGTATTCCAATTTGGGCTCGAGCTTAAGCAACATGGTTCACGGGGGTGACCGCCTTGCGCATGGATTGCCGAAAGGGTATGGTGGGGTAGTCATTGTCACATGTAGGAACGAGGAAATGGCCAGGAAGATGGTCGGAGAGGACAATCTGCACCAGATAATGCCGCTTTCAGATCCTAAAATTTGCAGGGCGATATTCGAGAATTCAGCCAAGCAACAAGGAAAGCAAATAGATTCCACCAAAGTGTTGGAGCTGCAGGAGGATATCAAGAATAAATGTGCTGGCCTTCCCTTAGCTGCCAAAATAATGGGTCAAATCTATGAACCAACAGCTTCAACAGCACCAGCAAACACTAATCCATGACAGCAATGAGACTGAATTGAAATTTTGTGTTCCTTGCATTTTGTATGTCCTCCTGAAAAAATATTCGATTTATTACTGTGTAGAAGTTGTATAATTTGGGTATCTAATCAATGATGGGAACCCATCAATGAATTACATGTTTGATTCTACCTTATTTTGCATTTGGGGCTCTCTGTCATCTTGTTCCAAGACAAAAATAATGACCTCTGCCCACGTATTTTTTTTTTTGATAATCCAGGGAACTCCCGCACGGCCGACAGCCGGGAGGTAAACCCTGGGGGCGACACGTGCTAGCCACCACACACGTGCACCGGTTAAGTCACCCTGCGGCACCCGGGATTCGAACACTCAATCTTTTGCGAGAGGAAGAGTGCCCTTTCCAGCAGCGCCACCCAGACGGGTGGTACCTCTGCCCAGGTGTTTATTCTTCAGTAACACAAGGATTTAACCACTGTAGCCTCTGGCAGCTTGGTTTCAGCAGATCTGGACGGGAATTTTGAAATGTCTGAATGATCAATGTAACTAAATTTAATCATCGGCGAGCAACATTCTGCTAAATAATGATGCACATAAGACAAGCTGAAGGTTTTTGCGACCTAGAGAAGGATCAGTACGCTCATACTATTCAGACCTGGGACGTGTACTGCTTTAGTTGCTCTCCATTAGAAGTTACTTGACACTAGACTGAAAAACTGCATTATTCTGTTCCTCCATGATTGACCATGATTGCGAGAGCAATGAAGTTATATATAAACAGCGTGAGATGAGAACATCATTTCTTGATTATATAAAGTGGGAAGTCTCTCGAAGAAACAAAGATTTGTATAAATTCGGGGCATTCTCGTAGCAGCAAGATAAATTGGTCACAACTTAGTAGGCATCTCCAAAGTTCAAACAAAGCGAATTCGTGAGAAACGGTGCACTTTCTGAAGACTTTGTTTCTGCATTTTTCTACCCTTTCTTCATGATCATCTGCAAGATTTCTATTTACAGTTCCTAAAGACATTGTCTTAAGACATGATGCTAATGTTGCCTTTGACAGTTTGGTCTATTCTCTAGTATGCAGCAGTTTATATGCCTTATTTTTTCCCGAAACATACATTAGAAATTGCAGTTTATTTTATCTTATTAGCATTTATAAATTTTCAAAGAAAATTACTTGTTGAGTCTGTGAGAAGGTATTCTGATGACACTCGGTGAGTAAAACGCCAGAGCCTGTGAGAATTGTATGATTGATTGTGACTTTATAATCTCCAATAGACAATGAATTCTTTGCAGCCGATTCTTCCCGTGGAGTAAGTACAAATACTCGGACTGAACCATGTATACACCGGTACAAACGTTGTCCTGCGTTTGATATTTAATTGCAAAATCGTTAGGTTATTCAATAAGGAAGACTGACTACCGGAGGTCTTTGTAAAATGTAAACGCTGGACTTTTGCTGCACATGTACCAAAACACTATGATACTGATATGACTTATTTTTATGCTTGCAACTGATCCCGTTTTGTCTTTTGCTTCATTAGAAAAATCCCATTTAATTGGACAGTTACCCCAGCTAGTCTCTTTTATACAGAAAATTAAGCATGAGGTCGGTATTCAAAATTGTCATTTTTTCCTGTTTTTTTTTCTCTCTGAACCTGTACTAATCACTTGCAAATTGAGTTTATTATGAATGCATCTCTTAGCTGCCCGAACTAATTAGCATGTGCATGCATGCACCGATCAGCTGCTACAACAATAGTAGGAGCCTTGAAACCAACTTGCTGTCCAGATTTACTTTTTTTGGTTTTTATTTTTGGATAGGGATAATGGCACAAATACTCCCTAAACTTTGGATCAATGTGTAATGTTGTTCCTAAAATTTTAATTTGTGCAATGTGGTTCATGGACTTTTAATTCATTCAATGTGATCTTTGAACTTTTAGTACGTGTTCAAACTAGTCCCCAAACAACATTAAATATTTTTATATAGTTCAAAGACTAATTTAAACATGTATCAAATGTTCATGGACCATATTGAATGAATTAAAAGTTCATGGACCATATTGTACATTGAGCTAAAGTTCATGGACCAAATTATACATTGAGTCAAAGTTTATGGGTCATATTGTACATTGAGTCAAAGCTTAGCTAAAATATTAGGAATGATAAATTCCAGCTAAATAATGACCTTGGAATTGGAAAAACACTTGAAAAAAAATGGACTAAGGGCACAAAGCGAACTGTTTATCGCGTTTGCTCCGTGGCATTAGCCTATAGTGACAGAATGTTGCCTTTTGGTACCTAAGGCGACAATTTTTTTTTTTTGGGTAAAGCTAAGGCGACAATTTTTTTTTCTCCGCCTTTGCTATTTAAGGCAAAAAAAAGAAGAAAATTTATCTTTGGCATCTAAGGTGACAAGATGCTGTCTCACTCAAACGCCACGAAGCTCATTTTCATTGCCAAACAACAACAGTTCGTCGCGTTTATCAGTAAAAGTTTGGTGAGTTCGGTAAAAAATCGGCACCGACTTTGGTAAATTTTTTTGTCATGTTTGATTTACTTTTCGAGCTATGCATGGAGACAAATATTGTATTTTTATCGCTCCTTAGATGTTGTCATTCGTTTGTTTTTAATAGGAATTTGATTATATTTATTTTCTTGTTTTTTTAATCGATGAAGATTAAATTATAAAAAAACGAGAGTACATAATTTCATTACATCAGATATGCATAAACTCGACAAATAATTTTACTACTTTAAATATATTATAAATCAACAGCATAATTACAAGGTAAAAAAAATCGAATATTGCAAGTAATTAAATCCAGCAAAAGGTCTTCTCGGTGTCTCTTCCACTCTGGTACAAACACTGGATTGCAGCAAAAGACACGAACTAGAATTAGGAAGTTTTTATCGTTAGCTGTATGTGATTAAGCATTAAGCCAAACAACCATATAACTAAACAGAACTTAGAAGGTATCCTCAATATTATGATGTCGACAACCAAAGCCGGCCGGTCGATGACCGCAACACTGACCCTATATCCGGTTCATTTAAATCTCTCCTCACACGGCAGCGTCCTCGTTCTCCTAGATAAATGTTTTGCTAGTCGTTCTCGACAAATCTTGGTTCAAATGCAGTCTGTACTTTGCAGCGTAGTACTGTCACCCCAAGTCCAGTGCTGTGCTTTCGAGTAACCAAACTTTGTCAACATTTTAATGAGACCCTGCAGATAAAATTGTTGAAGTCTGCATACCGACTTATGCGAGCATTTGTTGCTCAAAGTACTACGCTTATAGGGTAGTCTGAGCAACGTTCCTCCGTAGGGGGAAGAAGGCAAGAAGTTGAGAACACCGCAGCAAGGATAAACGTATGCATCTGAACATTAAAACAGAGCCGGAGATGGCTGAGGTTAATCGTGATCATGAATTATGAATGGGCACATGTCCAGAGGACTGATAATGGCCATTGCGGAATCCATATTTGGGGATTCCTTGTTCTCACAGTTAAGTGGTTATTATCAGGCAGCATATCTCTAAGTATGCAGTTTAAGGATCATTGCTGAGATTAGCACTCAGATTGAAAGCTACCAGCTTCACAAAGGGAATGCAAAGAATTCTCTAATGGGAGAACTATGTAAGGTGGACAAGATTACATAGCCAAACCATAGCTGAACAAAAGCCTTAGATGGGTCAAGTTCTGCTGCTACGAAGCATGAACTAAGCAATAAGCATAGTTATCCAGTTTGCTAGAAAAACGAAAGGGTCGCCATTTTACTTGGAGTGATGAAATTCCATGTAACTCCTGAGACCAATCAAGATTTCATCTCTCTCTGACAATGACTGAAAGTTTCTCATCAACTGTAAAGGTAAAAGACTTTCATTGCATCACCAGAATGTAAACAAAGCAAAATGATACTCGATATTACAAACAAAATACCAATACCAGTGGCACTGAAGTTCCATAATAATCATCTGGCAGTCCACTTCCTCTAGGAATGTGCACACTTAATCCATGAACTATTATCATTTAGAGGTGGAAGAGGAAGCAGGAATAGGATGAATTATATTTTTACGTTTAAGAAAAGACCGAGACAAACCCAATCCCGATTCTTCCATCTTTTTCACTTCCATTTTCCTGTTCAACCAGACTCCATACTCATCACAGGGGAAGAAAGTGAGCTTGGGACATCTGTCCTTCTCCAAGTAAATTAGCTGTGGAAATGAATTCTGTAGTTCTCCCCAATCCATCTTCAGATCACTTAAGAACTTTAGACACAATATCTTAACATTCCATGTTATCCTTTCGTTCTGAATCATGCTTAGTGTCTGGAGATTTCCTCCACATATGTAAAGAGCCTTTTGCGGCTGCAATTTGCCTTGAATCAACCAAGGCGGAGCAGCAGTTTGTGGAAAGCAACGGAGGTCCAATTTCTGCAAGCCAGGGCTATCTCCTGCATTCAGGGAAGAGGTCCACGTAGAGCTTCTCTTAAAGGTAAATGCCTTGCTGAGTATTCTCCCGACTGCAGGAGCTGTCTGTGCTGGTTGAGGAGGTTCATTTGGGTGTGCTGAAATGTTGTCTTGCTGAGTTTTTGTGCTTTTTGTTTTGTCCCCTATCTTGGAACTGACTGCATCACTCGAGTTTGCTGGAGATTTCAGTTGTTTAGATCGTTTCCCTCCCCAAACTATTGTTAACTTCTCAAGCTTCTCAAAACGTTGCAGTACATCTAGCTCTTTGACCGTCAGAAAATCTTCCCTCCCTGCATAGACGCTCAATTTTCTTAAATTGTGCAATTCTGCTAAATCTTCAAGAGTGCATGAGTCGTCGGCGCTTATCAAGTCACCGATGACGAACCCCTTAAGAACTTGGAGCTGCTTGAGTAAAGAAAGCTCTTTCGGAATGTGATCCAGCAGGTAACACTGCGATATATCCAAATGCGTCAGCTTCTTGAGTGCACCTATTTCGTAGGAAGCAACTCTAAATTGTGGCATGCATTAAGATCCAGGATTTTCAAGCTGGTGAGCTTGCAAATGGAATCCGGGAGCTCTGAAATTCTAGAAATACCTTGAAGACTCAAGAATTGAAGATGCTTCATATGCTTTAGCCCTTTCAAGAACTCCGTGCCCTCAACTTCTATATGATGGTTGGCTAAATCTTGCCAACTGCCAAGGTATAGTACATGGAGATTTTTCAGCTTCGACAACCAATCCAGCTTAAAATCCGGATAAGGATCATTGACGTTGAATATGGTTTGCAGGTTTTCAAGATTCAAAGTCGCATTTGCTGTCGACTTCTCCTCCGGATCCAAATTCGCAATTTTTGTCAACCTCTCCCGAGAAGGTTCTCCTTCACTTCTTACCAAGCATGCTCTGTAAGAACACTCGAAATCTTCAGTAGGAACTCCCATCGGATTGAAACTAAAGAACCCAATTTTCTTCGCAATGTCAATAACAACAAACCGAACCAAAGGATTCATCTTGAATCCGATGACTTTGCGTTTCTTGAGTACAGGTTCAACAAAACCTTTGGCAATGAGCTCCTTGAAAATATCATCAACCCTCGCCTCCCCCGGATCGACCAAACCCTCTCCAATCCAACAATTCACTAAAAGCCGCTTCCTCAAAACAGCATTCTCAGGGAACACAGAGAAACACATCAAGCATTGCTTCGACATTGGATCGAGATCCTTGAAAATACATGAAAGATCATCACGAAATTCTTTGAAAGCAAGGGCATCCAGAACGGTTCTGGATGCATTCATTTGATTTTACTTTTTGCATTCATTTTGATAATATTAATATTTTTTTTATTTTTTTAATCGAATTTTTTTTATTATTTATTATTTTTTTTCTTTTTCCTTTATTTTTGGCCGATCGCCGGCCGCTGTGGCCGGCGACCAACCACAGGCGAGGACAAGCTCGCCGGAGGTCGGCGAAGCTCGTTCTCATCGATCTGGCAAGGCTCCAGCTCGCTCGATTCCGGCGAGTCGAGCCTTGCCAGTCTCGGGCGAGGCTCCACCTCGCCAGATCCGGTGAGGTCGAGCTCGCCCGAGGCCAGCGAGCTCGACTCTCGCCAGCCTCGGGCGAGGCTCCACCTCGCCAGATCCGACGAGGTCGAGCTCGCCCGAGGCCGGCGAGCTCGAGTCTCGCCAGATCGGCGAGGTTGGAGCCTTGCCACAGGTCGGCGAGGCTGCGGCCTCGCCGGGATCAGGCGAGCCTTGAGGTTGCCGAAATCGGGCGATTCGAGGCTCACCATATCGGCAAGGCTCGAGCCTCGCCCAAGGCCAGCAAGCTCGAGCTTCGTCTGCCTCCGGCGAGGTCGTCCCGCCCCGGTGGCCGGTTGCCCTGGCCGACCACTAGCTGAAATAAAAAAAAATAAAAATAAAAAATAAAAAAATAAAATAAAAAGAGAAAATAAAAAAAATTAAATTTCGATTTTTTTTAAACATTTTTATAAAGAGGGAGAGATTGTGTGGATGGATTTAGTGGGTGGGTTGGACATGGGTTCCAAACTCAACCCATTTAGATCCATTTATCTTTAAACTTTAAAATTTAAAACCCATTTAAGGTTGACTCTTTAAAATTAAAATGATCCATATATGACCTATTTATTTTTAAATGAGTCATATATGAGTTTAAGACCCATTTTGACACCTCTACCAGAACCTTTTCCTTCATGTCTTTTGTCGGCATGTCATTGACAAGGTAGTACGCGTTGAAGACGAACTCCGCGTCAGATGAGCACTAGTGTTAGAGGTGGACTGTTTGTGGAGAGAAGGAATCGGACTTTTCAAATGCATTACCATATCCTTGATCGAGTGGAACTTGTTGTGGTCTTGCTGAATGTTGGTCGCACTCGTGCCCCTTTGATCCATAGCCATCTTACTCAGGATCTGATCCAGTGAACGACATTGTTCGTCGATGTTGTTAAACTGAGAGCTGAATCCTTCCTCCAATTTCCTGAACTTGGTGGGCGCGCCCTTGATGTGATTGAGGTCTCTCTGCAACTTCTCCACCTGATGCCCCAGCGTGCCATTGTTGGGTGCGACGTAGGATTCCACGGTTTTTAAAACGTAGCGGAATATATTTGTAAACCGAAACCCTAGAATCCTAGACAGGATCTATGTGTATATTGAAATCGAGATAAAAGTTTGATACGTATCTTTTGCAAATCGAATGTAAATTGACAATTGATTGTGTCTGGATTAGCGCCCCAAGTGTTGCGCCTCTACCGGTATCCACACACGCGAACAGAAGTCTCCAACGATTCAAGTGCTAGCTGAAGATCTTGAAGCTCTTTTTCTTCGACGCCTTTTGATTTTCGATACTCTGTCGAAAAACCATAGATAGAGAATGATTCTGTATCTATTTATATAGCCTCATTATCCAGCGGAATTAAAAGAAGTGGGCCAGGCGATTTGGGCCCGCCAAACCGTCCACCTTCAATCGTATATTTAATCGTTATCTCATAACGTGTACGACCGCGTAGATAAGTTGAATAGGAGAATAAATTAAAATCTACTTCTTATTTTAAGTAGATCCCGGTGCATAGAAAATATTAACTCAGTTTGCTTTTGTGTGCGACCCTGTAGATTCACTAAAGATTAGCAGTGTGTTTAAAACCCTTTTTGGCCCACAAGTCAAAAGCGGTCTCTAGCAAGATATTATAACTATCTAAGTATAGTGAAGGTCGATTTTCCGATACAACTTAATCCACAACTAATATTAGAGTATCAACATTGATTGATTTTTAGGGCAGACCACTAACAATCTCCCACTTGCACTAGAACCAATCATATAACTAAGTCCCTTTGTCACTTGATTTTCGAGTTAAGCATAAGACAGGATAAGTTTCATCCTTATATAGCTTAAACTCATTTTCCTAATATCACAGTTAGACTGTCAAAACAAGTAGTTGACTCTTCAACTCACTTGAGCATGGCCATGCATTTCACAATCTCAACTCTACGGGAGGCCATAAAATCATACCCTCATTATATGAGAGGGACAAATCCCATCTTGTCTACTGACATCACTTAGCACGATTCATGACATGCCCAGCCATTACCTTTATAATCACTTGTTACGGCTGACGTTTGGTAATGTTAAAGTATGTCAATCCACGTCTAGGAAACCATGGCAGACTCAAGTCAAAGGACTATACTCTATAATTGTGATGAAAAATACTGATGACATTATATAACAATCCTACAGTATTCTCATAGTGGGTCTGTCCAATACAATGTTCTCCGACATGTATTCCATGTGATCAACTTTATATTTCTATATTCATGACCCATGAAACTTGATCATCAGTTGACTCACATGCTAGTCTCAAATACCGTTTGCTTCCCAATACACAATGGCAATTGCCCTTGGCCACTGAATTACTATTTTGCCTTTGGCCATGTTAATTTCCAATTTTGCCCTATCATGCAATTTAGTGAATGTTTTGTGCATGAAATTAAATGTCTAGTGATTTATATATAATTTTTTTTAATTAGAGATTGTGATTAGCTACAACATCTTTGATTATCTTAAATTATATATACTAAGAACCTTTGGATCATATATTGAAAATAGACATTGACTCTAATTAACCATACTAATATAATAAAAATTCGTGTGGGAAAAAAATTATTATGTTGATACGATTAATTAGGATGAAATGGCATATTATTTTTCTTAATTTACCCATGGAGATTAAGAAAAGGGAATATAATGTGATAGTTTCTTTATAAAGTAATTATGAATCTATTTAAATTAGAGACTCAGCCAACATGCAGCTTTTGACGTTATTTGATTTATATTTCGTGACATATTTTACATTGGTGAAAACATGATTTATGTAATCCAATAGCAGTGCCAAAGTCTGATATTTTCAAAGCCGAGAATCCTCACGCAGATACAGAAGGCCCCTTGCTATTCCCTTGATAATGTGCACACGCTTTGTCCAGTCTAAGTCCCTCCTTTTCACCGGATCTACCTTAGGAAAATCGGAAAATTTTTTGGTTATAGTGAGCAATGATTCATAGAGAACATAATAGCTAAACAAATGGATAGATAGAGGTAAGAGACTGAACCAAATAGGAAGGCATCGAGACTAAGGTTCGCCAGGTATTCGTATACGAGAAGCTTTTCACCTCCCTCTAAGCAGCAGCCCAATGGCCTCACTAGATTTCGGTGTCGAAGCTTAACAATGAGCATCACTTCATTCTTGATCTCTTCAATGCCTTGTCTCGATCTTATCCAAATCCTTTTGACTTCAATTTCGTTCCCATCAAGTAGCTTACCCCGCATTCAGTACTCATGTTCCCCAATAAGGCTGTTAGGGAGAGGAAATTATAGACGACGATGTCACGTGACATGAAAGTAGACCTTAGTAGCAATTTCGTCAATCCATCATGGAATATAAGTTTTTTGACCTTCTAGACTAGCCGTGCAGGTAGCGTGCAGGGGTCGTGCACATTACGTGAAATTCCTATTTTGCCCTTGGTCACTGAATTAATATTTTGCCTTTGGCCATGTTAATTTCCAATTTTGCCCTATCATGCAATTTAGTGAATGTTTTGTGCATGAAATTAAATGTCTAGTGATTTATATATATATATATATATATATATATATATATTTAATTAGAGATTGTGATTAGCTACAACATCCTTGATTATCTTAACTTATATATACTAAGAACCTTTGGATCATATATTGAAAATAGACATTGATTCTAATTAACCATACTAATATAATAAAAATTCTTGTGGGAAAAAAAATTATTATGTTGATACAATTAATTAGGATGAAATGGCATATTATTTTTCTTAATTTACCCATAGAGATTAAGAAAAGGGAATACAATGTGATAGTTTCTTTATAAAGTAATTATGAATCTATTTAAATTAGAGACTCAGCCAACATGCAGCTTTTGACGTTATTTGATTTATATTTTGTGACATATTTTACATTGGTGAAAACATGATTTATGTAATCCAACAGCAGTGCCAAAGTCTGATATTTTCAAGTTCATCTCGTCATCCAATAGCACATGCTCGCTTTCAAATCTCGATGGATGGTCTTGAGCCGAGAATCCTCATGCAGATACAGAAGGCCCCTCGCTATTCCCTTGATAATATGCACACGCTTTGTCCAGTCTAAGTCCCTCCTTTTCACCGGATCTGCCTTAGGAAAATCGGAAAATTTTTTGGTTACAGTGAGCAATGATTCATAGAGAACATAATAGCTAAACAAATGGATAGATAGAGGTAAGAGACTGAACCAAATAGGAAGGCATCAAGACTACGGTTCGCCAGGTATTCATATACGAGAAGCTTTTTGCCTCCTTCCAAGCAGTAGCCCAACGACATCACTAGATTTCGGTGTCGAAGCTTAATAACGAGCATCACTTCATTCTTGATCTCTTCAATGCCTTGTCTCGATCTCATCCAAATCCTTTTGACTTCAATTTCTTTCCCATCAAGTAGTTTACCCTGCATTTAGTACTCATGTTCCCCAATAAGGCTGTTAGGGAGAGGAAATTATAGACGATGATGTCACGTGACATGAAAGTAGACCTTAGCAGCAATTTCGTCAATCCATCATGGAATATAAGTTTTTTGACCTTCTAGACTAGCCGTGCATGTAGCGTGCAGGTGTCGTGCACATTACGTGAAATTCCTATTTTGCCCTTGGCCATTGAATTACTATTTTGCCTTTGGCCATATTAATTTCCAATTTTGCCCTATCATGCAATTTAGTGAATGTTTTGTGCATGAAATTAAATGTCTAGTGCTTGATATCCTCTGTCAGCTGAGCCAAACAAGAGCTGCACTGGGTACTGTTGATGTCTCTACTACACTGCACAAGTCCATATCTTTGCTGTGAGCCATTGCCTCTGCCGGATTCAAGCACTCCATACATCGTAGTAGTATACAGAACATTAGCCACAAGATTGTATATCAAAGCCAGTGTGTTAACATCAGGTTCATTGGGCGATGTGTTGTTTTGGACATTCCACATGAAGACCCTCGGGTATGTCGCCATTACTCCAAAGAAGTCGACATTCAAGTAGTGCAGCATGCACTCATTGTACCATATGATCGCTTCCTGGTTGGACGAGCATCGATTGGGGAGCGTCTGAGTCGCGTTCTCGATGCAGGACTGGCAGGAGCTGCTCGAAACATCGCCCTGGCAGAGGAACAGGCCAAAGATGCCGCTGGAGCCGTTCTTGTAGAAGCTATAGTTGAGGGACGCTTCAAAGGATAAAGAATCTAAAAGTGAGGCAAGATTGGAATTGAAAGTAGAGTTTGTTGTCTCATTAGAGGAGCTTGAACAAACATGGTAATTGTAGGTTGGTTGGCCAGTGATGGGTTTGAATTCGCTGAGCACAAACACGACGACAACAACAAAGGGCATAGATTTCCTTAGCAAAGTCATTTTTTACCACACAGATTCATTGGAAATGATATGCACCTCACTGCTTTCGTTTTAGAATCCATTGTGTGCTCTTCTCTCCTTCAAGTTCGTCCTGTGCACAGAATCCTCCATGCTTCGTAAAAGTATTTCTTCAAAGAAGTTGGCATCCGAGTAGTGCGGCATACACTCATCCCACCATATGATCGTTTCCCGATTGGACAGCATTGATTAGGGAGAGTTTGAGTTATGTCTCAACGCGTGCAGGTAGCGTGCAGGGGTCGTGCACATTACGTGAAATTCCTATTTTGCCCTTGGCCACTGAATTACTATTTTGCCTTTGGCCATGTTAATTTCCAATTTTTCCCTATCATGCAATTTAGTGAATGTTTTGTGCATGAATTAAATGTCTAGTGATTTACATATAATTTTTTTAAATTAGAGATTGTGATTAGCTACAACATCTTTGATTATCTTAAATTATATATACTAAGAACCTTTGGATCATATATTGAAAATAGACATTGATTGTAATTAACCATACTAATATAATAAAAATTCTTGTGGGAAAAAAATTATTATGTTGATACGATTAATTAGGATGAAATGGCATATTATTTTTCTTAATTTATCCATAGAGATTAAGAAAAGGGAATATAATGTGATAGTTTCTTTATAAAGTAATTATGAATCTATTTAAATTAGAGACTCAGCCAACATGCAGCTTTTGACGTTATTTGATTTATATTTTGTGACATATTTTACATTGGTGAAAACATGATTTATGTAAAATTGCCTCAAATTTTATGACATAAACGTGTTTGTTTGTTACCGCCTTCTCTGAGCTTATTAGCATAAGCAAACTTGTTTGTAGCGGATACTATGGTAGGCAGGCCAAAATAGTGCACCTCACCGCTTTCGTTTCTGAATCTATTGTGTGCTCTTCTCTCCTTCGAGCTCGTCCTATGCACAGAATCCTCCATGCTTCATAAAAGTATTTCTTCACTTGTTTCTCCATCTGTATAATCACTATGTGTTAGAGTAAGACTCAACTAGTGTTACCCATTAATGGATTGTCCATTCCATGAACCTCCTTGCTGACTCTTTCTACGCCTGGATAAGAAGTAACAAGACACCAGAAGTGCTGCCACTGCTGAAATCAATGACAGAGTGATGGCTATAATCTTCGTCGTGTTTTTTCCTCCCTTTCCTACTTTCAATTAGCGCATCAAACTGGGGATTAGAAACAATGCTAACACTGACGGGACTATAGTCCTAATTGTGGATGAATTTGAAAGATAGAAAGTGAGCCTAAAGGAAGTGATTCTCTAGCCGTTGTGGTTGGAGTTCAGCATAAACAATTTATAGCGACAAAAGGCACACATTTACTAACAGCTGATACCAGAATTTTCCATATAGAGAATTGAATCAACCGTAGATCCGGAAAACCAAATTACTGACGTTGACCCTGTCTAAGGTTTTACATGGGCGAATAACAAACTCCTCTTCTGCCTAGCAAGACATTCCCTAAACTCGTTCGTTGGACACATCTAATTCTGCTTTAAACTCAGTGAATCGTACATCAGAGCCTACAGTTAGGGCAGAGGAAGGGTAAACAAATGTCCATGAATTCATAAACTAGACTAATCGTACACTTTCTAAGCATCAAGAGTGGTTAATTCTATGACTCATAACTTGTACACCAAATCATCTTATACTTTTCCAGTCTTAGGAACGAGCCTACTTTACACCACATATGCATTTCCGAGTACGGACCTTTATCCGTAGATGAAGGCAATGTCGCACTTGGAACCGATTGAAGTGAAGCCACCTACTGCTAATAGAAAAGGTAATCCTCATATCGGAGATTATAGCTCGGGCTCAAAATTCGCCAACCCCTTTTTCCTTCATAGCACTGCTTGATATCCTTTGTCAGCTGAGCCAAACAAGCGCTGCTCTGAGTACTGTTGATGTCTCTACTACACTGCACAAGTCCATATCTTTGTTGTGAGCCATCGCCTCTGTCGGATTCAAGCACTCCATACATCGTAGTAGTATACGGAACATTAGCCACAAGATTGTATATCAAAGCCAGAGCGTTTACATCAGGTTCATTGGGCGATGTGTTGTTTTGGACATTCCACATGAAGACCGTTGGGTATGTCGCCATTACTCCAAAGAAGTCGGCATCCGAGTAGTGCAGCATGCACTCGTTGTACCATATGATCGCTTCCTGGTTGGATGGGCATCGATTGGGGAGCGTTTGAGTCGCGTTCTCGATGCAGGACTAGCAGGAGCTGCTCAGAACATCACCCCAGCAGAGGAAAAGGCCAAAGATGCCGCTGGAGCCATTCTTATAGAAGCTATAGTTGAGGGATGCTTCAAAGGATAAAGAATCTAAAAGTGAGGTAAGATTGGAACTGAAAGTAGAGTTTGTTATGTCATTGGAGGAGCTTGAACAGACATGGTAATTGTAGGTTGGTTGGCTAGTGATGGGTTTGAATTCGATGAGCACAACAACAAAGGGCATAGATTTCTTCAGCGAAGTCATTTCTTACCACACAGATTCATTGGAAATGATATGCCTGAAGGTGTGGGGCTTAGAAGGGAAAAGAAAAACATGAAAAATTTGCCCACATTCAAGTTTGATCGCTTCAGAGACTCGTTCTCGTTGCATTTGATTACATCAATCACTTTTCCTGGTGGCGGTAGATCTTATGTCGATTGGTTTGACGATGTCAAACGAAATCTCTTAGAGTGGGTCTACTCAGATAACATATAGAACTTTAGCTGTTTCTACGGCTTACGTAAGCCTCTGTCTCTGGACACTCGTGCTTTTTTGGTTAGAAACTTAGAAAAGGGCTGAAGACTTTAAAAAATTGATGCTGGATCGGGTCTAGGCTGAGAAAATAATGTAGACATTTAGTTTGTGCAGTGAACAAAATCAATCAGCGCATAAATTATTAAGGGAACATGTATTTTAAAATGAGACCTAATGCTAAGATCACAAATTCCAGAAATGTGATTGGTTTATATATAGTGCTGTCTATGGTCGGACAATTCCAACCAGCGAGGTCTTTGTCATTGCCAAAGTCTTATAAATTGATTCTTCCTTTGCCGTTGCACAATTTTGTCCGAGTCTTTAGATTCCAGATCTAATTGACCCCTTCAAATTTGTAATAATGGGCCTAAACCCAGCCCATGTCCCTTGAAGCCAAGCCCAAGCCGTCATTTCCCCTCCAACGGATGAAGCAGTGAAGCGATGACAAAAACGAGGAAGAAAAGAGTGAGCTCGTTAGTGGAAGGAGAGGAGCAAGTGCAGAAAAGAGGAAAAAAAAATTTCACCCGTAGCCAATCCAGACACTCCGACAAGTCAAATTAACTCCGTTTTGTAATGGCTAGAAATATGCTCATCTAATTGGAGTAATTTTTGAAGTTAGTTCATATATATGGAGTTACATGAATTTTGAACCGTGAGATTTGATTGAAGAGTCGTCGAACTGTAGATATATATGGAAATAATTTAGGGCATTGTGGAGCCACTGAGTTGGGCAAAAATCGATTTCGAAGTACGGTTTGATCGGAACGAATTTCTGAAGTTTTGCGTGTGAGTTACTTGTAACAAACAATACGAGTATGTTAGCTATAAAAGAGTTTCTTCATTAGTGCGTAAAAGTTATTTTATCAACGATTAAATGTAGTTTAGGTCATTTGTTCTAGTAGCATATTACTCAGTTTTTTATCTTATTTTCCAATTAATTGATAGGAATGCGAGTACGTCAGCTTGAGTAACCATCATCGGTTGGTTTTCAACTTTCCGAAGTGAGAGGTTTCATATGTTCTTCGAATTTACAAACTCATATTTTGAAAGTGGTAGAGATTTAATTTAGTATGATTTATGAAAGAGCATATTTCTTAAATATATTGATCGGGCTTTTACTATTTTTTTAATTAGTTGGCAAGGCATTTAAAGGCATTATTTGAAATAGTTTGAAATGATCATTTATGAAAGTTTTGATCAAGTGCTTTGTAAAAAGAAATTGTCAAAAGCTATATGTGTTTATTCGTGAAATGCTTTATGAAATCATTTTATTTGAAAATGGAATTGTGAGAGACTATATGATTCGGTCTGTGAAACTGGTTTATAAGGTGAGTTATGAATTTGTTTTGTGGGTTATCAAAGAATGATATTAGTTGTTTATGCTCAAGTTGCTATGATTAGAACCCATTGAGGGATAAATATCCATGCTGCTATTAGGAAGTCTTTTTGGGCTGAAACACCGGCTAATATAAGTGAAGATTTAGCCAAGGCAGGAACTTGGTTGACTTTATCACAAGTGTTAAGCGTGACCATAGTTAAATGTTGAGCGATAAATTAGTCGATGGAATGGACAACTGACGTTTGACTAGATTGAAATTAATTAATAGAATAAACCATCAATTGTTGATTTGTTATTGTTGAATTGATATTATTGATTGATCTTATACGTATATAAGAAGTTTTGTTGGAAAGATATCATCTACTTTTGATATTTTATGTATATTGTTTTCTAGATTTGGAATTGATGAGTTATGATATCGGTTTATAAAGATGCATAGTGAATATTTGATCCGCTTAGAAGAAATGTATTACTCATTGGGATGTGGTTGCTCATTCCATTCATCTTACTTGTATTTTAGGTTCTTCAGTGAGTCGCAAGTAAGATGAAAGCGTCATCGTTATAAGAAGGACATTTTGATAAAGTGGATTTTTGGGTATGAGTTGTATATGATTATGATGAACTCTTGAGTTGGTTGTTATTGGAGATGTATATATATCTTTTTGATGGATTATAACAACTCTTATATGGTAATCATATGACTCTTTTATCAAATATGTATGAATGTATATATTTTTATATTAGATTTGGTTACGTTTAAAGTTGTGTCTTTCAGCGGAAGGACGATCTTATCATTACCCTTGTACTTGTAGAGTTGGGGGTTTGAATTACGCTGCAGTAACAAGAAATTAACGAATTTAAAATGAACTTTACAAGAAATTTGGTGGTCCATTTGTCAATCTTCTTGAGATTAACATGGTTGGGATTGGCGAAAAACGACTTCAGTGATCTAATATAGGTATTTTTTTTGGCGAATATGAATAAATTATGGATTATAATAGCTAATATGTGCCATTAGATGTATCTAATAATTAATTAGCATTTTCGGTAGACGAGAAAGCGTAAAGAGTTTTTACCTATGCCCCAGAACGAAAAATCTCTCCAAACTATACGGAAAATGAAAAAAAAGATAAGAAATTCGGATTTCAAAATGGCATTATTATTATATTTGTTTAAAGGACAATTTGTGATTTTTAAAATGGAATCTTTTTCTGTTCAAGCTTTTCACTGCCCCCGTTTCCTCTCCATCCAAGCAAGGTCAAGAGAAAATATTTCACCACTCGTTCATTTGCCTCATTTACCGTCTTTCGTTACTTTGGAAAAGGTACAACGATCTAATGCCGCCATCCGGCCTACTTCCGACCACCGCCAACTTTGGCACCCTACAACCTACCTTTGCCGCCTTGCTCTCTCTCTCTCTTGATTGAGATGCAAGAGGAAATAGGAACAGGCCCGCCAGCATTAGGACGGAAGGTATATGCGTGTATCTGCTATGTCTGCAAGCGGAGCTAGCCTAGGCTTGAATGCTCCTGTCCAGGCCAGGCCCTAAACTCGATCGAGCCCTAAAATTTTGGCATGGTTGTTCAGACAGGCCTATTTTCTTTGCTGAGCCGGCCTATTTGGTGGGGCATCCTATAAGTCGACACACTCAGGATCATGTCTACTTCAGAAGTGATTAGTGGCTTCGAACGAAGTAAATTGAAGAAGGTATAAGCTTCTTTGTGTGGAGGATAGCTCATGTTTTCACATAGCCACCTTGTAAATAGCTAGAAAAGATGCCAAATGAAAAAGGAAAAAAAAGAACTTTGATATTTGATATCAAGGAAAATTATGCATTCTTCTATTCATTTACAGCAAACTTCCGATTCCCCAACTTTGGATTAAACTAAACGATAAGGCAAAACAGGCTTATGAGGTTCTAGCATACCGGAGCAACAGCTGTGGTGGCATGACACCCTTCATTTTGAACGAAGGGCCTTCTGCAATATGTAATAAGCTCATGTCAACGACATCCAGGGCTCGGTTTTGGCTTGTCTGGATCTGCTCCACCTGCAAAACTCAAACAAGAAAATTATGAAAAAAAAGGTTAGCGTTTCTACTGCAAAGTACATATGTAACTAGTATAATTTAACAGTTACTTGTTATCAAAACTCATGTGACAACAGCTAATTGGAAAAGACAAAGACTGTGAAGCCCAAATAGAAGTATATGTGATGATGCGGTTCAAAACTATAAGAGACACACACCTCTTCTGCATGGCCTGCCTAGAAGAATCACAACCAAGAGAAGACAACAAAATCTCACCAAGGAATGATAAAAGCTGAAAGAGAAAGAGGAAGAAGAAGAGGCAATCTGTGCCTCTTTCTGTGATCAGTTTTGACAACTCTCTTGGGTCGTGTTCTATAAAGTTGTTCAAAAGTCATTGCTCATGCAATTCCACTGTCCAATCTCACTTTCTGGCCAGACAGCAGTTTTCACTATTAGGGTCTTAGAGTAATTCATAAATATGCCATTTTTGATGACCAAGGAAGAAGGAAATGAACAGGAAGCTGAAGAAGGCAGTATTCGCACCATTTTCCTTGTGTCTAACTTGAACAAGGGGCATAAAAAGGGAGCGGCTAGCATGACCGTCGGCTGAAACATGAGAGCGCAACGGTGAAAGGCAAGTCACAAATCTTTTTTGACGAAACCAATAGACTTCTTGAACCGGTTTCAATTTTTGACTTGTATGTTTCCTTTCTTCTTCCTTTTTTGACTTCTATGTTTCCTTATTGCAAGCTCAACTTTAGAGACAGAATCGGAGGAGGGCCCACAGAATCAATTTTCTTGAATATGAAAAAATAAAAAATAAATTAACTATTGAAATATAAATAATTATAAGTAGAAAAATATTATCACTTACTTAAAAGAAATCGTTAACATCATTATATAGATCTATTAAATTTAAAATATGAAAAAACACTTGAAATATTTGTTTTGCAACTGATAATGAAATCATTGTTCACTGAAATGGCTCCTCATTTGTTTCTCTCAAGTCAAATTGCTCTAGAAGGACTCTTCGGTGACCTAAAATTAAGATCATTGATATTGATTACGCATAAAACAAATGAAGGAACTAAAAGATCAAAAATAAGAACAATGAATTGGTAAAGAAAAAAATTTACCTTGTTGATCCCAATCTTGTAGATGAAGATGTGCAAGGACTCGAAACATTACACAATCAATCTTAGAATCACATAAGTCAAAGTTAAAGTTTAAAAAAAATGATTTTTGATCAATTTTTATACAAATTTTACCTAATATAGCTCCAAGTTTAGTTCAATGAGAATATTCACATGACCATGAGACAAGTGATCCTATATCATGTCATAAGGATAAAAAGTCAATTTATAGTAAGATATTTGATTTCAAAACAAAATAATAATAAGTATGAGAAACGATTGAAAACTGCGGATTCTTTTTTGATTGCAAATCAAATTTTGAGAATAGGTACGGTGACTTATTTGAATCGAATTCCCAATTCAGTGAAAATTAATGAAATTCTTTGTATCCTTGTCGTAGAGGACTCTATTTGTTTATTCAACTAGTAAACGCTAAGACATATATTTCCAAAGATTTCTACATAACTATTTAAAAATACATTGGAAACACCATACTGTGCGATCCAGATTCACTCAAGAGCCAGTGCACGTGAAGTGATTAGGTGTTGTTTTCTTCTACAAGAAAGTTCAGATGCATTAATTTAGCAAACTACTGTCAAGTTGAAAACAAAGATACGAGAAAATTTTGACAAAACAAAAAGTAGAATTATCAGTGAAAAAGTACTTAAGCTTTAAAGTCTATTGTTTTATACAAACAATAATAACCATGTTTCTTTAATGCAAAATAAACAAATTACCTTTATAGATGCTTTTCATTTTTTTCATTTGGATTCTTGAATCGAATTTCTCTTGGTTGACCGGGTCTCTTTCATTGGATTGGATCCTTTATAAGGATGCTTTGAGTATCATTATGATAGAAAATGATTGGTTTACTCTTTAGCCCAATCGAGGTATGCAATCTGAATCTTTTTATTTGCTTTCTCTAACACTTTCAAAACAAATTTTAAATGCTTTATGGATTTTGAACCTTCTTGTACAATCTGGATAGCATAATTGAATAAGTGATCATACCATTCGTTTGGATTGTCAAATTGATACCATTAGATATGGATTTTATAAGGTATGAATGCTTGAAATCCTTTCTCCATCGAGACAATATTATTAAAAATTGTCAAAGTATTATTAAAAATTATCCACGTTAGTACAGGCGAAACCACATAAGCCAGTTGGCATCCAAGTCAGCAATATTTGGCTAAGATTAGTTGGAAGAACTAAATTGGCACAATGACAAAAGGTTTAGGACTAAATTTGCATAAAAAAGGTTTATGACAAATTAGCACTAATGCAATAGGTTTAAGATTTTTTTTGACACTTTTCCCTTGAAAAGAGATTGGATATATATGAAAAATTATGATAGAGATATACTCATACTTGGCACTTCTAAAAAACCCCAAGAATCCAGTCCTCTAGAATAAGTGACAATTGGATCACGAAAGAACAAATCTCGGTCATTCATTGATATCCATGAATTGTTTGTGGTAATTCATTTTGTGTAGGTTCGACAAAATGCAGTAAAGTACAACAATTTTAGGATGGTATTAATCCCTCGAGAAACCATAGAAACTCTATACTTATATAAGTTTATATAGCTAAAATAATTTATAATAAAAAAATGCAATTAATTCTTAACGAAAACTGCTCATGGACGAGAAAAGGAGCTTTGTCAGTTAGCTACGGTAACAAATTCCAAAATATACCATGATATTTTTGAACATTTCAATTGATCTCACCACTTTTTAATCTTTGTTCACCCTTTACAAAAATAAACATCGAAATTAGTTTGAAAATATTTTAGATGAAAATCATGTCAATCAAAACCTAAATGATCATCCCGATCCCGATTTGTGTCTTCTACCACCACCAACCCCATTTTTCTACGCCCCTTGTACAAGTTCGAACCTAGGAAAATGGCGCGAATACCACCATCTTCATCTTCCAATTCATTTCCTTCGTCCTTGGTCATCGACAATGGCGTCTATAAAAAATAATTGAAGAACATAAAGTAAAAAGTTCTGTTTGGCCAGAAGGTGAGATTGGACTGTGGAATTTCACGAGCAAAGACTTTTGAACAACTTTGTAAAACCCAATCGAAGAGTTGTAGAAACTGACCACAGAAAGATAGAGAAAAATGACACTAGCGAGGGCGCTAGCCTTCCCAATGCTAGCGAGGGCAAGCCTCCCTAGTGGCCGGCGAGACCCTGCCAACACTAGCCCTTGGCCAGTCTGGTCATTGGACCGGGGGAAGAAGGAAAGGCCCAAAAAAAAATAGAGTAAGGAAAAAAAAAAATTTTGAGATCTACTGTCGCTAGTGCCGGCGAGGGCAAGTCTCGCCGTCGCACAGCCATGGCGAGGCTCGACCTCGCCAGATCTAGGCAAGGTCGAGTTCGCCCAACAGCGGCAAGGGCAGAGCTTGCCATGGCTGGGCAAGCTCGACCTTGCCCAGCCATGGCAAGCTCCGCCCTCGCCGTCGCACAACCATGGCGAGGCTTGACCTTGCCAGATCTGGGCGAGGTCGAGCTTGTCCAACCATGGTGAGCTCCGCTCTCGCCAGTCCCCAACGGCTGGCAAGCCTCTCCCTAGCCAAACCAGCTAGGGGGAAGAAGGAAAGAAAAAAATAAAAGAGAAAGGAAAAAAATAAAAAAAAATTAAAATTAAAATATTGCTATGTCAGCTAGCCGGCATTCACGTCAACGCCGATGGACCAAAAGTGACCCGATGGACTAAATTGGTACAATTGCAAAATGTTTTTATGACTGAATTAATTAAAAAAAAAAGGTTTAGGATTAAATTGATACAATTGCAATAGGTTTAGGACTTTTTTGGTAATTTTCCCCGGAATTGACCCGACGCAATTTATTTCCTCACAATGGAAAAGTCACGAGTCAAAGAAGATCCCGGAAATTGCACAACCTGATCATTGCAGATAATAGGAAATACTCTTTTCGATTATAGTCGGTTATATTACATAATTTTTAATTGAAAGGCAGGAACGGTTCAAAGGACGGTGGTGAAAAGGTTGGTCTTTTCTTAATTACCACGAATCATTTACGAAGAATTTTGAAATAACGTGAGAAATGTCTTGTGAAATGTGTTTATCTTGACAAACGAAGTTGAGAAAGATTATGTATTTTGTTTTGTGGAATCAATTGATGATATTGATTGTGGATTGGATTTATGGCAATGGAAAATATGAGTTTTTGTGCTTAAAATTGTTGTGAACCCACTGAGGGGTTTGGGGTATGCATACCGGGTTAGGATATCCTTTTAGGCCGAGCCACCGGCTTTGTAGATGGAGACATTGCCAAAGGAAAAATCTTGGTAGCCTTACCACAAGGAGTTTTGTCGTGACCATAGTTAGATATCGAGCAATAGATTTGTTGATGGAATGGACCATCGACGTGTGATGTGATATGAGATTTATTAATAGAATAGACTATTGATATATGATTTGATATTGATCAATGGAATGAACCATTGACGTGGCTTTTAATAGAGATTAATTAATGAACTTGACCATTGAGGTTTGTTTTGTGATGGTGATTAAATGAGTATTTTTTACTTGTCCAAAGTTTTTTGGAAATGAAACAACTCATACATAATTTGATATGTATATTAAAGAGTTGGATTGAGGTATGAGTTTCTAGTATTTCTTTATGTACACATATATAGTGGTTGCTCAATCTGTTTAGAATATATACGTACTATTTTCTGAGCTATGGTTGCTCACCCCTCTCTTTCTTTAATCTTTCAGGTTCCTTGATTAGTAGCATATAGAGCGAGAGCGATGTCGTGGGAGCTTTTGGGAATTGGATTTCATGTTGTGGTTTCAGGCTACGTTCTTCGAGTGGAAGGATAGCTGTGCCATCCCTCATTCTGATAGATTTTGGGGTGTGACATACAACAATAGAAAAAGTCCTAAAACTTGTCTCAATAAATCATTGAGTCCTAAAACTTTCATCCCCGTATATTTAAGTACTAAAACTTGAAACTTTGTTCTATGCATTTAGTCCTTTGGTTAACCCTGTAAGTTTTAAGGGGACCAAACGTGACATTTTCTTATGGTATTTTCAATCTTACGTGACCGTTAATAAAATTTCTACAAAGATTTTGTCTACTAAACCTCAATGGAGATGACGGAAGATAACTAGCTCCGTGCCTGCTGTTATAGTATTTGCATTGCATCTCTGAGCCAACAATATCATGCTATTGAACATTTTGGTAGCAATTGCACAAAGATAAAACATTTGATACTTTTCTTTCACTCATGGAAAATATTTGATGTTCTTTTCGTTTGGCCTGATTCTTAGTTCGAGTGTCGAGGGCAAAAGTACGACTAACTTTTGAAAATGAAAATAGGGCTATATTCGGGAGGTCTAATTATCGGGTCCTTGATTTTAATCTTTTCGGTCCATATCCATTGGGGGTGTTAACGAGTCAGTTTGGTGCAAGTCTCCACTAATATCCGATTTGAAGCGGACATGAAGAGCATTTTTTTTGGTGACCGGACCCCTGTAGAACACCAATCAATTTTTCTCTTCATGTCTTTTATTATTTTATATCCAA
Organism: Syzygium malaccense; assembly: GCA_031216405.1. NCBI lineage: Eukaryota > Viridiplantae > Streptophyta > Magnoliopsida > Myrtales > Myrtaceae > Syzygium > Syzygium malaccense. Next base: position 5,424,502 of record CM062256.1, on the reverse strand, counting down.
CTGCATAGCTATCCTTGATTGTCAGATATCAGGCCCATTTAGCATGAAGTAGGCCCACTACAAATTTCAAGATTATAAAGAGGATGTGTTCGTGACTGATAAATTTTACTTTCAAACTTTTCAGGAATATTTGCCAATAAATGAATATTTCTTTATGCACGTTGCAGACAATTCGTTGCTTTACTTTACCTAATATAAATTAGACATGTTGGGCGTATGTATAAAGATTTCCGAGAAGAAAGGCATAAGCTACCCTAAAAAAGCAGGCAGATCGTCCATTGTTAACAGCTAACCTATATATACATGTATCCCCACTCATTTATCTACTTTTTTAGAGTAATGTCTCATGATTTTTGGGACCTAAAAGTATATTTTCTTGTTCATCTTTAACATCCACGCAGGCACACAGTTCTTCATCCTTTCTTGAAAATTTTAAAGGAAATAAAGAGGTTGGCTTGCTTATCTGTTTTGCCGGTTTGGCGTGGACATAATTTCTTAAAGAAGATAGGAGGGAAAAAGAAGACCTACTTGAGTTCATGGGATATATATCTTTTCAAAAGAACTTTATGGACTCGCTGTTGAAAGGGGAAAAGAAAAAGTCCATCCTTGCCCAATAATGTATACCTTGACTCGATCAAGACTAAGCAATGGCTCTTTTGCTTTTAGTTAGCCCCACAAGCAAAACTAGCATATTCTCAGATGCTCTTCGTTATGTTGATGCATATGACATAGTTGGATTTTGCATATATAAGACGTTATATAATCTCTGTCACTTGGTTTTACGCAACATAGCTGTGCTTGGGCCAAAGAATCAATTATATGTATTCCAAACTAAACTATATTCCATACCCCCTAACTTAACTACTAGTAAGAGATCACCAATCCAAACTTTCATTATGTTTGCGACTGTTTGGTTATCTAATCCCTTATGGTCTAAAAGATAGGCGAGCCCTCGCTTTGCAATAGCAAATTATAGTTCTACAAGGAAAATGTGTGGAAACAAAAATACAAGGATTATTTGGACACTACAATGGCTTTAGGCCATTTAGATTGCCCTTAAAAGGCCTTTTATCTAGATAAAGTAAAGAAGAAGCTAACAAATATTTCATTATGTACAACTTTTAGAAGAAAGTGAAGTTGGTACTTTTTTGATAAATTAGAGAGACTACTTACGTTAAAGAGCTAAAGGAAAATAAATTGCTTTAAGCTGTAAAGCAATAAAGGAAAGAAAAACAAATATAAAAAACTAGTAACCACCCCAGCCCGAAACCGTCAGGGGCCCGTTGTTTTACTTCTACCCAGACCGAAAGGAAACTTGATCCGTAAGGACCCCAAACTCTTGGTTCGGCTCGGCCGGTTCCTTTTCACATCCCCGCTATCGACTGATTGCGGGGCAATAACTTCGGCCCTGTCTGGCCCAATAAACTCTTCCACCGGAGAACCGGTGCTAGTATTGGCCGGCTGCGATGTGGTGACCTGGGCCGATTCCAGCCCAGTTACTTGGGCTATGGAAGAACCGGACGCTGTAACCTGTGCCGAATGAGGCCCAATTAATTGGGCTATGGAAGAACCCAATGCAGCAACCTGCGCCGATTCTGGCTTAGTTACTTGGTCTGTGGAAGAACCATTGCTGCTATTGACCAGTTGTTGTGCAGTAACCTGGGCCGATTCTAGCCCAGTTACTTGGGCTGTGGAAGAACCACCGCTACTATTGACCGGCTGCGGTGCAATAACCTGGGCCGATTCCAGCCCAGTTACTTGGGCTACGGAAGAATCGCTGCTATTATTGACCGTTTGCGGTGCGGTAACCTGGGCTGATTCTGGCCCAGTTACTTGGGCTATGGAAGAACCGTTGCTGTTGTTGACCGGTTGCGGTGCGGTAACCTGGGCCGATTCTGGTCCAATTACTTGGACCGTGGAAGAACCACTGCTACTATTGACCGGTTGCAGTGCAGGAACCTGAGCCGATTCTGGTCCCGTTATTTGGGTCGTGGAAGGATCACCGCTACTATTGATTGGTCGCGATGCGGTAACTTGGGCTGTGGAAGAATCAGTGCCACTATTGACCGGTTGCGGTGCAGTAACCTGGGCCAATTCTGGCCCAGTTGCTTGGTCTGTGGAAGAGCCGTTGGTACTATTGACCTGTTGCGGTGCAGGAACCTGGGCTGCTGCTAGATCAGTGACTTGGGCTATGGAAGAACCATTGCTACCGTGAGCTTGCCCGATCGCAGATTCTTCGCCGGTGGAAACATTCCCATTATCGGCCGCCTGTTGTGCAGTATCTTCGACCTGTGGTTGCATGTCACGGTAACATTGGCCCATAATTTTTGCCATCAGTGGGTGCCCACCAGCTCCCTGCACGACAAATCTCCGAAGTTCTACTACCTAACGAATCAGAAAGTATTCCATACGACGATTATATTGATCTGTTTGTTAGATAACATGTCAACGGCATTTAGATAAAGGTAATACTACAAACAGACAGACCAATCTACATAATTATTGCAAAGTGATGGCGCTCTTTAAATCACTTTCGTAAGTAATTTATCATATTTCCCATGATTATATTACTGTAGCATGTCAAATGAAGATTATCGACATTTGTATTCGAATCTAGAAAGAATTTGTCACTTAAAACTGAGCGTAGTCTAACGGTAGACACATTCTCCAACAGATACTGGCTCCTCCAGGCTTGGATGCTTTAAATCCTCGAGAACCAATTTCATTAATACAATTAGACAACAATGAGGTGGTGAGGACCATACGAAGAAGATCTAATCTGTTTGTTCGGGAACGTCTTTCAGTCATCATTTGAACATAAAAATAGTCTGCAGACATGCTTGGCAACATTAGCTTCCAAGCGACGTATATTATGAAGTAGAATTGACTCGGAGATATATCATTTGTGCTTGCTCCAAATGAAGACAGACAAGTTTTGAGATATAAAAAGCAGTCTCTTTAATAATTTTGATGCAGTTACCGTTATCTTTTTTACTATTTTCATTACTTTCAATCGCAGAACATGTTTTCACAAAAAAAAAAAAAAACGAACAGGTCACTTTTTGGTAAAGAAAACTAAAACTACTCTATGAAAGAAAACAGGTTCTGCAAAAATTTGTGCACTTCTTATTACCTGAGGATCGCGTTGAAGGTCATCAACACCAGATGCTTTTGTGAATATGGCCCAGCAATCTTCGTCCGTCAGAGGAAGAAGATGGTGCAGATTTTCCTTACCAACCATCATCTCCACCAATGTATCGCTCCTGCCATTAACGATCACAGCTCCTCCATATCCTTTCGGCAGCCCAAAAGCTAAGCAAGAATTATTCTTACCGAAGCCTAAATCCAGTTTCTTGTACCATTCATCCGCATCCCAAGCGTCGTCCAGCACGATCAGGTACCTCTTGCCCACCAACTGCCGATGCAGTAGAGAGACCAACCCCGAGACTCCATCTTCGTCGCTTTTCTCCTTGATGATCTCCTCGTCTTCTCCGAGGCAAGTCAGCATCCTCTCAGCGACAGCGACCTTCGGGTCCGGGTTATCCCAGGGTTGTTTCGTCATGCAAACCCAGATCCGAGGAAGGAAGTGCTCTCGCACTTGTTCGTCGTTGAACATCTTTTGGCAGATGGTAGTTTTTCCACTACCCGCGGTTCCCGCGATCCCAAGTGCCGCGAATCTATTGCAGCTGCTTTTACTATCGGCAATCAAGTCGTGGAGGAGGAATGACACTTCGTCCTCGCGCCCGACAACCTTGGACAGATCGAGCGACCCGTCGGTCGGTTCAACGTCGTCGACTTTGTCTATGGCCGCTTTTCGGTTTCGCCACCCGTGGAGTGTAAACGTCATTGGATCCAGCAGGGGTATACGCGGTGCCATCCGTGCGATAATTTCAGGGTTTTCTTCGGTTGTGTTCCTTGGGAGCGGAAATTCTCGAGTATTTGCTCCCAAGCACGAACTTTATCGTTCGATGGTAATGCGACGTGGCACGTTCACACGGGAACTTTCTCTCGTGATTTGTTTTTTTTTTTTAACGTCACTTTAACAAATCTCTAAATTTTATCCATTTAGAAGTGATGTGCCCCATAAGAGATAAGCTAGTCAAAACAAAAACAAAAAATGGATTGTCTAAATCATTAAATGGGTGGAAAAAGCGTGGCCTATAACAATATAAATATTGATTCCATTTTAATTTTTTTATGCATATATCGTTTAGGCGTATATAGACCGTCTTTTACAATATCTACGTATGATAGGTGAAAATAAGTTATATTCCGTGACAAAATGTCCTATGAATGCACAGATTTTGGTAATAAATGTTTCAATATATTTCTTTATATATATATGGATTCTATTTTGGTATATCTATGTAAAAATAAAGCTGATTTTTTTCTAAAATAAGGCTTTCCATATAATAAGAAGAACAAAAATTAAAGAGAAAAGTCCTTACCAAAAAAAAAATTAAAGAGAAAAGTTAATTGTTAATAAGACTTGCATGCATCTAAGTTATAAAGAAAAGGAAAAAAAGAAGAAAGAAAAGTAAAAAAATAAATTAAATAGAAAAATAAAATGTTTAACATGTTATGTGGCAAATATATTAGCCAATATATCAAGATTATTGAACATATTCTAGCGACTCTAATTATTATAAATATATTGTATATTTATATTAATATCTAGATTATACATAGCAATATCTATGTATAATTAGATGATACTGCGCACATTTTGGTGATAAAATGTTTAATATAGATTTTATGTTGGGATATCTATATAAAAATAAGGCTGGAAGTTATTTTTCATGATTGCGCATATTTATAATATGAATATTAGCAAACTCATAACAAATTACTAAATAACCCAAATAGTTTATTCAAGAAAAAAATTAGTTTAAAAGGTATATATGACATGATGGTGCATATTTCATTAATATATGAAGCTAGAGGATCACTGGAAAAGTTATATAACACAGCTCCTTCAATTCGATAAATAAATGACATGACGGGATAAAAAAAAAATCAACACTAAAGAATGATTAGCAAGTTTCCTATCCTACTCAAACTTGCAAAAATTATTTCAAGTTCCTAAAGTTAAAACACTAGTTGCTAACAACCCTCCGTTGAGCCTTTGCTAGTGGTGCTCCAGCGAATTTCCGTTGCACCCATGGCATGAGCAGATTACCCCACATCACGGTGAGCACATAGCACTTGACGATGCTTATTGGCAATGAAATTTCTGATACGATTTTGGAAAATGAAATCAGCATCATATTTAGATTTTTCATTTACAAATCATGTAAGTCATTGGATTAGCTTGAATTTCTTATCTGATACAGGGCTTACCTATTCGGGAAATCCGTAATTTGAAAAAAGTTGCTAAGATGGGGATTTTTGGCGCGGCGGCAGCCGTCGCACCACATAATGCCCAAGCCTCACGATGGGGACACCCACTGCCTAGCCCAGCCCTCCACTCCCCGTTGCAGATGGCGTTGGATCTCGTTGGATCATCTGGAAACTATCTGCAGATAGTGTCTATCGCATTCGTTTCAACCAGTTCATTTTGTGCTAGTCTAACCGACGTTGAACTTCCAATTCTTCGCAGTGTGCTATAAAATATATATGTGCAAGTATTGTTGCTCGTCACAGAAAGAGATATGAGTTCTTTTTTAGCCTTCTTATGTCTGTTTCGTCCTTACCTTTTCTGTTAACCGCATGGTGACACTAATTTGCGTGCTGCCAATGATATGCAATGTTCAGGAGCTCACCACGTTTGATTTTCAGTTCACAACCAAAGACAGATCCCCATTGGCTTGCTGAACAGAGGACGCAGGAAGTGGACATCATTCAAGCTGGATTGACAAATATTATGCGGATCTTAGACCATGAGCAAACAATGGTCTCAAAGTGACATTCGGACCCTAAAGAGCTCAATTACGCAGCTTCTGCAATCTTGCTCTTTGTATTCAGGAGTTTCCATAGATTGAACATAAATCAACTCTCAATGGTTAAAATTGTATTCGTTTTCGGCTTTCTTGATCTGTTTCGAAGTCACTGTTTGCATGTGCGCTTATCTGTAAGACGATATGTTATCCAAATTGTTTGGGAGTAGTCTAATGGAAGTCATTGTGTACACTATTTATATCTTTACTCTACTGTTTATATAAAGATGAGATCAGATACTGTAATGCTGTAACAAAAGTGCAACATGAACCGGAGAACATGTTCAAGAAACATGCTTTCGAGCTTATCGATAAATCTAAATTCACGATATTTAAAGTGGTAACTGGGAATACCAGAAGTTACAAAGGATACATAGAGTCGCCAATTATAATGCCAAGTTCATTAAAGTAGATCAGCGCCAACTGTTTTGTACGATAGAGCTGAAGCGTCATCTAAGCACTTTTCTATGATTGTCGATGCGGATTCCACTAATTTCTGACGTTGCTCCCGGCTCTCCCTGAGTTGCTCCAGCTCCTTTGAGAGTTTGTCAATCTGTTCATCCAAATCAGCCGTGGCGTGTTCATTGAATTTATTCGCTGCAAGACCAAAGTAGGCACCCACTACTATGGTTAGTTGATCCCTAACAAGTTGCACGCGGAAATTGGCACGCTGCACAACCTTCAAGCGGCCCCACCAGTCCATAAGCATCTGTTCGGTGACGTCCTCGATTTTAGTCCTGGACATGCTGTACACAACATCACACAACAAAACGAACACAAATGTCTTCACTTTAGGACTCAATCTGGATTCAGCAATCAAATCCTTATGTTTCCGCAACAATGTGTCCATGATGTTGGCAAAATCCCAAGTGATCTGGTGCTCTCCGACATTGACAACCTTGGTATCCAAGTTATAGAACTTGATCAATTCTTCCCACGGTACTGTAATAGCGTCAAGGCTCTCTAAGAGCCGTTTGAAGGCGTCACCTGAGTAGGGGAAACTTGTCGCATAGTCTGATGAAATATCTGCAGAAGGTATTGACAGATTCTTGAATTCCATCAACTCTTTCTCAGTCAAGGACTCGTAGATGTCCTTCAAAGTCAGAGTAGATTCCGTGATCTGCTTTTCCCCCTCATCAGTGGATTTAGAGTTCGACCCTTTGCTAACGGCCCTGCCGGGAATGAGTTTGCCCAAGGTCCTCAATTCCACATCCCCTCTCTCTCCCTTAAGTGAGCTCAGTACCTATCAAAGAATCATCAGTTTGTTCGGCATGATCATTTGTTGATATAATTTTGATAACTCCTAAAAAGTACAATCAAAAAGCATGGAGAGGTAATTTAACTTCCTCCTACCCACTCTTCAGAAGAGGGATCCAACAGATTTGGATCCAGCCACAAAATGATGCTACTTTGGAGGCAAAATACCAGTAGAAGTAGAGAGGAAACGTCAATAATCAGCATAACTGATGAAAGGAAAGGAACAAACCATTGTCATCCCATCCTTACGAAACGAGTTACCACCATCTATTATCAGGGCAGACGAGCTATCTCTTAAACGAGTCGATGGTTACTTAGTTGTGGTCATGGTTTATTTGTACGCATCTCCAGTAGAGGAAAATTCATTGGGAAAAGGGACTGTTTTCCTCCTGTCGGGCGAAAATGAAAGATGACTGGGGAGATGAACTGGGCAAGGATGCAGAGCTTTGAAAGAACGAGCCGTACCTCGGGCATCGCGCATTTAAAGTGCAAGAAATAGGAATCTTCCGAGTGGTAAACGCACTCCCTCGGATCTCTTTTATCCTCGCAGAAGTCGCAGTAGTACTCGCCCGAGTCGTCCTCGGCGTATGAATCGGCGAGGCTGAAGGGTTCATCAAGAAATTCGTGCAGCTTGATCGTCGTTGGCAAGGGGCCGCAAAGGAGGTGGAGGTTAAAGTCGCACCGGGCACAGCGAAAGACCGGCGGCGAGTCGCAGGGACGACCACACTCGTTGCAGGGAGGAGCGTGGCGGGGCGCATCGTCGAGGACAGCAAGAAGGTGAGGGTGACCTGCGTACGACACGGTCGGCTGCTGCATCTCTCTCTCTCTCTCTCTCTCTTCTCTCTCTCTCTCCCCTTCGCTTGGTTTAGAGAGGGACGATGAAAATGGTGGTGGTGCAGTGGCAAGTATCCCAAGGATGCCCGGTTTATTCGACTCGACTTTCACCGTAAGTTTAGTTATAGTTAGATTAGAGAACAGTTATACTTAGATTCTATTTCGTGACCATTCCCAAGAACCACTATCCATCATATTAAGTACTTCTTGTGGTCGTTAGGAAAAAATGTGCACGTGAATTGGAAAGACCAATGAAATTAGAGTTTGAGGCGTAATAACACTCTCTTTAAGAAATTATTTGCCTCATAATGTTGCTAATGATTATTGACAAAAATCCTCTAAAATACAACAAAGTCTCAATGACAATACCAAATAGCAATTTCGGTATTTTTCAATGATCTCTCAAGGGAAACAATTGGAAAAGATGGTTGTATGATTTTAAAAAAAGAAGTATAAGTAAAGTAAAAACAGACTTGAAAAATATGAATATATAGTTCAGTTTATTGAACCGAATACAACCTTTTGGGAGAAGTTGCATTGTCAAAAGAATAAGAATTCGGATTAAAATAATTATAAATAAAATATCATTATTATTATTCTAAATTTTATAAATTCTGAAAAAAATAATCTTTGAACAAATACATCCTTTCAAAGATGAAGGAGTTATGTCTGAAAAAATATAACATTCCAAAGGTAAACTAGTTATGTCCGAATAGACACAATTCTTCCAAAAGTTGTAAGAGCGCCTAATAACCGTTAGAAAAAATAATAAAATTCGAAATTAATTAAGATCCGTGAGTGCGTAAGCATGCAAAGTGCTAAGTTCGCCAAAATAAAAGGCCAAAATCACGCACCTGCACGCAAATATTGTGAGATTTAGCTCACAGCCCATCGTCTTCAATTGAACAAGTTAGAAGAAATCCACACTAATATAGTGGCCCACACAGTCAAAACTTTCCTACGTGGGACAAGCAAAAACATTATTTTGTTTGTTTTACAAACAAACGGCCAACAGTTTTGGGCGGAAATTTGAAGAACAAAGTCATTAATCAATAATCTTTTCGTAAGCTTAATTTGTCAGCAAACAACCCTATTAAGAGTGGGAAATATGGATGTTTACCTCATGTATTAACGTTCGTTATCGATTCATATTATATATATGTGCCTGCAATGTTGCCTGTATCCGTATTATATTACAATTTAATATATCATCTTTTCTTTTGATCGGAGGATAAATTTATGTGATAACTAAAAAAGTTAATATCACGAAAAATCCCAAACAAGTACACTTATGACAAATTTATCTCAAACTAATTTTTTGACCCTCAAAACTCCAAATCGGTACATCTGTGATAAATTTACTTTCCATTAGTTTTTAGTAAATTTTACCATCAAATTGCTGAGCTGGATGATACGTCATAATTGACAGGTGTACTGATTTGAGGTTTTACCCTCCGTTTGTCACAAGTCTACCGGTTTGTGATTTTTCGTGGTATTAATTCAATTTAATGGAAATTAACGAAGGGTATATTTGTCACTAGCGTACCAGTTTGGGGTATTTGGTGGTGAAAAAATTAGTTTAGAATAAATTTGTTATAGGTGTGTCAATTTGGAGTTTTTTATGGTAAAAAAGTTAGTTTTGGGTAAATTTATCATAATTGTACTAGTTTGAGGTTTTTTGTGATATTAACCCTAAATAAAATCTCCTGCAAACTCTAAGGGAGATTTTTGTTGTTGTGAACATTTATTTATTTTTAATAATTCTCAAGATATTATTTATTTCTCTTAAAGAAAATTCGCGTCCTCGCCAACATTTAAAATGAAATAACAAATATAGTTTTAGACACGACCAAACCAAACCAGCTTCTTGTTATTTAATGCTATCTTTTTATGTTGCGCATGCTAAGAAAAACAAGTGGAGGAGGAAGCTTTATGATCTATAATAAGAGATCATATCAATTTAGTAGATCAACCAACCTTCGTATAAGTAGCATAACTCTAAATTATCACTCCGTTTATTTCGCGAAAAATAAATGATTTGAAAAATATTTTTTTAAATAATAATCGCTCGTATCGCTTAAATTAATTAATTAGTCAATGAATAATATTTTCTTTATCCACAATAATTATGTCTAAATATTTTCATAAACGATGAAAATATCTTTTATTTATATATTCTTTTAAGCGATATAAGTAATTATTTTTAAAAAAATATATTGAGCGAAACGAAGGGAGCCTATATCAATTGGTGATCAATAGTTAACCACCGGAAAGGAGTTATAAGGCCGAAAGAAGTATAGAAGAGTGAGTGAGGCGAGTAAGAGCAGAGCAAAGCGCTGAAGTCCAACCATGAAGCTGCCGGGTTCTGACAAGTTGAAGACGCTGTGGGACAAATGGGAAATCCGGACGTTCATCCTGATCAGTCTCTCGCTCCAGGTCGTGTTGACGCTGCTGACGCCCCGGAGGAAACGTTCCGGAAACGTGGTTGTGATCTCGTTGATCTGGACAGTCTACTTGCTTGCCGACTGGGTGGCCGCCGCCACGGTCGGCAAGATTTCTAGCAAGCAAATCCATGGTTGCGGGCTCTCTGAGAACGCCGATATCGTGATTTTGTGGGCACCTTTCCTCCTGCTCCACTTGGGAGGCCCTGACACCATCAGTTCCTTCTCTCTCCAGGACAACGAGCTGTGGCCCAGGCACCTTTGCGGGCTCGTTGTGCAGGATCTCGCCGCCATTTATGTCTTCTTTAAGTCGCTTCCAGGAGACAAGCTGCTGCTGCTGTCGACCATTCTCGTAATTATTGCAGGGACCATTAGGTACGCCGAGCGAATTCAAGCTCTATACGTAGCGAGCTTGGACGGACTCGGGGATTCGGTGTTCCGGAAGCCAGATCCAGGACCTGAATATGAGAAAGTTGTGGAGATCTACAAGTCCTTGAAAGAGAGCGGCATGCCAACGCAGTTCGTGATGATCGATCACCGCGGAAGCAACTACTCGCCTCATGCTCCCAAAGAGCTTGAAGCTACGATCAATGAGGAACCAACACCAAGGGCGGTCCTCCAAACTGCGTACCAGTTGTTTAAGACCTTCAAGGGACTCATAGTCGGCTACATCTTCACTGCCAAAGAGCGCCGGGAGAGCCGCAACTTCTTTCTCAACCAGAACGCGCTACATGCTTTTCGGCTGGTAGAAGTGGAGCTCAGCTTCCTGTATGAGAACCTCCACACCAAGACATTTGTTTTGCGATACAAATGGGGATGGATCTGGCGCCTCATCAGCTACTGTTCCATCTTGAGTGCCTTCGCCTCATTCTATATAGTTGAGAAGGATGGATACCAAAAGTCGGACGTCATCATCACCTACCTCCTGTTCTTTGGGGCAGTTTCCCTAGATGTCATCTCCCTCTTCGTACTGTTGTTCTCTGATCGAACTGCCATTGCCATCGAAAGCAAATGGTACGATCCCATTTTGGAAAAGATGAATAAAAGAAAGAGGTGGTCAGGAAAGGTGTCCCAATGTAATCTAATAGAATTCTGTCTGCATAAAGAGAGCGATTCGCTTAACAAGATTGCCGAACTTGTGCGTAGGAGAGGTCGTCTGGATAAGATTAGGCTAAGCTTTTGGCAGCACAATTTTGAGGTGGATGACGATCTAAAGGAGTTCATTTTCGAGGAGTTGAAACGGAGATCCTTGGTAGCCAAGGATGTTGAATCTGCTTTGAAGATTTCTTCTCACCGAGGCAGTTGGGCTCTTTCAGAAGCTGACATAGATCAGAACAGCGAGTTGTATAGTAGCATCGTCGAAGTTTCCTGCGTCGAAAGTGTCCTACTGTGGCATATAGCCACTACACTCTGCCATGAGGACGGCACAGATGAGTTCCTCACAGAAGAGGACCGCAAGAAGAGAGAAATATGCAAGAGACTCTCAGACTACATGTTCTATCTTCTGGTCTTGCAACCGAATATGATGTCCGCCTTCTCGTCCAATTGGCAGTTGATGTTCCAAGACACCTGTGCTGAAACCAAGAGATTTTTGAGAAATATGCAATACGAAAAACAAGACGTGAATCTGAAAAGCACATGCGCGAAGATTCTCAAAGTGGATACGCCGGTTAAACCGAGTTATATCAAAGGTTACTCGAGCAAGTCTGTGCTATTTGCCGCTTGTTCCCTTGCGAAATGCTTGCGAAAAGAGCTCCCGGCGAACCAATGGGAGATAATGGGAGGAGTGTGGGTGGAGTTATTGTCATATGCTGCGAACCACTGCAAGGTCGATGTAAACGCAGAACAACCGAGCAAGGGCGGAGAACTTCTGACCATTGTCTGGTTTCTGTTAAACCATTTCGGCTTGGGAACGCAATTCGACGTGGATGATGGGGCTAGGGTCCAAATTGTAGTGAAGAAGTAATGGGTATAGGATTAAATCTTCTTCTGTACCCGATCATCCAGAATCAATTTCCAAGTGCAAAATTTCCTTTTTTGCTTTGTGGATTAAAATAAAAAATTTTCCAACGGACTACACCCGTGAGTCGAGGACGCGCAACCCCAAATCTGGAGGCCACAGCTCGGATCGAGAGGTCGTGACCTCCTTTGGATGTCGACCCGAGCGTGGACGAGAGTTTTGGATCGACGCTGGCCTGGTTCGTGGCGATGGTGTGGTGAACTTGGAGCAGTCTGGTGTGGCTGTGGCTGAGTCATGTCGAGGCTGGACCGGGGGGAGGGTGCCGGTGCTGATGTCGTCCATGGCGGGTAACGATGGTGGTGCTTTTGTCGTCTGTGATAGTTGTAGCGGCTTAGTAGTGGTGCACGGCGGCAATGCTCGGTCGGCGGCGGCGGATGGTGTGGCTGCATCTGTATATTTCCTTTTGACATAAAATCTCTGAAACTTTCTAGTTTGTAAAGTTTCGTCTTTAATTTATTTTATTTTTACTGATTAGGTCCTTAAATTATACAAATTCATTTGTCACGTCAACAACGCACATTAACTCTAACTTAACAAACCAGCGATAACAATGGAATTTTGTTTGTTTTCGCGGGATTAAAATATTGGGAATATGAAAAAGCCGAGAGAGAGAGAAGGGAAGAACAAGGGAGGAAGGAGGAGGCGAAGCAGCAGGCCGAGGCGGCGGCCGCTGCCGTGCAGGCTGCTGATGACCATGGCCGGAGGCCGTTCACCCTCGATCTGGAACACAACCATCTCAATCTCTTCCTCAATCTTTTATTCTCTTAAAATTTCCAAATGGCAAGTTGCAGTAGCACTGGGCCGAGGCATTCCGTAAGCTTTTTGCTTCTTCCTCGCATCTCTTCGGTCGATCCACACGGGTCTTTGAACCGTGTTGTGTGCTCTGCGCGCCCGCAAGCACTCTCTTTTTTCTAATGGATTAATATCACCAAAAACCTTAAACCGATATATCCATGACAAATTTACTCAAAATTAATTTTTTTGGCACAAAAAATTCCAAACTGATACACATGTGACAAATTTACCCTCAATTAGTTTCCGTTAAATTTACCGTCAAATTACTAAGTTAAATGACACGTGGTAGTTGACGGTGTACTGATTTAGGGATTTACCCTCTGTATGCCACAGATGTACTGATTTGTAGTTTTTTCGTGAACTAATCCTATTTAACGGAAACTAATGGGAGTAAATTTGTCACATATGTACCGGTTTTATACTATTTCCTCCATTTTCATATACTATTTCATGCATATCTCTGAGCGTTAATAATGTTCACACATACATATTCCTCCATTTTCTCACATCCTGCTGGAGGTTTTCCTCCATTTCATTCTGTTCAATTCAACCAGAAACTATGGCCTTGGCTCTGCTTCCCTTCTTCAAACTTGCCTTAAGACTGTCGACCATGGACATGGAAGCTGGAGCTCCTCAGAATCGCCGGCCCGACCGAGGGCTACCTTTCTTTAAATTTTATATTTTGGGCATTTTTAAAAATATTTATTAGTTAAGTATTAAAAAATAGTGTTTAATTTCACGTAACATGATGAGTTTTCATTTTAACGGAAACTTAGTAGTCAAGTCCGCATTTCTGTTTACTTTATTAATGGAAGGACCTATTCGAACAACACGAAGAATACAGTTTAGAGGCCAATTGGCAAAGAAAAATGAATGGAACAGATTGCACAAATTCAAATAGTTCAGGGGCAATTTATGCTTTATCATTTTTTTCTCTTGTTGGTGAGAAAAATAGGGTTTTTGTGATGAAAAAGATTGGCGACGTGGATTTCGAACTCGATTAACCAAAACAAGAAATCTGGAACTCGATAGAGAAAACAGACAAAAGTTCAAGGAACTTGCGATGTCATTGTAACAGCATGAATTTCGATGTAATTTGGGGATCAATAAAACTGACATTAGTTCGCATTTCATTTTAGTAAGTCTCGCCCAGAGCTGATCACTCTAGGGATACTAACCAATGGGGTATGGCTAACTAAGAAGATGGTACGTGAACCAGAGACCCGATCGCGAATCGGGCACCGATCTTAAGAAATGATGAGGGAATATTTTGGGCCAACGTGGGTCGATATTAGGAAAAGTGACGGATTTGGTTTGGCCAAGGCCAACGATGTACAATCGGATCGCGGGTGATTCCGCAAGTCCGAGAGTACATATGGCCGACCAGTGCCGAACTTGAACCGAACGATCGCGACCTTTGGAACTAGCGATGATTCCTCTCATTCTCTGAGTGATCGGGACCGTCATAACTTAGATAACTTTAGATCGATACGCGTAAACCCTAAACAGTCGTCCATTAGTAAGAGACCTTAAAATTTGAAATCTAGCGAGTTTTGGTCACGAAATTGGACCCGAACTTCGGTATCGACTTTTGAGGGCTTAAGAGATTATTTTCGCGATTCTGACGTCATATTATGCTGGCCACACACGTTTGGGGTGAGTACGGTCAAAAAATGGAATTTCGACCTAGAAGTCAAAAATTACGATTTTGCCCCTGTAGGCGCCGACGTTGGTTTTTGGGGTCGTTTGAGGTTATTTTTTGAGGCCGATAACATTTTAGGGTGGCCACGCACATTTAGAGTTATTACGGTCAAAAATTGGAATTTTGGCTTGAAAGTAAAAAATAATATTATTTTAATCCCCAGGACTTTGCAGTCGATTTTCGAGGGCTTAAGAGGCTATTTTCACGAATCCGATGCCATATAATGTTGGCCACACATATTTAGAGTTGATTTGAACAAAAATTGGAATTTCGCCTCGGGATCGAAAAAATGACCATTTTGCCCCTGGGCTATTTTTGGTCCGAATTTTTAGAAAATTATTTGGGATAATTATTAAGGGTTTTCAGCTGCATTATTAGACCTAAAGACAGTTTTGCCCATCAATTATTGGGTTGGAACGAACGTCGGCCGTTGGATTGGGGGTATTTTGGTCAAACGGCCCAGATTGGCGACACGTGGCGCTATTGGACTGTTATTTTTGACTTGATCAGACCAGTTTCTCTCTCCTCTCCCCCCCATTCGGCCAAGACACCCCAGAACAGCTCCCCCTCTCCCGTTTTCCTCCTCCTTTGCCGGTTTTCCTTGCCGTACGCCGGAGCTCACCGGACCGCTGCCGTGTCGTCGCCGTCTACTGGTGCCGCTGCTCCGCCTGACCTCGCCTCACCACCCTCATCCCGACCTCTCTCTCTCTCTCTCTCTCTCCGCCGTTCGTACACCATCCGTACGGTGTCCATACGCCGTCCGTACGGCTGCCGCGCCAGCTACCGCCGCCTCACCGGCCATCGTTTCCCCCAGTCCGCATGGTGTCCGTACGGGTCCGTACGGTCCGTACAGTCGTCGTCGCCGTCGCCGCCTCCAAAATGCCGCCGCTGATTTCGCCATTCACCGGCAATCGGCCGCTCGTTTCTCATCGTCGTGGACTAGAAATTAGGTAAGTGTATTTTCTAAACCCGGATTAGGACTGATAGTGCATTTTTTAGATTGAGTTGAGTATGATCGATGTACATTGGGAGAAATTAGTGAGTCGAACAATAGTTGTTGTGACTGGAGTAATATTGGTAATTTATTGGGCTAGCATAGACTAGTTGAGGATTAGGTGACTGAAGTGCTAGGTATGTCTGGGCTAACTGAATTGTTGATTGTGTGCCCAATTTTGGGGAAATTGAGTAGTGCCATGTCGTGTGCTCGTGTGGCCGACTCATGCGGAGTGTGATCGGCAATTTGATGGCTTGAGTGGGTTATTGAATTACACATTGTGAATTTGGGTCGCATGGTATTAATAGGCCAAGTAAGCACGTGGCTTGTGAATTAGGCATTGTGGAATGACTTTGATCGAACTGTGTGTCTGTACCTATGCTATGTGGATGCTCATGTTACATTTCATGGCACGCGTTATGAATGCCGAGAATGAGGCTTGTGATGAAATTGTGCGAGACTGCGTGCCTGTCATGAGCATGTGATCACCTAAATACCCTGATGCATGTTACGCGGGGTTCAGATAATAACTGGCCGTATGTATGTGTGATCACAATTTCGCCCTAATGCGTGTTACGCGGGGTGTGCCGTCCTGATGTGTTTTACGCGGGACGATGCCCGGTATGTCCGGAAGACGACCAACCTGATGCGTTTTACGCGGGCTCTGGTTCGTAAGGAGATCAGTGTTGCGCCTGATGCGTTTTGACGCGGGCTAGAGACACTGGGCCTAGAGCGTTTTACGCTGGCCACGGAGTGTTGTGATTTTAAAATAAAGAGACCTCATGCACTTTGTAGCAGGTCATGGTAAACGAGATAACATAATAGGGCTAGTGCGTGGTACGAGATAGAATGTGGACATTTGCATGCATAAGAATGCATGGGCCGGTGTGCGAGTGTGCAGGACTCGGTGAATGGCACGCGATATTATCACTATTGAGTATGAACATGCGTTTGACGTACGTGTGAACCGAGTGCTCTCGCATATGGTTTGATTTTATTATTATTGAGAATAACCTGCAGGGTCCGCCAGGTAAGTGATCTAGGCCCGAGAGCCTAGGTCAGAAGTTGTTTATGAGTTGAGAATGCAATATTTGTTGTACGTTATCGGTCAGGAGATTGCATGTTAGCCTAGCCTAGGTTTAAGGGGTTATACTCGCTGAGATTCGTCTCACGGTTATAATAACCCACATTTTCAGACCCCCAGCCGTAGGATGCCGAGGACACCACCACTTTTTGGGATACTGCATTTTATCCAGCGGTCGTCGAGCGCGCATCCCTATGGAGACGGAGCAATCTATATAAGATATTACTCGGTGTTGTTTGTGAATGTGGGCGAGACGTACTACTACACCCAGGAGTATGTGGCTTGGTGTTACAGAGGAATAGACGGAGTAACCGGACCCCCGCTTAGAACCTTTGATATCCCGATGGACGTAAACGATGTCATGATCCCGCAGATGGCAAGTGGAGAGATTTCAGACCCTCCAACTCCGCCTGATTGGAGTAGCCAGGGCGAAACCGTAGACGGACCTGCTGCCATGGTCGAGGAGGCTGAGGAGCCTGAAGTGCTATACGCTAACCCAGAACCCTTGGACCATCAAGACGAGGAAGAGCCGGTAGCCATAGAGGTAGATCAGGAGCGGGATGGAGAGGTTGCGGAGCTGGGTTCCGATCAAGAAATAGGAACTAAGGAGTCCGAGTCTCAGGAGAGCTCGTCAAAAGAATCATCAGAGTCCGATCCGGACTGGGCTCCCTAGGTTGGCATTGGTTCTAGGTAGAGCGGGTTGCACCTTTTTGACTGAAGCCCATTTTAGCCATGTCTAGTAACCCTAGCCACTGACCCCTTTTGACCAAGTGGCTGCTGACTGTGTGTTTTCTCTGCTAGTACTGTGTAAACGAATATTGTAAAAAGGTTTTCCTATAATAATACAAAATGTACATATTTTCAGAAGTGTTAATTATTGTTTGGCTATCCTTGGTTCTTAATCTTTATGTCAGGGTGATTTATTTATTGCTTCCACTTGTGCTTGATCTCTGTATGGGCGTTGGGTCGGCGACGCTTCCTGGGACGTCGCACCATAATCGACCGGAGGTGGGATGCTCGCGCTTCGTAGGGTTCGGGGTGTGACAGTCATTACCCCCTTCATAAAGTCAAAGACCGACCATATCAATGACGGTAGCATCGAGTCAAAGCTGGTATCGATTGAGCTGTCCGAGTGGTTGAGTTTCCCTGAGATGGTCTTCCAATCCAGGTTTAAAAACACTCCTGAAAGTCGCTCCTCCACATGCTTGGGTCGAACTTCTCGAGTCATCGGACTTCTTCACCTCTAACCATATGTCATCCCCAGTGTTGTCTGTGACGCCAACTCTGAGCACATTGTGTCGCTCGGCCTCGACGAGACCACGTTGACAACTTGGACCTCACGGGGCACATTGATCTTTGCTTGCAACCTCCTTGTAAGACGCAAATAAGCAACCAAGAGGGGTGTGAATTTGCTTTTGAAGAAAACACAAACTAATTCTGTTGAACCAAAACCCAAATGACAATTCTGCTTTTACGTGTAAACTGAACTAGGAATATAGACAAAGGAAATTAAAGAGTTTGGATAAAGAAAACTTGCAATCAAGATTCATCAATACATCTGGGGTACCTCAGATGTGGGAGAGTGTTGACGTTTGTCTTAGCCATCATTTCCTAGGCAGTTAGTGTTGTAAGCAGGTATATAACACATCCAGGTAAAGCTCGTTGACAAGCCGTGAAATGGACTTTTCGGTACCTCAGATGTGGGTTTGGTATTTGACAGAAGTTGTGATATAGGAAATTCGGTTGTTGGCTTCATAGATTCTAACTATGTGGGCAATCTCGACAAAAAAAGGAAATTTTTGAGAAGTTATGTTTTTACGCTTGGTGGTTCCGCGATTAGTTGGAAAGCAATCTTGTAGGACTTGATTGCTTTGTCTACCATTGAAGCAGAGTACATGATAGTGACAGAATCGGTAAAGGAAACTCTTTGGTTGAAGCGTTTGATTACAGAAGTTGGTAGTATAAGCTCTTATAGTTGCTCAAGAACTTGGTATTGAAAAACCTTCTACATTTCATGATGCTACCATTTGTTCTAAATCTGAAAAGTGGTTCGTTGCAATGAATGAAGGGATGGAGACTCTTCATAAGAACCAAACTTGGAATCATGTGAAATTGGCAAAGAGCAAAAGAGCTATTGGATGCAAGTGGGTCTTCAAAATAAAGGAAGGAATTCTAGGGGTTGAAGATAAGAGATTCAAGACAAGTTTGGTAGTGAGGGGTTTTAATTAGGAGGAAGGGATTGACTTTAATGAAGTGTTCTCTCCGGTCGCGAAACATAATTCCATTTGTGTGTTGCCCACATTCATGGCCCTTTATAATCTAGAACTTGAGTAACTTGATGTCAAGACCGCTTTTCTGCACGACAAACTTAAGGAGACAATTTATATGTCTCAACTCGAGGGATTCATTGTTAAGGGTAAGAAAGATCACTTTTGTAGGTTGAAATACTTTTTGTATGGTCTCAAGCAATCTCCAGGGCAATGATACAAGAGGTTTGATAAGCTTTATGTTGAGTCACGGCCACTCATGAAGTGAGCATGACAGTTGTGTGTACTATAAAAGATTACGTGATGGTTCTTTTGTTTATTTGTTGTCGTATATAGATGACATGCTTATTGCAGTGAAGAATATGTTAAAGATACAATTGTTGAAGAGGCAACTTAGTAGGGAGTTTGAGATGAAGGATCTTGGGGCTACCAAGAAGATTCTAGATATGGAGATTTGCACAAAGAGACATGTTGGGAAGTTATACCTTTAGCAGAAGAGGTATATTGAGAAAGTGTTTGAGTACTTTGGCACGACGAAAGCCAAACCAATAAGTACTGCTTTGGCATCCCATTTTAGGCTTTCAACTGCTTTGTCGCTTAAAGCCAAATAAGAGAAAGATGAGATGTCTTTTGAGTTCCATATTCTAGTACTGTGAGTAGTCTTATGTATATTATGGTTATCATCATCTAGACATTTCCCGAGTAGTTAGTATTGTGAGCAAGTATATGGCACATCCTAGTAAAGCTCACTAGCAAGCCGTGAAATGGATTCTTCGGTACATCCGGGGTAACTCAGATGTGGGTTTGGACTTTGACAGAAGTTGTGATATAGGGCATTCGGTTGTTGGCTTCGTTGATTCTAACTATGTAGATGATCTCGACAAAAGGAAATCTTTAATAGGTTATGTCTTTACGCTTGGTGGTTTTGCAATTAGTTATAGAGCAATCTTGCATGACATGATTGCTTTGTCCACCATCGAAGCAGAGTACATGGCAATGACGGAAGCGGCAAAGGAATCTCTTTGATTGAAGCATTTGGTTATAAAACTTGGGGTGAAGCAGGAGGGAGCCTCCGTTATATTTTGCAATAACCAAAGTGCGATCCAGTTGATTAATAATGCAATGTTTCACGAGAAAACGAAACATATTGACATCCGATATCACTTTGTGCATGATGAGGTTGTTAAAAGTACGGCTGCGCTGAAGAAAGTACCTATGGCGGATAATCTGATAGATATGTTGACCAAACCAGTTCCTTTGACCAAGCTCAAGCATTGCTTGGACTTGATTGGTATTTTCAACATTTGAGTTGGCTAAGCAGAGTTGGTGGCATTTCATCTCTTGTTTCTTATATTGGGTACGCTCACGTAGGCTTAGGGGTGTGTGTTGTTGATTTCGCTATTTTAGGAGGTGGCCTTGTGTGGTCACTCTTAGTGGTGAGAGCGAGACGTCTTGTGGCATTTGGTATAACATTCTTCTAGAGATTTGAAGTCAATGTGAAGATTTATTGAGTTTTGACTTTCAAATTGGTGACAAAGGGCATTTTGGACCATGCATATATATTTTAGGGCTTTTGAAGGGGGACTATAAAAGGAATGTATTGCACGGGCACATCTCTAGCCCTAGTCTCCACATTCTCTCATTTCTTTGTTTTTCCTATCTTCTCGTTAGATCTTTAGATCCTATGCCTCACCAAGTAGTTTTTTGACATTTTGGATTGCACTCTTGTACTTGCTATTGAAGATAGTAAAACCCCTTCTCTCTGCCCATGGTTTTTCGAGTCTAGGATTTTCACGTATATCTTGTGTCTCATGTGGCTTTGATTGTGCTTTCATCCTTCATTATTTTGTGCTTAAATTTTGAGCATCTTTCGGTGCTGTTCGGCTACAATAAACATATTTTTCTGCATTAATGTCATCTTATTTGAACAGAATTTTGTAATATAAGACTATAAGATAATCTTGAAAATATACATAGAAAACATATTTCGAGTCAATCCAACTATACCATCCTAAAATGATAGGACGGGCCACATATTCTACAAAACTCTTAACTCCAAGATAATTTCCATCCAAAGATTTGTTTCTCTTTTACATAGCACGGGGCATAAGTCTACTTTCGAATTAATAGAAATGAAAAGAAGTCAGGTCCATTCCCGGTTCCCGCTACTTAACGGAGACAATGAGCGGGCACAACCGGACTTTCCTATCCTTCAGACTCGGTTCTTGTCCTTCTTTTGTTTTTCTATTTCTTCGGTTACACTTCCCTTGAACCTTCTCCGTGTATCCTACTGAGTTCTGGTTCCTTTGTTCGCTTCACCTCTATTCCGTGTATCCTATTGAGTTCTGGTTCCTTTGTTCGCTTCACCTCTAATTCCGGGGATTTACGGCTTTCCTTTCGGGTCTCTTTTAGATATGGCCGACTCGAAAAGTAACACCAACGAGGTCTCTCCACCTAACCAACTCTCCCAATCTGTTGGAGGAATTGTGAATACTGATGGGCACGACCGTGACAATATCAGCAAAGATGAGGTTGGAGGTCCTGATAATTCATCATCTCGGCTTTCTTGGCTGCACGAGAAAATCCAAAATGATCTTTCCCACTTCAAGACAACCTTGGGGTGGTGGCACGACAGAGCCGACTACCTAGCTAGTGAAGTTGGCAACTTGATGAACGAAATCAAAGATCCAAAGAGTTTGGCTCCCCACGACACTCTCGAAAACAAGCTGCAGGAGGTGAAACTGGAAATCTCGAATTTGAAGTTGAATCTGCCTGCTCCTCACCATCTTTCAAAAGCCAAATCGAGCCCTCCCGGCCTACCCAAGGTTGTGGTAGACGAAAAGAGCAGCCAGATATTGGCAAAACTGCAAGTTGAATTCGAAAAGATGTCCGTGAGTCCAACTATTCTGGGCGTGCAGCAACTTTATAACGGATTGGATGAAACGTGCAAAAATTGTTTGTTGTGTCTTACAGCTTTCCCGGAGAACGCAATAATAAAGAAAAGGGTCCTGATCAATTGGTGGGTTGGGGAGCGGTTCCTAGTTGTCACAGATCTGGAGGGAGCCATCACCATTGAGAAAGCTGCGGAAGGAATTTTCAAAGAGCTTGGCGAGAAGGGCTTCATCCTGCTAGTTCATAAAAAGGGAAAGCGGAGAAGCCCTGTCCCCGACAGTTGCCAGCTCCACCCGTTTATGCGGCGGGTCCTGATAACTTTAGCAAAAAAGGCTAAATTCTTGGACTTCGATATCCAGGGTAATGCAACGCCAGACTATTCTCGGTGCACCAGGGCATGCTTGGTAGAAGGTGGACAGCTCTCAAGGAGCGGAGGACGGAAATTACAGACATTGTTCAACATGAATGAGCACTTCATTGATTTAAAATTGGATTCATTTAATAGTTGCAAAGTTCTTCAGTTGGGACGGTGGGTTGTGTCCCCAGATCATAAAATCGATGTGGATGACGCGCCATCCCTGTTAGGAGGAATGGGCAAAATGAAGAGTCTGAGATATTTGAGCCTTCAAGGTGTAACAAAGATTGGAAAACTTCCTGCTTCTGTTTGCGATCTATATAATCTGACGATACTTGATCTCGGAGCATGCCAAAGTTTGGAAACACTTCCCGAGGAAATTGGTTCTTTAAAGAAACTCGCATACTTGGACTTTTCCGAGTGCTACATGATCAGCCGGATGCCCAAGAGTCTCAAAGACCTGCAGCAGCTTCAAGTGCTCAAGGGGTTTGTGCTTTACCAAGACGGAGAAAATAAGGACGAATCAGAAAATCGTGAAGAAGCTTGCACGCTCTCTGATTTGGCAAGTATGCAGAAATTGTGGAAATTGAGTTTGCGACTGGATAAAGCAGCTGATTTAGAACATGAACATATAAATGATCTATCGCACTTGCCCGAATTGACGTCATTGACGATCACATGGATCCAAGCTCCCAGCTCATCTAACAGGGGAGCTGGCAGCAAGTCGAAGAGATCCAAGAAATCCTCTAAGAAGCACAAAAAACAAGAGAACAGTTCGAGAGAAGGCAAGAGTTCTCCTGGTAAACTGATGAAGCTAGATTTGCGTGGCTACCCTAGACCTTCCATGCCCAAGTGGCTAACTCCTTCGCGGGTAAAAAAACTTGAGAAACTCTACATCAGAGGAGGTAACCTTGCGAATCTCAACTGGGAGTCTCACCCTGATAATCAGTGGGCGGTCAAGATCTTGCGGCTCAAGTTCCTCGCTAACTGCGAGGTCGAGTGGTTGGACCTGCGACATCGTTTCCCATCTCTGGTCTACTTGGAAAAGTTTCAGTGTCCAAAGCTCATGTTTTTCCCATGCGATGGCTATGGCGTCTGGATGAATCCCCATGCTAAGGAAGAGAAATGAGCAAACTCTCCATGCAATTTTATGTTGAATGTGTGTATGATTGTTCTGTCTCTGCATTCATGCAGTTTAATTTTACTTCTTGTGACCTTCGGCATAAGCATTTGCTCGAGTTCCTGCCTTTCTACTTAGATTTGGTTTGATTGCATTTCCCCAATCAAACTGCTATCATTATCCTCTGTTGTTATTATCACTTGTTGGAAACAATCCTGGCAAGAGATCTTTCACGTCGCGCAATATCGTATTCATCTGAAGTCCTGGGGTCAACACCCAGACAAAGGAAAAAGGACACTATAAGTGCCATAAGTTGTGTATGGAGATCACTTTAGTGCCATAACTTTTTTTCGAATCACTTTGATGTTAACTTTTTTTAAAAACGATCACTTTAGTGCCAATGCTGATATGGTCGCCGGAAATCTGACGTAGCTCTTTTTTTATTAATTTCTAATGCTGACATGGTTCGCCGGAAATCTGACGTGACTCGTCGGAAATCTGACGTGACTATTTTTTTTGCCGGAATTTTGGCCGGAGTCACTAAAGTGATCTCTTTTTCTCCGACTTGGCATCAAAGTGATACGAAAAAAAGTTATGGCACCAACGTGATCTTCATACACAACTTATGTCACTTATAGTGTTCTTTTGCCCCCAGGCAAAGCGCAAAAGAAAAAAAAAGGGAAGTAAGATTTACCATAACCACAAGGGCTTTGAGTTTTATTGCAGAGAAGCAAAGAGTAAGTTAGAGTTTTTGAAGTCCACAAGGTCCCGGATCAACATAACTAACATGCAGATCTAAACGATTTCGAGTATGGCTTAAAATTCAACTTTGCCCCTCTATTTTCGGGGATGGATTTATTTATCAACTAGCAAAGTACACGAGTGTTGCACGAGTTTAAAACTATATATCATATATTATACTAAATATCGGTATCAACATGAATTTTCGCGAGAGAAATAATATGCAAATAATTATATGAAAAAAAAGTTATTCAGATCAATAAAAAAGCTCTACTAGAGTTTATGTGGAGCTTTATATAAAGTGAATCCAAACCCATTATGTAGGTTCATCCTGCGATTAAAAAACAATATCAACCCAAAATTGCAATACTTATAAATTGATAACATAGGTAGATGCTGTATTTCGTGCACGTAAAAAATATGAACTGATCAGAAATGTAATAGCGTAAAGTAAGAATGTAAATTTCCCTCTTTCGATAGCTTTCCTCCATATGTCATAGTCTTCTCATTTGCATCATCGACTTGGTGTAGAAAAGGCGAGCAAGTCATTTTTGTCGGATCTTCTTGATAGTAAAATGGTTTCTTCGCTTTTCTCCTTCTTATCTACAGAGAGTTCGAGGTGATTTTTTTCGAGATGATCTTCCAATTCCAAATATTTCATCTTACTTTTTTATGGAAATTCTCCTTTTTCTTTTTGGTAACCATTTGATATCTATCTTTCTGTTTTGGCAAGACTTGATGGATGTCTCATCATCCATGACAATATATCAAAAGAGAAATATTAGATGTCTTGAAAAATATTGTAATTTAAATTTATACTCTAAAGAAATTTTTCAATATTTCTTTCCGCCATACTGCATATTTAGAATTCATTTGATTTATTTTCAGGACAAGAATATTCACATATTCCTTCATTTTCTTGTGAAAACTTCGTTGCCAAAAGTTGGTTGTTGATATCTTCTACATTTTTTGATGCTTCGAAAATTAATTTTCCCAATTTTGTAAATTTTGAAATTGGTTTATTGTGATTATTTATTAATAATTTTTCACTTAACGTTACTATATACTATGTTATACAGACACTCGAGTCACAATAATCAAATTGGCAGCCCATACTTTAACATTGCTCTGAGAAAAAAACAGAAATTAGATGAAAAGGAGCATGATATATTGTTTAGAAAAAACAATAAGGTTTCAACAAGATATATTTTAAAATGTGAAGGAAAATATACTTTGAACTTATTGCTGCAGTAAAAAAATGCTTGAGAATAGTAATATATGTTAAACACAAAACGATTGAAAATGTAAAAATCACAAGAATGCCATTAGTTTATAATAGTTTTAGTGTGATAACCAGTTCTATCAAATGTATTGAAAGTTGATCGGTATTGTCTTGACCGATTTAAAAGTTCATCGAAATTTCGTTATTTTGCATTCAATGAGTCGAAACACATACCCTTTATCTGATATTTCTCAGAGAAGTAAAGCCCGTGGTTAAAACTAACAACATGAAATTTTTGTTATAATTGTCAAACGTAGCTAGGTTGACTAAATGACTACATATTTTATTTATAAATTTTCTGAAATCATAGGTAACTTCTTTGTTTATTTTATTTTATTTGTATCACTTCGTACCATTCATCTACTCGTGAAAGAGGTTAATTAAAGTGTACTTTATTGTTACAATCCCTTCAAGACTTATTGGAATCCATACAAAACTGACACTCCTTCGAAAGGTCGTTTAAAAACTTATTGTAGTCCTTACTGCATGATTGATTGTCGCCACTCATAGAGTGATTGTCCGGAGAGCGAGAGAAAATGGTTTTATAGATCTTCACGAAAATAGTGTTATGAATTTCCACGTGAATCTGTTATGTTAATTAACGAAAATTAATAAAGGGTAATATGTCACGCATGTACTAATTTGGGTGTTTTGGTGATCCAAAAATTAATTTGAGGCAAATTTATTTCGTATGTACCACCATAAGTGTATCATTTTGGGGTATTTCATGATACTAAGCCTTTGGATTTCCATGTGGACTTCCATGTCCACTGCTACGTGTCATCTAAATCAGCAAATTGACTGTAAAATTTAACGGAAAGTAACGGAGGGTAATTTGTCACAAGTGTATCGATTTGGGATTTTTTAAATATCCAAAAATTAATTCGTTTTAGGATTAATACCACAAAAACCCCCAAACTAAATTTACTACAAACACCAAAAATCCCAAATTGGTAAATCTGTGACAAATTTACTCCAAACTAATATTTTGATCATAAAAAATCTCAAACTGATACGCTTGTAATAAATTTACCTTTTATTAAATTAGATTAACATCACGAAATCATAAACTGGTAAACTTGTGACAAATAGAGGGGTAAAACTCTAAACTGGTATACCCGTCAACTGTCACGTGTTATCTAATTCTGTAATTTGACGATAAAATTTGACAAAACTAAAAAAGGGTAAATTTAACACAGGTCCACCAATTTGAAATTTTTTGTGGTCAAAATATTAATTTACGGTAAATTTATCATAAGTATATCAGTTTAAAATTTTTTGTGGTATCAACCTTTGTTTTAGTTTAATGGGAAATCACTAGAAAATTTTGAGAGATCTATCTTTATGACAAGAAATCACATTATTTGTATATTCTCATGCTAATCACGCTATCAAAGCCATCATTTGTCAAGCTCTATAAGAAATCAGACAGAACTTGTCGGATCAATAGACTTCTGTCAAGATTCACAAAATTATGGCGAACCTAAAGAAAGATACCGCTCCAGTAATTAGTAAATGAATCTACTTTTAGAAATCACGAGATCCCTACTCAAATAAAGTGGTTTGTCCGACTGATGAACTATTAAAGTGGTTTGAGTGCGAGTCCGTATTGACAGTGGCTAGCTTTTTAGAGTCTGCATTATGAAAAGCCTTCGAGGTTTTGCTTTTGTGAGGGACTGGAGAAGGGGGTAGGCGTGTCGGGAGGGAGGGGATCGGTGGGGCGAGGCATAAAATTCAAAAGAATAATGGGACCTAGATGAAAACTAACGAAAATAATAAAAAAAATTCAAAAGAAAATATCTTCCATTAACAGATATCTAGGTGATCAACTACTATTTTAAAATGTCAGGGTAGATATTATCTAAATAAAAAATAGTTGTAGTCAATTAGTTTTGTTAATAAGCATTGAAATTGTATTATCTTTACATTTAGAAGTACAAAAAAAGTTTAAAAAGTAAAGCATATGAGAAATATATATACTTAATGAGAGCACGGCAAAATTGCCCATAAAAAAACACATTGAACTTGAGGCGTGAAAAGAATATTATCGAACTTTCATAATAAGTTTTAGCATTTCTAGTGCACTTGACCCGTTGATTCTAACATCAATATGCACATGACAAAACCTATCAAAGAAAAAAGCAAATTGTACATCTTAAAATGAGAAAGGTCCGGCACAAAGGTCCGGCACAAACTACTGATGCGAATCAAACATCTATCATGCATTTAATCCACACACTAAGTTAAATTATGTAATTACTACACGCGGATTTCTAGTATAAAAAATTGATAAATTTTTTTTATTTACTATGATATGTTGGAATTAACTCAAATAAATTGAAAAAAAAATCACCAAAAATGTCAAACTTTGTTCATTGTGACACGTTTACTTTTAACTTTCTTTATGACATCAAAAACTCTAAACTACGGTCACTGTGACACATTTACCCTAAAATTTTTATTGTAACATAAAAAATTCTAAATTTTTATCTGTGCGACACATTTACCCTTCGTCAAGATTTCGTCAAATGATTTTTCAGCCAAAATAACATCATTTTTATTTCACTTAAGTCATGTGGGCGCCATGTTATCACCATTTGTAGATTGTTGCCGATGTTGATTGACGTAATCTGGATAGAGCGTAAATGTGTCATACGAACACAAGTTTGAACTTTTTGGTATCACTAGAAAAAAAGTTTAAGGTAAATGTGTTACCGTGAACATAATTCGGCATTGTTGGTGGCTTATGCTCATATATTTATACATGACTTTTGGTGACGCAAGACACATAACGTCATCAATAAGAGAGGTCATGACATTATTCCCATGCCTATCACGCTATCAGAGCTGTCATTTGTCAAGCTCTATAAGAAATCAGACAGAACTTGTCGGAATCAATAGACTTTTCTTGAGATTCATGAAATTATGGCACCTAAAGACAAATACCGCGTTCAACAATCAACAAAGGAATCTGCTTTTGGAAATCACGAGGCCACACTCATTACTTTAATAAAGTTTGGGGAAATTTTTAAATAAAGACTCAAAGTGCCATTAATTTCTCAAATAAAAATCTGAAGTGAACTTTTTATCAAATAAAGACCTAAAGTGCTTTCTTTTTTTCAAATAAGAGCTTAAAGTGATTATAATAGTTTCAAATAAAGGCCTCACCTCGCCGGCTCGTTGGCCGATCAAATTTTTCGGCCAATCAAAAGCATTTTCATCCAAAAATAATTTTAATATAAATTTTAATTAAATTGTATTTAAAAAAAGGGGAGGGCTGGTAGTCCTCCCCTGCCTGTGGTCGCCGCCCCATTGCCAATTGGGGGGGTGGCCATGGCTAATGGGATCGGGGCTTCAGCGAGGGTCACCGACCCTCGCTGAAGCGCCGGCGACCCTACTTGCCGGCTGGCCACAGTGGGCTGGTGGCCACAAGCGAGAGGGCTGGCCCTCCCCCTATTTTTTTATTTTAATTTTTTTAAGTTTGTTTTTTATTGGAAAAAAACACAAAAGGAAAGAAAAAATAAAATAAAATAATTAAAAGACAAAAATACCCTCTACTCCAATAAGGTTATGCCCTTTTTCGAAACTGAGATAACCGATTCGAACCTTTATTTGAGACAAGATTCACTTCAGGTTTTTATTTGAAAAAATGAGGCACTTCAGGCCCATATTTGATATAAATTTTATTTTAAATTATTATTTGAGAAAATAAGAGCACTTTCCGTCTTTATTTGAAATTTTCCTTAAAGTTTGTATGTTCGACTATTGAATTATTAAAGTTGTTTTTCCGAGGCCGTTGCTTTTTGAGCTATTGCGTCCTTTAAGTCCGAGTCCGTATTGACTGCGGCTATCATTTCAGAGTTTGCATTATTAAAAGCCTTGAAGGTTTTGCTTTTGTGGGGGAGTGGAAGAAGTGAGCAGGCGTGTCAGGAGGGAGGGACCCAGTGGGGCGAGGCAAAAAATTCTAAAGAATAATGGGACCTAGACGAAAACTACCGAAAATAATAAAAAAATTCAAAAGAAAATATGTTCCATTAACAGATATCTAGGTGATCAACGACTATTTAAAAATATCTGGGTAGATATTATCTAAATAAAAAATAGTTATAGTCAATTAGTTTTGTTAATAAGCATTGAAATTATGTTATCTTTACATTTAAAGGTACAAAAAAAGTTTAAAAAGTAAAACATATGAGAAATATATTTATTTGTTAAGTTTATGAGAGCACGTCAAAATTGCCCATAAAAAAACACATTAAACTTCGATCGTGAAAAGAATATTATGGGATCAAAGAAGTTTCATATGATTTATGAGACAATTATTTCGCAATTACATTAAAAGACAGAAAATCTAGATAAAATATATTGTGTAATCATTAATTTCCCACTTATCTTTTATGGAACTAAGAAAACGAGGCCCTTAAATAGAAAATACATTTGTCATAGTACAAAGATATGATGAATTGGTTCAAATTTGATTTCCTTAAAAGTGAATGTGATAGTTACTAAAAAATAAATGGTTGTAACTTAATTATTGTAAATGAATTGTCGTTTTGCTTGAAGCACGAGGAAATTTCTAATGCTCATGACCAGCGTTGTAACAGCCTGAATTTCTATATAATTTCGGGACCAATAAAATTGATATTATTTCTCATTTCATTTTAGCAAGTCTCGCCCAGAGCTGATCACTCTCGGGATACTAACCAATAGGGTATGACTAACTAGAAAATGGTACGTGGATCAGGGATCCGATCGTGAATTGGACATCGATCACGAGAAATGATGAGAGAATGTTTTGGGCCAACGTGGGTCGATCTTAGGAAAAAGTGACGGATGTGATTTGGCCAAGGCTAACGTTGTACAATCAGATCGCAGGTGATTCTGCACGACTGAAAGTATACGTGGTCAACCAGTCCCGAACTTGAACCGAACGATCGCGACCTTTGGAACTAGCGATAATTCCTCTCATTCTCTGAGTGATCGGGACTGTCATGACTCGGATAACTCTAGGTCGATACGCGTAAATTCTAAACAGCCGCCCGTTAATAAGAGACCTTAAAATTTGAAATCTAGCGAGTTTTGGTCACGAAATTGGACTCGAAATTCGGTGTCGACTTTCGAGGGCTTAAGAGATTATTTTCGCGATTCTGACGTCATATTATGCTGGCCACACAAGTTTGGGGTGAGTACAGTCGAAAAATGAAATTTCGACCCGGAAATCAAAAATTACGATTTTGCCCCTGTAGGCGCCGACGTTGGTTTTTGGGGTCGTTTGAGGTTATTTTTCGAGGCCGATGACATTTTGGGGTGGCCACACACATTTAGAGTTGTTACGGTCAAAAATTGGAATTTTGGCTCGGAAGTAAAAAATAATATTATTTTAATCCCCAAGACTTTGCAGTCGATTTTCGAGGGCTTAAGAGGCTATTTTCACGAATCCGACGCCATATTATATTGGCCACACATATTTAGAGTTGATTTGGATAAAAATTGAAATTTCGCCCCTGGACCGGAAAAATGACCATTTTGCCCTTAAGCTATTTTTTGTCCGAATTTTTGGGAAATTATTTGGGATAATTATTAAGGGTTTTCAGCTGCATTATTGGACCCAATTACCCTTTTGCCCCTCAATTATTGGATAGGATTGAACGAGGGCCGTCGGATTAGGGGTATTTTGGTCAAATGGCCTGGATCGGCGACACGTGGCTCCCACCAGCCCCATTATTTGACCAGATCCGACCCATTTCTCTCTCCTCCCAGCTCCCATTCAGCCAGAACTCTCTCCCGAATCCCTCCTCCTCTGTTTTCCCTCTCCCTTGGCCGTTCTCGCCGGAGCTTGCCGGAGCCACGCCGGCCGCCGTCCGCTGGTGCCGCTGCTCCGCCTGACCTCGCCTCACCACCCTCACCCCGTCCCCCGCTTTCTTGCTCTCTCTCCGGCAGTCCACACGCCATCCGTACAGGTGTCTGTACGGCGTCTGTACGCTGTCCGTAGGCCACCAGCCGCCCGTCCGTACCGCCATCGCCGTCGCTGCCTCCATAATGCCGCCGCTGATTTCACCGTTCACCGACAATTGGCTGCTCGTTTCTCATCGTTGTGGACTAGAAATTAGGTGAGTGTATTTCATAAACCCGGATTAGGACTGATAGTGCATTTTCTGGACTGGGTTGAGTATGATCGATGTACATTGAGAGAAATTAGTGAGTCGAACAATAGTAATTGTGACTGGAGTAATATTGGTAATTTATTGGGCTAGCATGGACTAGTTGAGGATTAGGTGACTGGACTGCCGGGTATGCCTGGGCTGACTGAATTGTTGATTGTGTGCCCAATTTTGGGGAAATTGAATAGTGCCATGTCGTGTGCTCGTGTGGCCTACTCGTGCGGAGTGTGATCGACCATTTAATGGCTTGAGTAGGTTATTGAATTACACATTGTGAATTTGGGTCGCATGATATTAATAGGCCAAGTAAGCACGTGGCTTGTGAATTAGGCACTGTGAAATGACTTTGATTAAACTGTGTGCCTGTGCCTATGCTATGTGGATGCTCATGTTGCATTTCATTGCACGCGTTACGAATCCCGAGAATGAGGCTTGTGATGAAATTGTGCGAGACTGCGTGCTTGTCATGAGCATGTGATCACCTAAAATACCCTGATGCGTGTTACGCGGGGTTCAGATAATAACTGACCGTGTGTATGTGTGATCACAATTTCGGCTTGATGCGAGTTACGTGGGGTGTGCCGTCCTAATGCGTTTTACGCGGGACGATGCCCGGTACGTCCGGAAGACGACCAACCTGATGCGTTTTACGCGGGCTCTGGTTCGTGAGGAGAGCAGCGTTGCGCCTGATGCGTTTTGACGCGGGCTAGAAGACACTGGGCCGGGGGCGTTTTACGCTGGCCACGGAGTGTTATGATTTTAAAGTAAAGAGACCTCATGCACTTTGTAGCAGGTCATGGTAAACGAGATAACATAATTGGGCCAGTGTGTGGTACGAGACAGAATGTGAACATTTGCATGCATAAGAATGCATGGGCCGGTGTGCGAGTGTGTAGGACTCGGTGAATGGCACGCGATATTATCACTATTGAGTATGAACATGCGTTTGACGTACGTGTCAACCGAGTGCTCTCACATGTGGTTTGATTTTATTATTATTGAGAATAACCTGCAGGGTCCGCCAGGTAAGTGATCTAGGCCCGAGAGCCTAGGTCAGAAGTTGTTTATGAGTTGAGATTGCAGTATTTATTGTACGTTGTCGGTCTAGAGATTGCATGTTAACCTAGCCTAGGTTTAGGAGGTTATACTCGTTGAAATTCGTCTCACGGTTGTAATAACCAACTTTTCAGACCCCCAGCAGTAGGATGCTGAGGTCACCACCTCTTTTTGGAATATTGCATTTTATCCAGCGGTCGTCGAGCGTGCACCCCTATGGAGAGGTTGCGGAGCTGGGATCCGATCAAGAAATAGGAGTTGAGGAGTCCGAGTCTCAGGAGAGCTCGTCAAAAGATTCATCAGAGTCCAACCCGGACTAGGCTCCTTAGGTTGGCATTGGTCTTAGGTAGAGCGGGATACACCTTTTTTACTGAAACCCGTCTTAGCCCTGTCCAGTAACCTAGCCACTGCCCCCTTTTGACCGAGTGGCTTCTGACTGTGTGTTTTCTCTGCTAGTACGGTGTAAACAAATATTGTAAAAAGTTTTCTATAGTAATACCAGAGTACACTTTTTTCTGAAGTGTTTGATTGCTGTTTGGTTATCCTAGTCTCCTTTATTAACTGTCAGGGTTTGTTTATATATTGCTTCCGTGTGTGTTTGATCTCTGATTGGGCGTTGGGTCGGCAACGCTTCCTGGGATGTCGCACACCATTATCGACCGGAGGTGGGATGTCGCGCTTCGTTAGGGTACGGGACGTGACAAGCATTGGGAACGAAAATGTGTTCTTTAATTGAAGAAGAATAGACCCAAAAAATGTCAATATCCTTTTTCTGAGATGTATTATGATACTATAGACAATAATACAAGAAAATAGAACAAAATTGCAATTTGGTTAATTAAGATAATATTACCTAATATCATGAATATCCGACCATATAAATATCTTTTCTGAACCATTCCATATCTTTAGATATTTTTTTTTCTCCACACACATTTTAAACCTTTTTTTATTATGCACATATGCTTGTGCTCTTGTTCTCTCTATATGATCATACAAACCCAAGAAAATTTCAAAAACAAAAAAATAGTTTCAATAGACTCTTCTTAGGATTTGTGGGATTACGACAAACCTTATTCTAAAGACACTGGACCATGGTGCACTCACCAATTAGTGAAGGAATCTGCTTTCGCAAATTACGAGGCCACTACTTTAATAAAGTTGTCTAATAACTTTGTTAAAGTCTGAGGCCACTACTAATCGAATTATTATCTGCTTTAAGATCGAGTCTGTGAAGTTTTGCTTTTGTCTGTGTCTTCAAGAGTCGACTAAAAAGCCAGCATGTGCAAAGTATATGTCATAACAATATCGTAAGCAACTGCAGTGTGTCGCGACTCATTCATTCTAGTCTTGGGTCAAGGCATGAAGTAATTCCAAAAAGCTAGCATGTGCTATTTCTTTCATATCACTTCATACTGGTACTTGGCCCCGTTTCGAGGGAATCTATCAGCTTGAACTTAAAATGACTTGAAGCCCACTAGCGATCGGGCCAATATTTTCTTTTCCTCTCTGCATGGCGTTGGTCTTGCCTCCCTAGTTGATCATAATTGGCATTTGGTTTTGCATGGTCCGACGCCATATCGGGTGCTTGGTAAAGTAAGATCGCACCGGTTATGGTTTAATTTTCGATTCATTGACATATGCCTTGCGACTGGAAACTTCATTTACGGTTCTATAACGGGGATTCATTGAATCAGGCAAATGGGGCTGGATTGTAATCCAAGAAAGAGAAGTTAGACCTACAGATCTTGTATCAAAAGCACAAGCAATTGACGATGGCCTCAGAAAGAAAGTCCCCAAACTGGGCTTACAGCGTCATACGTGGATCGTCTCTAGTAGAGCTACTAATTCGACTACAATTCTCAGAGTCAGAAATGTTCTTTATGGGCTAATTGAATAACTGAATCTAGTAACTCTAGCAACATTCTTGGATTAACTTACTCGAGATATTATTCGCTTTGATCCGTTCTATATCGAGCATTACGGTTTTATCATCTTGCGTATATGTTAACACTTTTCCTTGTGGTTACCTTTCTTGATAGTGCTCTCACTTGAGCATATTTAACATTGGAGTTCCGATGAAAATAAATATGTCGTTATGTGAAATTGTGCATTTTGTGAGTTAATTCCAATTTCATGTATATAATTTGGAATGCTCTCTTCTTGTTCGTTGCACAAATTAAATTCAGTCTTGCTCCTTTGCTATCATAGAAGCTTGCCATAAGATGCACTTTGTCCAGGCTTTCTCACCTCGACGATCACTCTCCGCCCTCGTTAGACTGGGTCAGGACAAGCCTACCAACTTTCGTATGATTCATCCCCGAATCACACACCTACCGGAGGAGGTCTCGCTCTATAATGGACATCCTCGGATTAACTTAGTCGAGGTACTATTTGCTTTGGATTGTCCCATACCAAGCCTCCGAGTTTTGTCATTTAGCATACAGGTAAGCACTAAGAGGTCATCCATCCTGGTAATGCTCCCAACGGAGCACGCTTAACTTGGGTTCCTTTAGAAAATAAAATTCCATTTTTTATTACTTGTTGCTTGATTAATCTTGAATGGCTTTCTGCTGATGGAAAAAAGTCTATTACTAAAATAAGACTAGAGTTTTGGTTCTCACGTGCTCCATTTATGGGAAACTTTAATTGGTTTTCTTACAACTACTTTAGCATTCTACTTAATGTATGTTGTACTTGAAGATAGAGAATTAATTTCATGTGTGGCCTTCGCTCTAGTTTGGAAGTTAAAGAGTTTGAGCATCTGTAAAAACGTATTTCTTCAATTCCAATTTCCCTTCGACCCAAAAAAAAAATACCAATTTCCCTTTTATTTTTTTTGGTTCTGGTCAAAATTTCTATCTCTCGTACTTTAATCTCGCAAGCTTTTTTCATTCTCTGACATTTGAAGTTTCCTTATCATTTTTGCAATTGCACAACCTGCTTTTCTCATAAAAATCGATGATAACGATCACATTGTGGTCAAGTTCCAATCGAGGAGTGAAAACTAGGATTCGATCAGTTTGCCTTTCGATTGCGGTATGACCACCTGGTGTAATCCTATTTATCCCCAACATTTGACATTTTATAAGCTAAAATGACTCATATCCAATATAATCTAAATCGAAATCGATTTGATAAACAAATGGATCCGACCCCTCGTTCGTCGCCTCTACGAGTCATGCTCGACCTAGGGATTGAAGGGAAAATTATCCAATCAGTCCTAAACCTATTGGGTAGATGCCAATCAACCTTGAACTTTCCAAATTTGCTAATTTAGTCGTAAATATTTATGTGAAATTATTACATAATTATTTCGGTTTAATTTATTTGAAAAATCGATGACATGATGGTGTGCCACATAGAATGGCCGGTGATGACTAGACGGTTACGTTAGTGATTTTCTACAAAAATCGACAGAAAGGACTATATTGAAACTTCACGCAAAGGATTAGTACTAAATTGACAAAGTTAGAAAGTTTAGAACTCAATTGATATCCGTATAGTAGGTTTAGGACTGATTGAGTAATCTTTTCCCAAATTGAAGGCAAGATATCTGTTTACTAGCATCAATTAGGTGGTGGTTTAATCTCAACTTGGGCATAGAATAGAAGCGGTAGTGGGAAAAGACGCAAACAAAATTGTTGATTCTAATATGTAAATGACTAAACCTATCCAAAAAAAAAGAAAAAAGAAGAAATTGTACATCCTGAAATGAGAAAGGTCTGTTAGATACTGCTGATGCTTGCATGTATTATTCGTTCAAGGTTCATTTATACATGATAGTGAATCAAACATGTATTATGCATTTAATCCACACACCAAGTTATATTCTCTAACAACTACATACATATTTCTAGTATAAAAAAATAGTAAAGTTTTGTAATTACTATGATATGTTCGAATTAAGTCTAATATAATTACACGTGACTTTTGATGATGTGATGCACATAACGTCATCAAAACCTTCACAACAGAAGGCGCAATTTTTGGTGAATAAGAAAAGAAAGATCATGCAGACTCTACACTTCAGGACCAGCAAGTCAAATTAATTTTGTTTATTTTAGGGTTAATACAATGAAAAACCCTAAACCGATATACATCTGACAAATTTACTCAAAACTAATTTTTGGATCACAAAAACTCTCAAACTGATACACTTGTGATAAATTTATGTTATATTAATTTCCGTTAAAATTTAATGTCAAATTGCAGGGTTGGGTGACACATGGTAGTTGCCATGGCAAGTTCACATGGAAATCAAAATGGTTAATACTACGAAAAACGCAAAACTTGTACAATTGTAATAAATTTACCTCAAACTAATTTTCTGGTCACCAAAAACCATAAACTGGTATCCACGTGACATACATATTTACCCCTCGTAGTTTTTGTTAGATAATGTGGCAAGTCCATATGTAAATCCATAGCACTATTTTCGTAAAAATCCATAACACCGTTCTCTCTCTCTCTCTCTCTCTCTCTCTCTCTCTCTCTCTCTCTCTCTCTCTCTCTCTCTCTGTGATAACACAAAAAACTCTGGATTGTCTTCCTCTTCATCGTTGTCTTTGTCTAAGGTCGTGGAAAATGCAAATACCATTTAGCGAGAACTCTTTAATGACACTTTTCTTCATAAATCTAGGTCGATGAACGAAGCAATCAGGCCAAGTTATGATGTGCAATCCAGTTTCTTTTCCAGATTTCTCTAACATCGCCTCTATATTATCAATACCTGAATTTTCTTCTTTCTAATTCACTACAAGATCTTACAAAGCAAAAAAAAGGCTTTGCTATTAAAGTAAAATAAGTGCATTCATCGTGGGCAACATCCCGAGGTAAAGAACAATAGAGATCCTTGCGGTTGCGGAAACAGGAGTGTGTAAAGAAAAACATAGATTCTTTATCTCAAGATGTTCCCCATGATTAATGGTCCTACCAATTCTACTTTAATAGCAACTCTTTTTCTTCTTGGTAAATTTTGTAGTGAATTAGAAAGGAAAAAACTACAGAAATTGTTGTTATAGAGGCAATGTTAGATAAATCTGGAAAAGAAAGTTGATTGCACAGCATAACTCGGCCTGATTGCTTTGTTTGTCGACCTAGATTTATCAAGAAAAGTGTCACTTAAGA
Source organism: Syzygium malaccense (assembly GCA_031216405.1). Classification (NCBI taxonomy): domain Eukaryota; kingdom Viridiplantae; phylum Streptophyta; class Magnoliopsida; order Myrtales; family Myrtaceae; genus Syzygium; species Syzygium malaccense. The sequence continues at coordinate 5,386,435 of CM062256.1, read as the reverse complement.
GTTCTCGCTAAATGGTATTCACAATTTCCTGATCTTAAATAAAGACGACAATAAAGAGGATGACGATCTAAGGTTTTTTGTGTTGTGATGGGGGGTGAGAGAGAGAGAGAGAGAGAGAGAGAGAGAGAGAGAGAGAGAGAGAGAGAGACAGAGAGAGAATGAATGGTGTTATGGATTTCCACAAGAATAGTGTTATGAATTTCCACATGGATTAGTTACGTTAACTAACGGAGGTAAATGTGTCATGCGTTTATAAGTTTAAGGTTTTTGGTATCCTAAAAATTAATTTGGAGTAAATTTGTTATAGATGTATTAATTAAGGGTATTTTATGATATTAACCCTTTGGATTTCCATGTAGACTTGCCATATCAACTATTATGTGCCATTCAACTTAACAATTTAACGGTAAAATTTAACTGAAATTAATGGAGGCTAAATTTATGACAGGTGTATTAATTTAGGGTTTTTGATAAATCAAAAATTAATTTTGGGTAAATTGCTATAGGTGTATCAGTTTAGGGTTTTTTGTGATATTAATATTTTAATTTATTACAAAACTATACATGTAGTTTTATAGGAAATCCCTAGGAAATATTTAGAGATTCAAAGGATCTTACATGAAAAGAAATCACATTATTCCCATGTTATTATGACTTAGTGCTTATCAGGAAGAGATGTCATGACACTATTCCCATGCCTATCACGCAGTCAGAGCTGTCATTCTTCCAGCTCTGGAAAAAACAGACAGAACTTGTCAGAATCAATGGACCGCACCCAGCAATCAGCAAAGGTATCTGCTTTCGAAATTCACGAGGCCACGCGCACTACTTTAATATAGTTTGTTTGTCCGACTTTCGAATTATTAAAGTTATCTTTCCGAGGCCGCTGCTTATTGAACTATTGCCTGCTTTAAGTCTGAGTGCGTATTGACCGTCGCTATCTTTTAAGAGTCTTGTATTATCAAAAGCCTTGAAACCTTTGCTTTTGCGAGGGAGTCGAGAACGGGGTTGGCGTGTCGGGAGGGATGGGTTTAGTGGGGCGAGGCAAAAAATTCAAAAGAATAATGGGACCTCGATGAAAACTACCGAAAATAATAAAAAATTTCAGAAGAAAGTATCTTCCATTAACAGATTTGTAGGTGATCAACGGCTATTTAAAAATGCCAGGGTAGATATTATCTAAATAAAAAATAGTTATAGCCAATTAGTTTTGTTAATACGCATTGAAATTATGTCATCTTTACAATTAAAGGTACAAAAAAGTTTGTAAAATAAAACAAATGAGAAATATATTTACTTGATAAATTTATGAGAGCACGTCGAAATTGCCCATAAAAAAACACATTAAACTTCGGTCGTGAAAAGAATATTATGGGATCAAAGAAGTTTCATATGATTTATGAGACAATTATTTTGCAATTACATTAAAGGACGGAAAATCTAGATAAAATATATTATGTAATCATTAATTTCCCACTTATCTTTTATGGAACTAAGAAAGCGAGACCCTTAAAAAGAAAAGACATTTGTCATGGTACAAAGATATGATGAATTGGTTCAAATTTGATTTCCTTAAAAGTGAATGTGATAGTTACAAAAAAATAAATGTTTGTAACTTAATTATTGTAAATGAATTGTCGTTTTGCTTGAAGCATGAGGAAATTTCTAGTGTTCACGATGAGCGTTGGGAACGAAAATGTGTTCTTTAATTGAAGAAGAATAAACCCAAAAATGTCAATATCCTTTTTCTGAGATGTATTATGATACTATAGACTACAATATAAGAAAATGGAACAAAATTGCAATTTGGTTAATTAAGATAATATTACCTAATATCATGTATATCCAACCATATAATATCTTTTCCGAACCATTCCATATCTTTAGATATTTTTTTTTCTCTCCACACACATTTTAAACCTTTTTTATTATGCGCATATGCTTGTGCTCTTGTTCTCTCAATATGATCATACAAACCCAAGAAAATTTCAAAAAAAAAAAAATAGTTTCAACAGACTCTTCTTAGGATTTGTGGAATTACGACAAACTTTATTCGAAAGACACGTGACCATGGTGCACCGGCCACCAATTAGTGAAGGAATCTGCTTTCGCAAATCACAAGGCCACTACTAATCAAATTATTATCTGCTTTAAGCTCGAGTACGTGAAGTTTTGCTTTTGTCCGTGTCTTCAAGAGTCGACTAAAAAGCCAGCATGTGCAAAGTATATGTCATAACAATATCGTAAGCAACTGCAGTGTGTCGTGACTCATTCATTCTAGTCTTGGGTCAAGGCATGAAGTAATTCCAAAAAGCTCGCATGTGCTATTTCTTTCATATCACTTCATACTGGTACTCGGCCCCGTTTCGAGGGAATCTATCAGCTTGAACTTAAAATGACTTGAAGCCCACTAGCAATCGGGCCCATCTTTTCTTTTCCTCTCCGCATGGCGTGGGTCTTGCCTCCCTAGTTGATCATAACTGGCATTTGGTTTTGCATGGTCCGACGCCATATCGGGTGCTTGGTAAAGTAAGATTGCACCGGTTATGGTTTAATTTTCGATTCATTGACATATGCCTTGCGTCTAGAAACTTTATTTACGGTTCTATGATGGAGATTCATTGAATCAGGCAAATGGGGCTGGATTGTAATCCAAAGAAAGAGAAGTTAAACCTACAGATCTTGTATCAAAAGCACAAGCAATTGAGGATGGCCTCAGAAAGAAAGTCCCCAAACTGGGCTTACAGCGTCAGACGTGGACCGTCTTTAGTAAAGCTACTAAATCTACTACAATTCTCAGAGTCAAAAATGTTCTTTATGAGCTAATTGAATAACTGAATCTAGTAGCTCTAGTACATTCTTTGATTAACTTGCTCGAGATATTATTCGCTTTGATCCGTTCTATATCGAGTATTACGGTTTTATCATCTTGCGTACATGTTAACACTTTTCCTGGTGGTTACCTTTCTTGATAGTGCTCTCACCTGAGCATATTTAACATTGGAGTTCCGATGAAAATAAATATGTCGTTATGTGAAACTGTGCATTTTGTGAGTTAATTCCAATTTCATGTATATAATTTGGAATGCTCTCCCCTTGTTCGTTGCACAAATTAAATTGAGTCATGCTCCTTTGCTATTATAGAAGCTTGCCATCAGATGCACTTTGTCCAGGCCTTCTCACCCCGACGATCACTCTCCGCTCTCGCTAGACTGGGTCAGGGCAAGCCTACCAACTTCCGTATGATTCATCCCCGAATCATACACCTACCGGAGGAGGTCTCGCTCTATAATGGACATCCTCGGATTAACTTAGTCGAGGTACTGTTTGCTTTGGATTGTCCCATACCGGGCCTCTGGGTTTTGTCATTTGGCATACAGGTAAGCACTAAGAGGTCATCCATCATGGTAATGCTCCCACCTGAGCACGCTTAACTTGGGTTTCTTTAGAAAATAAAATTCCATTTTTTATTACTTGTTGCTTGATTAATCTTGAATGGCTTTCTGCTGATGAAAAAAAGTCTATTGCTAAAATAAGACTAGAGTTTTGGTTCTCACGTGCTCCATTTATGGGAAACTTTAATTGGTTTTCTTACAACTACTTTAGCATTCTGCTTAATGTATGTTGTACTTGAAGATAGAGAATTAATTTCATGTGTGGCCTTCGCTCTAGTTTGGAAGTTAAAGAGTTTGAGCATCTGTAAAAACGTATTTCTTCAATTCCAATTTCCCTTCGACCAAAAAAAAAATTCCAATTTCCCTTTTATTTTTTTTGGTTATGGTCGAAATTTCAATCACTCGTACTTTAATCGCGCAAGTGTTTTTCATTCCCTGACATTTGAAGTTTCCTTATCATTTTTGCAATCGCACAACCTGCTTTTCTCGTAAAAATTGATGATATCGATCACATTGTGGTCAAGTTCCAATCGAGGAGTGAAAACTAGGATTCGATCAGTTTGCCTTTCGATTGCGGTATGACCACCTGGTGTAATCCTACTTATCCCCACATTTGACATTTTATAAGCTAAAATGACTCATATCCAATATAATCTAAATCGAAATCGATTTGATAAACAAATGGATCCAATCCCTCGTTCGTCGCCTCTACGAGTCATGCTTGACCTAGGGATTGAAGGAAGAATTATCCAATCAGTCCTATACCTATTGGGTAGATGCCAGTCAATCTTGAACTTTCCAAGTTTGCTAATTTAGTCCTAAATATTTATGTGAAATTATTTCGGTTTAATTTATTTGAAAAATCGATGACATGATGGTGTGCCACATAGGACGGCCGGTGATAACTAGACGGTTACGTTAGTGATTTTCGACAAAAATCGACAGAAAGGATTATATTGGAACTTCGCGCAAAGGATTAGTACTAAATTGACAAAGATAGAAAGTGTAGAACTCAATTGATATCCGTACAGTAAGTTCAGGACTGATTGAGTAATCTTTTCCCAAATTGAAGGCAAGATATCTGTTTACTAGCACAATTAGGTGGTGGTTTAATCTCAACTTGGGCATAGAATAGAAGCGGTAGTGGGAAAAGACGCAAACAAAATTGTTGATTCTAATATGTACATGACTAAACCTATTCAAAACAAAAAGAAAAAAGAAGAAATTGTACATCCTGAAATGAGAAAGGTCTATTAGATACTGCTGATGCTTGCATGTATTATTCGTCCAAGGTTCATTTATACATGATAGTGAATCAAACATGTATTATGCATTTAATCCACACACCAAGTTATATTCTCTAACAACTACATACATATTTCTAGTATAAAAAAATAGTAAAGTTTGTAATTACTATGATATGTTCGAATTAAGTCCAATATAATTACACGCGACTTTTGATGATGTGAGGCACATAACGTCATGAAAACCTTCACGACAGAAGGCGCAATTTTTCGTAAATAAGAAAAGAAAGATCATGCAGACTCTACACTTCAGGACCAGCAAGTCAAATTAATTTTTTTTATTTTAGGGTTAATACAACGAAAAACCTTAAACTGATATACATCTGACAAATTCATTCGAAACTAATTTTTAGATAACCAAAAACCTCAAACTGATATACTTGTGAAAAATTTACCTTATGTTAGTTTTCGTTAAAATTTAATGTCAATTTGCGGGGTGGGGTGACATATGGTAGTTGCCATGGCAAGTCCACATGGAAATTAAAATGGTGAATACTATGAAAAACCCACAAGTTATACATCTGTAATAAATTTACCTCAAACTAATTTTCTGGTCACCAAAAATCCCAAACTGGTACCCACGTGACATATTTAACCCCCGTTAGTTTTTGTTAGTTAATGTGGCAAGTCCATATGTAAATCCATAGCACTATTTTCGAAAAAATCCATAACACCATTCTCTCTCTCTCTCTCTCTCTCTCTGATAACACAAAAGATTCTGGATGGTCTTCCTCTTCATCGTTGTCTTTGTCTAAGGTCGTGGAAAATGCAAATACCATTTAGCGAGAACTCTTTAATGACACTTTTCTTCATAAATCTAGGTCGATGAACGAAGCAATCATGCCAAGTTATGATGTGCAATCCAGTTTCTTTTCCAGATTTCTCTAACATCGCCTCTATATTATCAATACCTGAATTTTCTTCTTTCTAATTCACTACAAGATCTTACAAAGAAAAAAAAAGGCTTTGCTATTAAAGTAAAATAAGTGCATTCATCGTGGGCAACATCCCGAGGTAAAGAACCATAGAGATCCTTGCGGTTGCGAAAACAGGAGTGTGTAAAGAAAAACATAGATTCTTTATCTCAAGATGTTCCTCATGATTAATGGTCGTACCGATTCTACTTTAATAGCAACTCTTTTTCTTCTTGGTAAATTTTGTAGTGAATTAGAAAGGAAAAAACTACAGAAATTATTGATATAGAGGCAATGTTAGATAAATCTGGAAAAGAAAGTTGATTGCACAGCATAACTCGGCCTGATTGCTTTGTTTGTCGACCTAGATTTATCAAGAAAAGTGTCACTTAAGAGTTCTCGCTAAATGGTATTCACAATTTCCCTGACCTTAAACAAAGACGACAATAAAGAGGATGACGATCTAGGGTTTTTTGTGTTGTGATGGGAGGTGGAGAGAGAGAGAGAGAGAGAGAGAGAGAGAGAGAGAGAGAGAGAGAGAGAATGAATGGTGTTATGGATTTCCACAAGAATAGTGTGATGAATTTCCACATGGATTAGCTACGTTAACTAACGGAGGTAAATGTGTCACGCGTGTATAAGTTTAGGGTTTTTGATATCCTAAAAATTAATTTGGAGTAAATTTGTTATAGATGTATTAATTAAGGGTATTTTATGATATTAACCCTTTGGATTTCCATGTAGACTTGCCACATCAACTATTATGTGCCATTCAACTTAACAATTTAACGGTAAAATTTAACTGAAATTAATGGATGCTAAATTTATGACAGTGTATTAATTTAGGGTTTTTGATAAATCAAAAATTAATTTCGAGTAAATTGCTATAGGTGTATCAGTTTAGGGTTTTTTGTGATATTAATATTTTAATTTATTACAAAACTATACATGTAGTTTTATAGGAAATCCCTAGGAAATATTTAGAGATTCAAAGGATCTTACATGAAAAGAAATCACATTATTCCCATGTTATTATGACTTAGTGCTTATCAGGAAGAGATGTCATGACATTATTCCCATGCCTATCACGCAGTCAGAGCTGTCATTCTTCCAGCTCTGGAAAAAACAGACAGAACTTGTCAGAATCAATGGACCGCACCCAGCAATAAGCAAAGGTATCTGCTTTCGAAATTCACGAGGCCACGCGCACTACTTTAATATAGTTTGTTTGTCCGACTTTCGAATTATTAAAGTTATCTTTCCGAGGCCGCTGCTTATTGAACTATTGCCTGCTTTAAGTCTGAGTGCGTATTGACCGTCGCTATCTTTTAAGAGTCTTGTATTATCAAAAGCCTTGAAACCTTTGCTTTTGCGAGGGAGTCGAGAACGGGGTTGGCGTGTCGGGAGGGATGGGTTTAGTGGGGCGAGGCAAAAAATTCAAAAGAATAATGGGACCTCGATGAAAACTACCGAAAATAATAAAAAATTTCAGAAGAAAGTATCTTCCATTAACAGATTTGTAGGTGATCAACGGCTATTTAAAAATGCCAGGGTAGATATTATCTAAATAAAAAATAGTTATAGTCAATTAGTTTTGTTAATACGCATTGAAATTATGTCATCTTTACAATTAAAGGTACAAAAAAGTTTGTAAAGTAAAACAAATGAGAAATATATTTACTTGATAAGTTTATGAGAGCACATCAAAATTGCCCATAAAAAAACACATTAAACTTCGGTTGTGAAAAGAATATTATGGGATCAAAGAGGTTTCGTATGATTTATGAGACAATTATTTTGCAATTACATTAAAGGACGGAAAATCTATATAAAATATATTGAGTGATCATTGATTTCCCACTTATCTTTTATGGAACTAAGAAAACAAGACCCTTAAATAGAAAACACATTTGTCATTAGGGGCATGCAACCGGACCGGGTTTACCCGGAAACCAGATCAACCCACTCGAAAAATAGGTTCGGGAATCGGTTCTAACAAGAACCGGTTCGCGTACCGGTTCCATTTTTTGGAAACCGGTTAGAACCGGTCTGGTTTTCGGTTCCAAGAAAAAACCAACCCAAACCTGTTTTAGAACCGGTTTTAGAACCGGTTTTGAGATAATATTCAAAAAAGTAAAATGCCTATATCACGTTACCCTACTTCACCGGTTTTAGAACCGATTTTCGGTTTAATATTGGAATATGTTTCACAACTATGAGTGAAACAACACGGCCCTTAAAGTCATCTAAATATTGTGTGATTCAGATGAGATATATAGACATTTTTCTAGTGAGAGCATATGCCTTACTGCTAAGTCTCTTGATTTTTCTTTCAAGATATTTCATTCGGAAACAGAAGTGAGGAGTTATCTCACCATGGCGCAAAATAAAGAGCTAAACATATTGAATAAATTTCCTAAAAATGTGACTCTTAAAGATTTATGTGATTGTACTATGTCTTGCCACATAGTGCTTTTGGATTGTTGATTTTGATGGATTGTAATTTCAATTGCTCATTTTGGGGATTGTTACTTTTGGCGGATAGCGATTTTTGTTATTTATCTTTTATTTTAAATTGTTTCATTGCTACCTATATTATTTTGCTAGAAAAAAATGAAACCGAAAAAAGGAACAAAAAAAAAAGGTTCTTGAGTAGACCCTGAAACCGAACCGGAAAAAAGGGTTGGTTCCAAAACAGGGTCTAGAAAAAACAGGGTTGGTTTCAGGTTCCAGAAATTAGGAACCGGTTATAACAGGGCTGGTTTAGGTACGGACCCAACCCACCCTGGAACCGATCACCCATATTTGTCATGGCACAAAGATACGATGAATTGGTTCAAATTTGATTTCCTTAAAAGTGAATGTGATAGTTACAAAAAAATAAATGTTTGTAACTTAATTATTGTAAATGAATTGTCGTTTTGCTTGAAGCATGAGGAAATTTCTAGTGTTCACGACGAGCGTTGGGAACGAAAATGTGTTCTTTAATTGAAGAAGAATAGACCCAAAAAATGTCAATATCCTTTTTCTGAGATGTATTATGATACTATAGACTATAATATAAGAAAATGGAACAAAATTGCAATTTGGTTAATTAAGATAATATTACCTAATATCATGTATATCCAACCATATAATATCTTTTCCGAACCATTCCATATCTTTAGATATTTTTTTTCTCTCCACACACATTTTAAAACCTTTTTTATTATGCGCATATGCTTGTGCTCTTGTTCTCTCAATATGATCATACAAACCCAAGAAAATTTCAAAAAAAAAATAGTTTCAATAGACTCTTCTTAGGATTTGTGGGATTACGACAAACTTTATTCGAAAGACACGTGACCATGGTGCACCCACCAATTAGTGAAGGAATCTGCTTTCGCAAATCACAAGGCCACTACTTTAATAAAGTTGTCTAACAACTATCGACCGAATAAAGTTTGTTATTAATCGAATAACAAACTTTATTCGGTCGATAGTTGTTAGACAACTTTATTAAAGTCTGAGGCCACTACTAATCCAATTATTATCTGCTTTAAGCTCGGGTATGTGAAGTTTTGCTTTTGTCCGTGTCTTCAAGAGTCGACTAAAAAGCCAGCATGTGCAAAGTATATGTCATAACAATATCGTAAGCAACTGCAGTGTGTCGCGACTCATTCATTCTAGTCTTGGGTCAAGGCATGAAGTAATTCCAAAAAGCTAGCTTGTGCTATTTCTTTTATATCACTTCATACTGGTACTCGGCCCCGTTTCGAGGGAATCTATCAGCTTGAACTTAAAATGACTTGAAGCCCACTAGCGATCGGGCCCATATTTTCTTTTCCTCTCCGCATGGCGTTGGTCTTGCCTCCCCAGTTGATCATAATTGGCATTTGGTTTTGCATGGTCCGACGCCATATCGGGTGCTTGGTAAAGTAAGATCGCACCGGTTATGGTTTAATTTTCGATTCATTGACATATGCCTTGCGACTGGAAACTTCATTTACGGTTCTATAACGGGGATTCATTGAATCAGGCAAATGGGGCTGGATTGTAATCCAAAGAAAGAGAAGTTAGATCTACAGATCTTTTATCAAAAGCACAAGCAATTGACGATGGCCTCAGAAAGAAAGTCCCCAAACTGGGCTTACAGCATCATACGTGGACCGTCTCTAGTAGAGCTACTAATTCTACTACAATTCTCAGAGTCAGAAATGTTCTTTATGTGCCGATTGAATAACTGAATCTAGTAACTCTAGTAACATTCTTGGATTAACTTACTCGAGATATTATTCGCTTTGATCCGTTCTATATCGAGTATTACGGTTTTATCATCTTGCGTATATGTTAACACTTTTCCTTATGGTTACCTTTCTTGATAGTGCTCTCACCTGAGCATGTTTAACATTGGAGTTCCGATGAAAATAAATATGTCGTTATGTGAAACTGTGCATTTTGTGAGTTAATTCCAATTTCATGTATATAATTTGGAATGCTCTTCTTGTTCGTTGCACAAATTAAATTCAGTCCTGCTCCTTTGCTATCATAGAAGCTTGCCATCAGATGCACTTTGTCCAGGCTTTCTCATCTCAACGATCACTCTCCGCCCTCGTTAGATTGGGTCAGGACAAGCCTACCAACTTCCGTATGATTCATCCCCGAATCACACACCTACCGGAGGAGGTCTCGCTCTATAATGGATATCCTCGGATTAACTTAGTCGAGGTACTATTTGCTTTGGATTGTCCCATACCAAGCCTCCGAGTTTTGTCATTTAGCATACAGGTAAGCACTAAGAGGTCATCCATCCTGGTAATGCTCCCAACTGAGCACGCTTAACTTGGGTTCCTTTAGAAAATAAAATTCCATTGTTTATTACTTGTTGCTTGATTAATCTTGAATGGCTTTCTGCTGATGAAAAAAAGTCTATTACTAAAATAAGACTAGAGTTTTGGTTCTCACGTGCTCCATTTATGGGAAACTTTAATTGGTTTTCTTACAACTACTTTAGCATTCTGCTTAATGTATGTTGTACTTGAAGATAGAGAATTAATTTCATGTGTGGCCTTCGCTCTAGTTTGGAAGTTAAAGAGTTTGAGCATCTGTAAAGACGTATTTCTTCAATTCCAATTTCCCTTCGACCCAAAAAAAAAATACCAATTTCCCTTTTATTTTTTTTGGTTCTGGTCAAAATTTCTATCTCTCGTACTTTAATCTCGCAAGCTTTTTTCATTCCCTGACATTTGAAGTTTCCTTATCATTTTTGCAATCGCACAACCTGCTTTTCTCATAAAAATCGATGATAACGATCACATTGTGGTCAAGTTCCAATCGAGGAGTGAAAACTAGGATTCGATCAGTTTGCCTTTCGATTGCGGTATGACCACCTGGTGTAATCCTACTTATCCCCACATTTGACATTTTATAAGCTAAAATGACTCATATCCAATATAATCTAAATCGAAATCGATTTGATAAACAAATGGATCCAACCCCTTGTTCGTCGCCTCTACGAGTCATGCTCGACCTAGGGATTGAAGGAAGAATTATCCGATCAGTCCTATACCTATTGGGTAGATGCCAATCAATCTTGAACTTTCCAAGTTTGCTAATTTAGTCCTAAATATTTATGTGAAATTATTTCGGTTTAATTTATTTGAAAAATCGATGACATGATGGTGTGCCACATAGGACGGCCGGTGATAACTAGACGGTTACGTTAGTGATTTTCGACAAAAATCGACAGAAAGGATTATATTGGAACTTCGCGCAAAGGATTAGTACTAAATTGACAAAGATAGAAAGTGTAGAACTCAATTGATATCCGTACAGTAAGTTCAGGACTGATTGAGTAATCTTTTCCCAAATTGATGGCAAGATATCTGTTTACTAGCACAATTAGGTGGTGGTTTAATCTCAACTTGGGCATAGAATAGAAGCGGTAGTGGGAAAAGACGCAAACAAAATTGTTGATTCTAATATGTACATGACTAAACCTATCCAAAAGAAAAGAAAAAAAGAAGAAATTGTACGTCCTGAAATGAGAAAGGTCTGTCAGATACTGCTGATGCTTGCATGTATTATTCGTTCAAGGTTCATTTATACATGATAGTGAATCAAACATGTATTATGCATTTAATCCACACACCAAGTTATATTCTCTAACAACTACATACATATTTCTAGTATAAAAAAATAGCAAAGTTTTGTAATTACTATGATATGTTCGAATTAAGTCCAATATAATTACACGTGACTTTTGGTGATGTGAGGCACATTACGTCATCAAAACCTTCGACGGAAGGCGCAATTTTTGGTAAATAAGAAAAGAAAGATCATGCAGACTCTACACTTCAGGACCAGCAAGTCAAATTAATTTTGTTTATTTTATGGTTAATACAACGAAAAACCTTAAACGGATATACATGTGACAAATTTATTCGAAACTAATTTTTAGATAACCAAAAATCTCAAACTGATATACTTGTGAAAAATTTACCTTATGTTAGTTTCCGTTAAAATTTAACGTCAAATTGCGGGGTGGGGTGACATATGGTAGTTGCCAATGCAAGTCCACATGGAAATTAAAATGGTGAATACTATGAAAAACCCACAAGTTATACATCTGTAATAAATTTACCTCAAACTAATTTTCTGGTCACCAAAAATCCCAAACTGGTACCCATGTGACATATTTAACCCTCGTTAATTTTTGTTAATTAATGTGGCAAGTCCATATATAAATCCATAGCACTATTTTTGAAAAAATCCATAACACCATTCTCTCTCTCTCTCTCTCTCTCTCTCTCTCTCTCATAACACAAAAGACTCTGGATGGTCTTCCTCTTCATCGTTGTCTTTGTCTGAGGTCGTGGAAAATGCAAACACCATTTAGCATGAACTCTTTAATGACACTTTTCTTGATAAATTTAGGTCGATGAACAAAGCAATCAGGCCAAGTTATGATGTGCAATCTAGTTTCTTTTCTAGATTTCTCTAACATCGCCTCTATATTATCAATACCTGAATTTTCTTCTTTCTAGTTCACTACAAAATCTTACAAAGAAAAAAAGGCTTTGCTATTAAAGTAAAATAAGTGCATTCATCGTGGGCAACATCCCAAGGTAAAGAACAACAGAGATCCTTGCGGTTGTGGAAACAGGAGTGTGTAAAGAAAAACATAGATTCTTTATCTCAGTATGTTCCTCATGATTAATTGTCGCACTGATTCTACTTTAATAGCAACTCTTTTTCTTCTTGGTAAATTTTGTAGTGAATTAGAAGGAAAAAACTACAGAAATTGATGATATAGAGGCAATGTTAGACAAATCTGGAAAAGAAAGTTGATTTCACATCATAACTCGGCTTGATTGCTTTGTTTGTCAACCTAGATTTATCAAGAAAAGTGTCACTTAAGAGTTCTCGCTAAATGGTATTCACAATTTCCTTGACCTTAAACAAAGACGACAATAAAGAGGATGACGATCTAGGGTTTTTTGTGTTGTGATGAGAGAGAGAGAGAGAGAGAGAGAGAGAGAGAGAGAGAGAGAGAGAGAGAATGGTGTTATGGATTTCCACAAGAATAGTGTGATGAATTTCCACATGGATTAGCTACGTTAACTAACGGAGGTAAATATGCCATGCGTGTACAAGTTTAGGATTTTTGGTATCCCAAAAATTAATTTGGAGTAAATTTGTTGCAGATATACCAATTAAGGGTATTTTATGATATTAACCCTTTGGATTTCCATGTAGACTTGCCACATCAGCTATCATGTGTTATTCAACTTAATAATTTGACGGTAAAATTTAACTGAAACTAACAGAGGCTAAATTTATGACATGTGTATTAATTTGGGATTTTTGATAAACCAAAAATTAATTTCGGGTAAATTGCTATAGGTGTATCAGTTTAGCATTTTGTGTGATATTAATATTTTAATTTATTACCAAACTATACATGTAGTTTTATAGGAAATCCCTAGAAAATATTTAGAGATTCAAAGGATCTTACATGAAAAGAAATCACATTATTCCCATGTTATTATGACTTAGTGCTTATCAGGAAGAGATGTCATGACATTATTCCCATGCCTATCACGCAGTCAGAGCTGTCATTCTTCCAGCTCTGGAAAAAACAGACAGAACTTGTCAGAATCAATGGACCGCACCCAGCAATCAGCAAAGGTATCTGCTTTCGAAATTCACGAGGCCACGCGCATTACTTTAATATAGTTTGTTTGTCCGACTTTCGAATTATTAAAGTTATCTTTCCGAGGCTGCTGCTTATTGAACTATTGCCTGCTTTAAGTCTGCGTTCGTATTGACCGTCGCTATCGTTTAAGAGTCTTGTATTATCAAAAGCCTTGAAGCCTTTGCTTTTGTGAGGGAGTGGAGAAGGGGTTCGGCGTGTCGGGAGGGATGGGTTTAGTGGGGCGAGGCAAAAAATTCAAAAGAATAATGGGACCTCGATGAAAACTACCGAAAATAATAAAAAAACTTCAGAAGAAAATATCTTCCATTAACAGATTTGTAGGTAATCAATGACTATTTAAAAATGTCAGGGTAGATATTATCTAAATAAAAAATAGTTATAGTCAATTAGTTTTGTTAATAAGCATTGAAATTGTGTCATCTTTACAATTAAAGGTACAAAAAAGTTTGTAAAGTAAAACAAATGAGAAATATATTTACTTGATAAGTTTATGAGAGCACGTCAAAATTGCCCATAAAAAATACATTAAACTTCGGTCGTGAAGAGAATATTATGGGATCAAAGAAGTTTCATATGATTTATGAGACAATTATTTTGCAATTACATTAAAGGACGGAAAATCTATATAAAATATATTGAGTAATCATTGATTTCCCACTTATCTTTTATGGAACTAAGAAAACAAGACCCTAAAATAGAAAAGACATTTGTCATAGTACAAAGATATGATGAATTGGTTCAAATTTGATTTCCTTAAAAGTGAATGTGATAGTTACTAATAAATAATTGGTTGTAACTTAATTATTGTAAATGAATTGTCGTTTTGCTTGAAGCATGAGGAAATTTCTAGTGTTCGTGACGAGCATTGGAAATGAAAATGTGTTCTTTAATTGAAGAAGAATAGACCCAAAAAATGTCAATATCCTTTTTCTTAGATGTATTATAATACTATAGACTATAATATAAGAAAATGGAACAAAATTGCAATTTGGTTAATTAAGATACTATTACTTAATATCATGAATATGCGACTATATAAATATCTTTTTCAAACCATTTCATGTCTTTAGATTTTTTTCTCTCCACACCCATTTTAAACCTTTTTTGTTATACGCATATGCTTGTGCTCTTGTTCTATCAATATGATCATACAAACCCAAGAAAATTCAAAAAAAAAAAATAGTTACAATAGACTCTTCTTAGGATTTGTGGGAATACAAAAATCTTATCCGAAGGACACTGGACCATGATGCACCCACCCATCAATGAAGGAATCTGCTTTCGCATATCACGAGGCTACTACTTTACTAAAGTTATTTAACAACTATCGACTGAATAGAGTTTGTTTATCCCAATCTATCGCCGATCACGAGGCTACTACTTTAGCGAAAGCAGATTCCTTCATTGTTTGGTGAGTGCACCATGGTCCAGCGTCTTTTGGATAAAGTTTGTTGTAATCCCAAAAAATTCTGTCAGAACTTGTTTGTCCCGGGTTTATAGATTGGGATAAATAAACTTTATTTAGTCAATAATTGTTCGATAACTTTAGTAGAGTCCGAGGCCACTACTAATATAATTATTATCTGCTTTAAGCTCGAGTTTGTGAACTTTTCCTTTTGTCCGCGTCTTCAAGAGTCGACTAAAAAGCCAGCATGTGCAAAATATATGTCATGACAACAGCGTAAGCAACTGTAGTGTGTCGCGACTCATTCATTTTACTCCAGGGTCAAGGCATGAAGTAATTCCAAAAAGCTAGCATATGCTTTTTCTTTCATATCACTTCATACTAGTACTGAGCCCTGTTTCGAGGGAATCTATCGGCTTGAACTAAAAATAACTTGAAGCCCAATAGTGATCGGGCCTGTATTTTCTTTTCCCCTTTGCATGGCGTTGGTCTTGCCTCCCTTTTTTTTTTTTTGGTTTTGGTCGAATTGCGTCCCCAGTTGATCAAAACTGGAATTTGGTTTTGCATGGTCCGACGCCAGATTGGGTGCTTGGTAAAGTAAGATCGCGCCAGTCATGGTTTAATTTTTGATTTTGTTGACATATTCCTTGTGTCTGGAAACTTCATTTACGGTTCTGTAACGGAGATTCATTGAATCAGGCAAATGAGGCTCGATAGTAATCCAAAGAAAGAGAACCAGCAGATCTTGTACCAAAAGCACAAGCAATTGAGGATGGCCTCTCTTTATGCCAAAAAATGATCAAATTGTCAATATGGATAAGCACGTGATTAAAGTGTGAATATTGTCAAGCGCATGAATCATCATTGACGACTATATGGATCGATATCGATGCGGGCGCACATTGATGATTACTGCCAATCAGCTGTCGATATACAGTGATGTATGGCTAACGATGGGCGACAAAGATATCAATTAATAAGATTGGTGAGCTATCAAGGCATCAATAGTTAAGGGAAAATTACCATAAAAGTCCAAAACCTTTTGCAATTGTGCTAATTCAGTCTTAAACTTTTTTATGCCAATTTAGTTCTAAACCTTTTGTAATTGTGCCAATTCAGTCCATCCGGCCACTTTTGGCCGGCCAGCGCTGACGTGGATGCTGAGCGGCTGATGTGGTAATTTTTAATAATTTTTTAATAATTTTTCGATTTTTTTATATTTTTTTCTCTTTTTTTTTTTTCGCATATCTTCTTTCCTGGTCACCAGTTCGGCGACTGGCGACCGGCGAGAGGCTGAGGCCGGCGAGGTCCACCTCGTCGGCCATGGGTGAGACCTTGCCCAGCCATGGCGAGGCTCGACCTCGCCAAGCCACTGCAAAGCCGCCTAGATCTGGTGAGGCCTCGCCGTCGCCGGGCGAGGTCGACCTCGCCCTGGCCATGGCGAGGTCGACCTCGCTCGACGACGGTGAGGCTGGCCCGGCAACGGCGAGGTCTCGCTAGATCCGGGTGGCCTCGACCGGCGACGGCGAGGTCGGCCTTGCCCGGCGACGGTGAGGCCACCTAGATCTGGCGAGACCTCGCTGTCGCCATGGCTGGGCGAGGTCGAGCTCGCTAGGCCATGGCGACGGCTAGGGCGAGGCCTCGTCGTCGCCTGGCGAGCTCGACCTTGCCCTAGCCATGGCGAGGTCGACCTCGTGCCGACGAGGGCCAGCCTCGCCCATGGCCAGGACGAGGTCGACCTCGCCGGCCTCAGCATCTCGCTGGTCGCCGCACCGGCGATCGAGGAAGAAGATAGGCGAAAAAAAAAGAAAGAGAAAAAAATAAAAAAAATCGAAAAATAAAAAAATTTATTAAAAATTGCCACGTCAGCCGGCCAGCTCCCACGTCAGCGTCGGCCGGCCAAAAGTGGCTAGATGGACTGAATTGGCACAATTGCAAAAGGTTTAGGACTGAACTGGAAAAAAAAAAGGTTAGGACTGAATTGGCACAATTGCAAAAGGTTTAGGACTTTTTTAGTAATTTTCCCGAGAAAAATAGAGAGTGTCAAGTTGCAATTACAAGAGGGAAGTTGTTGTAAAACAAAGAGATTGAGATCATGGAGCGCACACATTTTCAAAGGGACAGCTGTTCAAGGAAGAGATCATGGCATTATGAGAGTATGGGCATAGAACTTCGGAGACGGAAGAACATAGATACAACCACTGGAAAACCGCTTAGGAGTAGTTATGGTGCAACCTCTATAAATACCACCGATCATTTACTAGAGACCCCCCCTCGCGGGCACAAATCAAACAAATTTATTGTATTTTAGTTATCTTTACTTTCCTATGCCATACTTTCATTTTTCTAGACTTGTAGCGTCAATTGAATTTTGGCTTGTTTTTTATCTGTAGTTCCAGATTCATGTCATTGATTAAATTCTGAAGTGTATCTTTATCTTGGGTGTTGCGTCGTCAATTAAATTTCTGTGTAGTATCTCTGCATTCTCAAGCTTTGTTATCGATTAAATTCCGTCTGAGTTTCTCTACATATGGTTTGTTTGTAATAACTGTACTTTCCAATCCTTGTTGTTGATTAAATTCCGGCACATTTTACATTTGCATAGTTCCATTTGAATTGAAGTTGTTGATTTTCTAATTTATTTGTAATATTTCCTGTCTAGAGTCGCCACAGAACCTGTCTTCTTCAATTAAAGATGAAGAACAAATTTTGGTGAAAGATATTTTGTTTCGGGAGAAGTTCCGGCAAAACATTCTTTTGACATGCCTGGTGAGACCAGTGTGGCTGATTTGGGGAAATATGATGATGCGTACAAATTAGAGGGCATGACAATGTAGGTGGTAACAATTCACCACCACAACCTACTAATGAGAGGGTATGACGTTTTGAGTCATCAACTGTATAGTTGGCGGCATATCGAGTCCAAGGTGGAGATGTCAACACCCCAAGACAACTCATCGATGAGTAGAGACAATTGGACCCAAAACTTGTGATGTTGGCTACCATGAGGACATTGCTCGATGAGCACCAAATGAAATGAATAGCCACATGATGAAATACTTCGTCAATGTGATTAAGCCCCTAATCATGAACACCCTCCATGAAGTCATACATTGGCTAGGAACATCGAGCCATTCAATTTAGATGCAGGCAAATCCTAGTAATTCTGCACCTTTTGGGTATGTTCTTTCATTTATTGTTGCTCAAATTACTTTTGGTGCTGTATGCCAAATTATACCACCCCTATCGCCATTAGGGTCTTGCAAAGGGGTGAAAACCATAAGTACGATCCAGATGAGTATGATGATACCTATCGGTGGAGGTAATCTGCTTAATCTTGTTCAAGTTAACTTGAATGCTAACGATAATGGCAATATGATGAATCAAAATGCTAAGCTAAAGATGCCATTACCAAATGTGGAAAACATACAGCCAGTTGGCCCAGCACCTCTAATCGATAATGTAAGCCTAATTGGGATAGTGCCTTAGCTTAACATAGACCTGCTCCATAGAGGCCATATGCTGTCATCGACATCTAAGGTAGACCACTGTTTACCCCTAAGGGGCAAGATGGTCAAAGACCCATAGTAGAGGCAGTGTTAATGCCTAACCCGATGTATGATCTTCAAAGACCAAATGTGATAATCAACAATCAAGTTAGACCACCACCTTTACCTAATGGGCAACCCGTTCAAGTAATCCCTGGTCAAGATGCTCAAAATATCCACTTGACACTAGATCAAGTGATGCAATGTTTAGGGTATGATCTAGGGAACATTAGACCTATATACAAAAGGTCGTATCTAGATTAGATAAATGCAATGCCTTATCCAAGAGTTTTTTTTGGTCGAAATTATCCAAGAGTTTTTAAGATGTTGTATTTTAGTCTCTTCTTTGGTAAAGATGATCAATCGACGGTAGAGCACATTAGGCGATTTGCTGTGCTATGTGCAGATGCAAGTCATGCTAAGTATTGGAAGTTAAGATTGTTTCCTCTATCACTTTCTAAGATTGCCTTTACATGGTATACTACTTTACTAGCCAATTCTATCCATTCTTGGGACCAAATGGAGGCACAATTTCATAATTAGTTCTATAGGTTGGTCGCCAATGTGTCCACTGCAAATTTGGCCATTATTAAACCAACAAACAATGAGTTAGTAGACCCGTTTATATCTTGGTTCAAGAGAGCAATAAATCAATGTCTTATATCACCGTTGGAAAGATCTTTCGCTTAGATAGCTTTTAGTGGGTTGAAGTTCGCCTTTAGAGATAGATTGGAAGGTAAACTATATAGTGATCGCTTCCAATCAGCAACAAAGGCAATTAAGCATGAAAACTTGTTAAAAGAGAAGGACAAGAAGCCAAGAAAACATGATGTGACCTTTGTAGAGAGATTTGAACCTGAAGATGACTTAGAAGACCAAGGAGAATATGTTGAGATAGTTATAGCAAAAATGGTTATCGATAAGCCACATGTTTGTCAAGCATTGAGGCTAGCCAAAGTTTAAGAGAAATTGAAGGATAACATCATGGTGAAGGAGAAAGATACTTATTACTGTTTGTTTGATGTGAACAAGATGAAAGAGATCTTTGACTTACTTCTATCCGATGTCCTGATAAAACTAATCGAAGGCTAAACTACATCAAGCAAAGAGGAATTGGCAAACAAGAATTATTGTAAAATGGCACCACTCATGGAGCCATAATATTGCCGATTGCATTGTTTTTAGGAAAAATATCCAAGAGGCAATTTGCAAAGGTAATATTAAGTTTGCCAATGAAAAATGAAAAGCCCTAATAGAAATAGATGTTAAACCATTCCCTTTTATGACTAGTATGATGTCTGTAAAGCGCAAAAGCAAGAAACCATAGCCGTCGAATCTATGTGCTCGATGCAAACAGGAAATTGGTCAAAATTACTACACTCTGCCCAAAGAGATAGCACCAAGAAGAGGATTCCTTGGCTGGAATATGAGATACAACCATCAATCAAATCGTATTAACAATCCTTATCATGTCGGTCAAACAAACCGTCCTACTATGTTCGACCGAATTACTTTCCTTAGGGGCAACCATGAGAAAGAAGTTATTCAAACAAAGATATGAAGAAGGGGATCCTACTATTGGCACACTAGGAAAACTGAGTGATAAGTTTGATTACTATTTTAATCATGGACAACTAGTGCTATACCCTTGAAATGTCGTCCCTACTTGATAGGGCAAAGAGTTTAGTGAGCTACCTATAGAGGATACCGATTGATCTATACCCACTTGCCGACGAATCTTGAAAATACCTTATGACCCTCTAGAAGGACAGTGGTTTGAGGCTTGAGAAATACAAGGACTAGTGGGAAGCATGTCTAGGACTTAGAAAAGGATGATGCAAAGGAATAAAAAGATGCTTGAGCTACAACAAGTTAATCAAGTTCATGTTGTCAAGTTAGTCCAACTCTCATGGCAACCTATAAACCAAAGAAATATATAGCCAGGAACTTAATTTGGAAGAGGAAACCCTAGGAGTCAGTTCAAGCTAGTGGAGAGCCAAAAGAGTCAGGATCTCCAAAGGTAGAGAAATTTGAACCAAGACATGCGACACTTTCAAGGTCAATATCAATAGTAAGTTTGTACATGGTCCAAGCTAAGTTGCCTTCGAAGTTCAAGATAGCATCAATAAGAATTACAAAAGACTTAGATTCGATTATTGATGATAAGGAAAGGGTTAAGTTCCAATATAATGACGAAGAGGTAATGGAGCTTGAAAAGTTTCTAGTTCACAAGTTTTGGTCAATGGCAGATATGGATATCAAGTTTTGGTCGATGGAGGATCAACATTGAATCTTATCCCATATAAATACTTTAGGAAACTTGAACCTTTCTTTCTTATGACTAGTATGGTGTCTGTAAAGTGCAAAGGTAAGAGATCATAGCCGTGGAATGTGCAACTCTTAGACTTCCCAGGAGATGTTAGTTAAGCCAAAAGAGTGTTCATTGCTGACCTCACTGTTGGGTCCAAAACTTTGAAGACCTCTTTCTTTGTTGTCGTACAATATTGTTGGGAAGAGATTGGATCCATGGAAACAAATGTGTGCCATCTTCCATTCATCAAATACTAGCCTATAAGGTCGAATATGTTAAGGCTAGGTATAATGCGTATGTGACCTAAGAACATGCACTAAGGGTAAATCAAGATTGTAAAAAAATATTGATCGACAACTCGTGTGTTATAGAACCCCCAAGGGTTAATCCCATAAATCTAGCTTTCTGCCACTTTGGCTAAGGTAATGTTGATTCGGTTCCTAATGATGAGCTGGCAGCACAACTAAACAAGGTTGCTATGGAGAACCATACATTATTGGAAGACCTCGATGAGGGGTATGCAGCCTACCTAGCTGAGCAAACTTAACAATCTGTTGATATTGCTAATTGCATTATAGATTTTGAACAATCAACATTAAAAGGATATGATAAAGTGATAGAGGCTCAAGATCCGTTGATTGAAATTAACATCATTGTCATCGACCAATTGATGCTAGTGCATTAGTGGATGAAAATTTCATATTGAAATTGGTTGAATTGTTGAAAAAGTAGACAAATTATTTTGCTTGGAATTATCACGAGATACCAGGACTAAAAACAGATATAGTAGAACACATAAGTTGAGTGCTCTGTCTCAATCGGAAATGCTTTGCTGATATGGAAAGATTACTATCAATATTTGAGGTGAAGAAGGTATTGAGCATGGATATGTTTACAAGTTGGAAGGATTTATACAAATGTGAACAAGCTGGAAAGAACTTTATCGAGGGAGAACAAACCGAAAAGAGTAGGGATGTTTGTGATAGCACAGAAGGACCAAGATAAAGTGAACAATTGGATGACCTTGGTGATGGTGAGCAAGCTTAGAACTGTGATATTCGTTGAAGCTTGGAAGGACCGCACTTGTGGATAAGTCTAAAACGCGGATGTCCAGTAGAGCTTGGACAACCATGAAGGTGAATAGCTCGGTAGAGTCACAATCATAAATATGCTTGGAAGGACAAGAAGATAAAAAAGCAACGAATCATGATTGGGACTGCAGATTGTTGGCTGGAGCAATTCATTTCAAATGAGGTGGAAAGATAGTGACAATACCGATGATTTTGGTAAGTTTAGTGAAGACGAGGAATCAGTGGTGATGTTGATGTCTTTAGAGGTCTTTGGATGCTGGCTCAATCAATCAGTGAAGATGAGGAATCAGCAGGGATGCTGAGATCCTTGAATGTCTTTGAAAGCTGATGAAGCCAAGAGGATAATTGGATGATTGATCAAAAGTCATTCCACACAAGTTCGTTAGTGGACAGCATCAATAGACCGATGATAATTAGTAATCCTAACTATGGGCAAGGGATCGTGTTGATATCTAGTCCTAGAAGGTGCTAGTCACTTGCTTATCTGATTGGAAGTTGATCAAGATGAAACTAGCTGTTACAAAGGCTTGGAATTCGTATCAGGAGCACTAAGGAAAAGTCAGAGCAGTTATGGCAATTCTAGCAGAAGATAGACTCTAATAAGAGTAGTCTAATTGATTTGGAAAAATTGCCACTACCAGGAGCCGTTCTGACGCTCGTCAGCGATAGAGAGCCGCTTTAAAGCTAATGATTGTCGAACCAACGATTATTTCATATTGTTGAGCAGGAAATGATCATATAAGGTTGGTGGAACATTACAAATGAATCTAGGTGATGGTAGAACATTTCTTAGAGTTAGAAATGTTTTTTATGGATCGATTTAATAATTGAATCTAGTAGCTCCTCTAACATCATTGGATTAACTCACTCGAAATAATGTCTGCTTTGACCAGTCCTTATCAGGCATCATAGTTCTGTCATTTGGTGTACGGGTTAGCACTTTTTCAGGAGGCCACCCATCTTGGTAGTGCTCCCACATGAGCACGCTTAAGATTGGTGTTCCTATAGAACTATACATTGTCGTCACGTGAACATGCGCATTTTGTGAGTTAATTCCAGTTGTACATATATAATTTAGGAATGCTCTCGCCTTGTTCGGTGCGTAATTCAATTCAGTCCTGCCTCCGTCGCTATCATAAAAGCGTACCAGGAGTCACACTTTGTCCTAACCCTCTCGCCCCGACAATCACTCCCCGCCTTTGTTAAATTGGGTCATTGTAGGCCCACTAGCTTCTGCATGATTCGTTCCCTAATCACACACCTACTGGGGGAGGCTCCACTCTTGTACCATAATGGGACATCTTTAGATTAATTTAATCAAGAAACTGTCCACTTTGGCATGTCCCATACCGAACCTTCCAGTTTTGTCCATTGGTATACAGGTAAGCACTTTCCGATGAGATTTCCCATCCCGGTAGGGCTTTCATTTGAGCATGCCTAAATGGAATTCTTTTAGAAAATAAGTTTTCATTATTTATTACTTGTTGCTTGATTGAATGGCTTTCAGCTGATGAAAAAAAGTATATGTCTAGAAAAAAAGTAGAATTTTGGTTCACACGTGTTTCATTTATGAAAAACTCTAATTGGCTCCCTTACAACTAGAATTCTACTTTATGTATGTTGTACTTTGAAGAGAGAGAATTAATTTCACACGTGGACTTCGCTTTAGTTCGAAAGCTAAAGAGTTTGAGCGTCTGTAAGCACATGTTTCTTCAATTTCAGTTTCAAGTTTATTTTTTATTCTAATAGAAATTTCAATTTCTAGTACTTTAATCTCAAAAAGCGTTTTCAATTTCCAGTCATTTTAAGTTTCCTGCTTTTAAATCACTTTTCCAATCACACAACTTGCTTTTCTCACGAATAATTCATTAAAACGAGGGTCGGATTAGTTTGCCATTTGACCACCTAGGGTAATCCGACTTATCCCCCCATTTGACATTTTATGAGACGAAGTGACTTGTATCCAAATATGTCATTAATTTGCTTTATATCTAGTAAAGCTATTCTAGATAAATATACACATAGAACATAACAAAAAACAGGAAATATGATACTGCCATATCTCTCACATTTTTAAAAAAAGACTTCATCTGCATTCTTCCTAATAATAGACGATACAATTATTTAAGGTGTGTCACAACATGTAAAATTAGAGATATACTCTCCATAAGCAAATAAAAGGAAAACATGTTGTTTCATGTTTAGAAGCTTCGAAAAGGATAGTCTATGCTTATTAAAGTTGTGTGCAAGAGTTTATAATGACACATACTTCAATATGTTTCATATTATTCTGATTGTCCAATTTTGTAACACACAAAATTTATTTAATTTTCATAAACAACGTACACAAAAATAAAGTAGCCCACAAATTTGGATAATCAAGCCAAGTCTGTAGACTGTGAACCACGAAGGATGATGCGTGATGATTTAAAGCTGAAAAAGAATGGAATTTAGTGGGTGTCATTTATTGTCCCCTTGGATAAGAGATTAGGTTTTTTTAGACATTTGAAAGTTTATGCTATATTTGTTCTAAGTGCAAAAAAATTGGTCTTTTTCTTTACGTTTGAAAGGTTGTACGTACTGTTATTTTGTTTTTGGGAGTTGGCTAACCATGGATAAAGATAGAAGAGAAATTTAGTAAAGAAGAGAGGAACAAAATATATTGAGTAAAGTAGAAAAAAGAAAGGTTATTATCATAAAAAATCTCACATCGGTACGCTTGTACTATATTTACCCAAATTATTTTTTGTGCCATAAAAAACTTCAAATTGGTATACGTATACTGCATTTACCCCAAATTATTTTTCGTGTTACAAAATATCCCAAGTCAGTATACCCGTACCATTACCCCAAACTAGTACACTCATGCCGCATTTAACCCAAACTTTGAAATTTTTTGTGACACGAAACCAATTTGGGGCAAATGTGATATGGACGTACTAGTTGGAATTTTTTGTGATATAAAAATTAATTTGAAGTAAATAACACGAAATTAGTTTGGATTAAACGTGACACGAGTATCTAGTTTGGGATTTATGGTGATAGCTGTGCGAAACGATTGGAGGAGGACAAAAAGGAGACAGTCTTTTGTTTTATTCGAAAAAGCAAATACGAAGGAGAAGGCCCAGCACACTATTATTGTGCGTCGACTCTCACGGGAGTATAATAGCAGGAGCGCTAAATGAAGCAGATGCGCGAGACTGATTAAGCCGAGAGAGAGCTTTGAGAGAGATCCGTCGGAGTTGCTGTATTTTGCCTTTTGCGGTCTCAGCTCCGAAAAGCTTTCAGGTTCTCATTTCTCTTCCTTTTCTTGTTTTGTTGCAAGATGTTCGTTCATTTGGCTGAATGAATTTTCCTTCTTTTGTTTCTGTTCTTTGGGCATTAATTGTGTTCTGGATTGATACAGTGTTTCTTGAGTGTATGATGGATGCATGGCGAAGTACTTCTGACCGATCTTGCCGGATTGGAACGATGTCTGTGGAATTTGTGAGTTTGAAATTCGCATTCACTGATCGATTCTCTGCGCATTCGTTTCTGATGTGGCTGTTATCTTGAATATTATGCATGATTTATACTTGTTAGTATATACATCCCATTGAAATAGTTTGAAAAAAATAGATTTGACCTAACAAGCTGAAGACTCAAAAAAGGTATAAGAGATGCTTGAGATGTCGAAATATTCAATTCTGACCCGACTTAAGTCGAACGAAGGAAAACTGATTTCGGATTATCTGAGAGCCACCGAGCACTTACTGGATAGTTCCCGAAAAGTGTACGAAGAAAGTGAAATACGAGATGATTCGAGAGCCGAACCGGAACCCACCCGTATCCGAGAAAGCAGAACCTGACGGAACTAACCCTAAAACTATATGAATACGAAATAGACCCGACCTGCCCATTTTCAACCTGTAGTTGCAACTTTACAATCTTTCTTTTCCTCTTTCCTTCATGGGAGGAGTACATTCATTTGAACTCTGTCCTCTATATCGATTTACTTCTTGCAGCTTGTTTTGTCTACTCTACTTTTGTGCATTCACAACATGCATCAGCTTGTCTCGAGTTCTTGTCCCTAGTGAGTTTTTCGTCAGGATGAATCAATCTTGAAGCATATTACCAGCGATTAACTAATATGTACAATTGTCCAAGGAGCTTTTTTGACGCTGATTTCTGCCGTTAAATGTTGGACTTTTGGCCAAAATGTCCACTGTTTTGCGGTTCCACCTTCGGAGATACATTGTTTACTGGCGAGATTGGCGCATGACCAATCGTTTGACAGTTCTCTTCAGTAATTATTGTTGCAAAAACAAGTAATCGAACAAAAAGACAGACAGAACAATGAATTATATTGGACACTATAATTATGGGACTTGGTCGATAAGGCCTACATCACGAGAATAGCAACACAAATTTCAATATAAAGAGATTACAACCACATTTAAGTCACGTCTATCCCCAATGATACCCAAGGACTCACACATTATTTAGCCTTCACAGTTCCCCGTAAAAAAGTCTCTCAATCACACAAATAAATTACATAAATCTCACCACAAGATTTGTTAGCTTGAATAGTCGTGGATGCAATTCACGAACACCACCAAGCCAAAAGCACCAAATTGGAGTCACGGCACGCTTCAACAGTGGCTTGGATTTGCACCCTCTTAATTATCAACCAAGAAGGCATTAAATACGAAACCACGAATATATATGGTACCGAACGCCAGAGAGGTCCTAAATTGCATCGGTCAAAGAAGACCACACCAAATTGGAGAAGGAATCAAGTCCACATGGACTTTCCCTTTTTGTTGTTTTCTTCACCGTCTTCAATCCGGGAGTTGATTCCGTGTATCCCAAAAAACCAGACTCGTATCCAATATAATTTCCAAGGTGGACTTTCATTCTTGATAGCGACACAAACACGGAAACAATTTCCGTATTTAGCAAATTCAGGCTTATTCAAAATTTATTTGGGATTGGATTCGTTTCACGGGCTCAATCTCGAAAAATATTTGAATAATTTCTACCTTGACTAGATTTTTAGCCAAGTCACAATTGCGTAGCTGAAATTTGAACTTTACTGCCGGGATCCTACAACACCTCATGGGCTTAGCTGGCATAGATTTTTTCCAATTTTGAGCCACGTTTGAATTTCGTCATAACCGTGGATCTCATTAGTACACCAATTTCACTTATACTTTAACTACTTTATAAGGAGTAATCAAAGCCATTGTTGCATCCATATCTTTAGGATATATAACACTCACCTTGTCAAATTCAGTAGATACATGAACCATTGACTCTACAGTCTCCACCCCACGTTAGTACCCACTACTTTTGTAGTTTTTTGTTGTAATTCCACATTGAGCTGAATACCATCAAGATCCGTATAAACATTGCTAATAATATTCATATCCATAATTATTAGTCTTATCAAATGTAACTTTTTTGTTGACAATAGGTGAATTTAATTTTGGGCACTACAATCGATAGCCCCTCTCACCTTGTGCACAGCCTAAGAATATGTACTTTCTTGCCATCGTATCGAGCTTACCATTGCTCACTCGAATATAAAAAGGGCAACTAAATGTTTAAAGAATGCAATAATTAACTACGCTACTTGACTGTACTTTCTCAAGAGTCTAACATTTAATCACAGTCAATGAGAATCTATTCACCAGATAACTTGTTGTAATAAGCCCATTTGTTAGGAATCCTCTAGCTATATCAATACTAGAAAACATTTTATGGGTCGTCTTTAATAATATTTTGCTCATCAACTTTGAGCTTATTGTGTTTCATTGACACTTGTGCGATGTTTCAATATACCTTCTTTTATGTAGAATTCATTTAATAGACCCAAGCAACTCCATGTTACTATTAGCCTACACATGCTTGATTGTCTCACCAGTCTCATTTTCAATTAAAGCTCTCAATTGCTTGATTATGATAATTTAGCATCAAACTTGTTCCTTAGCAAAAACACATAGGTTCTTATAGAATAGTCAACCACAATTGTTAGCATAAATTTGACATTCATCCTTGAAGGAAATCGTAACAGCTTGCAAATATCCAAGTGAATTAACTTTGCGATTTCTGTGGTTTCTCTAACAACTGTATTTAACTACACTTCTCGCCATTTTTCTTAGTCACACCACCTACATACATTCAACTTTTTAGCCACATAATCACACAACAAATTCATTTCACTTGAAATCTTCAAACTTCTCTCGCTAGTATGCCCCAGAGGCATGTGTCACAGTCTAGACTCTCAAACAAATGTATATGATGTCTCCATTGTGAAACCTATCACTGTCTCTCACTGAAGCTCATACAAGACACTTTACCTAGTTCCTCTCATTATTACCAAAGGCACCTCAAACAACCTTTACAATTTCACCTTCAAAAGTATATCGACACTCAACAAAATCCACGGCACTCAAAGAAATTAAATTTTTCTTCAAATCTGGAACATGACTTACTTTAGTGAATGTTGAGGTGGCTAGTAAAGATCACCTAGATGGGGGTATATAGGTGACTATGATCAATCTTAATTAACTAAAGCGAAATTGAAAGAATCAAGATAGGTACTGTCAAATTCCAGTGAGATAAGAGTTTGAATAAATTAGAGTTTGAACAACGATTAGATGCAGTATACTAATTTGCAAAGATAAACAAAAAGAGTCTAGGGATAAGAGAATTTATGCATAAATTTGTAGTGTTTGGCTTATATTAAGCCTACGTCCACTCTCTATGTAGATAGCCTATTGGTTCGATTTCACTAATGAATCAATCAGAGGTTACATATGAGGATGTTAACTCTCGGTCCCACTATCTCAGAGTCACTTCCTTTCACAATATCAGAGTTACTCGTCTTTAAAAGCTCTCTAGAGATTACAAAGTTCAATCTTAAGAAAGACAAGTGTGTATGGTTGAAGCTCTCAATACTTTGGAATTTCATATTCAAGATGTCACATCTTTCTTCAACATTAGGATCTCCTTTTATACTCCTCCACTTCCAATCCAGTCATCAGATAGTCTTCAGAGGATCATTCTCCCATGATTCTTTTGGATAAGAATGCTTAATGAAGATTTGGTAGATGTTGTATAATGCAAAACAAAATCTCTCAGATAATTCAGTTGCTCATACAACCAAATCAGAGTTTCCTTAAGTAGAGTTTTTCATTTAGTAAGAATATCATGATGAGATTGAATATCAACCAATTTCCGATGTTTTGCTTTGAATTTGATCGTTGCAAAACAATTTCAAAAGAATGAAGATCAGTAATTTCTAATAAAGAAATTCATGCCAAATCACTAGCCATTGTTTTGTATATTTATCGTTGAGTCTGAAATGTTGAATTCTGATTTTGAGTTCTTCTTAAGTCCGAATATGTAAAGTTTGAATGACATAAAAAGCCTTGATAATATCAAGAGCGGCCTTTGACCAATTCTTCATGTTGCTTTAGAATATTCTTGACATACATTGATGATGTCCACGAATACTCTGACCAGTGCATAAGATACTCAGAATATAAACATTATTTTTCCATGAATATCACCTTAAATTATCTAAGTCAGATTCAATAGAAACTTATGGAATGCTTTTTTAATCTTTAAAACATATTAGGAGGTTTTCTCAACAAATGTCCTCACAATATTGTCATGCATTTTGTTTTTGACATCACCAACCCCCATGACATCGCATTCAGGGTTGTTTCTAGATTGCACTTTTACCAATATCTATAAATTGATAAATTGTAAACTAGTTTCTATTTGGCATTTCATGAAACAAACAACAATAATCCATAATCCATCATTCAAATGATGAATCCTCAGTGACAAATAAGACATAATCATCACCATCTAAGACACCATCGGCAATTACAACAATATTATCAGTAGATTCAACTCTTGTTCCCTTACCAATCTCATTTTTCAACTTAAGGCAACTCCTTCAAAGGTGCCGCCTTTTGCCACAATTCCAACATACAACACTACCAATCCTCGACTGACT
The DNA here is from genome assembly GCA_031216405.1 of Syzygium malaccense. NCBI lineage: Eukaryota > Viridiplantae > Streptophyta > Magnoliopsida > Myrtales > Myrtaceae > Syzygium > Syzygium malaccense. Next base: position 5,356,259 of record CM062256.1, on the reverse strand, counting down.
TTGTCTATTTAGGTTCACGCTACTCGTGTTAACATGGCTTTTTCTACCTTCACCTACTATAGCAAGAAGCATGACTTCATCAAATTGTTTTCTACAAATATCTTCACTTAGAATCAGATTGAAAATCTCATCAAACGTTAAGCTTCTTGACCGAAAGGAAATTATTAACAGTTTTAAAGCAATATTCCAACTATCACAATAAGGACAATAAAATCAAAACACGTACCTCATCATGAAAGTCAATTTCAACTAAACTGAAATGACTAACAGCCACATTGAACCTATTTATATGTTCAACTACCGGCACACTTTCAACTATCTTAAAAATCAAGTAGACCTTTGTTGACCGCGTAAGGTTTCTTGTACATATTCGATGAGGCATTCATCAGTCCAATAGCAGTTTTCTCTTTCACGATGTTAAACATGACGTTACGAGCCAACATAGCTGAATAACACCTAATGGTTGTCCATCCAATAACTTCCAATTAGCTATCTTCATCAAACGTTAAGTTTCTTGACCCAAAGGAATTATTAACTATAGTAACAGTAATATTCCAACTATCCGATAATGAAGATAATAAAATTAAAGCACGTACCACATCATCAAAGTCAATCTCAACCGAACTTAATTGAAAAACGATCTCATTCAATTTATTGATATGTTCAGCAACCAACACACCTTCGCCCATTTTTTAATAAAACAAGCATCACATCGAGTAGACCTTTGTTGATTACAGAGGGTTTCTCATATATATTCGATAGGGTATTTATCAGTCTTGTAGTACTGTTCTCTTTCACAATGTTAAACATAATGTTACGAGCCAACGCCAGCGAATTAACACCCAATGCCTATCCATCCAGTAACTTCCAATTAGCTTCCTAGACATGGGTAAGTGCATATTCCTCTAGTACAAACAATCCTCAATATACATCTTTAGAATCCAATCATTCTCATGAAATCTATTGATTTTCACTTTTCCTTCTTCTATCGCCATTGCTTCGCTTCAAACCAAGCTTGGCTTTCATACCAATTATTTTGAAAACAAGCGCTCAAATAATAAAATAAACAGAACAAGGAAATATGTTGGACACTAGATTTATGAGATTCGGTTGATAGGACCTATTCCATAGGGAGGGTAGCACAAAATTCCATTGATCAAGCGATGCAATAGAGATTACAACCACACTCAAGTTACTCCAACACTTTCAATATTTTCCGGCTTCAAATTATGCCCAATAACTCACACAATATTTAACCATCGCAATTCCTCAAGAAATGATCTCTTAATCTCAAACACTTTCAATGTTTCCCAGCCTCCAATTACATTCAATAACTCACACCATATTTATCTCTCACATTTTCTCAAGTCATTTAAAGATTTTTAGTGTTTCCCAATCCTCAATTATACTAGATAACTCACACGGTATTTACTCCTGACAATTCTTTAAGAAATAATCTCTAAATCTCACAAAAGTTCCAACAAAATTTGTTAGCTTGAACACTCTTGTGGATGCAATTCATGAACACCACCAAGCTGCAAGCACCAAATTGGATGTCATGGCACACTTCTACAACCGCTTGGATTTGTGCCCTCTTATTTATCAACCAAGAAGGCATTAAACACAAAACCGCCATTGAAGAATATATATTGTACCCAACGCTAGAGAAGTCCAAAATTGGATCGGTCAAAGATGACCACACGCAATTAGAGAAGGAAGCCAAGTCCACCTGGACTTTCTTTATTTTTAAATTTTTTGTTGTTGTTTTCTTCACCATCATCAATCAGGAAGTTGATTTCCGTGTATCCCAAGTATCCAACATATTTTCGTAGTTGGACTTTCATTCTTGGTTGCGACTCTAACACGGAGACATTTTCAGTATTTAGCAACATTCGGCCTTATATACAATTTTATTTCGGTCGGGTTTACTTGATGGACTCAAACTCAAGACAGATTTTACCAATTATAGGAAGGCTTTGGACATGACCCTTATAATTAAAGGCAAAAAAAACTTCTGGGCAATGCGAGACAAGGAGAAAGCTTATGAAAAAGGTGTCATTGTCATCATTGTGAAATTAACAAATGTGAACTTGTCCTTGTGCATATGTGGTCAGCTGTAGGACTCAGGGGAACAGCCACTGTAACCAACTCCAAATTATTTTCTATGTCCAAGTTTTACATTACAGCAGTGATCTGCGTGATGACTGCACATGTAAACTTTTCCAAAATCCGACATGTTTTTGCAAGTAATACTCTGGGGAACAACTATTGCAACAAAGATTTCCTCGGTAGTGCTGAATTCATTATAGGTCCTGTCGAAAACAAAGTGATTTACTAATACAATCCAAGTAAAAGTCTTGAATTTTGATATTGGCATACGTTAAAAGCTGACAAACTCCACCTAATTCTCACGTTGAACTCGTTGAAAGAATATATAGTCTGCCATAGGAGAACCATGGAGTGCTATTCTGTTATCCCGGCAGGCTGATGCGAACTTAACAGAACGTGGAAGTTAGATTATAAACCCCTGCATTAATTTAACAGAATGATTGCCATTTCTGATGACATGGCGGAGTATGGTGGTTAATTTATACATTGGATTCGTGAGGATCTCTGCAAGAATTGAAAAACTACATAATTACTAATAAGGCTATAATCATCTTATTTCAATTAGAAATTGGGCACATTGGTTAGAAGTAATGCAATCATTCTTCTTGTGCCAGGGGCTCCTAGAGTTTAGAAGTAATAATTTGCAACTTTCTGTTTGATGAGACAATAAACATTTTTACTTCGGCTGGTTTCCAGATTGGAGTAATTAAATTTTCTTCCTGAAGGTCTTTTCCCTCCTTTTTGGGGCCTTTGTAGTTGAGATTTGACAACGCATGCTTTCATTGGAGCATTATATGAAATTGTGTATCTGGAACAGTTGAGCTAAATTTGTTCTCGATGGTTAACTTAGGCGGATAATTTGGCAGAAAAGGAAATAGTAAAGAAAATCATCCTTAACCAGTGTCCTATTTGTACAGTTGCATTTGCCAGCGATGGCCAACCCGCAAAATTCTCCGGAAACTTGGAAAGCAGATATTTTAGATCTTCTAAGTGATGATAGCGTGAAAACAGTTGTCCTTTTTGGAGAAGCTGGAGTGGGTAAAACATGGATGGCAAAAGAGATAAGTAATTCTGCCTGCCTCAAGGGATCTTCCTATGGAACTATTTGGGTGGTCCCGGGATATGATTATGAAGGCCAATCTCTTCTTGAAAAATTTGCCATTCAGCTGTCTGTATTACCTTCTAATGAGAAGTGGGAGGAAGATGACAATGCTGAGATGCAGCAGCAGGAGCAAGAAGTGGACTTGGATCTAGAACGGGGTATACTGGAAAAGCTTGAGCTGATGAAATCTGCAAAACTTGCAGAAATGAAAACTGCAAAGCCTGAAGAGAAGAGATCTGAAAAGCCTAAAAAAAAAGCAAAAATGAAAGACTTTCTGGAATATCCTCCCGGGGCTGAAAAAGATCCATATCTGCTTGCAGTTCTGGATGATTTTATTGACATCAAAAGAGAACTTCTTGCTTTAAGTGACTTCCTTTCTCGCCATGGGCACCTTCTTAAGGTTTTAATCACGAGAAGTGGCGGTGATATCGGTATTGGCAACGAAGGAAATGGGGATACAATTCAGACAGACGGTGAAAGATTTTATAAAATCAAATTCCTGTCTCATGTCGAGTCATCAAATTTACTGCAGAATAGGGTCAAGGCAGAAGTTTCTTGGGCAACTGGGTTTGAGAGACTCTCTGCAGCTATTGGAAAAGTTAGCTCAGGTCATCCTGGGGCAATTATTATTATAGCAGAAGCCATAAATCGTGTTAACGACTCGGAATTGGACAAGGCAGTTGAAGAAGTGGCCTCTATTATTGAATCTGCTGATCTCAAAACAGTAATGCAGCATGTGTATAAAATGTTGCCAAGCACCCTCAATAAGTGCTGTTGGCACTGTAGATACTCGTTCCTCCAACGTGATAGCATCCACTACAATGAGCTGATAACTCACTGGTTACTGGAAGGGTATTTTGATCACCATGATCATGTTGAAATGGCTTATGAGGAAGCACATCTTACTCTGATGGAGCTCAAAGATCGTGGATTTCTAAGAGGAAAAGAGAATGGTTATGTTTGCATGGACAGTGATGCTTTGGGAGTCACTGATCACCGACGTGATGGACTTAGTGGGTCTGCATGTGTTGGCTTGGCTAGTGTGCTACATGACCAAACTTGGGCTGGTCTTGGGAGGGTTGTACAGACCGATGGGATGATCAAGACAAGTTGTGGGAAAAGGAGGGAGATGTCCACCCTCCTTATTGATGGTGCTCGTTTTTGCAGAGAAGTTAACGAAACATTCTTTCAACGCATGCAACGACTTAAAGTCCTTGTCATCTTAAATCCGAAGTTCAAAAAGCTGCCCTTACCACTTTCAAAGTTGAAGGAGCTTCAAGTACTTGTTCTGAGGGGCTGTCGTCTATTGGAGAATGTTGATGAGATCTGTGAACTTACAAACTTACTAGTTCTTGAGATATCTGGGGCTTGTTTCGTGAAGGAAATCAATGACAATCTTTTTGAGCTTATGAAAGATCTTAGATCTCTGAACTTATCTGAAGTTGGCATTAAGTGGCTTCCTGCTTCCGTCTTAAATCGGGGCGAACTCCGTTGGCTCGTTCTTAGAAACTGTCCAAATTTGGAACAATTGTGTGATGTTAAACTACTGATGAAGAAGGAAGTGGCAGAACAGGAAGTGCTTTCTTTAGCAAAGCTGGAAGTGCTTGATCTATCTGGTTCAGACTCTTTCAAGAGTATCCAGGTCAAGACCCTCTCTCCGCTCCAAAAACTTCAAATTCTCAATCTTTCTAAGACCAGAATTGGGCGCTTGCCCTTCTTTCACGATTTGGGAGAGCTCACTCGACTCCTCTTAAGTGACTGTACTTCCCTGGTGAGACTTCCCACCCTAAGACCATTAACTAAACTTGAGATTCTCGATCTTGCAAAGACAACATCTTTGAAAGAAGTACAAGATGATTCTCTGAAACCTAAGCCTGACTTTAGAGTTCTGGATCTCACCGGTAGTGCTGTAAATAAGCTACCTCGCAATATCAGCAGCTTATCTCATCTTCTTTTGAGTGGTTGTGTAGAGCTTACAAAATTGCCATCCATGCAACGCCTCCAAGGCCTTGAGGTGCTGAACCTTTCTGATGCCTCTATATTGGAAGAATTCAAAGATGAATCATTTGAACATCTTAATTCCCTTCGTCGACTCATCCTCTCAAATACTAAAATCAAAGCTCTTCCATCACTTTCCGAGCTTTCTGAACTTCGTTTGCTCTTCCTGACAGATTGTAAATTTCTTACTAAGTTGCAAAACTTGAGTATACTCAAGAAACTGGAAATTGTTAATCTCTCAGGATGCTCTGAGTTAGTGATCGCAAGCAATTACTCCTTTCAGGGCATGTCTCACCTGAAGACGATCAATCTCTCAGAGACTAAAATTAAAACCCTTCCACCGGATTGCTTTCCTATCGGCCTCCGTGAACTAATAATCAGAAATTGCCCCAAATGGAATAACCTTCCTCCCTTGGAAGCTCTGTCCAACCTAGAGGTACTTGACCTCCGTGGCGCAAAATCTTTGAAAGATATAAAACTTGAATTTCTTCTCTGTATGAGCAAACTAAGGATTCTGAACCTCTCTGAAATTGAATTTGAACAATTGCCATCTGTGTCCCACCTCACTAACCTTAGGGAGCTCTCTCTGAGGAATTGTTCCTGTAAAGTGTCGAATCTGGATGCCCTAAAGGAGCTTGAGCTGCTCGATTTATCGGGGACCAAGGTTGAGTCCTTACCTACCCTCGAGACTTTTAGCAACCTCCAACAACTACTGCTAAGAGATTGTGCTGATCTGGAAAGTTTGGAACATTTGAAGTCTCTTACCGAATTGGAGGTTCTAGATCTTTCAGGTACAAAAATAAAAGAATTTCCCTATGAAATCTCTGATCTGACTAGTCTAAGGAAGCTCAATCTGCGGGATATGAAGCGTATTAAAGAAATTGACTGGAAAAAGATAAAGTATATTCCAGAGGAGTTCAACTTGGGAGGTTGTGGATCCCTAAGTTCTGAGATTGATGCATCTTCTGACTGGCCTTCCATATTGATATGTGGTACCAGTTTTTTCCAGTTCGTGGAGAAAAATCCCAAGTTGTGGGATACGTGCTTCCAAAAATTCCACTTTTCTATTTGGCTCCCCGAAAATTCAGATGGAAGGATATACAACCTTGGAGACAGGGGCCTACTGGTAGATATCAAATCTCAAGGAAGATTTCCTCATCATAAAGAACCAGGGCGGTATCTGGAGATCCATGGATCCTTTTGCAAACTCAGTCTACCTGAACATGTTCTCGAGCATGCTGATAACATATCGCTAATGGATGATAGCTCTTTGAGGCACTTATCTGAACTTGTTAAAGAGAATCTGAGATCAATAAAGAGCTGTTGGCTTGATAGGTGCACAGATATCCGTAGTATAGTCAATGGTGAAGAAGATGCCAGAGCTTCAGGAAAGCTTGACTGTCTTTATCTGTGTAATCTCTCTTCCTTAATAAGCGTATGTGATGATAAAGTGCAGTCCGAGGTCTTCAGAGGTCTTAAGAGCTTGTATGTAGATTGTTGCCCGATGCTTGCCGATGTTTTCTCATTGTCCAAGCTGCCAAAGAAGCTCGAAACCCTCCAAATCAAATTTTGTGAGAAAATGGAAAAGCTATTCAACCCTGGTATGTCGGAAAAATGTAACTTGCAGACCTTGGATCTTCTGGGATTACCTAAGCTCGAGATAATTGGTGTTAAGATGGTCTCCCTGCGAGTACTGAAAGTGAGACAGTGTCAGAATCTGAAGAATTTAGAGGAAGTGCTTGGAGAAGCTGAAAATCTGGAAATTCTCCATATTTCCCATGCTGCTAGGCTGAAGACCATATGCAGTCGGGAAGTGAAGCCGGGGAGCTTCGAAAATCTAAAACAGCTTAAAATAGAATCTTGTCCCCAGCTCAAAGAAGTTTCTCCCTCATCCGAATCACTGCCAAACCTGGAGATTCTTGAGATAAACTCATGTAAAAGCTTGGAAACTATATTCACTGGCAGCTCTTCACTGAAAAGATTACGACTGCGCAGCTTGCCTAGTCTAAGCAACACTGTGTTCAAAGTACCACCTCAATGTCAGGTTGACTCCAACTGCCCAAATCTGCAAATAGACCAATCTGGTTAAGTGAGAGGTAAGTTGATATATGCGTAGAAATTGATTGATATGATGCTCACGGATCAATGCATTTAGAATCTCATTCAGTTGGCAGTTCCTCTCTCTCTCTCTCTCTCTCTCTCTCTCTCCATGGAATTTTGTGTTGTCATCTCATCATTGTGTAATTCCTGAGCTTACCCATTTTGCAGGCATTTCTTGGGTCGTGAATCTGGGAAGATTCGTTGAACGCAAGCGAAATTTCACTTTAACTGTCTGGCAGCTTTTTCCTTCTGTAATGCATTAACATCCATGGCCATCGTGTATGGCAAGAGAAAACATTGGAGGCTTACTGGCTGCAAAGTCCAACCGCACTTGCTCCAACTTAAGTTGCATATGTATCCTTGAGGGATGTGATGCAGCATAGAATTAGATACTTGATGTCAAGTGTGACATAATTTTCCATATAAAGGAATCTGTGAAGCCTACTCTGTTCTATCATGTTTGGTTTGAGGTTCCTCATTTTGTATGGTTACTTCCATATTTCTGCTAATTCAAAGCCCCGGTAGATTGAGAAACTTTGCAATGACAGTGTTGTCATAGTTCTCCACCGGAACTCACCAATTTTAATTTGTTACACATTGAGGCTCTTAATTACATTTCTGAACTGAATTCTGGTTTCAATTGAGATTATAGCTGATTTCTTTCATAAATACCAGGTTAAACATTACTTTGATGAGCTGCGCAATTTGTGGCTGTAGAACCAAGGATGGGCGTTACGTTAGATTTTAAGAGAGAATGTATTATCAATGAGGTATCGCGCGAGAAAACCATGCGCTGAAGTGTTAGGAAGATGCAATAATCTCCATTACTCCACTGTTATCAGAATCCTATATATGTGAGGAACTGCAGTTTTTTTTCCTAAAATGTTTCCATCATGATATTTATATGGAAGCTCCCAAACGTGAGAGGGTAAGTCAATATCATCTAACAGACCAAAAAAAAAGTGAATATCGTCTTTTCCTGAAGAAAGATGCTTATCACCAGGTACTAAAACAGGGTCTTATCGCGGAACTCGAATTATATATTCCTCTATGACGTGATCACCATGAAGTCGTCGATATTTTCCTTTTAGATAATTCAGAAAAAGTTGCCTATTGAGTATTGAGCTTGAGTTTGTTCATAGGAAATTTTTAACTCAGAAAAAGAGAGAATAAATAATTTCATTGATGTTAATATTCTAATTATTGAGCGGACTTTGAAACTATGATTGCAGAGTATTTTGTGCAAGAATTGCCCCTACTTGTGTTGATCAAGGCCCAATGAGACATTTCATTTCCCTTTGGTACTGGACGCTTCTCCTATAATACACAAATTTAGGCTAAAACTTTAGAGGAACATGAGGCTGGCGGCGCAGACACACTCGATGTACTCAATAGTGGTTCAATGTGTTGAGGCTATCTGAATATCGTTTCTTCATAAATATTACCTGAAAATACTTTCGTCAGACTCAATAGATACTATGGAAGGTTTTGTCAATCTTCAAAACATATTAGAAAGTTTTCCAACACAATGAAGACTTTATGTACAACTGATTAAATAATGGCTCATGCCTAAGAGCAAGGTCGCAAGTAATGATTTTACCGAAAACAATGCCTCTTGCGCATCCGATTTCTTCAAGAGCAACTAATATTTTTTCCTAAATTTGATTGTAAATCTTAGAATTTACAGTAGTCAACAGATGTAGCATCAATTTCTTCCACGGCTCCCAATTGATTACACAAGCAAATCCGATCGTGAATGACTCGATTTGACTTCAACAGTCGCATCTTATGCGGCGTTTCGATCACGACAATGCATGGTATTCCAAAACCAGGGTTTCATGGCCCGCCGAAAGTTCTTTGACAAGTGTGACCTTGCTTGATCTTTTGAACGTTTTTAAATAGAGATCCACTTATATGGAACATGTGTTGCTCTTAGGATTTTTCTATGTGTTAGTGGTAATTTTGAATTGAACGGCCACACTGATTTGGAGATAATTTTATAATTTCATTGTGACTTCATTGCTACTAAAAAAATGTTCTTTCTAAAGTTGTCAAAAAAGTTGATGTGTTCTACTATTATCGATTGTTGGACTTGAGTCAGTCATTAAAAAGCTTCATTCAGACCTCGGGATGTCAAAAACAAGAGAGCATTTCAGTCATCCTCCCAAAGAAAAGACATAGGGGAAGGGACAATTGATGTGAGGGTAGACCAGCCGCCGGCTCTCTAAAAAAGGCGTTGTAGCCCTTACAGGTGGAAACACCCCTCCTTGGTGAGGTAAATCCTATCAAACACCAAGGATCTAAGGAGGCCCTCGCATAAGCTAAGGTAATTTCTCTTTTTAAAGTCCAGCAGCTCAAAGCTTTGGTCGTATCCCAAATTGGTTATTTGTGATCAGTAACTCCCTCGAAACTCTTTACATTACAGCACCTGCTGAATTGCGTATGATTATAATGTTCTACATTTATATTGGTAGTATCTAATAAATTGAAATCAACGTCTCTTTCATTACTGTATGATCACTATAAGTCCTAGAACTTTTACCTGAAGTTTAATCAAGCATTGGAAACTTCATATAGTGCAATCTAATAAATCTAGAACTTACAGAAGAAAATAGTACAATCAAGTATATTTTTGGTGACTAGGTCGGTTTTGATAGATGGAAACTATACATGCATTTGTTGTTATAATCTCTCTCTCCTACAATATAATTCTGAGGACTACTGGGAGGTGAGGATGTGTTATCAGCTAGGTGGGCTTGAGGCATCAAGTAGATGTGCAAGTCACCAAGATAGACCTTCAAATCACCACGGTCTGACATGAAGATCTAGAACTCTCATCCCCAACTACGTCACCCGGGCGGCACCGGTCACCGCCATCATTGATCACCATCGATTGCTAGTCATCAGTCATTGCCGATCGCCAGCCAATTGGAGGTCGCCGGTCATCATTGGCTTCCATCGGTCGTTGGTCGTCGCCGGTTGCCGATCGTCGCCGATCGCCGGTCATCCCCTTGCCGCCGGTCCCCAGTAGTCATCGATCGTTAGGGGTGTGCAAAACGGACCACCCGGATCGGACTGGACCGGACCGAACCGACCAGTTTGATCATATTCTCGGTTCCTAAAAGTAGAACAGGTGTCCGGGGGGTCCGGTTCCCGATTCCAAAGGGGAACCAGACCGGATCAGACAACCGGACCGGATCAGACCGACTATATATATTTTTATTTCTTCCAAAAATATTAGTAAAATGTGAACTAAACTCATGTACAACGCTTTTCCCTTATCGTCGCACCACAATAACTCCTTACTCATCATCGCTTTTGTTAATATGTTGAGATTTGTCACTCTTTTTCGCTGTGGTGGGAAAAAAATAAAAAAGTGACCGGTTACATTGGATCGGACCAGATCGGTCTGGTTCGATTCCCAGTCCCAGGAACAATCGGTCCGGTCCCCAATTCTCAAAATTGGGAATTGGTCCTCTCGGTTCGATTCCCGATTCCACCTTTGAATCGGATTGGACCGAGAACTGATCACACCTACCGATCACCACCAGTCGCCGGATGTAGAAGAAAAAAACAAAAGAAAGAAAAAAATAGAAATATAAAAAATATAAAAAAATCAGAATTTTTTAAAATTATAAAAAATTGTCCATCATGTTTTAGCAATATATAAATATATATATTAAAAGTTTATAAGAGACAAGTTTTTCTAAATTGGATTTAATATTTATGTATTTTAGCAGTATGCGTTGGGTTGGGTTTAGGTATGTGTCGCTAGAATTGTATTGTATGAAAATAGGTCAAAACGGACTAAATTGAGCAATATGGATCGAATCATTTTCGAGCCATTATTGTTGTCCACTATCACCTCTCTCTCTCTCTCTCTCTCTCTCTCTCTCTCTCTCTCTCTCTCTCTCTCTCTCTCTCTCTCTCTCTCTCTCTCTCTCTCTCTCTCTCTCTCTCTCTCTCTCTCTAATGTGACAACTACTTTGACAACAAATAGCACTAAGTGTCTTTAAAACACTATCTTAACACAAGAGAGTAAATATTTTAAAAAGTCACATTAAATTTTTTTCGTCCTTAAAACTAACGAGCTAATGGAATACTTTATTGTACTATTTTTTTTTAAGTTTTAAGATTTGCTTACAGCATTAGAAAGTTTTAAGACTTGATTACCCGACGTCTATAAATTTTAGGACTTTTAATATACATGTGTCTCTTTTATTTAACCTATAAAAAAATCCTATACAGGGCCGACTGAACTTTTATTTAACCATTAGCATGACACTCGTTACATCTCAAAAAATAACGTTGTATAGACTTATATTGGATTTTGCAATATGTTCCTAATCAAAGCATTGAAAGAGTACATTCTAATTTCCAAAATTGGTGAGTTGCATGGACATCACCCACAATTCATTTCTATTAAGTTTGCAATCAAAACCCCCCCTAAAATTTCTTTTTCTAACGTGAATTCTGTATATGAACTTGGGAATTTTTGGGGTGTACAAATCACAACTAAGGAATTTGCGACGTTACATAATTCATGAGTTAATTGCCACAAATTTATTGCCACAAATTTTCTCATCGCTCATGCAATGATCCTCCATTTCCTGTCTTAAAATGTTTCTTATGTAATCTTTGGATCTGGATCAGCTTTTATGTAACCTCTAAAACGGCATAATAGGCTATCAGCAGTGGAAGGGATGCCAATGTGCCAAAGACCACCGTACAAGTATACAAGTGCAGACGCCTTCCTTACACCGATGAAAGTTGATTTGGGTGATCATTGTGAATGGAACTAATTTGAATGAATTCAGACAACTTATGCAGTGCTGAGAACACTTGGATGTAATCCGTACTCTTTGGCGAAGATGAAAGTTGTAATTGCCAATGGTAGTGCTGCCTGTGAACGGGGAAAAAGGGGATAAGTACACTACGAGTGCCATAACTTTCGTAGGACATTCACTTGAGAGCCATAACTTTTTTTTTTGTTCATTTGAATGCCACAAATTTGAAAAAACGATCACTTAAATGCCATCGATAATTTACCTTGCCGGAAAATCCGACGTGGACACTAATCATCCTACGTGGCATTGCTGGCGTTGACATGGACAATTAATAAAAAAATTCAAAAATAAAAAAATCCACGTTTGATTGGAAAATTAATAAAAAAAAATTCACGTAGTACGGTTTGCCAAGATTGGCACTCAAATGATCGATTTTACTCCGATGTGGTACTTAAATGAGCGCCGTATAAAAGTTATAACACTATAACTGTTCTTATCCCAAACATTTTTATTTATAAGTGAAAAGATTGGGGAGAGCCAATTAATGCAGTTATCCCTGTGAAGTTTACCATAAGGGTCCCACGTAGACAAATGCCTTGCATTAATTAATTCTTTATAAGACATTTTAATAAAAGTTGGTACCATATATATAAATCTAGGTACTTCTCATGAACGAGGCCCATTGCATATAAAATCCAAAATATTTTAAATTTAATTTTTAACAAAGATCAAAATTAAGCTATTATCAAAATAATTATTATGACATAAGTAGTATTAATTATAAATTACCTCATTCGCCTCTCCTTTTTCCCAACCACCGTATGTCCCTTGACTCTAGAAACCCATCATACTCTCTCCTTATTTTACTCGCATCAGCTCAAATATAAATAAGTAGATTAGGTTTAACATTTAAATGAACAATTATGTGAATAAGATAAACACATAAAGGCCTTCTTTGTATCCATTTTTTGACTTCTGACACTCCCCATTACCTTAAATTGACCACAATATCTCTTGTAGGTCCCAGATTTAAGATTATTTATTACCTTTTTTTGTCTTTTCTTTCTATGGAAATTCTGATATATTTAGAATTGACAAAAAATATATGTTTGCCAATGGTTTGATTGAATTGTCTTTGGGTTAATACCACCAAAAATACCAAACTGGTACGTGTGTGACAATTTTATCCCGAATTTTTTTTACCACAAAAAATCCCAAACTAGTACACCTGTAACAATTTTACCCCAAACTTTTTTTTTACCAACAAAAATCCAAAACTAGTACATCTATGACAATTTTACTCCAAACTGGTAAATCCGTGACAAATTTACCCTAAACTATTTTTTTACCACGAAAATCCCCAAACTGGTACACATATGACAATTTTACCTTGAACTAATAATTTTTTAATATTATTTTTTATTTTTTGAATTTTTTTATTAATTTAATTTAATTTATTTTCTTTTCCTTTTTTTTCTTCATCTTCAACCTCTGGCCGGTCGCCAGACTGGCGACCGGCCAGAGGTGGAAGCCGACGAGGTCGGCCCCGCAGATCACTGGCGAGGGACGCCCTCGTCGGCATCGAGCGAGGACCGCCGTCGCCTAGGCGAGCGAGGACAGCTGTCGCCTAGGCGGCTGAGGACAGCCCTCACCGGCATTGGGCGAGAGCTGTCCTTGCTTGCCCAGGCGAGGGTTGCCCTCACTCGACCCCGGCAAGGGTGGCCCTCGCCGGCTTCCGCCTCTGGTTGGTTGCCGGTCTGGCAACCGGTTAGAGGTTGAAGATGAAGAAAAAAAATAAAAGAAAAAATTAAAAATAATGAAAATTCAAAAAATTTAAAAATAATATTAAAATTTTAGTTCAGGGTAAAATTGTGATATGGTACCAGTTTGGGGTTTTTTGTGATATGTTCAGGGTAAAATTGTCACAAGTGTACCAGTTTGGGGTTTTTTATGGTATGTTCGGGGTAAAATTGTCACACATGTACCGGTTTAAGGTTTTTTATGATAAAAAAAATAGTTCTCACACGCGTACCAGTTTGGGGTTTTTTGTGATATTAACCCATTGTCTTATAATGCAATTACAATTGTAATAATTTTCTTGTCAATAACTAATTATTCCAATTAATTAGCCATACTTTTTAGTTTTGTTAATGTAGTCATAAACTTTTTTGCGATATTTCAATGTAGTCTTTTCTGCCAATTTCCACAAAAAAGTGTCTGACGTGGTATCTAGTAATCACCGGCTATCCTAAGTGGCATGTTAATGTAGGCAATTTGTTGATTTCCATGTCATAATTTGTGATGACAATTGGTACGAAAGATTACATTTAAATATTGTGCAAATGTGTATGACTATATTGACAAAATTGGAAAGTTAAAACTGAATTGACATCCGCACATTAATAGGTTTAAAACTAAATTGATAATTTTCCTAAATATTTAAATAATCACTCCTATGGATAAGCATTTTTTAGATAAGTATATTAGGAGTGTCATAACTTTCGTATGACGCTCACTTGAGTAACACAAATTTGAAAAATCAATCACTTAAGTGCCATCGACGATTTGTCTCGTCGGAAATTCCGACGTGGCATAGTTGGCGCTAACATGAACAATTAATAAAAAAATCAAAAATAAAAAAAAATTCCATGTCGGAATGGGAAATTAATAAAAAAAAATCCGCATAGGATGATTTGCTGGAAATGGCACTCAATGATCGATTTTACCTTGATGTGACATTTAAGTGATCGAAAAATAAGTTATGACACTCAAGTGAACATTGTACAAAAGTTATGGCACTCCTGTTTTTATCCCCAGGGAAAAGGCAACCACTCTTATGGATCCATGGAAGTTAAATAAAAGTGACAGAACCAGCAGAGCTATAGCAATACTAGTTTACATTGGCGGATTTAAAATATGAGCTATCGATTGCTTGAGTTCATAAGATGGAATGAATCTAATGGCATCCCGTGGTCGAATATAGGCAATGAACTTTAGTTTCATTACCTGTATGATAGCGATTCTGAGAACATCGCCGTGCAGTCCCATAACAAGGGAACTCACGGTCATCAGAGTTGGTCCAGCAATAAACCTAAAGACCATTCCCAAAAATGTCATTTTCATGCCACAAGCTATCACCCTTCTCTGCATTGCGATGAATATACCTGCACACATATCAGATGAGAGCAAATATGAAATCCTACTCTTGTAAATGAAAGTAACTAGGCGTAGTTCCTCTTAGACATAGGCCGAACCTTTTAATAACATGCCAACACATGGTTCTAGTTCCAGCCAACTCTTTACTTATCAATGTTGAACATAGCAGTTCCTAACCCAGCTCTTGATAGAATCTGTATGGATTCTTTGACGATGCCTGGCATTTTCACTTTGAACCTTACAAGAGAAATAGTTACGTGAGTGGATGAATATTCGGTGACAATCTGACATTGCTTGCGAAAACAAAAGGCATCTCTTGAATTGCAAACCCTTGTGCTATTATAAGCGTCGCCGAGGACGCAAGCGTAGATGTTAGGATTCAAAGCCATTTTCAGACCCACAATTATCACGGCGGTCCACAATCTTGGTCTTGTGTTATTGGTCTCCACAGCCTCGGCCGTTCCCTTGATATCTTTCTCGCTTGGCACCGAATCATCAGTGTTCGCGATCGTTGGAGAAAATTCCATCCCCATTTTCCAAAACTCGAGAAAACCCAAAAGAAGCGGAAACCAAAGAATAGTCTGCATAACCATTAATTGAACCACAAGATCCACTCCCACCTGACCATACATCGATCTCAATACTGGTGTACCGACAATTAGGAGATTATTTAAGGTGAGCAAGGAAAAGGTGGTGATGCACCAGCTAGAGTCCACTTTGCTGCTGCATTTGGCACACAAGGCAAGTATCAGGACAGCGAGGAACTTTGAGATAACATCCGCCGCTATGATGGAGTAATTCATCTCGAAGAAATTGGCGTGCGCGACCATGAACTAGAAGCTGAAAAGAGGGAAGATGAAGTGGCAGACCATGCAGTTTATGCCGTCACACTGCTCCGAGGTGAACATACGCCACCACTTCATGGAGCCATAGCCGAGCATCAGGGCGACGTAGAGAGGCACCATGGCTGCAAACACCTTGTATATATCTTCCAATGCAATCATGGTTCGTTTCTATGGAGAACTTAGCTGATAATTGTAGCAGCCAATTTGAATTAACATCTAGAGTGCTCAGTTTAGTTTTGCAAGACTATTTGTTGGATGTATATGGTTCGAGAGGTGGGCTTCTAGTGTAAGCTGACTTCACCGCGCTACAAGGTGAGGTCTTTTATTTGATGTAACAGGTCCAAAGTTCATTGATAACAAATCGTCTTAACGAAAAGTGAAATAGATCTCATTTTTAGTAGTTCTTCATCTTGCAAAGAAAATGAAAATTCTTTTATAGTAAAGTATAGTTATTATAAGTTACTTCATCTATTTTGTGGTACATCCCCTTCGTTAAGAGTAAAGTGAGTGTATTTGTAAGTAAAATATATTTGTTCATAGTAAACTTTACTTGGTTCATGGTAAATCATCTCATTTTTTAGTAAGAACAATCATTAATAAACATCGTTTGTCCGTGGTATTTATTCCTAGTAAGCTTTTCTATTCCAATTAACATTATTTACCACAAGCAAGTAAAGTTTACTAGAAACAAAGAAAATGAAAATTCTGTTATAGTAAAGTATAGTTAGCATAAGTTACTTCATTTGAATCGGTCTCGGCAAAACTACCTCGAGGCTTGGCCTGTGGTCAAACCAATCAGAGATGTTCTAGGATTGGTGAATATCCACCCCCATCCACTGGGTTGAGCATGGTCCGAGTTGGGCCGATCCACCATTTCACCTAGGGACCAACTCGCACAGTGTTGGTCCCCAAATTTTGGGACTGAGGACCAATGATGTTGAACCTGGGACCAAGGACTGAACCAACTTTATGGGTTCGGTCCGATTCCAAGGTCAACCAAAGATCAATCAATTCTTTTTTTTGTCTCGTTTTTTTGTATTTCGACAAATGTGCTCTTTGAAATTACATGTCTATCGTTTATGTGATATGGAACAACCAAATAGTGAACACCATTACAAATCAAACAAAAATCTAAGATAAAGCAACAACAGAAATCTCAACTTGCCGAAAGTAACAAGCCATAGAAGACAAATGCGTAAAATAAAATACACAATAAAAAGTTCAAAATTCTTTAATTAGTGACTAATACGTATGTGATTTTTCATGAATTGAATAACACGCTTGTTGTCCTAGATCCCTACATTCTTTAATTAGTGACTAATACGTTACCACGTCACTCGATAAAGAATGTTCATAAAATTTAGGGGACAATTAAATCAAAATTCCTTCACGAAGGAACTGTGTCCACGCATGGAGAGTGATCGCCATGGTTTAACCAAATCAATGTCCTAGTTGCGCCTGTGCAATAACGATAGCTATAGAACCCCAAAAGAGCCTCTCAGCCTCACACACAGTTTTTTGGATCAGTGTCCAGCCCCAGTTGCGCGATTCAATGAAACATCCATTACAAAAATGAATATGAAGTCTAACAACCCAGTCCGATGAGGGTGTATAGTAGTCGCCGAGGCCAGAGGACCTGGGCAAGGAGCGGCTCTTGACAGGCATGACGAAGAGAGCAAGAATGAACCGAACTATGCACCGAATAGGAGGAAAACGATTTTGAGTTCTATATGCGAAAACTGAAAATAAGTCACGGAGGCGCCATTTAACGTAATGACAAACTTTGCTTTGGAATTCTGAAGTTAAGAATGCTCAGGTGAAAACACTCCCATGATAGATGAACTCCAGAGAAGGTGCCCACTTGTATGCCCAAAAACAAAACCGTGAGGCTTAGTATGAGATGGGCCAAAGTAAATAATATCTCAGTGAGTTAATCCAAGACGTCACATGAAGTTTCCTGAATCAAGTCATCTGCCAACAATTTGAAAGTAGTATCATAACGAGTGCAATCTCACTTCACCAAGCACACAAAATGGTGTCCGACCATGCCAGACGGTGGCCATACAAAGAGAAAAGAAAATGCAGGCCGGACATTAACGTACTTGCCCGAGCACTGGCGGGCTTCAGGTCATTTTATGTTCAAGCTGACCTACTTTCATGACTTTTGAACTTGATTTTAAGTACAACTTGTAATGCGAGTTGCTCGCGGCAATTCATAGGCATCTTACTACTTAAATATGAGATAAATAGCACATACTAACTTTTTTATGATTTGTGCTATTACTTCGTGCCTTCACCTGGAATAAATGTGTCTATAGTCGGTTCCGATGTAGAACACGAAATCAATAGCACATGCTAGCTTTTCGGAATATGGAGAGCTGATTTTTTATGGTTTGTGCAATTGCTAGCGCACGCTAGCTTTTTGGAATATGGAGAGCTCGGTTTTTTATGACTTGTGCAATTACTTCATGCCTGGACCTAAACTAAAGTAAATGAGTCGCGACAAACTACAGTTAGTTGCCATGTTAAAGTATGAGATAAATAGCACACGCTAGCTGCTTAGTGTACTCTTGAAGATACCATACGACAGATTGCTTTTGAGCAACATATGGCTATTCAAACGAGATCTACATGTTTCAACTGAAAAAAACGAGATCTACATGTGAGTCACGTTGATACGAAATCTCGAGGACTTCATTTTGAAAGTTTTGTACCTAGCCTCACTTCTTCATTCAACAATTAGACCAAGAAAGCTTTGCAGGTTATTTAATGCAGCGACTTTTACGCTTTCTATATAATGAATAGAACATAGAGTTTGATCCAGGTAGAGTTACAGTGCACATAAGTACAACCGGAAAAGTAGACCTATTAAACAGATAGGGCAGGTCATAAATAGTCCGACCCAACTTCACCCATTTCGCCCGTTTATGACACATTTATCGCAAGGCAAAAATCTTGACCCATACCAGACCCGACCTATTTAACAAAATCTAGGAAAACTTATTTTTAATAATCATTTTAAAAAATTGTATTGCTGAAACATCTTCATGCAATACAAATTTTTTAAAAAACTTGAGGCTCTGTTTGTTTCGCGGAGAATATAACATTTCTAGAAAATATTTTCAGGAAAATGACAATATTTTTCAATATTTGGTTGAAACCTAGAATGAACTAGAAAATATTTTCCGCCGTTTGGTATGAAAAATCATATTTTCCTCTATGCATTCATTTTAATATTTTTATTTTTTTTAAAATCATATTTTAATTATTTTTCTTCTTCTTTTTTATTTTCCTTATTTTCTTATTTTCTTTTCGTTTTTCCCTTCTTTTTTTCTTTTTTCTTCTTCCCCCGTCGATGGTGGCTGGCCAAAGGCGAGGGATGAGCTCACCTGGCAAGACTCGAGCTCGTCGGCCTCTAGCAAGCTCGTCCCATGCCTGTGGTCGGCCACTGGCTGGGGAAGAAGAAAAAGAAAAAGAAAGAAAAGGAAAAAGGAAGAGAAAAAAAGAAAAAGAATAAAAAGAGTATAAAAATTACAAAAATCAGAAAATTAAAAAACATTGAAAATTTCACTTAAGCGTATTGGGTAATCCATTTATAACCCATTTAATACACATTTAAGATCTATTAAGTTAATAAACAACCCATTAATGACCAATTTAGTTCTATTTTTAAAACTAAACCCAACTCATTCATACCCCACAATCATTACATATGGGTTAATATATGGGTTCTTGACCCATTTACCACTTCTACGAAAAAGCTCATTTAGAGCAAGATGTCACTAGGCCAATTGCCGAAGTTGCCAACAGGCTTGTACTTATGTTGGTAAACGGATTGGGGGTTGGACCGAAAAATACCAAGTCTGGGATATGAGCCCTTGAGCATCGCACACTTATGTACATAATAGAGAGGAGTGAGACAAAAAAATTGCCAAAGTTCAATTCAAGATTTTCGTCCTCAAAAATCATTTTTTTGAACACGTTTCTAACCACTTCTCCATATTAAAAACCCTACCACCACATTGTCTCTCGCTCATTTTATGACTCCAAGAGAAATCTACTCAAAGAGAGAGCATCAAAGGAGGCAGGAGTTTCAGAACCGGAGTTAGGTAGCTACTAAATTCCTTGTTTACTGAAAAGCTTTCCTTACAACTGAATTAATAAATGTTGACATATTTACCCCAAATTAATTTCCATTTCACAAAAAATCTCAAATCGGTACCCCTAAAACATATTTACCTCAAACTAATTTTCGTCTCATAAAAATCTCAAACTTGTATTGACGGTCCAAATCTACCCTTCTTTAAATTGCATAGTGTCAATACTTGGATTTTCCTCGTCACAAATCAGCCTTGCATTCGTTTGTTACGTGTATTGACAAGTATGTATTTTAATAGGATATTAGATGAATTGTTAACGGATAGTAGATTTGGATCGGAGATACCAATTTGGGTTATGTTGCGAAACTAAAATTAGTTTGCGGTAACTATATCACAGGGTATTAGTTTGAGATTTTTTGTGAGATGAAAGTTAGTTTTTGGTAAATGTGTCACGAGGTACCGGTTTTTGCGGAACGAAAATTAGTTTGGGGTATGTGTGTCATGGATGCACGAGTTTAGAATTTACAATGGTATGTTATTTTTGCTTAAAGCACGGGCAACTTTTGTGGTTCATGACACAAGAACTAGAAATGAAAGCATGTTCTATTGAACATGAATAAACCCTAAAAAAAAAAGTAAATGATCTTCAAATGCAAATCCAGAACATATGAAACCGACTAGACGAAAAACTTGCTCGCATAATCCTAACATGGACAGGTGTGGAATGGCCAAAATGTCGATATCTTTTG
The DNA here is from genome assembly GCA_031216405.1 of Syzygium malaccense. NCBI lineage: Eukaryota > Viridiplantae > Streptophyta > Magnoliopsida > Myrtales > Myrtaceae > Syzygium > Syzygium malaccense. Next base: position 5,335,313 of record CM062256.1, on the reverse strand, counting down.
CTAAGATGTATCATAATACTGTAGATTAAAGAATAACCAATCGGTCTTGTTTGACGGATGCATCTTGGCCAAAGAGTTGGAAAAGCGAGAGCCAGAAAAGTGGAAGATCATGTGTAGAGTGTGGGTGGAGTTGTTGTCCTACGCTGCAAGTCATTGCAGAGCAGAGACACATGCCCAAGTACATAGTCAAGGCGGGGAGCTCGTGACTTTCGTTCGGCTCTTTATGGCTCAATTAGGCATTGAAGAGCAGTTTAAATCAATGAAGGCCATGCTAGAGCAAAGCTTAGCGTGGATGGTTAGATTGTGCCAGTTTGTGATTTTCATCTGTATCCTTGTTTTCATTCTATATCATTTGGATCCTTTTTCTTTTCATTTTGTTGGATTGTATTGTTATTGTGATGTGTCTGATAATTCTGTTTCACAGATTGTATTATGCTGATTCACAGTGGAGTTGGATCCAGAAATACTTTGGTTTCAATGAGAAATGTTGCTCCTTTCTTCTGAAGTGCCCTGCCTTATCTGAGCTTTACCAGGCTACTTATTTCCTGCATCTAAACTTCAACAGAAATAATATGTTCAGTAAAAACTACCAGTTGTCTACTAAGCAATGTGTCTGAATTTTGCTGTTGGGCACACGCACACGCCTTGCTTAAACACCTAATCTGACCTTGCCACAAACACTTTAGTACGCAGAATTTGGTGAAACGTTTCGACCTCTAGTGTTATTGCACACATCACTGGCTGGTGTTAAATAATGAAGCACAAGGGGGCCTTGGCCCAAATGTTTCAAGCGAGATCGTCGCAAATGGTATCAGAACATGAATCCTCATGATGTGAAGAATGAGCGGCATATGCAGTGTGTTGGTCTTTGATGGAGCGGCAGATTGACTTAAGTGAAATTCTGTGTTTTTCTTCCTTTGTGGTAGGTACATTCTCTGATGCATCGCTCCAAACGCAAAAAATGTGGAAGACTACTTACGTTACAGGTTTAATCTCAGCTATAACTGTACAATGTCACATCTATGACTGGACACCCACTGACCTATATCACTCACACCAAATACCAAGTGAAAAATTACCTATGCCTTTGATTCTTTGCTGGTTTTATCTTCGATTTTAGCTGACGATCCCAATTGGCAAAAACAAAACCACAACTAGCTGTGGTTTGAACTTTCAAATTTGATTTGGATTTTTTTTGAGAGAAAAGTGAGATGGCGAGCCCTCAGATTAAAAAAATTCCACATTCGACCCGAAAAAATTTTCCGACGTCTAAAATCTACGAAGGGCAAGATCAATACTTGATCAACGCTTTTCAAAGATGCAAGGTACTAGATAGCCAAAATGTTCACTTAAATCCTCAATTGACTAAGGCTTACAATGTCAATTCTTGAGTCGGCACTTATCTAACACAGAAGTATTAGGACTAAATTGAGAATTTAAAACACAGTTCAGGACAATCTGGTGCACTTAGGATAAAACAATTCATTTGATGGGTACATTTACAACGCCATCTTGCACAAAAAGGATGCAGAGCACAACTGGATATCTTAATTAAGAGAAATTCGAAATTAGCCAGTCCCATTTTCCTCTCAGAAAAAATACATGTTGGCTGACACAAAACTTAAAATTTCAAGATTCAGGTCTTCATTGCAGGTCTCACCAGCCCTAATCCTGAACCACTCCCCAAATGTTTGAAGTCAGTCGCTTCGAGATGATCCCCATGAGCAGAGAAACCCGTCCCGCCCTTTTCCAACTTCACCAAATTCCTCTCTTTACACGGCTTATCGCAAACAAGACAAACCTTATCGACAACAATAAACTTCTCTGCACATTTCTTGCAGTAGACATGCCCACAGGAGCTAAGCGCAGATAGTGACACCGTGTTGGTCAATGTGACCTTGCAGCTAGGGCATATATATGTCTTGTCCAGGGAGTTGGGTTTCTTCTTCTCACTGGTGTCTTCTATGAAGCAAATAGGAAAAAGGGTCTTCAGCTTTAGTTTCTCATTGCCTTCTGGGCAGACTGTACTGGTGGATGGTGCGTCTACCTTAAGAGGAGCTTCTGGAGTAGCTGAGGGCAGCCAAAATGCCTTCATGGTTCGAAGTGCTTCCTCCTCATAAGAAGTAACCTTGACACTGTTTGCACCATGGAAGCCATTCTTGTCTCGGCTGTGATTTTTATCAGTGTATTGAGGTACTGCACCGTGATTTTGTTGATCGAATGCATCAAGTTCCCTAGCTTTCTGCAGCGTTAGCCTCTCTTCTTCCTCTTCTTTCTCATGCTTCTGCTGAGCTTCATGAGCAGCTAGTTTTCTGCCAGTTCAAGAAGACTTTTAGCACGGAACCAGTAATAGGGAGGAAAAGGAAACAATAAAATGTTGGATGTCAAATGATATCTACAGTCTTTTTTCCCACAGTTAAAAAGATCAAATCACTCAGATAGTTGTAAATCCAGATAGTATGGTTGGCTATAGAAAACCCCCACTTTCTTGTTTTAAGTCTCAATCGAGCATCTCTTGTTGTACATAATTCTTTTCCAGGAGGCACCAGCACTTAAAGCTCCTATCTCATCAAGGCAATGATCGGGAGACTTCTAGTGATTCAGACAGGAATTAAATACCACAGAAAGCATGTTACTGAATTATCTTTTGACAAGGGGACAGCTCAGATGTCAGCGAACATTAAAGTGTCAAACCCTACCATCAACCAAGTGGTTGGAAAATAATTCATCTTGCTCTCTGAACCAGCAATAAGAATTTTAAATTACTTCTGGGTAAATAGAAAAACCTATATATCCCAGCAAAAGCCACCACAATCCCTCTCCCTCCACACCATAGACTTCTTTCTCACATGAAAGCCCATGCACATACAGTGGCACAGATGCACAAAGATGGAAAAGGGATATGCTTTTACAAATTATGACAATGCCCACTCAACAACCTTCCACAAGCCAAGTAATGCCCATGAAACCCAAAGGCTCAGATAACCACCAGTTCAGGACTCTGATTGCCATAACAATTTAGCTCCTACCTGAGGAAGACCTATCATGGGGACCGACAACCTCCGGCTACACCTTCAGTAATCCAATACTCTCGAACACAGCCTAGAAAGTGACATCTTTAAAGACTGAGATGTTGATCCCAATTAGTATAGTTAAGTTGTCCAAGTAGTAGCACCGACTCATTAGATCGAACAGGAAAAAAAAAATAATGCCGCAAGCTCTCCTTGAACACTGACATAAGTATTTACGGACCAAGTTAAAGAGACACAAAACAGCCAACATTGCTAGAGGTCTCAACTGGACTGTGATATGGTTCAATACATCAATCTACTCTCTAGAACCGTCAACCAAGCTTCAAGTCTTATATACCCAAACCGTTCAAAATACAATCTACGCAAAGCAAAGATTCCTACAGCACAAAGAGCATATATTCAAGAATTAAACTTTGACCCGTGAGAACGCCAAGCAGGGAACCCAACGAGCTGAATTCCAATTCCCGACATCGGACTACCCTTTAAGGACACTAATTACCCAAAACCCAAGTTCCATTCCACTTTAAAACCCTAAATTTGACGAAAACCAAGCACATGCCCCCGCACGAACTCGGACCAAGCAGGAATCGAGCGAGCTGAATTTCAATTTCCGACATCTGAATACCCTTTAAGGACACTAAATGCCCAAAACCCCAAAACTCCCATTCCCTTTCAAAACCCTAAATTTGACGAAAACCAAGCACGTGCCACCGACGAACTCAAACCCCAAGCAGGAATCGAGCGAGCTGAATTTCAAATTCGGACATCTGAATACCCTTTAAAGACACTAAATGCCCAAAACCCCAAAAATCCCATTCCCCTTCAAAACCCTTAATTTGACGAAAACCAAGCACATGCCACCGACGAACTCAAACCCCAATCGGGAATCTAGCGAGCTGAATTCCAAATTCGGACACCCGAATACCCTTTAAGGACACTAAAAGCCCAAAACCCCAAAAATCCCATTCCCTTCGAAACCCCAGATTCGACGGAGAAAAAACCAAGCGCACGCCGCCGACGGAACCCGGACGAATCCACACGCGGGGGGGCCAACCCCCAGGGGGGGACCCTACCTCTGGATGTCCTTCTTCTGGGAGAGGAGGGAGCGGAGGATGCACTCCTTGCAGAAGACGTGGCCCTTGAGGCAGCAGAGGGGGTCGACGAAGGGCTTGAGGCAGAGGGAGCAGGCGTCGAAGGGCCTGATGGAGTCCCGCCCCAGGCGCTCCCGCTGGGTGCCGTACCCGAGCTTCCGCTTCTCGTCGTACGTGAAGAAGGCGAGGTCGTTGTTGTTCTTCGAGTGCCGCTGAGGCATCGCGCCCGCCTTCTCCGAAAGTGTTCGTGTGAGAGAGAGAGAGAGAGAGAGAGAGAGAGAGAGGGGGACGACGGATTGAGGAGGAAGAAGAAGGTGACGAGGAGAGTGAAATTTGGGGATGAAATCGGTGCCCTAGGCATCGGATCGCGAACCGTCTTATAAAAGTCGCTTTTCCCTTTCTGTCCCCCCCGCTTTCGCGAAGATTTTCATTGATACCTCGAAAAACTTCGCGGTATGCCAAATTCATCTCAAATTAATTTTTGAATCGCTAAGGACGCGAATTTTTTTCTTTTTAGTGTTTTCGATAACAGGTTTAGAATAGAAGTCCGTTTGGTAACGCAATTTCAACTTTTTTTTATTTTCGAAATAAATTTTTAGCTCATAAATAAATTTGGAACATAAATGAATAGTAGATTTTTTTTTTAATTTTTCATTTTTAGAACAGAAACGGAAATAATAGCTTTCTTTATTGCTTGCCCTTGCCGCCTTCCACCACGCCGGTCGTACGCCGCCCGCCGACCATCCGAGGAACAAAAATTTAAGAATAACATACCAAACGAATTTCTATTCTAGGAACAAGTAAATTTTGTCATTATCGAACGCTATTTTTTGCTCAGAAACTCATTAAGGAAATAGAAATAGATTTTTTTTATTTCTAGCAAAAAATAAGACCGAATAAGAGAACAGTTATCATTCGCGCTTTAAAAATTTCAGACCGGTACATTTATGTCAAATTTACCCCAAACTGATATAGATTTTCATGTGTCATTCCACTTAGTAATTTCAAGGTAAGATTTGATGGAAGTTAATGGAAGGTAAATATGGGTTTTAGGTGACTCAAAATTAGTTTAGGATATATTTATAGTAGGTGTACCAGTTTGATGTTTTTAATGATCCACAAATTAGTTTGGTGTAAATATATCGTATTTAAACCTGTTTAGATTTTTTGTGATATTGATCATTTCATTTAAGGGCAATCTCAAGCATTGTTTTGTTGTAGCATTAACGTGTAAATAGCTCAGTTCAAGAAAGTGTTTTGAGTAAAAGTACATTGGGTGAAAGTAATTGAGATTAGTATGCTGTAATTGAAAAAAGACATTAGAAAGCAATTTTGGTATAATTGTCGTTTGGGAAAAAAAAATCTCAAAAGCCTTTTGATATTCCAATGCAACAAATTTAAGCTTTTTACTTTTCAATTTGCTTAAAATTTGGAAAAAAAATAACGACTGCAATTTTTTTTTTCAATTTGAATGATGAAATGGAAATGTAAGAGAACCATATTAATAAAATCATAAATGTAGAAAAAAATCATATTTCCTTGTGGCTTAAAAAAAATCAAATTGGACAAATGTGACAATGTGTTCAAATGGATTTGAATTTTTGGATTGAGGTAAAATTTCACTTTGGATCTTTGCAGATTTTTATCAATCAACTATTTGAATTTTAAATTATTTGATAAGGTGCTCGAGCTCTTAAAAGTGGGAGAAGAAAGGCATGGGCAAAAAGCCAGACTAAAAATAGAAAAGCAATTGCTCCAACCCCGAATTCGGACGACTAGAGCTGACGTGTCCATTGGAGCCGACAAGAGTTTCGACGTAAGAAGCTTCACCGTCGCATTGATAAATTTCATTGCTCAAAATTCCAATTACGATCTTCATCATTAAGATTTTAAGTCTCGCAATTTATCTAACGGTTTACTTTGGCCAAAGATTTTCAACGTCAAACTCTTGCCAATACCGACAGGTATACCTACAGTTATTAACTCGATTCGATTGGAGAGATTAGGTAAGTCCACAATCTAGATTAGACAATTCAAAAGGTCAAGAATTTACTTGGAAGAAAAAAGTATTCATATTCAAGGATGGAAGGTGGAATTTTACCTTGGATCAATTTACCAATGGGTAATATTAGTCTAGAAGAATTGATTTGCTAAAGTATTCTTCTTCACGCGGAGTTCAGTTTACACAGCCTCATCCTAAGTCCCATATGACGTGTATCCACGCCTTTTAAAATTTCTATTATATTATGAAAATTGGAAAAAAAAATAATTAGAATGTGTTTCTACCTGGATAAATCCCTAGCAGAAAGCTGTTATATGAGTCACTTCCCTTAGCTTGCTTAAAGAAAAGCAATGAAAAATCTCGCGTGAATTAAGATAGGCTAAACCGATACATATCTCAGAATGCCGAATTTGAATGTCTAGACGGTCTCACCTTGCGTGAAATGGTTCTATGTAGAATTCCGTATGTGCCGGACCAATATTCTTATCAACCCAAAATTTAATTTATCAGAAATGTATAGATTCTACGACGCGTCGTCTTGAAAATTAGACGGATAGTTCGTAATTAGAGTAAGTCGAGATAAACGGGTTGTGTAGGAAAGGAGAATAAAGCGGTATCGGGACATATCGTCCCTAAATTATATCCAAAGGATGAAATGGTAGATCGGTAGTAACAAGGCAATCGAAAGCTAATAGCTCGCGAAAAAGTCAAGAACCAATGGCTTCCTCCAACATCTCCTTGGAACCCTTCATCAAGCCGGGGCTCAATCTGAACATGAGCACGCAGAACTCCTTCTCGTCCAAGGTCCCGTCCCCGTCGAGATCGCCTTCCCGCACCATCGACCTCGCGTCCTCGTCGGTCATGCCCTGCAACCCCAGCAGGCACGCCTTCCTCTTCAAGCTCTCCAGTGTGATCACCCGCTTCTCCTCGTCCATCAGTAGGCGGAACCCTTTGCTCAGCTCCTCCATGAACCCCCGCGCGCCCAGCCTCTCGACCATCACCGGGAAGAAGTCCTCGAACGCCGCCGCCCCGTCTCGCGCCGCCATCGCTCTGTCGTTAATTACGTTCGGAAAAAGCCGATGCGTTTGTGTGCACTCGGGTGTGATTTGGTTTGAGATGGGAAGATGGTTATTATAGAGGAACCTCACCCGAATTGCGCGTGTGCCGTGGAAAAGGTCTTGGAGGCCAATAAAACTGGGGCAGCATCAGTTGACAACCAAGGTACAGATCAGAGGCACAGATGCCATGTGAACGACGGCTGCCGCCATCGGATGCTCATAAAGATTTTCATGGGGGGTTTCTCCTCCTTGATGAGAGAGAGAAAGAGAGAGAGAGAGCCCCAAGTTTCGTCGAAGTTGCGAGGGAAGTTGCGTTTTCACAGGTATCCATAGCAGAAGCAGAAGTTTCTGTCATGGCAGAAGAAGAAGTTTCTGTCTTTCCCTTTTCTTTTATTGCAGTTTGGGTTGGACGGCAATGCACGATAACGCCATTTCAAGTAATATCTTACAGAGAGAGAGACGGAGAGATTTGGTCAATATCTTAACAATGCAACTTTGCTTATGCCGTAGCTTGTGTCTGTATTTGCTCAAACGTGTTGGTGGGAATACCGGTCGCTTCTGGTAACTTTGCCAGAAATGTACAGATATATTTCCCGATGTACCGTACACTCAACGGGGGTTTGAACACGACCCTATCTCTCTTGTTATTGTGTGTGATATTTTCGCAAATACAAGATAAGGATATAAGCAATCCGAAAGGATTTCGTACCCCGGCTTTCCCGACCCATACGGCGTTCGGGGAAATTACCGAGAAAATCTTAAACATATCGTGTGGTGTCCAATTCAGTACTAAACTTTTTGATTATGCTAATTTAGTTCCGACCTTTTGATGATTTGCCAATCTAGTTCTTCCGGCTGATTTTAGCCATAATTCATTGAAATGAATGCCGATCATTCTACGTAACATGTCCGGCGGATGGTTAGCATTGACATAAACAACTTTTTTTTAATTTTTATGAATTTTTTGTTATTCTATTTTTTCCTTTTATTTTCCTTTTTACTTTTGGCTAGCAAGGGCTACGAGCTCCTCGCTTGTGGCTGGCGAGGGCTGCGGCGCCCATGCCTAGACCGGGTGAGGGTTACTAGCTTTCGCCTATGGCCAAGAAGGAATTGCCTACCCAAAGTAAAAACCAAAAGAAAAGAAAAAGAAATAAAAGTATAGAAAAATTTAAAGAAATTGCAAAAATTGTCCAAATTAACGCCAGATGTGCATAGAACATCCGGCATTTACATTAGCAATTTCTGGCTAAACTTGGGCCAGAAGGACTAGATTGATAAATTGCGAAAAGGTTTACGATCGAATTTGGCTGCCGTATAATAAATTTATGATTTTTTTCATACTTTTTCCCCAGGACCTTTTATCTAGACGATCAATTGCGGTCTTTCTATTTTTCTAATCCGTGTCACAGACGTTGGATACCAAACTTTTCATATACAAACTAGTAATATATAGGGGTCCCCCTAGCCTTATGGACTTGGGAAATGACCATGTAATCAACGGTTGTCTAAAATAATGGGAATATCTTTATCACAAGGTCCACTCTATCTTTCTCCTTAACTCACTTTTGGCGCACCTTCTTGACCAGTTCCAAATTCCCATAGGTTGGTTCCCCGACCGTACTTGCCCCCGAGTGAATTTGCCGCTACGGTACGCCAACAAAATGAATATTGACATAAAAGTCCACAAGACAACTTCTGTTTCTTTTCGACAATCAGAAGTACTCACGGATTTTGTATGATTTTGTTATGTTTGCGTTCGGTTTCATCCATCCAGGGAAAATTATCCAATCAGCCCTTCGCCTACTGTGCGAAAATCCTTGACGTGGCGTTATGTTCTTTGCCGACCGTCCTGCGCGGCATAGCGCAACGTCGGCAATTTCCGGCGAAAATTGACCGGAGGTCTACATTAGAATTTCTCCCAAAGGTACATGATTGAATTTGGATCCATACTATAGGTTTAGGAACACTTGGACAATTTCCCTCGTCCGTCAAGTAATTGAAGCACGCTACCACCATGAATGTGCTAATCTTCATGGAGGGTGATATGTAGAGACTAATGAATGCGGTTTGTGCAGAACTACTTCCAATTTCCCTTCTTAATTACGTTTTGTGGCACACTAATTCACATTTTCCATCTCCATTGTTGTGAACTGGTTCTGATATATAACAGTCATTAAGAATCAAGTGAAGTTTAGTTTCCCAAATAATGAGTCATGAACCCTCCTCCTTCTGTGCTGCTGCTGAGCTTAAGGATGCTCCTGTGAACTCTTCATAGTACCAAGTAATGAGCGAATTACGTATGGATCGGTCTGGTTATCGCGTTATGAGCATGAAAAAAACGAAGAATGTATAACAATATTCGTCCCAAATCTGTGTTTTTTCCAACTTTATCGAAAGAATATTTCGGCTTTTGATTGACGCACAAAGGCTACTTATACCCAAAAGAGAATTGAAATGGTGGATCAAGCAGAGAATAAGGAGCTTTTCCCTGTTGATCAATGAGTGACTGTGATAGACACCCAAGATTGATGCCGAAATAACATGTACAATTTACAGTAATCGCATACTTTTACTGAGCTTCAACAATTGTATCGGTTAAATTGTTTACAGAACAGGGCTTCTGGTCCTGTTGAGTATTAACATCAGCCTGAGTACTTGTGAATGCCGGTGGCTTCGGACTAGGAAGGTCGAGGATTTCGCTATTGAGCATCGATACAATGGTCGACATGGATGGCCTATCTTTCATATGTTCTTGCACGCACAGCAATCCCACATGAATGCACCTTAAAATGGCAATTTCATCACTCGAGGCATATATCACCATGTCGACGAAAGCTGCCATGTTCTCCTCAGTCCACGATTTCCAAGCCTACAGACATTAGCAAAAGTCATAATGGAGCACGGAACAACTCAGAACTTTGAGTCACAATGCAAGTAGCAAGATAAGACTCACGAATCCTAGAAGACTCAAGGTCTGATCATCAGGATGGAAACTGGTGCAGCATCTTCCGCTTAAAATCTCTAACAACAGGACTCTGAAGCTATAGACATCGGATTTCTCTGAGAATCTACCGTGGATGACATATTCAGGTGACATATACCCACTGCATAATATTGCGATAAAATCGAACTTAAGTTTGTTGTAGAGCAATTTGAATAAGTAGGGGAAAGATGAGGGAATACTTATTATGTTCCAACTACTATTTTTGTTTTTGCTTGGTCTTGATTTCCTCCAAATATTCTTGCCAATCCAAAGTATGATATCTTCGGATGAAGCCCTTCATCCAATAAGATGTTGCTGGCCTTCAAATCCCTACGTATGATTCTCTTTCTGGAGTCTCTGTGAAGGTAAAGTATGCCCCGACCAATTTCGGTGATTATACTCTGTCGCTTCCTCCAGTCGAGCTTATGACACGTGAGGGGATCTACACGAACGGTATCCAAAGGCAAAGGAAGAAGCATCGTGAATGAATAGTAAATCAGTGCATGAACTCTATCACTTTGGTTTTATTTTGTTTGATGCACATGCTACAAAAATGGAGCGACCATACTCATACCAAACAGAATCGCATCCAAACTTTTGTTCGGCAGATACTCATATATCAATATCCTCTCATCTCCTTCGACACAGCATCCGTGTAGCCTGACAAGATTTCGGTGTTGGAGTTTCGAGATCACCAACCCTTCGCTCATGAATTCTTGCAGGCCTTGTCCGGAGGCTCTCGATAATCTCTTGACAGCAATCTCCTGTCCATTTGGCATTTTCCCCTGAAAACAACCATACATATAAGCTTCAGAAGCATTTAGCAACCCCTAGTCAACCTCTTGAGAAGCTGAACCCTTACCTTATACACTGGACCGAAACCCCCCGCCCAAGCAGACTGGACAAGTCGAAATTGTTTGCAGCAGTTACCAGGATACCGAAAGTGTAGAGCGGTAGGTCATGAAGTTTCATTTCTCTGTCTCGTCGAACGGCATATTAGCACCAGAATACACCCGATATGCCTTCTCTCCTGTGGAGAGTAATAGCTCCTTGCTTGCTGCTAGATACATAAGTTATAGTAAGTAACTAATACACTTCACCAGATTTTGGTGCATTCCAACACAGCTGAGCGAAGATTGATCAACATGCAATTACCTTTCCTCTTGGCCATCCATCTGTGTAGGAAGAAAGAGAAGATAGAAGCAGCAACCGATCCTGGGATCACTGTTGCAAGTATTATTACTTCCACTTTCCTGTTCTTATCTGCAATTTAAGAAGGCAAAAGTATACAAGACTGGAACAATTGAAACTCGACTCTAGAAGAACAATGAAGAACTGAATGAATGAACAAAGTGCAGCATACTCAGTTCTGAATCTGGCACACGAATGTAAAGATCGATTCCCCCTTCAGAGAACTTCTGCATGCCAATCAAGTTTCTGGTCCATATCATGCAGCCGATCCCGTTATTGTATGCATAAGCTACACAGGAACAATTAGCCAAGCAGCGATCTCCGCATTCATCATCAAATGTAGATGACCACTCCGCAATGTCCGGCACTTTCATGTTCTCCAACCTGAAATACAAATGCTTTACCAATTTCAAGACTATTGTTTGTCCTCTCACATTGTAGCGGTGTTCTCCTAACACATCCGTTTGTCCAATTCCCGGCATTCCATTCCTCCCTGTTCTTCGGCTCAAAGCCTCTCACACAGCTGCAAATTGGTGAACTCTTCGGATTGCAAGACCCAAAGGAACCACAAGTTCCATAAACATCACATTCACTGTTTAAGGCCGACCATGAAATTTCCCAATCTCGCTTCCCATCATCCCAATATATCTGTACCAGGTTTCCTTCAGAACTCAATGCGAAGTTGGACAAGAGCGACTGGTTCACAAAATTATAAGTTAGATAAATAGTTCCTTCCTTTTCATCCACAAGATCAAAACTATAAAGATACACCAAACTCATGTCAGGGACTCCGATAAAAACTAGACCGTTCCAAGGCCCACTTCTCCAATATGGACTACCCATTTTCCAGATGAAAATTTCGGGGTTACTCTGAGGGTTTAAACCTGCAGAGAAATTTCCAGCAGATGGATTGGAAGAGCTTTTCCAAGATCTAAGCACTTCCTTTCCTTCGCCATTGGTGATTTTCATGCTCGGCAAGAATGAGTCCGTGGGATGCCCAAAGCTCTCCCAAACAGTCACCGGACTGTTATTTCTTGAATCTATTTCTTGCAACACAAGGTTCCCAGAATCAAAGAGCTGCGCGCGAGTAGTGCTTTTGGCCGTTGTGATGCCTGACACGTTTGATGACCAGAGAACCTCATTCTGTCCGTTGGAGACCACGATGTTGCCATCCTCAGATATCCTCACAGTCCCTGAGGAATCCTTGAGAGGCCTGTCTCGGTTGGCCACCCATCTTACCAAAACAACAGAGACTTGGTTGTACCATATGGCCACATATCGATTGGCAGAATCCGGAGGGCTGAAGAATCCCAGCTTAAAGACGCTGCCTTCTGAAGTTACGGCATCCGGGTCTCTGATGAACTTTGTCGGGGTGATGGTGTATGCACAAGTGAGAAACTTCAGATGACACGAGACGAGGAAGAGAACAAGAAGCGAGAAGCTTGTAATGGCAAGCAAAACCATTGATGTATCAGTTCCAGATCTCTTCTTGCTTGTGATGAGCAAGAAGATGATTTTGGGAAGTCAAAGATTTGAGCTCACTTCAATTTATTGTCGAAGCACATTTTGTACGAGGTCTGTCGCTTCTTTTCGGGAGGCTTCGGAGCTGAGAACCGCACATTTTGATGACCTTCTTATGTAGGCCAAGAATAGAAATGCTTTTTTCATGCCCATTTCTGCTGTTATTCAGCTTCAAGGACACAGACAAGGGGGTGCCGGTGGTTTAAACGTACCAAATCCGTAAGAAAGTTGTTAAGACCACAACTTCTAAAATCCGTAAGAAAGTTCTTGAGACCACAACTTCTAAATTACGTAGATTTTTTTTACCAAAAGAAAAAATTACATAAATTCTCTTTTGCTATTTGGCATTGGGTAAATGACACAAATAATCCCTCAACCTTGGCTCAATGTGCAATGCAATGTGGTCCCCGAACTTTAAATTTATTTAATGTGGTCCCAGAAATGTAGCTTAATGTGCAACGTCGTCCATGAATTTTTAATTTGTTCAATGTAATCCCTGGACCTTTGGTTCATGTTCAATTTAGTCCCTGAACTGTATGAAAATATTAAGTGTTGTCCTCGAGCTTGAATTAATGAAAGGACAACAGTGAACATTTTTACATAGTCTAAGGACTCACTTGAACATATATCAAAGATTCATGGACCACATTGAACAAATTAAAAGTTTGGGGATCACATTGCACATTGGGCTCAAGTTTAGGGACCACATTGAACAAATTTAAAGTTTAGGGATCGCATTGCACATTGTGTCAAAGTTGAGGGACCATTTGTGTCATTATCCCTTTGGCATTTGCATTTTTTACTTTAAAATATTAACGTTTTCCGGCAATAGAAAAGTTTTCTGATAGGTGTATATAAACTATAAGTGTGTGTTTATTTCACTGAAAATTTTATGATAAAATTTTTTTTTCTATGAAAGTCATTTTCAAGGAAATTAGTTAGTTTTTATTTGTTTGATGGTTTAGGGAAAGTGATTTCCTTATTGCCAAAAGGAGCAGTAGTTTCCCTCTGATCTAAGCTTGTTGTTTGGTGTTTAGTCCATGGAAAACGTTTTCCGTTAATCGATTAGTTTTCCATCATCTAAACACTAGAAAGTTGGAAAACAATATCTTATAAATAGTTTTCCTTTGGACAAACGGACCCTAAACGTTGATATCATCCGTACATAGTTTATCGCAAAAAATGAATGATTTGAAAAACATTTTCCTTAAAATGATCGTTTGAAATTATTAGGTAATGAGAAATATTTTCATTATCAACAACAATTTATGTTTTAACATTCTTATGGACGATGAAAATTTTCTTTGTTTAGTATAAACATGTCACATAGATACAAGTTTGAGGTTTTTAATTTCGCAAGAAAAAGTTTAGGGTAATTATATGATAGTGGGCATAGTTCGGAGTTTTGATGTCACAAAAAATGGTTAGTGTAAATGTATCACAGTTGACATAGTTTGGGATTTTTTGTGACTTTTTCCTTATTTTTAGTTTTTCCTTTAACCCATTTGCAGAAGGGAAAAAGCCACAAAAAATTCCAAAGTATGCCTATCGTGACACATTTACCATGAACTCTTTTTTGTGACATTAAAAAGTCCAAACTATGCCCACTAAAACACATCCATCATAAACTTTTTTTGTGACATAAAAAATCCTAAATTTGTATCTATGTGGCGAATTTACCCTCCGTCAAGTTTCCTTTTCGGTCAAAAGAACTTCGTTTTTATTTCATTTAAGTCGCATGGTTACCATGTAAACACTTCAGTAGGCATAATTTAAGGTTTTTGGTGATTTTTGCCTTTTTAAGAAATGATGGATATTGGATAAAGTAAAGATTCAATTGATGCACTCAATCTGTCAAATGAATGAGACAATCCTTACGAAGGTTATGGTGTAATCAGATTAATTTCTCATTCTGTGACACTGGAGGGAAGTACGTCACACTGATTTGCCTTTTTCTTTCTACTTTTTGTGAATGATTCTCATAACAGTCATAGGAAACATGTGAAGAGCAGTTTCTCCTTCTATGATGCAGCTGGAGAGCTTCAGGAGCCTTGTTATCTAGTTCTTCCGGCCAATTTTGGTCAGAATTCATTGATGTGAATGCTGATCATTCTACGTGACATGGCCGGCGGATGGTTAGCATTGACATAAACAAATTTTTTTAAAATTTTTATGAATTTTTTGTTATTCTATTTTTTTTATTTTCCTTTTTTCTTTTGGCTAGCAAGGGTTACGAGCTCCCCCGCTTGTGGCTGGCGAGGGCTGCGACGCGCATGCCTAGACCAGGTGAGGGTCACTAGCTTTCGCCTATGGCCAAGAAGGAATTGCCTACCCAAAGTAAAAACCAAAAGAAAAGAAAAATAAATAAAAGTATAGAAAAATTTAAAGAAATTGCAAAAATTATCCAAATTAACACCAGATGTGCATAGAATGTCCGGCATCTACATTAGCAATTTCTGGCTAAAATTGGGCCAGAAGGACTAGATTGGCAAATTGCCGAAAGATTTACGATTGAATTTGGCTGCCGTACAATAAATTTATGATTTTTTTCATAATTTTCCCCAGGACCTTTTATCCTGACGATCGATTGTGGTCTTTCTATTATTCTAATCCGTGTCACAGACGTCGGATACCAAACTTTTCATATACAACCTAGTAATATATAGGGGTCCCGCTGGCCTAATTGACCTGGGGAATGACCATGTAATCAACGGTTGTCTAAAATAATGGGAATATCTTTATCACAAGGTCCGCTCTATCTTTCTCCTTAACTCACTTTTGGCGCACCTTCTTGACCAGTTCCAAATTCCGATCGGTTGGTTCCCCGACCGTACTTGACCCCGTGTGAATTTGCCGCTACGGAACGCCAACAAAATGAATATTGACATAAAAGTCCACAAGACAACTTCTGTTTCTTTTCGACAATCAGAAGTACTCTCGAATTTTGTATGATTTTGTTATGTTTGCGTTTGGTTTCATCCATCCAGGGAAAATTATCCAATCAGCCCTACGCCTACTGTGCGAAAATCCCTGACGTGGCGTTATGTTCTTTGCCGACCGTCCTGAGTGGCATAGCGAAATGTCGGCAATTTCCTGCGAAAATTGACCGGAGGACTACATTAGAATTTCTCCCAAAGGTATATGATTGAATTTGGATCCATACTATAGGTTTAGGAACGCTTGGACAATTTCCCTTGTCCGTCAAGTAATTGGAGCACGCTAACACCATGAATGTGCTAATCTTCATGGAGGGTGATCTGTAGAGACTAATGAATGGGGTTTGTGCAGAACTACTTCCAATTTCCCTTCTTAATTACATTTTGTGGCACACTAATTCACATTTTCCATCTCCATTGTTGTGAACTGGTTCTGATATATAACAGTCATTAAGAATCAAGTGAAGTGTAGTTTCCCAAATAATGAGTCATGAACCCTCCTCCTTCTGTGCTGCTGCTGAGCTTAAGGATGCTCTTGTGAACTCTTCATAGTACCAAGTAATGAGCGAATTACGTATGGATCGGTCTGGTTATCGCGTTACGAGTATGAAAAAAACGAAGAATGTATAACAATATTCGTCCCAAATCTGTGTTTTTTCCAACTTTATCGAAAGAATATTTCGGCTTTTGATTGATGCAGAAAGGCTACTTATACCCAAAAGAGAATTGAAATGGTGGATCAAGCAGAGAATAAGGAGCTTTTCCCTGTTGATCAATGAGTGACTGTGATAGACATCCAAGATTGATGCCGAAATAACATGTACAATTTACAGTAATCGCATACTTTTACTGAGCTTCAACAATTGTATCGGTTAAATTGTTTACAGAACAGGGCTTCTGGTCCTGTTGAGTATTAACATCAGCCTGAGTACTTGTGAATGCCGGTGGCTTCGGACTAGGAAGGTCGAGGATTTCGCTATTGAGCATCGATACAATGGTCGACACGGATGGCCTATCTTTCATATGTTCTTGCACGCACAGCAATCCCACATGAATGCACCTTAAAATGGCAATTTCATCACTCGAGGCATATATCACCGTGTCGACGAAAGCTGCCATGTTCTCCTCAGTCCACGATTTCCAAGCCTATAGACATTAGCAAAAGTCATAATGGAGCACGGAACAACTCAGAACTTTGAGTCACAATGCAAGTAGCAAGATAAGACTCACGAATCCTAGAAGACTCAAGGTCTGATCATCAGGATGGAAACTGGTGCAGCATCTTCCGCTTAAAATCTCCAATAACAGGACTCCGAAGCTATAGACATCGGATTTCTCTGAGAATCTACCGTGGATGACATATTCAGGTGACATATACCCACTGCATAATATTGCGATAAAATCGAACTTAAGTTTGTTGTAGAGCAATTTGAATAATTAGGGGAAAGATGAGGGAATACTTACTATGTTCCAACTACTATTCTTGTTTTCGCTTGGCCTTGATTTCCTCCAAATATTCTTGCTAATCCAAAGTCCGATATCTTCAGATGAAGCCCTTCATCCAATAAGATGTTGCTGGCCTTCAAATCCCTATGTATGATTCTCAATCTGGAGTCTCTGTGAAGGTAAAGTATGCCCCAAGCGATTTCGGTGATTATACTCTGTCGCTTCCTCCAGTCGAGCTTATGACACGTGAGGGGATCCACACGAAGTATCCAAAAGCAAAGGAAGAAGCATCGTGAATGAATAGTAAATCAGTGCATAAACTCTATCACTTTGGTTTTATTTTGTTTGATGCACATGCTACAGAAATGGAGCGAGCATGCTCATACCAAACAGAATCGCATCCAAACTTTTGTTCGGCAGACACTCGTATATCAATATCCTCTCATCTCCTTCGACACAGCATCCGTGTAGCCTGACAAGATTTCGGTGTTGGAGTTTCGAGATCACCAACCCTTCGCTCATGAATTCTTGCAGGCCTTGTCCGGAGGCTCTCGATAATCTCTTGACAGCAATCTCCTGTCCATTTGGCATTTTCCCCTGAAAACAACCATACATATAAGCTTCAGAAGCATTTAGCAACCCCTAGTCAACCTCTTGAGAAGCTGAACCCTTACCTTGTACACTGGACCGAAACCCCCCGCCCAAGCAGATTGGACTAGTCGAAATTGTTTGTAGCAGTTACCAGGATACCGAAAGTGTGGAGCAGTAGGTCATGAAGTTTCATTTTCTCTGTCTCGTCGAACGGCATATTAACACCAGAATACACCCAATATGCCTTCTCTCCTGTGGAGAGTAACAGCTCCTTGCTTGCTGCTAGATACATAAGTTATAGTAAGTAATACACTTCACCAGATTTTGGTGCATTCCAACACAGCTGAGCGAAGATTGATCAACATGCGATTACCTTTCCTCTTGGCCATCCATCTGTGTAGGATGAAAGAGAAGACAGAAGCAGCAACCGCTCCTGGGATCACCGTCACAAAATGATACAAATTGTCTGCATTTTGCTTATGTGGTCTATTCAGATCCACTGCAGTGCAAACATCTTGATTGGAGAAGGTTCAACATCATTGATGGAATCTGTTGAGCCCTACTGTACCTTCACCAGGACTCTAGACCAACGAGAATTCATAGATCTAAAGGCAAGTAATATCCTGTTGGATGAAGAGCTCAATCCAAAAATTTTAGAATTTGGGATGGCAAGGATCTTTGTAGGCAACAAAGATCAAGCGTATACACGAAGAGTTGTGGGAACCGAGTTAGTACCTCTCTGCATTTTGGATTTGTAAGCTGTTACTGATGGAGAACTGTGATTCATTTCCATAAACTGACATCACATTAGTAAACTGACTCCCGTTTTATGCAGGCATGGAAGTTGTGGAAAGAAGACAATGCTCCAGGACTAGCAGACCCAAAAATATCTGTCAGATGCTTTGAAACAGAGGTTTTAAGGTGCATAAATGTGGTTCTTCTTTGCACACAACAACTTGCAAAAGATAGGCCCACCATTTCGACTGTCATTTCAATGCTCCACAGCGAAATTGCGGATCTTCCTAGTCGGTACCAGCCTGCGTACACCAAGAGGCAACTAATTTGAGACACAGATATCTCCTAACAAAGCCAGAGTAGAGGTTCTATCAACAATAGTGAAGGCTGATGATGATGTTTTTTTTTTTATCTGTCTTATTCTAATTTTCAACTCATTTTTAGATTTTTGCCCTGCCTCCTTGCAGAGCATGAGAGTCAAAACCCACATATGAAACTAAATGTTCCCACTCCTAACCCCTCTGGGGAGGTGGGGAATTCGATTCTCCACCTTCACTTTCCTAAGTAAAAAGGGTGGCCATTGGGACAAACCCTAGTAATTAATGACGATGTTCTTGAAATGTACATTTTTCGGGGTTTTATTGTCCTCTCCATAACGAACGTGCGTGAGATGAGGATACTCCACCGCCAGCAAGGGCATACAAGGTTCTCAAGCAGGTATTGCCTTGGAAGCCTTCCCACCACATTCCCTTCTCTGTCAAGGAATGCAAAGTGCAGGATGACCTCGTTACGTAAATACATGGAACCTTGGTTATAATTAGAAAATGAAAAGCTCCATTTTTTGCTAAACCAAAGAGCTGGCCCGCCATTTCCACCAAAGAGACCGTTGTACCTACGCAAGGGTCCAACTAGGTTGCCATTCGACTAGCGGTACCACGCCACATAAATTTGGGGGACCAAGTTCTTAAGGCTCTCATTAACCATAACATAGGTAATAACTCGAGGGTAGGCTCGGCGTTCACGGGTGCAGATAGCATCGACCACCTTAACTTCCATTTTTATAGGGGCGTCGAAACGGGTCGGGGGAAATGCCATCTTACGGACATGAAAAGGAAAATAACGAGGGATGAGTCGGGGAGACCCAATAAGTGAACTCACTAATGTCTAGTGAGGAGGAATCGATTGCCGTTGACATGAGTTGACCCTTACTACACTGGCGTTAATGACAAATCAATAGCAAAGTACATGCCAACAACAAGAGAACATCAACCATGGCTATTACACGTGAGCATTACCAATCAAGTTCCGATTTTTATCATATGTTAACCGTGAATAACAAGAGAAGCTTTTGTCGTAACCAAGTCATACTTGACTCTTACAAAACGTGAGAAATATACACGTCTCAAGTATATACAAGACATAAGATGTAACAATCAACGGTCATTCACAAGTCCGAAAACGGTCCAAGCAAATCACATCACATCAGATACGAAACATAGGCAAGATATGGAAAGAACCAACCACGACTAATCAAACGACCAAACACGGTCCAAGTAAATCATTTCACAACGCATCTCATCTTCCTTTCCCGACAATAGGGAATTCACTTACTCTACTCGACAAGGCGAGATTTTACGGGGACCAAATAGTGACGTGAGAATGAAGTGGTGATTGGCGTGAGCAAGAAGAAGAACCGGCTAGTGGGTAGGCATACGAGAGAGGGTGAGTGGCGTGAGAATGAGAGATGAGAGAGGAAAAGGAGATGGTGTGTGGTAACTAAAGGGACACCAAGCCTATTTATAGGCAAACCCATTTTGCTCGCTAAGTTAAGAGTCAAAACTTGCTTCCCAAGTTCTTGACGCTCTAGAATCCTCCAAGCTCTCATAATTCATTTGCCACATGGTCCAATCACTTTCATTCAAGTGTCACCTATAATTAAAGAAAATCTTATCAAATCTTAGGCCTAATAATTTGAGTGTCTAATTGACTACTAGGGTTACAATGCTTTAAGTTAGGGTACATGAGTCACCCTATACATTAAATTCTAAGAGGACATCTAAGCCGGTGCATGAATGTCTATAGGGACACATAAGCTATTCATGAAAAAAAGACAAATGTCATGATAAAATTGCGCCTAAAGTCTAATGCCATCATTATTTAGATCTTGGAAATCTTGGCTATTAATGAAGAAGAGCCAAAAGACATGATGAAATGGCCTTGAAAGTCTTAGCCATTAATTTGGCTTCTTGATAAAGATTTAATTCTAGCCACATAATCTAAGCTTGGGCTCTAAGTTTCAATCTAAAGTTCATGATGACCTATAGGAGCAATTAAGATCCTAAAACTTGGTCCTTAAGTTGCAATTAGCCCTAAAGTCTAAGCTTCATAATTAAGCTTCTTGTGCAAGCCTTTAATTTGAGGCCATTCATTTCCAACTTGGCCTCCAAGTTTTTACCTTAGGGTAATTATGCCCTATTCATTCAAGGCCTAAATAAAATCATAATGATCTCTCTCTCTCTCTCTCTCTCTCTCTCTCTCTCTCTCTCTCTCTCTCTCTCTCTCTCTCTCTTTGGCCATGAGCCATCTTGCTAGGTGTGAATGATGGTCTTTATCCTCAAGACTCAATTATAAAAAGCCTTCCAGAAGAACACATTTCAGCTTCTGCCATCACATGTAAAACCTCATTTCTCCCTTCATATGACCTCCAATCTAAGTGTAACCTATCTCATTTGAAAGCTTAGAATGTGCACATTAAATAATCAGAAGATCTCAAGTCAAAATTCCCAAGGTTTCATGTAAGAAATGGTGCATCTTTGAAATATGATAAAACTGGGCATTTTTGCACTGTTCAAGAAATCGGACTTGAAAACATAGTAGATGGACTCAGAAAATTATCAAATTTGAATATGTCATAAGCAAGGCCTTAATAAACATTTCCCATGAAGATCACGAAATTTGAATATTTCTGTAAATACAAATTTTAGTAGCTCAAAGATAGACTAAAAACAGTTCGCTATAATAAAACCCTTGCTTCTCAAAGCAAGCTCTTTCCAGAATACAAATCATCTCCAAAAATTCCCAAATTTATATATGTTATAGAGGAAGAATTTCTTAACAACTTTTGTGAAAGAAGTTTGTTCAAACTCAGCCTAGAAAAGTTTGTATAAAATTAAGAAAGTGTAAACATCATGGAAATACCCATTCCAGGCAGTTTTACACAGTCCGAAAATGAGGTGATCGTCCAACCCAAATCAAGTCCAAAAATTCTGAAATTAAAATATGTTAAACTTGAAGATATTTGGAATGACTTTGAAGAGGGAAATTTCTAGAAATTTGGTTCACAAAATTTTTCCACAAAAATAACAAAATGAGGTAATACCAGGGACTTGAAACTAGATTTTCCAGAACAAGAGTAAAAATTGGTTCCGATTGGGAAAACCACAAAATTTAATCCATAACCATTTCCCGGGGACTGAAATTGAGGATGTTACACTTGTCGCCATCGCCGTGTAACACTTAACCCTTGCCTAACACATATTAATAGTATAAGGCCTTAAAGGTGGCTCTTAGGAGACTCGCGTCGCCATGTAGCACATTGCCCTTGATCGGTTCATATCACAATTGATTTCACAAATCATTTCTTTCCGCAAAACCAGTTCAAAATTCGTATCATAAATTGGTTTCACAAATCAAAATCTATAATCTTTCGCAACTTAGTTCATCGGTCAAAATCCCCTTTTGTAAAGTATTTCTCAAATCTTTTAAAAAATTATCTCATAAATCAGATTCATAAAGTAATACACATAACCTTCAAGAAAGGTTTATCAAACCGTCTCACGATAACCAAAAGTAGTACACACTTGATCCAACTTTATGCAATAAAAATGCTCTTTTTAGTTTAGTGTGTGTGCGCGTGCATATATATATACACATTGCTTATACTTCAAGACATGGGTTTTAAAAACCAAATGAGATATTGGCACTACTCACCTAGAAATGCCCAAAACCAAACAAAGTAGTTTTTCGAGCCGACGATCTCATAGTCCTATCAATTAAACGATAATCGACGTCAAAATCAATTAAAACACTACTTTAACTAACGACCCTACTAAACTATGCTTAATTGCTAACAAAATGACTCCCACGTGTTAACAAATCGCTCGCCCAAGGCGATTGTTCAAAGCTATCTGTAAAATAGAGCTTGTGTGCGAAACTCTAAAATTTCACTCCGGCTAACCGTTACTTCAAAACGACTCTCGTCAAACCTCACGGCTCCACGATGCCCTAATTCATGATTGCCATGAAATTTCATAACTCAACAACTCCAAAATTGGACCTTGCAGTTCAAATTTCACATAATTTCGAATTTGCACCTTAATTTCGAAATAGATTAGACGAAACAAAGGGCTTAGCATTGCGAATTGAAATAAATTCAGCTTGACAAAATCCCCGTGACGTGTACACACAAAATCCTCTTTTCTTTTCTTTTTTTTCCTTTCCCTTTCTTTCTCTTCTTTGCTCCTTGTTTCTTTTCTTCTCTCCCTTTTCTTTCTCATTTGCGTTTTTGCTCTCTGCCCATTCTATGAGCCAAGCGTCCGCTTTTCCTTTTTGTTGACTAGTAAACTTTTTTGGTAATCTGACAAAAAATAAAACTTTTTCTTTTTTCTTTTTACCCTTCAACTTTTTGACTTAGCTAAAACCCACTTTTACGCACAGCTTGGTTTTTACTCTCCTTTTTGGCCGCCGCCAACCTGACCGCGATAAAGCTAGCGTTTAAACGGAGACCTTTGTAAGACCAAAAAAAAAAAAAAACGGAGACCTTTCAAAAGCATCTCATGTCATTGCCCCGTCGGCTTTTGTGAATCATCAAGAGATTGGCCCTCCGTCATTGTGGTTATTAGTGGAAACTACTTTCACCGATTTCTCGTCTAAGATCTTGGAGTGGGTGGAGGTTTGACATCTCGTCCTCGTCCTGTCGCGCCCCCGTCTGACGGATTCGGCTGATGGGTTCAACGTGGGATTGACGTTCATAACTTGAACCGTAGAAAGCTCTGAGATGGATGTAATACACATTCTTTGCTCCGGGGTTGCCGAATGTGGCTGGAGGCAGCGGAGTTGCAGGCGGCCGAAGGCGACGCGTGTTTGGCACTCGGGTGATTTGGAAAGTAGATATTTTTGGTGGTTTATATAAAAGAGGAGTAGACTCGCGATATCAAGTTTGGCTCATTAGGTGCAAAATGAGAAGTTTAGAAGGGAAGTGTTGGTTTAATGTGAAAAGGGTGATTACTTTAGGCAAAATTCTAATTTCAGACTCGTAATCGCAACGTAGCTTCTGAATTCAAGAAGTTCATCGAGATACCCTCACGTTTTAATGCAAATAGCTGCCTCAACTCAAACTACCCACACCATCCTCATTTCTCATCATATAAAATTCTGATGTAGAAACTTAAAAGCTCATGTTTAATGCATTAACATTTTCAAGTGGCAAACTACACCAACGTTCTTGAGAGTCACAAGTCAAAGTGACTCCTTTGAAGAATGTATGACGAGTGAAGAAGCATAATGTTAATGAGAACCACGAGATTGAAACCGACTGAGTGGAGATGACAGACCCAACTGACCTATACTGCACTGTGAAGTCCACTACCTAGAAGACTAATGCACAAACCATTTTGGCCTCTAGCAAGTAAAATCATGGCATTGACAGCAACAGCCGATGTGGGAAATTTTCCGGTTAGAGTGATGAGACACTTTTCAGATTTTCCACTATAAATCTCTTCATGGAGCTTCTGAAGCCCATCAGCCAGGACACCTAGAAATGATCTTCCACCACAAGTCCATAATTTTGAATTCCACCCCCTTGTCCTGACCTTCAGGTTGTGGATTTGAATGTCCTTGGTCCTCTCTCTATCCGAAGCCAGTAGCAAATCCAGTTTCTTGGTTGTTGTCGAGAAGAAAGATTCAAGTAGTCATGATCCTTCTGAGAAGAGCAAGATTGTATTCTCTCTTCCTAATGTGTCATTACGCGGTGAAACTTTGTGTTGGAGGGGATGTCATTACAGCATCTGGCTACATCCGAGACCCCGGAAGTATAACATCGAGTGGAGGTCTCTACAAATTGGGATTCTTTAGCCCTAATGGTTCTGCAAATCGATATGTTGGAATTTGGCATAACAAGATTCCTGCATATAATATCTTCTGGGTGGCGAACAGGGAGACACCAATTTTAGACTCTTCAGGTGTTGTGATAATATCTGATGACGGAAATCTTGTGATCACGAATGGAAAGAAGGAAGTAGTTTGGTCGTCGAATGTTTTGACGTCTGCTGCAAATAGAACAGCCCAATTATTAGATTCTGGAAATCTTGTCCTGCTCAAACAAGGTTCAAGCTCCGGGGCAAATGATTTGGACATACTCTGGCAAAGTTTTGACCACATGTCTGACTCATTCTTGTCAAAAATGAAGCTAAGCACTAACGAAAGGACAAACGAAAAGAAGTTTGCCTCATCTTGGAAATGCCCTTCTGACCCATCAGTTGGAAGCTTCATGATTACCCTGGAACCACTGAACATTCCTGAAGTTGTCATTTGGAATGGCAGCATCCGTTATTGGCGGAGTGGTCCATGGATGGGTAAAGGTTTCATTGGAATAGCCGAGATGCAGACCGTCCATCCTGATGTGTTTAACATATTAGCTGCTAAGGATGGAACTATGTATTATACTTACAATTTTGCTGAGCCGCATTTTTCATACTTTGTACTGAAGCCCAATGGAAATTTGGTGCTGCTATTCTGGCATGAAAAAGAGAACTACTGGGAAATTTTTTGGTCGTCTTGGGAGAGTGAATGTGATGTTTATGGCAAGTGCAGGCCGTTCGGAATCTGCGATGCCAACACATCACCTATTTGCAACTGCGTGAGAGGCTTTGAGCCTAAAAACATTGAAGAATGGAGCAGAGGGAATTGGTCCGGGGGATGCGTCCGGATGTCATCGCTGCAATGTGAAAGGATAAACAATGGTAGCACTAAAGCGGGAAAAAAGGATGGATTTATGAAGATAGAGAATGCAAAAGTGCCAAATTATGCAATTAGGGATTCCCCGTTGGAAGACCAATGCCAGAAGCTGTGCTTAAGTAATTGTTCCTGTTTAGCATATGCATATGAAGCTGGCATCGGTTGCATGTACTGGAGCGGAGACCTAATTGACATACAGAAGTTCTCCATGGCCGGAACTGACCTTTACATCCGACTCAACCACGCAGAAATTGGTGAGTTCATTCATCAATCTAAGTTCTGTACAATTTGGTGTCCTATCGCAACTGATTCCTAGATGTTTAAGCATTAGCCGGTATACTTCCTATTAACTCAACCATCCGAAAAATATTTAATAAGAAAAAAGAATTATATGGATTTAAAGTTTTTTTTGGCTTTTATCTGCCAAGTCTAATTTTAGCTATGGTTCTTTCTGTGCTATTAACTGTTCTCTGTTGGACAAGGGTTCATAAAATGCTTTTTGTTGGTAGCTGCTTGTACAGAGGCACCAAAGTCTGAGACACAGTTTACGCCTTTTTTTCTCGTCCGCAGGTGAAAAGAGAGATCTGACAGCAATTATAGCAACTGCTGTGATTGTGGGAATAGTCATTTTCGTTATTGCTATATGCTTTTGCTGGAGAAGGTGGAAGAAAATACAAGGTAATCAGTTTTGTGGTCATTCGGTCTTGGTATCCATGCAAATGCCCGCTGCATGGACTGAATTACTTAATATGTTAATGGAATCTGCAGAAAGAAAAAGCACAGAAATGCAGTTTTCGGGTAGAGAAGCATCATTAGTGGCTTCGGATAGAAACATGCTTGGAGAGAATTTGGGCAAAGTTAATGTCCAGGAGGTAGTGCTATATAAATTGGAAGAAATGGCGGCAGCAACAAGTAACTTTAGTGACACCAATAAGCTAGCACAGGGTGGATTTGGACCAGTATATAGGGTAATAATTTTTTGTGTGGAGAACAGTAACATTGTTTTATATTTCAGCCACTGAGTAAGTCCTTTTGTGCAGGGGAGACTGTTAAATGGGAAAGAAATAGCAGTCAAAAGACTATCGAAAGCCTCAGGACAAGGGTTCAAGGAGTTTATGAATGAATTGGAGGTCATTTCCAAGGTCCAACATCGAAATCTTGTTAGAGTCCTTGGATATTGTGTTGAAGGAGATGAGAATATGATAGTTTATGAGGTCATGCCGAACAAAAGTCTAGACTCTTTTATTTTTGGTAACATTTCAATTCTTTTAAGATTGTCTAATTCTAGTCCCACTTTTTCTTTGCCAAGCAAAGAAAATGATGTCTCATTCGTAATTTTAGCCGTGCATTGGACTGTACCTCCTGCACATGATTGTCATCTTCAGCATAATTTGAACTTGTCATTATGCATTTACTTATATTGTCTATTCAGATCCTCTCAAAGGGGAACATCTGGATTGGAAGAGACGGTTCAGCATTATTGATGGAATTTGTCGAGGCCTACTATATCTTCACCGGGATTCTAGACTCAGGATAATTCACAGAGATTTGAAAGCGAGTAATATCCTGTTGGATGAAGAGCTCAATCCTAAAATTTCTGACTTTGGAACAGCTAGGATATTTGGAAGCAACGAAGACCAACAAGATACGCGAAGAATTGTGGGAACCTAGTTAGTACCACTTTACATGTTGAAGTAATTAATGATTTTATTTTCTACTCAGTATGTGGAATCTGAAAATGTTTGATGAAACGCAGTGGTTACATGGCTCCTGAATATGCAATGGATGGGCGATTTTCGGAAAAATCAGATGTCTTTAGTTTCGGCGTGATACTGTTGGAGATCGTATCTGGAAGACACAGCACTGGTATTATTGAGGAAGATCAATCCTTGAGCCTTCTAGGATACGTAAGCACTTACTGACATAGAACTCGACTTATTTCACTAAACTAACATAACTATAGCAAATTGACTCGAGTTTTTGGCAGGCGTGGAATTTGTGGAAGGAAGACAATGCTCTAGCACTAGTGGACCCAAAATTCTCCGTCAGATACTTTGAAACTGAGATTGAAAGGTGTATAAAAGTGGGTCTTCTTTGCACACAAGAACTCGCAAAAGATAGGCCTACCGTTTCAACTGTCATTTCGATGCTCCACAGTGAAATTGTGGATCTTCCTGATCCAAATCAACCTGCGTTCACTGAGAGGCAAACAACTGGAGATACAGATTCCTTGGAACCTAGCCCAGATGGATGTTCTATCAACAATGTTACTCTCACCACTATTATAGGCCGATGAAGAGTGTCCTCGAAATGGACATATTTGAAAACTTAAGCTCAAAGCTGAAGGTTTATCACATTATTGTAATCTGTTCTTGTTTTTATCCAAAAGTACTATGTTCACTGTTCGTTGATTCTTATGTTGAGTGGTGCTGGCAAATGTATTAAACACAAAACAAGAAAATTGAACAGGCCAACTTCTGTAACTTGGTGACTGTTTGGTGCTTATTAAGCATGAAGTGCCAGTTGGAGCAGTGCTCTCGCAGAATGGGATATGGTGACCTAGATTCAGTTCACGTGAGCAACATTCATTTTTTGTCAATAGAAGTTACTGAAATCTAGCAGTAAGACCACCAAAATAGGGAGCATTTGCAAGGTGCAGCATGCATCACAGCGTGGTACACTGGGTAAAGATCTCAGTTGCAAAGGTTAAGAGGGTTGAATGAAAGCATATTCTTCTTCATGGAAATGAACACTCTTGTGGATTTCTTCTTTTAAAACATGTTAGGGCCACAGAAAATGAGGGGAAGTGAAGTGATAGGTGACAATGGCGGAGTGAAAATGAAAATGAGTATGTGATTTTCTTGATGTGCAATTGGAGAAGAAAGGACAATTGAGTTGACTATTTTGCCCTTGCTAGTGGATGGATAGAGCACCGGGCAGCACCGGTCCAACTTAGTACAATCAGAAGCCCAAGATCACATTTTAGGTCGGATTGAACATAACATAAAGGACAAAAAACATCAAAAACTTCAAACTATATCCACTGTGACACATTACCTTAAACTTTTTATTCTGTGATACCAAAAGTCCTAAACTTATACCCGTGTGGCACATTTACTGTTCATCAAGCAATGAACAACGTTATAAATCTACCTATATGGACGTTGGAAAGTAAACGATATTGACATGGTATCTATGTAGCTTAAGTAAAATAAAAATGACTTTATTTTGGTTGAAAAATCATCTAACAGAATATTGACAAATAGTAAATATTTCACATTGGTACAAATGAGGGGTTTTTTTTATGTTACAAGAAAAAGTTTTGGGTAAATGTGTTAAAGTGAGCATACTTTAGGGTTTTTAATGTCATAAAAAAATTTTATGGTAAATGTGTCACAATAGGCATAGTTTGAGAGTTTTGGTGGCTTTTTTACCTTATATAAAACATACTTAGGGTGTGCTTATTTCAAAGAAATTTTCATGATAAAAGAAAACATTTTCCGGGAAATTAATTTTTAATAAAAATGTTTTTCCCTTTTTAGGTTAGGAAATTTATTTTCCTAATTTTAAGCATATTAACCGTAAATTATTTTTATAAAGTTGATACTTTTTTCATGCAAAGTTATTAACCGTCTACAAAAATATTGCTTACCTATATATTGTAATAGATTTTTCTCATTAAAACTTACTAAATGATAAAAAAGAAATTATTAAATAGTAACTCCTGATATGTTGAAGAATGGTTATTATAGAAATTCACTAGTTATATAAAAGCA
Organism: Syzygium malaccense; assembly: GCA_031216405.1. Classification (NCBI taxonomy): domain Eukaryota; kingdom Viridiplantae; phylum Streptophyta; class Magnoliopsida; order Myrtales; family Myrtaceae; genus Syzygium; species Syzygium malaccense. Next base: position 5,305,937 of record CM062256.1, on the reverse strand, counting down.
TTACTAGTGACTATAGATAGATAGCTAGATGCCTAATTTCTCAATTTGAAAAGTTTTTATTTTTGTATATCTATATATTTGGGATTATGAATAGCTATATCAGATAATTCCGATTCTATCCAAATAGCAAAGTGGACAAGTCTGGACACTCGTGCCATATTTAACCTAAATTAATATTGGTGTCACAAAAAATCTAAACTTAATACCCTCTTACCATATTTATCCAAACTAATTCTCATGTCATAAAAAATCGCAAATCGGTATCCCTATCAACTACAATCTCCAATATCCCGTCAACTTACGTTCAATTTTCTTACACGAAAATTAGTTTAGGGTAAATTTGACACAACCGTATCAATTGTGGTTTTTTATTACACGAAAATTAGTTGAGGGTGAATGTGATACGGGAGTACTAGTTTAGGATATTCTAAGACACGGAAATCAATTTAGGGAAAATGTGACACGAATAAACCGCTTTGGAATTTTTATGGTATTAGTCCATCCCCATGGAGACCCAATCAGTGTAACGAACAAATTACAAAACAAAATTACCCGACGCCCATCCCGACCTTTACGCCAGGGACAACCTCCCAAAGTCTCATGTCTCCATTGCCCAAACTTTGGTTTCACGCGTAGTCTCTCTTCTTGCACGGCAAAATGATAGCGACAGTTTGAGTTCGGAAAGCGTCCGGAAAGCAGGGTCCCCTCCGACATGTCATTTCGTTCCGTACCTCCATGGTCGTCTTGCGCGAAAAGATCGACCAGCTATTCAATCTTCGTCCCTCAAATCCGCATGCTCTATTCGAGTCACTGAGATGTGACTCCTCCTCGTCCTCTCCCACTTGCCTTGACGGGTTCAGTGGCCCCAGTAAGTCGGCGCGGGATGGGCTTTGATCATTTTCATTCCCCGCAGCCCGTGAGGCGGCGAACAGGTGGAGAAAAATAGAGATCTTTCGTGTTTCTACGTGGTCTGAGACATCAGTTCATGTCTCCGTTCTGATCTGCAGGTGAAACGAGACATCTGAGAGCAATCATAGCAACTACAGTCATCATAGGAATACTCATTGTCATAGTGACAATATGGTTTGCCAGGAGGAGGGCGAAAAAGAGAGGTAACGAGTAATGCAGCTATTCCAGGCATGCCATTAAGTTCTGAGTTTGCATGGATTATATAACAAAGACCGTTGTCTGGAACAGCAGTAAAGGAAAGCAAGGAAAAGCGTTTATCCAATGGAGAAGCAACTTTAGTGGCTTCTAGGGAAAATATGCTTGGAGAGAACTTGAGCAGAGTTAAATTCCAGGAGTTTGTGCTGTATAAAATTGAAGAATTGGCTGCGGCAACAGGAAACTTTGGCGACGCCACTAAGCTTGGACGAGGTGGTTTTGGGCCAGTATATAAGGTATAATTATTGATGTAAAGTATCATATATGTGAGTGGGTGGGTGTGTGAGTGTGCGTGTCAATTTTAGTGGCTCATTTAGTCCCTCTGTACAGGGCACACTCCCAAACGGTCAGGAAATCGCAATCAAGAGGCTATCGAGAGCATCAGAGCAAGGGCAGCAAGAATTTATGAACGAAATGGTGGTCATTTGTAAGATCCAACATCGAAATCTCGTTAGACTGCTTGGATGCTGTGTTGAAGGAGATGATAAAATGTTAATCTAAGAATTCATGCCCAACAAGAGTCTAGACACATTTCTTTTTGGTAATATTTCTCTTTTTCAGTGCTGCCTCAAACTATCATTTATACCGCTATATCCGGAAAGCCTCATTTGTATAGTTAGCCATTTAAACAGGATTGGACTGTCCTGCTGCGGATGCTTCAACAATTCTGTTTGGCTTTGAACTTCTTTCTGTGCATTTCAATCTTTTCCCAGTTGCAAAAAATGAACTTTTTGCATTTTACTTCTATTGTCTATTCAGATCCAGTTAAACGAGTACATTTGGATTGGAGAACACGGTTCAACATAATTGATGGAATTTGTCGAGGTCTACTTTATCTTCATAGGGACTCCAGACTAATGATCATTCATAGAGATTTGAAGGCTAGCAATATCCTGCTGGATGAAGAGCTTAATCCAAAAATTTCAGACTTCGGAATGGCTCGGATATTTGGGGGAAACGAAAATCAAGCTAATACACGAAGAGTTGTGGGAACTTAGTTAGTAGCTCTTTATTTTTCAACGTTCCTAGTGATTTTATTCTCTACTCAGATTAAGGGATTTGAACCTGTTTGATGGATGATGCAGTGGTTACATGGCTCCTGAATACGCAATGCAAGGGCGATTTTCGGAAAAGTCAGATGTGTTTAGATTCGGCATATTATTACTGGAGATCATAAGTGGAAAACGGAACACTAGTTTTTATGACGAAGATCAATTCTTGAGCCTTCTAGGACAGGTAAGCTCTCGTTGATATGGAAGTTGTAACTGCATTGGGTTCTCATAAAGTGGAACTCCAATAGTAAGTTGGCTCGATTAATTTGCAGGCATGGCAGCTGTGGAATGAAGACAATATTCTAGCCCTAGTGGACCCAAACATTCCTGTTAGATGCTTCAAGGTTGAGCTTTTAAGGTGCATAAATGTGGGGCTTCTTTGTACACAAGAAAGGGCAAAAGATAGGCCTTCCATATCAACCGTTATTTCAATGATCAACAGTGAAATTGTGGATCTCCCTCGTCCAAAGCGACCTGCGTTCACCGTGAGGAAAATAACCCAAGACACAGATTCCTCCGGACAAAGCCAAAAGACATGTTCTGCCAACGATGTTACTCTTACTGTTCTTCAAGGCAGATGACATGATCTGAATTTTTGCACGATTCTCACTATATTCCCTGTTCTTGCTGTTTCCAGTTCGACTAGTTTTATTTTTAGGCAATCTTGCTTGGAAATGTATACAAACGCAAACCATGAACTATTTTTTCCACGTAACAGTTCTTTACTACACATATTTGTGTCATCAAAAATTGGGTTTCAAATATTCGGTACCTTCCGCTGGGAACAATGCTTCTACTTCTCATCTCAGGAGCAGTGGTTTAGATAAAGTTCTGGAAAATTTGCGAACAACCCCCCTCCACTGTTGGGTGAATTGCAATTAGCCCCCTCCTTCAAATGTTTGCCACTACTCCTTGACGTTTCTATTTGTTCCAAATTAGAATCCAAATCTTGGCAACGCTAGGAATACCCTCAAATCTGCAATAGCCTAAGTGTTCACTAATGTTCATCTCATATCATAAATTCAATGACATGGCTAGCTCAAAAAATTCCACTAATCCTGTTGATGTGAGAAAGATATAGCTGATTTTACTCGACGCTGCAGTCCTTGTTAATTGATTGTAGGATGTCAATCAGTGATATTGAAAACAAAATGGCAATTGAAGGAAAGCAATTGGGGCCACAATCACGAATGAAGGCAACAATTTGAAATTAGCCGTATTGCATTTGAGCTGCTTTCTGTGCATTTCACTCTAACCCAGTCATGAAAATGATAAAAAATTTCTGAATTTGCTTATGTTGTCATTTCAGACCAATTCAAGCGCGAGCATCTTGATTGGAGAAGATGGTTCAACATTATTGATGGAATATGTCGAGCCCCATGGTACCTTCATGGGGACCCTAAGACGAAGGATAATTCATAGAGATCTAAAGGCAAGTGATATCCTGTTGGATGAAGAGCTCAATCCAAATTTCAGACTTTGGAATGGCAAGGATCTTTAGAGCCAACGTAGATTCGTTTTCCGAAAAATAGATAGAACCTAAAATAGAATTGATTCGCTGATTGCTTGGGTCTTTTACGACAATAACCGGCGAATCCCGGTCGAGTGAACCGGCCAGTGACCCCAAAACGTGCGTGACGCCAGGGACAACCTCTCAAGTCTCAAGTCCTTCTCACACAGCTTGGTTCGCACATTGTCTCTCTTCTTGCACCGCCGAAATGACAGCAACGACTCAATCCGGAATACGTCCAAAGGGTCGAGAGTCCCCTCCGACACGTCCTTTCGTTCCTTTCCCACCGTCCCCTCCGTCGTCGCCTCGTGCGAATGGATGGAGAGAGAGTTCGGACGGTGGCAATGTGATCTCGGTGCAGACGACTTGACCCGCCACTCAGTCTTCGTCCCTCAGTCTTATCTCACACAACCCACAAGCTGTCACGAGTCGAGGGAGGAAATGTGATGCCCGGTCGTTGTCCTCCTCCTCCTCTCGGGCATGGCTTGACAGGTGCAGTGGTGACTGGAAGTTGGGGGATTGACTTTCGTAGCTCGAGTAGGCCGCAGCCACTGGGACGATGAATGGGTGGAGAAAGATTAGAGTTCCAGTACGTGCGGTTTTTGGGGGAAATGAGAGGTTTTTTGCGTTCCTTGAAGACAGAGTAATTTGGGCCAATGCAGTTCAGCCATCGGATGGCAAAGTTGGTACTTTCAGAAGGGTAACTGGGTGAAATGCGAGCAAGATATAATTTTTCTAACATTTTTTCTTAATCTAATATACACTAAATAATTTCTTTTACCTTTTCGATCGACATTAATTAATGATTGTTAATAGAAACAATCAGCCTATGACGTAGTTAACCGAGATTATCGACGACCAACTTTATTTTTTGGGTCTGAAAGACGACCGACTTAAGGAAGTTGACATTGATATGAAGTATTATACTTGGGTGCTCGAGGTCTTACTGCATTAAATTAGGATGCCGTGTGCATTGGCGAGCCATGAAAGTTTCAAATGTTTTGAATTTTGGAAAATAAAATAAGTCGAGGGTGAATTCTTAAGGGCCCAAATTCATTGAGTCACGAGTTAACAATGAAGGAATGCTTGGGGGCTTATTTGAAATGACATTTTTCTCCCTTGAATGTTCTTTTTTTTTCTATGAATAATTTGTGAAAAATCATATGATTTTTCATGAGTTCAAATGCTAATATCCATGTACTTTATGAAATTCGAGACACTCAATACTTCAAATGAAATTTAAGACGCTAAGCAGAATCTCATGACCAAGAGCAAGAAAAATTTTTATATGAAGAACAACTAGTTTAAGTGAAGATGATAGAGATCCAATATGCAACGCCTATGCTGAATAATCCAGACCACAATCTTAAACTCTGCGATAAGATGTGGGGCCATTAGCCAGGAAAATCAGATTCTTCAATACCGGTTTCTTCATGGAGCTCCTTAAGTCCTTAGCCAGGGACTATGCAAATGATGATTAGGCCATGTGGGTACCTCTTGTACTGGGAAACCGCCATCACCTTCAACCACTGGGCCTTCCTCGGCAGAATTCTGATTTTCATCTTCTGTCCTCAAATTCACTTGCGGCTCGTGGTGTTCTTGGAACTTTCTCTACCATAGCCAGTGGTGCAGCGGCAGCATGCCGTGTTATGGATTGTTGCTGAGGAGGAAAGATTCAAGTTCTCATCATGCTATTTCTGGGAAAAGCAAGATTGTTCTCTCTCTTTCTAATGTCTCGTTATGTTGTTAAATTTTGCATTGGAGGAGATGTCATCACAGCAACTGAGTTTATCCAGGACCCTGGAAATATAACATCAAGTGGAGGTGTATACAGAATGGGATTCTTTAGCCCAAATGGTTCTGCAAATCGCTATGTGGGGATTTGGTACAATGACGTTCCTATGTATAATGTCCTCTGGGTAGCGAACAGGGAGAATCCGATTTTAGACTCTTCTGGTGTTGTGACGATATCCGATGATGGTAATCTTGTGGTCATGAATGGAAAGAGGGAATTAGTTTGGTCATCAATTGTTCCCAACAACTCTGTAAACAATGCAAAAGCTCAGTTGTTAGATTCTGGGAACCTTGTCTTGCTCAAACAGAGCTCTAACTCTAGTGCAAATGATCCAGATACTCTCTGGGAAAGTTTCCAGCACATGACCGATTCATTCTTAGCAAAAATGAAGCTTATCACTAGCTCAACAACAAATCAGAAGCAGGCACTAACATCTTGGAGAAGCGCTTCTGATCCATCAATTGGAAGCTTCTCGGCGAGTCTTGGTACACAAAACATTCCTGAACTTTTCATTTTGAACGGCAGTTCTCTGTATTGGCGGAGTGGTCCATGGAATGGTAATATATTCATTGGAGTACCTAAGATGCAATCAGTCTATATTGATGGGTATAACCTGTTGGACGATCATGAAGGAACAGTCTATCTGACTTACAGTTTTGCTGAGGCGTCTCCTTTGTCATATTTGTTATTGAAATCAAATGGGAATTTGGTGCAACCATATTTTAATCAGAGTAGCAGCTCCTGGGGGATTGTTTGGTCATCTCGGGTGAGTGATTGTGATGTCTATGGCCAGTGCGGACCATTTGGAATCTGTGATGCCAAGAAATCACCAATTTGTAGCTGCTTGAGAGGCTTTGAGCCTAAAAACTTCGACGAATGGAGCAGAGGAAATTGGTCCAGTGGATGCATCCGGACATCATTGTTGCAGTGCAATGGAACTACAAATGGTAGCAGTACAGCCGGCAAAGAGGATGGATTTTTAAAGCTGGAACTGATGAAAGTACCAAATTCTGGACATTTTTTTTCTACTCTCGAAGATGTTTGCCGAGGAAATTGCTCAATTAATTGTTCGTGTGTAGCATATGCATTTGACTCTGGTGTCGGCTGCATGCACTGGAGAGGAGACTTAATTGACCTGCAGAAGTTCTCTGATGGAGGAACAACTCTTTATGTTCGGCTGGCCCACTCAGAACTTGGTAAATTAACTTTACTCTTAGATGATGGTTTTTATCAATTTGGTAAAACAGCTTATGTTTAGATGGATTAATACCTTCAGCTCAACTCATTCTTCAAAACTTGGCGGTTTTCATTAACAAACCAACACACGCACACGCGCACGCTCAAATATAGGCTCCGGCAGGGTCTAATATGGAGCCCTGATAAAGGAGCAGATTTGCATATCTTCTTGACTATGACCTAGTCTCCTTATTAGCTATAAAACAAGTGTTCCAAAATGATTCGTTTAGTAGTTGCTTACTAGCAGCATCAACATAATCTGAGGCATCAGTTTATGTCTCCGTTCTGATCTCCAGATGAAAAGAGACATCTGAGAGAAATCATAGCAACTACAGTCATCATAGGAACACTCATTGTCATCATCACAATATGGTTTGCCAGGAGGAAGGCGAAAAACCGAGGTAACGAGTAATGCAGGTGTTGAATCTTGGAATTGCCAATAAATATCTGAGTTTGCATGGATTAAACAACAAACGTTGTTTCCTGGATCAGCAGTAAAGGAAAGCAAGGCAAAACATTTGTCCGGTGGAGAAGCCCCTTTAGTGGTTTCTAATGAAAAAATGCTTGGAGAGAACTTGAGCAGAGTTGAATTCCAGGAGTTCGTGAAATTTAAAATTGAAGAATTGGCCGCAGCAACAGAAAACTTTGGTGAGGCCAATAAGCTAGGACGGGGTGGTTTCGGGCCAGTATATAAGGTATAATTATTCATGTAGAGTTAAGTATTATATATGTAGGTGTGTGTGTGTGCGCGTGTTTATTTTAGTAGCTCATTTGGTCCCTGTGTACAGGGGAGACTACCAAACGGTCAGGAAATAGCAATCAAAAGGCTATCAAGAGCCTCAGGACAAGGGCAGCAGGAATTTGTGAACGAAATGGTGGTCATTTGTAAGGTCCAACATCGAAATCTTGTCAGACTTCTCGGATGCTGTGTTGAAGGAGATGAGAAAATGTTAATCTATGAATTCATGCCAAACAAGAGTCTAGACACATTTCTTTTTGGTAATATTTCGCTTATTTCAATGTTTCCTCAAACTATCATTTATACCATACATCCGGAAAGCCTCATTTGTACAGTTAGCCATTTGAACATAATTGGACTGTTCTTGCTGCGGATGCGATAAGTTTTTTGCTTGGCTTTGAACTTCTGTGCGGTTCACTCTTTTACAGTTGCAAAAATGAATTTTTTGCATTAAACTTCTGTGTCTATTCAGATCCACTTAAACGAGTACATTTGGATTGGAGAACACGGTTCAACATAGTCGATGGAATTTGTCGAGGTCTTCTTTATCTTCATAGGGACTCTAGACTAAAAATTATTCATAGAGACTTGAAGGCAGGCAATATCCTGCTGGATGAAGATCTCAATCCAAAAATTTCAGACTTTGGAATGGCTCGGATATTTGGGGGAAACGAAAATCAAGCTAATACACGAAGAGTTGTGGGAACCTAGTTAGTACCTCTTTAATTTTGATGGTCCTAGTGATTTTATTCTCTACTCAGAATAAGGAATCTGAACCTGTTTGATGGAATGTAGTGGTTACATGGCTCCTGAATACGCAATGGAAGGGCGATTTTCGGAAAAATCAGACGTGTTTAGCTTCGGCATCTTATTACTGGAGATCATAAGTGGAAGACGGATCAGTAGTTTTCACGAGGAAGATCAATGCTCGAGCCTTCTGGAACTGGTAAGCTCTCATTCATATAGAAGTTGGGACTGCATTCTATTTTCGTGAACTGGAACTCCGATAGTAAATTGACTTGATTAATTTGCAGGCATGGAAGTTGTGGAACGAAGACAACGTTTTAGCACTAGTGGACCCAAACATACCTGTGACAAGCATTGAGGTTGAGCTTTTAAGGTGTATAAATGTGGGGCTTCTTTGTACACAAGAAAGGGCAAAAGATAGGCCTTCCATATCAACCGTTATTTCAATGATCAACAGTGAAATTGTGGATCTCCCTCGTCCAAAGCGACCTGCGTTCACCGTGAGGAAAATAACCCAAGACACAGATTCCTCCGGACAAAGCCAAAAGACATGTTCTGCCAACGATGTTACTCTTACTGTTCTTCAAGGCAGATGACATGATCTGAATTTTTGCACGATTCTCACTATATTCCCTGTTCTTGCTGTTTCCAGTTCGACTAGTTTTATTTTTAGGCAATCTTGCTTTGAAATGTATAGAAACGCAAAACGTGAACTATTTTTTCCACTTTACAGTTCTTTACTACACATATTTGTGTCATCAAAAGTTGGGGTTCAAATATTTGGTACCTTCTGTTGGGAATATTGCTTGTACTTCTCATCTCAGGAGGCAATGGTTTATATGAAGTTCTGGAAAAATTGCGGACAGCCCCCCTCCACTGTGGGACGAATTGCAATTAGGCCCCTCCTTCAAATGTTTGCAACTAACTCATTGACGTTTCTATATGTTCCAAATTAGAATCCAAATCTAAGCTGTGCTAGAAATACCCTCAAATTTGCATTAGCCTCAAGTGTTCACTAATATTCATCTCGCGTCATAAATTCGATGACATGGCTAGCTCAAACAATTCTACTGATTCAGTTGATGTGAGAAAAATATAGTTGATGTTACGCAACACTGCAGTCCTTGTCGATTGATTGTACCTTTTCAATCAGTAGGACTAATTGTGAGCAACTGGAAATTAAGTTTGTGGAAATGTACATGAATCTACCAAGAAAGTGGCAATTCACTGAAAGCAATTGCGGCCACAATCCCGAATGAAGGCAAGAATCTAAAATTTCCATGGCATGCTCTCTCTAACTGGTCACTTTGAAAGACTCAAATGCTTTTCTACTGTTGCCGTCGTCAATGGGGCAAAAATCCTGATGTAGAAACTCTAGCACTTAGCTGATGCTCTCACGTTTGGCACGCTAGATCATTATACATGACTCATAAGTCGAGGTGAAGTGGCTCTTCAAGGAAAGACAATCAGTGCGACTGGTTGCAAGCAACTGGAAACTTAGTCCTTTCAAATGTTCATGAATCCACAAAATACGAGGAAATTAATGGGGACCACAATGTTGAATGATGGCAACGATCTAAAAATTTCCATGGCATGCTCTCTCTGACCGTTAATCCTCCAAGACTCGAATGCATTTTCTACAGTTGTCCCCATCAATGGGGCAAAAATCCTGATGTAGAAAGTCAACCGCTTAATTCATGCTCTCACTTTGGCTTGCTAGATCAATACTCTTGAACCTTAAGTCACGGTGAAGTGACACTTTAAGAATCTCACTAAGAGAAAAAATAACAATGTCGATAAGAGCCAAAGAGGAAATTAGTGGTCTGATTGGGGAGATGTTATATCCAACATGCTACTCAACAGTAAAGATCATCGTGTGGAAAACTTTTGAAAGGCCAGTTTAAGCCACCAGCCAGAAAAAATCAGGACAATGATAGCGATAGTTGACGAGGAAAATCTTCCCATTAGAGCAATATAAATTTCTTCATGGAGATGCTTGCAATGGAAAATTTACCTTTATCTTCAACCTCGAGGATTTCTCTCTATAATTGTGATTTCCACCTGCCGTTCTAAACTTCAGGTTGTGTCTTCTGATGTTCTAAAGCTAGTAAAATCAGTTGTTGCTGAGAAGAAAAATTCAAGTAGCCATGATACTTTTAGGAAAAGTAAGAATATTCCCTCTTTTTATTCTGTCTTGTTATGCTGTGAAATTTTGTTTTGGAGGAGATGTCTTTACAGCTTCTGAGTACATCCAAGACACTGGAAGTATCATATCAAGTGGCGGTTTCTACAGACTGGGATTCTTGAGCCCCAATGGTTCTACCAACCGGTACGTTGGAATTTGGCATAACAAGATTCCTGCATTTAACGTCTTTTGGGTTGCGAACAGGGAGAAGCCTGTTTCAGATTCTTCTGGTGCCATGAACTTTCCTTCTATGACACTTTCTAGGGCCACAAAAAAGCGAGGGAAAAGTGAAGTGTCAGGTGACAATGGCAAAGTGAAAATGAAAACGAAAATGAGTTTGTGATTTTCTTGATGTGAAATTGGAGAAAATGGACAATGTGAGTTGAGTATTTTGCCCTGACTACTGGACGGAAAGTGCACTTGGCAGCACCCATCAAATCTAGCACGATCAGAAACCCAAGATGGAATTTTTATGTCGGATTGAGACAAAAAATAACGGAGTGTATGGTGTTAACATAGACAAGTTTAATTTGCATTAATCCAATTTATTCTACAGGTTGAAAAGTAATTTTCCACTGGTTTGTAATAGCTGAGTGTATGCGAAAATAACCTTCTCTTATGAAAAATCATTGAACTTAATATAAGACTTACTTAGTGTGATTACTAATATATTGAATTTTTTTTCCATTTGAAAAGTCACAAACCATAAGTTAAAATTGCTAATTTTGTTAGGTTGTAAGTAGTTTTCCCTCAAAAAATTATCAATCGCTCGAAAAAGTAATTCGTTAATCAAACTATACACAATTACATGAAAAGTTTCAACCTGCATAGTCGAAAAACTTAATAAAACCAATACACTTTTTGCCTAAAAGATATTAATCATATATAGAAGTAATTTCTTACCCATATATGATTATGGAAACATACTAATCATGTCAAAAAAAAGTTACTAAATTGTTACTTCTCATATGTTGAAGAATGTATTGCTACGGAAATTCGGTAGTTACATAAACAAATTACTAGTGACTATAGACAGATAGGTAGATGCTTAATTTCCTAATATGAAAATATTTAATCATGTATTTTTTAATCCTATCCAAACAGCAAAATGGACAGAACCTGGATAAGTAATTCCGTTTTATAATACGATACCCTCACTTGGCTTGGCTAATCTCATTTAAACTCGATCAATTTAAATGAAAAACGTAAAATACAGTAACCTTTTCATTAGATCCTGAATGAGAATTTATTAAATACTATGGTTCCATTGTTTCGCAAAAATTGAATAATTTAAAAAATATTTTTCTCAAAGAAATCATTTGTATCGTTTATAAAAATGAATAAACGAAAAATATTTTTATCGTCTACAAAAATATTTAAACATAAGTTGTTCTCAATAATAAAAACATTTTTCATTGATCAATCATTTTAAGTGATATATAAGAGATTAATTTTAATAAATTAATTTTCAAATTATTCGATTTCCGAAAAATAGACGGAACCTAAAATAGAATCGATTCGCTAATTGCTAGGGTCTATTAAAACAATAACCGGCGAATCCGGGTCGAGTGAACCGGCCGGTGACCCCGAACCGTGCGTGACCCCGGGGACAACCTCTCAAGTCTCAAGTCCTTAGCGCGCAGCTTGGTTCGCACATTGTCTCTCTTCTTGTACCGCCGAAATGACAGCGACGACTCAATCCGGAATGCGTCCAAGGAGTCGAGAGTCCCCTCCGACACGTCCTTTCGTTCCTTTCCCACCGTCGTCTCCGTCGTCGCCTCGTGCGAATGGATGGAGAGAGAGTTCGGATGGGCGCGATGTGATCTCGGTGCAGACGACTTGACCCGCCACTCAGTCTTCGTCCCTCAGTCTCATCTCACACGACCCACAAGCTGTCACGAGTCGAGGGAGGAAATGTGATGCCCGGTCGTCGTCGTCCTCCTCCTCCTCTCGGGCATGGCTTGACAGGTGCAGTGGTGACTAGATGTTGGGGGATTGACTGTCGCAGCCCGAGTAGGCCGCAGCCACTGGGACGACGAATGGGTGGAGAAAGATTAGGGTTTCAGTACGTGCGGTTTTTGGGGGAAATGAGAGGTTTTTTGCGTTCCTTGAAGACAGAGTAATTTGGGCCAATGCAGTTCACCGTGAGGAAAATAACCCAGGACACAGATTCCTCCGGACAAAGCCAAAAGACATGTTCTGCCAACGATGTTACTCTTACTGTTCTTCAAGGCAGATGACATGATCTGAATTTTTGCACGATTCTCACTACATTCCCTGTTCTTACTGTTTCCAGTTCGACTAGTTTTATTTTTAGGCAATCTTGCTTTGAAATGTATGGAAACGCAAAACGTGAACTATTTTTTCCACTTTACAGTTCTTTACTACACATATTTGTGTCCTCAAAAGTTGGGGTTCAAATATTTGGTACCTTCTGTTGGGAATATTGCTTGTACTTCTCATCTCAGGAGGAAGTGGTTTATATGAAGTTCTGGAAAAATTGCGGACAGTTCCCCTCCACTGTGGGGTGAATTGCAATTAGCCCCCTCCTTCAAATTTTTGCAACAACTCATTGACGTTTCTATACGTTCCAAATTAGAATCCAAATCTAAGCTGCGCTAGAAATACCCTCAAATTTGCATTAGCCTCAAGTGTTCACTAATATTCATCTCGCGTCATAAATTCGATGACATGGCTAGCTCAAACAATTCTACTAATTCAGTTAATGTGAGAAAGATATAGTTGATGTTACTCAACACTGTAATCCTTGTCGATTGACTGTACCTTTTCAATCAGTAGGACTAGTTGTGAGCAACTGGAAACTAAGTTCGTGGAAATGTACATGAATCTACCAAAAAAGTGGCAATTCACTGAAAGCAATTGCGGCCACAATCCCGAATGAAGGCAAGAATCTGAAATTTCCATGACTTGCTCTCTCTAACTGGTCACTTTGAAAGACTCAAATGCTTTTCTACTGTTGCCGTCGTCAATGGGGCAAAAATCCTGATGGAGAAACTCTAGCACTTAGCTGATGCTCTCACGTTGGCACGCTAGATCATTATACATGACTCATAAGTCGAGGTGAAGTGACTCTTCAAGGAAAGACAATCAATGCGACTGGTTGCAAGCAACTGGAAACTTAGTCCGTTCAAATGTTCATGAATCCACAAAATACGAGGAAATTAATGGGGACCACAATGTTGAATGATGGCAACGATCTAAAAATTTCCATGGCATGCTCTCTCTGACCGTTAATCCTCCAAGACTCGAAGGCATTTTCTACAGTTGTCCTCGTCAGTGGGGCAAAAATCCTGATGTAGAAACTCAACCGCTTAATTCATGCTCTCACGTTGGCTTGCTAGATCAATACTCTTGAACCATAAGTCACGGTGAAGTGACACTTTAAGAATCTCACTAAGAGAAAAAATAACAATGTCGATAAGAGCCAAAGAGGAAATTAGTGGTCTGATTGGGGAGATGTTATATCCAACATGCCACTCAACAGTAAAGACCACCGTGTGGAAAACTTTTGAAAGGCCAGTTTAAGCCACCAGCCAGAAAAAATCAGGACATTGATAGCAATAGTTGACGAGGAAAATCTTCCCATTAGAGCAATATAAATTTCTTCATGGAGATGCTTGCAATGGAAAATTTACCTTTATCTTCAACCTCGAGGATTTCTCTCTATAATTGTGATTTCCACCTTCTGTCCTAAACTTCAGGTTGTGTCTTCTGATGTTCTAAAGCTAGTAAAATCAGTTGTTGCTGAGAAGAAAAATTCAAGTAGTCATGATACTTTTAGGAAAAGTAAGAATATTCCCTCTTTTTATTCTGTTTTGTTATGCTGTGAAATTTTGTTTTGGAGGAGATGTCATTACAGCTTCTGAGTACATCCAAGACCCTGGAAGCATCATATCAAGTGGCGGTTTCTACAGACTGGGATTCTTTAGCCCCAGTGGTTCTACCAATCGGTATGTTGGAATTTGGCATAACAAGATTCCTGCATTTAACGTCTTTTGGGTTGCGAACAGGGAGAAGCCTGTTTCAGATTCTTCTGGTGTCATGACCATATCCGATGACGGTAATCTCGTGATAGTGAATGGAAAGAAGGAAGTACTTTGGTCATCAAACGTTTCCACCTCTGGAGCTAATGCAAAAGCCCAATTATTAGATACCGGAAATCTTATCTTGCTCAAACAAAGTTCTAATACGAGCACAATTGATACAGCAACGGTATGGGAAAGTTTCGAGATCATGACTGATACATTCATGGCGAAAATGAAGCTTCGCACCAACGTTAGAACAAATGAGAAGCAGGTACTCACATCTTGGAAAAGCCCTTCTGATCCATCGATTGGAAGTTTCTCAATTAGTCTTGAACCGCAAGATATTCCTGAAGTTTTCCTTTGGAATGGCACTACTCTATATTGGCGGAGTGGTCCATGGAATGGTAAGGTTTTCATTGGAATTCCGGAGATGGAATCAGTCTATCTTGATGGATTTAGCTTAGTGGATGATAAAGAAGGAACTTTCTATCTGACTTACAATTTTGCGGAGGTGTCTTATTTGTCATACTTTTTTGTGAGGTCAAATGGGGAGTTGTTGCAGCCATTCTGGGATGAAAAATATAAGCATTGGCGGATCGATTGGTCAACCCGGGCGTCCGAGTGTGATGTTTATGGCAAGTGCGGGCCGTTTGGATTCTGTGATGCGAAGAAATCACCAATTTGCAGCTGCTTGAGAGGCTTCATGCCTAAAAAAGTTGAAGAATGGAGCAGAGGGAATTGGTCCAGTGGATGCATCCGGAGGTCATTGCTGCAATGTGACAGGATAAAAAATGGTAGTACTAAAGCTGAAAAAATGGATGGATTTGTAAAGCTTGAGAATGTGAAAGTGCCGAATTATGCAATCTGGTCATCTCCTTTGGAAGACAAGTGCCGAGAGCAGTGCCTCAGTAATTGTTCGTGTGCAGCATATGCTTATGATGGGGGCGTTGGTTGCATGTATTGGAGGCGAGACCTAATTGACGTACGGAAGTTTTCCTATGGAGGAACAACTTTTTATGTTCGACTGGCCCATACAGAAGTTGGTAAGTCATTCGTAAATATAAATTCTGATCAATCTGGTAACGCGACTTACTGCAAGAAGGTTAGGGAATTTCAATCTATGTGATATGCCAGGTGGAGTTGTGATCTATGAAAGGTAGCTAAACAGTTATTTTTTTCTCAATATCTGCTTCAATCTCAGATGTCTTTGTATGTCCGTATTTTGATCTGCAGAAGGAAAAAGAGATCTGAGAGCAATTATAGCAGCTGCAGTTGTTGTGGCAACAGTTATTTTCAGTATTGGTACTTTCTTCGCCTGGAAGAAATCAAAAAAACAAGGAGGTAAAGACGGAGAACAATTTCCAGAGGCTTCTAGCGAGAACGTGCTTGGAGAGAACTTGAGCAAAGTCAATCTCCAGGAACTTGTGCTGTATAAATTAGAAGAGCTGGCCACAGCAACAAGCAACTTTGGTGACGCAAACAAGCTCGGAGAGGGTGGCTTTGGGGCAGTATATAGGGTAATACTTTGTCGAGTAGAGGACAGTTACTCCCTTTTTTCGTTCTTTCTTTTATTTTTTTTAATTTCAGCAGCTCATCTAAGTCCTTTTGTACAGGGGAGATTGCTAAATGGAAAGGAAATAGCAGTCAAAAGACTATCAAGGGCCTCAGGACAAGGATTGCAGGAATTTATCAATGAAATGGTGGTGATTTCCAAGGTCCAACATCGAAATCTGGTTCGACTTCTCGGATGCTGTGCCGAACAAGATGAGAAACTATTAGTCTATGAGTTCATGCCAAACAAGGGTCTAGATGCATTTCTTTTTGGTAATAGTCCATTTCTTGCAGCATTCCCTCTATCTATCATCGGATACCAGTTTATAGGGCGGTCTAAATTTTTATTTTAGCTTTTTAAACAGCATCTGGCTGTACCTATTGCACATACTTCACATTTTCGGTTTAAATGGGAACCTCTTTCTGTGCATTTCACTCTTCTCCAGTCACAAAACTAACACATTATTTTATGAATTTCACTTGTGTTGTCAATTTCAGATCCGCTCAAACGAGAGCAACTGGATTGGAGAAGACGGTTCAACATTATTGATGGAATTTGTCGAGGCCTACTGTACCTTCACCGTGACTCCAGACTACGCATAATTCATAGAGATCTTAAGACGAGTAATATACTATTGGATGAAGAGCTCAATCCAAGAATTTCAGACTTTGGAACGGCTAGGATATTTGGGGGACAAGAAGATCAAGCAGATACACTAAGAGTTGTGGGAACCTAGTAAGTATTTCTTCTATTATGAGTCTCATACTGATTTTATCTTTGTACCTATCATAAGGAATATGAAATTGTTTCCTGGAATGCAGTGGCTACATGGCTCCAGAGTATGCGATGGAAGGTCGGTTTTCAGAAAAATCTGATGTCTTTAGCTTTGGAGTATTATTGCTGGAGATTGTAAGTGGAAGACAGAACACTAGCTTCAACGAGGAAGATCAATCCTTGAGCCTGTTAGGATTGGTAAGCTGTTACAAATGGAGAGATCACCCTATTTCCATCAAATCAAATTCCAAAAATAATTGGACTTGAATTCTGTTTTTTGGCAGGCGTGGAAATATTGGGAGGAAGACAATGCACAAGCACTAGTGGACCCTAAAATTTCTGTTGGATGCTTTGAGGTTGAGATTATAAGGTGCATAAAAGTGGGGCTGCTCTGTACACAAGAACTTGCAGAAGATAGGCCTACCATCTCAACTGTTATCTCAATGATTAACAATGAAATTGTTGGTCTTCCTAGTCCAAGCAAACCTGCATTCACCGAGAGGCAAACAACCACCGACACAGGTTCCTCAAGACAAAGCCAGAAGAAATATTCTGTCAACCATGTCACTCTTACCGCTCTTGAAGGCAGATAAAATGAGGATGCCTGAACCAATACGCTCGAAAGTTCAGCTCAGGGATGCAAACTAATAAACTATAGCCAGCACGTGTCTTGGACAAGGAGTGAACAATGAATACTAGAATGGTCCTATTTACATGTACTGTTTTTAAAGCAGAGTATTTATTTTTCTTTTCTTTTTTCCCTTAATCAAATTCATCCTTGCTTGGAAATGCATGAACATAAAATATTGAAATAGCAATATCACTGTACGTAGGGTGGCAGTTAGCGTTTGCTTGTTTCTGTCATTCCTAAGTTGGGACGCGAATATGTGGCAATTTCCGTGTTGGTAGTGCTTCCACTTCACATTTGAGGAAAATAGTTGGTCCTATATTCAGGTACTTGTGTTAATAAAGTACTTGTTGACTGATCAGTTGATTAGAACCAACAATGGAACACATACTTGGTTTGTGGTTCAACACAATCTGGAACTATATCCAGATTCATACCATGAGTCCGAAGTACAAGTGCAAGGAGTGGAACTAAAACCAGAAGCATAATTATAAACAACTTAAAAGTAAGCGCAAGATAATGTCAATCAAATGGCATGAATCTAGTACTCTGGAGAAAAGTTTTCTTCCATGTTTGTGTGTGTGGTCTTGTTGAACTTTCCCTCTTTTGTTCCAGATTTCCAATTGTCTGAGATCGCATTAGTAACTAAAGCATCGGGTACTGTGAAATAGGTCATTTTTGGTTCTTAAGACAAGGAAGAATCTGCTTACTTCAACTCACTATGGAAAGCATTTTCGACGAGAATGTCTGTTGGCATTGCAAAAATGCCAATCAAAGTTTCGAAGAACTGACAGAGATTAACAATGTTTAGAAATTGTTTTGGAGGATTAGCCGATAGATACTTGGTATTTGTCCAGAGAATTACCCTTGTAATAAGCTGAAAACCAAGTTAATTCAGCCTATAGAAGCTTGCCGTGAAAGAGAAAAGGAGAGTTGAGACCAGGTCATTAAAACAGAAAATGAAAAATAGGCATGAATGTCCCACGGAGACGAGTCAAGAATAGACACTCTTTATCGTATGATACTTGTTTTTATTGATGAAGAGTCTTCTGATAACTTCTTTTTCTTTTACAAGATGAAAATTTTTCTGAAACTTTGTGCATTCATATGTTATGATGTTGTTACAGGAGTAGGGGATCTTCCGAGTAAAAAACCAGCGACCAGAGATCCAGATGACTCCAAAGATGCCCAATGAGCTACGGTTGAAACTACAACATTTGATGAGCAACGTCCTGAAAAGGAAATCCTGAACTACATTAAACAATCCAAGAATACTAAACCACGAAAAACAGCTTGCGGTCAACAAGGCCGCCCTGTTCTTCCCGAATTCCCAACACCAGAACATCTTTTAGGGGACAATAGCAAATGGATAGGAATACAGACGATTCACTTTGTCGACAGCCAATGGAAAGGTTAAGTTCTAGCCTAGAGGAATTGATACCGCCATTTGCCATGTGTGTATATAATCGAAGGTTTAACTTACTATTCTATAAACACATTAAAGATGCAAATATGGCAAGAATGTGGGAAATGAGTTCTTTTCGCTGTTGGCAGGTGGGAATCCTGTTTTTGTTGTTTGCTGTCAACCTAAAATATATGCGCTGTTCGCTGTTTCTGTTTTTTGATTTCCAGCAATATCTGGTGGGAATCCTGTAAACCTACTCACAATGACAGGCGAATCTCTACTCCGTTTGTTCATGCCATACATAATTTTTCCCTTGATTTTCACATCTTCGTCTATCTAGTACTTGTACCAGTTCCACAAGAAATAGGTGGGTCGCCAAGATAGCTGAGCTATCATTTGTGGGTGCAAGACTTCTTTCGTAATATTTGTGTCTCTTTGATTAGGTCAAAGAGTAGTGGTGGGACACACTTTAGGAAAAAAAACAAAAGGAAAAAAGAAAAATTGACCTCAATAATGAAGCAGCAGTGGACGCTTCAGTTGAAAGGAACCGAGAGCTACGGGGAGAGAGAAAAGAAAAAGACAGAAAGAAAGGAAAGAAGAAAGAAGAGGAATGGGAAAAGAGAAGAGGGTTTTGCGTTGCGAGGACCTCGCCAAGACAATTCAACTTCATATCGCGATGCTCGGATTACGAGATCGTTGGCTAATAAGCTTAGGATTTGATTACACTAATATAATAAGTTTTAAGACTTAATTGTATCAATTTGATAAGTTTTTGGACTTGATTACACTTTTTGAAAGACTTAAAACTCAATTGCATTTTCGTGACAAGTTTTAGGATTTCCAGTGCATTTATCTCTTAAACTTTTAAAAATAGTTGGACTGTTCGTGCCGTAGATGCTTCAAATTTTTGGTTTAGCTTTGAACTTCTTCATGTGCATTTCACCTCTTTTCCAATTGCAAAAAATATTCAGTTTTTGCATTATACTTCTATTGTCTACTCAGATCCACTTATAAGAGTGCATTTGGATTGGAGAGCACGGTTCAACTTAATTGATGGAATTTGCCGAGGTCTACTCCATCTTCATAGGGACTCTAGACTATGGATTATTCATAGAGATACGAAGGCAAGCAATATCCTGCTGCATGCATAGCTTAATCCAGAAATTACATGCTTTGGAACGGCTTGGATATTTGAGGGAAACGAAAATCAAGCTGATACATGAGGAGTTGTGGAAACCTAGTTTACCTCTTTAATCTCGAAGTTCCTAGTGATTTTATTCTTTATTCAGAATAAGGAATCTGAACCTATTTGATGGATAATGCATCGGTTACATGGCTCCTGAGTATGCAAAAATCGGCATCAAAACTAAGCAAAACACTACTTTAACTTTAACCACTAACAAAATGATTCCCATGCATCAACAAATCGCTCGCCCAAATGGATTATTCAAAGCTATCCGTAACGTGGAGCTTGCGCACGAGACTCTAAAATTTCGCTCCGACTAAACCGTTAATTCAAAACGACTCCCACCAAACCCCACGGCTCCACCACTCCTTAACCCATGATTTCCATAAAATTTCATAACTCAATAACTCCAAAATCGGACATCACAGTTTGTGCTCTAATTAGGAAATCGATTAGACTAAACAAAGGGCTTAGCAGTGTGAATCAAAATAAATTTAACTTGATAAAATTTTCGTGACACGTACGTTCAAAATCCTCTTTCCATTTTTTTCCTTTCCCTTTCTTTCTCGTCTTTGCCCATTCTTGTTCTTTTCTTCTTTCTCTTTTCTTTCTCTTTTTCGCGTGTTCTCTGCCCATTTTATGAGCCCAGGCTGCCCAGCGTCCACCTTTCCTTTTTGTTGACTAGTCAACTTTTTCTTTCCTTTTTTACGGTTCAACTTTTTGACTTAGTCAAAACCCACGTATTACGTCTTTTACGCACAACTTGGTTTTTACTCTCCTTTTTGCCCCCGCCAACCTGACAGTGTATTTTAGTCTCCGTTGTTTCGATAATTTGATTTTTATATTTCGTTTATTTCACGAAAAATATTATATTTTTTAAAAATATTTTTCAAAAGCTATTTTTCTAAAAAATGACATAATTTTCTATGTTCGACTAAAATTTAAAAAAATTTCAAAAAATATTTTCAGCCTGTCGACACGAAAAATATTATCCTTCATGCACTATTTTGAATAATTTTTTATTTTGTATTTTAATATATATTTTTTTTCTCTTTTTTATTTCCCTTTCTTTCTTCCTTTGCCGGTCACCGTGGAGGGACACTAGCTGGTCTCGAGCTCGGCCGAGCATCGCCGGATCTAGGGAGGCGAGGCTAGGCTCGGCCTCGCTCAAGCTCGCCGGCCTTGGGCGAGCGAGGCCTCACTCGAGCTCGCCAGCCGTGGGACGAGACAAGGGCCGAGCCTTGCTTCGTACACAGCACTCTTGCTTCGTACAAATATTTCCTAGACTAATCATTACACAACAGCTGGCTTTGACTGATTTTTTCCTAGACAATTCTAGAGTGGCAGCTTGGTGAAGAAAACTGGAGCCTCTCTTCAACTCGCCAACTTGACAGTTGGATTTTTCTTAAGAAAATTTTGGACATGATAATTTCTAGAAAATCTGCGAATGAGAGAAAGCATAAGGCTGGATTTTTCTGGAAGTATGTGGACAAATCCAGAGAGAGGTGGTGTTCTTTAGATGATAGAGATCATATGCAACTCTCGTATGCTGAATACTGGAGATTATTATAGCTAGAACAATCAGATCCTTCAATACCGCTTTCTTTATGGAGCTCATTATGTCCATTAGCCTTGGACTATGCAAATGATGATTAGGCCATGTGGGTATCTCTTGTAGTGGGAAACCGCCATCACCTTCACCCACAAGGCCTTCCTCTGCAAAATTCTGCTTTTAATCTTCTGTCCTCAAATTCACTTGCCGCTCGTGGTGTTCTTGGTACTTTCTCTACCAAAGCCAGTAGTGCTGCAGCAGCGTGCCGTGTTATATAGGTTGTTGTTGAGGAGGAATAATTCCAGTTGTCATCATGATATTTCTGGGAAAAGCAAGATTGTTCTCTCTCTTTCTAATGTCTCATTATGTTGTTAAATTTTGCATTGGAGGAGATGTCATCACAGCAACTGAGTATATCCAAGACCCTGGAAGTATAACATCAAGTGGAGGTCTCTACAGAATGGGATTCTTTAGCCCTAATGGTTCTGCAAATCGCTATGTGGGGATTTGGTACAGCAATGTTCCCACGAATAATGTTCTCTGGGTAGCAAACAGGAAGAATCCGATTTTAGACTCTTCTGGTGTCATGACGATATCCGGTAATGGTAATCTTGTGGTCGTGAATGGAAAGAGGGAATTAGTTTGGTCATCAAATGTTTCCAACTCCGTAACCGACGCAAAAGCTCGACTGTCAGATTCTGGGAACCTTGTCTTGCTCAAACAGAGCTCTAACTCTAGTGCAAATGGGGCAGAGATTCTCTGGGAAAGTTTCCAGCACATGACAGATTCATTCTTGGCGAAAATGAAGCTCAGCACTAACTCGATAACAAATGAGAAGAAGGCACTAACATCTTGGAAAAGCCCTTCTGATCCATCAATTGGAAGCTTCTTGGCAAGTCTTGATCCACGAGGCATTCCTGAACTTTTCATTTGGAATGGCAGTTCTCTTTATTGGCGTAGTGGTCCATGGAATGGTAATATTTTCATCGGAGCACCTGAGATGCAATCACTCTATATTGATGGGTTTAACTTAGTCGACAATCACGAAGGAACAGTGACTTACAGTTTTGCTGAGGCGTCTTCTTTGTCATACCTGCTATTAAAATCAAATGGGGATTTGGTGCAACCATATTTGGATCAGAATAGCAGTTCCTGGGGGATTGCTTGGTCATCTCGGGAGAGCGATTGTGATGTCTATGGCCAGTGCGGACCGTTTGGAATCTGCAATGCCAAGAAATCACCAATATGCAGCTGCTTGAGAGGCTTTGAACCTAAAAACTTTGAGGAATGGAGCAGAGGGAATTGGTCCAATGGATGCGTTCGGAAGTCATTGTTACAATGCAATGGAACTACAAATGGTAGCAGTAAAGCCAGCAAAAAGGATGGATTTTTTAAGCTGGAACTGATGAAAGTGCCAAATTATGGAATTTGGACCAACGATGATTGTCAAGGGAATTGCTTCAGTAATTGTTCATGTGTAGCATATGCATATGATTCTGGTGTTGGCTGCATGTACTGGAGTGGAGACCTAATTGACCTACAGAAGTTCTCCGTTGGAGGAACAACTCTTTACATTCGGCTGGCCCTCTCAGAACTTGGTAAATTAACTTGACTCTTAGATGATGGTTCTGATCAATTTGGTACTGCAGCTTAGCTATAGACGGATCAATACGGCTTGACTCATTCTTCTAGACTCGACGGTTTGCATTAACAAACCAACACACGTGCACACTCAAACATAGGCACGAGCAGGGTCTAATATGGAGTCCTGGAAAAGGAACAGATTTCACATATCTTCCTGACTATGACCAAGTATCATTATTAGCTATAAACAAGCGTTCCAAAATTGTTCATTTTCAAGTGGCTTACTAGCAGTGTCAACATAGTCTGAGACATCAGTTTATATCTCTGCTCGGATCTGCAGATAAAAAGAGACATCTGAGAGAAATCATAGCAACTACAGTCATCATAGGAACACTCATTGTCATCATCACAATATGGTTTGCCAGGAGAAGGGCGAAAAAACAAGGTAACGAGTAATGCAGCTTTCAGATCATGGTCCACAATCAGTTCTGAGTTTGCATGGATTAACTAACAAAAATTTATTTCTGGATCAGCGGTAAAGGAAAGCAAGGAAATTTATTTATCCAATGGAGAAGCACCTTTAGTGGTTTCTAGTGAAGAAATGCTTGGAGAGAACTTGAGCAGAGTTAAATTCCAGGAGTTTGTGCTATATAAAATTGAAGAATTGGCTGCCGCAACAGGAAACTTTGGTGATGCCAATAAGCTTGGACGGGGTGGTTTTGGGCCAGTATATAAGGTATAAGTATACATGTAGGTATTATAAATGTTATGTCTGTTCATTTTAGTAGCTCATTTAGTTCTTGTGTACAGGGGACACTACCAAACGGTCAGGAAATCGCAATCAAGAGGCTATCGAGAGCCTCAGGACAGGGGCAGCAAGAATTTGTGAACGAAATGGTGGTCATTTGTAAGGTCCAACATCGAAATCTTGTTAGACTTCTCGGATGCTGTGTTGAAGGAGACGAGAAAATGTTAATCTATGAATTCATGCCAAACAAGAGTCTAGACACATTTCTTTTTGGTAATATTTCGCTTATTATAATGTTGCCTTATACTATCATTCATACCACTATATCTGGAAACCCTCATTTGTATAGTTAAACTTTTAGGCTCCGTTTATTTTGCGAAAATGAATGATTCTAAAAATGATCTCTTATATCGCTTACGAAAATGAATGAATGGAAAATATTTTCATTGTTTATAAAAATTTTTAGATATAAATTGTCAGTGATGAAAATATTTTTTATTGACTAATTATTTTAAGCAATACAAGCGATCATTTTTAGGAAAATATTGTTCAAATCATTTATTTTCCGTGAAACAAACGGAACCTTAAACAGATTGTACTGTTCCTGCTGCAGATGCTTCCAATTGTCTGTTTGGCTTTGAACTTCTTTATGTGCATTTCAATCTTTCCCAGTTGTAAAAAATGAACTTTTTGCATTTTACTTCTATTGTCTATTCAGATCCAGTTAAACAAGTACATTTGGATTGGAGAACACGGTTCAACATAATTGATGGAATTTGTCGAGGTCTACTTTATCTTCATAGGGACTCCAGATTAAGGATTATTCATAGAGATATGAAGGCTAGCAATATACTGCTGGATGAAGAGCTCAATCCAAAAATTTCAGACTTTGGAATGGCTCGGATATTTGGGGCAAACGAAAATCAAGCTAATACACGGAGAGTTGTGGGAACCTAGTCAGTACTTTTTTTTTTTTCGATGTTGCTAGTGATTTTATTCTCTACTCAGAATAAGGAACCTTATCTTGTTTGATGGATAATGTAGTGGTTACATGGCTCCTGAATATGCAATGGAAGGAAGATTTTCGGAAAAATCAGATGTCTTTAGCTTTGGCATATTATTACTGGAGATCCTAAGTGGAAGACGGAACACTAGTTTTTATGAGGAAGATCAATTCTTGAGCCTTCTAGGACAGGTAAGCTCTCATTGATATGGAAGTTGGAACTGCATTGTGTTCTCATAAACTGGAACTCCAATAGTAAGTTGACTCGATTAATTTGCAGGCATGGCAGCTGTGGAATGAAGACGATACTCTAGCCCTAGTGGACCCAAACATTCCTGTTAGATGCTTCAAGGTTGAGCTTTTAAGGTGCATAAATGTGGGGCTTCTTTGTACACAAGAAAGGGCAGAAGATAGGCCTTCCATATCAACTGTTATCTCAATGATCAACGGTGAAATTGTGGATCTTCCCCACCCGAAGCAACCTGCATTCACCGCGAGAAAAATAACCCAAGACACAGATTCCTCCGGACAAAGCCAAAAGACATGTTCTGCCAACGATGCTACTCTTACTGTTCTTCAAGGAAGATGACATGATCTGAGTTTTTGCACGATTCTCACTATGTGTCCTGTTCTTACTGTTTCAAGTTCGACTAGTTTTATTTTTATACAATCTTGCTTGGAAATGTATAGAAACGCAATACATGAACTATTTTTTCTACTTTACAGTTCTTTACTACACATATTTGGGTCATCAAAAGTTGGGCTTCAAATATTTGGTACCTTCTGTTGGGAATACTGCTTGTACTTCTCATCTCAGGAGGCAGTGGTTTCGATAAAGTTCTGGAAAAATTGCGAACAGGCCCGCTCTATTATGGGGTGAATTGCAATGAGCCCCCACCTTCAAATGTTTGCTACTACCCCCTTGACGTTTCTATTTGTTCCAAATTAGAATCCAAATATTGGCAACGCTAGAAATACCCTCAAATTTGCAATAGCCTCAAGTGTTCACTAATTTCATCTCGCATCATAAATTCAATGACATGGCTAGCTCAAAATATTCCGCTAATCCTATTGAGGTGAGAAAGATATAGTTGATTTAACTCAACACTGCAGTCCTTGTCGAATGATTGTGCGATTTCAATTAGTATGACTAGTTGTGAGCAACTGTAAACTACCAAGAAAGTGGAAATGTACATGAATCTACCAAGAAAGTGGCAATTCACGGAAAGCAATTGGGGCCACGATGTTGAATGAAGGAAATGATCTAAAATTTCCATGGCATGCTCTCTCTGACTGGTAATCCTCCAAGGCTCAAATGCTTTTTCTACACTTGCCCTCTTCAATGGGGCAAAAATCCTGATGTAGAAACTCAAGCACTTAGTCAATGCTCTCACCTTGGCAATTACACCTTCACGTTTCTATTTGTCCCAAATTGGAATCCAAATCTTAGAAATGCTAGAAATATCCTCAAGTATTCACCCATTTGCATCTCGCATCATAAATTCAATGACATGACTAGCTCAAAAAATTCCACTAATCCAGTTGATGTAAGAAAGATATAGCTTGTTTTACTCGACGCTGCAGTTCTTGTTAATTGATTGTACGATGTCAATCAGTATAATTAGTTGTAAGCAACTGGAAACCAAGTGCATAGAAATGTTTGAGATACTGCAAACAAAAATTGAAGAAAAGCAATTGGGGCCACAATCTTGAATGAAGGTAACAATTTGAAATCAGCCTTACTACATTTGAGCTTCTTTCTGTAAATTTTACTCTAACCGAGTCACGAAAATGATACAAAATTTCTGCATTTGCTTATGTTGTCTATTCAGATCCATTCAAATGCGAGCATCTTGATTGGAGAAGATGGTTCGACATTATTGATGGAATATGTCGAGCCCTACTGTACCTTCACAGGGACTCTAAGACTAAGGATAATTCATAGAGATCTAAAGGCAAGTGATATCCGGTTGGATGAAGAGCTCAATCCAAAATTTCAGACTTTGGAAAGGCAAGGATCTTTAGAGGCAACGTAGATCAGCAAACACGCGAAGAGTCGTGGGGACCTAGTTAGTACATCTTTTACATTTTGAATTTCCTACCAGTTTTGTTTTCTACTCAGCATGTGGAATCTAAAATTCCATGATGGAATGCAGTGGTTAATATGGTGCCTGAGTATGCAATGGAAGGGCATTTTTCGGAAAAATCAGTTGTCCTTAGCTTTGGTATGTTAGGGAAAATTCCAATTTGGGGTCCAAAGTAGGGCCATTTTCTCAATTTGAGGTCTCAAGTGGACTTAGTGCCAAATTGGTACCCAAAGTCCTCAAAAAGTGTCAAACAAGGTCTGGGTCGCCGGCCGGCCAAAATACCCGCCGGCCGGCAATCCCGCGACCGTTCCGACGAACGGAAACAATGTTTTTATATATTTTTTTCTTTTTTCTATTTTTTTCTGTTCCTTTTCCTCTTTTTTTTTCTCCTTTCCCTCTGCCGGCCATTGCCGGGCCCGGCGGAGGTCGCCGGCCTCAGGAGGAGGCGGCCCTCACCGGCAAGGGCGACCCAGGGCCCGACGCCGGCGAGGGCGGCCTACGCCCAACGCCGGCGAGGGCAACCCTCGCCCGACCCTGGGTCGCCCTCGTCGGTGACCGGTCGGCGGTGGCGGCAGTGGCCGGCGACCGGCGACCGGTCGGCGGTGGCGGCAGTGGCTGGCGACCGGCGACGGCGGCCGGCGACCTTAGTGAAGAAGAAGAAGAAGCTCCGGAAAATGATTTCCACTTTTGAAAAAGCGAAAGTCATTTTTCATAGACTTAGGTTATTTTGTGAGAGGGGGAAGGAAAATATTTTCCCACGGAAAACATTTTCTATCCCCGAACACCGGAAAATCCGGAAAATATTTTCCGAAAGAATATTTTCTGCCAAACGAACGGAGCCTTAGAGTAAAAACAAAGTTGTGTGTAGTGAAGATAGCGTTCAAACTGGGACAACTTTGAAAAGCATCTCATGTCTTTGCGTTCCCACCTATTTTTTCTTCGTCGGCTTTTGTAAATCATCGATGAGCCGACCAATTCGGCTGATGGTTCGACGGGGGATTGACGTTCGTAACTTGAACCGTAGAAGGCTCTGAGATGGATGTAATATAAATTCTTTGCTCCCGGTTTGCTGAACGTGGCTGGAGGCGGCAGAGCGGTGCGCGGCCAAAGGCGATGTGTTTGGCATTAGGGGGAGTAGACTTGCGCTATTGAGTTTGGCCCATTAGGTGCAAAATGAGAATTTTAGAAGGAAGAGTTGGTTCAATGTGAAAAGGTGCGATTACTTTAGGCAAATTTCTAATTTCAGACTTGTGATCGCAAAAATAGCTTCTGAATTTAAGAAGTTCATCGAGACAAACTGTCCGACTCAACTCAAATACCCACACCATGTTCATATCTCAAACATATAATATTCTGGTGCAGAAACTCAAAGCTCACTGTTAATGCATATGCATTTTCAAGTGGCTCACTACACAACATTCTTGACAATCACAAGTCAGAGTGGAGATGACAGACCCAACTTGCAACTCTCCTGTACTGCACCGCGAAGTCCGCTACCTAGAAGACTTATGCACAAACCAGTTTGGCCTCTAGCAAGTAAAATCATGGCATTGACAGCAACAGCCGATGTGGGAAATTTTCTGGTTAGAGTGATGAGACCCTTTTCAGATTTTCCACTATTAATCTCTTCATGGAGCTTCTGAAACCCATCAGCCAGGACACCTAGAAATGATCTTCCACCACAAGGTTTTCCCTCCATAATTTTGGATTCCAACCCCTTGTCCTAACCTTCAGGTTATGGATTTGGATGTCGTTGGTCCTCTCCCTATCAGAAGCCAGTAGCAAAGCCAGTTTCTTGGTTGTTGTCAAGAAGAAAGATTTAAGTAGTCATGATACTTCTGAGAAGAGCAAGATTGTATTCTCTCTTCCTGATGTGTCATTATGCAGTGAAACTTTGCGTTAGAGGAGATGTCATTACAGCATCCGGCTACATCCGAGACCCTGGAAGTATAACATCAACTGGAGGTCTCTACAAAATGGGATTCTTTAGCCCTAGTAGTTCTACATATCGACATGTTGGAATTTGGCATAACAAGATTCCTGCATATAATGTCTTCGGGGTGGCGAACAGGGAGACACTGATTTTAGACTCTTCAGGTGTTGTGATAATATCTGATGACAGAAATCCTGTGATCATGAATGGAAAGAAGGAAGTAGTTTGGTCATCGAATATTTCGACGTCTGCTGCAAATAGAGCAGCCCAATTATTAGATTCCGGAAATCTTGTCCTGCTCAAACAAGGTTCAAGCTCCAGTGCGAATGATTCGGACATACTATGGCAAAGTTTCAACCGCATGTCCGACTCATTTTTATCAAAAATGAAGCTAAGAACCAACGTAAGGACAAATGAGAAGAAGTTCGCCTCATCATGGAAAAGCCCTTGTGATCCATCGGTTGGAAGCTTCATGGTTACCCTGGAACCACTGAACATTCCTGAAGTTGTCGTTTGGAATGGCAGCATCCGGTATTGGCGGAGTGGTCCATGGAATGGTAATGATTTCATTGGAATACCCGATATGCTGTTCGTCCATCCTGACGTGTTTAACATAGTAGATGCTAAGGATGGAACTATGTATTATACTTACAATTTCCCCGAGCCGTTTTTTTCATACTATGTAGTGCAGCCCAATGGAAATGTGGTGCTGCCACACTGGCATGAAAAAGAGAATTACTGGGAGATTTATTGGTCGTCTTGGGAGAGTGATTGTGATGCTTATGGCAAGTGCAGGCCGTTCGGAATCTGCAATGCCAACACATCACCGATTTGCGACTGCTTGAGAGGCTTTGAACCTAAAAACATTGAAGAGTGGAGCAGAGGGAATTGGTCCAGGGGATGCGTCCGGAGGTCATCGCTGCAATGTGAAAGGATAAACAATGGTAGCACTAAAGTGGGAGAAAAAGATGGATTTGTGAAGATAGAGAATGCAAAAGTACCAAATTATGCAATTAGGTATTCCCCATTGGAAGACCAATGTCAGAAGCTGTGCTTAAGTAATTGTTCCTGTTTAGCATATGCATATGAAGCTGGCATCGGTTGCAAGTACTGGAGCGTAGACCTAATTGACATACAGAAGTTCTCCATGGCCGGAACTGACCTTTACATCCGACTCACCCACACAGAAATTGGTAAGTTCATTCATCAATCTAAGTTCTGTACAATTTGGTATCCTATCGCAACTGATTCCTAGATGTTTAAGCATTATCCAGTATGCTTCCTATCGACTCAACATTTCGAAAAATATTTAAAAACAAAAAAAAGAAATCATGTGGATTTGAAGTGCCTTTTGGCTTTTATCTGCCAAGTCTAATTTTAGCTATGTTTCTTTCTGTGCTATTAACTGTCTTCTGTTGAACAAGGGTTCATAAAATGCTTTATATCCGGTAGTTGCTTATACAGAGGCACCAGAGTCCGAGACACAGTTTATGCCTTTTTTTCTGGGCCGCAGGTGAAAAGAGAGATCTGACAGCAATTATAGCAACTGCTGCGATTGTGGGAACTGTCATTTTCAATATTGCAATATGCTTTTGCTGGAGAAGGTGGAAGAAAAGACAAGGTAATCAGTTATGTGGTCATTCGGTCTTGCTATCCACGCAAATGCCCGTTGCATGGACTGAATTACTTAATATGTTTATGGAATCTGCAGCAAGAAAAAGCATGGAAATGCAGTTTTCGGGTAGAGAAGCATCATTAGTGGCTTCTGATAGAAACAAGCTTGGAGAGAATTTGGGCAAAGTTAATGTCCAGGAGGTAGTGCTATATAAATTGGAAGAAATGGTAGCAGCAACAAGCAACTTTAGTGACACCAATAAGCTAGCGCAGGGTGGTTTTGGACCAGTATATAGGGTTATAATTTATCGTGTGGACGGCAGTAACATTGTTTTATATTTTGGCCACTGACTAAGTCCTTTTGTGCAGGGGAGACTGTTAAATGGGAAAGAAATAGCAGTCAAAAGACTATCGAAAGCCTCAGGACAAGGGTTCCAGGAGTTTATCAATGAAATGGAGGTCATTTCTAAGGTCCAACATCGAAATCTTGTTAGAGTCCTTGGATATTGTGTTGAAGGAGACGAGAATATGATAGTCTATGAGTTCATGCCAAACAAAAGTCTAGACGCTTATATTTTTGGTAAGATTTCACTTCTTTTAAGATCGTCGAAATCTAGTCCCACTTATTTCTTTGCCAAGTAAAGAAAATGATGTCTCATTCATAATTTTAGCGGTGCATTGAACTGTACCTCCTGCAAATAATTGTCATCTTCAGCATAATTTGAAGTTCTCTGTGCATGTCACTCTAATCCAGTCTAAAAAATGATAGAAACGTCCTGCATTTACTTATATTGTCTATTCAGATCCTCTCAAAGGGGAACATCTGGATTGGAAGAGGCGGTTCAACATTATTGATGGAATTTGTCGAGGCCTACTGTATCTTCACCGCGATTCTAGACTTAGGATAATTCACAGAGATTTGAAAGCAAGTAATATCCTGTTGGATGAAGGGCTCAATCCCAAAATTTCAGACTTTGGAACGGCTAGGGTATTTGGAAGCAACAAAGACCAAGAAGATAAACAGAATTGTGGGAACCTAGTTAGTACCTCTTTACATTTTGAAGTAATTAACAATTTTATTTTCTACTCGGCATGAGGCATTTTAACATGTTTGATGAAACGCAGTGGTTACATGGCTCCTGAATATGCAATGGATGGGCGATTTTCGGAAAAATCAGATGTCTTCAGCTTCGGCGTGATACTGTTAGAGATCCTATCCGGAAGACAGAGCGCTAGCATTATTGAGGAAGATCGATCCTTGAGCCTTCTAGGATTCGTAAGCTCTTACTGTCATAGAACTCTGACTTTTTTCACTAAACTGCCATGACTATAGCAAACTGACTCGAGTTTTTGGCAGGCGTGGAAATTGTGGAAGGAAGACAATGTTTTAGCTCTAGTGGACCCGAAAATCTCTGTTAGATACTTTGAAACTGAGGTTATAAGGCGTATAAAAGTGGGTCTTCTTTGCACACAAGAACTTGCAAAGGATAGGCCTACCATTTCAACTGTTATTTCGATGCTCCACAGTGAAATCGTGGATCTTCCTGATCCAAACCAACCTGCGTTCACTGAGAGGCAAACAACCGGAGATACAGATTCCTTGGAAGCTAGCCCGGATGGATGTTCCATCAACCTTGTTACTCTAACCACTATTATAGGCCGATGAAGAGTGTCCTCCAAATGGACATTCTTGAAAACTTAAGCTCAAAGCTGAAGGTTCATCACATTATTGTAATCTGTTCTTGTTTTTATCCAAAAGTACTATGTTCAATGTTCATTGGTTTTGTTGTTTACTGTTGCTGGCATATGTATTAAACACAACAACAGGAAAATTGAACAGGCCAACTTCTGTAACTTGGTGAATGTTTGGTGCTTATTAAGCATGTTAAGCATGAAGTGCCAGTTGGAGCAGTGCTCTCGCAGAATGAGATATGGTGAGCTAGATTCAGTTCATGTGAGCAACATTCAGCAGTCTAGCAGTAAGACCACCAAAAGAGGGAGTAGTTGCAATGTGCAGTATGCATCACAACATGGTACACTGGGCAAAGATCTCAGTTGCAAAAGGTTGTGAGAGTTGAAAGCATTTTCTTCTTCTTTGAAAGGAACAATCTTGTGGATTTCTCCCTTACCAAAAAAAAATCTTGTGGATTTCTTCTTCTAAGACATGGTAGGGCCACAGAAAATGAGGGTAAGTGAAGTGATAGGTGACAATGGCAGAGTGAAAATGAAAATGAGTGTGATTTTCTTGATGTGAAATTGGAGAAAAAAGGACAATGTGAGTTGACTATTTTGCCCTTACTAGTGGATGGATAGAGCACCGGGCAGCACCTGTCCAACTTAGTACAATCAAAGCCCAAGATGAAATTCTGGGTGTATTTGTTTTGATGAAAGTGTTTTTTCGGAAAGTATTTTCTGGACTTTCATTTGTTTGATTCTCCGAAAATAATTTGATCAACAAAAAATACTTTCTGGTCAACAAAAATATCATGTTTTATTTTAGGAAAGTAAATTCCCTCGAGAAAACACTTTCCGGAATTACTCATCTTGAATTTGTTAGTATTTTTTATTTTATTTTATTTTTCTTTTCTTTCTAAGAAGGAAAACATTCGTGTATTTTCTTTTCTTAATAAAAATAATTTAAAATTGACAAAAAATTTGAAATAATTTAAAAAAATACAAAAAATTTTGATAATTTTCACCATCAGATTTTCCTCACCAGACAACTAAAAATACTTTCCAAGTATTTTTTAGATTTTAACCAAACACTAAAAAATGAACTCATTTTCCTAGAAAATGATTTCTCGGAAAATATTTCTAGAAATGGTACGTTTTTCGTGAAATAAACGCACCCTTTAAGTCGAATTGAACATAATATAAAGGGAAAAAACAATCAAAAACCTAAAACTATGCCAATTATGACATGTTTACTCTAATTTTTTTTACATAAATTATTCCAAATTTATACCTGTGTGACACATTTACCCTCTGTCAATATTCTATCAATGAACACCGCTAAAAATCTACTTATAATGACATTGAAAAGCAAACGGTTAAAAACAAGTTGTTTTGACTGAAAAATCATCTAATAGAATATTGATAGAAGGTAAATCTGTCACATAGGTACATGTTTGGGATTTTTTTACGTTACAAGAAAAAGTTTAGGATAAATGTGTCAATGTGGGCATACTTTGAGGTTTTTGATGTCATAAAAAAGTTCAGGCTAAATGTGTCAGAATGGGCATAATTTGGGGATTTTGGTGGCTTTTTACCTAATATAAAACGTACTTAGGATATGTTTGTTTGAGAGAAAATTCATGATGAAGGAAAACATTTTCTGGGGAATAATTTTTTAGTAAAAATGTTTTCCCTTTTTAGGTTAGGGAATTTATTTATTTTTTTTGGTAAGGAGGTTAGGGAATTTATTTTGCTACTTTTAAACAAAAAATTTTCTTTAACTGTAATTATTTTTAGGGAAAATTCCAAATAGGGGCCTGAGGTGCCATCGTTTTCTCAAAAGACGATCCGAAGTGAACTTTGTTTCAAATATGGACCCGAAATAATCATTTAGTATCAAATAAGAACCCGAAGTAGTTATTTAGTTTCAAATAAGTGCCTGACTCGCCGACCGGTGAACAAATGCATCTCCCGTTTGTATTCCGACAGCCGGTCAGGGGTATTTTCGTCCTAAGATATATTTTTTTTCTTTCTCTTTTTTAACCCTGTTCATCTTCTTCTGGATCCGAGCCATGGTGTCCCTGTTCATCATCTTCTTCGTCAATTTTGAAGGGGTTGAATATGAGGTCACGCCAGAGAGAATGCTCTCGATTGTACCATGGTGAAGCAAACTGGAACCAAAAGAAGAAGATGAGTAGAGGGAAAAAAAGAAAAACAAAAAGAAAGAAAAGTATGGAAGCGACGCGGCCAAACTCTGCCTTCTCTGTGACCACCAAGTCCACCCCGCCAACCTCCTCCCTCGCAAGCACCTCCGCTCGCAGATCTGCGACAACTGCACCTCTGCTCGCTGCTCCACCAACAACCTCGTCCTTTACTAGGACTACGACTGCGATGCCCACGTCGCCTTCCTCGTCCCCTCCTCCCACCGTCGCTCCCGGCTTGACGGCTTCTCCGGCTGCCCCTCTACCCTTGAGCTCGCCTCCCACTAGGGCCTCGATTTGGACGACATTAATCTAATGCCTAACGAAGAAGAAGATTGTTTTTGGTCAAACGAAGAAGATGATGAACAGGAATAGGAGTGAAAAAAAAAACGCCTTTAACGAAAATAAACGAAAATACCCCTGATCGGCTGTCGGAATACGAACGGGATATGCATATATTTGCTGGCTGGCGAGTCAGGCATTTATTTGAGACAAAATGATTATGTCGGATCCTTATTTGAGACAAAATTCATTTCATGTCCTCTTTTGAGAAAACGTAAGCACTTCAGGCCTCTATTAAGAATTTTTCCTTGTTTTTAAAAAAAATTAATACTTTTTTTACACTAAGTTATTAATCATTTACAAATATATTACTTACCTATATATTGTAATAGATTTTTCTCATAAAAAATTACTAAACGAAAAAAAATTATTAAATAGTAACTCCTGATATGTTGAAGAATGGGTTGATATGAATGTTCACTAGTTATATAAAAACATTACTAGTGACTATCGATAGATAGTTAGATGCTTAATTTCTTCATCCGAAAAGTTTTTATTTTTATATATCTATATATTTATGAGATTATGAATAGCTATATCAGATAATTCCGATTCTATCCAAACAGGAAAGTGGGTAAGTCTAGATAAATAATTTGTTATTACCACAGAAAATTCTAAATTGGTTTACTCGTGCCACATTTGCCCTAAATTAATATTCATGTCACGAAAATCTCAACACAATACTTTCATGCTACATTTAGCCCAAACTAATTTTCATGTTATAGAAAATCTCAAATGGTTTTCCCGTTAGCTACCATCTCCAATATCTTGTCAGCTTTCGTTCAATTTTTTTATACAAAAATTAGTTTGGGTTAAATTTGACAGACGACTAAAAATTAGTTACGGGTAAATATAATACGGGTGTACTAGTTTGAGATATTTAAGGAACGGAAATCAATTTAGGGGAAATGTGACACGAATGAACAAATTACAAAATTACAAAATATATTTACAAAATATCCATGCCCATGAAGACCCAGTCAGTTTAATGAACAAATTACAAAATATATTTACACGACACCCATCCCGACCGTTACGCGAGGGACAACCTCTCAAATCTCATGTCTTCATTGCCCAAACTTTGGTTTCACATTTCGTTGTCTCTCTTCTTGCACGGCGAAATGACAGCGATAGGTTGAATTCGGAAAGCGTCCAAAGAGCAGAGTCCCCTCCGACACGTCATGTCTTTCCTTCCCTCCACTTGTGCGAAAAGATTGAGAGAGTGGGGACTGCCACGACGTCTTGACCCACCGCCCGGTCTTCGTCCCTCAAATCCACATGCTCTCTACTCGAGTCACTGAGGAGATGTGATCCCTCCTCCTCCTCTCCCGCTTGGCTCGACGGGTTCAGCAGCCACTGGCAGTAGGCGCAGGATGGGCTTTCGTAATTTTCGTCGCCCGCAGCCTGTGAGACAGCGAACAGGTGGAGAAAGATTGGGGTGTCAGCATTTGCGGTTTTGGGGGGAAACTAGATATCTTTTGTGTTTCGACGTGGTCTGAGACATCAGTTCATGTCTCCGTTGTGATCTGCAGGTGAAACGAGACATCTGAGAGAAGTCAGAGCAACTACAGTCATC
This sequence comes from Syzygium malaccense, assembly GCA_031216405.1. Classification (NCBI taxonomy): domain Eukaryota; kingdom Viridiplantae; phylum Streptophyta; class Magnoliopsida; order Myrtales; family Myrtaceae; genus Syzygium; species Syzygium malaccense. The sequence continues at coordinate 5,269,604 of CM062256.1, read as the reverse complement.
ATAGGAACACTCGTTGTCTTCATGACGATATTGTTTGCCCGGAGGAGGGCGCAAAAGAGAGGTAACGAGTAATGCAGCTGTTAGAAGCAATGTGGTTTACTATGAAACCAACAATCTTTCTCCGAGTGATTTATTTCTTTCAAATACTAAAGGGTGAATATTTTTCTTTTGGAGAGTTTCTCCTCCTCTTTTATTTTTGAGTTAATACCATGAAAAATCCTAAACCGGTACATCTATAACAAATTTACCCCAAACTAATTTTTTGATCACCAAAAACCCCAAATTGGTATACCTTTAACAAATTTACTCCAAATTAATTTTTTGATCACAAAAAACCCCACTCCAAATTGATACATTTGTAACAAATTTACCTTATATTAAATTGGATTAATATCACAAAAAATCATAAACTATTACACCTGTGACAAATGGAAGGGTAAAACCATATTAGTACACTCGTCAATTGCCACATGTCATCCGGCTTAGTAATTTAAAGGTAAAATTTAATGAAAACTAACTGATGGTAAATTTGTCATAGTTGTACCAGTTTGAGGTTTTTGGTAGTAAAAAAATTAGTTTCAGGTAAATTTGTAATAGTGTACATATTTGGGAATTTTCATGGTATTAACCCTTTATTTTTCCACACTCCTGTGAGACCTTATTTTTATTTTAAACGGAAATGCACTTTCATTTAATTTTGCATCTTGTACCAACACTATTTTTTCGTGCGCCTCATTGATAGGGTTCTTAAATCCTTAGATTCTTCTATGACAATAGGATTTTATTTTCTAAGGAGTGTCACCAATATCGTTTCTACTATCCTTTAGTGAGTGATATCATCTCCATAGACTTTTATTAATTTACTAGTTCTTTTAATCTACCACAATATAATTGGACGGTTTCATAATCTTCCATTTTCGAATTTTCAAATTCACTTCTAAGAGATTGAAGTCTAACTGAGCGTAGCTTTGTTGTGCTTTGGAACTCTTCTCTTAGTATATCACATGCCCTTTTTGCGATTTCGCTCCAATGATTCTTGGAAAATATGTTTCCAAGAGTGCTTGCCGGATGACACTGGAACTCTTGCGACTTCTTTAGGAGCCACATATCCTTTCTCCATGTCCCATAAATTTTAGCCCATCAAGAAAGTAATTATTTTAGTATTATAGTAGTCATAGATATTTCCATAGAAAGTAGGAATAAGTAATGACTATGAGGTAGAGTTGGCCATGGTTTTGGTGTTGGATATAAGTGGATGATTTTAGTACCAGGTGAAAAAAACGAACGCCCAATACTCACAGATCGAGGTTCTAATACCGATGTTAGTTCTTAGTGATAGCATGTGGTATAGGTTTTGATGTGAAAGTGTATTTACGTGTGGGCATTTTGGCAAAGGAGCAACAATGGACAAGTCAGAGAATTTTTACTAAATAGTTTCCGCATTACAAGTGGTAGACCGCATGGGCTTTTCTAGTAGGTCTATGCACTTCAAGACCGAATAGCTCTTGCCTATTTATAGGCTCATTTAAGTCAACATACTCATGTAATAATGATAAAAACATAAGCTACGGGTATTCAAGTCCAACCATAGACTTTTTGACTTTGCCCAAGATATTTTGTTGCCTAAGCATGCCATATTTGTGTCTTTCTTTGACCGCGTCAAAGAGTTAGTGGTGGGACCCACTTTCAAAAAACAAAAAGAAAAGAAAACGGAAATAGAAGCAAAATTGGACTCTTCAGGTTATCTAGAGGCCACGACACACGCAAAAGCAAAGAGAAAGGAAAAGGAGAGAGAGAGAGATGAAAGAAAGAAAAGAAAGTAGAGCATAGGGGTTTCTCGTGTGGTCGCCACAAATGTCTCGTCAAACCAATTCAACTCCGATTTGCAACGTCTGGTAAGTATTTGTGTCCTCCGTTCATCAAATCGAAGAAATATTTGGGGTTATGGCACAAATTTGAGGCTTTGTGGATTTTGAACCACGAGATACGATTAAGAAGTCATTGAACTGTGAATATATATAGAAATGATAGTTTGTGGTGTTGTGAGGTTGTAGGACTTTACGGATCTTGATTTGGATTTATGATTTGCCCGAAACAAAATTTTAAAGTTAGCTACAAGTGATGAACAGTACTCGACAGCAGCTTTCGAACTGATTTTCAATGGTTTTCTATTCGATTTTGGATCAGCCAAGTTTTGGATCTTTTAGTGCTTTAAAAGATCTTTCCTTTGACTATAAGTTCACTTGAAACAGAGTTCGGTGGAGTGAGTTGTGACGCGATCAAGTTTCTTGTTTAAGCTTCGCGTTGCCGATAGTTTTGGATAATCGCATTGGACGAGCAATTTGTGAACACATTTAAGTCATTTTGTTAGCGTTTAAACCTAGTTTAACCAAGTCGTAGTTGAGGTAGCGTGTGTATATATATGTGTGTGTATTATGTTGCAAACTAATTGATGGAACGAGTTTTAAATGATTTGAGAAATTTTTTATCAAAAACGTTACGAAATGTTATACATATTGATTTATGAAGAATTCTGAAATGATGTGAGAATTGTCTTGTGAAATGTGTTCAATTAGACCAACAAAGTTGAGAAAGATTATGTATTTTGTTTTGTGAAATCAATTGGTGATATTGATTGTGGATTTAATTCCTCATATCAGAGGATATTGGTTTTGTGCTTAATATCATTGTGAATCCATTGATGAGTTTGGGGTATGTATAACAATTAGAATATCCTTCTGGGTCGAGCCACCGGCTTTGTAGGTGAAGGTCTTGCCAAAGGGAGAATCTTGCTAGCCTTGTTACAAGGCATTGTGCAGTGATATGGTTTGATATTGAGCAATAGATTAATCAATGGAATGGACCATCCATGTGTGATGTGATATGAGATTTATTAATGGAATAGACCATTGTTGTGTGATTTGAAATTAGTCAATGGAATTGATCATTGATGTTTGATTTGAGATGGTGATTTAAATGAGTATTTCTTATTTGTATAAAGTCTTGTTGAAATGAAATAATTCGTATTTGATTTGATATATATATGCATATATATGCAAATAATATCTTTGTATTGAAGTATGAGCTTTTGGTATTGTTTTATATACATGCATAATGATTGCTTGATCTACTTAGAAGATTTGTACTACTAACGGAGCTGTGTTGCTCACTCTTCTCTTTCCTAATTAGTCTTTTTAGGTTCCTCAGTTAATGGTCATTAGAGTGGGAGTGCTATTGTGGGGATTTTTGAAAGTTGGTTTTTTTGGATATGTTTGAAGTTGCATCTTTCGGGTGGAAGGAACGGCCATGTCACTCCCCCATTCTGGTAGGTTTCGATCGGGTGTGACAAAGCATATCTATGTACTAGTCTTAAATATTTTGAAAAATGGATCACCGATCTTAACAATGTCCTTGGTCCTCTCTCTGTCAGAAGCCAGTAGCAAAACCCGTTTCTCGGTTGCTGTCGAGAAGAAAGATTCAAGTAGTCATGATACTTCTGAGAAGAGCAAGATTTTTCTCTCTCTTCATATTGTGTCATTATGCTGTGAGACTTTGCATTGGAGGAGATGCCATAACAGCATCTGGGTACATCCGAGACCCCGGAAGTATAACATCGAGCAGAGGTCTCTACAAATTGGGATTCTTTAGCCCTAATGGTTCTACAAATCGCTATGTTGGAATTTGGCATAATTCGATTCCTGCATATCACGTCTTCTGGGTGGCAAACAGGGAGACACCAATTTTAGACTCTTCTGGTGTTGTGATGATATCTGATGATGGTAATCTTGTGATCATAAATGAAAAGAAGGAAGTAGTTTGGTCATCGAATGTTTCGACGTCTGCTGCAAATAGAGCAGCCCAATTATTAGATTCCGGAAATCTTGTCCTGCTCAAACAAGGTTCAAGCTCCAGTGCAAATGATTCGGACATACTATGGCAAAGTTTCAACCACATGTCTGACTCATTTTTATCAAAAATGAAGCTAAGAACCAACGTAAGGACAAATGAGAAGAAGTTCGCCACATCATGGAAAAGCCCTTCTGATCCATCGGTTGGAAGCTTCATGGTTACCCTGGAACCACTGAACATTCCTGAAGTTGTCGTTTGGAATGGCAGCATCCGGTATTGGCGGAGTGGTCCATGGAATGGTGATCTTTTCACTGGAATGCCTGATAAGCTGTCAATCTATCTTGAAGGGTTTAACGTAGTAGTTGATAAGGACGGAACTATCTTTCTTACTTACAATTTTGCTAAGGAGTCATATACTTCATACTTTATAGTGAAGCCAAATGGTAATATAGTGCAGCCATACTGGCATGAAAAAGAGAAATATTGGGGGATTTTGTGGTCATCTTGGAAGAGTGATTGCGATGTTTATGGCAAGTGCGGGCCGTTTGGAATCTGTGATGCCAACACATCACCTATTTGCAACTGCTTGAGAGGCTTTGAGCCTAAAAACATTGAAGAGTGGAGCAGAGGGAATTGGTCCAGGGGATGTGTCCGTAGGTCATCGTTGCAATGTGAAATGACAAATAACAGTAGCACTAAAGCGGGAAAAAAGGATGGATTTATGAAGATAGAGAATGCAAAAGTGCCGAATTATGCAATTTGGCCTCTGGCTGGCCAATGTTCGAATCTATGCTTAAGTAATTGTTCATGTTTAGCATATGCATATGAAGCTAGAATTGGCTGCATGTACTGGAGCGGAGACCTAATTGACATACAGAAGTTCTCCACTGCTGGAACTGACCTTTACATCCGACTGGCCCACAGAGATCTTGGTAAGTTCATTTGTCAATCTATGTTCTGATCAATTTGGTTTCATATTAACTTATTCCTAGATGGTAAAGCATTAGTATTCTCCTTATGGACTCAACAATCCGAAAAAATCTTTCAAGAGGAAAACAAAGATATGGATTTCATGTGCGTTTTGGCTTTTATCTGCCGAGTCTAGTTTTTAGCTATGTTTCGTTTTGGGCCATTAACTGTTGGCTGTTGAATGAGGGTTCATAAAATGCTTCATGTCTGGTAGCTGCTTATATGGAGCCACCAGAGTCTGAGACATCAGTTTATGCCTTTATTCTGGTCTGCAGGTGAACAGAGAAATCTGACAGCGCTTATAGCAAGTGCTGTGATTGTGGGAACAATCATTTTCGTTATTTCAATATGCTTTTACTGGAAAAGGTCAAAGAAAAAACAAGGTAATTAGTTATGCAGTCATTCGGCCTTGGTATACACGCAAATTGTTCTTTGCATGGGCTGAATTACTTTCTACGTTTGCCGAATCTGCAGTAAGAACAAGCACAGAAATGCAGTTTTCCAATGGAGATGCATCGTTAGTGGCTTCTGATAGAAACATGCTTGGAGAGAATTTGGGCAAAGTTAATGTCCAGGAGGTAGTGCTATATAAATTGGAAGAAATGGTGGTAGCAACAAGCAACTTTAGTGACACCAATAAGCTAGCGCAGGGTGGTTTTGGACCAGTATATAGGGTAATAATTTATCGTGTGGAGGACAGTAACATTGTTTTATATTTCGGCCACTGAGTAAGTCCCTTTGTGCAGGGGAGACTCTTAAATGGGAAAGAAATTGCAGTCAAGAGACTCTCAAAAGCCTCAGGACAAGGGTTGCGGGAGTTTATGAATGAAATGGAGGTCATTTCTAAGGTCCAACATCGAAATCTTGTTAGAGTCCTTGGATGTTGTGTCGAAGGAGATGAGAATATGATAATCTATGAGTTCATGCCAAACAAAAGTCTAGACGTTTTAATTTTTGGTAAGATTTCACTCCTTTTAAAGATTCTCTAAATCGAGTCCCACTTTTATTTGTTTTGTTTTGGGAAAATACCACGGAAAACCCCAAACTATGTCATTTGTGATAAATTTATCCTGAATTTTTTTTTGTAACACGAAAAATCCCAAATTATGTCACTTGTGATAAATTTATCCTGAATTTTTTTTTCTGACACGAAAAACCCCAAACTAAACCACTTGTGACAAATTTATCCTGAACTTTTTTTTGTGACACGAAAAACTCCAAACTATGACACTTGTGACGTATTTACCTCGTAATACTTTGGCCCATGGGCATTTTCATCTTTTTCCTTTTTCTATTTTTTTTCCTTCTCTCTTCCTTCCGCTAGCCATGGTGGAGGGAAGCCAGCGAGGACTGCCCTCGCCGGATCTAGTAATGACAACCCTTGCCGGCGCTGGGCAAGGGTTGCCCTCGCCGGATCTGGAGAGGGCGACCCTCGCCCTACGCCGGCGAGGGTAGCCCTCACCTGGGCGGGCGAGGGCAGCCCTCGCCCTGGTCACCCTCGCCAGATCCAGCAAGGGTGCCCTCGCTCGACTCCGACTCAGGTGAGGGCTGCCCTTGCCGGATCTGGCATCGGGCGACCCTCGCTGGCGTTGAGCGACTCTCACCCGACGCCGGCGAGGGTCGCCCTTGCCAGATCCGGTGAGGGCAGCCCTCGCTGGCTTCCCTCCACCATGGCTGGCGGAGGAAAGAGAGAAGGAAAGAAAAAAAAGAAAAAAAAAATAAGAAAAGAAAAAAGACAAAAATGCCCATGGGCCAAAGTATTATGGGGTAAATATGTCACAAGTGACATAGTTTGAGGTTTTTTGAGTCACAAAAAAAAAGTCAAGGTAAATTCGTCACAAGTGACATAGTTTGGGATTTTTCGTGTCACAAAAACAAGTTCAAAGTAAATTTGTCACAAGTGACATAATTTGGGATTTTTTGTGGTATTTTCCCTTTTGTTTTTTGCCAAGCAAAGAAAATGACGAGTCTCATTCTCAATTTTAGCCAAGCATTGGACTGTACCTCCCGCGCATAATTGTCTTCTTCGCATAATTTTAGTATCGCTCTCTGCATTTCACTCTAATCTAGTCTAGAAGATGATACAAATATTCTGCACTTATATTGTCTATCCAGATCCTCTCAAACGGGAACATCTGGATTGGAAGAGACGATTCAACATTATTGATGGAATTTGTCGAGGCCTATTGTACCTTCACCGGGATTCTAGACTCAGGATAATTCACAGAGATTTGAAAGCGAGTAATATCCTGTTGGATGAAGAGCTCAATCCAAAAATTTCAGACTTTGGAATAGCTAGAATATTTCCAGGCAACCAAGATCAAGCAGATACGCGAAGAGTTGTGGGAACTTAGTTAGTACCTCTTTACACTTTGAAGTTCCTAACGATTTTATTTTCTACTCACCATGAGGAATCTGAACATGTTTGATGAAACACAGTGGTTACATGGCTCCTGAATATGCAATGGATGGGCGATTTTCGGAAAAATCAGATGTCTTCAGCTTCGGCGTGTTACTGTTAGAGATCGTAAGTGGAAGACAGAACACTAACATTAATGAGGAAGATCTCTCCTTGAGCCTTCTAGGATTCGTAAGCAGTTACTCACATAGAACTCCAACTTAATTCCCTAAACTCACATAACTATAAGCAAACTGATTCACGTTTTTCGCAGGCTTGGAAGTTGTGGAAGGAAGACAATGTTCTAGCACTGGCGGACCCAAAAATATCTGTCATATGCTTCAAAACAGAGGTTATACGGTGTATAAACGTGGGTCTTCTTTGCACACAAGAACTTGCAAGAGATAGGCCTGCCATTTCCACTGTTATTTCGATGCTCCACAGCAAAATTGTGGATCTTCCTAGTCCGAACCGACCTGCATTCACTGAAAGGCAAACAACTCGAGATACAGATCGCTTGGAACCATGCCTGGATGGAGGTTCTATCAACCATGTTACTCTCACCACTATTGTAGGCCGATGAAAGTGAACATTTTTGAAAACTTAAGCTCAAAGCTGGACGTTTATCACATTATCGTAATCTGTTCTTGTTTTTATTCACAAGTATTGTGTTCACTGTTCTTTGGTTCTTTCTTATGTCTTGCTGGCAAATGTATCAAACATAGAACCAGGAAAACTGAACAGGCCAACTTCTGTAAGTTGATGACTGTTTGCTGATTATTAAGCATGTTAAGCATGAATTGCCCGATTGCAGCAATGCTCTCATGGTATAAGGCTGCTGAGCTAGATTCAGTAATGGCGTTGGATTGGTGAAGATAAGAGGTTTTGTGCATGGATCTAGTAATGCCAAGTGAATTGGATATGCCCATAAAGGCCCCTTTTATTTCGCGAAAAATGAATGATTTGGTAAATATTTTCTAAAAATGATCGTTTATATCGCTTACAAAAATGAATGAACAAAAAATATGTCCATCGTGCACAAAAATGTTCAAACATAAATTGTTATCGATAAATAAAATATTATTTATTTATTAATTATTTCAAGCGATACAAGTAATTATTTTTAGAAAAATATATTTCAAATCATTTATTTTTCGCGACACAGACGGAGCCAAAGACATGTAACTTTTTCGGGGTAATTCCAATTTGCCCCCTATATTTTGGGTTTTGTCGGTCTGACCCAAAGTTCCATCTCTGGCTTCTAGCCATACCAAATCCGCGCATTTGACATCAAATAGATAAGCCTTTTACAAAGGCCTAAAAATCCTATCGACCCTAAACCTCGGGGGCACGAAGGTCAAGTTTGTCGACCTATCTACTTTGAACCTAGAGGTAGAAAAGGTGTCAACTTGTGAATCGTGATCAAGTGGCCGAACTCGTATTTCAACAATTATTTGTTGACAGAGGAATGGTTGGGCCAGTGTAAGCCACATTTGGATTGTGTCGACACTATGCCTTACCCAAGAAAATTTGAAATTCCTGATTTCGCTATTTTCTTTGGCGAAGAAGACCAGTCGATTGTTGAACACATTGGCCAATTTATTGCCCAATGTGGAGATGCAGGAACAAATGAATTGCTGAGACTTAGGTTTTTTTTTTTTTTTGGTAACCCAGGGAACCCCCGCACGGCCGACAGCCGGGGAGTAAACCCTGGGGGCGACACGTGCTAGCCACCACACACGTGCCACCGGTTAAGTCACCCTGCGGCGCCCGGGATTCGAACACTCAACCTTTTGCGAGAGGAAGAGTGCGCGCTCCAGCAGCGCCACCCAGGCGGGTGGTGCTGAGACTTAGGTTGTTCTCTGTCTTTATCAAAAACTGCCTCTACCTGGCATACGAATTTATCTCCCAATTCAATCCATACTTGGGAAGAGCTGGACAGACAATGTCATTCTCAATTTTATAGAACCATACCTGAAGTATCGATAACTGATTTGGCTAGTATTTATCAATATGATAATGAATTAATCGATCAGATTGTTGCTCAATTCAAGAGAGCTAGGAAAAGATGCCTTCACTCCCAAAAAAAGAATTCACAAATTTGGCTTTTAGTGGATTGAAATTCGATCTTAGAAAAAAATTCGAAGGCCAAAATTTTACCAATTTATTCCAATTGGCAACAAGAGTGTCTAAGTATGCACAATAACTAAAGGATAGAGATAGAGAGCCACGTGAAGACTATACATAAAACGTGCCTCTCATGGAAAATTATGAGTCATATGATGAATTTAACCAAGATGAAATTCGGCAAGAAAAAATAAAATTTGTCGATGACAATGGGGCACTTGATGACTCTTAGCTATCTAATTTAAAAAAATCGAATGATTGATGAATCATTCAATTCTTTTAAAGGGGGCATATGTTTGCACAAAAAAATGTCCAAACTTGGTTATTATCGACATGTGATAGAATTTGTTGATGAGAGGAGAGTTTGGTCATTTATGAATAGAACTGTCGATAACTCGAAGAATTGACAACTCAATGAATCAACAAAAATTTGAGTCGGCAATCACAGATGCAATTGTCAAAGAAGTAACCATCAATGTTGTGGAATAAAGAAACTAACATAGTGGAATCGAAGAATACCATCAACGTAATGGAGTCGAAGAAACTGCCAATGTAACCGTTTGTAACTTCTGCTTGTAACTTCCCCTTGTAAACCCCTTAATAACAGTCGATTGTCAGCTTTAAATAGTCATATCGTACTTTTCGGAGGACCCCGGCACAAATTAAACAAATTTACTATGTTTCAGTATTTTACTATCCTACATTGCACTTTATATTCATAGATGTACCTTACCAATTCACATCACCAATTGAATTTCGGTGTGTAATATCAATCACAAGTGCTATGTCGTCGATTAAATTCTGGTATAGTTTATTCACATTTGGATACTTTGTTGAGTTTGTATTTTCGGATTGTGTTGTCGATTGAATTCCAGCACAATTTGCATCTATACAGTCCTGTTATGTATAAAGTTCAATTCCCTCGTTCGTCTAGATATTTCTTGTTAGGAGTCAGCACAGAACTTTGGTACGCTTTAAATATTTGGTCACCGGAGAAAACACGGCAAAACAGAGGGCAAGTGCAAGTGTTAGGTGACAATGGCAAGAGTGAAAATGAAAGACGTGGAATTGGAGAAAAGGACAGACTGAGTTGACTACTATGGTTTCACATAACTTGATTCGCTCGTAGTCTCCCTTCTTGCAACGCCAAGATGACCGAGAGAGTTGGGACTGTGACGATGCGATCTCAGATTAGACTGCTTGACCCGCCACTCAGTTTCTGTCCCTCAATCCATCTGCTCCATTCGAGTCGCTGAAGTGAAGACGTGATGTCTGGTCCTACATCTCTGCTCCGCCTCTAGCGCGTGGCTTGACTGGTTCAGCGGCGGCTGGTTGAGAGGTACTTTGGAATGCTATGTTTCCGAAATGCAAATAATTTTTTTTTTCTTTTTAACTTTTCTCTCGCTCAACTTTTATAATTCTAGCGACAAGAAAAAACTTTCATAATTCCGGAAAATTTCCTTGAAAACCTAACTTTACGTTAGCTACTGAGAAGCGGCTAGTGAGCCACCGCCATCCTCGCTTGAGGTCGCCCAACCTCAAGCGAGGTCTGGGTCACGCGACCCAAGTGTTGCCTAAGTCGCCTAGGGTCGCATGACCTCAGGCGAGGCTGGTCGGTGGCTGATTTGGCTCGCCAACAATGGCTGAGTTCCGCTAGTAAAAAGTTTGAGATTTTTTTAAAAAAAATTAGCAAAAGTCCTTTACAAAGTGTTGTTTTTACCAAATAGTATTTAAGTCAAAGTTGCTTCTCAATGTGTTTTCAAATACACTTTACCAAATACTATTTGTATTTGGGAAAACCTCTTTAGCCCAAATGCTTTTGCATTATGCCAAAAACATTCCTCAAAGCCGAACCAAACGCACTCTAAGGCCTTATAAACCGAGGAATCTATTTTCATTCCGACATTACTTCCAAGTCTATGAAGCCCACGCCAAGAACCCCATCACTCGTGCCTTCTCCCCAAGTAAAAACATCCCGCCATAGCATCACCTTTGTCAAGACCAGAACCTTGACTCGAAGAACTTACAGCACTTGATAAACTAACTCTGAAACCATCTACATTCAGCGGCCTCGTCTGAGCCATCCGAGGCCCCTTGATGACGAAGTATGAACGAAACCACTTGCAGAATCTGAGGTAAAGAAACTCTTGGGAGGAACTGCATACAGTATTACACTAGAAAATGCCTTATCCAGACCATTCTTAGGATGGCTATGGCAAACCGACCAAAAATCCCACCACATCTGGCCCTAGCTGCAATTTTTTTTTCTGGTCGGTAGCTTCAATTTGGTTAAAATCAGATAATTTTAGGTGAAATTGTCCCATCTCTAACCCCCGAAGAAAAGGCAACAAGCGAAGATTTGGCCCGCCAACGAGTTCGGGCCTTTATTTGATACAGAATTGCTCTTTTAGACTCTTCTTTCAGATAATGTCCACTCTAGGTCTTTTTTGAGAAAAGACTCCTCTTCAGGCTTGTATTTGAAATTTTCCCTAGAAATTATTGACGAGTAACTAAAGGAAGTTGCCTATGATACAAAACTAAGTTTTGATGGTCAAGGTCTTAATAAATTAGAACTAACTGCTGCACACATTGGTACGTTGCGAAAGTTTTAAATCTTTTGAATTATAAAAAAGCCAAAAAGTCACGAGGAATTCTTATTTCTTACGGCCCAATATTATTGAGTCACAAGTTGATGGGAATTCTTAAGGGCCTATTTGAAGTGACTTTGCTCATTCAATATGGTCTTGCCCTTGAATGCTTTTTCAATAATCATTTAAAATCATATGATTTTAAATGAGTTCAAATGCTCAATACTTCACAAATAAAATTTAAATTGCTAAGCAAAAAATAAAAGTCACCTGAACATATCCTGAGAATCTCATGACCAAGAAAAGGAAAATTGTTGATATGAAGAACAATTGGTTAAGTGAAGATGTTGACCAACGAGTGGAGACTAACTCACAATGACACTCTTGTTATTACAAGAAAGAGACACTTGACACACTCGCCACTCTCTCACACCACTCACTGCACACACGCCACACACTACACAGCACTCTCTTAACAATGCTCTGAAGCCTCACTCTTACTTCGTACAAATTGGAGTAGTCTTGCCTATTTATACTAGTATATAGTCGGTGGAGTAAATCTGTAGTCTTCTAAATATTTCCTAGACTAATCATTACATAACAGCTGGCTTTGACTGAATTTTTTCCTAGACAATTCTAGAGTGGCGGCTTGGTGAAGAAAACTGGAGCCTCTCTTCAACTTGCCAACCTGACAGTTGGATTTTTCTTAAGAAAATTTTGGACATGATAATTTCTAGAAAATCTGCGAATGAGAGAAAGCATAAGGCTGGATTTTTCTGGAAGTATGTGGACAAATCCAGAGAGAGGCGGTGTTCTTTAGATGATAGAGATCATATGCAACTCTCGTATGCTGAATACTGGAGACTATTAGCTAGAACAATCAGATCCTTCAATACCGCTTTCTTTATGGAGCTCATTATGTCCATTAGCCTTGGACTATGCAAATGACGATTAGGCCTTGTGGGTATCTCTTGTAGTGGGAAACCGCCATCACGTTCACCCACAAGGCCTTCCTCTGCAAAATTCTGATTTTAATCTTCTGTCCTCAAATTCACTTGCCGCTCATGGTGTTCTTGGTACTTTCTCTACCAAAGCCAGTAGTGCTGCAGCGGTGTGCCGTGTTATATAGGTTGTTGTTGAGGAGGAATAATTCCAGTTGTCATCATGATATTTCTGGGAAAAGCAAGATTGTTCTCTCTTTTTCTAATGTCTCATTATGTTGTTAAATTTTGCATTGGAGGAGATGTCATCACAGCAACTGAGTATATCCAAGACCCTGGAAGTATCACATCAAGTGGAGGTCTCTACAGAATGGGATTCTTTAGCCCTAATGGTTCTGCAAATCGCCATGTGGGGATTTGGTACAGCAATGTTCCTACGAATAATATTCTCTGGGTAGCAAACAGGAAGAATCCGATTTTAGACTCTTCTGGTGTCATGACGATATCTGGTGATGGTAATCTTGAGGTCGTGACTGGAAAGAGGGAATTAGTTTGGTCATCAAATGTTTCTAACTCCGTAACCAACGCAAAAGCTCAACTGTCAGATTCTGGGAACCTTGTCTTGCTCAAACAGAGCTCTAACTCTAGTGCAAATGGGGCTGAGACTCTCTGGGAAAGTTTCCAGCACATGACCGATTCATTCTTGGCGAAAATGGAGCTCAGCACTAACTCAAGAACAAATGAGAAGAAGGCACTGACATCTTGGAAAAGCCCTTCTGATCCATCAATTGGAAGCTTCTTGGCAAGTCTTGATTCATGAGGCATTCCTGAACTTTTCATTTGGAATGGCAGTTCTCTTTATTGGCGTAGTGGTCCATGGAATGGTAATATTTTCATCGGAGCACCTGAGATGCAATCACTCTATATTGATGGGTTTAACTTAGTCGACAATCACAAAGGAACAGTGACTTACAGTTTTGCTGAGGCGTCTTCTTTGTCATACCTGTTATTAAAATCAAATGGGGATTTGGTGCAACCATATTTGGATCAGAATAGCAGTTCCTGGGGGATTGTTTGGTCATCTCGAGGGAGCAATTGTGATGTCTATGGCCAGTGCGGACCGTTTGGAATCTGCAATGCCAAGAAATCACCAATATGCAGCTGCTTGAGAGGCTTTGAACCTAAAAACTTTGAGGAATGGAGCAGAGGGAATTGGTCCAATGGATGCGTTCGGAAGTCATTGTTACAATGCAATGGAACTACAAATGGTAGCAGTAAAGCCAGCAAAAAGGATGGATTTTTTAAGCTGGAACTGATGAAAGTGCCAAATTATGGAATTTGGACCGATGATGATTGTCAAGGGAATTGCTTCAGTAGTTTTCCATGTGTAGCATATGCATATGATTCTGGTGTTGGCTGCATGTACTGGAGTGGAGACCTAATTGACCTACAGAAGTTCTCCTTTGGAGGAACAACTCTTTACGTTCGGCTGGCCCACTCAGAACTTGGTGAATTAACTTGACTCTTAGATGATGGTTCTGATCAATTTGGTACTGCAGCTTATCTATAGACGGATCAATACGGCTCGACTCATTCTTCTAGACTCGACGGTTTGCATTAACAAACCAACACACGTGCACACTCAAACATAGGCACGAGCAGGGTCTAATATGGAGTCCTGAAAAGGGACAGATTTCACATATCTTCCTGACTATGACCAAGTATCATTATTAGCTATAAACAAGCGTTCCAAAATTGTTCATTTTCAAGTGGTTTACTAGCAGTGTCAACATAGTCTGAGACATCAGTTTATATCTCTGCTCGGATCTGCAGAAAAAAAGAGACATCTGAGAGAAATCATAGCAACTACAGTCATCATAGGAACACTCATTGTCATCATCACAATATGGTTTGCCAGGAGAAAGGCGAAAAAACGAGGTAACGAGTAATGCAGCTTTCAGATCATGGTGCACAATCAGTTCTGAGTTTGCATGGATTAACTAACAAAAATTTATTTCTGGATCAGCAGTAAAGGAAAGCAAGGAAATTTATTTATCCAATGGAGAAGCACCTTTAGTGGTTTCTAGTGAAGAAATGCTTGGAGAGAACTTGAGCAGAGTTAAATTCCAGGAGTTTGTTCTATATAAAATTGAAGAATTGGCTGCAGCAACAGGAAACTTTGGTGATGCCAATAAGCTTGGACGGGGTGGTTTTGGGCCAGTATATAAGGTATAAGTATACATGTAGGTATTATAAATGTTATGTCTGTTCATTTTAGTATCTCATTTAGTTCTTGTGTACAGGGGACACTACCAAACGGTCAGGAAATCGCAATCAAGAGGCTATCGAGAGCCTCAGGACAGGGGCAGCAAGAATTTGTGAACGAAATGGTGGTCATTTGTAAGGTCCAACATCGAAATCTTGTTAGACTTCTCGGATGCTGTGTTGAAGGAGACGAGAAAATGTTAATCTATGAATTCATGCCAAACAAGAGTCTAGACACATTTCTTTTTGGTAATATTTGGCTTATTATAATGTTGCCTTGTTCTATCATTAATACCACTATATCTGGAAGCCCTCATTTGTATAGTTAGACTTTTAGGCTCCGTTTATTTTGCGAAAATGAATGATTCTAAAAATGATCGCTTGTATCGCTTACGAAAATAAATGGAAAATATTTTCACTGTCTACAAAAATGTTTAGACATAAATTGTCGGTGGTGAAAATATTTTTTATTGACTAATTATTTTAAGCAATACAAGCTATCCTTTTTAGAAAAATATTGTTCAAATCATTCAATTTCCGTGAAATAAACAGAACCTTAAACAGGATTGTACTGTTCCTACTGCATATGCTTCCAATTGTCTGTTTGGCTTTGAACTTCTTTATGTGCATTTCAATCTTAACCAGTTGCAAAAAATGAACTTTTTGCATTTTACTTCTATTGTCTATTCAGATCCAATTAAACAAGTACATTTGGATTGGAGAACATGGTTCAACATAATTGATGGAATTTGTCGAGGTCTACTTTATCTTCATAGGGACTCTAGATTAAGGATTATTCATAGAGATATGAAGGCTGGCAATATACTGCTGGATGAAGAGCTCAATCCAAAAATTTCAGACTTTGGAATGGCTCGGATATTTGGGGCAAACGAAAATCAAGCTAATACACGAAGAGTTGTGGGAACCTAGTTAGTACCTTTTTTTTTCGATGTTGCGAGTGATTTTATTCTCTACTCAGAATAAGGAACCTGATCTTGTATGATGGATAATGTAGTGGTTACATGGCTCCTGAATACGCAATGGAAGGGCGATTTTCGGAAAAATCAGATATCTTTAGCTTTGGCATATTATTACTGGAGATCATAAGTGGAAGACGGAACACTAGTTTTTATGAGGAAGATCAATTCTTGAGCCTTCTAGGACAGGTAAGCTCTCATTGATATGGAAGTTGGAACTGCATTGTGTTCTCATAAACTGGAACTCCAATAGTAAGTTGACTCGATTAATTTGCAGGCATGGCAGCTGTGGAATGAAGACGATACTCCAGCCCTAGTGGACCCAAACATTCCTGTTAGATGCTTCAAGGTTGAGCTTTTAAGGTGCATAAATGTGGGGCTTCTTTGTACACAAGAAAGGGCCAAAGATAGGCCTTCCATATCAACTGTTATCTCAATGATCAATGGTGAAATTGTGGATCTTCCCCATCCGAAGCAACCTGCATTCACCGCGAGAAAAATAACCCAAGACACAGATTCCTCCGGACAAAGCCAAAAGACGTGTTCTGCCAACGATGTTACTCTTACTGTTCTTCAAGGCAGATGACATGATCTGAGTTTTTGCACGATTCTCACTATGTGTCCTGTTCTTACTGTTTCAAGTTCGACTAGTTTTATTTTTACACAATCTTGCTTGGAAATGTATACAAACGCAAAACATAAACTATTTTTTCCACTTTACAGTTCTTTACTACACATATTTGGGTCATCAAAAGTTCTTTACATATTGCTTGTACTTCTCATCTCAGGAGGCTGTGGTTTAGACAAAGTTCTGTAAAAAATGCGAACAGGCCCGCTCTACTATGGGCTGAATTGCAATGAGCCCCCACCTTCAAATGTCAGCTACTAACCCTTGACGTTTCTATTTGTTCCAAATTACAATCCAAATCTTGGCAACGCTAGAAATACCCTCAAATTTGCAATAGCCTCAAGTGTTCACTAATTTCATCTCGCATCATAAATTCAATGACATGGCTAGCTCAAAATATTCCACTAATCCTGTTTAGGTGAGAAAGATATAGTTGATTTAACTCAACACTGCAGTCCTTGTCGATTGATTGTACAATTTGAATCAGTATGGCTAGTTTTGAGCAACTGGAAACTACCAAGAAAGTGGAAATGTACATGAATCTACCAAGAAAGTGGCAATTCACGGAAAGTGATTGGGGCCACAATGTTGAATGAAGGAAACGATCTAAATTTCCATGGCATGCTCTCTCTGACTGGTAATCCTCCAAGACTCAAATGCTTTTTCTACAGTTGCCCTCTTCAATGGGGCAAAAATCCTGATGTAGAAACTCAAGCACTTAGTCAATGCTCTCACCTTGGCAACTACACCTTGACGTTTCTATTTGTCCCAAATTGGAATCCAAATCTTAGAAACGCTAGAAATGTCCTCAAGTATTCACCCATTTGAGTCTCGCATCATAAATTCAATGACATGGCTAGCTCAAAAATTCCACTAATCCAGTTGATGTAAAAAAGATATAGCTGATTTTACTCGACGCTGCAGTCCTTGTTAATTGATTCTACGATGTCAATCAGTATAATTAGTTGTAAGCAACTGGAAATCAAGTGCATAGAAAGGTTCGAGATACTGCAAACAAAAATTGAAGAAAAGCAATTGGGGCCACAATCTTGAATGAAGGCAACAATTTGAAATCAGCCTTATTACATTTGAGCTTCTTTCTGTAAATTTCACTCTAACCGAGTCACGAAAATGATACAAAATTTCTGCATTTGCTTATGTTGTCTATTCAGATCCATTCAAACGCGAGCATCTTGATTGGAGAAGATGGTTCGACATTATTGATGGAATATGTCGAGCCCTACTGTACCTTCACAGGGACTCTAAGACTAAGGATAATTCATAGAGATCTAAAGGCAAGTGATATCCTGTTGGATGAAGAGCTCAATCCAAAATTTCAGGCTTTGGAAAGGCAAGGATCTTTAACGGCAATGTAGATCAGTAAACACGCGAAGAGTCGCGGGGACCTAGTTAGTACATCTTTTACATTTTGAATTTCCTACCAGCTTTGTTTCTACTCAGCATGTGGAATCTAAAATTCCATGATGGAATGCAGTGGTTAATATGGTGCCTGAGTATGCAATGGAAGGGCATTTTTTGGAAAAATCAGTTGTCCTTAGCTTTGGTATATTATTACTGGAGATCATGAGTGGAAGACAGAACACTAGCTTTAACGACAAAGATCAATCCCTGAGTCTTCTAGGATTTTTAACCGGTTATTAATGTAGAACGGTGATTTATTTCCAAACAGTGGCATTATAGTGGTAAATTGACTTCAGCTTCGTGCAGGAGTGAAGTCGTCGAAGGAAGACAATGCTCTGGCACTAGTGGACCCAAAAATATCTGTTAGATGCTTTGAAAAAGCTGTTTTAATGTGCATAAATGTGGGCGGTCATCTTTGCACGCGAGAACTTGCAAAAAATAGGCCCACCATTTCGACTGTCATTTCGATGCTCCACAGCGGAATTGTGGATCGTCCTAGTCCAAACCAGCCTGCGTTCACCAAGAGACAACTAATCCGATACATAGATAGCTCCGAACCAACCTGCATTCACTGATAGGCAAACAGCCCGAGATACAGATTCCTTGAAACCAAGCCTGGATGGAGGTTTTATCAACCATGTTACCCACCACTATTGTAGGCCGATGAAGAGTGTTCTCGAGATGGACATTCTTGAAAACTTAGCTCAAAGCTGAACCTTTGATCACATTTTGCAATCTGTTGTTAGTTTTAGTCAAAAGTGCAATGTTTACTGTTCATTGGTTCTTATGTTTTTCAAATAATCTTTCTGCCAAATGTATTAAAGCCAAAATCAGGAAAATTGAACAGGCCAACTTTTGTAAGTTGGTGACGGTTTGGTGCTTATTAAGCATGTTAAGCATGAAGTGCCGGATGGAGCAGTGCTCTTGCAGATTAAGGTATGCTTAGCTGAATTCAGTTAAAGTGAACAACATCCAAAATGTGTTGATGAAAGTTACTCAAGTCGAGCAGCAAGAACAACAAATTAGAACCACTTGCAAGTTGCAGCATGCATCACAGCATGATCCACTTGGTAAAGATCTTCAGTTGCAAAGGTGGAGTAGGTCCCGGTTGCCATGGAAAATTGATGGCTACAACAAATCCATCATCAAATTCATGAGCACACGCACGACATTAGATGTTGGTCGTGTCCGAAGTGGTGGCGGTGGGGGTAATGGCGTCAGAGCGGCGAAGATATGAGGTTTTCTGTACACATCTAGTAATGTCAAGGTGTAACAGCATCCTTACCATGAAAATTTGGTCATCAATCTAATTACAGGCGAAATATAAATGTCTGTATACGCAAAAATACTCAGTTTTGGCGAAATTAGTTTGCCAAGTCTCTCTTTTCTCTTTGGCATGAACAAGTCACTTGCCCATTTGAATCACCACTAAATTAGAAACATTGGGGTAAAGAAGAGAGTTGTAGGCAGATTCTTCTTCATTGAATGGGACAGTGCTATGAACTTTCCTTCTAAGACACATTTTATGGCCACAAAAAAGTGAGGGAAAAGTGAAGTGTCAGGTGACAATGGCAAAGTGAAACTGAAAATGACTTTGTGATTTTCTTCATGTGAAATTGGAGGAAATGGACAATGTGAGTTGAGTATTTTGCCCCTGACTAGTGGATGGAAAGTGCACTTGGCAGCACCCATCAAATCTAGGGCATAATACCCAAAAAAACCCCAAACTTTAGACTTTATCTCAATTATATCCAAAACTTTTTTTGTCTCGAAAAAAACCACAAACTTTTACTTTTGTCCTAAATTTACCACCATTGAATGATCCTACATGGAATTTCCACGTCATCAATGAAATTCACCATGGAAAGTTGACATGGATATATTCTTTACAAAATGATATCTTCTTGAATAAGCATTAGGGTTTGGCTTTTCAATTGTTCTCCCGTCATCTTCATATCATCTCCTCTCTCTCGTTCATCTCGCTTGAATCCATGGCACTCACTCCTCCATCTCTTGCGCTCGGAGTCCCCCATCTCTCGCACTCCTAGGCTCGAGATGCTTGGAGTCGGAGTCCTCCATCTCTCGCACTCGGAGTGCTCTATCTCTCGTGCTCAGAATCCTCCATCTCTCGCGCTCGGAATCCTTTATTTCTCGCCCTCCCAAGCTCGAGACGCTTAGAGTCCTCCATCTCTTGCGCTTGGCTATCTACACTTGGATAGACTTTATCTCGCGCTTGAAGGTTAGGTCTGATTACGTCCAATTACCTTTTCTTTTTTTATTAATTTTTAATTTTTCATGAATTTTTTTATTTATTTACCTTTGCAGGTCGACCTTTGTTTTAATCGTAATTTGCTCATTGAAAATTGAAGTATTACTAGGTTGAATCAAAAGCAATGGTGAGTTTATTCAAATTTTAACCCTCTAATCGAATGTTGTTTCTAGTTTTCAATTTATCACTTTGTTTTTTAACAGAATGAAATAGACGGTGATGATAGTTCTTCGGAATGGAGTGATGAAGAATTAAGAATATCAGATGAAGACACAGCTTCGGATAGCGAACCTCTAAGCGGCCCTGACAATGATAATTATGAAGAAATCGGTGTCATGACAAAGCAAACAATTAATAGGTACAATCCTATGTATGATGTCACGCCCCGTACCCCACGAAGCGCGAACATCCCTCACATAGGTCGAATTTGGTGCGACGTCCCAGGACGCGTCGCTGACCCAACGCCCAACACTCAGAGATCAATACACAAGCGGAATCAACGTGTATATATATATACACAAGCGGAATCAACGTGTATATATATATACCCATACAATACAAAAGACAATCATGGATAGCACCACACTGGAAATTGATATGATTAAAATATATACATTTCATTACTATTAAAATATATACAATATCCATTAGCAGGGAGTACAAACAACAAACCCAAAAAAACAGTTGACGGCCACTATAACAAAAAGGGACAGTGGCTCGGGAGGGTTAGACAACTAACTAAGACTGGGCTTAATAAAAAAGGTATAGCCCGTCTTGTTCAAAGCTGAAGCTACCCTAGGGGACCCAATCCGGGTCGGAACCAGAAGACTCGGAGAACGAAGAGCTATCAGGTAGCTCCTCCTCTGAATCTAATGAGTCCAGCTCGGACTCAGCCTTTGAATCCATGGCCTCAGGCTCATCCTGTGACATTTCGAAATTTCGCTCATTTGGGATTTATGAAATGAATTATTTTGTTAATGTACTTGTAGCTAGTTCTCACCCGGAACTGATCATTCCTGGGATACTAACAATTAGGGAAATGCTAATTAGGGATTTAAATTCGTACAACTAAAAGAAAATTCGATCGTGAATTGATTTTCGATCATGAAATCATCGAGATGATATTTTGAGCCACTATTGGTCGATCAAATGATAGTCAGGGTCAGTTCGCCACTGCCATAGTAGTGGATCGCCGGTGATTCCGCCGAACCACGAAATGAATTGATGAACGATCCTGAACCTATGCCAAACAATCGTGTCCCTCGGATCTAGTAATTGATCCTCGCGATTTTATCGACAACCGAGGTCGTCACGGTCTGAATAAATTGCAGGTGACTCGATTGAGTATCAGTCACGGGTCGTATAGACGAGATTCCCCAAAAGCCACCCGTTAGTTTGAGAAACGCTCAAGTTACGTTATATATATAATTTGATTATTGATTAGAGACCAAATCGGACATCGGAAAATTAGGAAAGTCACGTCGGGGCTATTGGACGACATTGTAGTTAGAACGTACAACTCTGGATTTCTTCAAATTTTTCAGAAAAGTTCGATTTCGGCGAGAAATAGAGAAAGTGACCATTTTACCCTTGGGAATTAACAAAGGGTTAGTTTTATGGGCAAAGGGCATTTTGGTCATTTTACCCTCAAATTTGAAAAAGACACTTTTGCCCTTGAACTTTTTGAGAAATTCCAAGATTGCCCTTGGATATTTTGGATGAGATTCGATCGGGGCCGTTGGTTTCAAGATAAGATCGAATCTAGGCCGTCGGATGAAAAGTAGAGAGAAGGGCATTTTGGTCAATTACCAAAGTTGGGTCAAAACTTGAAGAGAAAGCCAAGACCTCTCTCTCTCTCTCTCTCTCTCTCTCCTCATTTCCTCTCTCTCTCATCTCACGGCATCTCTCTTCCTCTCCCTCACCCACGGAACCAACCCCCTCCCCTCGCCGAGCCGCCGCACGTCGGTCACCGCTCGACTGGATCGCCACCGCTCGCCATTGCCGCTTGCCGTCACCACTGCCGAGCCGCGCCGCCGCGCCGATCGCACCCGTTTCACTCTAGCCACGTGAGTCTAGAGTCGGGTAAGTCGCAATCTAACCCTCGCCTAGGACATCAGGTATTATCGGACTCGTTTAGACGCGGTTTAGTTGGTTTTAGGAGTTGATTGAGGTAATTATAGGTAGATTAGAGGAGAGCTTGATCTTTCATTGTGTTTTTGGATATCCTTGTGGCTGTTGGATGGTAGTTTGAGCATTATGGAGTGAATTTTGTGGGTTGAAATTGGGTGGATATCAACTACGGCTTGGATCTTTGAAATTGGAGGTGAATTTCTGATTCGCGGTTACTGTACCCTCCCGGTTTACTTTTTTTGTGGAGATTTTTGGAGGCCCAATCAGAGGTGATGTCCTTCACGAAAGTTTTTCCTCACATCCTGAAGTATAACATATTTTAAATTTGGAATTTTTGGAGGCTATTTGGGTAGCACGAAAACCCATTTTCAGACCGTATTGAAACTGCCCGGAATACTGTTCATCCCGACCTTTTTGTCTTGCCGAATTTTTATAAATTTTTCCAGACCCAATTTCAAAATACTTCCTTCACAAAAATTGTTGGGGACATTTGTGAATATGAGATATAAAAATTTCAAAGATTTTTAAGGTAATTTGGGTATTGAAAGAAATGTATTTTGAGGACAAAACAGTTTGTTAGAGCGAACTGATTTTGGTCTGACTTCGAGGGACAAAAAGGCATGGTTTCAGATTGAACCGGATTTCATGTTCTTCATAAGAAATGTTTATCAAGATGTTTTACGCAACATATCCAAATTTCAGAATTTTTGGAGTTCGTTTACTATTTATTTGAATGGGATTTCGGTCACTATATAAACTGCCCAATTTTTATCCCGATTCTTTGGATGTTCGTTTTTATGAGTGGAATGATGAGGGTGTCGAGGTTGAATAGTTGCTGCCCTTGTGATGGGAAATTGATCTCGAATGTGTGTTTGTATGTGGATGGTATGTTTGTAAAGTGGTTGCAGTTGTTGGTTGATTTCTGAATGATTGTTGGGCTGAATATTGAGTGACCATGTGCCCTATGTGTATGGCCATGAGGTGTGTGGTGTGATTGCGAAATGAGCTCATGTGTCAAACATGTGTGATTATCTGGTGTTTGTGTGGCAAGGATGTGCATTTGCGAAGTGAGTGTGAGGCGCGAGATTGTGTGTGGCCGTGTGTACGTGTGGCCGTGTGATACGTGTGAAATGAGTGGAACGAAGGTACGGGAATGTAGGATTGATTAGAAAAGTGATACCCTGAGGCGCGTTCGTTTACGCGGGGTAAGTTCCGTCCTGAGGCGTGTTCGTTTACGCGGGACGATGCCATCCCTGACGAGGTGACGATGCCTGGCCCGACGGGGTAACGATGCCTGACGAGGTCAGAAGACCGTTGGCCTGATGCGCTTTACGCGGGTGCGGTAGTGGTGGAAAAGTTGAGAGTGAGCCGGATTTGGTTTGACGCAGGAGGTTTATGAAAGTCGATGCATGGCGTGAGTTAGTATGTGAGTGTGGTTTGCCTCGCGTGATATGGTGCTGGATGAGTATGGATATAAAGGAATTGGTTGTATTATTGTTTGACATGCAGGGATGTGCATGATGGATCCTAAGTAAGATCGCATGTGATTGTTAGTACGATTGTGTGGATGTTGTTTGTGTGTTGCTTGATTCGGTGTCTGGACTTGTCTGGAATACGTGGTAGCCTATGTAAGGTTTAGGTTGTGAACTTATTGAGAAGTGTCTCATGGTTGTTTCAACCAAACCATTTCAGAGCACCCACCCGAGCCATGAATCTTCTGCCGCCGTCGCAGCGTTAGAGGTTGTTATGCACTCTGATCATGATGTTGTAGGATAACCCGATCGAGATTGAGGCCAAATTGGAAGCCGTCGGTTGAGCATGTGCCTGATGAGGACCCGGACGAGGATTCCGTAGGGAGTGAGTCAGAGTGGACGCCATCTAGAGGGCATAGGGATTAGTGGGAGCTGAGGAAGAGTCTGGAAGTGTCCCATTTTGGTGTAGTGCTTACCCAGACTACTGATTTTTCTGTGATATCAGTGGTTTGCAATTTAGTAGTTCATTGTGCATATTTTGCTTTGTGGTTGAATATTGGTGGTTGTGGCATAAGTTATGTTGTAAATGAATATTGTGCTTAATACGATGTATAGTATAAGATTTGGTGGTTTGGCAATTTATTTTCCCTAGTACCCCAGGTAAATTATTGTTTGGGTGTTTGATGTTTCCGCCGCGATTAAACTCTGATGGGTTCGTTTGGATCGGCGACAATTCCTGGGATGTCGCACTAATTCCACCGAAGAGGGATGTCTCGAGCTTGATGGGGTTCGGGGTGTGACACATTCTCTGGTGCAGGGTCCTCCTCAATGGGCTCCGGCTCATCATCAGGGTCCATCAGTGCTAGATCTACCTCCCAGTCTTCTGGCTCCATATCCATCGGATCGAGCTCATCAGCCTCATACTCTAAGGGTACCCCATCCGAACTCGCACTCTCCTCAACTGAAGTGGCGGGGTCCACCACATTCCCATCGGGACACTGCGGGTCTACCTCGCCCTGCCCGTTAAACGGGATATCAAAAGTCCGGAGGGGCCCGGTTTCCTCCCCATTAAAAGTTTTATAACACCAAGCAACATACTCGTGGGTCTCAGATACCATCTCTGGCACACATTTGCCATGCCTATGATATGGTTCACTTAATGCACTCTGGCATACAACTCACTTTCAATTAAAGCTCGACCTGCGTAAAACGCATCAGGTCTGTTTCTCAATTTTCAACACTCTATGGCCCGCGTAAAACGCGTCAGGCCCAGTGTCTCTAGCCCACGTCAAAACGCATCATGCGCAACACCGATCTCCTTACGAACCAGAGCCCGCGTAAAACGCATCAGGTTGGCCGTCTTTCGGATTCCGGACGAACCGGGCATCATCCCGCATAAAACGCATCAGGATGGAATTAATACCCCGCGTAAGATGCATCAGGGCTTATCATGATCACACGTGCACACAGTCAATTTGTATCTGAACCCCGCATAAAAACGCATCAGGGCAAT
Organism: Syzygium malaccense; assembly: GCA_031216405.1. Classification (NCBI taxonomy): domain Eukaryota; kingdom Viridiplantae; phylum Streptophyta; class Magnoliopsida; order Myrtales; family Myrtaceae; genus Syzygium; species Syzygium malaccense. The sequence continues at coordinate 5,244,056 of CM062256.1, read as the reverse complement.
TAGGCGATCAAATGTTCACATCAGACACATGCATTCTCAAACTCATGATTCAAGCCCAAATTCAATATGTGGTGTGCAAAACCAGGTAAAAATGGCACTCAATTTCAATCGCGAGTATACAAATCAATGTGGCCACGACATGCTCAATAGGTGTCATAATATGCTCACTAGCCGTAACATGCCACAACTATGTCATAATATGTCTAACCAACACCTCATCGGCATATTCAAGTGTTCATTTTAATACAATTTGGCACGGCACACAATTCTCGCCAAATGGTACAACACCAACTTGTCGAATCAAGGCCCGCCATTAACAAATCAATCTCAGCCACTGAACATACGCGTGGCATCACACAATTGAACATAATCAAGGCCCAAATAGTCGTTAAGTCATTCAATGCAAACAATCATGGCGATGATCCAATTAAACCTCAACTTAGCCAATTTAATCAAATTCGGTTTTAGGGAGGGCAGCCACAAAATAGCCCATATTAGGGCATTAATCCACCTCCTAATTAGCTCATTTAACTCCCATAGGTACCATAAAATTAGCCACTAATCATTAGCCCTTAATCAAGCCTAATTCCAATTCAATTAACCCCTAATATTACCCTAATCCGTCTAGAAACGCAACATTAGTCCTAATCGAGGTTTAGGAGTTAATTACTCACTTAATCTAAGTTCCAAACCGAGCTAGACGACAGGGAACGAGCGGCCAATCGCCGGCGTGCGGCGGAATCTGCGGCGGCGTTTCGGTGGCTTTCGCGGCGGTTCTAGGCGGTCCGGCGAGGGGCGGCGTGGGGTCCTCACACATGGCCGAAGGAGGAAGAGAGAGAGATCAGGTCGGTCGGATGGTGGCGGTGGCTAATTGCCGGTCCACGACGGTGAGCACGGCGGCAGACTAAGCGAAGGGCGATCCGGCAATCTTTGGCCGAACGAGGGAGAGAGAGAAGAGAGAGGGAGTGGGACGGTGGTGGTGAGGCGAGACGGTTGGATGGTTCTCAGGCGGTGGCACGGCGGCGAACGGCGATCGGCGAGGGCAGCGGTTTTCTCCGGCGGTGATGTCTTCCACGGCGAGAGAGACGAAAAGGGGAGGCCAGCGGTGGAGAGGAAGGAGAGAGGAAGAGAATTGGCTTGGTGGGCAAGAATGAGAGTCGAAGGGGTCAAATATGGGGATTAGTGGAGTCCAAGTGTCAAAAATCCCAAGGCTTGACCAAAATGCGCTTGATTCAAGGGTTCACATCCATTCTTATCCAATAATTGAGGGGCTTAATTATCCATTGCCGAATTATTGAACTGACCATAATATTTAATTAAATCCCTAGTATAAACTCCAAAATTGCCCCCAAAATTCGGAATACCCCAATTTTAGTCTAGGGGCAAAATGGTCATTTTTCGATTTCGGGCCGAATTTCCATTTTTCGACCGTACTAACCCCAAATATAGTTGGCCAACATAAAATGACATCGTCCTCGCAAAATAGTCGCATACGACCCCGAAAATCGATGTCCAAGTCCGGATCAAATTCCACGATCAAAATCACTTAATTTAAAATTTTAGGGTCTCACTAACGGGCGGCTGTTTAGGGGTTACGCATATCGACCTAAGGTTACTCGAGTCGTGATTGTCTCGATCACCAGGAGAGCACGAGGAATTATCGTTAGTTCCGAAGGTCGCGATCGTTCGTTTAAGTTCGGGATTTGTTCGCCACACGTACTCTCGATCGTGCGGAATTACCCGCGATCCGATCATACGTCATTGGCCAAACCAAATCCGTCACCCTCCTAAGATCGGCCCACGTTGGCCCAAAATATTTCCTCTTCGTTTCTCAGTATCGGTGCCCGATTCATGATCGGATCCCTAATCCACGTACCGTTTTCCTAGTTAGCCATTCCCTATCGGTTAATATTCCGAGAGAGCTCAATTTCGGGCGAGGCTTACTAAAATTAAATGAGGAATAATATCAATATCATTGATCCCGGAAATGAGTCGAAATTCAGGATGTTACAACTCTTCTTCCCTTACAAAAAATTTCGTCCTCGAAATTTGCAACCTTCACTAATCTATTCAAACAAATAGGGGTGCTGATGTCGCATGGCCTCTTCACTTTCCTAAGTGGTACCTTCGATCTCGTGATGCTCCCATACAATCTTGACCATTGAGATCGTCTCATTCCTAAGCACTCGATCTTTTCTGTCCTCGATTCTTACTGGTCTCTCCACGTACGACACCTTATCGTCCACGTCTATCTCCTTGTACCTTAGAACGTGGGTCGAGCCAGATTCATACTTTCTCAACATCGACAAGTGGAAAACATTATGCACTTAGGATAAATTGGGTGGTAACGCAAGTCGGTAAGCCATATCGCCAATCTTCTCCAGAATTTCAAACGGTCCGACAAACCTCGGACTCAGCTTTCCTTTCTTACCAAATCTAGATAATCCCTTCATAGGCGACACCTTGAGAAATACATGTTCTCCCACTTTGAACTCCAAGGGTCGTCGTCTCCAATCGGCATAACTTTTCTAGCGACTATGCGCTGTCTTTAATCTATCTCGAATAATCTCAACTGCTTCGACCAACTGCTGCACCAATTCTGGGCCGATGATACTCCTTTCACCGACTTCATCCCAGCATATTGGCGTCCTGCATGCCCTGCCATACAAAGCTTCAAATGGTGCTATCTGGATACTTTGCTGGTAGCTATTATTATAAGCGAATTCTACCAAGTGTAGCTATTCTTCCCATTTGCTTTGGAAGTCCAAAACACAGGCACGCAACATATCTTCCAAAGTCTGAATTGTCCTTTCAGACTGGCCATCCATCTGTGGATGATAAGCAGTACTGAGCTGCAACTTCGTTCCTAAGGTCGATTGCAAACTTTTCCAAAAGTTGACCGTAAATCTCATATCTCGGTCCGATGTGATTGATATTGGTACTCCATGCAATTTAACGATCTGTCGAACATACAATTCTGCATACCTTTCCAATTCAAGGTCCTTTCGCACCGCCAGAAAGTGCGCTGACTTTATCAGTCGATCCACTATCACTAAAATGGAATCATGTCCTCGTTGGCTTCTTGGTAGTCCTGAGACAAAGTTCATAGTGATGTGCTCCCATTTCCATTCAGATATCTTTAACGGTCTTAATAGTCCTCCAGGCTTACAGTGCTGGGCCTTCACTTGTTGGCACGTCAAGCACTTGACCACACTTGTTGGCACGTCAAGCACTTGACCACATGCTTGGCCACATCTTTCTTCAGTCCGTTCCACCAATAATGTTGCCATAAATTCTGGTACATCTTTGTATTGCTTGGGTGGTTACTATAATTACTACAGTGTGCCTCACTTAAAATCTCTTCCTTAAGCTCCAAGTCGTCAGGCACACATAATCGTCCTCGAAACTTTAAAACTCCGTCCTTGCTCACTTGAAAGTCCGGCTTCCTCGTAGCAGCATCCATTCTGACAATCGTTTGTATTTCTTGATCCGTAGACTGGAGTGCTTTAATTCTTGCCTAGATCTCTGATTCAATTCTCAATGCAGCCATTAGGCTAGACATATGACTCACCTTAAATTTGAATTCCGAATCTCTGAGTCTTTCTAGCAAAGTCCACTCTTTGACCATCATATGCGCCATACTTGACTTGCGACTCAGCGCATCCGCTACTCTATTCGCCTTCCCCGGATGATACAAAATGTCGCAGTCGTAATCCTTCAGAAGTTCCATCCATCGGTGCCGCCTCATATTTAATTCCTTATGAGAAAACAGGTACTTGAGGCTTTGATGATCAGTATAAATATGAAATCTTTTCCCGCATAGATAGTGCCTCCAGATCTTAAGAGCAAAGACAATCGCTACCAACTCTAAATCATGCATCGAATAATTCGTTTCATACGGCCTCAACTGGCGCGATGCATATGCCACTACTTTTTCGTGCTGCATTAGTACACAACCCAATCCTCTTAGCGATGCATCGCTGTAGACTTCGAATCCTCCTGGCCCAGATGGAATAGTTAACACTGGGGCAGTTGTAAGCCTACGCTTCAACTCTTGGAAACCTTTCTCACATTTATCATCCCATTCGAACTTAGACTCCTTCTTAAGCAGTCACGTCAATGGCATGACTATCGACGAGAATCCTTCTACAAAACGTTGATAATAACCCGCCAATCTTAAGAAACTTCGGATTTCTATGACTGAGGTCGGTCTTGGCCACTTCATTACTATCTCAATCTTTGTCGGGTTCACAGAGATTCCATCTCCCGAAACTATGTGTCCAAGAAACGCCACTCTGCCTAGCCAAAACTCACACTTGCTGAATTTGGCGAAGAGCGCGTGTTCTGTCAAGGTCCGTAGCACCTCAGCTAAACGTACTTCGTGCTCTTCAGGGTTCTTCGAATACACCAGTATGCCGTCAATAAACACTATGACGAATCTGTCCAAAAACTCCTTGAACACCATGTTCATCAGATCCATGAAAGCTGCAGGAGCATTGGTCAATCTGAAGGGCATCACTGTAAACTCGTAGTGTCCATACTGCGTCCTAAAAGCAGTCTTAGATATGTCCTCCTTTTGGATTCTTAACTGATGATATCCAGTCCGCAAATCAATCTTAGAAAACATGGACGCTCCTTGGAACTGGTCAAATAAATCATCAATCCTCGACAGTGGGTACTTATTTTTAATCGTCACCTGATTTAACTACCGGTAATTAATACACAACCTCAATGTCCCATCCTTCTTTCTTACAAATAGGACTGGTGCTCTCCACGGAGACACACTAGGATGAATGAAACATTTGTCTAACAATTCCTGTATCTGAACTTTCGGTTCTTTCAATTCCGACAACGACATCCGGTACGGCGCTTTTGAAATCAATTATGTGCCCGGTGCCAACTCTATCACAAACTCTACTTCCCGCTCTGGTGGCAATCCTGGCAATTCCTGAGAAAATACCTCGGGGAATTTGCACACTACCAGTATCTCTTCCAACTTAGGTTCTGCCACCGTCGAATCCATCACATTTACCAAATATCCTTCGCACCCTTCATCCAACAATTTAGTTACTTCAAGCGAGGAAATCCAAGGGATCGAGGTTCCTCCTCGATTTCCCTGAAATTCAAATCTAGGACGTCCAATCAGATTAAACTGGATCACCCTATCAATGCAATTCACTATAGCTTTTTGCTTAACCAGCCAATCCATTTCAATTATCACATCAAAATTGAACATGGCCAACACTGCCAAGTCGATACTTTCTTCTCTACCCCCAATCACTATTTTACAATTAGGACACCCCAATGACACTAACAATTTATCATTTAATGGGGTTGTCACACAAAGTATGGTTTCAAGTAGAACAGGTTTAATCCCAACCAGCTTAACAAACCGCTCTGAAATAAATGAATGGGTCGCCCCCGGATCAAACAATGCATACGCAGCATGATCACATAAAGAAATTGTACCTGTAACCACGCCCGGCGTGTCCTCTGCCTCTCTACGCGCCATGGCAAAAACCCGTCCTTGCGCTGACGGTTTGCCCTGGTTAGCCGGTGGGGGATTCCCGACTTGATTCTCTGTTCGGTTTTGCTGCGGTTGCCCTGGGGTCCTGAAGGGCGCTGCTGGGGACAATTTCGAATTTTGTGTTCTAAACTCCCACACTTAAAGCAAGCCCCAAATCGATTCGGTTTCTGGTTAGGCTTCCCAATGTTCCTCCTAATTAGCGGGATGAAGCGCCGATTCCCTATCATCAGCTTCTTTTCGAAACGGTGGTTATCTCTATTTTGGGCAAACTGCGATCCAGAGGCGGCTGCTCTATCTACCTGGTCCCATTCCAAAGCCTGAGCTCTATCATAGATGTCCTCATAAGTCCTTAAATTTGCCGGTATCAACTGGGTACGAATATCAGGTTTCAATCCTTCCTGGAACCTTCGTGCCTTATCTTCGGGATGTTCCACCATCCTTGGTGCAAACTTAGACAATCTAATAAATTCCGCCTCGTACTGATCTACCGTCATCTGACCTTGGCGAAGTCGCATAAACTCTACTATCTTCCTTTCCCTAGCACTTTCCGAGAAGTATTTTCCATAAAAATTTTCAGTGAACATAGCCCAAGTCTGGGCGATGCCTTCAGGAAACACTTGACCTCTGGTGGCCTTCCATCAGTCATTCGCATTTTCTTGCAACTGGTATACTGCTAGAGTTACTTTCTCATGCTCGGTGCACCCCAATACCTCAAACGCCTTTTCCAGTTCCTCTACCCATCTTGGCGCAGCCTCGGGGTCACCTTTTCCAGTAAACTTGGGCGGTTTTAACTCTAGAAACTGCTCTACTAGCTGATGCATTTGCCTATTCCCGGCTGCTTGAGCCTGCCCAATATTGGCTTGGTTTCCATTCACAGCAACAGCTGCTGCAGCCTCAGCAGCCTGGGCAATGGTGGGAGCCCTTTCCTAAGCTTGTCTACCCATAATATTTCCTATCTCGTGCAGGGTCTGAATCACATCCTCCATTCTAGGTCCCTGGCCTCTTGACCTCCTGCACTCGGTTGTCCCTAGGGTTCCTTTCCTCGACGCCTCATAATACTGATCTCACTACCCACCTACCTACTATATTTCCACCAGGAATTAGAGACCTAAACCAACTAAACCGGTCTAAGGTCCTAGGCAGGTAGCTAACACAACAATAACCAGTCACTCAGCATACGGCTAAGCACATATAACACAGGACCTCAAACAAGGAGGCACACGTACTCACATCAGGTCCTGCCGCACTTGCACTTCACGGGTCAATTTACATAACCAAACAATCAAGACACAGACAGTCAGGAGGTATGCTTAGCACACGGGGTCACTCTACTGACTACCCAATGTCATCGCTCCTTATTACTCTAGGTTTCGACCTAATTGGACCGAGCTGACTTTGCTCTGAAGCCAAATCGAATGGGGATGTCACGCCTCGTACCCCACGAAGCGCGAACATCCCTCGCATAGGTCGAATTCGGTGTGACATCCCAAGACTCGTCGCCGACCCAACGCCCGACACTTAGAGATCAATACACAAGCGGAAGCAACGTATATAGATATATATATATATATATATATATATATATATATATATATATATATCCCCTGTACAATACAAAAGACAACCATGGATAGCACCACACTGGAAATTGATATGATTAAAACATATACATTTCATTACTATTAAAATAGGGGGATGAACAGCATTGGTGCCAAAACTTGTGTACGAAGGCCACTTTGGTGCCAAAACTTTCAATCGAATCACTTAAGTGCTAAAAGTTGTGAAAAACGATCACTTAAGTACCACTTCGCCGGAAATTCGACGTGGCATTTTTTTATTAATTTCTCAAGCTGATGTGGCTCGCCGGAGGCCAATGTAGCTCGCTGGAGGTTGATGTGGCATTTTTTTTTCATTTTCTTTCTTTTTTCCTTTCTTTTCGTTTTTTTTCCTTTTCTTTCTTTTTTCCTTTCTTTTCTTTTTTTTTTCTTTTCTTTCTTCTTATTTCCGATCGCCGGCGTCCGGCCACCAGCCATGGCCAGCCTCGCCAGGCGTCGCCTTCCTCCGGGCGAGGCCCGGCGAGACCGCCGTGGCCTCGGCGAGGGCCGGCCTCGCCGGATCTGGCGAGGCGAGCCCTTGCCGGGGCTTGCCCTGCCCAGGCGAGGGTCGAGGTCGCCTGGGCAGGGCGAGCCCCGGCGAGGGCTCGCCTCGCCAGATCCGGCGAGGCCGGCCCTCGCCGAGGCCACGACTGCCTCGCCGGGCGTCGCCTTCCTTCGGGCGACTCGATTGGTTTTCAAAAACCAATCTGCGTACCTCGACCCTCGCCTGGGCAGGGAGAGCGCCGGCGAGGGCTCGCCTCGCCAGATCCGGCGAGGCCGGCCCTCGCCGAGGCCACAGCGGCCTCGTCGGGCCTCGCTCGGAGGAAGGCGACGCCCGGCGAGGCCGGTGGCTGGACGCCCGGCGAGGTCGGCCATAGTCGGTGGCCGGACGCTGGCGATCGGAAATAAGAAGAAAGAAAAGAAAAAAGAAAAGAAAGAAAAAAATCAGAAAAAAATATTTAAAAAATTAAATTATGCACATGGAAATGCCATGTGTCATTAAAATTTAAATATAAAAGCTACGTATTAAATTTGATCGGAATTTCTCGCCGTTGGCACTTAAGTGATCGTTTTTTCTCCGATTTGGCACTTAAGTGATCGCCGGCGTAAACTTTTGGCACTTAAGTGATCCAAATGAAAGTTTTGGCACCAAAGTGGCCTCCGTACACAAGTTTTGGCACCAATGCTGTTCTTCCCCCCATTAAAATATATACAATATCTATTAGCAGGGAGTACAAATAACAAACCCAAAAAAATAGTCGACGGCCACTACAACAAAAAGGGACAGTGGCTCGAGAGGGATAGACAACTAACTAAGACTGAGCTTAATCAAAAAGGTACAGCACATCTTGTTCAAAGCTGAAGCTACCCTAGGGGACCCAGTCTGGGTCGGAACAAGAAGACTCGGAGGACGAAGAGCTATTAGGCAGCTCTTCCTCTGAATCTAATGAGTCCAGCTCGAACTCAGGCTCTGAATCCATGACCTCAGGCTCTGAATCCATGACCTCAGGCTCATCCTCTGGTGCAGGATCCTCCTCAATGGGCTCTGTCTCATCATCAGGGTCCATCGGTGCCAGATCTGCTACCCAGTCTTCGGGCTCCATATCCATCGGATCGAGCTCATCAGCCTCATACTCTAAGGGTACCCCATCCAAACTCGCACTCTCCTCAATTGAAGTGGTGGGGTCCACCACATTCCCATCGGGACACTGCGGGTCTACCTCACCCTGCCCATTAAACGGGATATCAAAAGTCCAGAGGGGCCCGATCTTCTCCTCATTAAAAGTTCTATAACACCAAGCAACATACTCGTGGGTCTCAGATACCATCTCCCCGACATCTACCCATGCTAAGGTATAATATCTAATGTACATATTCCCGTTCCCTACGGGATATATAGACATCGTCTTCTCGATAAAATGGGGGATTCCAAAACGCACTGGCGCCTCTGCCATCTTAGGGCCGGGGGTTTGAAAAGAGTGGTTTACACAACAATGAGACAAGTCTCAGCGAGTAAAAACCCCAAAACCTAAACTAGACTAACATGCACATCCTGACAGACAAACGGATATACAACACATAACAGATGCAAATCAATTGACCTAGGCCCTCAGGCCCAGATCGAGCATACAATCGACCCTGCAGGTTAGGCATTTCATAATAATAATCACGACACATACGCGAACACACTAGTCACACGTACGCCATACGCATGCTCATGCTCATTAATGCATGTCTCACATACGATTCAATGAATACGCATAATGGCCAACACTCTTTGGCACACATTTGCCATGCCTATAATATGGTTCACTTAATGCACTCTGGCATACAACTCACTTTCAATTAAAGCTCGACCCGCGTAAAACGCATCAGGTCTGTTTCTCAATTTCCAACGCTTCGTGGCCCGCGTAAAATGCGTCAGACCCAGTGTCTCTAGCCCACGTCAAAACGTATCAGGCGCAACACCGATCTCCTTACGGACCAGAGCCCGCGTAAAACGCATCAGGTTGGCCGTCTTCCGGACGAACTGGGCATCATCCCGCGTAAAACGCATCAGGATGGAATTAATACCCTGCGTAAGATGCATCAGGGCTTATCATGACCAGACGTGCACACAATCAATTTTTATCTGAACTCCGCGTAAAAACGCATCAGGGCAATTAGGCGATCAAATGTTCACATTAGGCATGTGCATTCTCAAACTCATGATTCAAGCCCAAATTCAATATGTGGTGTGCAAAACCAGGTAAAAAGGGCACTCAATTTCAATCACGAGTATATAAATCAATGTGGCCACGACATGCTCAATAGGTGTCATAATATGCTCAGTAGCCATAACATGCCACAACTATGTCATAATATGTCCAACCAACACCTCATCAGCATATTCAAGTGTTCATTTTAATACAATTCGGCACGGCACACAATTCTCGCCAATGGTACAACACCAACTTGTCGAATCAAGGCCCGCCATTAACAAATCAATCTTAGCCACTGAACATACGCGTGGCATCACACAATTGAACACAATCAAGGCCCAAATAGTCGTTAAGTCATTCAATGCAAACAATCATGGCGATGATCCAATTAAACCTCACCTTAGCCAATTTAATCAAATTCGGTTCTAGGGAGGGCAGCCACAAAACAGCCCATATTAGGGCATTAATCCACCTCCTAATTAGCTCATTTAACTCCCATAGGAACCATAAAATCAGCCACTAATCATTAGCCCTTAATCAAGCCTAATTCCAATTCAATTAACCCCTAATATTACCCTAATCCGTCTAGAAACGCAACATTAGTCCTAATCGAGGTTTAGGAGTTAATTACTCACTTAATCTAAGTTCCAAACCGAGCTAGACGACGGGGAACGAGCGGCCAATCACCGGCGTGCAGCGGAATCGGTGGCGGCATTCCGATGGCTTCCGTGGCAGTTCTAGGCGGTCCGGCGAGCGGCGGCGTGGGGTCCTCACACAAGGCCGAAGGAGGAAGAGAGGGAGATTAGGTCAGTCGGACGGTGGCGGTGGCTAATCGCCGGTCCACGGCGGCGAGCACGGCGGCGGACTAAGCGGACGGCGATCCGGAGGCTCCCTCGGGGGGTCCACGGCCAAGTCGGTCCGGCAATCTTTGGCCGAACAGGGGAGAGAGAGAAGAGAGAGGGAGTGGGACGATGGTGGTGAGGTGAGACGATTGGGTGGTGCTCGGGCAGTGGCACGGCGGCGAACGGCGATCGGCGAGGGCGGCGGTTTGCTCCGACGGTGATGTCTTCCACGGCGAGAGAGAGAGGAAAAGGGGAGGCCAGCGGTGGAGAGGAAGGAGAGAGGAAGAGAATTGGCTTGGTGGACAAGAATGAGAGTCGAAGGGGTCAAATATGGGGATTAGTGGAGTCCAAGTGTCAAAAATCTCAAGGCTTAACCAAAATGCCCTTGATCCAAGGGTTCACATCCCTTGTTATCCAATAATTAAGGGGCTTAATTGTCCATTGCCGAATTATTGAGCTGACCATAATATTTAATTAAATCCCTAATATAAACTCCAAAATTGCCCCCAAAATTCGAAATACCCCAATTTTAGTCTAGGGCAAAATGGTCATTTTCCGATTTCGGGTCAAATTTCCATTTTTCGACCGTACTAGCCCCAAATATAATTGGCCAACATAAAATGACATCGTCCTCGCAAAATAGTCGCATACGACCCCGAAAATCGATATCCAAGTCCAGATCAAATTCCACGATCAAAATCACTCAATTTAAAATTTTAGGTTCTCTCACTAATGGGCGGCTATTTAGGAGTTACACGTATCGACCTAGGGTTACTCAAGTCGTGACGGTCTCGATCACCGGGAGAGCGCGGGGAATTATCGCTAGTTCCGGAGGTCGCGATCGTTCGGTTTAAGTTCGGGATTTGTTCGCCACACGTACTATCGGTCGTGCGGAATCACCCGCGATCCGATCGTACATCATTGGCCAAACCTAATCCGTCACCCTCCTAAGATCGGCCCACGTTGGCCTAAAATATTTCCTTGTCGTTTCTCGGTATCGGTGCCCGATTCACGACCGGGTTCCTGGTCCACGTACCGTTTTCCTAGTTAGTCATTCCCTATCGGTTAGTATTCCGAGAGAGCTCAATTTCAGGCGAGACTTACTAAAATTAATTGAGGAATAATATCAATATCATTGATCCCGGAAATGAGTCGAAATTCAGGATATTACATATGACCATGATGAGAAAATGTTTAATCTAGGCATGAGATTTGAATCTCATGAACAGTTCAAGAATGCTGTGAAGAAATATGCTGTAATTAATGGATTTAACATTTCTTGGCAAAAGAGTGAAGAGAGAAGAATGATAACGAAGTGTGTAGATGTGGCTGGAGATTATACGGTGGCTGGATTCAAAATGAGAAAACTTTTATCATAGAGAGTGTTGGAGATCCACATAATTGTAATCGAAGCCTAACCGATAAGCAAGCCACTACTACATGGCTTGCTCATGAATGCATGCCTAAGTTAGGGATAGGCTCACTTACTCAGCTACAGAAATGCGGGCAGATGCAAGAGAAAGGTTTGCTTTGACATTGAATAGAAAAAAATGTTACAGAGCCATATCAAAAGCTCTTAGTCTTATCAGGGGCCCAATAAAGGGGCAATATGATATGCTGAGATCTTATTTGGCAGAGCTCAACAGAGTTAGCGACGATGGAATATTTGAGATGGAAGTTAATCCAACAACCAAAGTATTTGAGAGGTTTGATGTGGAGTTTGTAGAGTTGAAATGTGGGTTTTTAGCGAGATGTAGGCGTGTCATAGGCTTGGATGGGTGCTTTCTTAAGACTGGATTGAAGGGTATATTATTGTGTGCTGTTGGACGAGATGGAAACAATCAAATGTTTCTAATAGCTTGGGCAATTGTCGAAGTTGAATCCGAGGCATCTTGGACTTGGTTTCTCACTCTATTATTCAATGACCTGATGGTGGGCAGGGGCAAAGGTTGGACTTTCATCAACAATCAACAAAAGGTAATATCTCACCTTTTGTCTTTGTTGCTTGTTACACGACACTAGTATAATCATTGATGTCACTTGTTTGCTTTTTATTGGCTAATTTTGGTTGCAGGGACTAATGAATGTAGTTTCATAGCTAGCTCCACAAGCAGAGCATAGAAATTGTGCAAGACACATATATGCTAATTGGAAAAAATTGCACAAAGGGGATGCTCTTAAGCATCTCTTTTGGAGGGCTATGAGATATACATTTCAAGCTGATTTTAACCTAGCAATAGCAGATTTGAAGATGGAGTGCCCTAAAGGTTACGAAGACTTCATGAGGCAAGGCCCTGAGCACTTTTGTAGGGATTTTATCAAGATAGGAATCAAGTGTGATGCGGTTGATAATAACTTAAGTGAGACCTTCAATGGATACATTTGCATACCAAGAGAAAAACCCATCCTTGAGATACTTGAAGAAATAAGAACGATATTTATGGAAAGGATGGTAGAGAGAAGTCAGTTAATGGTTGATCAAACAGATCCTATTTGCCTAGGGATTAGAAAACTAAATTGGAGTCTAGGCATTATATTGCTAGAGCGGCAATGGACAATAAATTTCAAGTTCAAGTGTATGATGATAAATTTGTGGTTGACTTGGATCGGAAGACTTGTGCTTATAGGGAATGGGATATCTCTGGAATACCATGTAAACACGCCATATATTGTATTGCTTTCATGAAGTTGGATATCAATTATTATGCTGATGATTGTTTAAAAAAAAAGCTTATGAAAGATGCTACAAATATCCATTCCCAGCCATGAATGGAAAAAGAATGTGGCCGCAAGTTAGTGATGAGCCAATCAAACCCCCACCTTATAGAAGAAAAAGGGGGGGAGAGAAGAAAAACATAATCAAGGACAAGGATGAGCGAAGTAGCGATGGTAAGAAATTGATGAAAGTTGGACTCCAAATGTGACGTACAAATTGCCGTCAGTATGGGCATAACAAGAAGACATGCAGGAATCCTATAGCATCAAGGCCACCCAAAGTAAGTCTTATTCGACAATTGTGTAATTTTTAAAGAGATTTTTTTTTTTGGTTATATTGATTGATAACATTAGTATTTCTTTCCTTACCAAAAAAAACATTAGTATTTCTTTTGTTTTTTCTTATGTAGGCCAAAAGAGGAAGACCAAAGAAGGCTATTGATGCACAGACCAGTGCACAGGCCAATGTACAATCTAACGGAGATTATGCTATCATTAGGAAGGAGATGGCACAAGTTAGTTTTTAGACTTATATTATTTTCACATAATGTGTATATTGTGATTAATGTTTTTATGCTCATTTTGCATCTTCAAGCAAGACAAGGTTATGGACTTTTCATGTCTAAAGCCTATGGGAATTCATATTTAAGGGTAATCTCTTTGTCTAATGTTTTATATGTATGTTGAAAAGAAATGCAAATTGACGTGTTGATTTTGTATCCATTTCAGATGCTTGGTAGTGATAGAGTTATTCACATTGGAGGTCCATCAATCTCTAATGGACAAACAATAGCAAGAAATGTTCAAATTTCACCGGGCCAATCTTCAATTGATATCTTAGAACCTCCGCACACTCAAGAATCTGGAATTGGTGGACTGTGAAGTTGGTTCGAAAAATATTAGAGTTGCTGATACATGTGGATGTTGAGTTGTAGACTGAAAAGGGCGGTTTTTGTGGTGTTTGTATGTGGATTTGGCAATGTAGTTTTGTATTAGGGATGTTTTGGTAATGTACTATGTTGAGTCATGCATAACACTGAACTCCTTTTGCTGGCTGTTTTGAGTATCATATGAATGAACTGACCATTATAAGTGGTTTTTTGAAGAGTAAACTTCCAGTTAGGTATCTTGACTTGTCTTTGATTTTTGCAAAGCTTAGTAATAGAGGTTGTACGCTTTTAGAAGTGCAGTGTAGAGCAAATTCCTTGGGGTCGAGCGCTTTCAAGCAAGCCAGCATGTTACTGACCCTGTTCTTGTCTGAGGGTACTAGCATAGAGGAGAACGAGGGTTGCTTGATGCATGGCTTGGCAAGCCGTGCCTGATGTAGTGAACTCGCCAACTGGTGTATGTTTTTCTTCTCTTTACTTCATTTCTTCTTTGGGATTTTCACGTTATAATGGTAGCAATGAGGCAAAATTTAGTTTAAAAGGCACCTAATTCCTCCTCTTTCTAAACATTAGGTCATTTTGATCTACATCTACACTTAACCATAGCTTTGATGAGGCACCAATAAATGATCGCTCAATGGCCTCTTATCAGGTCAAGCACATTCTGATGTTGTCAATCGAAACAAACATTTTTTTCATGGCTTCAAAATCACCACGATAATTCGAAGTGATATGTAATGTGCTTGGGTTCCATATTCCGTCATTTCAAGCTAGTTCAAGATTTGGGTCAAATATTTTCTATTTCAAATGACAAATTTTGTATCATCGGAACTTACTAATGTTTTGGATATATTATGGATGATTGATAAGTACATACTTTCTTACCATGGCAAATTGGTGATGGTGCAACCACATCATTCTGGTTTGATTTTTGGCATCCCAAAGGTCCTTTGTCGGAATTCTTTTCCAATAGGGACATTTATTGCTCCGATATCCCGAGAGAGGCCTCTGTTTAGGATTTCTTCTCCGGCTCCTGGCATAACTCGAATTTGTTTCAAACCTTCAACTCCTAGCCGAATGCTATCCCTGTTCTGGATGTACAGAGACCTGATCGATTAGTGTGGAAGGGCCACTCGTCGGGTATCTTCTCTGTGGCCTCGGCATGGGAACTGATTAGAATCAGCAGACCTATTGTCCCTTGGTGTTCCTTCGTTTAGGATCACAGCATTGCTGTAACAGACTGAATTTTCGATTCTTTTCCCGGAATTTAGAAAATGAATATTGATCAATGCACTATAATGAGATCTCACCCGGGACCCGCGCATTCTCGGGATGCTAACCTTAGGGGTAGGGCTATTACAGGATTGAGTTCGCACAACCAAAGAACTCGACCTGGGTTCGATCTTCGACCATATGGATTGATGAGAGAATGTTTTGAGCCAACCGAGATCGGTCTATTTGATTGATCGTGTCCGAAAGGAACTAGCGACAGACCCTCGTAATTATATGATAATCGAGGTCGTCCTGGGTAGAGTAAACTCAAATGTGATTTGACTTAGTGTCGATCACGGGTCGAGAGCGCGGAATCCCAACGAGCCACCGGTTAGCCAGAGATAAGCTAAAGTTGCGATTGCTCGATTTTAATCATTTCTTGAAATTCGGGCCCGGGAATCAAGAATTTTGAAAGTGACAATTTTGAGCGGCCAATAACGTTTTTGGCTTGGCCAACCTTGGGGCCACCCATTTCTACAAAAAAATGGATTTCGGTTTGAGACCGGAAAAATTACGATTTTGCCCCTTTGATCACCAATGTTGATTTTGAGGCCGTATGAGATTATTTTTCGCAGCCGATGTTATTTTGGGGTGGCCACGCACATTTAGAGTTGTTACGGTCAAAAATTAGAATTTTGGCTCAGAAGTGAAAAATAATATTATTTTATTCCCGAGGACTTTGAAGCCGATTTTCGAGGGCTTAAGAGACTATTTTCACGATTCCGACGTCATATTATGTTGGCCACTCACATTTGGGGTTGGTACGGGCGAAAAATGGAATTTCGACCCGGGATCGGAAAAATGACGATTTTGCCCCTGGGCCATTTTCGATTCTGAAAATTTTGGGATAATTTTGGGATAATTAAGTCTGAATTATCAGCTCAATTATTGGGGTTAAAGACCTTTTTACCCCTCAATTATTGGATTGGGTTGAATTTAGGCCGTTGGATCAAGGGCAAAATGGGAAATCGCGTAGGATCGCGACACGTGTCACCCCACCAGCCCACATATTTAACCAGATGGACCCTCTCTCTCTCCTCCTCCTCCCCATTCGGCCAGACCACTCTCTCTCTCCCCCGAAACCTCTCTTCCTCTTCCTCCTCCTCGGCCGTCGTCCGTACGTCGGACCGCCGCCGTGCCGCCGCTGTCCACCGGCCACCGTCGTTGTTGCTGCCTCATCTAGCCACCACCCACCAGCAGCACCGCCCCATCTCGCCTCTCTCTCTCTCTCTCTCTCTCTCTCTCTCTCTCTCTCTCTCTCTTTTTCCCTATTCGGTGCAAGGAACCGCCGTGTACCACCACTTGGAGGTCGACCGCCACCATGCCGGAGCTCAAACGACCGAGCCGCTACCGCCGTGACCCTCCAACCGCCTGTACGTCGCCGTCCGTACGGCGTCCGTCGCCGCCGACGCCGCCGCTGCTACTGTTCCGGCCCCTTGTCCAGCCAGCTTGCCCTATTTTTCTTAGGTAAGTATTTTCCCCAAATGTCATTTAGGACCTCGGGTATTGTTAGACTTGTTTAGGGCTCGGTTTAGGGTGAATTATGTGGCTGTTTTGGAGTTTTAGATAGAGGCTGGATAATTGGTGGTTGTGGACTGATTTAGTAGATGGAAATTTGTGGTTTGATAGGCTCGGATAGGGCTGAGATGGTGTGGAATGATTGCGGCTGAATTGTGCAATTGATTGGTGAGGTATTGCCTCGAATTGAATTGTATATGTGGTTGTGTGAGATGTGGTCGTTGGCTGGTTTGAAATGTGTTTTGGACTGAGTGTGATTGGCTGTGTGCCACGTGCGCGACCGTGAGGTGTGTAGGTGTGATTGTGCATTGAGTTCGCGTGCTAAGCATGGATGTTCGTGTGGTGTTTGTGTGACGAGGTTGTGTAAATGTGAAATGTGTGTGAAGTGTGTATGTTTGGCAGTGTGTTTGTGCGGTGGCGTGATACTTGTGGAGAGTGTGGAACGAAGGTTCGGGTGTGTAGGATTGGTTGGAAAGGATCCGTCCTGAGGCGTGTACGTTTACGTAGGACGATGCCGTCCCTGCCGAGGTGACGATGCCAGGCCCGACGGGGTGACGATGCCTGACGTGGTCAGAAGACCATTGGCCTGATGCGTTTTACGCGGGCACGGTAAAAGGAAAGTGTGTGTAGGATTCCATCCTGAGGCGTGTATGTTTACGCGGGATGATGCCGTCCCTGACGAGGTAACGATGCCCGGCTCGACGGGGTGACGATGCCTGACGTGATCAGAAGACCGTTGGCCTGATGCGTTTTACGCGGGCGCGGTAGTGGTGGAAAGGTTGAGAATGAGCCAGAATTGGCGGGACGAGTGAAATTAAGAAAGTGACATGTGGTGTGAGTTGGTGTACGAGTGTATTTGTATCGCGTGGTGTGATGTTCGATTATGGAGTAAAAACTGCTATGCATGGTATGGGACGTGCCTAAGTGGATTTTGCTCTATAATCGAGGCACGCGCGTGGCTGTGATGTATTTCTGTGGCATATTGGCTGTGTTATTGTCCAACGTATAGGAACGTGCATGATGGATTCCAAGTAGGGTTGTGTGTGGTTAATTTGGTTGATTATGTGTGTTCTGCGTGTCGTTTCGTCTGGCGGTACGTGAGTGCCTACGTGGGGTTTGGGGTTGTACACTTATTGAGATTCGTCTCATAATTGTATAATCCAAAATTTCAGACCCCCAGCTATAAACCCGGGAAGTCTGACTCCTCTTTTTGGAAGTTCGAGAAACCACCTTTGGTGCCCGGTGGGATTGTAGGTGAGTGTCCGGAGGCTCAAGCCCAAAGAATCAGGAGCAGAAAGGAAGGCGATCAGTAGGCATTCCCTAGGCTATTTTAGGGATTGTTTGACTTGGGTTATCCGATAGTGAAGTTAAGATAACCAAACCCCTGATATTTTGTTATTACGGTGATTTCAGACGCTAGTTTGTTAATTATGTTTGTAATATGATATTTGTATATTTGGTGTTGTATGGATATGTTGTTATTTGTCTGTTCTGTTGTTCTACCCCGTTGTCGTCATCTTTCTGTCCGGGATTTTTATATTCACTTCCGCACGTGGCTCTGATATTTGGGTTGGGTTGGCGACGTTCCTGGGACGTCGCATCATCAAATTCGACCTGAGATGGGATGTTTGCGATTCGTGGGGTTCAGGGCGTGACAATTACGCCCAGGTACGGCTTTTTGTCGTGGCTCATATCTCTGAATAGGCTCCCAACACAGGTCGTTTTGCTTAATTATCGCAGAATTTCGGAAGGTGTTTGTGCCTTTTGTAAATGTAGACCCGATTCTGTTGATCATATGTTCTTTGGGTGTCTTGTCACGGGTTCCCTTGCTCTTTTCTGGGCAGATAAATGTAGTCTATCATGGAGAAACCAGTCGTGGCAAGATAATCTTCAATGGGCCATCCGGTTCATAGGTGGCCATAGCTTTCACCAGCGTATTGCTCACTTCTCATTTGGAGCTTTATGCCATATTATCTGGACGAGACGGAACAATATCCTATTCAGGAATCAGCCCCTTTTTGTGCCGCCCCTACGGCAACATCTTGCTAAGCTCATAAGGTATAGAGGGCTGTCATTCAAACCCATGGAAGATAATCCTCGCAACAGAAGGATCCAAGTCAATTGGGGTATCTCACCTACCATCTTTGATTAATCCCCTTGGGGTGTTGTTGTTTCTCCTTTGTAGTCGGATGGTCAGTCTTTGACCTTGCTGTATTTTGCGTTCAATGCTTTAGAGCTTTCTAACCGTTACACCTTTGCACCTGTTGGGACACCTTGTGTGTCGCTTCAGGTACAAGGTTTTTGTGTTTCGGTTTCACCATATGTAGGTTACGCTTTGAAAAGTCAATACATATCTTACCTTACCAAAAAAAAAATTGAATAGCTGAAATGAAAAAAGCTACCTATGGTAATTTTTGTCAAAATAGATAACGAGTTCACAAAAATAGCCTATCTTTCCCCCTCCACAGCGCCAACTCTATAATGGCTGACAAACGGCTCAAGTGAACTAATAGCTGCCAAGAAAAATTCTCAGAAAATAAACTTCTATAGCAAGCAATGTTGCACCATCCAACCAACCTTACACATCATTAACACAATTAAAGCTTCCACCAATACAAGTATAACTCTAACACATGTCTTCTCCTTCGCTTGCATTCTCATAATATCATTCTGTAAGCCATTGTTCAATTGATTCTCCACATTTTGCAGCCTCTCCTTCAATGTCTCATTATCATTCATCAGTTGGCGAATCACTTCTTTCTCTTGCATTATCAGATAAGGATCAATCCATTTAAAAAATCCACAATCATCAGCCTGTCAAAACAAAGTAATACTTTTTTACAAGTTTAGATACAACATTATTCAAAATTGCTAAAATTATGATTAACAAACATGGCTTTACTTCTGATATGAATGACTGCATCGAGCAGTTATAAATTACTTACCCTCCATGTTGAATGGTGAAATAATCTCCTCATAGGATTTCTTGGGGTCCGCGAGGTATAGAGGGTTGCTCGTCACTGTTTTTTTGGTAAGTGGGTTGCTCGTCACTGTTGCTTGCATGAAACATTACAATCGTCGCTCATGAATTGACTCAAAGCTCTGCCGCCACTGTTAGAACCTCCATTCTGCATTGATTTGCGTTCAAAAATAGGAGCAAACTACTAATCTAATACCCACTCATCATAAAAATGCTTACGGCAGAGCTGAACTTTAATTTTAATAGATTTACAACCACTTAACCTTAATCTAACATCATTTGCATGTGATCCACTTCGCACAAAGCTCTCCATGGTGACTAGCATTGGTTTTCTCCGTCAAATCACTCTTTGCCAATGGAGATATACTTTGCAACATCTGGACAATCAACCTCATGAGCAACATGCATAGATTAGTCTTAGCTACGGTCAAATGGACATGTTTCAAAGACGTATACCCTCAGTTTAAACGTGCAACAGTCAATCAATCACTAAGATGTAAGAGCACTTTTCAAACTTGAACACTAATTCGTTTGGGCATTTTAACAAACACATGGAGGTTAGTTCGAACAGAAGGCATAGATGAAGCATCAAAGCGTCGTCTAATTCCAAACTGTCGCAACATCAATGTGTGTTTATATTACTAATAAGTTCAGAATCAGACACAATTTTCTCACAAACCTCAAGCCTAGTTCTCGACCTCAAGAGTGAATAAACCAAGAAGTACCTCAAACGATCAACGCATCAGATAAAGTCATCCAGATCGAGCAAGTATCACCAAATTTGATTAATAGCACAGGCAAATTGACACTAAAATCACAAAGGCAAATCATCGAACACATTGAGTGTATCTCGGCAAAAGGCAATACAGAGCAAGAACAATTATGCAAGAACCATCGTCTTATCCGATATACGAAGTCTCTGACCAACAAATTTCAAAATTTCATGTTCACAACCAAGAGGTGTCCGAGCGTCTCGAGCCTAGGAGCGCGGGAGATGGGGGACTCCGAGCGCAAGAGATGGAGGAGTGAGCGCCACGATTCGAGCGAGATGAAAGATAGAGGAGACATATGAAGAAGAGGGAGCAATTGAAAAGCCGAACCCTAAAGCTCATCCTGGAAGAGGTCGTTTTGTAAAGAAGTTATCCATGTCAGATTGCCATGGTGAATTTCATTGATGACATGGGAATTCCATGTAGGATCATTAGCGGCTATATTGGACGGAAAGTTAACGACGGTAAATTTGGGACAAAAGTAAAAATTTGAGATTTTTTATAAGATAAAAAAAGTTTAGGGTATAATTGAGATAAAGCCTAAAGTTTGGAATTTTTTAGGATATTGGGCCTCAAATCTAGTACAAACAGAAACCCAAGATGGAATTTTGGGTCAGATTGAGGCAAAAAATAACAAAGTGTATGGTGTTAACATAGACAAATTTTATTTGAATTAATCCAATTTATTCTACAGGTTGAAAAGTAATTTTTCACTGATTTGTAATAGCTCAATATATGTGAAAATACCCTTCTCTTATGAAAAATCATTGAACTTAATATAAGACTTACTTAGTGTGATTACTAATATATTGAAATTTATTTTTCATTTGAAAAGTCACAAACCATAATTTAAAATTGCTTATTTTGTTAGGTTGTAAGTAGTTTTCCCTCAAAAAATTATCAATCGCCCGAAAAAGTAATTCGTTAATCAAAATATACACAATTACATGAAAAGTTTTCAGCCTACATAGTCCAAAAACTTAATAAAACCGATACTTTTTTTGCCTAAAAGATATTAATCATATATTCAAATCATTGCTTACCCTTATATGATTATGAAAACTTACTAATCATGTCAAAAAAAATTTACTAAATTATTACTTCTCATATGTTGAAGAATGTTTTGTTACGGAAATTCGGTAGTTACATAAACAAATTACTAGTGACTATAGACAGATAGGTAGATGCTTAATTTCCTAATATGAAAATATTTAATCATGTATATGTTAATCCTGTCCGAGCAGCAAAATGGACACAGAACCTGGATAAGTAATTCTGTTCGTTAATAAGATCGGCTCACTTGGCTTGGCCAAGCTCATTTAGACCCGATCAATTTAATTGACAAAACATAAAATACAGTAATCTTTTCAGTTTTCATTGGATCCTAAATGAGAATTTTTTTAATATTAAAGCTCCGTTTGTTTTGCAAAAAATGAATAATTTAAAAAATATTTTTCTAAAAGAAATCATTTGTATCGCTTTTAAGAATGAATAAACAAAAAATATTTTCATCGTTTACAAAAATATTTAAACTTAAGTTATTATCAATAATGAAAACATTTTTTATTTACCAATTATTTGAAAAGATATAAAAGTGATTATTTTTAATAAATTCGCTTATTGCTCAGGTCTATTACAACAATAACCGGGGAGTCCGGGTCGGCCCTATCGAGAGAACCGGCTGGCGACCCCGAACCGTGCCTGACGCCGGAGACGACCTCTCGAGTCTCAAGTCCTTCTGACACAGCTTGATTCACACGTCGTCTCTCTTCTTGCACCGCCCAAACGACAGCGACGACCCAATCCGGAATGCGTCCAAAAAGTCAAGAGTCCCCTCCGACACGTCCTTTCGTTCCTTCCTCGCCGTCCCCTCCGTCGTCGCCTTTGGCGAATGGATGGAGAGAGAGTTGGGACGGTGGCGATGTGATCTCGGTGCAGACAACTTGACCCACAATACTCGGTCTTCGTCTCTCAGTCTCATCTCACACAACCCTCATGCTGTAACGAGTCAAGGGAGGAAATGTGATGTCCGGTCGTCGTCGTCCTCCTCCCCTCGTGCGTGGCTTGATAGGTGCAGTGGTGACTGGAAGTTGGGGGATTGACTTTCGTAGCTTGAGTAGGCCGCAGCCACTGGGACGACGAATGGCTGGAGAAATATTAGAGTTTCAGTATGTGCGGTTTTAGGGGGAAAAGAGAGGTTTTTTTGCGTTTCTTGAAGAAACAGTAATTTGGTCTAATGCAGTTCAGCCATCAGATGGCAAAGTTGGTACTTTCAGAGGGGTACCTGGGTGAAATGCGAGCAAGATATAATTTTTCTTACTTTTTTATTTAATCTAATATACACTGAATAATTTCTTTTGCCTTTTCGATTGACATTAATTAGTGATTATTAATAGAAACAATCAGCCCGTGACATAGTTAACCGAGATTATCGATGACCAACTTTCACTTTTTTGGGTCTGAAAGACGACCAACTTAAGGAAGTTGACATTGATACAAAGTATTATATTTGGGTGCTCAAGGTCTTAATGCGTTAAATTGAGATGCCACGTGTATTGACGCATCGTGAAAGTTTCAAGTCCAGGGTGAATTCTTAAGGGCCCAAAT
Source organism: Syzygium malaccense (assembly GCA_031216405.1). NCBI lineage: Eukaryota > Viridiplantae > Streptophyta > Magnoliopsida > Myrtales > Myrtaceae > Syzygium > Syzygium malaccense. Next base: position 5,220,641 of record CM062256.1, on the reverse strand, counting down.
TTATTGAGTCACGAATCAATGGGGATTGCTTGGGGGCTTATTTGATATGAAATTTTTCTCCCTTCAATGTTTTTTTTTTGCTATGAATAATTCATGTAAAATCATATGATTTTACATGAGCTCAAATGCTAATATCCTTGTACTATATGAAATTCGAGATGCTCAATACTTCAAATGAAATTTAAGGCGCTAAGCAGAAAATGAAAGTCGACTGAACATATCCTAACAATCTCATGACCAAGAACAAGAAATTTGTTGATGTGAAGAACAAGTGGTTCAAGTGAAGATGATAGAGATCCAATATGCAACACGGATGGTGAATAGTAGAGACCACAGTCTTAAACTCTGCGAAAAAGTGTGGGGCCATTTAGCTAGAAAAATCAGCTTCTTCAATACCGCTTTCTTCATGGGGCTCCTCAAGTCCATCAGCCAGGGACTATGCAAATGATGATCAGGCCATGTAGGTATCTCTTGTCGTGGGAAACTGCCATCACCTTCAATCACTAGGCCTTCCTCTGCAGAATTCTGATTTTCATCTTCTGTCCTCAAATTCACTAGCGATCGTCTTGCTTGGCACTTACTCTACTGTAGCCAGTAGTGCTGCGGCAGCGTGCCATGTTATAGATTGTTGCTGAGGAGGAAGGATTCAAGTTGTCATCATGATATTTCCGGGAAAAGTAAGATTGTTCTCTCTCTTTATGATATCTCATTATGTTGTTAAATTTTGCATTGGAGGAGACGTCATCACAGCAACTGAGTATATCCAAGGCCCTGGAAGTATAACATCAAGTGGAGGTCTTTACAGAATGGGATTCTTTAGGCCTAATGGTTCTGCAAATCGCTACGTGGGGATTTGGTACAATGATGTTCCTACGTATAATGTTCTCTGGGTAGCAAACAGGGAGAATCCGATTTTAGACTCTTCTGGTGTTGTGACGATATCTGATGATGGTAATCTTGTGGTCATGAATGGAAAGAGGGAATTAGTTTGGTCATCAAATGTTTCCAACTCTGTAACCGATGCAAAAACTCAGTTGTCAGATTCTGGGAACCTTGTCTTGCTCAAACAGAGCTCTAATTCTAGTGCAAATGATGCAGAGACTCTCTGGGAAAGTTTCCAGCACATGACCGATTCATTCTTAGAGAAAATGAAGCTCAGCACTAACTCAAGAACAAATGAGAAGCAGGCACTAACATCTTGGAAAAGCCCTTCTGATCCATCAATTGGAAGCTTCTCAATGAGTCTAGATTCAATGAACATTCCACAACTTATGATTTGGAACGGCACCAAACCATATTGGCGGAGTGGTCCATGGAATGGTGAGACTTTTATTGGAGTGCAGGACATGGAGTCAGTCTATCGCTATGGATTTAGCCTTGTAGATGATAAGGAAGGAACTGTCTATCTCACCTTCAGTTTTGCTCAGAGGCCTATCCCGCCTTACTTTTTACTGAAATCAAGTGGTGATATAGTACAGCCATCTTGGGATCCTGATGGGAGTATCTGGAAGATTGTTTGGTCATTTCGGGTGACCAATTGTGATGTTTATTGCAAGTGTGGGCCTTTCGCACTCTGCAATCCCCAGAAATCACCAATTTGCAGCTGCTTGAGAGGTTTTGAGCCTAAACATAATGAGGAATGGAGCAGAGGGAATTGGTCCAGTGGATGCGTCAGGAAAACGTTATTGCAATGCACTGGTAGTACAAATAATAGCAGTAAAGCTGGCAAAGAGGATGGATTTTTTAAGCTGAAGAAAGTGAAAGTGCCGGACTTTGCAGTTTGGACTTCTCCTATTGAAGCTGCCTGCCCAGCACTGTGCTTAACTAATTGTTCATGTGTGGCATATGCCTATGACCATAGCATTGGTTGCATGCACTGGAGTGGAGACCTACTTGACCTACAGAAGTTCTCCATTGGAGGAACAGATGTTTACCTTCGTCTAGCTCACACAGACCTTGGTAAGTTCACATTAGTCTCAAATCATAGCTAATGTATAGATTTTTATTTTTCTTTTTTTTTTTTGTGGGGGGGGGGGGGGGGGGTTGGTATATGGGTATGAAAACCTTTACTTATCCCCCTAGATTATGACTATCAAAAGCTTCTTGATTGTATATAAGAAAAGTGATCCAAGAAGACTTCCGTTTAGTTCTCACTTGCTGAATTGACATTATCTGGGATACCAGTTTATGTTGCCATTTGATCTGCAGATGAAAAAACAAATCTGAGAACTATTGTTGCAGCTACAGCTGTTACGGGAGCAATCATTCTTGTTATTGCACTGTGCTTTGCTTGGAAGAAGGTGAAAAAACAAGGAGGTAACGAGTTTTACAGCTCTTAGATCCTGCTATGCTGATTAATTGTTTACGTGTTTGCACGGATTAAATTACTAAAAATTCTTGATTAACAGTTAAGAAAAGCATGGAAATGCACTTTTCCGATGGAGAAGCATCTTTAATGGTTTCTGATGAAACCAAGCTTGGAGAGAACTTGGCCAAAGTTAATCTCCAGGAGCTTGTGCTGTATAAATTTGAAGCATTAGTTGCGGCAACAAGCGACTTCAGTAATATCAATAAGCTTGGTCGGGGTGGTTTTGGTCCCGTATATTGGGTAATGTCTATGAACAGTTCGGTGACATAATTTTTACATTTCCACAGCTCACATTCAGTCCTCTTATACAGGGGAGACTGTTAAATGGACAAGAAATAACAGTTAAAAGATTATCAAGAACCTCGGGACAAGGACTGAAGGAATTCATGAATGAAATGGTGGTCATTTCAAAAGTTCAACACAGAAATCTCGTTAGACTCCTCAGATGCTGTGTTGAAGAGGAAGAGAAAATACTCATTTACGAGTTCATGCCAAACAAGAGTCTGGATGCATTTCTCTTCGGTTAGTTTACTTTCTCCATAATGCCTCAATCTACAATTGAATCCCACTTTGTTAGAATGTCTCACTTGTAATATTAGCCATTCAAATATTATTGAAGCATACCTATATATACATTTTCTGCTTGCATTGGGATTTCTTTCTGTTCATGTCCCTCTTTTCCGGTTGCAAAAGTGATGCAGATTTACTGCAATTTATTCATATTGTCAATCCAGACTCGCTCTTGGCTTTTTTACTCTCCGTTTAGGAGCTCCCCTCCCTATCCCAATGGTGATAGTTCTCCCCTCAAAACCTAATTCGGCCTTCCCCAGCTTTAATCCTTCTTTGTTTCCTTTCCCCGTGAGAAATCCCAACCTCCCCTTCCTCCCATAAATCCAGCAAGTCTAACTATCCATCTTCGTCATACCCTAATCCAAACCCCCCATCGAGTCATCACTTCCTTAGTGGCGTGGAATCCTCAAGCACATGCCAATTGTTTCTTCGTGAATGGTAGATCATTCCCCCTCTGTGGCGTAGGGTCGGGGTTCCTTTCGGTGGGTCGGGAAGATCCAAACCCCCCCCCATCGAGTCATCATTTCCTTAGTGGTGTGGAATCCTCAAGCACATGCCATCTGTTTTTTCATGAATGGCAGAATATTCCCCATCCGTGGCGTAGGGTCGGGGATCCTTTCAGTGGGTCGGGAAGAGCTGTTCCTCTACCAATTTAAACCCCAGCTTCGCTAACCTTTACCCTTCACACTGAGTAACAACCATCGCGACCCTAAAAATTCAATCATCCCAAACTTCCTCATCCATCCTCCCCTTGCCTTGCTCAGCTTCTAGTATAAAGTTTCGCACTAGAAGAAGATGAAGCTTTTAAACTACAGTGTAGTCTTGGGGCAAGAAGGAGCAGTAACCGTAAACTATAGCTGTTCAATCATATTTCCAGATAAGTTGTTTTATTAAGGACAAATTTACAGCTGTTTATTTCAGTCGCTACTGTCTATAGAAGTACAACATTGTCGATCTCAGAGAAATGGGGATCAATTTGGAGTTCATGGTAAGTGTCATAATCAGAACAACATAGTGTAGTGAGTTTCACATTAGAACCCACTATGCCAAAGGAAGATAATAATGCAACCCGGGTGGTAGCCATGTGTAAAGAACTGGAAAATCTATGGTCAGAAGATGACCTCGTGCGGTTAGATGGCGAAATCCCTGCAGAAAAACAACAAGAATGTGCATTAACTTTATATAGGAAACTGTACTCAAAACCAAATGTGAATGTTCAAGCATTCATTAACACAATGAAGAAGTCATGGAAAACGGACCAGTTAGAATGCGAGCTCATCGAGCCAGGGCTCTTCTCTTTTTCCTTCATTTCGATAGAGGAAAAAAGCAAGGTACTGAATTCAGGTCCATGGTCCTTCTCGAGCAACTTACTAGTTCTTCAACAAGGTGATCCGGATACTCCTAACCATTGCTACGAGTTCACACATTGTGCCTTTTGGGTTCAGCTGGCAGGTATTCCCCGTGAGAGGTTATCAGAAGATACAGTTAAGGAAATAGCAAGGAAGATTGGTGAAGTGGTAGAAGTGAAACTCGACTCAAGAGGAGGAGGCCCTAGTAGAAGCTGCAACGTAAGAGTTCTTGTGAATCTTTCTAACCCCCTAAAGACAATAACTATTGGAGACCTGGAGCATAAGAAGATCTGGGTGGACTTTAGATACGAAAGACTCCCGCATTTCTGCTACTCATGCGGGAGGATAGGGCATTATGCAACCTACTGCAAGGAAGTTCCCTTTGCGGAGTCGGGCCCCATTGTAAACGCAAGAAGCAAATTTGGGCAATGGCTGAGAGTGGAAGTTCGAGAACCCAGCTCCTTTTGGAAGATCTTTTACGGTACGTATAGTCCCTCTACGGAGGAAAACGAGGTCATCCCGGAAACACAAAGGGAACTTATTCCTAGAGAACCAAAGGTGTCTACATCTAAGGGTAAGACAATTATTGGGCTGATTGAAGACTCTCCTCAGAAGGAGAGATTATTAGAAGGGACACAACCATATTGCTTGAATGGGAAAGGTCAGCTAGGTTCCACAATTCAAGACACCCAGCTAACTCGGTCAGGGTCTGCAATGAAAGATGGACAATCGAAGAAACCAAGGAGGGAGAAGATCAGCACGAAAGCTTTTAAGAAAGTGGTTGCAATGAGGAAACAGAAAAAAATCGATCATCTAGGGGTATGCGAGATTCTCTATCCCTCCATTAATGAAGGAACTCTCCTCGACACTCCGATCAAGTTGGTTGATGGAAGAAATGACTGGGATTTGGTGGCTAGCCCTAATAAGCCATCGGGGATTATATGAAACTTTTGAGCTGGAACTGCAACGGGCTAGGCAATCCCCTGACAGTCCATCATCTCAGAGCCTTAGTGGCTCAAGAAAGGCCTGACTTAGTCTTCTTGATGGAAACTAAAAACAAGAGACCGGTCATCAACAGAGTGAAAAGAAGAACCAACTTTCAAAACATAGAGATAACAGACCCCGAAGGTATCGCGGGGGGTTTGGCTGTAATGTGGAACGAAGGGGTGACGGTGGTGGTGGAAGATTCCTCTAGAGAATTTATAGACATTTTGTGTAGAGATCAAGACAGTGGGACTCTCATGCGCATCACTTTCCTATATGCTCCCATAAATTTCCAGGAAAGACTCAGGCTGTGGCAGCATCTACAGGTAATAAAGGACGCTAATCGCCTCCCTTGGATATGTGCTGGAGATTTCAACGAAATATTGTACCATTGGTAAAAATCATGTGGTAATGGGGTGGAGCACTACAGACTAGTTGCATTCCAAAACTGTTTAAATAGATGCTCACTAACGGATATCGAAAGTAAGGGATGTGCATTCACCTGGTCCAATAATAGGGAAGGAAATGCACTCGTGCGGGAAAGATTAGATAGAGTACTTTGCAACATAAATTGGAGAGTGAGGTTCCCAAATGCGGAAGCATTCGCTTTACCTGCCATAGGTTCCGATCATAGTCCTATTCTGCTGTCCCTCCAACCAAACAGGACTAAAAGGAAAAAAGTTTTTAAGTTTGAGGCATATTGGTTGGCCGATGTGGAGTGCAAGGAGTTGGTAAAGGAAGCTTGGGGTGTATCGGAAGTCATTCCAATTTCGTTTGCTGGAAAATTGAAAAAGACCTCAAATGCTCTAGAGTTGTGGAGTAAAAAGAAATTCTCCAATGCCCACAACATGATCGAGTTCTTAAAAAGAAGACTCACGACCCTTACAAATGCAGGTAATGGTGGCTCCGACAAACAAGAAATGCAGCAAATCAAAGTGCAAATCCAGAATTTGTGGAAACAAGAAGAGCAATATTGGGGCATGAGATCAAGAATTAATTGGATTAAGTGGGGAGACAAAAACACGAAATATTTCCACGCCGCCACGGTCTAAAGAAGACAAAGGAATAAAATTTCAATGTTGAAAATTGAAGACACATGGTATAGAGATCCCAACAACATAAACCAGCACATCGCCAGTTATTATGAATCCTTGTTCGAAATAGTGGGTACCAGGAACTTCAGCCCAATTCTAAACCAATGCTCTTTTTCAAGCCAACATGAGATGAATGAGGCATTGATGGCAGTGGTTACCGTAGAAGAGGTCAAACAAGCAGTGTTTCAGCTAGGAGCAACAAAAGCCCCGGGACCATACGGGATGAATGGCCAATTTTACCATCACCATTGGGAGGAACTACAACATGATCTACACAGTCTTGTCAGCAAGTTTTTCCTATCAGGCTACCTCGATCCAGAACTCAACAAAACACACGTTGTGATCATCCCTAGAGTCACCCATCCAGAAAGCATCACACAATTTAAACCCATTAGCCTATGCAATTTCAGCTACAAGATAATCTCAAAGGTGATGGCAAACCGCCTCAAACCCTGGCTTCCGAATCTAATTGCCACAGAACAGAGTGCCTTTGTGAGTGGGAGGTTGATTCAAGATAATATAATCATAGTCCAGGAGGTCCTACATCAACTAAGAATTCGGGAAAGGAAAAGGAAGTTTCCGGCGATCCTAAAGTTGGATATGCAAAAAGCTTACGACAGAGTACAGTGGGACTTCCTTTGTGCTAGCATGGTGAAAATGGGCTTTAGCCAGGATGGGTGTCATTAGTGAAGCAATGTATTTCCTCAGTCACATTCAGCATTAAAGTGAATGGTGAGCCTTTAAAGTACTTCCAACCATCACGGGGTATTAGACAAGGAGATCCATTATCTCCTTATTTGTTTATAATCATAGCAAATATGCTCTCGTCTCTACTAAGAAAGGCTGTTAAGCATGGGAGTCTGAAAGGCATCAAACTGAATAGGAACTACCCAACGTTGTCACACTTACTTTTTGCTGATGACGCTATTTTCTTCCTGGATGGGACAATAGGGGAATGCCAAAATCTGGCAAACATCTTAAACCAATACTGCTTCGCTTCGGGACAAGCAATAAATCTAAACAAATCCGGAATCTTTTATAGTGCGGGCTGCCCTCAAATCCTCAAAAGAAATTTGGCGGATGAACTAAGAGTTCCAATTATGGAGAAAACCGGGAAATATCTGGGTATACCATCAGATTGGGGACAAACAAAAAAATAGATGTTCGCGTGGATATTGGCAAGGGTAAATATGAAGTTGGAAGGCTAGAAGGAAAAGCTACTCTCAAAGGCGGGTAAGGAGATTCTAATCCAAACAGTGGTACAATCACTTCCCCAATAAGCAATGTCTATTTTCAAAATCCCAATCTCCGTGTGCAAAGAAATTGAACAGAAAATAGCTTCCTTTTGGTGGAAACAGAATTCTTCAAAATCGGGCATCCACCAGAAAAAATGGGAACTCCTTAAAGAAAGGAAAATAGATGGGGGATTGGGCTTCAAGGACTTAGTTACCTTCAACAAGGCTAAGCTAGGAAAGCAAGCGTAGAGACTGGCGCAAAATCCAACTGCGTTGTGGTGCCAACTACTAAAAGGCATTTATTTCCCAAACAGAAGTTTTTGGAAAGCAACTAAAGGCTCCCGGCCCTCGTGGGGGTGGCAAAGTATATTAATGGGAAGGGATACCATATGCCCTGATGTGAGATGGCATGTCGGCAATGGTGAGAGCATCAACATAAGAGAGGACAAATGGCTGGAAAGGAGAGTCATAGGAGGTCCAACAAACCGGGAGGACCCACAGAGAGTCGTAGAACTGATAGATCAAGAGACAAAAATGTGGGATGTTAATCAGCTAACAAGACTATTTCCGGAGGAGATTGTGTTCGAAATCCAGGCCATAAGGATCAATCCTATCCAGGACACCGATAGACAAATATGGACCGGAGCTACAATAGGAGAATATTCGGTAAAACACGGTTACTCCAGAATTCGAGTAGTTCCTTCCAAGCAAAATACAGAACTCGCTTCATCCTCTTACCAGCAGCCCCGCTCACTTTGGACAGAGATATGGAAATTACTCACAGAACCAAAAATTCAGTTTTTCATATGGTGTGTGTAGTAATGCTCTGCCAACTTGGGAAAATCTATATAAAAGAAGGGCCTTACCTAACCCACTTTGTCCAATTTGTCGAAAACATCCTGAGACGATGGAGCACATCTTCACCCTCTGTGACTGGACCAACAACATATGGTCAGACCCGAGAATCCAGATGGATGTATCACTGATAAATCTAACAAGGATGGACAAATGGATCGACGAAGCACTCACCAAAAGCTCAGTACAACCGGGTCGGGAAATGCTTGCGGGAGTCCTATGGCAAATTTGGAAGGCAAGGAATGCCTGGGTATTCAATCAAATTAGTCCAAGCTCCGAAACAATTGTGGAAGAAGCTATTTATCTAAACAGGAACTATCGGGAGCAAAACTTACCTGAATCGAGGAGCTGGACGGCGAACGCTAAGACAGAACGTTGGACACCCCCAGATCCAGGAATTCTGAAATTCAACATTGTTGTGTCTTGGATCGAAGGTAAAACAGAGGGATTGGTGGCTGGGATATGCAGAGATTACAGGGGAGTGATTATTGTGGGGTTCGCCAAATTTGTGTCTGCTTCCTTCTCGCTGGAAACTGAAGGCAACGCTGTAAAAGAAGCTCTTCTCTGTCTGCGGGCAGAAACAGTGAAGACGAAGGAAATATCAGTAGAGAAGATTAGCTTACAGTCAGATAATGAAGCCTCTGTATTTCTCGCTTATAATCCAACAGTAAGCCCATGGGCCTTGAGAAGCCTTTTTGTTGATTGTAATGTACTGCTCTCCCAATTAAAGGCGGTTTCCCTGGTCCATTGTCCACGAAGCAGCAATCAAGCAGCAGACTGGATAGCCAAAAATCATCAGAAAGGATCTCTACCATCCAACTAGATCTCTAGACCATCCCTACCTCTATGGGATTTATTTTGTATTGACTCTAGTCATATTCTCTCTTGTAATACGTTTCCTACTGTTTGAATGGAAAGTAATACTTCGACCAAAAAAAAAAATCCAGACTCGCTCAAACCAGAAATTTTGGATTGGAGAAGAAGATTCAACATCATTGATGGAATTTGTCGAGGCCTACTCTATCTTCACAGGGATTCTAGGTTAAGAATAATTCATAGAGATCTGAAAGCAAGCAACATTCTTTTGGATGAAAAGCTCAATCCAAAAATTTCCGACTTTGGTATAGCCCGGATATTTGGGGGCAGTGAAGACCAGGCGAATACACAAAGAGTTGTTGGAACCTAATTAGTACCTCTTACATTTTGAAGTTCATACTTTGTTTTCTACTAAGCTTGAGAATTTTTTAAAATATTTGACGGAATCCAGCGGTTACATGGCTCCAGAATATGCAATGGAAGGGCGATTTTCAGAAAAATCTGACATCTATGGCTTTGGTGTGTTATTATTGGAGATCATAAGTGGAAGACGGAACACTAGCTTTACTGAGGAAGATCAATGCTTGAGCCTTCTAGGATTTGTGAGCTGTTACTAACAGAGAACTGTACTCATTTACATAGGTACTCGTTCCCATTGTTAGTTGACTCGATGAATTTTTATGCAGGCATGGAAACTGTGGAAGGAAGACAATGCTTTAGCATTAGCGGATCCAAAAATGTCTATCAATTGCTTTGAAGTTGAGGTTTTGAGGTGCAAAAAAGTGGGCCTACTTTGCACCCAAGTACTTGAAAAAGATAGGCCTACCATTTCAACTGTTATTTCAATGCTTAACAGTGAAATTGTGATCTTCCGAGTCCAAAGCAACCTGCATTCACTGAGAGGAAAATAAACCGAGACAAGGATTCCTCTGAACAAAGCCAGAAGAAATATTCTGCCAACAATATGACTTTTACCACTGCTGAAGGCCGATGACATGAGACTTCTTGAAATGACATCATTCTGAGACTTCATCTCGCAATTGCAGTGACCGTTAGAGGTGTAATCTTGAAATATCATGTATATTCATGTACATCCAGTTGTTGATCATTATTTTATGTGTAAATGAGGGAGATCGCACTCGTGATGAAGAGTTTGAAGCTGAATGTGATTTGTGGAATAGTGCTGGACAAGATCAAACAGCAATGTACCATCTTTTTAATAGCATCAACCATTTCACAGTCAAAAAAATTACAGAATTTTCTTTTCAGGGTTAAAATATCAAATATGTAATGATTTGAAATTTCTAGCAATTGCAAGGGCAGATTTTAAAATAGATTCAGCCATTCGCAAAGCCAGCACAACACCTTGCCAAATGCAACACGAGACACAATATGACTAAGACCATACCCGAACTCAAAGCATCCCCACGCCGAAACCCTACCTCACAGTACTCTTCTGTTATCATTTTGTGAACGATATCTATATACCCCTCATTCTTAGATTAATTAACTCCGTAACGTTCATAACTTAAGTTTTAATGCTACGGACAATAGAGTATCATATTCTTATTCATTATTAATATCGTTCTTTTTGTTTTCCTATCAGTAATTTATCATTCTTGGCCCAACTCGATGTGGGAGGATGAATCCAAGTGCATTAGACAATACAATTTGTCAGCCGTGAAGTACTGGATTTCGCATGAATTTTGAGCTAACAACCTTATGTTACAGTTACTAGAAAACAGGCACCCAATGATTTATGTGTGGAATCAAAAATTATTAAGAACTACATTCACATTAAAAATGTCACCAAAGTTCTTTACATTCTAGCATGGTTTGGCATTTTACTCTGGCATTATCAGTGCTTACAATGTAATAGCAGAACCACATCTGTTTGATAAAGAAGTTAGTTTACATTTTTGTCTTTAAACTTATTTCAAAAGGGCATTGGACTAGAGGAATCCTGGTATTTATGTTTTTGTTAAAATCTCATCAATTTTCCAAAAATCTAAGCTGGTCTGGTGAAGCCTACAACAATCTTCCAGACTTATGAGTGTCAGTGTACTCTACAAGGTTGTAGACTAGTAAAGAAGGTTGTGGCCCAGTTTAAAAAAACAAGAAACAATCTCTAACAAAAGCAAAGATATTTACATAAAGAGCCTGTGGAAATGTGCCTATAAATAGGTGAGGCTTGCGGTCTTTAGGTGTACATGCAACCAACCGGAAAAAAGAATGCTCCTCCACTCTCACTTGTACTACACAAATTACCTAATAAAATTTTCTTTCCTTATCTCCTTGTTGCTCTTTTGCCATGAAAAGATTCCTCACATACACGCACTTGCACATTAACACGAAAGCTAACAATGGTATTGTAACCTCTTTCTGTTGGCATTGAGCATTTGTCCTATCCATCCAATCAAATCCTTCCATTAATTGCATCTTTTAAAATTTTTAGAACTCGATTGTACTTTCGTGACAGATTTTAGAACTTAATTACATTTTTAAAAAATTTTAAGATTCGATTGCACTTTGTGACAAGTTTTAAGATTTTTAATACATTTATCAGTAGATAAATTGATATTGTCCATGACTATGCAAAGAACCAATCATTGGGTAGCTAAGAGCTTCGACAAAGTTACCACAATAAAAGCATGTTTCTGTCACTGTGATCATTCGCTTTATAACTGCGAGACATGTATTTGCCTACAAATAAAAAATTTACGAAGTACTCCATAAACCGTAAACCCTAAAAAAGAATGGTTGGTTGTATCAACCATTATTGGAACCAAGCCCGGATGGAGGTTCTATCAAGCATGTTACTCACCACTGTTGTAGGGCGACGAGGAGTGCTCTCGAGATCGACATTCTTGAAAAATTAGCTCAAAGCTGAACGTTTTTATCAAATTTTGTAATCTGTTGTTATTTTTATTCAAAAGTACAATGTTTACTGTTCATTGGTTCTTATGTCTTTCAAATCGTCTTTCTGCCAAATGTATTAAAGCCAAAACCAGGAAAAATTGAACAGGCCAACTTTTATTAAGTAGGTGATGGTTTGGTGCTTATTAAGCATGTTAAGCATGAAGTGCCTGTTGGAGCAGTGCTCTCGCAAATTAAGTTATGCTGAGTTAAATTCAGTTAATATGAACAACATCTAGAATGCGTCAATAAAAGTCGGTCAAGTCTAGCAGCAACACCAATATAGAACCACTTGCAAGTTGCAGCAGCCATTACGACATGATCCACTTGGTAAAGATCTGATGTAGAACAGTTAGCCTGTAATTATCTCGAAGAAATGTGATCGTCGTAATTGCCAAAAATCTCGATAATTTTTCTGATTTTGAGGAAAACGACCTCGAATCGCGCTCAAAATTGGTCGGTTGAAGCGAAACGGCCGTATCATTCGGACTCATCGCTTTGCGGTAATATATGATGGATTTTAGCATTTCGAAGTCATCTGGATAGAGTTTCAGGCAGTTTTTTACTGTAGGCAATTTCGAATTATCAATATTTCTTTTGATTTTATTAGATAAGATTAGATTTGATTTGCTTTAATGTTATCTTTATTAATTCGGATATCTTTAGGAGTCCTATCATTATTAAAGGACGTCCAGCTTTGTATTCAGGATATTATGAAATTGAATTGAATTCCAGTCGAATCGTGGAAGAGTTTTCCAAGTTATCGCTTCTAACTGCGTCATTTGGTATCAGAGCAGGTTTCTCCTGTGACGATGGTGAATAACATGAATGTCAATCTCCCCGCTGCTGAGGGCCGTGAGAACCAGACTATTACGCGAGCTGAGTTCAATCACTTCGTGGATCAAACCGATTGGAGGTTTCAAGAGATCCTTGATGCCATCCAGCGTTTGTCCACAAACCATGCGCTTGGCGTTCTTCCAGCCGAGCGAATTCCTATCGTTTGTGATCCCAAAGATGTTATGGGGCGTGGAGGAATTCCCCAACATAGATGTCAAGACTATGTCGAGGATACGAAAGACGAAGACGATGATTTCCAGGAGATGCAGATTCGTGGTGGTCGCCGATACAGGGAATTCCAGGAGGAGCATGTTCGTGGGGATTGAAGGCAGGGGGGCTATCGACGAGATCCTGGGCAGTATCAACTAAAGGTAGATCTCCCTACTTTCAATGGGAATTTGGATATTGAAGATTTCCTTGACTGGCTTTGGGAGGTCAAAAAATTCTTTGACGCTATGGATATTGACGAGGATTGCCAAGTGAAACTTGTGAGTACAAGTTGAAGGGTGGCGCTTCAGCTTGGTAGGAACAGACTCAATTGACGCGACGCCAACAAGGCAAGGCTCCTATTCGATCATGGGGTCAGATGAAACAGAAGTTGAAGAAGAGGTTCCTTCCAACGGACTATGAGCAACTGTTATTTCAGCAATTCCAGAATTGCCGACAATCGAATAGATCAGTCCAAGCTTATACGGAAGAGTTCCTTTGACTCTCCGCTCACAATAACCTAGATGAGTCCGAGGCACAACAAACTACTAGGTACATTAATGGTTTGCGACTTAATATCCAAGATCGGGTTTCTTTACATCGACTATTCTCTATCGAAGACGCCCAGGATATGGCGTAAAAAATTGAGGTTTAATTGGAGAGGACTAGCCGTAGTACTCATGGTAGCAATTATTCGGGTCGTGGGTCATTCGGGAAAGGAAGACAGCCTAATGTTGCAAGTTCTTCTAGTCGACAAACCCCTGATTCGAGCCGAGTTCCAGGGGGTACTACTGGGACACCTAAGGAAGCAATCGCCGCAAGCAATCGCACTCCCAATTAGAATATCCAGAATCCATATGCCAAGCCCCAACCGATCAAGTGCTACAAGTGTAACGAGTTGGGCCATCGTTCCAGCGATTGTCCTCATCGTAGAATGGCTAATATCGTTGAACATGACGAAGATGTGTATGAGAAAGATTGGAAAAATGAAGAAGAAGTGGGAGTAGAAGATGAAGTGGGCGAGCAAGTTAATTGTGTTGTGCGTCGTCTATTGCTTGCTCCGCGGATAGAAGATACCCAGCGGAATCAGCTTTTCCACGCTTGCTGTACTGTCAACAGCAAAGTATGCGATATCATTATTGACAGCCAAAGTTGCGAGAACATAGTGTCAAAGGCCTTGGTGGATCACTTGCAACTAAAGAAGGAGCCGCATCCCACGCCCTACACGATCAGGTGGATACGCAAGGAAGCAGAACTTAAGGTAAACCAATTATGCCGTTTACCTATTTCGATCGGGAAATCATATCAAGATACTATTGTCTGTGACGTTGTGGAGATGAATGCGTGTCATGTTTTACTGGGTCGGCCATGGCAATATGATGTTGATGCTACACACCGAGTTAGGGAGAATACATATTCTTTTGTGTGAAAAAGGACTAAAATTACTTTGAGACCGAAGAGTAATTCCCCTCAGATTGTGAAGAAGCAGAATGCAGGGATTATGATGAACATCCGAAAGCGTGAAGGGATGTATATAATTATAGACAAGGGCGACCAACAAGTTATGGTTCGTGTTCCCGACATTCTTAAGCCCTTATTAAAGGTATTCAGTAATGTTATGCCTGAGGATTTACTTGATGGATTACCTCCTTTGAGGGATATCCAGCATGAGATTGATTTTCTTCCAGGTGCTAGTCTTCCTAATTTGCCACATTATCCGATGAAATCGAAGGAGAATCAGATTCTACAGGAGTAGGTAGGAGAGCTCCTTCGAAAGGGCTTCTTGCGTGAAAGCAAAGTCCATGTGCAGTTCCTGCACTTCTCAAGCCAAAGAAAGACGGCACCATGCGTATGTGTGTAGACAGTCGTGCCATTAACAGGATTATTGTCAAGTATAGGTTTTTGATTTCACGACTTGATGATATGCTAGACAGACTTGTTGGATCATGGATTTTTACGAAGATCGATCTTCGAAGCGGATACCATTAAGTTCGCATCCGTCCTGGCGACGAATGGAAAACGGCCTTCAAGACAAGTGCGGGTTTGTACGAATGGCTTGTCATGCCGTTTGGACTCACTAACGCACCTAGTACTTTCATGCATTTGATGACTTAGGTTCTCGAACCTTTTATTGGCAAGTTTGTGGTAGTTTTCTTTGATGATATACTCATATATAGTCCGGATGGGCGTCAACACATGGAGCACTTGAGGGATGTCCTACTAACCTTACAGCAAAATAAATTGTTCATTAATCTGAAAAAGTGTAGCTTCATGACAGAATGCCTCTTGTTTTTGGGTTTTGTTGTTGGCGTAGACGGACTTCACGTTGATGCAAATAAGGTGGCCGTGATTCGCAATTGGCCTGTTCCAAAGAATGTTGGCGAGGCTCAAAGTTTCCATGGCCTTGCAACATTCTATAGGCGTTTCATTTGAGATTTCAGTATTATTATGGGCTCGATCACTGACTGTTTAAAAAAGGGCAAATTCTATTGGGGAGATGAAGTTTCAGCCAATTTTGCTCTTATAAAAGAAAAGCTCTCCATGGCGCCGGTATTGATGCTTCCTGATTTTGAGAAAGTATTCGAGCTAGACTGTGATGCTTTCGGCGTCGGGATTGGCGCTGTCCTTTCCCAAGAAGGTAAGCCTATAGCCTTCTTTAGTGAAAAACTTAATGAAGTTCGCCAGAGTTGGTCGATGTATGAGCAGGAATATTATGCTATCGTGCGAGCTATAAAACATTAGCGGTCCTATATTTATCAGCAGAAATTTGTTCTTAACATCGATCATCGGGCTCTTAAATATATCAAGAGTCAGAAGCACTTAAATCGAATACATGCACGATGGGTTTCTTTTCTGGAGCAATTTAATTTTGTACTTCATCACAAAGCATGTCATTTAAATAAAGTAGCAGATGCGCTGAGTCGACGTGTTGCGACACTCGTGACCATGCACACTGATGTTATTGGTTTTGATCACCTATGTTCTCTTTATCCTGAGAATGATGATTTTGGTGAGATATGATAGAAGTGTTCTGAAACAGGTTGTCATGGCGATATGATAATTCAAGAAAAATTCTTTTTCTTTGGCAATAGATTATGCATTCCCCGTGGTTCCTTGCGTGAACAACTCATTCGAGAGCTTCATGGTGGTACTCTCAGCGGACATTTGAGGCAAGATAAAACTGTAGCCTTGGTGGAGGAACGGTACTATTAGCCTCAACTGAAGCAAGACATAGGGCGATTTGTCAATAAATGTTACATTTGTCAGATCGCTAAGGGCCACTCTCAGAACACTGGTCTTTATACCCCTTTGCCAATTCCTTCGGGTCCTTGGGCAGACATATCGATGGACTACGTGTTGGGACTTCCCGCAGTCAACAGAGTTTAGATTCTGTTTTCGTGGTGGTTGACCGGTTTTCGAAGATGGCGCACTTCATCTCTTGTAAGAAAACTTCGGATGCTTCGCATGTGGCAAGTTTATTTTTTCGTGAAGTAGTCCGTCTCCGTGGTGTGCCGAAAATAATCACTTCCGATCATGACACGAAATTTCTGAGCCATTTTTGGCGTACTTTATGGTGTTTGTTTGGGACTGATTTTCAGTGTAGTAGTTCTTTTCATCCCTAAACGGATGGTCAGACGGAAGTTGTGAATCATACTATGGCGGATATCATTCGCTACCTCTGTAGTGATATGCCTAAGCAGTGGGACCAGTATCTTGCTCCTGCTGAGTTCGCCTTCAACAACTCGGTTAACCGCTCTACCGGTATATCTCCCTTTCAGGTCGTTTATGGGCGTACACCACAGCATACTCTGGATTTGGTTCCCTTGCCCAAGATTATTGGCTATAGTGTTGTGGCGGAGAATTTGGCGATCAGAATTAATGAAGTCCAAGCTGTTGTTGCTAGTCAATTGGCTGCTTCTAATTCAAAGTATAAGGAGGATGCTGACAAACGGCGACGTTTGAAAATTTTTTAGGTAGGCAATGAGGTAATGGTTTTCCTACGAAAGGAGCGTTTTCCTATAAGTACCTATAATAAACTGAAGCACAAGAAGATTAATTCTTGCCGTATTCTGAAGAAGATCAACGATAATGCCTATGTAGTTAACCTTCCTAGTGATCTCAATATTTCCCCTATATTTGATGTGGCAGACTTATTTGAGTATCACGCTCCCGATACACCCCTCTATCCTGATCATAACTCGAGGGCGAGTTTTCCTGAAGAGGGAGGGAATGACGTAAAATAGTTAGCCTGTGATTATCTTGAAAATTGTGATTGCCGTAATCGTTGGAAATCTCGACAGTTTTTCTGATTTTGGGGAAAACAACCTTGGATCGAGCTCAAAATTGGTCGATTGAAGCGAAACGGCCGTATCATTCGGACTCACCACTTTGCTGTGATATATGATGGATTTTAGCATTTCGAAGTCATCTGGATAGAGTTTCAGGCAGTTTTTTACTTTAGGCAATTTCAAATTATCAATATTTCTTTTGATTTTATTAGATAAGATTTGATTTGATTTGCTTTAATATTATCTTCATTAATTCGGATATCTTTAAGAGTCCTATCATTATTAAAGGACGTCCAGCTTTGTATTCAGGATATTATGAAATTGAATTGAATTCCAGTTGAATCGTGGAAGAGTTTTCCAAGTCATCTCTTCTATCTATGTCAAGAGCTCAGTGGCAAAGGTGGAGTAGGTCCCGGTTGCCATGGAAAATTGATAGCTACAACAACTCCATCATCAAATTCATGAGTGCACACCCGACATTAGATGTTGGTGGTGGGGGTGATGGCATTAGAGTGGCGAAGATATGAGGTTTTGTGCACGTATCTAGTAATGTCAAGGGCAACGACATCCTTATCACCAAAATTTGCTCATCAGTCTAATTGCAAGCGAAATATAAATGTTTGTATACGCAAAAACACTCAGTTTTGGCAAAAATAGTTAACCAACTCTCTCTTTTCTCTTTGCCATGCAAAAGTCACTTGCCCATTTGAATCACGCCCTAATTAGAAACATTGGGGGTAAAGAAGAGAGTCACAAGCAGATTCTTCTTCATTGAGTGGGACAGTTCTATGACCTTTCTTTCTAAGACACTTCCTAGGGCCACAAAAAAGTGAGGGAAAGCGAAGTGATAGGTGACAATGGCAGAGCAAAATAAAAATGAGTTTGTGATTTTCTTGATGTGAAATTGGAGGAAATGGACAATGTGAGTTGAGTATTTTGACCTGACTAGTGCATGGAAAGTGCACCTGGCAAGCACCCATCAAATCTAGGACAATCAGAATCCGAAGATGGAATTTTGGGTCGGATTGAGACAAAAAGAAATAACAAAGTGTCTGGTGTTTAACATAGACAACTTTAATTTGAATTAATCCAACTTATTTTTTTCTTTTATAAGATGATCCAACTTATTCAACAGATTGAAAAGTAATTTTCCACTGGTTTGTAATAGCTTAAAAGATGTGAAAATAACCTTCTCTTGTGGAAAATCATTGAACTTAATATAAGACTTACTTAGTGTGATCACTAATATATTGAAATTTGTTTTCCATTTGAAAAGTCACTAACCATGCGTTTAGATTGCTAATTTTGTTAGGTTGAAAGCAATTTTCCTTAAAAAATGATTAGTCACTCGAAAAAGTTACTAGTTAACTAAAACATACACAATTACATGAGTAGTTACTCAACCCTACATAGTCCAAAAACTTAATAATACCGATACTTTTTTCACATAAAATATATTAATCATCTACATAAAATCGTTGCTTACCCATACATTGTTATGAAAACTTACTAATCATGTCAAAATAAGTAGTTACTTCTAATATGTTGAAGAATGTGTTGTTATTGAAATTCATTGTTACATAATAGAATTACTAATGACTATAGACAAATAGTAGATGCTTACTTTCTTAATGTGAAAATCTAGAATTTTTTGTGGGATTGTGTTGACACCTAAATTTTGGCTAACCATTTAGGGTTTAATTGCATATAAATTAGGGACTAATCATTAGCCCATAAACAAAAATAATACAATTAAATTGCGTAACATATAATTACTAAGAACATTGATCATATAGTTAGTTCCTTAATTACATTTGCATTGGACCTACGGTGGTGAATGGGCTTAAATCAGTCGCATGGACCAAGGCTTATACTACAAGCAGAATTAAGCCAGGCGAAGGGGTAATGGCCGAAAATTTCAAGACCTTAAGACTAAGTTTTGAGCTTTAATTGAATTTGGGTTTTAACCCCTTAAAGTGATAGGCTTTGAGTTTAATATGCCTTAAAAAGATCAAGCCTATCATTGATTGAGCCCATAAAAGGTGAGATTCGGCCAGCCCATTCCACATTATAGCTTGGCCGAAATTCATAGGGAAGAGGGGAGCCTAATTGAGCTTAGTTTAATCAAATTCATCAAGTTTAAGTTCAATTAGACTTATGCCTTAGAAATTAAAGTCCATCATTCAATTAAGGCCTAAATTGAAAGCCTGTGAAGGACCTAGGACAACGCGATATAATGTCATTAGGCCCTCACAAATCAAGATTCACAATTTGTTATTTAAATAGCACACGAGAGACACACGTGAGAAAAGAGAGAAAAGAGAGTTTGGCAACACCAGCCAGCCGAACCATTCCACGACCAGGCTTCCTTGGA
The DNA here is from genome assembly GCA_031216405.1 of Syzygium malaccense. NCBI lineage: Eukaryota > Viridiplantae > Streptophyta > Magnoliopsida > Myrtales > Myrtaceae > Syzygium > Syzygium malaccense. Next base: position 5,200,747 of record CM062256.1, on the reverse strand, counting down.
CGTGCGGCCTAGTCCTTGATCGTGCCTCTGGGCCGCTGTGCCTGTTGCCTTGACAGTGCCGACCTTGCTACCGTGTTGTGCTACTTCCTGTTTCAGCCCAATCGAGCCAAGCCGAGTTTCCCATGCCTCCAACCACCTACCCTGACGACAACGACGAGCCGCTGCCCTTCATCGTCGTCCCTGCTTGCCTTTGTCTTGCACCCCCCGCTGCCCCTGCTGACAACGTGCTGCTTTGATCCGTCCCTCACTGTCGACTGTGTCGAGCCCAGCTAGCCGCGATGCCCTCTACTGCTCGTTGTCTTGCCGAGCCTACCCAAGATCCTGTGGCATGATGTCGATCCCTATGCACCGCGACGCTGCTTGGTGCCTCCATTCCAGCAGTGCTCGACTCTACTGCCCTATTCTAACCCCGCATCTAGAGTCCACAGCGATGAAATCACTATTCTTGCCGTTTGAATTTGATTGGCTCACTTGGCCCAATCAATTTAATGAACAAAATAAAAGATACAGTAATGAGAATTTTTATCTTATGAACAAAACACAAGATACGTAGCTTGAAAAATGAATGGTTTGAAAATTATTTTCTTAAAAATAATCTTTTATATTGCTTACAAAAAATAAATGAACGAAAGATATTTTTTTATCCATTAAAATATTTAGACATAAATTGTTGTCAATAATGAAAATATATTTTATTAACTAATTATTTCAAACGATATAAATAATTATTTTTTAAAAAATATTTTTCAAATCGTTCATTTTCTATTAAACAAACGAAGCCTAAAATAATATTGATCACTTTAGGGGCAATCAGTTCTAGAGTGGTTCGGTTCCCACTAAGGAACTGGAAACTGGTGCCGTTCCCAGATTCTGGAACCGAGAATTGGATTGGATCGGACTAACCAATCCGGACCAGTTTTCGGGTAGGTAAATGGAATCGGATGCCAATTCTCTCTCTCTCTCTCTCTCTCTCTCTCTCTCTCTCTCTCTCTCTCTCTCTCTCTCTCTCTCTCTCTCTCTCTCTCTCTCTCTCTCTCTCTCTCTCTCTCCATTCTTGACTCATCAAGAGCACCACTTCTGATCACATTCCCATGCTCCCTTTGCTCTGAGCTCGCTCTCCGTCCCTTCCATGTAGCTCTCGGTCTCATCTCCGTCTCTCTCGGAGCTGAAACTCGATCTCAGCTCCATCTCTCGAGCCTCCCTCTCTCTTTGTTTCGAGGTTTAAGTGGGAAAGAAGGAATGAAGGTAGCCTCGAAGCATTCGGTTAGCGATGGAAGCGAACGAGTCCTCCTCATTGGAGTGGGGCAACGCGACGGATTGGTCGAGCGAGGGCGAGAAGATCAGCGGAGCAAGAGGTGTGAGCGGGAGGCATTAGGGTTTTGTTTCAAATTTGGGAAAGGCTAAAGAGGCGGGAAAGAGCCGTAAAGATATTAGGGATTTTTCACATTTGTAAGAAAAAAACAATATAACTTAAAAATAGATTAAAAAAAATCGGTTCGGACTAGTTGGGCAGTTCCCCATGTAGAACCAAATCGAAATTCACCGATAACAATTGCATTGAACCAAGAACCGTACCAGTGCCCTCGGGAGCCGTCCAAAACTGTCCGGTTCAGTTCTGTCCGGTCCGGCCCGGTCTCGGCTGTTCCATTTACTCGCCCCTAATTTACTTATCGATATCTATTACTACAATAACAACCGGCAAATCCGGAACGGCCTGATCGAGCGAACCGGCCGGACCCCGAATCCCGTGTGACGCCGGGGACAACCTCTCAAATCTAAAGTCCTTTTCACACGGCTCGTTGCTCGCCGTTTGTCTCTCTTCTTGCACGCCGAAACGACAGCGACAAATCAATTCGGAAAGCGCCCGGAAGGCAAGAGTCCCCTCCGAAATATCCTTTCGTTCCTTCCCACCGTTCCCGCCGTTATAGTCTCGCGCGAGCAGATTGAGAAAGCTGCGACCGCGGCGATGTGATATCGGTGGAGACAGGCTTGACCCACCCACTCAGCCTTCGTCCCTCGGTCCCATCTCACACAACCCACGTGCTGTAACGAGCCACTGAGGATGTGTTGTCCGGTCGTCGGCGTCCTCATCCGCCTCCTCCTCCTCCTCCTCCTGCTCCTCCTCTCGCGCGTGGCTTGACAGGTGCAGCGGTGGCTGGAGGTTGGCGTGGGATTGACTTTCGTAAACTCGAGTCGTCCGCAGCCCCTGAGACGACGAATAGGCGGAGAAAGATAGAAAGAGTTTCAGTACTTGCCGTTTTATAGGTTGAGGAGGAAAGATTCAAGTTGTCATCATGACATTTCTGGGAAAAGCAAGATTGTTTTCTCTCTTTCTAATGTCTCATTATGTTGTAAAATTTTGCGTTGGAGGAGATGTCATCACAGCAACTTGAGAATATCCAAGACCCTGGAAGTATCACATCAAGTGGAGGTCTCTACAGAATGAGATTCTTTCGCCCTGATGGTTCTGCAAATCGCTATGTGGGGATTTGGTACAATGATGTTCCGACGTATAATGTTCTCTGGGTGGCGAACAGGGAGAATCCGATTTTGGACTCTTCTGGTGTTGTGACGATATCCGATGATAGTAATCTTGTGGTCATTAATGGAAAGAGGGAATTAGTTTGGTCATCAAATGCTTCCAACTCTGTAGCCGATGCAAGAGCTCAGTTGTAAGATTCTGGGAATCTTATCTTGCTCAAACAGAGCTCTAACTCTAGTGCAAATGCTGCCGAGACTCTTTGGGAAAGTTTCCAGCACATGACCGATTCGTTCTTAGCGAAAATGAAGCTCAGCATTAACTCAAGAACAAATGACAAGCAGGCACTAACATCTTGGAAGAGCACTTCTGATCCATCAATTGGAAGCTTCTCAGCGAGTCTTGATCCACGAAATATTCCTGAACTTTTCTTTTGGAATGGCAGTTCTCTGTATTGGTGGAGTGGTCCATGGAATGGTAATATATTCATTGGAGTACTTGAGATGCAATCGGTCTATGTCAATGGGTTCAACCGGGCAGACGATCACGAGGGAACAGTCTATCTGACTTAGAGTTTTACTGAGGCGTCTTACTTGTCATATTTGTTATTGAAATCAAATGGGGATTTGGTGCAACCATATTTGGATCAGAATAGCAGTTCCTGGGGGATTGTTTGGTCATCTCGAGGGAGCGATTGTGATGTCTATGGCCAGTGCAGACCGTCAATGCCAAGAAATCACCAATATGCGGCTGCTTGAGAGGCTTTGAACCTAAAAACTTTGAGGAATGGAGCAGAGGGAATTGGTCCAATGGATGCGTTCGGAAGTCATTGTTACAATGCAATGGAACTACAAATGGTAGCAGTAAAGCCAGCAAAAAGGATGGATTTTTTAAGCTGGAACTGATGAAAGTGCCAAATTATGGAATTTGGACCGACAATGATTGTCAAGGGAATTGCTTCAGTAATTGTTCATGTGTAGCATATGCATATGATTCTGGTGTCGGCTGCATGTACTGGAGTGGAGACCTAATTGACCTACAGAAGTTCTCCGTTGGAGGAACAACTCTTTACGTTCAGCCGGCCCACTCAGAACTCGGTAAATTAACTTTACTCTTAGATGATGGTTCTTATCAATTTGGTACTGCAGCTTATGTTTAGATGTATCAATACACTCGGCTCGACTCAATCTTCAAGACTTGGCAGTTTTCATTAACAAACCAACATGTGCGCACACGTGCACGGTCAAATATAGGCTCGAGCAGGGTCTAATATGGAGCCCCGATAACAGAACAGATTTTGCAGATCTTCTTGACTATGACACTCTCAGTATTAGCTATAAAACAACTGTTCCAAAATGATTCGTTTAGTAGTTGCTTATGAGCTGCATCAACATATTCTGAGGCATCAGTTTATGTCTCTGTTATGATCTCTAGATGAAAAGGGACATCTGAGAGAAATCATAGCAACTGCAGTCATCATAGGAACACTCATTGTCATCATCACAATATGGTTTGCCAGGAAGAAGGTGAAAAAATGGGGTAATGAGTAGTACAGCTGTTGAATCTTGGAATTGCCTACAATTTTTGAGTTTGCATGGAATAAATAGCAAACATTGTTTTCTGGATCAGCAGTAAAGGAAAGCAAGGAAAAACATTTCTCCAGTGGAGAAGCCCCTTCAGTGGCAATGCCTGGAGAGAACTTGAGCAGAGTTAAATTCCAGGAGTTTGTGGAATATGAAATTGAAGAATTGGCTGCGGAAACAGGAAACTTCGGTGAGGCCAATAAGCTTGGACGGGGTGGTTTCGGGCCAGTATATAAGGTATAATTATTCATGTAGAGTTAAGTATTGTATATGTAGGGGTGCATGTGTGCGTGTTAATTTTAGTAGCTCATTTAGTCCCTGTGTACAGGGGAGACTACCAAACGGTCAGGAAGTAGCAATCAAGAGGCTATCGAGAGCCTCAGGACAAGGGCAGCAGGGATTTGTGAACAAAATGGTGGTCATTTGTAAGGTCCAACATCGAAATCTTGTTAGACTTCTCGGATGCTGTGTTGAAGGAGATGAGAAAATGTTAATCTATGAATTCATGCCAAACAATAGTCTTGACACATTTCTTTTTGGTAATATTTCTCTTATCTCAATGTTGCCTCAAACTGTCATTTATACCATACATCCGGAAAGCCTCATTTGTATAGTTAGCCATTTGAACAGGATTGGACTGTTCTTGCTGCAGATGCTGTAAGTTTTCTGTTTGGCTTTGAACTTCTGTGCATATTAATCTTTTCGAGTTGCAAAAATGAATTGTTTGCATTAAACTTCTATGTCTATTCAGATCCACTTAAACGAGTATATTTTGATTGGAGAACACAGTTCCACATAGTTGATGGAATTTGTCGAGGTCTACTTTATCTTCATGGGGACTCTAGACTTAGGATTATTCATAGAGATTTGAAGGCAAGCAATATCCTGCTGGATGAAGAGCTCAATCCAAAAATTTCGGACTTTGGGATGGCTCAGATATTTGGGAGAAACGAAAATCGAGCTAATACACGAAGAGTTGTGGGAACCTAGTTAGTACCTCTTTAATTTTGACATTCCTAGTGATTTTATTCTCTACTTAGAACAAAGAATCTGAAGCTGTTTGATGGAATGCAGTGGTTACATGGCTCCTGAATATGCAATGGAGGGGCTTTTTTCGGAAAAATCAGATGTCTTTAGCTTTGGCATCTTATTACTGGAGATCATAAGTGGAAGACGGAACACCAGTTTTCATGAGGAAGATCAATGTTTGAGCTTTCTAGGACTGGTAAGCTCTCATTGATACAGAAGTTGGAACTACATTCTATTCTCATAAACTGGAACTCCAATAGTGAATTGACTTGATTAATTTGCAGGCATGGAAGTTATGGAATGAAGACAATGTATTAGCACTAGTGGACCCAAACATACCTGTGACATGCTTTGAGGTTGAGCTTTTAAGGTGCATAAATGTGGGGCTTCTTTGTACACAAGAAAGGGCAAAAGATAGGCCTTCCATATCAACAGTTATTTCAATGATCAACAGTGAAATTGTGGATCTTCCTCGTCCGAAGCAACCTGCATTCACCGCGAGGAAACTAACCCAAGACACAGATTCCTCTGAACAAAGCCAAAAGACATGCTCTACCAATGATGTTACTCTTTCCGTTGTTCAAGGCCGATGACATGATCTGAATTTTTGCACAATTCTCACTACGTGTCCTGTTCTTATAGTTTCGAGTTTGACTGGTTTTATTTTTACGCAATCTTGTTTGGAAATGTGTAGAAACGCAAAACATGAACTATTTTTTCCACATTACAGTTCTTTACCATGCATATTTGTGTCATCAAAAGTTGGGGTTCAAATATTTGGTAACTCCTGTTGGGAATAATGCTTATACTTCTCATCTCAGGAGGCAGTGGTTTAGATAAAGTTTTGGAAAAATTCCGAACAGCCCCCCTCCGCTATGGGGTGAATTTCAATTAGCCCCCTCCTTCAAATGTTCGTAACTACCCCTTGACATTTCTATTTGTTCCAAATTAGACTCCAAATCTTAGCAACGCTAGAAATACCCTCAAATTTGCAATAGCCTCAAATGTTCACTAATGTTCATCTCGCATGATAAATTCAATGACATAGCTAGCTCAAAAAATTCCACTAATCCAGTTGGTGAGAAAGATATGGTTGATTTTATTCAATGCTGCAGTCCTTGTGGATTGACTGTAAGCAACTGGAAACTAAGTTCGTGGTAATGTTCATGAATCTACAAAGAAAGTGGCAATTCAAAAAAGGCAATTGGGGCCACAATTCTGAATGAAGGCAACAATCTAAAATTTCCACGGCGTGCTCTCTCTGACCGGTAATCCTCCAAGATTCAAATGCTTTTTCTACAGTTGCCCTCATCGGGCAAAAATCATGATGTAGAAACTCAAGCACTTAGTTAATGCTATCACGTTGGCGTGCTAGGTCAATATTCTTTTCTCATAGGTCGAGGTGTGGTGACACTTTAAGAATCTCACTATGAGGAAAAATAACAATGTCGATAAGAGCAAAAGAGGAAAGTGGTCTGATTAGTGATGTTATACCCAACATGCGACTAAACAGTAAAGACCGCCATGTGGAAAACTTTTGAAAGGCCAGTTTAAGCCAATAGCTGGAAAAAAACAGGACATTGATAGCAATAAGTGATGAGGAAAACTCTCCCTAGAGCAATATAAATTTCTTCATGGAGATGCTTGAACCATCTTTTGCAGATTTACCATTATCTTCAACCACAGGGTTTGCTCTCAAATAATTGTGATTTCCACCTTCTGTCCCAACTTCAGGTTGTCTTCTAATGTTCTAAATCAGTTGTTTCTGAGAAGAAAAATTCAAGTCATGATCTTCCTAGGAAAAGTAAGAACATTCTCTCTTTATATTGTCATGTTATGTTGTGAAATTTTGCATTGGAGTAGATGTCATTACAGCTTCTGAGTACATCCAAGACCCTGGAAGTATCATATCAAGTGGAGGTCTCTACAGACTGGGATTCTTTAGCCCCAATGGTTCTACCAATCGGTATGTGGGAATTTGGCATAACAAGATTCCTGCATTTAACGTCTTTTGGGTTGCGAACAGGGAGAAGCCTGTTTCAGATTCTTCTGATGCCCTGACCATATCCAATGATGGTAATCTTGTAATAATGAATGGAAAGAAGGATGTACTTTGGTCATCAAACGTTTCCACTTCTGGAGCTAATGCAAAAGCCCAATTATTAGATACTGGAAATCTTTTCATGCTCAAACAAAGTTCTAACACGAGCACAAATGATACAGAGACGGTATGGGAAAGTTTCCAGAACACGTCTGATACATTCATGGCAAAAATGCAGCTCAGCTCCAACGTGAGAACAAATGAGGAGCAGGTACTCACATCTTGGAAAAGCCCTTCTGATCCATCAATTGGAAGTTTCTCAATTAGTCTTGAACTGCTAAATATTCCTGAAGTTTTCCTTTGGAACGGCACTACTCTATCTTGGCGGAGTGGTGCTTGGAATGGTAAGGCTTTCATCGGAGTTCCCCAGATGGAATCAGTCTATCTTGATGGATTTAGCTTAGTTGATGATAAAGAAGGAACTGTCTACCTGACTTACAATTTTGCGGAGGTGTCTTATTTGTCATACTTTTTTGTGAAGTCAAATGGGGAGTTGTTGCAGCCATTCTGGGATGAAAAATATAAGCATTGGCGAATTTATTGGTCAAGCCAGGAGTCCGAATGTGATGTTTATGGCAAGCGCGGGCCGTTTGGATTCTGCAATGCCGAGAAATCACCAGTTTGCAGCTGCTTGAGAGGCTTTGAGCCTAAAAGAGTTGAAGAATGGAGCAGAGGGAATTGGTCCATCGGTTGCATCCAGAGGTCATTGCTGCAATGCAACAGGATAAAAAATGGTAGTGCTAAAGCGGGAAAAATGGATGGATTTGTAAAGCTTGAGAATGTGAAAGTGCCGAATTATGCAATCTGGTCATCTCCTTTGGAAGACAAGTGCCGAGAGCAGTGCCTCAGTAACTGTTCATGTGCAGCATATGCTTATGATGCAGGTCTTGGTTGCATGTACTGGAGGGGAGACCTAATCGACGTATGGAAGTTTTCCTATGGGGGAACAACCCTTTATGTTCGACTGGCCCATACAGAACTTGGTAAATTCATTCCTAAATTTAATTTCTGATCAATCTGGTAACCTGACCGCTAGATGGTTAGGGAATTTCAATCTACGTGATATGTCAGGTGGAATTGTGATCTATGAAGGTAGCTAAACAGTACTTTTTTTGAAAAATATCTGCTTCAATCTCAACGTCATTGTATGTCCGTATTTTGATCTGCAGAAGGAAAACGAGATCAGAGAGCAATTATAGCGGCTGCAGTTGTTGTGGCAACAGTTATTTTCAGTGTTGGTGATTTCTTCGCCTGGAACAAGTCAAACAAACAAGGAGGTAAAGATGGAGAACAATTTCCAGAGGCTTCTAGTGAGAACATGCTTGGAGAGAGCTTGAGCAAAGTCAATCTCCAGGATCTTGTGCCATATAAATTGGAAGAGCTGGCCGCAGCAACAAGCGACTTTAGTGACACGAACAAGCTTGGAGAGGGTGGTTTTGGGGCAGTATATAGGGTAATACATTGTTGTGTAGAGGACAGCAGCTCCGTTTTTTTTTTTTAATCTTTTTTTAATTTCAGCAGCTCATTTTAAGTCCTTTTGTGCAGGGGAGACTGTTAAATGGAAAAAAAAATAGCAGTCAAATGACTATCAAGGGCCTCAGGACAAGGACTGCAGGAATTTGTCAATGAAATGGTCGTGATTTCGAAGGTCCAACATTGAAATCTAGTTCGACTCCTTGGATGCTGTGCCGAACAAGATGAGAAACTATTAATCTATGAGTTCATGCCAAACAAGGGTCTAGATGCATTTCTTTTCGGTAATATTCCATTTTTTGCGACATTCCCTCTATCTATCATCGAATAACAGTTTATAGGGAAGTCTAATTTTTAATTTTAGCTGTTTAAACAGCATCTGGCTGTACCTGTTGCACATACGTCACATTTTTGGTTTACATGGGAACCTCTTTCTTTGCATTTCACTCTTCTCCATTCACAAAACTAACAAATTATTTATGAATTTCACTTCTCTTGTATATTTCAGATCCGACCAAATGAGAGCAACTGGATTGGAGAAGACGGTTCAACATTATTGATGGAATTTGTCGAGGCCAATTGTACCTTCACCGTGACTCCAGACTACGGATAATTCATAGAGATCTTAAGACAAGTAATATCCTATTGGATGAAGAGCTCAACCCAAGAATTTCAGACTTTGGAACAGCTAGGATATTTGGGGGAAAAGAAGATCAAGTAGATACACTAAGAGTTGTGGGAACCCAGTAAGTATTTCTTATATTATGAGTCGCATATTGATTTTATCTATCTACCTAGCATAACGATTATGAAAGTGTTTCATGGAAAGCAGTGGTTACATGGCTCCAGAATATGCGATGGAAGGGCGGTTTTTAGAAAAATCAGATATCTTTAGCTTCGGGGTATTATTGCTGGAGATTGTAAGTGGAAGACAGAACACTAGCTTCAATGAGGAAGATCAATCCTTGAGCCTGTTAGGATTGGTAAGCTGTTACAAACAGGGGGATTACCCTATTTCCATCAACTCAAATTCCCAAACTAATTGGACTTGAATTCTGTTTTTTGGCAGGCATGGAAATGTTGGGAGGAAGACAATGCACTAGCCCTCTTCAATGTTTTGCGGGGAGGAGAGGCTTGCGATCGCAGGGAAGTGTCAGGAGTCTGGGAAAAAGAGCTCCTACCAACGATCTTGCCAAGTATGTCATCAGCCTCAAAAGCAAAGAGGTCATCTCGATAGCTCTTCCACCAATTGCCAAAGCTCTTAAGAGCACTCAGAGCCGGTGCAAACGACTTTACCACATGGCCCTTTGATATTTCTGAGATGATCCAGCGACAGGAAATGAAAGGGTAAGATGTTTTGGTGAGCGCGAATTGATGCTTCTCATTGAAAAGGAAGTCCATGGAAAAGGGGGCAAGAATCAGGATACCCTGCATCAACCCAAATTGTCAAGCGCAGTATTGAGGAGAATATATTTCAACCCAAGATTTCAGTTTTCCCTTTAGAGGGTAGCCTCAGGAATCTCTGGGTATCTTTAGAGCTAGAGAAAGAGAAGATATCTTAGAAATATAGGCGGTAAAGTGAACAGAAGTCGCTATCACTTAACGAAATTTGGTGAAACCAATGGAGATAATACTTGAAGGCAGTGTTTCCTTCAGGAATGGGATGCAAACGGAAGCTCAGAGGCCGGGCTCCTTCGCTTTTTGGAAAGTAAGGTATAGCCTTGTGTCCCGATGGAAGCTTGAATTTGAGATTCAGAAAACATAGATGGAAAATACAAGTGAATCAAGCTTGGAGAATCCAGAAATGACCATGCAAAACTCCTGAAGTTGGCTCGCCCGTGTAAGTAGACACGAAACCCAAACCTCGATTTAAGGCGGCCAAGGCTAAACACCCCATGGCGATGGGTCTACCTTTCGACAAGTGGAAGGCCAAACCTCTCAGCTCTTTTGCCACCTGAAGCGAGGGATGGAAAACGAGGGACTTGGATAAATAGTAAAGAAGGAAAGTGATATGTTCTTCTTCCTCGATGTCCCCCTTCCGAGAAGCGTACTCACTCATAACACGAGCATATGAAGGATCAGCGGTCTTAAGGAAATCAGGATAAGAGGAGAAGTCAAATAGGCTGGGGTCTTCTCCCGAAGGGCTTAACCCGGAGATGGCATAAACATCAAGAAGGGTTATTGACATGGGACCCGATCGAAGAAAAAAGCAATCAGCAGATGGAGACCAAAAACAAACAAGGGCGCCTAATAACCGAGGGCTTAACCTCCAATTAAAGGTACAAAACTCAAGGGCCTTGTCGATCTTAGCTTTTTGCCATATCTCGAGCATAGCAGGCTTAAGCCTGTTATACCATTCAAAAAAGACAGGATCAAAAGGAAAGAATGACCTGAGTCTCTAGGATGTGGACGTCCAAACGTAGTCCACAATATGCTCTTTCTGAAACAGAAGAAGCTCGGTGGCATGCCAAGGGAAACAGTAAGAAATGAAAGGTGGAGGACATGAAGTCCGAAGACACGGACCCAAAACGATCTCCCCGCTGGCCTCTGAAGGGCAGTTTTGCAGCGACAGGAAAACGTTGTTTGCATATGCTAGTGATTGAAGTTGTTTGAAGGGACCCAGGTCGGTCAAAAAGTTGAGTGTAGAAGACATGGTAGGACCAGGGCAAAATAAGAAGGTCGACGATGGCAAGAGAAAAAGGATAAAAATCTGATCTTGGAGCAGATGTCAATGGCATCGAGAGGAGCTTAAAAGGTGCTTGGGATTGAAGCCCTAAAAGATATCGAATTGTAAAAAAGGATTTGGGAATATAAATGACATATAGCGCGAATTCAGAGGATAAGTATTAGCCAATACAATCGTCAAACCAAATTAAAAGAATCGAAAATATTTCAATTCTTTTAAAGGAGGCATTTGTTGACGCTCAAATTTGGCTAATTGGGCTAGAAGGAAGAAAGAGAACCTCAAGCCCAAATCGCAAAAACAGCAGCTAGGGTAAGGAAGTCGTATAAGGCCCAATACACGAGATACCGAAAACTCAGCATCAATAACCGTTCGAGATGACAAGGTAAAGATAAGAATAATTACCGCACTTGGTGTTGACAATACTGCGGATAAGAGGAAACAGTTATCGGGAAGGAAGTTAAAAATTTCGGAACAATCTAGAGTTGAGATGATAACTGCTCGACATCGGTTATTGATCAGCAATAGCTATAAATAGCCGAAAAGTAGTAATCTTGTTTTATCCAATTGTTATTGTTAATTTACCTTTTGTTGCACATTTTGTTTTATCTCCTTTACCTTTACCTTTATCGTCATTAGAATAGATTTCGTCACTTCCTTTTCGAAACGACACGGGACCCGATTACTCACAAAAAATCAGAGATATTCCCCTTCGGTGAAAGATTTTTCGTCCAAGGCCAATCTCTGCGAAACAGAACTCAAAGCATCCTAACCCCAAAAACCTACCTGACAATGCTCCGCTTCTGTTATCGTTCTGTGAAAAATACTCAAATATCCCTCATTCGATTAAATTAGTTAACTCCAAAACTTTCATAAGTAAAAATTTAATGAAATAAACTGTAGAGTATCATATTTGTTATTCATTATTAGTCTTGTTCTTTTTGTTTTTGTATTAGTAATTTATTGATTCGTGGCAAAACTCGATGTGGGAGGATGTTCAGCTGTGAAGAACTGGGTTTCGATGAATTTCAATCTGACAGCCTAATGTTGCCACTGCTAGGATACACGCACACAAAGATTTATGTGTGGAATTAATGCTGATTCATTTTTTCTTATACACGTATCAAAATGTCATCACAGTTCTTTATATTGATGCTTGGTTTGACATTTTACTCCGGTATGATCAGTACCTACCGTGTAATAGCCGAACTACATCTGTTTGATAAGGAAGTAAGTTTACATTTGTCTTTTTTTACTTTATTTCATAAGGGCATTGGACTAGAGGAACTACTGGTACTTACGTTTTTAGGGTCACATCAGCCGAGTAGAAGTCCATTTAGAGATGCTGCGCACCATAGAAGTACCTTCTCATGTCATGCTATGAGAAGTGTTTTAGAAGTAAATTACTGATAAAGGAGGATAAAGTGGCTGGGAAATAAATTTAAACCGTTGTAGTATATGGGAAACTTGGTTTATATTTAGAAGGTCATGGGATATTCAATCTGGGATAGAGTCATCCTCCTGTTGGCCCCATTAACTGAACATTCTATCAATTTAGTAATGTATAGTCATTATATGTTTTACGGTAGAAATGTACATTGAGGGAAGTTTTTTCTTTTTTGTGAAGTTTGAGGGTGACCATTGTTTTCACATTGCTTTATTGCATGGAAATGATACATTCTGATATTAAGAACCAAGGAAAGTGGGCTGGTTCAACACTGAGAATCACCATCTAGAAAAGTAAAAAGGAAAAACCAATTTGACCATTAACTAGACAATCATGGCATTGACAACTAGAAGCCCAGTTTATGGGCTCTGCGTTTTCAAATCAAATAAAAGTTAATCAGTTTACGACCAAAAAAAAAAACAAAAACTAGTTTGAGGAGGATAATATCAGGATGTAACATTTCCACGCACCAAGAAAAGTGGGCTGGTTCAACACTGAGAATCACCATCTAGAAAAGTAAAAAAAAAAAAACCAATTCGACCATTAACTAGACAATCATGGCATTGACAACTAGTTCGAGGAGGATAATATTCTCCATTGAAGGATGATGACTTGTGTGAGATTTTCCAATATCAAAAAGCTGCTTAAGCCAAACGGCAATGGGATAATTGTACAACTTCTCCTGCAAGGTTTCTGTCCTAGAGTTCACTTTGTCGTGGTTGCTGTTGGGAAGAAATATTCGAGCAGTTATGAAGCTTCTGGGAAAGGCAAAAGACATATGATTGCATAAGGCATAATACGTTCTTCATCAACCGGTGCATCGACCCATCAAATCTCATGTGTCCATGGAAAATTGGTTGCAAACAACTTCGGTATCTTCATTTTTCGACGAACATCTTCATCATCTTCACCTTGATTGAACACAACCAGTTTATTAAACAATCTGCACATCGTTTTCTTTAAGAGATGGTGACTAATTTCAGAAACGTTTTGTTTCCTATCAACAATGTCACTCTTACCGCTATTGAAGGCAGATGACATGAGACGGCTTGTGTATTCTTGATCCCTAGCGCGGGCGCCACTACATATTGCCAACTACATGATGTTTACTGCATATCCAACTCTATAGTAACTAAACTTGAGGCTTTCATGGTTTTCTCTGGATCTTGGCTGGAGTAATGTCAGCCAGAAGCAAGGGAGGTTCAATAGGCAAATGGGTATGAAGTGGCTGGTTGATTCTTGACAAACATATTAAGCATGAAAAGACATGCTTCAACGCTAATCTCTCACTAAAGGCTTGTGAAGTAAAGCAGATGAAGTATCCAGATTAGGAGATTTTCTATATTACCCCTCTCATTGTCAACACAAGGACATAATTACATACGGCCACGCGCAACCATTGAGAAGTCCCCGCCAAGAAAGAAATACTTGCAAGCTCATTTACAGCGTTACGGTGGACAAAATCAATCACTGACACCCAGAAACAGCGTATGAACATCTGTGGTTTCCTAACTAGGTTTGTGTCATTTCTTGCCACGTGATCGGCTTAATCTGGCACAATAATTTCTACCCTATCATTGTAAGTTTATTGGAATATGAGCGAAAATAGGAGATCTTCGAGAAACGAATGAGAATTATAAACCCAAGATGATTAGGGGAATTGCCCAAATGAAGCATGAGAATGGTCCATTCGAAATGGGAATTGCTATCTCTGGAAAAAGGAGGACCCAAACAAAGCGCCTGAGATTACCGGTCGATCGCAAGCACCACTGGACTGTGAAGACTCAAGCGCATAGGTCAGCGCCACGTGAAGACTCGACCGACACCGGAATCACAAATTGATCACTTACGTGAAGACTCGATCGACCCCTTGCCCCACGATATTTCATCAGCCTTTAGAAAAGGATGCTACTTGGCAACAAATCTTGTTAATTAACCAAGAATGAGTGATCAAGCGCCTTGGTAGCGCCACGTGAAGACTCAATCAACACTGTGATCACAAATTGATCACTCACGCGAAGACTCAATCGACCAGTTGCCCTACATTCCATTGGCCTTTAGTAAAGGATGCTATTTTGCAACAAATCTTGTTAATTAACCATGACTGAGTGGTCAAGTGCCTTAGTCAGGGCCACGTGAAGACTCAATCGACACCGTGATCACAAATTGATCACTCACGGGAAGAGTCAATCGACCACTCGCCCCACAAATTCCATCGGCCTTTAGAAAAGGATGCTATTTCGCAACGAATCGTGTTAACTAACCATGATTGATCAAGCGCCTAGGTAGTGCCACGTGAAGACTCAATCGATGACTTGCCCCACAATGTTCCATCTGCCTTGAAAAGAAGGATGCTATTTCGCGACGAGTGCCGTTAATAAACCGACGACGGAGTGGTCAAGCGCCTTAGGCGGCGCCATCATCCACTGGTATTTGGACTGATAGAAACAATTTGTCCTGAGCTCGTAACCAAATATTACTTTGGAGATCAAAACTTTCACGAGATAACGTGTGATGACCTAGTTTGAATTGGGGCAACAACTTTCATAATTTCGCATGATTTTTTTCACGTGTTCGTGACTTTTACCTATTCAAAACTAGGGAAGTTCACTTTCGATCCCATAACTCTAGAAATACATAACTGACCCAGAAAAATTTCTTCCATCTATAATTGAATTCTCTACATTTCTAACTTGTGCAATTGGGTCTTTTTGTCAACTATCATCAGTTTTGCTAAAGTGACATAGCTGATGTCTACAGAATTGCCAATTGAATTCTCTACATTAGCTCGCTCTCTCTCTCTCTCTCTCTCTCTCTCTCTGTTAAATCTCATCTATATTTCGCGACATGCACGTCACGACAATTTTTAACCACACTGATTGTGACAACATTCGTTAATGCGGTGACAAAAAAAGAACAAATTGGACATGTCAAGTAAGTTTGAAAAACTGTTTGTAAACGCCAAGCAAGTCAGAGGACTTGATTGTACAGAAAGAAACCGATTTTTGTGGATGATGAAAACATCTTATATTAATTAATTATTTCAAGCGATACAAGCGATCATCTTTAAGAAAATATTTTTTTAATTATTTATTTTTCGCGAAACAAACAGAGCTTTCGTGGAAAGTGTGACGTTTCTAGAAAATATTTTCTAATTATCATTTTCTAGGAAAATGACAATATTTTCCGATATTTGCCTAAAACCTGAAAATGAACTAGAAAATATTGTTTACCATTTGGTAGAGAAAATCTAAAAATTACAAAATATTCAAATTTTTAATTATTTTTATTATTATTTTCTTTTCATTTTTTTTCTTTTCTTTCCTTTTCTTTTTCCTTCTTTCTCGGCCGATGGCCAACCATAGGCGAGCTCGTCCCTCACCTATGGCTGGTCGTTGGCCATCGCCGTGGCCGGCGACTCGCCGAGGGAGAAGGAAAAAGAAAAGGAAAGAAAAAATAAAAGAGAAAAAAATAAAATTAATTAAAAATTCGATTTTAAAAAAATAATTAAGAATTTGAATTTTAAAACATAATTTAAAAATACAAATTTCTTATTAAATATTTTTACAAAAATGAACATTTCATTAATTAAGGACCTGGACACAAGCGTCAAGAACCTACTCACGGCCTTTGTGGACCAGAGCTCGAGCACGGCCTTTATGGGCCTAGGCTTGGGTGCCAGGGAATCAGGCATGGGCATCAAGGGTTCAAGCCTAGCCTCGATGGACTTGGACATAGGCGCTAGGGGCCCGGGCTCAACCTCGATGAACCCAGGCCTGGCCGTCGAAGACTTGGTCCTGCAAGTCAAGACCCAGCAACCAACGTAAAGGTTTTCGTTCCCAAGTATAGAGTTTTGGGTCCAAACGCCTATACTTAGTCATATTTAGAAAGAGCAAATTATTTTCCTAGATTTAAGCATACGTTTTTTGTTAACTCATTTTCTTAAGCAAACCAAATATTTTCCGTGAAATAAATGGAGTCTTAGGCTCCGTTCGTTTGCCGGAAAATATTCTCCTTTTGGAAAATATTTTTCCGGAAGTCATTTTCCTGAAAAATGTTTTCTTAGAACACAATTTTTTGGTGTTCGGCTAAAATTTGAAAAAGTTTCAAAAAATATTTTCTGGTGTTCAGCGACCGCCGATCCGGCAGCGTCCGGCGACCCGCGGTGGCAATCAACGATTGGCGGCGGCGGCGGCAGGCGACCCGCGGCGGCGGCAGACGACCGGCGGCGGCGGCGGTGTTCGGCGACCGCCGATCCGGCAGCGTCCGGCGACCAGCGATGGCGATCGGCGATTGGCGGCGGTGGCGGCGGCGGGCGATCGGCAGCGGCAGCGGGCAACCGGTGACCGGTGGCAGGCAACCGGCGACCGGCGGTGGCGGCTGGCGACCGGCGGCGGCAGAGGGCAACCAGCGGCGGCAGATGGCGACCGGCGAGCAATGGCGGTGATCGGCGATCAACTTCCTCTCCCATGGAAAACATTTTCCCTCCCATGGGCAATTTTGCCTTGACTTTGGCGGAAAATGATTTCCTCTTTGTGAAAAGAGGAAGTCATTTTCCTCAAAATAATGAAGAATTTGAGGGTGGGGAAGGAAAATGTTTTCCGCCCCCGAACACCGGAAAACGCGAAAAATGTTTTCCGGAAAGATATTTTTCCGGGCTCCGTTCGTTTCGCGGAAAATATTCTCCTTTTGGAAAATATTTTCCCAAAAGTCATTTTTTTGGAAAATATTTTTCCGGAACATAATTTTCCGGGTGTTCGGCGACCAATATGAAAAAGTTTCGGAAAATATTTTTCGCCGGCGGCCGGCGGAGGGGATCGGCGACCGGCGGCGGCGACCGGCGGTGGGCGGCCGGCAACGTTCGGCGGCGGAGGCGGGCGGGCGACCGGCGGCGACAGTGGCGGCCGGCGGCCTGCGGAGGCGGCCGGCGGCGGCAGTGGCGGCCGGCGGCCTGCGGAGGCGGCCGGCGACTAGCGATTAGCGGCGGCCGGTGACCTTAGTGAAGAAAAAAAAGAAGAAGATTCGGAAAATTATTTCCGCTTTTAAATAAGCGAAAGTCATTTTCAATAGACTTAGGCTATTTTGTGAGGGGGGAAAGGAAAATATTTTCTCACGAAAAACGTTTTCTGCCCTTCGAACACCAGAAAATCAGAAAAATATTTTCCAAGAGAATATTTTCCGCCAAACGAACGGAGCTTTAGAGTACTTTATTTTTCCCTCCTCCTCCTCCTCCTGCCGACCTGTGTGGTGCATGTATGATTGACTAAGCCCACCCCCACCTTCGCCCTCGTCATCATTGAGACAATTCCAGTCACCCTTGCCACGTTAGGGCATCATCCCTCTCGCCACGACTCTCTCTCTCTCTCTCACCTAATTGTGGTGAGAGGTCGCGGGCTCATATCTAAGGTCATCCATCTTAAGCGACTGACAATCAACTTCCTAGGCCTAGTAGCAATGACCACTTCTAACAATTCACATATTGATCAAATGTGAATATTGTAGTGATTCAGGTGAATCTAGACACTTGATTTTTCACTTGTTCACATGTCAACTATTTCAAACAAATAAGTTTCATAATTGAATTGGCTCCCTAAATTTACAGAATCACAATCCCATAGATTTAATTGCCACGCCATGTCATATTTGCCGAATACCAAGAATTGCAACTCTCCATAGTGCAGGCATAAAAAGAAGAGATAATGACCCAAATAATTTTTAAATTTTTAATTTGTTCAATATCGTCCTTGAACTTTAGCTTATATTCAATGTGGTTCTTGAACTTTTGATACATGTTCAATGTAGTCCCTGAACTTAAATTAATAAAAGGACTACATTGAACATTTTTATATAGTTCAAAGAATAAATTGAGCATGTACTAAAAGTTCATGAACGATATTGAACAAATTAAAGGTTTAGGGACCACATGGTACATTAGATTAAAGTTTAGAAATCATATTGAACAAATTAAAAGTTCATGAACCATATTATATATTGGGTTAAAGTTTATGGTCTGTTTATGTCATTTTTTTAAAAAAGAAATAAATGGGAATGTTGGTCCCTAAGAATAGGAAAGCAAAGTTAGGAGCATCTCTTGCCCTTAACGCAACGCTTGTAGTTTGAAGATGTCGAGAGGAGCTTTAACATCTTTTCTTTCTCCTCCCCAATTCTTGATTGGCTCTCGACAGGGGGAATTGCCGTCAATTTGATCCCGCAGATAAAGATAAAGACGCATGACATTCTCAGCAACTTCCAAAAAGGATTGTCGGTACATGGTTGGAATGATCAATGATGTCAACAACGTTTGGCACATACACTAAGAATTCAACCTAGATGGATGTTATCCAAAAAAAAAAAACCTAGATGGATGCTTTATTATAACTTACATATTTTAAATTAAGGGCACAATTAGATCAGTTGGATTGACTAAGAAAGAATATTATCTGAAATGAGGCATTGAAGAAACCACATGGAAGGAGACAACAGTAAAGGAAACAAGCCGATGGTTGTTGATTAGGCACACAAAATAAGAATATACCGGGGCCTAATCTTGAATTGATCTTTTTGCTTCCTATCATACCGACTTTTCGGCGTGACGATAATTCGTATATAATATGGAAAAAAAAAAGATTACATGACATGCAAACATGATTATAAAGCTCGGCCTTGTCTATATGGACCGAGCCTCCGAAAAGAGTGCCTCGACAAACCACACAAGGTGGTGACCTTTTGGGAGTGCCTATTTGCTCATATATCACCAACCGGACCTTTCCCATCCGACATCAAACTTGGGATGTTACAGTGACTACGGTTTTTTTTTTTTGGTCGAAAAAGTGACTACGTTAACCAGTTCAAATGTATAATCTTTTTATATGGATGAACAACATTACTTAACGAAATGACTTGGACATAAGTATTGTCTAAAATAGTGGGTACTTTTCTATTCTTGAAGTTTCTGCTGGTGGCGTCCATCCATGACTTTTTTCGTTCAACATTCTACTATAATCATAAGAAAAGAAAAAGGTTGTGCTTGTAATTCGTTCTTGTGATTGGGTCTCGGTCATGAACACGAAGTAGGCCCGGACAGACACTTGCTTATTCCACATTGACTCCGTCAGCAGAAGCTGAAGAACAACCCAAGAGCGATGGACATTGATATTGCCGTTCGAAACGACTTATACATCAGCATCTAAGCTCGTTAAACTCGTGCCGGTTTCATAAATACGAAACCCTAGTTTTCATGAAAGCTACTTGCAGAGCGCCGGCTTACGTAAATTACAGTCCTTATCAGATTGGCCTCCTTGTTTTTACACATGCCGTCCTTCTAACCAAGTCAGCAACCTAATTTGCCGATGTCGCCGTTGTCAGCTTGCATAAGCAAGAATCACGGGAGCAATGTGGCCCCAAAGGAATCTTTTCATGTCGAGTGAGACAAAGTAGGTAACAAACATGAGAGCGCCATCCGCTAATACTTCTATGTGTCCTTGTATTTTCTTGTATCGACATTTGGCTCTGCTCGGCATGGGGCAACTTCGAATCGGTCCATCGGTCGCTTGCGTAAAATTGTAACTCCTGGTATCTATTCATACGCACTAATTCAAGTTTAAAATAGTTGATCGCGATTCCTGACGTAATGGATGAGAGCAAAAGCTATATAGTTCATGTACATGTCTGAGTAGAAAATGCATTTTTTTTCCTTTTTCTATTTAGGTGGGCGAGTGCTAGGGTGGTTTTCTCATTTGAATCTTTTCATAATTTTGTAAGAGGAAGGAAAAAAGAAAGTGTGCTAAAAATATTCGTGACAAAGAGGAGTTAGGTGACCTTCCCAATTTGACCTAGGAAAACACCTTCGAAAAAGCCCAGCTAAGGCCCAAGGCTTTACACGATTCAAACCTTGGAAACACGTTGTCGTATAAAATTTGTGGACATTATGTTGTTCTTTAAAGGCTTCTAGCTTATTAAATGCAAGAATCAGAGATCGGACAAACGAGGGCGTTGGGGTCAAACCATCTGTCATTTCCCTTCCTCTTCCGTATCAAACCACACCAGATGTCTTGAACATGAAGGCAAGAACAGAACACCGCAGATGCTTCAGAGAGAGAGAGAGAGAGAGAAAGAGAGACATCCTCGAAATCGCCACAACCCCGTTAGTGGAGAATGAGTGGAGCCGCAGCTCTCCATTCCTGCTTCGCTTTACTCGTAATCATCACCTTCTTCGCCACTAGAACCACCTCCTCGGACACCATCTCTGCAAACCAATCGATCAGCGGCGACGGGACCCTCGTCTCTGCAAATGATGTCTTCGAGCTGGGGTTCTTCACGCCAGACGGCACCAACTACTACGTGGGCATATGGTACAAGAACATCTCGGACAGGACATACGTCTGGGTGGCCAACAGGGGCACCCCGCTCACGAACTTGTCGTCATCCGCGTTCAAGATTGGGGACAAGGGCAACAACGTGGTCGTTCTTAACCAGGCAACCAACATCGTCCTCTGGTCAGCGAATCAAACCGAGGACAATTCGAGCCCAGTGAACCCTGTTGCTCAGCTCCTGGGCAATGGCAATCTTGTCGTCAGAGAAGAGGGTGACGAGAGCAGCAACAACTACTTGTGGCAGAGCTTCGATTTTCCCACAGACACCCTCTTGCCCGACATGAAGCTAGGGTGGGACTTCAGCCAGGGCCTTGACCGGTTCTTGAATTCTTGGAAGAGCCTACATGACCCGTCCCCGGGGGATTTCTCTTTCAAGCTCGATTTCCATGGATACCCGGAAGCTTTTCTCTGGGACAACGGCACGAAGTTATACCGGAGCGGCCCGTGGAACGGGATCCAGTTCAGCGGCGTCCCGGAGATGGTGTCCACGAGCGACATCGACTTCACTTTCATCTCCAATCAACAACAGGTGTACTACTCCTACGAGGTGAACAACCCCAGCATAATCTCGAGACTGATCGTGAACTCAACAGGGTATCTTCAGAGGTTCACTTGGGTCGAGGACAGCCAGTCCTGGAGCCTGTTCTGGTATGCCCCGAAAGACCAGTGCGACAATTTCGGCGAGTGTGGCCCTTACGGGATCTGCGACACCAACGGCTCGCCGGTCTGCAACTGCACAGTGGGGTTCAGTCCCAAGAACCCACAGGCGTGGAACTTGAGGGAAGGCTCGGATGGGTGCGTGAGGGACAAAAAATTGGACTGCTCGACCGATGGGTTCTTGCCATTGAAGGGGATGAAGCTGCCCGAGAGCAGCAACACGCTGGTGGACATGGAGATGAGCCTCCAGGATTGCCAAAAGGGCTGCGCCAAGAATTGCTCCTGCACCGGCTACTCGAGCGCGAACATCAGCAACGGCGAGGCGGGCTGCGTGATGTGGTTTGACGATCTGTTGGACATGAGGCACTACGTAGATGGCGGGCAAGATTTCTACGTCAAGCTGTCTGCTGCCGACATTGGTAAGTCCTTGGTGCTCCTTCAATCTCTCTCATATTTGATCGTTTGATCCTGCATCCACCGTGAATCAACCGATCCAAGGAATAGATGCCAAGGCCTAAGGGGTCTCATGCTTGTTAGGGAATTAAATTGGAAAAGCTCATAAGGGAAAACTGCTTAAGCGAGGCTTAAACCGGGCGAAATCATCTCCAACACGAAGCTTGACGGCGAAACGCAGGAACCCACTAATCTCGAGTTCGATTCGAAATTCAATCGCATGATTAGCGCCCCCCCTGAATAAACCAGAACTCTTGGTCTCTCCATTAATTCGAAAACCGGGCCTCACCATCTTCATAGTTCACAGCTCATGCTTTATCTATTCATTTCAATTTCTTCTTCTTCTTCTTCTTTCTTTTTTTGAAAATTTGAAAACGATGGAGAGTTTAGGGGGAGAGTCCTAGAAGACCAAATATGCCCCCAAATTTTTTTTGTTGTGGGGACATGGGAACGGCCCTCCCTCTTAATGATTGTGCAGCGACCAGCCGGTGCCAAAAAAAAAAAAAACATCAAAATTGACAGAAGGACAACCTGGGGGAGGCCGCGAAGGAGCGGTGCCCGGGGGGGGATTCATCCGACGTGGGTCCCGCCTTCGAAAAAGTGGGTGGGTGTGGTGGGGTCTTCTTTCGCACACACGCACACGCAGAGAGATCTAACTTATCGTGTGGCGCACGTGCTTCGGACCACATGCGCCACATGCGCGGGGCCCCACGTTGGCCCCCAACGACGTTCCGACAACGCACCGAGTCATCATCATCATATAAAGCTCGTTATTCTTTTTTTTTTTTGAATTATAAAGCTCTATTCATTATGTAGAGTAGGTTAGTAACTTAATATGCTGCCCGATTGATATAGGGTTTTTCTCACGTCCTCTTGCACGGATTCCACATATACGTGAGTGACGATTGGTGGGAAATGCTGATTCAGTCTCTTAGCACATGGTATTGCTTGTGTCTAGGAGTCGAGGGTACGATTAGATTTTTTTATAATCTATCATATGCGAACCATTTTTACCTACCTGATTTTGATTTGCATCTTACCTTATTTGCTTTTTTAGTACGTTTCATGTCATCGAAAATAAATTTATTGTTTTTTTTACGTATAGGATAGAGTTGATTCGAAGTAAATAGACAGTGCGAGATAGGATGATTTTGAGTGGGATCGTCTGTGGTACATTATTGTACCACACAACTGAAAGGGCGACCGGCAATAGTTGGTTGTCCCACATTCCTTTTATAGTCTAGGTGAGTAAGGTATATTGTGCGATGATTTTGACCTAATGTATGGCCAAATGTCGTGCCATCCTAAAGTAGCAGAACTAAAGTCTGACAATTCTCTCTTAAGGTGGACACACCGTCGTAAGATTGTGCATAAAAATATTGCAATTCATGAAAGTATCATTAAACATCCTACCATTTGATATAAAAAAATCATCGTCCAAAGCTTTTCACCTTGGCATGAAAACTATGTTCATAATATAAAATTTTTCTATTTATGCCGGTACATCATCGTCTTCCTAATAATGTTGTAAATGTTAAAAAAGAAGGCATGCAACAACTTTAGCTTGAAAATGACATAACGTCTTACAGTCATACTGAAAAAAATTCTTTATTTACGACGATACAATATAAATTAGTACACAATTACATACCATTGTACTATAACAAAAATTGCATACAACTTTATCTTGAAATTCTACAACTTTGTAATAGCCACGGGAGTGTTGCCGCCACCCCCTCAGTGAGGGCAATTATGCCCTTACGGATGCGGTGGCATCACCAATGTCGCCATTGCCGAGTAAGGGTGGGCTGGCGCCAGTCGTCGCTCGGTGGTGGGGGAACCTTGGCGCCACCACCTACACAGGCGAGGGTTGGCCGTCCTGTGGCCCCCCGACGCGTGTACCGTGAGCTGACGTAAGCACGACGCCCGTGATGGTTAATTCCGTTGGTCCCCCATCACCGTAGCTTAGGGCACTCCTTGAATGGTTGCGGTGATTGCAAAATGGCATAATTAAAGAGTTGATTAAATGATTTGGGGTGGGCCCTGCGAGTAGATACCCCTCGATCTCTCCTCTCTATCTAATCCTCAGCGCCTTGAGCCGACACTGTTGACTTCCAAGCTTCAGAATTCTTTCTTTTCTTTCTCTGGGGGCCCGTCCTTTTCACTCTCTGCTGCCTTCAAAGCAATTCTGCAATAGTCAATCATGGGAGTCTTTAGTTAGAATTTGCTGGGGCGGGGTAATACTAGGGGCCCTTTTGGTTTTGGGAACTTTTTCAAAGAAACCCAAGTCAAATTCGGTGCCTTGAGAAGGGCCTAAATCCTGGAACTATTAAGATAAAGCGCTTGATCTACTTTTTGGTAGGAGGGGTTAGCTTTACATCAGATCAGATCCCTGTTGATCATGCTGGGTCCGTCTTGTTGATGATTAGAATAAAGACTAATTTTGTTTGTTTTAGTTATGTCTTTTGGGATAAGATGGACGGATTCATTTAATCGGAGAAATGAGACGGCGAAGCTCGCGACATGTTTCTTATGGCTAAGGTTCGAGGAGTTTCCCGGTTCTCCATTTGCGAATGTAATTGAGGTCGTGGCGCTCTAGGATTGAAAAAGTGGCTGGTTATCGAGAATTCACTTGTGAACAAAGTAAAAATCGAGGAAATCACAATTACCCTTTCCAAAGTCAGGTAATTGGACATTGAATTCCTAACAGTAACATGGCTATTGTTTGGTTAAGTTCTACTTGTCTAGTTCAGTCCGGTCGTGATTATGCAAGCTTTTGCTAGATGATGAGAAAAGGAGTAAATTTTACCATACCGATTATGAGTATATGTATGTGATTTCCAGTTTAACAGGTTTGAGGAGCTCCCTTTACTAATTTATATTGAGTATAAGGTCCAATTCCTAATGTTCCAAATTTCTTTTGATGTATTAGCGGCTTACGGCGGACTGTTCGCTCAAAAGAGTTCGAGCAACAGACTGGGAACATTATCAATAGTGGGCATTGCCACTGGTGGTGGCGTTCTGTTACTAGCACTCGGTGCCTTCCTCGTGTGGAAGAGGAAGCCTTTGGTGATTTCCCGTGCAAGAAACACCGAACCAAGAGGTAGTTCTAGTGTCTTACTTACCGATAACATGTACTAAATGAATCGGCATGCAGTAGGAAATACTATTTTGATACGATGACTGCTTCTTCGCGCGACCAGGAGCTCTTGAGAGAAGCCAAGATTTTCTGTTAAATGAAGTAGTCTTCTCCAGTAAGAGAGACTATTCGAGGGAAAACAAGCCCGAGGACCTAGAGTTACCATTGTTCGATTTCAACGCGATTGCTTTGGCAACCAAGAACTTCTGCGACGAGAACAAGCTCGGGCAAGGCGGTTTCGGCTGTGTTTACAAGGTGAGTGCTCCATTTCGAATAGACGAATGTGGCCAGATAAATGTCAATGGAGGTAGCATCTTGAGAGCTCCATTTGTTTCCTTTGTGCTTCAGTGTAGGATTGAAGAAGGCCCAGTAGTAGCGGTTAAAAGGCTCTCGAAGAATTCCGGGCAAGGAACGGAAGAATTCAAAAACGAGGTTCGATTGATTGCTCGGCTTCAACACCGAAATCTTGTGCGACTTATCGGCTGCTGCGTCGAGCTGGATGAGAAGATCCTAATTTACGAATACATGGAGCATAAGAGTCTGGATTCTGTTCTATTCAGTAAGTTCCTGGAATTACCCTTTTTTCTCATATTATCAAAATGGATTGGAAATGTTCGAGTTTCTGTTTCAGGATCATCACTAGCTAAGTCTCTGCAGGTAAAACCAAGAGCTCCATGTTAAATTGGGAGCGGCGGTTTAACATCATCTGTGGGATCGCTCGAGGTCTTCTTTATCTTCACCAGGACTCCAGGTTTAGAATCATACATAGGGATCTCAAAGCGAGCAACATCTTGCTCGATGGGGAGTTGAACCCCAAAATCTCGGACTTTGGCATGGCCAGGATTTTTGGCAGAGATCAGGTCGAGGCGAATACGAGGAGAGTCGTTGGCACGTAGTAAGTACCATGGAACATTGTTTTCACGAGTTCCAGGATCATATTTCTGAAATTGCACTAATTCTATTTTGCTTAAACCCCGCAGTGGGTACATGGCCCCGGAATATGCCATGGACGGACTATTTTCAGAGAAGTCCGATGTGTTCAGCTTCGGCGTGTTGGTCTTGGAGATTGTAAGTGGTAAAAAAAACCGGGGATTCTATTATGCGGACAGTGAACTGAACCTTCTTGGACATGTAAGTATGGAGAGATGCTCATCCATCGAAACATGAATAGTTATCCGAAGCAGAAACTTTATATATTTGCCATCTGATTGACATTGCTAGTGAAGTGTTTTGATTTTGTCCCATAACCACATGTAAGTGAACGTTGTCTTGTTAATTGCAGGCATGTAAGTTGTGGAAAGAAGGGAAGGGTTTGGAGCTACTGGATTCAGCGGTGGGAGATGCACACTCGATGAATGAAGTATTGAAATGCATTCAGGTTGGCCTTTTGTGCGTCCAAGAGCATGCGGAGGACAGGCTGGCCATGTCATCTGTGGTCTTGATGCTGAGCAGCGAAAACCCAACAATGCCACACCCTAAAAATCCCGGCTTTTGCTTGGGAAGGCCTGTAGAGACGGATTCATCGTCAAGCAAGCATGACGAGACATGCACTGTGAACCAAGTTACAGTCACAATGCTTGATGCCAGATAGAGATTGTTGTCATGCCCTGATCCAATATATTTGTACATCTGAAACTCCAAAGATTTCTATCCATATATATGTATCCTCAGTCCTTCCTTCTGCTCAATTCTTTTATTTAGTTTCTTTTGATTTTCAAAATTTTCCTTTGTATTTGTTATTGTGGAGAGAGGAGAGGGGTTTGTCAATTTTGGTACAGACATGAAGAAAAAGTCTTTGACATTCTTACCAAAAAAAAAAAAAAAGTCTTTGACATTGACACACTACAACTCAAACAGTTCAGTGACTCTAGTAATGTGATGAAGTTCACAGAAAACAGAAACATTGTTGCAATTGCAACTGTAATTCAATGCTGCAGTGATCGGTTTTGCTCTTTGTCGATCATGATTTCTCGACCGGCTCAGACCAATTTCCTGTCAATTTTTTGTAAAACAAAGAACTGGTTGTTGCACAGAAGCAGACATAAGTATATAGAGCAAGGATCATCATCTTCATTTGTAGTAACAGACCCTTAAGACTAGGTTGTTGATGATTCAATTAACTTCACCGTCTTCATGTTCAGTCAGTGTGAGAACTGAGAACTATTCTCGATGGTAAATCAAGGTACAGAACAGCAGCAAAGCCTCGGTTTATATGTCGACCAAACAATCGCAAAGCCTCGGTTTATATGTCGACCAAACAATCGCAAAGCCTCGGTTTATATGTCGACCAAACAATGTACCATGTGAAACCGAAACATCGAGCTTCATTTGAATAAACACAGCGACTGCACATTACTTATGTCCAATTACTTTTGAAGCAGTTCAGAATAGAAAGAAGGCCAAATGACAATATATATCTCAACCTTTCAAAGATTTTTTGATTTGATCCGACCTTTCAATGCTATAAAACAGAAGAATTCAATATTTGGAATTTATTTCAAATCTACCAGAGTTTCTTTAGCACCAATTGTAAGAAGGATTATTCTTTTTATGGAGTTTCAATTATGTCCCTACTTTTGTTTTTCTGTTTGTTTGTGGGATTTTCTCCTACCCCTTTATGTCTTTTATCTTTTAAACCGGACAAATATTTACTTGGCTTTATAAGTTATTTTACTTATTTAAAATTCTTACATTTTTTTGTTTGAATAGAAATAAAAAAAGTTTATTTTCAACAAAATACGGCCTTAATGCAAATTCGTAAATGCACAATGCTAAAACGGGCAAAAAGGCAATTAAAACATAGATTTGGAGTTTTGCCTTGCGATAGATTTGTTATGAGTTCAAGAGTTAAGGATTTATTTTAGGGATAATGATATAGATAGTCTCTAAACTTTGGCCCAATATGCAATATGATCCTTAAAATTTTAATTTGTTAAATTCGATCACTGAACTTTAACTTAATATGCAGTGTCATCCCTGAACTTTTAATTTATTCAATATGATCCCTACACTTTCCGTAAATGTTTAAATTAGTCCATAAATTATATGAAAATATTCAAAACATTAAATATTTTTATTCTATGGACTAGATTGAACATGTATAAAAGGTTCAGGAATCATATTGAACAAATGAAAGTTCATGACAACATTGCGCATTGGGTTAAAGTTCAATAATCACATTGAATAAATTAAAAGTTTGAATACCACATTGCTATATAACCCAAAATTTAATGATCAATCATGTCATTTACTCTTTATTTTAGTAACCTAAAAAGATACGATAAAATTGAAAAGAGGACGAAGGACGAGGACATTTTTTTTTTTTGGTAAGGAAAGGACGAGGACATTAACCGCAACTATAAAGAATAATTGAAAAGTTAGAAAGATTGGAAAGGAGTAAATAACAAAACAAAGAGGTTTTCATGGGCTATATCAATTCATGGCTCCAATATAATGCTCGAGCAGGAAAAGAAAAACATGATAAAAGATGCAAAGAAGGTAGAAGACAAGATAAAGGCTGTGAGAAACGACTTTTCCATTCAAACTGCGGGCTCATGCCAGTCAATCGTGCGGACAACTTCCATGCCTTACATAAATAATACTAAGAATCGCTTGGGCTATTGCCTTTAGCTGCAACAAGCCATATTATAGTGTATTATCCCAGCTTACTCTTTGACCGGGAATTCGTAACACGTGCAGCAGAGGATGCTTTTTCTTTCTTTACGAGGAGTTCTTTCCTTTCTAGAAACTAGAGAATGTCGTAATGGAGTTGTCTTGTTAAATTTCAACGTTGGATGTCTTTCATGCCAATCACGTAAGGACCCAGGCATCGAGAAGACAAGCTTTCCCACTTTGTTTAGGTCATTAAAATAATATGGTTATTATGGTGCTATGTGTTCAATATACAAGAGGTGACGATACAGAAGGTCTCAATATTCAGTATGGTTCTTGATTTTTTTTTTATTTCAATGTGATTTTTGAATTTTCGAAAACCTGCTCAGTGTAATCCGTCTGTTAAAACTCGTTATGGTGGCGGTTGTCGTGAAGAATGATGCCATTTGTTTGGACACGTTGGCATCCATGTATTGTATGACAAGTCATCTATGTCACACTTCTCTCTCTACAAAAAAAATACTGAACACCAACAAACCTCTCATGCTTGCCGGTTAGGAAGTTGGCACTAGATTGTGCGAGCTCGACCCAACTAGGACCATACCCAGGCACGA
This sequence comes from Syzygium malaccense, assembly GCA_031216405.1. Lineage (NCBI taxonomy): Eukaryota > Viridiplantae > Streptophyta > Magnoliopsida > Myrtales > Myrtaceae > Syzygium > Syzygium malaccense. The sequence goes on along the minus strand of CM062256.1, from coordinate 5,171,105 downwards.
ACCATTGGGTGGCGGGCCAAATGATCTAGAGGTCCTAATGGACTGGTCTGAGCTCGACGTTCTTTTTTATGATTTCAGGCTTCCAATCAAACATTAAATACATTGTGGGGTCTCCGTCACAAGATTAGTGATCTAGCAACCGTTGAATACCCATTGGTCGGCCGGTGGAAGGGGAAAAAACTTCCCCTCTATAAATTGGCTCCCTCCCGCTATCATTTTTTACCATTCCTCAATCCTCACTCATATACCATTTTCTCACAATTTGCTCTACAAAATGATTTGTCAATTTCATTTCTCCTTAAAGTGATTTAATCGCATTCTAAATTTTGTAATGGAGGATATTACACCGGCGATCGGCTTTGATCGTCCCAATCAACCCAGACTTCACCATGCAATTGTTGTGGGGCTTGTTTAGTGACTTCTGTGACAACAATGTACAATTGTCTTCGGACTTGGTTATTGACTTCTGCAACAACAACATATTCATATCAGCTCTCCCCGCAACAAGCCAAGTTTGATGACCATTAGACCGAACGATGTAATGATTTGGAGGAATTGTAAGGGCAAACGTCGGAAGCTAGTCTGCGCCAAGACACTTCCCCATACGAAACCCTACATACCGGAGATAAACTGCCAAGCAACAGCAGCACCGGCCAAGCGGAGAGGAACGTTTGATATGTGGAGGACATTTTGGCTCGAGAATAATGCCAATGATTTCAAGAAGGCCATTTGCACATTATTTGACATCGAATTCTCCGGCGAATCTTTCAAGTGGAAGGGCCACTTGAGGAGGTACCAAGCAAGACATGATGCGGCAATGTCTAGGGCTAGGGGAGCTCTTCAAGTTTAGTGCTGCGTACAAGAAGTCGTTCGATACGGTGAGAGGAGGAATTAGTGGGAGCTTGCATTTTATTGTTTTGACCCCCTAGCAATCCTTTAGCTTCATTAAAAACCCCATTTGTCCACTATGCTCAAATAGCTCTACAACCTCAGTTTAGGCCCGTTTCACGAACAACTGAAAAAAAAATTACAAGTTGTTGTACAAAAGAGAAAAGGGCGGCGTTGATGCATCTGCGCTGTCGACTAGTAACTTTTTAAATCTCTTTAACTTCTAAGTTACGAATCAGCCTTTTCAATTACACATACGGTATTGTCACTAGCCGATGGGTCCACGAGTAATGGGAATTACGTCATTGAATTCTAACATTTAAGAAGTTAATATTCTCACATAATTTTTGAAATGTGGATGCCAAAATAATGAGAGCAGCCAATTGGTTTCACATTTTTTTATGAAATCTTCAGCATCGCCTTATATAATGCCAATGAGAACACCTCCCTAGTCCAAAGTCTGTACCTTCCTTCTTGACTTCCGGACGCAAAGCACGACACGAGTGCACTGCACTGTGTCGTTCGTTTTCGACGACGATCCTCTTGCTCTGACAAATTTTCATGTGAACTCGCACGTTCGCCACCTTTGACCGTTCCAAAGCTCAGGCGTTCATGAGTGAAAATCTTGTTGTCGGGTGCGGCGATTGGACCAACCTCTCTGACTATTCAATGCATCACATCACGAACCGCAATCTCTCTCTATGTCCACCACCACGCCAAAAAGGGCCTTGCGATGCGCTTCCCACTTCGCAAGGCTTCAGCTCCACGAAATGCCCACCTCCTCTCTCCATCAAAGCCATGATGTTTCCCCTGTTTCTGGCTTTCTGTTGCTTTCTTGGATCGTCGCTGGCACAAGCCACGGACACCCTGTCGGCCAACCAGACGCTGCAGGATGGACAAACCTTGGTTTCATCTGGGCAAGTCTTTGAATTTGGCTTCTTCAGTCCTAACAACACGACTGCCAGGTATTTGGGGATTTGGTACAAGAACATGCCTCTCCAAGTCACTTGGGTGGCCAACAGGAACAACCCAATCACCAATTCCTCAGCAGAAGTGGCACTGAACTCGCAAGGGTCGGTGTCTCTCCGAAATGGGTCCACAAATTACTGGTCTGTGACCCCAGTTGGGGCTGTGAATGAGCCGTTCTTGAGGCTCCTGGACAATGGCAACCTCGTTTTGAGTGATGCAAGTATTTCTGATGATTCGGGGAACTATCTCTGGCAGAGCTTTGATAACATAACTGACACTTTGCTGCCGGAAATGAAACTGGGGTGGAATTTGAGGACCGGTTTGAAGCGGAACTTGACTTCGTGGGTCTCGGCAGTCGATCCATCGAGTGGCCAGTACGTGTTTAGCCTTGAGCCGCCCGATGCTCCGCAGTTGATTCTGTGGAAAGGGAGCCAGAAGCAGTATCGATGGGGGCCCTGGAATGGAGAGAGGTTCAGTGGGAGTAATGAGCTCAAGGCCAATCCGGTCTTCAATCCGATGTTCAATTCTAGCCCTGAAGAGGTGTATTACGCATACACGGCGGTTGATAATTCGACCCTATCGAGATTCGTCGTGACCCCGGAGGGTGCGATTCAATATCTCGCTTGGATGAACAATCAATGGACGCATATGGTTACTCTACAGAGGGACTATTGTGATAATTATGGCATCTGCGGGCCGTATGCAACTTGCTATGGTTCCTCTGGTCCAAATTGCGGGTGTTTGAAGGGGTTCAGGCAAAACGATTCGAACCCCCTTGATTGGACCGGCGGGTGCTCCCGGACATGGGGTTTGAGTTGTGGAAATGGTGACGGCTTTGTGAAGTACAAGGGTTTGAAGCTGCCAGATAATTCGCGTCTGTTGGGGAATAGGACCTCGAGACTTGAGGAATGCGAGACGGCATGTTTGAAGAATTGCTCTTGCATGGCATTCACTAGGGTAGATGTCCACGGGAATGGCGGGGATTGTCTTTTGTGGTTTGGGGATTTGGTTGACATGAAGAACTATCCTTCAGGCGGAGATGTGATATATATACGAATGGCACGGGCTGAGATAGGTACTAATCGATCTAGCTCTTAGCGATTTTCACTCGTCATCTCTCGGTAGCTTTAAAGAGGTTTTCAGTTGAATAGATTCTAAGGAAATCCATGTCCTTGCCTTTTCATTCTCTTCTTCCAAGCCCTTCTTAGTTATGTGAATGTGATGACATAGTTATAGTTGATATTCACATTGATAAGACTCATATTCGATCACTATTGTGTTTGTGTCACTAATGAATACGATTTCTAAGCCCTGGGAGTTTATTAAGAAATGCTTCTTTCTGTATATGCAATCACATAGCATCTCCTAGTTCTACACATTGATATATGTTTGATATTAGATAAAAGGACGAGTACAAGAAACATTTCTGTTTTGAATATTCTGCTATGTAGAGAGCACACTGGCACAGATAAGAACTATTGCCATCTGGTTACTTAGCTCTCTGTTTGAGTATGACAGCACATGATTAATTTGAAATTTTTCAATGAACAGATGCAATCGCTCGAGCTAAGAGGAGAAGGCATATAATAACTGTCAGCATCTCTGTGTCGATTGTATGTGGAATGCTTATATTAGGATTCATTGGCTGGTACGCTCTCCGAAGAAGGAAAGAAAGGATGAGAGGTAAAGTCATTGTCACAGCATAAAACAATATATTGCAAACAGCATGATTCTCGCTTCTCTCATTTTGAATAAGAAAAGTAAGAAATCGCCGAAAGTCTGTCACAGAGGATATGCTGATTTATCGAGATTCAGGAGATGGTGGTCCGGAGGAAGACCTTGAATTACCCCTTCTTGATTTCGTTGCGGTTGCTGATGCCACTAGCAATTTCTCTTTCCAAAACAAGGTTGGGCGGGGCGGGTTCGGTGAAGTATACAAGGTACTTTTTTTGGCCAAAGTATACAGGGTAGTTCGAAAGTCACACTTTCTCGTATTAATTCCATGAAGATTGTTCTACATACAAGAAGATGATTTTATAATTCTTTTCTACTTCGATCTTACTAACATGTAATACACTATCTGTCAGGGTGTATTACCTACAGGACACGATGTTGCTGTGAAGAGGCTCTCACTGACCTCTGGACAGGGCCTGAAAGAGTTCAAGAACGAGGTCATACTGATTGCCAAACTTCAACACCGAAATCTTGTGAAGCTCTTAGGATGTTGCATTCATGGAGATGAAAGAATGCTAATCTACGAGTACATGCCGAACAAAAGCTTGGACCACCACCTATTTGGTGCGACCATCACCCCATTTACACTTTTTCAACCTGCTTGAGATTATACAATTTTTCCCTCTATAACTTATCTCAAATTTTGTGAAGATCCAAATAGACGTAAACTTGTGACCTGGAAGACACGCTTCAGCATTATCATGGGGATTGCACGTGGACTTCTCTATCTCCATGAAGACTCCAGGCTGAGAATTATCCACCGAGACCTCAAACCGAGCAACATCTTACTAGACAGCGAGATGAATCCTAAAATCTCAGATTTTGGAATTGCAAAAATATTTAATGGAGAAAATACCGGAGAAATGACCAATAGGATAGTTGGGACATAGTAAGTTATTCTGTTGTTTGTTTCAAGGAATATTTTCGAAGATTTGTGGTTGTACTGATACTCTATTTCCTTTTTACAGCGGTTATATGTCTCCCGAGTATGCAATGAAAGGCCACTTTTCAGTAAAATCAGACATATTTAGTTTTGGCGTACTGTTACTGGAGATTGTAAGCAGCCACAAGAATTGGGGATTTTATCACCCGGACCATGACCTCAATCTCGTGGGACATGTAAGTATTTCCCTGCTTATGCTTTAGCTCAGATTGGATGCTGTCTTCACTTTTTCTATTGCTCTATGATACGTATTAACTTGGTTTTCACGTGTATCCAGGCATGGAAACTGTGGACCGAGGGGAATGCACTTGGACTAGTAGATGCCCTGATGGGGGAAGAATTTCCCTTCAAGGAAGTGATGAGGTGCATCCAGGTAGGACTCTTGTGCGTGCAGCAGCGGCCTGAAGACCGGCCGACGATGTCATTGGTCGTGCTTATGTTGGGCAGCGAGACTTCTGACGTTCCTCAACCTAAGGAACCAGGATTCAGTGCTGAGAGCTTCGCTATGAGCACCGACTCATCCTCAAGTGTCAAAGTACTCCACTTTTCCAATGATATAACCGTCACAGCTCCGGAGAGTAGATGAGAAGAATACTCGAGTGATGAGAAGAGTTACACTTGATACATACTTTTATCGACGAAAAGAATGTAGGGCGCACATGTGTACAGATAATTCATATTTTTTCATTTTTTTGTTATAATGTGATGCATAAGATTTGGATGTTCATGCGAAGTTTCACCACTTCTGGGTAAGCTAACAGCTTTGCCTGCCTCATTCCTTCAGCAATGACTCAAAAGATCAGCAACAAGGAGTTCTGAAACTTGATTTGGTATTAAATCCTTTACTTCACCATATGGAAATAGCGAGGCCTGACAGTACCGACTCGGAGCAATGATCAAGTCTACTATACGTATAACATGACTATTGGCAAAGCGTGAGCCAAAACAGAAAACAAGACCTGCAACGCTATCCAATTTTCCCATGTCGCATGATAGAATCCAGCGCTCCCTTAAACAGATAACCTAAGTTAATCACTTAAATTTATCGTTTCCCTCTCGACACCGTGTTATTGTAAGTGTTGGGCTTAAAATATTTAAATAAAAGAGAAAGCCCAAAGGCCCAACTCAGCTCTCGACCCATCACTCACTATAAGATTTATATACTCTTTACAGATATGTGTTGTCTCAATCTATTAACTTAAACTTTTTGATTGAACATTATATTATGATATTAAGGTTAGATTGTGCCTTAGTTTATTTTACATGTTCGCTCACCCAAGCCGACTTCCACGTGAGAGAGAATATTGAAATATCCCACCTATTAATTAACTTTTTGGGTTTGACTTTTCTAAAACAAAATAAAAGGGTTAAAATAAAAAAAAAGCGAACAATTAGTTAGGGGTGTCAAAAAAGCCCGCGCCAACCCGATCTGCGCCGGCTCGGCCCGACCTGACCCTAAAATTTGGGGTATTTTGGGATTGGACCACCCCCCCCCCCCCCCCCCCCCCCGCTCTCTCGTGATGGGCGACGCAACCGATCGGCCCCCTTCGCTTGCCATAGACTTCAGGCGACTGGTAGCCCTTGCCTCCCTCACCGTTCGCTTCCTTCAACTCCACACTGCACGGTGATGTTGATGTTGGTCCCGATCTGGTGGTTCTCCATTCTCAGCTGAGCGGCCTGGGCCCTCAGATCGTCCAGATGCTTCTGCTTCCTCATCCAGGACCACCGCGTCGACTCGCGGCTGGAGATCACCTTCTTCCTCTTCCTCTGGTCCATGACAACCTGCAATTCCTCCTCGGGGGCCGATTTCTGAACCAGGGACGACCCTGAAGATGTCCCACAAGGAGATGCCATTGATGCAGATACATACTACAGTGTTTTGTGCGCCAGTAGAGGGTTGAATCATGAGACATAGTAGAGCCAGTAGAGGAAGACAACCGAGAAGGATTGAACAAGGTGGGTCCTGCGCTTGAACGAAGAGGAGAATATCTACCCACGGAGAAGGATCCCACTGAGAATTGGAGACATGGGTCTCAAACATCAAGATGAACGGTTTGAAGATAGATTTCTTGATCAAAAACACCTGATTTGTTGGGGGAGGTGAACGGTTCGGCATGCGAACCAGGAGGCTCCCCAAAGCCACATTCGGAACAGAGAGGACTTTGCAAGAGAAATAGAGCAGAGGAGGAATTAAAGCCGACCGGGCCCGACCCGACCCGACCCGGAAAATCTCTTTGGAGTGTATACTGAACAGGGTCTCGGGTCGGGTCAAGCACGACCCTCTAGGTTTCGGGTCGAGCAGGGTATTATGAAAGACCCGACCCGACCCGACCCGATTAGTTATTTGATTTGCTTTTTTCCTCCATTTCTATATTCTGAAGATCTCCGGTGCAATCATCATCACATATTCATATATATAGTCTCTGTTTCTTTGAACCTCCCTTCACAACAATTTCATTTCTTTTTTACCTTGCTCATCTTCCAGCATCGACATAGCAACGGCGTTTCCTGTTTCCTAATCCATCACGAACGTAATTGTAGATACTCAACAGCCAATAACAGTGAGAAATATACAATTCTATTAACTTAGACCTTTTGGGGGGTCTTTCAAAAGTGAAATGAAAAGGATGTCGACTGGCTCATTAGGTGGCGTTCCCCCTTGGTTCCCTTATTTTTAAAGCATGTTCCATTGGCTTCTAACTCTAGAAAATACTTACTATGGGAGTACCATCTGTGTGATGAAGCATCTCGATCAACGCCTGGCATAAAAAGACTTGAGATTGGCTGGTATTCAAGTAATGCAAGCAAACTATATTGGATATATAAAAGGAGCAGCCCGAGAGGAATGAAGAAGAGTCAATCTTGGACGGGAAGAGTTTCAAGAGTGAAGTCGGATTGATTGCCAAGCTCCAACACCGGAATCTGATGAAAATCTTGGGTTGCTGCATTCAAGAAGACGAGAAACTGTTAATCTATGAGTATCTGCCGAATAAAAGCTTGGATTCATGCCTCTTTGGTAAGTCCTCTCTTCCAATGGCCAGAATTTTGGTTCTACATAGAGTATTATGGATAATAACTTGAGGAAATCCCCAAATTGGGTCTAGATGATACAAAGAGATCCCTTCTGGATTGGGAAAAAAGGTTTGAAATCGCGTATGGGGTAGCTTGAGGACTCTTGTATTTACATCAGTATTCGACATTAAGGATAATCCATAGAGATTGTTAGAATATGTCTCGAGTTTGATCTTTAAGCGAAGATCTGAATATTTTGAATTGGATAATTTGTGGACATCCGAAATCAAGCAAAGCAAAAGAGACGAGAGTTTTCGGGCTGGAGTTGGAGTCTGCGGCTTCAAATTGAAAAGTCCAAGTGGACTTTGATTTAGACAATAACTCGGTCAATGTGTCAGAAGAAGAAAGAAATCAACGGAAAAAAATAATAATAAATAAAATAAACGAAAGTCCAGTTGGGTTGTTTCCTTCTCCAACTAGGTGTTGACTTTTTGACCAATCCAAATATTCGTTTCTTAGGCAGTGGCATATATATATATATTCTCGTGGGCTGTTCTGTGGACTATGAAGAACTAGTCTTGAAAACTGCCGTGGGAGTGCGAGTAACATCCAAAGGTGTTGGATGCTTGGCATTGGGTTCGTGATTTTATTCGTAGAATTACCTCAAGAGTTCAATTGTTTGTAGCGGTTAAATTTTGTGATAAGATTTGTGTATAATTCCTTCGCGAGATTGAGGGATTATTTCGTGAGGAATCATGGGGCTAAATACTGCGTAAGTTATTGAATATAACTGAGGTTTGAGAAACACTTGGAGTATTTGAGTGATTCGATTGTGGTTATAATTTTCGTTATATCGCTTGATCAATAGTGGAATTTCATGCTGCTCTCCCCGTGAACGTAGATCACTACGATTTAATCACATAAATCTAGTGTTCGATTTATTTTCTTGTTTTGTCAATTTTTCCCACCCTTTTATGTCTTTTATCTTTTAAATCGGACAAATATTTACTTGGCTTTATAATAGTTATTTTACTTATTTAAAATTCTTACATTTTTTTGTTTGAATAGAAAATTAAAAAAAAATCAACAAAACACGGCTTTAATGCGAATTCGTAAATACACAATGCTAAAACGGGCAAAAGGGCAATTACAACATAGATTTTGGAGGGAGTTTTGCCTTGCGATAAATTTGTTATGAGTTCAAGAGGTAAGGATTTATTTTAGCGATAATGACATAGATAATCTCTAAACTTTGGCCTAATGTGCATTATGGTCCCTGAAATTTTAATTTGTTAAATTCGGTTACTGAACTTAATTAAATGTTTTTATTTCAGGGACTAGATTGAGCATGTATAAAAAGTTTAGGAATCACATTGAACAAATTGAAAGTTCAGAGACAACATTGCGTATTGGGTCAAAGTTTAATAATCACATTGAATAAATTAAAAGTTCGAACACCACATTACTATATAATCCAAAATTTAATGATCATTCGTGTCATTTACTCTTTATTTTAGTAACCCAAAAAGATAGGATAAAATTGAAAAGAGGACGAAGGACAAGGACGTTTACCGCACCTATAAAGAGTAATTGAAAAGTTAGAAAGATTGGAAAGGAGTAAATAATAAAACAAAGAGGCTTTCATGGGCTATATCAATTCATGGCTTCAATATAATACTCGAGCAGGAAAAGAAAAACATGATAAAAGATGCAAAGAAGGTAGAAGGCAAGATAAAGGCTGTATGAAGCGACATTTCCATTCAAACTGCGGGCTCATGCCAGTCAATCGTGCGGACAACGTTCACGCCTTACATAAATAATACTAAGAATCGCTTGGGCTATTGCCTCTAGCTGCAACAAGCCATATTATAGTGTATTATCCCAGTTTACTCTTTGACCAGGAATTCGTAACACGTGCAGCAGAGGATGCTTTTTCTTTCTTTACGAGGAGTTCTTTCCTTTCTAGAAACTAGAGAATGTCGTAATGGAGTTGTCTTATTAAATTTCAACGTTGGAAGTCTTTCATGCCAATCACGTAAGGACCCAGGCATCGAGAAGGCAAGCTTTCCCACTTTGTTTAGGTCATTAAAATAATATGATTATTATGGTGCTATGTGTTCAATATACAAGAGGTGACGATACATAAGGTCTCAATATTCAGTATGGTTCTTGAATTTTTTTTTGTTTCAATGTGATTTTTGAATTTTCGAAAACCTGCTCAGTGTAATCTGTCTATTAAAACTCATTATGGTGGCAGTTGTCGTGAAGAATGATGCCATATGTTTGGACACGTTGGCATCCACATATTGTATGACATGTCATCTATGTCACACTTCTCTCTCTACAAAAAAAAAACTGAACACCAACAAACTTCTCATGCTTGCCGGTTAGGAGTTGGCACTAGATTGTGCGAGCTCGACCCAACCAGGACCATGCCCAGGCACGAATTATTGGGTGGTGGGCCAAATGATCTAGGGGTCCTAATGGACTGGCCTGAGCTCAACATTCTTTTTTATGGTTTCAGGCTTCCAATCAAACATTAAATACATTGTGGGGTCTCCGTCACAAGATTAGTGATCTAGCGACCGTTGAATATCCATTGGTCGGCCGGTGGAAGGGGGAAAAAACTTCCCCTCTATAAATTGGCTCCCTCCCGCTATCATCTTTTACCATTCCTCAATCCTCACTCATATACCATTTTCTCACAATTTGCCCTACAAAATGATTTGTCAATTTCATTTCTCCTTAAAGTGATTTAATCGCATTCTAAATTTTGTAATGGAGGATATTACCACCGGCGATCGGTTTTGATCGTCCCAATCAACCCGGACTTCACCATGCAATTGTTGTGGGGCTTGTTTAGTGACTTCTGTGACAACAATGTACAATTGTCTTCGGACTTGGTTATTGACTTCTGCAACAACATATACATATCAGCTCTCCAGGCAACAAGCCAAGTTTGATGACCATTAGACCGAACGATGTAATGATTTGGAGGAATTGTAAGGGCAAACGTCGGAAGCTAGTCTGCGCCAAGACACTTCCCCATACGAAACCCTACATACCGGAGATAAACTGCCAAGCAACAGCAGCACCGGCCAAGCGGAGAAGAACGTTTGAGATGTGGAGGACATTTTGCCTCGAGAATAATGCCAATGATTTCAAGAAGGCCATTTGCACATTACTTGACATCGAATTCTCCGGCGAATTGTTCATGTGGAAGGGCCACTTGAGGAGGTACCAAGCAAGACATGATGCGGCAATGTCTAGGGCTAGGGGAGCTCTTCAAGTTTAGTGCTGCATACAAGAAGTCATTCGATACGGTGAGAGGAGGAATTAGTGGGAGCTTGCATTTATTGTTTTGCCCCCCTAGCAATCCTTTGGCTTCATTAAAAACCCCATTTTGTTCACTATGCTCGATAGCTCTACAGCCTCGGTTTAGGCCCGTTTCACGAACAACCGAAAAAAAAATTACAAGCTGTTGTACAAAAGAGAAAAGGGCGGTGTCGATGCATCTGCGCCGTCGACTAGCAACTTTTTAAATCTCTTTAACTTCTAAGTTACGAATCAGCCTTTTAAATTACACATACGGTATTGTCACTGGGCGATGGGTCCATGAGTAATGGGAATTACGTCATCGAATTCTAACATTTAAGAAGTTAATATTCTCACATGATTTTGAAATGTGGCTGCTAAAATAATGAGAGCAGCCAATTGGTTTCACATTTTTTTAGGAAATCTTCAGCATCACCTTATATAATGCCAGCGCGACGAACACCTCCCTAGTCCAAAGTCTGTACCAACAGCTAACTTCTGATTGCAATGGGATTTTCTTCCATGTGAGTGTGTCACTACATTAACTTATGCGTGCAAGATGGTCTCTACAAGTTTTATGATTCCATGGCCATCATACGTGGTAGGTCAAATACAACAGATCATGCATCCTTATCAGGCATTAAGAGTTGGAGGTCCTGTACATGACACGGGGAAGGAAAGCTTAGAAGTTCTCTTTGGACATAAGAATAAGGTGAAATTTAACCTATAAGATGTTGAAGAGGGGATGCGAGATGATGACCATTTGGGGAAAGGTTGTCCCTCAAAATATCCTCTCCCTCTAAATATGAGATTTGAAGCGTCACATTATGGGCCCTTATGCACCATTTGATAAGGTAGCTGCACTTGGTTTTACATAAAATCCATTAGATTTAGATACCTTAGATGGATTTAGGGTGCATTTTACCTGTCCATCTAATTATTTTATCTGAAAATTGAAAAGAAATCCTAGAGAATTTCGCAACCTATCGCGTAGTATCACCAACATATCCTTGATTTTCTTAAAAACTCCTGTAAAAACATTACTTTCCATAACCACCAAAACATATACAAGCAAATTGATGCATGAACTTATTACAATAGTCTCTCCATTCTTCCACTATTGAGGTTTTTTTTATTTTGGCGAGACTTCCACTATTGAGGTAACTTTATATCCTCCACTTGTCCATTTCTCGAGAAAATTGTCCAATCAGTCATAAACTTATTGTACAAATGCTAATTCAGTTCTAAATTTTCTACATTTATCAATTTAATTTTAAATCTTGACGGGAAATTCGAATTATAGTCATTCCGACTCATTTTCACCGTAAAATCGTTGTCATGGCGGTCCGGTCACTCAAGACGAACATATCTTAGTAGGTCGGTATTACTCTACCTCTACAATAATATTAAATGAGGGACCAGGAATGCGATTTTTCCGCGTCATATTCAATGAGGGCAGGTGACCTTTCGAGAGAGAGAAAGAGAGAGAGGGCCTCGCGGACGGCTTTGACGTGGCGGACCTCGCCGTGGAACGACGACGCATTTTCAACACATTTGGCTCCGAGTCGGGCTGTTTTAACAGGCCCGTGTTGATTTGGCGGTCTTCCTTCTTGACTTCCGGAAGCAAAGCACGACACGAGTGCACTGCGCTGTGTCGTTCGTTTTCGACGACGATGCTCTTGCTCTGACAAATTTTCATGTGAACTCGCACGTTCGCCACCTTTGACCGTTCCAAAGCTCAGGTGTTCATGAGTGAAAATCTTGTCGTCGGGTGCGACGATTGGATCAACCTCTCTGACTTTTCAATGCATCACATCACGAACCGCAATCTCTCTCTATCTCCACCACCACGCCAAAAAGGGCCTTGCGATGCGCTTCCCACTTCGCAAGGCTGCAGCTCCACGAAATGCCCATCTCCTCTCTCCATCAAAGCCATGATGTTTCCCCTGTTTCTGGCTTTCTGTTGCTTTCTTGGATCGTCGCTGGCACAAGCCACGGACACCCTGTCGGCCAACCAGACGCTGCAGGATGGACAAACCTTGGTTTCATCTGGGCAAGTCTTTGAATTTGGCTTCTTCAGTCCTAACAACACGACTGCCAGGTATTTGGGGATTTGGTACAAGAACATACCTCTCCAAGTCACTTGGGTGGCCAACAGGAACAACCCAATCACCAATTCCTCAGCAGAAGTGGCACTGAACTCGCAAGGGTCGGTGTCTCTCCGAAATGGGTCCACAAATTACTGGTCTGTGACCCCAGTTGAGGCTGTGAATGAGCCGTTCTTGAGGCTCCTGGACAATGGCAACCTCGTTTTGAGTGATGCAAGTGTTTCTGATGATTCGGGGAACTATCTCTGGCAGAGCTTTGATAACATAACTGACACTTTGCTGCCGGAGATGAAACTGGGGTGGAATTTGAGGACCGGTTTGAAGCGGAACTTGACTTCGTGGGTCTCGGCAGTCGATCCATCGAGTGGCCAGTACGTGTTTAGCCTTGAGCCGCCCGATGCTCCGCAGTTGATTCTGTGGAAAGGGAGCCAGAAGCAGTATCGATGGGGGCCCTGGAATGGAGAGAGGTTCAGTGGGAGTAATGAGCTCAAGGCCAATCCGGTCTTCAATCCGATGTTCAATTCTAGCCCTGAAGAGGTGTATTACGCATACACGGCGGTTGATAATTCGACCCTATCGAGATTCGTCGTGACCCCGGAGGGTGTGATTCAATATCTCGCTTGGATGAACAATCAATGGACGCATATGGTTACTCTACAGAGGGACTATTGTGATAATTATGGCATCTGCGGGCCGTATGCAACTTGCTATGGTTCCTCTGGTCCAAATTGCGGGTGTTTGAAGGGGTTCAGGCAAAACGATTCGAACCCCCTTGATTGGACCGGCGGGTGCTCCCGGACATGGGGTTTGAGTTGTGGAAATGGTGACGGCTTTGTGAAGTACAAGGGTTTGAAGCTGCCAGATAATTCGCGTCTGTTGGGGAATAGGACCTCGAGACTTGAGGAATGCGAGACGGCATGTTTGAAGAATTGTTCCTGCATGGCATTCACTAGGGTAGATGTCCACGGGAATGGCGGGGATTGTCTTTTGTGGTTTGGGGATTTGGTTGACATGAAGAACTATCCTTCAGGCGGAGATGTGATATATATACGAATGGCACGGGCTGAGATAGGTACTAATCGATCTAGCTCTTAGCGATTTTCACTCGTCATCTCTCGGTAGCTTTAAAGAGGTTTTCAGTTGAATAGATTCTAAGGAAATCCATGTCCTTGCCTTTTCATTCTCTTCTTCCAAGCACTTCTTAGTTATGTGAATGTGATGACATAGTTGTAGTTGATATTCACATTGATAAGACTCATATTCGATCACTATTGTGTTTGTGTCACTAATGAATACGATTTCTAAGCCCTGGGAGTTTATTAAGAAATGCTTTTCTGTATATGCAATCACATAGCATCTCCTAGTTCTACACATTGATATATGTTTGATATTAGATAAAAGGACGAGTACAAGAAACATTTCTGTTTTGAATATTCTGCTATGTAGAGAGCACACTGGCACAGATAAGAACTATTGCCATCTGGTTACTTAGCTCTCTGTTTGAGTATGACAGCACATGATTAATTTGAAATTTTTCAATGAACAGATGCAATCGCTCGAGCTGAGAGGAGAAGGCATATAATAACTGTCAGCATCTCTGTGTCGATTGTATGTGGAATGCTTATATTAGGATTCATTGGCTGGTACGCTCTCCGAAGAAGGAAAGAAAGGATGAGAGGTAAAGTCATTGTCACAGCATAAAACAGTATATTGCAAACAGCATGATTCTCGCTTCTCTCATTTTGAATAAGAAAAGTAAGAAATCGCTGAAAGTATGTTCATGACTCTATATCTTTATATGTTCCTTTCTTGCTTAACATACTAAAAATATTTCCTTCAAAGAAAGGATACCTGAAAGGCCTATAAATCTATTAACATCCTTAATAAGGGCCTAAGAAAACATTGGTTAGCTTAGCATCACATCCAGTTTAAGTCTGAGAAAACACTATCTCTGATAATTATTTTCAGGTTCATGATCAGCAAGTTAGAGCGAATAGTAATTACTTCAAGGAGCAAATGATCATCACTTTGAAGAAACAAATGCTTCCTAAAGTTGCTTTGATTGCTAACTGTTAGCTTTAATTCCCTTTTCTCAGCGAACCAGTAGGATATACTGGACCTTTTGTCATATTTTTGAGATCGTGGCGCATAATTACGCGTTTGTTTATGCTGATGGCTGAGTTACATCGTCTGTCACAGAGGATATGCTGATTTATCGAGATTCAGGAGATGGTGGTCCGGAGGAAGACCTTGAATTACCCCTTCTTGATTTCGTTGCGGTTGCTGATGCCACTAGCAATTTCGCTTTCCAAAACAAGGTTGGGCGGGGCGGGTTCGGTGAAGTATACAAGGTACTTTTTTTGGCCAAAGTATACAGGGTAGTTCGAAAGTCACACTTTCTCGTATTAATTCCATGAAGATTGTTCTACATACAAGAAGATGATTTTATAATTCTTTTCTACTTCGATCTTACTAACATGTAATACGCTATCTGCCAGGGTGTATTACCTACAGGACAAGATGTTGCTGTGAAGAGGCTCTCACTGACCTCTGGACAGGGCCTGAAAGAGTTCAAGAACGAGGTCATACTGATTGCCAAACTTCAACACCGGAATCTTGTGAAGCTCTTAGGATGCTGCATTCATGGAGATGAAAGAATGCTAATCTACGAGTACATGCCAAACAAAAGCTTGGACCACCACCTTTTTGGTGCGACCATCACCCCATTTACACTTTTTCAACCTGCTTGAGATTATACAATTTTTCCCTCTATAACTTATCTCAAATTTTGTGAAGATCCAAATAAACGTAAACTTGTGACCTGGAAGACACGCTTCAGCATTATCATGGGGATTGCACGTGGACTTCTCTATCTCCATGAAGACTCCAGGCTGAGAATTATCCACCGAGACCTCAAACCGAGCAACATCTTACTAGACAGCGAGATGAATCCTAAAATCTCAGATTTTGGAATTGCAAAAATATTTAATGGAGAAAATACTGGAGAAATGACCAATAGGATTGTTGGGACATAGTAAGTTATTCTGTTGTTTGTTTCAAGGAATATTTTCGAAGATTTGTGGCTGTACTGATACTCTATTTCCTTCTTACAGCGGTTATATGTCTCCCGAGTATGCAATGAAGGGCCACTTTTCAGTAAAATCAGACATATTTAGTTTTGGCGTACTGTTACTGGAGATTGTAAACAGCCACAAGAATTGGGGATTTTATCACCCGGACCATGACCTCAATCTCGTGGGACATGTAAGTATTTCCCTGCTTATGCTTTAGCTCAGATTGGATGCTGTCTTCACTTTTTCTATTGCTCTATGATACGTATTAACTTGGTTTTCACGTGTATCCAGGCATGGAAACTGTGGACCGAGGGGAATGCACTTGGACTAGTAGATGCCCTGATGGGGGAAGAATTTCCCTTCAAGGAAGTGATGAGGTGCATCCAGGTAGGACTCTTGTGCGTGCAGCAGCGGCCTGAAGACCGGCCGACGATGTCATTGGTCGTGCTTATGTTGGGCAGCGAGACTTCTGACGTTCCTCAACCTAAGGAACCAGGATTCAGTGCTGAGAGCTTCGCTATGAGCACCGACTCATCCTCAAGTGTCAAAGTACTTCACTTTTCCAATGATATAACCGTCACAGCTCCGGAGAGTAGATGAGAAGAATACTCGAGTGATGAGAAGAGTTACACTTGATACATACTTTTATCGACGAAAAGAATGTAGGGCGCAGATGTGTACAGATAATTCATATTTTTTCATTTTTTTGTTATAATTTGATGCATAAGATTTGGATGTTCATGCGAAGTTTCACCACTTCTGGGTAAGCTAACAGCTTTGCCTGCCTCATTCCTTCAGCAATGACTCAAAAGATCAGCAACAAGGAGTTCTGAAACTTGATTTGGTATTAAATCCTTTACTTCACCATATGGAAATAGCGAGGCCTGACAGTACCGACTCGGAGCAATGATCAAGTCTACTATACGTATAACATGACTATTGGCAAAGCGTGAGCCAAAACAGAAAACAAGACCTGCAACGCGATCCAATTTTCCCATGTCGCATGATAGAATCCAGCGCTCCCTTAAACAGATAACCTAAGTTAATCACTTGAATTTATCGTTCCCCTCTCGACACCGTGTTATTGTAAGTGTTGGGCTTAAAATATTTAAATAAAAGAGAAAGCCCAAAGGCTCAACTCAGCCCTGGACCCATCACTCACTATAAGATTTATATACTCTTTACAGATATGTGTTGTCTCAATCTATTAACTTAAACTTTTTGATTGAACATTATATTATGATATTAAGGTTAGATTGTGCCTTAGTTTATTTTACATGTTCGCTCACCCAAGCCGACTTCCACGTGAGAGAGAATATTGAAATATCCCACCTATTAATTAACTTTTTGGGTTTGACTTTTCTAAAACAAAATAAAAGGGTTAAAATAAAAAAAAAGCGAACAATTAGTTAGGGGTGTCAAAAAAGCCCGCGCCAACCCGATCTGCGCCGGCTCGGCCCGACCTGACCCTAAAATTTGGGGTATTTTGGGACTGCACCGATCGGCCCCCTTCGCTTGCCATAGACTTCAGGCGACTGGTAGCCCTTGCCTCCCTCACCGTTCGCTTCCTTCAACTCCACACTGCACGGTGATGTTGATGTTGGTCCCGATCTGGTGGTTCTCCATTCTCAGCTGAGCGGCCTGGGCCCTCAGATCGTCCCGGTGCTTCTGCTTCCTCATCCAGGACCACCGCGTCGACTCGCGGCTGGAGATCACCTTCTTCCTCTTCCTCTGGTCCATGACAACCTGCAATTCCTCCTCGGGGGCCGATTTCTGAACCAGGGACGACCCTGAAGATGTCCCACAAGGAGATGCCATTGATGCAGATACATACTACAGTGTTTTGTGCGCCAGTAGAGGGTTGAATCATGAGACATAGTAGAGCCAGTAGAGGAAGACAACCGAGAAGGATTGAACAAGGTGGGTCCTGCGCTTGAATGAAGAGGAGAATATCTACCCGCAGAGAAGGATCCCACTGAGAATTGGAGACATGGGTCTCAAACATCAAGATGAACGGTTTGAAGATAGATTTCTGGATCAAAAACACCTGATTTGTTGGGGGAGGTGAACGGTTCGGCATGCGAACCAGGAGGCTCCCCAAAGCCACATTCGGGACAGAGAGGACTTTGCAAGAGAAATAGAGCAGAGGAGGAATTAAAGCCGACCGGGCCCGGCCCGACCCGACCCGGCAAATCTCTTTGGAGTGTATACTGAACAGGGTCTCGACACGACCCTCTAGGTTTCGGGTCGAGCAGGGTATTATGAAAGACCCGACCCGATTAGTTATTTGATTTGCTTTTTTCCTCCATTTCTATATTCTGAAGATCTCCGGTGCAATCATCATCACATATTCATATATATAGTCTCTGTTTCTTTGAACCTCCCTTCACAACAATTTCATTTCTTTTTTACCTTGCTCATCTTCCAGCATCGACATAGCAACGGCGTTTCCTGTTTCCTAATCCATCACGAACGTAATTGTAGATACTCAACAGCCAATAACAGTGAGAAATATACAATTCTATTAACTTAGACCTTTTGGGGGGTCTTTCAAAAGTGAAATGAAAAGGATGTCGACTGGCTCATTAGGTGGCGTTCCCCCTTGGTTCCCTTATTTTTAAAGCATGTTCCATTGGCTTCTAACTCTAGAAAATACTTACTATGGGAGTACCATCTGTGTGATGAAGCATCTCGATCAACGCCTGGCATAAAAAGACTTGAGATTGGCTGGTATTCAAGTAATGCAAGCAAACTATATTGGATATATAAAAGGAGCAGCCCGAGAGGAATGAAGAAGAGTCAATCTTGGACGGGA
Source organism: Syzygium malaccense (assembly GCA_031216405.1). Lineage (NCBI taxonomy): Eukaryota > Viridiplantae > Streptophyta > Magnoliopsida > Myrtales > Myrtaceae > Syzygium > Syzygium malaccense. The sequence goes on along the minus strand of CM062256.1, from coordinate 5,152,247 downwards.
AGAGTTTCAAGAGTGAAGTCGGATTGATTGCCAAGCTCCAACACCGGAATCTGATGAAAATCTTGGGTTGCTGCATTCAAGAAGACGAGAAACTGTTAATCTATGAGTATCTGCCGAATAAAAGCTTGGATTCATGCCTCTTTGGTAAGTCCTCTCTTCCAATGGCCAGAATTTTGGTTCTACATAGAGTATTATGGATAATAACTTGAGGAAATCCCCAAATTGGGTCCAGATGATACAAAGAGATCCCTTCTGGATTGGGAAAAAAGGTTTGAAATCGCGTATGGGGTAGCTTGAGGACTCTTGTATTTACATCAGTATTCGACATTAAGAATAATCCATAGAGATTATTAGAATATGTCTCGAGTTTGATCTCAAAGCGAAAATCTGAATATTTTGAATTGGATAATTTGTGGACATCCGAAATCAAGCAAAGCAAAAGAGACGAGAGTTTTCGGACTGGAGTTGGAGTCTGCGGCTTCAAATTGAAAAGTCCAAGTGGACTTTGATTTAGACAATAACTCGGTCAATGTGTCAGAAGAAGAAAGAAATCAACGGAAAAAAATAATAATAAATAAAATAAACGAAAGTCCAGTTGGGTTGTTTCCTTCTCCAACTAGGTGTTGACTTTTTGACCAATCCAAATATTCGTTTCTTAGGCAGTGGCATATATATATATTCTCGTGGGCTGTTCTGTGGACTATTGAAGAACTAGTCTTGAAGATTGCCGTGGGAGTGCGAGTAACATCCAAAGGTGTTGGATGCTTGACATTGGGTTCGTGATTTTATTCGTAGAATTACCTCAAGAGTTCAATTGTTTGTAGCGGTTAAATTTTGTGATAAGATTTGTGTATAATTCCTTCGCGAGATTGAGGGATTATTTCGTGAGGAATCATGGGGCTAAATACTGCGTAAGTTATTGAATATAACTGAGGTTTGAGAAACACTTGGAGTATTTGAGTGATTCGATTGTGGTTATAATTTTCGTTATATCGCTTGATCAATAGTGGAATTTCATGCTGCTCTCCCCGTGAACGTAGATCACTACGATTTAATCACATAAATCTAGTGTTCGATTTATTTTCTTGTTTTGTCAATTTTTTCCACCCTTTTATGTCTTTTATCTTTTAAATCGGACAAATATTTACTTGGCTTTATAATAGTTATTTTACTTATTTAAAATTCTTACATTTTTTTGTTTGAATAGAAAATAAAAAAAAATCAACAAAACACGGCTTTAATGCGAATTCGTAAATACACAATGCTAAAACGGGCAAAAGGGCAATTACAACATAGATTTTGGAGGGAGTTTTGCCTTGCGATAAATTTGTTATGAGTTCAAGAGGTAAGGATTTATTTTAGCGATAATGACATAGATAATCTCTAAACTTTGGCCTAATGTGCATTATGGTCCCTGAAATTTTAATTTGTTAAATTCGGTTACTGAACTTAATTAAATGTTTTTATTTCAGGGACTAGATTGAGCATGTATAAAAAGTTTAGGAATCACATTGAACAAATTGAAAGTTCAGAGACAACATTGCGTATTGGGTCAAAGTTTAATGATCACATTGAATAAATTAAAAGTTCGAACATCACATTGCTATATAATCCAAAATTTAATGATCATTCGTGTCATTTACTCTTTATTTTAGTAACCCAAAAAGATAGGATAAAATTGAAAAGAGGACGAAGGACGAGGACGTTTACCGCACCTATAAAGAGTAATTGAAAAGTTAGAAAGATTGGAAATGAGTAAATAATAAAACAAAGAGGCTTTCATGGGCTATATCAATTCATGGCTTCAATATAATACTCGAGCAGGAAAAGAAAAACATGATAAAAGATGCAAAGAAGGTAGAAGGCAAGATAAAGGCTGTATGAAGCGACATTTCCATTCAAACTGCGGGCTCATGCCAGTCAATCGTGCGGACAACGTTCACGCCTTACATAAATAATACTAAGAATCGCTTGGGCTATTGCCTCTAGCTGCAACAAGCCATATTATAGTGTATTATCCCAGTTTACTCTTTGACCAGGAATTCGTAACACGTGCAGCAGAGGATGCTTTTTCTTTCTTTACGAGGAGTTCTTTCCTTTCTAGAAACTAGAGAATGTCGTAATGGAGTTGTCTTATTAAATTTCAACGTTGGAAGTCTTTCATGCCAATCACGTAAGGACCCAGGCATCGAGAAGGCAAGCTTTCCCACTTTGTTTAGGTCATTAAAATAATATGATTATTATGGTGCTATGTGTTCAATATACAAGAGGTGACGATACATAAGGTCTCAATATTCAGTATGGTTCTTGAATTTTTTTTTGTTTCAATGTGATTTTTGAATTTTCGAAAACCTGCTCAGTGTAATCTGTCTATTAAAACTCATTATGGTGGCAGTTGTCGTGAAGAATGATGCCATATGTTTGGACACGTTGGCATCCACATATTGTATGACATGTCATCTATGTCACACTTCTCTCTCTACAAAAAAAAAACTGAACACCAACAAACTTCTCATGCTTGCCGGTTAGGAGTTGGCACTAGATTGTGCGAGCTCGACCCAACCAGGACCATGCCCAGGCACGAATTATTGGGTGGTGGGCCAAATGATCTAGGGGTCCTAATGGACTGGCCTGAGCTCAACATTCTTTTTTATGGTTTCAGGCTTCCAATCAAACATTAAATACATTGTGGGGTCTCCGTCACAAGATTAGTGATCTAGCGACCGTTGAATATCCATTGGTCGGCCGGTGGAAGGGGGAAAAAACTTCCCCTCTATAAATTGGCTCCCTCCCGCTATCATCTTTTACCATTCCTCAATCCTCACTCATATACCATTTTCTCACAATTTGCCCTACAAAATGATTTGTCAATTTCATTTCTCCTTAAAGTGATTTAATCGCATTCTAAATTTTGTAATGGAGGATATTACCACCGGCGATCGGTTTTGATCGTCCCAATCAACCCGGACTTCACCATGCAATTGTTGTGGGGCTTGTTTAGTGACTTCTGTGACAACAATGTACAATTGTCTTCGGACTTGGTTATTGACTTCTGCAACAACATATACATATCAGCTCTCCAGGCAACAAGCCAAGTTTGATGACCATTAGACCGAACGATGTAATGATTTGGAGGAATTGTAAGGGCAAACGTCGGAAGCTAGTCTGCGCCAAGACACTTCCCCATACGAAACCCTACATACCGGAGATAAACTGCCAAGCAACAGCAGCACCGGCCAAGCGGAGAAGAACGTTTGAGATGTGGAGGACATTTTGCCTCGAGAATAATGCCAATGATTTCAAGAAGGCCATTTGCACATTACTTGACATCGAATTCTCCGGCGAATTGTTCATGTGGAAGGGCCACTTGAGGAGGTACCAAGCAAGACATGATGCGGCAATGTCTAGGGCTAGGGGAGCTCTTCAAGTTTAGTGCTGCATACAAGAAGTCATTCGATACGGTGAGAGGAGGAATTAGTGGGAGCTTGCATTTATTGTTTTGCCCCCCTAGCAATCCTTTGGCTTCATTAAAAACCCCATTTTGTTCACTATGCTCGATAGCTCTACAGCCTCGGTTTAGGCCCGTTTCACGAACAACCGAAAAAAAAATTACAAGCTGTTGTACAAAAGAGAAAAGGGCGGTGTCGATGCATCTGCGCCGTCGACTAGCAACTTTTTAAATCTCTTTAACTTCTAAGTTACGAATCAGCCTTTTAAATTACACATACGGTATTGTCACTGGGCGATGGGTCCATGAGTAATGGGAATTACGTCATCGAATTCTAACATTTAAGAAGTTAATATTCTCACATGATTTTGAAATGTGGCTGCTAAAATAATGAGAGCAGCCAATTGGTTTCACATTTTTTTAGGAAATCTTCAGCATCACCTTATATAATGCCAGCGCGACGAACACCTCCCTAGTCCAAAGTCTGTACCAACAGCTAACTTCTGATTGCAATGGGATTTTCTTCCATGTGAGTGTGTCACTACATTAACTTATGCGTGCAAGATGGTCTCTACAAGTTTTATGATTCCATGGCCATCATACGTGGTAGGTCAAATACAACAGATCATGCATCCTTATCAGGCATTAAGAGTTGGAGGTCCTGTACATGACACGGGGAAGGAAAGCTTAGAAGTTCTCTTTGGACATAAGAATAAGGTGAAATTTAACCTATAAGATGTTGAAGAGGGGATGCGAGATGATGACCATTTGGGGAAAGGTTGTCCCTCAAAATATCCTCTCCCTCTAAATATGAGATTTGAAGCGTCACATTATGGGCCCTTATGCACCATTTGATAAGGTAGCTGCACTTGGTTTTACATAAAATCCATTAGATTTAGATACCTTAGATGGATTTAGGGTGCATTTTACCTGTCCATCTAATTATTTTATCTGAAAATTGAAAAGAAATCCTAGAGAATTTCGCAACCTATCGCGTAGTATCACCAACATATCCTTGATTTTCTTAAAAACTCCTGTAAAAACATTACTTTCCATAACCACCAAAACATATACAAGCAAATTGATGCATGAACTTATTACAATAGTCTCTCCATTCTTCCACTATTGAGGTTTTTTTTATTTTGGCGAGACTTCCACTATTGAGGTAACTTTATATCCTCCACTTGTCCATTTCTCGAGAAAATTGTCCAATCAGTCATAAACTTATTGTACAAATGCTAATTCAGTTCTAAATTTTCTACATTTATCAATTTAATTTTAAATCTTGACGGGAAATTCGAATTATAGTCATTCCGACTCATTTTCACCGTAAAATCGTTGTCATGGCGGTCCGGTCACTCAAGACGAACATATCTTAGTAGGTCGGTATTACTCTACCTCTACAATAATATTAAATGAGGGACCAGGAATGCGATTTTTCCGCGTCATATTCAATGAGGGCAGGTGACCTTTCGAGAGAGAGAAAGAGAGAGAGGGCCTCGCGGACGGCTTTGACGTGGCGGACCTCGCCGTGGAACGACGACGCATTTTCAACACATTTGGCTCCGAGTCGGGCTGTTTTAACAGGCCCGTGTTGATTTGGCGGTCTTCCTTCTTGACTTCCGGAAGCAAAGCACGACACGAGTGCACTGCGCTGTGTCGTTCGTTTTCGACGACGATGCTCTTGCTCTGACAAATTTTCATGTGAACTCGCACGTTCGCCACCTTTGACCGTTCCAAAGCTCAGGTGTTCATGAGTGAAAATCTTGTCGTCGGGTGCGACGATTGGATCAACCTCTCTGACTTTTCAATGCATCACATCACGAACCGCAATCTCTCTCTATCTCCACCACCACGCCAAAAAGGGCCTTGCGATGCGCTTCCCACTTCGCAAGGCTGCAGCTCCACGAAATGCCCATCTCCTCTCTCCATCAAAGCCATGATGTTTCCCCTGTTTCTGGCTTTCTGTTGCTTTCTTGGATCGTCGCTGGCACAAGCCACGGACACCCTGTCGGCCAACCAGACGCTGCAGGATGGACAAACCTTGGTTTCATCTGGGCAAGTCTTTGAATTTGGCTTCTTCAGTCCTAACAACACGACTGCCAGGTATTTGGGGATTTGGTACAAGAACATACCTCTCCAAGTCACTTGGGTGGCCAACAGGAACAACCCAATCACCAATTCCTCAGCAGAAGTGGCACTGAACTCGCAAGGGTCGGTGTCTCTCCGAAATGGGTCCACAAATTACTGGTCTGTGACCCCAGTTGGGGCTGTGAATGAGCCGTTCTTGATGCTCCTGGACAATGGCAACCTCGTTTTGAGTGATGCAAGTGTTTCTGATGATTCGGGGAACTATCTCTGGCAGAGCTTTGATAACATAACTGATACTTTGCTGCCGGAGATGAAACTGGGGTGGAATTTGAGGACCGGTTTGAAGCGGAACATGACTTCGTGGGTCTCGGCAACCGATCCGTCGAGCGGCCTATACACGTTTAGCCTCGAGCCGCCCGATGCTCCACAGTTGATTCTGTGGAAAGGGAGCCAGAAGCAGTATCGATGGGGGCCCTGGAATGGAGAGAGGTTCAGTGGGAGTAATGAGCTCAAGGCCAATCCGGTCTTCGATCCGATGTTCAATTCTAGCCCTGAAGAGGTGTATTACACATACACGGTGGTTGATAATTCGACCCTATCGAGATTCATCGTGACCTCGGAGGGTGCGATTCAATATCTGGCTTGGATGGACAATCAATGGACGAATTTGGTTACTCTACAGAGGGACTATTGTGATAATTATGGCATCTGCGGGCCATATGGAACTTGCTATGATTCCTCTGATGCAAATTGCAGGTGCTTGAAGGGGTTCCGGAAAAACGATTCAAACCCCCTTGATTGGACCGGCGGGTGCTCCCGGACATGGGGTTTGAGTTGTGGAAATGGTGACGGCTTTGTGAAGTACAAGGGTTTGAAGCTGCCAGATAATTCGCATCTGTTGGGAAATAGGACCTCGAGCCTTGAGGAATGCGAGACGGCATGTTTGAAGAATTGCTCTTGCATGGCATTCACTAGGGTAGATGTCCACGGGAATGGCGGGGATTGTCTTTTGTGGTTTGGGGATTTGGTTGACATGAAGAACTATCCTTCAGGCGGAGATGTGATATATATACGAATGGCACGAGCAGAGATAGGTACTAATCCATCTAGCTCTTAGCGATTTTCACTCGTCAACTCTCGGTAGTTTTAAAGAGGTTTTCAGTTGAATAGCTTCTAAGGAAATCCATGTCCTTGCCTTTTCATTTTCTTCTTCCAAGCCCTTCTTAGTTATGTGAATGTGATGACATAGTTATAGTTGATATTCGCATTGATAAGACTCCTAGGCGATCACTACTGTGTTTGTGTCACCATTGAATAGGATTTCTAAGCCCTGGGAGTTTATTAAGAAATGCTTCTTTCTGTATGCGCAATCAAATAGCTTCTCCTAGTTCTGCGCATTGAAATATGTTTGATGTTAGATAAAAGGACGAGTCCAAGATACATTTCTGTATTGAAAATTCTGCGATGTAGAGAGCACAGTCGCACAGATAAGAACTATTGCCATCTGGTTACTTAGCTTTCTGTTTGAGTATGACAGCACATGATTAATTTGAAATTTTTCGATGAACAGAGGCAATCGCTCGAGCTAAGAGGAGAAGGCGTATAATTACCGTCAGCATCTCTGTATCGATTGTATGTGGAATGCTTATATTAGCATTCGTTGGCTGGTGCGCTCTCCAAAGAAGGAAAGAGAGGACGAGAGGTAAAGTCATTGTCACAGCATAAAACTATATATTGTAAACAGCATGATTCTTGCTTCTCTCATTTTGAATAAGAAAAGTAAGAAATCGCTGAAAGTATGTTCATGACTCTATATCTTTATGTGTTTCTTTCTTGCTTAACATGCTAAAAATATTTCCTTCAAAGAAAGCATACCTGAAAGGCCTATAAATCTATTAATATCCTTAATAAGGGCCTAAGAAAATATTGGTTAGCTTAGCATCACATCCAGTTTAAGTCTGAGAAAACACTATCTCTGACAATTATTTTCGGGTTCCTAATCAGCAAGTTAGAGCGAATAGTAATTACTTCAAGGAGCAAATGATCATCCCTTTGAGGAAACTAATGCTTCCTAAAGTTGCTTTAATTGCTAACTGTTAGCTTTATTTCCCTTTTCTCAGCGAACCAGCAGGATATGCTGGACCTTTTGTCATATTTTTGAGATTGTGGTGCATAATTACGCGTTTGTTTTTGCTGATGGCTGGTTTATATCCTCTGTCACAGAGGATATGCTGATTTATCGAGATTCAGGAGATGGTGGTCTGGAGGAAGACCTTGAATTACCCCTTTTTGATTTCATTGCGGTTGCTGATGCCACTAGCAATTTCGCTTTCCAAAACAAGGTTGGGCGGGGCGGGTTCGGTGAAGTATACAAGGTACTTTTTTTTGGCCAAAGTATACAGGGTAGTTCGAAAGTCACACTTTCTCGTATTAATTCCATGAAGATTGTTCCACATACAAGAAGGTGATTTTACAATTCTTTTCTACTTTGATCGTACTAACATGTAATACGCTATCTTTCAGGGTGTATTACCTACGGGACAAGATGTTGCCGTGAAGAGGCTCTCGCTGACCTCTGGGCAGGGCCTGAAAGAGTTCAAGAACGAGGTCATACTGATTGCCAAACTTCAACACCGGAATCTTGTGAAGCTCTTAGGATGCTGCATTCATGGAGATGAAAGAATGCTAATCTACGAGTACTTGCCGAACAAAAGCTTGGACCACCACCTTTTTGGTGCGACCATCACCCCATTTACACTTTTTCAACCTGCTTGAGATTATACAATTTTTCCCTCTATAACTTATCTCAAATTTTGTGAAGATCCAAATAGACGTAAACTTGTGACCTGGAAGACACGCTTCAGCATTATCATGGGGATTGCACGTGGACTTCTCTATCTCCATGAAGACTCCAGGCTGAGAATTATCCACCGAGACCTCAAACCGAGCAACATCTTACTAGACAGCGAGATGAATCCTAAAATCTCAGATTTTGGAATTGCAAAAATATTTAATGGAGAAAATACCAGAGAAATGACCAATAGGATAGTTGGGACGTAGTAAGTTATTCTGTTGTTTGTTTCAAGGAATATTTTCGAAGATTTGTTGCTGTACTGATACTCTATTTCCTTCTTACAGCGGTTATATGTCTCCCGAGTATGCAATGAAAGGCCACTTTTCGGTAAAATCAGACATATTTAGTTTTGGCGTACTGTTACTGGAGATTGTAAGCGGCCACAAGAATTGGGGATTTTATCACCCGAACCATGACCTCAATCTCGTGGGACATGTAAGTGTTTCCCTGCTTATGCTTTCGCTCGGATTGGATGCTGTCTTCACTTTTTCTATCGCTCTATGATACGTATTAACTTGGTTTTCACGTGTATCCAGGCATGGAAACTGTGGACCGACGGGAATGCACTTGGACTAGTAGATGCACTGATGGGGGAAGAATTTCCCTTCAAGGAAGTGATGAGGTGCATCCAGGTAGGACTCTTGTGCGTGCAGCAGCGACCCGAAGACCGGCCGACGATGTCATCGGTCGTGCTTCTATTGGGCAGCGAGACTTCTGACATTCCTCAACCTAAGGAACCGGGATTGAGTGCTGAGAGCTTCGCTATGAGCACCGACTCATCCTCAAGTGTCCAAAGACTTCACTTTTCCAATGATATAACCTTCACAGCTCCGGAGAGTAGATGAGAAGAATACTCGAGTGATGAGAAGAGTTACACTTGATAAATACGTTTATCCACGAAAAGAATGTAGGGCGCAGATGTGTACAGATACTTCATATTTTTTTCTTTTTTTGTTATAATTTGATGCATAACATTTGGATGTTCATGCGAAGTGTCACTACTTCTGGGTAAGCTAACAGCTTTGCCTGCCTCATTCCTTCAGCAATGACTGAAACGATCAGCAACACGGAGGAGTTCTGAAACTTGATTTGGTATTAAATCCTTTACTTCACCATATGGAAATAGCGAGGCCTGACAGTACCGACTCAGAGCAATGATCAAGTCTACTATACGTATAACATGACTATTGGCGAAGCGAGAGCCAAAACAGAAAACAGGACCTGCAACGCGATCCATTTTTCCCATGTCACATGATAGAATCCAGTGCTCCTTTAAACTGATAACCTAAGTTAATCACTAGAATTTATCGTTCCCCTCTCGATACCGTGTTATTGTAAGGGTTAGGCTTAAAATAATTAAATAAAAGAGAAAGCCCCAAGGCCCGACTCAGCCTTCAAACCCATCACTGACTATAAGATTTATATGCTCTTTATAGATATGTGTTGCCTTAGTCTATTAACTTAAACTTTTGAATTGAACATTCTATTATGATATTAGAGCTAGATTATGCTTTAGTTTATTTTACGCATTCGTTCACCCAATCCAACTTCCACGTGAGAGGAAATGTTGAAATATCCCACCTATTAACTTTTTAGGTTTGACTTTTCTAAGACAAAATAAAAGGGTTAAAATCAAAAAAGCGAATAATTAGTTATTTGATTTGCTTTTTTCCTTCATTTCTATATTCTGAAGATCTCCCCTGCAATCATCATCATATAATCATATATATAGTCTCTGTTTCTTTGAACCTTCCTCCACAACAATTTCATTTCTTTTTTGCCTTGCTCATCTTCCAGCATCGACATAGCAACGGCGTTTCCTGTTTCATAATCCTTCACGAGCTTAATTATACATACTCAACAGCCAATAACAGTGAGAAATATTCAATTCTATTAACTTAGACCTTTGGGGGGGTCTTTCAACAGTGAAATGAAAAGGATGTTGACTGGCTCATTAGATGGCGTTCCCCCTTGGTTCCCTTCTTTTCAAAGCATGTTCCATTGACTTCTAACTCTAGAAAATACATACTATGGAAGTACCTATCTGTGTGATGATGCATCTCGATCAACGGCTGGCATAAAAAGACTAGAAATGCGCTGGTATTCAAGTAATGCAAGCAAACTATATTGGATATATAAAAGGAGCAACCCGAGAGGAATGAAGAAGCGTCAATCTTGGACGGGTGACGTTGACGTTGGCGTCGCCGCTTCATGGCACGTTTTCCAATGGGGCGCAGTATTGACAGAAGGATGGTCAGCAATGGCGGTTCCTCTCATCAATTGAAACCTCGACCACGTTGAGAAGTTTCTGCTTTGATGGTTATGAAGCAAAAGCCATATCTCTGCTTTCTTGCCTGAAACATAAGCACGCTGCATCCTCCATGTAGGTACAACATGAGCACTCAAACAGTGTCATTGCACACCCTGGTTTTATTTCTTCTGCTTCATTTGATTGATTCTTTGGACACCCTCGCCCCAAACGATACCGTGAAAGATGGCGATGTCTTAATCTCCCAAGGAAGAAAATTTGCTCTCGGTTTCTTCAGCCCAGGTAATTCAAGCTTGCGTTACGTGGGGATTTGGTACTATGGACAACCAGAGCAAACCGTTGTTTGGGTTGCGAACAGAGAGAATCCAGTGAATAGCACTTCAGGGGTTCTTGCATTTGATCACTATGGAAACTTAGTGATCAATGAAAACAATGGGAGCTTCCCCATTTCGTCAACCAATGTTTCGTCCGTGACTTTAAATAATTCTACCGCTGCTCAGCTTTTGGATTCAGGTAATCTGGTTTTGAAACATGATTTGAGCAAAGTGATTATTTGGCAGAGCTTTGATTATCCCACAGATACCTTTCTTCCATCCATGAAGCTTGGGTTGGACCGGACAACTGGTTTGAACAGGTTCACGACATCTTGGAAATCTGAAGATGATCCAGCACCGGGCAGTTGTTCATACTATTTTGAACCAACAGGGTACCCACAGTTGTTCCTTTACAAGGATCGAGCTCCTTATTGGCGAGCTGGACCAATAATTGAGAAAGGGCAGGGTAGCCTTGCCAAGATGGCTAACGATTTTATCTATAATGTCACAATTGTCAATAACGCGATTGAGGTTTCTCTGATGTATGCCGTCATCAATGCATCGGTTCTTTCCAGATATGTGGTGCACGAGTCAGGGTTAGTTAAACACTTCATGTGGCACGATGAAGAGCAGCGGTGGACTGAGTTTTCTTCCCATCCAAAGGAGCAGTGTGACTACTTCAGCAAGTGTGGGCCTAATGGCAACTGTGGTGCCAACAATGCAGACCAGTTCGACTGCACATGCCTGCCCGGCTTTGAGCCCAAGTCTCCGGGCGATTGGTACCTAAGGGATGGATCAGGCGGGTGCAAGAGGAGGCAAAACGTATTACTGTGTAGAAGTGGGGAAGGTTTCGTGAAGGTGAAACGGGTGAAGTTGCCGGACACTTCAACAGCACATGTCGACATGAGCCTGAGCTTGAAGGAGTGTGAGCAGGAATGCTTGAGGGATTGCAGTTGCACAGCTTATTCGAGTGCAAATGAAACTATGGGGGAATTTGGATGCCTCAAATGGTATGGAGATTTAGTGGATACAAGAGAATTTTCAGACATCGGTCAAGACTTATATGTGCGGGTGGATGCAACTGACTTAGGTACTCATTGCTGATATCTACTTCAAATACTTTTGCTGCTGCTCTTGGGTTTGTAATTGTTGTCCCAATCTCTACTTCTCGTCTTAACGATACTGTTTGCTTCTGATAGTTTATCTTATAAACTGCACTTGTTGCATTAATTTCCATAATATCTGCTTGTTCAATGTCATTGGCACACTTCTCATGCCTTATTTTTACAGCTCGCTATAGGAAAAGGAGTACTCTTGTCAAGAAGGTAATGGTGGTAATAATATCGGTAACTGCACTAGTGTTGCTGCTCTTGGGCTCCCTTATATACTGCCTTATGTCGAAGAGGAAAAGAGGTGGGTGATCAGCCTTGATAGAAGCTTTTTCTGCCATATTTATTACTGTCTGTTTTACAAGTAGGCATTTATTTCGATCTTCAGGGTTAAGAAATCGATTAAATTTAAACTGGAGCTAATCTAGCCAGGATTTTAGGCTAAAGGGTGGTTGATTTCAATACCACAAACCTCGACCAATAAAGCTACACAGACGCAGATTGATGGAGAATGCTGTATGGCGATTCATCTTGAAATTGAGCCTATGTGAATCGATCTTATGGAACAAGCGATAAGGTCATTGTTGGAGGAACAATTTGTATTGTTCCTTCCTGTACAGAAATTTCCCAAATTGGCCAGAACAGCAAAAAAAGAAGCATTACACAATTGCTTTCGTTGTCTTTCTTAAGCATTTTATTCCACTGTATGACAGCAGATGGAAGAGGACGCAATCCTCTTGTTAGTGGTACCACAAGCTCAGCATATTTCAACGATCTTCCAGGTCTCAAAGACCTCAACAGCGAAGGTGGACGAAAAATAGATCTACCACTCTTTGATTTTGAAACTGTAGCTGCAGCCACAAGCAATTTTTCCTCGGTCAATGAGCTCGGCCAAGGTGGTTTTGGATCTGTATATAAGGTAATTAATCTCCAGACGCGACTGAATCCAAATGGTCATTGAATATTAACCATATTTAGTCTACCAAATTCATTCGTCTGTTGCTTATGGGGATTGATGTCCTCAAATAAACTTGTCAGAAATGAGCCATTTTTATCGTAAAGGACCTTTTTCTACTTTGAAATTGTTGAAAACTAAATCCATGGATGTGTCTCTGTAGCGATTCTGATCTTCCAGTCATCACAAACCCAGGAAGTGACTGACAAAAGATGAGGGAGAAGTAGAGAACAGCACAAGTCTATGTCGCTTCTCTAATTTTCTAGATCATACAACTTGCAATGAGTGTAATTGACACATCCTCCTGGCAAGTTTAACTACCTAATAAATCTTAAAATCTGCTCATAATAGCTTTCAAGCGACCGGCTTCATCTCTCAGGTTTCAATACTTATTCTTGTGACGTGTTCATTTTCACAGGGTGTGATGAATCACGGAATAGAAATAGCAGTTAAAAGACTCTCGAAATATTCTGGACAAGGAAATGAAGAGTTCAAGAATGAAGTCAGATTGATTGCCAAACTCCAACACCGGAATCTGGTGAAAATCTTGGGTTGCTGCATTCAAGAAGACGAGAAACTGTTAATCTATGAGTATTTGCCCAATAAAAGCTTGGATTCATTCCTCTTTGGTAAGTCCTCTCTTCTAGTGGTCAGAATTTCAGTTCTAGAGAGAGTATTATGGATAATAACTTGAGGAAATCCCCAAATTGGATCCAGATGATACAAAGAGATCACTTTTGGATTGGGGAAAAAGGTTTGAAATCGCGTATGGGGTAGCTCGAGGACTCATGTATTTACACCAGGATTCGACATTGAGAATAATCCACAGGGATTTGAAAGCTAGCAATGTCTTACTAGATGTTGCATTGAACCCCAAGATTTCAGATTTTGGGATTGCTAGGATATGTGGAGGAGACCAAATTGAAGGAAAAACGAAGCGTGTTGTCGGGACATAGTAAGTATTTTTCTTGAGCATTAAATCTGCTTCACTTGATTAGACAGCGAGAAATTAGAACAAAGAAAATGAACTCGGTTCCAACTATTTTCTTTCATACTAACGTTTCAACCTTTAGTTATCTCCCCTAAAATTTGACAAGGAAGTTTATACAGTGAATGAGATGTTGATTACTTCTCTCCTTTTTGGCTTCTGTAGTGGGTACATGGCACCAGAGTATGCTCTCCAAGGCCGGTTTTCAATAAAATCAGATGTCTACAGTTATGGAGTTTTATTGTTAGAGATCATTACAGGCCAAAAAAATAATGGGTGCTATCATAATAACCCCTTTTGCAATTTAATTGGCCATGTAAGTACGAAAGTGTCATATTATTCAATGCAATGCACAATTTGACCAGCCTCTACATTCACATTATGACAATCCAAGGTGCTTGGTATGTGTTCTTCCCAGGTATGGGAGCTGTGGAAAGAAGGAAAATGCATGGACATTGTTGACAAATCAATGGACAAGACATATTCTGAGGAAATGGTATTGAGGTGCATTCAAATCGGCCTTTTGTGTGTGCAAAGATATGCATCGGATAGACCAACTATGTCCACAGTGGTTTTCATGTTGGGGAACGCTGATGTATTACTTCCACCCCCGAAACAGCCAGCATTCATCGACGACAGTGCCTACAATGGAGATAGTCAGTCGACATGTAACAGAACATATTCTGTGAACGGAGTTACAACTACTGTTGTTGAAGCTCGCTAGTCGCATGCCCTCGCAAGGGAACTGCGTAATCTACTGAAGTTGAGAAATGAGATACTTGCTGTATCGGAAGAAAGATGACACCTAAAGGCTAATCATGTCATATGTGAGCTAACCTCTTGTTCTTGTGCTTATGAGAAAAGTTTATAAACAGATTAAATACAATAGACTTCTGCTGAAATTTTCCTTGATTTAATAATTGGGCACATTCTTCGTCTCATAAACAGCTACTTCTACATGTTGCTGCAGCATTTTCTTTCTCCCACGATCAACTAATTTTTGCCGATCTCATTTTATGTTGGCATGAAGTTATCGGATTGCATCTTGAGATATAAAAATATCATCTACCTTTTCTTTATTTACCTTATTTTTGCATTACAAGTTCACAATAGAGACCTTACTAGACAGGAATCCTTTAGTTCACCCGCAAACTTGAACATGGAAATGAATGAATCAAGAGCGAAGGGTGACACTGAAACTGCCTCTAGGCAAAGGGTCTTCTAGTATGATACATTTTAGCTCTTTAACTCACTTCTTTGGTTAACAGCTCTTAATGTCACCATAACAAATATAAGTAAATCAATCGTGTTCCTAAATGACACTATAGTTGGTTGACCTTCTTCTGTCTGGACCGTAGAGTGTTCCTTCGTCTAACTGATTAATCATAAAAGAAAATTTATCATTAGTCTACTAATTTCCAAGTGAATCTGTTATGTTGATTCGTGCTGATATCCTAACAAGGATTGATGATAACAAAAACGACAATCTCTTTCTTTAAGCCTCTTATTTAGTAGAATGCTATTCTTTTTTTTGTTTTCCAATTTCTTCCAGCATACTTTCATGATAAGCCCCAGATTTCCATGTCCCAACAACCTTCCTTTTGGTAAAACTTATCTGCATACTGTAATACAGTATGCCTTTGGTGATGGAAAGAAGACATTTTTATGGCTGGATCCATTGCATCCTTTAGGACCTCTTGTGAATACTTTTCTTACAGAATTTTTATGGCTGGATCCATTGCATCCTTTAGGACCTCTTGGTAATACTTTTCTTACAGAATTATGTATGATGTTGGACACTTTTTAGAAGCAAAAGATACTGATGTCATTGACAACAGAGTGTGACACTTGCCTGCTGCAAGGTCTGAAGAACTGGTGCAAATTTCAGCAGCCTGCTGTGGGAACAAATTTCCTAACATGAAGTTGACAGATAGGGTCAAATTATGCCGTCAATTTGACCCCTAATTTTTTAAAACAAATTCATGAGTGCGTTATGAGCGAGACTTTAGGTGTCAACAAAGTGATTAATGAATAAAATAAAGCGGTCGCATTTTAATGAAAGATGGAGGAACATACATCTTTGATAATAAAGAAAACATATATTCCTTTTCACTGTGGGAAATACATCTTTAGGTAAATAACTATTCAAAGGAATAATGAATAAAATCCGCAGAAGACTCATTAGGTCGCCAATGAATTAGAACATACAGAGAATATAATTTTTTTTTTAACATAGAAACAAAAATGTTAGTGACTAATGAAAAAATTATGTTATTAATCCATTCAATGGAAAGTGTAAAAAAGTGATCAGTTAGTCATTTAATTATTTAAAATGGATTAGTGTCATATAGAAAGTGGTCACTTGGTAAAACTACAAAGGTGATGACAAAAATAGCTTGCGTGAACACTTATTCAATACTGCGGAATTTATAAACTTAATCAATAATGCTGAATTTATAAATTCACTCAACACTTATTCCCTTTTCACTTAAGAACACAATGCTGACTTTATAAACTCATTAAAAAAAGTGATTTGTCAACAAAATTTTTACACAGTATAATTTCTATTAAAAAACGTTGAAACAAAAAATGTAAGTTTTCTCATTTTTAGACATGCGAAAAGCAAATAGTTAATTACTACAAAACGAATAATCATTCCACTTATCTACAATTTAAAATGGATTCACTTAGTATGTCAACAGTTCATTAGAGAAAAGTACAAACTAATGACAAAAAAAATTTCGGGATTACTTATTCAATAAAACGGTGCAAAATAGAAACTGTTAAAAAAGTGACTAGTTAGTGATTTGATAAAATAAAACAGACCCACAAAAAATATAAACTGATGGGAACTAAGAACATAAAGGATGGAGGAACATATATTGGTTTTTCATTTCTAGATGTGGAAAAAATATACATGTAAAGAACACAAGTGATTGAAAGCTGATCCCAAAGATGGCAGGTTTAGTCTATGGTGGTGTACGGCTTCTTCGTTGGTGATGCTGTGCCCATCTTTCCTTCCATATTGGTGAAGTTCAAGTAAACACAACATTAAAGACGCTTCAATCGCCTTCCATAGTCAGTCCAATGGTGTAAATTGCGGAATTGAAGGGGAGTTGCAAGGGCATTCCAATGGTGCCAACTCCATGAGCAATAATGTTCAATTGACTTGGACTTTTGGGTACGGAAAAGCATACATCAAGTGCCATATATTTCGTACAACATTAGAACTTATGTATGACGCTTGAGAGTCATAATTTTTTTTTCTGATTAGTTGAGTGCCATATAACTTTTCAATCAATTGTTTAAAATGTCATAACTTTTTAAAAGCATTCATCACAATTGCTATACCAAGCCAGATTTCTAGCACTTGGATGAACGTTTTTAAAAAATTTTGATACTTAAGTGATCAATCGAAAATTATGGCACTCAAATGAATATTTCTTAAAAGTTAGGGTATATTTGGTGTTCTTGTTCCGGCTATGGGGCGGGTTTTTCAAAAGAAGAAGGCAGAGGATGTGACTGGTCAAGTAAATGCAGACTCTACCCTGCCTGTGTCAATTTGTGTCTGTCCAGGAACGAAGCATCTCAATCATCGGCAGGAAAAAAGAAATAAATAAATAATGAATAAAGGAACACCCAGAGAGGGAAGAAGAAAAGTCAAGGATGGACGGATGGTGTCAACTGGAAAAGTCGACGCTTCACGGTACAGTTTGAATATTGAATTTTCAATTGATAAGGATGGTCAAAAATGGGTTGGTTCCTCTCATCAATTGAAACCACAACTACATCGAAGTTTCCGTTTTTTTGGTTTTAAGCAAAAGCCATATATCTCTGCTTTCTTGCCTGAAACATAAGCACCCTGCATCCCCATCTAAGTACAACATGAACACTCCAACAGTGTCATTACACGTCCTGTTTTTATTTCTTCTGCTGCATTTGATTAATTCTTTGGACACCCTTGCCCCAAACGATACCGTGAAAGATGGTGATGTCTTGATCTCCCAAGCAAGAAAATTCGCTCTCGGTTTCTTCAGCCCAGGTAATTCAAGCTTGCGTTACATGGGGATTTGGTACTATGGACAACCGGTGCAAACCATCGTTTGGGTTGCTAACAGAGAAAATCCCGTGAACGATACTTCGGGAGTTCTTGCATTTGATCGTCATGGAAACTTAGTGATCCGTAAAAACAATGGGAACTTGCCCATTTGGTCAACCAATGTTTCCTCCACTAATTTAAATGATTCTACTACTGCTCAGCTTTTGGATTCAGGTAATCTGGTTTTGAAACATGATTTGAGCAAAGTGGTTATATGGCAGAGCTTTGATTATCCCACAGATACCTTTCTTCCATCCATGAAGCTTGGGTTGGACCGGAGAACCGGTTTGAACCGGTTCCTGACATCTTGGAAGTCCGAAGATGATCCAGCCCCGGGCAGTTATTCATTCAAGTTTGAACCAACAGGGTACCCGCAGTCGTTCCTTTACAAGGATCGAACTCCGTATTGGCGGGGCGGACCAATAATTGAGAATCCTCATGGTGCCGATCCTGTGATGCCTAAAGATTTCAACTATACCATCACATATGTGAGGAACACGATGGAGGTTTCTACGATGTATGGCACATCGATGATCTCTAGGCATGTGGTGCAGGAGTCAGGGTCACTTAAATACTTCGTATGGCATGACGAAGAGCAGCGGTGGAGCGAGTTTTCTCACTATCCAAAGGAGCAGTGTGACTACTACAGGAACTGCGGGCCTAATGGTAACTGCGGTGCAAACACTGCTGATCAGTTAGACTGCACATGCCTGCCTGGCTTTGAGCCCACGTCTCTGGCTGAATGGCGCCTAAAGGACGCATCAGGCGGGTGCAAGAGGAGGCAAGGTGCATCAGTGTGTCGAAGTGGGGAAGGTTTCGTGAAGGTGCAACAGGTGAAGTTGCCGGACACTTCAAAAGCACATGTCGACATGAGCCTGAGCTTGAAGGAGTGTGAGCAGGAATGCTTGAGGGATTGCAATTGCACAGCTTATTCGAGTGCAAATAAAAGTATGGGGGAATATGGATGTCTCAAATGGTATGGAGATTTAGTGGATACAAGAGCATTTTCAAACTTTGGTGAAGATTTATATGTGCGGGTCGATGCAATTGACTTAGGTACTCTATGCTAATATTAGTCCAGCTACTTTTGCTGCTGTTGTGGGTCGTAATTATTGTCCCAGTTTGTCCGGATCTCGTCTTGACAAAACTGTTTGCTTCTGATAGTTCATATTATAAACTGCACTTGTTGCATACATTTCCGTAACATTTGTGCGTTCCATGTCATTGGCACACTTCTTGTGCCTTCTTTTACAGCTCGCCATAGGAAAAGGAGTATTCTTGTCAAGAAGGCAATGGTGGCAACGATATTGGTATCTGCACTAGTGTTGCTGCTCTTGGGCTCCCTTATGTACTGCCTTCTGTTGAAGAGGAAAAGAGGTCTGGTGATCTAGCCTTGATAGAAGCTTTTTCTGCCATGTACATAACTCAGTCTGTTTTACAAGAACGTTTTTATTTCGATGTTCAGGTCTAAAATATCAATTAAATCTAAACTAAAGCTTATGATGTTAGGCTAATGGGTGGATGATTTCTATACTGAAAACCTTGATCAACAAAGGTGCACAGACAATGCTTGCCAGTTAGATAATGCAGTATTGTGATTAAACTTGAAATCGAGCATATGTGAGTTCATCTTAACGAACGAGTGATAAGGTCATGGTTGAAGGGAAAATTTATATGGTTCCTTCCTCGACATAAAGTTCCCCAAATTGGACGAATGGCAAACAAAGAAGCATTACAGAATTGCTTTCATTTTCTTTCTTAAGCATTTTATTCGACTGTCTGACAGCAGATGGAAGAGGGCTTACCCCAAGCTCAACATATTTGGACGCACTTCCTGGTCTGAAAGACCTCGACGGCAAAGGGAGACGAAAAACAGATATACCAGTCTTTGATTTTGGAATTGTAGCTGTAGCCACAAGCAATTTTTCCTCTGTCAATGAGCTCGGCCAAGGTGGTTTTGGATCTGTATATAAGGTAATTAATCTCCCCATTCAAGTGAATCTAAAATGGTTATTGGATATTAAATATGCGTCTTCTACCAACTTCACGTCTGTCGCTTATGGGGATTGATGTCCTCGAATAAAATGCTCGAAAGCGAGCGAGTTTTATTGTAAAGGACCTTTTTCTATTTTGAAATTCTTGAAAAGTATAGCAATATGGTTACTTCCACTGTATATATGGAGGTGTGTGCTGTGGCGACTCTACTCTACCCGTCATCACAAATCCAGGCAGTGACTAACAAATGACGAAGGAGAAGAAGTAGAGAACAGCACAAGTCATGCTGCTTCTCTATTTTTCTAGGTCACACCGCATGTAATGAGTGTTACCAACACATTCTCCCAGAAAGTTTAACTACCTAATATATCTTAAAATGTACTCATAACATCTTTTGAGCCATCGGCTTCATCTGACAGATCTAAATAATAATTCTTGTGATGAATTCATTTTACAGGGTGTGATGAATAACGGAACAGAAATAGCGGTTAAAAGACTCTCGAAACATTCTGGACAAGGAAATGAAGAGTTCAAGAACGAAGTCAGATTGATTGCCAAACTCCAACACCGGAATCTGGTGAAAATCTTAGGTTGCTGCATTCAAGAAGACGAAAAACTGTTAATTTATGAGTATTTACCCAATAAAAGCTTGGATTTATTACTTTTCGGTAAGTCCTCTCTTCCAATGGCGAGAATTTTGGTTCTACAACTAGTATTATAGATAATAACTTGTGGTCGTCCCCAAATTTGGTCCAGATGAAACAAAGAGATCACTTCTGGATTGGGGAAAAAGGTATGAAATCGCATATGGAGTAGCTCGGGGACTCATGTATTTACATCAGGATTCGACCTTGAGGATAATCCACAGAGATTTGAAAGTTAGCAATGTCTTACTAGATGTTGCATTGAACCCCAAGATTTCAGATTTTGGGTTAGCGAGGATATGTGGAGGAGACCAAATCGAAGGAAAAACGAGGCGTGTGATCGGGACATAGTAAGTGTTTTTTGTTGAGCATTAATTTCTGCTTCACTTGATTAAACAACGAGAAATTAGAACAAAGAAAAAGAACTCAGACCAACCATTTTCTTTCTTTCATACTAAAGTGTCGACCTTTTGTTATGTCCCCCAAATTTCAACAAGGAAGTTTATGCGGTGAATGAGATGTTGATTACTTCTCTCGTTTTTGGCTTCTGTAGTGGGTACATGGCACCAGAGTACGCTCTGCAAGGCCGGTTTTCTATAAAATCTGATGTGTACAGTTATGGAGTTTTGTTGTTAGAGCTCGTCACAGGCCAAAGGAATAGTGGGTGCTATCATATGAACCCCTTTTGCAATTTAATTGGCCATGTAAGTATGAAACTCTTGCATAATTCAACGCTATGCACAATTTGACCAGTCGCATTGTCACAATCCGATTGGTATGTGTTATTTCCAGGTATGGGAGCTGTGGAAAGGAGGAAAATGCATGGACATTGTCGACAAATCAATTGACAAGACATATTATGAGGAAAAGGTATCGAGGTGCATTCAAATCGGTCTTTTGTGCGTGCAAAGATTTGCATCGGATAGACCAACTATGTCCACAGTGGTTTTCATGTTGGGGAATGCTGATGCGGTACTTCCATCCCCGAAACAGCCTGCGTTCATCGACGAGAGTGCCCACAATGGAGATATTCAGACAAGATGTAACAGAACATGTTCTGTTAATGGAGTTACAATGACTGCTGTTGAAGCTCGCTAGTCACATGCCACCACAAGTGAACTGCGTAATCTACTCAGCTTGGGAAATTGAGATACTCCCTGCATCGCTAGATAGATGGAACCTAAAGCCTAAACGTGTCATCTATGAGCTAACTTGTAGCTCTTGTGCTTATGAGATAAGTTGATATGTAGATTGGATATAATATACTACTCTTTAAAATTTCCTTGATCTATTGATTGAGCTCAATCTGTCTCTTAAACAGAGATTTGTACATGTAAATTGCTGTTGCCGCAGCATTCTCTTTCTTTCGCAATCATCTAATTGTTGTCCTATCTCATTTTATGTTGCAGGAAGTTATCAAATTGCATGTAGAGATGAAAAAGAAGCCCTTCTATCTTTTCCTTTTTCACGTTTTTTTTTTTGCAATAAAAGTTCATAATAGAGACCTTGCTCTCAAGAAGACAGGGATCATTACTTCACCCGCAGACTTGAACGTGGAAAATTAATGAATTAAGAGCGAAGGGCGACACTGAAACTGACTCTAGGCAATGGGTCTTCTAGAACCATACGTTTTACCTCTTTTCACTCACTTCTTTGGTTAATAATTCTTAATGCCACACCCCCAACTCTACAACTACAGAGGCAATGACACGGCTGTCCTTTCATCCGAAGGACGCAACCTTAAACATAATCATCATCAATGTGTTATCAATATATATATATATATATATATATATATATATATATATATGTATGTATATGTATGTATTCGATAAAAGAGTCATCTGGTTACAATATCAGAGTTTCTATAATTCATCGAAAATATATAAATACATCTCCAACAAATAGCTAACTCAAAAGTTAATCATACCCCTATACAACTCATAGCCAAAAGTCCCCATGGTCAAAATGTCCTCCTTATAATGATAATGCTCTTGTTCCACTTATGATTCGTTGAAGAACTTGAAAAGCAACTATGACGAATGGAATGAGTAACCATAGCCTAGTGAGTAATACATCACTTTCAAGCAGATCGAACATTCACTATGCATCTTTATAAACCGATATCATAACTCATCGATTTCAAATCCAGAATACAATATACGTAAAATATCAAAAGTGGATAATATCTTTCCAACAATGCTTTTTACCAATAAGATCAATCAGCAATATCAACTCAACTATAACAAATCAACCATCAATGGTCCACTACATTGATCGTTCTCAATAAAGCCAAACATTAATGGTCCATTCTATCGACTAATATAATCCTCAACATCTAACTATAATCACGCTTAACGGCCGTGATAAATGCGACTAAGTTTACCCCATTAGCTAGGTCTCCACCTGTATTAGTTGGTGGTTCGGCCTAGAAAGACGTCCTGATGCAATATGCATACTTACCCCCTCATTGGGTTCTAATCATGACGACATGAGCATAAGCCACTAATATCATTCTCAAATAACCCACAAAACAAATCCATAATTTATCTCATAAACTGATTTTACAAACCAAATCATATAATCTTTCTCAATTTCATTTATCAAATATAATGCATTTCATAAAGCATTTCACAAATCAATACATATCGCATTTGGCAATTCCTTTCACAAAGCATTTAATCAAGACCTTTATAAATGATCATTTTAAATTGGTTCAACTAAGGCTTTCTAATGCCTTTTCAACCAACTAAAAATGTAGTAAAAGTTAGATTCAATTTATGCAAGAAATATGCTCTTTCCTAGCTCATACTATATTAAATCTCTACCACTTTCAAGATATGAGTTTCTAAATTTATAGAAGAGATAGTACTCTCACTTGGGAAAGCTAAAACCAACCTATGAAAGTTGCTTAAGCCGAAGCACTCATATTCCTATCAATTAATCGAGAAACAGTATCAAAAATCAAGTAATACACTATTCTAATGAACAACTTGACTAAACTATGCTTATTCGTTGAAAAAACGACTTGTACACGCTAACGAAAAAACTTATTTACATTGAATGTTCATCTTTGCCCGTTACGTGTAACTCGCACACGAAACTTTATAAATTCATTCCGATCAAATCGTTTTTCAGAATTGATTTTCGTACAACCCTATGGTTCCACAACACCATAAATTATCTTTTCCATATAAATCTATAGCTTAGTAACTCCAAAATTGGACTTCGTAGCTCGAAATTCACGTAACTCCAAATTTATGACCTAACTTCGAAAATTGTTCCAAATAGACAAATAAATGGCTTGAATACTTACTAGGCATTGCAAAATGGAGTTGATTCGGCTTGTCGGGGTATTCAGATCAGCTACACGCGAAGATTTTTCCTTCTTTCCTCTCTTTTCTACTTTTCCTCTTTTCACGAACGAGCTTCTTCTTGTGTTTTCCTTGTTTTGTCCGCTGGCCTCATTAACTTCACCTTGAATAATCTGTGAAGGAAAATGAAGGCGGGCTACGGGCTTGGGATTTGGGCTGCAAGAGACATGGCTGGGCTGGGCCTATTATTACACTTAATGTCACCATAACAAATATAAATGAATTAATCATGTTCCTAATTGGCAATTTAGCAGGTGTACCTCACTATTTTTGAACCCTACAGAGTTTTGTCATATAACCAATCAATAAAAAAAGGAAAAATTTCAAATAAGTGCTTGAAGTATCTTCATTTTCTCAAAAGAGGATCTAAAGTTAGAGGTGAGCGGTTTCAGATTCCATTTACAGATTCCTCATTTTTTGGAACCTACTCTTTCTCATTTTTTAAAACCTGAAATCCACTCGTCGGAACTTAGAACCTGGAACCCACCCTATCACAAGTTTTAGGGTCGGTTCCAAAATCTAACAGGTTTTTTTTGTTTCATTTTTAGTTAAGCAAGACGAAAATAAATGCAACAATAAAAATGAAAGTTTCTCATTGATTCAGTCAACCAAAAAAAAAAACCAAGGGCTATTGTGCCAATTCATTTTTAAAATTACAATTATATATGGATACGAGCTAAATGCAGTATTTAAACAATTCAAACCCACTTATGATTATATGTGTAGACATTCCATGCTCTTCAGGTAAGTATCATCTCTCTTTTCCCTTCTGATGATGAATTTCTAATTACTCTCTTTGTCAATGAAACTGAACAAGTAAAGTGTAAGCTATTAATCCCAAAAATTCCAAATAAATTATGCTCGAACTCACACTTTGGTACTGAACGTGGACTAAGCTAAAAAATTAATCATCAAGTACTTCTTGAATAAATAAGTTTGTTAAATTGGGTTCCTAAGAGGAGAAAAATGATTATGACAGACAGAGCATATGACATTTATCTAATGGCATACTAAAATAAAAGGTAACAGAGGAAGAAAAATAGGATTTAGGGTTCACGGTCCGGTTCCCTTCTCGGTTCCCAGTTTGATTCCTGGTTCCTAATTCGGTTCCTATAGGAATCGGGAATCGAGAACCGGCAGTTTCTAAAGGTGGAATAGGGAACTGGAAACTCCCTCCCCAGAACTCGAAACTGGACTGATTCCCACCGGTGCCGATTCTCCGATTCTCAGTTCTACCCTAAAATCATGCTCACCTCTAACTAAAGTGGATCTTGCTTCAGATAAGGGTATGGAGTGGCAATTTAGTCTCAAATAGGGGTCCGAACTCATTGGCTAACCAAATCTTTGCTGGCCGGCGAGTTCGAGCACTTATTTGAGATTAAATGGCAACGTCGAATCCATGTTTGAAACAAAGTTCACTTTGAGCCATCTTATGAAAAAATGAGGGTACTTCAGGCTCTTATTTGAAATTTTTCCAAAATTTTTTTATTATTAGTGTACTTATTTTTTGGCGGATCTATTATGTTGATGTGTGCTCACCGCCTATCAAGGATTGATGATGACAAAAAGACAATCTCCTTCTTCAAGCCTCTTATTTCGTAGAATGGTATTTTTTTTTATTTCAATTTGATTCCAGCATAGCTTCATGATAAGTCCTGAATTTCCATGTCATAAAGGTAAAATAAAGCACAAATAAAGCATAATGCTGACTTTACAAATCTACTTAACACTTATTCCCTTTTTCACTTAAGAACATGATGTTGACTTTATAAACTCATTAAAAAAGTGATTAGTCAACAGAATAAGGGTTAATACCACAAAAAACCCTAAACAGGTACACTTATTACAAATTTATCCCAAATTAAATTTTTAAGCATAAAAAACTCCAAACTGGTACGCCTGTGACAAATTTACCCTCCGTTAGTTTCCGTTAAATTTTACCATCAAATTGCTAAGTTAAATGACACGTGATAGTTGATGTGTGTACCGGTTTAGAGTTTTACCTCTCTCTTTGTCACATATTTATCAGTTTGTGATTTTTCGTGGTATTAATCCAATTTAATGGAGGGTATGCAGTGAACCAGTTTGGGGTTTTTTATGGTCAAAAAATTAGTTTTTTGGTAAATTTATTACATGTGTACCAGTTTAGGATTTTTTATGATCAAAAAATTTGTTTGAGGTAAATTTGTCATAAGTGTACCAGTTTGAAATTTTTCATGGTATTAACCCACAAAATAAAGCACAAATATATTTCATATGAAAAAAAAACGTAGAAACAAAAAATGTAAATATAAACTAAAAGAAGGAGGAACATATATTCATTTTCTCATTTGTAGATGTGGGACAAGCGAATGGTTAATTATATCAAATGCATGATCGTTCCACTTAGGTAGCGCATGATAACCATTCTGTTCCGGAATGAGTTCCTGAACCAGAAATAGAAAAATCTATTTCTGGTTCCTGGATGAGTTTCTGGGAAAAAAAACCCGTTTGATAACGACCAAAAATTTCTATTTCTGGAACAGAAACCCGTTTGATAACAGCACAAAATTTCTATTTCCTGAAACAAAAACCCGTTTGATAAACAACACAAAATTCTATTTCTAGGAACAAAAATCCATTTTTTTAGAAATGGAATAAAAATAATTCAAAAATTCAAAAAATTCATAAAAATCTAAAAAAAATTCAGAAAATCCAAAAAAAATTGAAAATTTCCAGAAAAAAGCATCAAATTGTTGAGAAAATAAAAAAAATTCAGATTTCTGGATAATATGAATTTTGTTGACTTTTTTCAAAAAAAAATCAAGAAATCAAAAATTTCAAAATTTCACAAAATTGCTTAGAATATCTATAGCCACCCACTTTGAGTAAAATTTAAATTTTTTGAGGTGCCGAAAAAAATAAAAAAATAAAAAATAAAAAAATTTTCAAAATTTCATTAAATGACTTCGAATACCTGTGGCCACCCACTTTTTGAGTAAATTTTAATTTTTTTGAGATGCCCAAAAAATTTTTAAAAAATTAAAAATTTCAAAACTTCACAGAATGGCTTAGAATACCCGTGGCCAACCATTTCAAGAGAAATTTAATTTTTTTGAGATTTCAAAAAAAATTTAAAAAAATTAGAAATTTCAAAACTTCATAGAATGGCTTATAGAATACTTGTGGCCACCCACTTTGAGCGAAATTTAAATTTTTGTAGGTACAAAAAAAATTCTACAATTTCAAAACTTCACATAATGGCTTAGAATACTTGTAGCCACTCATTTTGAGTGAAATATAAAATTTTTGAGGTGCCCAAAAGGTATTTTTGATTTTTTGCTTTTCTAATTTTTATTTCGTCACCTAAAAAAATATTAAATTTCAGCCAAAGTGGGTGGCCATAGGTATTCCAAGCCATTCTGTGAAGTTTTGAAATTTTTCATTTTTTTAATTTTTTGATTTTTTTGGCACCTAAAAAAATTAAAATTTCGCTTAAAGCGAGTGGCCACATGTATTCTAAGACATTCGGTGAAGTTTTGAAATTTATGATTTTTTTAATTTTTTTTTCAAATCTCAAAAAAATTAAATTTCTCTCGAAATGGGTGGCCACAAATATTCTAAGCTATTCTGTGAAATTTTGAAATTTTTAATTTTTTTATTTTTTTCGACACCTAAAAAATTTAAATTTCCTCAAAGTGGGTGGCCACATGTATTCTAAACCATTCTATGAAGTTTTGAAATTAAATTTTCCATTGGATTCGTAACGTTACGTACGCCCGCACACAAATTCCAGTCAAATTAATGCAAATGGCCAAGCATTGGAACGAGTCTTTAGCATTCAACCACCATCGCTCTCGATATTTGCTCTCAATATTTGTGAGTATGCATCATTCCTCATAATATCCCAAATGCTTATGGAGAAAAGTAAACCAAGCACATCACATTACAAGAGCCAATATAGTAGGAGATCCCAAAATACCACGTCACATTACAAGAGCCAACATAAAAAATTCCTCAAATACAAAATAATGGAAATACATTAGAAAAGTGGGAAACACATTTTCATGGAATCTCCGCCATATTATTATCAATTGCCAATTGATTGGCAATTCTTTTCCTAAGCATGTTGATCTCCATATCCTCCTCAGTCGATGTATCGTCAATAACCTCATCTTGTGCACTTCCAAACGGGTACTCTGAATCACCATATTGGGAAAAGTTCTTATCCATCTTGTCTTGATCACGGATGTAATTATGTATAGCACAACATGCAATTACAATACATGACTGCTTTTGAATTGAAAATGAAGGCATGTGTCTCAAAATGAAAAAACGATTCTTTAACACCGCAAATGATCTCTCAATAACATTCCTCAGTGAAGAATGCCTGTGGTTGAATAATTCTCTTGCTGTTGTTGCCTGCCTCACTCTACCCCTAAAATCATTAATATGATACCGTTCCCCTTTGAAAGGAGTCAAAAATCCCGGAGCTGCAGCATAACCAGAATCTACCACGTAGTATTTGCCTAGCAAAATGTATTCATATATTGATCATGATTCGCAAATGCAATACAATTATAAAGAAAATTATCCCTTGAAAAACAAGCAAATACCTGGTGGAGGTCGAGGAAATTGTAAGCGATGTGTCTCGAGGGCTGCCGAGAGCACCCGACAATCGTTGGCAGAGCCTTCCCAACCAGCATACACAAATGTAAATTTCATATCAAATGAACAAACACACATCACATTCTGAGTGGTAATTCCTTTCCTGCCTCTAAATGGGATCTGTTTCGACACTGGTACAGAAGCATGAATGTGAGTGCCGTCAATAGCGCCTATGCAGCCCTGTTATTTCAGCAACCCCTTGCATTATACAAGATTATCAACAAAAATGTAATTGACGGTGTAAAGGAATGTATGCAAATCCTACCTTGAAGTAAGGATTATATTTAGGATTGATAAGAATTTCTTCTGGGACAACATCAAATGAAGGTGGTACGATAATTTCTCTTGCCAAATTCAGAACTGCTTGCAACACTTTAGCAAAGTACTTGCTGATAGTTTGTCCCGAATGTTGGAATCTCTCACATAAATCTCTATTCGAGTTCTTGTGCGAAATCATAGATAAAAATATCCCAACTTGTTCGTCTACCCTAATATATCGACTATCTGCCAACCAACCCCTTGCCTTCATTAAATCACAAAGGTTGAGAAAAACATGCCTCTCCATTCGAAAAGCTTCATATACCCTATCTGAATGTCCATAAAGAATCTCTCTCATCCATTCAGGCCCTGACAATTTACTGTCCCTAATAGGTTCTCTCATGTGCATAGACATGTTCATCAAAACAGTACACATCCATGCTTTCAGTATATTAAGTTCAAAATCATCGAAGACCTGTTCAATTGGTTCAACTGATGCTATTGGACCATTATTGCTGCTACTTTCACCGCCCTCCATATTACCTATGCCCTCGCACGAAGAACACAAACACACCAAATAAGTCAGGAATCAACAGTAGCCATAACGTCATCATAGTTCCATAATTAACAATAGCCACGTCATCATAGTTACATAATTAAAAACAAACCAAATACATCATAGTTCCATAAATAAAAACAAACCAAAGTATCTCAATGACACAAGTCATTAAATGAAAATAAAGCAAACATGAAAAAGTCCCGAAAATAGTTCTCAACATCTATTCAAAGAGATTCAAGAAGACCGCGTCTCCTTTCAGGTAAAGATAGGACGAAACCCTCTCTCCAATTGGCACTAAGGCATGCTTGGTTCATAGCTTTGTTGTAAAGATTCTGCTCTAAGTCAGGCATATCGTTTAAGATGGCAACCACAGCTCCCATGGAGTAGGGGTTCTCGGGTGGAGGGGCATGTGAGGTGATGGAGCCACTTGTTGATTGATCCGCCTTGGACTTGATCATATCTTGAATGGCTTTGCAGGTGCTAGCAATATCATATGCGCTACTCTTTCTCCTCCTCTTGGAATTTGGAGTCCTATCCAACTTGTGATTCTCACAAACTTTCGTGGCACTCACGTCAGGTGTGAAGACTCCATCACTAAGTTCGTTTGGATCACCTACAAAAGCACTACCACCATTGTCACCAGCACTACCATTGTCTTCCCCCTCCGACACCACCAAGTGTTCAGCATTTCCTACTGCGTAATCCCCAGTAGCATACGTATCGCCAAACACGATACACAGATCGGGATATTGAGGAAACCCATCCTTTCGGAATTTAGCCCATTCGATGTTATCCTGCAATTTCAAAAATAGTGACATACGTCAGCAACATAATCGAGACATATATCCACAATAAGAACAAAATGACCCAAAGTAAACTGATACCTTGATGTGATCATCCCATACACTTGGATCCTCCACAATAACCGTTTTGTTAACATGATCCCATCCAAATCCAGATTGTGAAAGAAGCTTCTTATAACTCGCATACTGTCTCCTCAATTTGTTTGTCCTGTTCTTCAACTGAACTACAGTAAACTGGAGTGTTGTTCGTTTATTGAACTCGGTAACTATGTTATTCCACCCTACTTTGTTGTAGGTAGTAGTGGTGCGATTTCCTCTTTTTACCTCGTCAACCATTAAGCTTACAAGCAAATTGGTTAAAGGTTCAGTCCACTTTGCCACAAATGCCTCTTTTTGAGAAGCCATTTACCCTTAACTGGTTGAACATCAAATAAAGCACATCATAGGGTGTACCAATTCCAATGCAGAAGATTTGATGTAAAGAGCCATATCATCTACAATTTGAACCGTTCGGTGTACATGTGCTTTAATGTTGAGTGTTCTGATAGATAATTGGCGCTAACTTTATTGTTTGAGAAATTCATAAGAACTCAGCAGAAGTGCAAATGATATAGGAGTATACTGATATATTCAGGCAAAACTTCGTAAATGAAAAACAAAAAGGAAAGTAAAAAGCCAAGCTTTATTTGCTAAGAACACCTGAGCAGCTAGAGTGTGGAGAAAAGTCCAAGTGGCCCTCCCGAGTTCTCCTTTACTTACAGCTGCAGCAGCTTTATACCTGAAAAATTCAAGTGTAACCAGCAAAAAAAAAAGTCAATGTGCTTTAGTCGCAAGATTTGAATTAAGCAAAAAGCAAAACGTAAAAGCTTATCCAAACACACCCTTAAACTTCATGCTTAAGTCACCTTAATTCTCGGCCATACATGACAAACTTGAACAATGACATACCCAACGAGCCAACACCCAATGTACTTTAGCTATCAATCAACACCAATACATACACTATTGCAAAAACTACACCGAGAACAGCATGTACCTAAAACTATTGAAGAAAAAGATAGAAGTCAAAAAGCAAAGGAAGTGATAGAAAAAGCAAGGGGGGAAAACGACAGTAATTTGAGAGGTGAAATGAAAGGGCAAAACTAGAACACCTGATTTCTAGCGTATCCCCAAGACCAAAAAGAAGAAACCAAAAAAGAAAAACGAAAGGGCAAAAAAACAATCCATCAAATTCAAGATTTACTTAACCACTGGGGTTTGCCCCAGTAGCCACCCTCCTAATTGGGAAGGGGGAGGTGGGGAGTTCGATTCCCCACCTTTTCAGAGAGGCTAAGGGTGGGAAGTCGAGAGTTAAAGTAGGATAGACACACAAAAAAAATTCAAGATTTACTTCTTTTATATTTTTGCCCATAAATTCATCAAGAGTTAAGGGGGCTGTGACTAGTTACTATTTTTTGTGTAAGTTTGTACTCTTCTAGAGTTTGACCCTCAAATTGTCTTGTTTAACACAATCAAATAAGATGGGGGAAAAAACTACTGTATTCTAAAAGGCCCCCACTCAGAGGGAAAATTCAGTTGTTACTGTCCTGTAAATATCACGAGAAATCACAAGAAAAAAGCCCATCAGGCGGCACACTGCTTTAGCGTTAGTTAAATTGTCAAAATCTTGACAAATTTCATGATTTTCTAGTTTTAATGGCGAATTTGACATAATGCTGAAAGTACAAAGAATACAGAATTTTGATTTAAAAAAAGTATTATCTAAAAACATTCATAGTGAAGAGTATTTAAATTAACACAATACCTTTCCTAACTCAGTCAGTATAGGAGGTACCACTTCATAAAGCTTTGAAACCTAGTCATTCAAATTTTAGTAGATGGTTAGTCAAACAATAAATTGATTACATAACATAATTAGTCACGCCAAGCTAATTTTTGTACACAATGAGGGCTCAAATACTAACCAGTTGGAAAAGGGGATCGTCAGGTAAATGCTTCAGAGCAAATTCCCTCTGACATGTATATCTGGGATCTGTTTGCCGGAGCACTCCATGACCATACCCAGGAACGACCTGCTTAATCAAAAGGAGAAAAGAAAAGAATGGACAAACAATCAGCAAAATCCTACTTAGAATTTTAGTTGGGCTTTGAGCCTTATAACTTTAAGGACAATACAGACAGAAAAATTTACGAAGTGCCATAGATAACAATGATAATATCACATCAATGACCTCTCCCTCACATGCAACATAGTATTACAACAACATTGAACAAAGAGTGAATCAGCAGTTCCGACATTGACATGTTAATGTATGGAAAACCAAATCCAGCCGAATCAAGTATTAGCATCATCGAGAGTTTACGGATTTCTCAAAACATCCTAACTGACATAAGCTGCACAGACGAGCTTTTAACATTTTCTCTCAATTAGATAGCAATGTAAGGAGGGGAGGTCCAAAAAATGGATATGTTGGAGTGCAAACTAAACCAATGATAGTAAGTGGCACTCTATGATTCTGTGATGGAACCAACATATCGCTTGAAGGGGTGTAATGCAACCACCCAGTTTAAGGCAGTAATCCAAGAAAGTAACAGAAATGGGGGCAACCGATTGTCTGCCACTCTAGATTTAACAGTGTTCAGAAATTAACTGAGGCTGTGTCAATAAACGCCTCACATTGGCTTGTAAATCTAATATCTCAAAGTGGATCGGCCGCCGGAAACGCGAAAGGGGGCTCGCCCAAATGGGAGACAAACGCCGAGAGAGAGAGCGAGAGGGGGAGGGGGAGGCCGAGCGGCCTCGCCCAGGTTTGGCGGTTGACCT
This sequence comes from Syzygium malaccense, assembly GCA_031216405.1. NCBI lineage: Eukaryota > Viridiplantae > Streptophyta > Magnoliopsida > Myrtales > Myrtaceae > Syzygium > Syzygium malaccense. The sequence continues at coordinate 5,119,016 of CM062256.1, read as the reverse complement.
TGCCGTCGCCCAGATCTGGGCGACGGCGAGGTCGACCGCCGGCCATGGCGAGGCCGAACCTGACCCCTCCGATGAAGGCAACTGGAAAATCCAGAAAAGAGAGAGATGAGAGGAGATCAGAGCTTACACGCGGAGCAGGAGCGAGCGAGCGAGCGGCCGTGGCTTCCTCTCGGTCGGAGCGAGCGAACGGGCGGCTGGCTTCTCAACGGCGACAGAGAGTCTTCCGAAGACGAGAGAGGTGGGTGTTCCAGACGAGAGAGAGATGGGCAGCGTGAGTTCCTCAGAACCATTTCTGAGTTTTGTTCAAGAAATCGAGAACCAGCTTTTTTTTGGTTCTAATTTCTTGTTCAGAACCGGTTTTGGGACAAAAATTTGTCCCGGAAATAGAAAAACATTTTTGCGTTACCAAACGGGTTTTTGGTCCAAAACTGATTCCGGGAACAAAAAACAAGTTCTGGAGTGAATGAGAAAGGTTATCATGCGCTACCTTACCTACCATTTGAAATGGATTCACGTAGTATATCAACAGTTCATTAGAGAAAAGTACAAACTAATGACAAAAGAATTTTCGGGATTAATTATTTGATAAAACGATGCAAAATAGAAACCGTAAAAAAAGTGACTAGTTAGTCACTTGATAAAATAAAACAGAGCCACAAAAAATATAAGCTGATGGGAACTTAGAACAAAAAGAATGGAGAAACATATGTTGATTATTCATTTCTAGATGTGGAAAAAGTATACATGTAAAGAACACGTGTGATTGAAAGATGATCCCAAAGATGGCAGGTTTAATCTATCCTGGTTTACAGCTTCTTCATTTACTTGGTGATGTTGTGCCCATCTTTTGTCCATATTAGCGAAGTTGAAAAGTAAACACAACGTCAAATACGCTTCAATCACCTTCCATAGTCAGTCCATTGGTGTAAATTGCCGAATTGGAGGGGAGTTGCAAGGGCATTCCAGTGGTGCCATCTCCAATGAGCTATAACATTCACTTGACTTGGACTTTTGGGTTTGGAAAAGGACACAACAAGTACCATATCTTTCGTATGGCGCCATAATTTATGTATGACGTTCATTTGAGTGCTATAACTTTTTTTTTTCTAATCACTTGAGTGGCTGACGCAGCGTTTAGCAAGTAATTCAAACAAAACCTTTCTTAGAGAGAAAAATCCCGAAATTCAATATTAATGATAATATTCTGTCTTTAAAAAAAACCTTAAAACAAGCTTATATATCCCTAAACCAAACCCTACTAGGACTATAAAGTATAAAATATCAAAATTATAAAACTGCCATTAAAATTAAAACCCATAAAAATATTAAAATAATAGTATAACCCATGTAAACGATCTTGAATCACTAAAATCCATCGTTCATCACGGCCAAAGGTCGTGAGTTGTGTTCAGATCGCCGTTTCGTTTCAAACGACCGAATTTGAGCCTAATCCGATGTCATCAACCGGGTCTGTCGGTTCTAGTCGCATCACCGTTTTGCCTGCCGTTTAGACTTTTGCTTGTCCAACCGATCCAAAAACGCACCACTAATAGATTCTGCATCATTTTCCTCCACTTGAAAAGAACTCGTCCTCGAGTTAAAATCAGGATTTGGATATAACGGCTCTATGAACTCATGAAACGGTGATAAATCAGCAACATTGAAAGTGTTAGATATATCCATACTATATGGAAGGTCTATAACATAAGCATTATCGTTGATCTTCTTGCTGACAGTGTAAGGCCCATACTTCTTTAGTTATAATTTGCTATAAGATCCAACTAGTAATCGCTTTTTACGAAGAAAAACCATGACCTGATCACCTACCGCAAACACCTGCTTCTGCCTATGCTTATCTGCTGCAGCTTTATACTTCTGATTAGCTTCCTCTAGCTTCTGCTGGACTTCATGATGCACTTCCACAATCTGTTTAGCCATATGATCCGATGCTACACTCTTATCCGCTTACTTAGGCAACCGTACTAAATCCAAAGTATGCTGAGACGCCTTTGTATAAACAACAGAAAAAGTAGACTTGCCAATAGAACTATGAACTGCATTATTATAAGCAAATTCTGCCTGTGATAAAGCAACATCCCATTGCTTCGGCTTATCTCCACAAATGCCTTGAATTAAATTTCCTAGAGTTCTATTAACCACATCTGTTTGTCCATTAGCCTGCAGGTGAGCTATGCTACTGAAATTCAAAGATGAATCAAACAGTTTCCACAAAGTTCGCCAAAAATGCCCTAGAAATTTGCTATTCCTGTCAGAAGTAATAGACTTAGGGACACCATGCAAACGAATCACCTCCTTAAAGAATAACATGGCCACACTTACTGCATCAGAAGTCTTTCTACAAGAAATGAAGTGTGCCATTTTGGAAAATATGTCAACTGCAACAAAAACAGAATCCACACCTCTTTGTGTTCATGGCAAACCAAGCACAAAATCCATGGACAGATCTTCCCATATATTGTCAGCAACATATAATGGCATATACAGACCAGTATTCTTAGATTTCCCCTTAGCTATCCGGCAAACGTAACACTTTTATACGTACCTGCTGATATCTCTACGCAATTGGGGCCAGTAAAATCACTCTCAGACTACATCAATAGTTTTATCATAACCTAGGTGTGCAGCTAATCCACCATCATGTAAATCACGAATTAACTTCTCTCGTAATAATGTTCGAGGAAGGCAAAGCTGGTTGCTACGCATCAAATAGCTATCTTGCACATAAAATTCTTGCACAGGTTGACCAACAGCACATGACTTCCAAATTTGCCCAAAGTCATCATCATCTGCATAACAATTTTTCAGCTGCTCGAACCCCAAGATGTCTTAGTTTAATGTAATCAACAAGCCAGCTCTCCTACTCAATGCATCTGCTATGACATTATGCACACCTAACTTGTGCTGTAATCTGAAAGGAAATTTTTGCAAAAATTGACACCATCGCGCATGCACATCTTTATTAATCCTTTTCTGACTATTTAGATACTTCAAAACTTCATGATCAGAATAAAAGACGAATTCTTTCCCAATCAGATAATGCTCTCAGGTCTTGAAAGCCCTTACGACAAATAGAATTCTTTGTCATAAGTGCTCCACTTTTACCTCGCCTTGCTAAGCTTCTCACTGAAATAGCAAATTGGCCTGCGCTCTTGAGACAAAGTAGCTCCTATACCCACTCCACTGGCATCACAGTCCACTTCAAATAATTTATCAAAATCAAGTAAGGCAAGAACAAGTGCAGTACATAACTTTTCCTTTAGAATAGCAAAACTATTCTCTACTTCCTCTCCCCATAAAAATTTTCCTTTCTTCATACATTCAGTAATCAGGGTTGTGATAGAAGTTTATACAATGAATGAGATGTTGATTACTTATCTCATTTTTTGACTTTTGTAGTGGGTACATAGCCCCAAAGTATGCTTTGCAAGGCCGGTTTTCAATAAAGTTAGATGTGTACAGTAATGGAGTTTTGTTGTTACAGATCATTACAAGCCAAAGAAATAGTGGGTGTTCTCAGATGAACCCCTTTTGCAATTTAATTGGCCATGTAAGTATAAAACTCTTATATCATTCAATGCAATGCACAATTTGACCAGCCTCTACATTCACAACATCACAATCCAAGGTGTTTGGTATGTGTTCTTCCCAGGTATGGGAGCTGTGGAAAGAAGGAAAATGCATGGACATTGTCGACAAATCAATGGACAAGACATGTTCTGAGGAAATGGTATCGAGGTGCATCCAAATCGGTCTTTTGTGCGTGCAAAGATATGCATCAGACAGACCAACTATGTCCAAAGCGGTTTTCATGTTGGGGAACGCTGATGTGGTACTTCCATTCCCGAAACAGCCCGCGTTCATCGACGAGAGTGACTACAATGGAGATATTCAGCCAGAAAGTAACAGAACATGTTCTGTTAACAGAGTTACAATTTCTGTTGTTGAAGCTCGCTAGTCACATGCCGTCACTACTAAACTGCGTAATCCACTAAACTCGAGAAATTGAGATAATCCCTGTATCAGTAGATAGATGAGACGTGAAGGCTAATCTTGTCGTATATGAGCTAACTTGTAGTTTTTGGGCTTAAGAGAAAAGTTCATACATTGATTGACTTCTGTTAAGAATTTCCTTGATTTATTGATTGAGCTCATTCTGTATCTAAACCAGATGCTGCAGCATTCTCTTTCTCCCTCAATCAACCAATTTTTCGCCCGTCTCATTTTGTTAATGGCATGAATTTATCGAATTGCATATTGACATGAAAAAGAAGACGCTTTACTTTTCTTTATTTACCTTACTTTTGCCTTACAAATTCATACTAGAGACCTTGCTCTCGAGAAGACAGGGATCCTTACTTCACGCACTCAAACATGGAAATACATGAATTAAGATCAAAGGGTGACACTGAAACTTACTCTAGGCAAAGGGTCTTCAAGTTTAACACAATTTAGCTCTTTTCACACACTTCTTTGGTCTTAAGAGAAAATGACATAAGTGATCTCTGAACTCTGGTACAATGTGCAATTTCGTTCCTAGACTTTTAATTTATTTAATATAATTCCGGAACTATTAGTAAATGTTCAATCTAGTCCCTAGGTTATATAAAAATGTTCAATGGCATCCTTTCATTAGTGCCAAAAAAAAAAAGTCACACGTGGATTATCCTAGGAAGATATTCATCTCAAATCTAGATATAATAATCCACATCATAAATAATGATAGACATGTTAATGCTCTAATAATTTTTTCCTTTTCTAAAGTAGACGGATAAAAAGATGGACATGTTGACTCATCATATTTAAAAGTTCAACTTAACATATAATAATCCATATCATCAGATCACGTATAATTTGTCAAAACAAATGGAAGGGCTTCATTGAATATTTAGTAATAAACCATATTAAACAAATTAAAAGTCTAGACATATGTTTGACTTGTTAACGCTCTAATAATTTTTTCCTTTTCTAAAGTAGACGGATTAAAAGATGGACAAGTTGACTCATCATATTTAAAAGTCCAACTTAACATATAATAATCCACATCATCAAATCACGTATGATTTATCTAAACAAACGGAAGGACTTCATTGAATGTTTAACAATAAATCACATTAAACAAATTAAAAATTTAGAGACAATATTGCATATTGGGCCAAAGTTCAGGGTATTATTTGTGTCATCTTCCCTTTGGCTGACAATTCTTATTGTCACCATAACAAAAATAAGTGAATTAGTCATATTCATAATCGACAATTTAGTAGGTCAACCTTATCTTATTTGAACCTATCGAGCTTCGTCTAACTGGTGAATCATAAAAAAAAAGGGTTAATATCACAAAAAAATCCCAAATTGGTACACCCGTGACAAATTTACCAAAAAATAATTTTTTTATCACAAAAAACCTCAAACCAGTACACATGTGATAAATTTACCTTAAACTAGCATATCCGCCAACTACCACATGTATCCAACTAAACAATTTGATAGTAAAATTTAACGAAAACTAACGGAAGGCAAATTTATCACATGCATGTGTATCAGTTCAAGGTTTTGGGTGATAAAAAAATTGTTTCGTGGTAAATTTATCACAAGTACATCAGTTTGGAGTTTTTCGTTCTATTAACCCTCAAAAAAATTAATATTAGTCTACTATTTTTGGCGAATCTATTATACCGATGCTTGGTGACATCTTATCTAGGATTAATCATAACAAAACGATAATCTCCTTCTTTAAACCTCTTCTTTGGGAGATTTCAACTACTTCGAGCATACTTACATGATAAGCCCTGGTTTTCCATGTTACAACAATCTTCCTTGAGGCCGAATATACCTCCTAGTCACTCCATTTGAACTAAAATTATTTGGTAAAGTACCTTTCTGTAGTTTTCAGAGGGAAAAAGAAAAGGGACCGACCGATCAAATTCTTGGTATTCGCGGTTACCTTCTCCTCAAGGCATCTCTATTTTTTCTTTGGATTGACTGTCAATCTAAAAAATGCAGACAATGAGAAACAAACGACCGCTTGAGACGAGTAGTAGTCTGTCTTTCTCAGTCTTGGCTAGAAATATCCATTGATAGTTGGAGCTTCGGGTACTGCACTTCTGATGCTGTACTGTGTAGGCATGACAAATTTCAGTGCGAACGGTTTTGATAGAATGAATGCTCTATATAGGAATTATGCTAAGTAAATTAGTTAACTCTAAATTTGCAATGACGCCGTAGAGATGCTTCTTTGAGAACCGACTTTTAACTTTATTAGCTTTGACACGATTCTTCTGCTTTTTAAGAACTTGTGAAACATTCAAATTCATCGGTAAATGAAATTACTTTTACCGCTTTGACTAGAACGTTGCGCACTAATAATGCAAATTTCCGCTTAACAATTAATATAGGTTCTGTCAAAGTCACAGCTGGTGATATATTTCTGCGGGGGAACCAAGGCCACTTCCTGAATTCATGAAGACATTGGATCTTTTCCCTCATCAATGAAAGCCTCAACGTCATTCCAACGTTTTTCAGCTTTCAGTCAGCAATCACCTTTCTTGTCTCAAGCATGATTGACACTTGATCTTCATTGAACCACAAGATAACATGATTAGCAGAATTGTTAACGCAAACCCTTAAAAGATGGTGAACTCTTGATCTCCTACGGATAACACTCGCTCTTGGTTTTTCCAGCCCCCGAGATTTACCATAGGCACTATCTGAGAAAACCGTTGTTTGGGTTGCTATCAGAGATAAACCTATATATAATACTTCTGTAATTCTTTCGCTTGATCCTAGTGTAAATTTAGTGCTCCATGACCAATCCGATTGCTTTCCTATTTGGTCGAAGAATGTTTCCTCTATGATTTCGAATTATTCAACTACAGCTCACCTTCTGGATTTAGGTAATTTATTAACATCCATGATTTGATTGAAAGGGTAGTTTGGCAAAGCTTTGATCATCCTACGGATACCCTTCTTCCTTTCATGAAGCTCGAGTTGGACCTGAAAATCGGTTTGAACCAGTTTCTAACATCTTGGAAATCCGACAAGCTAGGATCTAGCACACATCAATTGCTCATATCCGATGAACCCTACGGGATACCCCTCAGTTAGTCCTTATAAGGTATGAATTTTTCTATCTTCCTATCATTTCTTGAGCATGACTATATTCATTCTACAATGAAGAACCATATGGTTCATCATTTTCAGATGCAGCTGGAGGAAGGGAATACTTATTTGAAGGGATAAAATCACCATAAGTTCAAAACTATGACTAGATTTGCAATTATTCCGTAAGCTTTTGATTTGGTCAATCAAGTCCCTCAACTTTTCATAACAAAGTCAAATCAGTCATTTGGTACTACTATTCGAAGTTTTCATAATAATACTATTGCCTAGATTTTAGTCTATCTTTTCCTTTCTAAACATTTCGTAAATCAATAAAAAAATATGTTTATTGACTTTTTACTTTTTGGTCTTTATATAAGGATAGGCATATCTTTAGGTTAATTATCTCTATGTTAGAAATGTAGAACTTCATTTAGAGTTGTACGAGGTTGATATTCTTGCTATTTTAAGTCTAAGTATTTTAATAAGATATCTAGAAACGATACATGTAGATACTTTTACTTATACTAATCTAAATCTCGTTTTTGATTTTTTAGATAGATAACATTTTCAAGCGTTTGTGTTTCAATTTTTCTTAATTAAATTTTTTAAATAGATAAAATGTAGATAATGGTTATTGGGGAGAATCTATAAATTAAAGAATCATATTTAACAAAATAAAATAGTTCAAGAATTGAATTGAACGAGAATGACGTTTAGGGACCAAATTTAATATTAAGTGAAAGTTCAAGAACTAATTGTGCCATTATCCCTAATTAAATGTACTCAATAGCAAATAACAATGAGCGATGATATCCCATTAAAATAGACTTATCGGGGTATTTCAAAAGGAAAAGGGAAGGATGTTGACCGGACAATGAATTGATGGCACATTTTCAGCTGGGGTCCAATTTTGATAGCGAATTGAATTCACAATGGTGGTTATGTAGAGAAACTACTGGGTACCGTGCCATGTCAGCAAAATAATAGTCCATTCAGTTATGGACACGTGTCGCCCGGCCCACTGTCAGGGATATTTTCTCCTGTGTGGGGGCCCACTTTCTCTCTCTCCCCTCCTGACCCTCACGGGACTCCCTCTTCGCTTTCTCTCTGCCGCTTCCCCTGCAATTCCTCGTCTTCACCATGGAAACCAAAAGCGGACGACGACGGTGTGCCTCTTAACAGCTCGTCCAAACAGGCGTCACCGACGTCTTCTCCATCCCCGGCACCGGAGCGCAAGCCCGAGGCTCGCGGCCGCCATGGCCACGGAGCTCGACCTCGAGTAACCATGGTCGCGGGCGGGCTTGGCGGCGACGGGGATTTTCAGCGCGAGGTTCCCGACCGTGAGGCACACGAAGGGACAAGTATCCATCGGCGGTGAGCCCATTTCCGGAGACTCCGAGGATCCTCTTCGCCGTGGCCGACAATGGCGGTGGCTAGGGCTCGAGGTCAGACAAGGGAAAAGTGGTGAAGCGGAGGAGAAAGAGAAGGGGAAAGAGAGAGATCGAGAGAACAGAGGTGGGCTGAAAATTTGACTGACACAGGTGGGTCCGGCGACACGTGTCCATCACTGAATGGACTATTATTTTACTGACATGGCACCACTTGGGGTACCCAATTTTTTCTCCGAGAGAACAGAGGTGGGCTGAAAATTTGACTGACACAGGTGGGTCCGGCGACACGTGTCCATCACTGAATGGACTATTATTTTGCTGGCATGGCACCACTTGGGGTACCCAATATTTTCTCGGTTATGTGTGGTGGTTCCTCTCATCATTTAAAACCTCAGCTACATCGAGAAGTTTCTGTTTTATTGGTGGTAAAACAAAAGCCATATCTCTGCTTTCTTGCCTGATAACATAAGTACAACATGAACCCTCGAAGAGGGTCACTACACATCTTGTTTTTTCATGTCTTAATCTCCGAAGAAAGATGGTGATGCCTTAATCTCCGAAGAAAGAAAATCCGCTCTCAGTTTCTTCAGCCCCGGTAATTCAAGTTTGCGTTACTTGTGGATCCGGTACTGTAGACAACTGGACCGGACTGTCGTTTGGGTTGCTAACGGAGAAAATCCCGTGAGTGATAATACTTCAGGAGCTCTTGCATTTGATCGTTATGGAAGCTTAGTGATCCACGAAAAGACTGGGAACTTTCCGATTTGGTCGACCAATGTTTCGTCCATGCCTTTAAATAACTCTACTACTGCTCAGCTATTGGATTCAAGTAACTCTAATCAAAGTCGTAGTTCCTTATTTGGACCAAAAGAGGCTTCCATGGAGGGCAAGGAAGCTTTAGATAAGAACGCATTTAAGAGAGTAGATATTGATGGGGTCACGAAAAGAGGTTCAATAAGAAATGAATGATCTGTCTTCTGTTTCCACCATTTTTCGTGAGAAGCCCCGGTTAGAGTTTCTCCACGTTACCTTTTTATCAGCCCTTCATGACTATATGACACACACTTGCGCTAATGACATGCAAAATGATAATAAGCAAATGAAGGAGTAAATATACAATTACATAAATAGCAACCGTTGATAGATTGTGGACATTTCTGTTCAGTGCGGTGGCCTTCTTCTCGCCCCTCCTCGCATTGACAAGAGTAACCATCGATCATCTTGTCTCGCTTGTTGGTCGGATATACACCTTAATGGAAGCCATTCACTCGAGATTTCGGAAAATTTACAGAACCTGTTGACATTGACCAGTGAACCAAACCTCTCTGCAACTGCAAACTAGAAGCACAAACAGTGAAGAGATTCCATATAATTACAGAAATTGTGATGAAATCAAAAGAATCATTTTAATATGGTAGCTAAGTTCTGTCATATGCAAACAAGAATTATAGCCAAGCATAAAGAGCTAATCTTAAAAGGGTTGTAGGAAATTAAATGGCATTGGAACTCTTTGACTCTAGTCTTGGAAAGGACCTAAGAAATGTACTTTTTGGTGGTAGCAACTAGGCCTTTCAACTTCATTCTGAGCCACAAATGTTACCTGAAATTGTGGATGTTAGAGCAATTTAGAGTAGCCAATTACCGCTTCCATTAGATTTCTCTGCTACTTCTTTTCACACTAATGATTACTTGATAGTTAGCATGGACAATACAATGCACCTTTCACTCTTTCTTGGCAACTTAGTGCAGTTAATGAGTTCAAAGAGGCGAGCCTTCTTTTTTTTCTCTCAGATTCTACAATGAGCTTATGAGCAGAAGATTCAGGAGGCAAACTTTCAGGCTCGACTAACTGTTTCTATATCGAAATCACGGTCAATGAAAATCGACAAGGTATCCGTCTCCATCACAGCAGCTTGAAACCAACAACTTGCCGCTCACCATCATACAAATGTGATATGAAAGAAGCTGCACGATGCCCTTCCTCTTTCTATTGTCGAGTTCTCTTTCCTCACAATGTGATCAGCGGCGTGAGATCCATCCAGAACCCTGTTCTTTCACCTTAAACCAATTCAAAGTGATAGCAAATACACCTCGAGTGACTTCGTTCGACCACATTGATTGAAGGGATTAGGCCACTGGGAAGGGAAAGGCGAGGCGAATCGCCGAGGAATGTGACCATTACTTGAATTTACATGAAGTAGAATTATTTTCTGGTTTGATGATCGAGAAATGTCGACCAAAAATATCAAGCTTAGAAAGGGCAACGTCACTGTGACAACGTTCATCACATTTACATGGCGGACCAAAAATGACAACCACTTGCATAAATTAATGAGAGAGGTGGATCGCCACTACTAAAGACCTCAACTACACTCCACAGTGCTTGAGGTATCATTCACTCAGTCACTTTTATAGCCTCAGAAATCATACCATAGCATCCTCAAACGAAAAGACAACATGAACACGGAAAGGGTGTTGGTATATGCCCTGCTTCTTCCTTTTCTGCTTCAGGTAAGTACTTGCTTAGACGTCCTAAACCAAAACAACACTATCAAAGATGGCAATCTCTTGGTCTCCAGTGGCAACACGTTCGCTCTCGGTTTCTTCAGCCCGGGAAATTCTAGCCGCCGTTATGTTGGAATTTGGTATTATCGAGTTTCTGAGCAAACCATTGTGTGGGTTGCTAATCGGGAGAGACCAATCAGTGGCACTTCGGGAGATCTTTCAATTGATTCTGATGGAAATTTGGTGCTCCATGAGAAAAATGAAAGCTTTCCTGTTTGGTCCACAAATGTTTCTTCTGCATTATCGAACTATTCTACTACAGCTAGGCTTATGGATTCAGGTAATCTTGTTCTGGTTCAAGATTTTAGCAAAAGGGTGTTATGGCAAAGCTTTGATTATCCTACAGACACTATGCTTCCTTTCATGAAACTCGGGTTGGACCTCAAAACCGGTTTGAACCGGTTCCTAACATCATGGAAGTCCCCGGAAGATCCAGCACCGGGCAATTACTCGTATAGGATTGATCCAATGGGCTACGCTCAATTGTTCCTGTACAAGGACGGGGATCCGTACTGGCGTTCCGGATCATGGACCGGAGATCGGTGGAGTGGCATACCCGAAATGACTCGCAATTTCATCTTCAACGTAAGCTTTCTAAATAACCCAGATGAGGTTTCTGTAATGTATGGCATCATCAACACATCAATCATCTCAAGACTGGTGGTGAATGAATCGGGGTTGGTTCAACGATTCACATGGCACGGCCAGGACCAGCGGTGGATAGGATTCTGGTATGATCCGAAGGACCAGTGTGATTATTATGGCAAGTGCGGGCCCAACAGCAACTGCAATCCGTATAAAGCAGGACAGTTCGAGTGCACATGCCTGCCAGGGTTCGAGCCCAAGTCCCCGGGCGATTGGTACCTGAGGGATGGATTGGCCGGGTGCATAAGGATGCCAGGGGCAGCGGCATGTCGAAATGGGGAAGGATTCGTGAAGGTGGCGCTTGTGAAGGTGCCGGACACTTCAAAAGCACAGACCAACATGAGCTTTAGCTTGAAGGAGTGTGAGAAGGAATGCCTGAGGAATTGCTCTTGCATAGCTTATGCTAGTGCCAATGAGAGCCTGGGAGGTTTCGGATGCCTCATATGGCATGGCGATCTAGTTGATACGAGAACATTCACTGATTCAGGTCAAGATCTGTATGTACGGGTCAATGCAATCGAGTTAGGTACTCCTGCTTCAGCTGTTACTAGTACTACTTTTGTTAATGTAATGTACCTCCCGCATTGCCATTTCTTTATTCCATTAGCATTGTCAAGCAAATCATGAGCCAAACTTGAGAACAGGTTAAATTCTTGATCATAAGGAATCACATCCATGATTTTAGAAACCAAGTTTGAGCTTTTGCACAGTATAAATTGTGTATCATTGGAGATTCATTTGGTGATTTCTGGTTTCAAATTGACATTGAGAGAATTTTTCATTCTATACTTCGCTCAAGCACATTCGATGTCATTGAATCTGAAATACGGTGTTGTACTTTCCTTTCAGCTCGTTATAGGAAAAAAACAAGTTTCCTCAGTAAAAAGGCGAGGGTTGCAATAATTTTGGTTTCAGTTTTGACAGCGCTACTGCTGGCTAGCTTCTTCTCCTACTGCTTGGTGATCAAGAAGAGAAACGGTGCGTTGGTTAGTCCTCAACAAGAGTAAGCTTTGTATATTTCTTTCCGGAAAATTCGTCTACTAAAATTATTCACCTCTTATTGTTCACCAATTAATTAAGCAAACAAATTTTAGTTGGTTCAGTCTTGGGACTATTCTTAGCTATAGGAAGTTAAGAGAGTAAATTCTGTGCTTTTATTTGAGTGATTCCGAATTTAAGAACCTTGAACCGAAGAAAGCATGATGATGCCAGTTCAGTTCTTCACGCAGCATGCATTACAACAGTGAAACTAAACCAGCAGTTTCAGGGTACAAGAGAAGAAGAAATCATACAGTACATCAGTATATTTACCAGTAAAACAGATAAAAAAATGTTGCGAAGAAGATCTTTTCAAGCTTACAACTTTCATTTGGTTTAACGAAATGAATTCCTGAATGAAGAATTTAATAACTTCCAAGGTTGTATTGAGCATTTATGCAGTTGTCTTGGAAATAGATCGCAGAAGCCAAAATCCACTTGTGAGAGATATGACCAGTTCAACATATTTCGAGGGCTCTCCGAGTGTAAATGACTGCGATGATGAACCGAGAGGAAACAGAGATGTGCCGCTCTTTGATCTGAGCACAATAGCTTTGGCAACAAACAATTTCTCCTTCCTCAATAAGCTCGGACAAGGCGGTTTTGGATCAGTGTACAAGGTAAACTTCCATTGCACAAAAAAGCTACTTCGAAAAATTGATAGACTTGCAAATTGGAAATTAATTTGACAGGGCGTTATGGACAATGGAACGGAAATAGCGGTCAAAAGACTATCGAAACATTCGGGACAAGGAGTTCAAGAATTTAAGAACGAAGTCCAGTTGATTGCAAAGCTCCAACACCGCAACCTGGTGAGAATACTAGGCTGCTGTGTCGAAGAAGACGAGAAAATGCTCATTTACGAGTATTTGCCGAACAAAAGCTTGGATTGCTTCCTTTTCGGTACATCCTCTTCTCTCCCACTAGATAGAATACTCCGATTTCCTAGATCAACACACGACGACCAACAATGGTTTGTTGATATCTTGATCTTGGTCCAGACGAAACGAAAAGATTGTTGCTGGATTGGAGAAAACGGTTTGAAATCGCATCCGGGGTGGCTCGAGGACTCTTATACTTGCACCAAGATTCGAGGCTCAGGATCATCCACCGAGACTTAAAGGCCAGCAACGTCCTACTCGATGCTGCAATGAATCCAAAGATATCAGACTTCGGTATGGCTAGGATATGCGGCGGGGACCAAATCCAAGGAAACACAAATCGAGTAGTCGGAACATAGTAAGAATTTTTGCCTTCGCATTGCTTTACATGCTCATTGAGTCCAAGAACCTCAACTCAACTAATCAATCAAAACCCCTTTTTATCTTCATTTTGGCTGCGGCAGCGGGTACATGTCGCCAGAGTACGCAATGGAAGGTATATTTTCGATAAAATCTGATGTCTATAGCTTTGGAGTTCTGCTATTGGAGATCATCAGTGGCAAAAGGAACAGTGCATATTACCATGAAAATCCATCTTCCAATTTGGTAGGCCATGTAAGTATTGGAACTGTTAATAAGTACAAGAAATGCACCGGACTCAGACATAACACAGCCGGAAATACTTAGTCATATGTTACTTGTTCACAACCCGATCGCAGGTATGGGAGCTATGGAAGGAAGGAAGCTGCGACGACATTGTCGACGAGTCGATGGGTGATACATGCTCCAAGGAGGAGGCCTTGAGGTGCATCCAGATCGGTCTTTTGTGCGTGCAAGAATTCACAGACGATAGGCCAAACATGTCCTCTGTTGTGTTCATGTTGGCAAATAGCGATGTGGTTCTCGCATCCCCTAAACGGCCTGCATACGTTTTCAAGAGCAAGCAACGTGGCGGGAATCTATCTACCAGCAGCGGAACGACTTCTGCGAACCTCGTAACCATTTCGATGGTTGAAGGCCGCTAGCTTTGCCGTTCTCTTGCCCTGGATTAGTCTTTTGACAAGAATTCACTTGAAAGTCTATCGCAAATAGGTCTCAAGATATTGCCGAACTCGGCATCGATCTGCAATCCTAATTTGTGAGAACCTGTAATCATAATGTTTGGTGACCCTTGATGTATTGTTGACGTTGGATGCTCTATAGTGAAAGATAAGGTTGTAGCGCTGCTAACCCTCTTTCGTTTTCATTTTATTTTGGGTTAATTCAACGAAAAATATTAAATTGGTACTAATTTTTTTACCACGAAAAATTTCAAACTGGTACATCTGTGACAAATTTACCCCGAATTAATTTTTTGACCACCAAAAATCCCAAACCGGTATATTTGTGACAGATTTACCTTATGTTAAATTGAATTAATATAACGAAAAACCACAAACTATTACACCTATGACAAACGGAGGGTAAAACCCCAAACCGAAATACCCTTCGACTGGCACGTGTCATTCAACTCAGAAATTTAATGATAAAATTTAATGGAAACTAACGAAGGGTAAAATTATCACAAATATACCAGTTTAGTGTTTTTGGTGATCAAAATATATGTTGAGGGTAAATTTGTTATAAGTATATCAGTTTGAAGCTTTTCGTGGTATTAACCATTTTATTTTCAACTATATCCACACTAACCCTAAATTTAAAAAGGAGAAAAAAAGAGGGAACAAGCCATAGTCACAATCTGCTAATTTGACAGGTGGCTTTTCCGACGTTGCTTAGGTAATAGGCAGGCGCAAATCTTCCAGAGATTAGAAAGCAAAAAAAGGTTTATTATTAAGAAATGGAAAAAAAAAGGCTGAAATTGACTTAAACAAAGTCATTTGCGTGCAAGACAACAAATTTAAACTAACCCAAAAAAAATTAAAATAAATCGATTTGATCTATATCGACGGCCCAACTACCGTAGTACTATAATTTTTCAATTCTCGTGGATCACCTTCTAAACTTTATCTTTTATTTTTTTATTATTTTTCTTGTCAATGCGAAAGACTAAGGCGTGAATTTTTATTTCCTGTCATTGTCCTCACCTTTAGCCATCACTTTCTTGACAGATGACAACATGATTTCGTACGGGCTAGACCAAGTCTCTATACTTTGGAATGCCATCTATGAATCTTTAGTTTGTTTAATGTAATCTCAAAATTATTGCTATATGTTCAATCATGTGAAACTTTTTGGCGCCCCATGTCAATGCACATTTTTATCCCTTGGCTCTGCCTCCTTAATCAGTAACTTTGAGTTGCCATGTGATATGCATCCCAACCAATTTTTCGCTTTTGAATTATGAACGTCCGCTTCTTGATTAGCGCTTGGCATTTCTATATGTCATGGTCACATGATGTGGTTATCACCTAAAATACCTTCTCCCTGTGACCGCTTCCGCTTGACCACGATGGCATGAATGCGGTGATTTCTACGCAAGACGGTGACCCCTCCTGATTTGTCCCTTGAGGTATACAGCCACCACCAAGAGGTGATACCAATTCCTAGATATTTGTAGTAGATCTCAGAGAGATATAGAGAAAATCTGCGAGGGTAGTGGCACTATATAGAGTATTTATGCTCGATACATGTCTGAGTATATCCCAACCGGGGACATTACCAAACTCCGTTCGAGCATATCTCATTCACAAACATAATCAATCTCCATAAGAATAAACATTTCATCATCGACCGTCGTAACCCGAGCCCGTGAAAAAGTTTAACTTGTAGATATTTTTATTACGTAAAAAAAAATTTGGCATCATAGAAAAACTGATTGTGGATTTCGTTTTTCTCTTTTATCTAATTAATTCACATCAAATCAAAGTCATAATATATGGCAGGAGAGAACCTCTTTACACTACCATGCGGACTCCGATGTGCTCTCCATGTTATATTGGCTAAAAAGCGCGGGATGAAGGCAAGAAAAAAATAAAGGAAAATCGGCTTTTTCTTCTTCTTCTTTTTTTTGGTCAAATTTTCAATTTCTTCCATATATTCTTTTTTGCTAGAACAATTATTCCCTATTTTAAGTATAAACCGAAAATGTGCTTTTTCGGGCAAATAATATTGGCTTGAAATTGGAAAAATTACCAAAAAAACAAAGTGATAAACATATTGCGATTGTGCCAATTTAGTCATAAACCTTTTTTTGCCAATTCAATTCTAAATCTTTTGCATTTATGCCAATTTAGTCCATTCGACAGATGCTAACATGGAAAATTACCAGATCTTGGCGAGGCCATGGCCGCCTTCGCTCACGTCGCCAAGGCCTCGATGGCCACGGGCGAAGGAGGCCATGGCCTCACTCATTGCTAGCGAGACTGGCTTTGCCCCCGATTGGCGAGGCCACCTTGCGCCTAGATTGTGAGGAGCGGCCGTGGCGAGGCCAGCCACGAGCAAGGCCGACTTCGCCCGTGGCCGACGAGGTTGGCCTCGACCAGACCTGGGCTAGGCCAAGCAAGGGTCGTGACCCCTCGCCGACGACCAACAAGGGCTTTGCAGCCATTGTCTAGTGGCCAGCGAGCCTCGCCAACAATGTGGGCGGAAAAGAAGAAAGAAGGAAGAAAAGGAAAAAGGAAAGTAAGTAAATAAATAAATAATTCGAAAAAGATAAAATATTATTAAAAATTATCTAACTCAACATCGGCCGAATGCTTGGCTCAACTACACTCTGTTATTTGAGGTATCATTCACTCACTCACTTTTGTTGCCTCAGACATCATACCATAGTATCCTCGATAAAAAGAAAACATGATCACAGAAAAGGGGTTAGTATGTGTCCTGCTTCTTCTTTTTCAACTTCAGATAAGTACTTGCTTGGACATCCTAAACCAAAACAATACTATCAAAGATGGCAGTCTCTTGGTCTCCGGTGGTAAAATGTTTGCTCTCGGTTTCTTCAGCCCGGGTAATTCTAGCCACCGTTATGTCGGAATTTGGTTTTACCAAGTTTCCGAGCAAACCGTTGTTTGGGTTGCTAATCGAGAGAGACCAATCAGTGGCATTTCAGGAGCTCTTTCAATTGATTCTGATGGAAATTTGGTGCTCCATGAGACAAATGGAAGCTTTCCTGTTTGGTCCACAAATGTTTCTTCTGCATTATCCAATTATTCTACTACAGCCCGGCTTATGGATTCAGGCAATCTAGTCCTGGTTCAAGATTTTAGCGAAAGGGTGATATGGCAAAGCTTTGATTATCCAACAGACACCATGCTTCCTTTCATGAAAGTTGGGCTGAACCGCAAAACCGGTTTGAACCGGTTCCTAACATCATGGAAGTCCCCGGAGGATCCGAAACCCGGCAATTACTCCGCTGGGATTGACCCGACGGGGTATGCTCAATTTTTTCTGTACAAGGATGGGGATCCGTACTGGCGTGCTGGATCATGGAATGGAGATCGGTGGAGCGGAGTACCCGAAATGACTCGATTTTCCGTCTTCAACATAAGCTTTGTAAATGACCCAGACGAGGTTTCCATAATGGATATCATCATTAACGAATCAATCATCACAAGAATGGTGGTGAACGAATCGGGGTCGCTCCAACGATACACGTGGCAAGATCGAGATCGGCAGTGGATAGAATACTATTTCGCTCCGAAGGATGAGTGCGATTATTACGGCAAGTGCGGGCCCAACAGCAACTGCAATCCGTATTACGCGGGCCAGTTGGAGTGCACATGCCTGCCAGGGCACGAGCCCAAGTCCCCGGCCGATTGGTACCTAAGAGATGGATCAGCGGGGTGCGTAAGGAGGGGAGGGGCGTCAGTGTGTCGAAGTGGGGAAGGATTCGTAAAGGTGGCACGTGTGAAGGTGCCGGACACTTCAAAAGCACATGCCAATATGAGCTCGAGCTTGAAGGAGTGCGAGGAGGAATGCCTGAGGGATTGCTCTTGCACAGCTTATGCTAGTGCCCATGTGAGCCGGGGAGCTTCCGGTTGCCTCATATGGCATGGCGATTTAGTCGATACAAGAGCATTTGGCGATTCAGGTCAAGATTTATATGTACGGGTGGATGCCATCGAGTTAGGTACTCCTGCTTCTTCTACTCTATGTCACTAGTACCACTTTTGTTAATGTGATGTATCTCCTGCAACATAATTTGTTTCATTAAATTTGCATTGTCAAGAAAATGACGAATCGAACTTCAAAACAGATTAAATTCATGAGCATAAGAATTCAAATCCATGATTCTAGGAACCAAGTTTGAGCTTTTGCATTGCATAAACTGTGCATCGTTTGAGATCTGCTTGGTGATATCTGGTTTCAAGTTGAGGTTGAGAGAATCTTTCATTTTATACTTGGCACAAGCACATTCGAGTTCACTGAATCTGAAACACTGTGTTGTACTTTCCTTTCAGCTCGTTATAGGAAAACAAGATCCCTCAGCCAAAAGGCGAAGGTTGCGATAATTCTGGTTTCGATTTTGACAGCTCTACTGCTCGCCGGCTCCTTGTACCGCTTGGTGATCAAGAAGAGAAACGGTGCGTCACTTAGACCTCAACATCAATACGCTTTTTAATATATTTTCCAGTCAATTCATCTGCTAAAATTGATCACCTCTTATTGTTCACCAATTAATAAAGGATACTACTTGGTTCACTCTTGGAACTACTCTTAGCTAGAGGAAGTCAGTTCCAGAGTAAATTCCATATTTTAATTTGATCAATTCCGAATCTAAGAACCTCGAACCAAAGAAAGCATGATGATGCCAGTTCAGATCTTAATGCAGCATTTCAACAATGAAACTAAACCAGCACAAGGCCAGTATCAGGATACAAGAGACGAAGAAATCATACAGTACATCAATATATTTACCAGGAAAACAGATATAAAAATGTGTGCGAAGATCTTATTAAGCTTACGACTTTCATTTGGTTTAACGAAATGAATTCCTGAATGAAGAATCTCACAATTTTCAAGGTTGTAATGGCATTTATGCGGTTGTCTTGGAAACAGATCGCAGAAGCCAAAATCCATTTGTGAGAGATATGACCAATTCAACATATTTCGAGGGCTCTCCGAGTGTAAAAGACTGCGATGATGAACCTAGAGGAAACAGAGATGTGCCGCTCTATGATCTGAGCACAATAGCTTTGGCAACAAACAATTTCTCCTTCCTCAATAAGCTCGGACAAGGCGGTTTTGGATCAGTGTACAAGGTATACTTCCATTGCACAAAAAAGCTGCTTAGAAAAATTGATAGAGACTTGCAAATTGGAAATTAATTTGACAGGGCGTTATGGATAATGGAACGGAAATAGCGGTCAAAAGACTATCAAAACATTCGGGACAAGGAGTTGAAGAATTTAAGAATGAAGTCCGGTTGATTGCAAAGCTCCAACACCGGAACCTGGTGAGAATACTAGGCTGCTGTGTCAAAGAAGACGAGAAAATGCTCATTTACGAGTATTTGCCTAACAAAAGCTTGGATGCCTTCCTTTTCGGTACATCCTCTGCTCTCCCACTAGATAGAATACTCCGATTTCCTAGATCAACCCATGACGACAAACAATGGTTTGTTGATATCTTGATCTTGGTCCAGACAAAACGAAAAGATCTCTGCTGGATTGGAGAAAACGGTTCGAAATAGCATCTGGGGTGGCTCGAGGACTCTTGTACTTGCACCAAGATTCAAGGCTTAGGATCATCCACCGAGACTTAAAGGCCAGCAACGTCCTACTCGATGCTGCAATGAATCCAAAGATATCAGACTTCGGTATGGCTAGGATATGCGGCGGGGACCAAATCCAAGGAAACACAAATCGAGTAGTTGGAACATAGTAAGAATTTTTGCCTACGCATTGCTTTACGTGCTCATTGAGTCCAAGAACCTCAACTCAACTAATCAATCAAAACCCCTTTTTATCTTCATTTTGGCTGCGGCAGCGGGTACATGTCGCCAGAGTACGCAATGGAAGGTATATTTTCGATAAAATCTGATGTCTATAGTTTCGGAGTTCTGCTATTGGAGATCATCAGTGGCAAAAGGAACAGTGCATATTACCATGAAAATCCATCTTCCAATTTGGTAGGCCATGTAAGTATTGGAACTCTTAATAAGTACAAGAACGCACCGGACTCAGACATAACACATAGCCGGAAATAGTTAAGTCATATGTTACTTGTTCACAACCCGATCGCAGGTATGGGAGCTATGGAATGAAGGAAGCTGCGACCACATTGTCGACGAGTCGATGGGTGATACATGCTCCAAGGAGGAGGCCTTGAGGTGCATCCAGATCGGTCTTTTGTGCGTGCAAGAATTCACGGACGATAGGCCGAACATGTCCTCTGTTGTGTTCATGTTGGCAAATAGCGATGTGGTTCTCGCATCCCCTAAACGGCCTGCATACGTTTTCAAGAGCAAGCAACGTGGCGGGAATCTATCTACCAGCAGCGGAACGACTTCTGCGAACCTCGTAACCATTTCGATGATTGAAGGCCGCTAGCTTTGCCGGTCTCTTGCCCTGGATTAGTCTTTCGACAAGAATTCACTTGAAAGTCTATCGCAAATAGGTCTCAAGATATTGCCGAACTCGGCATCGATCTGCAATCCTAATTTGTGAGAACCTGTAATCATAATGTTTGGTGACCCTTGATGTATTGTTGACGTTGGATGCTCTATAGTGAAAGATAAGGTTGTAGCGCTGCTAACCCTCTTTCGTTTTCATTTTATTTTGGGTTAATTCAACGAAAAATATTAAATTGGTACTAATTTTTTTACCACGAAAAATTTCAAACTGGTACATCTGTGACAAATTTACCCCGAATTAATTTTTTGACCACCAAAAATCCCAAACCGGTATATTTGTGACAGATTTACCTTATGTTAAATTGAATTAATATAACGAAAAACCACAAACTATTACACCTATGACAAACGGAGGGTAAAACCCCAAACCGAAATGCCCTTCGACTGGCGCGTGTCATTCAACTCAGAAATTTAATGATAAAATTTAATGGAAACTAACGAAGGGTAAAATTATCACAAATATACCAGTTTAGTGTTTTTGGTGATCAAAATATATGTTGAGGGTAAACTTGTTATAAGTATATCAGTTTGAAGTTTTTCGTGGTATTAACCATTTTATTTTCAACTATATCCACACTAACCCTAAATTTAAAAAGGAGAAAAAAAGAGGGAACAAGCCATAGTCACAATCTGCTAATTTGACAGGTGGCTTTTCCGACGTTGCTTAGGTAATAGGCAGGCGCAAATCTTCCAGAGATTAGAAAGCAAAAAAAGGTTTATTATTAAGAAATGGAAAAAAAAAGGCTGAAATTGACTTAAACAAAGTCATTTGCGTGCAAGACAACAAATTTAAACTAACCCAAAAAAAATTAAAATAAATCGATTTGATCTATATCGACGGCCCAACTACCGTAGTACTATAATTTTTCAATTCTCGTGGATCACCTTCTAAACTTTATCTTTTATTTTTTTATTATTTTTCTTGTCAATGCGAAAGACTAAGGCGTGAATTTTTATTTCCTGTCATTGTCCTCACCTTTAGCCATCACTTTCTTGACAGATGACAACATGATTTCGTACGGGCTAGACCAAGTCTCTATACTTTGCAATGCCATCTATGAATTTTTAGTTTGTTTAATGTAATCTCAAAATTATTGCTATATGTTCAATCATGTGAAACTTTTTGGCGCCCCATGTCAATGCACATTTTTGTCCCTTGGCTCTGCCTCCTTAATCAGTAACTTCGAGTTGCCATGTGATATGCATCCCAACCAATTTTTCGCTTTTGAATTATGAACGTCCGCTTCTTGATTAGTGCTTGGCATTTCTATATGTCATGGTCACATGATGTGGTTATCACCTAAAATACCTTCTCCCTGTGACCGCTTCCGCTTGACCATGATGGCATGAATGCGGTGATTTCTACGCAAGACGGTGACCCCTCCTGATTTGTCCCTTGAGGTATACAGCCACCACCAAGAGGTGATACCAATTCCTAGATATTTGTAGTAGATCTCAGAGAGATATAGAGAAAATCTGCGAGGGTAGTGGCACTATATAGAGTATTTATGCTCGATACATGTCTGAGTATATCCCAACCGGGGACATTACCAAACTCCGTTCGAGCATATCTCATTCACAAACATAATCAATCTCCATAAGAATAAACATTTCATCATCGACCGTCGTAACCCGAGCCCGTGAAAAAGTTTAACTTGTAGATATTTTTATTACGTAAAAAAAAATTTGGCATCATAGAAAAACTGATTGTGGATTTCGTTTTTCTCTTTTATCTAATTAATTCACATCAAATCAAAGTCATAATATATGGCAGGAGAGAACCTCTTTACACTACCATGCGGACTCCGATGTGCTCTCCATGTTATATTGGCTAAAAAGCGCGGGATGAAGGCAAGAAAAAAATAAAGGAAAATCGGCTTTTTCTTCTTCTTCTTTTTTTTGGTCAAATTTTCAATTTCTTCCCTATATTCTTTTTTGCTAGAACAATTATTCCCTATTTTAAGTATAGACCGAAAATGTGCTTTTTCGGGCAAATAATATTGGCTTGAAATTGGAAAAATTACCAAAAAAACAAAGTGATAAACATATTGCGATTGTGCCAATTTAGTCATAAACCTTTTTTTGCCAATTCAATTCTAAATCTTTTGCATTTATGCCAATTTAGTCCATCCGATAGGTGCTAACATGGAAAATTACCAGATCTCGGCAAGGCCATGGCCGCCTTCGCTCATGTCGCCAAGGCCTCGATGGCCACGAGCGAAGGAGGCCATGGCCTCACTCATCGCTGGCGAGACTGGCTTTGCCCCCGATTGGCGAGGCCACCTTGCTCCTGGATTGTGAGGAGCGGCCGTGGCGAGGCCAACCATGAGCAAGGCCAACTTCGCCCGTGGCCGACGAGGCTGGCCTCAACCAGACCTGGGCTAGGCCAAGCAAGGGTCGTGACCCTCGCTGACGGCCAACAATTAGTCAAAACCCCTTCTTTTTCCTTCATTTTTGCTGCGGCAGCGGGTACATGTCACCAGAGTACGCAATGGAAGGTATATTTTCGATAAAATCCGACATCTATAGCTTCAGAGTTTTGCTGTTGGAGATCATCAGTGGCAAAAGGAACAGTGCATATTACCATGAAAATCCATCTTCCAATTTGGTAGGCCATGTAAGTATTGGAACTCTTAATGAGTACAAGAAACGCACCGGACTCAGACATAACACATAGCCGGAAATAGTTAAGTCATATGTTACTTGTTCACAACCCGATCGCAGGTATGGGAGCTATGGAATGAAGGAAGCTGCGACCACATTGTCGACGAGTCGATGGGTGATACATGCTCCAAGGAGGAGGCCTTGAGGTGCATCCAGATCGGTCTTTTGTGCGTGCAAGAATTCACGGACGATAGGCCGAACATGTCCTCTGTTGTGTTCATGTTGGCAAATAGCGATGTGGTTCTCGCATCCCCTAAACGGCCTGCATACGTTTTCAAGAGCAAGCAACGTGGCGGGAATCTATCTACCAGCAGCGGAACAACTTCTGCGAACCGCGTAACCATTTCGATGATTGAAGGCCGCTAGCTTTGCCGTTCTCTTGCCCTGGATTAGTCTTTCGACAAGAATTCACTTGAAAGTCTATCGCAAATAGGTCTCAAGATATTGCCGGACTCGGCATCGATCTGCAATCCTAATTTGTGAGAACCTGTAATCAAAATGTTTGGTGACCCTTGATGTATTGTTGATGTTGGATGCTCTATAGTGAAAGATAAGGTTGTAGCGCTGCTAACCCTCTTTCATTTTCATTTTATTTTGGATTAATACCACAAAAAATCTTAAATTGGTACATATATGATAAATTTACCCCAAACTAATTTTTTGATCGCAAAAATTCCCAAACCAGTACATCTTGAAAAATTACCTCGAACTAATTCTTTGATCACCAAAACCCCAAACCGGTACATTTGTGACAAATTCATCCTCTGTTAAATTAAATTAATAAAATGAAAAACCAAAAAATCGGTACACCTATGACAAATGGAAAGTAAAATCCCAAACTGGTACACTCATTAACTGCCACGTGTCATCCAACTCAGAAATTTTATGGTAAAATTTAACGAAAAGTAAAATTATTACAGATGTACTAGTTTAGGATTTTTAGTGGTCAAAATATATGTTGAGGATAAATTTATCAAGAGTATACTAGCTTAAGATTTTTCATTGTATTAACTCATTTATTTTCAATGATATTCGCACTAACCCTAAATTTAAAAAGAATAAAAAAAGAGGGAACAAGCCATAGTCGCAATCTGCTAATTTGACAGGTGGCTTTTCCAACGTGGCTTAAGTATTAGGCAGGCGCAAATCTTCCGGAGATTAGAAAGCAAAACAAAGGTTTATTATTAAGAAATGGAAAACAAAAAAAAAACAAG
Source organism: Syzygium malaccense (assembly GCA_031216405.1). Classification (NCBI taxonomy): domain Eukaryota; kingdom Viridiplantae; phylum Streptophyta; class Magnoliopsida; order Myrtales; family Myrtaceae; genus Syzygium; species Syzygium malaccense. The sequence continues at coordinate 5,093,923 of CM062256.1, read as the reverse complement.
AAAAGGCTGAAACTGACTTAAACGAAGTCATTTGCGTGCAAGACAACAAATTTAAACTAAACATAAAAAATAAAAATTTAAAATTTAAAATAAATCAATTTCTTTTCTGGTGGATCACCTTCTAAACTTTATCTTTTCTTTTTTAGTTATTTTTCTTGTTACTGTGAAAGACTGAGGCGTGAACTTTTATTTCCTGTCATTGTCTTCACCTTTAGCCATTACTTTCTTGACATATGGTAACATGATTTCGTACGAAATAAACCGAGTCTCTATGCTCTGTAATGTCATCCGTAAATCTTTAATTTGTTTAATATAATCTCAAAATTATTAGTATATGCTCAATCATGTGAAACTTTTTGGCGCCCCATGTCATTGCACATTTTTGTCCCTTGGCTCTGCCTCCTTGACCAGTAACTTCGAGTTGCCGTGTGATATGCATCCCAACCAAATTTTCGCTTTTGAATTATGAACGTCCGCTTCTTAATTAGTGCCCGGTGTTTGTATATGTCATGGTCCCATGATGTAGTTATCACCTAAAATACTTCTCCCTATGACCGCTTCCGCTGGACCACGATGACATGAACACGGTCAATTTTACGCAAGACGGTGACCCCCTAATGATTTGCACCTTGAGGTATTTGGCACCACCACAAGGCGATACCAATTCCTAGATATTTGTAGTAGATCTCAGAGAGATATAGAGAAAATCTATGAGGGTAGTGGCATTGTATAGAGTACTTATGTTCAATACATGTCCAAGTATATCCCAACCGGGGACATTACCAAACTCCGTCCGAGCTTATCTCATTCACAAACATAATCAATCTCCATAAGAACAAACATTTCATCATTGACCGTCGTAACTCGAGCCCGTGAAAAAGTTTAACTTGTAGATATTTTTATTATGTAAAAAAATAAAATTTGTTGGCATCATAGAAAAACTGAGTATGGATTTCGTTTCTCTTTTAGCTAATTAATTCACATCAAATCAAAGTCATAATATACGGTAGGAGAGAACCTCTTTACCCTACCTTGTGGACTCCGATGTGCTCTCCATGTTATATCGGCGTTACTAATCTACACCAGTTTTCGACCAAAAAAAAATCTACACCAGTCCAAAAAGCCCGGGATGAAGGCAAGAAAGAAGCAAAGGAAAATCGGCTTCTTCTTCTTCTTTTTTTGGTCAAATTTTCAATTTCTTCCCTATATTCTTTTTTGCTAGAACAATTATTCCCTATTTTAAGTAATGACCAAAAATGTGCTTTTTCGAGTAAATAATATTGGCTCGAAATTGGGAAAATTACCAAAAAAACAAAGTCATAAACATATTGCGATTGTGTCAATTTAGTCTTAAACTTCTTTTTTTTCTATTCAATCATAAATCTTTTACATTTATGCCAATTTCAGTCCATCCGACAGCTGCTGACATGGAAAATTACAATATTTGGGCGAGGCCATGGCCACCTTCACTCTCGTCGCCAAGGACTCGGTGGCCATGGGTGGAGGCGGCCATGGCCTCACTCATTGCTGGCGAGGCCATCTTTGCCCCTAACTGGCGAGGCCGCCTTGCACCTAGATTATGAGGAGCAGCTGTGGTGAGGCCAGCCTCACCAACCGCAAGCAAAGCCAACTTTGCCCGTGGCCGGTGAAGTGGGCCTCAACTGGAACTAGGCGAGGCCAATCAAGGGTTGTGACCCTCATCGGCAGCCGAAAGCCCTCGCCTAGTGACCAGCAAGCCTCGCCAACCATGTGGGTGGAAAAAAAGAAAGAAGGAAGAAAAGGAAAAAGAAAAGTAAATAAAAAAATAATTCGAAAAAGATGAAATATTATTAAAAATTATCCACGTCAGCGTCGGCTGAACACTTGGCACAAGTCAATGTCCTCGTCAGCACCTGCCAAATGAACTGAATTGAAACAAATGCAAAAAATTTAGGACTGAATTGGAATGAAAAAATATTTATGACTGAATTGGCACAATTATAATAAGTTTACAACTTTTTTGGTAATTTCCCCTCCCTCCCTCGAAATTTATATTACCTTATGGGTTAAGTGCATTAAAAGTCCTAAAATTTGTCAAGAAAGTACAATTGAATTCTTAAATTTTCAAAAAGTGCAATTAAGTTCTAAAACTTATCATGAAAGTGTACTTAATTCCTAAAACTTTTCAAATTGGCCCAATCAAGTTTTTCCGTTGATTGCACTTTTTGAAATTTTTAGAACTAAATTGCAATTTCGTGAAAATTTTTAAGATTCGATTGTACTTTCATGATGAGGTGATAAATTTTAGGACTTTCGGCGCATTTATCCCTTGCATTATTAAGCTGCAGGGACGCATTATGAAAGTGACGCCTTTGGTGAAGTAGGAATGAAATTGGATATGATAAATGTTGTCGATCCAATCCACTTTTATTGTAAAACCCAATTTGTTTTTTGGCCCAATTCAAGCCCATTAAGCTAATTTCTTGGCCCGCCAAGCTCCCTAACCCAACATAGGTCCATTTGAGGGGAAATGAAAAGCCCAAGAAAACTTGGACCGATGACTGGGCGGGCCCAAGACCGGCCCACGACAAGGCCCATCAAGAGACAAGGCAAGGCCCATCTTGTGGCCGGCCCACCGTCTTTCTCTTTCTCTTTCTCTTTCTTCTCCCTCTCGCTACCTCACGAGCTCCTCTCCCTCTCCTCACCGAGACATCACCATAACCAACACTACCTATTTTCTCTTCATATCCCTATTTTCTGTCTCCATCTCTCAACCATAACTCTCGCCTCACCATCCTCTCTCTTCATCTCGCACCTCTCGGCACTCTCTCTTGGCTCAGGCCGAGACCCCATCCGGCATCGTCTCGTCCCGTCCTCACTCAAGGTAGGACCCCCTTTTTTTTTTATTTAAATTGGCTGAGGCCCCATGTTAGAACCGAAGTCGAAAGTCGAGCTTTGTTGCTTGAAGGTTTTCGATAAAGCAGAGTTTTATTGGTATGTCCAGCAATCTTAGAGTTACCGTAACCCTTCCTTCAACGAAGTCCAAATTTTAGACTCCACTTAATTTGCTCGGAGATAAAGTCCAAATTAGAAGACATCCAAAATAGGGGCTAGACTTCCACCAGGTCCGGTTCCGTATACTTCTACCTTGTCAGGTTCCGTATATGGAAAAGTTGGAATTCGCGATCCTCTTTCTAGAAATATCTAGCATGGAATTTATATTGATCCATTTTGTAAAGAAATCTAGAATCCTCTAGCAATGTCTGCAAGGTTATAGTCTACTTACGGTTGTTGATGTGGGTGGCTAACAATGAAAGCAAAATGAAAAATCTCTGACAAAGCAGAGATAATTTGAATGTTTATGTCAGTGAAAATGGCTCTATAAATAGAGCTTGGATCATTCATCTGGAAGGTGTGCATGGGGAGCTAAACATACACAAACTACATACCTTGTAATGCTCCTCCACTCCTCCATCACTGTTTCAACTATTTTGTTAAACTAATCAAACTATCATTGTCCATGAAACCTTGAATTCATATACCTTGACCCATCGTCTGTTATTGCCAAATATATCCTACGCACATATACAGTTTCACATCAAATCAAGAACAGTGATAACAAAACCACACTTCCGCAATCAAACATTGGTGTTAGAGATTTAATTCAATAGTACTGAAACTCAAGATATGTCTTAACTTATCACTCGATCATAGGTATGAGAGCTATGGAAAGGAGGAAATGCCTAAACAATGTCGACGAGTCGATGCGCGATTCATTTTGGGAGAGAAGGCTTCAAGGTGTATTCAGATCGGTGTCCTGTCCATGCAAGAGTTCCCATCTGACAGGCCGACGATGCCGACGGTCTGCGTTTGTGTTGGGGAATGCTGATGTGCTGCTTTCGTCTCCAAAACAACCTGCCTTTGTCTTCAAGAAGAGCTACCATGGAGCGAATGTGTTATCCAGTAATGGCATTGGTTCTGCTTTTATAAATGATGTCGGGAATACAACGGTCAATGCGCTATAAGCAAGTTTACTTTTTTCAGAAAGCCACTTCTAAAAAGATTTGCATGGTACATATGAATGTTGAAGTTCCGAATGTAAATACCTGATGCAAAGTACATTGACAGTAGCTTTTTACAAAAGGGACTTAAAAAATCATGCATAAATTGAATTCGAAACGTCAAACTGACATCGGCATATTAACATACCGAGACTAGCGCGAATTAATATGTACTAATCTCTCTTCTTTTGAGCCTCGCATCAAAGAAATCCAAATCCCTTTCCTTATCACTTTCTTACAGCATGCTTGGTGAGATTCCCTGGTCAGGGGTTCTCCAAGGTACCTTCTCATCAAGCCTTCACGAACTACATGATACAAGCTTGTGCTGATGACATATGACGGCGACAATAAACAAAGAAATGACCAAATGGACAACTGGATAAATGAAAAACCGTTCATAGATTGTGGAGTCTGTTCCATGGCGTTGTCTTTCTTCTCGCACCACCCCGCATTGCCAAGAGTAACCATCGGTTCATCCTCGTCTCTGGACAATCATTTTTCTTTTCGGGGGATTTCTTGATGTATGATTTAACGTTCTGTTTAGTCTCCTGTCTCGCTTGCGAACCTGCAGTCAAGTCATCTAATGCAGAGGACAGAGTACTTCTTCCTGATGGGGCCAACTGGATGACCAAGTGATCTGAGACTTGGGGGCATATGTACATTAAAAGTGCCAAAAATTTCGTACGACGCTCACTTTAGTGCAAAAATTTTTCGCCAGCTCACTTAAGTCTTAAATCGGAAAAAAAAAAAAGCGAACACTTAAGTGCCTCCGACAACAAAGTCCGACGAAAATTATAACGTGGCTTTTTTAATTAAATGTTAATGCCTATATGGCTTTTTCATTAAAAAAAAAAGTCCACATGATCGATGAGGTGACCTTTAATCAGGGTCCGACCGGGCCGAATGGATAGGGACTCCTTCTCCTCCCTGAACAGTCGTCCCAGATGAAGAGTGAGAGGATGGAGAATTGTGCTAGGGTTTACGAGTTACTTCACGAGATTGTGATTGTCTCCAATGAGCTCAACGAGCTGGAGCTTCAGGTCAAGGTCGAGATCATGAAGGAGAGAACAGATTTTCTTCACAAATTGGGGCTCCCAATTGAGGACATCAATAACTATCCTCTGGTCCTAAGTTGTAGCGCGAAGAAGAAAATGATTCCGGTGCCCAATTTGCTTCTATGCCCAAATTTAGCCCCACTTTATCAATTTGGGAAAAAATGACAAACGAGCTCTAGCGGACTCTCTCTGTGTTGACTCTATTGCTCGCTCGCTCTCTCTCTCTCCCCTTGCAATTCGCACTTTCTCTTCACGTTCTTCTTCAATTTGAAGAAGGTTGGGTTTAAGAGAGGATCGATCCTCTCGCTCTGAGCTTCAATGGAGGATCTAAAGACGGCCAACCCTCTTTTTCCTCCGAACTTCGTTACCATCCATCATCCCTGAGAGCGATGGCTCGGGCGGCGGTACTCGCGGAAAAGACAAACGCAGCTCGAGACACGACGATGATCACCCCTAGGAAAACCACAGCAAAGATGAACGACGCCGCCGCCGCCACCACCACCACAATCCCACCTCCAGCGCAAAGGGACTAACGAAAATAGCCAAAACATGACCTTCCGGGAAAATAGGGTTCATATTTGGGGCAAACAAGTAAACAATGCCGTTTGGGACTACTAATGATGACTAGGCACGCCGGTAAGTCATGTGGGTTGGAAAAATTGATTAAAAAAAAATTGCCTAGGTTGGCACTTAAGTAATCTTTTTTTTTAAGTGGCACTTAAATGATTTGAAAAAACTTTTGGTATTAAAGTGAGCGCCGTACGAAATATTTGGCATTTTCAGTATTTTTATGTCGATATTTGGGTAACAGCAATTGCCTTTTACTCAGGCATCTCTCATCCACTGTGATAAGTCCAACAAAAGGACACTGCCCGACCAGTTTTTGTTTCTTTATTTTGTTAATTCCAAAAGCCTAAATTACGATCAAAGAAGGGAAAAATTATAAGCTTTGTTCTAGTAAGCTGCATTAAATATATGTCAATGTTTTTTTTAATTGCATGAGCTTCTAGCGCAGTCAATCGGGTCATAAATTTGGTGATCCGAAACATGTGGGTGTACAATATGGTTCATCATTTTCAGAAGCAGCTGAAGGAAGGGATTATTAATTGAAGGAAAATCATCACAGGTCTCTAAATTATTGCGAGATTTACAATTTAGTGCCTAAACTTTTCATTTATTCAACCTAGTCCCTTAACTTTCTTTACCAAAGTCAAATCAGCCACTTGATACTATTCACAAGTTTTGATAATTACACTATTACCTAAATTTTGGCATATCTTTTCATTTCGGTCCATTTCCTAAATCAACAAAAAAAGAAGAAGCTATTGTTTATTACCTTTTTGGTCTTTATGAATATTACAATAGTCATATATAAGTAGATTTTAACTTATGATCTCTATAATTGTAAAAATAAAACTTAATTTAGAGTTGTATTGGATTAATATTCCTACTATTTTAAGTCTAAGTGTCTTCGTCATATATCTGAAAATGATATTAATTTATCTAATAGTTTCTCGTACTTATACTACTCTAAATCTCGTTTATAATTTTTTAAATAGGTAAAATTTTCAAGTTTTTATATTTCGTGTTTTCCCAATTAAAATTAGTTAAGTATGTGTGTTTTCTTAATTGTAGCATACAGGCACCCTTCTTTGTAAATATATCTTGTGTAATGAAATTTTTCATTCTATTTTAGGTTCTTTCTTTCCTCCTCCATCCAATCAAGACGGTGAGTTTGAGAGGTTTGAGAGAGTCAGGGTGCGAATGTCAATATTTCTCTTTCAGCCCTATTTCTGGCTAAAAATAGAAAAATCTGTTTTTCTTCCCCAGACAAGTTTCTGAGTAAAAAGTAACATTTGATAATGACACAAAATTTCTACTCCTAAAATAGAAATTCGTTTGATAGGTTATTCTTAAATTTCTGTTCCTAGTGGCCGGCCGGCGAATGGCGGCGAATGACGGGCATCAGTGGACAGCATGGGGTAGTGGGTAGCCAGCAGCAAATGGGCGCGGCAAGCGACAAGGGTGACCAACAAAAGAGAGTTGTTATTTCTGTTTCTGTTCCACAAATAAAAAAAGTAGAAAATTTTAACTTCTCATTTATATTTCAAATCTATTTCTGGACCAAAATTTGTCCCAGAAATAAAAAATTGAAATTATTTTGCCAAATGAATTTCTGTTCCAAATCTATTCTCAAGAACAAAAAAATAGAAAAATAGGGAAACATAATGGTTATTATTCGTGCCCTCAGTCTGCATAAAAACTACGGCCAAAGGTAGAAAGCCGAAAGCCCATTATGCCGGCTTATGTCAACTACATTCAAGTATTGGTCAAGACTTTCCGTCTAGGTAAGTTTCCTAAGTTCTCCCAGGCAAAAGGTTGAAGAAAGCTTTACATTTAGGGAAAAAAAAACGTTGTTTTTGGGCCATATAATAATTTTAGATAATAGTTGGTGCAGATCTGTAAATAAAAAAATCATATCAAACAAAGTAAAAACGTTGAAGTACCAAATTGGACAAAAATGACCTTGAAGGACCAAATTGAATGTTGAGCGAAAGTTCAAATTGTGTCACTATCCCTACTTAAATCTACTCAACTGCCAATACCAACGGGCAATGATATGTACTTAACTTAGAATTTTCGGGGTTTTTCGAAAGGAAAAGTAAAAGGATGTGACGGGCTAATAAACTGTCTGCCATTGACTTGACTTCTAATGTATTAGACTTTCAGCCTTTTCCATGCTAGCTTTCACTTGGAAGCCCATTGAAAATGATTGCTAAACACTCTAAATTTTCTCTAAAGAGCTTTGGGGCCTCGAGGGATTTTCAAAATGCTAAACCAAATGCATCATAAGTCTAAAAAGAAGACAAGTCAGGCTTGTATGACACACTCTGGTCATGTCCAAGTCGCAGCTTGACGGTACAACTTTCATTGGATATGAACATATCTCTGCTTTCTTGCCTGTAACATAAGCACGCTGCATACCCGTGTTAGTGCAACATGAACACTCCAAAAGTGTCATTATGCATCCCGTTTCTGTTTCTTCTGCTTCATTTGATTGATTCGTTGGACACCCTTGCCCCAAAAGATACGGTGAAAGATGGTGATGTCTTAATCTCCAGAGGAAGAAAATTTGCTCTCGGTTTCTTCAGCCCTGGTAATTCAAGCTTGCGTTACGTGGGGATTTGGTACTATGGACTAACGGAGCAAACCGTCATTTGGGTTGCCAACAGAGAAAATCCTGTGGATGATACTTCGGGAGTTCTTGCATTTGATCATTGTGGACACGTAGTGATCCGTGAAAAGAAGGAAGATGCATGGACAGTGTCGACAAATCAATGGACAAAACATATTCTAAGGAAATGGTAGTGAGGTGCATTCAAATCGGTCTTTTGTGCGTGCAAAGGTATGCATCAGACAGACCAACTATGTCTGCAGTGGTTTTCATGTTGGGGAATGCTGATGTGGTACTTCCACCCCCGAAATATCCCGCGTTCATCGATGAGAGTGACAACAATGGAGATATTCAGTCAACATGCAACAGAATATGTTCTGTCAACGGAGTTACAATTACTGTTGTTGAAGCTCGGTAGTCATAGCCATCACAAGTGAATTGCGTAATCTACAAAAAAAAAAACATGAGAAATTGAGATGCTTCCTGTATCAGTAGATAGACGACACCTAAAGGCTAATCGGGTCGTATATGAGCTAACTTGTAGCTCTTGTGATTATGTGAAAAGTTTATATATAGATTAGCTAAGATAGACTTCTGTTAAAAACTCCCTTGAATATACATTAAATAGGAATTATTTTGCTGTTTGATAATTGAGACATGTCTACTGAAAATATCGAGCTTAGAAAGGGTATAGTCGGCGTCACAGCTTGCAATACCCTCAGTTATTGGGGGGACGGATCGTGGACCTGTGAACGGTGGAGTGGCATTCCCAAGATGGCCAAAGATGATTTCTGCAGTGTAACTTTGTGAATAACGCTACACGGGTGTCAATAATTTACGATGTGATCAATGTTGGGGGAGGACCGGGACAATAATTCACCAAGAACCAAGCCCAATCCAGGATCAATATCTCCCCCACAATTAAACTGATCGAAATTGACTTAATCCTAGCAAGAACCAACAATATTCCCACAGTTCAACCTTGTAATAATACAGAGACAAATGCAACAACACCACCAAAATTTAACATGAAAACTCAATGAAGGAAAAATCACGAACCGCCCAAAAAACTTTCACTAATCACCAATAACAGTATGATACACAAAGTTCTTCTCTAGTCACACACTAGATATACAATATTAATAATACAACAACATTTTCATCACCACGAAGGTGGATTTACATAAACGGTGAAGAAAATCCTAATCGTGATTGAAGAATTTGGAGGACGTTCTCAATGAACGAAACCGATCAACTCGTAACCCTCGATTTCACGAATAACATACTAAAATTTGTGCCAATTTCAACATCATTGAGCCATCAAATCGGGACCACAAGCGGCACCCCCTTTTCTTCCTTTCTCTCCCCTATTCTCTCGGTGCTCTCGGTGAGCTCTCTGTTTTTTTCTCTCTCCCTGGGCACACTTGGGCACACGAAGAAGCCCCTTTTTCTTTCTTCTTGACTTTTTGACTTTCCATTTTTTTTCTTTTTATCATATTGGCTGGGCTCCACAAATGAGGCGGACGCAGCCAACAATCAATGCCTCGATTGTCTCCTGATTAGTGTTGCAGGAACCAAGGCTACTTAAAAGTTTCACATGGCACAACAGCGGTCCGTGCTGAATTGGGATCGAGACTCTTATCCCTTAGTACATGATATTTATTCTTCCAAATTTCGACATCTGTTTACACCAAAAAGTGAAAAAAAAATCATGAAAATAGGTATCGGGAGCTTTGGCGTCAGTAACTTACCGATAGTTTGCGACTTACCGATAGTGGGTGAGCAGAGGATTAACATCAGCAACTTACCGATAGTTAGGTGTCAATAACAAAACTGCTTATGGATAAGGGTGGTTATTTGAACGTGGAGAGTGCCTAAAAAATAGGAAGACAATAACCACCGTTAGGAAGTTTTAAAATTTAAAAGTTGTAAATGCGTGTACGAGATTATAAATATCCCAAGTTTGTATTTTGAAAAGCCCCCCCTCCCCCCCGGACAAAATCAACAATAGAACTCACGTTCTTTATCAGTTTATCTTTCTTTTATCTTTACATTTCTTGCACTCGTACCTTTACATTTGGCCAATGTCACGCCCCGAACCTCTCGGCACGCAATCATTCCTACCTTGGTCGATTTGAGTGCGACGTCCCAGGAAGCGTCGCCGACCCGACGCCCCAAATAGATAACAAGCACAAGCGGAAGCAATTAAATAAACAAACCCTGACAATAATATTAATATGAGACAATGGTTAGCATGGCAAACAATCAAACAATACAAAAAATATGTATTCTTTATAATACTTATCAAAGCTCTTTTACAGAATTTACATATACACAACATAAACACATCCAAACCAAAAAGGATCAGTGAACGGCTACTACTAAACAAAAAGAGTAGGTGGCTAGGGTGAGTCAAACTAAACCTATAAGGAGGATTACAGTTAAAAAGGTACAATCCTCCCTACTAAACCTGGGTCCCTTCTAAGGCTCCCAGTCAGGGTCTGAGGACTCCGAAGAATCCTCTGAGGACCTCTCGCTCGACTTGGACTCCTCTGACTCTGTGACCTGGGCAGCTGCCCAATCATCCTCTGAATTCGGCTCCAACTCGGGGTCCATATACAGTCCTAACTCTTCATCTGATCCTAGCTCTACATCCGATCCCACCTCAGCGATCTCTCCGTCCTGTTCCGGGTTTAACTCCATGGCTTCCGGCTCCTGCTCCTCATCATCCATCGGCTCGGGGTTCTTGTACCACACCCGTGGCTCTTGGTTCATAGCCATAGACTCGTCTGCATCTTTCAGGCACCAAGCTACGTATTCTTGAGTCTGGTAAAAATACTCACCCACGTTCACAAAAACTACAGAATGGTATCTCACATACGCCTCCCCGTTCACAGCGGTGTACACCCTCGAAGTCGAATGGATCTGCATAGGGATCCCAAAAAGAGGCGGCGGCTTCGACATACTCAGGGCTGGGGATCTGAAAAGGTGGGTTATTACAACCGTGAGACGAATTTCAGCGAGTACAATCCCTAAACCTAGGTTAGGCTAACATGCATTCTCCTGACAGGTATATTACAATTAGCATAGCAATACAAATCACAATCATCCTCCGACCAGGGCCTCGGGCTCAGATCACTTACCTGGCTGACCCTGCAGGTTAGCATTTCAATATAATGGTCAACTCACATACATGAACACGCTATCCATACGTACGTCATACGCATGCTCACGCTCATTAGTGTTCGAATCACATGCCATTCACTGAGCCTCGCATATTCGCACACTGGCCCATGCTCAATTATTATTCTTGTTCACTACGACCTGCTACAAAGTGCATGAGGCGCAACACTAATCTCCTTACGAATCAGAGCCTGCTACAAAGTGCATGAAGTTGATCGTCTTTCGGACGTACCGGGTATCGTCCTGCTTCAAAGTGCATGAGGACGGCACACCCCGCGTAATACCCATCAGGACGAATTGTGATCACACATACACACAGCCAGTTATTATCTGAACCCCGCGTAACACGCTTCAGGGTAATTAGGTGATTACATGCTCATGTCAAGCATGCATTCTCGCACAATTCTCATCTCATGCCTCATTCTCGGCATACACAATGTGTGGCCATGCAATGTAATACAATGCAACATGAGCATCAAACATAATCTAGGCACCCAGTCAAATTTATGCCACAATAAGCTGCTCACTTGGCCAATTAATACTGTGCGGCCCAAATCACAATGTGAAATTCAATAATCAACTCAAGCCGTCAACTGGCCAATCACACTCTGCATTGGTCGGCCACAAGATCACACGACATGGTATAGCACAATTGAGCATAAATCAGCCATCAATCAATCAATCCAGCAATTTCCGGCAATACGACAACATAGACCTCAATTGGCCAATTTCGGCCCGCCACTAATCCAACGTGGACAGCCACTATTTGGCATGTCCTCGGCCTCAAAATCACCTTCAATTCAGCCTATAATTCTATCACAATCCGCATATCAATATCCTCCACCAATCGGTTCACCAATTTCTCTCAATATCCACTAATAGTACCCAAACCAATTCAGAAAATGCACTATTAGTCCTAATCCGGGTTTAGGAGGTATACTCACTTAATCCAACTTCACGATGACAAGGAACGGCGGCCAATCACCGGTGAACGGTGGAACCAGCGGCGGCGTTCCAACGGACGATGGTCCTTTGGCCGATCCGGAAGGCGGCGAGGACGGGGATGGCAAGGCGGCAGAGGGGATGCGGTTCGGTGAGGGCGAGTGGCGGTGGATGGGCAGACAGCACGGCGGCGCACGGTGCGGCTCATCGGCGGTGGTGACGTATGGCGGCGAGCGGCGGTCTTGTGTGGCCGAGAGGAAAAAGGAAACGGAAGAGAGAGAGAGAGAGGATGGGGGCGAGAGGGTGATGGTGGTGAGGCGAAGACGGTGGCGGTTGGTGCGGTGGCGAGTAGCTTCGGCGATCGGCATCCGCGGCGGTCTCACGAACGGCAAGGAGGAGGACCAGAGGAGGAGAGGGGCTGATCGGAAGAGGAGGAGGAGATGGTGGCCCAAATGAGACGGAGGAGAGAGAGAAATGGGTCCAAGGGTGGTCAAATGTAATGGCTGGTGGGGGACACTTATCGCCGATCTAAGCATTTTGACCAAAATACTCTTAATCTAACAGTTCTCGTTCGATCCAGTCCAATATTTGAAGGGCAAAAGAGTCAATTGGCTCAATTATTGGGCTGATCCAATATTTAAATAATTTCCTTAATTTATGAAAATTTCGAAATTAATTTTGGCCCAGGGGCAAAATGGTCATTTTTCCGGTCTCGGGTCGAAATTCCATTTTTCGCCCGTACCAACCCCAAATGTACGTGGCCAGCATAATATGACGTCGGATTCTCAAAAATAGTCTCTTAACCCCTTGAAAATCGACATCGAAATCCAGGTTCAATCTCGTGATCAAAATTCGCTAATTTTCCAATTTTAGGGTCTCTCACTAACGAGCGGCTATTTAGGGGTTACGCGTATCAACCTAGGATTATCCGAATCATGACGGTCCCGATCATTGAGAGGATGAGAAATTATCACTAGTCCTAGAGGTCGCGATCGTTCGGTTTAAGTTCAGGACTGGTTGTCCACGTGCACTTTCGATCATGCGGAATCACCTGCGATCCGATTGTACATCGTTGGCCTTAGCCAAACCAAATCCATTACTCTTCCTAAGATCGGCCTGCATCGGTTCAAAATATTTCCTCATCATTTCTCGTGATCGGTGTCCGATTCACGATCGGGTCCCTGGTCCACGTACCGTTTTCCCAGTTAGCCATACCCCCATTGGTTAGTATCCCAAGAGTGATCGGCTCTGGGCGAGAATTACTAAAATGAAATGCGAAATAATATCAAATGTATTGATCCCGAAATTACATCGAAATTCAGGCTGTTACAGCCAAGGCCATTATTTTCCTGCAATTTACAAGCTTTAATTCTTTAGGAGTAGTTCTAGTGCTCAGATTCACATCGCCGAGTCATCCTCCGATATGAATCTTCATCCTTGGTACTTCGTCGTCAAGTCAATTCCTGGCGTAGTACCACTGCTCTTTCAAGCTTTGTCCTCGAGTCAAATTCCGTCGAAGTTTGTTTCGATAGTACTTCCTAAACTTTTTCGTCGAGTCAAACTCCGGTTTGATTTAAGTTTGTACAATTCCACATTGATTTTTATAATCGCTTGGATATTTCCTGTCAAATCATCACAGAACCCGTCCTTCAGTTAAAAGCCGAAGATCCATTTTCGGTGTTTGTTTCCTTACGGATTAAATTACGAAGAAACAACATCTTTTGATGTTACTTTCAATGGGATCATTATGTTGCGTTTCTAGCCAGAAGGTCACCAAATGATTACCGGGCATCTAAGTTATCAAACGCGACCACTTACTGTTACTGCATCCTTTTCCTTTAGTGAGCCATATGTGGATTTGTTTTTACAGGGTGTGACAAACATGGAATGGAAATGACAGTTAAAAGACTCTCGAAATATTCTGGACAAGGGATAGAAGAGTGTAAGGATGAAGTTCCTTTGATTGCAAAACTCCAGCTCAGGAGTGTAGTGAAAATTCTAGGTTAGAGCATTGGAGAAGCTGAGAAACTGTTAATTTACAAGTATTTGCCTAACAAAAGCTTGGATTTCATTCATCTTCGGTTGAAATGCTCTAATGCGTAAAAGCCGAGCAGAATTCCATTTTAATTTTAATCCAAGACAGACTACACCAATTTTTGGACTCCCTTGAATTTGCCTGGAGATAAAGTCCAACTTAGAAGACATCCAAAATACAGGTGAGACTTCTACCAGGTCATGTTTCGTATACGTCTATCAAACTCGAGACATAATTTAACATACCACTCGCTCATTGGTATGGGAGCTATGGAAAGGCGGATATGCCTATACACGGTTGATGAGTTGATGTGCGATTTATGTCGGGAGAGGAGGCTTCAAGGTGTATCCAGATCGGTGTCTTGTGCGTGCAAAGAGTTCCCATCTGATGCCAACAGTCTGTGCTCATGTTGGGGAATGCTGGTGTGTTGCTTCTGTCTCTGAAACAGCCTGCGTTCGTCTTCAAGAAGAGCTACCACGGATCGAATGTGTTATCTAGTAATGGAATTGATTCTGCTTCTATTAATGATGTCAGGAATACTACGGTCAATGCGTGATAAGCAAGTTTACATTTTTTTTCAAAAAGCCACTGCTAAAAAGATTTGCATTGACCTTACCAAAAAAAAAAAAGATTTGCATTGTAATCTTACCAAAAAAAAAAAAGATTTGCATTGTACGTATGTATGTTGAAGGTCTGAATGTAAATACCTGATGTGAAGTACATTGACTGTAGCTTTGTACAAAAGGGACTTGAAAAATCATGCAATCTCTTCTTTTGAGCCTCGCATCCAAGGGATCCAAATCCCTTTCCTTATCGCTTTCTTCCACCATTTTTGGTGAGAAGCCCTGGTTACTTGGTTAGGATTTCTCCAAGGTACCTTCTCATCAATCCTTCATGAACCACACGGTACACGCTTGTGCCAACGACATATGAAGGCGACAATAGACAAAGAAATGACCAAATGGACAACAGAGTTAATGAACAACCGTTGATAGATGGTGGAGTCTGTTCCATGGGGTTGCCGTTCTTCTCAGGACGCCTCGCATAGCCGAGAGTAACATCGGTTTATCTTCCGTCTCTTGACCAACCTCTTTTATTTGTGGGCCAGATTTCTTGATGTATGATTGAACGTTCTGTTTAATCTCTCGTCTTGCGAAACAGCGGTCAAAGACATCTAATGAAGAGGGGAAAGTATCACTTATGCCGATTTCGGTCACGCTAGTCTAAACTCAGTGACTTTATTTAACTTCAGCCTGCCAAGATTGATTCTTTGTAGAGTAGATAGACAATCCACTAGTAGCTTGCTATCATTTAAAAAGTATTGCAAATAGCTGATGATAGGCACAATAATGGTCGGAAATACACCCCAATGGAACGCATTCACTCTTGAGATTTCAGAAAATTAATAAAAGCTGTTGATATTGACAAGTGAAACAAACCTCTCTGCATCTGCAAATTAGAAGCACAAACAGTGAAGAGATTCCATATATTGCAGCAAGTGTGATAAAATCAAAAGAATCATCTTGTTATGGTACCTAAGTTCTGTCATATGAAAATAAGAAAACTAGCCTAGCATAAAGGACTAATGTGAAAAGGGTTTCTAGGAAATCAAATGGCATATTTTACTCTAGCCTTGAAAAAGACCTAAGAAATGGCCTTGAAAAATCGCGGTCGATGGATATCGACATGGTATCTATCGGTATCCATCTCCATCACAACAGTTGAAACGTCAAGTTGTCTTTAGGATGAGTGGCGTGATGATAACCCGGAACCCTGTTCTTTCACCTTAAACCGATTCAATGCAAAAGCGAATACACCTCAAGCAACTTCATTCGACCACTTGATTAAAGGGATTAGGCTGCTGGGAAGGGAAAGGCGAGGCGAGTCGCCAAGGTATGTGACCAATACTTCAATAAATGAAGTAGGAATTATTTTCTTGTTTCACGATCGAGAAATATCGACAAAAAAATATGAAGCTTAGAAAGGATAACATCGATGTCACAGCTTGCTCTCCATTTACATGGTGGACGAAAACGGTGACAATTACTTGCATAAATTCATGAGAAAGGTGGATCCTCGCTAATTAAGACCTCGACTACACTCCGTGGTATTTGAGGTATCATTCACGCACTCACTTTTGTTGCCTCAGACATCATACCGTAGTATCCTCGATAAAAAGAAAACATGAGCACAGAAAAGGGGTTAGTATATGCTCTGCTTCTTCTTTTTCTACTTCAGATAAGTACTTGCTTGGACATCCTAAACCAAAACAATACTATCAAAGATGGCAATCTCTTGGTCTCCGGTGGTAAAATGTTCGCTCTCGGTTTCTTCAGCGTGGGTAACTCTAGCCACCGTTATGTTGGAATTTGGTATCACCAAGTTTCCGAGCAAACCGTTGTTTGGGTTGCTAATCGAGAGAGACCAATCAGTGGCACTTCAGGAGCTCTTTCAATTGATTCTGATGGAAATTTGGTGCTCCATGAGACAAATGGAAGCTTTCCTGTTTGGTCCACAAATGTTTCTTCTGCATTATCCAATTATTCTACTACAGCCCGGCTTATGGATTCAGGCAATCTAATCCTGGTTCAAGATTTTAGCGAAAGGGTGATATGGCAAAGCTTTGATTATCCAACAGACACCATGCTTCCTTTCATGAAACTCGGGTTGAACCGCAAAACCGGTTTGAACCGGTTCCTAACATCATGGAAGTCCCCGGAGGATCCGACACCCGGCAATTGCTCCCACGGGATTGACCCTACAGGCTACCCTCAATTGTTCCTGTACAAGGATGGGAATCCGTACTGGCGTGGCGGATCATGGACTGGAGATCGGTGGAGCGGCATACCCGAAATGTCTCGACATTTCATATTCAACGCAAGCTTTGTAAATGACCCCGACGAGGTTTCTGCAATGTATGGCGTCATTAACGTGTCAATCATCACAAGAATGGTGGTGAACGAATCGGGGTCGCTCCGACGATCCATGTGGCACGACCGGGATCGGCGGTGGATAGAATATTGGTTCGCTCCGAAGGACCAATGCGATTATTACGGCAAGTGTGGGCCCAACAGCATCTGCAATCCGTATAATGCGGGCCAGTTCGAGTGCACATGCCTGCCAGGGTTCGAGCCCAAGTCCCCCGGCGATTGGTACCTAAGAGATGGATCGGCAGGGTGCGTAAGGATGGTAGGAGTGTCAGTGTGTCGAAGTGGGGAAGGATTCGTGAAGGTGGCACGTGTGAAGGTGCCGGACACTTCAAAAGCACATGCCAATATGAGCTTGAGCTTGAAGGAGTGTGAGGAGGAATGCCTGAGGGATTGCTCTTGCACAGCTTATGCTAGTGCCAATGAGAGCCGGCAAGGTTTCGGGTACCTCATATGGCATGGCGATTTAGTCGATACAAGAACATTTGTCGATTCAGGCCAAGATTTGTATGTACGGGTCGATGCCATCGAGTTAGGTACTCGTGCTTCTGCTACTCTATGTTACTAGTACTACTTTTGTTAATGTGATGTATCTCCCGCAACATAATTTGTTTCATTAAATTAGCATTGTCACGAAAATGACGAATCGAACTTCAAAACAGATTAAATTCATGAGCATAAGAATTCACATCCATGATTCTAGGAGCCAAGTTTGAGCTTTTGCATTGCATAGACTGTGTATCGTTTGAGATCTGCTTGGTGATATCTGATTTCAAGATGAGGTTGAGAGAATTTTTCATTCTATACTTGGCACAAGCACATTCGAGTTCATGAATCTGAAACACTGTGTTGTACTTTCCTTTCAGCTCGTTATAGGAAAACAAGATCCCTCAGCCAAAAGGCGAAGGTTGCGATAATTCTGGTTTCGATTTTGACAGCTCTACTGCTCGCCAGCTGCTTCTTGTACCGCTTGGTGATCAAGAAGAGAAAGGGTGCATCACTTAGTCCTCAACATCAAAACGCTTTTTAATATATTTTCCAGTTAATTCATCTGCTAAAATTAATCACCTCTTATTGATCACCAATTAATAAAGGGCACAAATTTTACTTGGTTCGCTCTTGGAACTACTCTTAGCTAGAGGAAGTCAGTTCCAGAGTAAAATTCTATGTTTTAATTTGATCAATTCCGAATCTAAGAACCTCGAACCAAAGAAGGCATGATAATGCCTGTTCAGATCTTAATGCAGCATTTCAACAATGAAACTAAACCAGCACAAGGCCAGTATCAGGACACAGGAGATGAAGAAATCATACAGTACATCAATATATTTACCAGGAAAACAGATAAAAAATGTTTGCGAAGATCTTATTGAGCTTACAACTTTCATTTGGTTTAACAAAATGAATTCCTGAATGAAGAATTTCACAAATTTCTCCAAGGTTGTCATGGCATTTATGTGGTTGTCTTGGAAACAGGTCGCAGAAGGCACAATCCACCGATGATTGACATGCCGAATTCAACATATTTCGACAGCTCTCGGAGTGTAAAAGACCGTGATGATGAAGCCAGAAGAAACAGAGATGTGCCGCTCTTTGATCTGAGCACCATAGCTTCGGCAACAAACAATTTCTCCGTCCTCAGTAAGCTCGGTCAAGGCGGTTTTGGATCAGTGTACAAGGTAAACTTCCACTACACAAACAAGCTACTTAGAAAATTTAAACAGATTTGCAAATTGGAAAATTATTGACAGGGCGTTATGGACAATGGAACGGAAATAGCAGTCAAAAGACTATCACAACATTCGGGACAAGGAGCGGAAGAATTTAAGAACGAAGTCCGGTTGATTGCGAAGCTCCAACACCGGAACCTGGTGAGATTACTAGGCTGCTGTGCCGAAGAAGACGAGAAATTGCTAATTTACGAGTATTTGCCGAACAAAAGCTTGGATGCCTTCCTTTTCGGTACATCCTCTGCTCTCCCACTAGCTAGAATGCTCTGATTTCAAAGATCCACCCATGACGACGAACAATGGTTTGTTGATATCTTGATCTTGGTCCAGACGAAACGAAAAGATCGTTGTTGGATTGGAGAAAACGGTTCGAAATCGCATGTGGGGTGGCTCGAGGACTCTTGTACTTGCACCAAGATTCGAGGCTCAGGATCATCCACCGAGACTTAAAGGCTAGCAACGTCCTACTTGATGCTGCGATGAATCCGAAGATATCGGATTTTGGCATGGCTAGGATATGCGGCGGGGACCAAATCCAAGGAAACCCAAATCGAGTTGTTGGAACATAGTAAGTATTTTCGCCCCATCGAAATGCTTTACGTGCTTATTGAGTCCAAGAACCTTAACTGTGCTAATTAGTCAAAACCCCTTTACTTATTCCTTCATTTTTGCTGCGGCAGCGGGTACATGTCGCCAGAGTATGCAATGGAAGGTATATTTTCGATAAAATCCGACGTCTATAGCTTCGGAGTTTTGCTGTTGGAGATCATCAGTGGCAAAAGGAACAGTGCATATTACCATGAAAATCCATCTTCCAATTTGGTATGCCATGTAAGTATTGGAACTCTTAATAAGTACAAGAGACGGGACTGGACTCAGACATGATACATAGCCTGAAATACTCGCTTGTTCACAACACAATCACAGGCGTGGGAACTATGGAAAGAAGGAAACTGCGAGGACGTTATCGACGAGTCGATAGGTGATTCATGCCCCAGGGAGGAGGCCTTGAGGTGCATCCAGATCCGTCTTTTGTGCGTGCAAGAATTCGCAGAGGATAGGCCGAACATGTCCGCCGTCGTGTTCACGTTGGCTAACAAAGACGTGGTTCTCGCATCCCCGAAACGACCTGCATACGTTTTCAAGAGCAAGTACCATGGCGCGAGTCTACCCGCAAGCGACGGAACTGCTTCTGCAAACGACGTAACGATTTCGATGGTCGAAGGCCGCTAGTTTTGCCCTTCTATTGCCCTGGATTAGTTATAATATAACACAAATTCACTCTAAAATCCTAGTAGTTTATGGAAGTATTGTGTACCGGAACTCCAAGGTGTATTGAGCCCGCCGAAGTCCGAAAGAGAGACATCTGCACGCCTCGGCTGTCAAACCGATATGGAATGCTTATGTTCATAATGTTTGATATGTCTTGGAAACTGCAAATTGCATGATGCTTCTTTTTTTAGTTCACTTTGATACTTCCCTTAGAGATACTAAGACTTTAGTTTCATTTAGGTTATACTCGTGATCTACTACGTGTAGTCGTACTAAGAGAAGTAAATCCATGAAAAATTTTGCGAGACCACTTTAAATATTCTGACACTAGCCCCCTCAAACGTAGGCTGAAATTTGGCATGAGAGTAACCTTGGAAAAATCATAATAATTGAGACAAATAAGAGCCTCGAAAGATTTTAACTCGGACCTCCTCTTATGAGCTCCATTTATTTCACGGAAAATAAATAATTTGAAAAATATTTTCCTAAAAATAATCAATTGTATTGCTTACAAAAAAAAGTGAATAAACGAAAAATATTTTCAATCGTTCATAAAAATGTTTAGACTTAAATTATTGTCGACATCCCATTGACTAAACATTTCAAGCAATACAAACGATCATTTTTAGAAAACTGTTCTCCAAATCATTTATTTTCCGTAATATAAATGGAGCCTTAGAGTCATATAAAAAAAAGGACAAGGTGGCTTAACCCTAATTCAGATTGCCCGATATGTATTTGTTACAGTAATTAACTAGAATCACGGTACAGATACAAACATAATTATAGAAAGATCCACGACACCTACCGATTACATGTTAAGAAAGAAAGGGGAACAAGCCAAGTGGCTTTTTTCCGACACGGCTTAACTAGAAAGGGGCAGGCGCAAATGTTCTAAGATTAGAAAGCGCAAAAAAAAGGTTCATCATTAAGCATGCAAAACCGGGAAAAAAAAAGGCTGAAATTGACCTAAGCCAGAGTCATTTGCGTGCATGACAATAAAGTTAAACCAAAACCACCCAAAAATTAATCAAAAATTAATTAATAAAGAAAATACGAAAAAGAAATCAATTTAATCTATTATCAGCGGCCCAACTACGGCACCACTAGAATTTTCAATTCTCGTGGATCACGTTCGAAACTTTTATTTTGTTTATTTTTTATTTTTTAAAATTTTTATATGTCTTGCCACGTCAGCCGGCCCCTTAAGTTGTGTTTTTTCTTTTTTTTTTTAAGTTTTTACCTCGCTTGGGTAAATCTTAACGTGAGGCTGAGATGGTCAAACCGGTCCACGTCGGTCACCTCGAGCCATCACTTTCCTGACAGCTGGCAACGTGATTCTGTGCGAACGGGGACGGAAGGAAGGAAGTTCGTCAAAACCCACAAGGTCATTTTCATTTGAGGGCGTACCCGAAAAGGCAAGACATAGTGTATATATATTATATTTGCAAAAGAGAAATAGCCATGCAGATAAGATGGAGATACCAGTTTATTAAGAAAAGAATTTAATCTACTAATGATGACTAGGCACGCCGGTTGTCGCGACCTAAATTTTCCTCTCAGGCTAATGGATTATTAGGACTAAACCTAACTCGAGCCCTCCCAAGCCCTACCAATTCGCAACTTAGGGTTTAAGTTTTTATCATGCAAAATTTTCATGCTCGGAGTCGCCACTAATCTATTTGTGGTAGGTCGATTAGAAACCTAAATAAAACATAGGGAGATATGTTTTATTCCTACGAACCAGAGATTCCGAACTCGGGGACTTGATTACGCTAGATATAGTCTAACGCCCTTTCGGTACCTTTTCTTTTCAAAAATGTTTATGCATGCAGTTTGGATCCATTTTAATTTAGTCACTAGCATGTGAGGTGATCATGCGGGTGCGCAAACCACCAAAGTAACATCCAATAATCAAAACATTAAATAAATTGCAAAACTGGGAGAATTACTTACCTCGAAGCAACGTAAGCATCTGCATGGTTAGCTAGAAAATCACATCAACAATCCTAATATGATTTCTAATTAACAAGCAGTTCACTCAATATTTTTTAGGATTTTCACTTATTTAAATGAAAACTAACCTATATGCAATGACGTACCAAAAAATTAACATGCGATTAATGCAATCTAGCATGCGAATTATATGTCATGCGACAACGTGACCTAATTCTAATGACGGACAAACGATTTATTTTTTTTTGGTATTTTTCTCATTGAAATTCGGAATTAAAAAATTACTCAAATTAAGAATGCAATCTATCATAATCTATCCTAAAGCAAGTCATTCTTTTTGGGATTTTTATGGAAATTCGAAATTTAGCAAATAAGCTAAATAATCTATTAGGATTAGAATAACACATAATTTAAACTAGGAAATAAATCATCCCAAGTCCTAATTTAAATTAAATAATTATCCTATCTTCTAGATACATTTAGAGTTCCCTAAACATGCAAAACTTCTAATTGAAATCCTAACTAACATATTTTTGGATTTTCTTTATTTAAAAACAAACGACACCATATCACAAAATATTACCGACATCCATTTAAATTTAGAAACAAAGATTGACAAATCGTATCCCGGGCATGAGGATCGGATTGGCCAATTTTTCACGCAATCGCGAATTATATCTCGGGCGGGAGATCGGATTTACGATTTTCCGTGCGATCGCGAGTCATATTTCGGGCATGAAATCGGACTGTCGATCATATGCACGTTGTGAAATTAGGAAAATATCCCAATTTATGGACTCCGAAAAGATTTTTGGATATGACAATATCGACACAGCATATAATTGAGATCACAATAAATTCAAGTTAGGCAATTTAATATATCGAAATTGAATCGAATAATGTATTACCTAACTCGAAATATTGCACGGGTGACGTTTCCGAATTTGACCGACGGATGGCTTGAGCTCAGTGACCGGCGGTGGTGAAGATAGCCGCGGTTTGGCTACTCGTGGTGAACTCGGGCATGTGGTGTCTCGGCGGTGCTTGGGATTTCTTGTGAAACCTACAAAACAAGGGAGAGTCCCAGTTTGGTGAAAATACAGAGTAACGCAACAGCGACCGGCGGGATTTCGTCGGGACTGGTAAGTTTGCTGGGACCGTTCGCAGAAGTTGCTGGTCTCGGCGTTGTCACGGTGGCTTGGACTCTCGATCAGCGACGGTAAGGACTGGAAGGACGTGGCGGCTGTGCAGGGCTTCTCAGACTCGCTGAAGTTGTTAGCGTAGGGCTAGAAGCAATGACGATCATGCGGCGCAACAACAGCAGGAGTCGTTGGTTTACTGGACGTGATGGAACAGGGCTGCCCTTGCCAAAGTTAGTATCGTGGCAGCAAGACAAACCGATTCGTGTAGGAGTAGCAGCAAGCGGCGTGGCGTGGACACGAGCTAGAGACAAAACGCTGCTTGAAGTTGCCTAGAACAGGGGCAAGCTGTCACAAAGTCACTGTTCTTCACTAGTGCATGCATTCTCCTCTGTTCTTTTCTTCTTTTGGACGTGCTGCACCTCCTCTCTCTATGCTCTCACTCACAATTTTTGTTTTCTCCTCTCATATCGTGACCGTCCTCTGACAATTCTTTTTTTGCTGTCTATGTCCACCTCTATGTAATTGTGTGGCCTCCCTTTTTATATGTAAAACAACATAGAGCCCCAAGGAAAGAACGTGATGCAGCTTCCAATTGTGGATGCATTGAAATATATATATTTATTCTTTTCCTTCTTTTGTTATTTCTCCAGAATCCACTTACCAATCCTTTCTTTCCTTTCTTTAATCCCTTTGTCCGCAAGTTTGTATCCACCAGCTTGAGTGAATCATCTTTCCTTAATTCTTGCTCTGATAACACTTTGCTTTCCAATTGTTTCTTGACCTAAAGATTTTCATGATATTTTCTCAATATTTCCTAATTCAATGTGCCACACGCGCAACGCATATGTCAATCTTGACCACTTGAGGGAATAACGAGTTGGGCCGAATCTTTAATTCACACGGGCTTGATCCGATTAATTCCATTGGGTTCAGAACCTCTGTACTTGAGTCCATTAACTCTAGTTCAATTAAATTTTATTAAGCCCATCCGCCACCAGTCCGATGCAAATGCAACTACTTAATAAATGCTCTTAAAACTAAATGCTATGTAATTTAACTTTAATATTTTTGTGAGGGACTAAAATTCAATCCCTAATTTTTTGTGCAATTAATCACTAAATGATTAGTTAAAATTTAGGTGTCAACAGCTGCCCCTCTTTGAATGTGAGCTCAAAGAGGTTGCGTTCAAAGACTAGATGATACCTAAATTTTGACTATGCGAATGCAATGAAAGTTATTTTTTGTGGGAGTATGAGTCCCATTTTGAAATGCAGTATATCATGATGCATGTTAACATGAATAAAACATACCTGAAGTTATTTACCTGACAAGAGTGGTAGCGTAATTCGAGGCATGACTCTGATCCTATAGCTTGTTTGGCAAATGTTTGGGCTCAGTCTCAAAGGTATTGCCTGATAAACGCTGATGGACTTCGGTGACCTGAAATTCAATTAGGACACACGAAGGGTAGTTCGAATTACCTGGATATCGTCTGGGGTAATCGAAGGTGGTGATCAATAGACACCTGGATATCGTATGAGGTATCTAGAAATCAAAGAATGGAAGACTACTTCAAATATCTGGATATCGTCTGAGATACTCGAAATGGACCTTCCGCTGAACGCCTGGATATCGTCAGAGGCGTCCAGTGATAATCTAGCGAAACGGAATTTATCCCACCTTTTGTCAAAATACCTGGACATCATTAGAGGTACTCGAGAAAATTATCCATTAGGAACCTGGATATCATTAAAGGTGCCTAATGCGGCGCTTTTTCCAAATTGCTAGAAAGGGGGCTTAACAAGGTGCTTAGTTATCATCTAAGGTACTTGAAAAGCAAATCAACAAATTGGAATACATTCCTGCTTTTAACGAAATACCTGGATATCGTCAGAGGTAATCGGAAAAAGTCAACTGCTAAACACCTGGATATCGTCAGAGGTGTTCAAGAAGGAACTTTTCAAATTGTTTGAAAGGTGTGCCTCATAAAATATCTGGTTATCATCCAAGATATTTGAAAGGACTTGACCGATAAATACCTGGATATCGTCAAAGGTATTTAACGATTTGACGAACAGAGGGGCTAGCCCAAATGCTCGGAGATTCCTTAACAAAGTACCTGGATATCATCAGAGGTACCTGAAAAGGCTTGATCAATAGATACCTGGATATCGTCAAAGGTATCTAGAGATCGCAACAAAATGATCAAATATGGGGCCTGACGATTGCTCGAACAGGTTAGGGATACCTGGATAGTCACAGGCATCCAAGGGATAGAGATATACTTACCTGGTGATATCTCCGACTCTTGAGGGCGTGTCTCCTACTAGACACGGTTTTAGGCAACATGTAATATGCATTCATGGACAATCAAGAACACATATACTCATGTACTATAAATTCAACCGATTTTCATGCATGACGATTTTGTCGAATCGGCATTGCCAAACTTCACTGGGGAGAATCATGATAAGACAATTCGAACTCACAAGTGGGTATCTTGAAAATGTCAAATGAGGGACTTCCGGTCCGAAAGGGCTTTCACTCATTCTCATCGAAAAAGGTTGATTTATGAGAATCACTCTATCTCACCATCATCATGTGGACAAGGGTCCGAGTATTCTCGCAAGTGGTACGACCTTACCAATCTGAGAGGTCTTTGCTAGGACAGTAACGTGGGCTTGGTCAATGGCTTAGCAAAAGGGGACTCTTCGAGTCGAGGCTATTGAAAGAAAATACTCTGCAATTGTCTCCGGGTTTACAAGTCAAGAAACCTGCAAAATGAGATAGAAACGGACTTGCTCGCACTTCTTCGAGCTAAGCTTATAAACATCCGAATTCTACATTAGTTCAAGTGCCATAATCGGAAGAGACTTTGGAAGGGACGTAACATAGGTTAGGCTCATGGGTTGAGAAATGAATGAATCATAAGGCTCAAAATGTGTATAATTGGGGTGAATAAGTTGGTGATCATCTCGGCATTATCACCAGTTCTCCTTTCCGCCAGGGATTGTCTTCTTGGTAGACGCTCCATTGGCCTCGAGAGCTTATCACTTGACTCGTTAAGACTGTGGATGACTTTGACACATCTCAACATTTTCTACTCCGAAGTTGTCTCCTTTTTCTTCATTTTTTTTTTCATTCTCTTCTTTTTTTTTTACGGGCATTGGCCTTGCTTTTACCAGGCACACTGCTTTTTCATGCCCCCTAGTTTTTTTTTTTTTTTTTGACATACACTGTCTATAATGCACATATTGGCCAGCCAGACTTTGGCATGTTTTGACCGAATGACTAACATTTGGACTTTCAGGGTCTTTGTCTTCTATCGGCGCTCCGGATATGCTGCTTGAACAATGATGACTTTTGCCTTGCCCCAGTGTGGGGGATGATCACCAACTAGGTTTAAGAAACGAATTTGTAGGCTCAATTGGGCTTAACAAAGGATAAAGTGTGTATAGGATAGAAAAAGAAATGCTCTTCGTCATCCTAAGGCACTCGAACTTTATGTGAATTCATCTGAAAAAGCAACACTCGAAGATTGATACAAGTGAGAGCAAGACAATTTCTATTCACTTTTCATCTTATAATGCTGACTTACTTCCAGTTTGCCCCGATGTGGGGTGGTTCTTGACAGGGGTAATTTGAAAGAATTTCTCCAAGTGTTTAGGCTCAAAGTGGCGAAACAATGGATAACCTGTAGTGTTTGGGATAGAGAAATGAATCGCCTCTTGTCATTTCGGTTGCTGTACCTTTTGCGAGATAACCCTTTACCTTGCAAACATGAAATTTTTCCACTCAACTCATTGAGGATTAGTGCATGGGATTGTGTATATGATATGGCTTGCCTTTCATCATCCTGATGTACCTCATTCAACACATTCAATTCATTCCACATGAGTTATCACATTGTCTAAATAGATTTCCCTTTTGAAATCGATAATGTAGACTGACAAAATGATCAAGCATAATTTAAAACCAAGGCACACATTCCATCTGTAAATTGATTGAAACCATTTATTCACAAGTGAAATGTTTGCAATTCAGAATATAAAACCAAACATTTAAAAACTTTTGCTGCTAAATGTTAGATTTTGTCAGGGGTAATACATCTTCACAGCATCAGAATTAACAGGAGTGGAAAACTCACGACCATCCATTTCTGCGAGAATCAGGGCGCCTCCGGGAAGCACCTTTTTAATCACATACGGACCAATGTAGTTTGGGGCAAATTTTCCTCCAGGAACAGGAAAGACTGGCAGTACCTTCCTTAGGACTAGATCATTTATCTCGAAGTGTCTTAGACGCACCTTTTGATTGAAGGATCTAGCTATCCTCTGCTGATATGTTTGACCGTGGCAAATGGCTTTCAATCGCTTCTCATCAATTAGGTTCAACTGCTCATGCCTTTGTCGCACCCATTCCTCCTCGGACAACTCCACTTGAGACAAGACTCGCAAGGAAGGGATCTCTACTTCGACGGGTAGGACTGCTTCCATGCCATACACCAAGGAAAAAGGGGTTGCTCCGACAGAGGTTCGGATCGAAGTTCGATACGCCATTAGTGCAAATGGCAACCTTTCATGCCAGTCACGATAGTTTTCAGCCGTTTTGGCCAAGATCTTCTTGATGTTCTTGTTGGCGGCTTCAACTGCTCCATTCATCTGTGGACGATAAGGAGATGAATTCAGGTGCCGAATTTTGAACTCGTTGAATAACTGATCAATGAACTTGTTGTTCAAATTTGTCCCATTGTCAGTGACGATAGCCTCAGGGACACCATAACGAGCGACTATGTCTCGTCTGATGAATTTTACAACATTCCTTGCAGTGACGTTTGCATAAGATGCCGCCTCAATCCACTTAGAAAAATAATCAATCGCGACCAAGATAAATCGATGTCCATTCGATGCCTTGGGATTAATTGGGCCAATCACATCGATGCCCCACATTGAAAAGGGCCATGGCTCAGACAACTGATGTAATTCCGTCGGGGGAACATTTATTTTATCCCCGTGAACCTGACAGCGATGACATCTTCGAACATGTTGGATGCAGTCACTTTCAAGACTGAGCCAATAATAACCCAACCTCATGATCTTCTTAGCTAACATGTGGCCATTCATGTGTGGACCACATATCCCCTCGTGTACTTCTTGCATGATTCTGGTAGCTTCAGCCGCATCCACACACCTCAATAGGATCGAATCATATGATCTTTTGTACAGCTTCTCACCACTAACAAAGAATTTTGAAGCCATTTTCATTATGTACTTCCTGTCGGCCGGGGTGCTTCCCTCAGGAAATTCTTGTCTATGGATGTAACTCATGATATCATAATACCATGGCTTTTCATCAGGTTCTCCGGTCACAACCATACAGTAGGCCGGTTTTGTCAGGACTTCAATCTTCAAGGGTTCTACCTCTAACCCACCAATCACTTGCAACATGGATGATAACGTAGCTAGCGCATCAGCAAACTGATTATGAGACCTCGATAAGTACTCAAAAGAGATATTTTCGAATTCCTCTATGATTTCTTCGAGGTATTCATGGTACGGCACTAGTTTGGTATCTCTCGTCTTCCACTCTCCCACAGTTTGAAGAATAATCAGAGCAGAATCACCAAACACTTTCAACTTGGTTATCCCCATTTCCACTGCGGCTTGGAGTCCGAGGATGCAAGCTTCGTACTCGGCTATGTTGTTGGTACAGGGGAACACCAACTTTGCTGCTACTGGATAATGTTGCCCATCTGGGGATATTAAAACTGCCCCAGTGCCGGAACCAGCTAAGTTTACAGCTCCATCGAAAAACATAGTCCATATGTCTTCCTTTATTACCAAAATGCGATCTTCTGGAGAATATCTATCATCATCAGGGACTCCAGGATTTTCAGCTAATACATCAGCAATTACTCGACCTTTAACTGACTTCTGTGGCTTCATCTGGACATCAAACTCTGAAATTAAAATCTGCCACTTGGCTAACTTCCCTACCAAAGCCGGTTGATCAAGTAAATACTTGATGGGATCGTTCTCAGTCACAAGTAAAGTCTGGTGATGCAATGTATATTGTCGCAGCCTATGGAGCACCCATACTAGTGCAGCGCAAGTCTTCTCGGCTTCAGAATAATTCAACTCCGAGACGGTGAACTTCTTGCTTAGGTAATAAATGGCTCGCTCTTTTCCATCTTCAGGACTTTTCTGGGCTAGCATCGCACCTAAAGACTCACTGTAAATCGTGAGGTAAAGGATCAAAGGCTGGCCCGGCATTGGTGGGACTAGCACTGGTGGTTTCATCAGGTACTGCTTTAGTTCGTTAAACGCTTCTCGACAATCATCGTCCCATTCCACTTGAGCATTCTTCTTTAGAAGTTTGAAGAAGGGCTTAGCAGTTGCGGAGAGCTGGGAAATAAAACGGGCTATGTAGTTCAATCTACCCAGGAGGCTTCGCACTTCTTTCACGGTCGATGGGGGTTGTAACTCACATATAGCCTTCACTTTAGAGGGGTCAACTTCAATGCCTTTACTGCTTACGATGAACCCAAGTAATTTGCCCGAGGTTGCTCCAAATATGCACTTTGCTGGGTTGAGACGGAGCTTAAACTCACGGAGCCTCCCGAATAATTTTTTCAAGGTATCGACGTGACTTTTCCCAGGTCGAGACTTGGCGATCATGTCATCGACATAGACCTCGATCTCCTTATGCATCATATCATGGAAAAGCGTCACCATTGCCCGTTGATATGTTGCCCCGGCATTTTTAAGACCGAAGGGCATGACCTTATAATGGAATGTCCCCCAAGGAGTGATGAACGCCGTTTTCTCCTTATCATCGTCCTTCATTTTTATCTGATTATAACCCGAGAAACCATCCATGAAGGAAAACAGCTCGAATCCTGCAGTACTGTCCACCAAAACGTCTATATGTGGCAATGGGAAATCGTCTTTAGGGCTGGCCTTGTTTAGATCGCGATAGTCGATGCAAATGCGAACTCGACCATCTTTCTTCATGACTGGCACGATATTGGCCACCCAACTGGGGTATCGGGTGACTTCAATAAACCCTACTTTCAAAAGTTTCATGACCTCCTCCTCTATCTTCTTCGAAAGTTCAGGTTTGGTTCTTCGCAGCTTCTGTTTCTTGGGCGGCATGTCCGGATTAATAGGTAGACTATGCTCCACGATAGAAGGGTCTAAACCCGGCATATCGACATACGACCAGGCAAAGATATCCTGGTAATCCTTCAGCAGTTGGACCAGGCGTTTAGCTTCACCTTCGGGAAGGGTTGCCCCTATCTTCACCTCTTTGGGTTCTCCGGAATCACTCAAGTTGATGGTAATAGTTTGGTCTACCGTTAGGACTTTAGGTCTTTCATGATGCTCTAGATTGTGCTGAAGGTCCGAGGAATCTTCGAGTTCATTGGTGCCATCGAGATCAGGTTCGGTGGCACATAATTCATCAGATTGGACCGTTCCCATATCCTCGTATATCATAAGATTCCCCCTGAAACATAAAGTAGAGGATTCAGAAGGACAAACAGGGCTAAGCATTGCATTTTTTATTGATTGATTGATTTATTTATTTTGAAATTCTTTTTCAAAAAGGTTTTAACACGAGGAAGCATGAAGAAGCCCAGGCCTCAGAATTCTCCTTGGATTATGTTTTCTTTTATCGGTTGGATATCATCACCGGGCTGGTTTGATGTACCTCAACATGCCCTCAAAGCGAAAATGACTTGTAATTTCATTGATCATCACCAAATGAATTATATTTATTGGAATGAAAATTGCAACAATCAAATCCTAGAAATGAAAAGTCCTAAAAAGTAGCTCTCGAGACAGGGCAAGTCCTAAAAAGCAGTAAAAATTCCCGCGTAGGGGAGTGTGTGAAAAAAGTAAATGTGTTACTCTTGCGGGCCAGTGCCCATTTCCTCCAACGGTCCTTCCTCGATAGCTCCAATGAAGAAACCATCGAACAGGGCAGTGATTCCCTCCATTGCATCATCAGGATCTTCTGCCACTAGAGGTGTTGGATCATCCATACCTCCCCATCCATCCGGGACAATGTCATGGCGGTCAACATAGAAGCTCGGGGGCGCCGAGTATTTAACATAATAATCGAACTTGCCGCTCGGTTGCCCCAAAGTGTCGATCACCTCTTTCTCTTCATGCATCATTCTTGCAGGGCCCGGGAATGTGGTACGGAGGTGTGGAAGCAACCTACCACGCCCACGTTCTTCACCATTCGGCTCTTCTTCGGATCGCGATCTATTCTGTCCATTTCCTCGACCTCGACCTTGAACGCGTCCACGTCCACGTCCACGTCCACGTCCTCCATCATTTGGCTCGCTTGACCCCAGGTATCCCAACCCAGTAGTGCGGGGCCTCTGAGAAACTTCCACTGGTTGGCGGATACCTTGACCACTTCTACCAAGGCCTTCACCCGGAGTAAAGCCATGAGAGGCCATTATCCTTCCAACCATGACTGCAGCATTTGACACCTCAGGAATAGGCGGTGATGATCCTCTAGATGCATGTATGGTTGATACGAGCTCGAGCGACTGATAGCTCGATTCTACTTTGCAATCTGGCTCAACATAAGGGATAGCCGTTGCGTGGTAAATTGGGTGCTCTTCTTCACCGTGGACCGTGACTAACTTTCTCTCCACAACGAACTTCACCTTTTGATGTAGACTGGATGGCACAGCTCCGGCAGTATGGATCCATGGACGTCCCAATAGAAAATTGAATGCAGTGGGAATGTCCATCACTTGAAATAGGACATTAAACACCGTTGGTCCGATCTGTATGTCAAGGTGGATTTCTCCCATCACTTCTTTCTTCGTTCCGTCAAAGGCTCGAACGGAGGTCTTTGCAGAATTTATCTTAGAAGGATCTATCTTCAGGCGGTGTAAAGTTGCCAGAGGACAG
The DNA here is from genome assembly GCA_031216405.1 of Syzygium malaccense. NCBI lineage: Eukaryota > Viridiplantae > Streptophyta > Magnoliopsida > Myrtales > Myrtaceae > Syzygium > Syzygium malaccense. The sequence goes on along the minus strand of CM062256.1, from coordinate 5,061,533 downwards.
ATATTCAAGGCTGATCCATTGTCAATGAGTACCCGGGCTACATGCGAGGCCTTGTATTTGACGGAAATATAAAGTGCCTTGGTATGCCCCCTCCCTTCCAGAGGGAACTCTTCATCTGAAAAGGCTATGAGGTCCTTAAGGAGTATAGAACCCACGAATTCTTCTAATTTGTCATGATCGATTGTCTCAGGCACGTGGACTTCACTTAGCACCTTCATCAGGGCCTTTTGATGTTTGACAGACGTTTGGAGGAGTTCAAGCAGAGAGATTTGCGCAGGCATCTTGCGCAGTTGCTCAACTATGTTGTATTCACTAGCCTTGATCACGGCCAGAAACTCCTTGGCTTCTTCATCAGTAATAGGTTTTGGAGGTTGGGCATTAGTTTGGCCATAGGTACGCCCAGATCTAGTAACCGAGTCGACATCTAGACTGTAGGACCAAGGGACTGCCTTGTTATCACTGTACTCATATGGTTGAGGTATTTCGATCACTATCCCTTCATCAGCTGTAGGCGTGTTTACTACGATCTTTTCATCATCGGACGCGTCTTCGAGCGGAGGCATGTCTTCGAGCTTGTCCTCCCCAGTGTTCAATGTAGCAAACTCCTCGTCCCAATTAATAACCACTTCAAAGATAGTAGAAACGATGCCAGTGTAGTCAGCATAAACGATCATTCCAGCTTCTACCATTCTTGAGATTCTTTCTCTCATGATAGTCAGGGGAAGGATCTCATTATTTAGGTAATAACCGGCTTTCACCAACTCACCATAGACGTCGGTGGTGTGTACTTTGACATTCTTGATTCGTCCAGCGTCAAAACTAAATATGGCATTCACATTGCCTGCATGATCAGGAAGCGGGTTGCTCTGAACATTCGGCTTAGCAGGTTGAAAGGAAAATGCCTTTGTGTCAAGCAAGTTCTGGATCCGATGCTTGAGAGTGATACAATCATCAGTTGAATGCCCCACTTCACCCATATGATAATCACATTTCTTGGACGGATCGTAGTTATAGAATTGCTCGGGGTTGGGCCGCTTTGGCTCAGTAGTAAGCAAACCCTTCTTCCGGAGGACTGCCAGTACTTGAGACAACGACCCGGGGAGGGGGGTGAATTGCCTCTTATTGTTCCTTCTCTGAGAAGGTTGACGACCCATGCTATGTTGCTGAGTTTCTGCTACTTGGATCGTTGGAGCGACATTCTTCCGACTTGGCTGGGTATACGTCACATTGACTTCAGCTGCCGGCTCTTTCTCCTTTCTCGTGCTAAATCTTTTGGTCGAAGCATACGGCTCCACAAACCACCCATCTTTCAGTCCTATCTCAATCTGTTCGCCTATGGGGATGAGTTGATTGAAGTTGTCAGCCGGAGTAGCTACCATCCGATTACGGTACTCGAACGGGAGAGTTTTAATGAACATCCTCTTCAATTCACTGTCTATGGGTTCTGGGATAATCTGAGCGGCTATATTTCTCCATCTAATAGCATAATCCTTAAATGACTCATTCTTCTTCATCTGAGCACGCTCGAGGTCATCGCGAGTGGGAATGATGTCCGTTATGAACCTGTACTGCTTTAGAAATGCTTCACTAACTTCCTTCCAGATTTTGAGGCTATTTATCTTCTTCATGAGATACCAATTTAAGGCAGGACCCGTCAAACTTGCTTGAAATGCATGAATCATTAGGAGTTCATTATCAACGTACGGGGTCATTTGTACGTGATATAGCTGCAGGTGGGCTTTTGGGCAGGAGGTGCCATTGTACTTGTCAAAGTCTGGCATCTTGAACTTCTTCGGGATTTTGATCTGTGTGTACAGAGATAGGTCGATCGAAGGTGAATCCTGTGAACCTTCCAGCTGCTTCACTCTCTCTTCAAGCTTGTTGACCCGTTCATTAGGTTTGTCCTTATTGACGATAATCTGGACGGGGTCATCTACTAAATCGGGAAGATCGTCATCTTCTTCACTATCGGCATTCTTTCCACCTTTCTGCTTTGAGGCTGATGCCTCAGGAGATGCAGGTATGGGAGCCAGTCGAAGGGCTTTAATCTCGGCAGACATCTGTTGCATTGCAGCGACGACTTGCTTCATTTGGTCTTCGATGCCAACAACACGATCTCGTAAGTCAGTTTGATCGGCCATTCTAGTTCTCGACCGCGTACGAATAGGCGATCGTGATCGGTCCGTAATTACCTGATTTCACGGATAAAACAGGCATATATAAGTGTCAAGAAGAAACACACGCCGATCCATGACATTAGTCTAACTGCTTTGATTAAAGATGACCTCTTTATTGAAATGACGAAATTTTTACAACGACTGTAACTTGAAATCACTTGAAGAAAAATGCAAAAACAAAGGACTCAATTCCTAAACAACGAATCTAGAAAGAAAAATATCTTAAAAGACACGAGCCATTTCATTTGGCTTGATCAATATACAACTGGGATGTGATTTCCAAACGTAGTCGCTTATTCTCCTCGGCCAAGTGTGCAACTTGCTCTTGTAACTTCTCAGCTTTTCTCTTGAGACATCTTTTCTCAGCACGGTTGGTAATCTTCTCAGGCACCATTGGTATCTTCGGGAGTAAATTATCTGGAATCTTGTGTCGTTGAATGTATTCAGCCGTAGCATAATACTTTCTTTCTTCACCCTCTAATTCTTTTTCAGGCCATGTGAGCATTTGTGGATGGCACATATCCCACAACGACTTGATTAAAGAAATGCTATCTTCATGGTCGAGGTCTCCGTCGGTGAAGTTGACCCGAATTGAATCATCATGCTTCAAAGCTGGGGGAAGCTCTTGCACCACTTGATACTGGCGAGTCACCCTAGTCGGGTAATATTCCATAGCCCCAGTGAAACCCAGTAAAGGGATTGGGCCAACACGTCCACATGTGAGTCTAGCCTCACGAACTTGGAACCATTTAGCATGCCATAGGAAACATTTGGACTTTGGATTTTTAAAGAAAGCCAGCCAATTGGAATAATGATAATCCGGTGCATGTTTTTGTTTATTCTCAAATCTCATGATAGGGTGATCAGAGTTGCTAACTTCACGTATAATCATTAAACCACCAAACCCTTTTAAGTGAGATAAGAACCAAATTTGCAAAAGCTCAGGAGAAGCATGAAAGATTTTGTCACCATTTTCTTTAAATCGAGAAAGGGAAAGAAAAGTTTCTGCCAGGAGGGCATTAACAAAGTTCATTCCCCCACACACTTGCCCAACTAACTTAGCAATCAAAGGATTAATAGCATTCTTACAGTGAGGGAAAAGTATAAATCCAAAGAATGCTAATAGGAAAATCCTTCTCATTTGAAATGAGGTGCCATTTTGAAAACATTCATCAAGAAATGAAAATGGGCAAGTATTACGATGACCTTTCAAAATTTTTCTTATCTTTTCTTCCTTGATTCTCAGAAAATCAGATAAAATCGAGACAGGATTTATTCCAATAGGTGGACTAATTAATTCTGATTCCAAAGGTTTTCCAATGGCAATGCTATATTCTTCCAAGGTCGGAGTGAGCTCATGCTTACCGAAGATGAAAGTAGTCGTCTCTGGACACCAGCAATGGGCAAGTGCTTGAATGAGGCCGCCATGAATGTTGATACGCAACAGAGGGAGGAGTCGGCCAATCGTTGATTCCATGAACTCACGACTAGCTTGGTCTAGCTTGTCCCACCAAGCATTGAGTTCCTTCTTGGGGGGAAGAATAAGTCGAATGTCGGAATTTCCCATTGTATATTGACCAAGACTTGCAATCAACCTAATGTCATGGACCGACAAAATAATACGATAAAGTAAATAAATTGCGAAGAAAAAGTTCAAAGGACTTACTTTACCAATAACCGGGTGGCAATCACATAGACATACGCATGCTACGTGGCTCAATTTCTACTCTAGAAGGTTTAACAAAGTGGAGCCACGAGGATGATCGGACTAGCCGCGGGCATGCGGACTAAGTCGGGTCCTCGTAACTCCGGCATCGTCAAAGAGTCGACCCATGTCGCGGGCATGCGGACCGGGGTGGTAATCTCTTTGACATCAAGAAAGAAATATCGGGATTGAGATGGGCAACTCGTACCGCGGGCGGACGGTCGGAGTGGTATCCATCTCAATACCATCTTAGGTGATCCTATGCAGCCCAGGTCCGGCGACAGGTTGTGTGTGCTAAAGTGTAGTGAAAATGCATAGGCATGCACGACAGTTCATATGCAAACAGCACTTCAATATTAAAACATCCAATCTCAACGCCTCCCTGCAAGAAAATGGTTAACAAACACTCCACCCCTTATAACTCCCATTCTGCAAAAACATTTAACCCCTTAAACATTAGGGACGTACCTGGAATCCTCGCTGCCAAACAAAAATATTTTTTTTGAAAAGAAAAATTGGCCTAAGTCCACTAAGAGTTTTTTACTCAGCTCCCCAGTGGAGTCGCCAAGCTGTCGCGACCTAAATTTTCCTCTCAGGCTAATGGATTATTAGGACTAAACCTAACTCGAGCCCTCCCAAGCCCTACCAATTCGCAACTTAGGGTTTAAGTTTTTATCATGCAAAATTTTCATGCTCGGAGTCGCCACTAATCTATTTGTGGTAGGTCGATTAGAAACCTAAATAAAACATAGGGAGATATGTTTTATTCCTACGAACCAGAGATTCCGAACTCGGGGACTTGATTACGCTAGATATAGTCTAACGCCCTTTCGGTACCTTTTCTTTTCAAAAATGTTTATGCATGCAGTTTGGATCCATTTTAATTTAGTCACTAGCATGTGAGGTGATCATGCGGGTGCGCAAACCACCAAAGTAACATCCAATAATCAAAACATTAAATAAATTGCAAAACTGGGAGAATTACTTACCTCGAAGCAACGTAAGCATCTGCATGGTTAGCTAGAAAATCACATCAACAATCCTAATATGATTTCTAATTAACAAGCAGTTCACTCAATATTTTTTAGGATTTTCACTTATTTAAATGAAAACTAACCTATATGCAATGACGTACCAAAAAATTAACATGCGATTAATGCAATCTAGCATGCGAATTGTATGTCATGCGACAACGTGACCTAATTCTAATGACGGACAAACGATTTATTTTTTTTTGGTATTTTTCTCATTGAAATTCGGAATTAAAAAATTACTCAAATTAAGAATGCAATCTATCATAATCTATCCTAAAGCAAGTCATTCTTTTTGGGATTTTTATGGAAATTCGAAATTTAGCAAATAAGCTAAATAATCTATTAGGATTAGAATAACACATAATTTAAACTAGGAAATAAATCATCCCAAGTCCTAATTTAAATTAAATAATTATCCTATCTTCTAGATACATTTAGAGTTCCCTAAACATGCAAAACTTCTAATTGAAATCCTAACTAACATATTTTTGGATTTTCTTTATTTAAAAACAAACGACACCATATCACAAAATATTACCGACATCCATTTAAATTTAGAAACAAAGATTGACAAATCGTATCCCGGGCATGAGGATCGGATTGGCCAATTTTTCACGCAATCGCGAATTATATCTCGGGCGGGAGATCGGATTTACGATTTTCCGTGCGATCGCGAGTCATATTTCGGGCATGAAATCGGACTGTCGATCATATGCACGTTGTGAAATTAGGAAAATATCCCAATTTATGGACTCCGAAAAGATTTTTGGATATGACAATATCGACACAGCATATAATTGAGATCACAATAAATTCAAGTTAGGCAATTTAATATATCGAAATTGAATCGAATAATGTATTACCTAACTCGAAATATTGCACGGGTGACGTTTCCGAATTTGACCGACGGATGGCTTGAGCTCAGTGACCGGCGGTGGTGAAGATAGCCGCGGTTTGGCTACTCGTGGTGAACTCGGGCATGTGGTGTCTCGGCGGTGCTTGGGATTTCTTGTGAAACCTACAAAACAAGGGAGAGTCCCAGTTTGGTGAAAATACAGAGTAACGCAACAGCGACCGGCGGGATTTCGTCGGGACTGGTAAGTTTGCTGGGACCGTTCGCAGAAGTTGCTGGTCTCGGCGTTGTCACGGTGGCTTGGACTCTCGATCAGCGACGGTAAGGACTGGAAGGACGTGGCGGCTGTGCAGGGCTTCTCAGACTCGCTGAAGTTGTTAGCGTAGGGCTAGAAGCAATGACGATCATGCGGCGCAACAACAGCAGGAGTCGTTGGTTTACTGGACGTGATGGAACAGGGCTGCCCTTGCCAAAGTTAGTATCGTGGCAGCAAGACAAACCGATTCGTGTAGGAGTAGCAGCAAGCGGCGTGGCGTGGACACGAGCTAGAGACAAAACGCTGCTTGAAGTTGCCTAGAACAGGGGCAAGCTGTCACAAAGTCACTGTTCTTCACTAGTGCATGCATTCTCCTCTGTTCTTTTCTTCTTTTGGACGTGCTGCACCTCCTCTCTCTATGCTCTCACTCACAATTTTTGTTTTCTCCTCTCATATCGTGACCGTCCTCTGACAATTCTTTTTTTGCTGTCTATGTCCACCTCTATGTAATTGTGTGGCCTCCCTTTTTATATGTAAAACAACATAGAGCCCCAAGGAAAGAACGTGATGCAGCTTCCAATTGTGGATGCATTGAAATATATATATTTATTCTTTTCCTTCTTTTGTTATTTCTCCAGAATCCACTTACCAATCCTTTCTTTCCTTTCTTTAATCCCTTTGTCCGCAAGTTTGTATCCACCAGCTTGAGTGAATCATCTTTCCTTAATTCTTGCTCTGATAACACTTTGCTTTCCAATTGTTTCTTGACCTAAAGATTTTCATGATATTTTCTCAATATTTCCTAATTCAATGTGCCACACGCGCAACGCATATGTCAATCTTGACCACTTGAGGGAATAACGAGTTGGGCCGAATCTTTAATTCACACGGGCTTGATCCGATTAATTCCATTGGGTTCAGAACCTCTGTACTTGAGTCCATTAACTCTAGTTCAATTAAATTTTATTAAGCCCATCCGCCACCAGTCCGATGCAAATGCAACTACTTAATAAATGCTCTTAAAACTAAATGCTATGTAATTTAACTTTAATATTTTTGTGAGGGACTAAAATTCAATCCCTAATTTTTTGTGCAATTAATCACTAAATGATTAGTTAAAATTTAGGTGTCAACAGCTGCCCCTCTTTGAATGTGAGCTCAAAGAGGTTGCGTTCAAAGACTAGATGATACCTAAATTTTGACTATGCGAATGCAATGAAAGTTATTTTTTGTGGGAGTATGAGTCCCATTTTGAAATGCAGTATATCATGATGCATGTTAACATGAATAAAACATACCTGAAGTTATTTACCTGACAAGAGTGGTAGCGTAATTCGAGGCATGACTCTGATCCTATAGCTTGTTTGGCAAATGTTTGGGCTCAGTCTCAAAGGTATTGCCTGATAAACGCTGATGGACTTCGGTGACCTGAAATTCAATTAGGACACACGAAGGGTAGTTCGAATTACCTGGATATCGTCTGGGGTAATCGAAGGTGGTGATCAATAGACACCTGGATATCGTATGAGGTATCTAGAAATCAAAGAATGGAAGACTACTTCAAATATCTGGATATCGTCTGAGATACTCGAAATGGACCTTCCGCTGAACGCCTGGATATCGTCAGAGGCGTCCAGTGATAATCTAGCGAAACGGAATTTATCCCACCTTTTGTCAAAATACCTGGACATCATTAGAGGTACTCGAGAAAATTATCCATTAGGAACCTGGATATCATTAAAGGTGCCTAATGCGGCGCTTTTTCCAAATTGCTAGAAAGGGGGCTTAACAAGGTGCTTAGTTATCATCTAAGGTACTTGAAAAGCAAATCAACAAATTGGAATACATTCCTGCTTTTAACGAAATACCTGGATATCGTCAGAGGTAATCGGAAAAAGTCAACTGCTAAACACCTGGATATCGTCAGAGGTGTTCAAGAAGGAACTTTTCAAATTGTTTGAAAGGTGTGCCTCATAAAATATCTGGTTATCATCCAAGATATTTGAAAGGACTTGACCGATAAATACCTGGATATCGTCAAAGGTATTTAACGATTTGACGAACAGAGGGGCTAGCCCAAATGCTCGGAGATTCCTTAACAAAGTACCTGGATATCATCAGAGGTACCTGAAAAGGCTTGATCAATAGATACCTGGATATCGTCAAAGGCATCTAGAGATCGCAATAAAATGATCAAATATGGGGCCTGACGATTGCTCGAACAGGTTAGGGATACCTGGATAGTCACAGGCATCCAAGGGATAGAGATATACTTACCTGGTGATATCTCCGACTCTTGAGGGCGTGTCTCCTACTAGACACGGTTTTAGGCAACATGTAATATGCATTCATGGACAATCAAGAACACATATACTCATGTACTATAAATTCAACCGATTTTCATGCATGACGATTTTGTCGAATCGGCATTGCCAAACTTCACTGGGGAGAATCATGATAAGACAATTCGAACTCACAAGTGGGTATCTTGAAAATGTCAAATGAGGGACTTCCGGTCCGAAAGGGCTTTCACTCATTCTCATCGAAAAAGGTTGATTTATGAGAATCACTCTATCTCACCATCATCATGTGGACAAGGGTCCGAGTATTCTCGCAAGTGGTACGACCTTACCAATCTGAGAGGTCTTTGCTAGGACAGTAACGTGGGCTTGGTCAATGGCTTAGCAAAAGGGGACTCTTCGAGTCGAGGCTATTGAAAGAAAATACTCTGCAATTGTCTCCGGGTTTACAAGTCAAGAAACCTGCAAAATGAGATAGAAACGGACTTGCTCGCACTTCTTCGAGCTAAGCTTATAAACATCCGAATTCTACATTAGTTCAAGTGCCATAATCGGAAGAGACTTTGGAAGGGACGTAACATAGGTTAGGCTCATGGGTTGAGAAATGAATGAATCATAAGGCTCAAAATGTGTATAATTGGGGTGAATAAGTTGGTGATCATCTCGGCATTATCACCAGTTCTCCTTTCCGCCAGGGATTGTCTTCTTGGTAGACGCTCCATTGGCCTCGAGAGCTTATCACTTGACTCGTTAAGACTGTGGATGACTTTGACACATCTCAACATTTTCTACTCCGAAGTTGTCTCCTTTTTCTTCATTTTTTTTTTCATTCTCTTCTTTTTTTTTTACGGGCATTGGCCTTGCTTTTACCAGGCACACTGCTTTTTCATGCCCTCTAGTTTTTTTTTTTTTTTTTTGACATACACTGTCTATAATGCACATATTGGCCAGCCAGACTTTGGCATGTTTTGACCGAATGACTAACATTTGGACTTTCAGGGTCTTTGTCTTCTATCGGCGCTCCGGATATGCTGCTTGAACAATGATGACTTTTGCCTTGCCCCAGTGTGGGGGATGATCACCAACTAGGTTTAAGAAACGAATTTGTAGGCTCAATTGGGCTTAACAAAGGATAAAGTGTGTATAGGATAGAAAAAGAAATGCTCTTCGTCATCCTAAGGCACTCGAACTTTATGTGAATTCATCTGAAAAAGCAACACTCGAAGATTGATACAAGTGAGAGCAAGACAATTTCTATTCACTTTTCATCTTATAATGCTGACTTACTTCCAGTTTGCCCCGATGTGGGGTGGTTCTTGACAGGGGTAATTTGAAAGAATTTCTCCAAGTGTTTAGGCTCAAAGTGGCGAAACAATAGATAACCTGTAGTGTTTGGGATAGAGAAATGAATCGCCTCTTGTCATTTCGGTTGCTGTACCTTTTGCGAGATAACCCTTTACCTTGCAAACATGAAATTTTTCCACTCAACTCATTGAGGATTAGTGCATGGGATTGTGTATATGATATGGCTTGCCTTTCATCATCCTGATGTACCTCATTCAACACATTCAATTCATTCCACATGAGTTATCACATTGTCTAAATAGATTTCCCTTTTGAAATCGATAATGTAGACTGACAAAATGATCAAGCATAATTTAAAACCAAGGCACACATTCCATCTGTAAATTGATTGAAACCATTTATTCACAAGTGAAATGTTTGCAATTCAGAATATAAAACCAAACATTTAAAAACTTTTGCTGCTAAATGTTAGATTTTGTCAGGGGTAATACATCTTCACAGCATCAGAATTAACAGGAGTGGAAAACTCACGACTATCCATTTCTGCGAGAATCAGGGCGCCTCCGGGAAGCACCTTTTTAATCACATACGGACCAATGTAGTTTGGGGCAAATTTTCCTCCAGGAACAGGAAAGACTGGCAGTACCTTCCTTAGGACTAGATCATTTATCTCGAAGTGTCTTAGATGCACCTTTTGATTGAAGGATCTAGCTATCCTCTGCTGATATGTTTGACCGTGGCAAATGGCTTTCAATCGCTTCTCATCAATTAGGTTCAACTGCTCATGCCTTTGTCGCACCCATTCCTCCTCGGACAACTCCACTTGAGACAAGACTCGCAAGGAAGGGATCTCTACTTCGACGGGTAGGACTGCTTCCATGCCATACACCAAGGAAAAAGGGGTTGCTCCGACAGAGGTTCGGATCGAAGTTCGATACGCCATTAGTGCAAATGGCAACCTTTCATGCCAGTCACGATAGTTTTCAGCCGTTTTGGCCAAGATCTTCTTGATGTTCTTGTTGGCGGCTTCAACTGCTCCATTCATCTGTGGACGATAAGGAGATGAATTCAGGTGCCGAATTTTGAACTCGTTGAATAACTGATCAATGAACTTGTTGTTCAAATTTGTCCCATTGTCAGTGACGATAGCCTCAGGGACACCATAACGAGCGACTATGTCTCGTCTGATGAATTTTACAACATTCCTTGCAGTGACGTTTGCATAAGATGCCGCCTCAATCCACTTAGAAAAATAATCAATCGCGACCAAGATAAATCGATGTCCATTCGATGCCTTGGGATTAATTGGGCCAATCACATCGATGCCCCACATTGAAAAGGGCCATGGCTCAGACAACTGATGTAATTCCGTCGGGGGAACATTTATTTTATCCCCGTGAACCTGACAGCGATGACATCTTCGAATATGTTGGATGCAGTCACTTTCAAGACTGAGCCAATAATAACCCAACCTCATGATCTTCTTAGCTAACATGTGGCCATTCATGTGTGGACCACATATCCCCTCGTGTACTTCTTGCATGATTCTGGTAGCTTCATCCGCATCCACACACCTCAATAGGATCGAATCATATGATCTTTTGTACAGCTTCTCACCACTAACAAAGAATTTTGAAGCCATTTTCATTATGTACTTCCTGTCGGCCGGGGTGCTTCCCTCAGGAAATTCTTGTCTATGGATGTAACTCATGATATCATAATACCATGGCTTTTCATCAGGTTCTCCGGTCACAACCATACAGTAGGCCGGTTTTGTCAGGACTTCAATCTTCAAGGGTTCTACCTCTAACCCACCAATCACTTGCAACATGGATGATAACGTAGCTAGCGCATCAGCAAACTGATTATGAGACCTCGATAAGTACTCAAAAGAGATATTTTCGAATTCCTCTATGATTTCTTCGAGGTATTCATGGTACGGCACTAGTTTGGTATCTCTCGTCTTCCACTCTCCCACAGTTTGAAGAATAATCAGAGCAGAATCACCAAACACTTTCAACTTGGTTATCCCCATTTCCACTGCGGCTTGGAGTCCGAGGATGCAAGCTTCGTACTCGGCTATGTTGTTGGTACAGGGGAACACCAACTTTGCTGCTACTGGATAATGTTGCCCATCTGGGGATATTAAAACTGCCCCAGTGCCGGAACCAGCTAAGTTTACAGCTCCATCGAAAAACATAGTCCATATGTCTTCCTTTATTACCAAAATGCGATCTTCTGGAGAATATCTATCATCATCAGGGACTCCAGGATTTTCAGCTAATACATCAGCAATTACTCGACCTTTAACTGACTTCTGTGGCTTCATCTGGACATCAAACTCTGAAATTAAAATCTGCCACTTGGCTAACTTCCCTACCAAAGCCGGTTGATCAAGTAAATACTTGATGGGATCGTTCTCAGTCACAAGTAAAGTCTGGTGATGCAATGTATATTGTCGCAGCCTATGGAGCACCCATACTAGTGCAGCGCAAGTCTTCTCGGCTTCAGAATAATTCAACTCCGAGACGGTGAACTTCTTGCTTAGGTAATAAATGGCTCGCTCTTTTCCATCTTCAGGACTTTTCTGGGCTAGCATCGCACCTAAAGACTCACTGTAAATCGTGAGGTAAAGGATCAAAGGCTGGCCCGGCATTGGTGGGACTAGCACTGGTGGTTTCATCAGGTATTGCTTTAGTTCGTTAAACGCTTCTCGACAATCATCGTCCCATTCCACTTGAGCATTCTTCTTTAGAAGTTTGAAGAAGGGCTTAGCAGTTGCGGAGAGCTGGGAAATAAAACGGGCTATGTAGTTCAATCTACCCAGGAGGCTTCGCACTTCTTTCACGGTCGATGGGGGTTGTAACTCACATATAGCCTTCACTTTAGAGGGGTCAACTTCAATGCCTTTACTGCTTACGATGAACCCAAGTAATTTGCCCGAGGTTGCTCCAAATATGCACTTTGCTGGGTTGAGACGGAGCTTAAACTCACAGAGCCTCCCGAATAATTTTTTCAAGGTATCGACGTGACTTTTCCCAGGTCGAGACTTGGCGATCATGTCATCGACATAGACCTCGATCTCCTTATGCATCATATCATGGAAAAGCGTCACCATTGCCCGTTGATATGTTGCCCCGGCATTTTTAAGACCGAAGGGCATGACCTTATAATGGAATGTCCCCCAAGGAGTGATGAACGCCGTTTTCTCCTTATCATCGTCCTTCATTTTTATCTGATTATAACCCGAGAAACCATCCATGAAGGAAAACAGCTCGAATCCTGCAGTACTGTCCACCAAAACGTCTATATGTGGCAATGGGAAATCGTCTTTAGGGCTGGCCTTGTTTAGATCGCGATAGTCGATGCAAATGCGAACTCGACCATCTTTCTTCATGACTGGCACGATATTGGCCACCCAACTGGGGTATCGGGTGACTTCAATAAACCCTACTTTCAAAAGTTTCATGACCTCCTCCTCTATCTTCTTCGAAAGTTCAGGTTTGGTTCTTCGCAGCTTCTGTTTCTTGGGCGGCATGTCCGGATTAATAGGTAGACTATGCTCCACGATAGAAGGGTCTAAACCCGGCATATCGACATACGACCAGGCAAAGATATCCTGGTAATCCTTCAGCAGTTGGACCAGGCGTTTAGCTTCACCTTCGGGAAGGGTTGCCCCTATCTTCACCTCTTTGGGTTCTCCGGAATCACTCAAGTTGATGGTAATAGTTTGGTCTACCGTTAGGACTTTAGGTCTTTCATGATGCTCTAGATTGTGCTGAAGGTCCGAGGAATCTTCGAGTTCATTGGTGTCATCGAGATCAGGTTCGGTGGCACATAATTCATCAGATTGGACCGTTCCCATATCCTCGTATATCATAAGATTCCCCCTGAAACATAAAGTAGAGGATTCAGAAGGACAAACAGGGCTAAGCATTGCATTTTTTATTGATTGATTGATTTATTTATTTTGAAATTCTTTTTCAAAAAGGTTTTAACACGAGGAAGCATGAAGAAGCCCAGGCCTCAGAATTCTCCTTGGATTATGTTTTCTTTTATCGGTTGGATATCATCACCGGGCTGGTTTGATGTACCTCAACATGCCCTCAAAGCGAAAATGACTTGTAATTTCATTGATCATCACCAAATGAATTATATTTATTGGAATGAAAATTGCAATAATCAAATCCTAGAAATGAAAAGTCCTAAAAAGTAGCTCTCGAGAGAGGGCAAGTCCTAAAAAGCAGTAAAAATTCCCGCGTAGGGGAGTGTGTGAAAAAAGTAAATGTGTTACTCTTGCGGGCCAGTGCCCATTTCCTCCAACGGTCCTTCCTCGATAGCTCCAATGAAGAAACCATCGAACAGGGCAGTGATTCCCTCCATTGCATCATCAGGATCTTCTGCCACTAGAGGTGTTGGATCATCCATACCTCCCCATCCATCCGGGACAATGTCATGGCGGTCAACATAGAAGCTCGGGGGCGCCGAGTATTTAACATAATAATCGAACTTGCCGCTCGGTTGCCCCAAAGTGTCGATCACCTCTTTCTCTTCATGCATCATTCTTGCAGGGCCCGGGAATGTGGTACGGAGGTGTGGAAGCAACCTACCACGCCCACGTTCTTCACCATTCGGCTCTTCTTCGGATCGCGATCTATTCTGTCCATTTCCTCGACCTCGACCTTGAACGCGTCCACGTCCACGTCCACGTCCACGTCCTCCATCATTTGGCTCGCTTGACCCCAGGTATCCCAACCCAGTAGTGCGGGGCCTCTGAGAAACTTCCACTGGTTGGCGGATACCTTGACCACTTCTACCAAGGCCTTCACCCGGAGTAAAGCCATGAGAGGCCATTATCCTTCCAACCATGACTGCAGCATTTGACACCTCAGGAATAGGCGGTGATGATCCTCTAGATGCATGTATGGTTGATACGAGCTCGAGCGACTGATAGCTCGATTCTACTTTGCAATCTGGCTCAACATAAGGGATAGCCGTTGCGTGGTAAATTGGGTGCTCTTCTTCACCGTGGACCGTGACTAACTTTCTCTCCACAACGAACTTCACCTTTTGATGTAGACTGGATGGCACAGCTCCGGCAGTATGGATCCATGGACGTCCCAATAGAAAATTGAATGCAGTGGGAATGTCCATCACTTGAAATAGGACATTAAACACCGTTGGTCCGATCTATATGTCAAGGTGGATTTCTCCCATCACTTCTTTCTTCGTTCCGTCAAAGGCTCGAACGGAGGTCTTTGCAGAATTTATCTTAGAAGGATCTATCTTCAGGCGGTGTAAAGTTGCCAGAGGACAGATATTCAAGGCTGATCCATTGTCAATGAGTACCCGGGCTACATGCGAGGCCTTGTATTTGACGGAAATATAAAGTGCCTTGGTATGCCCCCTCCCTTCCAGAGGGAACTCTTCATCTGAAAAGGCTATGAGGTCCTTAAGGAGTATAGAACCCACGAATTCTTCTAATTTGTCATGATCGATTGTCTCAGGCACGTGGACTTCACTTAGCACCTTCATCAGGGCCTTTTGATGTTTGACAGACGTTTGGAGGAGTTCAAGCAGAGAGATTTGCGCAGGCATCTTGCGCAGTTGCTCAACTATGTTGTATTCACTAGCCTTGATCACGGCCAGAAACTCCTTGGCTTCTTCATCAGTAATAGGTTTTGGAGGTTGGGCATTAGTTTGGCCATAGGTACGCCCAGATCTAGTAACCGAGTCGACATCTAGACTGTAGGACCAAGGGACTGCCTTGTTATCACTGTACTCATATGGTTGAGGTATTTCGATCACTATCCCTTCATCAGCTGTAGGCGTGTTTACTACGATCTTTTCATCATCGGACGCGTCTTCGAGCGGAGGCATGTCTTCGAGCTTGTCCTCCCCAGTGTTCAATGTAGCAAACTCCTCGTCCCAATTAATAACCACTTCAAAGATAGTAGAAACGATGCCAGTGTAGTCAGCATAAACGATCATTCCAGCTTCTACCATTCTTGAGATTCTTTCTCTCATGATAGTCAGGGGAAGGATCTCATTATTTAGGTAATAACCGGCTTTCACCAACTCACCATAGACGTCGGTGGTGTGTACTTTGACATTCTTGATTCGTCCAGCGTCAAAACTAAATATGGCATTCACATTGCCTGCATGATCAGGAAGCGGGTTGCTCTGAACATTCGGCTTAGCAGGTTGAAAGGAAAATGCCTTTGTGTCAAGCAAGTTCTGGATCCGATGCTTGAGAGTGATACAATCATCAGTTGAATGCCCCACTTCACCCATATGATAATCACATTTCTTGGACGGATCGTAGTTATAGAATTGCTCGGGGTTGGGCCGCTTTGGCTCAGTAGTAAGCAAACCCTTCTTCCGGAGGACTGCCAGTACTTGAGACAACGACCCGGGGAGGGGGGTGAATTGCCTCTTATTGTTCCTTCTCTGAGAAGGTTGACGACCCATGCTATGTTGCTGAGTTTCTGCTACTTGGATCGTTGGAGCGACATTCTTCCGACTTGGCTGGGTATACGTCACATTGACTTCAGCTGCCGGCTCTTTCTCCTTTCTCGTGCTAAATCTTTTGGTCGAAGCATACGGCTCCACAAACCACCCATCTTTCAGTCCTATCTCAATCTGTTCGCCTATGGGGATGAGTTGATTGAAGTTGTCAGCCGGAGTAGCTACCATCCGATTACGGTACTCGAACGGGAGAGTTTTAATGAACATCCTCTTCAATTCACTGTCTATGGGTTCTGGGATAATCTGAGCGGCTATATTTCTCCATCTAATAGCATAATCCTTAAATGACTCATTCTTCTTCATCTGAGCACGCTCGAGGTCATCGCGAGTGGGAATGATGTCCGTTATGAACCTGTACTGCTTTAGAAATGCTTCACTAACTTCCTTCCAGATTTTGAGGCTATTTATCTTCTTCATGAGATACCAATTTAAGGCAGGACCCGTCAAACTTGCTTGAAATGCATGAATCATTAGGAGTTCATTATCAACGTACGGGGTCATTTGTACGTGATATAGCTGCAGGTGGGCTTTTGGGCAGGAGGTGCCATTGTACTTGTCAAAGTCTGGCATCTTGAACTTCTTCGGGATTTTGATCTGTGTGTACAGAGATAGGTCGATCGAAGGTGAATCCTGTGAACCTTCCAGCTGCTTCACTCTCTCTTCAAGCTTGTTGACCCGTTCATTAGGTTTGTCCTTATTGACGATAATCTGGACGGGGTCATCTACTAAATCGGGAAGATCGTCATCTTCTTCACTATCGGCATTCTTTCCACCTTTCTGCTTTGAGGCTGATGCCTCAGGAGATGCAGGTATGGGAGCCAGTCGAAGGGCTTTAATCTCGGCAGACATCTGTTGCATTGCAGCGACGACTTGCTTCATTTGGTCTTCGATGCCAACAACACGATCTCGTAAGTCAGTTTGATCGGCCATTCTAGTTCTCGACCGCGTACGAATAGGCGATCGTGATCGGTCCGTAATTACCTGATTTCACGGATAAAACAGGCATATATAAGTGTCAAGAAGAAACACACGCCGATCCATGACATTAGTCTAACTGCTTTGATTAAAGATGACCTCTTTATTGAAATGACGAAATTTTTACAACGACTGTAACTTGAAATCACTTGAAGAAAAATGCAAAAACAAAGGACTCAATTCCTAAACAACGAATCTAGAAAGAAAAATATCTTAAAAGACACGAGCCATTTCATTTGGCTTGATCAATATACAACTGGGATGTGATTTCCAAACGTAGTCGCTTATTCTCCTCGGCCAAGTGTGCAACTTGCTCTTGTAACTTCTCAGCTTTTCTCTTGAGACATCTTTTCTCAGCACGGTTGGTAATCTTCTCAGGCACCATTGGTATCTTCGGGAGTAAATTATCTGGAATCTTGTGTCGTTGAATGTATTCAGCCGTAGCATAATACTTTCTTTCTTCACCCTCTAATTCTTTTTCAGGCCATGTGAGCATTTGTGGATGGCACATATCCCACAACGACTTGATTAAAGAAATGCTATCTTCATGGTCGAGGTCTCCGTCGGTGAAGTTGACCCGAATTGAATCATCATGCTTCAAAGCTGGGGGAAGCTCTTGCACCACTTGATACTGGCGAGTCACCCTAGTCGGGTAATATTCCATAGCCCCAGTGAAACCCAGTAAAGGGATTGGGCCAACACGTCCACATGTGAGTCTAGCCTCACGAACTTGGAACCATTTAGCATGCCATAGGAAACATTTGGACTTTGGATTTTTAAAGAAAGCCAGCCAATTGGAATAATGATAATCCGGTGCATGTTTTTGTTTATTCTCAAATCTCATGATAGGGTGATCAGAGTTGCTAACTTCACGTATAATCATTAAACCACCAAACCCTTTTAAGTGAGATAAGAACCAAATTTGCAAAAGCTCAGGAGAAGCATGAAAGATTTTGTCACCATTTTCTTTAAATCGAGAAAGGGAAAGAAAAGTTTCTGCCAGGAGGGCATTAACAAAGTTCATTCCCCCACACACTTGCCCAACTAACTTAGCAATCAAAGGATTAATAGCATTCTTACAGTGAGGGAAAAGTATAAATCCAAAGAATGCTAATAGGAAAATCCTTCTCATTTGAAATGAGGTGCCATTTTGAAAACATTCATCAAGAAATGAAAATGGGCAAGTATTACGATGACCTTTCAAAATTTTTCTTATCTTTTCTTCCTTGATTCTCAGAAAATCAGATAAAATCGAGACAGGATTTATTCCAATAGGTGGACTAATTAATTCTGATTCCAAAGGTTTTCCAATGGCAATGCTATATTCTTCCAAGGTCGGAGTGAGCTCATGCTTACCGAAGATGAAAGTAGTCGTCTCTGGACACCAGCAATGGGCAAGTGCTTGAATGAGGCCGCCATGAATGTTGATACGCAACAGAGGGAGGAGTCGGCCAATCGTTGATTCCATGAACTCACGACTAGCTTGGTCTAGCTTGTCCCACCAAGCATTGAGTTCCTTCTTGGGGGGAAGAATAAGTCGAATGTCGGAATTTCCCATTGTATATTGACCAAGACTTGCAATCAACCTAATGTCATGGACCGACAAAATAATACGATAAAGTAAATAAATTGCGAAGAAAAAGTTCAAAGGACTTACTTTACCAATAACCGGGTGGCAATCACATAGACATACGCATGCTACGTGGCTCAATTTCTACTCTAGAAGGTTTAACAAAGTGGAGCCACGAGGATGATCGGACTAGCCGCGGGCATGCGGACTAAGTCGGGTCCTCGTAACTCCGGCATCGTCAAAGAGTCGACCCATGTCGCGGGCATGCGGACCGGGGTGGTAATCTCTTTGACATCAAGAAAGAAATATCGGGATTGAGATGGGCAACTCGTACCGCGGGCGGACGGTCGGAGTGGTATCCATCTCAATACCATCTTAGGTGATCCTATGCAGCCCAGGTCCGGCGACAGGTTGTGTGTGCTAAAGTGTAGTGAAAATGCATACGCATGCACGACAGTTCATATGCAAACAGCACTTCAATATTAAAACATCCAATCTCAACGCCTCCCTGCAAGAAAATGGTTAACAAACACTCCACCCCTTATAACTCCCATTCTGCAAAAACATTTAACCCCTTAAACATTAGGGACGTACCTGGAATCCTCGCTGCCAAACAAAAATATTTTTTTTGAAAAGAAAAATTGGCCTAAGTCCACTAAGAGTTTTTTACTCAGCTCCCCAGTGGAGTCGCCAAGCTGTCGCGACCTAAATTTTCCTCTCAGGCTAATGGATTATTAGGACTAAACCTAACTCGAGCCCTCCCGAGCCCTCCCAAGCCCTACCAATTCGCAACTTAGGGTTTAAGTTTTTATCATGCAAAATTTTCATGCTCGGAGTCGCCACTAATCTATTTGTGGTAGGTCGATTAGAAACCTAAATAAAACATAGGGAGATATGTTTTATTCCTACGAACCAGAGATTCCGAACTCGGGGACTTGATTACGCTAGATATAGTCTAACGCCCTTTTGGTACCTTTTCTTTTCAAAAATGTTTATGCATGCAGTTTGGATCCATTTTAATTTAGTCACTAGCATGTGAGGTGATCATGCGGGTGCGCAAACCACCAAAGTAACATCCAATAATCAAAACATTAAATAAATTGCAAAACTGGGAGAATTACTTACCTCGAAGCAACGTAAGCATCTGCATGGTTAGCTAGAAAATCACATCAACAATCCTAATATGATTTCTAATTAACAAGCAGTTCACTCAATATTTTTTAGGATTTTCACTTATTTAAATGAAAACTAACCTATATGCAATGACGTACCAAAAAATTAACATGCGATTAATGCAATCTAGCATGCGAATTGTATGTCATGCGACAACGTGACCTAATTCTAATGACGGACAAACGATTTATTTTTTTTTGGTATTTTTCTCATTGAAATTCGGAATTAAAAAATTACTCAAATTAAGAATGCAATCTATCATAATCTATCCTAAAGCAAGTCATTCTTTTTGGGATTTTTATGGAAATTCGAAATTTAGCAAATAAGCTAAATAATCTATTAGGATTAGAATAACACATAATTTAAACTAGGAAATAAATCATCCCAAGTCCTAATTTAAATTAAATAATTATCCTATCTTCTAGATACATTTAGAGTTCCCTAAACATGCAAAACTTCTAATTGAAATCCTAACTAACATATTTTTGGATTTTCTTTATTTAAAAACAAACGACACCATATCACAAAATATTACCGACATCCATTTAAATTTAGAAACAAAGATTGACAAATCGTATCCCGGGCATGAGGATCGGATTGGCCAATTTTTCACGCAATCGCGAATTATATCTCGGGCGGGAGATCGGATTTACGATTTTCCGTGCGATCGCGAGTCATATTTCGGGCATGAAATCGGACTGTCGATCATATGCACGTTGTGAAATTAGGAAAATATCCCAATTTATGGACTCCGAAAAGATTTTTGGATATGACAATATCGACACAGCATATAATTGAGATCACAATAAATTCAAGTTAGGCAATTTAATATATCGAAATTGAATCGAATAATGTATTACCTAACTCGAAATATTGCACGGGTGACGTTTCCGAATTTGACCGACGGATGGCTTGAGCTCAGTGACCGGCGGTGGTGAAGATAGCCGCGGTTTGGCTACTCGTGGTGAACTCGGGCATGTGGTGTCTCGGCGGTGCTTGGGATTTCTTGTGAAACCTACAAAACAAGGGAGAGTCCCAGTTTGGTGAAAATACAGAGTAACGCAACAGCGACCGGCGGGATTTCGTCGGGACTGGTAAGTTTGCTGGGACCGTTCGCAGAAGTTGCTGGTCTCGGCGTTGTCACGGTGGCTTGGACTCTCGATCAGCGACGGTAAGGACTGGAAGGACGTGGCGGCTGTGCAGGGCTTCTCAGACTCGCTGAAGTTGTTAGCGTAGGGCTAGAAGCAATGACGATCATGCGGCGCAACAACAGCAGGAGTCGTTGGTTTACTGGACGTGATGGAACAGGGCTGCCCTTGCCAAAGTTAGTATCGTGGCAGCAAGACAAACCGATTCGTGTAGGAGTAGCAGCAAGCGGCGTGGCGTGGACACGAGCTAGAGACAAAACGCTGCTTGAAGTTGCCTAGAACAGGGGCAAGCTGTCACAAAGTCACTGTTCTTCACTAGTGCATGCATTCTCCTCTGTTCTTTTCTTCTTTTGGACGTGCTGCACCTCCTCTCTCTATGCTCTCACTCACAATTTTTGTTTTCTCCTCTCATATCGTGACCGTCCTCTGACAATTCTTTTTTTGCTGTCTATGTCCACCTCTATGTAATTGTGTGGCCTCCCTTTTTATATGTAAAACAACATAGAGCCCCAAGGAAAGAACGTGATGCAGCTTCCAATTGTGGATGCATTGAAATATATATATTTATTCTTTTCCTTCTTTTGTTATTTCTCCAGAATCCACTTACCAATCCTTTCTTTCCTTTCTTTAATCCCTTTGTCCGCAAGTTTGTATCCACCAGCTTGAGTGAATCATCTTTCCTTAATTCTTGCTCTGATAACACTTTGCTTTCCAATTGTTTCTTGACCTAAAGATTTTCATGATATTTTCTCAATATTTCCTAATTCAATGTGCCACACGCGCAACGCATATGTCAATCTTGACCACTTGAGGGAATAACGAGTTGGGCCGAATCTTTAATTCACACGGGCTTGATCCGATTAATTCCATTGGGTTCAGAACCTCTGTACTTGAGTCCATTAACTCTAGTTCAATTAAATTTTATTAAGCCCATCCGCCACCAGTCCGATGCAAATGCAACTACTTAATAAATGCTCTTAAAACTAAATGCTATGTAATTTAACTTTAATATTTTTGTGAGGGACTAAAATTCAATCCCTAATTTTTTGTGCAATTAATCACTAAATGATTAGTTAAAATTTAGGTGTCAACACCGGTAAGCCATGTGAGTTGGAAAAATTGATTAAAAAAATTTGCCTAGATTGGCACTTAAGTAATCTTCTTTTTTTTGAGTGACACTTAAATAATCTGAAAAAAATTTTGATAATAAAGTGAGCGTCATACGAAATTTTTGGCATTTTCAGTATTTTATGTCGAGATTTGGGTAATAGCAATTGCCTTTTCCTCATGCATCTGTCATCCATTGTGATAAGTCCAACAAAAGGACATTACCCGACCAGTTTTTGTTTCTTTTTTTTTTTTTTTTGGTATGGGATGTTTCTTTTTTTTGTTAATTCCAAAAGCCTAAATTACGATCAAAGAAGGGAAAAATTATAAGCTTTGTTCTAGTAAGCAGGATTAAATATATGTCAACGTTTTCTTAGTTGCATGAGCATCTAGAGCAGTCAATCAGGTCATAAATTTGGTGATCCGAAACACGTGGGTGTACAATATGGTTCATCATTTTCAGAAGCAGCTGAAGGAAGGGAATATTTAATTGAAGGAAAGTCATCACAAGTCTCTAAATTATTGCGAGATTTACAATCTAGTGCCTAAACTTTTCATTTATTCAACCTAGTCCCTTAACTTTCTTTACCAAAGTCAAATCAGCCACTTGATACTATTCACAAGTTTTGATAATTACACTATTACCTAAATTTTGGCATATCTTTTCATTTCGGTCCATTTCCTAAATCAACAAAAAAAGAAGAAGTTATCGTTTATTACCTTTTTGGTCTTTATGAATATTACAATAGTCATATATAAGTAGATTTTAACTTATGATCTCTACAATTGTAACAATAAAACTTAATTTAGAGTTGTATTGGATTAATATTCCTGCTATTTTAAGTCTAAGTGTCTTCGTCGTATGTCTGAAAATGATATTAATTTATCTAATAGTTACTCGTACTTATACTACTCTAAATCTCGTTTATAATTTTTTAAATAGGTAAAATTTTCAAGTTTTTATATTTCGTGCTTTCCCAATTAAAGTTAGTTAAGTTTGTATGTTTTCTTAATTGTAGCATACAAGCACCCTTCTTTGTAAATATATCTTGTGTAATGAAATTTTTCATTCTATCTTAGGTTCTTTCGTTCCTCCTCCATCCAATCAAGACTGTGAGTTCGAGAGGTTTGAGAGAGTCAGTGTGCGAATGACAACATTTCTCTTTCCAGCCTTACGTCTCCATATAAGTTTCTAAGCAAAAAGTAACGTTTGATAACGACACAAAATTCCTAGTCCCAAAATAGAAATTCATTTGATAGGTTATTCTTAAATTTCTATTTCCAGTGGCCGACCAGCAAGCGGCGACGGACGGCGGGCAGCAGTGGGCAGCAAGGGTGAGCAACAAAAGAGGGTTGTTATTTCTATTTCTGTTCCAAAAATAAAAAAAGTAGAAAATTTTAACTTCTCATTTTTGTTTCAAATCTATTTCTGGACCAAAATTTGTCCCATAAATAAAAAAATGTAATTATTTTACTAAATGGATTTCTGTTCCAAATCTATTCTTGGGAACAAAAAATATAGAAAAATAGGGAAATAGAATGGTTGTCATTCGTGCCCTCAGTCAGCATAAAAACCACGGCCAAAGGTAGAAAGCCAAAAGCCGATTATGGTGGCTTACATCAACTTCGTTCGAGTATTGGACAAGACTTTCCATCTAGGTAAGTTTCCTAAGTTCTTCCAGGCAAAAGGTTGAAGAAAGCTTCGCATTTAGAAAAGAAAAAAAAAACTTTGTTTTCGGGCCATATAATAATTTTAGATAATAGTTGGTGCAGATCTGTAAATTAAAAAACCATATCGAACAAAGTAAAAACGTTTAAGTACCAAATTGGACAAAAATGACCTTGAAGGACCAAATTGAATGTTGAGCAAAAGTTCAAATTGTGTCACTATCTCTACTTAAATCTACTCAGCAGCCAAAACCAATGGGCAATGATATGTACTTAACCTAGAATTTTCGGGGTTTTTCAAAAGGAAAAGTAAAAGGATGTAGGCTAATAGAATGGTTCCCCACGGTTCCCCGTTCTTGAAACTGTCTGCCATTGACTTCTAATGCCTTAGACTTTCAGTTTTCCCAATGCTAGCTTTTACTTGAAAGTCCATTGAAAATGATTGCCTAACACTTCAAATTTTCCCTAAAGAGCTTTGGGGTTCAAGGGATTTTTAAAATGCTGAACCAAACACACCGTAAATCTAAAAAGAAGACAAGTCGGGCTTGTCAAAGTCGCAGCTTGACGGTACAACTTTCATTGGTTATGAAGCAAAAGCCATATCTCTGCTTTCTTGCCTGTAACATAGGCATGCTGCATCCCCGTGTTAGTACGGCATGAACACTCCAAAAGTGTTATTACGCATCCCGTTTCTATTTCTTCTGCTTCATTTGATTGATTCGTTGGACATCCTTGCCCCAAACGATACGGTGAAAGATGGTGATGTCTTAATCTCCCGAGGAAGAAAATTTTCTCTCGGTTTCTTCAGCCCTAGTAATTCAAGCTTGCGTTACGTGGGGATTTGGTACTATGGACTAACAGAGCGAACCGTCGTTTGGGTTGCTAACAGAGAAAATCCTGTGAATGATACTTCGGGAGTTCTTGCATTTGATCATTATGGAAACGTAGTGATCCGTGGAAAGGATGGGAGCTTTCCCATTTGGTCAACCAATGTCAACTCCACGACTTCAAATAATTCTACAGGTGCTCAGCTTTTGGATTCACGTCATCTGGTTTTAATTCATGATTTGAGCAAAGTGGTTATTTGGCAGAGCTTTGATTATCCCACGGATACCTTTCTTCCGTCCATGAAGCTTGGGTGGGACAGTAAAACCGGTTTGAACAAGTTCGTGACATCTTGGAAATCCAAAGATGATCCGGCACCAGGTAGTTTTTCATGCAGGTTTGAACCAACAAGGTACCCACAGTTGTTCCTTTATAAGGATCGAGCTCCGTATTGGCGCGCCGGACCAATAATTGAGAAATCACATGGTATCGTTGCTAAGATGGCTTCTGGTTTAATCTGTAATATCACAACTGTGAATAACGCAAAGGAGGTTTCTATGATGTATGCCGTTTTCGATGCATCACTTATCTCTAGACATGTGGTGTATGAGTCTGGGTCACCTAAACACTTGATATGGCACAATGAAAAGCAGCGGTGGACCGAAATTTTCTTACTATCCAAAGGAGCAGTGCGACAACTACTGTAAGTGTGGGCCTAATGGCATATGTGGTACAGACAACGTAGACCAGTTCGACTGCACATGCCTCCCTGGCTTCGAGCCCCAGTCTCCGAGTGATTGGTACCTAAAGGACGGAACAGGTGGCTGCAAGAGGAGGCAAGGCTTGTCAATGTGTCAAAGCGGGGAAGGTTTTGTGAAGTTGAAACGGCTGAAGTTGCCAGACACTTCAACAGCCCATGTTGACATGGGTCTGAGCTTGAAGGAGTGTGTGTAACAGCCCGAATTTCAATGTAATTTCCGGGGTCAATAAAACTGATATTATTTCGCATTTCATTTTAGTAAGTTTCGTCCAGAGCTAATCACTCTCGGGATACTAACCATTAGGGTATGGCTAACTAGAAAATGGTACGTGAACCGGGAACCCTATCGCGAAAGGGATACCGATCACGAGAGACGCTGAGGAAATATTTTGGGCTAACGTGGGCCGATCTTAGGAAAGAGTAATGGATTGGGTTTGGCCAAGGCCAATGATGTACAATTGGGACGCAGGTAATACTGCAAGACCAAAAGTGCACGTGGTCAACCAGTGCTGAACTTGAACCTAATGATTGTGACCTCTAGAACTAATGATAATTTCTCATTCTCTCAATGATCGAGACCATCACGATACGGATAGCCCTAGGTCGATACGCGTAACCTCTAAAGAGCTGCCCATTAGTGAGAGACCCTGAAATTGAAAGTTTAGCTAAGTATTGTTCACGGAATTGGGCCTGGATTTCGATGTCGATTTTCGAAGGCTTAAGAGACTATTTTTGAGAATCTAACGTCATATTACGCTGGCCACACATGTTTGGAGTTAGTACAAGTAAAAATTGGAATTTCGGTCCAGGGGTGAAAAATTACGATTTTGCCCCTAGGGACGCCAGCGTTGCTTTTTCAGGTCAAATGAGATTATTTTTCGAGGCCGACGCCATTTTAGGGTGGCCACGCATGCCAGGAGTCGTTATGGCCAAAAATTGGAATTTCGACAAAAAATTGAAAAATAATATTATTTTATTCCCGAAACTTCGACGTGGATTTTCGAGGGCTTGCGCGATGAATTTCGCGATTCCGACACCGCATTATGTTGGCCACGTACCTATGGAACACGTATGTGTGAAAATTGAAATTTCGCCCGGGGACCGGAAAAATGACGGTTTTGCCCCTAGGCTATTTTTGGCTCCAAATTTTGGGAAATAATTAAGGAAATGGATTAAATTTGGACTTATCCTATTTATGGAAGCAAAGGACCAAAATGCCCTTGGATTTTTTGATAAGATTTAATGTGAGCCCTTGGATGAAGGGCAAAAAGGTCAAATTGGCTTGATTTTTGACACTTGGCACCCTTAGGCTAGATAGTTTGACCAAGATAAGACCCCCCTCTCTCTCTCCTCCACTCTCCCTTCGGCAGAACCATCAGCCAGCAGCCTCTTCCCCCATTTTCTCTCTGTTTCTCTCATTTTCTCTCTTGATTTTGCCTCGCCGGAGCGTCGCCGCCGGCCACCGGAGCGTCGCCGCCGGCCACCGTGCCCCGCCATGGACCACCTCAGCCCCCTCAGCCTCAGCCTTGCCCTGGCCGACCCTTTCTCTCTCCCATTCCCTCTTTTTCTCTCTTTTTTCTCTCACGGAATAGCCTCGTCGCCGCGCCGGAGCTTCGCCGGAGCTCCGATCGCCGTTTCGTTGACACCCAGCCGTCCAGCACCGCCGTACGACGCTGACCGTACCTAGTCGTACAGTGTCCGTACAGTTACTGTTCACGCGTCCGTACGGGGGTACTGTTCACGCCCGTCCGTACGGACCATCGCGCCGGCCACCGGCACCTCGCCGGCCACCGTTCCCCGCCTGTCCGTACAGTGCCCATACGGTTGGTACTGTTTACCGCCGTCCCCGTACGGTCACTGTTCACGCCGTCCGTACTCCGTCGCCGGGAATTCCGCCGCCGGTTTCACTGTTCACCAGTGATCGGCCACCATTCCCCGTCGTCGTGGCCCGGAAATTAAGTGAGTAAAATTTCTAAACCCGGATTAGGACTGATATTGCATTTTTCTGGACTGGTTTAGGTGTTATCGGTACAATTTGGACTGGCTTAGGTAGTGTCAGTGTGTAATTGAGACTGGGTTGAGGATGGATTGGTAGAAATTATTATTGGAAAATTTAGTGGAGTATTGAGAATTATTTGGGGAAATTAATTGGGTTGAATGACCAATTTAGAAGCCCATTAGAAAATTACCGGGGATATCCGGATTGACTGATTGTATGTAATTTGTGCTTAATTGTGATTGATTATGTACTACAATGTCGCATGTCGTGTGGCTGAATTATGTGGAGTGCGATTGGCCAACGATGGGTTTAAAATTAATTGTTAACTTGTGAATTGCACATTAGGCCACACAGTATTAATTGGGCTAATTGAGCACGTGTTGTGATATTGAGTGATTGAATTTCATTGGTGCTCATGATGCATTGCATTGCATAACATGGACACGTATTATGTATGCCTAGAGTGAGGCATGTGGTGAAATTGTGCGAGAATGGGTGCCTGCCATGAGTATGTGATTACCTAAAATACCCTGAAGCGTTATACGCTGGGTTCAGATAATAATGAATTGTGTGATCACCTAAGGACCTTCGGGTCATGACCTTCGGGTCGATACCGTCCTCATGCACTTTGAAGCAGGGCGATGCCCGGTACGTCCGGAAGGCGATCATCCTCATGCACTTTGAAGCAGGCTTTGGTTCGCAAGGAGAACAGTATTGCGCCTCATGCACTTTGAAGCAGGCTAGAGACACTGGGCCAGATCGGTTGCTGTGTCTCATGCACTTTGAAGCAGGCTAGAAGCACCGGGCCGTGAAAAATTGATGACTCGAGTCGTAATAATAATGATTTGAGCAAGTGTGCCAGTGTGGGCCGGTGGGCTGAAGAAATGTGAATGACATGTCGATGACATTTTCATGCATAAACATGCATTGACTAGCATGCAAGTGTGTGAGACTCGGTGCATGAGTATGTATTTGGCGTACGTGTGCCACGTATGTGCCACGATTATTATATATTGAACTATCTAACCTGCAGGGTCAGAGAATTGTTTGATTATTGTTGTATTGTGATTTAATATTTGTTTCCGGTCAGGAGATTGCATGTTAGCCTAGCCTAGGTTTAGGGGTTGAACTCATTGAGATTTGTCTTACGGTTGTGTAAAACCGATACTTCTCAGACCCCCGGCCGTGAGGATGGAGAGACCACCGCCACTTTTTGGGATCCCTATGCAGATCCGGCAGTATACCAGTACCTACTCCTCAGGAAATGGGGAGGCTTTTGTGAGGTATAGGTCGGAGTTGATTGTGAATATAGGCGAGTTTTTTACCAGCATCAGGAGTACGTAGCATGGTGCCACCGGGATGCCAATGGGAATGAGGGGGAGCCTCTCAGGACCTTTGATATCCCAGTCGGTAATCTTGGGATGTTGCAACCAATTATAGCCGCTGGTGAGGTAATAGACCCTGAGGTCACACCTGAGTGGATGGAGCAGGAGGAAGGGATGGATGAGGAGCCTGAAGTACTAGCGGAGGACCCCGAGCCGATGAATGAGGAAGAAGATGAACCCGAGACCATGGAGCAGGACATAGAGAAGGACGGAGAGGTGGCAGAGTTGGGATCAGATGAGGAGGAGTTTGAGATTTACCTGGACCCGGAGTTGGAGATGGACTCTGAGGACGAGCGAGCACAGGCCATGGATTCGAAGGAGTCAGGGTCCAGTGAGGACGCTTCTGAGGAGTTGTCAGATGATTCCACCGAGTCGTCCGATCCCGATTGGGAGCCGTAGAGCCGTCCAGTGTCCTTAGCTAGTAGTGAGGGCCGCTACTTTTTGGACTGTAGCCATCTTCCCTAGTTTAGCCTGACCTCCCTAGCCACTTATCTTTTTTTTTACCAGGTGGCTACTGACTGTTTGTACCTTTTGTTTGTACTTGTAAATATTGTACAAAAAGGTTTTAATAGTAGTATAAATGTGTAATTATTTTCTACAATTATATTTGTTGCATGGCTATCCTTGGCTCATATTATAGTTGTTTGGGTTTGTTTGTTTTATGCTTCCGCTTGTGTTTGATCTCTGTGTTGGTGTGGGTCGGTGACGCTTCCTAGGACGTCGCAGTCAAACGATCGAAGGTGGGATGCTTGCGTTTCGTGGGATACGGGGCGTGACAGTATGAGCAGGAATGCTTGAGGGATTGCGATTGCACAGCTTATTCCAGTGCAAATGAAAGTATGGGGGAACATGGATGTCTCAAATTGTATGGCGATTTAGTGGATACAAGATCATTTTCAGACGTAGGTCTCGATTTATATGTGCGGGTCGATGCAATTGACTTAGGTACTCATTGCTAATATCTACTTCAAGTACTTTCGCTGCTGTTGTAGGGTATTGTCCCAATTTGTCCTGATCTTTGTCTTGAAGAAACTATCTGCTTCTGATAGGTCATATTAAAAAGTGCACTCTTTGCATTCATATCCGTAACATTTTGTGCGTTCCATGTCATTGGCACACTTCTTGTGCATTCTTTTACAGCTCAATATCGGAAAAGGAGTACTCTGGTCAAGAAGGCAATGTTTGCATCGATATTGGTATCTGCACTGGTGTTGCTGCTCTTAGGCTCCCTTATGTACTGCCTTCTGTTGAAGAGGAAAAGAGGTATGGTGATCTAGCCTTGATAGAAGCTTTTTCTTCCATAAATATTGCTCAGTCTGTTTTGCAAGTAGGTAATTATTTCGATGTTTAGGGTTAAGAAATCGAATAAATCGAAACTGGAGCTAATCTAACAAGGATTTTAGGCTGAAGGGTGGATGATTTCTAGACTGGAAACTTTTATCAACGAAGCTACACAACAATGCTTGATAATTAGATAATGCAGTATTGTGATTCAACCTGAAATTGAGCCTATGTGAGTTCATCTTAAGGAACAAGCGATAAGGTCATTGTTGAAGGGAAAATTTGTATTGTTCCTTCCTCTACAAAAAATTTCCCAAATTGGCCAGAACGGTACAAAATTGCTTCCATTTCTTTCTTAAGGAATTAATACAACTGTGTGACAACAGATAGAAGACGGCGTAATCGTCTTGTTACCGTTAGCACAAGTTCAACATATTTTGACGAACTTCCAGCTCTGAAAGACCTCGACAGCGAAGGTAGATAAAAAACAGATCTACCATTCTTTGATTTTAGAGCTGTAGCTGCAGCCACAAGCAATTTTTCCTCTGTCAATGAGCTCGGCCAAGGCGGTTTTGGATCTGTATATAAGGTAATTACTCACCCTATTCCACTAAATCCAAATGGTTATTGACTACTAAATATATGTAATCTACCAACTTCATTTGTCTATCTCTTACGCGGATTCATGTCCTGGTATAAAAAGCTTGGAAACAAACCAGTTTATTTTTAAGGACCTTTTTCTCTTTCGAAATTCTCGAAAGGTACTGCGATCTGGTTACTTCCACTTTATCTATGGAGGTGTCTCTCGTACTGATTCCGGTCTTCCAGTCATCCCAAACCCAGGAAGTGACTAACAAAAGACAATAAGAGAAGAAGCAAAGAACAGCACAGTTCATGTTGCTTCTTTCATTTTTTAGGTCATACAACATGTAATGAGTGTAACCTACACATCCCCCCGGCAAGTTTAACCACCTAGCAAATCATAAAATCTACTGATAACAGCTTTTGAGCGACCAGTTTCATCTGACAAATCTCAATATTTGTTATTGTGATGTGTTCATTATGACAGGGTGCGATGAATAACGGAATAGAAATAGCGGTTAAAAGACTCTCAAAATATTCTGGACAAGGAAATGAAGATTCAAGAATGAAGTCAGGTTGATTGCCAAACTCCAACACCGGAATCTGGTGAAAATCTTAGGTTGTTGCATTCACAAAGACGAGAAACTGTTAATTTATGAGTATTTGCCCAATAAAAGCTTGGATTCTTTCCTTTTTGGTAAGTCCTCTCTTCCGGTAGCTAGAATTTCAGTTCTACATATGGATATAACTTAAGGAAATTCCTATGTTTGGTCCAGATGAAACAAAGATATCACTTCTGGATTGGGGAAAAAGGTTCGAAATCTCATATGGGGTAGCTCGAGGAATCATGTATCTACACCAGGATTCTACGTTGAGGATAATCCATAGAGATTTGAAAGCTAGCAATATCTTACTAGATGTTGCATTGAAACCCAAGATATCAGATTTTGCGATGGCTAGGATTTGTGGAGGAGACCAAATGGAAGGAAAAACAAAGCGTGCGGTCGGGACATAGTAAGTGTTTCTTGACCATTCAATACTGCTTCGCCTGATTAGACAATAAAAATTAGAACAGAGAAAAAGAACTTGGACCAACCTTTCTCTGTCTTTCTTACTAAACTTTCAAACTTAAGTTATGTCAGCGAAAATTCAACAACATAGAACTTTATCCGGTGAACGAGACGTTGATTACTACTCTCCTTTTTGGCTTCTGCAGTGGCTACATGGCACCAAAGTATGGTATGCAAGGCCGGTTTTCAATAAAATCGGATGTGTACAATTATGGAGTTTTGTTGTTAGAGATCATTACAGGCCAAAAAAATAGTGGGTGCTATCATATGAACCCCTTTTGCAATTTAATTGGCCATGTAAGTATGAAACTCTTACATAATTCAATGCAATGCACAATTTGACCAGCCTCTACATTCGCATTATCACAATCCAATGTGTTTGGTATGTCTTCTTCCAGGTATGGGAACTTTGGAAAGAAGGAAGATGCATGGACATTGTCGACAAATCAATGGACAAAACATATTCTGAGGAAATGGTAGTGAGGTGCATTCAAATCGGTCTTTTGTGCGTGCAAAGATATGCATCAAGCAGACCAACCATGTCCACAGTGGTTTTCATGTTGGGGAATGCTGATGTGGTACTTCCATCCCCAAAACATCCCGCGTTCATCGACTAGAGTGACAACAATGGAGATATTCAGTCAACATGCAACAGAATATGTTCTGTCAACAGAGTTACAATTACTGTTGTGGAAGCTCGGTAGTCAAAGCCATCACAAGTGAACTGCGTGAGAAATTGAGATGCTTCCTGTATCAGTAGATAGACGACACGTAAAGGCTAATCGGGTCATATATGAGCTAACTTGGAGTTCTTGTGCTTCTGTAAAAAGTTTGTATATAGATTAGCTACAATAGACTTCTGTTAAAAATTTCCTTGAATATACATGAAGTAGGAATCATTTTCATGTTTGATAATTGAGACATGTCTACTGAAAATATCGAGCTTAGAAGGGTAAAGTCGTTGTCACAGCTTGCATTACATTTACATGGTGGACCAAAAATTAACAACTACTTGCTCAAATTAATGAGAAAGGTGGATCCTCACTAATTAAGACCTCAGCTTCATTCCCCAGCATTTGGGGTATTGTTCACTCAGTCTCTTCTGTTGCCTCAGACATCATACCATAGTATATTCAAACAAAAAGACAACATGAAAACGGAAAAGCTGCTAGCGTATGCCCTGCTTCTTCTTTTTCTGTTTCACGTAGTACTTATCCTAAACCAAAACAACACTATCAAAGATGGCTATCTCTAGGTTTCCAGTGGCAAAACGTTGGCTCTCCATTTCTTCAGCACGGCTAATTCTAGCCACCATTATGTCGGAATTTGGTATTACCGAGTTTCCGAGCAAGCTGTTGTTTGGGTTGCTATTCGGGAGAGACCAATCAGCGGCACTTCTGGAGTTCTTTCAATTGATTCTGACGGAAATTCGGTGCTCCATGAGAAAAATGGAAGCTTTCCAGTGGGTCGACCAATGTTTCTTCTGCATTATCAAATTATTCTTCTCCAGCTTGGCTTATGGATTCAGGTCATGTAGTTCGAGTTCAAGATTTTAGCAAAAGGGTGATATGGTAAAGCTTTGATTATCCTACAGACAAATATGCTTCCATAAAACTCAGATTGAACAGCAGAACCAATTTGAACCGGTTCCTAACATCATGGAAGTGCCCGGGCGGGATCCACCCCACGGGATACCCTCAGTTGTTCCTGTATAAGTACGAGGTTCCATATTGGGGGGACGGATCGTGGACCTGTGAACGGTGGAGTGGTATTCCCAAGATGGCCAAAGATGATTTCTGCAATGTAACTTTGTGAATAACGCTACAGGAGTGTCAATAATTTACGACGTGATCAATGTTGGGGAGGACCGGGGCAACAATTCACCAAGAACCAAGCTCAATCCATGATCAATATCTCCCCCACAATTAAACCGACCGAAATAGACTTAATCCTAGTAAGAACCAACAATATTCCAGAAATTCAACCTTGCAATAATAAAGAGACAAATTCAACAGCGATACCAAGATTTAACGTAGAAATCCAATGAGGGAAAAACCATGGACCGCCCCAAAAACTTTTACTAATTACCAAGAATAGTAGGATACACAAAATTCTTCTCTAGTCACACGCTAGAGGCACAACATTAATAATACAACATTTCCATCACCACGAAGGTAAATTTACATGAACGGAGGAGAAAACCCTAATCGTAATTGTAGAATTCGGAGGAGGTTCTCAATGAACGAAACCAATCAACTCGTAGCCCTCGATCTCACGAACAACATACTAAAATTTGAGCTAATTTCGATAACGTTTGGCGCTCGAATCGAGACCACAAGCCGTAGCCCCTTTTCTATCTTTCTCTCCCCTGTTCTCTCGGTGCTCTCGATGAGCTCTCTGTTTTTTTCTCTCCCTGGGCACACTTGGGCGGACGAAGAAGCCCCTTTTTCTTTCTTTTTGACTTTTTGACTTTTCCCTTTTTTTTTTCTTTTTATCATTTTGGCTGGGCCCCACAAATGAGGAACCAAGACTACTTAAAAGTTTCGCATGGCACAGCAACGGTCCGTGCTGAATCGGGATCCAGACTCTTATCCCTTAGTACATGATATTCATTCTTCTAAATTTCGACATCTTTTGATATTACTTTCAATAAGATCATTATGTTGCGTTTCTAGCCAAAACATCACCAAATGATTACCGGACATCTAAGTTATCAAACGCGACCATTTACTGTTACCGCATCATTTTCCTCTAGTGAGCCAGATGTGGATTTGTTTTTACAGGGTGTGACAAACATGGAATGGAAATGTCAGTTAAAAGACTCTCAAAATATTCTGGACAAGGGATCGAAGAGTGTAAGGATGAAGTTCCGTTGATTGCAAAACTCCAGCTCAGGAGTGTAGTGAAAATTCTAGGTTAGAGCATTGGAGAAGCTGAGAAACTGTTAATTTACAAGTATTTGCCTAACAAAAGCTTGGATTTCATTCATCTTCGGTTGAAATGCTCTAATGCGTAAAAGCCGAGCAGAATTCCATTTTAATATGTCCTTCGTGACTTATACCGACTCAAACTAGAATACCTCAATTTTCTTCTTGTTTTTTTTAATCCAAGACAGACTCCACCAAATCTTGGACTTCCTTGAATTTGCTTGGAGATGAAGTCCAACTTAGAAGACGTCCAAAATATGGGCAAGACTTCTACCGGGTCATGTTGTGTATACTTCTACCATCTCAGATTCTGTATACGGACTCAAACTCGAGACATAATTTAACATACCACTCGCTCATAGGTATGGGAGCTATGGAAAGGCGGATATGCCTATACATGGTTGATGAGTCGATGCGCGATTTATGTCGGGAGAGGAGGCTTCAAGGTGTATCCAGATTGGTGTCTTGTGCATGCAAGAGTTCCCGTCTGATGCCAACAGTCTGTGTTCATGTTGGGGAATGCTGGTGTGTTGCTTCTGTCTCCGAAACAGCCTGCGTTTGTCTTCAAGAAGAGCTACCACGGAGCGAATGTGTTATCTAGTAATGGAATTGGTTCTGCTTCGAATACTACACGCGATAAGCAAGTTTACATTTTTTTTTTCAAAAAGCAACTTCTAAAAAGATTTGCATAGTACATATGTACGTTGAAGTTCTGAATGTAATTACCTGATGCGAAGTACATTGAAAGTAGCTTTGTACAAAAGGGACTAGAAAAATCATGCAATCTCTTCTTTTGAGCCTCGCATCCAAGGGATCCAAATCCCTTTCCTTGTCGCTTTCTTCCACCATTTTTGGTGAGAAGCCCTGGTTACTTGGTTAGGATTTCTCCAAGTTGCCTTCTCATCAACCCTTCATGAACTCCATGGTGCACGCTTGTGCCAATGACATACGAATGCGACAATAGACAAAGAAATGACCAAATGGACAACTGAGTAAATGAACGCCCGTTGACGGATGGCGGAGTCTGTTCCATGGGGTTGCCTTCTCACGCCACCTCCCATTGCCAAGACAAACCATCGGTTCATCTCTCTCTCTTGACCTATCTTTTTCTTTTTGGGGTCAGATTTCTTGATCTATGATTGAACGTTCTGTTTAATCTCGTCTCGCTTGCGAAACAGAGGTCAAGACATCTAATGAAGAGGGGAAAGTATCCCTTCCAGACGTGGCCAAACTGGTGACCGAGTGATCAGAGTCTTTGCCCTTTCCTCAAGGCATCTCTCATCCACTGTTATAAGTCCAACAAAAGGACACTACTCGACCAACTTTTAATTTTTATTTTCTTTATTTTGTGGATTCCAAAAGCCTAAATTACGTCAAAGAAGGGAAAAGATATGAGCTTTGTTCTAGTAAGCAGGATTAAATATATATGTCAATGCTTTTTAATTGCATGAGCCTCTAGTGAGGTCAATCGGGTCATGAATTTGGTGATCCGATACAAGTGAGTGTACTAAATCCGAAACAGGTCGGCTTACACGGAGTTTATGCCGATTTCAGTCACACTAGTCTAAACTCAGTGACGTTATTTAACTTCAGCCTGCCCAGATTGATTCTTTGTAGAGTAGATAGACAATCCACAATTAGCTTGCTATCATTTAAAAAGTAATGCAATTAGCTGATGACAGGCACAACAATGGTCAGAAATACACCCTAATGGAACGCATTCACTCTTGAGATTTCAGAAAATTAACAAAAGCTGTTGACATTGACAAGTCAAACAAACCTCTCTGCAGCTGCAAATTAGAAGCACAAACAGCGAAGAGATTCCATATATTGCAGCAATTGTGATCAAATCAAAAGAATCATCTTGATATGGTAGCTAAGTTCTGTCATATGAAAACAAGAATACTAGCCTAGCATAAAGGACTAATCTGAAAAGGGTTTCCAGGAAATCAAATGGCATATTTGACTCTAGCCTTGAAAAAGACCTAAGAAATGGGCATTTTGGTGGTAGCAACTAGGCATATTGACTTCTTAGAAGGCATGGACAATACGATACACCTTTCACTCCCTTGGCAACTACTGAAGTTAGTGAGTTAAAAGAGAGGACTCTTCTTCTTCTTTTTCTCAGTTTCTGCAATGAGCTTATGAATAGAAGATTCAAGATTCAAACTTTCAGGCTCAACTAATTGTTTCTATGTTAAAATCGCGGTCGATGGAAACCGACGTGGTATCCATCTCCGTCACAACAGTTGAAATGTCAAGTTCTCTTTAGGATGACCAGCATGATGATAACCCGGAACCCTATTCTTTCACCTTAAACTGATTCAATGCCAAAGCACATACACCTCAAGCAACTTCGTTCAACCACTTGATTAAATGGATTAGGCTGCTGGGATGGGAAAGGCGAGGCAAGTAGGAATTATTTTCTTGTTTCATGATTGAGAAATATCGACCAAAAATATGAAGCTTAGAAAGGATAACATCGATGTCACAGCTTGCACTCCATTTACACGGTGGACCAAAAAGGTGACAATTACTTGCTTAAATTCATGAGAAAGGTGGATCCTCGCTAATTAAGACCTCGACTACACTCCGTGGT
Organism: Syzygium malaccense; assembly: GCA_031216405.1. Lineage (NCBI taxonomy): Eukaryota > Viridiplantae > Streptophyta > Magnoliopsida > Myrtales > Myrtaceae > Syzygium > Syzygium malaccense. The sequence goes on along the minus strand of CM062256.1, from coordinate 5,024,306 downwards.
ATTTCAGGTATCATTTCACTCAGTCACTTTTGTTGCCTCAGACATCATACCAGAGTATACTCAATAAAAAGAAAACATGAACACAGAAAAGAATGGGAGCTTTTCGATTTGGTCGGCCAATGTTTCGTCCATGGCTTTAAATAATTCTACTACTGCTCAGCTATTGGATTCAGGTAACTTTAATCAAAGTCGTAGTTCCTTATTTGGACCAAAAGAGACTTCCATGGAGGGCAAGGAAGCTTTAGATAAGAACGCATTTAAGAGAGTAGATATTGATGGGGCCACCAAAGAAGGTTCAATGAGAAATGAATGATCTCCTGTTTCCACCATTTTTCGTGAGAAGCCCTGGTTAGAGTTTTTCCACGTTACCTTTTATCAGCCCTTCATGACTATATGAAACACACTTGTGCTAATGACATATGAAAAAGATAATAAGCAAATGAAAGAATAAATGTACAAATACAATTTTGACTACCGTTGATGGATTGTGGACAGTTCTATTCTGTGCGGTGGCCTTCTTCTCGCCCCTCCTCGCATTGACAAGAGTAACCATCGATCATCTTGTCTCGCTTGTTGGTCAGATATACACCTTAACGGAAGGCAATCACTCCAGATTTCGGAAAATTTCCGGAACCTGTTGACATTGACCAGTGAACCAAACCTCTCTGCAACTGCAAACTAGAAGCACAAACAGTGAAGAGATTCCATATGTTACAGAAATTGTGATGAAATCAAGAGAATCATTTTAACTGGAACTCTTTGATTCTAGTCTTGAAAAGGACCTAAGAAATGTACTTTTTGGTGGTAGCAACTAGGCCTTTCAACTTCATTCCGAGCCACAAATGTTACCTGACATTGTGGATGTTAGAGCAATTTAGATTAGCCAATGATCACTTCCATTAGATTTCTCTGCTACTTCGTTTCACACTAATAATTTCTTGATAGAAGGCATGGACAATACAATGCACCTTTCACTCTTTCTTGGCAACTAGTGTAGTTAATGAGTTAAAAGAGACGAGCCTTTTTTTTCTCACATTCTACGATGAGCTTATGAGCAGTAGATTCAGGAGGCAAACTTTCAGGCTCGACTAACTGCTTCTATGTTGAAATCAGAGTCGATGGAAATCGATATGGTATCCATCTCCATCACAACAGCTTAAAACCAACAGCTTGCCACTCACCATCATACGAAAGCACTATGAAAGAAGCTGCACATTGCCCTTCCTCTTTCTAATGTCAAGTTCTCTTTCCTCACAGTGTGATCAGCGGCGTGAGATCCACCCAGAACCCTATTCTTTCACCTTAAACCAATTCAAAGTGATAGCAAATACACCTCAAGCGACTATGTTCGACCACATTGATTAAAGGGATTAGGCTACAAGGAAGGGAAAGGCAAGGCGAATCGCCAAGGAACATGACCATTACCTGAATTTACATGAACTAGGAATCATTTTCTGGTTTGATGATCAAGAAATGTCAGCCGAAAATATCAAGCTTAGAAAGGGCAACATCAGTGTCACAACTTGCATTGCATTTACACGGCGGACCAAAAATGACAACCACTTGCGTAAATTAATGAGAGGTGGATCCTCACTAATTAAGACCTCAACTACACTCCACAGTGCTCGAGGTATCATTCACTCATTCACTTTTATTGCCTCAGAAATCATACCATAGTATCTGCAAATGAAAAGACAACATGAACACGGAAAGGGTGTTAGTATATGCCCTGCTTCTTCCTCTTATGCTTCAGGTAAGTACTTGCTTGGACATCCTAAACCAAAACAATACTATCAAAGATGGCAGTCTCTTGGTCTCCGGTGGTAAAATGTTTGCTCTCGGTTTCTTCAGCCCGGGTAATTCTAGCCACCGTTATGTCGGAATTTGGTTTTACCAAGTTTCCGAGCAAACCGTTGTTTGGGTTGCTAATCGAGAGAGACCAATCAGTGGCACTTCAGGAGCTCTTTCAATTGATTCTGATGGAAATTTGGTGCTCCATGAGACAAATGGAAGCTTTCCTGTTTGGTCCACAAATGTTTCTTCTGCATTATCCAATTATTCTACTACAGCCCGGCTAATGGATTCAGGCAATCTAGTCCTGGTTGAAGATTTTAGCGAAAGGGTGATATGGCAAAGCTTTGATTATCCAACAGACACCATGCTTCCTTTCATGAAAGTTGGGTTGAACCGCAAAACCGGTTTGAACCGGTTCCTAACATCATGGAAGTCCCCGGAGGATCCGAAACCCGGCAATTACTCCGCTGGGATTGACCCGACGGGGTATGCTCAATTTTTTCTGTACAAGGATAGGGACCCGTACTGGCGTGCTGGATCATGGAATGGAGATCGGTGGAGCGGAGTACCCGAAATGACTCGATTTTCCGTCTTCAACATAAGCTTTGTAAATGACCCAGACGAGGTTTCTATAACGGATATCATCATTAACGCATCAATCATCACAAGAATGGTGGTGAACGAATCGGGGTCGCTCCAACGATACATTTGGCAAGACCAAGATCGGCAGTGGATAGAATACTATTTCGCTCCGAAGGACGAGTGCGATTATTACGGCAAGTGCGGGCCCAACAGCAACTGCAATCCATATTACGCGGGCCAGTTGGAGTGCACATGCCTGCCAGGGCACGAGCCCAAGTCCCCGGGCGATTGGTACCTAAGAGATGGATCGGCGGGGTGCGTAAGGAGGGGAGGGGTGTCAGTGTGTCGAAGTGGGGAAGGATTCGTGAAGGTGGCACGTGTGAAGGTGCCGGACACTTCAAAAGCACATGCCAATATGAGCTCGAGCTTGAAGGAGTGCGAGGAGGAATGCCTGAGGGATTGCTCTTGCACAGCTTATGCTAGTGCCCATCTGAGCCGGGGAGCTTCCGGTTGCCTCATATGGCATGGCGATTTAGTCGATACAAGAGCATTTGGCGATTCAGGTCAAGATTTATATGTACGGGTGGATGCCATCGAGTTAGGTACTCCTGCTTCTGCTACTCTATGTTACTAGTACCGCTTTTGTTAATGTGAAGTACCTCCCGCAACATAATTTGTTTCCTTAAATTAGCATTGTCAAGAAACTGACTAATCGAATTTCAAAACAGATTAAATTCACGAGCATAAGAATTCAAATCCATGATTCTAGGAACCAAGTTTGAGCTTTTGCATCGCATAAACTGTGCATCGTTTGAGATCTGCTTGGTGATATTTGGTTTCAAGTTGAGGTTGAGAGAATCTTTCATTTTATACTTGGCACAAATCTGAAACACTGTGTTATACTTTCCTTTCAGCTCGTTATAGGAAAACAAGATCCCTCAGCCAAAAGGCGAAGGTTGCGATAATTCTGGTTTCGATTTTGACAGCTCTACTGCTCATCGGCTCCTTCTCGTACTGCTTGGTGATTAAGAAGAGAAAGGGTGCGTCACTTAGTCCTCAACATCAGTATGCTTTTTAATATATTTTCCAGTTAATTTGTCTGCTAAAATTAATCACCTCTTATTGTTCACCAATTAATAAAGGATACAAATTTTACTTGGTTCACTCTTGGAACTACTCTTAGCTAGAGGAAGTCAGTTCCAGAGTAAATTCTATGTTTTAATTTGATCAATTCCGAATCTAGGAACCTCGAAACAAAGAAAGCAAGATGATGCCAGTTCAGATCTTAATGCAGCATTTCAACAATGAAACTAAACCAGCACAAGGCCAGTATCAGGATACCAGAGATGAAATCATACAGTACATCAATATATTTACATAGGAAAACAGATATAAAAATGTTTGCGAAAGATCTTATTAAGCTTGTAAATTTCATTTGGTGTAACAAAATGAATTCCTGAACGAAGAATTTCACAAGTTTCTCCAAGGTTGTCATGGCATTTATGTGGTTGTCTTGGAAACAGATCGCAGAAGCCACAATCCACCGATAATTGACATGCCAAATTCAACATATTTCGAGGGCTCTCGGAGTGTAAAAGACCGTGATGATGAAGCCAGAAGAAACAGAGATGTGCCGCTCTTTGATCTGAGCACCATAGCTTCGGCAACAAACAATTTCTCCGTCCTCAGTAAGCTCGGTCAAGGCGGTTTTGGATCAGTGTACAAGGTAAACTTCCATTACACAAACAAGCTACTTAGAAAAATTGAAACAGAATTGCAAATTGAAAAATCATTGACAGGGCGTTATGGACAATGGAACGGAAATAGCAGTCAAAAGACTATCACAACATTCCGGACAAGGAGTGGAAGAATTTAAGAACGAAGTCCGGTTGATTGCGAAGCTCCAACACCGGAACCTGGTGAGATTACTAGGCTGCTGTGTCGAAGAAGACGAGAAATTGCTAATTTACGAGTATTTGCCCAACAAAAGCTTGGATGCCTTCCTTTTCGGTACATCCTCTGCTCTCCCACTAGCTAGAATACTCTGATTTCAAAGATCCACCCATGATGACGAACAATGGTTTGTTGATATCTTGATCTTGGTCCAGACGAAACGAAAAGATCGTTGCTAGATTGGAGAAAACGGTTCGAAATCGCATCCGGGGTGGCTCGAGGACTCTTGTACTTGCACCAAGATTCAAGGCTCAGGATCATCCACCGAGACTTAAAGGCCAGCAACGTCCTACTCGATGCTGCGATGAATCCAAAGATATCGGATTTCGGTATGGCTAGGATATGCGGCGGGGACCAAATCCAAGGAAACACAAATCGAGTAGTTGGAACATAGTAAGTATTTTCACCATCGAAATGCTTTACGTGCTTATTGAGTCCAAGAACCTTAACTGTACTAATTATTCAAAACCCCTTTTCTTATTCCTTCATTTTTGCTGCGGCAGTGGGTACATGTCGCCAGAGTACGCAATGGAAGGTATATTTTCAATAAAATCTGACGTCTATAGCTTCGGAGTTTTGCTATTGGAGATCATCAGTGGCAAAAGGAACAGTGCATATTACCATGAAAATCCATCTTCCAATTTGGTATGCCATGTAAGTATTGGAACTCTTAATGAGTACAAGAGACAGGACTGGACTCACACATGATACATAGCCTGAAATACTCGCTTGTTCACAACGCAATCGCAGGCGTGGGAGCTATGGAAAGAAGGAAACTGTGAGGACGTTATCGACGAGTCGATGGGTGATTCATGCTCCAGGGAGGAGGCCTTGAGGTGCATCCAGATCGGTCTTTTGTGCGTGCAAGAATTCGCGGAGGATAGGCCGAACATGTCCGCCGTCGTGTTCACATTGGCTAACAAAGACGTGATTCTCGCATCCCCGAAACGACCTGCATACGTTTTCAAGAGCAAGTACCATGGCGCGAGTCTGCCCGCAAGCGACGGAACCGCTTCTGCAAACAACGTAACGATTTCAATGGTCGAAGGCCGCTAGTTTCGCCCTTCTATTGCCCTGGATTAGTTATAATATAACATAAATTCACTCTAAAGTCCTAGTAGTTTATGGAAGTATTGGCTACTGGAACTCCAACGTGTTTTGTACCAGCTGAAGTCCGAAAGAGAGACATCTGCATGCCTCGGCTGTCAAACCGATATGGAATGCTTATGTTCATAATGTTTGGTATGTTTAGGAATCCGTAAATTGCACGATGCTTGTTTTTCAGTTTAGCTTTGATACTTCGCTTAGAGATCCTAAGGTTGCGGTTCGATTTAGGTTACTCTCGTGATCTAATATATGCACAGTAGTACTAAGAGAAGTAAATCCATGAAAAATTTTGCGAGACCACTTTAAATATTCTGACACTAGCCCCCTCAAACGTAGGCTGAAATTTGGCATGAGAGTAACCTTGGAAAAATCATAATAATTGAGGCAAATAGGAGGCTCGAAAGATTTTAACTCGGACCTCCTCTTACTAGCTCTATTTGTTTCACGGAAAATAAATGATTTGAAAAATATTTTCCTAAAAGTAATCGATCGTATTACTTACAAAAAATGAATGAACGAAAAATATTTTCAATCATCCATAAAAATGTTTAAACTTAAATTGTTGTCGACATCCCATTAACTAATCATTTCGAGCAATACAAGCGATCATTTGCAAAAAAATGATCTCCAAATCATTAATTTTCCGTGATATAAATGGAACCTTAAAGTCATATAAAGAAAAAGGACAAGTTGGCTTGACCCCAATTGAGATTGCCCGATATGTATTTGTTACAGTAATTAACTAGAATCACGGTACAGATACAAACATAATTACAGAAAGATCCACGACACAAACAGATTACATATTAACATGGACCACTGAGGTGTTGTTGGATGCTTAATCATGAAAGATGGGGGTGGTACCAATGCTTTATCCTCTTGCTTTTTGTTCTTAATTCAATAACATTCCTCACCAACCCAAAATTAAAAAAATCAAAAAATTGAAATTAAGAAAGAAAGGGGAACAAGCCATGTGGCTTTTTTCCGACACGGCTTAACTAAAAAGGGCAGGCGCAAATCTTCTAGAGATTAGAAAGCGCAAAAAGGGTTCATTATTAAGCATGCAAAACCGGGAAAAATAAAAGGCTGAAATTGACCTAAGCCAAAGTCATTTGCGTGCACGACAATAAAGTTAAACCAAACCCACCCAAAAATTAATCAAAAATTAATTAATAAAGAAAATACGAAAAAGAAATCAATTTAATCTATTATCAACGGCCCAACTACCATATCACTAGAATTTTCAAATCTCGTGGATCACGTTCCAAACTTTTATTTTGTTTATTTTGTTTATTTTTTTATTTTTATATGTCTTGCCACGTCAGCCGGGCCCTTTCGTTGTGTTTTTTTTTTTTTTTTTTTTGAGATTTTAACCTCGCTTGGGTAAATCTTAACGTGAGGCCAAGAAGGTCGAACCGGTCCATGTCGGTCGCCTCGAGCCATCACTTTCTTGACAGCTGGCAACGTGGTTCTGTGCGAACGGGGAAGGAAGGAAGGAAGTTCGCCAAACCCCACAGGGTCATTTTCATTTGGGGGCGTACCCGAAAAGGCAAGACACGGTGTATATATATTATATTTGCAAAAGAGGAATAGTCATGCAGATAAGATGGAGATACCAGTTTATTAAAAAAAAAGAATTTAATCTATTAGGTGGTGGAAAATATTATTATATCCCGTGGTAAGGGCTCGGATGTGGTGCGTGAAGCGGATTGATCGTGCACCGGAAGAAAGCGCGTGATCGCCTGATATGGACAATTATGCAGAGGGAAGAATGCGAGGGTGATTGATCGAGAGATCGGTGTTGGTTATCGTGAGGGTTTGACTCTAAAGAGCTAAAAGCGAGGCAGATGACGTTCGTTGGGTTGCACATGGAAATAGGTGGGCGGGACTAGTGGGTCGATGATTAAGTAAGGTAGCGGATGTAGGTGACCATCTCTTAGGAAATGGAGGTGGATGAGAGAGTCAGGTACGCTCCATCGGTACGTACGAATTTTTGGGAAGAAGGCGTCGGGAAGTGTAGATGAAAGGCTTCTTCATTCTAAAAACGGAGCTTGAGACTTGAGAGGGTTGCTTTTTGAAGTGTTTGCAGGTAACCAGAGCGCTCACTCCTCTGATTATGTCGTGAATATGACATTCAATCGAGTGTTTTATACATATGGAATGATACCACATTAATTATGCAATGTGGAAAATTTGAGAAGTTTTTGGGATTAAAGAAAAGAAGAAAAAGAGAAATGTTGTCGACTTGAAACTTAAAGATCCCCATGGACGGACAAAAGCATTCTATGTATCGATCATACCGATAATACAACGTAATTGACCAATTACATGAAACATTCATATGCCCCATTTCAATGCACGTTTCTATCCTCGAGCCCCATCTCCATGAACAGTACCTCGGGCATCCGTATTATATGCATCTCAACCAATTTTTTGCTTTTGAATTTTCAATGTCGGCTTCTTTAATTATTGCCTGGCATTTCTCTATGTCATTGTCACATAGTGTGATGATCATGTCAAAGACCTTCTATCTGTCACCACTTTCACTTTGCCACAATGACATAGACTTGCTCATTTTCGCTTGAGACATTAGAGCATTGAGAGGACCTTTTCCTAGTACAATAGTGACCACCTCTTGATTTGTCCCTTGAGGAATGCAGCCACCACCACAAAGGTAATGCCAATTTATACATCCATAATAGATTTCAGACAGATATAGAGAACATTTGCTAGGATGACTGTCATAAGTTGGTCTTCAAGGTTCAAACAAGTGGGACTGCGCAGAATTTTGTGCACGATGCCGCTCAAGCATGCGTGAGAGAGATCGGGCGACCGCCGCATTCTATTGTCCATTTCCCCAATTTGTCTATGTTTTAATGTTCTTTCGGAGACAAATAATTTTATCTAACTTACCATTTCTCCCAAGTTGGGTTACTTCATTCAGAGTAGATATGTTCGACATATGTCTGAGTATGAGGAAAATTCCCTACTACTGCCTCCCGTAGGAGTCTAGGCCGTGTCTTAGTCCTAGCATATCCCATCCAAGTACATTACCAAACTCCATACGAGTATATCTCATCCACGAACATTACCAATCTCCAAGAAGACAAAACATTTCCTTGTAAAACCGTTGTCCCTCGAGCCTGTGAGCTAGTCTTCCCATGTTCTCGAACACTCATTTCTAGTTTACTACTTTATAAAAGAATTCATTAGCACCAAAAAGAATGAACCTTGACATGCTTATTATATGATCTATGAAATTAGGGAAAAGTCATATAAGGAGGGGTATACCATGTCATGATTTCTCATAGAACTTCATGATAGTGCTAAGCACCCATATATCTAAAACTAAGGGGTAAATCCACACAAAGTTTACTTCTAATGTACAATTTGACCTAAGCTATAATGTTAATGAGTAAGGACAATAATTAAACAAAGAAAATAGACTTTGTCTGTTTTGAAGAAAATGAATGATTCAGATAATGTTTTTCTAAAAATTATAATTTACATCTCTTGAAATAATAATTATTTTTCATTAACGATAATAATTTATATTTGAATACATTTATGAACGATAAAAATATTTTTTACTCATTTATTTTTTGAAATGATACAATCGATTAACTTTAGAAATTTAAGTTTTAAATTATTTATTTTTCGCGGGAAAAACGCACCGATACCGATTGTTCTTTTTTTTTTAGAATCTAAAGAATTATGTTGTGATGGAAATCTCAATTCTATGCGAAGGTTTTGTATCGCTAGACGTGACATGGGTCAACTTCGAATGATCAGAGGAGACATGATTGCGTGGCTCTAATTGCAATCCTCTTGTTCTTTTTCTTCTTTTCGTGTGTGGTCAAATCAAATCCCGTAAAATCCCAATTCACTATTCACAATATGTGCCGTGCACGAGGTTGCACTAGGACAGACACGTGGAAAAAGGTGTCCACTTCCATGAGCATCCTCATCGTTGACCTTTCTTTTGGACACCGTGACGCGACCCCAACATCGCCTGTCTTCGAGAAAACCGGTCAGTCCCAAGCTCATTGCATAGATACCTCTCACGTGAAATTTCAATATAATTCTTTCTACGACTCCGACCGCCTTGCATGATATACCGTCACGTTAACTATTTTCAATAATAATTATTTGGTAGGGATTTTCTAGCACAATAATTTTTGGATCACTATTAGAATAACAGCATATTGTGAGTCGCAAATTCTCGAAAGAGTATACCTCGCAGCAATTTCTAATTATTTTTTTATGGCCCAAAACGAGTTATTTTTCTCATAGTAAATTAAGGACAGTCACATAAATATTTCTCTATCTAGAAGGATTATATTAAAATTTCGATTAAAGTTTGTTACCAAATTGACATCTGTACAATACGTTTTGGACTGATTGGAAAATTTCCCTATGTTTTTTGCAAGCTCACGAGCATTAGATCACCGATCATGTACGTTAGCATTGTATGGAGAATGATTTGAAGATATTTTCATAAAAATAATCGTTTACAAAAATTAAATGAACGAAAAATATTTTCATCGTTAACCAAAATGTCTAGACATAAATTATTGTCGGGAATGGAATTTTTTTCATCGATTGATTATTTCAAGAAATACAAACGATCATTTTTAGGAAAATACTTTCTAAATCATTCATTTTTAAACTCCATTTGTTTGGCGGAAAATAAATAATTCCGAAAAATATTTTCTTAAAAACGATCCCTTGTATCGCATATAAAGTTGAATGAACAAAATGCATTTTCATCGTCCACGAAAATATTTAGACATAAAATGTTGCGAAAAATGAAAACCATTTTTCATTAGCTGATTGACCCCGCAATCATAAACAATATTTTTTCTCGAGATTACAAACTGACCCCACAATCTTAAATAATTTCCTTTTCTTTTGTTTCCTTTCAAATGTCATTTTCGTTTGCTCATAGCCAATTCGACCAAAAACAAAAAAGGAAGGAGGAGGGGGGGGGGGGAAGGAGGAAATTAATTAGTTAATATTTTTTTTTGGCGTAAAGGAGGAAATTAATTAACAAGAGAAGAAACGCGTAGCTTGAGATAAAGGCACGAAGAAAGAGCCACGGATATGGAGTTGACCCCACCACCGCCCCAGTCATCACGGGATTACCACTCTGAATTATTCCAAACGGCATCGCCCCCCTCGACCGACACGTGGCAATTGAATTTGGCACTTCCGATCACCAAAGATATTCGATCGTTATGGACATTCCTTTTATAGGCAAGGAAAAATAATATATCATACAACGTAAATTCAACATTACCATTGATAAATTAATTTCCCCCCCCCCTCCTTTTTTTTTATTATCGATTTTCTATTTTTTGCCTTTTTTTTTCGAATATCGGTTTCTCGATCATGGAATCGCTATACGAATTTCATGTACAAGGTTCGGTCATTTGAATATTTAATCACGTCTTTGTTTGACAGCTCAATTTTTAGCAAATTTGGTCTTTCGTCCAATAGAATCTCGTTATTATAAGGGATAACGACACAAAATGGTTTATAAGCTTTGGCCCAATACGCAACGTGGTCTCTAAACTTTACCCGATGTATAATATGATTCCTGAACTTTAAATTTATTCAATGTGATCCATAGACTTTTGATGCATATTCAATTTTACTTTTGGACCGTATAAAAATATTCAATATTGTCATTGAACTTGAATTAACTGAATGATAACATTGAACATTTTCGTACAGGTCAGGGATTAAATTGAACATATATCAAAAGTCTAAGAACCAGATTGAACATATTAAAAGTTGCACGATGCGTTATATTTCAGAGATCACATTGAACAAATTTAAAGTTTATGGACCACATTACACATCGGGTCAAAATTCAAGAATCATTTGTGTCCCTTATCCTTGTTATATATATACAGCCGACATAATATAAGTGTTAATTTTTTTTCAATAAATTTTTTTTAAGGGGAAGGGGGGGGGGAATGTTTGTGATGTAAAGCGATTCATGCAATTTCAAACGACACTTTATCTGTGGACCACCTATAAAAAAAAAAAGGAAGAGGAGAAAAGACTCGTCGTCATTCACGGGGAAACCAGCGCTCCGGTCATCCCCCCCAACACCAACACCAACACCGCGACCGCCCTGTGACTGTATACTTTTCCCCGTGACAGCCGCGGGCCCCACGCGCCCTTCGCTTTCGTTACCAAAACGACTTTTCCTCCCCCCCCTCCCACCCCTTTTTCTCTTTCCCACCCCCCATAATGGCATTAAATTAAACGGACCGTTGGACACCCAAAAGCGCGCGCCGAAATGACCCTTTTGTCCCCACTTCTCCCTCATCTGCTGCTGAAAAACAGGGCTTTTCCTTTTTTTCTTTCTTTTTTTTTTCTTTATTCTTCTTTTCTCGAGATAATGGCATTAACCGTCTCCGAACTTTAGCTTAATGTGTAATATGGCTCATGAACTTTTAATTTATTCAATATGATCCTTGAACTTTTGATACGTGTTCAATGTAGCCTCCAAACTATATGAAAGTGTTCAAGTAGTCCTTTCACTAATTCAAGTAGTCCTTTCACTAATTCAAGTTTAGGGACTACATTAAATATTTTTATATAGTTCATGAATTATATTAAATATGTATCAAAAATTCGACCGCATTACATGTTGAGTTAAAGTTCAATGATCGTATTAAATAAATAAAAATTTCAAAAATCACATTACACATCGTTCTAAAATTCAAAAATTGTTTGTATCATTTTCTCTTATTTTTCGTTCCTTCCTTCCCACTTCCATTCCCTTTTGTTTCCGGGAAAGTAGCCCGACAAGAACAAATTGCTGATTGACTCGTGGGATTTCACCCACCCATGTGTATGTATGATCTACCGCCAAGGTTGTCCTTTCCCTTGCGTTGTTCCTTAACTAGAATGAATGATGAGGGGAGGCCATGCCAAGGAACAAAGAGTGTGTACTTTTTCCCTGGGGAGCGGGGGTGGGGTTTGCTAGTGTTTTCTTCTCTTGTTTTTGGTTTCCCCGAAGGTTGAGATGAGACCCCCCTTTAGAGATCGTCTCGTGGGCGGTTCGCCGGATCCGCTATGAAGGACTGTGTCCACAGAACGAATGCCGAGGATAAGCGATCGATGTTGTCGCTCTCGGGATATCTCGCAGGTGTCGTGACTTAGAACACCGAGAGATGTGATGAGGGGGGGTGGGGGGGTCATGGACCGACCGCCCTTGGCTACTGGGTCATGTAGTCTTGAAAGATGAATTCGAGCTCATTGACATGTTACGTCCCGATGTGTGCTACTATCCTGTTCACGTATCTATCGACAGTTCCAATCGTTCGATCGAGTGGGGAGACTATCGTATCTCGAGATAGACTTCACACTATGGAAGTCGGATCGTTTTTTCACACAAACTGGATCGGATCCACATGGGCCGAGCTCCATATACCGGACTTCAGAGGCGCGAGCAGCTAATGCGCATCACTCCGCACAGATCGCCCCCGCCGCGGACCACTAAAACTAAAACCCTACTCTCAAAACGAGCGTATGGAATCTTGCGCAATTGCGCAATTGCGGAAGGGACATTGAATGCTGACCCTCGTCCCACCAAAAGCTTTCGACACGTCGCGGCAGCTATCTATCGTGCGACCAAACTCGTGCCCCTAAATGCACACGCGCGTCGCGGCACATACCATCGCAGCGGTTCCGACCTAGCGTAGCGTGCTCCGAGACTGCTCTCTCGCACGCACGCGCGGCCTTTGACGAAATCTAACGCTACGAAGTGCGAGTTCGGGGGCGTTGTCCGAACGTTCGCTCGTTTTGTCATCCTCGCTTGGCTTCTGCTGCTTTTATCTTTCGTTCCATGGGAGGAGTCTTCCAATTCGAACCCACGAAGCCGTTCTCTGTCTCTCTGTCTGCGCTGAAAGCCTCCTCGTAAACCCTGCAGCGGCAGAGCGAGAACGCCATTGTCGGGGGAGGTCGAATTCTTTGCTGGGTGAAGGCCGAGGGGGAGCGCTAGAGGGTAGGGAGAGGGGAGAGGGAGAGGGGGCGAGAAGATGACGACCCAGTTGCCGGACGACTTCCGGTGCCCGATCTCGCTGGAGATAATGTCCGACCCGGTGATCCTGTCCTCCGGCCACACATTCGACCGCGCATCCATCCAGCGGTGGCTCGACTCCGGCCACCGCACCTGCCCCATCACCAAGCTCCCCCTCCCCGACCGCCCCTCCCTCATCCCCAACTACGCCCTCCGCAGCCTCATCTGCAACTTCGCCTCCGGCGGCGGCGGCGGCGGCGGCGGCGGAGGCTCCCGAGCCTACCCGGGTCCGAAGCCCGAGCCCGGGGCCCTCGTGGCCGCCCTCACCTCCCGGGCGTCCCCGCTCGAGTCGAAGCTCGAGGCTCTGACCCTCTTGAACAAGCTCTCCAATCGCGACCCGGGTTTCCGCCGGCGGCTCACCGAGTCCGGCACCGTGTCGGTCGTCCTCAGCTGCGTTGACTCGGATGATGGGTCGTTGCGCGAGAGGGCGCTGAGCTTGCTGCTGAATCTCAGCTTGGACGACGATAACAAGGTGGGGTTGGTGGCGGAAGGGGCGATTTCGAAGATAGTCGGCGCGTTGAGGGCGGATTCAGCCAACTGCAGGGCGCTCGCCGCCACGATAATCACCAGCTTGGCGGTCGTGGAAGTCAATAAGGCCACGATCGGTGAGTACCCTTTTGCGATTGGTGCTCTGATTTCGCTTCTGAGGGATGGGAATGACAGGGAGAAGAAGGAGGCCGCGACGGCGCTCTTCGCCATATGCTCGTTCCCGGAGAACCGGAAGCGGGCGGCTGCGAACGGGTCGGTGCCGGTTCTGATTAGGGCCGCGGATTCGGGGCTCGAGAGAGCGGTCGAGGTGCTGGCGATGTTGGCCAAGTGCAGGGAAGCGAGGGAAGAGATGGGGAGGTGCGATGGGTGCGTGAGAGTTTTGGTGAAGATGTTGAGGAATGGGGGTTGTAAGGGAGTTCAATGTGCATTGCTGACTCTGTATTCGCTCTGTTGTTACAGTGAGAGAATTTGTGTGGAAGTGAGGAGGCAGGGGGTTTTGGAGATGTGCATTAGGTTGGTGGTGAATGATAATGAGAAGATTAGAAGAAACGCCACCAACTTGGCTCAGCTTCTTCAGGTTGATTCCAATTGTTCTGTAAGATGATCATTCGAGGGGTTAAATTTGCGGATGATTTTGAAGAGGTTGACATGAAATTGGACGGATGTTTTGTGGTCAAGGTTTGGGTTTTGAATGATGCATAGGCGAGTCAGGTTTGTTGTTCTTGTGTCTTTCTTACCTTTTGTTGGATAGATTTCTGTACAGAGTTAAGAAAAACAAAAGAGTTAGATTTTATTGGAGGGCATGTTTTCTGTATCTTGTATATCTGAATAAAGATAACAAGCATGAGCTGTTGCTCAAGTTTTACTTGATTCTTCCGTATTTTCTGGTGTTAAGCAAGTTCATTCTTCTCCAATTTGTGATTAAATGACTTCAAGAAATCTATTTGAATAGTGTAATAGATTCTTCTTTTGGTTGTTTGGTAATACGAGTAATGGAGGAAAGCTAGTTCTATAGAGTGAGTTTTTCTTTTCCATTTGAAGCTAGTGACTGGAAGAAGAGGAAACTGGAGGCCTTTTTCTGTACTAGGGGTGTTACCCGTTCTGTCAAATTAGTTGTTTCTCTGATGGTAGCATTGAGAGTCTGAAATGAGTTTCATTCCAATTGTCCAATCTGATGTGTTCAAACTGTGCGAAAATGATCGCCTGTTCGATTTCTGATACTCTCTATATTGTCTCGTGAGGTTTTAATCTGGTCTGGCCATGATTGATTAGCTTCTTTTTTATGGCCTTTAGATTATCCACTTCATGGGGGTCTGTAGATCTTCCACGTGAATATGCCTCGCTTCCCTGAGTTAGCAACTTTAAGGTCTCACTCATTCCATATGTTCTGTATCATTGCGAAGGAAATTTGGTGAGAGTTTTCTTCCACTTAGATCCACTGTCCTCGTTTTAACATTTATCACTTGTATTTGCCTTGCGATACTTTAGATGTTTGACATTTACCCTGTTGGCGTATGGAAAATTAAGGCCGATCCTGATGTAGTGCACACTATTGTGGCAAAGGGATATACTGAGAAGGACTGTTCTCTCTCTCTCTCCCCCTCTGCCCCCCTCTGCCCACCCTGTTTATTGCTGGTCATCGAGCCAATTGCAAATAAATGTCAATTGCTGCAATATCGAGAGTTTCCCTGGCAAGTTCTCAGTCAATTGCTGCCTCTTTTGACCCTTCCCAAGCGGGTACGTGCAGCTAACTTCTTCTGGTGCCCTTTACGAGTTTCATTTCGCTCGACTCCAGTGCGGTGCGAATAGGAGTTGCAGCGGGTTGGTCACTTTAGGCAAATCTTGGTTCACCTGACTTGAAACTCTCTCTCCTTGGTCAATCCGGGTTTGGTGGGTCTCTCTCATCTTCTGTTGTTATCTTCACACTACAACTGCCGAACTTGAAGAGAGCATTAAAAAAGGCTCGCGTTTGTTGCTTGAAAAGCGACTAGAGATGTGCACGAGTTTGCACTCTGTTGACCTGATCCGGTCTCCTCTTTCTCTGCAACATGTTCACATTGATTATTGATTCATGTATGCGTTGCGCTCGGCGGTGGTTGCCGGCGGATGAGAGAGACGTGGTTAACAAGAGAAAAAGGTTTGGCCTCAAGCCACCATTGTTGGATAATGAAAGGTTTGGCATGCTTTGTGGAAAGGGTCGAACCGGCCTAGACTGTCTTGTGCTCTGGATGCAATTATAAGTGGTAATATTCTGGAATGTGAATGCAAAGTTGGTTTTGCTTGTTTATAATAAATTGCAATTTAAGTACCTTACGAAAGAGCTCACGTCTTAGGGATTTCACGTCATTAAAGAGGCAGCAACTAAGGGAAGCCTTTTGCTTTTTCCATTGCGTTCTTTTCTTTTCCATGGGAAAGGACGCATATTTCCGTAGGGGCCGATGTATTCCTCTGATCCTTATCGAAAGAAACTCCCTTCAACCATGCTTCTAATTTGCATGTTACACATTACGAATATCACCCACGTCCAAATTTAACTAGAATTAGATGTGGGTAAGGTTCACGCTCGTAACCTTCTAAAGAAAACCCGATATCGAAAAAGACCAAATACCCTTTTTCTTGCAAGCTCATTGCAGTGTCTTGGTTGGGATTTAAGTGGTTTTGAATGTTTCGTGTGGGTGTGAGAATTTAGGATCCAGGAACGGGCATCTTCGGGAGAAAATGATATTTTCATAAATATGGACATTAGGATAATCAATATAAATATGCAAACAGGTCTCCAAAGGTAAAACATGTGTTCTTTGTATTTTCACAAGTAGAGATATGTAACTACGTAAGTAATCATTGGACGAGAGATGGTCTATTTTTCTTGGTAATTTCCCTTTTTTCAATAAAACGCGCAAGATTTAATAGACTATTGAGAGAAGGTAATATAAGTTCTCGAAAAAGTGTCGTATGTGAATATTCATCCTTATGTCTTATGTGTCACCATCCCAAGGTTTTAGATACACAAAGGGTCGTGCACGATTCAAGAAGACTGGGCTGTCTCCGAGGATTTCCGAAGTTCTCCAGAATATTCTCGAGGACAAGCGATATAGTAAATGTATCGAGTTCTATAGCATTTTCGGCATAAATGCTGGTAGTTGTTATACAGGACAGGGAGATGCAATCTCCACCATTAGATCTAAAGTTGATTGATGACTATAATAAGACGACTTCTTAAAGAAATAAGGGTGCTCTTCTTTTCATTTGTAACCACCAAACGCTTGAGCGATATAAACATTTTCTTCCAGAGCTTCTCTCTCTAACTCTTTCTCTCTACGATTCGGGTTGGTTAGCAAGCGATCAATCCCTAGAAAAGTCTTGACTTAGGTGATTCAATGATCCAAAGGAGTCTAAGTCACTGCACGGTCTCGATCCCAAGCATCGGCCCGTGACACATGCATGTTTCCATAGGCAAAACTCCTTAGATGTGTTGGGTTCAGGATGAATTTCACATGATACAACAAAGTTTTAGGTTATCCATGAACGAGTATCTTGTCAGGTCCATCCTTGTCATAACCAAATTATGGGTGTCATGCCGCTCCTGAAACTCCAATCGAATTTTGGATATGTTCAAGAATACCTAACCACTTTATGAATAAGGAGGATTAATCCCATAAGTTGACAAAATGTTATTTTGGGATGGACCTAACTCATCTTTGAAAGGTAGAGACATTGAATTTCCTAAAGGTAAGTCGTGAAATTCAATCGGGGTGGAATTCAAGTTGACAAATTAGCGGTTACCTAATCGGAGCAGCTATATATGAGATGCTGGTAGTAAATGTCGTAATCCTATGCATTAGATTAATCACAATTGACTAATTGAGGCATTTCTTTAAGGAAGTATGATTAGATTATTCACCATTTGAAATCAGAAAAGTCAATTTGAAGATATGTCTATCTTATGTGTAAGGCTCTATAGTCCTACTTTCCAATTGGTCCAAATTTGACCTCAATTTCGAATTATGTTACGTCACCTATCTAGCCTTTGTGAATTGATTAAAAAAAATCACTTTTTTTTGCTTGACTTGAGAATAATAAGGTTCTGTCAAATAGATTATATTTTCCCTCCTTTTCTTTTCTAGACCTTTCCCATTCAGAAGTTTACGGTCTTGGGATAGTAATTAGTCCGCAACTTGGCATTAAAATTTACAGTAACGTGGATTGCAATAATGACTATTACGTTGCAGGTCTATTATAAATTATTTGCATACTTGCAATTATAGCAATAACAGCATAATCTCTATTTCAATAAAAATTACAACAGCTATTACACGACCCCGTGTAATAGCTTATTGTAGATGGACTGTAATGGCTATTTCTCTCTTTTCTCACACTTACTCTATCAATGTTAGATTATTAATTATAATTAAGAGCTACATTAATTATTCTGAGCTTATTAATTTATCCCAAACTAATTGTTTACTATAAAAAATCCCAAACTGGTATACTTGTGACAAATTTACTCAAAACTAATTTTTTGACCATAAAAAACTCCAAACTAGTACATTTGTGAAAAATTTACCCTCCGTTCGTTTCCGTTAAATTGGATTAATGCAAAAAAAAATTCATAAACTGGTACACCTGTGACAGATTGAGGGTAAAACCCAAAACTCGTACATCTGTCAACTACCACGTGGCATTTAAAAACGTAATTTAACCGTAAAATTTAATAGAAACTAATAGAGAATAAATTTATTACAAGTGTACCAGTGTGAGGTTTTTTGTGGTCAAAATATTATTTTGAGGTAAATTTATCATAGGTGTACCGGTTTGGGGTTTTTCGTGATATTAACCTTGAATATAATGGCAAACACGTAAAACATTCATAATTAATTGTGTTGTCTTTTTATAATATATAGCTATTTGTTATATTTGAACGTATCCGTAATAATGATTATATATTACTAATCGCATTAATTAATATTCAAATTGTTGTATGATTTTTATTTCAAATTCCATCATACTACTAGTTATAATAACTAATATGTGTTTTAACATAATCCCATAATATAACTAAAATATTATGATAATTATAAATGAATTATCAAAAATCAAATAAAAAGTTATATATCAAAATGCAATACTTTTTATATATAGGATATTAAACCCATGATTAGCTATTCAAATGATAATTATTGTATATAATTTTTATTTTTATATATTCATATTATGTGCTTAAATTTTAATTCTATTCATAATTTATTGAAATACTAAAAGATTAATTATCCAAGGACCCAGGCACAGAGGCGTAGCTATGTGAAGGCCCACGAAACGCCTTGCAAGTCCCATGAATTGGTAAAATCTAGGGCAAGGCCTGTAAATGTGGCCCCGATTTGATAGTTTGCACACAATTGGTAAAATTCCAACGGGTGACTTCACTCCCTAATTTGCAAATCATGCAACGGCCCACCAGCTAATAACGACAACCCGTGGGAGATAGATATAAGTAAATATTTGATAAAATAAATTTTGCATCTAATAATACATGCGAGCCATTAGACTCGCGAACCATATCAATCTTGATTTCAGGGGAATTTTGAGAAATCTAATGCTAATCTCACTTGTTGCGTATGTCAATCATAAAACTAAACAGTGAAAGTATTACAAAACTTAAAGAAAAGAGTTCAATAGGTATTACAACTCTGTTACATTACGGCGTAATCCACGTCCTTATCTCATTACTGCAACCAAATGGGCTATTAGCGAATTATAATTCGAATAGGTTAAATAGCTGGTTGATAAAAAAAAATGGGACTTCTCGTAGCATGAAGTTTTAGGTGTGATTTTCACTCGACCTATGGTAAGCTCTTGAGGCCATTTACGAAGAAGTGATTCTTTGCTAGTCTTGCCAATCGTGCCATTGCAAGCCAAATGATAAAAAGCGAACATTGTTATTTATTTCTTCAGGACGCAGAGGTGCATGCATAGAGATTAGCCTATCTGGATAGGAGGATCAACGAACACTTTACAAGCCTCATAAATCGATTAATTTTAAGTCTTTTGACATGTTGCATGTCGCTCTAAATTAGATATTTTTCACGTGATGGTAGTATTTGAATGATGAAATGTCTGACGCCCCAATCAATTATGCAAAAGAAAGATGGAAATAAGCAGCAATTTCGTTAATCAATTGTGACGACAGGCTTACATGCTGGCCTGCCATCCCAGCATTTGGGCCGGCTCAATTTACCTTTCAATTGTCGAAGGTGAATTGCAATTTGCCGAGAAGCCCAATTGCGCCTAGCAAATAGTCAAGATTGCTTCTTCCCAGCAACACTATTGTAGTCGCAGATCGTGTTCGTGTCGTGTCAATTTGGAGCATAATGTTAAAAAACTCGATCCCGACAAGGCCATTCAACTTTATTATAAGTATATCATTCAATTAATCATGCATGCCAGACCTTCGCCTCTAACATAACATAACCAGCTTGCTAATCGGTAATACGGACGTGGTAAGGATATGAACGGCTCGATATATAGGTGAAGTGGATCACTGTAACTCTGAGCATAACCCACCATAGAAGTATCTATCAAAGTATACAATGTGAAGGGGACTTCCTACTTTTCAGAATTCTGATCCACCTAGCTTTTCCATTCATCCATATATTCATTCGGATGGTTTGGCAACCTCAGGAAATTAACAAGTTTCAACATTTTAGGGATGATAACTCTTGCTGCTATGAATAAACATTAGTTCAAATACATTGAAATTTAAAAAACGATACATTCAAAACTCTTTGACAAACCCTACCTCCACTGAGCTCCTGCGCGTGCTAGAGATTATATTCGAGACAAAAATATAACTTTCCAGAAAGGAGTCAACTCTTACTCCTTTTTCTTTTCCCCTCTAGCGATCATTTTGCTGAATTTTTACATTTGACGGCGAACTAATTTCCAAAGATCTTGTTCAAAAAGTAGCGAATTGCATATACCACGTAACATTCCTACATTTAGCACGCGTCGTTAGTTAAGTTGATGACACAGGTTCATTTCCAATTACATCACGTAAGACCCCGGTAGAATTGCCGGCTGATCTTCTCAAGCGTATCGTGTTCGAATCGAGCTCATGTGTCATGTCCAAAATAGGCAAATCCTAAGCAAGCTCTCAAAATGCACAACCCTCCTCAACTCGCCTGGAAAAAAACCCATATGGAGAATCTTGCAATCGGACTTCGACCTGTCGAGACGAAGTGGTGGATCCCGACATTGAACCTTTGACTGTGGAGGAACTCGTGCGTTAGCGGTCGGCCAACTTCGGTTTTGCCATTTTTTCCCTCAAAACAAAGAGAAAAGAGAACAGGAAAGTGATGTGGGTTGAGATGAATCATGTGATGTTACCACGCACGCAGGAACACGTGCCTTTTTCATGATTGTATCCTCCCGAAAAAGCCAGCATGAACCTCCAAAAAGCCAACTCAAAGCATGATTATGCAGGCGGAAGATGGTAAAAGACATGGGAATCGTAATTATGCATGAGTAGTTCATAGAATCTAACGAACCGTTTAGGCTATAATGACTACGAGCGGTGGAGTCAATCGCTGACCCACCATAACTGGGGTACAGTCTGCTCTTTGGACCTAACAAGTCATGACCATGCTTGTTGTACCTAGGCAGCTCCTGCGTATGGTGCCCGAGTTGGATCTTGGGTAGGAGGGGTCGATTCCAAGACCTTTCTTGAATGCTACACTTGTCGAGATTGGGTCGATCATTGTTACTCCCCGGAAGTGTAGTTATAGCTCTTGTTCGATCTGCGGGTGCACTTTTTTCAAAGGAGATTAAACTTTGTTAGGCATCGGTCTAACCTACTGTAGTGTTGTGCTTGGACCGACCCAGTTATGTAGAGAGTCATGCCTCGCTGGTCTGTGTCATGGCATGTAACCCAAGCATTAATAGATCGTGTTGATTCGTGATCATGCCCGTGTTATCGCTTTTGTCATCTACATGCCAGCTTCTGTCGTATTCCTATACTTTTCTTTTTTATTGTGAATCACTCATCATCTTTGACTTGGGCTTCACCTTCGATTCGTAATGTCTCCGTTGACATTATAATTTTCGGCTAGAATTAAACTCGAACTTAGCCATTGATAAGCTGCCAATTGGGTAGTGCCTAGGCCGGTCAATCTTGTGCCTGTTGGGCGAGGCTGTGCTATGGGTGGCTCGGCGAACCGCGACCTCAAGAAGGACAAAAAGGAATACCAATGGAGCTTTATTATACCTGATTACAAATGCCGAGCGACCGCAAGATTCTTTCGGGCTACGATATTTCTGGACATCAAAGTCGATAACGACGTGTTAATTGCTAAGAATTTTCTTTCGAATGGACACACGGCAAATGACCGATTAGGGTTGCCGAAGTGATCTCATAAAAGCTTGGACAATGCACAACCCCTACTTTGGAAAGGTCTACGTCCCTCGCTACTATGCTCGTTTTGTCTCTTCTGAGTTTGGGGATTGATGTGACATCCTTTCTTTTTAGTACGTTTGGGATGGTTCATCAGCTCCACATGTGTAAACAAATATAATCAATTTGTCAGATAGGTAGACCAATAAATAGTCGGTTACGAATTTGATTGAAGAATGAAAATATTCCTAAAGTTTTTAGTGACAATATTTTTATGTTAGAAAGTACAATCCAAAAATCTAAACTGATGGTTAAAATAAGACCACATGAATAGAAAGAATATATAGGACCCGTTGTCAAGCAATGTCGAATAATATTTTAACACTTCCTATCACATGCAAGTCGAATTAGAAGATGCATGTAGAATTTGACTAATGAGAAATGAACAGACATACGCAAAACGGAAAACATTGGCTTTGATCATGTTAGAAATTTTATCTTTATCCTTTATAAACAGGGACAAGTGCTAATTATTTCATAGATTTCTTTCAAGAATTTAATATGTTAAATATCATCCAGAAGTCTAAATACATGTTTGGACATTGATCTTTACTTTTTTTTTCTTTTTGCTTAGTGTGAACCTTACATAACCCATGTACTTTGACTTTTCTAAAGTCTGAAACTTTCATAAATCTCGAATGATGATACTAAGATTTACATATAATTTTTTTTCATATTTTTCAATATTTGATAATGTATAACATTTTGACCGTGGAAGAAATCAAAACATGCCTTTGGCCTATTTTCAAGTGTAAAAAACAAGCTCTAATACACTGACAACAGAAGTTAATGCAAACAATAAACAATAATAATATATAATACAACTTTTCTAAACTTTTCTCGTTAACTGTTCTAAATAATTATTAAACTATTAGAAGAAACCTTGATATGTTATTTAAACACTCCAAAAAAGCTATAAATGAAGGCGCGATTTTAATATTTTGATCCTCCAACAGCTTCAAATGACATAAATTAAAGGCCTGCTTATTTATGATTAAGTGAAAGTAGAAAGTTCTCGTCAAATTTTAAGATATTATTTTATGAAAAAATTACATGTAAATCAATGTACCAACATCTAAACTTTGAGAATGTTTTGGTCGGGCTATAGAAATTCGAAGCGCATTAAAAAATAAGAAGTAAAACTCAATCGATACACGCCCAAAATGCCCAATATGTTGATAGTTGGTTGTGGTGGACTCAGCCACAGCTGACGTCTTGAATGACTGTGAACTCGGAATATTTGGAATCAATGCCTTTTTTTTTCCCTTGACCCTGCTAAAGTTTTGTCGTGACAAGTCATGCCTGCTTTGATACATTAGTTGGCACGTTGCAAGTTCATGCGACATTTTCGGCCCGTGCACATAAATTTTGTTTTAATAATACCGGAAATAAAATAATTAGACATGAACTTCATTTATTAGGAGAAGGAGAAAGCAAAACTGAGTGCCAATTTGGACAGTAGTCTTCTTGATTATTTGATAGTTTGGAATCGATTTGTATGTGTCTCGTGAGCTTGGTGACCTGTAGGCGGCAAGCCATTCAGAAGATGTAGCTTTTGGACTTATTATTCATTCTATTAATATATATTATTATTTTTAATTAAGTTGCTTCCCCACGACTCTCCCATTATTTTGTGGAAGTCAATGATCTCGACGCCTGAACAAAACATGTGGTTTCTAGTATCGAGACGGTGGCCCCGTCCACAAGCATCGGACCTTGATATGACAAATTAATGAATTATTACAAATGTTACGATATAAATTAAAACAAAATTCAAAAGAGCCGGCTCGCGTGCTGACATGCCAACTAATTTCAATTCCCGTGGCTTTAGTTTGATTTCAAATGAAATTAGATATCAAATATTATGGATTGGTCGCGCATGAGGCGTGGATACCCACGTCACATAGAGGCTTTCATGAAAATTTAAATATGAGCCGAATTTGAAATATGCACAAATTTAATGGTGGGATGGATTAGGTTAGCCTTGCAGTGTTGGACCGGGTCCCAAACACCACAATTACATGGTGTTAAACGCGTTTCAAGATCGATTTAAGCTGGGCGTGATTCTTAAAAAGGACAAAGGTCATAAAAAATCCTAAATTATGCCTACTGTGACGCATTTATCGTGAATTTTTTTCCTGTGACGCCACCAAACTCATACCTATTTAGCAAATTTATCCTCAATCAAAGTTTTATCAATAACCATTAAAATTCTTGCATACATGGACGCCCACATGGTTTAAGTTAAATAAAAAAAAACGATGTTGTTTTGGTTGAAAAATCATTAAACGGAACTTTGACAAAGGGTAAATTTGTCACATTGGAATAAGTTTGAGATTTTTCATGTCACAAGAAAAAAGTTTAGGGTAAATATGTCACAGTGGATACGGTTTGAGATTTTTTATATCACAAAAAAATTAAAGGTAAATATGTCACAGTAGACTTAATTTTTTTTTTGGAGGGGGGGTTGGAAATAGATATAGGGTTGGAAACCGGTGGTGACTCGTTATGCAACCCGACTCGATATGACTAGAACATCATTAAGTCATTATGTAACTCGACTCGATAGTGCGTTTGTAAGTGTATTTTGAATCCGGCTTACTTAACTGGGATGGTTTTTGGACACCCCATTTGAAAACTCATCTCGGATTTATGAATTCAAGTCGCCATTGATCGGGATTGAATGTCAAGTCTGCCATCCCAATCCCAATGTATACGGCAACCGTGGGAAAGATTTAGGTGACGATAGAATGATGCAACAGTGACGTATGGAACGAATTTGTTATTTTTGGCCAGTGACTAGGGACTGCAAATTTTACCTATTGTAGATTCTACCGTTTGGTATACGTTAAAGGTTGCTTTTTTCTATTCCCATGTAAGGTTGGACCGCTTTGAAAATAGAAAATTCATCCAAATATGCAAAGATGTAGGGCATGAGAAAATTATTGGGTTGCCCTCCGAATTTGGAATTTGATGTTGAATATTCTTTTCTTACCCCTATATTACATAGATATATCTGTTTTATTCTATAGAGCAAAGACGACCTCCGACGGGGATCGCAATTCTTATTTTCTTTTCCCAAATATTGCTATGTAGTTATCTCATAAAGAGTATTCTATTGATGGACAATTCAAATTCCTAATTTCTCAGGAGACGTAAAAAAGAAACTATTCTCCAAAGATTGGAAATCTTCCATCAACTGTGGCGGTTTAGTTTTCGCGCCAGTTCTATTCGCCCCGTCCTTCCAAAAAAGATGGATTTGAAGGTTTTTTACCCTAAGTTAGAAAACTTTCCCTGCTGTCCTTCTTTTAGCCGGTCCTAACTTCCTTCTCTTCTTGATAATCCTATAAATCGGTAAACCGGATTGGAAACAGGTAAGAGGCATCTTATAAGTATTTTTCTCTTTTGATGTATGCGTACAATTTTTTTTATATCGTGAATTGATACTTTAAATATTTTGTAATGAAACAACTCTAGCATAAAGGTTATGAATGTCAATTTTCACACACACACACATGTATATTCGATGAACCTTAAAATGAGATTAATAACCATGGCCGATATGCCTTTCTTTCGGTGGGTCAAAGAGAGAAGTTTAGAGATATATGACAGAGATTGAAATGTGACTAAAGAACAATGCAGGCATGACGTCAACAGGGTTTACGTATAAACATAGGTAAGGCAATAAAGTGCGAGAAAGTGATTTTTGACCTCCGAAAAGTCTGCAAATATGGTAAAAGAATGAAATTCAATGCAAGCAAAGAAGGAAATACAAAATGAACTTATCAAGAAATCATGATATTAGGAATTATTACGTAAAAATGACGCTGGGGTGACATCGGCAACGTCTGCATACTTATGTATCGTTGGTGGGAAAGAGGTTGAACATGTCAATCTTTATAAAAATCAAACGAAATTGTCAGAAATACATGTACTTCAAAAGCAAGGATTATTTCTTTAAAAACAGGGCACGGAAAAAGTGCGATTACTAGAAAAATGTCGATTTGATGAATAACGTGTACGAATATTAACATTACAAAATACAAATATGACTAATCTAGGGCAAAGGTGCTCAAAAGGAAAATTCTCGGATGATCGACGGAATCATGTTGAAAACAGTTACGGTCAAAAAGAGCAATTACAGTTTTTCATAAATAAAATTCATAGGTAAGTGGAAGATAATTAAACCTGGTCACCCAAGAAAGAATTATCGTTTTTTGATGAAAAAGAAACACGAAAGTTCATAAATTAATAATTCCATTTTTATTTGCCATTTGTTTAAAATCTAAAATTTGAATCTTTTCAATTTTACAGACATTTTTAAAGAAAAGTTTGAATCTTAAAATATTTTTCTCTTTCATATGTATGCAATTTCTTCATATTTTATAAATAATCTCTTTTTATTAATTAAAAATGTGAATATTTTGTAAATGGCAATTTCGCAAAATGTTTTAAATGTCAATTTTTTACATACGCGCAACGTATGTGCACTATTACTAGTACATACAATGCCAACTGTAATTAACATTAATATTAATAACAAAATATTGTCTCATTATAGCTACAACTCACAAGGAAAGATTGTGGATAACAATTGTGACGTCCTAGATTAACTTATTGAGCCATTGTTCGCTTTGACTCGTCTCATATCAAGTCTCTTGGTCTTATCCTTTGGCGTATAACTGAGCACCTTCCCAAGAGGTCATCTATGTTAAGAATACTACCACCTGATCACACTTAATTTTGGAGTTCCAAAGCTAAGCACGACCATTACATCAAAATGCGCCTCCTCAAATTAATTTCAGTTTTCACATATACATCATAGAATGGCTCTCTCCATGTTCGACGTACAGTTTGGTTCATTTCTATCTTTTTCGCTATCCTAAAAGTCTGCCAGGAGCAGTTCTTTGTTCAAGCCCTCTAGTACCCAACGACCACTCTCAGCCTTCGTAGGATCGGGTCATTATAACAATAGTATGATATTAGGTGAAGGACCTTAACTGAGACTACAAATAAATGCCTTTTCTTTGGTTTGTTTAAAGGAAAATGGGACTAAAGTATGACGCAGGCATGACGCCATGAGTGTATTATGCGTATACATATAGATAAGGTAATAATAAAAGAAGAGTGAGAATGTGACTGTTGACATCCGAAACGACTACAAATATGGTAAAATAATCAAATTCAATGCAAGCAAGAAGAGAAATACAAAATGAACTCATGAAGAAATAATGATATCATAATGCACAGATTATTAGGAATTATTACGTAAAAATGACGCTGGGATGACATCGGCAATCTCTACATACGTATCTATCGTTGGGGGGCGGGTGGGGAAGAGGTTGAACATGTCAATAATTATAAAAATCAATTGACATTGTCTAGAAATACAAGTATGTTAATGCAAGGATTATTTCTTTAAAACATATGGCCCCGAAAAAACATCGATGCGATGAATAAAATGCAGGAATATTAACATTACAAATACAAATATAACGAAGTGCATCTGTTTCGCGGAAAGCTTACGATTTTGAAACATTTTATGAAAAATGGTCGTTTGTATCACTTAAAAAAATAAATAAATACAAAATATTATCCTCACTCACGAAAATAGTCACCAAAATAGTTAGGCACAAATTGTTATCAATAACGAAAATATTTTCCGTTGATTAATTTTTCTAAGCGATATAACCAATCATTTTTTGGAAAACGTTTTCCAAATTTTGAGTTTTCCATGAAACAAACGTACCATATGGCAGTGGGGCTCAAAAGGAAAATTCTTGGGTACTCAACGGGATTAAGTCGAAAAAAGTCATGGTCGAATGGCGCCGATACATTTTTCCATAAATAAAATTCATATATGGGTAAGTGGAAGATAGTTAAGCATGACCACCTAAGCATGCTTAAGCTAAGCACTACCTTTAAGTTAAAATGCGTCTACGTGAGTGAATTCCAGTTTTCACATATATACCCCGAAATCGCTCTTCCCTATTCAATGTATAGCTCAGTTCATTCTTGCTCCATTTGCCATCTTAGAAACCTATCGGGAGTTGCTCATTGTCCAGGTCTTCTGGTCCCGACAATCACTCCCTACCCTCGTCGGACGGAGTTGTTATAGGCCCACCGACTTCTGCATGGTTCGTTTCCGAACCACACACTTACTAGATGGGTTCCGCTAAGATACCATATTGTTGTGATGTCTTTGATTAACTTACCAAGGTATTGTTCGTTTTGATTTGTCCCCATATGAAACCTTACGGTTTTGTTCTTTAGCGTACATGTGAGCATTTTCCCCGAAAGTCACCCATCCTAGGAGTGTTCCTACCTTAGCACGCTTAACTTTGGAATTCTAAACCAAAGCATTGTTGTTACGTTAAAAAGCGCATCCATAGTTAATTCCAGTTTTCACATATCTCAGAATCGTTCTCCCTCTAATTGGAGCACAGTTCGATTCGGTCATGCCCGTTTCGCCATCCAATAAGCCTATTAGGAGCTTCTTCTTGTTCTGGCCCTCTGGGCCCGGTGACTACTCTTCGCCCTCGTCGAATCGGGTCATTATAACAATAGTATGATATTAGGTGAAGGACCTTAAATGAGACTACTACTAACCATGGCTAGTATGCCTTGGTTTGTTTAAAGGAAAATGGGACTAAAGTATGACGCAGGCATGACGCCATGAGCGTATTATGCGTATACATATAGATAAGGTAATAATAAAAGAAGAGTGAGAATCTGACTGTTGACATCCGAAACGACTACAAATATGGTAAAATAATCAAATTCAATGCAAGCAAGAAGAGAAATACAAAATGAACTCATGAAGAAATAATGATATCATAATGCACAGATTATTAGGAATTATTACGTAAAAATGATGCTGGGATGACATCGGCAATGTCTACATACGTATCTATCGTTTTGGGGGGAAGAGGTTGAACATGTCAATAATTATAAAAATCAATTGAAATTGTCTAGAAATACAAGTATTTCAATGCAGGATTATTTCTTTAAAAAATATGGCCCCGGGAAAACATTGATGTGACGAATAAAATGTAGGAATATTAACATTACAAAACAAATATAACGAAGTGCGTTTGTTTCACGGAAACCTTAAGATTTAGAAACATTTTCCAAAAATTGTTTGCTTATATCGCTTAAAAAAAGAACCAAATGAATGCAAAATATTTTCATCACTCATGAAAATAGTTAAGTAAAAATATTTATCGATAATAAAAACATTTTCCGTCGACTAATTAGCGATATAACCAATCATTTTTTGGAAAAAATGTTTTCCAAATCTTGAATTTCCCTGAAACAAACATACCATAAGGCAACGGGCTCGGAAAGAAAATTCCTGGGTAATCAACGGGATTATGCCGAAAAAAGTCATGGTCGAACAGTGCTGATACATTTTTCGATAAATAAAATTCATAAATGGGTAAGCGGAAGATAGTTAAACCCGGTCACCCAGAAAAAAAGATATCTTTTCCAAGGGGAAGATAATAAGTGAAAATTACATAAAAAGGAAAATAAAATCGACCCCAAAAAATATGAATTTGCAAGGCGACGATGACTATTCCTCAGGACCAAAAAAAAGGGATTCTTATTACATAGAACGTGATGTTGGGATGACATCAAACGACGTGAACATAAATGGACAAGGACGAGAACACAGCTCACCCATGATGGAAATCAACGCTTTAATGGTGACAAGATTCGAGCAGTTTAACGTAATGAGTTTAACCCCTTTGCTTGGACGGCACTATAAATAGGGAGCACCACTTTCTTTCTCCCTCCGTCAAATCCCCTTAGTAAGTCCATTGGACAGATCGAGTCGCACCCATCTTCCTTCTTCTCGTTGCGCTTTCAGAAGGGACGCGAAACAAGAAGCTCTCTCATCAATGGCCACCAAAGTCTACATTGTGTGAGTACCGTTTCTGGCGAATTGCCTCCTTTGTCACTGCTTTGTGGCTTTCGTGGGGGGTTGGGTTTTGTTGTTTGCGCTGCTCTGTTTTCGCATGCTCTGGTTTTGCTCTGTTTAGGTGTGAATTTCTTTGTGTAGCTCTCTCTTGCTTGTTCTTGTTTCTTGGTGGTCGGATTGTGTATGTAGTTTCAGCCCATTGTTCGTTGATGGGAGTTGTTTTGACAATTTTCTCTTGTAAATCTCAAGAAAATTCTGGGTTTCTGGTTCACTCTCTGTTTTACTGTTCTCTTGGAGGATCTTCTTTACTTCTAATGAAGCACTGACTAATGGTATTAAATTGGAGACGAACTATTTCTGGGATTCTGGTCCTTGACGTGTTTCTGGTTCACTCTGTTTTCTGTTCTTTTGGAGGATATGGAAAAGCCTTCTTTACTTCTGATGAAGCACTGACTAATGGCATTAAATTGGAGATGAACTAGAGCAAGATTTCTTCTCTCTGAAGGCTGCAAGTTCATGATCTCTCCTGGATCACTATCGAGCGATATTCGAATCGCTGTGGGAATCAAATTTTTTTATTTGCAAGAAGCCAAACTGTAAAGTGATAGTGAAGTCTGACCAAACTTTTGAATCATGATTGGAGGAAGAAAATGCAAGACCCTGCCCGTGCTTTCCCTTTTGCCCTTTGAGCCCGCGTGGTCCCCTGCAATTCATCATTCTCTTGATTAGCTTGCACTGCAATATTGTAATGTGGCACTAATTTCAGCAATTGCTTTTCTTTCTTTTCGTTTTCAACAGTTTCTGCAACTTTTCTCTGTCTCTTCTATGCTCACTGTATGCACAGAATGATGTGTTCAGATGGCTGATTTAACGTATATTGATCACCAATCTTAGTCTGGCCAAAAATAGTGGATCTGGATTTTGTTTTTCTCAAGAAAATGTCACATTCCAAAGGATATGGTATTCTTAAACCATGATTTGAATGTGACTAGTAGTGACCAAGTTCTAGTTTCCATTGAGTTTCTTTAATTTTGTTTAATGATTCTGCTGGATTTTGGCCTCCTGATGCAGTTACTATTCGATGTACGGTCATGTCGAGAAGCTCGCCGAAGAAATCAAGAAAGGTGCTGATTCAGTGGAAGGAGTAGAAGCAAAATTATGGCAGGTATGAATTCCATGTTAAGTTCACATCTTTTACTGTAGTTATTGTAGTCTAATGTGATTGAAGTAGAACAATAGCACCTTCAAGGTGTGTAAATCTGTAACAGAACGATGCCTTCCAACTTCCAGTGTTTGACCCTGCGTGCGATTGATTGGAATATGAACGGTGTCCTGAGTTTGACCATGTGCACAACTTTTCTGTAATCTTAAAGAAGCACTTTCAACTGCCGTTTTTGCCTGATTGAATGGCGTTGGCGAAAATGTGCAGGTTCCAGAGACATTGCCTGAGGAGGTACTGGGTAAGATGGGCGCCCCGCCTAAGAGCGATGTGCCGATAATCACTCCGAACGAGCTCGTGGAGGCCGACGGCATCATCTTCGGCTTCCCGACCCGGTTCGGGATGATGGCTGCGCAATTCAAGGCGTTCATGGACGCGACCGGCGGCCTCTGGGGCTCACAGAAGCTGGCGGGCAAGCCCGCGGGGATCTTCTACAGCACCGGGTCTCAAGGAGGTGGACAGGAGACCACCCCGTAAGTTGCAGATTCGCGGATCGAGTTCGCGAACATCATTCAATTTCGAAGTGACTTAAAATTCCTTGCAATGTCTATTTTGCGTACTTACACATCATTAATCCTTCTTGGTTCGATCAGATTGACCGCGATCACCCAGCTGACCCACCATGGCATGATCTTCGTCCCCGTCGGGTACACTTTTGGGGCCGGCATGTTCGAGATGGAGCAGGTGAAGGGAGGGAGCCCGTACGGCGCGGGAACTTATGCCGGCGACGGCTCGAGGCTTCCTTCGGAGCTCGAGCTCGGGCTCGCATTCCACCAGGGCAAGTACTTCGCCGACGTCGCAAAGAAGCTCAAGGGCTCTGCTTGAATGTCTGCTCTGATGATATGAAACTCAGTGAAACTCTTCTCTTCAAATTGCCTTAGCTTGCAACTTTCACATTGTAATAAGAGTTTTCGAGATAATGAAATATTTTGAGTATTGCATTTTTTGGCCTATAGTTTATTTCATATCCTATTTTTACCGTCTATTAATTGGACCTTATTCTCCCTCCTTTCCTACATTCGGCGGCAATTTTGTGAAGGGAAAAAGTGGCTTCCTTATTTTGCACACAATTTTCAATTAAGCTCTCATTTTCGTAATAAGCATAAAATAATCGGAGTCCTTTTGTGAATTTCTTACTACTAATAGATTTTTTTTTTAAAAAATGCTAATTCCATTCGCGTTTTACAAATTACAAGTTACATAGTATTTGTCCAATTACTTCGCTCAGCGAAGAATAAGCACGTGACGATATCCCTGAACCTGTACTACAAGCATAATAATCACGATTTTTATGTGGTCAGGGTAATATAGATGTTAACATAGAACAGGGAACAAAAATCAAAGCACGTGTGCTCTATGAGGTAGCTAGAAACTTATAAGTCAAGCGCTGAATTTCTTTTTTTTTTTACCCTTTAGAAAATATTTAACAAAAATCAGAGCACTTTATAAAAATTAAATTTACTTTGACACAAAAAAAAAAACATTTGAATATTCGTTTTTTTAAAAATGTTATTTCCTTACTGTCTTCTGATTTCTTTTATATTGGTCCGGTAGCACCACATGTATTCTTGGAGGGCCCAAATGAAGGTGTGGCCATTGCTTTGCCAAAGCAAGAGCATAACTAAAGCCTTCTCTTTCTAAAGTGTGATTATCAATAGCTGTTTTTCATTAAGATGTTGAAAGTTCGACCATGTTTGTTTTCATTTCTGGTAATTTATTTATGCCCCCATCAACCTATTAACTGTCAATTCCTAGCCAATGCCATGCCAACTGGTGGGCAATAATCAATTGAGAGTGCACAAATTAATAGCTGTCGATGTCCTTCACTTAAGGATTAATTTCTTTCCCAAACTTATTCGGCACCACGTGACTTTTTATTGGATTAATTATAAACATCACCGCTGAATCTCCATGTTCGTGCTCCTGAATTACAAAAATTGAACATAAGGGAAGAATCTTATTTCGAAGGCGGTGTTAAGATTTGACAATATATGCCGGTATTGAAATGATTAGATTTTAATTGCGCATAGGAGAACTAGATCTTGATTAGCAATATATATGAGTGACAAGAAATTTGCGGGAGCTTGTTTTAGACTGGGAGCTTGTTTCAGACCGGATTAATCACATCATACCCGAAAAGAAAATAACGAAAAAGATAACCGACGCATGTGGTTATTTTTAGCTACTGCATTAATTAATCGATAATAGAATGAGCGTGTTCAATATCTTGCAATGGACTAACAATTTAAATTCAAATACGTCACGAATGTATAGCGCCTTTATTTAATCCCAGTTCCTAATATATAGCACCTTATACACATCTTCATAAAATGAGCATGCATGCATCTATATATATATATATTTAACAAATCATGAAACTAATGCTAACAATTCCACCAGAAAAAGCACCTTGTATTCCTCATTCCAAACCCACTTTCACATACAAACTAGAGGCATGCTTTCGGTTGACCGCCTGCGTACACCTTGATCAGCAGTTACTAAAAAGTATTTTTCCTAACCTAATCACCATTATCTTCTCTGTACTTGGCCCCTCACTTGTCTCCATCTTTTCTCTCTCTCCTGCTCCTTTTGCTTTGCTTTCCCTTTCCCCCTCAAGACAGCCAAGCTAGAGGGTCTCTCAGCTTTTGTGTCTTCCTTCTCTTCTTTCTGAACTGAACTGAACTGAAGTCAATGTGTCTACAAAGTAATACCAGTTGAAGAAGTGATCGGCTGTTGTAGTTAATTGTCTTAATGTTGCGCTAACTTCATTTTTCCTGGCTGAGTCATCCTTCTCTAACTGAAATCCTGTTCGAGAGTCGACGCCCAAAACTGCGGCGTTGTGCTGTTTGCGACTGGGAATGTGCTGGAAATCGGCATCAGACATAGGCCTCTGCTTCTTAGGTCTAGTTTAGAAAGCCCTTGCTGATCATCTTTTCGTTTTCCTGGAGCCTGCCAAAAAAACATAAATAATAGTTTGGATCATTTTACTACTGATACGTGACAGACATAACTAATCATAGTACAAATATCTTTTTCTTTTGCAAACTTTAGATACTCCAAAATTTTAAATTTGGCGATTCATCGATTGAAATTGTGAGAAGATATCTAAATACCTAACCGGGTTTAGATGAACATACTCGACGAAAGTATCCAGACCATATAGGCAAGTAGGTTAATTTATGAAATGATTGCAGAAGCCTGTTGAATGAAAAAAGTATTTTATGCTATACTTATATCTCGTGACATGTTTGAGGTAACCAACCATATTGAATGTCTGCTTGGCAATAACATGGCACTACATTCTCTACTTATAGTACCATATAGTCATTAATCTGTTATACGAAGCACATGAATACATTATTAGATGGTAATATGTAATGCACATCGCATTAATTTTTAGTGTTGCATAGATGTTATGCGAAATAATTTATAAGTAGAACATTGTACCTTAACTGGCGTTTCATTTCCCATGTATGGAGAACACAAAACCTGAAATTTGTGAACATAAAACACATCATCAGAATGATGCAAGTGCTGGACATGCTCCAGCATCTGCTGTTAGCTAGGGAAAACAAATATTTTCTTCATAACAGCATGGATTTAACAAAATGAAGAACAAAACGTACACTGACTTGATCGTGTAAAAATTTGATATACTCGACGGCTTCATGGAGAACCGATGCCGTGTCGGTCTGGAAAAGAGAATAAAGCAATAGAAGCAAATCAATTTGAGGTGAATAAAGTGGCTGGAGCTTAGAATTATTCATCTCCATAAAGTAAAGTATGTCCCTTTTTGTACTCCTATATCAAAAAGGAGAAGTGAATAATGCTGAAGCGAACCTTTCCAAAAGGCGAAACTAGTTGCTGGAGCGCGGTCACTCGGTCCCCTAGCTTCTCTTTGCGCATCTGTTAACAGATTCTTGTGTTTAAAATTCAAGCTCTTGATATCTTAAAGTGACATAGATTTTAACCGGTTTGAGGTTGCATTGATCTTTATCAAACTATTTACATAATGCCCTTACCTTGAATGTCGGTAATGGTGATGGTGTTTCGAATCGAGGCCTTTTAAACGCAGGTTCAATGCCAATATTCTTCGCCATGGAACCCAAGTCTCCAACATCTTCACAGCTGGTCTACACTTCCCAAAAGAAAAGCAGCTACATATTCAGTCTCAAAACCCTAGCTAATACCCCCCAATTTCACCAATCACAAAGAGTTCATCTCACCTTTGGGCAACTGGGCTGTTTCTCTTCCGGTGTAGGTTGGACAAATTGTGCACGCGATGATGCATTGATGGAGCTAGATTCATTCCTGTGAGAGCTGTTGACGTGCAAGCCACTAAATTGCTGCTAAAAAGGAATTATAAGTGAGCAGTATTCCTTCATCATGGTAATAGTTTTGCCTAGTTAATCTGCTGAAGTTGGTGAGAAAATAACAATTACCTGGTTGTTGAAAGGTGATGGTTGATGCTGGTGATGTTCTGGTTCTAAAGAACTCTGGATTGAATTTGAAGGGTAAACATAAGAAGCGAATGACCCATTGGTAGACATACCATGACAAGTTGGTGCAGAATGACTCCTCCAGTAATCAGTCTGAATTTGACGTGAAGAATCATCAATCATCACCTCCTTTTCTTGATTGTTGTAATAGTCGAGTTTTGAACTCGCCATGTCTTCTTCTTGCAGCTTGGAATTAGTGCAACTGCTTTCATCAAATCCACTGGATTGCCTGCACAAGCATCAAAATATATAATATAAGTTCAGTTGTAACATGCTTGATAATTATTCATAATTCCCGAAATTCAGCATCTATATATGGCCCCTTTTTCTCCCTTTATTCTTTTTCGCGCTTTAAATGTCATGAGGAAAGGAGTACCTTGAACTCATCAAAATACTTTCCATTTAAACAAGTGTCTTCTTAATTTTGTGGATAAACATCACTTGGCTATAACTTTTCAATAGTTGGCGTGAATCGATGTCTGTAGTTGTCCCCACGAGCAGGTGTTTACGAGATCAACCTAGTCGTGATCCAATCTTTTTCGAGAACTCCACAGGTTGTAAAGTTCGGTTCCTCCGTAAAAGAAAATTAAAAATAAGTGATAAAGCTAGAAGTATCAGGAAGTTCATACTCACAGTACAGCAAGGTTCCAATCAGATGATGCAGAGAAAAGATCAAACCCCATCATATGCAAGCTTGTGGAGTCCATCATACAATCTATTTGATGAGCTCTTTGCATGAAATCATCTTGGAAAGCTATGGATCTATCATCATCATCATCATCATCATCATTCACTTCCTTGCTAGACCTTCCGATCTTGATGATCTCCCCCCTATCCGCTGAACAATCCCTGAAACTTCTGCCCTCGATACCATTTGGCCCTCTCGTTGAACACGGGGACGATGAGAGGAGCACATAATCTCTCGGCGGATTCCAACAGTTCTTGCCGCGTATCCCCATGTCAAAACCTTCCGACATCGCTGACGGATCGAAACAAAACGGATTTGAGTTCAAGAATGTCTACCTGTTGTTGCCTTCTTTTGATCTATATTTTCTTGTAATGGTCTTGAAAAGATGACGGTCTTTTCCTGAGTACAACTGGGGGTGGAATTTATATAACCAGGAGCTGAAACGCTGAACCCGGTTGACATTTCAAGGGACGATCGGACAAATGAGAAATAACAGGCATTTTGGATGGAATTTCCTTTTTTTTTTAATTGTACTCTTTTAGGCTAATTTTAAGCAAAAAATAAAGTACCAAATTTACCTTGAATGACAATTCTAGCCCGAACTAATTTTTATCTTATAAAAAATCACAAACTTTTACTTAAATATTAAATCTGGCCTGAACGGTTTGAAAATTTCACATCATGGAAATCAGATTTGGAATTCGAGTAAAAGTTGGTAATTTTTATCGAGACAAAGAAAAGTTCAGATCAGAATTGTCACTTAAGGAAGAATTGGTACCCTTCTTTTGGAATTAGCCCGACTTTTTTTTATAGGTAAGTTGTGCATTTTCATTTCATCAAAGCAGGGCAATACAGATGACAAAAGGATTATTTTTATTATTATTATACTGTTAAGCGTATACTTATAAAAAGATTATTTTCTCATAGTCGTTCTCTTGTGGTCTATTTATATTACTTGGTCTTCCTTTTTAAACGATGGTCGTCGCCAAAGAATATTGTTCTTCGTGAACAAAGGGACAAGGGTATGATGACAGCACTTGATATCTGACCCACCACACGTCATAGTATTTTACTTTTTCTTTAGATCCAGCGGCTGATGACTTTTGAATTAATATTTTTCAAGGGAAGAGTAATGGTAGGTTAAAAAGATTGAACAAGATTGGCATACAAGGTTCTATGTCATGATACATAATTTGTTGTTTTAGCATGAATCATGACATGCAAATGATGTAGGTCGCATAAGTTTTTTCTAATATCCATCTTTATAAACTCTATATTCCCTAGCATTAAATCATGTTACTATACTGACAAATAACGATATTCGTCATTCTTGAGGTAAGGTAAACACAATCAATTTGTAATTCTAAATTGGGAGGATCCATGTCCAACGAAAAATTAGCAGTGCGTTTTTATTTTTCTCGTAAACTGGGTTTTATTTATATTTGGGATAAATGCATTGGAAGTCTTAAAACCTGTCACGAAAGTACATTTAAGTTCAAAAACTTTCAAAAAGTATAATCAAGTCCTAAAACTTATCACAAAAATGCAATCAAGTACTAATACTTGTCAAATTAATCCAATCAAGTCCTTCATTCGATTGCACTTTTTTAAAGTTTTAAGATTCGATTGCACTTTCATGATAAGTTTTAGGATTTGATTGCACTTTCGTGATAAATTTTAGGATTTCTAGTGCACTTATCCCTTATCATTATGTAGTTCTTGATGGCTCGACAAAATATAGTAGGGTCAACATAGTCATCCTAATGATAATACAAGGTGCTATACGCATGTATTCAAGATGCGCACCTCCTAATTGTCCTCTAACCCCACCATAATCGAAATATAGGATTAATTTATTACACTAAGTTGGGAAAGAAAATGAGGAGGACCTCTTGATCTTGAATGCTCAGTGGGTAGAAGCAGTAGGTCCAAATCAAATCGAATATTAAGTTCTCTATAATTGGGTAAAGTTCCTATTAAACTTATAAGGTCGTCCTGGATTTTCTGTGTGTTTGCTTTCAAAACTTATGTTCGCATTTTCCGGTATAAAGTTATGTGGGGGCAAAAGAATCATTGAACAGCCAACCAGATTGTAGGCATACATGCATCAACATTACCTTTAATAATGTGAAACCTACTTGTCCCTTCTGTGAAGGACCACAGATTATCACCGAATCCCACTCTTTTTATTTTATTTTATTTTATGATTTGAAAGGACTTTTATTTGGTGCACGAATTGTAAAAAAGAAAATAAATTTCTTAATTTTTGACAATTGACATGGAACTGATGAGCCAGCTTGCTTGACCATTGGTTGGTACTTTATAATTCATGAATCATATCATCCCTGCATAATGCGTCATCGCCATGGTCGACCGTCACCTAATAACATCAAGTGATTATTTCTAGAAATCGATATAAGAGAAGAACGATGACAACATCATCAGACATCTAGAAGTAGGATCGGTTGTTACCTAAAGTCCACGCCAACTTGGTCAACGACATTCTAGTATTTGGGGAATTGGTTCCTTCATCTAATCCGCAAAAGGAGGTCATTGGGAATATAATTGTAAGGTACCCACCAAGTAAACCACATATGTTATTGCTAATTTTAAAAATATTAATGATTGATCTATTCAAAAATTATGAACTCAAATTCCATAAAATTGGGAAGATTAGGTTATAAAAAGCATGAGACGTTTTGTACATCAGCTTCTAACTATTTTATTAACTTTGAAGCGACGATTTTACTAATTAGTTAGGCGTAAATCATAAAGAATAATCTGACAAATATATATGGATTATAATGAAATCTTTTGAAAGAAAATTCGAGAGTAAAATCCTCTGTCAATTTTTTTTTCATACTATAAAGATAGTTAGATTGAAAATTTCATATTTAAGAGTGTGTTTGTTCGAGGAAAATTTTATGACAAAGGAAAATACTTTCTGGGAAATTATTTTTCATGAATATGTTTTCTCTTTTTCAGGTTAGGGAGTTCATTTTCCGAATTTTAAACATACATATTTTCTTTAACCGTAAATAATTTTCTATTAACCGATTGTTTTCAGCAAACTAAACGTGTGAAAGTCAAAAATTTTGTCTAGGAGAATGTGGGAGGACAGGCTCAGTTGCATATTATCCATGATTTGAGAAGGTTGATGCAGTCAAAAGTAGGGTCAGTGCGGCCGGGCCTTGGGGCAACATCCAGGGACATCCCTTCTCTTTGATCTTGACACCATCTTTTTAATCTTGGCACCATCTTTTTCCCAAGTCATGATTTGGCATCTTCTCTCTTTTTCAACCTTTTCTTTTCCTCCTGACCCTTTTGGGACCCTTTTGGCGATGTCCTCATCTTCCTTTAAAGGAACAAAGGAAATCTTCACGAGCATTCTACACTTTGTGGATCGTGGAGGAGAGAGTGATGTGGTGCTCAGGTCGTTGGAAACGCAACCAGGTCAATAATTTGAGTGTCGAGGACTATCACCTTTCGTTCTGGTGTTGACATGAGCACATGACCTGAGACGGTATACACATCACTTAGTGCTCTTGGAGCAACATACCTTTCTTGGCAAAAATGAGTTCTTCCTCAATGTATAATTGGTGAGTAATTTAAGGATGGAGGAATGTAGCCAATATGTTTAGAAGCACTATTGGACAATGTCTTTGAACTATAATCTAGTCACATGGCCATGAGCCACGAGCTTTAGAGAGAGAGAGAGAGAGAGAGAGAGAGAGAGAGAGAGAGAGAGAGAGAGGGTTTATCGACGATGACAGGGCTCATGGATTAGGGCATCGGCTGCGAGGCGGTGGAGAGGAAGAGAGAGAGAGGTGGCTCTATTGAGGTGAAAGGGAGGGAGGGAGGGTGGGGGAAAAGAGAGACTGACTATGAATGGAGGAAGCATAATAAGTCTCTTATCATAAATACTCGGTAGTTTCTGTATCTTCTATCTTAAAATAGAGTTTTTATGTGCTTATCATCACATTTAAAAAAAAATAAAATAAAAACTAACCATTTTATTTGAAAAGTAATTATTACGGAACATATTTTTTTTATCATAAAATTTTTTACGAAACAAATGCGACTTAGCGTTAATTATTTTATAAAGATAAAATCCCCTGTAATCAAGTGAAATCAACTAGCTCAGTATAGCCACGTCATTCCAAAAAGTACTTTGTTCTTTCTCCTGCATTAATCAAGACAAGAGCTGACGAATTGTGAAATAATTATTGGAATGTCGGTGGGCGAAAGAGAAACTAGATCATGTGAAACCAGGATTTTTAAATATTAAAGTTTGCTCACAATTTTCATGCTCATTTTGGTTTTTTCCCCTTATTATAAAGTTTTTCTCATCCGCGTATTTTCAGGACATCCTTGAATGCAAACAACTTCGGTTGAACTGCCATTCCCCACCTTTGCTTATGCGACATATCTAGACAATGGCAAAATGACACAAACAGCTCTAAATTTTGGCCCAGTATCCAATAGGATCCATTAACTTTTAATTTATTTAATATGATCCCTGAACTTTAACATAACGTGCAATGTGGTTCCTGAACTTTTAATTTGTTCAATTTTGTCCATAAACTTTTGATACATGTTCAATTTGGTCTCCGAACTATATGAAAATATTCAATGTACTCCCTAAACTTGAATTAATAGAAAGACTACATTTAACATTTTTATATAGGTAAGGACAACATTAAATATTTTTATATAATTCAGGGACTATATTGAATATGTAGAAAGACTACATTTAACATTTTTATATAGGTAAGGACAACATTAAATATTTTTATATAATTCAGAGACTACATTGAAGATGTACCAAAAGTTCAAAGACCACATTAAATATTAAGCTAAAGTTTAGAGACTATATTAAACAAATTAGAAGTTCATGGATCACATTACAAATTGGGCCAAAATTCATATACTATTTATATCATTATCCCCTAGACAATCTGATCGACAATCAAAACTCTAC
The DNA here is from genome assembly GCA_031216405.1 of Syzygium malaccense. Lineage (NCBI taxonomy): Eukaryota > Viridiplantae > Streptophyta > Magnoliopsida > Myrtales > Myrtaceae > Syzygium > Syzygium malaccense. Next base: position 4,982,532 of record CM062256.1, on the reverse strand, counting down.
GAACCAATAATAGTTTGAACTAGGTTTGACTGATGAAAGCATTTACACCTGCCTCTCATGCCATTCTCCTCGGAACTAAACGTAGTATGAAGATAAAACATCATAAAACGCGCTCACTCTCGGTTTCAAAGATGGTATTCTGTGAACCCGGTACATACACTAAATTTGATCTAGACCATCAGATATGGTCAGATACATGTAAGGTCCAAAATTTTGAAAATCGAATTAGACTGGCTGGCTCAATTCAGATACCATGTCGGCTGTAATGAAAGCCAATGAAACCAGCCGAAACCAATCGGGCCGATGGTGCCGTTTTGTTTAAAACCGGATCCTTGATTTCGTAAAACCAAGAAGAAATTGAGCGGATTGAAGTTTCGAGCTCGTGCACGGATGGAAGGCAATTTGGCAATCATGCACGCATAAAGACAGTTTATGTCTCATTTTGAAAAAGATTTTCGAAGTTAAAAGGCCATGAGACTCAAACTCGAGTCTTCTCGATACACATTAAAAGCTCATATTAGCTGTGATGAGCCGCATAAATACAATTTACTTGCAAATCATATATTCGCTATTATGTAACTTTAACTCACCTCTATTTAGACCAGTCGGCTCTCCGATTGTGCCTCTCGTACAAATTTTAGAACATCGGTAGAATTCACATGGGATCGTCATCTTCAGTGCTTTGGATTCATTTTAATAAATGTTCCACACTAATATACTAATTTCTCCTCTATTCCATGCCCATACTCAGTGGCAAGCGCTGACGTGATATGGGAACTCGACTCAAACACACATCGATTTATTGAGAGAACGCAATGTTGCAACCTTTCTTTTCCATCCGAAAGGGGAAAATACACGAGTTTAGGGGTTTTGCCTAGTGGTGGGCCAACGGCTCTCGATTAGGCGCGGGCTCTTCCAAACCCATACCTCGGGTGATGTTGAATTTCATTTTCTTAACGACCTAAGTATTTTTTAGGAATTGCGACTAGCCATTTAGAGTCGGCAATGAGACGCGGGAGGTTTGTCTCATTTCCTACATAACTAGAGATTCTAAATCTGGGGCTTCATTACGTTAATATTTCTATTAACGCCCTTTCGGTACCTCTAATTTGGAAAGTTGTTAACTAAATGGTCATGCATTGTTTTTACTAATTATGATCATAAAAGTATTAACTTTGCTAAGAGATCATGCAAATGTTCTTGAGGGGTTCGTTAAAATCCTAAACTAGTCCTAATCACTCTAGAAAGGAAAAGAACAACCAATATATTACAAGTGCGAAAAACTACACACCAAGTATTTAAAAGCTTCTAAATAAAAGTGCAGAAATGAAAACCCGATGCTCGTCGGGTACGGAAAATACATGGCTGTGTTAAGCCCCAAGGCATGATCCCCACGAGCTAAATTCGAATCAAGTTCAATTTTATACCTAAAAGATTAAATTGCAAAGACTAAACTTACAAAAGGGGCTCTCTAGGGCCCCTAAACTAAAGGGATGTTATCCAACTGAAGCAGGCTAATTTTAACTCTTAAACTTAACAACCCAATCAAGGTCGTCAATTCTAACCATTTTCTAATTTCTTTTTTAATTTTTAATTAATAATATATTTTTTAATTCCAAAATAGGGACTCGAGCTGGGCCCTTGGGCCTAGTCCGAATATGGGCTGCCGTGAACTCACGTGCTCTCCATATAATTAGGATGTTTCAATTAAAAAAACAAATTGGGCTTAACTCATAGAATTAAGTCCAATTCCATAAGAAGTAAACCAAACCCAACCCTAGTAGACCAGATTTAGCCCAAGCCTAATGACAGCAAGTAGAGCCCAAAACTAACCTAATAACGAAGACGAGTCCAAGTTTATCAAGCCAAATTAAACCTAAGCTCATCAAGCCCAAAGTCCATCATACAAAACCTAAGTAAGGTTGGCAAGATTATAAAAAAGAAGAAACTATAGATCTCCTAATTCGATGGGAGATTGAATTCAAATGAGATAAAAAAGTTTGCATCATGAGATTATTTCATTGTAAATAGCAATAGTTTATATTGGCGAAAAATTGCATTAAGCACCGAGCGACTGGAAACAACAAGCTCTCCCTTGTCTGTTTGAGTATATAAACAAGAACGAGATTAGTGTAAAACCCAATTAGACCTCAGAAAATCTCATTCCTCTCTCGCATAAGTCGGGTGCAGACGCGGCTAATTTATCGGCTAGCGAGAATAGGGGAACAGGCGCTGTATATATTCGAACGCGCAAGAACATTCCTTCTTGAACGTACCGTCTTTCTTAGCAAGATAATGCTTTGAATGTTCATTCACATCACATCCGTCAGGAAATTTTTGATTCGAGTCCTGATTGTTTCGTACCCTCCCACGACCCGGAGGTTTAGAGGTCCGCAGGTCGTTCGCTGCGAGTCTAGTGCCCTTGTAACCGCCACTTCAACGTCAACTTCAAGGCTTGCAATGCTGCCTATTCTTAGAGCTCCAACCTCTGCTCCTCATCGACGAGCTTTAAACATCTGGGGACTATTTCAATGAACAGAAACCTCCTGATACTATGCTGAATATATACTCCATCTCACCGTTGCCCATCCTCATTCATCACTTGACGGTTTCTCCGGCCAGCCGGCCACAAACTATCGATCGATCGTCCGATTCTTATGCTCATCAATTCGCAAGAAAATGCGACACTTGGGCAGGAAAATAGGATGGTAAACGGAGGGAATGACACGAAGTTCACTGAGGATGATCTCTAGGTCATTTTTCCTCACCGGAAGGCCTTCATTACATGAAACGCGCAACGCAAAACAGAGGAAAGATGGAGTCAGCAATGCTCTCAACATCGATGAGATATAGCAGAGATCATTCCCCTCAAGAACCACCAAAATGGCGTCTATCGAGTAAAACACGCTCAAGATAATCGACAACCGGGAGATGAATCGGCAAGGGTTCAGTTCACGCGTTTCATCAAATAAGTGGTGGGCGAATCGGTTGGATCATTTATGCACGAAATTCAGGCAACGGTTCAATTACTATGACTAACATTACTGGGAACTTGAATCATCAACCCCGCTACAAACTCAACACACATATGTAGCAGATTTTCGGGCACAACAGGCTCGAGTTTTCTTCCAAAAGTGATCGAGAGAGTAGGACGGGGGATTTTTGGCTATAAGTTCCTCGAGGTATAAAAGCTAGAGAAGGAAGACCGAGGAAGTGTGCAGCACTGCGGCCACTCTTGCTTGGAAAAGCCGAGCAGGACGAGGGGCGTGACCTAGGGTTTTTCTAGGATTTTGTGTGGTCGGGTCAAGCGGTGCGATCTCGAGAGGTGTGATTCCAATCTTCCGGTTCCAAGTATGGTTCTTAAGCGGTCGATGATTAGGGTTCATTAAGCAAATTCCTCGGTAACTAATAAAGCTGAATAACCTGCCTCTGATCAGAACATAAAAATGAAATTAGTTGATTTCCAAACAAGTCCAAAAAAAAGGCTACACCTAAAGCCCAAAATAAAAATTAAGAATTTCTAGGAATGTGTACAAAATGCAATATTCCATCAAAGCCGGAAATCGCTAACGTGGATGTCGAATGTCCTTCGTGGACAACTGGCGTTGATGTGGGCCATTTTTGTAACTGTTTTTGATTCTTTTCAAATTTTAAATTTCTTTTCTTTTTTTTTCTATGCCGGTGAGGGTCACTGGCAACCCTTGCCAGTTGCGAAGGCCTCACCAGCAGCTGGCAAGGCCACGAAGGCCTCGCCTAGGGCTTTCTCAGAAACGCTGACAGAGGTCGAGGTGTCCCTCGCCGGAATAGAAAAAAATGGCAAAGAAAAAAAGGAAAATAAAAAGAAAAATGAAAAAATTTAAAAAAATTAGGAAAAAATATATTTTGTTAAATTACAAAAATTGTCTATGTCAGCACTGGCGGTGCCACGTAGGAAAACCAGTGTTTACGTTAGTGATTTCTAGCTAGCATTAGCCGGATGGACTTAATTAGCAAATTGTCAAAGGTTTATTGGCAATAGTGTAATAAGTGTAAGATTTTTTGCACAATTTTCCCCATAAAATACATATTCGTTAGAATATAATTCAAAAACTATCCAAATGACATGAAAACTGGTCCGAACCGACACAATTTATATGGAAATAATCATATTCCCCCAAAAGAATTCTCTGTCAGGCTTATATTGTAGGTATATTTATGGACTCTAGAGATTCATATATGTGATTGATATCCATACAAAAATGGACTCCTAGAGATTCATGCATCAATTTCCAGATATGTAGGATTGCTGTGATACCGGCGCTCGAATTGCTTATATATAGGTTGAAATTCTGTGTAATTTTCAACCAATCATACCTTCAAAGCCTAAGGAGAAGTGAGAAAAGAAGGTCATCAAAATGGCTTCGGGAAGAGTTTGTTTGTTCATCAGCGTTCTTTGCCTCATCTCTCTTTGCTTCGCAGGTATTGTTTAGCTCCTGTTTCCTCTCTATCGAGTTCATTTCTGTTTAGGTTTAGACCATGCTTGAGACTGGAAAGCTGGAAGGATGCATTTCTGTTTCGGTCAATTTGAGGAAACATGATGTCCATATAATTTATATTATGTCTTACGTTGATTGATGAAATTTCTTGAACTCTCGTGTATCCCAGAAACATCAGTTGCGAGAGAGATCGACGATGATGGAGTCAGGTTTCTGGACATAGGGCCGTGTTCAAAGTTCCCGGACTGCAACAAGGCTTGCATCGAACAGTTGGGGCTTAGCACGAAAGGGTTTTGCCAGATAAATGCAGCCGGACTCGAGCGTTGTTATTGTGTAGTTTAGATAAAAGTACATGACTTTGAGCCATGTCAAAGTGTTTGTTATCATGGTATTGATTATTATGAACAAACTTTCATCTTCTGTACAACTTTTCTCAATGAATGATGGGTTCAAATCTATCCTCCTCTATTCGTATCTCTTTTTTTTTTTGCCCTTCAATAGATTGATGGACATTACATACTTAGCAAGCATAAGATGTGCATCCGAATTTGCTAATATGTGATCTATAGCCGTAAAAGTAAACTTTTGGGATCCTTTAAGCTCTCCTTCCCACAATACTTGATTATTCTCTTGATTGACTTCGAAAAAAATGAAATTTATCTAAGGCAAAGTTTTTAGTTCGATCTTTCGATGATCAATTTCAAAATTTGAACTATAGAATGTTAAGTTGTTTTCTATTTTGATGCCATCATGACATCAAATTACCATTGTTTGTAACTGTTAATGTGGTGGTGAAGTAGCTTAAGTTGAAATTGAAAGTTTGGTGAATCAGAAAGCCTAATATTGTTTAGGCTAATCGATTTATAATAATAGGAGCTGCTTTTGCATGTGGTCCCTCCAATCTTTCCATGCTCAATGTTGGAATGACAATTCACCTTCTGGATTCTTGATCCATCCAAGCCTTAACAATCCCACGTTTGTTCCTTACCCAAAAAAAACAATCCCACGTTTGTTCACCTATCTCCATAAATGTTCCTATACATGGTTTAATGCCATTGTATTGGACCAATATGGGCCTTGTGGTTCATAATGATAGCACCTCCAAGGCTGCTGCCATCCCGGAAAACATTTTCCAAAAGGCTATTGGGATATGGAAGTCGTTAGTAAATATTTCAAGCGTTCTTGTTAGAAAATTGACTAAGAAAATATTATAATTTTTCTTACACTAACCATTTCTGTCAATAGTGTTTTGAAAATTTGAAGTCATCCTCATATGTATGCTTGAGCAATTGTTAAAATGGCCCTTCTTATATTGCAAATGAAAGAACCACAAGTAATTGGAATAGGTCAATTATTTTATAAGGATAGAATGCCCTATGAGTACACGATCAATTAAAACTAGCTCAGCTAAGCTTTTGTCTTTTCAAGTGTACTTGCGCTTTAGCTGCCTCTTCCCACTATGTGTTAAAAATCAGACTAGATCGGCCGACTCAACCAAGTATCGGCTTGCCCTTTGGTTCCATTCAGATCCTCTGTCGGTTGTGGTGAAAGCCCGTTAAGCCAGCCAAAACCACACGGGTCAGTCGTGCTGTTTCATTTAAAATTGGATCTGGAGATATTGAGTGGACCGGAGTTTTGAGCTAGTGCACGGATGGAAGGTTGGGCAATTATACAGAGAAACTTCCGCTTATTTTTCATTATGAATAACAAAGTTAAAGCCAATAGACTCGAACTCGAGTCTTCTCGATGCACTTTAAAAGTTCATATTAGCTTGGTGAGGCACACACTTACAATTTATGTGCATCATATTTTGTATACCAAATATTATATAACTTTAACTCTCATGATATGGCTTTTAATTTAAAACATTGGTAGGATCCACTAGGACCATCATCTTCAGTGGTTCGGATTCAGCTTAATAAGTATACAAAACTCATGTACTATCTCCTCTATGACACATCAAAACTCATGGCTAGTCCTGACATGACATGAGAACAGCACTCGAACACTTAATAAATTTATTGAGAGAAACCCGCAATCAACACGACCCAACTTTGACTTGAAACCAACATGAATTGAACTGGGCTGCAGCCATTTTGAATGATAAATACTTTGTAATTACATTGAAACATTTTCAAAATGGTGTGACATGACACTAAGTAATCCACAGGGAAAGCCAAATTGTCAATCCACCCATATACGCCCTACAAATATATTGGAGCAGAAGCAAAGCTGCTTGGCATATATATTAGGCATAATAAACATGAGCGACTTGAGAACAAACCAAACTTGAAAACTTACTTCTCGGAGCTTCCAATAGTATATCTTTAGAATGTAGATGCATTTTCAGAACAGTCTTTCATTATCTCGTTTGCAAAAGGCTTATCCTCACGAGATCTTATCAATGGATTGTGAATCTCTTAGACTAGATCGCAAGGATATGGTTGTTAGGCGAATTCCTTAGTTACAAATCAAATGTGGATAGCCTGCTTTTGATCACAATAAAAAAGTGAAATTAGTTTATTACCATACAAGAAATGAAGAATTCTGGGAATGTGTACAAAATGCAATGTATGACATTTAAAACTTATCCAAACGGACGCAATTTATATGGAGATAATTCTATTCCCCCAAAAGAATTCTCCGTCTGGCTTTTAATGTAGATACGTTTTGCCATAAAATGAACTCCTAGAGATTCACGCATCAATTTCCATATATGAAGGGTTGCTGTTACAATGGCGCTCGAATTGCTTATATGTAGATGGGGATTCTGTGTAATTTTCCACAACCAATCATACCATCAAAAGCTAAAGAGAAGTGAGGAAAGAAGGTCATCAAAATGGCTCCAGGAAGAGTGCGTTTGTTCATCGGCCTTCTTTGCCTCATCTCTCTTTGCTTCGCAAGTATTGTTAGCTTTCGTTTAATATCTATTGAGTTTGTTTCTGTTTCGGTTTAGACCACACTCGAGACCCATATCTAACTCGAAAGTGTTGAGGAAAACTCTTACTAATTTTGAAGTTGACAAAACCTTCTGTTATTATTGTAAAAACTCATATTTATTCTGAACCTTTTTGTTCCAGGAATATATATATATATATATATATATATATATATATATATATATATATATATATATATATATATATATATGTTCTGGAAGCTCAGAAAGAAATTATTCAGATTCTACAAGCTGGAAAAATAAGACCCACAAAATCTAAGTTCTGAAATTATTCAGACGCAGAAATTATTCAGACCCAGAAATTATTCAGAAGCAAAATTCAGAACGAAACAAAAACAGCTAGTGATCTGGCATAGATTTCACTGAAAGAAACTTTTGATTAGTTTAATCTTAATCAAATTGATTGACAATCAAATATTACGACAAGAATGCACTACAATGGATAAAGCTCTACTTTTGGAAACCAAGATTCTGATTGTATGGGCGACCAGAATCAACGGGATTCAGAATTTGTCATCCAACGGCTACTCAATCCTTATTATACAAATCTGTTCAAGGTGAATATTGGAAGATGATCCTCTGAAAGCTGTCCAACGGCTAGTTTGGAAGTAGAGGAGTATTTAAGGAGATCAACGAGCAGCCAAAGGATACAACAGATTCAAGAATCAGGAAGTCCAAAGTCTGAGTATACCCCAATCATTTCTCTTGTTGTTCTGAGCCAAAGTACTAAGATTTTGAGGGTTACTTTGTAAGAGTGACTGTGTGAGATAGAGAGTCCTATCATACACAAAAGTGATATCACTTAAAATCTGTAAATTCCTCTTGATTACATAGTGAAATCCAGCCGGTAGGCTGTACGCGTGGGAGAGTGGACGTAGGCTTGCTATAAGTCGAACCACTATAAATTTGTGTGCAGATTCTCTATCCCTTATCTCTTACTTTACTTTCTGCACATCATAAGCTTCATCTATATAATCTGTCTTGCATCTGAACTTTATTCAGACTCTTCTGTGATTTATATTATTTCCGCATAAATATATTTAAAATTGTTTTAAGTCACCTATTCACCCCCCTCTAGGTGATTCCTGCTAGTCACATCAATTGGTATCAGAGCAGGTTACTTGTTTATTGAAGTGTTTTACTTCTGAGCTAACGATCTACATGGCTAGCTTTGGTGCTCCAGGGCTTATTGAAGGTCAGAGTAATAACAGGCCACCATATTTCGATGGTAAGGAATACAGCGTTTGGAAGAATAAGATGAAGGCATTCATAAAGTGAATTGATCATTCGCAATGGGATGTCATTATCAAAGGAGTCAAACCAAAATCCTCTGATTCAAAAGAAAAGGCAGACAAAAGCAAATCAGCAGATCCTCCTTTATCTCCAGCTGAAATCTCTAAAAGAGAAACTCTAGATTCTAAAGCAATTTATTCTCTTTATTGTGCTTTATCTCCTATTGAATATAAAAAGATTGCTGCCTGTGAATCTGCTAAAGAAATCTGGGATACTCTCTACATTACTTATGAAGGAACAGATCGAGCCAAGGAAACTCAAATCAATCTTCTGCTTGGTCAATATGAATCCTTCAAACTGAAGCCTGAAGAATCAATTGCTAATATGTATGATAAGTTTACTGACATAGTAAACGGTCTTGCATATCAAGGACAACCAGTCCCAGATGCATTGAAAGTCAACAAACTACTGAGAGGACTGACAAAGGAATGGGATAACATCAAAACATCTCTTCGTGAGACACAAATGATCAAGCCTCTATCAGTGAATGAGTTAATTGGAACTCTTCAATCATATGAGACTGAGAAACGAAATGAGGAGAACGAAACCAGAGGTAATAAGTCAATTGCATTGAAAACTAATATTGATTCTGATGCAGATTCTGAAGATGAAGATGTTGATGATGAAGAATTAGCTCTCTTCATAAAAAAGTACAAGAGAATGAAAATCAGAGGAAGAAACCTCAAAGGGAAAAAGCCTTTTGAAAATAAGAGGCCTATCGATGAAACAGAAAGATCAAAGGATGTGATATGCTTTCACGGTAGGAAACGTGGACATATCAAGCCTAACTGTCCACTTCTTAGAAAGAAAACCAAATTTGAGAAAGCAAAGAAGGCTTTAAAGGCAGAAACTTGGAGTGACACAGAGTGCGAAGATAGTGATGAAGATATCTCAAATTTCTGTCTGATGGCAAAGTCAGATTCAGATTTAGATTCTGATCCTAAAGTGAAAATCAAGGTAAAACTTTCTGAAATGACTACTGAAGTATCAAATTACATTGATGATTTATGCTTTGAATTTAAGACTGCTCTTAAAAGAATCTCTTCTTTGAAAAAGGAAAATTCTTCTCTGAGAATGTTTTACAAAAAGAAAAGATTGATTTCCTTCAAAAAGAATTTTATCAAATCAAGGAAAATCGAGATTTACTTTCCAAAGAAAATGATGTTTTGAAAAAGGAAGTTTCAGAAATTACTTCAAAGTTTTCAAAAGGTTCAGAAACCTTGAAGCATATCCTTTCCATTCAAATTCCTTACTATAATAAATCTGGTTTAGGGTTTGTAAAGGAAAGTGACAGCTTGATTGATTTTCCAAAAGTCAAGGAGAGATTAAAACAAAGACCTCCTCGACGAGCTTATAAAAATCATTTTAAAAGAAATTTTGTAAAACCTGTTAGGCGAAGTGCTCTTAAATGCTTAAACTGTGGAGATCCAAAACATTTTGAGAATGAATGTCCTAAGGTCTGGAGACCTGTTCGAAGAGATTTTGTTAAGACAGCCTACACTAATGCTCAAGGACCCAAATAAATTTGGGTACCAAAGAAAATTTGAAAGGTTGTGATCTTTGCAGGTTACCACAAAAAGAAAAAGAAAGTGGTACCTAGACAGTGGATGCTCAAGACATATAACAGGAGATCCAAGTATATTTGTTGATTTACACAGTCTAAATGGTGGAAAAGTTTCCTTTGGAGGAAACACCAAAGGAAAAATAGTTGGCAAAGGAACAGTTAAAATTGGAGGACTTACAATCAATGATGTGTCATTGATAAAAGGACTCAACTACAACCTGATAAGTATAAGCCAACTATATGATATAGGTTTCAGAATAAACTTTCAAGAAAATACATGTTCAGAAACAAGCAAAGACTCTTCTCAAATATTCACAGGAAGAAGACATGGAAATATCTATCTTCTTGATGTGAATACTAATTCTACTCATTGTCTGATCTCAATCAAAGAAGATGAAGATCTATGGCACAGAAGGTTGGGGCATATCAGTTTGAAACAAATCTCGAAGATTTCAAACAAGAAACTGGTTTGAGGCTTGCCAGAGCTGAAATACAGAAAAACAGAATTATACAATGCATGCACCCTAGGAAAGCAAGTAAGGAGCTCTTTTAAATCTATACATCATGTTTCCACTAATCGTGCTCTGCAGCTTCTTCATATGGATCTGTTCGGATCAACCAGAATACAAAGTATTGGTGGTAAGAAGTATTGTTTAGTAATTGTTGATGATTTTACAAGATTTACTTGGGTGTTCTTTCTTGCTCATAAAAGTGAGGCATTTTCATACTTTTCAAAATTCGCAAAAAGAGTTCAGAATGAAAAGGGCTATACTATTTCCAGCATTAAAACAGATCATGGGGGAGAGTTTGAAAATCAAAGTTTTTCAAGCTTTTGTGAGGAAAATGGCTTTCAACATAATTTTTCAACTCCATATACACCAGAACAAAATGGTGTCGTGGAAAGAAAAAATCATTCTTTGCAAGAAATGGCAAGAACACTGTTGATTGAAAGCAGGATTCCTTTTCATTTCTGGGCAGATGCAGTCTCTACAGCATGTTATATCATAAACAGAGTCTTTCTCAGACCTATTCTTGAGAAAACCCCCTATGAGCTTTACAAAAGCAGAAAGCCTAGCATATTATATTTTCGTGTGTTTAGTTGTAAGTGCTTTATTCTCAAAAATCCAAATGACCGCACTGGAAAGTTTGATGAGAAAGCAGATGAAGGATTCTTCCTTGGATATTCAACCACAAGCAAAGCATACAGAGTCTTCAATAAGAATTCTCAGACTGTGGAAGAATCAATGAATGTGAGGTTTGAAGAAAATGTTCAGACTCACAAAGATGAATCTGAATTATCTTCCAACTTTCTAGAGTTAACAGAGACTCATCAAGAATCTCCAAAAATTGAAGAATCTTCAAGAGAAAAAGAAAAGGACATTCTCCAGACTCAACCGGAAAATTCAGAGTCTGTACATATTCAGAAGGAAAGATTTGACAAAAACTGAAAACATAAATCCAGTCATCCGAAGAACCTCATCATTGGAGAAATAGAAGATGGTATCAAGACTAGATCCAAACAAAAGGAGAACATTAGCAACTTGGCATTAATATTAGAAATAGAACCAAAAGAGGTTGAAGAAGCCTTATCAGATGAAAGCTAGATAGAAGCTATGCAGGATGAACTCTAGCAGTTCAGAATCAATGAAGTATGGGAACTTGTACCACGACCCAAAAACCATCCAGTAATTGGAACAAAATGGGTGTTCAGAAACAAACTGGATGACAAAGGGAAAGTAACAAGAAACAAAGCAAGACTAGTTGCAAAAGGCTATTCTCAAGAAGAAGGCATAGACTATGATGAAACATATGCACCAGTTGCAAGGTTAGAAGCAATTCGACTTTTATTAGCTTATGCTTGTTCCCATAACTTTAAATTGTTTCAGATGGACGTGAAAAGTGCCTTCCTGAATGGATTTATTAAAGAGGAAGTATATGTGGATCAACCACCTGGTTTCGAGGAACCAAGGAAAGGTGATTATGTCTACAGACTCAAAAAGGCCATTTACGGTCTGAAACAGGCACCCAGAGCTTGGTACGAAAGGTTAAGTAACTTCCTTCTGCAAAATGAATTCACCAAAGGTAAGGTTGACACAACTTTGTTCATTAAGAAAAAGGGTAAGGACTTTCTACTTGTTCAAATTTACGTTGATGATATAATCTTTGGATCTTCTAATGAATTGCTTTGCAAGGAATTCTCTAAGAATATGCAGAACGAGTTCGAAATGAGCTTGATGGGAGAACTAACATTTTTTCTTGGCTTACAAGTGAAACAAACCAAGGATGGTACTTTCATTTGCCAAGAGAAATATGCTAAGGAGATTATCAAGAAATTTGGAATGCAAAATGGTAAGAAAACAGACACTCCAATGTCCCACACATCCAAATTGGACAAGGATGAACACGGTAAAAAGGTGGACCAGAAGGTATACAGAAGCATGATAGGTTCTTTATTGTATCTTACTGCATCTAGACTTGACATACTTTTTAGTGTCTGCATGTGTGCAAGATTTCAATCAGACCCAAAAGAGTCGCATCTTTCTGCAGTAAAAAGGATAATCAAATATATTGGAACTTATCCAATGCTAGGTCTTTGGTATGCAAAAGACTCAGATTTTACTCTCACTGGTTATTCAGATGCTGATTTAGCTGGTTGTAAAGTGGACAGGAAAAGTACCACAGGGACTTGTCAATTGCTTGGAGAAATGTTGGTGTCTTGGTACTCAAAGAAACAAAATACAGTCGCTCTTTCTACAGCAGAAGCAGAATATGTAGCATTGGGAAGTTGCTGTGCACAGATTCTGTGGATGAAGCAGCAGTTGAGAGATTTTGCTGTTGAAGAATCAAGTGTTGCAATCAAATGTGACAACACAAGTGCTATTAATCTGTCCAAAAATCCTATTCTTCATTCACGTGCAAAGCATATAGAAATCAAGCATCATTTCATTAGAGATCATGTTCAAAATGGCGAAGTGAATATTCAATTCATTGATTCTAAGAATCAATTAGCTGATATATTCACCAAACCTCTTGACAAATCTTCATTTGAGTATATTAGAAACAAACTGTGCATTACTTATCCATTCTATTGAAGTGTTTAACAGAGATGAATCTTCAGACTCAAGGGTTCTCGGTCTGAACATTTTTCAGACTCTCAACAAAGGTACGTACATAGTTTAAAGTTTGGCGGGAATATTTATGGCAAGATATTCTCACATTTATTATATTTGGTAGTAAATCAGGTACGTATCCTAATTTATCTGATTACTTATGCTTAAGATATTTTCATAATTTTATTCAGATCCTTTGTGCTTCCGAAAATATATTTCATTCCTCCGTATCCGGGTTTATTCTCGCCTTCTAAAAATAACATTTTATTCCTTAAACCTGTCCTTTTCGTTTATAAACCTGTCCTTCTCTTTTCAAAACCCTATCAGTACGTTTTCTTCTTCCTCAAAACCTTCCGATATTCAGAGACTCTCCTCGTCTTCCCTCTACAAAGATCGAAACTTTCTGCTCCTGGAGTGATCAAAATGCCGTTCAAGAGAAGATCCTCACGTATTCTGAACCAAGACTCTAAATCCACCGCATCGGCGGAGTTTATGGAGATTTCAGATACAGAATCTGAACATCATGAGGAATCTGCCGAAGCGACACCACCTCGTCAGTCGTCGCCTCCAAAAGCTTCTGGTAAAACTGATTTCCGTTTCAAAAGTATAAAGCATGTCTGGAATGCTTATCTGAAGTTGAAGAGAAACAATGCCTCTGCATCTACTTTACGTGACTGTCTGAGGAATAATGGGTTCTCTTCTGAGGAACATCTAACGCAAAACTACTCTAAAGTTTGCGTTGATTCTGACAGTGTTCCCGTCAGTACTACACCAAAAGTATCTTCTTCCAAAAAGGGCAAAGAAAAAGTAGGTGAATCATCAGCACCATCTGATCGTGTTAGCCCTAAAACTCCCAGTTCAACCAAATTTGTTATACCTGACGATGATGCTCGTTTGTTTGAGTTCTTTGAAATGAAAGTAGGTATAGCATCTGGTATGCCAGGAACAAGTGGCTTATTCAGAAGCTCTGAACATAATACCTATTACAAGTTGTTGCTGGCTCGAGAGATTATGAACCACAGGACTGTGGATTTTGACTATCTAGAGAGGGTTGGAATTTCAGTAAAAAACCTCTTTCAAAAGCTAGGCATTTATGAATTTTGCCTTCAATCTGCAAATGTCTATGCCGAACTAACTGCCTACTTCTATTCAAATCTCTCTATTTTGTCTCCCAACTGGATCCAATTCACTGTTGGTGACAAAAAATTTGACTTAAAGGCGGAAGTATTGGCAAAGATTATTGGAGCACGACACTACAAGTTCACTCCTTTGGCTGTGAATCTTGAAGATGCTTCAAAGATTGCTTCTGAAAATTCCAACCTTGCTCTTGGATCAAACCGACATCTCTCATATTCTGACTTATCCAGAAGATCAGTGATTCTACACAAGATCATTATCAACTGCTTGAGGCCCAAGGCAGCTTCTAAAACTGACCTATCCAAATCAGAAATAAAGCTCATCTGGGCTATCTTGAAAGGTCAACCTTTTTCTCTCCCTCACATCATCATCTTTCACATGTACAGAACATTACACAAAGACAAGGGACAACTACCATATGGTGCTCTAATCTCTCGTATTTTCATGTTTCTACAAATCTCAATTCCTGATGAGTTGCGCCATAATATTGTTCCCTGTATGTTTATTAGAGAAAGAATGATCTCCAAAATGAAACAGTTTGATGATGTGAAGAAAAGAATCAAAGGAAAAGATGCTCTTCAGTCTGAAGCGAGATCTACTGAAAAGTCGAGTATTAAGAAAACAGGGCAGAGAAAAGGAGCAAGTTCAGCAAGTAAGAAGTCAGATTCTCCCATTCCACTAAAAGTGTATAGCAAGAAAAGAAAAATTATTCTGCACGATGAAAGTGATGAAGCAGAAGCAGAACACTTTGATACAGGTCATACTGATGCTCCAGAACATGTTTCTGAACCATTTTCAAAGGTTTCGGAACCAACTCCTACAGAACATGTTTCTGAAGATCCAGCACCTGTTCAGGGGGAGAATCCAGAAGCAGCACCTATGGGGTTCGATTAGTCTGAACCAGCTAATTTCCAAGGACAGCCTTCAGAAAATCAGAACATCCTCTCTATTCTGCTCGAAATTAAGAATCATCAAGCTGCACTAGAACAGGACATGAAGACTCTCAAGAAAATTGTTGAGGAAAACTACAACACTCAATGACTTCAAGCAGCAGCAGATAAAGCAGAACTTGAGGAAGCCATTACCCTTTGCTCATCCAACATGGATAAGGCTGTAGGGCAGTGCAGTTCGAAGATTGAGGAAGCTGTTTCGATATTGGAAAATTTTCAACTGATTCGTACTCCGTCAAAACAATAGCCTGTTTTCACACACATTCTCTCTCAAAATCTTCTTTATTTTCATTTTTGGTCTGTAACTTAACTAACACTTCTTGTTAGACTATTTATTTATTCAATATAAATGCTTCATCCTATCTGTTATTTATTTTTTTGCTGATGACAAAAAGGGGGAGAATCTATTTGATGCAGATCATATGCAGGCTATCTACAAAGAAAGTGAAGACACAGATATCAATAGAGTTTGCTCTCTTAAATTTCAATCTGTGATCCATGCGCTATATATGCTTATTTACTTCAAAATTAATCTCACATTGATTCAATCTGCAGGAAAGTTTTGTCACCATCAAAAAGGGAGAGATTGTTGAGGAAAACTCCTACTAATTTTGAAGTTGACAAAACCTTCTGTTATTATTGTAAAAACTCATATTTATTCTGAACTTTTTTGTTCCAGGAATATATATATATTCTGGAAGCTCAGAAAGAAATTATTCAGATTCTACAAGCTAGAAAAATAAGACCCATAGAATCTAAGTTCTGAAATTATTCAGACGCAGAAATTATTCAGAAGCAAAATTCAGAACGAAACAAAAACAGCTAGTGATCTGGCATAGATTTCACTGAAGGAAACTTTTGATTAGTTCAATCTTAATCAAATTGATTGACAATCAAATATTACGACAAGAATGCACTACAATGGATAAAGCTCTACTTTTGGAAACCAAGATTCTGATTGTATGGGCGACCAGAATCAACGGGATTCAGAATTTGTCATCCAACGGCTACTCAATCCTTATTATACAAATCTGTTCAAGGTGAAGATTGGAAGATGATCCTCTGAAAGCTGTCCAACGGCTAGTTTGGAAGTAGAGGAGTATTTAAGGAGATCAACAAGCAGCCAAAGGATACAACAGATTCAAGAATCAGGAAGTCCAAAGTCTGAGTATACCCCAATCATTTCTCTTGTTGTTTTGAGCCAAAATACTAAGATCTTGAGGGTTACTTTGTAAGAGTGACTGTGTGAGATAGAGAGTCCTATCATACACAAAAGTGGTATCACTCAAAATCTGTAAATTCCTCTTGATTACATAGTGAAATCCAGCCGGTAGGCTGTACGCGTGGGAGAGTGGACGTAGGCTTGCTATAAGTCGAACCACTATAAATTTGTGTGCAGATTCTCTATCCCTTATCTCTTACTTTACTTTCTGCACATCATAAGTTTCATCTATATAATCTGTCTTGCATCTGAACTTTATTCAGACTCTTCTGTGATTTATATTATTTCCTCATAAATATATTTAAAATTGTTTTAAGTCACCTATTCACTCCCCTCTAGGTGATTCCTGCTAGTCACATCAGAAAGTTCGAAAGGATGCATTTATTTGTTCGATTGGACATAGGTTCGTGTTCAATCTTTCCGGGCTGCAACAAGGCTTGCATGAAATTCTGTACACACGTGACAGGGGCTTGCAAGGCCAAAGGGCCCGATGATTTTCATTGTGTTTGCACATTTAATTAGATGCAATTACATAATTTTGAGCCATGCCAAACTGTTTGTTATCATTGTTTTGATTGTTATGAATAAAATTCCATCTTCCGCACAACTTTTCTCAAAGAATGATGGGTATTTGATGCAAGTTCACTCATCTCCAGGGTGTAGGTTACCCTTAATTCTAGGGATCATTGCCTTGACAAGTGGAGGGTAAAACCTTTTCAAGCTCCCTCCTACACACATTGTTTTGCGTCCCGGCGGCTGGACCTCCTCAAGCCCACCCTCTGTTTAGATTTCTCTTTTGGGTTAAAAACTCCAAACTAGTATACATGTAACAATTTTATCTCAAATTAATTTTTTGACTAAAAAAATTCCAAACTGGTACACCCGTAGTTTGTCTCCATTAAATTTTATTGTCAATTACTTTGTTAAATGATATGTGATAGTTAACTGATTGCCAATTTTATGTTTTACTCTCTGTTAGTCATAGGTGCCAATTTTTGATTTTTTTTATTAGTCTAATTTAACGGAAATGAATGGAGGGCAAATTTTCATAAATATACTAGTTTGAGATTTTTAGTGGTAAAAAAATTGGTTTGGAATAAAATTATCACATGTGTACCAGTTTAGGGTTTTTCGTGATATTGACCCTTCTCTTTTTTATCTTCTTTAGAATGGTAGAAATTACAAACTTCGCGAGTTTAAAATATGTACATGATTTTGCTAATATCTGATCTGTAGTTGTAAAAGTTAACTTTTGGGATCCTATCAGCTCTCTCTCCCACAATTTTTGGCTATTTTCATCATTGACCACAAGAAAAATGAAATTCATTGGAGGCAAACTTTTTTAGTTCAATCTTTCCAAGATCAATTTCAAAATTGGGAGTTTCTTAAGATTTGTGAGCTTTGAAAAAGTAAATATTGTGATCCGTTGTTTCCATTTCGACACTAGCGTGATATCGAATTACAATTATTTGCAATAGCGGATGTTCAATGAACCAGTACAAGTCCTTTCATGCTTCACGCTGGAATGGGCTATTTCGCCTTCAAAATATCAAGCATATTGATGTCTTCCGGTTCTACACAGTTGTTGTTAACCTTTTCTTCCACCGACGAAAAGGAAAATGTTTCGCGTGTTTGGCGTGAGAAAAATAGTGAAATGAATATATAAACACGTAGAGTAGGAAAAAGAAGTAAGATATGAGTATTTGATCTATTTTCAAATTATGAATTCAAATTCTGCTAATTGGGAAGATTTGGTTATGGAAAGCATGAGAGATTTCATAAATCAACCTCTAACTATATTGTTAATATAAAAATAACAAATTATATTGATTAGTTATTCATACATCACAAAAATCCAGGGAAAATTATCCAAAATGTCCTAATTCTTACGCCGCAAACTCAATCTTAAACCTTTCAATTGTATTAATTCTGATTAATTTTGTCTGGAAAGTGTTGACATGGCGGTGCAATTAGCGCGGCCGTCACAAGTGACACGGCTAGTACTGACGTAAATCTTTTTGAATTTCTTTAAAACTTTTTTGAATTTTTTTTATTTTTCTTTTCTTCTCTTTTTGTCCTTTTTTTTTAATGTTTGATTGGTGCTTTAATGAGAGAGAGAGAGCGCTTTAATTGCAATCATCTCTTTTCTCTATACATAATTTGATGCCAATTCGATGGGACAATATGGGCCTTTGTGGTTCATATTAATGGCGGCTACCGTTCCGGAAAGCATTTTTCAGAAGGCTACTAGGATATGGAACGTTAATAAATACTTCAACAGTACTTGCAAGAAAATTAATTAAGAAAATATTATGATTTTTGTTACATTAATCAATTTATAGAACAGTGTTTTGAAAATTTGAAGTCATCTTCGTATGTATGCCTGAATAATTGTTGATAAGACCCTTCTTATATTGCAAATGAAAGAACCACAAATAATTGGAACTTTAGGTCAATTATTTTTTAAAGGATAAAATACCCTACGAATACATTGAATCAATTAAAACTAGCACAGTCTAGCCATGTCATTTCAAACATTCTTTAGCTGTCTCTTGCCACTATGGATTAAAAACCAGACCAGACTGGTCGGGTCAATCGAGTACTAGCCTGTCCTTTAGTTCGATTCAGATCGTACGCCGGTTGTGGTGAAAACCAGTTGAGCTAGCCGAGATTGAGTGGATCTGACTTTGTAAAATAAAGAAGAGATCGAGTTGATTGAAGTTTCGAGCTCGTGTTCGAATGGATGGCAGTTGGGCAATCATACATATGAAAGTCAGCCATTTTCTTATTATGAAAAAGATTTACGAAGTTAAAGGCCATGAGATTCGAACTCGAGTCTTGTTGATGCACTCATATTAGCTTGCCGAGGCACACACTCACAATTTATGTGCATCTTATTCTATATACCGGCTATTGTATAACTGTAACTCACAAATTACTGTTTTTAAAACATTGCTAGGATCCACTAGGACCATTAACTTCAATGGCCTGCGTTCAGCTTAAAAATATGCCACATTCATACAATAATTTCTCATCTATTCCATATCCATACTCATGGCAAGTCCTGGCTCGACATGAAAATGGGACTTGAACACTACATCAATTTATTGAGAAAAACCCGTTAACTTGAAACTGACATTTATTGAATACATCTTCAGCCATTTTGAATTGCCAATACTTTGTAATCACATTGAAACGTTTTCATAATGGTACGAGATGACATGAATAATCAACAATAGCATAACATGGGAAGTCTAATTGACGGTCCATGCATGCACACCCTACTAATTTATTATAGCAAAAGCAAACGTTCATGGCAACTTAGGCATAACAAGCACTAGGGAGTTGAGAACAAACCAAACTTGAAAATTTACTTCTGGGAGCTTCTAAAGTATATAATTCAAACGTAATTGCATTTCCAAATAATTTTAATAATTTCTTTTGTAAAAGGCTTATTCTCACTATATCTAATCAAGTAGTAACTATCTTAGACTAGATCACGAGGATATGGTTGTTCGGGAATTTTTTATTAACTAATATATGTGGATAGTAAAAAAGTGAAAAAGTAGTTGATTTGCAAACAAGTCCAAAACAAAACTACACCTAAATAAGGATGAGTAAAAGGAAATGACCGAACCGAATTGAACCGGCCAATTTTGGGTGGTTTCCAGGGGCACCGATATGATTTCTAGTTCCAATTTTTTGGAACTTGTGATTTTTTGTCCAGTTTCCGGTTCCATATGTGAAACCACCCATCTAGACCATCTAGATTGGATTGATTTTTTTTTAAAATTTCTTAAAAATATGTAAAACTAAAAGAAATACTTGGTCTACTTCTATGGGTTCTACTACTTATCTATGACTAAACTCTTAAGCATAAAATCTGTAACTCTTCCCCCTTCACAATGTATTGCGTTAACTAGCTCCGACGCTGCTACCATCCGAGAAAGCATTTCCAAAAGGCTATTGGGGATATGGAAGTCGTTAATGAATATTTCAGTACTTGTTAGAAAATTAATTAAGAAAATATTATAATTTTTCTTACACTAACCATTTTTACAACAGTGCTCTGAAAATTTGAAGTCATCCTCACATGTATGCTTGAGCAATTGTTGATAAGGCCCTTCTTAGATTGCAAATGAAAGAACCACAAGTAATTGGAATAGATCAATTATTATTTAAGGATAAAATACCCTATGGGTACATGATCAATTAAAACTAGCTCAGTCTAGCTTTTGTTTTTCTACTGTACAAACCAAAACCAAAGCTGATCGGATGTCAAATAATAATAATGAATCAAGTTTAGTTAAACTGCTTATGGGACATGGATTTGGTCTACCCATCGGTAATGAAAGAAAAGAATTCATGTTTCTACTTGATCTATCCACGTGTACTTACACTTTGGCCGCCACTCACCATTGTGGTTTAAAAATCAGACTAGGCAGGCCGGCTCAACCGAGTACCGGCTTGTCCTGTAGTTCGATTCAGATCCTATGGCGATTGTCGTGAAAATCGGTTAAATCAGCCGAAACCATACAAGTTAGTCATGCCGTTTCTTTTAAAATTGGATATGAAAATATTGAGTGGACCAGAGTTTCGAGCTGGCGCATAAATATAAAAGTCAGCTTATTTCTCAGTATGAAGAAGATTTGTGAAGTTAAAGGCATGAGACTCGAACTCGAGTCTTCTAGATGGACTTTAAAAGCTCGTATTAGTTTGTTGAGGCACACACTTACAATTTGTGTGCATTTTATTATATACACCAGATATTATATAACTTTAACTCTTAAGGGATAGCTTTTAAAACATTCGTAGGATCCACTAGGACCATCATCTTTGATGGTTTGGATTCAGCTTAATAAGGGCATGTTTGGTAATGTTTTTGTTCTCCATTTTTTTATTTTTTTGTTCCCCAGAGCAAAAAAAGAACAAAAATTCATTTGGTAATGTCAACTAATTTTTTTGTTCACTGGAACAGAAAAGTAGCTAGGGAATAAATTTGGAACAGAAATAAGAAATAAAAAAAATCTACTTCTTGTTCCCGGAAACAAAAAGAAAAACAAATTACAGCTCTCTCTATTTCACAAAATATTATCATGCTAAACTCAAAACCCCAAAACCTAAAGCACTAAAACCCCTAACATAAACCCCAGACCCTAAAACCCTAAACCTCAACCTTCAAATTCTAAACTCCAAACCCCAAACCCTAAACCCTAAAACCTCAAACGTCAAAACCTAAATCTCTAAAACCCCAAACCCCAAATCCTAAAACCCAAATTTCTAACCCCAAATCCCAAAACCCAAATCCCAAAACCTTAAACCCTAAACCATAAACTCAAAACTCAAACCTTAAACCCCAAACCCTAAATCCAAACCCTAAACCTTAAAACCCAAACCCCAAATCCCAAATCTTAAACCCCTAAACTCCTAAACCCTAAACTACAATTTTCTTGACTATCACCTAGTATTTGCTTTGTCCATAAGAAGTAAGTTCCTTTATGATTGTATTAAGGTCATCCAATTTTACATCATAATATATTTTGATTCTATTTCTAGTCCAGTTTTATCAAAACATGAATTGTTAAGTCTCTATTGACATTTTTATAATTAAATGAAAAAATAAAGAGCAGAAATTTTAGGGTTGTACCAAACGCATGTTTGTTCTTTTTCTATTCTTGGAATATAAATTTTGTACAGTTACCAGACACATGCTTCTGCTCAGAAACTCGTCCATGGAATAGAAATAGAAAAAATTATTTTTCCACGGAAATTATTTCCGGAAACAGAAACATTATCAAATAGGCCATAAGTATACCACACTCATATAATAATTTCTCATCTATTCCACATCAAAACTCATGGGAAGTCTTGACATGACATGATAACATGACTCGAACGCTGCATCACTTTATTGAGAGGAACCCAAGAGTAATATTACGATTTTTACTTGAAACTGACATGAATTGAATACAGCTTCAGCCATTTTGAATGATAAATACTTTGTAACCATAGTCAAACCTTTTCAAAATGGTGCGACATGAGACGAGTAATCCGCACGGAAAGCCAAATTGCAAGTCCACCCATATATTGGAGCAAAAGTAAGGCTGTTTTCAACTTAGGCATCACAAACACGAGCGATTTGAGAACAAACCAAACTTGAAAACGTACTTGTCGGAGGTTCTAATAGTATATTTTTAGAATGTAGATGCATTTAAGTAAGGAAAGGGGATTATCAAAATGGCTTCGGGAAGAGTTTGCTTGTTCATCGGCGTTCTTTGCCTCATCGCTCTTTGCTTCGCAGGTATTGTTTAGCTTCTGTTTCTTCTCTATTGAGTTCGTTTCTCTTTTGGTTAAGACCACGCTTGAGACTGGAAAGCTGGAAAGACGCATTTATCTATTCGATCAAATTAAGGAAACACCATGTCCATATAATTTATATTATGCCTTATGTTGATTGCTGAAATTTCTTGAATTCTGGTGCATCTCAGAAAAATCAGTTGCGGAAGAATCGACTTGGAAATTGGACGTAGGGCCGTGTTCAGATTACCCGGACTGCAACGGGTATTGCAAAAAAAATTATGGGCTTAGCATTACAGGGTTTTGCAAGATAAATGGAGCCGGACTTAATTGTTGTTATTGCTCATTTACTTAGATGAAATTACATAACTTTGAGCCATGACAATGTGTTTGTTATCATGGTTTTGATTGTTGTTTGTTATCATGGTTTTGATTGTTATGAATAAAACTCCGTCTTCCGTGCAACTTTTCTCAATGAATGATGGGTATTTGGTGAAAGTTCAGTAATCTCCTATCCTGTCTACCCTCTTCTGTTTAAACTTGCTTTAATGAAAATATTACTCAATTTTTAGTATCTTGCTTTCATAAGTTATGTTCGCATTTTCAGGTATAAAGTTTTTGAACAGCCAACGAGATTGTAATGTGAACCGAATTGTCGCCTTTGTAAATGTCAACGTTAAGTCATCACCAAATCCCATTTTTTTTTATTATATCAAAGATATTTTACTTGGTGCACGAGTTGTAAAAAAAGAAAATTGATTTCATGAGCTATCTTAACCATTTGATGAGCCCGCTTGTTTGACCATGGCTGGAACGTTATTCTTTCTGATAATATTCACATGATTCTTGCATAATTCGTCATCACCATGAAACATCACGTAATAACACATCAAGCTATTATTTCTAGAATTAGATATGAGGAAAGAACGATGACAAACAGCATGATCTGCAAAAGAATAGTGGTGAAGACATCATCAGACATCTAGAGATAGGATTCGTTTATACCTAGAGTCGACACCAACTTGGTCGACGACATTCTAGTTTCTGGGAAATTAATTCCTTCATTTAATCCGCCAAAGGAGGCCGTTAGGAATATAATCACAAGATATTCACCAACTAAACCTAATATGTTATTGCTAATTTTGCTTCACATTACAAAGATATATTACATATAAAGTTTCATTCTTTTAGAAAGTCAAATTTATCGACTTATGTTAAAAAGTCCAACTCAAAAGCATAAACTAGTAGGTGGAAGGAGACTGCATATATATAAATAGCATATAATGTAAACATTAATGTAATATTTTTTATGCAGAAAAATTCTGAAATTCAGAATATTGTTTTTCATGATTTTTCACAATAAGAGGGATAAAGACATAACTTTATCCACAGCAATGCCCTTTGAAGATAATTGTTGCAGAAAAAAACCGGAAGAAATGAAAGAGTCTGATTTTTTCCCCCCTAACCCACTTTTCTCGTAACGTATCTTATGTGAGGATAAAATATAACGTTTGTTCTTCTTGGATGGAGAGAGGACTGGACTCTTTTTATATAAGCTATCAATTGGTGCATTCCATTAAAGCACATCCTATTTCATAAGAGTCGCACCTTTTCGGAGAAATTGTAACTTCTCAATAGAGTTGCACCTTTTCATCTTTTTCAAAACCAATATGTTTTAGCACTTAAATAATTATTAACTCATTAATTAATAATATCATGTGGGCCACAATTATTCTTACATATAAAACCTGTTGTCTAGCAATGTGGGAAATTTCAACACCACTCTCACGTGCAAGTCGGATAATGAGTGGCACATGTAATTTGATGAATAACGGTGGACACGCATGCAAAAGGGTTAACACCTTGCTCTAAGACCTTGATGTGTTTTCATGAAGAGTACATTGGCCTATTGATTGACTTTATTAGATGACTATATAAAATAATCAAATCAGGTACGATTAATAAATACATGCACAATCAAAGGGAGATATGGAAAATTTCCTACATATATTCACGATCACGAGACATATGAGAAATATTGTACATATTCTAAATATCTCGAATGTCCCCTCAAACTCAAGATGACATAGCACCAAAGTCACTTGAATTTGGACAAAAGATCTAGACAAACGCGTGGTGGTTTGCCGGCTGAAGTTGACATGGTTGCTTATATGCTTGTTGTATGTTGTCGTGGCTATTGTGCAACCTACCTGGTGGAGGCTGTAGTTGCGCTACTGAAAAAGAGAAAGATGCAAGATGCGATGTGTGCTCAGGGTGAGAAGTTAGAGGTGCACCGCATGTGTATAAAAAGTAAATAAGATTCATTGTGCAGCGATGTGGGACATTACAATATCATGGAATCTGAAATAGGAAATCCAATTCTTCCTTTTGTACGTATTTGATGACTGAGAATTTATTTTATGTAGAAGGTGCCTAGTTTGGAGCAGATTTCGTGATTTCTTCTACCGACGAATAGGAAAATAGCACGCATGTTGGGCATGAGCTTGTTAAACGCGTAGAGAAATAGAAAGAAGTAAAATATGAGTATTTGTTCATTCTAGAATTATGAATTCAAATTCTATAAATTGAGAAGATTTGGTTATAGAAAGCATAAGAGATTTCATAAATCAACTTCTAACTATCTTATTAAATTTTAAATAACGAACTTATTGATTAGTTAGGCATACATCACAACATTTCATTCCACAAATGTACATCAATTTCATTAAAACTTTTAATAGAAAATTCAAGATTAAAACCCTCTTTTGAATTTTCTTTTCATGCGGTAAAGATAGTTGAATTGAAAATTTCATTTTTAAGTAAGATCCCGAATGGAAGTAGGTCATAAGAGAATTTGGTCTGGACGGACAGTCAAAAATAGGGTCAACAACGCGGGACACACCTCCTCGATTTTAACACGACCTTTATCCAACTTATCATTCGGCAGTTGTTATGATCTTTTTCACTTTTTTTCCTCCTATTTCTTTTGGATTGTCCATTGGATCAATCTCTCAAGTGTTTGGGATGTCCTAATCTTTCTTTCAACAAAATAAAAATCTTCAAGGGTATTCGACACTTTGTGAATCGAATTAGAGAGAGTGATGTGGTACAAATATCGGTGGAAATGCACCCAGATCAATTGAGTGTCTAGTATTGTCATCTTTCCTTCGACAATTTTCATTGTCGCGTTGACACTAGCGCACGACACAAGACAATGATGCACATCACTCACTACTTGGAGCACCACATCTTTCTTTGCAAAATTAAATATTTCCGCCAAATAAATAGAAGTCTGTGATTGCGAAAGTATTCTCAATCTATAATCAGTGAGTAATTTATGGACGGAGATTGGATACATTGTGTATTGCACAATGTATTTGAATTGTAATAAACTTCCTATACATGGTTTAATGCCAATGCGTTGGACCAATATGGGCCTTGTGGTTCATATTGATAGCAGCTCCAAGGTTGCTACCATCCCGGAAAGCATTTTCCGAAAGGCTATTGGGATATGGATGTCGCTAATGAATATTTCAAGAGTGCTTCTCAGAAAATTAATTAAGAAAATATTATAATTTTTCTTACATTAACCATTTTTTACGACAGTATTTTGAAAATTTGAAGTCATCCTCATACGTATGCTTGAGCAATTGTTGATAAGGCCCTTCTTATATTGCAAATGAAAGAACCACAAGTAATTGGAATTGGTCAATTATTTTTTAAGGATAAAATACCCTATGAGTACATGATCATTAAAACTAGCTCAGTCTAGCTTTTGTCATTCTACTGTTCAAGTCCAAACTAAAGCTAATCAGATGTCAAATAATAATAATGGAAAATTTCAAATAAGGACGTGAAGCCGATCTTGTCTCAAATAAAAGTCTAAAGTGAATCTTATCTCAAATAAAAGCCTAAAGTAGTCATATCAGTTTCAAATAAGGATTTGACCTCATCGGCCAAAGGGTATTTTTATATTTTACTTTTTTTTTCCTTTTTCTATTTTTTTTCTTTTTCTTTTTATTCTCTTTTTTTTTCCTCTCTTCCCTCCGCCGGCCTCAGAAGGAGGACACCCTCACCTGGGCGGGTGAGAGCAAGGGTTGCCCTCACCGGTGTCGGGCGAGGGCAACCCTCGCCTCGATTGGGCGAGCGAGGGCTGCCCTCGCCTAGGCTAGCGAGGGCGAAGGCGAGGGCGGCCCTCTCTCGCCCAGCCCAGGGCGAGGCAACCCTTGCCTAACGCCGACGACGGCGACCATCGCTCGTTGCGGGCTGGGCGGCCCTTGCTCGACGCCGGTAAAGGTAGCCCTTGCCTAAGGTCGGTGTAGTGACGGCTGGGGAGGGAAGAAGAAAAAAGGGAAAAGAAAAAAGAATAGAGAATGAAAAGAAATTGAAAGTAA
The DNA here is from genome assembly GCA_031216405.1 of Syzygium malaccense. NCBI lineage: Eukaryota > Viridiplantae > Streptophyta > Magnoliopsida > Myrtales > Myrtaceae > Syzygium > Syzygium malaccense. The sequence goes on along the minus strand of CM062256.1, from coordinate 4,955,131 downwards.
AAAAAATAAAAAGATATACTTATAATGTTTTTGACTTAAATACCTCTTCTCCAACAACGAAATAGTCACCAGCCAGCCAAAGGCTCTTATTTAAGACAATTTGATCATTTCGGACCCTTATTTGAGACGATTTGATCACTTCAGGTCTTTATTTCAGATAATGTCCACTTCAAGTCCTTATTTGAGAAAATAACTCCATTTCAAGCCTCTTTTTGGAATTTTCCCTAATAATAATCAAGCTAGTTTTGTTAAATTGCTAATGGGACGTGGATTTTGTCAACCCATCCGTAATGAAAGAAAAGATTTCATGTTTCTACTTGATCTATTTAAGTGTACTTGCTCCCTCTCACCACTATGGGTTAAAAATCAGACTAGTCCGGTCGGATCTACCATGTACTAGCATGTCCTTTGGTTCAATTCAGATCTTGTACCGGTTGTGATGAAAAGCAGTTAAGCGAGCGAAAACCATGTGGGTCGGTCACGTCGTTTCGTTTAAAATTGGATCTGAAGAGATTGAGTGGACCGGAGTTTTGATTTGGAGCACGATGGAAGGTTGTTGGGCAATCATACATATATAAATAAGGTTGTTTCTCATTATGAGAAGATTTACGAAGTTCTTGAGACTTGAACTCGAGTCTTGTCTATGCACTTTAAAAGCTCATATTAGCTTGCTGAGGCACACGCTTACAATTTATGTGCATTTTTTTTATATATATACTAAATATTATATAACTTTCACTCTCATGCTATGGCTTTTAAAACACTGGTAGGATCCACTAGGACTATGATCTTCAATGGTTTGGAATCAGCTTAATAAGTATACAACACTCATATAATAATTTCTCATCTATTCCACATCAAAGCTCATGACAAGTCCTGACATGACAGAAGAACCGGACTCGAGCACTACATCACTTTATTGAGAGAAACCCGAAAGAGATAGATTTTTACTGGAAACCAACATGAATTAAATACAGCTTCAGCCATTTTGAATGATAAATACGATGTAATCGAAGTCAAACATTTTCAAAATGGTGCGACATGAGACGAGGAATCCACACGGAAAGCCAAATTGCAAGTCCACCCTTATATTGGAGCAAAGCAAGGCTGCTTTGCAACTTCGGCAAAACAAATACGACCGACTTGAGAACAAACCAAACTTGAAAACTTACTTCTCGGAGGTCTTAATAGTATATGTTTAGAATGAAGATGCATTTCCTAAACAATCTTTCCTTATTTCTTTTTGAAAAATCTTATTCTCACGAGATCTTATGAATGGATTTTACGAAACAAGAAAATGAAGAATTCTGGGGAATGTGTATAAAATGCAATATCTCATAAAAATTATATGGTTTAAGGACGGTAACCTTTTGTTGGATCATAGCCTGTAGGGTCGCTCTTTTTCCACTTCTCTTTTAACTTAGACACTCCATTTTCTTGTGTTTTGACAATACTAGTAGGACTCACCACTTCTAGTATAACTCTACAAAAGTGATCGATTTTTTTATTATTATTTGGTCAACATTTTTTTTTTGCTTCTTATTTTTTCCCCGTGGGTCCCACTTTCCTTTTTCTTTCTTTGTTTCTTTCCACGCCTTTGACGTATCAACTCTTGCAAAAAGGGTCTCTTTGTTTCTCTCTTTCACGTCATTCTCTTCTTTCTACGCCTTCCACTCATTCTTCTTCTTCTTCCCCAAACCTGTCATCCTCTATTTTCTATCTATAATGTCAACCCCATCGTCCTCCGCACTTTCACTAGCACGGGCACTGGGCTCACTAGTTACCTCCCCAACGAGCCTTTTTTCTCCGCCACATGTAGGTGGCGAAATAATAGACCACATTGTTGTGGATTTTGTACTGCAGGCCACATTTATTTTCAAAGCAAAAAACATGCACTATGGAAGGAATAGTCAGGTTTACCTATGACTGTAGCCTAATTTTAGGCACAAGAGGCATCTTTTAGCCTCCACTCTAGATTTAACCCAACATTTACAATCTTGATAAATCAAAAGAATTTGGCCTCCATTTGACGACAATGGATTACTCAATTCCCCTTGAGATCAAACAATGGGATTAAGCGTATATGCATCATTATTGCCAACAAGTCAATAATGAGAAGCAATGACATTAGCCCAAAAAAACTAATGATGAACTCATGAAAATCATAGTAAAAAAACTAAACCTAGAGAGAGCAAAATTCTGTAGGACGTGAGTATGCTACAGACTACAAAGCAACTGCACAATTAATTCGCAAACATTGTTTTGATGCATATTATGCTCTAAACACAAGATTGAAACACAAGATCAAGCTTATGTTATGACCCAAAACTCAAATTCACTTTTAACAAAAGCTATCAAGAAGCACTCAATAGCGACCAAAATGAGAATGATTTGAGACCAAGAAAAGTAAAAAGGAAAAAAAAAAAAAAGCTTTCGCCAGAAAGGTACCTGATACAGATTGTTGAAATATCTTTTGGGAATTACTGACGCAGGAGACATTTGTGGCAGAAGACGAAGAAAAAGGAGTGGGAGGTGTAAAAACAATAGAATGGCTAACAAAAGAGAAATCACAGAAACGATTTGTAAGAGCGGAGAATTGAGAGGTATGGATGGAAAGAAAGAAGGAAGAGGAAAGTGGGACTCTCGCAAGGCACAAAAAAAAGAAGAAACGAAATAAAAGAGTTGAACAAATAATAAAAAAACGATCACTTTTGTGGAGTATTACCAAAAGTGGCTTGCCTCACAAGGGATAGCATAGTCAAAACACAAAAAAGTGGAGTGTCTAAGCGAAAGGAGAAGTGAAAAAAGAGCCACCTTAATTTGTATCAACTCATTATTGAATTCCTCAATCTGTATATTGTCTCAAATAGTGAGATCTTCGCTCGGTTTATAATGCCTCTTATGGTCCTCGTGTATTCTCATTTGGTTTGTGAAAGTATCTCAATAAGTAGATCGCTGTCTGCTACAAAGGTCAAAGGCTTCATTATTGATAAAGGAAAGCGAGGTTGAGAAGTCTTTCATCCGAGGGATAGGTCTTCCTATTGAATTCTATTCCATGACCACATTGAATAGGGTAGCGAAGGAATGGAATCTTCGCCTATTAATTTTAAAAACTTTCCAAATGGCATAAAAACTTAGCCAAACGGTCGCAATTTATTTAAATTATTATATGGGTTCCAAGAATTATCTGTCAGGATATTGTAAATACATTTTGCCATAAAAAATGGAATCGGGAGATTCTATACGGTGATTGATATCCATACAAAAATGGACTCTAGAGATTCGTGCATCAATTTTCATATATGTAGGATTGCTGTTATGTTGGCTCTCGCGTTGCTTATATATAGGTTGGGATTCTGCGTAATTTTCCGCGACCAATCCTACCATCAAAACATAAAAGAGAAGTAAGAAAAGGAGATCATCAAAATGGCTTCGGGAAGAATTTGTTTGTTCATTGGCGTTCTTTGCCTCATCGCTCTTTGCTTCGCAGGTATTGTTTAGCTTCTGTTTCTTCTCTATCGAGTTCATTTCTCTTTTGGTTTAGACCACGCTTGAGAATGGAAAGCACGAAGGACAGATTTATCTGTTTGATCAATTTAAAGAAACAGGATGTCCATATAATTTATATTATGTATTACGTTGTTTGATGAAATTTCTTGAATTCTGGTGCATCTCAGAAAAATCAGTCGCGGAAGGATCTCCTTGGAAATTGGACGTAGGGCCGTGTTCAAAATACCCGGACTGCAACGGGTATTGCAAAAAAAATTATGGGCTTAGCATTACAGGGTTTTGCAAGATAAATGGAGCCGGACTCAATCGTTGTTATTGCTTATTTACTTAGATGAAATTACATAACTTTGAGCCATGACAAAATGTTTGTTATCATGGTTTTGATTGCTATGAATAAAACTGGCGTCTTCCGTACAACTTTTCTCAATGAATGATGGGTATTTGGTGACAATTCAGCAATCTCCTCTCATGTCTACCCTCCTCTGTTTATAATTCTTATATATTTTCCTTCAGTAGATTGATGGACATTATACACTTTTTTAGTCGGATGGATATCACATAATTTGCAAGATCAAGACGTGTACTTGAATTTGCCAATATGCGATCTATAGCTGTATATAAAGAGTATACAACACACATTGTGAAGCGATGTGAGATATTACAATATTATGGAATTTGAAATAGAAAATCTAATTCTTCCTTTTGCACGCATGTCAAGGCTGAGAAATTTATTTTATGTAGAAGGTGCCTGGTTTTGAGAAGATTTTGAGATTTCTTCTACCGACGATTAGGAAAATAGTACTCTTGTTGAGCATGAGAAACTTCGTCAAAAGCTTGTTAAAAGTGTAGAGAAACAGGAAGATGTAAATTATGTGCATTTGTTCATTGTAAACTAAGAATTCAAGTTCTATAAATTGGGAAGATTTGGTTATAGATCGCATAAGAGATGTCATAAATCAACTTCTAACTATCTTATTAAATTTTAATTATGAATTTGTTGATTAGTTAGGGATACATCACAAAATTTCATCCCACAAATGTACATCAATTCATGAAAACTTTTAACAGAAAATTCAAGTTTAAAACCCTCTTTTGAACTTTCTTTTCATTCTGTAAAGATAGTCGAATTGAAAATTTCACTTTTAAGTAAGATCCGGAATGGAATTAGGTCATAAGAGAATTTGGTCTATTCGGGTAGTAAAAAATAGGGTCATCATTCGGCATTTGTTACGATCTTTTTCACTTTTGGATTAATAACACAAAAAACCCCAATTTGATATACTTATAACAAATTTACCCCAAGCTAATTTTTTGACCACAAAAAAGTTTAAACTGGTACACCCGTAACAATTTTACCTTCCGTCAGTTTCCGTTAAATTTTACTTTCAATTTTTTGTGATGGATGACTCGTGATCGTTTGACATAGGTGTATCGGTTTGTGTTTTTTCATGATATTAATTCTTTTTAGCATAGGGTGCATGTTTAGGGTTTTTGGAGGTAGAAAATTTAGTTTGAGGTAAATTTGTATTAAGTGTACCCGTTTGGTGTTTTTTATGGTTAAAAAATTAGTTTTGGATAATTTGTCACAGGAATACTAATTTAGGGTTTTTTGTGGTATTAACCATTGTGACATTCCGAAATTCCACCAATTGGAATTTATTAAATAATTGAGTTTTATGAAATGTGCTCGCAGTAAGTTCTCGCCCGGAACTGATCATTCCTGGGAATGCTAACCATTAGGGAAAGGCTAATAGGGGAATTAAATTCGCGCGACTAAAGGAAATTCAATCGTGAATAGATTTCGACCATTTAAATCGCGTAAGTGATATTTTGACCCACTGTTGGCCGATCAAGGATAGTTAGGGGTCAGTTCGCCACTGTCCTAGTAGTGGATCACGGGTGATTCCGTTGGACCACGAAACGACTTGACGAATGATTCTGAAATTATACCGAACGATCGTACCCCTCGGATCAAGTGATTGATCTTCGCGATTTTAATGACAACCGAGGTCGTCACGCACCGAACGAACTTGCACGTGACTCGATTTAGTATCAGTCATGAGTCGATTCAGCGAATTTCCCCAGCAAGCCGCCCGTTAGCTCGAGAAACGCTCGGGTTGCGTTTAATAGAATTTAATTATGGAAATTTTGCCCAAATTGGACACCGGAAAATTAGGAAATCACTCCGGAACGTTAGGACGACGTTGCACGTGACACGTGTCAATTTTTGGTGTGCTCAATTCCTTCGGAAAAATTTGGTTTGAGCAAGAAACGGAAAATTGGACCATTTTACCCTTGAGAATTATAAAAGGGTAGTTGTGTAAGAGAAGGGCATTTTGGTAAATTGTCAAAAGTGGTCAAAATTGATATTTAAAACTTTGACCCCCCTTTTCTCTCTCTTCCTCTCTTCTTTCTTCCCCTCTTCCCGTGAAACCCCCCTCCTCCGTGAGTTCTCTTCCTCTCTCTTTCTTTCTTGCCGGACGGATCGCCGTCGCCACCGAGCCACGCTGCCGTCCGTATGCCGCCGGTCACCACCTCACGCCGCCCTCACACCGACCACCACCCCACCGTGACTCTCTCCCTCTTTTTCTCTCTCTTGGCCGTGAGGCCCTCGGCCACGCGCAAGCCACGCAATCGCCGTCCAAGCCGATTGCCGCCACCCGAAAGTTGTACGACGTCGCCGTTGTCCCCGATTAAGGGCCGCCGCTTTTCGTTCTAGCCGTTTTAGCCTAGAACGCGGTAAGTCATCCTCTAATCCCGATTTAGGATTTCGGGTATCGCCGAACAATTTGATTTTGGGTGAAATTGGACTTGTGCGGGTGCGAAAGGTTGGGGCTTTAGACCGGGAATGTATGGCGGGCCTTAAGGAATTAATTTGGAATTTTTGGAGGACGATTTGAGGGAATTTTAAGCTAAGAATCACTGTTCACGAGCTGTGATTCACTGTTCACGAGGCTGTGATGCTTGGTTCGGGACGCAAGTTGGATTTCTAGAACCGAGATTTAATGGTGAGAAAGTTCCGTGAAGGACCGGAATCAATTTGGCGTCGTTTGGTGGGAGAAAAATAGAAATTTATGTGTTTTACGTGTGTTTTAATTATAATTGAGTTGTGGTGGTAGAATTGTGTGTAGATTTGTGCAATGGGCTGGTGTAAATATGTTTGATTCGTGCACATATGGGTTCAATTGAAATGATTGTTCAATTGACCAGGCGATATGTTGAGTTAGTCAACGCGGGTGAGTCGCGCCTAAACCCAATTTAGGACTTGGGGTATCGACGGGTAGTTTCGGACAAAATCAGTATGGAATTAGGTGCGGAATTACATGGATTGGTAGTGGAAATTTTATGGCGAACCTTGGGATTTAATTCGGGCATTAATTATTGGAAATTCAGAAAATGGGGGCTGCGAATTACTGTTCATATGCCTCGAATCACTGTTCATAAGCTGTGGATTACTGTTCACGGGGCTGTGATGGTCCGATTGGGACGCGAGTTAAATTTTTGGAACCTAGAAATTATGGTGAGAAAGTCTCGTGAAGGATCGAAATTAGTCCGACGCCATTTGGTTGGAGAAAATTGGTAATTTATGTGTTTTGGGCATGTTTGAATTATTCTGGATGGGGTTAATTCAATTGAGTGTTTGTTTGTGTGTTAGATGAGGTAACTCGAGAATGAAATGAAGATGTTTCGAGGCTGGAGTGAGACTGAATAGAGTGTCGGATGTTGTGGGATGGAATTGGCGAACTTAGGGCTCGATTTAAGGACAAGTGGTGTCAGTTTGGTGTGTGGTAATATGGTTGGATTGTGGTGTTTAATATGCTCGGAAATGTCGAAATTATGCCTATGAACGTGGCTGTGTTTGTGGGTCCATGAGTGGCCTTGTGTGTTTATTGAATTGTGATTGATGGATTGAAATGTGTTTGATTATGTGCACGCGTGGGCCAGATTAATTTAATTGTTGAAATTGGCCATGTCGAATGCTGAGTGAGCATGTTGTACGTGTTAATTGATGCGTGCATAGGCCGCGTGTGATGGGCCAGTTGAGTGTGGTAAATGCTTGATGAGCATGTGCATGAGTAAGAAAGAAAAGTAGTCTGGCATGTGATTGTGGAAGTTATGTGAAGATGTGTAAGTGCGAGAATGGGATTGGGCCGAGTATCATAAACTCGGGCAGCGATCACGTAGGTCTGATGCATTTGGCGCGGGCTGAGGAAAGTGTGAATGTGGGATCGGACCGAGGCGTGTGATGCTCGGGGCGCGATCGAGTGTGAATGTGGGATCGGACCGAGGCGTGTGATGCTCGGGGCGCGATCGAGTGTGAATGTGGGATCGGACCGAGGCGTGTGATGCTCGGGCCGCGATCGAGTGTGAATGTGGGATCGGACCGAGGCATTATAAGCTCGGGTTTCGATCATGTAAGCCTGTCGCATTTGGCGCGGGCTGAGGAAAGTGTGAATGTGGGATCGGACCGAGACGTGTGATGCTCGGGGCGCGATCGAGTGTGAATGTGGGATCGGACCGAGGCGTGTGATGCTCGGGGCGCGATCGAGGGGCCTGAGGCGTGAACTAGTACGCGGGCCAGATGTGGTGAGTGGTCGCAGTGTACTTGAGGCGTGTACGTTTACGCGGGTCACTGGCGAAGAATGAGAAAGAGGAAATGAGAATGGACGGAATAATGGGATAAGAGTAGTACATGCGCGTGTTTACATCTGACATGATTGAGTTTGAATGATGTTGTGCGCATGTTTGAGCCTGACAATATTATTGTGGTGCCTGCGATGTGATGTTTCAGTGTGTGTGAATATATGTATGTGATTGCGTAATTGTCTGGAGGTACGTGATAGCCTAGGTTGGGTTTAGGGGTGAACTTGCTGAGAAGTGTTCTCACGGTTGTTTCAACCGACAATTTCAGAACCCCGACCGGAGCTATGAATCCACCGCCGCAGCCACCAGAGCGTTTTGGGGTACCCGTACACTCCGAGCTGGATGTTGTAGAGTTTCCAATGGAAGATAATTTTACCTGGATTAGACACACAACCACAGTGTTCGTAGAAGTAGGCTTACCGCTTTATGAGGAGCATAGATATACCGCTTGGTTTTTCCGGGATCAGGACGGGGCTGAGTTCGGACCCGTTAGGGGTTTTGATGTCCCATTCGATTTAGTAGGGGACTGGGATCCGATAGCTGTTCCTTCGATAGATGGTGAGCTGACGAGTACGGAGGTTAGTGTGGCACAATCAGGGTTGCACCCAGCAGCTGCTGCTCAGGGATCGTCAGAGGCCGAGTACGAACCCGAGCCTGAGGCATCGCAAGTTGAGGACGATCCTATGGACATAGATCTAGAACCAATCCCAGAGGAAGAACCGGAGGAAGCGGAGGACGAGGCTGAACCTGAAGTGGAGCCTGAAGCGGAATCTGAGGATGAACCTGATGACCCCAAGGAGCCCGATGAGGAGGCTGGTTACGCACAACCATATGCGGAATACATGGATCCCAATTACGTACCTGAATTTAATTTCTTCGACTTTCTGGCTGAGGAATATCAGAATGCGGCTCCAGCCGAGTCGGGTGATATCAATCATCCAATTGAGATTGAGGCGGAGTCGGAAACCTCTAAGGAGCAGACTGATCCAGAGAGTTTTGATTCGGTTGGCGAAGAGTCGGACTCGGAATGGACGCCAAGTAAAGGGGCGTAAGGGCTAGTCCAGGGGTGAGTAACAGAATGTGGATGGGTACCATTTTTGGATAGAAAGTCAGGTCGCCAGTTGTTTTTGTTTTTGTGTTATCAACAGTGGGTATCGGGGTGGAAAGGTATGCGATGGTGTTATGGTGGGGTGGATTGTAAATTGTAAAGTGTAAGTTATAAGTTGTGAATATTTTATAAGTTGGAATGAAGTAGTTGTATATTCTCTCTAATGGTTTCCCCAGTTTTTAATTGTCCGGGTTTAATTGTTGTTATCCGCTGTGGTAGTAAATCTCTTATGGAGTTTTGAGGTCAGCGATATTCCTGGGACGTCGCTTGAATCGACCAGAGGCTGTGTCGCGTGCCGTAGGGGTTCGGGGCGTGACAACCATTCACTTTTTTTTCCTCCTTTTATCTTTTGGATTGTCCATTGGATCAAATCTCTCGAGTGTTTGGGGATGTCCTAATCTTCCTTTCAACAAAATAAATATCTTCAAGAGTATTCGACACTTTGTGAATCGAATAAGTGAGAGTGATGTGGTACAAATATCGTAGGAAATGAACCCAGATCGATTGAGCGTCTATAGTATTGTCATCTTTCCTTCGACAATATTCGTTGTCGTGTTGACACTAGCGCACGACACAAGACAATGATGCACATCACTCTGCTTGGAGCACCACACCTTTCTCTGCAAAATTAAATATTTCTGCCATATAAATAGAAGTCCGTGATTGCGAAAGTATTCTCAATCTATAATCAGTGAGTACTTTATGGACAGAGGAACGTATCCAATATGATTGGAAACTTTGTGTATTGCACAATGTCTTTGAATTGTAATAAACTTCCTATACATGGTTTAATGCCTATGCATTGGACCAATTTGGGCCTTGTGGTTCAAATTGATAGCAGCTCCAAGGTTGCTACCATCCCGGAAAGCATTTTCCGAAAGGCTATTGGGATACGGATGTCGCTAATGAATATTTCAAGAGTACTTTTCAGAAAATTAATTAAGAAAATACTATAATTTTTCTTACATTAACCATTTTTCTCAACAGTATTTTGAAAATTTGAAGTCATCCTCACATGTATGCTTGAACAATTGTCGATAAGGCTACTGACACCTAATTTTGCCCCCTTGTTAAATCAGTGCTTAAATTGTAAGTGGGCCGAACAATGTAAAAGAGAGACTATAAGTTAAAAAAAGAATAATAAATAATTAATTAAAATTAAAATTTTAAAATTTTTTTTTAGAAAAAGATCGGTCAGGCCAATTTGGTCCGGCCCCCTTTTTAAATTATTTTAGCTATTTGAGCCAAACCCATTTGTTTTTTTTTTCCTTCTTTTTGGGTTTGTTCTTTTCGGCCCACTTTTGGACTATTTTCGGCTCGGCTGCCCCGGCCCAACTTGGCCTTTCTTCCAGCCTTCAGCCCAGCCCCTCAGCCACTCCTTCCTCTCACGCTCACGCTCAGCCGGACGGTACAAATAGGAACGACAAAAACGCTCTGCACGAGGAGGATATGGATCGCGATTTCAGAAGGGAAGAGGCGTCGTGCAGCGCTGCAACCTGGCCACACAAGGACCATAAAGACTTGCAGCCGTTTTAGCCAAAAACGGATCTGATTCAGTCCCAAGTAGAGGACCGGCTGCTTGCATATATAGGAACAGAGAAAGCACACTGATCAATGGTGCCTTTGAGCTCGAAATGGAAGGCTAGGGTGGCTGGCGTGGTTGACCATTGAAGGCTGTTGGTGGTCGAGACAAAAACCGCGGTCAATTTTAAAAGATGGAGACGCGTCCAGTACAAAAAAAAAAAAAAGAAGAGAAGGAAGAGCAAAAACAGAGAGCGAAACAAGGGAGTTAGAGAGGGGTTTGCGAGGAGAGCGCTCCGGTTCCTTCTTTGGAGGGTCACCGGCAAATCTCCTCCCCCTCCTAGCAAGCCGATCACCACTGCAGAAGGTCCGTCGCCGCCGCCACCACGTTCCGTCTTGGTGGGTCACAAACAGAGAGAGTTTCGGAGAACAGAAGAAAGAGACCGAGAGAGCTTGGCGGGAGACCCGAGAGCAAAAGGTCCCCGTCCGTCTAGAGCGGTGCCTGAGGAACCTTCGACAAGTCTCCGACCACCGTGCTTCATCCCGGTCAGCCCGGAACCAGGTGGGTTCTCTTCTCATCATCCCCTGTTTTCGGCACCGCTCCCTTGCCTCTCAGGTGCCGGGCACACCGAGTCTATTCGGTGGTCGCTCGGCACCATAAAAGGGGGAAAACTACTTTTTCATCCCCAAGACGAGTTTCTAAACAGTTCTTAACAAAGAAACAATCTCTGAATCCCACTAAAATCTACTCAGAAGCCCCTGTTTCTAGGCGCATTCCATTTGCTTGTCGAAATGTTTCAGTGAAGCTCTTTGAGCTTAAGATCGAATCTGGTTTTGTGTTTGTTGGGTCGTTTCTTCGGAAACTGAAACCACTTTACTGCAAAGCGTGACTATTCGAAGCTTCACCTATTATGTCCAAGTCATAAACCATTCCGAATGTCGGCCTAAAACTCTCAATGAACCACGCCCGCCATGTGCTCGATGAAATGCCCGAGTGAAGCTTCAACTCCTTTCTTGCGAAATCGAGCTCTAAAGCTTTGTTGTTTGCGTGGTTTGCATTCATGTTCTTACTGACTCCGCGTTTGGTTGCCTTTCATGTGTTTTTGGCGGCCTGTTAACGTTGTTCGAGTCGGGCTCGCGTATGCATCCTCTTGCCGGAGACGATTGTCTGCACCGACGAAGCCCGGCCGCCCTAGTCAGTCCATTCCTCCTCATTTTAGTGCGTGTATGCTCGTTTATTTACTGGTTTACGGTATGGGTTCGGAAGGAGAAGTCTCTAGGGTCGAGTAGGTTAGTCGGAGAGTAATTGGGGTCACCGGCGAGGAGGGGGTGTGTTTTTGCCGCAGTTGTCGGATTGGTCCCCGGGGCGGCGGTCGGCGGTGATGGCGTAAGGCCAGCGTCGGTCGTTGGCGCTGGAGGCCCGAACCGTCGGCCGGCGGTGGGCTTTCTCGGCATGGTCTCGATGAGCTCTCGGTGTAGAACCAGAAGAAATAGAGGACGTGCATGGGAAAAGCACGTAGGGAAAGAAGAAGAATAATAAAAAAAATAGAAAAAAGAAAAAAAAGGAAAATCAAAAGAAAAGAATAAAAAATAGAAAAGGAGTGGGGAATGGGGATCCCGCGTCAGGTGTTGGGCGGATTAGGTTAGGGGTAGGGGTGAGCGGTTCCAGGTTCCGGGTAGGTTCTGCCTGGAACCTAGAACCAATCCTCGGGTACAGGTTCCTCAAATTGAGGAACCTGGAACCTACTCGTCGGAATGTGGAGTCTGAAACCTACCTAATCACAGGTTTCGGTGTCGGTTCCAGGTTCCAACATGTTCTTTTCTTTTTTTTAATTTTGTTTTGAATTAAACAAAATGAAAATAAACGCAATAGTAGATCATCTGAATGATACATACACAATGCCCTGATGTGATATTCAGGGGATATAATGCCAAGTTTACAAATGCCTGGATAGAACTAAACTATAATTGCCTAATACCAATTGAAGGGGAAAGATAGGGTAACTACCTTACTGTCGGAAAATCCTCCAACACCAGCATTAGCATTCCCAAGTTCGTTATCTTTGGCAACTCTTAAAGAATCAGTTGGTGAGTCACGGATAATATCAGAGCTTGAACTCTGTTTCGATCTCCTTGCAGCCTGGGCCTTCTCAATAGAAAAATTTTAACTAAGAAATCATGAAGATGGCTGAACCACTTAACTACAGTAATAACATGAGCTACCTGGCAAAAAGCTGTGACTAGTTCCTGTCTCAAAATACAAAATCGAGATCCAGGTCCAGTATAATTTGCAACGCGAGGAGTTACTCTCATCAAGTCAAGAAGATAGTGCCTAAATCAAAACAAAAGAAGATATTTGCATGAACACGCTTGATGGCAAAAAAAGGAAAACTACAAATCCTGCAAAAACATGGACAAAAATGGTTATAAAATTTAGAAAAACATACAGGACTACAAAATCTAGTGTGACAAAAGAAAAGTAAGCTAGCAATGTACAGCATTAACATTTATGACTAGGTAGTATAACAAATAAGCAAAAACAGTTCTTGGACCTAAAGATAAGTTATAGTAATCTTCTCAGAGGTCCTAGAGCTAAGTCCCAATTGCCAATCAGGGAAAACCATGAAAAATCCAAGGAGAGACATTACCCACCAATTGAGAATCTAAAATGTTAGATTTACAACTGCCTTTTGCACTTATCTATTACTGCCAAGTGAGAATCTACAACATTGGATTTAGTACTGCCGATTGCATTTTGTCTTCTTGATAACTCTATAAAAATAGAGTTATTTTATCTACTTTAGGCAATAAATAATGCAATATTTGTTAGAATATATTTGGATTTCCTTTTATTTACTTAATATTTCCTTGTTTATGCAGAATATTGAGATATGGAGAAAATAAGGAAAATATGGCAAAAAAGAAGGAAAGGAATATGTGACCCAGAGAACAGTTAGAAAGTGGATATCACATTGGAAATTCTGCGATTTATTTCCTAATTTTATGCGAAAAAAGAAGTAATTGCCTTGTGAGAGGAGTCTTAGACGTTATTGTATAAATAGGATAACTTGGGGGAATATGGAGTTTTTTTTTTAGAGAGAGAGAGAGATCGTTTTGTTTTTAGTGTTCTGAGAGTTTTTCAAGTATTTTGAAGAGAAGACAAAAGTGGTGACAGAATTCTTGTTCTTTAATTCAAGATGTTTGATTTAATTTCTATTTTCGTTTATTCTTCTATTATGTTCTAATTTTCTTTGTTAGAGCTACGATGTAGCCTAACCATGATGATATGAATTTCATGCTTTTTATGCTTTGCAAGTAATTTCATTCATGTGAGTTATATATTATTGTGCTTAATGCGTTTAGGTGATTGGCCACCACTTGAATGATCTAATGTGCATGTTTGAGACTGAGAAGTGATAATATGTAATTGCTCCTTATAATATATAACCATGAATTAAATGTGGATAGAAATATACCATGTTATTTGTGTAGCTTTCGGTGATAAGGTGGTCCAAAAGATTCATTGTAAACCGGGAATATTCACATATTTTAATGCGCTTATGTTTATTTAAATTCACATAGAAATATAGTGAATTGATAAACTGAGTAGGTTTGCTATACCTAGAGATAGGATAGTAAATAGATTAGGAAATTCCGCTATCACATGCTTGATATCGTTCTTGTATCCATAATGATCCGAAATTCATATCTAGTGGTTGCGGTGAAATCGGATGCTCTAACATAGTTTACCTGATTGGTTATCTGCCTTTAGTTTATAAAATTTCATTTTTAAAAATCGTCAATTTTTATTTATTCTCAATTATATTTTGATCTGTTAGATAAATTTTAGAATTAGTCTATTTTTAATATTTAATTGGTTTATTATTATCAATCTCTGTGGGACGATATTCTTCTCATCATTGTATTACTTGTTCAACACGTTCGTTGACACGTGCAGAATTTTACGAACACTTCTCCTCACCAATCTTATTCAGGTGTTACTTGCAGCCACAGGGCTTCTAGAGTAAGGATTCCTCTTTCATGCTCCCTAAGTTAGCCACCTCTTTCATGCTCCCTAAGTTAGCCTCAGCAAACTAGACAGCTACAATTCAAATTTGCCTATAATCCCATTTTCTTCAGCTAACAAAGAGACTGCATCTACTAAAGCTTTTGCAGAGCTGTCATCTTCGCCTTTTTGACTATCCAGTACAAGAGATGCATGTGCGTGCGCAATCCGAACCTCAAAGAAATACATATTGGCACCTCTTTGCAAACCTAGACAGCCATGGCTTTCGAACACAACTTATGCAGTCTCGCCGTGATTTAGCAGACAAAAACTAAGTGACGACCAAGAAGTTCACTTTCTCTACAATGCAATAGGGTTTCACTGTCAACCTCACAAATGACGCGTCCTCCACTTTCGCCGAGCTCCATCTTCACTTCCCTTGCCAGTGCTTCCGCGGCGACCTTGCCGGCGCTTCCGCGGCGACCTCACCGGCCTCTCCTCGGACGTCAGGTTGGCCGCCCTTGGCCCCGTCCTCGCCCGCAGCATCGGAGAGGAGGAACGACTCCAGGACGCTTCGCACCAACTTCTTGCTGTCCATGTCGCTAGCAATCTCGCGCGGCGCGTTCCAGCGAGCGAGCGAGAAGGATAGCCGGAACTGCACCTCCGAGGAGAGACGGTGGGAGCCCGCCAGAACCCTAGTGGAGCGTGAGAATGCAGAAATGCTCGCAGGTGGAAGTGAAATTGAAGGAAAAGAAAGGACCAAATAATAATTGTAACCTGTTTCAGGGTTCGATTCTACGGTTCTCGGTTCTACCCGGGAACCACGCTCACCCCTATTCAGGGGACCCTATCAGGAATTATTATATTATTAAAAATATTAAAACATTCAAATACATTCAAAAATTCAAAAATTTTAAAAAATATATTAAAATAATAAAAATATTAAAAATTCCAAAAAATTCGAAAATGTTTAAAAATTCAAAAAATATTAAAAGTCTGAAAAACATTAAAAAAACATTAAAAAATTCAGAAAATTTCAAAAAAAAATATAAAAAACATTAAAAATCCTACAAATAAAAAAATTCAGAAAAAATTCCAAAAAAAAAACCAAAAAATTGGGAAAATGCTTAGAAACCATTTTTGGGCTTAATTTCACTAGATCTTAGTGTTTAATTTCATTCTAGACTTAGTTTAAAATTTGTAAAAAATTAGAAAGACCCTTTAAAATATTTCCAAAAATTAGGATAAGCCATTAGGGCTTTACCCTAGGGCTTTTCATTACCTTTTCTTTTCTAGAGACGATGTTAGGTCGTTGGTTGTTTATTTTGTTTATGATTATCTGATTGCGCACTTTAGATACATTAATTGTTATTTTCTATTTTTAAAACGGTTAGGTGGAATATTAGTTTTTTCGATAGGTTGCCCGATATATTAGTTTGCGAACATTCAAGTTTAGGTACTGAAAGGGCACTGGTTAAATCGCTAGTATAATCGAGTCCCCGAATTTTGGAATCTCTGGTTTTCGCACATATCCAGACGACACTTTCGCGTCTTGATTAGGGTTCCTAGCCAACCCTTGATCATAGCTAGTGGCAACTCCATTTGTATGCTTAGTTTAGACAATTCTCGTTGCATGAGGTATGAGGCTTGGGAGTGCCTCGGTTCTTGGATTAATGAACTATTTAATTTGTCTTTCAAATGAATCAATTAATGTTCATATCCTTCGACAAATACCTCTTGACCAAATCCGATCGGTTCGGGGAGATCGCGACAAAGGCCCTTCTTATATTGCAAATGAAAGAACCACAAGTAATTGCAATTGGTCAATTATTTTTTAAGGATAAAATACCCTATGAGTACATGATCATTAAAACTTGCTCAGTCTAGCTTTTGTCATTCTACTGTTCAAGTCAAAACTAAAGCTGATCAGCTGTCAAATAATAATAGTCGAGCAAGTTTTGTTAAAATGCTAATGGGACATGGATTTTGTCAACCCATCCGTAATGAAAGAAAAGAATTTAAGTTTCTAGTTGATCTATTCAAGTGTACTTGCTCTTTAGCTGCCTCTCACCTAGTCATGGCCAGGGGCCGGTTTTGGCCCAGAACCGGCCCGGTCAAACCCAGGCCCGGCCTATTGACTGGGCCCGCGGCTTGGAATCGGAATCGGCCCATGGCCTACGGGCCCGGTTCTGGTTCTAACAATTTTGGAACCGGCCCAAAACCGCCGGTTCCAGTTCCAAATTATTTAAAAAATAATAATAATGAAATATTTTAAAAAAAATCATAATTTAATTTTTTAATAAAACAATTTGAAGTCTAATTGCCATGCATTATAAGTGCATTGATCTCTAATTACAGTGCTTGGCTTGGGTGTATTGAACTCTAATTACAAGGCTTAGCTTGGGTTTTATACACAATGATTCTGATGCCTCTTCGTTCCCATTCGATGTGGGACTCTCGGCTTGCCTTGAACACCTTCAATATGAGACTCTTGGCTTGTCTTCATGTAAATGCCAATAGTCCCACATTGAATGGAAATGAAGAAACCATCAAAGGGGTTGTGTATAAAACCCAAACCAAGCCAAGTCATGAGCATGTAAAGTTATTTGCCTTTTTATGGTTACGATCCTTTGCTAGTTAAGAGCAAAGGGTTCCATTGGACCGCCTAGAACCGGACCGGGCCAATGGTCTGGTTCCTGGTTTTATGATTTGCCAGTCCGGTTCCTAGTTCTAAAATTAAGGGATCGGTCTTACCAGTTCGGTTCTCGGTTCCGAGCGGAACCGGACCAAACCGGGAACCAATCACCCCTACAATTTACATTTTGATTACAATTTATATTGAATATTTCATAATTTTATAATTCATAATTTTTTTATTTCATAATTTATTTTTAAAATTTTTAAATTACGAACCGGAACCGGTCGGTTCAAAACCGGAACCGGCCGATTCTGAACCGGAACATGAACCGGAACCGGAACCGGCCAGTTCTGAACTGGAACCACTAGGGGTGGTTCCGGTTCCGGTTCACACATGGCCACGAACCGGAACCGCCGGTTTTGAACTGTGGCCATGACTACTCTCACCGCTATGGGTTAAAAATCAGACTAAACCTCCTGGCTCTACCGAGTACCAGCATGTCCATTGGTTCAATTCAGATCTTGTGCCGGTTGTGATGAAAACCGATTAAGCCAGTCGAAACCATACGGGTCAGTCATGCCATTTCGTTTAAAATTGGATCCGAAGAGATTGAGTGGACGGGAGTTTCGAGCTAGAGCACAATGGAAGGTTGTTGGGCAATCATACATGTATCAGTCAGCTTGTTTCTCATTATGAGAAGATTTACGTTGTTAAAGCCATGAGACTTGAACTCGAGTCTTCTCGATGCACTTTAAAAACTCATATTAGCTTGCTGAGGCACTCTTACAATTTATGTGCATTTTTTTTTATATGTAACAGTTATTGTATAACTTTAACTCTCATGGTATGGCTTTAAAACATTGGCAGGATCCACTAGGACAATCATCTTCAATGGTTTGGAATCAGCTTAATAAATATACCACACTAATATAATAATTTCTCATCTATTCCGCAGCAAAACTCAAGGCAAGTCCTGACATGACATTTATAAGAATAGGACTCAAACACTACATCACTTTATCAAGAGAAACCCGAAAGCAATAGATATATACTTGAGACCGACATGAATTGAATACAGCTTCAGCCATTTTGAATGATAAATACTTTGTAATCATAGTCAAACATTTTCAACGTGGTGCGACATGAGACGAGTAACACTACAAAAAAACATGATTATTGCGACGGATTATTTTCGTCGCAAATTTGCGACGAAATAATTTTCTGTCGCAACATTCGTCGTCCAATTGCGACATAAAGTTGGTTGTCGCTAGTTCCGTCGCAAATTAGTGATGACTAATTTTCCATTGCAAATTTGCCACGGATTTATTTTCCGTCGCGATGACAGTAGCGGCGAATATTTTATCCGACACAATTTGCGACGGATTTTGTGACGAAAAATGGATTCGTCGCTAATTTGTGAAGGAAAATTAATTTTGTGATATGCACCCCTACCCACCTGTCAATTTCTCTCTCTCTCTCTCTCTCTTTCTCTCTCAGTAGTGATTCATCAGGTCGTCCACTTTTCTCTCACCTTCTCCTTCTATCATTTCTCTCAATAATCTGTGCGCCCAGAAATCAATCTCGGTGAAGCTTTTTCACCGGTAAGTATCGTAGCTAATTTCGTGACTAAACATGCAATTAATATGGTCCTATCCTTTCTATTCATCGCTAGATACGAAATTTTTTTTATTGAAATTTTTTCTGTTTTTGTTATAAATTGGTCGCCGATCGCCGGACCGACGACCGGCCACCAATTTGCGACGGATGGTCTGTGTCCGTCGCAAATTTGCGACGGACACACCTAGGCGAGGTGCCATTTGACCTCACCGCCATGGCGGCCTCGACCAATGGTCGGCGAGGTCAACCGGCGGCCATGGCCAGGCCGCTCGGCCTCGCCCAGATCAGCCGGACCGGCGGCCATGGCGAGGCCAAGCGGCCTCGTCAGCGTCAACCAGTCATCGGTCGCTGGACCGACGACCGGAGAAAATTATAAGAAAATTTTTTTAAAAAAAATTTAAAAAAAATAAAAAATTATTTAAAAATACAGTTAGAGAACATCTTTGTAGATTTGGGTTTACTCCGAATTATTATAATTGGACTTGTCATGGTGAACCATTTATATCTGATGAAGGATATCGAAGAAGTGATCAATTTTTAGTTAGGGAAGAATGTAGCTATTATGACCAATTGAACCCATACGAGAGAATGGTGATTGATGTAGCCGATCAGAATTTTGTTTCAGATTCGAACCATGCAAGTACTAGTTTTATTCCTACACATGAACAAGTGGGTACTAGTCATGCATCACAATTGGAATAGATAGAAGTAATGGGTTTTGATGAGAATGTGTGTAATTGAGCTTTTTCATCTAATCAGTTCTAGGAAGTGTTGAAAGCAGCAGATGAACCTTTATGGTCAGGTTGTGACAACCACACTAAGTTATCCATGATAGCAAGACTGTTAAATATCAAGACAGAGCATAATGTGTCGCAAGATTGCTTCAACTCTTTTGTTGAAGTAATGCGGGAAATAATGCCTCGTGATAACACATGCCAAGTGATTTTTACGATATGAAAAAGCTAGTGGATAACTTAGGTTTTCCGGTTGTAAGGATTGATGTATGTAGTAGGGGTTGTACGTTATATTAGAGAGATGATGAAAATGCAGAATCTTGCAAATTCTGTAGCCAATCTAGGTACAAGATTAACAAGAGGTAGGGTCGTAATCAGAAGTGTAGACCATGCAAGCAAATGTTTTATATGCCCTTAACCCCATATTGCAAAGGTTTTATGCGTCTCAAACAACAGCTGAACACATGACTTGGCACGCAAATCATGAAACAAAAGAGGATCTAATGTGTCATCCTTCAGATGCAGAGGCATGGAAGCATTTTGATAGAATGTATCCTGAGTTTGCGATAGAGTCTCGTAATATCAGGTTAGATCTCTGTGCTGATGGATTTGCCCCATTTGGGAAATCAGGAAAAAGTTATTCATGTTAGTTAGTTATCTTAACGCCATATAATCTTCCACCTGGTATGTGCATGAAGACACCTTATATATTTTTGACATTGATCGTGCTTGGCCTGCAAAATCCGAAAAAGTTAATAAATGTTTATATGCAATCATTGATTGAAGAGTTACAACGGCTATGAGAGAAAGGTGTCCTTACATATGATGTTTCTACCGATCAAATATTTGTAATGAAGGCTGCTCTTTTTTGGACGATAAATAACTTTCCAGCTTACGGAATGTTATTTGGATGGAGTACAGCTGGGATCTTAGGATGTCCGATATGTTTGGAGAGATCAAAGTCATTTAGATTAAAACATAGAAAGAAGCCCAGCTATTTTGACTGTCATAGACAATTTTTACCGATAAATCATACATTCAGAAGGAATAAAAAAGAGTTCATGAAGAATAAGACTGAAAGAACACGTCCACCATTGAGGTTGACCGGCGATTAAATTTGGGAGCGGGTGCAGGACTTTTCAACTCTTGTTCAGAACCCTCACGACACGACTTTTGCGTATGGAAGTATACATAAGTGGACAAAACGCAGTATATTTTGGGATCTACCATATTGAAAGGCCCATCTTATTCATCATAATCTTGACATCATATACATAGAAAAGAATGTTTTCGACAATGTCATAAATACTGTGATGGATGTCACTGAAAAAACAAAAGACAACTTGAACGCAAGAAAAGATATGAGAGATATTTGTGATCGACCAACACTAGATGTGGATGCAAGCAGTAGGGGACCAAAATCAAAAGCAGTTTATACATTGAATAAGGAGCAGAGGCGAGTTGTTTGTCAATGGTTGAAATCTGTGCGTTTCCCTGATGGATATGCTTTGAACCTCGGAAGATGTGTTGATTTGAATGAATGCAAGTTGACAGGTTTGAAGAGTTATGATTGTCACATATTGATGGAAAAACTAATTCCAATAACTTTCAAGGAAGTTTTACCGAACTTTGTATGGGGCTCCATTATAGAGTTAAGCAATTTCCTGCATGATATTTGCTTGACAGTGTTAAAAGCATCGCACATGGACAAACTAGAGAGAAATATTCCAATTATTCTTTACAACTTAGAAAGGATATTTCCTCCATCATTTTTTGATTCAATGGAGCATCTCTTAGTTCACTTGCTTTATGAGGCCAAAGTTGCAGGTCCCATACAATTTCGACGGATGTATCCATTTGAAGGTAATTTTTTTTTAAAATAAAGTTCAAAGTACTTTATTATATATTGTGTTTTGATAAACTTCTTTCTATTGCAACTAAATTCTTATATCATTTGAAGAAAAAAGTGAAGAATAAGGCACATGTTGAAGCTTCAATTTGTAATGCATATATTATGGAAGAAATGACAACATTTGCATCATATTATTTTGAGCCGCACGTGCAGTATAAGAGGCGGAGAGCAAGCAGAAATGATGAGGGCACCATTGATCCCAATTGCAAAGCATTCTCTATTTTCAATTATCTAGGTCGATCAAGCAGCGCATGTCAGTCTCGTTACCTAACAGGCGAAGAATTGCATGCAGCCTATACATATATTTTACTGAACTGCCCAGAAGTCGAGCCATACTTCGAGTAAGTGTAAATTTACAAATATATGTATTGTGCGTCAAATATTTGCTAATATATAAATGGTATTTATTACTAGGATTTTTCAAACTTCAATGTATGGACTACCACAAAATGAGTTTGACCGTATGTGCGATGAACAATTTGCAGCATGGTTCAAAACATATGTAAGTTGCCTATGGACCAAAACCAAGTTATTAAAATTTTATATATCATTTACTAAAATATATATTATTGACTTTGTGTGTGTAACATTAGGTTTACAGTAATTATGATGAACTTGGAGAGCAAGGATTGCTATATTATCTATCATGGGGTCCACAGTTAAGAGTACGGAGTTGGCCAGCATATTTCATAAATGGATATAATTTTCACACTCAAGAATATGGAATGGGAAAAGCCATAATGAATAGTGGTGTGTCTGTTCGATCATCCAATGGTGGCAGTTCAAAAGATGATTTTTATGGCTTGTTGGATGAAATCATAAAGCTAGAGTACCTTGAACCATTAATGATGCGGGTTGTGTTATTTAAGTGCAAGTGGTTCGACCCCGTCAAAGGAATGAAGGTGCATACGAAGTTTAATTTGGTTGAAATATATCACAAGAAAATGTATATGAAATATGAACCATTTGTCTTGGCACAACAAGCAATTCAAGTATGTTATGCATCATATCCTAGTTTGAAACGTGACAAAACTGATTGGTGGGCTATATGTAAAATCAAAGCACGGAGAAAAATCGAGGAGCACTAGAAGGATAGAGCCTATCAACAAGAGGAAGTTTGTAACATGGTTGAAACTGAGAAATATAACATTCCAACTTTACGAGATCCACGTGGAGCTATGATAGATGCGAATCCAACAGAAATTTGCGAATTAAATGCACAAGACTGTTCAGAATCTGATTTTGAGATAGATGATGAAGACGAAGAGCAAGACGAAGACGAATTGGAAGACGAAGATTAAAATTTTTGCGACAAAATACTAATGATGTGTAATTATTATTGCGACAAATGTTATTTTGGTTGTCATAATTATTATTATTGTTCTTGTTATTATTGTTATTGTTATTAACATTATTGTTGTTGTTATTACTGTTGCTGTCGTTTATTCTTCTTAATCTAATTGATCGTCAAAAAATTTGTTGTTCAATGACAACAAGTCAAATATTATTCGTGCGATGACATTTGCGATATTATATTTTCCATTGGATTTGAATCGTTGTTAATTTCGTTGCTCATTTTACGACAACAACTTATTCGTGGCTACTGTTCATCAAAGAATTATTGACGGACCAAAAAATTCATGGCAATTGTTCGAATCTGTCGCAAAATTTGTGATGGATTCGAAAATGTCCTTTATTTTTGGAATCCGAAATAAATCCGTTGGAAATTTGCGACGGAAAAATATTGTATGTCGCAAAATTGTGGACGGGAAAAAAATACGTTGCAAATTTGCGATCGACTTTTATGTCCGTTGCAAATTTGCGATGGATAATATTTATCCGTCGGAAATTTGCGACGGCATAAAAGTCCGTCGCAAATTTGGGACGGACCAAAAAAATGTCCGTCGCAAATTTACGACAGACAAAATTTTCGTCGCAAATTTGGGACGGAAAAAAATCCCCTCCCAAATTTGTGACGGATTAACATTCCGTCGCAAATTTGTGACAAACAAAAAAAAATCTATCGCAAATTTGCGACAGACTAAAATAATGTCCATCGCAAATTTGCGATGGACAAATTTTCCGTCGCAAATTTGGGACGGAAAAAAATCCACTCCCAAATTTGTGACGGCCCAAAAATGTCCGTCGCAAGTTTGCGACGGACCAAAAGAATTTCCGTCGCAAATTTGCGACGGAGAAAATTTCCGTCGCAAATTTGGGAAGGAAAAAAATCCCCTCCCAAATTTGCGGCGGACTAACATTCCGTTGCAAATTTGCGACGGACCAAAAAAATTCTGTCTCAAATTTACGACTGACCAAAATAATGTCCATCGCAAATTTGCGACGGACCAAAATAATGTCCGTCACAAATTTGCAACGGACCAAAAAAAGTCCGTTGCAAATTTGGAACGGGAAAAAAAATTCCCTCCCAAATTTATGGCGGACAAAAAAAGTCTGTCGCAAATTTGGGACGGGGAAAAAATTCCCTCCTAAATTTGCGACAGACAATAAAAGTCCGTCGCAAATTTGCGACTGAGAAAAAAAGTCCATTGCAAATTTGCGATGGAGAAAAAAAGTCCGTCGCAAATTTGAGACGGGAAAAAATTTCCTCCCAAATTTGCGACGGACCAAAACATGTCTGTCGCAAATTTGCGACGGCAAATAAACGTCCGTTACAAATTTGTGACGGAAAAAAAGTCCGTCGCAAATTTGGGACGGGAAAAAAATTTCCTACCAAATTTGCGACGGACCCGCCAGAAATTTGTGTCTATCGCAAATTTGCGATGGACTATCTGTCCATCGCAAATTTGCGACGGACAAAACAGTTCGTCGCAATCTCTCTTTCCCGCCTGCACGCGCACGTGCCCCCGTCAACTTTTCTTCTCTGACAATTTTTGTTGTATTTCTCTTCTTCTTCTTCTTCTTCTTCTTCTTCTTCGTTATCTTCCTCCCGTTGTCTTCTTCGAGTGCACTGATCCGCCGCCACCATCATCGTAGCCGTCGTCGCCGTCGCCCCCGTCGCCATCACCGCCGTCCCCATCGTCGTCTGCCTGCGTGTGGGGTCGCCGCTCGCCTGGCGGAGCTCACCGCCTCCTCGCTCGCCCGCATGCCTCGCCGGTACTCCTCGCAGTCGCCTGAAAGCCGTCGCCACCCAGCCTTGCCGAGCTCGCCGTTGCTGCCCAGCCGTCGCCAACCGTTGCCACCCAGCCTTGCCCAGCTCGCCGTCACCGCCCAGCCGCCGCCCAATCGTCGCCGCCCAGCAGTGGCCTAGCCTCGTCGAGCTCACCGTCCCCACCCAGCCTCGCCGAGCTCGCCGTTGCCGCCCATCTACCGCCCAACCATCGCCGCCCAGCAGTCGCCGCCCAGCCTCGCCCGAGCACTTGCCCTTGCCGTCGCTGCCCAGCCGCCGCCCGAGGCCGTCGCCGGCCAGCCGCTGCCTGAGGCCGTCGTCGGCCAGCCGCCGCTCGAGGCCGTTGCCGCCCAGCTCGTCGCCGTCCAGCCGCCGCCTAGCCATCGTCGCCCAGCTGCTGCCGCCGCAGCCGCCCAGCCACCGCCGTCGCTGCCGCCTAGCCACCACCGTCGCCGCCGCCCAACCACCGCGGTCGCCGTCGCCTAGCCGTCGGCCGACGCCGTCACCGCCTAACTCCACCGTGGTTCGCCCGGCCGTGGCCGAGCTCCTGGCCGACTAGCCACCACTTCGGCCGACGCCCGTGCCGAGCTCGCCGCTATTAACTAGGCCAAAATCTAATTATTGTTGGTTTTTCTTGGCCTTGAACTAAGTAAGCAACTCCCTAAACCCTACCTACTATAATGAGTATTAATCGAGCTTGTTTAGGGATTGTTTAGTGTCTGATTGGTTGGCTAAGTTAGGGGTCGATTTCAGGATTGCATGTGGTTTTGATCGATGTTCGACTAGTTAATTTGTCTATTATATTGCCGATTAAGCGTTTAATGATGATCGGGTGATTGATTAAGTGTTTATTCAGAAAATGCATTAAAATTGAACAATTCTAGAAAAATTCCGAAAAATTTCGAGAAAATTTAAAAATGTCATATTTTGGGAAAATATTAAATTTGGTGAATTTTTTTAAAATTAAAAATAACCAAAATTTCAAAATATCACAAAATGGCAAAAAATAATTGTGGCCACCCATTTTGATTGAAATTTAATTTTTTTAGGTGCACAAAAAATGTAAAAATAATAATAAAATAAAAAATTGCAAAACTTCACAGAATGGCTTAAATACATGTGGCCATCGACTTTGAGTGAAAATTTTTTTTAGGTGGCCAAAAAAGATTAAATATTTAAAAGATTTGAAAAATTCACAGAATTGCTTATAATACCTGTGACCATCCACTTTGAGTGAAATTTAAATTTTTTTTACGTGGCCAAAAAAATTAAAAAATATAAAAAAATATTTCAAAACTTTACAGAATGACTTAGAATACCCGTGGCCACCCACTTTTAGTGACATTTAAATTTTTCTAGGTGCCTAAAAATTGCAAAAATAATAAAATTAATTATATTACAAAACTTCACAAAATGACTTAGAATACTTGTGGCCAGCCACTTTGAGTGAAATTTAAATTTTTGTAGGTGCCCAAAAAAATTTAAAAAAATAAAAAATTTAAAAACTTCACAGAATGACTTATAATACATGTGGCCACCCACTTTTAGTGAAATTTACATTTTTTTAGGTACCCAAAAAAATTTAAAAAATAACGAAATAACAAAATTTCAAAATTTTACATAATAGCTTAGAATACCTGTGGCCATCCACTTTGAGTGAAATTTAAATTTTTTTAGATGCCCAAAAAAATTAATGGCTTATAATGCCTGTGGCTAGCCACTTTGATTAATGATCGTGTGGCCGAGAACAAAGATCATGTGGCTGAAATTGATATTTCATGGTTGTTCTTGTACTTGATGAATTATCGTGTGATTTGAAAGTGGATCGTGTGGTTAATTATGGCTAATGTCGGCTTAGCATGGCATATCGTGCTCATATATTGATGTTTGATATCAAAATGAGTGCGATTCATAGTGTATTTGTTCGTAGGAAGTTGCACGTCATAGATACTTGGCGTTGACTAATTAAGAGGGAACATTTTCTGCTTCTCAACCAAAATGTAAGCTTCATCATGTACGTCATTATGTATCCGTAATACGTGTTCATATTTTTTTACATATTTGTCTAACCTTCCTACTTGTCAGTATAAACGTGGAGGTCACATACATAGAAGACCAGCCTCTTCAACATCATCGTCCCCAGCTCTTTCCTCGTCTCCTGTCCTTTCATCTAACCCACAACCATAATATGGTGATGGACAATATGAACACATTGGTCCTTCCTCCAACGCTCAAGAACATGTTATGGGACTTGGCCACATGCCAACTCAATCTCCTCTGGTTCCATCTCCTTTGGCTCCCTCTCCTTCCGTTCCACCTTATTATTCAGTGCAACATTCGCATAATGACGGAAACGAAGGTGAAGAAGATAACCGATTCCTGATATGCCCATTTGGAGATTCGTAAGTATTTCAATTTTTTTTAGTATATGTAATATTTATGGCTTTAGATATGGATGTCAACTGAATTGTCGATGTTGCACAATATTCGTATATTTGCAGATTCACGAATGCTACGTTTGTTGTAAGGGAACTGAATAAAATAGTCAAAAACTATTGGATGGGGGAGTATGTTAATTACAGAAGTGTTCCACAAGAGTTGAAAGATTTGTGATGGAACGAGTTCAAGGTAAGTTTTAGATATTCTATTTTTTTACCAACTAAGTTCGGTGTAGTATATTGATGGTCAAGAATGATGTAAAGGGACCAGAACAGCTCTTTAGTTTTCGGTACTAAAGGGACCAGATATTTTCCCCGATATGAACTTAACAAAGTCTATCGCCAAATTGTCTAGTGCATGGTAATGGATATGTGACCATCATAATAACTTTCAGTTTTGCTTGTATTGATTGCAGCGAAAGTTTAGGTGGGATGACCAGCAAGAGAATGAAGTGAGAATAATTTTTCAGAAGAAAGTCAGTGATCACATACGAAATGTGATGAATAGAGCGAAGAGCCGGAAAGTGAAGCCGGCTTTCATTACAGCTGACAATTGGGTGGAAATTAACAGAATTTGGGAAACTGAGAAGAGTCAGCAAATCAGTGAGCATAATAAAAAGAATCGATGTTCTAGTTCTAGTGAAGGGTTTGCCACATATGCTGGAGGCTGTATCAATATTTGGGAGCATCGTAAACGACTGGTAAGTCTGTTAAATAAGTTATAAGTTAATTTAATTTAATTACTCATGTTTACATTTTGTAGGCACAAGAATTGGGGACGGAACCGACATTTGCAGCTACATTTGAACGCACATTTCAAAAGAAAGATAAGACATGGATTGGCGATCGAACAAAAGCTATTAAGGTATGTAAGGTTATACTTTGGGCTTTATGGAAACTAGAATGAAAACCGTGAATGCTTTTAATATTTATGGTAGAAATATATATGAAGTTATTTTATTTTTATCTATATTGTTAATGTAGGAAAAATATGATGAACTTTTAATGGGCAATGCTAGTGGTAGTGATGGTTCTGCAAGTGCGTCTGAGCCACCAGTTGACAGTATGGCATTATGGGTGGAGGCAACGGGTGGGGTGAAAAAAGGAAAAATATTTGGGATGGGATCCTTGTCAAGGATGTTCATGCCGAATCATGCTGGAACTTCATCATCCGATGCGACTGGTCGAAGGAGGACATGACATGACGAGCAATTGACCCAAGAAGTGAACCAACTGAAAAATATAATTGTAGAGAGGGACGAAGAAATAAATGACTTGAAACAGCAAATGCAAATCGTTATGCGACACCTCAACATCAATCGCGGTGAGGTTCCTCCTGTACCTCCTATCAATGTAATAGGTGATGAGCACAATGACGAACAACATAATGATGCTGACATTGATGATGATGCTGATGATTTTCTCGGTCCTTTCTAGTTAAAATTGCCAAAATCGGGGGTAAGCTTGCTTCACAATCTTTTATGACATAAGTGCAGTTTTACCCAATTTGTTCCTGCCCTACAATTACTTTTTGTGCACAACTTTCTTACAACTAGGTTCAAGGATCTAATTTTTCTTATGTGACAGAAAAACAGTTTACAAGGGTGAAAAAACTACAGTGTATGTCAAAGTTAATTCATACTCATATGTAAGAACATTGATGTTCGTCCTGAAACGTTTTTTTGCTAACCCTCTTACTTGTTTTTTTATACCTAGTTCCACATCCATGCATAAGCACTTCTTTTATATTTTAGACTGATTGAATATCTTTATTTATGTATCCACATTTCATCAGGTGTCGACAAAAGTGACTGCTTTTGGTGTCCTGCCGAGTACCACAGCTGCCCAATCTTGTATCTGGTTTGTCGATTTTTCATTTTCTAAGCAGAATCTATGGTTGTCCCGCCTCCTATGAATGTTTTGAATGTATTATAAGATTGAATATCAAATATCATCGTGTCAGGCTTTGCAATTTTGCATATATCATTATTTTTTGTGGACTAGCATCTTTCCTTCAGTTACATTTTCAATTATATGGCATTGTGTCTGGTTTGTTCGTTTTCTATTTCTAAAGCGAAATCTATGGTTTTCTCGTGTCCTTTGATTGTTTTCAATGTATTACATGATGTTCATTAATGCGTAGCAATTGATATGGATAAGATTTGATGGCCGAAATGCTGTAAAATTTGTGACGAATATATTTACATACGAATTTTGCGACCATTACAGTTCGTGGCTAATTTGCGACGAATCAAGTTCGTGCCTAATTTCCGTCCAATACATTTTGCGATGAATTTTGTGACAAATTTTGCAACGAATAAAGTTCATGGCTAATTTTGTGACGGTTTTTACGATGAATTTTGTGACAAATAAAGTTCGTGGCTAATTTGCGACGAATTTTGTGATGATTAAAGTTCGTGGCTAATTTTGCTATGGATTTTGCGACGAATTTTGCCACGAAATTTGCGACGAATTTTGCCACGAATTTTGTGACGAATTTTGCGACGAATAAAGTTCGTGGCTAATTTGCAACGAATTATTTGCGACGAAATATTTGCGACGAACTTTGCCACGGATAGTGTTCGTGGCTAATTTGCGACGAATTTTTTTTCCGTTGCAAATTTGCGACGGAAATTGAAATTTTCCGTCGCAAAAATTTGCGACGACCTAGTAGTGACGGAATTTTTGCCATCGCTAAATTCGTCGCAAAATCGATTTGTGACAGATTTTTGCAATTTTTTTGTCGCAAAATTCATTGCAAAAAACATGTTTTTTTGCAGTGTAATCCACAAGGAAAGCCAAATTGCAAGTCCACCTGTATATTGGAGCAAAAGCAAGGCTGCTTTGCAACTTAGGCATAACACACCCAAGCGAATCGAGAACAAACCAAATTTGAAAACTTACTTCTCGAAGGTCTTGATAGTATATGTTTAGAATGAAGATGCATTTCCTGGACAATCTTTCCTTATTTCTTTTGTAAAAGGCTTATTCTCACGAGATCTTATCAATGGATTTTACGAAACAAGAAAATGAAGAATTCTGGGAATGTGTATAATATGCAATATCTCATAAAAATTATATGGTTTGAGGACTGTAACCTTATATTGGATCATAGCTTGTCGGGTCACTATTTTATCATTTCTCATTTGACTTAGACACTCCATTTTTTTTTTGTGTTTTGACCCTACTATTTCTTGTGGGGCCCATCACTTCTAGTATAAATCTACAAAAGTGATCGATTTTGTTTATTATTTGGTCAGTTTTCTTTATTTTGCTTCTTATTTTTCCCCACGGGTCCACTTTCCGTTTTCTTTCTCTCTCCACACTATTGACGTTTTAGCTCTTGCAAAAAGGGTCTCTCTGTTTTCTCTCTTGTAGGTCATTTTCTTCTTTCTATGCCTCCCACATTTTCTTCTTCCCCAAACCCGTCGTCCTCTATTTTCTATCTATAATTTCAACCCCGTTGTCCTCCACACTTTCACTAGCGTGGGCATTGGGCTCACCAGTTACCTCCCCAATGAGCCATTTTTCTCCACCGAATGTAGGCAGTGAAATAGTAGACCACATTGTTGTGGATTTGGTATTGCAGGCCACATTTATTCTTAAAGAAAAAACATGCACTATAGGAGGAACAGTCAGGTTTACCTCAGGACTGTAGCCTAATTTTAGGTACAAGAGGCATCCTTTAGCTTCCACTCTAGATTTAAATCCAACATCTACAATCTTGAGAAATCAAAAGAATTTGACGACAATGGATTACTCAATTCCCCCTGAGATCAAACAACGAGATTAAGCATATCATGCATCATTATTTCCAATAAGTCAATTAATGAGAAGCAACAACATTAGCCCAAAAAAACTAATGATGAACTTATGGAAATCATAGTAAAAAAACTAAATCTGGAGGGAGCAAAAGTCTATAAGACATGAGTATGCTATAGACTAC
Organism: Syzygium malaccense; assembly: GCA_031216405.1. Lineage (NCBI taxonomy): Eukaryota > Viridiplantae > Streptophyta > Magnoliopsida > Myrtales > Myrtaceae > Syzygium > Syzygium malaccense. Next base: position 4,923,927 of record CM062256.1, on the reverse strand, counting down.
AAAGCAACTGCACAATTAATTCGCAAACACTGTTTTGATGCATGCTATGCTCTAAACAGAGGATTGAAACACAAGATCAAGCATTTCCATGACCCAAAACTCAAATTCACTTTTAACAAAAAAATCAAGAAACACTCAATAGCGACCGGAATGAGCATGATTTGAGATCAAGAAAAGTAAAAAGGAAAAAAAAAAAGCTTTCTCCAGAAAGGTACTTGGTGCAGATTGTTTAAATAAGCAGTTATTTTGGTGATTGCAGTTGCAGGAGATGTTGGGGAAATGTCAACGTGAATCCGAAAAAACAATGAAGTCGAACTTTGATGCGTGATATCAATTTCTTTAAGGAATTATTTGCCCCACAACGTTGCTAATGGTTATTGGCAAAAATCTTGTAGGATGCAACAAAGTCTCAATGAGAATACTAGATAACAATTTTGGTATTTCTCCAAGGTCTCTCAAGGAAAACAATTAGAAAAGATGGCTGTATATCTCTTGGAAGAAATGAAAAATTGTTGTTCATAATGAACAAAAAATGTTGAAATATTTATACATTGAACAAACACAGTCTTTTGAATGTGAAGAAGTTATGTCTGAACAGACACGACTTTCCATAGGTTGAGAAGTTATGTCCAAATAGACACAATCTCCCAAAGGTTGTAAAAACGCCTAACAACCATTAGGCAAAAATAATAAATTTGAAATTAAATTATTAAAAAATAACCGTCACTTTATTGCGATCAGTCATACTGTTTTAATATGTCAAAACAGTTATTTTATAATAATAAATTCGAAATTTAATAAATAAATAAAAATGATTATTGATTAGTGCCAAATCTCGTCTACGTGTGCACTCACATCCTTTCGATGTGGGACAAGGCATCTCGTTATTTGTTTTACAAACAAACTATCAACAATCCCCCACTTTGTTTGTAAAACAAAAAATACAAAAATAAAATGGTAAAAATATGCAGCTAAAATTTCTGTGAGATTGATATACATACATAAAGGTCTCTTTCGAGTTAGACCTTTATTTAGAGCAAGTATCTCAAAACTCTTATCAAAGTGACAAGTAGCTCGGCTTTAAACTTGTACTTTTAAATAATAGAATCGGACATATTGCACGTATACTAACCTCTCGTTTTAGTGAGAAGTTCTATATTACTCCGTACTATTGTGGCCTTGTACTTGATCCTAGTTCATGAGCTCTCTAGAAAGAAGCCCTAACTTTCGTAAGAAGCGGCATCACTTCTAAGCTCATATAAGTGAAGTATCTACTATGTGTTTCTGTTACTATTAAGACATAACAAATTTGTACTATACTTCATTAAGAATTCGATTCAACCTACAAAACGTAACAAACGAAACCGACTTCTCATATCAAGGCTAACGTCAGTATCAAACAATCACTTTCAGTAACTTGTTTTTACCCATTAAACCTTGTAACTAGTGATGTTCTAGAAAAAGGTTGAGTTACTGTTACTGGTGATTTTAATTAAAGAGTTTCAGCCCCGTTTCTTGTGAGGTCATATTTACCATGTCTCTTGGTAAAGCCTTTGTCAAGGAATCAGCTAGATTATTGTTTGATCTCACGTAAACAATTGTTACAGTACCATCTTTAATCAATTGTCTTGCATACTCATGCCTTAGGCTAATATGTCTAGATTTATCATTATAAGTGCTATTATAAGCTCTTGCCAAAATAGCCTAACTATCACAATGGATAGAAATATGAGGCATAGGACTAGGTCATAATTTGATATCCAACAACAAATTCCTAATCCATTTACCCTCTTTCTCAGCTGCTGCTAAAGTAATGATTCAAATTCCATAGTTGAGTGAGTTATGCACATTGGTTTCCTGCTTGTCCAAGAAACAACACAGCCATCAAATGTGAAAATCCAATTAATAGTGGATTGTTTATCACCCACGCTTGTAATCCAATCAGTATCGGTGTATCCTCCTAATAAAACCGAACAATTATTATAGAACAGTCCCAAAATTTTTTTTTTGGTAAGATGAACAGTCCCAAATTTTTTTTTTTGGTAAGGTAAGATATGTATTACTTTTCAAACACCATTTACAAAGGGAAAGCAGAGCCAACCTTGAACCAATTAGGACATAGGATGTCCGGATGGGTTCAAGGGGACATAGGTGGACCTATACAAAAGCCAACAGCCGGCAAGTCAGTACAAAGGAACAAGAACAAAAACTAGCTAAGACACTCCTCAAAGATGGATGGAGGTAGGCCCCAGTTCCTTTGTATTCTCCGGTTCCTGTAAGTGTCAGCAATTCTTCCAAGAGAGATAGCTTTGTCCTTCACTACTTTGATGAGGTGCTTACGCATACCCGAGATGTGAATGCTTTTGTTCCTGAAGAGGGAGTTGTTCCTTTCAGTCCAAATGATGTGGCATAGAGCTCCAAATGAGAACCTCGAGATCCGGTGTGCAAAGGAGGAGCCTCCGCAAACCTTCATGGTCCATGCTAGGTGGTCATGCCAAGGTCTATTTCGCCATGGTAGGTTACATTTTGTAGCCCAAAATGTTGCCAGTCTATTTGTGGAAGGGCAATGAAAATAGAGGTGGTTTGCCGAGTCCGGAGTAGTTCCACAAAAAGCACAATTTCCATCGAGGATCCTGCGGTTCTGCAGAAGGTAAACCTGGGTAGGCAAGCGGTTTAGAGTGACTAGCCAGAGGAGGAAGCCATGGCGGGGGGCAATATGAGCATCCCAGATAAAGTTGTGCCAAGGGGCTGATTGTCCTTTTGATCTAATGTGGTTCCATGCATGTGCCACGGTGAAAGATCCAGAAGAATGTGGCATCCAGCTGAAGGAGTCCGGGGCGTTGTCCTCAAAATTTGGCAGTTCATCCGTCCATTCCAAGATTGAAGTCAGCGTGCTAGATGCCTGCCAAGTATTGTCGTAAAAGTCACGAACAGCAATATCCCGGGGAATACGCGACCTGTATATATCCCTGTTATCGAATAGGAGAAAGAGTGGGCCTTTGTTGTGCCACCAGTCAAACCAAAAGGAGACCGAGTGCCCATTTCCTATTTTCCATCTGAAAAGAGTATGGGCTGTGGTTCTCAAGTCCAGGATTTTCTTCCAAGTCCAGGAGCAATATGTAGGTTTAGTTGCATTCCAAAAGTTTGATTTCTTCAAGAAGTTGGAATGTATCCATTTACACCATAATGATTCCTTGTCAGTGAAGAGTAGCCAGATATGTTTAAGAGTGAGTGCTTTATTGTAATCAACAAGCCTTCTTATCCCGAGCCCACCCTCCGCTTTAGGTAGGCACACCAAATCCCAGGCTACCTTAGCTCCACCGAAGCCTAGATCAGGTCCTTTCCATAGAAATTGTCGAAGTACAGTCTCGATTCTATGAAGGACTGATTTCAGCAAAGAGAATATTGTGGCCCAATATACTTGTATGGATGTTAGGACTGAATTAATAAGTTGGAGTCGTCCAGCAAAGGATAAAAATCTCTGTGTCCATGAGCGAGCTCTAGCTGTGATGGTGTCAACTAGGTTCTTGCAATCCTCTTTTCGGAGTCTAGAGGAAACAATAGGCACCCCAAGATAGCGAAAGGGGAGGGAACCTTGTTGAAAACCAAGGCAGCGAGTAAGTAGTTCATGAAGTTCCGGGGATCCTCCTGAAAGGAAAATATTACTTTTACTTGCATTCGGTTTTAGTCCAGACCAATCTGAGAATAGGTTAAGAGATTCCTTGAGGAGTTCAATTGACCTCAAGTGGGCTTGGGCAAATAGGAGCACATCGTCTGCAAAGAAAAGGTGGGATATCCTGCTGTTTTTGCATCGCCAATACCAGCGAAAGTTGGGGTCCTCGGTTTTAGCCTGTATGATCCCGGATAATACTTCCATAACGAGAATGAAGAGATACGGCGAATAACAGTCCCAAATTTTTAGTTCTCTATAATAACAAAAATTCGGGTAATAACTTTTCAATGTTCTATACTTGGATTACAAATATATGTACTCAACTTACACATGGAATAAGCAATATCGGGTCTAATACAATGCATTGCATACATTAAAAACCCTATAGCACTCACATTAAAGACCCTCTATCAGGAATCAAATGGAGTACTCATTTCTTTGAAACCAAGATGTTCAAATTTATTCAATATTTTTTCAATGTAATCACATTGGCTCAAAGAATAACCCCCACTATGTTTTTAACTTTAATACCCAAGATAGCATCTACTTCACCCAAATCTTTCACTTTAAAAATGAAAGTCAGATACTTGTTAATCTCAATTACTCCAGTCGTATTGGTTCCAAATATAAGCATATCGTTCATGTATAAGCACACTAAAATATCATGAAAAGAAGAAAAGTAACTTGCACATGCATTCCTTCTATTCCAAGGCTTTAGTGTCCTTTGAATCAATAGTGCAAAAACTTTTTGAAAATGGTTAGCAGAATAGAATAAGATGTCTTGTTGATGAAAGTCATGCATACATGTCTTGGAAGCTCAGCACAACTATGGTTCGTTGCACTAGGAGACATCCAGAGACAGTAAGCCATCATAAGTACCTGCACTCATCTTCGTCTTCCACTCTATTACAAAATGAAGAGTCTCAGATGACTAAGGCTAACATCAAATATGGCCATATGAACACCTGCAGCACAAGCTGGGAAGTCTTAGGCACAAGATCAGCTAGACATCATCATCAGGGCCCACCAAATGACCAAACGGTTGATATGAATAAATAAGCCAAATGGATTTTCTATCTTTTCATGAAGCACAGTGAAACAAATTTATGGCTTACCTCGTTTCTTTATGATATTAAATTTCTGAGAGACTCAAAAACAAGCTAACCTTCTTTCACAATCCAAGCATGATTACATGCTTTCAAGACTCCAACAAAGGTGATCGCATCTGGTTGTAACCCTGCTTCCTTCATCTTATTTAACAGCACAAAGGCATCTCTTCCCGGCCATGTCATGTATAGCCAGACATCATAGAGAGAATAAAACCTTATCATAGTGTTCTGTACGAACACTTCCTGATCTAATAGGTCACAGACAATTCAAAACTGCTTGCCTTGTAGTTTGTACTGGATAGTATGTCGATCATCGCCTTATAAGGCTGAGGCTCGTGTTCGTAATCTTCCTAGTGCCCTGCCCACGTGAAGAACCGGAATGCTGTCTTCTCCCCATATCAAAACCTTATCGGCATCGCTATCGAAACCATCATCCTCGACGCCACAACTGTCTTTGGGTCGCCCCAACGAGACAAAATCCGTGCAAAAACAACCGCAGAGCGACCCTGGCCGCGGAAGCCGAGCGCTGTAGGGGAAATAGGAATTCGTTGAAACTCCAACAAGACGTGGACAGCCCCCACTATATTCGATGCGAAGACCCAGGATTTGCAATTGTAGGTACAACACCGAGCGACACAGTAGGCGGAGATAGATTGTACTCCTGAGTGAGATTGCGACAACAGTGGCCGTATGTATGCATTCAAAATCAAATGTTCAGATTGATAATGTATTGGTCATTAAGCACCATCTGCCGAGGTCGTTGCTTGTTGTCTTTTTCTGATCACAACGTTGTCCATAACTTCATCTGATGATCGCTACATCACCGGCTGGGAACATGTTGTTGCTCGACCAACTAAATGCAAAAAACGGGCAGTCCTCTTTCTTGGGGTTGACATGAGAGGGATCTTGTCTCTCCAGTGCTTGTCGCCTTCTTGTCAAGACCATAGGCAATGGCTACTGCAGTCGATTCATTGAAACTACGGATGGCATTAAGGCTAGCAATGACACCGACATCCTTAGTGGCCTACCTCTGGGAGTTATTGTAGTAGGCAAGGAATGTGACAACGGCATTCTTGATAGTCGTACCAAGGTATGCCTTAGCGATCTCTCGCATCTCCGTGAGGATCATGGTTGAGATTTCCTCCAAAGCAAACTGCTTCTCTTCGCCCTTGTAATTGACGACAACCGTGGGCTCGGATGGAGGGAGCGATTTCTTGCTCGGATTAGAGAGAGATTTGGAACTGCAATTTGCTCTTGCGCTCTCTGCGCAATGTTGATAGTGTAGCCATGGTTGCAGTTGTTGGTCCAACGAGCAAAATTGTTGCCATGAAAACATCTAGTTTCATCATGTCTTGATTCATGAATTTGATTGACTCTAACTCCATTATTGCAAATAATTCCTTAAAATTGTTGGGGAAATGTCAACGTGAATCGTGAAGTCAAACTTTGAAGTATGATATAACTTTTTTTAAGAAATTATTTGCCCCACAACATTGCTAATAGTTATCGGCAAAAATCCTCTAGGATAAAGTCTCAATGAGAATACCATATAGCAATTCTGGTATTTCTCCAGGGTCTCTCAAGGGAAACAATTAGAAAAGATGGTTGTATATCTCTTGGAAGAAATGAAAAATTGTTGTTCTTAATGAACAAAAATGTTGAAATAGGCTGGACGGGCGACGTGCCTGGGCGACGGGCGGCGGCTGGGCACGGACTAGGCTGTCCGGCCACGGTTGGGCAGCAGCCCGGCTGTCCGGCCACGGCTGGGCAGCGGCCTGGGCCGCTCGGCCGGCGAGCTGGCTGGCCAGCTGGCTGGCTGGCGCGGGCGCGCGGCGGCATCGTCGATAATGAGGGGCATCGGCCAGGAGGTGGCTCTACACCTGAACCCCCCAAAAAATGAAAAATGAAGAATTCTGGGAAAGTTTATAAAAGGCAATATTCCATAAAATGCATATTCAATGGAAATTGATTTAAGAACTTTCCAATTGACATTGACAAACATATCCAAACGCAGGCAATTTATATGGAAATAGTCTTTTGCCCTCAAAGAATTCTCTGTCGCGCATATCTGGAAGATACATATTCTATGGAATTTGATTTAAGAACTTTCCAAATGACTTGGGAAATCTCATCCAAACGGAGGCAATTTATGGAAATAATCTTACGCCTTTAAAGAATTCTCTGTCGGGCTTATATGGTCCATAATTATTCAATGGAATTTGATTTATGAACTTTCCAAATGACATGGAAAAACTTATCCAAACGGAGGCAATTTATGGAAATAATCTTACGCCTTTAAAGAATTCTCTGTCGGGCTTATATGGTCCATAATTATTCAATGGAATTTGATTTATGAACTTTCCAAATGACATGGAAAAACTTATCCAAACGGAGGTAATTTCCAAATGATCGAATTGCTTATATATGGGATGGGATTTTGTGTAATTTTCCACAGCCAACTATACCATCATAACCTAAAGAAAAGTGAGAAAAGAAGGTCATCAGAATGGCTTCCGGAAGGGTTTGTTTGTTCATAGGTTTTCTCTGCTTCATTTCTCTTTACTTCGCAGGTAATGTTAGCTTCTGCTTCATAAGCCTTCATGGGTTCGTTCTGTTTCAGTTTAGACCTCGGTTGAGACAAATAAAGCGAACTGTTTAACTACTTGTTGGGGGATGTCTTACGTGGATTTCTTGCGTTCTTGTGTATCTCAGAAACTTCAGTTGCGAGGGAGGTCCCGGAGCCACCAATTGAGCATAAGAACATTGGGCCGTGTTCACAGTTCGCAGACGGCTGCTACAAGACTTGCGTGGGAAGGGGGTATTATCTTGGGGGGAATTGCGTGACTGGCAATTCGGGCTCGTTCTGCATTTGTATTGGTTAGTAGATGAAATCGCGTAAGTCTAAGCCAAGTAAAACTATTTGTTCTCGTGGTTCAAATAGTTATGAATAAATTCCCATCCTCCATTCAACTTTCTTCAATTAATAATGTCTGTTTGGTGCAACTTGACTCATAGCTTCCCTTACACTCCTACGTTCATGTTTCTTCTTTTCTCTTTATTAGTTGACGAAGGTTTTTACAAACTTTGCAATCTTGCAATGTGTACATGATATTGCTACAATCAAATCTATAGTTGTAGACTTATATCTTAACTGTTGGGATCCTATAAGCTCTCCCTTCCCGCAATTTAATGCCTATTCTTGGTATTGACTTCAAGAAAGATGAACTACATCGGAGGCACAAATTTTAGTTCAATCTTCACAAGATCAATTTTGAAATCAAGAAATTTTCAAGTACACGACCATTCATAAACTATGAAAATGTCAATGTTGTGAAACGCTGTTGCCATTTTGACACCTGCGCGACCTCAAATTACAATTGCTTGTAATAATTGTTGTCGTGGCGAAGTAGTCCAAGAAAAAACAGAAGTTTGATGAACTAAGGCAAGTGTAATGTTTTATAGCAACACGGACAGTAAATCTTCTCCTTTTATAAACAACGGATCTTCTCGATTTGTAACATCGGAAACTGCTTAGTCTTCTTAATTGCTTGTGGTAGCAGGAGTTGCTACTACAAGAGAGAACTAGAAACATAAATGGCACTAGAGATTTACGTGATTCAATCCGAGCGTCATCACCTAATCAAGAAGATGCAATGCCTAGCTCCGTGTGTTTCTTGGAAATTTGTTTGATTTTCTTATGTTTAATTGTCATGTGCAAAGATAATGGAAGTTATTTAATGGAAATTATTTTCGATATTTTCTTTTATCGGAAACTATGAATTATAATTTCGAGAAAAGACTCGGTTACGATATCGGCAGACTAGTTAGGGAGCCTTGTTGGGGCTGCGAAGGTCCCGCTTCAGAGTGTTAGGACCCAGGTATAAATGGACCGCCACATTAGCGATTGCTAGCCAAAATTAGTTGAGAGAACTAGATTACATTGTTAAATCGTTAAAATGTTTAGGACTAAATTGAGTCAATTGTAAAATTTAGAATTGAATTGACATTCATATTATAGGTTTTAGATTTTTTTTTGTAGTTATCCCGAAACTAGAATTGCAAACGTTCGCCTCAATATAGTGTTAAGATGATACGTCACGAGATCCATTTGCAATGCCTTCATTGCCAAACATATTATTCATGCAATCATATTTGCAATCCATCTACACATTATTGCCCTTCAAGTTGTCCTTGCTAGATTCATTTGTAGCGTGACGGTCCACATGGACAGGGTTTGGACATTCCCAATGGAGTTTCAGAATTCTAAGAAGAAATTAATAAATTGTGTTTACTAACCAAAGCATTTACATCTTCCTCCCATGACACCTTCCTGGGAATCAAACGCAGTGAAAAATAAAGAAGGAATTGTAAAACGCGCTCGCTCTCTATTCCGAACATGATATTTTGCGGGCATAGTACATATACTAAATTGTGGGTCATCTGATCTGACGGGACTCACGTAAAATCCAGTGTTTTCAAAACCGGACCGGTCCAGCTGACTCTACCGGGTGCCGGTTACACCAGCCGAACTCAGTCAGGGCAGTGTTGCCCTTACGTTGAAAATTGGAATTTCTGACTTTGTAAAAGAAAGAAGATATTGCGTGGACCATAGTTTCAAGCTCGTGCACGGATGGATGAAAGGCAATTTAGAAATCATACAGATATGAAGTCAATTTATTTATCATTTTTAGAAAGATTTATGAAGTTAAAGGCCATTGAAAGCTATTATCAGCTTTGCTGTGCCACAACGCTGTTATTTATGTTCATTTTGTTATGTATATTGGCTATGATATAACTTTAGCTCACCTCTTGAAATGGTCGGTTTGAGTCGTTTTACCGGATGAACTAGTCGAACCGCATACAGATCACCCCTTTGCAGAACACGACTCAAACACAACATCACTTTAGTGATAGAAATCCGAACGAGATACGACACGACTTAACTTGAAACTATATAATGACATTAACAATTTCTTTTTAGTACGTCATAATATTTTTCTACTTGTAATTATTTATATTTTGATATCAAATTTGGTTTTTCTTTCTTCATATTCAAGAAAATTGATTATGTGGGTCATTTTATGATTTTGTCTCTCAATTTGAGCTTTGCAATAACGAAACATAGAAGTCAAAAAAAAAGGAGAAAGAAAGGAAACATAGAGTAAAAATTGAAACTGATTGAGGAAGTTTGGTGGTTTCCTCGAAATAATTTTTGTGGCTGACCTTTGACCGTCACACCATCATTCTAAGACGGTCATGCTAGCTGCTACCTTTTTGTTTTATAGGGAAGTGCATTCCATCAAAAATTCAATGGGATTCTCTTCTATCTTCCACATTAATATCATTCAAGGCGTGATTCTATTGTTTATAGGTTTTGCCATAAAAGGAACTCAATGAGATCCTATTATTATACAAGATCTGCAATACATGTGAGGTGGCTGTTAAGGTGATGCTCGTATTGCCTAGTTTGGATTCTGTGTAATTCTTCACGACCAATACAATTATAATCTAAATAAGTGTGAGAGGAGAAGATCATCGAAATGGCTTCGGAAGCGTTTCTTTATTCATAGGCAAGCTTTGCCCCATTTCTCTTTGCTTTGCAGGTAATGCTATATTTTGTTTCTTAAGCCTTCGTCAAGTTCGTTCTGCTTTAGTTTTGACCATGCTCAATACCCCTATATGATCCGAAGGCTCAAGGGACGCTTTCTAAAAAGTCCTAAACTTATTGTACTTTCGTCATTTTAGTTGTAAACCTTATAATTTTATCAGTTTTTTTTTTGGTAAGGCAAGAATTTGTATTACTTTTCTAAATCACCAAATACAAGGAAAACACAAGAGAGAACCCTGAGCCCCGAATGTGCAAGAAGCCGAGAGGGGGAGGGGGGTCACTCAACAAGGCTAACCGAAAGACCAACAACCAACAAAGCTTAAAACAAGACAGAGAACTACACAACCAAATTAAGAAAAGATGGAAGGTGAGAGTTCTCAGTTCCTTTGAAGTCTCCTATTTATAGGCGTGTCTGCAATTTTCCCAGAGGATAAAGCTTTATCCTTCACCAGCTTGAGAATGTGCTTGCGTATTCCCGGAATGAAGATACTCTTGTTCCTGAAGAGAGAGTTATTCCGCTCAATCCATATGATATGGCAAAGAGCACCGAAGGAAAACCTAGCAAGTCGGTGGGCGAAGGAAGTGCCTCCACAAACTTTGTTGGCCCACAAAATAAGCTCTGGCCGCGGTCGGTTGTGCCATGGTAGATTGCATTTTGTTGCCCAAAAGGAGGCCAGCCTGCTGGTAGCGGAGCATTCGAAGAAGAGATGATTGATGGAATTTGGGGTAGTGTGACAGAAAGCACATAATCTAGATTCAATATGACGATTTTGCATAAGAAAAGCCTAGGTAAGTAGCCGTTTTAATGACACAATCCATAATAAAAAGGAGTGTCGGGGGGCCAAATGTGAGTCCCATATAAAGGAGTGCTAAGGGGCTGGATGGCCTTTCTTCCTTGTTTGATTCCAGGCTTGAGCCACCGAGAATGGTTCGGTCGGGTTAGGGCTCCAGATCAAGCTGTCCGGAGTGTCATCTTCAAAGCTTGGAAGAACTTCCATCCAGTCCAAGATAGAGTGTAAGGTTGCTGATGGTTGCCATGTAGAATGGAAGAAATCCCGAACCGATTTGTCCCGCGGGATCCGAGATTGGTATATGTCCATATGACTGAATAGGAGATAGAGGGGCCCTTTTGTGTGCCACCAGTCAAACCAAAAGGAAATCGTCCGGCCATTGCCAATCTTCCACCGGAAAAGGGTCTGGGTTGAGACTCGCAAATCAAGAATCTTCTTCCAAGTCCATGAACAGAAGGTGGGTTTGGATACAACCCAAAAGTTTTTCTTCTTTAAAAAGTTTGAATGTATCCATTTGCACCACATAGATTCCTTATCGGTGAAAACGATCCATATATGCTTTAGAGTCATGGCTCTGTTATATTCAGTAAGTCTTCGTATCCCGAGGCCGCCTTCTTCTTTTGGGAGACAAACTGCATTCCAAGATACCTTAGCACCTCTCGTGTCTAAACCAGGACCTTTCCAAAGGAACCGTCGAAGTATAGCCTCAATGCTATTCAAGACCGATTTGGGGAGGGAGAATATCGTGGCCCAGTAGACTTGGATGGAATGCAAAACTGATTTGATAAGTTGTACGCGACCAGCAAAAGATAGAAATCTTTGGGTCCAACTACGGGCACGCTCCGTAATGGATTCAATCAAGAATTTGCAATCCTCTTTACGAAGCCTAGAAGAAATAATAGGCACCCCCAAGTATCGAAAGTGCAGAGACCCTTGTTGAAATCCGATGCATTGTAGAAGAGCACTATGGAGTTCGGGGTTTCCTCCCGAGAGGTACATATTGCTCTTGTTAAGATTTGGTCTTAAGCCAGACCAGTTTGAGAACATATCAAGGGATTCTTTTATAAGCTCTATCGATCTCATGTGCCCTTGCGAAAATAAAAGAACATCATCTGCGAAAAACAAATGGGATATGCGAGGTTTCTTGCATCGCCAATACCACCGGAAGTCCGGGTTGTCAGTTTTGGACTTGAGAATAGCTGAGAAGATTTCCATAGCTAGGATGAATAGGTACGGCGATAGGGGATTGCCCTGACGTATCCCTCGGCTACTAGCAAACTAGCCATGTAATTCTCCGTTAATGGAGACCGAGAATTTTGCAGTTGAGATGCATGTCAAGACCAGCTTAATGAAAAAGGCTCGAAAATTGAAGGCTGTAAGAACCCTTTCAATAAAGTTCCAATCAATCGTGTCAAAGGCTTTATAGAAATCCACCTTAATGGCACATTTAGGAAGATATGCTTCATGGTGAAAATCCGCAAAAAGTTCTTGTGTGACCATGATGTTGTCACTGATTCTGCGGCCTTTAACAAAAGCTATTTGGGAAGAGCCAATCAGTGTCGGTATAACCTTTGCAATGCGCCTAGCAAGGTTTTTGGAGACGCATTTATATAAGGTGTTGTAGCAAGCAATTGGTCGGAAGTCGCTCATGGCCGATGCATTAGAGGATTTCGGCACCAGCGTTTAAGATGGTGTTGTTAATCTCTTTAAGCAATCGACCAGTCTCAAAGAAGTCCTTTACAGCCGTCAGAATAGATGGGCCAATAATCCCCCATGTGTGTTTGAAGAACTCAACATTGTAACCATCAAGACCAGGAGCTTTGTCCTTAGCCAGCGAGAAAAGAGTGGATTGGATTTCCTCCTCAGTGATCAGCTGAGTTAGGTTAGTCCTCTGATTTTCATCTAAGACTTGTCCAAGAAGAACCTCCAACTCGGAAACAGAAGGTTGGACCGGTGCTGAACCGCCATTTAATAAACCCTGAAAGTGGCGCACAATATGGCTGCTGACTTCCTGAGGTTCAGTGATTTGCATACCATCCTCTGTTGAAACAGTTAAGATTCTATTGTGGAGTCTCCTCTTATTGACAGAGTGGTGAAAATATTTAGTGTTCATGTCTCCTTCCTTGAGCCAACGGATTCTAGACTTCTGTCTGAAGAAGGATTCTTCTTGAGATCTCAAGTTAGAGAAGGTTCGCAAGAGTGTAACTTCGCTTGCAATTAGGCTTTGATCAAAAGGATTTGTCTCCAAGGCTGTTTGAACAGCAGAGAGATTCAGTCTAGCCTGTTCTGTCTTGATGGAAATGTCTGAGAAGGAGGACCTATTCATAAGTTTCAACTTGGATTTGAGAGCCTTAAGCTTACAGTAAACTATAAACATCGAATTGCCAGTGAAGTGAGTATCCCAAACTTGGGTAACTATCTCCATGAAGGCAGGATGAGAAGTCCAGAAGTTAAAAAACTTGAAAGGCTTGTTAGAAGAACTAGGTTGTACAATCTTAATCACCATGGGGGAGTGATCAGATATTCCAGGCGGAAGAAAATTGGCTTCAGAGAAAGAGAATTGTTGAAGCCAACATTCATTGATAAGCACCCGATCGATCTTACGCATTTTCCAATTTACTCCCGAAGAATGCGTCCATGTGTATCGACAGCCTACATATCGAAGGTCCTCCAAGCCCGCACGGTTGAGGCCTTCTCTACAATCATCAAAAGATGGGATCCATGGTGTTGAGCTACCCACCCTATCCTCCGGATCTTTGATTGCATTGAAGTCCCCAGCAGCAATCCAAGGTAAGTCACCATTAGAGAGTCGGTAGAGATCAGTCCATAATAGTCTACGCTTCACAAAGGTATGTTCACCGTAGACAATTGTCAACAAACAGGATTCCTGTAAGTGCAAAAAACGGAGCTGAAGATGGATTATTTGGGAAGAAGAAAAGATGAGGCTAATATCCAGCTCGTTTGGGTCCCATCCGAACCAAATCCTTCCAAGAGGGGAAAAATTATAATTGGAAAGCCAACGCCAATTAGGGGATAAGCCTCTTGAGATCACAGCAAAAGAAGAAGCTTTTACTTTAGTTTCAATAATCCCAACACAGTCAAGATGATTCTTTCTTATAAAGGCACGGATTTCAGCTTGCCTCACGGGTGCTACTAGGCCCCGAATGTTCCATATGCCAAAAAACATATGTATATGCTGATAGCTACCGCTGAGATCTTCTTGGCTTCCTCCTTTTTGTTTTCTTTTTAGAGGAAGATGGGCTAGGAGCTATTCGAGGGTGCATCGTGTGATGGCCAGAACCAGGAGAGGGTCTATGCATTTCATCCGAAGCACCAGACATAGAAGTACGAGATCTTGTGTTGGGGGGTGAGGCAGGAGCTATTCCCCTTTCCAGAATTCCTTCCGAGTCACTAGATTTGTCCAGAATTACCTAGGACTCAGAAGATTCTTCGGTGGAAGCCTGCGAAGGGAGAGAATGTTCCTCAGTGAGCTGATCAGTAGGTCCTACCGGATTTGGAGCAGAGGGAAGGTTAGGGCCTGAGTCGGTGTCCACAGGAGGTCTAAGGTCAGTATCTCCTCTCTCGAGTTGCAGAGGTGGAAGCGAGATAGTCAGAAGGGGTTTTGCATTGTTCAGATTCGAGGCTGAGGTGGAGCCTGGGTGGAACTGAGTGGGTGCTGTATATGGCGCTGAATGGAGCTTTCCAGTGGATGCTTTGCCTTTCCTAGAAGGCACTTGGGTCCACCCTTCATCTCTCTGGGCAGGTGCAGGTTGGACTACTCTGTTGACTTGGCCATTTGCGTGAGATGTAGCTCGCTGGTCAGGTACAGGTTGAGCTGCGCATTTGAAACCAGTAGAACCTTCTTTGTGCCCAAAATTTCCACAGGAAGGACAGGCCAGTGGTTTCCATTCGTATTCCACCTGGATTATATTGACTTCGTCATCCCAGCGTAATTTCACTTGTTCAGCTCTAGGTTCCGTAGCCTTTATCTCCACACAGACTCGAGCATAGGAGATCCTCGACATCTGTTCTGTTTGTACATCAACGTAAAGAGGTTTCCCTAAGGCGCTTGCGATTCTCCCAATACCAGCAGGGGACCATAAGGAAAAGGGTATGTCTCTCAATCTTACCCAAACCGGAATGGTCTCAAGAACACCTCTTTTGAGCCTTAGTTTGGAGTGCCATTGCTGCAATAGCATAGTGCAGCTAAATATTAAAACCGGACCAGAATCAATGATCTTTCTACGGAACTCAGAATCTGGGACTCTGAAGAAGTAGAATCCATTTTCATGGAGTTTAATATCAGTCACTTTATAACCCCATGCTTTCCTAATAGCCTCTTCAGTCAGCTTAAAGGAAACTTTCTTCCCAATGTAGTTTCCAACGACACATTCCAGCCACAATGGGTTCTGATCAGCAGCAACTTCAGGAGAGATATCCACAATAACTTCTCCATTTTCTTCTAAAGGAGGCACAAATTCTAAGTTATAGCCTTTGGTCAGCACTTTAGCAACATTTGCCCAAGTTCTAGGAGTAGGGCCTTGGTTGATACGGTCTTGAGGGCGAGTATAAGACTGTCCCAACTCAACTGTTTTCCTGTTTGGATTGGCTCTAGATTCAGAGCGCCTAGCACCACCAGCATTTTGGGTTCTTCCACGAGAGTGGCTCCTATCCTTCAGACGGCCCCTACTCCAACTCCGGCTAGAATTGCCCTTAAGGATAGGTCTAAGACCCAAGGGTCGTTCAGTTTCATACAACACAGTAGAGGATTTTCCTTGGGGTACAGCTACAATTGTCGCATCAGAGCCAGGAACCTCCTGATGTTTCTCCGCGGCGGGGAGTGGTTCAGCCTCTAGAACAGGGGGTGGGACAGGCAAAGGGGGTTTTAGAATCTCAGCCATTTGGATAAAGCTACAAACACCTACCAGTTAACCAGTTAGCCCCACAAATCAGAACAGGCAGCGCATCAGCTAGTCCCCCAAAATAAATGCAATCTCAATCCAAGTCTCCAATTACACACAGCAGGAAGATAACAACGGAAGAGAACTTAGCCCAGCAGCAACCAGGCAAACCTCCAGCAACACCTCTTTAGTACGAAGCACACACCGAAACAGGGAGAGCGTATCAGACGTTCCCTCAAAATGGTGCGTGCACCGCGCACCACCCCATTCCCAATCAACAGTAGAGAATTGAAGGAAGAGTACCTATAGAGATAACTACCTTCAGGAGGACAGCCCAGAGCTAACGACTTAGTTCAGTCAAGACGCTCAGGCAAAGGAGACCGAAAAGGGCAACGAACAGATCTGGTAGCCCAGCCTCTGTGCTAAACAAGGAGAGGAATCCTTTGGAGGGGTGAACGAGGAGTGTACAAGGAGCCAAGCCACCAAAAATCAGGCCAAACGATCGCCACAATGAGCCAGAATCAGTAGAATCCCGGCAGGTGAACAGTACCCGTGAGAATCACCGTTGGGAGCATTCTGCCCGATAAACAGTACCCGCGAAAATTGGTGAGTTAGTAATTATATAATTTTATCAGTTGAGTCCTACACCTTTTAAAAATTTGTCAATATAGTCCATTCGATCAATTTTAACCAGAAATTACTAATATAGATATTCGTCGTCCTATGTGGCATGACCAGCGTTGATGTCGACTAACTTTAATAATTATTTTAAATATTTTTTAATTTATTATTAATTTCTTATACTTTTCTTTTCTTTCCTTTCTTTTTTTTTCTCCTTCTTCCACTGTTGATTGCCCAGCCTTATGGAAGGTCCCTCGTCAGGATCTGGCCAAGAACCACCACACCAACCTTGGGCGAGGCTTACCCTCACTAAATGCAGCAAGATTGAGCCTTGATGAAGGCTAGCAAGGGTGAGGCTTGACCTCACGTGAAACAGGCGAGGGGCGACCTCGCCGACCTTGGGCGAGCCTCGCCCATGCCAGATCCGGTGAGGTCAAGCCTTGCCCAAAGCTGGCTAGGCCTACCTTTGCCGGATTGAGCCTTGCTCGGTGTTGGTGAGGGTGACCTCGCTAAGGCTGGCAAGGGCGAGCCTCGCTGGTCGTAACCTCTGGCCAGTTGTTAGCTATTGTTGAGGCTAGGCAATCAACATAGGAAGGAGGAAAAAAATAAAAAATTAATAAAAAAAGATGAAAATTTTTTAAACAATAATGAAAATTTCGACATCAATACCACCCATGTCACGCAAGATAGCCAGCGTTCACATCAACAATTTTCCGGCCAAAATACAAATTTTTAAAAAGCTTAGGACTCAATTTGTTACACCTTGAAACCTACCAGATCGGGGATGACAAAGCCATCTTTCTACCTAAAGGACGCTGCCTGAAAACCAAAGAACAAACTCCCAAAAATCCCCGTGATATCGCTCTCGCCTAAGTAGCACCGACACGTGACACGACACGACACGACACGCGACACGTTATTTCTAAAAAAATAGAGAATTCCGACACGTTAGGACACGTTGTATATTAAATATATATTTTTATATATACATAATAAATTATTATTTTTTAATTTGATTCAAATAAGTAAATAAATAATAATAAAAATTCTAGAATGAATTTACCCTAAAAAAATTATACACATAAGTTTTTAAAAAATAATTATGTATAAATAAATATATTAGTTAAGAAGCTAAAAATAAATAATCAAAATTGAAAAAAGGGAAAGTACAAATGCTGCCTTCTATGACTTCTCCTTCACGTCTCTAGACTCTCCACCACGTTCTCTCTCTCCCTCCTCCAAAGCCTTCGCTTTTAACACTCTTTGTCTGCACGCTTCTCAACGCTCGTGAAGGAGAACCGGAGAAGACATGCCTTCGAACACGCGCGAGAATAGGCCGGCCTAGCCTCACGTCTTCGCTGCCACCGCGAGGGGAGGAGCCAGCGTGCACCATCCGCCTCCGCCGCCGCAGGCGGAGGCGCTGCCCTGCCCATGTTG
This sequence comes from Syzygium malaccense, assembly GCA_031216405.1. Lineage (NCBI taxonomy): Eukaryota > Viridiplantae > Streptophyta > Magnoliopsida > Myrtales > Myrtaceae > Syzygium > Syzygium malaccense. The sequence goes on along the minus strand of CM062256.1, from coordinate 4,905,787 downwards.
CGACTCCACCAACACCTCTCCCAGCCTCGCCACTTCTGCAAGTCCCGCCGTCGCTACTGGACCTAGGGCGGCACCCTCCGCAATGTCCCCATCGACGGCGGCTCCCGCAAGTCGGTGGCAGCGGCGTCGGCCTCCGCCTCGTTGAAGAGGCCCTGCTCATTGGCCCCGCCTCCGTCCTCATCTCCTTCCTGCAACTCCTCTCTCTAACTCCTCCGTGACCCACGACCCTCAGCGTCGGACACACATGTCGCCGGCGTGTCCGGTGCGTTGACCGCGCGTCGGATCTCCAACATGCGTTGACCGCGTGTCCGAGCGTGTCGGACACGCGACACGTGTCGGACGCTGCTTCCGACGCTCAAATAGCGTGTCGGTGCATCCTAGGCTCTCGCTCTATTAGCTACTAATCAAGAAACCTGAAAATATAAGAGAAAAAGAGGGGTGAGCAACCACAGCTCAGTAAGTAATTTATATCTCTTCTAAGCAAATCGAGCAACTACTATGTATGTATACATAAAGCTATACCAAAAACTCATAATCCAACTCTTTAATATATATATATATATATATATATATATATATATCAAACAAAATACGAGTCGTTTTATTTCCTCAAAACTTTATATAAGCCAGAAATATTCATTTAATCACCATAACAAAACAAACATCAATGGTCAAGTCCTTGATCAATCTCTATTAAAAACTATATCGTTGATTCCATTGACTAATCTAAAATCACACATCAATGATTTATTCTATTGATAAATCACATATCGCATCATACGTCGATGGTCAATTCCATCGATCAATCTATTGCTCAATATTAAACCATGATTATGATACAACGCCTTGTAACAAGGCTATCAAAATTCCCTCCTCGACAAGGTCTCCATCTATAAAGTCGATGGCTCAGCTCAGAAAGATATCCTAACTCAGTATGCATACCCCTAAACCCCTCAATGGATTCACAATGATATGAGCACAAAACACACATCTTCCAGTAATCAAATCCACAATTAATATCACCAATTAATTTTACAAAACAAAGCACATAACCTTTGTCAAGTCATCAATTGGAATACTCTTCACAAACCAAGTACGTGACATTTCACAACTAAACTCAACCACCAAAATCCTTTTCATAAAGTATTTATCAAATCATTCAAGAACTCGTTTCTTCAACCATAATACATTTCACATACCCATTTCATAAACCAAGTTCACAAATCAATATATATACCTCGTTTTGCAATACCATTCCTAAAACATATCTTAAGCCATTTTATAAATACCAAAATGTAGTAAATGTCCTATCCATATTTTTATGCAACAAACAATTTTATAACAACTCATACGATACTCAAATCCTTATCACTTTCAAAATATGAGTTTATAAACTTAAAAAAAAGATAGCCTCACTCACTTGGGAATAGCTACAATTAAACAATAAAGATTACTTGAACCGTCGAAGTTGTAATCCTATCAAATAAGCGAGAAACAACATTAAAATCGAGTAAAACACTACCTCGACTACGACTCGGCTAAACTAGGCTTAGACGCTAACATAATGACTAAAAGGCGCCCACAAATCTCTTGTCCATAGCGATTATTCAAAACCGATCGCAACGCGGAGCTTGAGCGCAAAACTTGGTCATAGCTCTCTCCTCCGAACCCTATTTCAAGCAAGCATACCGTCAAAACAAAGCCCATTCAAAGAACTACAATAACTCCAACTTGGCCAACCCAAACTCGGGCCAAAAGGCGATGAAAATTGGCATATAAAGCTGTTGTCGCACACTGTTCATCACTTGCGGCCAACTTCAAAAATTCATATCAGGCAAACTATAAGTCCAAATCGAGTTCCGCAAAATCCCACGACCCTACAACATCCTAAACTGCAAATTCTATATATATATATATGTGTGTGTGTGTGTATATATATATATATGTGTGTGTGTGTGTGTGTGTATATATATATATATATTGTATGCAGTTTAATGACTCAAAAATCGGATTACGCAGCTTGATGTTCACAAACTCCAAAATTGTGTCGTAATCCCAAAAAAATACTCCAAATGCACGAACAAGGGGTGTGAATACTTACCGGGCATTGCAATATGAAGTAACACCAGCTTGGTGAGACTCCCGTGGTAAGTACATGCTCTTTTTCCTCTTCTTGCACAAGTGAGCTCTTAGCCACTCTCTTTCTCTCTCCTCCTTGCTTTTCCTTTTATAAAGCACTGTCCACTTTCTTTCTTTTGTTGAATTTTCAACCCCTTTTTATTTTATTTTTTTAGTCAAAATGTCCAAATATTACACAATTGGAAAAATTAAAAGGTTTAGGATAGAATTAGTAAATGTGTAATAGCTTCATTCTCCTTCAGTTTTGACTATGCTCAAGACCGGTATATGATCCGAAGGCTCAGGGGACATTTTTGTCTATTCAAAACAATAGATGTTTTGTATTATTTTGATTTTTAATGTTTCTTGAATTCATGTGTATCTCGGAAAGATTACCTACGAGGGAGGTCAAGAAGGGAACGATTTGAAGAGCAGACATAGGGCCGTGTTCAAAGTTCACCTACTGCAACAAGGCTTGCATCAAGTATAAGTTTCCTATGGGTGTGTCTTGCGAGAAGGCTTGTAGAGTTGGATCCAATGAGTGCTATTGCAAATATGCTTAGAAGAAACTAAATAACTTAGAGCGTAGGAAAACTGTTTTTCTTTTTCATGGTTTAGATCGTTGTGAATAAAATTCCATCTTGAATGATGACTATTTGGTGCGACTTCACTCATCACCTCTCATATTTACACTCTTGATGCGGGAGCATTTGACTTGCGATGTTCATTCAAGTAAAGGTAGATTTCGGTCATAACATACTTCGGTGGATCATCAACAAAGGGACTTTCGACCGAGTTACCGATAAGGTTATCAGTACACCAATAATATTTGCTGAATGCAAAATTAATCAACAATATATCAATGAGAGTTATTTAATTCAATTTCTTATGACATTTGCTAATTTATTAAAGTGACTATTGGCTGGTTAAAGATGGTGGAAAAATTTTGGAAGATAAACCACAAGTCTCAAGATTTCAAGTTTCCATGCATTATCAATGCATTGCTAAGTTCCTAGGTCTCAACTGTTATGTGAGTGTCAAGAGTCAAAGTCCTTAGTTCAGAGGTATTTGAATGCTTCCTAGTTCCCAGTTCCTCAAATGGTTGGATAGTTACAAGTCTCTTTAATGTTTGTTTATTTCCTAAGTCTTAGTTTCCTATAAATAGAGGAGAGTCCTCCATTGTAATGCAGAGGACTTTGATAAATGAAAATATATGAGATTTTCCTCTGCATGAGCGATTATCTTTGGAGAGTGGATGTAACGTCCCGGATACAACTAATGGGTTTCTTTAATCTTTTCTGAATTCTTACATCGCAAACGGAAGGTAGCGTGCGATTAAGGTCAGCACTTATAGCTTGAATTAACATATTTACACAACACATTATATAAGGTGGAGAGGTAAGATCTTACGAATTCATTAAAACATTTAAGTACAAGGGCGAAGATGGAACTAACGATTCACAAAAGACGGGAGGACTCAAAAAGGTACTGGCTCCCACTAGGATTAACAAAGATCCTACATAACAAATGCTACTGTCTCAAGTCCATCATCACGGTATACACAAAAAGAAGCCACCCTAATTCCCTAACAAGTCTTCCCACTTCTATTGATCCTCCTTAGTCCACTATCATACTAGGAATCTCTTCCGGGTCACTTTCCTCGGACGATACTTCCGCAATCCCTCTATCACCTCCATTAACACCATTTGCTCCGCTAGTTCCATTGCCGCAGTCACCACCACTACCACCATCGTCTAAAAAACACAAGGATTCTAACAACTCTCCATGTCGGTTCTCAAACCATGCTACAAACTTATAAGAAACATGAGGAAGCCTCCCCACATCTACCCAAACGATAATAACCTGACAAGTATATACAGTAGTAGACCTAGGACAGATCACATCATCCCAAACAGTATCAACAAAGAAATGTGCTCCATATCAAGTTAGAGGTTGGGCATTCATCTCAGCGATCTGAAAATGTTTAAATCAACAAGAGTGAGCTTTTGCCCAGCAGGAAAATAAGGCAATTTCTTAAACCCAACGATCTAACCAATTCCAATTCCAGCACAATCAACATAGCATCAACAACAACACATGCTCCAAAAATAATCATGCAAACAGAATTAGCCAACAGAATAAGTCTCATAATCACCAAAATAAGATTCATAGTCATCACATGCATTTGTATCATATATTCCCATCATCATCATATCGGGTCCACCCCTATCTCACGGTTCAACTGAGGCAAGCCGGTCCGTGCGGGTCACTTTCAGTCCACTGACCAGACTTCCAGGGGTCGCTGGCCATGGGCTTTCACTCCGGGGCATCTGTGGGATGCTAGCCACAGGCATCTCCTCCCGACACCCTACCTAATTGTCATTAGGAAACTCTCGGTTCACTGACCAAGACTTAGCTAGCCAGAGGCATCAACATCTACGGGTTGCCATTCGTAGGCATCTACAGGATGCTGGCTGTAGGCGATGCTCAATATCTCAAATCCATACTCAATATGATAAGATCATATAATACTAATATCCATAAACTCACAATAACATATCACCACGATATTATGATAGTATCACATATAAATCATTGCAATTTAATCACTCATCACTATCACCATAATTGCACCAAGAAGGTCATCCCATTTCCTTATCCATTTCTCATCCAATTAAGGCCAACCATACTTCATTTGAAAGCTCATGATGTGCACATCACATTCTCAGAAGGCCTCGGACCACAATTCTCACGTTTTCAAGTAGAAAATAGGGAATTTTTACAATTGTATAGAATCAACCTGTTTTACACTCTCGACGAATTTGGGACAGCAGATATAGTAAGAAACCTCCAAAATTATCTAATCTAAATATGTGTTAGGAGAGACCTAAATGAACAACTTTCATGAAGGACTTGAACACAAAAAACCTTGGTAAGTACTTTTTTTTTGTAGCTCAAGACAGGAACAAAACAAAACTTTTCACTAAAATAGAATTATTGTTTCTCAAAAATAACTCTTTCCAGGACCCAAATCACCTCTAAAAATTTTGGATTTAAAATATGTTGTAGAAGAGGATGTCTCCAAGAACTTTATGAATGAAGTTTCTCAGAATCGTTCTAGAAAATTGTACAGAAAATTGAGAAGACAGAAAGGTCACTGAAATAGTGCAGAAAACATCTTGAGCATGGTGAGGAAAATAGACCATCGTCCTACCCAAATCACCTTGGAAAAATCTCAAATTAAACTATTTTATAAAGGGAAGGATTTCTAGCAACTTTTATGGAGGACTCAACTTAAGATTTTGACTCTTCAAGATGGAACAAAAAAATGAAGAAAGAACGATGCTCTGGGCGACCTGATCTACCCCTCCTAGGTCCTCATGTACTTTTCACCCATTTTGGTGTTACAAAGCTCACGGATCTTCCTTCCCTTCCACAACAAACTATCAATCAACTATCAAACATATAGAAGTCATAAGTTCATTGCCTTTTGCGTATAACTTGGTTCGAGAGAATCAAAATCCGCGTGCGAGGCTCACGGAGCTTAAATCTATGGCTAGCATGCCCTTGGGCTCTAGAATTACACATGCACCAGCACTACCATTCTCGGTTCCTTCCATGCAAGCTCAAATAGCAACTTTCATTCACATTTAAACCTTAAAACTTGGAGAAACACACATCCACACATACGCAAGAGAGGTGCTAAGAATGGGCATAGATTGAAGGCCTTAAAATCAAGCCTAAGTTCCCTTGCCTTGATCTAGAGCTTTAGGGGATCCTTCAATAAGGTTAAATGCAACCTCCAGTGGCTGTTATTGGCGAGACGAGGGAGGAGATAAGGCGGTGAGGGGGATGGACAGCTGTTGGCCGGAGAGAAAAAGAAAGCGGCCTGAGAGAGAGAGAGAGAGAGAGAGAGAGAGAGAGAGAGAGAGAGAGAGAGAGAGAGATGGGCGTGGGGGGAGGAAAGGACGCCGGTGAGGGGCCTAGGGGAGAAAGAGCTCATCATCTTGCATAAGGAAAAAGAGCTACAAGCTACCTTCTAAGTAATGATTAGGGTGGCTTTCTTGCAAGAATATTTCATGCAAGAACCCTTATTAGGCAAGGGTGGGTGGCACACTTGAGTGCCCAAGGTTACCCACTAATTTCCAAACTAATAAGACAAGAAAATGTGACAAATGTACAAGACAAAAAGCAATCTAGTGTTAAAAGGAAGAAAAAGGCCACTTCTCCCCCTCCGTGCAAGTTCTTGTTCGGCCATACATGGGGTGTTAGGGCACACTTTGTGCTCTAATACCTCTAATTAGATCATACCATAAAATTTTCCACACTCATATCTTTTCATTTAAGCAATCTAATGAGCCTTGTACAAGCGGTACATCAAGTATGCGCCAATTAAAATTCCTCCGAGTAATCCCACAAATTTAAATGACTTTGGTGCCTCACGGATCTTAAATCAAGGCCCCTCAATTAATCCAACTCGTCGAAACAATCGTACCTTGCTCATCACTAATTCCATTTCATATAGCACCTTAATCGATTAGATGAAATTCAGGATGTCACAGTGGATAACTTCTATATCGGTTTCTTTATTCTTGGAGATTAAATTACTCATCGGTGGTGAGCTAATAAGCACTTTATTCTTAGCTAGTAGTTTTCCTTTAGGCCTTGGTGGTGAGCTTCTCCTATTACAAAGTCCTTTAATTAACTTTGGCAAGTGGCTTGTCCATTAAGCCTTGGAAGTGAATTTCATTGATTGCGATCTTCATCCTCGGTTGGTGGAGCATCCTTTATATCTTGGTAACGGTCTTAAACTATCTTTCGGTTAACCTTTTACCCTTCGGTAACTATTGTTGGGACTAACTTTGCAACCTAAAGGAGGTGAATAGGTTACTTTAGAGATTCTAAAAACTTTCACGGAAAACATGTCATAAGTAAATATTGGGTTTCACTAGATATATGAGAAGCAATGATTCACTTATGTGCTAGAAATGATAAACAGAAGGATAAGCAGCTATACACAAGGATATATAGTGGTTCGGCTTTGATTCCAAGCCTACGTCCACTCTCACAACTAACAGCCAAAATTTGAGCTTGATTGCACTAGTAAATTATTGAACAAGTTACACTTAGCATACACCACTCTCATAAATTGATAGATCACATTATCAAGAATTGGGTGCAGTTATTACTTGGTACACTTGAACTTTAAATCATAATCCAGTAAGTGCTATCATCATACAGGAGTTTTTTGCTCAGTATACAGCGTATAGCAATTTCTGGAATTTTATTTTAAAATAATAAATTCAAAATTTAATAAATAAATAAAAATGATTGTTGATTAGTGTCAAATTTCGTCCACGTGTGCACTCACATCCTTTCGATGTGGGACAAAGCATCTCATTATTTGTTTTACAAACAAACTACCAACAGGAGAGATTTTTGGTAGAAGAAGAAGAAAAAGGAGTGGGAGGCATAAAAAGAAGAGAATGGTCAGCAAGAGAGAAAACACAAAACGATTTGTAAGAGTGGAGAATTGAGAGGTGTGAAAAGAAAGAAGGAAAAGGAAAGTAAGACCTACAAGGCCAATAAAAGACGAAGAAACAAAATAAAAGAGTTGACCAAATAATAAACAAATGATCACTTTTGTAGAGTATTACCGAAAGTGGCAGGCTTTACAAGGGATAGTATGGTCAAAACACAAAAAAATAGTGTCTAAACGAAAGGAGAAGTGGAAAAAGCACCACCCTAGCCTATATCAACTCATTATTCACTTCCTCAATCTGTATGTTGTCCCAAACAGTGAGATCGTCGCTCGATTTATAATGCCTCTTATGGTCCTCGTGTATCCCTATCTGGTTTGTGAAACCTTGGCATCTTAATAAGTAGATCGTTGTCTGGTGACCTTCGCCTTCCCCCGGGCTACACCCGGCCAGGGGAGCCCTCGCCCAGGAGAGGCAAGGCCGACCCTCACCGGGGCTTGCCCTTGCCTAGGTGAGACGAGGCCGACCCTCGACCCGCCCTCGCCTAGGTGAGGGTTAGTCGGGCCTCACCTATGGCGAGCGACAGTGGCCTCATCCGGGCGAGGCCAGGCGACTGGCTGTTGCCGGTTACCGAAGGAAGAAGAAGAAAAAAGAGAAGGAAAAAAATCAGAAAAAAATTTAAAAAAAATCCAAGTGTACATGCTAAACTACGTCATTTTGATGTGTACATACTGACTATACATGCTAACTAAACCTCCAGCGAGCCACATCAGTTTCAAAAATTAATAAAAAAATGTCACGTCGGGTTTCCGGTCAAACTGACCGAAGTGGGCACTTAAGTGATTGTTTTTAAAAAATTTTGGCATTGAAGTGATCTAAAAAGAACTTTTAGAATTAAAGTGAGCGTTGTACACAAGTTTTGGCATTTCTGTTGTTCTTCTCCCATCAAAGGCTCTATTATTGATAAAGGAAAGCGAGGTTGAGAAGTCTTTCATCCGAGAGATGTCTTCCTGTTGAATTCTATTCCGTGACCACTTTGAATAGGCTAGGAAAGGAATGGAATATTCGCGTATTAATTTTAAAAACTTTCCGAATGGCATAAAAACTTAGCCAAACAGATGCAATTTATTTTATTATTATTATTTGCTCATATGGTGAAATTTATTTAAATAATTATATGGGTTCCAAGAATTCTCTGTTAGGAAATTGTAGATACATCTTGCCATAAAAAATGGAATCGAGAGATTTGGTGATTAATATCCGTACAAAAATGGACATTGGAGATTCATGCATCAATTTCCATATATGTAGGATTGCTGTTATATTGGCTCTCGTATTGCTTATATATAGGTTGGGATACTGTGTAGTTTTCCACAACCAATCCTACCATCAAAACATAAAAGAGGAGTAAGAAAAGGAGATCATCAAAATGGCTTCAGGAAGAGTTTGTTTGTTCATCGGCGTTCTTTGCCTCATCGCTCTTTGCTTCGCAGGTATTGTTTAGCTTCGGTTTTGTCTCTTTCGAGTTCGTTTCTGTTTCGGTTTAGATCACGCTTGAGACTGGAAAGCTGGAGGACGGATTTATCTGTTCGATCAAATTAAGGAAACACCATGTCCATATAATTTATATTATGTATTACGTCGTTTGATGAAATTTCTTGAATTATGGTGCATCTCAGAAACATCATTGGCATGGGAATTAGACATGGGTTCGTGTTCAATCTTCCCGGACTGCAACAAGGCTTGCACGAAATTCGGTGCACAGGTGACAGGGGTTTGCAGGCCCAAAGGAGCACCCGATAATTTGCATTGTTTTTGCACATCTAAATAATTTTGAGCCATGTCAAACTGTTTGTTATCATGGTTTTGAATAAAACTCCGTCTTCCGTACAACTTTTCTCAAGGAATGATGGGTATTTGGTGACAGTTCAGTAATCTCCTCTCATGTCTACCCTCCTCTGTTTATAATTCTTATATTTTTCCTTCAATAGATTTGATGGACATTAGACACTTTTTTGGTCGGATGGCCATTGCGTACTTTGCAAGCTTAAGATGTGTACTTGAATTTGCTAATGTGCGATCTATAGTTGTAAAAGTTAAGTTTTGGGATCCTATAATCTTTCCTTCCCACAATTCTTGACTATTCTCATGATTGACCTCAGGAAAAATGAAATTTATTAAAGGAAATGTTTTTAGTTCGATCTTTAGAAAATCGATTCCAAAATTTCTTATGGAGGTGGTATTAACAATTTACATTAAAAAACGGCCGGAATGTATAGCACCTCTATATATTCCTGGTTCCTAAGGTACAATGCCTTATACACAGCTCCACAAATAAGCATCTACATATAGAAATGACATTCTCAAATTTCGATCATATTTGGGATATAATAAAGTGATTATTCATCGATACACTGTTAGTAAATCTCACTCTGAATTGATGACTCATGAGAGACTAACCAATAGAGAAAGGCTATTAAGGAATTAAGTACGCACGACTTGAGAACTCAACCACGGATTGACAATTCAACCGTAAAGATTGACGACACTACAAAAAAACTAGATTTTTGCCACGAAAATTTGCGACGAAAAAATTTTCGTTGCAAATTTGCAACAAATTTTCCAACGAAAAGCAAAATTCGTTGGAAATTTCCAACGAAAAATTTTCGTTGGAAAATTCGTTGGAAATTTCCAACGAAAATTTTTTTGTTGGATAATTCGTTGGAAATTTCCAACGAAAAAATTTTCGTCGCAAAATTCATTGGAAATTTCCAATGAAAAAAAATTTGTTGGAAATTTCCAACGAATTACAAAAAAACCCACATTTTTCATATTCGTTGGAAAATTCGTTGGAAATTTCCAACAAATTTTCCAACGAATTTCAATTTTCGGGAAATTAATTCAGCGTGTACAATTTTCGTTGGAAAATTCGTTGGAAATTTCCAACGAATTTTCCAACGAATTACAAAAAAACCCGATAATGTTCGGCATTTTTTATATTCGTTGGAAAATTCGTTGGAAATTTCCAACGAAATTTCCAACGAATTTCAATTTTCCGGGAAATTAATTCAGTGTGTACAATTTTCGTTGGAAAATTCGTTGGAAATTTCCAACGAATTTTCCAACGAATTACAAAAAAAACCCGATCCTGTTCGGCATTTTTGATATTCGTTGGAAAATTCGTTGGAAATTTCCAACGAATTTTCCAACGAATTTTAATTTTCCGGGCCATTACTTCAGTGTGTACAATTTTCGTTGAAAAATTCGTTGGAAATTCCCAATTCCGGACAATTATTTTAGTGTGTACAATTTTCGTTGCAAAATTCGTGAGAAATTTCCCACGAATTTTGCAACGAAAACCCTACTTGTTCCTTGAATAATTTTCGCGCTTATTCCACATTCACACACACTCTCTCTCTCTCTCTCTCTCTCTCTCTCTCTCTCTCCTTCGCCTGCACCTTCTCCCTTCCGTTTCCCCCTCCGCCTCCCCCTCCGCCTCCTCCCCCGCCGGCCCCCCTCCTCCTCCGGCTCCGGCTTCGACGCCACGGACACCAAGCCTCCGACGCCCCCGACGCCACCAAGCCTTGTCGCCGGCGAGGCTAGGACGACGGACTTGACGGGCGGCGACCCCGCCTGCTCCCGCCCCTGTTGCTGCTGCTGCTTCTTCTTCATCTTCTTGTTCTTTGCGCAACAGCCTCGCCGGCCACGAGGGCAAGCCTCGTCGTCGGCGAGGGCCGAGCTCGCCCAGATCTGGGCGAGCTCGGCCCTCGCCGGCGACGAGCTCGCCCAGATCTGGGCGAGCTCGGCCCTCGCCGACGACGAGGCTTGCCCTCGCCGGCCATGGCGAGGGCCGAGCTCGCCATGGCCGGCGAGCTCGAGCTCGCCCAGATCTGGGCGAGCTCGGCCCTCGCCGGTGACGAGGCTGGCCCTCGTCGGCCATGCCGAGGGCCGAGCTTGCCATGGCCGGCGAGCTCGGCCCTCGCCGGCGACGAGGCTGGCCCTCGCCGGCGGCGAGCTCGGCCCTCGCCGGCGGCGAGGGCTATTTTTCGACAAAAAAAAAATTATAGTTTCCAACGAAAAAAAATTCGTCGGAAAAAAAAGTTCGTTTCCAACGAATTTAGCCACGAATTTTCCAATGAATTTTCCAACGAAAAAAAATTCGTCGCAAATTTCCAACGAAAATTTTCAATTTTCGTTGGAAAAATTTCCGACGACCTATTACCAACGAATTTTTTTCGTTGGAAAATTCGTTGGAAATTCATTTTCCAACGAATTTTTCCAAATTTTTCGTTGGAAATTTCGTCGGAAAAAATCAGTTTTTTTGTAGTGCGAGAGACAATTTTGAATCATTATAAACCGATTAAGGAACGGTTATAGAATGTTTCGCCAATAGTATACAATTGGATCACGGGTGATTCCGCATGACTATTGTATGGATTGCAAACGATCCTAAACCAATTCTTAACGACCGTGTACTTCAGAACTAGTGATTGATCCATCACAATTACATGGCAATCGAAATCATCCATGACTCGAGAAACTAAAAGCCGCCCGTTAGTTTGAGACATACTAAAATTGCGATTGATCAATTTTGACCATGAATTAGAGTTCGAAATTGGGTATCGAACTTTCGAGGATTTCAAGACGAAGCTATTGGACGTCGCCTCGTTAATTCTTCAATTTATTAGTTCGCTCGAAATGCTCGGAAAAGGAATTAATGGGCCGAGAATTGGAGCCCATGATGAAGTCGGCCGAGTGAAGGCCCATTGGGGCTCATGCCCAATGTGGGCTTCATCCACTTGGGCCCAAGCTAATTCAAGTGGGCCCAATGAGGCCCACTAAGCCACTAAGCCCACTTAGCAATTCAAGCCCAAGTTTAAGCCCAATAGCATTTTGAAGCCCAAACTCGATTTATATTAGTCCGTACAAAATTCTAGCCCGTATACGCGTATAGTATTTTATACTATACTTTGTGAAATTACGAAAATGCCCTTCTAGCATTTATGATCTTAGGACAAAAGGGTTTAATGATAAAGACTTTGGGGGCAATTTTCATGATAATGAAGACTTTGGGGAGTGGATAATATCTTCTAAACTCACTCTCTTATCTCTCATTTTCTCTCACTCACTCTCTCTCCTCTCTCCCCACCGATCGGTTCCCCTTTTCTTCCTCTTCCTCCCTTTCGGCCAAGCCAGTAGAACAGCCCTTGGGCTGCTGTTCTTGCTGCCGTGCACCACCACCGAGCCACTAGTAGCACGTCGTGACCACCCGGAGCTGTGTGCCACCCATTCGAGCCATCTCCGCCACCGTTCAGCCACCATCTAGCCCTCACCGAAGCTGTGAGCTGCTATCCATCAGCCGTCTAGCGAAACCCGCTTCCGTGTTATCATCTCGTGTCATTTTTAGACCAAGCCACACATAGCCCTCACCGTTGCCATCGCGTTCGTGTTATCGGGGTCGCTAACGGGTGAGTTATCGCCCTAATCCCTTGATTGGTAGGTTAAACTTGATCAGGATGAGTTTAGATTAAGTTAACTATGCTTAGCACTAATTAATTAGGGATTAGTCGATAAGCTATCGCAATAAGTGATAAGTGATAGTGATAAGTTATCGCGACAAGTGATAAATGGACTCGATAAGTTATCGAGAAAATGCGATAAGCTATCGAAGTTTTAGTGATAAGCTATCGCCAATATTGCGATAGGCTATCGAGGATTTGACGATAAGCTATCAGATTATTTTATAATTAATATTTTCTGATTAAATAAATTAAGTTTTGGAATTTAAATATTAATATTTTATTAATTTTTGTGTAGTTTTTAATAATAATTTGTGATTGTTTTAGGCTCGAATTATGATGCCTATGTTGGAAATTGCCGTATAAATTGGCTAGTATAGCAAAATGAATTGTATTGCTATTTTCAAGGATGGAATTGCGGGCATATCATCAGTAAAACCCAAGGTGTTAGGTTTATATGTCAAATATTATGAGTGGAACAAGGCGAGGATATTTAAATATGAAAGCATGCCAAGTTTGATGGTTTAATTATATGTATGTTATCACGTGTGATTAATCTAGTGCATTTTTACGTGTTAAAGTTACAATATTTTGACGTAGTAGCATGGATCATGTCTGCATTGGATTGAGAAAGAAAACAATGGGACTTGAGTGGTTGTTATGTGTGCATGATCACTCAAATGTTCCTTTTGTGCTAGGTTATATCGGATGACCGCCAACCTAGGGTTTGGCCGTGGCCGTAACAGGTCTTGCCCAATTTGGTCATTGGATGTCGTCACAAGAGGCAAGGTGAGACGATGTCGTTCGCGAATTAGATTCGGAATGAACCCCTTTTATGGGATGCCGTCATTGAGGTTGGTGAGACGATGCCGTGCCTAACGGGGCGAGACGATGCTCGGTTATGCCGAAAGACTGCCAACCTGATACAAACATCACGGGTTGTGCCGTGCCCTAAGTGGCCATAATAATCGGAATACGCATGTTAAAGTATGGTAGCATTGCGCTTGATTATGGGATGAAATTGTGAAGCACGGTATGGGACGGACCAAAGTGATTTCACCTTATAATCGGGACTTGTATGGATATGTTGTGCATGGGAAAGTTGTTGCGTATTCTGATTGTATTATATGCTTGTTGCATTATAATTGTATATGGAGATTTATAACGTGCAGTGCGTGTGCCAAGGCAATGTAAGGTTACCTACGATTGTGTAATGACATATTTGTGTGCGCCGGGCTGAATTGCATATTTTAGGTGCATTCGAGATGAGTTGATTTCCTAATCGAAGCTTAGGTCGTTCACTTGCTGACTTTATCTCATTGTTATTTGTTAACTATTTTTCAGACCCTCGATCATGAACCGCCTTCCGATGTGTTTTGGTGTGCCCATGGATATGAGCATGATAGTAGTAGAGTTCCCGGTGGGACCGAGTATAGTTTATGAGAGGCATACGTCAACTATCTGGGTTGACAAGAGGTTAGAAATGTGGCAGCCGCACAAATTCCTGGCGTGGTTCATTATGTCAATTTTTGGTTGACCACCTTCTTGCCCCTTTATCAGCAATTGCTAAAAATATTTGTCCTAACCTAAACACCACTTTCTTATTTATGGATGGCCCCTCAGTTGTCTCCATCTACTTTCTCGCTACTATTCCTTTTGTTTTGCTTTTCTTATTCAAGGCAGTCATGCTAGAAGTCTCTCAGCTTTTGTGTCTTCTTTGTGTCCTTTCTTAACTAAACTGAAGTTAATGTGTCTCCAAATAATACCTGTTGAATAAGTGATGGGATGGTGGAGTTAAGCTTCTTTCTTTTTCCTGACTGAGCTGTCCTTCTCTAACTGAAATTCCATCCAAGAGTCGGCGCCCAATTCTCCTGGTTGAGTCTGAAGCGTGCTGGAAATCAGCTCCAGACATAGGCCTCAGCTGCTTAGGTGTAGTTTAGAAAGCCCTTCCTGATCATGTGTTTGTTTTCCTGGAGCCAGCCAAAAAAATGAACATGATATATTGGATCATTTTACTATTGATACATGAGAGGTAGAACTACTCAAGTACAAGTATCACGTTTTCCTGGGGGCTGTGGGCCACACCTAGCCTCTTGCCTAGATTGCGTGGCATGGCTGCCTTTGCCCATGGCTGGCGAGCCTTGCCAGCCACTATGGGAAAATAAAGGAAAAGAAGGAAGAAAATAAAACGAAAAATAAAGAGAACAAGATATAAAAATTAATAAAAAAATTCGAAAAAATATTAGGGTTAATACCACAAAAAACCCCAAACTGGTACACTTGTGATAAATTAACTCAAAAATAATTTTTTGACCACAAAAAACCCCATACTAGTACACTTATGATAAATTTGCCCTCAATTAGTTTTCATTAAATTTTACTGTCAAATTGTTGAGTTGGATAACACGTGGCAGTTAACGGGTTTACTAGTTTGGGGTTTTACTCCTCTGTTTGTCACTGATTTATCGGTTTATGATTTTTCGTGATATTAATTCAATTTAGCGAAGGGTAAATTTGTCACAAGTGTACCGGATTTGGGTTTTTGGTAGTCAAAAAATTAATTTTGGAGTAATTTATCACAGATGTACTAGTTTAGGGTTTTTCATTGTATTAACCCAAAATATTATTAAAAATTGATCACGTTAGTGCCGACCGCGCCAAGTAGGTTGATTGGTGCCAGCTAGCATCCACATTAGTGCTGACCGGCCAAAATTGGTCGAATGGACTGAATTGGTACAAATGCAAAATGTTTAGGATTGGATTGTCACAATTGCAATAGATTTAAGACTTTTTTGGTAATTTGGCCAAAAGAAAGAATAATGTTCCAACCATGGTCAAACAAGCTGGCTCATCAAATCGTTAGGATAGCTCATGAAATCAATTTTCTTTTTCACAAGTTCTTTGAAATAATTAAAAAAAATGGGATTCGGTGATGACTTCGTGGTCCTTCTCAAAGGCAATAATTCGGTTCACGGTATTATGCATACATCCCTACAATCTCGTTGGCTGTTCAATGATTCCTTTGTCCCACTTAACTTTATACCGGAAAATGCGAACATAAATTATGACAACAACACGGTAAAAATCGAGTAAATTTCATGAAAGCAAGTTGAAATTTTTTGGTTTGGACATTATAACATGATATGAAAGTTAGGGTTGCGCCTACTTTAGATTAAGTGTCCCATATCCCTGTTAACTGGGATTATTTAGTCTTCGCATACATCTGGTCTCCCTCCACCATAAGGTAAATATAGTATTAATGGACTAGGCCACGTTGGGAAGAAAATGAGGATGACCTCTGAATGCTCGGTTGGTAGTAGTTTGTCCAAATCAAATCGAATACAGTTCTCTATAAATAGGTAAAGTTATTGTAAGTTATAAGATTATTAGGATCTTCAACCCAAAAGCTTAATAATGACAATAATCAAGACAATGAGGTGATGATTGGTGATTCTTCACATCAAATTCAGACTGATTACCGGAGGAGTTATTCTGCCCCCACTTGTCATGGTATGTCTGCCAATGGGTCGTTCACTTCTTCTGTTTTCCCTTCAAATTCAATCTTAAGTCCTTTGGAACCAGAACATGACGAGCATCAACTATCGCTTTTCAACAACCAAGTAATTGCTATTTTCTCACCATCTCTAGCAAATTAACTAGGGAAAACTGTCACATCCTCACTTTGGGGTTATTAATGCGACGTTCCAGGTGCGTCGCCATCCCGTTTATTTTTATCTTCTCATTAAGAGCATAACGTCCCGTTCAATTTTAGCTTATCATTATGAACAAGCATAAGCATAAACTCGGAACAATCAAACAAACAACGGGGTTAAGACAAACACCATGAGTAAATCTTATATTTACGGGATGGCATATATATTACATGAGTGTATTTTACAAGCCCCTTTCTACATGCCTTTTTTCCCTTTTCAATACACTACATGTATCCGCGTAGGCTGGGAGAAATGTCTATCTCCTTTAGCGTGACTACAGCTCCCAAAATTAATGTGAGACTTTCATGCCTACAAATTTGAAAAAGGGCTAATACTATGAAAAACCCCAAATTGATATACCTATAATAAATTTACCCCAAACTATTTTTTTACCATAAAAAATCTTAAACTGGTACATCTGTGACAATTTTATCCCAAACTATTTTTATGACCACCAAAAATCCCATACTGGTACACCTGTGATAATTTTACCTCCAAACTAATTTTTTGACCATAAAAAATTCCAAACTGGTACATCTGTGACAAATTTACCCTCCGTTAGTTTGCGTTAAATTTTACTTTCAAATTGCTAAGTTTAATGACATGTGGTAATTGACAAGTGTACCAGTTTTGGGTTTTACTCCTCTGTTTGTCAAAAGTTTACCAATTTGTAATTTTTCGTGATATTAATCCAATTTAACGGACATTAACAGATGGTAAATTTGTCATAAATATACTAGTTTGGGATTTTTAGTGGTTAAAAAATTAGTTCGGGGGTAAAATTGTTACAGGTGTACTAGTGTGGGGTTTTTGGTGGTAAAAAAAATAGTACGGGGTAAAATTATTACAAATGTACCAGTCTGGGTTTTTGGTGATCAAAAAAATAATTCGAGGTAAATTTGTCACAGGTGTATCAGTTTGGGATTTTTTGTGATAAAAAAATGATTCGGAGTAAGATTATCACAAGTGTACTAGTTTTGGGTTTTTCGTGGTATTAACCCTTTGAAAAATAGTGGAGTGGGTTGAAGACTCAGTAAGTAAAACTCACTAAACTCTGGATAGGAGGACGCCTTCCCATGGAACAAAGCACATGTCATAGCCACATCAATTGATAGCAGATCAATAGCAAAGATGTTTCAAACACACATGTTTTTGTGCATAAGGTGATCTCAACTTCCCTTCTATTCAAGCAACAACATCTCAACCAAAAGCATGCACACGAGGGATTTATTATCTCAACCGTTGGTATGGTTCTTCCATAAATTCTTTAGGCAACATCCCCTAATCCAAGGGTGACGGCTTTTCATTTGAACTTAATCGGGCAATGTTCCCTAATCAAGGGCGATGGCTATTCATTCGAACTTAACTGGATAACGTCACCAATCAAGGGCAACGACTATTCTTTTCCCTCGTGTGACCATTGCAACAAGCATTATATCTACTTGAATACTTCACGCAAAGTGAGCGTCATGCCATAACTCCTCAAAAATCTTAAGTCATTCTAGGCATGGAACCAAGTTCGTGATCTAAACCGACCGGTCATGGTGCTGACCTACATCAAGCGAGGCTTGGATCGGTACGTCTCAATACCAACCCTCCAAGCAATGCTCATTTTGACACACCTCGACGTCGATCTGAACCAAGCGAGACTCGTTCATGGCCCAAACGTGCTTTCACGCATCATACTAAATACATGAGCAAACGTTACAAATGCATATGCATGAGTGGCAAGCTTATATCAAGCAATCACAAACCACGAGATTCACGCAAGCTCAAAAAGAACATGACTCGCCCAACAACGTAATACATCACCGTAGCCAAGGTTTAGTAAGTCTACTTACTACACCACACAAGTACAATAAGAACATGACTCGTTCAACGAACGTAACACATTGCCCTAACCAAAGTTTAGTAGGTCTACTTACAACCCTCCAAGATTGTGGTTGGTAGTGGCTTAGTGGCGAATCGAGCAACACGGCATTGCACGTGCATGGGCAGGGCCAAGAGGAGAGAGGGTACCTAGAGAGTGAGTGGAGTGAGGGAGAGAGGAAGAGGGAAATGAGTGGTGAAAGTTGAGAATGAATGGTTAGTGCCTCTATTTATAGGCCATCTTGCCAACTTGCTAGGAAAGTTAGCCCACTTTCAAGGTAAGTTAGCCAACTTGCAAGATTGCAAGATAAGTTAGCCAACTTGCAAGATAAGTTTCTAATAAAGCCATTGACTTAACTAAATCAACTCGTCTTCTTGCCCACCAAGTCTTTGGGCATGTAACTTGTTGCTATTCTCCAAGATCACTAACTTATTGGCACAAGACAACTAAGCCAATAACTAAACTCCCAAAATTCATTATTACTTATTTGAGAGATGAACCAAGGTAACCGGGAGTTTACGTGTTCATTCACGATCAATCATCTTATTCAAACCGAGGTTCGAGGCTAGGGTATGCCCGAGAATGACCGAGCATAGTCGAGGCAATAACCGGGTTGAATGGCACAAGGCTAAGTCAGCCGGACTGACGGAGCGCACGCCCAGTCATAGGACCAGGTCATGGCCTGTCTGGCAGGGTACAGAGTCGGGCACATGGCCTAGTACGCGGCCTAGTTGCACGGGCACAGAGCTAAATGCATAGGCACGGTACCAGGCCACACGGATGGCGTGCTGGGCACACCGCTGGGCTGTACGAGCAAGGAGCTAAGTGCACGAACAAAACACACGAACGAGGGATAGGTTTATGGGCCGAACACATGCATTAGCTCACGGGCGGGCATGGTACATGGCCCGTGGCCAAGTCTGATAAGCATGGGACTAGGTCTAGGCCGAAACTGATGGGCACAAGGCTTGGTACAAGGGTCAGGCATAATGACTGGCACACGATTGGGCACAAGACCGGTTTGTGGCCTAATTGACGGGCACAAGGCCTAGCCTGTGCGGCCGGCACAAAGCCTGATTTGCGACCAAGCCATAAGGCTCTTAGCTTGGCACACGGCTCGTCCATGGCCTACCTGACTCAACGCAACGATCCATGGTCGATTCGTGATCGGTCCATGTTCAAGCTTCAACGATCCATGGTTGACCCTCGATTGTCATGTAGCCGCGTGGAATCGAGTGCCATAGGATCAATCCATAGTTGCCCTTGATCGGTGCATGGCCGAGCGGAATCACCCACAACCGACATATAACCGCATGGCACCGATTCCATGGTCGTCCCGGACCTTCCCACTAGCGACCCTTATGGTCTAAAGGTTGATTCATGATCGAATCACTCTAATCAACTTGTGTGACTGGGGAGTCAATTCATTGTCGATCCTTTGGCCAATACATGGACGATCCTTTGATCAAGCCATGATCAATCCTCAATACACTCGTTCCGACCATACCATCCGTTCCATTACTGACCCTCGGATCGGACTGCTCGCCAATTCCATGGCTGTTTCCCTTAGTCATCTCAATCCAAATTGGGGATGTCACAATTAACTATCACCATGATGATAAATTGTCACTCACCAGGGAAGATCACCAAGAGGGATACTAGATACAGCAGAACAAATAAGATGAGTATTAGATTTTCTCACGTTGAGTTTTCCGTGTGAGTTCTCTGTGAAAGATCATGATATAATATATTTGGGTTTTCTTTGGGCTTAATTTAGGTGTGGGAAACATTCGAACATGTGATTGATTGTAATTTTGTAATTCACCGATTAATTCTCTCCCTGTGGAGTAGATACTGATCCTGAACCGAACCATGTAAGTCTTTGGTATTTTTTACTGTTGCTTGTTTATTTCTCTAGTAATTTCGTGTTGATTCAATTGAAGATCTATTACCGTTTCCGCATTATATTTCAACATTGCGATTAGTTACATATTGTAAAAATTGAAAAGTCAAAGTTCCTGTTGATCGTAGAAAGCTATTTGCTTATAAAGTCACATTGAAATTATTAGTCATAAATAAGTCGACAGTTACTTTTGCGATATGATGAGAATTCATCAACTAAATCAAGAAAGTTACCAATTAATGATAAAAAAAAATATGTCTTCTGTTAAACTTAGTCACTAGTTACATCTACAATGCATGTGGAACAAGAAGTAGTCAGATGTGGATTTAAGTCTATCAAAAGGTTTCACCGTTATAGTAGACGAGAAAGCCCAAGAAAAAAGAATAGTGTTAACCATTAACAGAAGACGAAGAAACACTACAAAAAACATGTTTTTTCCGGCGAAATTTCAAACGAAAAATTCGAAAAAATTCATTGGAAAACGAATTTCCAACGAATTTTCCAACGAAAAAAAATTCGTTGGTAATAAGTCGTCGCAAATTTTTCCAACGAAAAATTTCAATTTTCGTTGGAAATTTGCGACGAATTTTTTTTCATTGGAAAATTCATTGGAAAACTCGTAGCTAAATTCGTTGGAAACGAATTTTTTTTTCCAACGAATTTTTTTCGTTGGAAACTACAAAATTTTTTTTTTCGAAAAATCGTGGAAATTTTTTTTCCATCGAAAAAATTTCTTTTTGGTCGAATTTTTTTTTTGGTCCAAAAATAGCCCTCGCCGTCGGCGAGGGCCAGCCTCGTCGCCGGCCATGGCAAGCTCGGCCCTCGGCATGGCCGACGAGGGCTAGCCTCGTCGCCGGCGAGGGCCAAGCTCGCCGGCCATGGCGAGCTCGGCCCTCGCCATGGCCGGCGAGGGCAAGCCTCGTCGTCGGTGAGGGCCGAGCTCGCCCAGATCTGGGCGAGCTCGTCGCCGGCGAGGGCCGAGCTCGCCCAGATCTGGGCGAGCTCGGCCCTCGCCATGGCCGGCGAGCTCGAGCTCGCCCAGATCTGGGCAAGCTCGGCCCTCGCCGGCGACGAGCTCGCCCAGATCTGGGCGAGCTCGGCCCTCGCCGACGATGAGGCTTGCCCTCATGGCTGGCGAGGCTGTTGCGCCTCTTCTTGTTCTTCCCAGAACAAGAAGATGAAGAAGAAGAAGCAGCAGCAGCAGCAGCAGGGGCGCGCGGGAGCAGGCTTCGGGGTCGCCACCCGTCAAGTCCGTCGTCGTCTCCTAGCCTCGCCGGCGACGAGGCTTGGTGGCGTCGGGGGCGTCGGAGGCTTGGTGTCCATGGCGCCGGAGCCGGAGCCGGAGCCGGAGGAGGAGGGGGGCGGCGGGGGAGGAGGCGGAGGGGGAGACGGAGGGAGAAGGTGAAGACAAAGGGGAGAGAGAGAGAGAGAGAGAGAGAGAGAGAGAGAGAGAGAGAGAGAGAGAGAGAGAATGAATGTTGAAATTAAGAGTTGTGGGAGCGCGAAAATATTGAATAAGGAACAAGTAGGGTTTTCGTTGCAAAATTCGTGGGAAATTTCTCACGAATTTTGCAACGAAAATTGTACACACTAAAATAATTGTCCGGAATTGGTAATTTCCAACAAATTTTCCAACGAAAATTGTACACACTGAAGTAAATTCCCGGAAAATTGAAATTCGTTGGAAAATTCGTTGGAAATTTCCAACGAATTTTCCAACGAATATAAAAAATGCCGAACAGTGTCGGGTTTTTTTGTAATTCGTTGGAAATTTCCAACGAATTTTCCAACGAAAATTGTACACACTGAATTAATTTCCCGGAAAATTGAAATTCGTTGGAAAATTCATTGGAAATTTCCAACGAAAAAAATTCGTTGGAAATTTCCAACGAATTTTCCAACGAAAATTGTACACACTGAATTAATTTCCCGGAAAATTGAAATTCGTTGGAAATTTTCAACGAATTTTCCAACGAATATGAAAAATGTGGGTTTTTTTGTAATTCGTTGGAAATTTCGTTGGAAATTTCCAACGAATTTTCCGACGAAAATTTTTCGTTGGAAATTTCCAACGAATTTTGCTTTTCGTTGGAAAATTTGTCGCAAATTTGCAACGAAAATTTTTTCGTCGCAAATTTTCGTGGCAAAAAACCAGTTTTTTTGTAGTGAAAGAGATTGTCTTAACCTGCGCTTTTCCACTTTTTTAGTTTTTTTGTTTGAACTTTACCGATGCTGTTAAAACGGCTGCAACAGGGAAATGAAAAAAACACCCTCGTGATCAAAGTTAAATATAAGAATGCGGAAGAGAGAAATGTGAGAAATTATATATATTTCGATATATAGAAAATGGTACATGGAGAGTCTATTTATAGGCTTAGATAGTGGAAATCAAAGGAAATCAAATCTAATATGAATAATTAAAATAGATATTGAAAAACAGAGAAAATATCCTAAATATTCGTAAATATTTCTAAATATCTCCAACATCCTCTCAAACTCATAGTGACTAAGTCATGTTGAGTTTGAATCAATGTTGAACAGTACTGCGAAAACTTTTTCTCCAAGACGGCATCGGGCTTGGTGGATTCGCGACAGCGCCATGTGTGAGGCAGCATCCGGCTTGGCCGCGAGTCTAGTCGTGGTGTTGGCTTCTCAAAATGATGCGCGAAAGGTTGAGAATCAGAGGAAATTACAAGCTTCGCAAGCTTGCAATGTGTACATGATATTGCTATACTACGATCTTTCGAGATCAATTCCAAAATTGAGGAGTTTTAAAGTATATGACAATTCGTAATGCAGCGAACTGTTGTCACCAATCAACGCAAGCGTGACATCAAATTACAATAGTTTGTAGGAGTTGATGTGGCGGTGAAGTAATCCAGGATGAATAAAAAGTTGCATAAATTAGGACAGTCTAATGTTTTATAGGTTCACGGATTAGTGAAATTTCTAAAAACCTTACATTGGATAGCTCGGTTCCCAAATTTTCCTCCTGCCCGAGCAGCTCAAACATTTCTATGTACTTTCTCTATGTGAGCCTAGCAGCGCATTAGACCTCATAGAGCCTAGCCTTAGCTCACACATTTTATGCATAATTTTTAATTACTTTCTAAAATATCAAAAATTTATAAAAAAAATTCAAAAAATTGAAAAGAAATGCAAAAACTATCCATGATAGAGCTGATTGTGCCATGTAGGATGGCTAATAATCATGTTAGCAATTGCCGGCCAAAATTGACTAGAAGGACTACGTTGGCAAATCGTTAAAAAATTTAGGATTAAATTGACCAAATTGACCAAATTAAAAAGTTTAAGACTAAATTGGCATCCGTATAGTAAGTTTAAAGCGCTTTTGGTGATTTTTTCTCTTCATAAACCAAGAAATGTTGTCCCTCTCTTTCAAACAACAATCCCGACTAACTCAATTTGCCAGGGCATCAATTAGCACCCTATGGATGCTACAGTTAATGAGAGTGAACATTACACTGTTGTAGTAAGTACCTACCCATGTATGATGGTAGTTAAATAAAAGACAAAAGAGGACGTTTAGCCTAAGAATGATTTTAAACGATGAAGTATGATTTACCTAATTGAGTAATATTATAAATCTTGGATGTCGCAACCTACCCGAGCGGTGCACCACCTAGGGGTTCAGCTAATGGATTATTATACCTATACTTAACTCTGGCTCTCCTAATCCCATACTAATTCGCAACTTAAGTGCAAGTTATTGAACATGCAAGCTCATTTCAATTAGGAGTCACCATTAATCTTTTCTTCGGTGGGTCAATTAGAAACTCAAGTAAAGTATTAGGAGATTTACTTTACTTCTGCGAACTAAAGATTATGGATTCGGAGACTTTGTTATGCTAGATTACTCTAACACCCTTTCAATACCTTTCTCTCTTATTTCAGAAAAATGTTTGTTAGGCAACTTGGATTGTTTTTAAACCTATTCACTAACATGCGAGGTGATCATACGGACACGCAACCATTGTTGTAACACCCAATAATCAAAGCAACAAATAAATTGCAAGATAGGAATGATACACTTACCTCAAATGAACGAAAGTATCTGCAATGTTAGCTAGTAAATCACATCATCACCCTAATATGAATTCTAAAATCACGCAATTCCACTCAAATTTTTTCTTAGGATTTTCTCTTATTTAGTGAAAACTAAACCATATGCAATGCATGCTACTAATTTAACATGACATGCGACATACAATTTACCCAAATGTCCTGTTTCTAATGACAGTTAAATGGACTATTCTAATATGACTGGCAAATATTTAACTACATGACTTCATTCTAGTGATGGACAAAAATCATTTCTAATATGACACGCATGGAATGTCTCTAAATGTATAATCACTAAATGACATGGCATAGCATGATAACATGGCGATGACGTGGCACACATGATGAGGTAGTATAGATGATGTAATCTAAACTATATGACACGCACATGGTATTTTTCTATTTTTTTTATTAAAGTTCATAATTAGAAAATAATGAAAATAAATTACCTAGATTAAGATATTATCCAATTCATTTTAGGAATTAAATAAGACAAATCCTAATTTAAGTCGGAATGTTATCCTAACTAGATAAATCCTGTTATGGCAAGCAGTTTATATAGAAAGGAAAGATTATAACCTATATTCTAATTTATTTTGAAAGATTATCTAAAACCTATTTAACATGCAATGTTATCTATTAAAATTTACCTTGATCATATCTAATCTTTTGGGTATTTTTTTTGTAACATAGAATCAAATCAAATTAAGATAAAGACCAAACCAAAATCAAATATAGCATCCAATCACCCGATAAATCATCCATACCCACTTAAATTTGGAAAATAAATCAACAAATTGTATCCCTGGCATGAGGATCGGATTGCCCAATTTTCCGTATCGTCACGAATCATATCTCAAGCATGAGATCTGATTGACGACCAATTTTCTGTGCGATCGTGAATCGTATCTCCGGTATGAGATCAAATTGATGACCATAGAACATTATGAAATTAGGAAATAATTTAAAGGTTATTCGAGAGTTTTCATGGAAATGACAAGATCAATTAGAGATTCACCAAATCTCATCACGATCTATAATAAGAAAACAAAGTACTTGAAGATCAAATGAGATAAGATTTTTACCTAATTCCAATATTCACTACACCTTTGTTGGAGAAACATCTCCAAATAAATTTTGATGATACTCAAACTATCATTTATATAATATCTACGTTATCTAAGTGTAGATATATTTAAAGGATTGAGTGATACTCATGGTGTAATTCATTGAAGAAAAGATCATAAGACTGTCCTTGAAGGATCATACAAACAACACCATCGATCACAAAAATCAGCTAAATGACAATGTCTCATTGAAGCTGAAAAGATAAAGTAAATGATAATATTTAGGTAACAGATCATTTAATATGACCGTTCTCTCACTATTATAGCCGTTGTTGACTGGACTTGCACAATAGAAGATCTGATAAAGAGGAGAACAGGTTGTTTGACAATTTGTCAGAGTCGCAACTACAGAACGATAGCAAAAGCTATTTTAGGAAAGTCTGCAGAAGTTACGAAAAAGGCTGTATAGGCAGTCAGTTCCTAGGACAGTAGTACCAACGGCTATTTTGCTTCTCTAAGACATCATCAACGATTATATTGAAGATGCCTATAATAGAAAGGGTCTTTTGAAGTCAACACGTTAAAGAAAGTGCTCATAAAATTCCAGAAATTGCTATACGCTGTATACTGAGCAAAAAACTCCTATATGATGATAGCACTTACTGGATTATGATTGTGTTTAAAGTTCAAGTGTACCAAGTAATAACTGTACCCAATTCTTGATAATGTGATCTATCAATTTATGAGAGTGGTGTATGCTGAGCGTAACTTGTTCAGTAATTACTAGTGCAATCAAGCTCAAATTTTGGCCGTTAGTTGTGAGAGTAGACGTAGGCTTGGAATCAAAGCCGAACCACTATATATCCTTGTGTATAGCTGCTTATCCTTCTGTTTATCATTTCTAGCACATAAGTGAATCATTGCTTCTCATATATCTAGTGAAACCCAATATTTACTTATGACATGTTTTCCGTGAAAGTTTTTAAAATCTCTAAAGTAACCTATTCACCTCCTTTAGGTTGCAAAGTTAGTCCCAACAATAGTTACCGAAGGGTAAAAAGTTAACCGAAAGAAAGTTTAAGACCGTTACCAAGATATAAAGGACGCTCCACCAACCGAGGATGAAGATCGCAATCAATGAAATTCACTTCCAAGGCTTAATGGACAAGCCACTTGCCAAAGTTAATTAAGGGCTTTGTAATAGGAGAAGCTCACCACCAAGGCCTAAAGGAAAACTACTAGCTGAGAATAAAGTGCTTATTAGCTCACCACGATGAGTAATTTAATCTCCAAGAATGAAGAAACCGATATAGAAGTTATCCACTGTGACATCCTGAATTTCATCTAATCGATTGAGGTGCTATATGAAATGGAATTAGTGATAAGCAAGGTACGATTGTTTCGACGAGTTGGATTAATCGAGGGACCTTGACTTAAGATCCGTGAGGCACCAAAGTCATTTAAATTTGTGGGATTACTCGGAGGAATTTTAATTGGTGCATACTTGATGTACCGCTTGTACAAGGGTCATTAGATTGCTTAAATGAAAAGATATGAGTGTGGAAATTTTATGGTATGATCTAATTAGAGGTATTAGAGCACAAAGTGTGCCCTAACACCCCATGTATGGCCGAACAAGAACTTGCACGGAGGGGGATAAGTGGCCTTTTTCTTCCTTTTAACACTAGATTGCTTTTTGTCTTGTACATTTGTCACATTTTCTTGTCTTATTTTCAAACCATGCTACAAACTTATAAGAAACATGAGGAAACCTCCCCATCCCCAAACGATAATAACCTGACAAATATATACAGTAGTAGACCTAGGACAGATCACATCATCCCAAACAGTATCAACAAAGAAATGTGCTCCATATCAAGTTGGAGGTTGGGCATTCATCTCAGCAATCTGAAAATGTTTAAATCAACAAGAGTGAGCTTTTGCCCAGCAGGAAAATAAGGCAATTTCTTAAACCCAACGATCTAACCAATTCCAATTCCAGCACAATCAACATAGCATCAACAACAACACATGCTCCAAAAATAATCATGCAAACAGAATTAGCCAACAGAATAAGTCTCATAATCACCAAAATAAGATTCATAGTCATCACATGCATTTGTATCATATATTCCCATCATCATCATATCGGGTCCACCCTTATCTCACGGTTCAACTGAGGCAAGCCGGTCCGTGCGGGTCACTTTCAGTCCACTGACCAGACTTCCACGGGTCGCTGGCCATGGGCTTTCACTCGGGCATTGGCCTTGCTTTTACCAGGCACACTACTTTTTCATGCCCTCTAGTTCTTTTTTTTTTCTTTTTTCATTTTTGACTTTTGACATACACTATCCACAATGCTTACACTGCCCAACCACACTTTGGCTTGTTTTGACCGAATGACTAACATTTGGACTCTCAGGGTCTTCGTCTTCTATCGGCGCTCCGGATATGCTGCGTGGACAGTGATGGCTTTTACCTTGCCCCAGTGTGGGGGATGATCACCAACTGGGTTTAAGAAACGAATTTGCAGGCTCAGTTGGGCTCAGCAAAGGATAAAGTGTGTATAGGACAGAGAAAGAAATGCTCTTCGTCATCTTAAGGCACTTGAACTTCGTATGAATTCATCTGAAAAAGCAACACTCGAAGATTGATGCAAGTGAGAACAAGACAACCTCTATTCATTTTTCATCTTATAATGCTGACTTACTTCCAGTTTGCCCCGATGTGGGGTGGTTCTTGACAGGGGTAATTTAAAAGAATTTCTCCAAGTGTTTAAGCTCAAAGTGGCGAAACAATGGACAACCTGTAGTATTTAAGATAAAGAAATGAAATGCCTCTCATCATTTCGGTTGCCATATCTTTTGTGAGATAACCCTTTACCTTGCAGACATGGGAATTTTTTTTTTTACTCAACTCACTAGGGATTAGTGTATAGGACTGTATATAGGATAAAGCTTGCCTTTCATCATCCCGATGTAGCTCATTCAACACATTCAATTCATTTCACATGAGTTATCAGATTGTCCAAATAGATTCCCCTTTTGAAGTCGATGATGCAGACCGACAAAATAATCAAGTAGAATTTAAAGCCAAGGCACACATTCCATCTTTAAATTGATTGAAACCATTTATGCACCGACACGCTATTTCTCCTCAGATACCCGAATGAGATACTTGGATTTCTCCTCAGGCACTCGGATGAGACATTCGGATTTCTCCTCGGATACTCGGGCGAGATATTCGGATTTCTCCTCGGATACTCGGATGAGATACCTGGATTTCTCCTCAGGCACTCAGGTGAGATATCCGGATTTCTCCTCGGATACTAGGATGAGACACATGGATTTCTCCTCAGGCACTCGGGTGAGATATCCGGATTTCTCCTTGGATATTCGGGCGAGATACCTGGATTTCTCCTCAGGTACTCGGATGAGAAATATGTAGACGTCTGGATGTTGTCGAAGATGCCGAGTGACTGCAACAAAACTGATTAGATATGGCGCCTGTTGATTGCTCGAACAGGTGAAGGAATACTTGGATAAGCATAGGCATCTAAAGGGGTAGAGACATACTTACTTATTGATATCTCTAACTCTTGGCAACATGTCTCCTGCTAGATGTAATTATAGGCAACATGTAATATGCATTCATAGGCAATCAAGAACACATATATTCATGCACTATAAATTCAACTGGTTTTCATGCATGACGGTTTTGGCAAATCAGCGTTACTAAATTTCACTGGGGAAAATCATGATAAGACAATCCGAACTCACGAGTGGGTGTCTTGAAAATGTCAAATGAGGGACTTCCGGTCTGAAAGGGCTTTTACTCACTTTCATAAAAAAGCGGCTAATTTATGAGAATCACTCCATCTTACATTCATCATGTGGACAAGGTCCGAGTATTCTCGCAAGCGGTACGACCTTACCAATATGAGAGGTCTTTGTCAAGACCGTAACGTGAGCTTGGTCAATGGCTTAGCAAAAGGGGACTCTTTGAGCTAAGGCTATTGAAAGAACAATACTCCGCAATCGTCTCCAGGTTTACAAATCAAGAACCCTGCAAAATGAGATAGAAATGGACTTGCTCGCACTTTTTCGAGCTAAACTTATAAACATCCAAATCCTACGTCAGTTCACATGCCATAATCTGAAGAGACTTTGTAAAGGACGTAACGTAGGCTAGGCTCACGGGTTGAGAAATGAATGGATCATTAGGCTCAAAATGTGTATAATTGGGGTGAGAGTTGGTGATCATCTAGGCATTATCACTAGTCCTCTTTTTCACCGGGGATTGTCTTCTCGGTAGATGCTCCATTGGCCCTGAGAGCTTATCACTTGACTCCTTAAGACTGTTGACGACTTTGACACATCTCAATATTTTCTACTCCGAAGTTCTCTCTTTTTTCTTCATTTTTTTTCTCTATTTCATTTCTTTTTCTCTCGGACATTGGCCTTGCTTTTACCAGGCACACTGCTTTTTCATGCCTCCTAGTTCTTTTTTTTTTCTTTTTTCATTTTTGACTTTTGACATACACTGTCCGCAATGCATACACTGCCCAACCACACTTTGGCTTGTTTTGACCGAATGACTAACATTTGGACTCTCAGGGTCTTTGTCTTCAATCAGCGCTCCAGATATGCTGCGTGGACAATGATGGCTTTTACCTTGCCCTAGTGTGGGGGATGATCACCAACTGGGTTTAAGAAACGAATTTGCAGGCTCAGTTGGACTCAGCAAAGGATAAAGTGTGTATAGGACAGAGAAAGAAATGCTCTTCATCATCCTAGGCACTTGAACTTCGTATGAATTCATTTGAAAAAGCAACACTCGAAGATTGATGCAAGTGAGAGCAAGACAACCTCTATTCATTTTTCATCTTATAATGCTGACTTACTTCCAGTTTGCCCCGATGTGAGGTGGTTCTTGACAACGGTAATTTGAAAGAATTTCTCCAAGTGTTTAAGCTCAAAGTGGCGAAACAATGGACAACCTGTAGTGTTTAAGATAAAGAAATGAAATGCCTCTCATCATTTCGATTGCCGTATCTTTTGCGAGATAACCCTTTACCTTGCAGACATGGAAATTTTTTTTTTTACTCTACTCACTAGGGATTAGTGTATAGGACTGTATATAGGATAAAGCTTGCCTTTCATCATCTCGATGTACCTCATTCAACACATTCAATTCATTCCACATGAGTTATCAGATTGTCCAAATATATTCCCCTTTTGAAGTCGATGATGCAAACCGACAAAATAATCAAGCAGAATTTAAAGCCAAGGCACACATTCCATCTTTAAATTGATTGAAACCATTTATTCATAAGCAAAATGTTTGTGACTCAGAGTATAAAACCAAACACTTGAAAACTTTGCCGCAAAAATGTTAGATCTTATCAGGGATAATATATCTTCACAGCATCAGAATTAACAAGAGTGGAAAACTCACGACCGTCTATTTCTGCGAGAATCAGGGTACCTCCGGGGAGCACCTTTTTAACCACATATGGGCCAATGTAGTTTGGGGTGAATTTGCCTCTAGGAACAGGAAAGATTGGAAGTACTTTCCTTAAGACTGGATCATTTACCTTAAGGTGTCTTTGATGCACTTTTTGGTTGAAAGACTTACATACTCATGCGGCAACTGGATCGGGTGTTTCGTCTCACTCTCAGGGGGATTTGCCCCTCTCTTCACTTCTCTGGTTTCCTCAGCATCACCCAAGCTAATAATGACAGTTTGGTCTGACGTGAGAACTTTGGACCTTTCATGATGCTCTAGATCGCATTGAAGGTTCGAGGAATCTTCGAGTTCATCGATGTCATCGAGATTAGGTTCAGCGGCACATAATTCATTATATTTAACCGTTCCCATATCCTCGCGTATCACAAGATTGCCCCTGAAGCATAAAGTAGAGTGATTTAGAAGGACAAACAAGGCTAAGCATTGCATTTTTTATTGATTGAATGATTTATTTATTTTGAAATTCATTTCAAAAAGGTTTTAATACGAGGAAGCATGAAGAAGCCTATGCCTCAGAATTCTCCTTGGACTATATTTTTCTTTTATCGGTTGGATATCATCACCGAGCTGGTTTGATGTACCTCAACATGCCCTCAAAAAATGAAAATAACTTGTAATTTCATTGATTATCACCAAATGAATTACATTTATTGAAATGGAAATTGCAACAATCAAGTCCTAGAAATGAAAAGTGCTAAAAAGCAGCTCCCGAGACGGGGCAAGTCCTAAAAAGCAGTAAAAATTCCCGCGCAGGGGAGTGTGCGAAAAAAAGTAAAGGTGTTACTCTTGTGGGCCAATGCCCATTCTCTCCAACAGTCCTTCCTCGATGGCTCCAACCACGAAATTATCGAACAGGGCAGTGATTCCCTCCATTGCATCATCAGAATCTTCTGTCATTAGAGGTGTTGGATCATCCATGCCTTCCCATCCATCCGGGACAATGTCACAGGGGTCAACATAGAAGCTCGGGGATGCCGAGTATTTAACATAATAATCGAACTTGCCGCTCGGTTGCCCCAAAGTGTCGATCACCTCTTTTTCTTCGTCAGCTTTAGGCGTGCTCTCTATGATCTCTTCATCATCAGACGCGTCTTCGAGCGGAGGCATGTCTTCAAGCAAAGGGTCGAGCTTGTCCTTCCCGGTGTTCAATGTAGCAAACTCCTCCTCCCAATTAATAACCACTTCGGAGATTGTGGAGACGATGCCAGTGTAATTGGCATAAACAATCATTGCAGCTTCTACCATTTTAGAGATCTTTTTCTTCATGACAGTCAGAGGAGGCGCCTCATCACTCGGGTAATAGCCAGCTCTTACTAACCCACCGTAGATGTCGATGGTGTACACCTTGACATTCTTGATTCGACCAGCATCGAAACTAAATATGGCATTAACATTGCCCGCATGATCAGGGAGCGGGTTATTCTGAACATTCGGCCTGACAGGTTGGAATGAGAAAGCCTTCGTGTCTAGGAGATCCTGGATTCGGTGTTTGAAGGTAAAGCAGTTATCAGTTGAATGCCCCACTTCGCCCATATGATTGTCACATTTTTTAGATGGGTCATAGTTATAGTACTTTTCAGAGTTAGGTCACTTTGGCTCGGTGGTAAGCAAACCCTTCTTTTGGAGTACTGCCAGTACTTGGGACAACGACCCAGGGAGGGGGGTGAATTGCCTCTTATTGTTCCTTCTCTGAGAAGGTTGACGACCCGTGCTATGTTGTTGAGTTTCTGCTACTTGGATCGCTGGAGCGACATTCTTCCGACTTGGCTGGGTATACGTTACATTGACTTCAGCTGTCGGCTCTTTCTCTTTTCTCGTGCTAAATCTTTTGGTCGAAGAATATAGCTCCACAAACCACCCATCTTTCAGTCCTATCTCAATCTGTTCGCCTATGGGGATGAGTTGATTGAAGTTGTCAGCCGGAGTGGCTACCATCCGATTATGGTACTCGAACGGGAGAGTTTTAATGAACATTCTCTTCAATTCACTCTCTATGGGTTCTGGGATAATCTGAGCGGCTATGTTTCTCCATATGATAGCATAATCCTTGAATGACTCATTCTTCTTCATCTGAGCACGCTCGAGGTCATTGCGGGTGGGAATGATATCTATTATGAACCTGTACTGCTTTAGAAATGCTTCACTAACTTCCTTCCAGGTTTTGAGGCTATTTATCTTATTCATGAGATATCAATTCAAGGCAGGACCCGTCAAACTTGCTTGAAATGCATGAATCATTAGGAGTTCATTATCAATGTACGGGGTCATTTGTACGTGATATAGTTGCAGGTGGGCTTTTGGGCAGGAGGTGCCATTGTACTTGTCAAAGTCTGGCATCTTGAACTTCTTCGGGATTTTGATCTGTGTGTACAGAGATAGGTCGATCGACGGTGAATCTTGTGAACCTTCCAGCTGCTTCACTCTCTCTTCAAGTTTGTTGACCCGTTCGTCAGGTTTGTCCTTGTTGACGATAATATGGACATGGTCATCTACTAAATCGGGAAGATCGTCATCTTCCTCACTATCGACATTCTTTCCACCTTTATGCTTTGGGGCTGATGCTTCATGGGATACAGGAATAGGAGTCAACCGAAGGGCTTTGATCTCAGCAGACATATGTTGCATTGCGATGAGGACTTGCTTCATTTGGTCCTCCATGCCAACGACACGATCT
This sequence comes from Syzygium malaccense, assembly GCA_031216405.1. Lineage (NCBI taxonomy): Eukaryota > Viridiplantae > Streptophyta > Magnoliopsida > Myrtales > Myrtaceae > Syzygium > Syzygium malaccense. The sequence continues at coordinate 4,871,831 of CM062256.1, read as the reverse complement.
TGTAAGTCAGTTTGATCGGCCATTCTAGTTCTCAACAGCGTACGAATAGGCGATCATGATCGGTCCGTAATTACCTAATTTGCGAATAAAACAGGCATACATAAGTGTCAAGAAGAATCACATGTCGATCCATGACATTGGTATGAACGCTTTGATTAAAAATGGCCTCTTTATTGAAATGACGAAAATTTTTTACAACGACAATGAGTTAAAATAAAAAAATGACTCAATTCCTAAACAAGACTAAAGAATAAATTCAAGCTTTTCTATTGGGCTTGATCCATAGACATATGGGAGGCGACTTCCTTCTTCAATTGCTCATAAGCTCGAGCTATCTTGGATGCTTCTTCTTGAACTTCTTCGGCCTTCCTCTTGAGACGGCTGTTCTCTGAGCGAGTGGTGGGCTTGAGAGGGACCTTGGGTATCTTCGGGAGTAATTCCTGTAGGACCTTGTGCTGTCGAATATACTCGGTCATTGCGAAGTAGGACTTCTGCTCCCCTTTGAGCTCTTTTTGGGGTCGGGCTATCTTTAAGAGGCGACACTTCTTCCACATTTTCTTAAGCTGAGCTACGGTCCCTTCGTGGTCTTCATCGTCATCGGTGAAGTCGACTTTGAGGAGTTCTGGTTGTAATGCTGGAGGGAGCCCTTGGAGAATCTGGTACTGACGAGACACTCTGGCGGGGTAGTATTCGATCGCACTGGTGAAACCCAATAGTGGAACCGGTCCAATACCATTACACATAAGCCGAGCTTCCTCGACTTTGAACCAGTTAGCATGCCATTAGAAACCTTGGGGTCTAGCGTTTTTCATAAAAATGATCCATTCAGAGTAATGATAATCGGGTGCATCCCCTTGTTTTTCTTTATACCTCAAGACGGGATGGCTAGAATCACTAAGTTTTGATATTGTGAGTAAATCGCCACACCCTTTTATGTGGGACAAAAACCAGATTTGCAAAATTTCGAGGGTGGCATGAAACGTTTTATCAACATATTGCTTAAATTTAATGAGGAAAATAAAAGTCTCAGCTAAAATGGTGTTGATAAAATTTTTTTCAAGACAGACTTGTTGGACTAACCATGCAATTGACGAACTACACGCATTCTTACAGTGGGGAAAAATCACGAACCTGAAAAATGCTAACAAAAATATTCTGCCTTTTTGGAAAGATGTGGCTTTATCAAAACATTGACTCAAGAATAAAAAGGGACATGTCCCACGATTTGCTTTCAAAACTTTTCCCAATTCATCTTTTCCGACACCCAAAAATTCAAACAACATTAAGGTGGAATCGATTCCCAGAGGTGGTGTTATTAATTCCGACCCTAAAGGTTTTCCAATGATCACGCTATATTCTTCCAAAGTCGGGGTGAGCTCATGCTTACCGAATATAAAGGTAGACGTCTCGGGACACCAGAAGTGTGCTAATGCTCGAACGAGACCGGTACGGACTTTGACTTCCAATAAGGGGAGTAGCCTTCCGATGTGGCCTTCAACCAGCTTACGGTTGGTCGAACTGAGTAAGTTCCACCAGGCACAGAGCTCGTCCTTAGGAGCATCAAGAATCCGGATGTCTACCCCTCCCATAGTATATAGAGCAAGACTCACGACCAACCTGATGTCATGGACCGACCAAAGAAAATACGAAACATAAATAAATTACGAGATAAAGGTTCAGAAAACTTACTTCACCTAATAGGACCATGGCAATCACAAAGACATGCGCATGAAATGTGAGGTTCGATTTCTATCTAGACTCAGGCTTGCAAAATAGAGACGCGAGGATTATCGGGCTAAACCAGTCATGGTTATGGTTAAGTCGGGGTTCCCCTGACTCCGGCTTAGTCAAGGAGCCGACCCGAGTTGCAAAGGGTGCAACCGTGGTGGGAACTTAATGACACCGTGAAAAAAACTTTCGGGACCAAGGAGGGCGACCCATACCACGCGGGTGTGGTCGGGGTGTCCACTTTCTCAGTACCATCCTAAACCTGTGCCGCCCAGGTCCGGTAGCGGAAGTGTGTGCGGTGTAGTGTAAATGCAAGGCATGCACAGCAGGTTATATCATACGGCGCTTCGTGCATAAAATAAACCATTCATCCAAACACCTCTCTACAAAACAAGGGTTAACAATCACGCCTCCCCTTATACCTCCCATTCTACAAAAATATTTAACACCTAAAATGTTAGGGACGTACCTGGGATCCTCGCTGCCAAGCAAAAATATTTTTTGAAAAGAAAAAAAAACTGGCCTAAGTGCACTAAGAGTTTTAACTGAAGTCCCCAGTGGAGTCGCCAAGCTGTCGCAACCTAAAATTTCCTCAGGCTAATGGATTATTAAGACTAAGCCTAACTCGGGCCCTCCCAAGCCCTATCAATTCGCAATTTAGGGTTTAAGTTTTTAACGTGCAAAAGTTTTCATACTTGGAGTCGCCACTAATCTATTTATGGTAGGTCGATTAGAAACCTAAATAAAACATAGGGAAATATGTTTTATTCCTACGAACCAAAGATTCTAAGCTCGGGGACTTGATTACGCTATATCTAGTCTAACGCCCTTTCGGTACCTTTTCTTTTCAAAAAATATTTATGCATGCAGTCTGGATCCATTTTAACTTAGTCGCTAGCATGTGAGGTGATCATGCAGGTGCGCAAATCACCAAAGTAACACCCAATAATCAAAACATTAAATAAATTGCAAAATTGGGAGAATTACTTACCTCGAAGTAACGTAAGCATCTACATTATTAGCTAAAAAATTACACCAACAATCCTAATATGATTTCTAATTAACAAGCAGTTCAGTCAATATGTAACAACGTACAAAAATTAACATGCGATTAATGCAGCCTAACATGCAAACTTTATGTCATGCGACGACGTGACCTAATTCTAATGACGGACAAATGATTTATTTTTGGTATTTTCAAATGAAATTCGGAATTAAAAATTACTCAAATTAACATGCAATCTATCCTAGAGAAAATGATTTGATCTATTCTAAAGTGATTCTTTTTTTTGGGATTTTTATTAAAATTCGAAATTATTAAATATTCTAAATAATCCACTAAGATTAAAACAATCTCTAATTTAAACTAGGAAATATGCTACCCTAAATCCCAATTTAAATCAAATAATTATCTTATTCTTTTGGATATATTTAAGATTCCTTAAGCATGCAAAATTTCTAATTTAAATCTAACTAACAAATTTTTGGATTTTCTTTATTTAAAAGGAAAACAATCAAACAAAGATAACAACCACATTCAAACAATCCATGCAATCCGCAAGATTCTTCAAATTCAGATAAGACAAAGATATCAAACCAACAGTCATATCTATAGGATTATAGATATCAATAGAAAGTTGATTGTTTTAATTTGGAAAGCAAATAAAATCTATTATCGTATCCAAGTGATTATGGATAAGATAAAGATTTTCCGTATCGCCGCGTATTGTACCTTAGGGATAAGGTCGGATAGTCGTCTAGATACGTTACTAAATTAGGCAAAGTTTCTAATTTTAAGTGCTTCAAATATGGCGGATATCGCAAATATTATCCTAAGATTTATCAATCCACCAAAGAATATTCATGAGATATTCAATCATCGAAAACTTAGGAAATTAAATATTTCGGAAAATATTCGAATAATGACCTTACCTAATTTGCGAATATTTTCCAAATTCGAACTCGGTGCCGGATCGGGCTTGCGGATCACGGGATGGGACGAATGGTGGCCGACGAATCGACGGCGGGCAGCGACTCCCCGCGGGACAGCAACAGCTCACCACGGAAGGGCGACGAAGTTGGGGATGGCAGCAACTTCGGAGGGTGTCGGCATTATGGTGGGGCAGGCTTCGCACGGAATGTAACCAGGAGAATAGCTAGCGACGGGGGTGGCCTAGCGCGAGCAAGGGTAGCGACCCGGCAGCGGCGATGGTGTGGGTGCAGTAGCAACAGTAGCAACGAGATCCTCCAGCACCACGAAGGAAGCAACAGCAGATCAAGTCATGTCCGAGTCCCGAAAGGCGGCACGATCGGAGGATTCACACCTTCATGCCTCAATTATCTTTCGATGAGATCGCAGCTCTTCTCCGGTGTATCTGCGAATCAATTCCCGCCGAAGAAACCGGTCCCTCGAGATGAAATATCGATGGGGGGTCCTTTGAAGCTGGTGTGTGGTTCGGAAGGAGCGATTGCGGGTGTTCTTGGCGACGCCTCAAGTGTACTGCTCGATGGGATTCGCGATGAAGAAATCACCTGCTTGCTCGCCGATTCAAGCCGAAGCTCTCACTCTCTGGTAGAGGCTTTTGATGCACGTTCAGATCCAGAAGAAGTACAGAGAACCTTGGAACTCGGGAGTCGGACAACGCGGCTCTATTTGACTCTCTCCTTTTCTCCGGCTTGGCCCTTGCGAAGTGACTTGTGTCTTCTCCAAAAGAAAAGCTCTCCGAATTCTTCAACTATCCTCTCCTTTTTAATATAATATATCATCTTCTGGCCCTTTTCAATATTTTTGGCCTTTTTGTTCACGCCCATGGATGCCAGATATTGACCAGATTCCACTTTCCTCTTTTGCATTTTTTTATATTGTTTCCCTTTTGCACGGATATACAAAGGAAATCAAATCCTTTTTTTGTTTTTTTTATTTCTTTTCTTATCCCTAACCGAGAGAATCGAGTGCCACAAGTGTTCGAAAGATCATGCCCATTTCAAAATATTATGCTAATTAACCAGAATTTTAGTAACATTAATTTCTGAATTAGGCGCAATATATCTTCTGATCATGGGCTCAATTAATTCTATTTCATGGACCTAAACAAACTAATTGAGTTCAAAACTATACTTGTAGCAGTCCAATAAACTCAGAATATTTGATCCATCCAATTAGACCCATCTGACGTTAATCCAATCACTGTGCAATCAAGCTATATGATAAATGCTTCAAAAAACTATATGTTATGTCATCTAATTATATTTTTGCTAGGTGTCGGGATCAACCCCTAATTTTTCTATGCAATATATACCTCGCTGGATCGCCAAAATTTAGGTGTCAACACTTGTTTGATGAGCAATTGGCCATGTTATGGCGGCATTCTAATGTGCAGGGCTTAGGTCTATGCCAAGGCGAGGTAAGGACGTCTGTGATTATTAATGTCACATTGATTATTAGAATAACATGTTTAAAATTGTTCGGAGGTACACATTAGCCTAGGCAAGGCTTAGGTAGTTACTTATTGAGATTTCATCTCATCTCCCATTGTTAAACATTTTCAGACTTGAATTGACGAGTAGTCATCACGTGCGGTTCGGAGTTCTGAGATAATGTTGGGCATTTGATGCTTCATCCCTTTTTGGATGCCTTTTTTGTAGAGGAGTTAAGCTTACCAACCATTTGATCTTTTTTTAAGTGCGTGGTTCGTAGATAGTGGCCTCGTCGAAGGCTTGCAAATGTATATGTTGTAATCAATGTTATATTTATAAAAGTGTTTTATTGATGTGTGTTCTTTGTCTCTCTACTATCCCGTTGATTATATGTTGTATGAAGAATTCAAGTTGCTTCCGCATGCGTTGCTTGTTAGTGTTTCGATTGGGTCGGCGATAAATCCTAGGATGTCGCATACTTGACGACCTCGAAGAGATGTTGCGTGCTCGTTGGGGTTCGAGACGTGACACCTAGTTTAAAGATAAATTAGGATAAACTTTGCGTCTCAAATTCTTTTTCTTGCTTTTACTCTTTATTTTCTTTGTGATCGTGCGACAAATCTTAACATGAATTAGGACTACGCTTATATAAAGTTATAAACTTCATAAGTAAATCTCGAATACAAATAAAACAGGACACTCTTAACACCTTGGCTCGTGCTTACTCTTAAGTAACAGAGATTTGAACGTGTCTTGTCAAACCTAGGAATACCATGAAAATGTTGAGATACCTTCACCTTGACCCCACCCATACCTCGAAATCAACTCCCTTCTCTTAGCAGAACAAAGAAAAAGAAGAAAGTTTGAAAAGTTTTTAATTTCAAATGCCCTACTTCCTCCTTGATATCAATTTTTCTTTTTGTTATTCTATATTTTCATACTTTTTTGTTGAATAATCAACTCCTTTGAATGAATGAATGACGTTGCATGTTGATTACTTGATTCTCCTTTATTCTTTTTGTCACTTTTTGATTATGAAAAAATGGGGGAGAAAGTACGTATCATGTGTATGTGTTCTAATTCTTAGGGGGAGCATGGTTTCAAAGTAGAACTTGGAACCTGAGAATTGGACCGGTGGAAGTTCCAAGTTCCAAGATATAAAGGGTAGGTTCCAGGTTTCAAAAGTTGGGGAACCTGTTTCGATAGGTAGGTTCTAGGTGAGTGGAACCTGGAACCTAAAATTTGAAATAAGTTTTTGTTTTTTTCTTGGTCTATGTCTTAGCACGATCCTACGGTATTCCATGACGTTCGATGTGAGTATATAATCTAGAACCACTAGTCTGGGTTTTCATTTTATAACTGGGACTTTTACTTTGTTAATATTTCATATTCTTCGTGTGTCTAAATATAAATTATGATAAGTGGATTATAGCAGCAAATGATGGTCATTAAAGGTGATAATTCACTATAATCATTCAATTAATAATATAGGCGAAATCTAGATAGACTCAGGAATTCCTGAATCTTGGAATCTGTGACAGGATAGGTTCCACGTTCCAAGGTATGTAATGTAGGTTTTATGTGTGACATTCCGAGTTTCGACTTATTTTTAGGATTTATAAAATGTTTATTTCGTCAGTGTGCTTATAGTTAAATCTCGCCGAGAACTTATCACTCTCAAGTTATTTTAAATTTGAGATTTCGCTAAAATCACATTCAATTGAATTTAGCCATTATTTAGAGCCCAAACTTGAATGTCAGATTTCTCAAAGTTCCGTGACGAATTTAATTGAACGATATCAATATTAATGTGGCCAGCCTTGAGATTGCCTGGAATTATCGAATAGTAAAATTTGGACCGGGTGCGGATTTTGACTAGTAGTCCTCCCTCTAGGTTTATTTTATTTAGTGTCTTTTGGCCTTTTTTTAATTTATAATTGGGGTTTTTCATGACCGTTAGATCAGTCGTCGAGTTCGAACGTGGACCGTTGGATCGCATTCAATTAGTTTGATCTCTCTCTCTCTCTCTCTCTCCCCCCTCTGCCGCGCCCACCCCTATGCGTACGTCCCCTCCCCGATCAGCCATGCATACCCCTCTCTCACTCCTACTTTCTTCCTTTCTCCTTCTTCTTCTTTGTCTCTTCTCTCTTCCTCTTGCCGCTGCTCCTGCTTCCTGCTTGCTGCTCACTGCCGACCACCGCCCGCCGTCCGCCTCACGCCGCCGCTCACTCGACCAGCCACCATCCCCATCGTAACCGCCGCCCAGCCGCCGGACATCGTCGCCGTCGTCGCCCGCTCGCCCAACAGTTCATTGCTTGCCTGCCGCTTGCCTGACGTCGTCGCTCGTCGCCAGCTCGCTGTCGCCGTCGTTGCTCGCTGCCCAGCTTGCTGCTCGCCTGCTCGCTCTCCTGCCGTCGTCGCCCATCGCCATCGTTGCTCACCTAGCCGAGCTCATCGCTATCGCCATGTCACCCAGCTCATCGACCAGCTCGCTCGCCAGCCAGCTCGACCGCTTACCTAACTTGTTGGCCTACTCGCTCGCCAGCTAGCCCGGCCGTGCACTTGCTTGGTCGTCGTCGCCCGTTGTCGCGACCTACCCGTTCCGATCGGGTTTAGGTCAAGAGGTATTTGTTAATGGATATGAACAACGATTGGTTCGTTTGAATAGTGAACCAAATGGTTCATTAATCCAATGACCGAGGCACTCCCAAGTCTCATATCTCGCACGACGAGAATTATTTAATTTACACATTTGATTAGAGTTGCCACTAACCATGATCAAGGGTCGGCTAGAAACCCTGATCGAGACGCAGGAGTGTCGTCTCGATACGTGCGAAAATCAGAGATTCTAAAGTTCGGGGACTTGATTACACTAGCGATCTAACTAGTGCCCTTTCGGTACTTAAACTTGAATGTTCGCAAACTAACGTACCGAGCAGCTTATCGAAAAAATCTAAAATTCCACCTAACCGTTCTAAAAATAGAAAATAACAATCAATGTATTAAAAATGCGCAACCAGATAATCATGAAGAGAATAAACAATCAGCGACCTAGCATCATCCCTAAAAAAGAAAATGCAATCAAAAGCCCTAAAGTAAAACCCTAATGGTTTATCTGATTTTTTGAGAATTTTTTAGAGGGTTTTTCTCATTTTTCATTTTTTTTGTTTTTTAACCTAAAATCTAGTGAAATTAAGCCCAAAACTGATTTCTGAACATTTCTTTCCCCCCCCTTTTTTTTGCTCCCCTTTCCCCTTTATTCTTTTTTCTTTCTTTTGGTCTTCTTTCCTTCTGCCATGCACGTGGTCTTCTTCACCGAGAGCTTCCTCAGCTGTTTCTTCATGGCGCCTTCACCGAGCCTCGCCGAGACCACGCCGAGGAAGCCCACCACCGGTCGACGGCTCAGACCGCCAGCGCCGACGACCAGCGCTGGTCGTACGCTATCACCGCCAGCCGCCGTTCTGACGACGATACCGACGACTTGCTCCGGTCACGGAACTGACATTAACGTGTAAAAATCCGTTTTCTCGGCTCTCAAATTCTCGACCACCCCACATAGACAATAACATACAAGGACATACACACATCAAATGAAGATAGAGAGCTAACTGTTTCGCTCCAAATCGCGAGCACTCCCGGCAATCGAGAATGAAACTTCCGACGAGGAAACGTATACACGCGGCTGACTCGGAGATGTGTGACCCGCGACGAAACCACATGAACAAAAGCGAGAAACTTGAAGTCAATGACAATAACAGAGCAAATCGTGCATAAATCAACACTCTAGAGTATCGATTTTCATGGAGTTCATCTCGGATCTCACTTGGGCATTTTACCGAGCAGGTGCTGTGCGACTAAAACTACGAGTTTCTAAGTCGATTTCAGTGGGGTTTAAAGGTTTTTCTTAGAAGAGATCGGTCAAGAACACATCCTGGAGGTGCAAAGAAACATTTTCCTCATCTTGTGGTGCCGAGCTATCACCGAATGGACTCGGTGTGCCCGGCACCCGAGAGGCAGGGGAGGGGAGGCCAAAACAGGGGAAGACCGAGAGAGACCCACCTGGTTCACGGCCGACAGGAGCGAGGTGCGAAAGCTGGGGGGTTTGGCGTCGGTTCGGGCGGCCCTCCGGCGAGCGGGCGAGACTCGGACCTCTCCGATTCCCCTCAACTCTCTCCCAATCTCCTCTTTCTCTCTGTTTTTTCTCTCACAGTTTCACCTCTGTTCTCTCTTTTTTTTTTTTGAACTGTCCTCCTCCTTTCTCAGTCTCTTCTCCCTCCTTTTAACTCCCCTCCCGAACGTTGAAACCACCACCATTTTTTAAAACCCTTTCTTGTCTTCTCTCTCTGCATGTACAGACTGTAAATTTTCCTCTTTCGTGTGTACATGGATGGAAACCAGAGAGAGCAATAAAGGCCTTCTTCTCAGTCCTGGGAAGAAGTGTTTTTCTTTGCTCTTTTCTGTGACTCTTCCTCTCTTGTGTTCTCCCCTTTCTCTGGACCTCTTGCTCCTCCTTATGTGTGCAGACCCCATTTCATGCTTTAGTGATATGTACTGCGGCAGCCAAAGAGAGAGAGAGAGAGAGTATGACAGCCCATTTTTTTGTGTTGCTTTTCACCTTGGACGTCCCACTCTTTTGTTCTTTCTTATTTTGCTTCTTTTGTGAAATGGGGATGAAGATTGATAGAGAACATCCTTTCGTATCAGCCCAGCTAAGAACTCCCCTTTTGTCTTGTCTCCTTTTTTTTATAACTTTTTATAATAATTTTTTTAAAATTTTTATAGTGACAATTTTTTTCAAAAATAATAAAAATAAAAAAAGAACTAAAATAAAAATAAAATACGCTTTACTAAGTTCTACTAATGTAAATGCGCCTAACATATATATGCCATGTAATTTAATGAAAATACTTTTGTTTATGGGTTAAAAATCAATCCTTAATTTTCGTGCGATTAAACCCTAAATGATTAGGCAAAATTTTGGTGTCAACACCCGTGTGCTCTCCTGCTCGCTTGGCTGCCATCCTAGCTATGGCCGAGCCCGTCGCCTGCTCGCCTGGCCACTGCCCCGGCTGTGGCCGAGCCGTCCCAGTCGCTGCCCTTGCCCTTGCCCGTGCCAGTCGCTCGCCCGATCGTGGCCGAGAGCCCCAAGCCATGGCCGAGGGCTGTGCCAAGCCTAGCCGGCTAGCTTGCCCGTTGTGCCTGTGCTCGCGCCGAGCTCGCCACTGCTCCACCGGGTCATTTTGGCCGCTTGCCGATTTTTCTTGGGCTCAAATTTAGATAAGTGACTTCTTAATCCCTACTTAGTACTTTGGGTATTATTAGACTTGTTTAGGGGTTGATTAGTGTTAGTTTAGTGACTAAGTTAGGGATGGAATTGTTGATTGAATGTGATTTATAGATTAAATGGTGGTGCTTTTGTGGCTTAATTAGTGACATATTGAAATGGGTTCAATGACTGGGTTGTTGTGGCGTTTGCGGGTGAAATTGATATTTGAATGTGGCCGACTTGAACGTCGGGTTGGTGGGCTAATGTGGTGAGCTTATGGCTTGAAATTGGATATTATGACGTGTTAGATTGGTAATGGTGAAAGTATGGCAATTTGTGTTGTGGCGCGTGTGCTTGAGAAGTGTCTTGAGGCATGGTTACGCGGGACTAAGCCCGGATTGATCGAAGGGCTGCTAACCTGAGGCGTGATTACGCGGGTGTGCAAGGAAAGTAAGAAAAGACTTGAGGCGTAGTTACGCGGGTCGAGAGAAATGTCCTGAGGCGTGGTTATGCGGGACTGAGCTTGGATTGAACGGAGGGCTGGACCTGAGGTGTGTTGACGTGGGTTGTGGATAGTTGGTTGGACACGCATGCGAAATGTGTTTGGTTGAATTGGGTGAATGCACGTGTGTATGGCGCTCGAGTGATAGTGATGTGTTCTTGGGCTATTATTGCATTATAGGGTTTGACTAACGTGCAGAGTTGACGTGTGATGTGAGGCGAGGTAAGTGCGTTTTATGAATTCGAATATGTTAATTGTTTGATTGTTGTTGAGGCTCGTCTAGGTATGCATTGGCCTAGGTGATGTTTAAGTAGTCTGCTTATTGAGATTTATTCTCATTGCTGTAATACAAACCATTTCAGATCCCCGAACTTGATCATGCTACCACCTCGGCGTTTTGGGGTCCCTATGCATACGATGCATGAGGAGACCGAGTATCCAGTAGGTCCACATCTGGCTTATATTAGGCACCTTACTACAGTCTAGATAGATGAGGGCTTAGAGGATTATTAGTGCTACACCTACCTGGCGTGATTCTATCGTGATGGATTAGAGACTGTTGGGTCAATCCGTGGTTTTGAGGAGCTGCAGCATGGCAGCGAGGATGCCGTAGAAGGGGAACTCGGGGAAATGTATGCTCTTGATGGCGAGGTTTTGGACCCCGAAGATCCCCCGGAAAACCCTAGTCTCGAACCTGAGCCCATACCAGAACCTGTAGTGCCTGCGGATCCCGAGCTCAAAGAGGAATTTGAGGAGTCCGAACTTGAAGAAGAACCTGAGCCTGTGCCTAAGCCCATGGAGTCTGAGCCTGAAGAGGAGCAGGGTAATGACGAAGAGCTGATCGAGATCAACTCTGACACGGAGTTGGAGTCTTCAAGGTCTGATTCAGATTGGGCACCGTAGGAGTGTTTGGTGCTGGGCTTAGAATCTTTTTTGTAAAGCCCCTTTTGTGCAGTTAGCTAGCCTATCCTACCACTTATCCCTTTTTGATGATGATGGTGGATTTTAACCCTAGGAGCCTAATGTCTAATGGTTTGGCCGAATGTTGTAAGTGACTATCTTCTAAAGTTATGCAATTATTGTTTTGTGTTATTACTATCCCTTTGTCATTGTTTTATTGTGTTGGTTGTTATATTCCGCTTCCGCTTGCGTATACTGATAGGTGTTTCGTTTGGGTCGACGTTGCGTTCAATACGACCGCCGTAGGGGTGTCGCGAGCCTGTTAGGGTTCGGGGCATGACATTATGTTTCAAAAATTAAGGAACATGTTTCAACGGGGTAGATTTCAAGTGGAACCTATAAAAAACCTGTAACTATTGACCCCTACTAATTCTAGAAAAACTTGGAAGATATTAAATATGTAAATGCAGGAAATTCAATGTGTAGAAGGTGCTAGGTCTACCGAAACATATTTATTCACTCTAAGGGACAAGTTGTATGTCTAGAGAAGCAATTAACACTGACAAGTCTCTAAGTTTGCAAAAATACTGTTGAATATGTTGCATGTGCAAAATGTGGAAACTCTACCTCTTAAAAATTTGTAGTCGACCTCTATAAAGCCTTAAAATTTAAAATTAAGCTCTGATAACAAGTTTCTAACTTATTTAACATCAAATTTGTTTTGTTCACATTAAATATACTACTCTTACTTAATTTTAATGTAACTAAGTAATTTGTGTAGAAGTAAGAGCTGCTACAAATTATCGCATTTTTGCTCTTAGTTCTTCAACACGGTATCCCTTGATTATATTCATCGAACCTTGGAGATTGCAATGCTCGCTTTTGATACCTTGTTCTGAACTCATATTATTTTGGCATAATAAGCAAATCTCTTTTACATTCCACGCAGTCAAAACTCTAATTCATTTGTCATGTGAACAAATATGTAAATTGAAATTTAGAGATTGTTTTGTCATCATATACAAAAGGGAGAGATAGTTGAGAAAATTTTCAATAATTTGAAAATTATAAAATAATCAAAACCTAATAATGCATTCATTGGTTGTGTAGAACCAGTTTGTAGATGCATAGATAAATATGAAAATGGAGTTTGGAACAAGATTGTGTGAAGGCTGGTAATACTCTGCTTCTACATAAGGTGAACAAGGTCTTTGACAAAAAGGGTGTCTAAAGCTGCATGGAGTTCTGAAGTGACTTGAAAAGCGAAATAAGTGCAAGAACAAGACTTAAGATTTGGTCGTTCGTCAAGGACTTACGGTTTTATTTTGGTCAAATTTAAGATTTAAAAAAATCCCTAATCAGGTTTCGAGCTCGCTCCCCATGGAGTTCGGGCATATCAATCATACATGGTAAATGATCAAGATATTCCGCGTTGGAGTCTTGCCGATCAGATTTTTCGACGTTAAGTTCGAGACTTTATTGGGACTTTTTATGACCTTAAATTCTGAATTGACCAAAATAAAAGCAAGTCCTTGATTAACTAACAACCAAAAGTTTAAGTCTGCTTCTGCGCTACGAAAATCTTATCAAAATGGAAACAATTTGTATGGAAATAATTAAATGCCCTTGAAGTATCTCGTATTACAGATACAATTTGCCATGAAAAGAACTTTAGAGATTTAGATATCAGATCCGCAAGTACTCTATAATTTGTTGAAGAGCTTTCCAAGGTGAAAGGATTGCCCACTAGTGATGATTGGGAGTATGCCCGTCACTTTCTTCCTTTTTTGAAGTTATTCTTTGATACAACTTTAAAAGTTTCGGGATCTTTTTATGTCACTAATAATGATATGGCAAAGAATGTGTATGGGATTTATATCATGATTGACAGATATTGTGAAAATGAGGACCCGACTTTACAGGAAATGGCTAAGAGAATGAAGATCAAATTCAATAAGTATTTTGGCAATGTGAACAACATCAATCTTACTTTGTTCATTGCTTGCATACTTGACCAGCGGCATAAGTGGGAATATGTGAAGTGGATGATTAATTGTGTTTATAAAAGCAAGCAAGCGGAAACTTTACAAGATAAAGTAATAACATCTCTGATGTCTTTGTTCGAGCAATACCGCACTGGTGTATGCCCCCAAAGCAACTTGAGGCTAAAGAGCACAAGGATGATTAACGTGTCAAAGTCTCCGGTGGTTGGTGCTGATATTATGACTGCAATGTATCTTAGCGAAACCGGACAACAATATTTGGAAGAAAAATCAGAATTGGACAAGTATTTGGAGGAAGGATGTCCACGTTATAGCATTGAGTTTGATATCTTAAGTTGGTGGAAAATAAATTCTTCAAGATTTCCTGTCCTTTCTTCCATTGCTCGAGATATTTTGACTGTGCCCGTCTCAACTGTAGCATTAGAGGCTGCATTTAGCATAGGAGGTCGTGTGCTTGATGTGTTTCGTAGCTCTTTAACCCCAAACATGGTGGGGGCTCTTATATGTGCTCAAGATTGGTTACGATCTGCGCCACTTTCACGTTTGATTGAAGAAGACTTAGAAGAACTCGAAATCTTTGAGTCAGGTGAAAAAATATGGTTGGAGAATATTAATACCCTTCTATGTTTTAATGGATACGTTAATTCTCATTTTCATTGTAAATTTAATGCAGAGTTGCCAACTACAACCATGGAGCCAAACTCGATATCAATTTCTCTAGATGATTGACGAAGTTGGAGATTGCCATTTTAGGTAACTTGTTAGTTTTTACTCGAGACTCTAAATGACTTGGGACCTATTTTTACTGGATAGTGTTTGGACTACTATAGTTTTAACAAAAGCATGGTCAAACTATTTAAATAGCTGGTAAACTATGGCATCCAACACAAGGTTGTTTGCTTTGTTTAACTCCCTAATCGAAGCTTTACACATGGTTACTATACATGTTAATAATATACTCTCTCTTGTAGCAAAAGAAATACACGTATGTCAAGTGATCTAGTGCCATATATTCACACACTCGCGCGCATAAAAAACTCATACTGCTTACATAGGATATATATGTCTCATCATATGCATACAATCATCCAATAAAAAGTGCAATGAATCGACATGGTCTCTGTTATATTAACTAATCAAGTTTTCTTTTGTGCACGCCCCTTTAAATTTAATTTTACTAGTCACTAACCTGATTAGTTGGACTTAATCGGATTTGTTGTCAGAGGGTTTTGATTCCAAAATTTGTGAAAGTAGGACTTAATTCGACAAATAAAAGTACGGGGACTTGATTGGAAAAAGTGTGAAAGTACATGCAAGAAAAGTAGAATATTCCTTATTTTTTTATAGACACCATCCCCACTTTCAACCCCAAGATAGGGAAAGAACCATAAACGTATATTAACGAGCAAACACAGCGCAGAGAAAAGTAACCATTGATGTTTCCTGAAATATGATTCGAGCAGAAGTCCTTTGATTTAACTTGAGCAATTGCAATGTTTGCAGCAGGAATATGCCGCTCTTGATGCTGCTGTTCTTGTGCTCATATTTCATCATATACGGGACAGATCTCAGCAAGCTACTGCGGATGGCAATGAAAAGATCGAATGGAAGTCTTCTATAGTAAGTGAATAGCACCTATTAGTTTCCTTAACTCTCCTATAAGAAAAGCTGAAGTGAAAAGTATGATATTCTTTTTGCAATTTGTTTGACCATTGACAGTTGTTGCAGATTTTGCACATGGATAATGCCAAGACGACCAAAAAGAATGTTCGGAATAGAACAAAGTGCAGAGTGGAGATCGACTAGCTTGACAATCAATTCATGAACTGCCGGAGCTATTGCTGTCTAGGGCGGTTTTTCTTATGGAAATAGCTTTTGCATATAAAGACTAGACAGCATTACTCAGTGATCCAATTAACAATTCTGATGTGCATATGGGAAAAATTCATTGCCAATGAGAGCTTCAGTTCCGTCTTCTTGTGCTGGGTCGCTTTATCTTAGGAGACTGTAGGTGCTTCAGAAATCTCTGGGTCGCTTTGTCTTAAGAGAATTTTAGGTGCTTCAGAAAGCTCGTTGGTCGAAACCTGACCACGGCCACACTCTATGCTTTTGAGTTCTGGTTTCCCACGGTTCCCCAACACGAAGTTGCTCCTGAATTTCCTTGTTATGCTACGAGTGTATATAGTCGACAGGAGCTAAACAGTCTTGGTGAGCCATTCACCAAATTGATCAGCCATCTACGCAGACATTGTAATGTTCTACCTTGTGCTGTAAGTTGCCTTCATCGTGCCTATCGTTCACATTGCAGATCTCAAGCTGAGCGATTTTTGGGGAAACAACCAACCTAACCTAATTAGTTGTCTGATGATTCGGTTCTGTCTGTGCGCAAAAAAAAAACAAAAAAAAAACAAAAAACAAAACAAAACAAACCCGACCCAGCCCTATCCGGCCTGGTCCAGGCCTTGAGGTCTACAGTGAATAGGGTCTCGGATGGATCTGGGTTGGTTAAGCATGACCCTGTAGGTTTCAAATTGGGTCGGGTATCAAAAAAGCCCAACCCGACCCGGCCCATTGACTCCTCTACTCTATATGGTATGGCCTCACCTTCTAAATGAGATGGGGGTTGTAGTGGTGATCGTACTACCTATATATATGTAGGGATTTTGTTTAATTTCATACAACCAATTACACCATCTTATCATAGCTTAAAGAAAAGTGAGAAGAGAAGGTTAGAAACATGGCCCTAGGAAGAGTTTGTTTATACGTAGGCATTCTTTGCCTGATATCTCTCTGCTTCGCAGGTATGCTTTAGTTTGAGGAAAAAAAAAACACACACCCACTAGTGTCATCACTTATGTACTTTTGTACGGCGCTAATTTGAAAGCCACATTTTTTCGATTGGTCATTTGAGTACTATAACTTTTACGAGACGCTCACTTGGCACTTGTGATTATTTTTTTGGTCGAAACTTGACACTTGTGATGAATATCTTTGACAAATTATGATATTTAAGGGATAAGTTATACCATTCAAGTGAACGTTATACAAAATTTATGACAATTTCGTTGTCCTTATCCTATTTAGTTTCAGAAGCCTTTATTGAGTAATTCGGTCAAATCCAGTTAGACTTTGCTATGAGAAAACCGAAAGGACACAAGGATAAATAGAAAGTATAGAGTTTCAAATTCAAATTCAAAATTTATTTTACAGTCTTGTTGTTTGGGCAAATTGGATACAAGTGCTCCGCGATTGGGTAAATTATACCCACATTAGTTCATGTTGTGATTTATTTGTTCGAACAAATTACAAGAACAAGATGAAGTTATGAAATTATTTCGATTCCGATAAGGCTAATGGCTGGAATTTGCAAATTCACGTTCCTATCATTTTGCTATGACATACCTATATATTGATTGCTGAAATTTCTTAAATTCTTGTATATTAGGGAAGTCATTTTCGAGAGAGATCAAGAAAGAGACGATTGGGAATGCGGACACGGGGTCATGTGTGGGGTATATTCCGGGGCCGTGTGCGGAGTTCACAGACTGCAATGGGTTCTGCGTCCAACAAGGTCATCCAAAGGGAGGGTACTGCAATAGAGTCGGCACGTGCATTCGTAAATGTGCTTAGATGAAGGATCCGTTTGTTTCCTAGAAACCTATTTGATTTTCTTATGTTTAATTGTCATGTGCAAAAATAATGGAAGCTATTTCCAATCTTTATTTTATCGGAAACTATGAAATACAGGTTTGAGAAGAAAAAACTCGCATATGATACCAGTAGCCTGGTTTGGGCGCCCGAGTCCTGGGTTGAGTCTGCCAAGGTCCTGCTTCCGGGCGCCAGGACCCAGGTATGGCTTGTACACCAGATTAAAAAATCGACAGAGTTTACTCGGACCCAATCGAGCCCAAGGCTATTGATTAGCCGACTGAATGAACATTGCTAATCGTTTGCTTTGCTTGAGTGCATGTTATGAGTAGTTGTATGAATGAATGAATGGATTACAAAACCGACACCAAGATGGTGGTTAAGAACATTGGAAGTGGTGGCCGGGAGTCCCTCATGGCGGTCCAAGGAGTTGGTGGTCCTTGGTGATTAGTTTTAGATTCAATTACCCTAGTTTAGCGTTAATTAGGCTAGTATAGTTAATGATTTTAGTTTTTTTTTTATTTGTCTTATTCTAACTCTCAACTCCCCCTCAAACTTTTGCCCTATCTTTTGCAGGGCGTGAGAGTCGAAATCCACATATAAAACTACACTTCCCCACCCCTAGCCCCTCCCCCCGGAGAAGATAGGGAATCGAATTCCCCACCTTCCCCTTCCCAAGTAGGAAGTGTGATAAGATAATGAGCTTAGATTCTATTTGATACAACCAAGTTAGACTTAGAATTACTTTTAAATGGTTAGGATATCTTAGATTGTAAGCAATAACGTAATTCTTTTATGCGGAAAAATTTTAAAATTCAGAATCTTAGATCTTTATGATTTTTCACAATAAGAGAGATAAAGACATAACTTTATCTCCTTACCAAAAAAAAAAAGACAACTCTATATAGTAATGCCCTTTAAAGATAATTATTGCAGAAAACGGAAGAAACAAAGAAATATGATTTCTCTCCCTTAATCCATTTTTCTCTTAATGTATCTTATTTGGTGGAGAATAAAATACAACTTTCGTTCTTATCTTTTTTGGGTGGAGAGAGAACCAAACTCTATTTATACAAGCTATCAATTGGTGTCGTTTATTAAAGCATATTCTATTTGATAAGAGTCGCACCTTTTCGAAGTAATTATAATTTCTCAATTGATTTGTGCATTTTCATCTTTTTCATAGCCAATACATTTTAACACTTAATTTATTAAACCTTTAATTAATAACATCATGTGGGCTACAATTATTCTTACATAGATTAGCTAGACCATCATAATATGATTACATTTAGACTCACCCTAGATATGATTAGCCTCCAATTTCAAGCTCATGGGGATTCATGTCCCAAGGCATTGTCTATTCTTTGCCCAACTTAATATCGAGTTCTCATTTGGCCTTGTAATATTGTCATCCTGACTCTTATTAGGTTTTCCTTTCCCCCATTTACTTTCAAGCCATTTCATTGCTTGGTTGTTTTTTTACCGCATCACATTTGAATACATTGTTTGTTAATTTCTTTTCTACTTAGGTTATGTCTTGTTAAGAATTAAATAATAAAACCCTCAAATGTAAGAGTTTTTCTGATGTGGGCTTTAATTGAGATTTTAATTAACCATTTTGCGGGCTTGATCTAATAAGGTCAGATATAAAGTTTCTTAATTAATCTAATATGAGACTGGCTAGTACGGGCCGGGTAAGGCTCGGCCCGTGATAAAAATTGTCATGACCCGAACCCCTACGGCACGCGACACCGCCTCTGGTCGATTCAAGCGACGTCCCAGGAATATCGCTGACCTCAAAACGCCATCAGAGATTTACTACCACAGCGGATAACCACAATTAAACCCGGACAATTAAAAACTGGGGAGAAAAATCAGGGAGAATGTACATATCTTTTTCATTTCCTTCTCATACCATAATATTTACATTTATAAACTGTCCCATACATGTACATGCACATCGCCTTTCTCAAAAACCGATACTCTAAGGATGAAGACTTGGGTTTACTACTACTCCAAAAATGGTGCTTGCCAAAAATCCATTCTGAGTCTGATTCCTTGTCCTCTGAGTCTGAGTCCCCTTATACCGTCCCATCCACTGAGGACTCCAAAACGTTCTAGTGGCGGTGGCGGAAGATTCATGGGTCCTGTCGGGGTTCTGAAATTGTTGGTTGAAACAACCGTGAGAACACTTCTCAGTAAGTTCACCCCTAAACCCAACCTAGGCTATCACGTACCGCCAGACGAAAACACGCATAACACACGACAATCAACCAAGCTGACAACCACACACGACCCTACCTGGAATCCATCATGCACGTTCCTGCACGTTAGACAATAACACAACCAATATACCACAGCAATGAATCACAGACGCGCGCGTGTCTCAATTATAAGATAAAACCCACTTGGGCACGTCCCACACCATGCCTAGCAGTTTTTACCCCATAATTACGCATCACACCACGCGATACAAACACACTCGCACACCAACTCACACCACGCGTCACTTTCTTAATTTCACTCGTCCCACCAGTTCTTGCTCATTCTCAACCTTTCCACCACTACCGCGCCCGCGTAAAACGCATCAGGCCAACGGTCTTCTGACCTCGTCAGGCATCGTCACCCCGTCGGGCCGGGCATCGTCACCTCGTCAGGGATGGCATCGTCCCGCGTAAACGTACACGCCTCAGGACGGAATCCTACACACATTTTCCTTCTACCGCGCCCGCGTAAAACGCATCAGGCCAACGGTCTTCTGACCACGTCAGGCATCGACACCTCGTCAGGCCGGGCATCGTCACCTCGTCAGGAACGGCATCGTCCCGCGTAAACGTACACGCCTCAGGACGGATCCACTCTTCCAACCAATCCTACACATTCGTACCTTCATTCCACTCGTACCACACGTACCACACGGCCACTCAAACACGCTATCACACACAATCTCACACATCCCATACACATAACAAATTCACATATTCTCATCACACGAACACATTCCACGACCCGCATACACTTATCACACGAATTCAATGCACATTCACATTTCCACGCCACCACACCTCACGACCACACACACAGCACACCACCGCATCACATTCAGCCCAACACACGGGTTCGTACACACATCATTTCACACATAAAACATGCTCACTCAGCAATTCACACGACCAATGTCAATAAATAATTCAGTTTAGCTCACGTATGCACCAAACAAGCATATTCAGTCACTTAATTGCACAACAGTAAACTCAATTTAATTACCACAATTTACTAACAATTTAAATATACATCCAACACGATAATTCCCATTTTTCTCCAACCAAATGGCGTCGGATTAATTCCGATCCTTCACGGGACTTTCTCGCCATAATTTCTAGGTTCCAAAAATTCAACTTGCGTCCCAATCGGACCATCACAGCCCCGTGAACAGTAATCCACAACTTATGAACAGTGATTCGAGGCATATGAACAGTAATTCGCAGCCCCCATTTTCTGAATTTCCAATAATTAATGCCCGAATTAAATCCCAAGGCTCGCCATAAAATTTCCACTACCAATCCATGTAATTCCGCACCTAATTCCATACTGATTTTGTCCGAAACTACCCGTCGATACCCGAAGTCCTAAATCAGGTTTAGGCGCGACTTACCCGCGTCGACTAACTCAACATATCACCTGGTCAATTGAACCATCATTTCAATTGAACCCAAACGTGCACGAATCAAACATATTTACACTAGCCCATTGCACAAATGCACACACAATTCTACCACCACAACTCAATTATGATTAAAACACATGTGAAATACATAAATTTCTATTTTTCTCCCACCAAACGACGCCAAATCGATTCCGGTCCTTCACGGAACTTTCTCACCATTAAATCTCGGTTCTAGAAATCCAACTTGCGTCCCGAACCGAGCATCACAGCCTCGTGAACAGTGAATCACAGCTCGTGAACAGTGAATCTTAGCTTAAAATTCCCTCAAATCGTCCTCCAAAAATTCCAAATTAATTCCTTAAGGCCCGCCATGCATTCCCGGTCTAAAGCCCCAACATTTCGCACCCGCACAAGTCCAATTTCACCCAAAATCAAATTGTTCGGCGATACCCGAAATCCTAAATCGGGATTAGAGTATGACTTACCGCGTTCTAGGCTAAAACGGCTAGAACGGAAAGCGGTGGCGCTCTATGGCGAAGGCGAACAACTCACGGTGGCTTCCGGCTTGCACGGCGGCGGTCTGGCGGCGGCGTGGTCTTGCACGGCCGGAAATGGGTCACGGGGAGAGAGAGAAAGAGAGGGTAAAGAGAGAGAGACGGTGAGGTTGGAGGACGGCACGGCGACGGCAAGGTGGCTGTCCGGCGGTGTGGCAAGCGGCGGCGCCGGCGGTGGAGGAAGAACGGCCAAGGAAAGCCCACGGTGGAGGAGGGGGAAGCTCACGGTGGAAGGAAATTTCACGGGGGAGAGAGAGAACCGAATGGGGGAATGAGAGAGAGGAGAGAGAGAGTCTACGGTGGGGGGGGAAATTTCACGGCAAGGGGAAGAGAGAGGAATGAGGAGAGAGAGTCTCATCTAGACTTAAATAGGAACTTTGACCCAAAATTATCTAATGCACAAATGACCAAAATACCCCTTGCCCCTAAAACTAATCCTTAATAAATCCTTAAGGGCAAAACAGTCAACTTCTTCGTTTCTCGTCCAAATTGAATTTTTCCGAAGGAATTGAGCGCACCAAAAATTGACACGTGTCACGTGCAACGTCGTCCTAACGTTCCGTCGCGACTTCCTAATTTTCCGGTGTCCAATTTGGGCAAAAATCCAATAATTAAATTCTATTAAACGCAACTCGAGCGTTTCTCGAGCTAACGGGTGGCTTGCTGGGGAATTTTGCAGAATCAACTCATGACTGATACGAAATCGAGTCACGTGCAAGTCCGTTCGGTGCGTGACGACCTCGGTTGTCATTAAAATCGCGAAGATCAATCACTTGATCCGAGGGGTACGATCGTTCGGTATAATTTCGGAATCATTCGTCACGTCATTTCGTGGTCCTATGGAATCACCCGCGATCCACTACTAGGACAGTGGCGAACTGACCCCTAACTATCCTTGGATCGGCCAACAGTGGCTCAAAATATCACTTACGCAATTTAATGGTCGAAATCCGTTCACGATCGAATTTCCTTTAGTCGCGCGAATTTAATTCCCCTATTAGCCTTTCCCTAATGGTTAGCATTCCCAGGAATGATCAGTTCCGGGCGAGAATTGACTGCGAACACATCTCATAAAACTCAATTATTCAATAAATTCCAATTGGTGGAAATTTCGGAATGTCACAAAAATGACCCAGACAATTAATCATGACCAAGGGATAGCACTAGCATAAAATCAATATATGCATTTTATAAAAATACTTGGCAGATACAAACAGCAGAACCACGTTCATCAAAAGGGGATAAAAGTTGGGTAACCTACTTCACTATACAAAACGGGGGCAACCAAAAAGGTGGAATGAAACATCAAATGTCCAAAGTCACTTCGAGTCTCCGAACAGCACATGACTACTATCTGTCACTCCAGTCCTGAAAATGTTTAACAACGGGGGATGAGATAAATCTCAACCTAAACCCCATGTAGGCCAATGCATACCCAGATGAGTCTCCACATGCAATCTAACAACCGATGAACTAGAATTTACAAAACGCATACTTACCTTGCCTCAAATCACACGCCAACTCTGCACGATAGTCAAATCACATTAATGCATCCACAATAACACATATTCAGAGCAAGTAAAGAAATTTCCCATGCATCATACAACTACACTCGCGGGTGTCTCGATTATAAGGTAAACTCACAGCCTGCGCTACTGCGCCTCACGCTCAGCCCTCCGATCAATTCGGACTTAGTCCCGCGTAATCACGCCTCAGGATATTTCTTTCTTTCCAATGACCCGCGTAACCTACGCCTCAGAACTAACTCACCTTCCACAGCCCGCGTAAATACGCCTCAGGCTCAGCCCTCCGATCAATCCGGGCTTTGTCCAATAACCCGTGTAAACACACATCGGGTCTATCCTGCCTCCCACAGTCAAGTACATGCGTCGCATAATGCATTCATTCAATATCCATGTCATTCACAAGCCCAAATATCGCTCAAACGTACACATTTTACCCACAAATCAATTCAGCCCGCACACGCCACACAATTCCACCAATTTCATGCCAATCACATAATCAAACCACACCTTAATAAGCTCAATCGCCAATCAAGTCCGAACACCCACAACACCATTCGTCAAACTCACACCATTATCATTCTCACACATGATAACATCCAATTTTCAGTCTTAAGCTCATCAATCCGACATTCAAGTTGGCCCAATCAAACGTCAATTTCACCCACAAAGGCCACGACAATCCGGTCATCACACCCACATAAATCAGCCATTTATTATGCCACATAATCATCACAATTTAATCTACAAAATAACCACATTCACATATTGACCCTAATCCAAACTTAGTCACTAAACCGGTACTAATTAACCCCTAAACAAGTCTATAAATACTCAAAGTACTAAGTAGGGATTATGAAGTCACTTATTAGGTTTTGGCCCAGGAAAAATCCACACAAGCTCAAAATGGCCTGGGTGAACAGTGACGACTTGGCGCTGGCGAGGGCGCGACGAGCGCGTTGGCCGGCCAACACGGGCACGGTGGCCGGACGGCGTGCCTGGTGCACGGGCGCGGTGGCCGAGCGTCGTGCCCGGGGGCGCACGGGCGAGCTGGACGGGCGACGCGCCTGGGCGACGGGCCGGCTGGACGGGCGACGGGCGGCGGCTGGGCAACGGACTAGGCTGTCCGGCCACGGCTGGGCAGCGGCCTGGCTGTCCGGCCACGGCTGGGCAGCGGCCTGGGCTGCTCGGCCGGCGAGCTGGGCTGGCTGGCCGGCGAGCTGGCTGGCCGGCTGGCTGGCTGGCGCGGGCGCGCGGCGGCATCGTCGATAATGAGGGGCATCGGCCACGAGGTGGCTCTGCACCTGAACCCCCCAAAAAATGAAAAATGAAGAATTCTGGGAAAGTTTATAAAAGGCGATGTTCCATAAAATGCATATTCAATGGAAATTGATTTAAGAACTTTCCAAATGACACGGACAAACATATCCAAACGCAGGCAATTTATATGGAAATAGTCTTATGCCCTCAAAGAATTCTCTGTCGCGCATATCTGGAAGATACATATTCTATGGAATTTGATTTAAGAACTTTCCAAATGACTTGGGAAATCTCATCCAAACGGGGGCAATTTATGGAAATAATCTTACGCCTTTAAAGAATTCTCTGTCGGGCTTATATGGTCCATAATTATTCAATGGAATTTGATTTATGAACTTTCCAAATGACATGGAAAAACTTATCCAAACGGAGGCAATTTATGGAAATAATCTTACGCCTTTAAAGAATTCTCTGTCGGGCTTATATGGTCCATAATTATTCAATGAAATTTGATTTATGAACTTTCCAAATGACATGGAAAAACTTATCCAAACGGAGGTAATTTCCAAATGATCGAATTGCTTATATATGGGATGGGATTTTGTGTAATTTTCCACAGCCAACTATACCATCATAACCTAAAGAAAAGTGAGAAAAGAAGGTCATCAGAATGGCTTCCGGAAGGGTTTGTTTGTTCATAGGTTTTCTCTGCTTCATTTCTCTTTACTTCGCAGGTAATGTTAGCTTCTGCTTCATAAGCCTTCATGGGTTCGTTCTGTTTCAGTTTAGACCTCGGCTGAGACACATAAAGCGAACTGTTTAACTACTTGTTGGGGGATGTCTTACGTGGATTTCTTGCGTTCTTGTGTATCTCAGAAACTTCAGTTGCGAGGGAGGTCCCGGAGCCACCAATTGAGCATAAGAACATTGGGCCGTGTTCACAGTTCGCAGACGGCTGCTACAAGACTTGCGTGGGAAGGGGGTATTATCTTGGGGGGAATTGCGTGACTGGCAATTCGGGCTCGTTCTGCATTTGTATTGGTTAGTAGATGAAATCGCGTAAGTCTAAGCCAAGTAAAACTATTTGTTCTCGTGGTTCAAATAGTTATGAATAAATTCCCATCCTCCATTCAACTTTCTTCAATTAATAATGTCTGTTTGGTGCAACTTGACTCATAGCTTCCCTTACACTCCTACGTTCATGTTTCTTCTTTTCTCTTTATTAGTTGACGAAGGTTTTTACAAACTTTGCAATCTTGCAATGTGTACATGATATTGCTACAATCTAATCTATAGTTGTAGACTTATATCTTAACTGTTGGGATCCTATAAGCTCTCCCTTCCCGCAATTTAATGCCTATTCTTGGTATTGACTTCAAGAAAGATGAACTACATCGGAGGCACAAATTTTAGTTCAATCTTCACAAGATCAATTTTGAAATCAAGAAATTTTCAAGTACACGACCATTCATAAACTATGAAAATGTCAATGTTGTGAAACGCTGTTACCATTTTGACACCTGCGCGACCTCAAATTACAATTGCTTGTAATAATTGTTGTCGTGGCGAAGTAGTCCAATAAAAAACAGAATTTTGATGAACTAAGGCAAGTGTAATGTTTTATAGCAACACGGACAGTAAATCTTCTCCTTTTATAAACAACGGATCTTCTCGATTTGTAACATCGGAAACGGCTTAGTCTTCTTAATTGCTTGTGGTAGCAGGAGTTGCTACTACAAGAGAGAACTAGAAACATAAATGGCACTAGAGATTTACGTGATTCAATCCGAGTGTCGTCACCTAATCAAGAAGATGCAATGCCTAGCTCCGTGTGTTTCTTGGAAATTTGTTTGATTTTCTTATGTTTAATTGTCATGTGCAAAGATAATGGAAGTTATTTAATGGAAGTTATTTTCGATATTTTCTTTTATTGGAAACTATGAATTACAATTTCGAGAAAAGACTCGGTTACGATATCGGCAGACTAGTTAGGGAGCCTTGTTGGGGCTGCGAAGGTCCCGCTTCATAGTGTTAGGACCCAGGTATAAATGGACCGCCACATTAGCGATTGCTAGCCAAAATTAGTTGAGAGAACTAGATTACATTGTTAAATC
The DNA here is from genome assembly GCA_031216405.1 of Syzygium malaccense. Lineage (NCBI taxonomy): Eukaryota > Viridiplantae > Streptophyta > Magnoliopsida > Myrtales > Myrtaceae > Syzygium > Syzygium malaccense. Next base: position 4,845,246 of record CM062256.1, on the reverse strand, counting down.
GTTAAAATGTTTAGGACTAAATTGAGTCAATTGTAAAATTTAGAATTGAATTGACATCCGTATTATAGGTTTTAGATTTTTTTTTGTAGTTATCCCGAAACTAGAATTGCAAACGTTCGCCTCAATATAGTGTTAAGATGATATGTCACGAGATCCATTTGCAATGCCTTCATTGCCAAACATATTATTCATGCAATCATATTTGCAATCCATCTACACATTATTGCCCTTCAAGTTGTCCTTGCTAGATTCTTTTGTAGCGTGACGGTCCACATGGACTGGGTTTGGACATTCCCAATGGAGTTTCAGAATTCTAAGAAGAAATTAATAAATTGTGTTTACTAACCAAAGCATTTACATCTTCCTCCCATGACACCTTCCTGGGAATCAAACGCAGTGAAAAATAAAGAAGGAATTGTAAAACGCGCTCGCTCTCTATCCGAACATGATATTTTGCGGGCATAGTACATATACTAAATTGTGGGTCATCTGATCTGACGGGACTCACGTAAAATCCAGTGTTTTCAAAACCGGACCGGTCCAGCTGACTCTACCGGGTGCCGGTTACACCAGCCGAACTCAGTCAGGGCAGTGTTGCCCTTACGTTGAAAATTGGAATTTCTGACTTTGTAAAAGAAAGAAGATATTGCGTGGACCATAGTTTCAAGCTCGTGCACGGATGGATGAAAGGCAATTTAGAAATCATACAGATATGAAGTCAATTTATTTATCATTTTTAGAAAGATTTATGAAGTTAAAGATCATTGAAAGCTATTATCAGCTTTGCTATGCCACAACGTTGTTATTTATGTTCATTTTGTTATGTATATTGGCTATGATATAACTTTAGCTCACCTCTTGAAATGGTCGGTTTGAGTCGTTTTACCGGATGAACTAGTCGAACCGCATACAGATCACCCCTTTGGAGAACACAACTCAAACACAACATCACTTTAGTGTTAGAAATCCGAATGAGATACGACACGACTTAACTTGAAACTATATAATGACATTAACAATTTCTTTTTAGTACGTCATAATATTTTTCTACTTGTAATTATTTATATTTTGATATCAAATTTGGTTTTTCTTTCTTCATATTCAAGAAAATTGATTATGTGGGTCATTTTATGATTTTGTCTCTCAATTTGAGCTTTGCAATAAGGAAACATAGAAGTCAAAAAAAAAGGAGAAAGAAAGGAAACATAGAGTAAAAATTGAAACTGATTGAGGAATTTTGGTGGTTTCCTCGAAATAATTTTTGTGGCTGACCTTTGACCGTCACACCATCATTCTAAGACGGTCATGCTAGCTGCTACCTTTTTGTTTTATAGGGAAGTGCATCCCATCAAAAATTCAATGGGATTCTCTTCTATCTTCCACATTAATATCATTCAAGGCGTGATTCTATTGTTTATAGGTTTTGCCATAAAAGGAACTCAATGAGATCCTATTATTATACAAGATCTGCAATACATGTGAGGTGGCTGTTAAGGTGATGCTCGTATTGCCTAGTTTGGATTCTGTGTAATTCTTCACGACCAATACAATTATAATCTAAATAAGTGTGAGAGGAGAAGATCATCGAAATGGCTTCGGAAGCGTTTCTTTATTCATAGGCAAGCTTTGCCCCATTTCTCTTTGCTTTGCAGGTAATGCTATATTTTGTTTCTTAAGCCTTCGTCAAGTTCGTTCTGCTTTAGTTTTGACCATGCTCAATACCCCTATATGATCCGAAGGCTCAAGGGACGCTTTCTAAAAAGTCCTAAACTTATTGTACTTTCATCATTTTAGTCGTAAACCTTATAATTTTATCAGTTTTTTTTTTGGTAAGGCAAGAATTTGTATTACTTTTCTAAATCACCAAATACAAGGAAAACACAAGAGAGAACCCTGAGCCCCGAATGTGCAAGAAGCCGAGAGGGGGAGGGGGGTCACTCAACAAGGCTAACCGAAAGACCAACAACCAACAAAGCTTAAAACAAGACAGAGAACTACACAACCAAATTAAGAAAAGATGGAAGGTGAGAGTTCCCAGTTCCTTTGAAGTCTCCTATTTGTAGGCGTGTCTGCAATTTTCCCAAAGGATAAAGCTTTATCCTTCACCAGCTTGAGAATGTGCTTGCGTATTCCCGGAATGAAGATACTCTTGTTCCTGAAGAGAGAGTTATTCCGCTCAATCCATATGATATGGCAAAGAGCACCGAAGGAAAACCTAGCAAGTCGGTGGGCGAAGGAAGTGCCTCCACAAACTTTGTTGGCCCACAAAATAAGCTCTGGCCACGATCGGTTGTGCCATGGTAGATTGCATTTTGTTGCCTAAAAGGAGGCCAGCCTGCTGGTAGCGGAGCATTCGAAGAAGAGATGATTGATGGAATCTGGGGTAGTGTGACAGAAAGCACATAATCCAGATTTAATCCGACGATTTTGCATAAGAAAAGCCTAGGTAGGTAGCCGTTTTAATGACACAATCCATAATAAAAAGGAGTGTTGGGGGGCCAAATGTGAGTCCCATATAAAGGAGTGCCAAGGGGCTGGATGGCCTTTCTTCCTTGTTTGATTCCAAGCCTGAGCCACCGAGAATGGTTCAGTCGGGTTAGGGCTCCAGATCAAGCTGTCCGGAGTGTCATCTTCAAAGCTTGGAAGAACTTCCATCCAGTCCAAGATAGAGTGTCAGGTTGCTGATGGTTGCCATGTAGAATGGAAGAAATCCCGAACCGATATGTCCCGCGGGATCCGAGATTGGTATATGTCCATATTACTGAATAGGAGATAGAGGGGCCCTTTTGTGTGCCACCAGTCAAACCAAAAGGAAATCATCCGGCCATTGCCAATCTTCCACCGGAAAAGGGTCTGGGCTGAGACCCGCAAATCAAGAATCTTCTTCCAAGTCCATGAACAGAAGGTGGGTTTAGATACAATCCAAAAGTTTTTCTTCTTTAAAAAGTTTGAATGTATCCATTTGCACCACATAGATTCCTTATCGGTGAAAACGATCCATATGTGCTTTAGAGTCATGGCTCTATTATATTCAGTAAGTCTTCGTATCCCGAGGCCGCCTTCTTCTTTTGGGAGACAAACTGCATTCCAAGATACCTTAGTACCTCCCGTGTCTAAACCAGGACCTTTCCAAAGGAACCGTCGAAGTATAGCCTCAATGCTATTCAAGACCGATTTGGGGAGGGAGAATATTGTCGCCCAGTAGACTTGGATGGAATGCAAAACTGATTTGATAAGTTGTACGCGACCAGCAAAAGATAGAAATCTTTGGGTCCAACTACGGGTACGCTCCGTAATGGATTCAATCAAGAATTTGCAATCCTCTTTACGAAGCCTAGAAGAAATAATAGGCACCCCCAAGTATCGAAAGTGCAGAGACCCTTGTTGAAATCCGATGCATTGTAGAAGAGCACTATGGAGTTCGGGGTTTCCTCCCGAGAGGTACATATTGCTCTTGTTAAGATTTGGTCTTAAGCCAGACCAGTTTGAGAACAAATCAAGGGATTCTTTTATAAGCTCTATCGATCTCATGTGCCCTTGCGAAAATAAAAGAACATCATCTGCGAAAAACAAATGGGATATGCGAGGTTTCTTGCATCGCCAATACCACCGGAAGTCCGGGTTGTCAGTTATGGACTTGAGAATAGCTGAGAAGATTTCCATAGCTAGGATGAATAGGTACGGCGATAGGGGATCGCCCTGACGTATCCCTCGGCTACTAGCAAAATAGCCATGTAATTCTCCGTTAATGGAGACCGAGAATTTTGCAGTTGAGATGCAAGTCAAGACCAGCTTAATGAAAAAGGCTGGAAAATTGAAGGCTGTAAGAACCCTTTCAATAAAGTTCCAATCAATCGTGTCAAAGGCTTTATGGAAATCCACCTTAATGGCACATTTAGGAAGATATGCTTCATGGTGAAAATCCGCAAAAAGTTCTTGTGCGACCATGATGTTGTCACTGATTCTGTGGCCTTTAACAAAAGCTGTTTGGGAAGAGCCAATCAGTGTCGGTATAACCTTTGCAATGCGCCTAGCAAGGATTTTGGAGATGCATTTATATAAGGTGTTGCAGCAAGCAATTGGTCGGAAGTCGCTCATGGCCGATGCATTAGAGGATTTCGGCACCAGCGTTAAGATGGTGTTGTTAATCTCTTTAAGCAATCGACCAGTCTCAAAGAAGTCCTTTACAGCCGTCAGAATAGATGGGCTAATAATCCCCCATGTGTGTTTGAAGAACTCAACATTGTAACCATCATGACCAGGAGCTTTGTCCTTAGCCAGCGAGAAAAGAGTGGATTGGATTTCCTCCTCAGTGATTGGCTGAGTTAGGTTAGTCCTCTGATTTTCATCTAAGACTTGTCCAAGAAGAACCTCCAACTCGGAAACAGAAGGTTGGACCGGTGCTGAACCGCCATTTAATAAACCTTGAAAGTGGCGCACAATATGGCTGCTGACTTCCTGAGGTTCAGTGATTTGCATACCATCCTCTGTTGAAACAGTTAAGATTCTATTGTGGAGTCTCCTCTTGTTGACAGAGTGGTGAAAATATTTAGTGTTCATGTCTCCTTCCTTGAGCTAACGGATTCTAGACTTCTGTCTGAAGAAGGATTCTTCTTGAGATCTCAAGTTAGAGAAGGTTCGCAAGAGTGTAACTTTGCTTGCAATTAGGCTTTGATCAAAAGGATTTGTCTCCAAGGCTGTTTGAACAGCAGAGACATTCAGTCTAGCCTGTTCTGTCCTGATGGAAATATCTGAGAAGGAGGACCTATTCATAAGTTTCAACTTGGATTTGAGAGCCTTAAGCTTACAGTAAACTATAAACATCGGATTGCCAGTGAAGTGAGTATCCCAAACTTGGGTAACTATCTCCATGAAGGCAGGATGAGAAGTCCAGAAGTTAAAAAACTTGAAAGGCTTGTTAGAAGAACTAGGTTGTACAATCTTAATCACCATGGGGGAGTGATCAGATATTCCAGGCGGAAGAAAATTGGCTTCAGAGAAAGAGAATTGTTGAAGCCAACATTCATTGATAAGCACCCGATCGATCTTATGCATTTTCCGATTTACTCCCGAAGAATGCATCCATGTGTATCGACAGCCTACATATCGAAGGTCCTCCAAGCCCGCACGGTTGAGGCCTTCTCTACAATCATCAAAAGATGGGATCCATGGTGTTGAGCTGCCCATCCTATCCTCCGGATCTCTGATTGCATTGAAGTCCCCAGTAACAATCCAAGGTAAGTCACCATTAGAGAGTCGGTAGAGATCAGTCCATAATAGTCTACGCTTCACAAAGGTATGTTCACCGTAGACAATTGTCAACAAACAGGATTCCTGTAAGTGCAAAAAACGGAGCTGAAGATGGATTATTTGGGAAGAAGAAAAGATGAGGCTAATATCCAGCTCATTTGGGTCCCATCCGAACCAAATCCTACCAAGAGGGGAAAAATTATAATTGGAAAGCCAACGCCAATTAGGGGATAAGCCTCTTGAGATCACAGCAAAAGAAGAAGCTTTTACTTTAGTTTCAATAATCCCAACACAGCGAAGATGATTCTTTCTTATAAAGGCACGGATTTCAGCTTGCCTCAGGGGTGCTACTAGGCCCCGAATGTTCCATACGCCAAAAAACATATGTATATGCTGATAGCTACCGCTGAGATCTTCTTGGCTTCCTCCTTTTTGTTTTCTTTTTAGAGGAAGACGGGCTAGGAGCTATTCCAGGGTGCATCGTGTGATGGCCAGAACCGGGAGAGGGTCTATGCATTTCATCCGAAGCACCAGACATAGAAGTACGAGATCTTGTGTTGGGGGGTGAGGCAGGAGCTGTTCCCCTTTCCAGAATTCCTTCCGAGTCACTAGATTTGTCCAGAATTACCAGGGACTCAGAAGATTCTTCGGTGGAAGCCTACGAAGGGAGAGAATGTTCCTCAGTGAGCTGATCAGTAGGTCCTACCGGATTTGGAGCAGAGGGAAGGTTAGGGCCTGAGTTGGTGTCCACAAGAGGTCTAAGGTCAGTATCTCCTCTCTCGGGTTGCAGAGGTGGAAGCGAGACAGTCAGAAGGGGTTCTGTATTGTTCAGATTCGAGGCTGATGTCACGCCTCGAACCCCTACGGCACGCGACACCGCCTCTGGTCGATTCAAGCGACGTCCCAGGAATATCGCTGACCTCAAAACGCCATCAGAGATTTACTACCACAGCGGATAACAGCAATTAAACCCAGACAATTAAAAACTGGGGAATCAATAAGGGAGAATGAACATATTCGTTCTCATTGCCAAACTTACACCATAATGTTTACAATATCCATTATTATTACAAACACCCCGAACCAGTAACTATTAACTTCCAAAAATGTTATCCTTCTGAAAACCCATCGGAAACTCTGCCACATCGTACTCCGTGTGCACTGGTATCCAATTTCGTACTGGCGGCGGTGGTGGAGGGTTCACGGGTCCTGTCGGGGTTCTGAAATATTTGGTTGAAAACAACCGTGAGACACTTCTCAGTAAGTTCACCCCTAAACCCAACCTAGGCTATCACGTACCTCCAGACAATTACGCAATCACATACATATATTCACACACACTGAAACATCGCATCGCAGGCACCACAATAATATTGTCAGGCTCAAACATGCGCACAACATCATTCAAACTCAATCATGTCAGATGTAAACACGCGCATGTACTACTCTTATCTCATTATTCCGTCCATTCTCATTTCCTCTTTCTCATTCTTCGCCAGTGACCTGTGTAAACGTACACGCCTCAGGTACACTGCGACCACTCACCACATCTGGCCCGCGTACTAGTTCACGCCTCAGGCCCCTCGATCGCGCCCCGAGTATCACACGCCTCGGTCCGATCCCACATTCACACTCGATCGCGCCCCGAGCATCACACGCCTCGGTCCGATCCCACATTCACACTCGATCGCGCCCCGAGCATCACACGCCTCGGTCCGATCCCACATTCACACTTTCCTCAGCCCGCGCCAAATGCGACAGGCCTACATGATCGAAACCCGAACTTATAATGCCTCGGTCCAATCCCGGTCTCACCCGAGCTGATCGTGCCTCTGACCGAACTCAATCATGCTCTTTCGAGCCTCAGCCTGTGCCAAATGCATCAGACCTACGTGATTGCTGCCCGAGTTTATGATACTCGGCCCGATCCCAACCTCGCACTTTCACCTTTTCACATACTTTTCACAATTACTTGTCACACCACTTTTCTTTCTTATCCATGCACATGCTCATCAAGCATTTACCACAATCAACTAGCCCATCACACGCGGCCCGTGCACGCATCAATTAATACGTAAAACATGCTCACTCAACATTCGACATGGCCAATTTCAACAATTAATTCAATCTGGCCCACGTGTGCACATAATCAATCACATTTCAATCCATCAAATCATGGTTGAATAAACACACAAGGCCACTCATGGACCCACAAACACAGCCACGTTCATAGGCATAATTTCGGCATTTTCGAGCATATTAAATACCACAATCCAACCATACTACCACACACTAAACTGACACCACTTGTCCTTAAATCGAGCCCTAAGCTCGCCAATTCCATCCCACAACATCCTACACTCTATTCAGTCTCACTCCAGCCTCGAAACATCCTCATTTCATCCTCAAATTACCTCATATAACACACAAATAAACACTCAATTAAATCAACCCCATCCAGAATAATTCAAACATGCCTAAAACACGTAAATTGCCAATTTTCTCCAACCAAATGGCATCGGATTAATTCCAATCATTCACGGGACTTTGTCGCCATAATTTCTAGGTTCCAAAAATTCAACTTGCGTCCCAATCGGACCATCACAGCCCCGTGAACAGTAATCCACAGCTTGTGAACAGTGATTCGAGGCATATGAACAGTAATTCGCAGCCCCCATTTTCTGAATTTCCAATAATTAATGCCCGAATTAAATCCCAAGGCTCGCCATAAAATTTCCACTACCAATCCATGTAATTCCGCACCTAATTTCATACTGATTTTGTCTGAAACTACCCGTCGATACCCGAAGTCCTAAATTGGGTTTAGGCGCGACTCACCCGCATTGACTAACTCAACATATCGCCTGGTCAATTGAACAATCATTTCAATTGAACCCATATGTGCACGAATCAAACATATTTACACCAGCCCATTGCACAAATCCACACACAATTCTACCACCACAACTTAATTATAATTAAAACACACGTAAAACACATAAATTTCTATTTTTCTCCCACCAAACGACACCAAATTGATTCCGGTCCTTCACGGAACTTTCTCACCATTAAATCTCGGTTCTAGAAATCCAACTTGCGTCCCGAACCAAGCATCACAGCCTCGTGAACAGTGAATCACAGCTCGTGAACAGTGATTCTTAGCTTAAAATTCCCTCAAATCGTCCTCCAAAAATTCCAAATTAATTCCTTAAGACCCGCCATACATTCCCGGTCTAAAGCCCCAACATTTCGCACCCACACAAGTCCAATTTCACCCAAAAATCAAATTGTTCGGCGATACCCGAAATCCTAAATCGGGATTAGAGGATGACTTACCACGTTCTAGGCTAAAACGGCTAGAACGGAAAGCGGCGGCCCTTAATCGGGGACAACGGCGACGTCGTACAACTTCCGGGTGGCGGCGATCGGCTTGGACGGCGATTGGGGCTCACGGCCAAGAGAAAAAGACCGAGAGGGAGAGAGAAAGAGAACGGCGGCTTGGGGGGCAACGTGATGTGGTTCGGCGAGCGGACGGCGGCGGCTTGCGGGCGTGACCGGCGATCGGTGGTCCGGCACGGCGGCGACGGCAAAGGGAGAGGGAGAGTGATCGGTGGATGGGGAGAGCTCTCACGGTGTGGGGGGGGGGATTTCACGATGGGGGAAAGAGAAGAAATGAGGGGAGAGAAGAGAGAGAAAGAGAGAAGAATGGTCTAGACATGAATAGTAGCTTTGACCCAAAATATCCAAGGAAAAAATGATCAAATTGCCCTTTGCCCTCAAAACTAACCCTTTATAATTCTCAAGGGTAAAATGGTCAAATTCTCCGTTTCTTGCTCAAATCAAATTTTTCCGAAGGAATTGAGCACACTAAAAATTGACACGTGTCACGTGCAACGTCGTCCTAACGTTCCGGCGTGATTTCCTAATTTTCCGGTGTCTAATTTGGGCAAAATTTCCATAATTAAATTTTATTAAACGCAACCCGAGCGTTTCTCAAGCTAATGGGCGGCTTGCTGGGGAAATTCGCTGAATCGACTCATGACTGATACTAAATCGAGTCACGTGTAAGTTCGTTCGGTGCGTGACGACCTCGGTTGTCATTAAAATCGCGAAGATCTATCACTTGATCCGAGGGGTACGATCGTTCGGTATAATTTCAGAATCATTCGTCAAGTCATTTCGTGGTCCAACGGAATCACCCGCGATCTACTACTAGGACAGTGGCGAACTGACCCGAACTGACCCAAACTATCCTTGATCGGCCAACAGTGGCTCAAAATATCACTTACGCGATTTAATGGTCGAAATCCATTCACGATCGAATTTTCTTTAGTCGCACGAATTTAATTCCCCTATTAGCCTTTCCCTAATGGTTAGCAGTCCCAGGAATGATCAGTTCCGGGTGAGAACTTACTACGAGCACACCTCATAAAATTCAATTATTCAATAAATTCCAATTGGTGGAATTTCGGAATGTCACAGCTGAGGTGGAGCCTGGGTGGAACTGAGTGGGTGCTGTATATGGCGCTGAATGGAGCTTTCCAGTGGGTGCTTTGCCTTTCCTAGAAGGCACTTGGGTCCACCCTTCATCTCTCTGGGCAGGTGCAGGTTGGACTACTCTGTTGACTTGGCCATTTGCGTGAGATGTAGCTCGCTGGTCAGGTGCAGGTTGAGCTGCGCATTTGAAACCAGTAAAACCTTCTTTGTGCCCAAAATTTCCACAGGAAGGACAGGCCAGCGGTTTCCATTCGTATTCCACCTGGATTATATTGACTTCGTCATCCCAGCGTAATTTCACTTGTTCAGCTCTGGGTTCCATAGCCTTTATCTCCACACAGACTCGAGCATAGGAGATCCTCGACATCTGTTCTGTTTGTACATCAACGTAAAGAGGTTTTCCTAAGGCGCTTGCGATTCTCCCAATACCAGCAGGAGACCATAAGGAAAAGGGTATGTCTCTCAATCTTACCCAAACCGGAATGGTCTCAAGAACACCTCTTTTGAGCCTTAGTTTGGAGTGCCATTGCTGCAATAGCATAGTGCAGCTAAATATTGAAATCGGACCAGAATCAATGATCTTTACGGAACTCAGAATCTGGGACTCTGAAGAAGTAGAATCCATTTTTCATGGAGTTTAATATCAATCACTTTATCACCCCATGCTTTCCTAATAGCCTCTTCAGTCAGCTTAAAGGGAACTTTCTTCCCAATGTAGTTTCCAACGACACATTCCAGCCACAATGGGTTCTGATCAGCAGCAACTTCAGGAGAGATATCCACAATAACTTCTCCGTTTTCTTCTAAAGGAGGTACAAATTCTAAGTTATAGCCTTTGGTCAGCACTTTAGCAACATTTGCCCAAGTTCTAGGAGTAGGGCCTTGGTTGATACGGTCTTGAGGGCGAGTATAAGACTCTCCCAACTCAACTATTTTCCTGTTTGGATTGGCTCTAGATTCAGAGCGCTTAGCACCACCAGCATTTTGGGTTCTTCCACGAGAGTGGCTCCTATCCTTCAGATGGCCCCTACTCCGACTCCGGCTAGAATTGCCCTTAAGGATAGGTCTAAGACCCAAGGGTCGTTCAGTTTCATACAACACAGTAGAGGATTTTCCTTGGGGTACAGCTACAATTGTCGCATCAAAGCCAGGAACCTCCTGATGTTTCTCCGCGGTGGGGAGTAGTTCAGCCTCTAGAACAGGGGGTGGGACAGGCAAAGGGGGTTTTAGAGTCTCAGCCATTTGGATAAAACTACAAACACCTACCAGTCAACCAGTTAGCCCCACAAACCAGAACAGGCAGCGCATTAGCTAGTCCCCCAGAATAAATGCAATCTCAATCCAAGTCTCCAATTACACACAGCAGGAAGATAACAACGGAAGAGAACTTAGCCCAGCAGCAACCAGGCAAACCTCCAGCAACACCTCTTCAGTACGAAGCACACACTGAAATAGGGAGAGCGTATCAGACGTTCCCTCAAAATGGTGTGTGCACCGCGCACCACCCCATTCCCAATCAATAGTAGAGAATCGAAGGAAGAGTACCTATAGAGATAACTACTTTCAGGAGGATAGCCCAGAGCTAACGACTCAGTTCAGTCAAGACGTTCAGGCAAAGAAGACCGAAAAGGGCAACGAACAGATCTGGTAGCCCAGCCTCTGTGCTGAACAAGGAGAGGAATCCTTTGGAGGGGTGAACGAGGAGTGTACAAGGAGCCAAAAACCAAAAATCAGGCCAAACGATCGCCGGAATCAGCCAGAATCAGTAGAATCCCGGCGGGTGAACAGTACCCGCGAGAATCACCGTTGGGAGCATTCTGCCCGATAAACGGTACCCGCGAAAATTGGTGAGTTAGTAATTATATAATTTTATCAGTTGAGTCCTATACCTTTTAAAAATTTGTCAATATAGTCCATTCGATCAATTTTAACCAGAAATTACTGATATAGATATTCGTTGTCCTATGTGGCATGACCAGCGTTGATGTCGACTAACTTTAATAATTAATTTAAATATTTTTTAATTTATTATTAATTTCTTATACTTTTCTTTTCTTTCCTTTCTTTTTTTTTCTCCTTCTTCCACTGTTGATTGCCCAGCCTTATGGAAGGTCCCTCGTCAGGATCTGGCCAAGAACCACCACACCAACCTTGGGCGAGGCTCACCCTCACTAAATGCAGCAAGGTTGAGCCTTGATGAAGGCTAGCAAGGGTGAGGCTTGACCTCACGTGAAACAGGCGAGGGGCGACCTCGCCGACCTTGGGCGAGCCTCGCCCATGCCAGATCCGGTGAGGTCAAGCCTCGCCCAAAGCTGGCTAGGCCTACCTTTGCCGAATTGAGCCTTGCTTGGTGTTGGTGAGGGTGACCTTGCTAAGGCTGGCAAGGGCGAACCTCGCTGGTCGTAGCCTCTGGCCAGTTGTTAGCTATTGTTGAGGCTAGGCAATCAACATAGGAAGGAGGAAAAAAATAAAAAATTAATAAAAAAAGATGAAAATTTTTTAAACAATAATGAAAATTTCAACATCAATACCACCCATGTCACGCAAGATGGCCAGCGTTCACATCAACAATTTTCCGGCCAAAATACAAATTTTTAAAAAGCTTAGGACTCAATTTGTTACACCTTGAAACCTACTAGATCGGGGATGACAAAGCCATCTTTCTACCTAAAGGATGCTGCCTGAAAACCAAAGAACAAACTCCCAAAAATCCCCGTGATATCGCTCTCGCCTAAGTAGCACCAACACGCGACACGACACGACACGACACGCGACACGTTATTTCTAAAAAAATAGAGGATTCCGACACGTTAGGACACGTTGTATATTAAATATATAGTTTTATATATACATAATAAATTATTATTTTTTAATTTGATTCAAATAAGTAAATAAATAATAATAAAAATTTTAGAATGAATTTACCCTAAAAAAATTATACACATAAGTTTTTAAAAAATAATTATGTATAAATAAATATATTAGTTAAGAAACTAAAAATAAATAATCAAAATTGAAAAAAAGGAAAGTACAAATGCTGCCTTCTAGACTTCTCCTTCACGTCTCCAGACTCTCCACCACGTTCTCTCTCTCCCTCCTCCAAAGCCTTCGCTTTTAACACTCTTTGTCTGTACGCTTCTCAACGCCCGCGAAGGAGAACTGGAGAAGACATGCCTTCGGACACGCGCGAGAATAGGCCAGCCTAGCCTCAGGTCTCCGCTGCCACCGCGGGGGGAGGAGCCAGCGTGCACCATCCGCCTCCGCCATCGCAGGCGGAGGCGCTGCCCTGCCCACGCTGCGACTCCACCAACACCTCTCCCAGCCTCGCCACTTCTGCAAGTCCCGTCGCCGCTACTGGACCCAGGGCAGCACCCTCCGCAACGTCCCCGTCGACGGCGGCTCCCACAAGTCGGTGGCGGCGGCATCGGCCTCCGCCTCGTCGAAGAGGCCCTGCTCATTGGCCCCGCCTCCATCCTCATCTCCTTCCTGCAACTCCTGTCTCTAACTCTTCCGTGACCCACGACCCTCGGCGCCGGACACGCATGTCGCCGGCGTGTCCAGTGCATTGACCGCGTGTCGGATCTCCAACACGCGTTGACCACGTGTACGAGCATGTCAGACACGCGACACGTGTCCGAGCGTGTCGGACACACGACACGTGTCGGACGCCGCTTCCGACGCTCAAATAGCGTGTCGGTGCATCCTAGGCTCTCGCTCTATTAGCTACTAATCAAGAAACCTGAAAATATAAGAGAAAAAGATGGGTGAGCAACCCACCCATCGGTGGCCGCGATGGTTTGCGCTCAGTTCCTTTCACGAGAGGTCCTGGTTCAAAACTCGTAGGTGTCAGTGATTTAAGTGGAGGGTCGTGGCGGTGGGATGCTGCGCTAGCCCCCCCGAGGACTAGTCGGGCTTCACCGCTGGTTTGAGCGTAAGCTCGTCGGCCGCGCGGACACCTCGGTTATCAAAAAAAAAAAAAAAAAGATGGGTGAGCAACCACAGCTCAGTAAGTAATTCATATCTCTTCTAAGCAAATTGAGCAACTACTATGCATGTATACATAAAGCTATACCAAAAACTCATAATCCAACTCTTTAATATATATATATATATATATATATATATATCAAACAAAATACGAGTCGTTTTATTTCCTCAAAACTTTATATAAGCCAGAAATATTCATTTAATCACCATAACAAAACAAACATCAATGGTCAAGTCCTTGATCAATCTCTATTAAAAATTATATCGTTGATTCCATTGACTAATCTAAAATCACACATCAATGATTTATTCTATTGATAAATCACATATCGCATCACACGTCTATGGTCAATTTCATCGATCAATCTATTACTCAATATCAAACTATGATTATGATACAACGCCTTGTAACAAGGCTATCAAAATTCCCTCCTTGAGAAGGTCTCCATCTATAAAGTCGATGGCTCAGCTCAGAAAGATATCCTAACTCAGTATGCATACCCCTAAACCCCTCAATGGGTTCACAATGATATTGAGCACAAAACACACATCTTCCAGTAATCAAATCCACAATTAATATCACCAATTAATTTTACAAAACAAAGCACATAATCTTTGTCAAGTCATCAATTGGAATACTCTTCACAAACCAAGTACGTGACATTTCACAACTAAACTCAACCACCAAAATCCTTTTCATAAAGTATTTATCAAATCATTCAAGAACTCGTTTCTTCAACCATAATACATTTCACATACCCATTTCATAAACCAAGTTCACAAATCAATATATATACCTCGTTTTGCAATACCATTCCTAAAACATATCTTAAGCCATTTTACAAATACCAAAATGTAGTAAATGTCCTATCCATATTTTTATGCAACAAACAATGTTATAACAACTCATACGATACTCAAATCCTTATCACTTTCAAAATATGAGTTTATAAACTTAAAAAAAAGATAGCCTCACTCACTTGGGAATAGCTACAATTAAACAACAAAGATTACTTGAACCGTCGAAGTTGCAATCCTATCAAATAAGCGAGAAACAACATTAAAATCGAGTAAAACACTACCTTGACTACGACTCGGCTAAACTAGGCTTAGACGCTAACATAATGACTAAAAGGCGCCCACAAATCTCTTGTCCATAGCGATTATTCAAAACCGATCGCAACGCGGAGCTTGAGCGCAAAACTTGGTCATAGCTCTCTCCTCCGAACCCCATTTCAAGCAAGCATACCGTCAAAACAAAGCCATTCAAAGAACTACAATAACTCCAACTTGGCCAACCCAAACTTGGGCCAAAAGGCGATGAAAATTGGCATATAAAGCTGCTGTTGCACACTGTTCATCACTTGCGGCCAACTTCAAAAATTCATATCGAGCAAACTATAAGTCCAAATCAAGTTCCGCAAAATCCCACGGCCCTACAACATCCTAAACTACAAATTCTATATATATATATTTATATATATGTGTGTGTGTGTGTGTGTGTATATATATATTGTATGCAATTTAATGACTCAAAAATCGGATTACGCAGCTTGATGTTCACAAACTCCAAAATTGTGTCGTAATCCCAAAAAAATACTCCAAATGCACGAACAAGGGGTGCGAATACTTACCGGGCATTGCAATATGAAGTAACACCAGCTTGGTGAGACTCCCGTGGTAAGTGCATGCTCTTTTTCCTCTTCTTGCACAAGTGAGCTCTCAGCCACTCTCTTTCTCTCTCCTCCTTGCTTTTCCTTTTATAAAGCACTGTCCACTTTCTTTCTTTTGTTGAATTTTCAACGTCTTTTTATTTTATTTTTTTAGTTAAAATGTCCAAATATTACACAATTGGAAAAATTAAAAGGTTTAGGATAGAATTAGTAAATGTGTAATAGCTTCATTCTCCTTCAGTTTTGACTATGCTCAAGACCGGTATCTTATCCGAAGGCTCAGGGGACATTTTTGTCTATTCAAAACAATAGATGTTTTGTATTATTTTGATTTTTAATGTTTCTTGAATTCATGTGTATCTCGGAAAGATTACCTACGAGGGAGGTCAAGAAGGGAACGATTTGAAGAGCGGACATAGGGCCGTGTTCAAAGTTCACCTACTGCAACAAGGCTTGCATCAAGTATAAGTTTCCTATGGGTGTGTCTTGCGAGAAGGCTTGTAGAGTTGGATCCAATGAGTGCTATTGCAAATATGCTTAGAAGAAACTAAATAACTTAGAGCGTAGGAAAACTGTTTTTCTTTTTCATGGTTTAGATCGTTGTGAATAAAATTCCATCTTGAATGATGACTATTTGGTGCGACTTCACTCATCACCTCTCATATTTACACTCTTGATGCGGGAGCATTTGACTTGCGATGTTCATTCAAGTAAAGGTAGATTTCGGTCATAACATACTTCGGTGGATCATCAACAAAGGGACTTTCGACCGAGTTACCGATAAGGTTATCAGTACACCAATAATATTTGCTGAATGCAAAATTAATCAACAATATATCAATGAGAGTTATTTAATTCAATTTCTTATGACATTTGCTAATTTATTAAAGTGACTATTGGCTGGTTAAAGATGGTGGAAAAATTTTGGAAGATAAACCACAAGGCTCAAGATTTCAAGTTTCCATGCATTATCAATGCATTGCTAAGTTCCTAGGTCTCAACTGTTATGTGAGTGTCAAGAGTCAAAGTCCTTAGTTCAGAGGTATTTGAATGCTTCCTAGTTCCCAGTTCCTCAAATGGTTGGATAGTTCCACATCTCTTTAATGTTTGTTTATTTCCTAAGTCTTAGTTTCCTATAAATAGAGGAGAGTCCTCCATTGTAATGCAGAGGACTTTGATAAATGAAAATATATGAGATTTTCCTCTGCGTGAGCGATTATCTTTGGAGAGTGGATGTAACGTCCCGGATACAACTAACGGGTTTCTTTAATCTTTTCTGAATTCTTACATCGCAAACGGAAGGTAGCGTGCGATTAAGGTCAGCACTTATAGCTTGAATTAACATATTTACACAACACATTATATAAGGTGGAGAGGGAAGATCTTACAAATTCATTAAAACATTTAAGTACAAGGGCGGAGATGGAACTAACGATTCACAAAAGACGGGAGGACTCAAAAAGGTACTGGCTCCCACTAGGATTAACAAAGATCCTACATAACAAATGCTACTGTCTCAAGTCCATCATCACGGTATACACAAAAAGAAGCCACCCTAATTCCCTAACAAGTCTTCCCACTTCTATTGATCCTCTTTAGTCCACTATCATACTAGGAATCTCTTCCGGGTCACTTTCCTCGGACGATACTTCCACATCCCTCTATCGCCTCCATTAACACCATTTGCTCCGCTAGTTCCATTGCCGCAGTCACCACCACTACCACCATCTTCTCAAAAACACAAGGATTCTAACAACTCTCCATGTCGGTTCTCAAACCATGCTACAAACTTATAAGAAACATGAGGAAGCCTCCCCACATCTACCCAAACGATAATAACCTGACAAGTATATACAGTAGTAGACCTAGGACAGATCACATCATCCCAAACAGTATCAACAAAGAAATGTGCTCCATATCAAGTTGGAGGTTGGGCATTCATCTCAGCGATCTGAAAATGTTTAAATCAACAAGAGTGAGCTTTTGGCCAGCAGGAAAATAAGGCAATTTCTTAAACCCAACGATCTAACCAATTCCAATTCCAGCACAATCAACATAGCATCAACAACAACACATGCTCCAAAAATAATCATGCAAACAGAATTAGCCAACAGAATAAGTCTCATAATCACCAAAATAAGATTCATAGTCATCACATGCATTTGTATCATATATTCCCATCATCATCATATCGGGTCCACCCCTATCTCACGGTTCAACTGAGGCAAGCCGGTTCGTGCGGGTCACTTTCAGTCCACTGACCAGACTTCCAAGGGTTGCTGGCCATGGGCTTTCACTCCGGGGCATCTGTGGGATGCTAGCCACAGGCATCTCCTTCCGACACCCTACCTAGTTGTCATTAGGAAACTCTCGGTTCACTGACCAAGACTTAGCTAGCCAGAGGCATCAACATCTACGGGTTGCCATTCGTAGGCATCTACGGGATGCTGGCTGTAGGCGATGCTCAATATCTCAAATCCATACTCAATATGATAAGATCATATAATACTAATATCCATAAACTCACAATAACATATCACCACGATATTATGATAGTATCACATATAAATCATTGCAATTTAATCACTCGTCACTATCACCATAATTGCACCCAGAAGGTCATCCCATTTCCTTATCCATTTCTCATCCAATTAAGGCCAACCATACTTCATTTGAAAGCTCATGATGTGCACATCACATTCTTAGAAGGCCTCGGACCACAATTCTCACGTTTTCAAGTAGAAAATAGGGAATTTTTACAATTGTATAGAATCAACCTGTTTTACACTCTCGACGAATTTGGGACAGCAGATATAGTAAGAAATCTCCAAAATTATCTAATCTAAATATGTGTTAGGAGAGACCTAAATGAACAACTTTCATGAAGGACTTGAACACAAAAAACCTTGGTAAGTACTTTTTTTTTGTAGCTCAAGACAGGAACAAAACAAAACTTTTCACTAAAATAGAATTATTGTTTCTCAAAAATAACTCTTTCCAGGACCCAAATCACCTCTAAAAATTTTGGATTTAAAATATGTTGTAGAAGAGGATGTCTCCAAGAACTTTATGAATGAAGTTTCTCAGAATCGTTCTAGAAAATTGTACAGAAAATTGAGAAGACAGAAAGGTCACTGAAATAGTGCAGAAAACATCTTGAGCATGGTGAGGAAAATAGACCATCGTCCTACCCAAATCACCTTGGAAAAATCTCAAATTAAACTATGTTATAAAGGGAAGGATTTCTAGCAACTTTTATGGAGGACTCAACTTAAGATTTTGACTCTTCAAGATGGAACAAAAAAATGAAGAAAGAACGATGCTCTGGGCGACCTGATCTACCCCTCCTAGGTCCTCATGTACTTTTCACCCATTTTGGTGTTACAAAGCTCACGGATCTTCCTTCCCTTCCACAACAAACTATCAATCAACTATCAAACATATAGAAGTCATAAGTTCATTGCCTTTTGCATATAACTTGGTTCGAGAGAATCAAAATCCGCATGCGAGGCTCACGGAGCTTAAATCTATGGCTAGCATGCCCTTGGGCTCTAGAATTACACATGCACCAGCACTACCATTCTCGGTTCCTTCCATGCAAGCTCAAATAGCAACTTTCATTCACATTTAAACCTTAAAACTTGGAGAAACACACATCCACACATACGCAAGAGAGGTGCTAAGAATGGGCATAGATTGAAGGCCTTAAAATCAAGCCTAAGTTCCCTTGCCTTGATCTAGAGCTTTAGGAGATCCTTCAATAAGGTTAAATGCAACCTCCAGTGGCTGTTATTGGCGAGACGAGGGAGGAGATAAGGCGGTGAGGGGGATGGACAGCTGTTGGCCGGAGAGAAAAAGAAAGCGGCCTCTGAGAGAGAGAGAGAGAGAGAGAGAGAGAGAGAGAGAGAGATGGGCGTGGGGGGAGGAAAGGACGCCGGTGAGGGGCCTAGGGGAGAAAGAGCTCATCATCTTGCATAAGGAAAAAGAGCTACAAGCTACCTTCTAAGTAATGATTAGGGTGGCTTTCTTGCAAGAATATTTCATGCAAGAACCCTTATTAGGCAAGGGTGGGCGGCACACTTGAGTGCCCAAGGTTACCCACTAATTTCCAAACTAATAAGACAAGAAAATGTGACAAGTGTACAAGACAAAAAGCAATCTAGTGTTAAAAGGAAGAAAAAGGCCACTTCTCCCCCTCCGTGCAAGTTCTTGTTCGGCCATACATGGGGTGTTAGGGCACACTTTGTGCTCTAATACCTCTAATTAGATCATACCATAAAATTTTCCACACTCATATCTTTTCATTTAAGCAATCTAATGACCCTTGTACAAGCGGTACATCAAGTATGCGCCAATTAAAATTCCTCCGAGTAATCCCACAAATTTAAATGACTTTGGTGCCTCACGGATCTTAAATCAAGGCCCCTCGATTAATCCAACTCGTCGAAACAATCGTACCTTGCTCATCACTAATTCCATTTCATATAGCACCTTAATCGATTAGATGAAATTCAGGATGTCACAGTGGATAACTTCTATATCGGTTTCTTTATTCTTGAAGATTAAATTACTCATCGGTGGTGAGCTAATAAGCACTTTATTCTCAGCTAGTAGTTTTCCTTTAGGCCTTGGTGGTGAGCTTCTCCTAGTACAAAGTCCTTTAATTAACTTTGGCAAGTGGCTTGTCCATTAAGCCTTGGAAGTGAATTTCATTGATTGCGATCTTCATCCTCGGTTGGTGGAGCGTCCTTTATATCTTGGTAACGGTCTTAAACTATCTTTCGGTTAACCTTTTACCCTTCGGTAACTATTGTTGGGACTAACTTTGCAACCTAAAGGAGGTGAATAGGTTACTTTAGAGATTCTAAAAACTTTCACGGAAAACATGTCATAAGTAAATATTGGGTTTCACTAGATATATGAGAAGCAATGATTCACTTATGTGCTAGAAATGATAAACAGAAGGATAAGCAGCTATACACAAGGATATATAGTGGTTCGGCTTTGATTCCAAGCCTACGTCCACTCTCACAACTAACAGCCAAAACTTGAGCTTGATTGCACTAGTAAATTACTGAACAAGTTACACTTAGCATACACCACTCTCATAAATTGATAGATCACATTATCAGGAATTGGGTGCAGTTATTACTTGGTACACTTGAACTTTAAACACAATCATAATCCAGTAAGTGCTATCATCATACAGGAGTTTTTTGCTCAGCATACAGCGTATAGCAATTTCTAGAATTTTATTTTAAAATAATAAATTCAAAATTTAATAAATAAATAAAAATGATTGTTGATTAGTGTCAAATTTCGTCCACGTGTGCACTCACATCCTTTCGATGTGGGACAAAGCATCTCATTATTTGTTTTACAAACAAACTACCAACAGGAGAGATTTTTGGTAGAAGAAGAAGAAAAAGGAGTGGGAGGCATAAAAAGAAGAGAATGGTCAGCAAGAGAGAAAACACAAAACGATTTGCAAGAGTGGAGAATTGAGAGGTGTGAAAAGAAAGAAGGAAAAGGAAAGTAAGACCTACAAGGCCAATAAAAGAAGAAACAAAATAAATGAGTTGACCAAATAATAAACAAACGATCACTTTTGTAGAGTATTACCGAAAGTGGCAGGCTTTACAAGAGATAGTATAGTCAAAACACAAAAAAATAGTGTCTAAACGAAAGGAGAAGTGGAAAAAGCACCGCCCCAGCCTATATCAACTCATTATTCACTTCCTCAATCTGTATGTTGTCCCAAACAGTGAGATCGTCGCTCGATTTATAATGCCTCTTATGGTCCTCGTGTATCCCTATCTGGTTTGTGAAACCTTGGCATCTTAATAAGTAGATCGTTGTCTGGTGACCTTCGCCTTCCCCCGGGCTACACCCGGCCAGGGGAGCCCTCGCCCAGGCGAGGCAAGGCCGACCCTCACCGGGGCTTGCCCTTGCCTAGGTGAGACGAGGCCGACCCTCGACCCGCCCTCGCCTAGGTGAGGGTTAGTCGGGCCTCACCTATGGCGAGCGACAGTGGTCTCATCCGGGCGAGGCCAGGCGACTGGCCGTGGCCGGTGACCGGAGGTAGAAGAAGAAGAAAGAGAAGGAAAAAAATCAGAAAAAAATTTAAAAAAATCCAAGTGTACATGCTAAACTACGCCATTTTGATGTGTACATACTGACTATACATGCTAACTAAACCTCCAGCGAGCCACATCAGTTTCAAAAATTAATAAAAAAATGTCACGTCGGGTTTCCGGTCAAACTGACCGAAGTTGGCACTTAAGTGATTGTTTTTAAAAAATTTTGGCATTGAAGTGATCTAAAAAGAACTTTTAGAATTAAAGTGAGCATTGTACACAAGTTTTGGCATTTCTGCTGTTCTTCTCCCATCAAAGGCTCTATTATTGATAAAGGAAAGCGAGGTTGAGAAGTCTTTCATCCGAGAGATGTCTTCCTGTTGAATTCTATTCCGTGACCACTTTGAATAGGCTAGGAAAGGAATGGAATATTCGCGTATTAATTTTAAAAACTTTCCGAATGGCATAAAAACTTAGCCAAACAGATGCAATTTATTTTATTATTATTATTTGCTCATATGGTGCAATTTATTTAAATAATTATATGGGTTCCAAGAATTCTCTGTTAGGAAATTGTAGATACATCTTGCCATAAAAAATGGAATCGAGAGATTTGGTGATTAATATCCGTACAAAAATGGACATTGGAGATTCATGCATCAATTTCCATATATGTAGGATTGCTGTTATATTGGCTCTCGTATTGCTTATATATAGGTTGGGATACTGTGTAGTTTTCCACAACCAATCCTACCATCAAAACATAAAAGAGGAGTAAGAAAAGGAGATCATCAAAATGGCTTCAGGAAGAGTTTGTTTGTTCATCGGCGTTCTTTGCCTCATCGCTCTTTGCTTCGCAGGTATTGTTTAGCTTCTGTTTTGTCTCTTTCGAGTTCGTTTCTGTTTCGGTTTAGATCACGCTTGAGACTGGAAAGCTGGAGGACGGATTTATCTGTTCGATCAAATTAAGGAAACACCATGTCCATATAATTTATATTATGTATTACGTCGTTTGATGAAATTTCTTGAATTATGGTGCATCTCAGAAACATCATTGGCATGGGAATTAGACATGGGTTCGTGTTCAATCTTCCCGGACTGCAACAAGGCTTGCACGAAATTCGGTGCACAGGTGACAGGGGTTTGCAGGCCCAAAGGAGCACCCGATAATTTGCATTGTTTTTGCACATCTAAATAATTTTGAGCCATGTCAAACTGTTTGTTATCATGGTTTTGAATAAAACTCCGTCTTCCGTACAACTTTTCTCAAGGAATGATGGGTATTTGGTGACAGTTCAGTAATCTCCTCTCATGTCTACCCTCCTCTGTTTATAATTCTTATATTTTTCCTTCAATAGATTTGATGGACATTAGACACTTTTTTGGTCGGATGGCCATTGCGTACTTTGCAAGCTTAAGATGTGTACTTGAATTTGCTAATGTGCGATCTATAGTTGTAAAAGTTAAGTTTTGGAATCCTATAATCTTTCCTTCCCACAATTCTTGACTATTCTCATGATTGACCTCAGGAAAAATGAAATTTATTAAAGGAAATGTTTTTAGTTCGATCTTTAGAAAATCGATTCCAAAATTTCTTATGGAGGTGGTATTAGTCATGGCCACGGTTCGGAACCGACCGGTTCCGGTTCGGAACCGGCGGTTCCGGTTCGTGGCCACATGTGAACCGGAACCGGAACCGCCCCTAGCGGTTCCGGTTCCGGTTCCGGTCCGGCCGGTTCCGATTCGTAATTTAAAAAAATTAAAAATAAATTATGAAATAAATAATAAATAATTATAAAAATATAAAATAATGAATTATTCAATAAAAATTATAATCAAAATGAAAATTGTAAGGGTGATTGGTTCCCGGTCGGAACCGGGAACCGAACCGGTAAGACCGGTCTTTTAATTTTAGAACTAAGAACCGGACCGGTAAACCATAGAATTTGGTCCGGTTCTAGGCGGTCCAATGGAACCCTTTGCTCTTAACTAGCAAAGGATCGTAGCCACAAAATGCATACAACTTCACATACTTATGGCTTGACTTGGATTTTATAAACAATCCCTTGGATGGTCTCTTCATTCCCATTCGATGTGGGACTCTTGGCATTTGCATGAAGACAAGCCAAGACCCAAGAGTCTCATATTGAAGGTATTCAAGGCAAACCGAGAGTCCCACATCGAATGGGAATGAAGAGACCATCAAAGGGGTTGTTTATAAAACTCAAGCCAAGTCTTGTAATTAAAGTTCAATACACTCAAGCCAAGCATTGTAATCAAAGATCAATGCACTTACAATGCATGGCAATTAGTTTGTTTTATAAAAAAAATTAAATAATGAAAATTTTTTTAAAATTTCATTATTATTATTATTTTTAAATAATTTGGAACCGGAACCGGAACCGGCGGTTCCGGTTCCAAAATTATGGAACAGGAACCGGGCCCGTAGGCCACGGGCCGGTTCCGGTTCCGAACCGCGGGCCCGGTCAACGGGCCGGGCCCGGGTTTGACCGGGCCGGTTCCGGGCCAAAACCGGCCCGTGGCCATGACTAGGTGGTATTAACAATTTACATTAAAAAACGGCCGGAATGTATAGCACCTCTATATATTCCTGGTTCCTAAGGTACAATGCCTTATACACAGCTACACAAATAAGCATCTACATATAGAAATGACATTCTCAAATTTCGATCATATTTGGGATATAATAAAGTGATTATTCATCGATATACTGTTAGTAAATCTCACTCTGAATTGATGACTCATGAGAGACTAACCAATAGAGAAAGGCTATTAAGGAATTAAGTACGCACGACTTGAGAACTCAACCACGGATTGACAATTCAACCGTAAAGATTGACGAGAGACAATTTTGAATCATTATAAACCGATTAAGGAACGGTTATAGAATGTTTCGCCAATAGTATACAATTGGATCACGGGTGATTCCGCATGACTATTGTATGGATTGCAAACGATCCTAAACCAATTCTTAACGATCGTGTACTTCGGAACTAGTGATTGATCCATCGCAATTACATGGCAATCGAAATCATCCATGACTCGAGAAACTAAAAGCCGCCCGTTAGTTTGAGACATACTAAAATTGCGATTGATCAATTTTGACCATGAATTAGAGTTCGAAATTGGGTATCGAACTTTCGAGGATTTCAAGACGAAGCTATTGGACGTCGCCTCGTTAATTCTTCAATTTATCAGTTCGCTCGAAATGCTCGGAAAAGGAATTAATGGGTCGAGAATTGGAGCCCATGATGAAGTCGGCCGAGTGAAGGCCCATTGGGGCTCATGCCCAATGTGGGCTTCAGCCACTTGGGCCCAAGCTAATTCAAGTGGGCCCAATGAGGCCCACTAAGCCACTAAGCCCACTTAGCAATTCAAGCCCAAGTTTAAGCCCAATAGCATTTTGAAGCCCAAACTTGATTTATATTAGTCCGTACAAAATTCTAGCCCGTATATGCGTATAGTATTTTATACTATACTTTGTGAAATTACGAAAATGCCCTTCTAGCATTTATGATCTTAGGACAAAAGGGTTTAATGATAAAAACTTTGGGGGCAATTTTCATGATGATGAAGACTTTGGGGAGTGGATAATATCTTCTAAACTCACTCTCTTATCTCTCATTTTCTCTCACTCACTCTCTCTCCTCTCTCCCCACCGATCGGTCCTCCCTTTCTTCCTCTTCCTCCCTTTCGGCCAAGCCAGTAGAACAGCCCTTGGGCTGCTGTTCTTGCTGCTGTGCACCACCACCGAGCCACTAGTAGGACGTCGTGACCACCCGGAGCCGTGTGCCACCCATTCGAGCCATCTCCGCCACCGTTTAGCCATCATCTAGCCCTCACCGAAGCTGTGAGCTGCTGTCCATCAGCCATCTAGCGAAACCCGCTTCCGTGTTATCATCTCGTGTCATTTTTAGACCAAGCCACACATAGCCCTCACCGTTGCCATCGCGTTCGTGTTATCGGGGTCGCTAACGGGTGAGTTATCGCCCTAATCCCTTGATTGGTAGGTTAAACTTGATCAGGATGAGTTTAGATTAAGTTAACTATGCTTAGCACTAATTAATTAGGGATTAGTCGATAAGCTATCGCGATAAGTGATAAGTAATAGTGATAAGTTATTGCGATAAGTGATAAATGGACTCGATAAGTTATCGAGAAAATGCGATAAGCTATCGAAGTTTTAGTGATAAGCTATCGCCAATATTGCGATAGGCTATCGAGGATTTGACGATAAGCTATCGGATTATTTTATAATTAATATTTTCTTATTAAATAAATTAAGTTTTGGAATTTAAATATTAATATTTTATTAATTTTTTGTGTAGTTTTTAATAATAATTTGTGATTGTTTTAGGCTCAAATTATGATGCCTATGTTGGAAATTGCCGTATAAATTGGCTAGTATAGCAAAATGAATTGTATTGCTATTTTCAAGGATGGAATTGCGGGCATATCATCAGTAAAACCCAAGGTGTTAGGTTTATATGTCAAATATTATGAGTGGAACAAGGCGAGGATATTTAAATATGAAAGCATGCCAAGTTTGATGGTTTAATTATATGTATGTTATCACGTGTGATTAATCTAGTGCATTTTTACGTGTTAAAGTTGCAATATTTTGACGTAGTAGCATGGATCATGTCTGCATTGGATTGAGAAAGAAAACAATGGGACTTGAGTGGTTGTTATGTGTGCATGATCACTCAAATGTTCCTTTTGTGCTAGGTTATATCGGATGACTGCCAACCTAGGGTTTGGCCGTGGCCGTAACAGGTCTTGCCCAATTTGGTCATTGGATGTCGTCACAAGAGGCAAGGTGAGACGATGTCGTTCGCGAATTAGATTCGGAATGAACCCCTTTTATGGGATGCCGTCATTGAGGTTGGTGAGACGATGCCGTGCCTAATAGGGTGGGATGATGCTCGGTTATGCCGAAAGACCGCCAACCTGATACAAACATCACGGGTTGTGCCGTGCCCTAAGTGGCCATAATAATCGGAATACGCATGTTAAAGTATGGTAGCATTGCGCTTGATTATGGGATGAAATTGTGAGGCACGGTATGGGACGGACCAAAGTGATTTCACCTTATAATCGGGACTTGTATGGATATGTTGTGCATGGGAAAGTTGTTGCGTATTCTGATTGTATTATATGCTTGTTGCATTATAATTGTATATGGAGATTTATAACGTGCAGTGCGTGTGCCAAGGCAATGTAAGGTTACCTATGATTGTGTAATGACATATTTGTGTGCGCCGGGCTGAATTGCATATTTTAGGTGCATTCGAGATGAGTTGATTTCCTAATCGAAGCTTAGGTCGTTCACTTGCTGACTTTATCTCATTGTTATTTGTTAACTATTTTTCAGACCCTCGATCATGAACCGCCTTCCGATGTGTTTTGGTGTGCCCATGGATATGAGCATGATAGTAGTAGAGTTCCCGGTGGGACCGAGTATAGTTTATGAGAGGCATATGTCAACTATCTGGGTTGACAAGAGGTTAGAAATGTGGCAGCCGCACAAATTCCTGGCGTGGTTCATTATGTCAATTTTTGGTTGACCACCTTCTTGCCCCTTTATCAGCAATTGCTAAAAATATTTGTCCTAACCTAAACACCACTTTCTTATTTATGGATGGCCCCTCAGTTGTCTCCATCTACTTTCTCGCTACTATTCCTTTTGTTTTGCTTTTCTTATTCAAGGCAGTCATGCTAGAAGTCTCTCAGCTTTTGTGTCTTCTTTGTGTCCTTTCTTAACTAAACTGAAGTTAATGTGTCTCCAAATAATACCTGTTGAATAAGTGATGGGATGGTGGAGTTAAGCTTCTTTCTTTTTCCTGACTGAGCTGTCCTTCTCTAACTGAAATTCCATCCAAGAGTCGGCGCCCAATTCTCCTGGTTGAGTCCGAAGCGTGCTGGAAATCAGCTCCAGACATAGGCCTCAGCTGCTTAGGTGTAGTTTAGAAAGCCCTTCCTGATCATGTGTTTGTTTTCCTGGAGCCAGCCAAAAAAATGAACATGATATATTGGATCATTTTACTATTGATACATGAGAGGTAGAACTACTCAAGTACAAGTATCACGTTTTCCTGGGGGCTGTGGGCCACACCTAGCCTCTTGCCTAGATTGCGTGGCATGGCTGCCTTTGCCCATGGCTGGCGAGCCTTGCCAGCCACTATGGGAAAAAAAAGGAAAAGAAGGAAGAAAATAAAACGAAAAATAAAGAGAACAAGATATAAAAATTAATAAAAAAATTCGAAAAAATATTAGGGTTAATACCACAAAAAACCCCAAACTGGTACACTTGTGATAAATTAACTCAAAAATAATTTTTTGACCACAAAAAACCCCATACTGGTACACTTATGATAAATTTGCCCTCCATTAGTTTTCATTAAATTTTACTGTCAAATTGTTAAGTTGGATAACACGTGGCAGTTAACGGGTTTACTAGTTTGGGGTTTTACTCCTCTGTTTGTCATTGATTTATCGGTTTATGATTTTTCTTGATATTAATTCAATTTAGCGAAGGGTAAATTTGTCACAAGTGTATCGGATTTGGGTTTTTGGTAGTCAAAAAATTAATTTTGGGGTAATTTATCACAGATGTACTAGTTTAGGGTTTTTCATTGTAATAACCCAAAATATTATTAAAAATTGATCACGTTAGTGCCGACCGCGCCAAGTAGGTCGATTGGTGCCAGCTAGCATCCACATTAGTGCTGACCGGCCAAAATTGGTCGAATGGACTGAATTGGTACAAATGCAAAATGTTTAGGATTGGATTGTCACAATTGCAATAGATTTAAGACTTTTTTGGTAATTTGGCCAAAAGAAAGAATAATGTTCCAACCATGGTCAAACAAGCTGGCTCATCAAATCGTTAGAATAGCTCATGAAATCAATTTTCTTTTTCACAAGTTCTTTGAAATAATTAAAAAAAATGGGATTCGGTGATGACTTCGTGGTCCTTCTCAAAGGCAATAATTCGGTTCACGGTATTATGCATACATCCCTACAATCTCGTTGGCTGTTCAATGATTCCTTTGTCCCACTTAACTTTATACCGGAAAATGCGAACATAAATTATGACAACAACACGGTAAAAATCGAGTAAATTTCATTAAAGCAAGTTGAAATTTTTTGGTTTGGACATTATAACATGATATGAAAGTTAGAGTTGCGCCTACTTTAGATTAAGTGTCCCATATCCCTGTTAACTGGGATTATTTAGTCTTTGCATACATCTGGTCTCCCTCCACCATAAGGTAAATATAGTATTAATGGACTAGGCCACGTTGGGAAGAAAATGAGGATGACCTCTGAATGCTCGGTTGGTAGTAGTTTGTCCAAATCAAATCGAATACAGTTCTCTATAAATAGGTAAAGTTATTGCAAGTTATAAGATTATTAGGATCTTCAACCCAAAAGCTTAATAATGACAATAATCAAGACAATGAGGTGATGATTGGTGATTCTTCACATCAAATTCAGACTGATTACCGGAGGAGTTATTCTGCCCCCACTTGTCATGGTATGTCTGCCAATGGGTCGTTCACTTCTTCTGTTTTCCCTTCAAATTCAATCTTAAGTCCTTTGGAACCAGAACATGACGAGCATCAACTATCGCTTTTCAACAACCAAGTAATTGCTATTTTCTCACCATCTCTAGCAAATTAACTAGGGAAAACTGTTACATCCTCACTTTGGGGTTATTAATGCGACGTTCCAGGCGCGTCGCCATCCCGTTTATTTTTATCTTCTCATTAAGAGCATAACGTCCCGTTCAATTTTAGATTATCATTATGAACAAGCATAAGCATAAACTCGGAACAATCAAACAAACAACGGGGTTAAGACAAACACCATGAGTAAATCTTATATTTACGGGATGGCATATATATTACATGAGTGTATTTTACAAGCCCCTTTCTACATGCCTTTTTTCCCTTTTCAATACACTACATGTATCCGCGTAGGCTGGGAGAAATGTCTATCTCCTTTAGCGTGACTACAACTCCCAAAATTAATGTGAGACTTTCATGCCTACAAATTTGAAAAATGGCTAATACTATGAAAAACCTCAAATTGATATACCTGTAATAAATTTACCCCAAACTATTTTTTTTACCATAAAAAATCTTAAACTGGTACATCTGTGACAATTTTATCCCAAACTATTTTTATGACCACCAAAAATCCCATACTGGTACACCTGTGATAATTTTACCTCCAAACTAATTTTTTGACCATAAAAAATCCCAAACTGGTACATCTGTAACAAATTTACCCTCCGTTAGTTTGCGTTAAATTTTACTTTCAAATTGCTAAGTTTAATGACATGTGGTAATTGACAAGTGTACCAGTTTTGAGTTTTACTCCTCTGTTTGTCAAAAGTTTACCAATTTGTAATTTTTCGTGATATTAATCCAATTTAACGGACATTAACGGAGGGTAAATTTGTCATAAATATACTAGTTTGGGGTTTTTAGTGGTTAAAAAATTAGTTCGGGGGTAAAATTGTTACATGTGTACTAGTGTGGGGTTTTTGGTGGTAAAAAAAATAGTTCGGGGTAAAATTATCACAAATGTACCAGTCTGGGTTTTTGGTCATCAAAAAAATAATTCGAGGTAAATTTGTCACAGGTGTATCAGTTTGGGATTTTTTGTGATAAAAAAATGATTCGGAGTAAAATTATCACAAGTGTACTAGTTTTGGGTTTTTCGTGGTATTAACCCTTTGAAAAATAGTGGAGTGAGTTGAAGACTCAGTAAGTAAAACTCACTAAACTCTGGATAGGAGGACGCCTTCCCATGGAACAAAACACATGTCATAGCCACATCAATTGATAGCAGATCAATAGCAAAGATGTTTCAAACACACTTGTTTTTGTGCATAAGGTGATCTCAACTTCCCTTCTATTCAAGCAACAACATCTCAACCAAAAGCATGCACACGAGGGATTTATTATCTCAACCATTGGTATGGTTCTTCCATAAATTCTTTAGGCAACATCCCCTAATCCAAGGGTGACGGCTTTTCATTCGAACTTAATCGGGCAATGTTCCCTAATCAAGGGCGATGGCTATTCATCCGAACTTAACTGGATAACGTCACCAATCAAGGGCAACGACTATTCTTTTCCCTCGTGTGACCATTGCAACAAGCATTATATCTACTTGAATACTTCACGCAAAGTGAGCGTCATGCCATAACTCCTCAAAAATCTTAAGTCATGCTAGGCGTGGAACCAAGTTCGTGATCTAAACCGACCGGTCATGGTGCCAACCTACATCAAGCGAGGCTTGGATCGGTACGTCTCAATACCAACCCTCCAAGCAATGCTCATTTTGACACGCCTCGACGTCGATCTGAACCAAGCGAGACTCGTTCATGGCCCAAACGTGCTTTCACGCATCATACTAAATACATGAGCAAACGTTACAAATGCATATGCATGAGTGGCAAGCTTATATCAAGCAATCACAAACCACGAGATTCACGCAAGCTCAAAAAAAACATGACTCGCCCAACAACGTAATACATCACCGTAGCCAAGGTTTAGTAAGTCTACTTACTACACCACACAAGTACAATAAGAACATGACTCGTTCAACGAACGTAACACATTGCTCTAACCAAAGTTTAGTAGGTCTACTTACAACCCTCCAAGATTGTGGTTGGTAGTGGCGAATCGAGCAACACGGCATTGCACGTGCATGGGCAGGGCCAAGAGGAGAGAGGGTACCTAGAGAGTGAGTGGAGTGAGGGAGAGAGGAAGAGGGAAATGAGTGGTGAAAGTTGAGAATGAATGGTTAGTGCCTCTATTTATAGGCCATCTTGCCAACTTACTAGGAAAGTTAGCCCACTTTCAAGGTAAGTTAGCCAACTTGCAAGATTGCAAGATAAGTTAGCCAACTTGCAAGATAAGTTTCTAATAAAGCCATTGACTTAACTAAATCAACTCGTCTTCTTGCCCACCAAGTCTTTGGGCATGTAACTTGTTGCTATTCTCCAAGATCACTAACTTATTGGCACAAGACACCTAAGCCAATAACTAAACTCCCAAAATTCATTATTACTTATTTGAGAGATGAACCAAGGTAACCGGGAGTTTACGTGTTCATTCACGATCAATCATCTTATTCAGACCGAGGTTCGAGGCTAGGGTATGCCCGAGAATGACCGAGCATAGTCGAGGCAATAACCGGGTTGAATGGCACAAGCCTAAGTTAGCCGGACTGACTGAGCGCACGCCCAGGCATAGGACCAGGTCATGGCCTGTCTGGCAGGGCACAAAGTCGGGCACATGGCCTAGTACACGGCCTGGTTGCACGGGCACAGAGCTAAATGCATAGGCACGGTACCAGGCCACACGGATGGCGTGCTGGGCACACCGCTGGGCTGTACGAGCAAGGAGCTAAGTGCACGAACAAAACACACGAACGAGGGATAGGTTTATGGGCCGAACACATGCATTAGCTCACGGGCGGGCATGGTACATGGCCCGTGGCCAAGTCTGATAAGCATGGGACTAGGTCTAGGCCAAAACTGATGGGCACAAGGCCTGGTACAAGGGTCAGGCATAATGACTGGCACACGATTGGGCACAAGACTGGTTTGTGGCCTAATTGACGGGCACAAGGCCTGGCCTGTGCGGCCGGCACAAAGCCTGATTTGCGACCAAGCCATAAGGCTCTTAGCTTAGCACACAGCTCGTCCATAGCCTACCTGACTCAACGCAACAATCCATGATCGATTCGTGACCGGTCCATGTTCAAGCTTCAACGATCCATGGTTGACCCTCGATTGTCATGTAGCCGCGTGGAATCGAGTGCCATAGGATCAATCCATAGTTGCCCTTGACCGGTGCATGGCCGAGCGGAATCACCCACAACTGACATATAACCGCATGGCACCGATTCCATGGTCGTCCCGGACCTTCCCACTAGCGACCCTTATGGTCGAAAGGTTGATTCATGATCGAATCACTCTAATCAACTTGTGTGACTGGGGAGTCAATTCATTGTCGATCCTTTGGCCAATACATGGACGATCCTTTGATCAAGCCATGATCAATCCTCAATACACTCGTTTCGACCATACCATCCGTTCCATTACTGACCCTCGGATCGGACTGCTCGCCAATTCCATGGCTATTTCCCTTAGTCATCTCAATCCAAATTGGGGATGTCACAATTAACTATCACCATGATGATAAATTGTCGCTCACCAGGGAAGATCACCAAGAGAGATACTAGATACAGCAGAACAAATAAGATGAGTATTAGATTTTCTCACGTTGAGTTTTCCGTGTGAGTTCTCTGTGAAAGATCATGAGATAATATATTTGGGTTTTCTTTGGGCTTAATTTAGGTGTGGGAAACATTCGAACATGTGATTGATTGTAATTTTGTAATTCACCGATTGATTCTCTCCCTGTGGAGTAGATACTGATCTTGAACTGAACCATGTAAGTCTTTGATATTTTTTACTGTTGCTTGTTTATTTCTCTAGTAATTTCGTGTTGATTCAATTGAAGATCTATTACCGTTTCCGCATTATATTTCAACATTGCGATTAGTTACATATTGTAAAAATTGAAAAGTCAAAGTTCCTGTTGATCGTAGAAAGCTATTTGCTTATATAAAGTCACATTGAAATTTTTAGTCATAAATAAGTCGACAGTTACTTTTGCGATATGATGAGAATTCATCAACTAAATCAAGAAAGTTACCAATTAATGATAAAAAAATATGTCTTCTGTTAAACTTAGTCACTAGTTACATCTACAATGCATGTGGAACAAGAAGTAGTCAGATGTGGATTTAAGTCTATCAAAAGGTTTCACCGTTATAGTAGACGAGAAAGCCCAAGAAAAAAGAATAGTGTTAACCATTAACAGAAGACGAAGAAAGAGATTGTCTTAACCTGTGCTTTTCCACTTTTTTAGTTTTTTTGTTCGAACTTTACCGATGCTGTTAAAACGGCTGCAACAGGGAAATGAAAAAAACACCCTCGTGATCAAAGTTAAATATAAGAATGCAGAAGAGAGAAATGTGAGAAATTATATATATTTCGATATATAGAAAATGGTACATGGAGAGTCTATTTATAGGCTTAGATAGTGGAAATCAAAGGAAATCAAATCTAATATGAATAATTAAAATAGATATTGAAAAACAGAGAAAATATCCTAAATATTCGTAAATATTTCTAAATATCTCCAACATCCTCTCAAACTCATAGTGACTAAGTCATGTTGAGTTTGAATCAATGTTGAACAGTACCGCGAAAACTTTTTCTCCAAGACGGCATCGGGCTTGGTGGATTCGCGACGGGGCCATGTGTGAGGCAGCATCCGGCTTGGCCACGAGTCTAGTCATGGTGTTGGCTTCTCAAAATGATGCGCGAAAGGTTGAGAATCAGAGGAAATTACAAGCTTCGCAAGCTTGCAATGTGTACATGATATTGCTATAATACGATCTTTCGAGATCAATTCCAAAATTGAGGAGTTTTAAAGTATATGACAATTCGTAATGCAGCGAACTGTTGTCACCAATCAACGCAAGCGTGACATCAAATTACAATAGTTTGTAGTAGTTGATGTGGCGGTGAAGTAATCCAGGATGAATAAAAAGTTGCATAAATTAGGACAGTCTAATGTTTTATAGGTTCACGGATTAGTGAAATTTCTAAAAACCTTACATTGGATAGCTCGGTTCCCAAATTTTCCTCCTGCCCGAGCAGCTCAAACATTTCTATGTACTTTCTCTATGTGAGCCTAGCAGCGCATTAGACCTCATAGAGCCTAGCCTTAGCTCACACATTTTATGCATAATTTTTAATTACTTTCTAAAATATCAAAAATTTATAAAAAAATTCAAAAAATTGAAAAGAAATGCAAAAACTATCCATGATAGAGCTGATCGTGCCATGTAGGATGGCTAATAATCATGTTAGCAATTGCCGGTCAAAATTGACTAGAAGGACTACGTTGGCAAATCGTTAAAAAATTTAGGATTAAATTGACCAAATTGATCAAATTAAAAAGTTTAAGACTAAATTGGCATCCGTATAGTAAGTTTAAAGCTCTTTTGGTGATTTTTTCTCTTCATAAACCAAGAAATGTTGTCCCTCTCTTTCAAACAACAATCCCGACTAACTCAATTTGCCAGGGCATCAATTAGCACCCTAAGGATGCTACAGTTAATGAGAGTGAACATTACAGTGTTGTAGTAAGTACCTACCCATGTATGATGGTAGTTAAATAAAAGACAAAAGAGGACGTTTAGCCTAAGAATGATTTTAAACGATGAAGTATGATTTACCTAATTGAGTAATATTATAAATCTTGGATGTCGCAACCTACCCGAGCGGTGCACCACCTAGGGGTTCGGCTAATGGATTATTATACCTATACTTAACTCTGGCTCTCCTAATCCTATAGTAATTCGCAACTTAAGTGCAAGTTATTGAACATGCAAGCTCATTTCAATTAGGAGTCACCATTAATCTATTCTTCGATGGGTCAATTAGAAACTCAAGTAAAGTATTAGGAGATTTACTTTACTTCTGCGAACTAAAGATTATGGATTCGGAGACTTTGTTATGCTTGATTACTCTAACACCTTTCAATACCTTTCTCTCTTATTTCAGAAAAATGTTTGTTAGGCAACTTGGATTGATTTTAAACCTATTCACTAACATGCGAGGTGATCATACGGATACGCAACCATTGTTGTAACACCCAATAATCAAAGCAACAAATAAATTGCAAGATAGGAATGGTACACTTACCTCAAATGAACGAAAGTATCTGCAATGTTAGCTAGTAAATCACATCATCACCCTAATATGAATTCTAAAATCACGCAATTCCACTCAAATTTTTTCTTAGGATTTTCTCTTATTTAGTGAAAACTAAACCATATGCAATGCATGCTACTAATTTAACATGACATGCGACATACAATTTACCCAAATGTCCTGTTTCTAATGACAGTTAAATGGACTATTCTAATATGACTGGCAAATATTTAACTACATGACTTCATTCTAGTGATGGACAAAAATCATTTCTAATATGACACGCATGGAATGTCTCTAAATGTATAACCACTAAATGACATGGCATAGCATGATAACATGGCGATGACGTGGCACACATGATGAGGTAGTATAGATGATGTAATCTAAACTATATGACACGCACATGGTATTTTTCTATTTTTTTTATTAAAGTTCATAATTAGAAAATAATGAAAATAAATTACCTAGATTAAGCTATTATCCAATTCATTTTAGGAATTAAATAAGACAAATCCTAATTTAAGTCGGAATGTTATCCTAACTAGATAAATCCTGTTATGGCAAGCAGTTTATATAGAAAGGAAAGATTATAACCTATATTCTAATTTATTTTGAAAGATTATCTAAAACCTATTTAACATGCAATGTTATCTATTAAAATTTACCTTGATCATATCTAATCTTTTGGGTATTTTTTTTGTAACATAGAATCAAATCAAATTAAGATAAAGACCAAACCAAAATCAAATATAGCATCCAATCACCCGATAAATCATCCATACCCACTTAAATTTGGAAAATAAATCAACAAATTGTATCCCTGGCATGAGGATCGGATTGCCCAATTTTCCGTATCGTCACGAATCATATCTCAAGCATGAGATCTGATTGACGACCAATTTTCTGTGCGATCGTGAATCGTATCTCCGGTATGAGATCAAATTGATGACCATAGAACATTATGAAATTAGGAAATAATTTAAAGGTTATTCGAGAGTTTTCATGGAAATGACAAGATCAATTAGAGATTCACCAAATCTCATCACGATCTATAATAAGAAAACAAAGTACTTGAAGATCAAATGAGATAAGATTTTTACCTAATTCCAATATTCACTACACCTTTGTTGGAGAAACATCTCCAAATAAATTTTGATGATACTCAAACTATCATTTATATAATATCTACGTGATCTAAGTGTAGATATATTTAAAGGATTGAGTGATACTCATGGTGTAATTCATTGAAGAAAAGATCATAAGACTGTCCTTGAAGGATCATACAAACAACACCATCGATCACAAAAATCAGCTAAATGACAATGTCTCATTGAAGCTGAAAAGATAAAGTAAATGATAATATTTAGGTAACGGATCATTTAATATGACCGTTCTCTCACTATTATAGCCGTTGTTGACTGGACTTGCACAATAGAAGATCTGATAGAGAGGAGAACAGGTTGTTTGACAATTTGTCAGAGTCGCAACTACAGAACGATAGCAAAAGCTATTTTAGGAAAGTCTGCAGAAGTTACGAAAAAGGCTGTATAGGCAGTCAGTTCCTAGGACAGTAGTACCAACGGCTATTTTGCTTCTCTAAGACATCATCAACGATTATATTGAAGATGCCTATAATAGAAAGGGTCTTTTGAAGTCAACAAGTTAAAGAAAGTGCTCATAAAATTCCAGAAATTGCTATATGCTGTATACTGAGCAAAAAACTCTTGTATGATGATAGCATTTACTGGATTATGATTGTATTTAAAGTTCAAGTGTACCAAGTAATAACTGCACCCAATTCCTGATAATGTGATCTATCAATTTATGAGAGTGGTGTATGCTGAGCGTAACTTGTTCAGTAATTTACTAGTGCAATCAAGCTCAAATTTTGGCCGTTAGTTGTGAGAGTGGACGTAGGCTTGGAATCAAAGCCGAACCACTATATATCCTTGTGTATAGCTGCTTATCCTTCTGTTTATCATTTCTAGCACATAAGTGAATCATTGCTTCTTATATATCTAGTGAAACCCAATATTTACTTATGACATGTTTTCCGTGAAAGTTTTAAAATCTCTAAAGTAACCTGTTCACCTCCTTTAGGTTGCAAAGTTAGTCCCAACAATAGTTACCGAAGGGTAAAAAGTTAACCGAAAGAAAGTTTAAGAACGTTACCAAGATATAAAGGACGCTCCACCAACTGAGGATCAAGATCGCAATCATGAAATTCACTTCCAAGGCTTAATGGACAAGCCACTTGCCAAAGTTAATTAAAGGGCTTTGTAATAGGAGAAGCTCACCACCAAGGCCTAAAGGAAAACTACTAGCTGAGAATAAAGTGCTTATTAGCTCACCACTGATGAGTAATTTAATCTCCAAGAATAAAGAAATCGATATAGAAGTTATCCACTGTGACATCCTGAATTTCATCTAATCGATTAAGGTGCTATATGAAATGGAATTAGTGATAAGCAAGGTACAGTTGTTTCGACGAGTTGGATTAATCGAGGGACCTTGATTTAAGATCCGTGAGGCACCAAAGTCATTTAAATTTGTGGGATTACTCGGAGGAATTTTAATTGGCGCATACTTGATGTACCGCTTGTACAAGGGTCATTAGATTGCTTAAATGAAAAGATATGGGTGTGGAAATTTTATGGTATGATCTGATTAGAGGTATTAGAGCACAAAGTGTGCCCTAACACCCCATGTATGGCCGAACAAGAACTTGCACGGAGGGGGAGAAGTGGCCTTTTTCTTCCTTTTAACACTAGATTGCTTTTTGTCTTGTACATTTGTCACATTTTCTTGTCTTATTTTCAAACCATGCTACAAACGTATAAGAAACATGAGGAAGCCTCCCCATCCCCAAACGATAATAACCTGACAAGTATATACAGTAGTAGACCTAGGACAGATCACATCATCCCAAACAGTATCAACAAAGAAATGTGCTCCATATCAAGTTGGGGGTTAGGCATTCATCTCAGCGATCTGAAAATGTTTAAATCAACAAGAGTGAGCTTTTGCCCAGCAGGAAAATAAGGCAATTTCTTAAACCCAACGATCTAACCAATTCCAATTCCAGCACAATCAACATAGCATCAACAACAACACATGCTCCAAAAATAATCATGCAAACAGAATTAGCCAACAGAATAAGTCTCATAATCACCAAAATAAGATTCATAGTCATCACATGCATTTGTATCATATATTCCCATCATCATCATATCGGGTCCACCCCTATCTCACGGTTCAACTAGGGCAAGCCGGTCCGTACGGTTCACTTTCAGTCCACTGACCAGACTTCCACGGGTCGCTAGCCATGGGCTTTCACTCGGGCATTTTCCTTACTTTTACCAGGCACACTACTTTTTCATGCCCCCTAGTTCTTTTTTTTTCTTTTTTCATTTTTGACTTTTGACATACACTATCCACAATGCTTACACTGCCCAACCACACTTTGGCTTGTTTTGACCAAATGACTAACATTTGGACTCTCAGGGTCTTCGTCTTCTATCGGCGCTCCGGATATGCTGCGTGGACAGTGATGGCTTTTACCTTGCCCCAGTGTGGGGGATGATCACCAACTGGATTTAAGAAACGAATTTGCAGGCTCAGTTGGGCTCAGCAAAGGATAAAGTGTATATAGGACAAAGAAAGAAATGCTCTTCATTATCTTAAGGCACTTGAACTTCGTATGAATTCATCTGAAAAAGCAACACTCGAAGATTGATGCAAGTAAGAGCAAGACAACCTCTATTCATTTTTCATCTTATAATGCTGACTTACTTCCAGTTTGCCCCGATGTGAGGTGGTTCTTGACAGGGGTAATTTGAAAGAATTTCTCCAAGTGTTTAAGCTCAAAGTGGCGAAACAATGGACAACCTGTAGTATTTAAGATAAAGAAATGAAATGCCTCTCATCATTTCGGTTGCCATATCTTTTGCGAGATAACCCTTTACCTTGCAGACATGGGAATTTTTTTTTTTACTCAACTCACTAGGGATTAGTGTATAGGACTGTATATAGGATAAAGCTTGCCTTTCATCATCCCGATGTACCTCATTCAACACATTCAATTCATTTCACATGAGTTATCAAATTGTCCAAATAGATTCCCCTTTTGAAGTCGATGATGCAGACCGACAAAATAATCAAGCAGAATTTAAAGCCAAGGCACACATTCCATCTTTAAATTGATTGAAACCATTTATGCACCGACACGCTATTTCTCCTCGGATACTCGAATGAGATACCTGGATTTCTCCTCAGGCACTCGGATGAGACATCCGGATTTCTCCTCGGATACTCGGGCGAGATATCTGGATTTCTCCTCGGATACTCGGATGAGATACCTGAATTTCTCCTCAGGCACTCAGGTGAGATATCCGGATTTCTCCTCGGATACTCGGATAAGACACCTGGATTTCTCCTCAGGCACTCGGGTGAGATATCCGGATTTCTCCTCGGATACTCGGGCGAGATACCTGGATTTCTCCTTAGGTACTCGGATGAGAAATATGTAGATGTCTGGATGTTGTCGAAGATGCCGAGTGACTGCAACAAAACTGATTAGATATGGCGCCTGTTGATTGCTCGAACAGGTGAAGGAATACTTGGATAAGCATAGGCATCTAAAGGGGTAAAGACATACTTACTTATTGATATCTCTGACTCTTGGCAACATGTCTCCTGCTAGATGCAATTATAGGCAACATGTAATATGCATTCATAGGCAATCAAGAACACATATATTCATGCACTATAAATTCAACTGGTTTTCATGCATGACGGTTTTGGCAAATCAGCGTTACTAAATTTCATTGGGGAAAATCATGATAAGACAATCCGAACTCACGAGTGGGTGTCTTGAAAATGTCAAATGAGGGACTTCCGGTCTGAAAGGGCTTTTACTCACTTTCATCGAAAAGTGGCTAATTTATGAGAATCACTCCATCTTACATTCATCATGTGGACAAGGGTCCGAGTATTCTCGCAAGCGGTACGACCTTACCAATATGAGAGGTCTTTGTCAAGACCGTAACGTGGGCTTGGTCAATGGCTTAGCAAAAGGGGACTCTTTGAGCTAAGGCTATTGAAAGAACAATACTCCGCAATCGTCTCCAGGTTTACAAATCAAGAACCCTGCAAAATGAGATAGAAATGGACTTGCTCGCACTTCTTCGAGCTAAGCTTATAAACATCTAAATCCTACGTCAGTTCACATGCCATAATCTGAAGAGACTTTGTAAAGGACGTAACGTAGGCTAGGCTCACGGGTTGAGAAATGAATGGATCATTAGGCTCAAAATGTATATAATTGGGGTGAGAGTTGGTAATCATCTAGGCATTATCACTAGTCCTCTTTTCCACCGGGGATTGTCTTCTCGGTAGATGCTCTATGGCCCTGAGAGCTTATCACTTGACTCCTTAAGATTGTTGACGACTTTGACACATCTCAATATTTTCTATTCCGAAGTTCTCTTTTTTCTTCATTTGTTTTCTTCTTTTTTTTTTCTATTTCATTTCTTTTTCTCTCGGACATTGGCCTTACTTTTACCAGGCACACTGCTTTTTCATGCCCCCTAGTTCTTTTTTTTTTCTTTTTTCATTTTTGACTTTTGACATACACTGTCCGCAATGCATACACTGCCCAACCACACTTTGGCTTGTTTTGATCGAATGACTAACATTTGGACTCTCAGGGTTTTTTTTTTCTCTCAGCGCTCCAGATATGCTACGTGGATAGTGATGGCTTTTACCTTGTCCCAGTGTGGGGGATGATCACCAACTGGGTTTAAGAAACGAATTTGCAGGCTCAGTTGGGCTCGGCAAAGGATAAAGTGTGTATAGGATAGAGAAAGAAATGCTCTTCATCATCCTAAGGCACTTGAACTTCGTATGAATTCATCTGAAAAAGCAACACTCGAAGATTGATGCAAGTGAGAGCAAGACAACCTCTATTCATTTTTCATCTTATAATGCTGACTTACTTCTAGTTTGCCCCGATGTGAGGTGGTTCTTGACAAGGGTAATTTGAAAGAATTTCTCCAAGTGTTTAAGCTCAAAGTGGCGAAACAATGGACAACCTGTAGTGTTTAAGATAAAGAAATGAAATGCCTCTCATCATTTCGATTGCCGTATCTTTTGCGAGATAACCCTTTACCTTGCAGACATGGAAATTTTTTTTTTTACTCTACTCACTAGGGATTAGTGTATAGGACTGTATATAGGATAAAGCTTGCCTTTCATCATCTCGATGTACCTCATTCAACACATTCAATTCATTTCACATGAGTTATCAGATTGTCCAAATATATTCCCCTTTTGAAGTCGATGATGCAAACCGACAAAATAATCAAGCAGAATTTAAAGCCAAGGCACACATTCCATCTTTAAATTGATTGAAACCATTTATTCATAAGTGAAATGTTTGTGACTCAGAGTATAAAACCAAACACTTGAAAACTTTTGCCGCAAAAATGTTAGATCTTATCAGGGATAATATATTTTCACAGCATCAGAATTAACAAGAGTGGAAAACTCACGACCGTCCATTTCTGCGAGAATCAAGGTACCTCCGGGGAGCACCTTTTTAATCACATATGGGCCAATGTAGTTTGGGGTGAATTTGCCTCTAGGAACAGGAAAGATTAGAAGTACCTTCCTTAAGACTGGATCATTTACCTTAAGGTGTCTTTGATGCACTTTTTGGTTGAAAGACCTACCTACTCATGCGGCAACTGGATCGGGCGTTTCGTCTCACTCTCAGGGGGATTTGCCCCTCTCTTCACTTCTCTGGTTTCCTCAGCATCACCCAAGCTAATAATGACAGTTTGGTCTCACGTGAGAACTTTGGACCTTTCATGATGCTCTAGATCGCATTGAAGGTTCGAGGAATCTTCGAGTTCATCGATGTCATCGAGATTAGGTTCGGCGGCACATAATTCATTATATTGAACCATTCCCATATCCTCGCGTATCACAAGATTGCCCCTGAAACATAAAGTAGAGTGATTCAGAGGGACAAACAAGGCTAAGCATTGCATTTTTTATTGATTGAATGATTTATTTATTTTGAAATTCATTTCAAAAAGGTTTTAATACGAGGAAGCATGAAGAAGCCTAGGCCTCAGAATTCTCCTTGGACTATATTTTTCTTTTATCGGTTGGATATCACCACCGAGCTGATTTGATGTACCTCAACATGCCCTCAAAAAATGAAAATAACTTGTAATTTCATTGATTATCACCAAATGAATTACATTTATTGAAATGGAAATTGCAACAATCAAGTCCTAGAAATGAAAAGTGCTAAAAAGCAGCTCCCG
This sequence comes from Syzygium malaccense, assembly GCA_031216405.1. Taxonomy (NCBI): domain Eukaryota; kingdom Viridiplantae; phylum Streptophyta; class Magnoliopsida; order Myrtales; family Myrtaceae; genus Syzygium; species Syzygium malaccense. Next base: position 4,802,588 of record CM062256.1, on the reverse strand, counting down.
AGACGGGGCAAGTCCTAAAAAGCAATAAAAATTCCCGCGCAGGGGAGTGTGCGACAAAAAGTAAAGGTGTTACTCTTGCGGGCCAATGCCCATTCTCTCCAACAGTCCTTCCTCGATGGCTCCAACCAGAAATTATCGAACAAGGCAGTGATTCCCTCCATTGCATCATCAGAATCTTCTGTCATTAGAGGTGTTGGATCATCCATGCCTTCCCATCCATCCGGGACAATGTCACAGGGGTTAACATAGAAGCTCGGGGGCGCCGAGTATTTAACATAATAATCGAACTTGCCGCTCGGTTGCCCCAAAGTGTCGATCACCTCTTTTTCTTCGTCAGCTTTAGGCGTGCTCTCTATGATCTCTTCATCATCGGACGCGTCTTCGAGCGGAGGCATGTCTTCAAGCAAAGGGTCGAGCTTGTCCTTCCCAGTGTTTAATGTAGCAAACTCCTCCTCCCAATTAATAACCACTTCGGAGATTGTGGAGACGATGCCAATGTAATTGGCATAAACAATCATTGCGGCTTCTACCATTTTAGAGATCCTTTTCTTCATGACAGTCAGAGGAGGCGCCTCATCACTCGGGTAATAGCCAGCTCTTACTAACCTACCGTAGACGTCGATGGTGTACACCTTGACATTCTTGATTCGACCAGCATCGAAACTAAATATGGCATTAACATTGCCCGCATGATCAGGGAGCGGGTTATTCTGAACATTCGGCCTGGCAGGTTGGAATGAGAAAGCCTTCATGTCCAGGAGATCCTGGATTCGGTGTTTGAGGGTAAAGCAATTGTCAGTTGAATGCCCCACTTCGCCCATATGATTGTCACATTTTTTAGATGGGTCATAGTTATAGTACTTTTCAGAGTTAGGTCGCTTTGGCTCGGTGGTAAGCAAACCCTTCTTTTGGAGTACTGCCAGTACTTGGGACAACGACCCAGGGAGGGGGGTGAATTGCCTCTTATTGTTCCTTCTCTGAGAAGGTTGACGACCCGTGCTATGTTGTTGAGTTTCTGCTACTTGGATCGCTGGAGCGACATTCTTCCGACTTGGCTGGGTATACGTTACATTGACTTCAGCTGTCGGCTCTTTCTCTTTTCTCGTGCTAAATCTTTTGGTCGAAGAATACAGCTCCACAAGCCACCCATCTTTCAGTCCTATCTCAATCTGTTCGCCTATGGGGATGAGTTGATTGAAGTTGTCAGCCGAAGTGGCTACCATCCGATTACGGTACTCGAACGGGAGAGTTTTAATGAACATTCTCTTCAATTCACTGTCTATGGGTTCTGGGATAATCTGAGCGGCTATGTTTCTCCATCTGATAGCATAATCCTTGAATGACTCATTCTTCTTCATCTGAGCACGCTCGAGGTCATCGTGGGTGGGAATGATATCTGTTATGAATCTGTACTGCTTTAGAAATGCTTCACTAACTTCCTTCCAGGTTTTGAGGCTATTTATCTTATTCATGAGATATCAGTTCAAGGCAGGACTCGTCAAACTTGCTTGAAATGCATGAATCATCAGGAGTTCATTATCAATGTACGGGGTCATTTGTACGTGATATAGTTGTAGGTGGGCTTTTGGGCAGGAGGTGCCATTGTACTTTGTCAAAGTCTGGCATCTTGAACTTCTTCGGGATTTTGATCTGTGTGTACAGAGATAGGTCGATCGACGGTGAATCTTGTGAACCTTCCAGCTGCTTCACTCTCTCTTCAAGTTTGTTGACCCGTTCGTCAGGTTTGTCCTTGTTGACGATAATATGGACATGGTCATCTACTAAATCGGGAAGATCGTCATCTTCCTCACTATCGACATTCTTTCCACCTTTATGCTTTGGGGCTGATGCCTCATGGGATACAGGAATAGGAGTCAACCGAAGGGCTTTGATCTTAGTAGACATCTGTTGCATTGCGACGAGGACTTGCTTCATCTGGTCCTCCATGCCAACGACACGATCTCGTAAGTCAGTTTGATCGGCCATTCTTGTTCTCGACAGCGTACGAATAGGCGATCATGATTGGTTCGTAATTACCTAATTTGCAAATAAAACAGGCATACATAAGTGTCAAGAAGAATCACATGTCGATCCATGACATTGGTCTGAACGCTTTGATTAAAAATGACCTCTTTGTTGAAATGACGAAAATTTTTTACAACGACAATGAGTTAAAATAAAAAAATGACTCAATTCCTAAACAAGACTAAAGAATAAATTCAAGCTTTTCTATTTGGCTTGATCCATAGACATATGGGAGGCGACTTCCTTCTTCAATTGCTCATAAGCTCGAGCTATCTTGGATGCTTCTTCTTGAACTTCTTCGGCCTTCCTCTTGAGATGGTTGTTCTCTGAGCGAGTGGCGGGCTTGAGAGGGACCTTGGGTATCTTCGGGAGTAATTCCTGTGGGACCTTGTGCTGTCGAATATACTCGGTCATTGCGAAGTAGGACTTCTGCTCCCCTTTGAGCTCTTTTTAGGGTCGGGCTATCTTTAAGAGGCGACACTTCTTCCATATTTTCTTAAGTTGAGCTACGGTCCCTTCGTGGTCTTCATCGTCATTGGTGAAGTCGACTTGGAGGAGTTCTGGTTGTAATGCTGGAGGGAGCCCTTGGAGAATCTGGTACTGACGAGACACTCTGGCGGGGTAGTATTCGATCGCACCGGTGAAACCCAATAGTGGAACCGGTCCAATACCATTACACATAAGCCGAGCTTCCTCGACTTTGAACCAGTTAGCATGCCATTAGAAACCTTGGGGTCTAGCGTTTTTCATAAAAATGATCCATTCAGAGATGATAATCGGGTGCATCCCCTTGTTTTTCTTTATACCTCAAGACGGGATGGCTAGAATCACTAAGTTTTGATATCGTAAGTAAATCACCACACCCTTTTATGTGGGACAAAAACCAGATTTGCAAAATTTCGAGGGTGGCATGAAACGTTTTATCAACATGTTGCTTAAATTTAATGAGGAAAATAAAAGTTTCAGCTAAAATGGTGTTGACAAAATTCTTTTCGAGACAGACTTGTTGGACTAACCATGCAATTGACGAACTACACGCATTCTTATAGTGGGGAAAAATCACGAACCCGAAAAATGCTAACAAAAATATTCTGCCTTTTTGGAAAGATATGGCTTTATCAAAACATTGACTCAAGAATAAAAAGGGACATGTCCCACGATTTGCTTTCAAAACTTTTCCCAATTCATCTTTTCCGACACCCAAAAATTCAAACAACATTAAGGTGGAATCGATTCCCAGAGGTGGTGTTATTAATTCCGACCCTAAAGGTTTTCCAATGATCATGCTATATTCTTCCAAAGTCAGGGTGAGCTCATGCTTACCGGATATAAAGGTAGACGTCTCGGGACACCAGAAGTGTGCTAATGCTCGAACGAGACCGGTACGGACTTTGACTTCCAATAAGGGGAGTAGCCTTCCGATGTGGCCTTCAACCAGCTTACGGTTGGTCGGACTGAGTAAGTTCCACCAGACACAGAGCTCGTCCTTAGGAGCATCAAGAATCCGGATGTCTACCCCTCCCATAGTATATAGACCAAGACTCACGACCAACTTGATGTCATGGATCGACCAAAGAAAATACGAAACATAAATAAATTACGAGATAAAGGTTCAGAAAACTTACTTCATCCAATAGGACCATGGCAATCACAAAGACATGCGCATGAAATGTGAGGTTCGATTTCTATCTAGACTCTGGCAAGTAAAATGGAGACGCGAGGATTATCGGGCTAAACCAGTCATGGTTGTGGTTAGGCCGGGGTTCCCCTGACTCCGGCTTAGTCAAGGAGCCGACCCGGGTTGCAAAGGGTGCAACTGTGGTGGGAACTCAATGACACCGTTAAAAAAACTTTCGGGACCAAGAAGGGCAACCCATACCACGCGGGTGTGGTCGGGGTGTCCGCTTTCTCAGTACCATCCTAAACCTATGCCGCCCAGGTCCGGGAGCGAAAGTGTGTGCGGTGTAGTGTAAATACAAGGCATGCACAGCAGGTTATATCATACAGCGCTTCGTGCATAAAATAAACCATTCATCCAAATACCTCCCTACAAAACAAGGGTTAACAATCACGCCTCCCCTTATACCTCCCATTCTGCAAAAATATTTAACACCTAAAATGTTAGGGACCTACCTGGGATTCTCGCTGCCAAGCAAAAATATTTTTTGAAAAGAAAAAAAAACTGGCCTAAGTCCACTAAGAGTTTTAACTGAAGTCCCCAGTGGAGTCGCCAAGCTGTCGCAACCTAAAATTTCCTCAGGCTAATGGATTATTAAGACTAAGCCTAACTCGGGCTCTCCCAAGCCCTACCAATTCGCAATTTAGGGTTTAAGTTTTTAACGTGCAAAATTTTTCATACTTGGAGTCGCCACTAATCTATTTATGGTAGGTCGATTAGAAACCTAAATAAAACATAGGGAAATATATTTTATTCCTACGAACCAAATATTCTAAGCTCGGGGACTTGATTACGCTAGATCTAGTCTAACGCCCTTTCGGTACCTTTTCTTTTCAAAAAATATTTATGCATGCAGTCTGGATCCATTTTAACTTAGTCGCTAGCATGTGAGGTGATCATGCGGGTGCGCTAATCACCAAAGTAACACCCAATAATCAAAACATTAAATAAATTGCAAAATTGGGAGAATTACTTACCTCGAAGCAACGTAAGCATGTGCATTGTTAGTTAGAAAATTACACCAACAATCCTAATATGATTTCTAATTAACAAGCAGTTCACTCAATATTTTTTAGGATTTTCACTTATTTAAATGAAAGCTAGCCTATATGTAACGACGTACAAAAATTAACATGCGATTAATGCAGCCTAACATGCAAACTATATGTCATGCGACGACGTGACCTAATTCTAATGACGGACAAATGATTTATTTTTGGTATTTTCAAATGAAATTCGGAATTAAAAATTACTCAAATTAACATGCAATCTATCCTAGAGAAAATGATTTGATCTATTCTAAAGTGATTCTTTTTTTTGGGATTATTATTAAAATTCGAAATTATTAAATATTCTAAATAATCCACTAAGATTAAAACAATCTCTAATTTAAACTAGGAAATATGCTACCCTAAATCCCAATTTAAATCAAATAATTATCTTATTCTTTTGGATATATTTAAGATTCCTTAAGCATGCAAAATTTCTAATTTAAATCTAACTAATAAATTTTTGGATTTTCTTTATTTGAAAGGACAACAATCAAACAAAGATAACAACCACATTCAAACAATCCATGCAATCCGCAAGATTCTTCAAATTTAGATAAGACAAAGAAATCAAACTAACAGTCATATCTATAGGATTATAGATATCAATAGAAAGTTGATTGTTTAAATTTGGAAAGCAAATAAAATCTATTATCGTATCCAAGTGATTATGGATAAGATAACGATTTTCCGTATCGCCGCGTATTGTACCTTAGGGATAAGGTCAGATAGTCGTCCAGATACGTTGCTAAATTAGGCAAAATTTCTAATTTTAAGTGCTTCAAATATGGCAGATATCGCAAATATTATCCTAAGATTTATCAATCCACCAAAGAATATTCACGAGATATTCAAACATCGAAAACTTAGGAAATTAAATATTTCGGAAAATATTCGAATAATGACCTTACCTAATTTGCGAATATTTTCCAAATTCGAACTCGGTGCCGGATCGGGCTTGCGGATCACGGGATGGGACGAACGGCGGCCGACGGATCGACGGCAGGCAGCGACTCCCCGCGGGACAGCAACAGCTCACCACGGAAGGGCGACAAAGTTGGGGATGGCAGCAACTTCGGAGGGTGTCGGCATTATGGTGGGGCAGGCTTCACACGGAATGTAACCAGGAGAATAGCTAGCGACAGGGGTGGCCTGGTGCGAGCAAGGGTAGCGACCTGGCAGCGGCGATGGTGTGGGTGTAGTAGCAACAGTAGCAACGAGATCCTCCAGCACCGCGAAGGAAGCAACAGCAGATCAAGTCATGTCCGAGTCCCGAAAGGCGGCACGATCGGAGGATTCACACCTTCATGCCTCAATTATCTTTCGATGAGATCGCAGCTCTTCTCCAGTGTATCTGCGAATCAATTCCCGTCGAAGAAACCGGTCCCTCGAGATGAAATATCGATGGGGGGTCCTTCGAAGCTGGTGTGTGGTTCGGAAGGAGCGATTGCGGGTGTTCTTGGCGACACCTCAGGTGTACTGCTCGATGGGATTCGCGATGAAGAAATCACCTGCTTGCTCGTCGATTCAAGCCGAAGCTCTCACTCTCTAGTAGAGGCTTTTGATGCACGTTCAGATCCAGAAGAAGTACAGAGAACCTTGGAACTCGGGAGTCGGACAATGCGGCTCTGTTTGACTCTCTCCTTTTCTCCGGCTTGGCCCTTGCGAAGTGATTTGTGTCTTCTCCAAAAGAAAAGCTCTCCGAATTCTTCAACTATCCTCTCCTTTTTAATATATCATCTTCTGGCCCTTTTCAATATTTTTGGCCTTTTTGTTCACGCCCATGGATGCCAGATATTGACCAGATTCCACTTTCCTCTTTTGTATTTTTTTATATTGTTTCCCTTTTGCACGGATATACAAAGGAAATCAAATCTTTTTTTTTTTTTTTTTATTCTTTTCTTATCCCTAACCGAGAGAATCGAGTGCCACAAGTGTTCGAAAGATCATGCCCATTTCAAAATATTATGCTAATTAACCAGAATTTTAGTAACATTAATTTCTGAATTAGGCGCAATATATCTTCTGATCATGGGCTCAATTAATTCTATTTCATGGACCTAAACAAACTAATTGAGTTCAAAACTATACTTGTAGCAGTCCAATAAACTCAGAATATTCGATCCATCCAATTAGACCCATCTGACGTTAATCCAATCACTGTGCAATCAAGCTATATGATAAATGCTCTTAAAAACTATATGTTATGTCATCTAATTATATTTTTGCTAGGTGTCGGGATCAACCCCTAATTTTTCTATGCAATATATACCTCGCCGGATCGACAAAATTTAGGTGTCAACACTTGTTTGATGAGCAATTGGCCATGTTATGGCGGCATTCTAATGTGCAGGGCTTGGGTATATGCCAAGGCGAGGTAAGGACGTCTGTGATTATTAATGTCACATTGATTATTAGAATAGCATGTTTAAAATTGTTCGGAGGTACACATTAGCCTAGGCAAGGCTTAGGTAGTTACTTATTGAGATTTCATCTCATCTCCCATTGTTAAACATTTTCAGACTTGAATTGATGAGTAGTCATCACGTGCGGTTCGGAGTTCTGAGATAATGTTGGGCATTTGATGCTTCATCCCTTTTTGGATGCCCTTTTTGTAGAGGAGTTAAGCTTACCAACCATTTGATCTTTTTTTAAGTGCGTGGTTCGTAGATAGTGGCCTCGTCGAAGGCTTGCAAATGTATATGTTGTAATCAATGTTATATTTATAAAAGTGTTTTATTGATGTGTGTTCTTTGTCTCTCTACTATCCCGTTGATTATATGTTGTATGAAGAATTCAAGTTGCTTCCGCATGCGTTGCTTGTTAGTGTTTCGATTGGGTCGGCGATAAATCCTAGGATGTCGCATACTTGACGACCTCGAAGAGATGTTGCGTGCTCATTGGGGTTCGAGACGTGACACCTAGTTTAAAGATAAATTAGGATAAACTTTGCGTCTCAAATTCTTTTTCTTGCTTTTACTCTTTATTTTCTTTGTGATCGTGCGACAAATCTTAACATGAATTAGGACTACACTTATATAAAGTTATAAACTTCATAAGTAAATCTCGAATACAAATAAAACAGGATACTCTTAACACCTTGGCTCGTGCTTACTCTTAAGTAACAGAGATTTGAACGTGTCTTGTCAAACCTAGGAATACCATGAAAATGTTGAGATACCTTCACCTTGACCCCACCCATACCTCGAAATCAACTCCCTTCTCTTAGCAGAACAAAGAAAAAGAAGAAAGTTTGAAAAGTTTTTAATTTCAAATGCCCTACTTCCTCCTTGATATCAATTTTTCTTTTTGTTATTCTATATTTTCATACTTTTTTGTTGAATAATCAACTCCTTTGAATGAATGAATGACGTTGCATGTTGATTACTTGATTCTCCTTTATTCTTTTTGTCACTTTTTGATTATGAAAAAATGGGGGAGAAAGTACGTATCATGTGTATGTGTTCTAATTCTTAGGGGGAGCATGGTTTCAAAGTAGAACTTGGAACCTGAGAATTGGATCGGTGGAAGTTCCAAGTTCCAAGATATAAAGAGTAGGTTCCAGGTTTCAAAAGTTAGGGAACCTGTTTCGACAGGTAGGTTCTAGGTGAGTGGAATCTGGAACCTAAAATTTGAAATAAGTTTTTGTTTTTTTCTTGGTCTATGTCTTAGCACGATCCTACGGTATTCCATGACGTCCGATGTGAGTATATAATCTAGAACCACTAGTCTGGGTTTTCATTTTATAACTGGGACTTTTACTTTGTTAATATTTCATATTCTTCGTGTGTCTAAATATAAATTATGATCAGTGGATTATAGCAGCAAATGATGGTCATTAAAGGTGATAATTCACTATAATCATTCAATTAATAATATAGGCGAAATCTAGATAGACTCAGGAATCCCTGAATCTTGGAATCTGTGACAGGGTAGGTTCCACGTTCCAAGGTATGTAATGTAGGTTTTATGTGTGACATTCCGAGTTTTGACTTATTTTTAGGATTTATAAAATGTTTATTTCGTCAGTGTGCTTATAGTTAAATCTCGCCGAGAACTTATCACTCTCAAGTTATTTTAAATTTGAGATTTCGCTAAAATCACATTCAATTGAATTTAGCCATTATTTAGAGCCCAAACTTGAATGTCGGATTTCTCAGAGTTCCGTGACGAATTTAATTGGACGATATCGATATTAATGTGGCCAGCCTTGAGATTGCCTGGAATTATCGAATAGTAAAACTTGGACCGGGTGCGGATTTTGACTAGTAGTCCTCCCTCTAGGTTTATTTTATTTAGTGTCTTTTGGCCTTTTTTTAATTTATAATTGGGGTTTTTCATGACCGTTAGATCAGTCGTCGAGTTCGAACGTGGACCGTTGGATCGCATTCAATTAGTTTGATTTCTCTCTCTCTCTCTCTCTCTCTCTCTCTCTCTCTCTCTCTCTCTCTCTCTCTCTCTCTCTCTCTCTCTCTCCCCTCTGCCGCGCCCACCCCTATGCGTACGTCCCCTCCCCGATCAGCCATGCATACCCCTCTCTCACTCCTACTTTCTTCCTTTCTCCTTCTTCTTCTTTGTCTCTTCTCTCTTCCTCTTGCCGCTGCTCCTGCTTCCTCCTTGCTGCTCACTGCCGACCACCGCCCGCCGTCCTCCTCGCGCCGCCGCTCGCTCGACCAGCCACCATCCCCATCGTAACCGCCGCCCAGCCGCCGGACATCGTCGCCGTCATCGCCCTCTCACCCAACAGTTGTTGCTTGCCTGCCCGCTTGCCTGACATCGTCGCTCGTCGCCAGCTCGCCGTCGCCGTAGTTGCTCGCTGCCCAGCTTGTTGCTCGCCTGCTTGCTCTCCTGACATCGTCGCCCATTGCCATCGTCGCTCACCTAGCCGAGCTCATTGCCATCGCCATGTCACCCAGCTCATCGACCAGCTCGCTCGCCAGCCAGCTCGACCGCTTACCTAACTTGTTGGCCTACTCGCTTGCCAGCTAGCCCGGCCGTGCACTTGCTTGGTCGTCGTCGCCCGTTGTCGCGACCTACCCGTTCCGATCGGGTTTAGGTCAAGAGGTATTTGTTAATGGATATGAACAACGATTGGTTCGTTTGAATAGTGAACCAAATGGTTCATTAATCCAATGACCGAGGCACTCCCAAGTCTCATATCTCGCACGACGAGAATTATTTAATTTACACATTTGATTAGAGTTGCCACTAACCATGATCAAGGGTCGGCTAGAAACCCTGATCGAGATGCAGGAGTGTCGTCTCGATACGTGCGAAAACTAGAGATTCTAAAGTTCGAGGACTTGATTACACTAGCGATCTAACTAGTGCCCTTTCGGTACTTAAACTTGAATGTTCGCAAACTAACGTACCGGGCAGCTTATCGAAAAAAGCTAAAATTCCACCTAACCGTTCTAAAAATAGAAAATAACAATCAATGTATTAAAAATGCACAACCAGATAATCATAAAGAGAATAAACAATCAGCAACCTAGCATCATCCCTAAAAAAGAAAATGCAATCAAAAGCCCTAAGGTAAAACCCTAATGGTTTATCCGATTTTTTGAGAATTTTTTAGAGGGTTTTTCTCATTTTTCATTTTTTTTGTTTTTTAACCTAAAATCCAGTAAAATTAAGCCCAAAACTGATTTCTGTCATGCACGATCTTTTCCCTTTTTTTTTACTCCCCTTTCCCCTTTATTCTTTTTTCTTTCTTTTGGTCTTCTTTCCTTCTGCCGTGTACATGGTCTTCTTCACCGAGAGCTTCGTCAGCTGTTTCTTCATGGCGCCTTCACCGAGCCTCGCCGAGACCACGCCGAGGAAGCCCACCACCGGTCGACGGCTCAGACCGCCAGCGCCGACGACCGGCGCTAGTCGTACGCTGTCACCGCCAGCCGCCGTTCTGACGACGATACCGACGACTTGCTCCGGTCACGGAACTGACATTAACGTGTAAAAATCCGTTTTCTCGGCTCTCAAATTCTCGACCCTCAAATTCTCGACCACCCCACATAGACAATAACATACAAGGACATACACACATCAAATGAAGATAGAGAGCTAACTGTTTCGCTCCAAATCGCGAGCACCCCCGGCAACCGAGAATGAAACTTCCGACAAGGAAACGTATACACGCGGCTGACTCGGAGATGTGTGACCCGCGACGAAACCACATGAACAAAAGCGAGAAACTTGAAGTCAATGACAATAACAGAGCAAATCGTGCATAAATCAACACTCTAGAGTATCAATTTTCATGGAGTTCATCTCGGATCTCACTTGGGCATTTTACCGAGCAGGTGTTGTACGACTAAAACTACGAGTTTCTAAGTCGATTTCAGTGGGGTTTAAAGGTTTTTCTTAGAAGAGATCGGTCAAGAACACATCTTGGAGATGCAAAGAAACATTTTCCTCATCTTGTGGTGCCGAGCTATCACCGAATGGACTCGGTGTGCCCGGCACCCGAGAGGCAGGGGAGGGGAGGCCAAAACAGGGGAAGGCCGAGAGAGACCCACCTGGTTCACGGCCGACCGGAGCGAGGTGCGAAAGCTGAGGGGTTTGGCGTTGGTTCGGGCGGCCCTCCGGCGAGTGGGCGAGACTCGGACCTCTCCGATTCCCCTCAACTCTCTCCCAATCTCCTCTTTCTCTCTGTTTTTTCTCTCACAGTTTCACCTCTGTTCTCTCTTTTTTTTTTTAACTATCCTCCTCCTTTCTCAGTCTCTTCTCCCTCCTTTTAACTCCCCTCCTGAACGTTGAAACCACCACCATTTTTTAAAACCCTTTCTTGTCTTCTCTCTCTTCATGTACAGACTGTAAATTTTCCTCTTTCGTGTGTACATGGATGGAAACCAGAGAGAGCAATAAAGGCCTTCTTCTCAGTCCTGGGAAGAAGTGTTTTTCTTTGCTCTTTTCTGTGACTCTTCCTCTCTTGTGTTCTCCCCTTTCTCTGGACCTCTTGCTCCTCCTTATGTGTGCAGACCCCATTTCATGCTTTAGTGATATGTACTGCGACAGCCAAAGAGAGAGAGAGAGTATGACAACCCATTTTTTTGTGTTGCTTTTGACCTTGGACGTCCTACTCTTTTGTTCTTTCTTATTTTGCTTCTTTTGTGAAATGGGGATGAAGATTGATAGAGAACATCCTTTCGTATCAGCCCAGCTAAGAACTCCCCTTTTGTCTTGTCTCCTTTTTTTTATAACTTTTTATAATAATTTTTTTAAAATTTTTATAGTGACAATTTTTTTCAAAAATAATAAAAATAAAAAAGAACTAAAATAAAAATAAAATACGCTTCACTAAGTTCTACTAATGTAAATGCGCCTAACATATATATGCCATGTAATTTAATGAAAATATTTTTGTTTATGGGTTAAAAATCAATCCTTAATTTTCGTGCGATTAAACCCTAAATGATTAGGCAAAATTTTGGTGTCAACACCCGTGTGCTCGCCTGGCCGCCATCCTAGCTATGGCCGAGCCCGTCGCCTGCTCGCCTGGCCATTGCCCCGGCCGTGGCCGAGCCGTCCCAGTCGCTACCCTTGCCCTTGCCCGTGCCAGTCGCTCGCCCGATCGTGGCCGAGAGCCCCAAGCCATGGCCGAGGGCTGTGCCAAGCCTAGCCGGCTAGCTTGCCCATTGTGCTTGTGCCCGCGCCGAGCCCGCCACTGCTCCACCGGGCCATTTTGGCCGCTTGCCGATTTTTCTTGGGCTAAAATTTAGATAAGTGACTTCTTAATCCCTACTTAGTACTTTGGGTATTATTAGACTTGTTTAGGGGTTGATTAGTGTTAGTTTAGTGACTAAGTTAGGGATGGAATTGTTGATTGAATGTGATTTATAGATTAAATGGTGGTGCTTTTGTGGCTTAATTAGTGACATATTGAAATGGGTTCAATGACTGGGTTGTTGTGGCGTTTGCGGGTGAAATTGATATTTGAATGTGGCTGACTTGAACGTCGGGTTGGTGGGCTAATGTGGTGAGCTTATGGCTTGAAATTGGATATTATGACGTGTTAGATTGGTAATGGTGAAAGTATGGCAATTTGTGTTGTGGCGCGTGCACTTGAGAAGTGTCTTGAGGCATGGTTACGCGGGACTAAGCTCGGATTGATCGAAGGGCTGCTAACCTGAGGCGTGATTACGCGGGTGTGCAAGGAAAGTAAGAAAAGACCTAAGGTGTAGTTACGCGGGTCGAGAGAAATGTCCCGAGGCGTGGTTATGCGGGACTGAGCCTGGATTGAACGGAGGGCTGGACCTGAGGTGTGTTGACGTGGGTTGTGGATAGTTGGTTGGACACGCATGCGAAATGTGTTTGGTTGAATTGGGTGAATGCACGTGTGTATGGCGCTCGAGTGATAGTGATGTGTTCTTGGGCTATTATTGCATTATAGGGTTTGACTAACGTGCAGAGTTGACGTGTGATGTGAGGCGAGGTAAGTGCGTTTTATGAATTCGAATATGTTAATTGTTTGATTGTTGTTGAGGCTCGTCTGGGTATGCATTGGCCTAGGTGATCTTTAGGTAGTCTGCTTATTGAGATTTATTCTCATTGCTGTAATACAAACCATTTCAGATCCCCGAACTTGATCATGCTACCACCTCGGCGTTTTGGGGTCCCTATGCATACGATGCATGAGGAGACCGAGTATCCAGTAGGTCCACATCTGGCTTATATTAGGCACCTTACTACAGTCTAGATAGATGAGGGCTTAGAGGATTATTAGTGCTACACCTACCTGGCGTGATTCTATCGTGATGGATTAGAGACTGTTGGGTCAATCCGTGGTTTTGAGGAGCTGCAGCATGGCAGCGAGGATGCCGTAGAAGGGGAACTCGGGGAAATGTATGCTCCTGATGGCGAGGTTTTGGACCCCGAAGATCCCCCGGAAAACCCTAGTCCCGAACCTAAGCCCATACCAGAACCTGTAGTGCCTGCGGATCCCGAGCTCAAAGAGGAATTTGAGGAGTCCGAACTTGAAGAAGAACCCGAGCCTGTGCCTAAGCCCATGGAGCCTGAGCCTGAAGAGGAGCAGGGTAATGAGGAAGAGCTGATCGAGATCAACTCTGACACGGAGTTGGAGTCTTCAAGGTCTGATTCAGATTGGGCACCGTAGGAGTGTTTAGTGCTGGGCTTAGAATCTTTTTTGTAAAGCCCCTTTTGTGTAGTTAGCTAGCCTATCCTACCACTTATCCCTTTTTGATGATGATGGTGGATTTTAACCCTAGGAGCCTAATGTCTAATGGTTTGGCCGAATGTTGTAAGTCACTATCTTCTAAAGTTATGCAATTATTGTTTTGTGTTATTACTATCCCTTTGTCATTGTTTATTGTGTTGGTTGTTATATTCCGCTTCCGCTTGCGTATATTGATAGGTGTTTCGTTTGGGTCGACGTTGCGTTCAATACGACCGCCGTAGGGGTGTCGCGAGCCTGTTAGGGTTCGGGGCGTGACATTATGTTTCAAAAATTAAGGAACATGTTTCAATGGGTAGGTTTCAAGTGGAACCTATAAAAAACCTGTAACTGCTGACCCCTACTAATTCTAGAAAAACTTGGAAGATATTAAATATGTAAATGCAGGAAATTCAATGTGTAGAAGGTGCTATGTCTACCGAAACATATTTATTCACTCTAAGGGACAAGTTGTATGTCTAGAGAAGCAGTTAACACTGACAAGTCTCTAAGTTTGCAAAAATACTGTTGAATATGTTGCATGTGCAAAATGTGGAAACTCTACCTCTTAAAAATTTGTAGTCGACCTCTATAAAGCCTTAAAATTTAAAATTAAGCTCTGATAACAAGTTTCTAACTTATTTAACATCAAATTTGTTTTGTTCACATTAAATATACTACTCTTACTTAATTTTAATGTAACTAAGTAATTTGTGTAGAAGTAAGAGCTGCTACAAATTATCGCATTTTTGCTCTTAGTTCTTCGACACGATATCCCTTGATTATATTCATCGAACCTTGGAGATTGCAATGCTCGCTTTTGATACCTTGTTCTGAACTCATATTATTTTCGCATAATAAGCAAATCTCTTTTACATTCCACGCACTCAAAACTCTAATTCATTTGTCATGTGAACAAATATGTAAATTGAAATTTAGAGATTGTTTTGTCATCATATACAAAAGGGAGAGATAGTTGAGAAAATTTTCAATAATTTGAAAATTATAAAATAATCAAAACCTAATAATGCATTCATTGGTTGTGTAGAACCAGTTTGTAGATGCATAGATAAATATGAAAATGGAGTTTGGAACAAGATTGTGTGAAGGCTGGTAATACTCTGCTTCTACATAAGGTGAACAAGGTCTCTGACAAAAAGGGTGTCTAAAGCTGCATGGAGTTCTGAAGTGACTTGAAAAGCGAATTAAGTGCAAGAACAAGACTTAAGATTTGGTCGTTCGTCAAGGACTTACGGTTTTATTTTGGTCAAATTTAAGATTTAAAAAAATCCCTAATCAGGTTTCGAGCTCGCTCCCCATGGAGTTCGGGCATATCAATCATACATGGTAAATGATCAAGATATTCCGCGTTGGAGTCTTGCCGATCAGATTTTTCGACGTTAAGTTCGAGACTTTATTGGGACTTTTTATGACCTTAAATTCTGAATTGACCAAAATAAAAGCAAGTCCTTGATTAACTAACAACCAAAAGTTTAAGTCTGCTTCTGCGCTATGAAAATCTTATCAAAATGGAAACAATTTGTATGGAAATAATTAAATGCCCTTGAAGTATCTCGTATTACAGATACAATTTGCCATGAAAAAGAACTTTAGAGATTTAGATATCAGATCCGCAAGTACTCTATAATTTGTTGAAGAGCTTTCCAAGGTGAAAGGATTGCCCACTAGTGATGATTGGGAGTATGCCCGTCACTTTCTTCCTTTTCTGAAGTTATTCTTTGATACAACTTTAAAAGTTTCGGGATCTTTTTATGTCACTAATAATGATATGGCAAAGGCTGTGTATGGGATTTATATCATGATTGACAGATATTGTGAAAATGAGGACCCGACTTTACAGGAAATGGCTAAGAGAATGAAGATCAAATTCAATAAGTATTTTGGCAATGTGAACAACATCAATCTTACTTTGTTCATTGCTTGCATACTTGACCAGCGGCATAAGTGGGAACATGTGAAGTGGATGATTAATTGTGTTTATAAAAGCAAGCAAGCGGAAACTTTACAAGATAAAGTAATAACATCTCTGATGTCTTTGTTCGAGCAATACCGCACTGATGTATGCCCCCAAAGCAACTTGAGGCTAAAGAGCACAAGGATGATTAACGTGTCAAAGTCTCCGGTGGTTGGTGCTGATATTATGACTGCAATGTATCTTAGCGAAATCAGACAACAATATTTGGAAGAAAAATCAGAATTGGACAAGTATTTGGAGGAAGGATGTCAATGTTATAGCGTTGAGTTTGATATCTTAAGTTGGTGGAAAATAAATTCTTCAAGATTTCCTGTCCTTTCTTCCATTGCTCGAGATATTTTGACTGTGCCCGTCTCAACTGTAGCATTAGAGGCTGCATTTAGCATAGGAGGTCATGTGCTTGATGTGTTTCGTAGCTCTTTAACCCCAAACATGGTGGGGGCTCTTATATGTGCTCAAGATTGGTTACGATCTGCGCCACTTTCACGTTTGATTGAAGAAGACTTAGAAGAACTCGAAATCTTTGAGTCAGGTGAAAAAATATGGTTGGAGAATATTAATACCCTTCTATGTTTTAATGGATACGTTAATTCTCATTTTCATTGTAAATTTAATGCAGAGTTGCCAACTACAACCATGGAGCCAAACTCGATATCAATTTCTCTAGATGATTGACGAAGTTGGAGATTGCCATTTTAGGTAACTTGTTAGTTTTTACTCGAGACTCTAAATGACTTGGGACCTATTTTTACTGGATAGTGTTTGGACTACTATGATTTAACAGAAGTATGGTCAAACTATTTAAATAGCTGGTAAACTCTGGCATCCAACACAAGGTTGTTTGCTTTGTTTAACTCCCTAATCGAAGCTTTACACATGGTTACCATACATGTTAATAATATACTCTCTCTTGTAGCAAAAGAAATACACGTATGTCAAGTGATCTAGTGCCATATATTCACACACTCGCGCGCATAAAAAACGCATACTGCTTACATAGTATATATATGTCTCATCATATGCATACAATCATCCAATAAAAAGTGCAATGAATCGACATGGTCTCTGTTATATTAACTAATCAAGTTTTCTTTTGTGCACGCCCCTTTAAATTTAATTTTACTAGTCACTAACCTGATTAGTTGGACTTAATCGGATTTGTTGTCAGAGGGTTTTGATTCCAAAATTTGTGAAAGTAGGACTTAATTCGACAAATAAAAGTATGGGGACTTGATTGGAAAAAGTGTGAAAGTACATGCAAGAAAAGTAGAATATTCCTTATTTTTTTACAGACACCATCCCCACTTTCAACCCCAAGATAGGGAAAGAACCATAAACGTATATTAACGAGCAAACACAGCACAGAGAAAAGTAACCATTGATGTTTCCTGAAATATGATTCGAGCAGAAGTCCTTTGATTTAACTTGGGCAATTGCAATGTTTGCAGCAGGAATATGCCGCTCTTGATGCTGCTGTTCTTGTGCTCATATTTCATCATATACGGGACAGATCTCAGCAAGCTACTGCGGATGGCAATGAAAAGATCGAATGGAAGTCTTCTATAGTAAGTGAATAGCACCTATTAGTTTCCTTAACTCTCCTATAAGAAAAGCTGAAGTGAAAAGTATGATATTCTTTTTGCAATTGGTTTGACCATTGACAGTTGTTGCAGATTTTGCACATGGATAATGCCAAGACGACCAAAAAGAATGTTCGGAATAGAACAAAGTGCAGAGTGGAGATCGACTAGCTTGACAATCAATTCATGAACTGCCGGAGCTATTGCTGTCTAGGGCGGTTTTTCTTATGGAAATAGCTTTTGCATATAAAGACTAGACAGCATTACTCAGTGATCCAATTAACAATTCTGATGTGCATATGGGAAAAATTCATTGCCAATGAGAGCTTCAGTTCCGTCTTCTTGTGCTGGGTCGCTTTATCTTAGGAGACTGTAGGTGCTTCAGAAATCTCTGGGTCGCTTTTTCTTAACAGAATTTTAGGTGCTTCAGAAAGCTCGTTGGTCGAAACCTGACCACGGCCACACTCTATGCTTTTGAGTTCTGGTTTCCCACGGTTCCCCAACACGAAGTTACTCCTGAATTTCCTTGTTATGCTACGAGTGTATATAGTCGACAGGAGCTAAACAGTCTTGGTGAGCCATTCACCAAATTGATCAGCCATCTACGCAGACATTGTCATGTTCTACCTTGTGATGTAAGTTGCCTTCATCGTGCCTATCGTTCACATTGCAGATCTCAAGCTAAGCGATTTTTGGGGAAACAACCAACCTAACCTGATTAGTTGTCTGATGATTCGTTTCTGTCTGTGCGCAAAAAAAACAAAAAAAACAAAAAACAAAACAAAACAAACCCGACCCAGCCCGATCCGGCCTGGTCCGAGCCTTGGGATCTACGGTGAACAGGGTCTCGGATGGATCTGGGTTGTTTAAGCATGACCCTTTAGGTTTCAGATTGGGTCGGGTATCAAGAAAGCCCAACCCGACCCGGCCCATTGACTCCCCTACTCTATATGGTATGGCCTCACCTTCTAAATGAGATGGGGGTTGTAGTGGTGATCGTACTACCTATATATATATGTAGGGATTTTGTTTAATTTCATACAACCAATTACACCATATTATCATAGCTTAAAGAAAAGTGAGAAGAGAAGGTTAGAAACATGGCCATAGGAAGAGTTTGTTTATACGTAGGCATTCTTTGCCTGATATCTCTCTGCTTCGCAGGTATGCTTTAGTTTGAGGAAAAAAAAACACACACACCCACTAGTGTCATCACTTATGTACTTTTGTACGGCGCTAATTTGAAAGCCACATTTTTTCGATTGGTCATTTGAGTACTATAACTTTTACGAGACGCTCACTTGGCACTTGTGATTATTTTTTTGGTCGAAACTTGACACTTGTGATGAATATCTTTGACAAATTATGATATTTAAGGGATAAGTTATACCATTCAAGTGAACGTCATACAAAATTTATGACAATTTCGTTGTCCTTATCCTATTTAGTTTCAGAAGCCTTTATTGAGTAATTCAGTCAAATCCAGTTAGACTTTGCTATGAGAAAACCGAAAGGACACAAGGATAAATAGAAAGTAGAGAGTTTCAAATTCAAATTCAAAAATTATTTTACAGTCTTGTTGTTTGGGCAAATTGGATACAAGTGCTCCGCGATTGGGTAAATTATACCCACATTAGTTCATGTTGTGATTTATTTGTTCGAACAAATTACAAGAACAAGATGAAGTTATGAAATTATTTCGATTCCGATAAGGCTAATGGCTGGAATTTGCAAATTCACGTTCCTATCATTTTGCTATGACATACCTATATATTGATTGCTGAAATTTCTTAAATTCTTGTATATTAGGGAAGTCATTTTCGAGAGAGATCAAGAAAGAGACGATTGGGAATGCGGACACGGGGTCATGTGTGGGGTATATTCCGGGGCCGTGTGCGGAGTTCACAGACTGCAATGGGTTCTGCGTCCAACAAGGTCATCCAAAGGGAGGGTACTGCAATAGAGTCGGCACGTGCATTCGTAAATGTGCTTAGATGAAGGATCCGTTTGTTTCCTAGAAACCTATTTGATTTTCTTATGTTTAATTGTCATGTGCAAAAATAATGGAAGCTATTTCCAATCTTTATTTTATCGGAAACTATGAAATACAGGTTTGAGAAGAAAAAACTCGCATATGATACCAGTAGCCTGGTTTGGGCGCCCGAGTCCTGGGTTGAGTCTGCCAAGGTCCTGCTTCCGGGCGCCAGGACCCAGGTATGGCTTGTACACCAGATTAAAAAATCGACAGAGTTTACTCGGACCCAATCGAGCCCAAGGCTATTGATTAGCCGACTGAATGAACATTGCTAATCGTTTGCTTTGCTTGAGTGCATGTTATGAGTAGTTGTATGAATGAATGAATGGATTACAAAACCGACACCAAGATGGTGGTTAAGAACATTGGAAGTGGTGGCCGGGAGTCCCTCATGGCGGTCCAAGGAGTTGGTGGTCCTTGGTGATTAGTTTTAGATTCAATTACCCTAGTTTAGCGTTAATTAGGCTAGTATAGTTAATGATTTTAGTTTTTTTTTTATTTGTCTTATTCTAACTCTCAACTCCCCCTCAAACTTTTGCCCTATCTTTTGCAGGGCGTGAGAGTTGAAATCCACATATAAAACTACACTTCCCCACCCCTAGCCCCTCCCCCCGGAGAAGATAGGGAATCGAACTCCCCACCTTCCCCTTCCCAAGTAGGAAGTGTGATAAGATAATGAGCTTAGATTCTATTTGATACAACCAAGTTAGACTTAGAATTACTTTTAAATGGTTAGGATATCTTAGATTGTAAGCAATAACGTAATTCTTTTATGCGGAAAAATTTTAAAATTCAGAATCTTAGATCTTTATGATTTTTCACAATAAGAGAGATAAAGACATAACTTTATCTCCTTACCAAAAAAAAAAAGACTACTCTATATAGTAATGCCCTTTAAAGATAATTATTGCAGAAAACGGAAGAAACAAAGAAATATGATTTCTCTCCCTTAATCCATTTTTCTCTTAATGTATCTTATTTGGTGAAGAATAAAATACAACTTTCGTTCTTATCTTTTTTGGGTGGAGAGAGAACCAAACTCTATTTATACAAGCTATCAATTGGTGTCATTTATTAAAGCATATTCTATTTGATAAGAGTCGAACCTTTTCGAAGTAATTATAATTTCTCAATTGATTTGCGCATTTTCATCTTTTTCATAGCCAATACATTTTAACACTTAATTTATTAAACCTTTAATTAATAACATCATGTGGGCTACAATTATTCTTACATAGATTAGCTAGACCATCATAATATGATTACATTTAGACTCACCCTAGATATGATTAGTCTCTAATTTCAAGCTCATGGGGATTCATGTCCCAAGGCATTGTCTATTCTTTGCCCAACTTAATATCGAGTTCTCATTTGGCCTTGTAATATTGTCATCCTGACTCTTATTAGGTTTTCCTTTCCCCCATTTACTTTCAAGCCATTTCATTGCTTGGTTGTTTTTTTACCGCATCACATTTGAATACATTGTTTGTTAATTTCTTTTCTACTTAGGTTATGTCTTGTTAAGAATTAAATAATAAAACCCTCAAATGTAAGAGTTTTTCTGATGTGGGCTTTAATTGAGATTTTAATTAACCATTTTGCGGGCTTGGTCTAATAAGGTCAGATATAAAGTTTCTTAATTAATCTAATATGGGACTGGCTAGTACGGGCCGGGTAAGGCTCGGCCCATGATAAAAGGGCCAGGCTTAAAACTTTATAAATAGTGCTCAAGTCCCTTCTCTAGCCCTAATGCACAATTTATCTCACATAAGGGGCAAACGCGAACTGTGAGAGGCACTCTCATTGAGTTAGTGATACAGAGGGTAGTAGAGGAGAAGAATTTGCGCTGATGATTATCGTTATTCTCTATCAAGAACGATGGATTCTAAATTAGGTGTGCAAATTCCTTTTACTCGATTAATGTGTTCTATGTTCAAGTTATGGTAATCTTGGGTGTCATATATCGCGACCAACATCAAGAACATTTTCATGATCATTTAGTGGCATCGATACCTATAGAATCACAATTGATAAAAACCATGAATGACCATTTGGATAAAAACTTTTCAATTTAGTGGTACCAAAAGGGCACTAATAGTAACATCAGCGTAATTAAGTCCCTGAACTAGAATCTCTTGTTGCGTAGAAAATTAGACGAACCTCCCGCATCTCATTTGGTTTCTAGCCGAACCCAAATGGCTAGTGGTGACTCCTAGAAATCCATAAGCTTAAAAAAACTAAAAAATAGAGATAATGGCCTGGGAGGGCCAACGCTCTTAAATGATGGACCATTTGGACTGTCTTATGGGTAACGCCTCTAAATCCCTCGAAGTGTCCCCAACCTTTGTGGTCGTTTGATGAGCTTTGGGGAGGTGGCGACAAACACAATGAGCAAGGACAAGTCTACTCTTGTATAAGCTCACAAACAAGTCTTTACATGCTTCACGTCGGAAGGACTATTCGCCTTCTAAACAACGATGCACGTCACTCAGTGTTTTGGAGCACCGCACTTTCGTCTGCAAAAATAAATTTTGCTGCCATATAAATAGAAGTCAGTGATTGGGAAAGTATTCTCAAGCGACAATCAGTGAGTAATTTATAGACGGAGGAATGTGTCACGCCCCGAACCCTGACGGCTCGCGACACCCCTTCGACGGTCGTAATGAACGCGACGTCCCAGGACGCGTCGCCAACCCAAACGAAATAAGCAAGCGGAAGCGAAATATAAATGACCCAGACAATTAATCATGACCAAGGGATAGCACTAGCATAAAATCAATATATGCATTTTATAAAAATACTTGGCAGATACAAACAGCAGAACCACGTTCATCAAAAGGGGATAAAAGTTGGGTAACCTACTTCACTATACAAAACGGGGGCAACCAAAAAGGTGGAATGAAACATCAAATGTCCAAAGTCACTTCGGGTCTCCGAACAGCACATGACTACTATCCGTCACTCCAATCCTGAAAATGTTTAACAACGGGGGATGAGATAAATCTCAACCTAAACCCCACGTAGGCCAATGCGTACCCAGACGAGTCTCCACAAGCAATCTAACAACCGATGAACTAGAATTTACAAAACGCATACTTACCTTGCCTCAAATCACACGCCAATTCTGCACGATAGTCAAATCACATTAATGCATCTAGAATAACACATATTCAGAGCAAGTAAAGAAATTTCCCATGCATCGTACAACCACACTTGCGAGTGTCTCGATTATAAGGTAAACTCACAGCCTGCGCTACTACGCCTCAGGCTCAGCCCTCCGATCAATTCGGACTTAGTCCCGCGTAATCACGCCTCAGGATATTTCTTTCTTTCCAATGACCCGCGTAACCTTTGCAAAACTAACTCACCTTCCACAGCCCGCGTAAATACGCCTCAGGCTCAGCCCTCCGATCAATTCGGGCTTTGTCCAATAACCCGTGTAAACACGCATCGGGTCTATCCTGCCTCCCACAGTCAAGCACATGCGTCGCATAATGCATTCATTCAATATCCATGTCATTCACAAGCCCAAATATCGCTCAAACGTACACATTTTACCCACAAATCAATTCAGCCCGCACATGCCACACAATTCCACCAATTCCATGCCAATCACATAATCAAACCACACCTTAATAAGCTCAATCGCCAATCAAGTCCGAACACCCACAACACCATTCGTCAAACTCACACCATTATCATTCTCACACATCATAACATCCAATTTTCAGTCTTAAGCTCACCAATCCGACATTCAAGTTGGCCCAATCAAACGTCAATTTCACCCACAAAGGCCACGACAATCCGGTCATCACACCCACATAAATCAGCCACTTATTATGCCACATAATCATCACAATTTAATCGACAAAATAACCACATTCACATATTGACCCTAATCCAAACTTAGTCACTAAACCGGTACTAATTAACCCCTAAATAAGTCTATAAATACTCAAAGTACTAAGTAGGGATTATGAAGTCACTTATTAGGTTTTGGCCCAGGAAAAATCCACACAAGCTCAAAATGGCCTGGGTGAACAGTGACGACTTGGCGCTGGCGAGGGCGCGACGGGCGCGTTGGCCGGCCAACACGGGCACGGTGGCCGGACGGCGTGCCTGGTGCACGGGCGCGGTGGCCGAGCGTCGTGCCCGGGGGCGCACGGGCGAGCTGGACGGGCGACGCGCCTGGGCGACGGGCCGGCTGGACGGGCGACGTGCCCGGGCGACGGGCCGGCTGGACGGGCGACGTGCTCGGGCGACGGGCGGCGGCTGGGCAACGGACTAGGCTGTCCGGCCACGGCTGGGCAGCGGCCTGGCTGTCCGGCCACGGCTGGGCAGCGGCCTGGGCTGCTCGGCCGGCGAGCTGGGCTGGCTGGCCGGCGAGCTGGCTGGCGCGGGCGCGCGGCAGCATCATCGATAATGAGGGGCATCGGCCACGAGGTAGCTCTGCACCTAAACCCCCCAAAAAATGAAAAATGAAGAATTCTGGGAAAGTTTATAAAAGGCGATGTTCCATAAAATGCATATTCAATGGAAATTGATTTAAGAACTTTCCAAATGACATGGACAAACATATCCAAACGCAGGCAATTTATATGGAAATAGTCTTATGCCCTCAAAGAATTCTCTGTCGCGCATATCTGGAAGATACATATTCTATGGAATTTGATTTAAGAACTTTCCAAATGACTTGGGAAATCTCATCCAAACGGGGGCAATTTATGGAAATAATCTTACGCCTTTAAAGAATTCTCTGTCGGGCTTATGTGGTCCATAATTGTTCAATGGAATTTGATTTATGAACTTTCCAAATGACATGGAAAAACTTATCCAAACGGAGGCAATTTATGGAAATAATCTTACGCCTTTAAAGAATTCTCTGTCGGGCTTATATGGTCCATAATTATTCAATGAAATTTGATTTATGAACTTTCCAAATGACATGGAAAAACTTATCCAAACGGAGGTAATTTCCAAATGATCGAATTGCTTATATATGGGATGGGATTTTGTGTAATTTTCCACAGCCAACTATACCATCTGTAAACACCTATTTTTGAATTGCCCAAAATTAATGGCACAAAATTTAGGAATTAATTTTCTTTAATTCCTAAAACAAAAAAATATTTCAATTTAAATGCATTGCATATAGGATTAGGCACATTTACATTAATAGGGCTTATTAGAGCATATTTTCTTAATTAATCCTTAAAAAAATATAATTAAAAAAAAGAAGAAGAAAAAAAAGAGAAAAGAAAAAATCGAGTTGGGCCGGGCCAACCCGGCCCTTTTTCCTTTCTTTCTTTCTTTTTCTGCGTGGGCCACGGCCCACTTTTCTTTCTTTTTCTTTTCTTTTTTTCCCTCCGCGCGGCCCAGCCCGCTTCTCTTTTCTTTCTTTTTCTCCCCGCGCGGGCCCAAGCCCACCTCCTCCTTTTTTCCCCCCCGCGCGCAGCTGGGCCCAACCCGGCCCAGTTCTCCTTCTTCCTTCCTTCCCCCTGCGCCGGTCGCTCTCTCCTCCCCTGTTCGCCCCTGTGTGCGAACGAAGCATGACGCACGGCGGCGCCGCCCTCGCCCCGTCTCTATCCGGCCAGAGGAGGGCCCGGATGAGCACGCCGACGGGACTGGCATTAATGGCTAGTCCCGTCTCCCTGCTTTCCCGGAACCCCCCTTATCCTCTCCTCTCTCTTGGCGTCCTGTTCCTCCCTGTCCTGCTCTACCCCGGCCTGCAAATGGCCACCGAAGTCATGGGGTGACGACGGCCGTTGCAGGCCATCGTCACGCCGACGCAGGGGAGGCCCGTCATGGTCATCGTCATCGTCGCCGCCGCCTATAAAAGGCCAGAGAGAGAGAGGAGCCCCGGCCGGCCGATTTGGAGAGGAGGCCCGGTCGAAAAAATTTAGAGAAACAGAGAGGGAACAGAGAGAAAAGAGAGAGAGTAGAGAGAGAGAGAGAGTTGCTGAGGTCCCAGCCAGCCTCGCCGTCCCCAGCAAGCCGATCGGCGATCCCTGGAGTACCCCCGTCGATCACAGAGAGAGAAACAGAGGAGAGGGAGACTGAGAAAGAAGAGAGAGAACAAAGAGGGAGAGAGAGCGAACCGAGGCCACGCCGGAGAAAGAAAGACAGCTAACAGCGTCGTCGCCGCCTTCAGACCGGTCGAAAATCACCCAGACGCGCCGACGACCGGCGAACCCCCCCGGCCGAGAGCCTCCTCTGTTTTCCCCTGTTTTTGCACGCCGTTCGGCCGGGACTCACGTCGGCCGATTCGCGCGATTCCCGGTCCATGCCGTCGCCGGTCCCGGTCCCCACTTGCAGTCGAACCTCAGCCGCAGCCGTCGGAGCCAACCGTGCCGCCGGAGGAGATCGAAATCAGCTGATTTTCCACGCGCCCGACAGGTGTTCGACGAATCGCCCCAGGTAAATCGATTCTGATTCGGTCGCCGGTCGGCGAACCGGCAGCCAGACGGCGAGCCAGGCGGTCGGCGACGTCGGTGGCGGCCCCAGGGGCCGATTCGGATGGTGGCGCCGGTTTGGGTCGGCCGGCGGACGGCCGATTTTGGCCCCGCCGGCGTCTTCCCCCCGCCCGCGGTTCTGTTTGATCGGGTCGGGTCCGACCCGAATCAACAGATCCGACCCGGGTCAACGCCCGGGTCGGATCCGTTGACTCGGGTCGGTTTCGACCGACCCGGGTCAACGCCCGGGTCGGATCCGTTGACCCGGGTCGGTTCCGCCCGACCCGGATCAGCCGAACCGACCCGGGTCAACTCCCGAATTGGGTCCGTTGACCTGGGTCGGACCCGACCCGGTTTAATATTATATTATTATATTTTTTTAATATTTTTTTTAAAAAAAAAGTTAAAAAAATTTTAAAAAACTTTATTTTTATTTTTTTTTCTTCTGTATTATTATTATTATTATTATTTTCCAAAAAAAAAATTTCAAAAAAATTTTTTTTTTTTAAGAAAAGTTTTTTTATTATGTGGGTTATCTAAGTGTTTTAATCCATTGTTATATTATTATGCATGTTATTGTCTTGTTTAAATTAGATAAATCTGAGGTTGTGTTAGTACTTTGCATGTGTTTTTCACTACTATTGTTACGCATGTTTTTAATACAATTGCATGAGCTGTTGTGTTTTGAATGTCATCTGACTTAGTTAAGGTTAGAACTTTAGGTTGTATAAATTATTGTGTTCTTGACTGCTGATCATTTCTGATTATGCACTTGCTTGATCACCTCACATGTTAGGAGAAAGGTCCTAAAATCAATCCAAACTGCCTGACAAATGTTTTCATGAAATGAACAGGGTAAAAAGGTACCGAAAGGGCATTAGTTATTCAACTAATGTAATCAAGTCCCCGAACCCAGTTAATCTTTGGTTCGTAGGAATAGGGTGATTCTCCCGTCACCCTATTTGGATTTCTAATCGACCTACTCCAAATCGATTAGTGGCGACTCCTCGGTATAAACCACTTGCATGTTAAAAATTTAAACCCTAAGTCGCGATATGGTATGGGCTTGGGAGAGCCCGAGTTAAGTCCTGAACCTAGACTTAGCACGTACCAGACGAGCCCTCCTTCTTTTTGCATGTCGTCCAATGAAAAGGCTCGGGAGAGGTCGGTCGCGACAGACTGGCGACTCCGCTTGGGACTTGCATTTTTTTTAAAAAAAGTGGACTTAGGCCAAAATTTTTATCCTATTCAAAATGATTTTTGTTTGGCAGCAAGGACTCCAGGTATGATCCTAACATTAAGGTGTTATTTGTTTTTGCAGGTTCAAATTGATTGTTTATAAATTGTTGTGCATGCTTTAATGATTTAGCACTACACTATTGCACACACAACCACGCTGCCGGACCTGGGCCGCAATAGGATTTTTTAGGATGGTGTTAAGAAAGATACGACCTCGAACGCGAGCCCGCGATGTAGAGGTTGCCTTTCTTTTCCCCGAAATTTATTTCTAAAAAATCGCAAAGAAATATCTTTAGCCGCTATTTGCGTGACTATAAGATATTCCTTTCGATTTGGCCGAGGTTAAAAGGACTTGACACCAACGCGAGACTGCGACGGTCAGGCACCCTTTTAATTTCATTTTGCTGAGCCAGTCTAAATAGAAATCGAGCCTCACTCCTCATGTGCATGTCGTTGTGATTGCCATGGTTTAAGGAAAGGTATATATTCTATCCCTTCTCATTTTTTATACGGCCTACTTGTTTAATTGTTTTATCACTGATGGGCCACTCATTGATTGCAGTTTATATACGAGGGATACGCTTATTACGGAATTTGTCCGTGAAAATAAGCGACTCCAAGAGACCGTGATTTCCCCATCATTTATAAAATGAGTATCCGGGAAGAGCGCCTTTTTGTTAAAAACCCATATATTTTATATTTTCTAGTAATTATGTTCAGGGGTTTTGGTTTTCTTCCTTAAAAATGTTTTTGGGTTATACTAATATTAATATAACTCGGGTCGTTTTTTATGCTTTAAATGAATTTTTTGGCCCCTTTGAGACACCACCGCGGCCTTCGGCCCAGTGGTATCCGGGTGTGAGGCGTAACGGTCCGAGGCGACCGGGGTTCGAATCCCGGGGACGCCACCTGTAATGAATATATAAATAAAAACCTTTTTTGCTTCTGATTTTTTTTGTAAATAAAGAAAATACATGATAGACAGATGCTATACTAGACTAAGTCATGGACTAATCATTTATGAGATTTTATACTCATTTGTTGTCATTTTTTTTACCAGGTGATTACAAATCATACTAACCCGCCAAGTAAAAATGGCTGAAAAAGATATGACAACTCGTGTGGCCGACATGGAGGCCGAAATGAAGCAAGTCTTTGCCTTTCTTTAACAACTCTCGAAACAAGTGGAACATTTGTCAATCCGTTTAGACCAACTCACCATGACTCAGTTTTGCTATCCAAGACCAGGGGTGATGATCCAAATGGAACCCTCCAGTGTCAACCAAAAGGGTAAAGATGTCATAGTTGACAATGTTCACAGGTCCCCTAATCCTAAGGAATTGAGCACCCTATGCCCAAAGTTCATTCAACGTGAACAGTACAAACCCAGTATCTCTCCATCACAAAAGCAAAACAATCGGAGACAGTTCACTCCCCTCCCAGGATCTCCGTCTCATATACTGACAATACTCCGGGAAAAGGGACTGCTTTCCACTGAACCAAAGCGACCTAATCCTGAGAGTTTTTCAAACTACAATCCGTCTGAAAAATGTGATTATCACATGGGCGAGATAGGGCATTCAACTGATGGGTGTTATACTCTTAAACACCGAATTCAAAACCTGCTGGATACTGGGACTTTCTCATTCGAGACCGGAGAAGGAAATGAGCGCAAGCCTGCTTGAGTAGAACTCCTCTCATCCTTTTGCATGAATCCCTGGAAAAGGGGTTGTCCTTGTATTTTGTTTTTTGTCGTCATTTCTGTTGGAAGAAATGTCTTTTTAAACTCTCCCTCTTTTGAGGTTGTAAATCCATGTATTGTAAATAAATAATATTTTGAGGGCCTGAGGAAGTATCCCAAACCAGCCCGTTGATGATATCCAACCATGTAAAGGAAAGTGTTCTGAGGCCCGGGTTTCCTCATGTTTCCTCGTTTCTAAGCTTTTGAAAATAAAACAAATGTTTTATCCTTTTTCAAAAGGTCAAAAATGGTGGTGAAAAAGCATACTTGTTCATAGTCTTGTTTGTCTTTCTAACTTGCTCACTTCGTGTCTCAAAGCATACTCATTTTTTATTACAAATGAGACATTTAGAAATGACACAAACTGAAGTGTACATCAGACCCTCATGATGATAGCGGACCAACTCATCTCATAGGGGCAGTCCAAGCGAAGATCGTACAATCTTCAAATAAAACATGGGGCAAATCTCATTATTACTAGTGGGTGACATCAGCCCCAGAAAGTCAATGAGAATACTGAACACTCCCTGATTCCATGATGAGCGAAACATCATCTCGTACAAAAATCGGGGGCAGATCAAGAAAAGATTACTCCTTTTGAAAGAAAAGGTATGTCTCATTCCTCAACAAATTTTGGAAATGACATTCTATCCCTTTTCTTTTGCAGATAAGGAATTGGGAAACATGCTAGACTTCGACGTGCTAGCAAGCCGGATGCAACACCAATGTTAGGACTTCTCGAATGAAACATGACGAAGAAGTGCTCAATTGGAAGAGTAGACTAGGGGGCATGCAATCCCCCAGTCCATCAAAAAGGGTGTATTTCGTTCCTAAAGTTTACTCACTTTAGCATAGAAATGACATATCTTTTCCTTTCATATAGGACAAAATTGAGTAAACAACACTCATGATGCAAGCAGCTGGAAAGGACTTTGCATATGACAAAATGGCGTCGAAACCAATCTTGACAACCACAGAAGTCTCGATGGTAGTCACGCCCATGCCTGTCAAAGACCTTTAAAGTAGAGATTAGTTTTGCTGCGAAGCTCCCCATGCAAGCAATTGCACATGCCCTGTGCCTGTTAGGGATCATATGATTCCCGAGAAACTCCTCAACATACCGGAGCCGCATTGACACAACATGCGCTGACAATAGAACTCTCTGTTTGGAAGCATCCTTAATAATAGAGGATTTCATTCGAGCTTCGAGACCAAGAGTATGAAGGAGCAGATTGAGGCAGAGAAGGCTGAACAAAGTAAAGAGTAGAAAAGACTCTGCTAGCTTTGAAGGCAAAATGGAAGAAGGGTAATTTGTATCGTTCTCAATTTACCCTCAATCGCCTCATTTCTAACATAAACTCATGTTTTTGTCAGAAGGGAATTATCGACATCCGTGAAAACTCAAGGAGTTACCGGTTTAATCTCAAATGAAGGGATTCACGAAGGGTAATGTTGTATCGTTCCTAATTCCTGTCCCTCAAAGAACTGTTCATTAACACTGTTTTCCTTATTACCTTGCAGGTTTGCTCTACTATTGCAGCATAGGTAAGTATCTCTTTCTCTAAAAAACTCTTCTCATAAGAGTAGAAAGAAATAAGAAGGAAGAAATAATCAAAGAAAATCGATACTATTTTCTTCCTCAAGTGCATTATGTGGAAAGTAATTTTGCATGGTAATTTTACCTGTTTAATTCACCAATTCCCTGATAAAACTTTGACAATTCGACGAATGGTGTCGAACTGCTCCGATGTATTGAACGAGGTGTGTCGGGATGATGAGAGGCAATCCTTGATTTATACACATTCTCAAGTACCAAACCTTTGCAAGATGAGCGAAATGGTTTCATTTCTACAAGGTAAAGGGATTTCTCGCATAAGGTACGGTAGCCAAAATGACGAGAGGCAGTTCATTTCTCTATCCCATACACTACCATTAATCCTTTGCTTAACCATTTGAGCCCATACACTCAGCGGTTTCTTTTAAATCAACCCTGTCAAGAACCACCCCACATTGGGGCAACTTGAGGTCCGGCAATCCTCGACAGAGTCCTCCAAGACAAGCACACCATCGACGGCCGGACGATCGAGACTAAGAGGGCTTTGTCAGGAGAGGAGCAGCAAACTAAAGCCTGTCCAAAATGACAATATCTTATTGATAACAGCGATGTTTTCATTAAGATGGATGAGGAGTTTGTAATATCTAAAATTTTCTATCATCATCAGCTGCAACAGCTCGCACAAGGTGAAAAGATGAATAGAAGTTTTCTTGCTCTCACTTGCATTAATCTTTGAGTGTTTTTATTGCAGATGAACTCTCACGATAATTTAAGTGCCCTAGAATGATGAAGAGCAATTCTTTTTCTATCCCATACACTTATATCCCTTGCTAGCCTAATTGAGCCGACGATTTCATTTCATACAAACCCAGTTGGTGATCATCCCCCCACACTGGGGCAAAGCAAAAGTCACCACAATTTGAGCATCGGGGTCCAAAGCATCAGATCAAGATGAAGACTTCAAATTTGTTTAGACTAGTCCTAACACAAAAATGTTGAAAATTGGGGGCATAAAAAAGCAGTGTGCCTGGTAAAAGCAAAGCCAGTGCCCATGAATGAGATTTATGAGCGCGATGAAAGCGCTCTCAAATATCTCAAAGACATTAAGTGGTGTAGAATAGACAACCCCAAAGGATTTGAACGTGAGTTCTTCTTCGATGTAAATTCCTACTTCAGGAACTCTGTCTTGGCAAAGATCTGCCACAGGACAGATGAAGATGAACCTATTCTTGAGAAAGCAATTGGGACAGAGATAGAATGGTATCCAGAAAAATGCTTGACGCAGAAGCTCCTCAAGAAAAAGTTGTCAAAGATGCTAAAACACAAGATTACCCAGGGAGTTTGCCAGAAGGATCCTAGCGGTGAAGAAAAGACAGGTGACAACGCCAAGATGATCACCAATTCTCACCCTTACACATATTTTTTAGCCTTACGATCATTTCGTTTCTCAACCTGTAAACCAAACCCACGTTACATCCCTCATAAAGTCTCTTCTGACTAGGACACATGAATTAACATGAAATTTCAAATGTTTATAAACACCGCTCGAAAAAGTGCGAGCAAGACTACTTCTATCTCTTTTGCAGGATTCTTGACTTGTAAACCTAGAGATAATTGCAAAATATTTTCTTTCATGGCCTTGACTTGGACAGTCACCTTTGTTAAGCCATTGACCAAGCCTACATTACGACCCTGAAGAAGACCTCTCAGATTGGCAGTGTCGTACTACTTGCGAGAAAACTCAGACCCTTGTTGATATGATAGAGGTCAGATTGAGTGTTTTCAATGTTCCCGCATTAATGGACGGGACAAACAACCCTTTTCAATGAGAGCGAGTGGAAAGTCCTTTCTGACTGAAGGTCCCTCGTTCAGCGTCTCGAGAAGTCCACCTCGCGAGCGAAAATTGTCTGGATTGACCCTCGGTGGATTTTTGGTGATGCAAACATAGCAAAATCATCATGCATGAATTTTCAAATACACATTCTAGAATAGCCTAACTTGTCTATTCTTGATCAATGCATGCATGTTTGCGCTAATCATTTTTGACAGCTCAGAGTTCTAATCCCCAGTGATAGAACACAAAATTCGGGCGCTGGAGAAGCCCTCATTATCATCCCAAAAGAGATGCCCCGAAAAAGGTCGGGTATTCAGCAGATGATGCATTCAACCTCCGGGTAAGAAATCCCAGGTATTTCATCAAATTTCTTCTCAAATTATCCAGGGGGCAAATTGGGTATTCCTTTGGAAAAGAAAAGCATCTTGGCTTGCTGGCCAAGATATTTCATACGATATTCTAGAATAGCCTCAGTTGTCTATTTCTCTGATGAATGCGTATGCCTTTGCACAAAAGAAAGTTTGTCTGACAGGAGACGCGCCCTTAAGAGGCAGGAACACGCCCAGGTAGGTATATTCTACCCATGTCCGGTTCCAAAAATCCATGTATCTATGATTGTTATGGTACCCTCCTGAGCATAGGAATGACCCCCTCTGTTCACATCAAATCCTGAGACGAGGACCCCTAGGTGCTCATCGTTTGAGCCTTTTCAAGACCTGCTGGCGAGGACCCATCAGGCAAACCATCAAATCCTAGGGCGAGGACCCCCAGGTGCTCATCGTTTGAGCCTTTTCAAGACCTGCTGGCGAGGACCCACCAGGCAAATCGTCAAATCCTTGGGCAAGAATCTCCAAGTACTTTGACAAACAAATACAGTCAGTCAAGGCGACCGAAGAAAGGTTCGGGTCCTTGACGTACAAAATCCAGTCAGTCAAGGCGACCGAAGAAAGGTTCGGGTCCTAGACAGACACAACCCAGTCACGGCAGCCGAAGGGATTCGGGTCCGAGACAAATGAGATCCAGTCAAGGCAACCGAAGAAAGGTTCGGGTCCTAGACGTACAAAATCCAGTCAGTCAAGGTGACCGAAGAAAGGTTCGGGTCCTCGACAAACAAAATCCAGTCAAGGCGACCGAAGAAAGGTTCGGGTCCTAGACAACAACAATCCCCGTCAAGGCGACCGAAGAAAGGTTCGGGTCCTAGACAACAACAATCCCCGTCAAGGCGACCGAAGAAAGGTTCGGGTCCTAGACAAACAAAATCCAGTCAAGGCGACCGAAGAAAGGTTCGGGTCCTAGACAACAACAATCCCCGTCAAGGCGACCGAAGAAAGGTTCGGGTCCTAGACAACAACAATCCCCATCAAGGCGACTAAAGAAAGGTTCGAGTCCTAGACAAACCATTTCTTTGTCGAGGCGACCGAAGATAGGTTCGGGTCCTCGAGACACAATATCAACTGTCCGGAATTACTCTACCCTTCAGCAAGGTAAGTAGCCTCAGGTGTGTTTTTATTTGCTTTAGCATGCATCATCTTATATTGCATCATAAAAATGGGACTCACAGTCTCACCAAAAAATAACATTCATTGAGCATGCATGGGTCAAATTTAGGTGTCATTTTATCTTTGAATGTAACCTCTGTGAGCTTAATCTCTGCGAGCTCACCTTCAAAGAGGGGCAGCTGTAGACACCTATTTTTGAATTGCCCAAAATTAATGGCACAAAATTTAGGAATTAATTTTCTTTAATTCCTAAAACAAAAAAATATTTCAATTTAAATGCATTGCATATAGGATTAGGCACATTTGCATTAATAGGGCTTATTAGAGCATATTTTCTTAATTAATCCTTAAAAAAATATAATTAAAAAAAAGAAGAAGAAAAAAAAGAGAAAAGAAAAAATCGAGTTGGGCCGGGCCAACCCGGCCCTTTTTCCTTTCTTTCTTTCTTTTTCCGCGTGGGCCACGGCCCACTTTTCTTTCTTTTTCTTTTCTTTTTTTCCCTCCGCGCGGCCCAGCCCGCTTCTCTTTTCTTTCTTTTTCTCCCCGCGCGGGCCCAAGCCCACCTCCTCCTATTTTCCCCCCCGCGCGCGGCTGGGCCTAGCCCGGCCCAGTTCTCCTTCTTCCTTCCTTCCCCCTGCGCCGGTCGCTCTCTCCTCCCCTGTTCGCCCCTGTGCGCGACCGAAGCATGACGCACGGCGGCGCCGCCCTCGCCCCGTCGCTATCCGGCCAGAGGAGGGCCGGATGAGCACGCCGACGGGACTGGCATTAATGGCCAGTCCCGTCTCCCCGCTTTCCCGGAACCCCCCTTATCCTCTCCTCTCTCCCGGCATCCTGTTCCTCCCTGTCCTGCTCTGCCCCGGCCTGCAAATGGCCACCGAAGTCATGGGGTGACGACGGCTGTTGCAGGCCATCGTCACGCCGACGCAGGGGAGGCCCGTCATGGTCATCGTCATCGTCGCCGCCGCCTATAAAAGGCCAGAGAGAGAGAGGAGCCCCGGCCGGCCGATTTGGAGAGGAGGCCCGGTCGGAAAAATTTAGAGAAACAGAGAGGGAACAGAGAGAAAAGAGAGAGAGTAGAGAGAGAGAGAGAGAGTTGCTGAGGTCCCAGCCGGCCTCGCCGTCCCCAGCAAGCCGATCGGCGATCCCTGGAGTACCCCCGTCGATCACAGAGAGAGAAACAGAGGAGAGGGAGACTGAGAAAGAAGAGAGAGAACAAAGAGGGAGAGAGAGCGAACCGAGGCCACGCCGGAGAAAGAAAGACAGCCAACAGCGTCGTCGGCGCCTTCAGACCGGTCGAAAATCACCCAGACGTGCCGACGACCGGCGAACCCCCCCGGCCGAGAGCCTCCTCTGTTTTCCCCTGTTTTTGCACGCCGTTCGGCCGGGACTCACGTCGGCCGATTCGCGCGATTCCCGGTCCATGCTGTCGCCGGTCCCGGTCCCCACTTGCAGTCGAACCTCAGCCGCAGCCGTCGGAGCCAACCGTGCCGCCGGAGGAGATCGAAATCAGCTGATTTTCCACGCGCCCGACAGGTGTTCGACGAATCGCCCCAGGTAAACCGATTCTGATTCGATCGCCGGTCGGCGAACCGGCAGCCGGACGGCGAGCCAGGCGGTCGGCGACGTCGGTGGCGGCCCCAGGGGCCGATTCGGATGGTGGCGCCGGTCTGGGTCGGCCGGCGGACGGCCGATTTTGGCCCCGCCGGCGTCTTCCCCCCGCCCGCGGTTCTGTTTGATCGGGTCGGTTTCGACCGACCCGGATCGATAGATCCGACCCGGGTCAACGCCCGGGTCGGATCCGTTGACCCGGGTCAACGCCCGGGTCGGATCCGTTGACCCGGGTCGGTTCCGCCCGACCCGGATCAGCCGAACCGACCCGGGTCGGATCCGTTGACCCGGGTCGGTTCCGCCCGACCCGGATCAGCCGAACCGACCCGGGTCAACTCCCGGGTCAGGTCCATTGACCAGGGTCGGACCCGACCCGGTTTAATATTATATTATTATATTTTTTTAATATTTTTTTTAAAAAAATTTTAAAAAAAATTTATTTTTATTTTATTTTCTTCTGTATTATTATTTTTTTTTTTCCAAAAAAAATTTCAAAAAAAATTTTTTTTTTTAAGAAAAGTTTTTTTATTATGTGGGTTATCTAAGTGTTTTAATCCATTGTTATATTATTATGCATGTTATTGTCTTGTTTAAATTAGATAAACCTGAGGTTGTGTTAGTACTTTGCATGTGTTTTTCACTACTGTTGTTACGCATGTTTTTAATACAATTACATGAGCTGTTGTGTTTTGAATGTCATCTGACTTAGTTAAGGTTAGAACCTTAGGTTGTATAAATTATTGTGTTCTTGACTGCTGATCATTTCTGATTATGCACTCGCTTGATCACCTCACATGTTAGGAGAAAGGTCCTAAAATCAATCCAAACTGCCTGACAAATATTTTCATGAAATGAACAGGGTAAAAAGGTACCGAAAGGGCATTAGTTATTCAACTAATGTAATCAAGTCCCCGAACCCAGTTAATCTCTAGTTCGTAGGAATAGGGTGATTCTCCCGTCACCCTATTTGGGTTTCTAATCGACCTACCCCAAATCGATTAGTGGCGACTCCTCGGTATAAACCACTTGCATGTTAAAAATTTAAACCCTAAGTCGCGATATGGTATGGGCTTGGGAGAGCCCGAGTTAAGTCCTGAACCTAGACTTAGCACGTACCAGACGAGCCCTCCTTCTTTTTGCATGTCGTCCGATGAAAAGGCTCGGGAGAGGTCGGTCGCGACACCATCATAACCTAAAGAAAAGTGAGAAAAGAAGGTCATCAGAATGGCTTCCGGAAGGGTTTGTTTGTTCATAGGTTTTCTCTGCTTCATTTCTCTTTACTTCGCAGGTAATGTTAGCTTCTGCTTCATAAGCCTTCATGGGTTCGTTCTGTTTCAGTTTAGACCTCGGCTGAGACACATAAAGCGAACTGTTTAACTACTTGTTGGGGGATGTCTTACGTGGATTTCTTGCGTTCTTGTGTATCTCAGAAACTTCAGTTGCGAGGGAGGTCCCGGAGCCACCAATTGAGCATAAGAACATTGGGCCGTGTTCACAGTTCGCATACGGCTGCTACAAGACTTGCGTGGGAAGGGGGTATTATCTTGGGGGGAATTGCGTGACTGGCAATTCGGGCTCGTTCTGCATTTGTATTGGTTAGTAGATGAAATCGCGTAAGTCTAAGCCAAGTAAAACTATTTGTTCTCGTGGTTCAAATAGTTATGAATAAATTCCCATCCTCCATTCAACTTTCTTCAATTAATAATGTCTGTTTGGTGCAACTTGACTCATAGCTTCCCTTACACTCCTACGTTCATGTTTCTTCTTTTCTCTTTATTAGTTGACGAAGGTTTTTACAAACTTTGCAATCTTGCATTGTGTACATGATATTGCTACAATCTAATCTATAGTTGTAGACTTATATCTTAACTGTTGGGATCCTATAAGCTCTCCCTTCCCGCAATTTAATGCCTATTCTTGGTATTGACTTCAAGAAAGATGAACTATATTGGAGGCACAAATTTTAGTTCAATCTTCACAAGATCAATTTTGAAATCAAGAAATTTTCAAGTACACGACCATTCATAAACTATGAAAATGTCAATGTTGTGAAACGCTGTTACCATTTTGACACCTGCGCGACCTCAAATTACAATTGCTTGTAATAATTGTTGTCGTGGCGAAGTAGTCCAAGAAAAAACAGAATTTTGATGAACTAAGGCAAGTGTAATGTTTTATAGCAACACGGACAGTAAATCTTCTCCTTTTATAAACAACGGATCTTCTCGATTTGTAACATCGGAAATGGCTTAGTCTTCTTAATTGCTTGTGGTAGCAGGAGTTGCTACAACAAGAGAGAACTAGAAACATAAATGGCACTAGAGATTTACGTGATTCAATCCGAGTGTCGTCACCTAATCAAGAAGATGCAATGCCTAGCTCCGTGTGTTTCTTGGAAATTTGTTTGATTTTCTTATGTTTAATTGTCATGTGCAAAGATAATGGAAGTTATTTAATGGAAGTTATTTTCGATATTTTCTTTTAGTGGAAACTATGAATTACAATTTCGAGAAAAGACTCGATTACGATATCGGCAGACTAGTTAGGGAGCCTTGTTGGGGCTGCGAAGGTCCCGCTTCAGAGTGTTAGGACCCAGGTATAGATGGACCGCCACATTAGCGATTGCTAGCCAAAATTAGTTGAGAGAACTAGATTACATTGTTAAATCGTTAAAATGTTTAGGACTAAATTGAGTCAATTGTAAAATTTAGAATTGAATTGACATCCGTATTATAGGTTTTAGATTTTTTTTTGTAGTTATCCCGAAACTAGAATTGCAAACGTTCGCCTCAATATAGTGTTAAGATGACATGTCACGAGATCCATTTGCAATGCCTTCATTGCCAAACATATTATTCATGCAATCATATTTGCAATCCATCTACACATTATTGCCCTTCAAGTTGTCCTTGCTAGATTCATTTGTAGCGTGACGGTCCACATGGACTGGGTTTGGACATTCCCAATGGAGTTTCAGAATTCTAAGAAGAAATTAATAAATTGTGTTTACTAACCAAAGCATTTACATCTTCCTCCCATGACACCTTCCTGGGAATCAAACTCAGTGAAAAATAAAGAAGGAATTGTAAAACGCGCTCGCTCTCTATTCCGAACATGATATTTTGCGGGCATAGTACATATACTAAATTGTGGGTCATCTGATCTGACGGGACTCACGTAAAATCCAGTGTTTTCAAAACCGGACCGGTCCACCTGACTCTACCGGGTGCCGGTTACACCAGCCGAACTCAGTCAGGGCAGTGTTGCCCTTACGTTGAAAATTGGAATTTCTGACTTTGTAAAAGAAAGAAGATATTGCGTGGACCATAGTTTCAAGCTCGTGCACGGATGGATGAAAGGCAATTTAGAAATCATACAGATATGAAGTCAATTTATTTATCATTTTTAGAAAGATTTATGAAGTTAAAGACCATTAAAAGCTATTATCAGCTTTGCTGTGCCACAACGTTGTTATTTATGTTCATTTTGTTATGTATATTGGCTATGATATAACTTTAGCTCACCTCTTGAAATGGTCGGTTTGAGTTGTTTTACCGGATGAACTAGTCGAACCGCATACATATCACCCCTTTGGAGAACACGACTCAAACACAACATCACTTTAGTGATAGAAATCCGAACGAGATACCACACGACTTAACTTGAAACTATATAATGACATTAACAATTTCTTTTTAGTACGTCATAATATTTTTCTACTTGTAATTATTTATATTTTGATATCAAATTTAGTTTTTCTTTCTTCATATTCAAGAAAATTGATTATGTGGGTCATTTTATGATTTTGTCTCTCAATTTGAGCTTTGCAATAAGGAAACATAGAAGTCAAAAAAAAAGGAGAAAGAAAGGAAACATAGAGTAAAAATTGAAACTGATTGAGGAAGTTTGGTGGTTTCCTCGAAATAATTTTTGTGGCTGACCTTTGACCGTCACACCATCATTCTAAGACGGTCATGCTAGCTGCTATCTTTTTGTTTTATAGGGAAGTGCATCCCATCAAAAATTCAATGGGATTCTCTTCTATCTTCCACATTAATATCATTCAAGGCGTGATTCTATTGTTTATAGGTTTTGCCATAAAAGGAACTCAATGAGATCCTATTATTATACAAGATCTGCACTACATGTGAGGTGGCTGTTAAGGTGATGCTCGAATTGCCTAGTTTGGATTCTGTGTAATTCTTCACGACCAATACAATTATAATCTAAATAAGTGTGAGAAGAGAAGATCATCGAAATGGCTTCGGAAGCGTTTCTTTATTCATAGGCAAGCTTTGCCTCATTTCTCTTTGCTTTGCAGGTAATGCTATATTTTGTTTCTTAAGCCTTCGTCAAGCTCGTTCTCTGCTTTAGTTTTGACCATGCTCAATACCCCTATATGATCCGAAGGCTCAAGGGACGCTTTCTAAAAAGTCCTAAACTTATTGTACTTTCGCCATTTTAGCCGTAAACCTTATAATTTTATCAGTTGAGTCCTACACCTTTTAAAAATTTGTCAATATAGTCCATTCGATCAATTTTAACCAGAAATTACTGATATAGATATTCGCCGTCCTATGTGGCATGACCGGCGTTGATGTCGACTAACTTTAATAATTATTTTAAATATTTTTTAATTTATTATTAATTTCTTATACTTTTCTTTTCTTTCCTTTCTTTTTTTTTTTTCTCCTTCTTCCACTGTTGATTGCCCAGCCTTGTGGAAGGTCCCTCGTCAGGATCTGGCCAAGAACCACCACACCAACCTTGGGCGAGGCTCATCCTCACTAAATGCAGCAAGGTTGAGCCTTGATGAAGGCTAGCAAGGGTGAGGCTTGACCTCACGTGAAACAGGCGAGGGGCGACCTCGCCGACCTTGGGCGAGCCTCGCCCATGCCAGATCCGGTGAGGTCAAGCCTCGCCCAAAGCTGGCTAGGCCTACCTTTGCCGGATTGAGCCTTGCTCGGTGTTGGTGAGGGTGACCTCGCTAAGGCTGGCAAGGGCGAGCCTCGCTGGTCGTAGCCTCTGGCCAGTTGTTAGCTATTGTTGAGGCTAGGCAATCAACATAGGGAGGAAAAAAATAAAAAATTAATAAAAAAAGATGAAAATTTTTTAAACAATAATGAAAATTTCGACATCAATACCACCCATGTCACGCAAGATGGCCAGCGTTCACATCAACAATTTTCCGGCCAAAATACAAATTTTTAAAAAGCTTAGGACTCAATTTGTTACACCTTGAAACCTACCAGATCGGGGATGACAAAGCCATCTTTCTACCTAAAGGACGCTACCTGAAAACCAAAGAACAAACTCCCAAAAATCCCCGTGATATCGCTGTCGCCTAAGTAGCACCGACACACGACACGACACGACACGACACGCGACACGTTATTTCTCAAAAAATAAAGAATTCCGACACGTTAGGACACGTTTTATATTAAATATATATTTTTATATATACATAATAAATTATTATTTTTTAATTTGATTCAAATAAGTAAATAAATAATAATAAAAATCCTAGAATGAATTTTCCCTAAAAAAATTATACACATAAGTTTTTAAAAAATAATTATGTATAAATAAATATATTAGTTAAGAAACTAAAAATAAATAATCAAAATTGAAAAAAAGGAAAGTACAAATGTTGCCTTCTAGACTCCTCCTTCACGTCTCTAGACTCTCCACCACGTTCTCTCTCTCCCTCCTCCAAAGCCTTCGCTTTTAACACTCTTTGTCTGCATGCTTCTCAACGCCCGCGAAGGAGAACT
Source organism: Syzygium malaccense (assembly GCA_031216405.1). Lineage (NCBI taxonomy): Eukaryota > Viridiplantae > Streptophyta > Magnoliopsida > Myrtales > Myrtaceae > Syzygium > Syzygium malaccense. The sequence continues at coordinate 4,761,354 of CM062256.1, read as the reverse complement.
GGAGAAGACATGCCTTCGGACATGCGCGAGTGTAAGCCGGCCCAGCCTCAGGTCTCTGCTGCCGCCGCGAGGGGAGGAGCCAGCCTGCACCATCCGCCTCCGCCGCCGCAGGCGGAGGCGCTGCCCTGCTCGCGCTGCGACTCCACCAACACCTCTCCCAGCCTCGCCACTTCTGCAAGTCCCGCCGCCGCTATTGGACCCAGGGTGGCACCCTCCGCAACGTCCTCGTTGGTGGCGGCTCCCGCAAGTCGGTGGCGGCGGCGTCGGCCTCCGCCTCGTCGAAGAGACCCCGCTCGTTGGCCCCGCCTCTGTCCTCATCTCCTTCCTGCAACTTCTCTCTCTAACTCCTCCGTGACCCACGACCCTCGGCGCCGGACACGCGTGTCGCCGACGTGTCCGGTGCGTTGACCGCGTGTCGAATCTCCGACACGCGTTGACCGCTTGTCCGAGTGTGTCGGCCGCATGTCGAAGCGTGTCGGACACGCGACACGTGTCGGATGCCGCTTCCGATGCTCAAATAGCATGTCGGTGCATCCTAGGCTCTCGTTCTATTAGCTACTAATCAAGAAACCTGAAAATATAAGAGAAAGAGAGGGGTGAGCAACCACAACTCAGTAAGTAGTTCATATCTCTTCTAAGCAAATCGAGCAACCACTATGCATGCATACATAAAGCTATACCAAAAACTCATAATCCAACTCTTTAATATATATATATATATATATATATATATATATATATATCAAACAAAATACGAGTCATTTTATTTCCTCAAAACTTTATATAAGCCAGAAATATTCATTTAATCACCATAACAAAACAAACATCAATGGTCAAGTCTTTGATCAATCTCTATTAAAAATTATATCGTTGATTCTATTGACTAATCTAAAATCACACATCAATGATTTATTCTATTGATAAATCACATATCGCATCACACGTCGATGGTCAATTCCATCGATCAATCTATTGCTCAATATCAAACCATGATTATGATACAACGCCTTGTAACAAGGCTATCAAAATTCCCTCGTCGACAAGGTCTCCATCTATAAAGTCGATGGCTCAGCTCAGAAAGATATCCTAACTCAGTATGCATACCCCTAAACCCCTCAATGGGTTCACAATGATATTGAGCACAAAACACACATCTTCCAACAATCAAATCCACAATTAATATCACCAATTAATTTTACAAAACAAAGCACATAATCTTTGTCAAGTCATCAATTGGAATACTCTTCACAAACCAAATATGTGACATTTCACAACTCAACTCAGCCACCAAAATCCTTTTCATAAAGTATTTATCAAATCATTCAAGAACTCGTTTCTTCAACCGTAATACATTTCACATACCCATTTCATAAACCAAGTTCACAAATCAATATATATACCTCGTTTTGCAACACCATTCCTAAAACATATCTTAAGCCATTTTACAAATACCAAAATGTAGTAAATGTCCGATCCATATTTTTATGCAACAAACAACGTTATAACAACTCATACGATACTCAAATCCTTATCACTTCCAAAGTATGAGTTTATAAACTTAAAAAAAAGATAGCCTCACTCACTTGGGAATAGCTACAATTAAACAACAAAGATTACTTGAACCGTCGAAATTGCAATCCTATCAAATAAGCGAGAAACAACATTAAAATTGAGTAAAACACTACCTCGACTACAACTCGGCTAAATTAGGCTTAGATGCTAACATAATGACTAAAAGGCGCCCACAAATCTCTTGTCCATAGCGATTATTCAAAACCGATCGCAACGCGGAGCTTGAGCGCAAAACTTGATCACAGCTCTCTCCACCGAACCCCATTTCAAGCAAGCATACCGTCAAAACAAAGCCCATTCAAAGAACTACAATAACTCCAACTTGGCCAACCCAAACTCGGGCCAAAAGGCGATGAAAATTGGCATATAAAGCTGTTGTCACACACTGTTCATCACTTGCGGCCAACTTCAAAAATTCATATAGGGCAAACTATAAGTCCAAATCGAGTTCCGCAAAATCCCACGGCCCGACAACATCCTAAACTACAAATTCTATATATATATATATACATACATATTGTATGCAGTTTAATGACTCAAAAATTGGATTACGCAGCTTGGTGTTCACAAACTCCAAAATTGTGTCGTAATCCCAAAAAAATACTCCAAATGCACGAACAAGGGGTGCGAATACTTACCGAGCATTGCAATATGAAGTAACACCAGCTTGGTGAGACTCCCGTGGTAAGTGCGTGCTCTTTTTCCTCTTCTTGCACAAGTAAGCTCTCAGCCACTCTCTTTCTCTCTCTTGCTTGCTTTTCCTTTTATAAAGCACTGTCCACTTTCTTTCTTTTGTTGAATTGTCAACCCCTTTTATTTTATTTTTTTAGTCAAAATGTCCAAATTTTACACAATTGGAAAAATTAAAAGGTTTAGGATAGAATTAGTAACTGTGTAATAGCTTCATTCTCCTTCAGTTTTGACTATGCTCAAGACCGGTATCTGATCCGAAGGCTCAGGGGACATTTTTGTCTATTCAAAACAATAGATGTTTTGTATTATTTTGATTTTTAATGTTTCTTGAATTCATGTGTATCTCAGAAAGATTACCTACGAGGGAGGTCAAGAAGGGAACGATTTGAAGAGCGGACATAGGGCCGTGTTCAAAGTTCACCTACTGCAACAAGGCTTGCATCAAGTATAAGTTTCCTATGGGTGTGTCTTGCGAGAAGGCTTGTAGAGTTGGATCCAATGAGTGCTATTGCAAATATGCTTAGAAGAAACTAAATAACTTAGAGCGTAGGAAAACTGTTTTTCTTTTTCATGGTTTAGATCGTTGTGAATAAAATTCCATATTGAATGATGACTATTTGGTGCGACTTCACTCATCACCTCTCATATTTACACTCTTGATGCGGGGAGCATTTGACTTGTGATGTTCATTCAAGTAAAGGTAGATTTCAGTCATAACATACTTTCGGTGGATCATCAACAAAGGGACTTTCGACCGAGTTACCGATAAGGTTATCAGTACACCAATAATATTTGCTGAATGCAAAATTAATCAACAATATATCAATGAGAGTTATTTAATTCAATTTCTTATGACATTTGCTAATTTATTAAAGTGCCTATTGGCTGGTTAAAGATGGTGGAAAAATTTTGGAAGATAAACCACAAGGCTCAAATTTCAAGTTTCCATGCATTATCAATGTATTGCTAAGTTCCTAGGTCTCAACTGTTATGTGAGTGTCAAGAGTCAAAGTCCTTAGTTCAGAGGTATTTGAATGCTTCCTAGTTCCCAATTCCTCAAATGGTTGGATAGTCCCACGTCTCTTTAATGTTTGTTTATTTCCTAAGTCTTAGTTTCCTATAAATAGAGGAGAGTCCTCCATTGTAATGCAGAGGACTTTGATAAATGAAAATATATGAGATTTTCCTCTGCGTGAGCGATTATCTTTGGAGAGTGGATGTAACATCCCGAATACAACTAACGGATTTCTTTAATCTTTTCTGAATTCTTACATCGCAAACGGAAGGTAGCGTGCGATTAAGGTCAGCACTTATAGCTTGAATTAACATATTTACACAACACATTATATAAGGTGGAGAGGGAAGATCTTACGAATTCATTAAAACATTTAAGTACAAGGGCGGAGATGGAACTAACGATTCACAAAAGACGGGAGGACTCAAAAAGGTACTAGCTCCCACTAGGATTAACAAAGATCCTACATAACAAATGCTACTGTCTCAAGTCCATCATCACGGTATACACAAAAAGAAGCCACCCTAATTCCCTAACAAGTCTTCCCACTTCTATTGATCCTCCTTAGTCCACTATCATACTAGGAATCTCTTCCGGGTCACTTTCCTCGGACGATACTTCCACAATCCCTCTATCGCCTCCATTAACACCATTGCTCCGCTAGTTCCATTGCCGCAGTCACCACCACTACCACCATCGTCTCAAAAACACAAGGATTCTAACAACTCTCCATGTCGGTTCTCAAAACATGCTACAAACTTATAAGAAACATGAGGAAGCCTCCCCACATCTACCCAAACGATAATAACCTGACAAGTATATACAGTAGTAGACCTAGAACAGATCACATCATCCCAAACAGTATCAACAAAGAAATGTGCTCCATATCAAGTTGGAGGTTGGGCATTCATCTCAGCGATCTGAAAATGTTTAAATCAACAAGAGTGAGCTTTTGCCCAGCAGGAAAATAAGGCAATTTCTTAAACCCAACGATCTAACCAATTCCAATTCCAGCACAATCAACATAGCATCAACAACAACACATGCTCCAAAAATAATCATGCAAATAGAATTAGCCAACAGAATAAGTCTCATAATCACCAAAATAAGATTCATAGTCATCACATGCATTTGTATCATATATTCCCATCATCATCATATCGGGTCCACCCCTATCTCACAGTTCAACTGAGGCAAGCCGGTCCGTGCGGGTCACTTTCAGTCCACTGACCAGACTTCCACGGGTCGCTGGCCATGGGCTTTCACTCCGGGGCATCTATGGGATGCTGGCCACAGGCATCTCCTCTCAACACTCTACCTAGTTGTCATTAGGAAACTCTCGATTCACTGACCAAGACTTAGCTAGCCACAGGCATCAACATCTATGGGTTGCCATTCGTAGGCATCTACGGGATGCTGGCTGTAGGCGATGCTCAATATCTCAAATCCATACTCAATATGATAAGATCATATAATACTAATATCCATAAACTTACAATAACATATCACCACGATATTATGATAGTATCACATATAAATCATTGCAATTTAATCACTCATCACTATCACCATAATTGCACCCACAAGGTCATCCCATTTCCTTATCCATTTCTCATCCAATTAAGGCCAACCATACTTCATTTGAAAGCTCATGATGTGCACATCACATTCTCAGAAGGCCTCGGACCACAATTCTCACGTTTTCAAGTAGAAAATAGGGAATTTTTACAATTGTATAGAATCAACCTGTTTTACACTCTCGACGAATTTGGGACAGCAGATATATTAAGAAACCTCCAAAATTATCTAATTTAAATATGTGTTAGGAGAGACCTAAATGAACAACTTTCATGAAGAACTTGAACACAAAAAACCTTGGTAAGTACTTTTTTTTTGTGGCTCAAGACAGGAACAAAACAAAACTTTTCACTAAAGTAGAATTATTGTTTCTCAAAAATAACTCTTTCCAGGACCCAAATCACCTCTAAAAATTTTGGATTTAAAATATGTTGTAGAAGAGGATGTCTCCAAGAACTTTTATGAATGAAGTTTCTCAGAATCGTTCTAGAAAGTTGTACAGAAAATTGAGAAGACAGAAAGGTCACTGAAATAGTGCAGAAAACATCTTGAGCATGGTGAGGAAAATAGACCATCGTCCTACCCAATCACCTTGGAAAAATCTCAAATTAAACTATGTTATAAAGGGAAGGATTTCTAGCAACTTTTATGAAGGACTCAACTTAAGATTTTGACTCTTCAAGATGGAACAAAAAAATGAAGAAAGAACGATGCTCTGGGCGACCTGATCTACCCCTCCTAGGTCTTCATGTACTTTTCACCCATTTTGGTGTTACAAAGCTCACGGATCTTCCTTCCCTTCCACAACAAACTATCAATCAACTATCAAACATATAGAAGTCATAAGTTCATTGCCTTTTGCATATAACTTGGTTCGAGAGAATCAAAATCCGCGTGCGAGGCTCACGGAGCTTAAATCTATGGCTAGCATGCCCTTGGGCTCTAGAATTACACATGCACCAGCACTACCATTCTCGGTTCCTTCCATGCAAGCTCAAATAGCAACTTTCATTCACATTTAAACCTTAAAACTTGGAGAAACGCACATCCACACATACGCAAAAGAGGTGCTAAGAATGGGCATAGATTGAAGGCCTTAAAATCAAGCCTAAGTTCCCTTGCCTTGATCTAGAGCTTTAGGGGATCCTTCAATAAGGTTAAATGCAACCTCCAGTGGCTGTTATTGGCGAGACGAGGGAGGAGATAAGGCGGTGAGGGCGATGGACAGCTGTTGGCCGGAGAGAAAAAGAAAGCGGCGTGAGAGAGAGAGAGAGAGAGAGAGAGAGAGAGAGAGAGAGATGGGCGTGGGGGGAGGAAAGGACGCCGGTGAGGGGCCTAGGGGAGAAAGAGCTCATCATCTTGCATAAGGAAAAAGAGCTACAAGCTACCTTCTAAGTAATGCTTAGGGTGGCGTTCTTGCAAGAATATTTCATGCAAGAACCCTTATTAGGCAAGGGTGGGCGGCACACTTGAGTGCCCAAGGTTACCCACTAATTTCCAAACTAATAAGACAAGAAAATGTGACAAATGTACAAGACAAAAAGCAATCTAGTGTTAAAAGGAAGAAAAAGGCCACTTCTCCCCCTCCGTGCAAGTTCTTGTTCGGCCATACATGGGGTGTTAGGGCACACTTTGTGCTCTAATACCTCTAATTAGATCATACCATAAAATTTCCACACTCATATCTTTTCATTTAAGCAATCTAATGACCCTTGTACAAGCGGTACATCAAGTATGCGCCAATTAAAATTCCTCCGAGTAATCCCACAAATTTAAATGACTTTGGTGCCTCACAGATCTTAAATCAAGGTCCCTCGATTAATCCAACTCGTCGAAACAATCGTACCTTGCTCATCACTAATTCCATTTCATATAGCACCTTAATCGATTAGATGAAATTCAGGATGTCACAGTGGATAACTTCTATATCGGTTTCTTTATTCTTGGAGATTAAATTACTCATCGGTGGTGAGCTAATAAGCACTTTATTCTCAGGTAGTAGTTTTCCTTTAGGCCTTGGTGGTGAGCTTCTCCTATTACAAAGTCCTTTAATTAACTTTGGCAAGTGGCTTGTCCATTAAGCCTTGGAAGTGAATTTCATTGATTGCGATCTTCATCCTTGGTTGGTGGAGCGTCCTTTATATCTTGGTAACGGTCTTAAACTATCTTTCGGTTAACTTTTTACCCTTCGGTAACTATTGTTGGGACTAACTTTGCAACCTAAAGGAGGTGAATAGGTTACTTTAGAGATTTTAAAAACTTTCACGGAAAACATGTCATAAGTAAATATTGGGTTTCACTAGATATATGAGAAGCAATGATTCACTTATGTGCTAGAAATGATAAACAGAAGGATAAGCAGCTATACACAAGGATATATAGTGGTTCGGCTTTGATTCCAAGCCTACATCCACTCTCACAACTAACAGCCAAAACTTGAGCTTGATTGCACTAGTAAATTACTGAACAAGTTATGCGCAGCATACACCACTCTCATAAATTGATAGATCACATTATCAGGAATTGGGTGCAGTTATTACTTGGTACACTTGAACTTTAAACACAATCAAAATCCAGTAAGTGCTATCATCATACAGGAGTTTTTTGCTCAGTATACAGCGTATAGCAATTTCTGGAATTTTATGAGCACTTTCTTTAACTTGTTGACTTCAAAAGACCCTTTCTATTATAGGCATCTTCAATATAATTGTTGATGATGTCTTAGAGAAGCAAAATAGCCGTTGGTACTACTGTCCTAGGAACTGACTGCCTATACAGCCTTTTTTGTAACTTCTGCAGACTTTCCTAAAATAGCTTTTGCTATTATTCTGTAGTTGCGACTTTGACAAATTGTCAAACAACCTGTTCTCCTCTCTATCAGATCTTCTATTGTGCAAGTCTAGTCAACAACGGCTATAATAGTGAGAGAACGGTCATATTAAATGATCCGTTACCTAAATATTATCATTTACTTTATCTTTTCAGCTTCAATGAGACATTGTCATTTAACTGATTTTTGTGATCGATGGTATTGTTTGTATGATCCTTCAAGGACAGTCTTATGATCTTTTCTTCAATGAATTACACCATGAGTATCACTCAATCCTTTAAATATTTCTACACTTAGATAACGTAGATATTATACAAATGATAGTTTGAGTATCATCAAAACTTATTTGGAGATGTTTCTCCAACAAAGGTGTAGTAACTGCTCCTCGACAATATTCAACAATTATGCATCTTCAAAGAACTTCCGTTGACCTCATCTATACTCTTTTATTTCCATAAGCTTTACTCATCCACGTTCTTGAATAATTGCCTTCATCATGTGTGGATAGCTTCGTAGTCGTCGATTATCGTTCTATGACTAGTTTTCTAAATAGCAACAATTACCTCCACAACGTGCATCCTCAGTGCCAACCATCTTGATGATTTAAGTTTAAAATGGTATTTGAAATACTTTTAATGAGAATTTACTGTCGGCACCCATATTGGCAATTATCAACCCTCCGTTATCATATGTCAACAATCATACTCTTGGCCTTAAAAAATATCATCATCGATAGCCACATGTTAACTCCTGCGCTTGTTGATAGATTAATACATGTAAGATGGCGCTTATGTGATATGCACGTGAGTATTTGTATAATCATGACCTGATATTTTTTTGGTGTCAACAATAGTATATTTAAGTAAGGTATTTTTTGTTTATGGGAAAGTGCATATATCACGAGATCCCATTAAATATTCAATAGGATTCTATTCTATCTCTTCCACATTAATATCATTCAAGGCGGGATTCTATTCTATCTTCCATATTAATATCATTTAAGGCGGGATTCTATTGTCTATACATTTTTCCATAAAAGGGACTCAGTAATAAATTATTATCCAAGATCTGCTAGCATTCAATACTCGTGGAGTGGCTGTTACGGTGGTGCTCCAATTGCCTATATATAGTTGCGATCGTGCATAATTATTCACGACCAATACGATCATAACCTAAAGAAGGAGAAGAGAAGGTCATCAAAATGGCTTCGGGAAGGGCTTGTTTATTCATCGGCATGCTTTGCCTTGTTTCTCTTTGCTTCGCAGGTAATGCTGTATTTTGTTTCGTAAGCCTTCGTCGAGTTCAGTACGCTTCAATTTTGACCACCGTCAAAACCCATATCTAATCCAAAGGCACGAGGGATGCTTTTATCTATTCAAAACAATAGATTTTATGTCTTGTGTTGATTGCTAACATTTCTTGAATTCACGTCTCTTAGAAAGATCAACTGCGAGGGAGGTCAAAAAAGTAACAATCTAGAAAGTGGACATAGGGCCGTGTTCAAAGTTCCCTGACTGCAACAAGGCTTGTATAGAGTATAGGCTTCCAATGGGAGGGGCCTACGAGAAGGTCGGTAGAGTTGGATCCATTGAGTGCTATTGCAAATATACTTATACAATATTACATAACTTTGAGCCTAGAAGAAACTGTTTTTTCTCATGGTTTAGATCGTTGCAAATAAAATTTCATCTTTCATTCAACATTCTTCAATGAATGACGACTATTTGGTGCAACTTCACTCACTGCCTCTCATATTTACACTCTTGGTGTTCATGTTTCTTATACTTTCTTTTTACAATCAATGGAAATTACAAGCTTCGCAAGCTTGCAATGTGTACATGATATTGCTATAATACGATCTTTCGAGATCAATTCCAAAATTGAGGAGTCTTAAAGTATATGACAATTTGTAACGCAGCGAACTGTTGTCACCAATCAACGCAAGCGTGACATCAAATTACAATAGTTTGTAGTAGTTGATGTGGCGGTGAAGTAATCCAGGATGAATAAAAAGTTGCATAAATTAGGACAGTCTAATGTTTTATAGGTTCACGGATTAGTGAAATTTCTAAAAACCTTACATTGGATAGCTCGGTTCCCAAATTTTCCTCCTGCCCGAGCAGCTCAAACATTTCTATGTACTTTCTCTATGTGAGCCTAGCAGCGCATTAGACCTCATGGAGCCTAGCCTTAGCTCACACATTTTATGCATAATTTTTGATTACTTTCTAAAATATCAAAAATTTATAAAAAAAATTCAAAAAATTGAAAAGAAATGCAAAAACTATCCATGATAGAGCCGATCGTGCCATGTAGGATGGCTAATAATCATGTTAGCAATTGCCGGCCAAAATTGACTAGAAGGACTACGTTGGCAAATCGTTAAAAAATTTATGATTAAATTGACCAAATTAAAAAGTTTAAGAGTAAATTGGCATCCGTACAGTAAGTTTAAAGCTCTTTTGGTGATTTTTTTCTCTTCATAAACCAAGAAATGTTGTCCCTCTCTTTCAAACAACAATCCCGACTAACTCAATTTGCCAGGGCATCAATTAGCACCATATGGATGTTACAGTTAATGAGAGTGAACATTACAATGTTGTAGTAAGTACCTACCCATGTATGATGGTAGTTAAATAAAAGACAAAAGAGGACGTTTAGCCTAAGAATGATTTTAAACGATGAAGTATATATGATTTACCTAATTGAGTAATATTATAAATCTTGGATGTCGCAACCTACCCGAGCGGTGCACCACCTAGGGGTTCGGCTAATGGATTATTATACCTATACTTAACTCGGGCTCTCCTAATCCCATACTAATTCGCAACTTAAGTGCAAGTTATTGAACATGCAAGCTCATTTCAATTAGGAGTCACCATTAATCTTTTCTTCGGTGGGTCAATTAGAAACTCAAGTAAAGTATTAGGAGATTTACTTTATTTCTGCGAACTAAAGATTATGGATTCGGAGACTTTGTTATGCTAGATTACTCTAACACCCTTTCAAGACCTTTCTCTCTTATTTCGGAAAAATGTTTGTTAGGCAACTTTGATTGATTTTAAACCTATTCACTAACATGCGAGGTGATCATACGGATACGCAACCATTGTTGTAACACCCAATAATCAAAGCAACAAATAAATTGCAAGATAGGAATGGTACACTTACCTCAAATGAACGAAAGTATCTGCAATGTTAGCTAGTAAATCACATATCACCCTAAATATGAATTCTAAAATCACGCAATTCCACTCAAATTTTTTCTTAGGATTTTCTCTTATTTAGTGAAAACTAAACCATATGCAATGCATGCTACTAATTTAACATGACATGCGACATACAATTTACCCAAATGTCCTGTTTCTAATGACAGTTAAATGGACTATTCTAATATGACTGGCAAATATTTAACTACATGACTTCATTCTAGTGATGGACAAAACTCATTTCTAATATGACACGCATGGAATGTCTCTAAATGTATAATCACTAAATGACATGGCATAGCATGATAACATGGCGATGACGTGGCACACATGATGAGGTAGTGTAGATGATGTAATCTAAACTATATGACACGCACATGGTATTTTTCTATTTTTTTATTAAAGTTCATAATTAGAAAATAATGAAAATAAATTACCTAGATTAAGATATTATCCAATTCATTTTAGGAATTAAATAAGACAAATCCTAATTTAAGGCGGAATGTTATCCCAACTAGATAAATCCTGTCATGGCAAGCAGTTTATATAGAAAGGAAAGATTATAACCTATATTCTAATTTATTTTGAAAGATTATCTAAAACCTATTTAACATGCAATGTTATCTATTAAAATTTACCTTGATCATATCTAATCTTTTGGGTATTTTTTTTGTAACATAGAATCAAATTAAATTAAGATAAAGACCAAACCAAAATCAAATATAGCATCCAATCACCCGATAAATCATCCATACCCACTTAAATTTGGAAAATAAATCGACAAATTGTATCCCTGGCATGAGGATCGGATTGCCCAATTTTCTGTATCGTCACGAATCATATCTCAAGCATGAGATCTGATTGACGACCAATTTTCTGTACGATCGTGAATCGTATCTCGGGTATGAGATCAAATTAATGACCATAGAACGTTATGAAATTAGGAAATAATTTAAAGGTTATTCGAGAGTTTTCATGGAAATGACAATATCAATTAGAGATTCACCAAATCTCATCACGATCTATAATGAGAAAACAAAGTACTTGAAGATCAAATGAGATAAGATTTTTACCTAATTCCAATATTCACTTCCAAATTCGGACTCAACGGATTTTGGCTTGGGATGACTATCCTTTGCGGTGGTCGGCTCCCGGATGGCAGTGCCATGGTGGTGCTTCAGCTCGATGATGGTGGCCTCGATGTTGCTGGCCGATCGGGTGGCTCTCATTACTGGACCAGCGGAACTATTGATTTTGCTATTGAGGTCGTCCAGCACAGCTGGATGTTCAGCGAGGTGCAGGGACGAATGAGACCGTAGGACAATTACAAAACCACGCCAAAAGAAAACCTGCAAGAAAAATAAAGACCAGAACTTTGTAGGGTGGATCTGGGCTGTGTGGAACCAGACACGTTGCTGCAGCTTTAAGTGGCACGACCAAGGCTGGTCGTGGTGAGAAACTCGCTGGATAGACCTGCAAAAGACACCTAGCGCACAGAGATGTAATCTGAAATTTTCGGTGGCCCGTTGGTGTTGTTGGCAAGGTGACGAACGGCGGCTGGTATCAGGATGCTACACGGGGCTGAGATCTCGCCTGGAAGTGCTGGCTGGAAGCATCAGCCCTGCCGTGACAATGCAGATGCCGCAGCGAACCGTTGAGGGCGTCGGTTGAGGCTGTTCTGGATCAGTGGGGCACGAGGGGCTGGTCAATGCAGCAGAGAAAAAGCCGGGGCTGCTAGATCTCTCGCTGGAACCTGTTGGAGCGAGGCCGATGATGACCTGATGCGGGCACGGCAGTGGCGCAGGGCAGCGGATGGGGCTGACGCACGTCGGGTGGCTGCAAAAGGTTCAGCGACGGTGGTGTGACGGAGGACGCACGCAGCAACGAGTTGGGCAACAAGTGTGATGGAGCGAGCAAGAGGTGGTAGCAGATATTCTTCCTTTATATATATATATATCTTATTTTGACTATTTTTCCTCTTGACAGAATATTGCTTTCCATGTGGTGCCTCCTCTTCTTTTAAATCTTGCCGTGAAAGAGGACATAAAGGTATGCCACAATATTTCTTTCGGCCATAAAGATTTTTAATGGGCTTGGCCAAAATTATATGTTATAGTGGGCTCAGTCCAATTAGTTCAATTAAGTTCAAATTCATTCATTCCATCTATCATCGGTCCGATACAAGCGTAACTATATAATTATATTATTTTTGCTAGGGGCTAACGTTTAGTCCCTAATTTTACCATGCAATTATGAATGGTCAAAGTTTAGGTGTCGATGTTGGACAAAATAATCGGGCAAGGGTGAAGCATGAATCTAATGACTACATGTCATAAGAGAAAAAAGATGAATAATGAAAGTTTATTTTATGATTAAGCGTTCAATCATTACTGTCATCGATGTGACAATTAATTCATTATTTACGATATGATGGGGTGAAGTATATATGAAAGTATGCGTCTTTATCGTATTTGATTTTGCTTGTAGTACCTCCAGAGAACGACGTCAAGCCATATCTCCCAAAAATAACAAAAATATAAAAGAATAAAACGGATTGATAATCTTCAAAGATATGTGGACCTGCATATAGTAAAACTAATTGATAGGCTACAAAATATGTGGACCTGAATATTCTTCTGCATAGAATTGGAGGAAGATAAGGAAAAGACTTCTCTGCAATAAATTTAAGAATTAGTACAATTTAAAATCCCAAAATGGTAGTCTTGAGGACCATTTATCTAATACTCATTTTCGTCTCATAAAAATTTCAAACGAGTATCCTCGATTCAAATCTACCACTATTAGCTTTTTATGCAATGTTTTGTTAAAAAAACATACGTGTCAATGCATATGGAGTTCCACATCGGATCTGTCTTGCAATCATTTATCACATGTGTTTTTCTTTTTGATCAACAAATCACGTGTATTAAAACGCATTGCCCTTTAATATGATATCGGACGAAATGTTAACGAAGAGTAAATTTGAGTTTGGGGATCAATTCAAGATTTTTTTGGGATCATCCTTTTTCCACTCCTTCTGCTAATACTCTTCCTTTTATAGCATTTTTTACCATTTTATCCTTGTGGGTTCCACTTTTTTGGCATCCAAAGGTTCAATTATGGCCCCTGTCCTTTTACTCGGTTTCTTCCTCGTCTTTTCTCGCGGGTCCCATTCGTTCTTCTCCTCTTTGTGCATAGCAGTGGCCCCTCTTTGGCGATTCTCAAGGCACCAGTAATGGCAATGGTAAACTATGACAACCGAGAAAAAGAAGACAATCCCACCGTATCGAACCAATAGGAGTATGAGTATCACCACCTCCGATCAATCAACGTCATCATTGCCGTCAACTAGCTTCCTTCCCAGGAACTCTCCTTCCAATTTGGCTCGTCTCTACCACTCTCCTCCACCTCCTCAACTCACGCCTCTCCAACCCCGAGGCTGGCCCCCTCTCCCCGATCCTCGCTGACCACCGTGAATGGTCGGCTCGCGCGTGCTGGAGATGAAGGCGGACTCCAAGCCTGGGTATGGAGAGGCTTTCGCCATTAGGGTGGCTCCACGGGCTGGCCTCAATGGGAAGGGGAGCCTCATGCCTAATGTGCTGAGCTCCCACTTCAGACTTTGGAGCTCCGTCACCACTCCCAAACAACAATCCTCACCGTCACCATCAATGCAATTATAGTACACTAATCCAATTCAGATTTTGACTATTTTGTTGTTATTCTTGTCGGTGTTTTTTCAATTCATCGGTCATGCTGGGGGGCAGACAGAGAAGGAGGTGAAAACAGAGGAGGGGTGGTCTGCATCTGCCTCAGTACACTCAAGCCACCTAGCTACTCATCTCTTGGGTTGTACTTAAACTAAAACTGGGTGCAATGAATGATGGGATATCCAAAGTCTCATGTATTGCTCTCGGTGCATCCATTCAGTTTGTTTCTCATGGCTGCCAGCCAACAAGGAAAAGGACCGAGAATGCACGCAGAGAGAACATAGTGAAGTAACTAAGAAGAATTGGTAGGATTCGGGACTGGGAAAAACGTCCTCTTTTTTTTTATTGGGCAAGATTAATTTCAGATAAACATATCGTGGAAATCAGTTTTGAAATTTT
This sequence comes from Syzygium malaccense, assembly GCA_031216405.1. Classification (NCBI taxonomy): domain Eukaryota; kingdom Viridiplantae; phylum Streptophyta; class Magnoliopsida; order Myrtales; family Myrtaceae; genus Syzygium; species Syzygium malaccense. The sequence goes on along the minus strand of CM062256.1, from coordinate 4,746,351 downwards.
TAATGGCATTAATCCAAAATTTAATGCCAGTTCAAATCACCAAATCATTTACATGGACCTACTTATGGCTGTAACTAGTTTTTTTTTAAAGCTTTTTTTATTGGACTGTAATCAATGTGGCTTTTAATAAAGGGCAGAAAGTGATGACCTTTTGGTCTTCCACTTCATTTTGTCTGGGAGGCTCTGTCCAGCATTAGGCCAACGAAGAGAATATAATCATCATTTTTCTTGTTGAACGTTTGAACTTTGGGAGCAATTTGGTACATGAGAAAGATAAATAAATATATATTTGCCAGCGGATCATTTGAATAAAAAATTCAATTCTTGAATCTCATTCCATAATATTATAGTAAGACGGCGAAGGCACCATACGTTTTTTTCCTCTTTTTTGTTAAATTTATTTGCATATATTAACATGAAACCTGATTGAAACCTGAGCCAACACACCACACCAATGTCATCAGCGGCCCAGACTCTCTTCCCATTCGCAAGAATGTCGCAGACATACATATCTTTCCGCTTTCTCTTTCTCTCTCTCCTCATCGTCTTCCCTGAATCCGCTCTCCCTTCATCTTCCTCCTCCAACTCCATCCAAAACCTCCTCCAAAGCCAAGGCTTACCCGGAGGGCTCTTTCCCCACGATGTCAAGTCGTTCACGCTCCACCCAGATGGCCTCCTGGAAGTTATCTTGGACCGTCCGTGCCTTGCCAAGTTCGACACCCGAGTCTACTTCGACAGTGTTGTGAGAGCCAACCTCACTTATGGTAGCACAGAACAACAACCATAATTCAGCAAAACAATCTCTTTCTTGGGTTTTTCTCTGTTCTGATGGTTTTGGCTTTTCGGTTTTGATTGGTGTTAGGTAAGCTTATGGGAATGAAGGGTCTGTCTCAGAAAGAGCTGTTTCTGTGGCTTCCAGTGAAGGATATTATGGTGGACGATCCATCTTCTGGTGTCATAGTGTTTGATATTGGGGTTGCTCATAAGCAGCTCTCTCTTTCTCTCTTTGAAGACCCTCCTGTGTGTAGGCCTACAGGTCTCTCTCTCTCTCTCATCCTTTTATGTTTAAGGCAGAAAGATGAAGTTGGAACTTTTTAGTTTCTTGTGCTCTGTTGAGAACTGGAAACAGATTATCGTTACTTTAATTATTTTACGTTTTGTAATGATGTTGCAGATTTGGAGGTTCTCCAGCCAAATATTGGGAGGAAGAAAATCGGATTTGAAGCTCTGAGATGAAAGTCAGTTCCAATTTTGGTTCTCAGAGAACTTACAGTTCGTACAGCATCTTTTGGGAGTTTTGGATGTTTGCTTTCACTTTTCTTGTTTCCTTTCTGAGGTTTGCTTGTAAAAATGCACGAGGAAATGAAGTTCGCAAATTAGATAGATGAAAATAGCAAACAGAGATATAGAAGTTGTATGTTGGAAATGAGTTTGTGAATCAAAGTTGGTGAAGCCCTCAAGCCATTTGGATTCAATCTTTTGATCCTGATTGATTGTTCTTTATTATCTTGCATAAAGCAGAAGAAAAAGAAAGAAAGAAATGTAACAAATTAATCTCACTTATCTCTCGTCTATTGGTCAAGCCATTTCCATGGAATATGACTAAAGATTGATATCATGCAGGCATAGACCCTAGATTCTCGCCTGAGCATGAGGAAAAACCACATGATATTGTATCATAATTCTGCTTCTCATGTTCTCTGCTGCCATAGTTTAATAGCCAACTTTTGTTATGTTATACGAATGCCGGTGAAGACACATGACAGATTAAGCGGACATACGAGGCCGCATAAATGAAACTAACAAAACAATTTAGAGGGCCTAAGAAATCATTGAAAAGGCGGATATCATATGGAATCGACATCATGTTGAATTCGAAGATTATACTTGAAGAATGCATCATGCCGATTAATCGGGCATGATCGGGAAGACGATGAGACTACACAATGTGTCAGGAATAGTCAAGTGCTTAATAAGGTCCAACTTTAGCAGAAAAGATGTAACTCGCAATATGTTTTCCAGAATCACAGTTCATACATAATTCAAATCTTTTGGCATGAATAGGCAAGACAAGAAATCAACTTCAATGCTGTTATTCATTCTACAATGTAATCCTTTATTGAGCATGCATGACCACGGGGTTTCCAAGAAGTTGGATTTTCAAGACTATTGACTAGGGCAATCAAAACTGGAGAAATCTCGTTCTTTGGTTGGACTTGGGAGGCATAGTGTAAACGGTGCCTGGTCAAAGCTTAGGACAAAACAAAATAAACGTAAGCTTTGAGGTGCTCTGCTTCTCCATATGTCTGCATAGCTCATAACAGCTCATATCTCTCTTGCACTACATTATATTAGTTTGACCTCTCTGTTCACCAGAGCTCTGCTTTAATTTTATACCATTCTTAAAAATTTTCAGTCTCTGGCAACTGGCGCTCGACTTTTTTAGGCATTTGTTCGCTACTTCACTCAATACTTTACTCAAACCATGTTTCCATGGTAAGATTTCATTTTCATAGTGCTTTCAGGTGCCTTTGCTTGTGTTGTGTATTAGCTATAACTTCTTCGCTTTTCCTTCTTTTTTTCTTTCTTTCTTTAGTGTGCTTACTCAAGCCTAAGGTGTTTTAGGTGCACATAAAGCACGTATACTTCCAATCTCCCTCACCTTCTCCACTCAATCCGTTTGTAGTGTACCACTTAATTGGATACTTCCAATGTTTGATTACCAAGTTGATAGTGATGGTTAATAAGTATTCCTTGATAACTTTCTGGACTAATTGTCATCTGCAACTGTAATTCTTGGATTGCGATATCGTGTCTCAGAGTATGTTTGAATTGCATCCCATATAGTAAAGAGATTTAGGTTGTTCATATGATTTTCCTAATATCCCATTGGATAAATCTGTTGGTGCGTAGATGAATTGTGATTATCCGTAATGCCTGACCAGGGCAACAAACTTACTGCATGTCAACAACCAATCTGGACTTGAGACCAGGAGAGCAGAATGTGAAAGTGCATCACCTCATGACTATACATAAAGAGATCAACGCGGTTGTAGTATTATGGAGTCGTTACTTGATCTGATCATTCTAAACTAAACCCTCAATCAATATAACGTACAAATTACCTCTTTTCTATTTACAAATGCACTAAAAGTTCGTCTATTACACGATGCACTAATACCATCCTCGCAGACACCTTCTGATGCCCATTTCATATACTAATCATAATCGCTGGACTAGAATAAACATCAGATGTGAATGACTCAAAACTTCGAGATTCTCAGACCTGATCGGTCTCTTTGCTCTTTCTTGTAACCCGTATGTAGCACAAGACTACTACAACCAAGGCCATCACAAATCCTCCCAGGATCACATCCCCACCTGCCACCCCGGAGGAATGATGCCTTTGTACTCTTCTCGTGGCTCTCATCACTGGAGCTTCTGCCATCATGCTTGATCGGATCTCACCTTCACATGGAGCCGGGCTCAGAGCAGGCAGATATAAACTTCTCTCTGTCGGTAATCCTGACATGCCCGAATCATCATTGGCCCATGTCTCAGCCACGAACATGAAAAACATGGCTATTGCAAAATACATGACTGGATGCAGCCAAGCCATGTAATTGCTGCCTCGAAGGATTCTTGGACCAAGATGCAGAGCAATGCAAATGTATGAGAAAAGAGAGGTTTATATATAAGGGAACGGGTAGGATTGAATTGATCCCTTCTTTGTAAAGTAATCTCGAAAAAGCTGGTACGACCATGGTCTAAAGACTAAAAATCAATGAGAGCATGGAGAAAAACTTAGGCAGATACTTTAGCATTTAGCAGGGGAGGTTGTGTTTGGATAGGCTTGATCTGGGGAAACATCTTAGGACCATGTATTGAGACTTTTAAGTCATTATTTTTATATGCAGTCAGTGGAGAAGATGGATTGTCAGCTTACATAAGACAAGCAAGAACAACTGTCTTTATAACGCAGTCTCAGGATCGTTCAGCAATCTTGTGAAGAAGAATAGTATTAAATTAGATTCTTTCTTCCCTTTTGCAGGGAATACCTCTCTGTCTTGTTGGATATGTAATGCTCTATTACGACGGGACAAGCGTGCACCGACTGTAAACAAATCAGTGAATCGGAATATATTAAATCTCAGCTGCAAAATCATAGTCACATGGAAATGAGCAGATTGGGAAGTTTGTATCGTGATGTAAAATACGAAAAGAGTTTTGAGTGAGTCCGTCCTGAGGCAACAGTCAGATCACATTATAAAACTCTGTTTGGTATCCCATGATCCTGATTTCTTTTATTGCCTCTCTTGACAGGCATGATAAACTGAAGACAGCTTACTACTTCAATGACTAGCTTCTTGAGGGTCACTTATTATCACACACTATGCACTAAAAATGAATCATTTGTTAAATTTGTTCCGCCTGTTCAGGGGGATCTTTGATTCTACAGTAGATCGATCATCCTATTGTTACGTGTCAAAAATGTAACTCATTTTTATGCATGGATTTCAAGCTTTAATCCGACTCTGCAAATGCTGAATTTACGGAATTAATTTCACTACTCTTTACATAAATCATAACTGCATAGGATAATGTATTTCAGGCAAAAGAACAGAAAATAGGACACGTGTCCCTCATTTTATAATGCCTGAAAATGTTTCCTTATTATAGACGTTTATGGCTGATTAAATGCCTTTGATGATCTCTTGGACCAAGTCTTTGGTCCGTGAAGCCTTAAGCATTTCGCCAGAAGCCGCCTGAAAACAAACCACATAACTCCTAATCACATACCATTGATCAACCATGTTCAATTGCCAAAGGTCATTTGCTCTTATTGAGAATACCTCCATACATGACGATATGAGCATTGCGCCTTTAAATGCTGTGACGCTGGTATCGGTCAGTTCAAAACCGCAAATGTTCAGCGTCTCCAACAACTTGGTGAATCGGCTCCTTCTCTTCGGGATTATGATCTTAATCCACAGCTTATGTTCGTCGATGCTGGTTACCCAAACGTCTGGCTGCGCACTCACTAACAAAGAGTTAGACCAATCAGTTTCAAAAGTCAGCATCAAAAGACAATGCAAGGTCGAATTTCTAAACCTTAATCCCATTTGCTTCCATATCTTGCGCTGCGTCAATCTCATCGACCAGTGCCTTTGGCCCGTCTTCACATGGTGCCTCTGTTTCGAGAAGTTGGTCACTCAGGGCCTTCACATTCTTCTGCAGCTCCACTATGTAACTCACCGCATCAACTAAAATTGTTGCCATATTCATCGGACAAAGACACAAAAGCACAATAAAATTCAAGGGGTCAGAATCTATACTCGTATATGTCTGCTCAAAAATGATCAGTCGGTTCGTGGGTATCTGCATTTGTGATTTTCGGGACTAATGAGCGTAGCTTCAGGAGCCTCTGGTTCAGCTTTAATCGCCTCCGCCTCTCAGCTTCCAGGTTCTTGGACTTGTATTGAGTGTCGTTGTCGTCATCCTTGAGCTGCCCTTGGCCAATCCTTCCATTCTCGCAACCTCCAATTTCACTTAAGCACTGTCCATCCATGGCACAAATCAAGGATGGACTGAACTTCAAGTGAGTGGCCAATTGAGATAAATCTTGCTGAGGAGGAGGCATTGAGAATGAGAAGTACTCGGAATGGGAGTTTGTCCTGGATTGGTTATATAAAGCTCAGCCTCACAAGAGTAGCATGCCATGTAGGAGAGAGATTCTGTTGTTTGCTGTGAGTTCTCATCTTACTGCTACAAATATGTTGGGTAGTTCAGTCCAGTTGTTCATTCCATTCTGTTGGGCAATCTCAATTATGACAAAACCCCAAAAGCCAAAAAGAGAGAAAAATATTATTCATATTGGCTCCGTTCGTTTGGCGGAAAATATTCTTCCGAAAAATATTTTTCGAGTTTTCCGGTGTTCGGGGGGCGGAAAACGTTTTCCGTGGAAAAATATTTTCTTTCCCCCCTCACAAAATAGCCTAAGTCTATAGAAAATGACTTCCACTTCTTCAAAAGCGGAAATCATTTTCCGGAACTTCTTCTTCTTTTTCTTCACTAAGGCCACCGGTCACCGGCCGCCGTCGGTCGCCGACCGCCGCCGCCGCCGGTAGGCCGCCGCCAACGGTCGCCAGCTGCCGTCGCCGCCGCTGCCCACCGACGCCGCCGCCGCCGCCGGTCTCCCGCCGCCGCCGACAGACCTGCGGACGCCGCCGCCGGACGCCCGCCGCCGCCGCCGCCGTCGCCGGCGAAAAATATTTTCCGAAACTTTTTCATATTGATCGCCGAACACCAGAAAATTATATTCCGGAAAAATATTTTTTAGGAAAATGACTTTCGAAAAAAATTTTCAAAAGGAGAATATTTTCTGTCAAACGAATAGAGCCGAACTTGTAGGATATTCAAGGGATGAGTAATTACTGAGTAGAATGATGGGAATCATGCACACTTCCAGTAGATAAACAAAGGGTTTCCCTGATCATTGTACACAACAGGGCTCATTGATCAGTATGGGGAAGTGTGATCAATGTTAGGTTTTATATGAGCAGTTGATCATATTTGACTGAAAAGAACGAACGAGCCTCAGTCATAGACGCCTAGTTCACGTGCTCTCCAAGACGTGAGGCAATGGAAAAGTCGTGTACTTGACTTACCAGAACAGTAACTTGCATCATCATTCCTTTGGAACTTGGAAACCCTTTCTTTAATATATATATATACACACACACGTAACTAAAATTTTACATATATCAAAATATACGTATGTTTTTAATTAATGAAGCCTCCATTTTAATTTTCAATATCGTTCTTGACTATGGTGAATGTTATTAGAAGTTTCAAAATGCCGAGTGCTTATTCGTAATTCTCGTCATTTTTCCTTTTGTGAAAGATGTATCAAGAGTATTGATAAATTATAATATATGAACAGTTAAGTATAAAGAACTGAGGATTGGCAATGAAAATATAGATCTCCATAATAAGATCACCACATAATTTAGGTACCCAATTGCCCTAACAGTTCACATATAAGGATGAAAAGGATACTTTGGACATAGAACTACAAACTGCCTACCAAAGGGTTATACATATGATTCATAGATCTCTTTGTTCAATTTTATATTTATTTCTTGGTTTGGCTCTTTTCTACTCTTTTCTTAACTAAATTTTTTTAATATTTTTTATGCAATTTTTCTAAATTTCTTTTTACTCAGTTTCCCATTTCCCATACACATATTGTCCATTAGGATTTTATACTCTTTTTGCATATAGTCATCATTTATCCTCCTCAGCATAATCTCTCATATGACCTGCTAGTTATTTCCCTTTTCCCTTTTGATAAATTCTGTTTGTGCGTCTAAAATTTATTCTTTTATACTAAATGTGTTAGAAAATTGTGGTTGAAGAGGAAATACAAAAAAAAATGAGGTTTTGTTCTTGAGTAAATACCGTCCCTAGCGTGTAATTCCCCAAGGAAAAATGTCGCAGTGCCTAGAGGAATACACTTCCGGGATTAGCAATATCACAAGAAGTTTGAGATAGAAAATTTTTAAACTTCTTCTAATAGTGAGAAGAAAAGTTATTGTCAGATGTTCATATGCACAAAATAAATAAATAAAAATTTAAAACTAGAGAAGAATGCGAAAAGACATGTTCGACTATTTTGGGAAAATTATAAAAAAAATCATAAATATATTACAATTGTGCCAATTTAGCTATTTTTTCCAATGGAAATATCTGACATGGATGACAACCATCCTACATCGTACAGCCAGCACTTACGTAGATAATTTTTAATAATACTTTTTCAAAATTTTTAATTATTTTTTCTTTTTCTTTTTCTTCCCTTCTTCTTTTTCCTCTAGCCGGTTGTTGGACCTTAACGACTTGCCAAAGGCAAGGGCAGCGAGATTGACCTTGCTTGCCTCGGGCGAGCCTCGGCCAAGTCACTCACTAGGTTGGGGAGGCTTGCCCTCTCCGAATCTGGCAAGGGTCGAGCCTTGTTGGCCATGCACGAGGCCTGACCTTGCTAGATTCGATGAGGTCATGCCTCGCCTAGCCGCTAACAAGACTCGAGCCCTCGCTAGAGGCTGCAAGGTCACTTAGTGTTGGTGTCGAGGCAACATGCCAGTGCAATTGCTCATGGAGGAACTCGTTTTGTCTTGCTCGGTGTTGGTGTCGAGGCAACACCCTAGTGTAGTCCTAAGAATGCTAATGACTACTTGCTTGGATGCATTTTTTAGAGCGAAACCTGTGGCCGGCAATCTCCTACGCCTTTAAGCCCTCAAATGATGCCATGGATCCATTCTTCTTAAGCCACCGCTGATCATAGGTGATTACATATCCATGGTCGATGAGGCTTAACCCTCACTAGCCTAGAGAGTGGCCAAGGATGGGCCGCTAGAGCCCTTGCTAGGGGCGAACAAGGCTTGCCTAAGGCCCTTGCCTTTGGCCAGTCATCGGATCTTGCCCACCGGCTAGAGGATGAAGAAGAAAAAGGGAAGGAAAAAAAAAGAAAGAAAAAAAAGAATAACAAATTTAAAAAAAATACAAAAATATTATTAAAAATTATCTACATCAGCGCTCTTAGTGCCACGTCTAATGGACAGTGTTCATATTAGCGATTTCTAATTAAAGTTAGTCAGATGGACTGAATTGACATAAATGTAAAATATTTATGATTTAGTTGGCCAAAAAAATGTTTATAATAAAATTGGCACAATTACAATATGTTTATGACTTTTTTGATAATTTTCTCGTGATATAATCAAATTGAAATTGCGAAACTCGATCTTAACTTGACTTGCATATTCGACGTTTGGAACTCGATTTTAACTCGATTGGGTATTATCTTTTTTGCTTGAGCTCGACTTGAGTAGAGGACCGAGGTATCCAAAGCTCGAACTCGTAAATGAACTTGGCCTTGAGTTTAATAAACTCAAACACTTAGTTCGTTTTTGAAATTTTTTTGTGGATTTTGATGTTTACCTTCATTATATCAGTATAATTATTTGCGTAAGTGTGTTGCGTTCAGCAGTAACAAGTTCAAACTCGATTTGATAAGAAACTCAAATAACTCGGAGTGCTTTCAAGTGAGCCAATCTCAATTAATCTTTGAGCCAAAGCTCGAACTAGTTGGACGTAGCTTTAAACTTGGTTTTGACCCTTATTTGGAAGGGTTAATATCACGAAAAATCACAAACTGATACGTTTGTGATAAATTTACCCTAAATTGATTTTTTGACAACAGAAAAGCCCAAACTGATACACTTATGATAAATTTACCCCAAACTAATTTTTTGACTATTAAAAATCCCAAACTTGTGCATTTATAACAAATTTACTTTTGTTAAATTGGAGAAATGCCACGAAAAATCACAAACTTGTATACCTATGACAAACGGAGGGTAAAATCTAAACTGATATACCAGTCAACTGTTATATGTTATCAACTCAGAATTTTGACAGCAAAATTTAACAAAAATTAATGAAGGATAAAATTGTCACTGCATACTAGTTTTGAGTTTTTCGTTGTATTAACCCTTTTTGGAAGGGATGATTACACGAACATTCCTTGAACTTTAGCTTAATGTGTAAAGTCCCTAAACTTTTAATTTATTCAATATAGTCCCTAAAATTTAGCCTATTGTTCAATATGATCCTTGAATTTTTGGTACATGCTCAATTTAGTCCATGAACTATATGAAAATACACAATATAGTCCTTGACCTTCAATTAATAGAAGGACTATATTAAATATTTTTATAAAGTATAAGGATTATATTGAATATGTACCAAAAGTTTAGGGACCACATTTAACAGATTGAAAGTTCATGGACTACATTGAATATTAGGTTAAAGTTCGTGAATTATATTAAATAAATTAAAAATTTAGGGATCAAATTATACATTGAGTAAAAGTTTATGACCTATTTGTCTCATTTTCCCTTTTTTGAAATGCTCAAATCGTTTTAAAAACCATTCTACGAAGTTTTGAACCCATCGTGCAAGGAATCCCAGCCCCGTCTCTTCAGTACTTCGTAGCCTCCGTCGCGTCTTCGCCAAACCACCGCCCCGCACTCGCATAGACCATCTCAGCGGACGACACGACCTCGAGAAGGTGGTCGCCAAGTTCAAGAGACTCTCCCGATCGACCCACTTTCGTCGTAACAACGTCCCGTACGAGAAGACCGTCCGACGCCTCGCCTATCACCAGCAGTTCGCTTTGCTCGAAGACCTCCTCGAGCACCAGAAGCAGTACGTGGTGCGCTCGAGCGACAAGTTCGCGGCCCGCCTGATCGGCCTTTATGGGAAAGCGGGCATTTTCGAGCACGCCCGGAAGCTGTTCGACGAAATACCTAGCTTAACACGCAAGCCCTCGCTGGTACACCTTAATGCCCTTTTGGCCGCCTGCGTTGATTCCAAGAAGTCTGATGAGGTCGACGAGATATTCCGGCTGTTGCCGGAGAAACTGCCTCTGGAGATTGATGTCTGCACTTACAATACAGTTATTAAGGGCTACTGCGTGATGGGTGATCTTGATTCTGCTCTCTCGTTGCTTGACGAGATGGAGAACAAAGGGATTAAGCCTAATTTGATATCGTGGAATACCGTGCTTGAGGCTTCTTATGGAAACGGCAGGTTATCGGAGGGAGAGAAGATATGGAATTTAATGGTGAGCAAGAATGTTACTCCTAGCGTCAGGAGTTACAATCCAAGACTTCGTGGAGTACTTCTGCAGAACAGAGTCGTGGATGCTGTTAAGCTGTTAGATGAAATGTGGGATAACGGAATCGAGGCTGATACACACAGCTACAATGCTTTCATCGTTGAGTGTTACCGTAATGGAGACTTGGTATTGGCGGCTCATGGAGAGTAAGTGCAATGCTGATCGGGTGACGGTATGCGCTTTCGTCCCTTTGCTTTGTGAAAAGGGTGACTATGAATTGGCCCATAGGTTTTGCATCAAGGCCATGGATCAGAAGTTACTTCGCTGAACAGATACTCTGCAGAATGTTGTAGATTTCTTGATTCGGGAATCGAAGGTTGAATTGGCAACAGATACTGTGGAACATGGCAAGGCCCAGAAGACACCGTATAATCTAAAATTGCCTTGAGCAGCGTAATGGTTTTTTCTTGTGTTATGTAACAATCAACCAAAAAAAAATGTTATGGTTACTATCTTACCAAAAAAAAAATGTTATGGTTACTATCTTACCAAAAAAAAAAAATGTTATGGTTACTACTAGTCATACTTCATTTCCCCAATGGTCTTCACTGAGCTCAACCCTTGAAAGACGATATTGTGCATGGCATTTTATCAATCAACTAGGCCACGGTGAACTAGGGGAAAGCATGAAACAGGTTCCTGTTATTGGAGAAATACCTTTTCCTTTCGTTGTTTCCACTGTTTTTGTGGTTGTTGTGGAGCTACATATCGGTATTGACGCTGTTCATGAGACTGTAGAGTCTTGACTTCCTGGGTTTTGAACTCTTCGGCGTAACTGTAACTGAAGCATCATTAGGTTTTTAATTCAAAGCAAAGGGAGCCGTGACCATTTTGTCATTTGGTTTTGCATGTGGGGAAGGCGTGGTGTAATGCATGGAGTTTTGGGCTATCGCCCCTCTCAAGTTCCTTGTAGTGACAAAGCCGAGTGCTACTCACTGTTTGCATTATGATTCTTCATTTTTCGTGGCCAAGACGAGTCGGGGCTCTGAAGCACGGGCTCATTCATACGGAGTCTGCACCTGAGTAAGGTGCTTCTCACGTTGGGTGCAAAGCATTCTTCTCTTTACTCTTTACTCATTCATGGTGAGCAAAATGGAGCCAATGGTAAGCGAAATAGAGCCAATGCTTCTCACGTTGGGTGCAAAGCATTCTTCGGGCGACTGAAATTCTGCAGCATGTGGTAGATGCCTTGGTTAGGGAATCAAAACTAGAACTAGCGAAAGATGCTGTGGACCATGGCAAGGCCGGCAAATGCCCATATGATCTAGAACTTCGACATGCAGAATAATGGCATTTGTTGCCTTCTCTTATGGTTACCTTCACTATTCCGACCTCATTCTCCAAAGATGTCCCTGAGCTCAATATTCAACTTCTGATGTCACTATTCCAACTTCTGTTGCCTTCTGATGTCAATCAACTGGGGTATAATAGGGTGAGTAGAGGAACCAAGAAACTAATTCCAAATACTTTCTGCTCACATCTATCATTGTACTTGTGACACCCTAGATTTAACTCACTTGAAGTGTTGTCCGTTTTGGCCAGTCTCATACCTAGCCTCATGGTTGGCGTACAGGCAGACACTTTCCCTAGAGAACACCCATTGTAGTAGTGCTCTAACTTGGGCTTGCTTAATTTTAGAGTTTCAAAGTAAAGCTTATCGTTACGTTAAAAGGCGCCTCCGTGAGTTAATTCTAGTTTTCATATATATATATATATATATTGCAAGATCGCTCTTTCCCTGTTCAGTATACAATTCGGTTCATTTCTGCTCCCTTTGCCATCCTAGAAGTCCACTAGGAGCCGCTTCTTGTCCAGGCCTTCTAGCCCCGGTGATCATTTCCTGCCCTCGTTGAATTGGGTCATTACAAGCCTATCAGTTTCCACCTGATTCGTCCCTGAACCATACCCCTACTAGAAGGGGTCTCGCTTTGATATCATATTATGACATCTTGAATTTAACTCACTCGAGGCATTATCTGTTTTGACATGTCCCATATCGAGTCTCACGATTTTTTCCTTTAGTGTATAGGTAGGCATTTTCCCAAGAAATCACCCATCATAGTAATGCTCTAGCCTAGGCTCGCTTAATTTTGAAGTTCCTAAGTAAAACTTGCCGTTACGTCAAAAGATGCATTTGTGAGTTAATTTCAATTTTCACACACACACACACACACACATCTCCTGTTTGGTGCATAGTTCGGTTCATTTCTGCCCCCTTCACCATCCTAGAAGTTTGCTAGGAGCCGCTTCTTGTTCAGGCCTGGCATCGGCGATCACACTTTGCTTTCTTCAAATCGGGTCATTACAGGCCTACCAACTTCTACCTGGTTCGTCCTCGAACCATACACCTACTGGAGGGGGTCTCGCTCTGATACCATAATATGACACCTTGGATTTAACTTCCTCGAGGTATTGTCCACTTTGATCACTCTCATATCAAGCCTTGTGGTTTTGTCCTTTGGCGTACGGGCAGACACTTTCACGGGAGGTCACCCATCCTAATAGTGCTCTAGCCTAGGCTCGTTTAACTTTAAAGTTCCAAAGCAAAGCTTATCATTACGTCAAAAGATACCTCCGCGAGTTAATTCTAGCTTTCACATATATCTCAAAATTTCTCTCCCCCTATTCGGTGCACAGTTCAATTCATTCATATCCCATTCACCAGCTTAAAAATCTGTCAGGAACCGCTACTTATCCAGGCTTTCTGGCCCCGGCGATCACTCTCTGCTCTCGTCGGACCGGATCGTTACAGTATTTCTAGTTTTCAAGCTTCACATTCGACATTGATACTGATACAAGATGGAGAGCTTGTCTTCCTGGGTATCCAACTCTTGGATGCGACCATAGCATTATATAGATAATGGTTACAATGCGTCACCGAGATAAGAAAAATCCGTTGAAAAGATGCCTTTGCTTCGGCCAAAGAAAGTTTGCACTTGCATATGCAAATGATATTAGTACTGAGTTCAATTGCTGACATGCTCTACTGGATTTTGTCATCCGCACTTAAGTTCACTAGTTAAATAAAGGTATGACAACTAAATACGAATTTCAAAAAAGATTATGATACGTTAATACGAATTGTCAACTAAATTAGTGAATTGGTGGCGAGTCGAGTTTTAGCAGATGCACAACTCTTGTGTACATGAATTTGATGTAATCTAATTGAAAATTGAGATGGGTTTGGTTATTTTAAAAACACACAACAATTAAGCATGTTATCATATTATATTGATCTTTTGATTTCAATTTTCGTCAAACACTAGCATGCAAATCTCTCAAAACATAATATGTTATTCGTGGGCCTATCTCACATTCTATTTTATAAAATGACCTATTTTTCTAAGGATAGGAAGTATAACTGTTATTACAAGCCTCTTACCTTCCATAGTTGTAACATGCGGTTAATTAAGTATTCACCTTTCTTTCATTTTTTCTAATCTCTGTCGAAACAATGACTGTTCGATGAAGTGGGAGGTAACAAGTGAAGCTACCATGCTTTGATTTCCGAGTATTGCCAAAGGGGAGACTTGGAGAAAGCAAAGAACTGGTATAGACGGTTCGTGGAGAGTAAATGCAAAGTCGGATGAATTTTAAAGAGGGTAATTAAGTTCTAAAACTTGTCATGATAGTTTAATTGACTCCTAAAACTTTCAAAAAGTGCAATCAAGTTTTAAAATTTGTCAAATTGATCCAATTAAGTCTTTCCGTTGATGATTGTACTTTTAAAAATTTTTATGACTCAATTGCACTTTCATGATAAGTTATAAGATATAATTACTGTTTAAAATTTTAGAATTCAACTGTACTTTATGATAAATTTTAGGACTTTTAGTGCGCTCATCCTTTTTTTTTCCGGACTAAATAAAGAACTTTATTAAAACCTAGGGATAAGTGCACTAGAAGTCCTAAAACTTGTCAGGAAAGTGCAATTGAGTCCTCAAACTTTAAAAAAATGCGATCAAGTCCTAAAACTTGTCACGAAAGTGCAATCAAGTTCTAAAACTTTTAAAAAGTGCAATCAAGTCCTAAAGCTTATCACAAAGGTGCATTCAAGTTCTAAAACTTTCAAAAAGTGTAATAAATAGAAAGACTTGATTGAACTAATTTGACAAGTTTTAAGACTTGTTTGCACTTTTTGAAAGTTTTAGGACTCAATTGCACTTTTCTAATAAGTTTTAGGACTTAATTGCACATTATGAAAGTTTTAGGACTCAATTGCACTTTTATGATAGGTTTTAGGACTTTGAATTCACTTATCCCTAATACCTAAGCTTTGTTCTTTACATCTACTATGGAAAATCGAGTGCCCATTGAGGTCATGTTGAAAATGCATACAAAACGTTTTTGGTACATCAAATAAGAAATCTTATCGAGATAGCTCATATCTCCCCATTTTTTCTAAGGCGCCCGTGCACATGTTAGTCTCGCGATAGATGACATAGTTCCCACCGCTCGAAGCTCCCTAGCAATATCTTGGATCATCAAGAATAGATCACCATAAATTATTTGCATAGCACTACCTATTGTCACGATCCTCTCGACAAATGGGCTAATTAGGCATCCGAGCCCATCTTACTTCTGCAAAGAAGAGATTTGGAAATGATACATGGAATTTGACGAACGGGTGGTCGCATGCGTGAAATAAACTAGGATAAAACCTCATAGTGTTTGCACAAAAAAATTGAAGGAATCAACAAATTAAAGTAGTTTGATAATCTCATATGCAAATGTCAAAGAAGCAACAGTTAACATAGTAGAATAAAGCAACTATCAAGATAGTAAAATTAGGGACATAAAAAAGATAAGGGAAATTTTCAAATAAGGACCCAAAGTGCTTTCATTTTCTCAAATAAGGGCATGAAATGAACCTTGTGTCAAATAAGGATCGGAAGTGCCATTATTTTCTCAAATAAGGACTTAAAGTGAACCTTGTCTAAAATAATGGTATGAACTGGCTATCTTAGTCTCAAAAAGAGCCTAACCTTACAGGAGTCGAAGGCATTTTTGTCTTTTTTTGTTCTTTCTTTCTTTCCTTTTTGTGTTTTTTTTCCATAAAAAAACTCAAAAAAATTAAAATTAAATTAAAAATAGAGGGAGGGCCAACCCTCCCCTGCCTGTGGCCGCCACCCCATCGTTGATGGTGCGGTGGCCATGGCTAGCGGGGTCGCCGGCACTTCAGTGAGGGTCGGTGACCCTTGCCGACCAAAGGCGAGGGCCTAGTGGCCCTCACTAGAATCAAGAGGGTTGCACTACCCTCTCCCAGATTTGGCAAGGGTCGTCGGCCCTTGCCCAGGTTTGCGGAACAGTCGTCGGACCCTTGCCAGATCTAGGAGAGGGTCGCCCGACCCTCCTGGTAGGCCCTTGCCTCTAGTCAACGAGGGTCACTAGCCCTCATTGAGGTGCTGCCGACCTCGTCGACCATGGTCGCCGCCCCACCAGCGATGGGGCGGCGGCCATAAGCGGGGGAGGGCTGTCAGCCCTCCCCTTATTTTTTTCTTTTAAAAAAACTTTTTTTAAATTTTAATTTAATTAAATTAAAATTTATATGAAAATTATTTTTGGACGAAAATACCCTTAATTGGCTAGAAAATTTGGCTGGCCGATGAGCTGGCGGGGTGAGGCATTTATTTAAAATTGTTATAACCACTTCAAACTTTTATTTGAGAAAAAGAGAGCACTTCAAGTTCTTATTTTATATAAGGTCCACTACATGTCCTTATTTAAGAAATGAGGGCACTCCGGGTCTTTATTTGAAATTTTTCCAAAAGATAATGAAGTCAATATAACTGTTAGATAACTATTCATAACCTCTATTTGTAACCTTCCTTTGTAACTTCTCTTTGTCTTTATAACCTTGCTTTGTAACTTCTCTGTCTTTATAACGACATGTGATAACTTGAAGAATCGATAAATTGAAGGAATCAACAAACTAATGCAGTTTACAATCTCGAATGCAAACATCAAAGAAGCAACAGTTAACGTAGTGGAATAAAGCAACTGTCAATATAACAGTTAGATGACTATTCATAACCTCTGTTTGTAACCTCCCTTTATAACTTGTCTTTATAACCTCACTTTGTAACTTCTCTTTGTAACCTCATTTTGTAACCTCCATTGACCGTTGATTGTGAACTCTTCAGAGAGGGATCAAGATGCCAGATTTCCACATATTCTCTGGTGAAGACAATCAATCAACAGTTGAGCATGTTAGTCGATTTATTACGCAATGTGGAGATGCATCTCAAGTTGATCATTGAAAGTTAAGATTGTTTCCTCTATCACTATCCAAGATTGCTTTTACTTGGTATACTGTTTTTGCATATATGAAGGTCACCATGAAAATGTGGAGAATGTGATGGTGTTCCCCCCCTTGCAATGGCCCGAGAAGTCCCTTTTATAGCAAAAGATTTCCATTGATCCTTTAGAAAGTCTAAACCTGTGCTCCTTTGATCGTGGGGATTGTCAAATCATAGTCTTGATTTGTCACCGTGAATTAGTGCTTCGAATCTCACCTCTCCTCGTAATCTTTTGGTTGCCTTCTCGACTCCTACCCATCTTGCAGAAATGTGTCCCAATTCATTGATCCTTATTTACGATTTCATGGCCAACATTATTTCCTTAATTCTTACCCTTAATTTCCTTTCTGGTCAATCTTTCCAATGGCTTTTCTTGGTCGTATTGCCTTGAGCATGAATTTTCAATATTTGGTTGAGTGAGTGTCAATTCTTTCCATATTGCTGGACAAATCCTTGATTCCTCTCTTACTATCTTCACGATTTCATTCCAGCAGCCCAGACCCCTCCCAAACGCTTTGATTTCTTTCCTTTATTTTGTCTGTCTTCATCGATTTGTCTCTCAATTGCCGCGCTTTCCTCTCCCTTCAGCCGCGAATCTCATTGATTGTGATTGCCATTTCGAACTTGCTCATTTCCTCTTGGCCAAGAATATCTTCCTCCTTTTTTGCCGACGTTTGAAATCTGGCCTGATTAGGAAAGAAATTTCCATATGACATGGAAAAATTTATCCATATGCGAGGGGACTATTCGAATTGCTTATATAAAGGATGGAATTTTGTGTAATTTTCCACGATCAACTATACCATCATAACCTAAAGAAAAGTGAGAAAAGGTCATCAGAATGGCTTCCAGAAGAGTTTGTTTGTTCATAGGCCTTCTTTGCCTCGTTTCTCTTTACTTCGCAGGTAATGCTAGCTTCTACTTCATTAGCCTTCATGGGGTTCATTCTGTTTCAGTTTGGGCCTCGGTTGTAGACATGGCCATGTTTCGGAACCGGTGGTTCCGATTCGTAGCCATGTACGAACCGGAACAGGCCCAGAACTAGAACCGGCGGTTCCAGGCCGATTCAGGTTCCGGCACGGTTCGGAACCAGCCGATAAAAATTAAAAAAATAAATGATGAAATAAAAAAATAATGAATCATCAAATTATGAAATAATGAATTATTCAATATAAAATGTAATCAAAATGTACATTGTAATCAAGTTTGAGGAAAAAAAGAGAAAAAATGAATTTTTTTTTGGAACCGGGCCCGGAACACCCGGAACCGGGTCCGTAGGCCAGGGGCCGGTTCCGGTTCCGAACCGTGGGCACGGTCAACAGGCCGGTCCCAGGTTTGATTTGGGCCGGTTCCGGGCCGAAATCGGCCCGTGGCCATGTCTACTCGGTTGAGACCTATAAAGCAAACTGTTTAACTAGTTGTTGTGGGGATGTCCTATGTTAATTGCTGAGATTTCTTGCGTTCTTGTGCATCACAGAAACATCAGTTGCGAGGAAGCTCCCAGGGGCAGTGGTGGACATTGGGCCGTGTATGTACGCACGACCCAGCTGCAACGCGTTTTGCAAAAGATTGGGGTATAATGGAGGTGTTTGCAAGAATGTTATTTATGACATTTTCGACTGCCTTTGCGTTAAGCGTCGATGAAATTACATAAGTTTAAGCCAAGACAAACTGTTTGTTCTGTTCGACCAAAAGAAAAAAGTGTTTGTTCTCATGGTTTAAATCGTTATGTCTAAAATATCATCCTCCATTCAACTTTCTTCAATTGATAAGGTATGTTTGGTGCGACTTCACTCATAGCTTCCCATGTTTACACTCCTATGTTTATGTTTTTCATTTCTCTTTATTAATTGATGAAGGTTTTTACAAACTTCGCAAGCTTGCAATGCGTACGTGATATTGCTACGATCTAATCTAGAGTTGTAAACTTATACCTTATCTTTTGGGGTCCTATAAGCTCTCCCTTCCCACAATTTAATGCCTATTCCTGGTATTGACCTCAAGAAAGATGAAATTTATTAGAGGCTTTAGTTCAATCTTCACAACATCAATTTTGAAATCAAGAAAGCCAGGATGCTACTCACTGTTCGCATTATGATTCCTCATTTTTCCTGGCCAAGCAAGTCGGGTGCTCTGAACCACGGGCTCAAGCTTCAACATTTAATGTTAGAGATGGCGTTGTATGAGTCAACTAGATCACAACAGATAAGTGGGGGAACTATGAACTGATACCAGTTATTGTAGAATTTCTTCCTTGTTGTCTCTTGGTGTCTTGTGGTGTTTCCTTCCTTTTTTTCCGGCAGAATAAAGAACTTCATTAAAACATAAGCTTTGTTCTTTACATCTACTGTGGAGAATTGCGTACCCATTGAGGTCATGTTGAAACGCATACAAAACGTTTTTGGTACATCAAAGATGATATCTTATAGAGACAGCTGATGTCTCCCCATTTTTGATAAGGCGTCCGTGCACATGTTAGCCTCGCGATGGACGACGCACTTCCCACCCCTCGAACCACCCTAGCAATATCTTGGATCATCAAGAATAGGCCACAATAAATTATTTGCATAGCACTTCCCATTGTCACGACCCTCACGACAAATTAGCCGGTTAGGCATTGGAGCCCATCTTACTTCTGCGAGGAAGAGATATCAGGAATGGTATGTGGGATTTGATGAACGGTGGCCACTCACGCAAAATAAACTGGGGCAGAACCTCATAGTGTTTGCACAAAAAGTGATAACTCGAATGAATCAACAAAAAGTGAAGTCAACAATCTCGGATGCCTATTTGTAAGCTCCTTTTATAATTTTGCTTTGTAAGGTCTATTGATAAGGGTAAATTGTAGGCTTTAAATATCCATGTCGCACTCCTCGAAGGCCCCCCAAATCAAACAAAATGCAATCTTTCAATTATCTTTACTTTTTTCGATCGAAAAAAATTGGCTTTACCTTTTTAGTTTCTGAGGTGATTAGTAAGTATCACCTAGAGGGGGGTGAATAGCTGATTCGTGCATTTTTTGATCAATTTAAAGAGGAAATAATTGATAAAGTGTAAAGTCTGAACAATGTCCAGATTTTGAACAATCCTTGAATACCAAATGAATAAATGTGCAAAATAAATAAGAGGAGTTTCAAGGGATGAGAAAATTTGCACACAAGATGTATGGTGGTTCAGCTTAGATCAAACGTACGTCTACTCTCCCTGAAAGCCTATTGGCTAGATTCCACTAGATGATCAATCAAGGGATTACAGTATTTGAGTGATAACACTCTATGTAAGATAGGTCACTCTATCTCACTTAGTCACTCTTACACAAGGTCTCTCAAGATTGCAGATTTTAGTGCAAGAAAGACAAGCATCACTGATCGAAGTATGCTTAGACTCTTTGGAATTGATGATTCTTGATATCATCTCTCCTTGTACTCCTTGAAATTTCCTCTCTTATACTTCTCCACTTCCAAACTAACTGTTGGACAGTTTTCACAAGATCAATCTTTACCTTAGACAGATTTGTATAGAAAGGAATGAGTAGCTGTTAGATGACATAATCTAAATCCTGCTGAATCTGGTCGTCCAGACAACTAGAACTCCGGTTTCCATAAGAAAAGCCTCTTCATTTAGGAATAAACTTGTCTCGATGTTTGATTGTCAATCAATCAAGGATATTTTGTGGTATTAAATAACCTTTTAAGATCGAATCAATCAAGACTTTCCATTTGTGAAATCCAACCCAGATTACTAGCCTTTATAATCGTTTTGCAATAAAGTCTGGATCTTGTCTCGCATTTAGAACTTAAGTCAGAATGGGTTGTACTATACAATTTGAATCTTCGGATTCTGATATTCTTTGTTTGTTCGTATATAAAGTCTGAACTTCATGTTTTGACCAAAAGATAATATGAATTTCTCTTTCTGATTCCCGTAAAGTCTGGTCTTCTTGAAGTAATAGCTTGCATTCTTCAGAAAGTAATTTCATGTACTTAAAATACCTCAAAAAATTTTGTTAGACTTATAAAAGCTCTTGGATAGTTCTGTTAACTTCGAAATATATTAAGAGATTTTCCCAACAGTTTCCAAATTCATGTCGTTGATTTTCGTTGATTAAATTCCGAAGTGTTTCTTAGCTATAGTGGAAACTTTTAATTTCCAAACTTGTTTCGTTGATAGAATTTTAGCGTGCGTCTCTATCATGAGTGTTACCTTATCGATTAAATTCCAGTGTTGTATCTTTGCGTTCTCAAGTATTGTCGTTGATTAAATTCCGGCACGGTTTATTTGTTTTTGGTTCCATTGTAATGGGTCTCTTTGTCTATTAAATTCTAAAAACATTCGTGTTTGTATAGTTCTATTTGAAGTGAAATAGTTGAATTCCTTATTACTTGTGATATTTCGCATCGGGAGTCGTAACAGGACCTTTCCTCATCTAATTAAAGCCAAAGAACAACTTTCGTTGATAAATATTTCATGGCGGGAGAAAATCTGGCAAAAAGCATAGAGAGGGGATGTGTGATATTCGGAAAATGGACATTAGAAGTGTAAAAAAAAAATTGGATCACTTAAGTGCCAACTCCAATTTGAGTCGCTGGAAATCTTATGTGCCCATATTTTATTAATTTCTCAGTCCTACGTGGCTCGCTGGCGTGCCCAGTCAGCATCTAACCCCTAAACGATATTGTCTAAAAGTTGTATATAGTGATCATTTGAGTGTCAATTTTTTTTAAATCGATCACTTTAGTGCCAATCGTTGTTAAAAAGCGATCAATTCAGTGCCAGTCGTTATTAAAAAGTGTTCATTTCAATGCAAGCGGAAGAGTCAACACAGAGAGCTGGTGGAGGAGGATTGAAAGAAGATCGGTTCAAATATCACATTAATATCGCCTCGCTCTTGATCCATCACCCTAGCTTGTAATTGTTCTTTTCATTTTTTTCTATCAGGTTCATTCATGGAACGGGGGTTCAAAATTATTGAATCAAAACAAATACATTAAGTGCTTGTCTCTTGTGCAAGGAAAATTGCATTGCGGACGCCATGACAGTAGCATTGAGATACTGGTTTTTTTTATGCTCTGTAGCTCTAACACAAGTGTTTTTGCATACATATAAATCCGTTAGTCGCTTTGTGGCTATATTCTTTGCTCCTGTTGGAGCATTGACCGTCAGAATTCGGTTGAAACCAGGAAATCAATCTGGCATCAGAGACACTCAACAGCATTCAGAGTGTTCTCGAAAATTAGTCGGAAAAGGAAATCCGGTCCATGCAATAGATTGATATATTCTCTTCCTTGGATGGAGCAACCGTTAAGGTATCCATAATAAGGAAGAACAAGATATATCTTGTGCGGCCATAATTATAAGATACATCTCAAGTTCACTCATCACCTCCATGATTTCATAGCCAGCTCATTCCACGAGCATTAAATTCTTGATTATTTCCCTTAATTTCTCTCTTTCCAACCCCGCTCAATCACTTGACAATCTTGCCTCTTTCCTGCCATATTTTCGAGTAAAAATATCTCATTGATTTCTCCTCTTGGCTAGCCGTGATCTCTTTCACGATTTTGCCTCCTCAAATCTCTGAAATTTTCTCTTGATAGAGTTCAAATAAAATCTCTTAAGTTGACACTAAAGAGAAATAGGGCAGAACAAAGCCCTCTTCTGTTGCTCCGAGATGACAAATGGTGACGGTTAGCACTGGCTCCGGCGGCTTGAAAAAAGTGAGGAAATCCATCACTAGTGGTTGACGCAGTGAACGAGCTTCGGGCAAACCCCAAACTCTTCAAGCCTTTTTTGCCGAAAAACAGAGCAGAAACGGGACAAACTGACTGCGGCTTTACCGGCGACCAGCAAGGGCTATGACTGGCAAGTGGCTTCAATCTATGGCCGACCTGAGATATTGGCGACTGGTGTGGGTTAATAGCGGCTGCCCATGTCTCTGCTCGTGGTTGGTTGGGTGATGCCTTCGGGAAAATGGCTGAGGTGGTGTGATGATTGATGGTGGCCATGCATGGGATGACAATTGTTGTGCATAGGTTGGCATTGGCTGGGAGTTTTTTCTCCGTGGAGGAGGTGATGGATGGCGGGTAGTGAATCGCGGATGGTGGTGTATTTCGGTGGTGAGGGAGCAACGACGACGATAAGAATCGAACGTCAGCGTTTTTCGCCTGAAAGTAGTGCGGAGAGAGTCGGCATAGGATCAAGTCGATGCGAAGAGAGCCGACTAAGAAGACTGAGTTGCTCAGGACACCAAATTCAACATCCTGGAGCCCAAATCTAACCTTGTTTTCAGAAGACCCTAGATCCTGGGTCACCCGAGCCTCGCGACACCCTCACGATGACAATGAGTTGAGGTTGTGGAGGGGTTGTCGGAGGTTGTGGTGCAACTCGTAGATCTGGGTGGTGATGGGGAGCGTCGGTGAAAATAGTCCATCTCATGAAGTGTGGAGGAGTAGGACGCATAAGGGAGAAAAGAGAAGATAAAAAAGAAAAAAATGACATGGAGAAAGACGAGGGCAAAATATACACATGAAAATGTCACATAGATTGATTTTAAACAAAAAAAAAACAACTTAGATTAAAATTTTAATTATAAAAGCCATGTAATCAATTGGGCCGAAATTTCTCGTCGTTGGCACTTAATTAATCGTTTTTCCTTCGATTTGGCACTTAAGTGAACCGGCGAAAACTTTTGGCACTAAAGTGAGCGTCGTATACAATTTTTGGCACTTCTAGTGTCTTTCTTCCTGTGATATTCACTACTAAAGAATCTCTTCCTTTTTGTATTAATCTTTTGTCTTTCCTTTCATTCTATTCCAATCTTGATGAATATCCCTTGTCTTTTCTGTGGTAGTCAATATTTTCTTTAACTTCCTTACTTCTTTTGTGTTTTCTTTATTACTACAGGCTGCGTTTGGTAGTCTGCATTCAAATCGGGATAGCATAGGATAAGGTGAGATTATGAATTCTCCAAATATCCTTCGAATTATGAAAAATCCTCTCGTATGTTTGGTGCAACCTATAATAGGATTAAAATCTTTAAAATTCCTCATCATTGTAAAGCAAGCTTCTCCTTCCTCAAGCTTGCGATTCTTCTCATCTATCTCGCACCCAACTCCCAAACCTCGACAAGCCTAAAAGCCAACTACCCCAAAATCCTAACCTCAAATCCACCCGTTGAAATCCACAATGACTCACACCTCCACACCTATAGACGAAATTCGGCACTCAGAAAAAATCACGAGAACTCCGAAGCAATGCCCCAATTCGATCATCCTTCACGCAAAACCCTTGTGGACATTCCACAAGTAACTCCAATAACTAAGAAGGAGAAAAAAGAAAAAAAAAGTGAAATTATCAGACAAAAGTGATGGATTGGTTGATTCACAATAGTTATGCGGGGATTGGAGGGTCGGAATCGAGGTTTTGATCAGTGACGATTGGAATTGAAGTGGTGCGAGCAACTTTGCAATTGTGAGTTCAAAATCTGTTCATTCTTTTTCTCCTTTTGGTTCCACATCTCTCTCTAGTTTTCGACTGGAACAAAATCCAGAGAAGGTGCCTTGACTATTTTTTGTTTTTTTTAAGTTATACTTTTCTAATTTTTTTATCCAATCCGGGCTTATCTCACGCTCTACCCCAGATTTCTTATTCGGCATTTTATCCGGATATACCCGGGTTTATCCGGTCCATAGGGCATCGCCAAACACTGGATAGATTAATTTGTTATCCTATCCGGACTCAAATCCGGAATACCAAACATATAGTAATCCACGTTTGTTAAGTATGTATATATCTTTTTGGCTAGGGAGGGAAAGGCGGAGCTTCTATTAGGCTCAATCTTGAAAATCTAGCTAAGTTTAAGGCCATTTTCTAAATTCAGGATCGGATCGCATGTTGGGTCGATTCAACAAGAATTCACAGTCTCGCCTATGTCTACATTAGATGTGAACACGATATTCATAAGCAAAAATATCCCTAATTTCAAAATGCCGAAGAATGCAGTAAATAATGAGAATGCAAGACCATGCAATATTGATATTTGTGCTAGAGAATCTAATTCCGTCATTGTCTGCAGATTCAATCCCTAATTTTTATGAAATGCAAAAGAGACGTCTCCGGGCGGGAAAATTTAGCCGTCAACAAGCGTGTTCGATCTCCAACCAATATAAAAGCTAAGAACTTTCATACAGAGAATGAAGATGTAAGACGAGATGGGGTCCTTGTGGTTGCGGAGCTTAACCAATCGGCATTGGTGCTGATTCAAGGCTGTGGGAGCTCGGTTTCCCGGGTTTCCAATTCTTGGATGTAAGCGAAGCATCTATATATAGACTTTGGAACATATAACTTAGGTTTTATTCGTATCAAGAAATGAGAAGTAAGGCCGAAAATACTATATAAATTGAGTTCATTATAGCCAGTCCAGCATATTATGCAAGAGTGGGTGTCATATAATCTTGGCCAGCAAAATTCAAATATGTGTGTGTGTGTGTGTGTGTGTGTGTGTGTGTGTGTGTGTGTGTGTGTGTGTGTGTGTGTGTGTGTGTGTGAGACAATAAGTATTGTGGTCACATTTTAGGACTTGATTGCTCTTTTTGAAAATTTTACGACTCGATTGTAGTTTCGTGATAAGTTTTATACTTGATTGCACTTTTGAAATTTTTAGGACTCATTGCACATTTGGAACAAGTTTTAGGATTTCTAGTGCATTTATCGCATTTTGGAAAATAGAAGAGAAAACGTACCGAAAGAGCATTAGAGTAATCTAGCGTAATCAAGTCCCCATATCCATAATCTCTAGCTTGTAGTAAAAAAGTATTCTCCTACACTTTACTTAGTATCTAATCGACTTACCAATAACTAATTAGTGGCGATTCCAAATTGAAATGAATTTCATGTTAAATTGGTTAAATAAAATTTTATCAAAAATGTGCAATTGGTAGGGCTTGAGAGTCCAAGTGTAAGCTTAGTAATCCATTAACCATCCCCTAGGGCGGTTCACCAGAGGGAATGTAACAACAGCTTGGCAACTCTATTGGAGACTTGAATTAAAATTCTTAGTGAACTTAAGCCGAATTTTCTCTTTAAAAAAAACTTTGTTTGGCAGTATGGAGGTAAGGTACATTCCTTACATTGTCCTAAATGTTCTTGCAGATTGGAAGTTATAAGGGGTGGAACGTTTGCTAACCTTTATCATGCAGATTGGTGATGGGAATGAATGGCTTAAATTCAATTTGGAAGGAGTGTTTGCTTCTTCGTCAAACACTCTCCTTCATCGTCATCTCCCCTTTCTGATTAGGCATTAGAATTTGTTTGAACACACTCTCCTAAATGTTTTCAAATTAGGGCTAATTGAAAAACAAAGAGAGAATTATGAATTTCCCCATCGATTTGCCATGTCAACTGAGTTTTTGTCACTTTTCATCAATCTCAGTAATTTCACAATAAATTTTGACGGAAGCTAACGGATGATAATATTATCACGGAAATATCAGTTTGACATTTTTGGTGACCCTCCCGTGTGTAGGCCTCCAGGTCTTTTGCTCTCATCCTTTTATGTCAAGGCAGAAAAAAAAAGTTGGAACTTTTTAGTTTCTTGTGCTCTGCCGAGAACCCGAAACAGATTGTCATTAATTTAATGCTTTTCCATTTCGTACTGATGTTACAGATTTGGAGGTTCTACAGCCAAATTTTGGGAGGAAGGAAATGGGATCTGAAGCTCCGAGATGAAAGTCAGTTCCATTTTTGTTTCTCAGAGAATTTACAGCTCGTACAGCATCTTTCGGGAGTTTTGGGGGTTTGCTTTCACTTTTTTCTTTTCCCTTCTGAGGTTTGCTTGTAAAAATGCACGAGGAAACGAAGTTTGTAAATTAGATAGATGAAAATAGCAAACAGAGATATAGAAGTTGTACGTTGGAGATGAGTTTGGGAATCAAAGTTGGTGAAGCCCTCAAGCCATTTGGAAGAACAGAGTTCAGATCATTACCATTCAATCTTTTGATCCTGATTGATTGTTGTTAATTTTCTTGCATAAAGCACGAGAAAAAGAAAGAAAGAAATGTCACAGATTAATCTCACTTATCTCTCGTCCATTGGTCAAGCCACGTTTCCATGGAATATGACTGAAGATTGATATCATGCAGGCATAGACCCTAGATTCTCGCCTGAGCGTAAGAAACCACATGATATTGTATCATAATTTTGCTTCTCAATGTTCTCTGCTGCCAGAGTTAAATAGCTAACTTTTGTAATCTTATACAAATGCTGATGAAGACATGACAAATTGAGTGGACACACGAGGCCGCATGTATGAAATTAACAAAACAATTTAAAGGCTCTACGAAATCATCGAAAAGACGGATATATTATGGAATTGACATCATGTTGAAGAATTTGTCATCCCAATTAATCAGGCATGCGCGCAAAGACCATGAGACTACACAATGTGTTGGTCAAGCGCTTCATATCGTAGAGATGTAACACGCAATATGCTTTTCCAGAATCACAGTTCGTACCAATTCAAATCTTTTGACAAAGAAATCAACTTTAATGCTGTTATTCATTCTACAATGTGATACTTTATTGAGCATGCATGACCACGGATTTCCATGCAATCAAAACTGGAGAAATCTTGTTTTTTGGGTTGGACTTGGGAGGCACAAGTGTGAACGGTGTCTAGTCAAAGCAAGGGACAGAACAAAATGAACGTAAGCTTTTAAGTTTGAAAACATGTACTCTGCTTTTCCATATGTCTGCATCGCTCATAACAGCTCATATCTCTCTTGCACTACATTATATTAGTATGACCTCTCTGTTCACCAGAGCTCTGCTTTAATTTTATATCATTCTTAAAATTTTTCACTCACCAGCAACCGGCACTCGTTTTTTCAGCCATTTGTTCGCTACTTTACTCAAACCACACTTCCATGGTAAGATTTTGTCTTCATAGTGTTTTCAGGTGCCTTTGCTTGTCTTGTGTATTTGCCATAACTTCTTCGCTTTCCCTTCTGTTTTTTCTTTCTTTCTTTCATGCGCTTGGTCAAGCCTAAAGTGTTTTAGGTGCACATAGAGCGCGGATACTTCCAACCTCCCTCGTCTTCTCCACTCAATCCGTTTGTGGTGTACCGGCTAATTAGATGCTTCCGGTGTTCGATTACCAAGTCGATAGTGATGGTTAATAAGAACTCATTGGATACTTTCTGGAATAATTCTCGTCTATAACTGTAATTCTTCAATTGTGATATTGGGTCTCAAGTAAGTTTGAACTGCATCCCAGATGGTAAAAAGATTTAGGTTGTTCATATGATTTACCTAATATCCCGCCGGATTAATCTGTCTTTGCGTAGATGAATTGTGATTATCCCTAATGCCTGACCAAGGCAACAGACTTACTGCTTGTCGAAAACAAATCTGGACATGAGACCAGGAGAGAAAAATATGAAACTGCATCACATCATGAGTATACTACACAGAGATCAATGCGGTCTTAGTATTATGGAGTCATTACTCAATCCGATCGTTCTAAATGAAGCCTTCAATCAATATAACGTACAAACTGCCTCTTTTCTATTTCCAAATGCACTAAAATTATGTCTATTACACAATGCACTAATACCATCCTTGCAGACACCTTCTGATGCCCATTTCGTATTCTGCTCACAATTGCTGGTCTATTTTGGTCTTGACATCTAGAATAAACATGAGCTGTGAATGACTCAAGACTTTGAGATTCTCAGGACATCATCAGTCTCTTTGCTCTTTCTTGTAAGCCGTATGTAGCACAAGACCACCACGACCAAGGCCATCACAAATCCTCCAAGGATCACATCCGCACCGGTCATCCCGGAGGAATGATGCCTTTGTACTCTTCTCGTGGCTCTCATCACTGGAGCTTCTGCCATCACGCTCAATCCAATCCCACCTTCAAATGGAGCCGGACTCAGAGCAGGTGTATGTAAACTTCTCTCTGTCGGTAATACTGATATGCCTGAATCGTCATATGCCCTTGTCTTGGCCATGAACATGAAAAACATGGCTAATGCAATATACATGACTGGATGCAGCCAAGCCATGTATTTGCTGCTTCGAAGGATTCTTGGACCAAGATGCAGAGCAATGCAAATGTACGAGACATGAGAGGTTTATTTATAAGGGAATGGGTAGGATTCAATTGATTCCTTCTTTGTAAAGTAATTTCGAAAAAGTTGGTAAGACCACGGTCTGAGGGCTGAAAATCAAGGAAAGCGTGGAGAAAAAGCAGGCGACAAAATTTAGGCAGATGCTTTAGCATTTAACAAGGGGAGGTTGTGTTTGGATAGGCTGATCTGAGGAAATGTCCTAGGACCATGTATTGAGACTTTAAGTTATTATTTTTATATGCACAGTCTGTGAAGAAGATGGATTGTCAGATTACATAAGACAAGCAAGAACAACTGGCTTTCTTTCTATTGCGGTCTCAGGATCACTCAACACTCTTGTGAAGAAGAATTTTGTTTAATGGGATTTTTTTTCCCTTTTGCCAGGGAATACCTGTCTGTCTTGTTGATTATGAAATGCAAAATCACAGTCACGTGGAATCGAACAGATTGCGAAGTTTGTATCTTGATGTAAAATATGAAAAGAGTTTTCAGTGAGTCTGCCTTGAGGCAATGGTCAGATCCCATTATAAAACTCTGTTTGGTATCCCATGTTCCTGATTTCTTTTATTGCGTCTCTAGACAGGCATGACGAACTGAAGGCAGCTTACTACTTCAATGTCTCGCTTCTTGAGGGTCACTTATTATCACACACTATGCACTAAAAATGAATCATTTGTTTAATTTGTTCCCGCCGTTCAAGAGATTTTTGATTCTACAGTTGATCCATCATGTTATTGTTACGCATAAAAAATGTAAACAATTCTTATGCATAGATTTCAAGCTTTGACTGACTTTCCAACAGCTGAATCCACGGAACTAATCACTATTCTTTACATAATCATAAATGCATAGGATAATGTATCTAGGGAAGATAACAGAAAATAGGAGAGGTGTCCTCCATTTTATTATGCCTGAAAATGTTTCCTGATTATAAAAGTTTATGGCTGATTAAATGCCTTTGATAATCTCTTGGAGCAAGTCTTTGGTCCGTGAAGCCTTAAGCATTTCGCCAGAAGCCCCCTGCAAACAAACCACATAAGACCTAATTACATATCATTGATCAACCGTGTTCAATTGCCAAAGAAGGTAATTTATTCTTATTGAGCATACCTCCATACATGACGATATGAGCATTGCGCCTTTAAATGTGGTTACGCTGGGATCAGTCAGTTCGAAACCGCAAATGCTCAGCGTCTCCAACAACTTGGTGAATCGGCTTCTTCTCTTCGGGATTACGATCTTAATCCACAGCTTATGTTCGTCAATGCTGGTCACCTGAACATCTGGCTGCGCACCCACCGACAAAGAGTTAGACCAATCAGTTTCAAAAGTCAGCATCAGAAGACGATGCAATGTCGAATTTCTAAACCTTAATCCCATTTGCTTCCATATCTTGCGCTGCGTCAATCTCATCGACCAATGCCTTTGGCCTGTCTTCACACAGTGCCTCCGTTTCGAGAAGTTGGTCACTCAGGGCCTTCTTATTCTTCTCTAGCTCCACTATGTAACTCTCTGCATCATCTAAAATTGTTGCCAGGTTCATCTGACATAGACAGAAAAGCACCAAAAAATTCACGGGGTCAGAATCTATACTCATATATGTCTGCACAAAAATGATCAGTAGGTTCTTGGGTATTTGCATTTGTGATTTTTGGGACTAATGAGCGTAGCGTCAGGAGCCTCTGGTTCAGCTTTAATCGCCTCCGCCTCTCAGCTTCCAGGTTCTTGGACTTGTATTGAGTGTCATCCTCCTCCTCCTCGAGCTGCCCTCGGCTGATCCTTCCATTCTCGCAACCTCCAATTTCACTTAAGCACAGTCCATCCATGGCACAAATCAAGGATGGACTGGACTTCAAGTGAGTGGCCAATTGGGATAAATCTTGCTGAGGAGGAGACACTGGGAATGAGAAGTACTTGAAATGGGAGTTTGTCCTGGATTGGTTATATAAAGCTCAGCCTCACAAGAGTAACATGCCATGTAGGAGAGAGATTCTATTGTTTGCTGTGAGTTCTCATCTTGCTGCTACAAATCTGTTGGGTAGTTCAGTCCAGTTGTTAATTCCATTCTGTTGGGCAATCTCATTTATGACAAAGCCCCAAAAGACAAAAAGAGAGAGAAAATATTATGTATATGAGCTTGTAGGATATTCAAGGGATGAGTAATTACTGAGTAGAATGATGGGAATCATGCACACTTCCTGTAGAAAAACAAAGGGTTTCCATTGATCATTGTCCACAAAAGGGTTCATTGATCAGTCTGGGGAAGTGTGGTCAATGTTAGATTTTATATGAGCAGTTGCTCATATTTGACTGGAGGCAATGGAAAAGTTGTGCACTTGACTTACCAGAACAGTAACAGAATGCATCATAATTCTTCTGGAACTTGGAAACCCCTTTCTTAAAAAAATATATAATACATATACATAAGTATAAATTCATATACATCGAAATATATATATATATATATATGTTCCTAATCAATGGAGCCCCCGTTGTAATTTTCCATATCTTCCTTGACTATAGTGAATTTTATTGAAAGTCTCACAATAAGGATGGAAAAGGATGCTTTGGACATAGAGAACTACAAACAGCTTACCATAGGGTTATGTATATGATTCAAAGATCTCTTTGTTCATTTTTGTAATTATTTTCTACTGGCTCTTTTCTCCCCTTTTCTCAACTAATTCTCTCTTTCTTCTTTTTCATATTTTCGATGCGAGTTTTCTTAAATTTATTTTTTTACTCAGTTTCACTTTCCCCATACACATATTGCCATTTGGATTTGTACACTCCTTTTGCATATTGTCACAAGTCACAACAAATTCGCCTCAGCATAATTTCTCATGTGATCTGCTGGTTTTGCCTTTTGACAAACTATCCTTTTTACGTTAAATGTGTTGCAGAATTGGGGATGAAGATAAAAATATGAAATTGAATGTGAGGTCTTGCTCTTGAATAGACACTGTCCTTAAAGTGTACAAATTCGTTTGTTTTGACTCATTGACCATAAATTAATATGAATAACATTTGGATTTAATCGATTTACTGCCAGCATTGGAAGTAACAAACCAATATCGCATGTATCTCTTCGCAATTATTTTCATAAATTAAAGTAAGTTAAGATAAACCGAATAAATATTTTTGGAAATTTAACTTCCAGAGCTAAAAGTGACATTAAAATAACCCCGAAATTAAAAGTCAGTTTTTACCTATTGTCAAGTGCCCATTTTTTAAACTTGTGATAATGTACTTTTCCTTTTACCTCCATACTCTTTTTCATTAAATTCAGTCTCCCATCATTGACACAAACTCTAAAAATTGCCCCCAAATTTTCTAACATTTTCTATCTTAATCTTTCCATTTCGATAATTACCGGAAACTGTAATACATATTGAATTTGAGTTTCATATATCTAAGTATATTACAATATTCGAGAAATGCACACACCAAAGGCTTGTGCAAATACTAATTGCGCTATTCCGTTAGCCCCGTTAATTTTTTCTCATAAGAGAAACCTTACGTGAATATATTCTTTTTATATTAAATTTCCACCCTCGGTGCTTGTGACCAGAGTGACGAAGCTTTCTTTCAAGGACAAGCGGCACTGGCGCTCATGTGGTGCCTAGTGAGACCCCCATTTAAATAAAAAAAAAGGAGAAAAAGTACACAGTAAGTGTTATAACTTTTTTTTTTATCATTCGAGTATCGTAACTTTTGTATAACTTTCACTTAAGCGCCATAACTTTTTCTAGGACACTTAAATGTCAAATAACTTTTCAATCGATCACTTGAGTATTTACAACTTTTTTAAAAATATTCCAACATTGGAGTGAACCATTTTGATAGTTATGTCACTTAAGTGATCGATTGAAAGTTATAGCATTCAAATGAATATTTTTTTAGAAATCATGACACTCAAGTGTAAAAAAAAAATAGTCATTGCACTCAAATATGACTCTTGTGATATCATCCAAAAAGGACTATGGATTGAAAATGAAAACAAAAATATTAAAAAGAGCTAAAGGGAGTGAGGCCTTCGCGAGAGAGGACGAGCAACTCTGGTCGAGAACCCGACGGGTGTTGCGAGCGAAGGAGGTGGCTATTACGCCACCCTGTGTTGCTCACCCTTCTTCCCTTGCGTGCATTCGTTCTCTCCAATTTTTTCATTTATAATTTTGAACTTATCAATGATGTAGCAGTTGCTAGGATAAAAATTAACAATGAATGTTACTTGAGTTATTAGAATTCCCATTTTGTATATTTTCTTTTTTTGTAAATTTTAGGATCAAAAAGATTAATTGGTTTTACGACATTAATGCATTTTACGGACTGCCCATGTGTTAGGGACATGTAATTCACCCTAGAACGGCCAACGATGCAACTTTTAAGGGTGTCCGACTCTGTCGTCGCAAGCCAGACCACCCCTTTCTAAGACCCCTTCCTCTGAACCACTCGTGGCAGGAAGCGACCCGCCATGTCCTCGGTGCTTCGGCGACTCCATGGCGCCTTCACCGGACGGCCCAGGCTCCCCCGCGTGGACCTCGGCAAGCAATGCGACCTCGGGCAACTGGTCGCCATGTTCAAGCAGCTCTCCGAGTCGACCGAGTTTCGTCGCAGGCGTGTCCTGTACGAGAAGACCGTCCGGCGCCTCGCCAGGCACCGGCAGCTCGCCTTGATCGAGGACCTCCTGGAAGACCAGAAGCAGTACGTGGGGAGTTCCAGCGACAAATTCGCGGCCCGTTTGATAAGCCTTTATGGGAAAGCGGGCATGTTCGAGCATGCCCAGAAGCTGTTCGACGAAATGCCTAGCCTGAAGAGGGACCGCTCGCTGCTGCACCTGAATGCCCTTTTGGCTGCCTGTATTTGTTCCAAGAAGCTCGATAAGGTCGACGAGATTTTCCGTCTGTTGCCGGAGAAACTGTCGCTGGATGTTGATGTTTGCACCTACAATACGGTTGTTAAGGGTTATTGCCGGATGGGTGCTCTTGATCCGGCTCTTTCATTGCTTGATGAGATGGAGAAAATGGGGACGGGACCTGATTTAATTACGTTGAATACCCTGCTTGAGGCTTTTCATGGAAATGGTAGGTTCTTGGAAGGAGAGAAGATATGGGATGTAATGGCAAGCAAGAAATTTAACCCTAGCATCAGGAGTTACAATACAAGAATTCGCGGGTTAATTTCGCAGAACAGAGCTGCCGATGCCGCAAAGCTGTTTGATGAAATGCGGGATAAGGGAGTCAAGGCTGATACTTATAGCTTCAATGCTTTCATTGTCGGGTGTTGCCGAAATGGAGACCTGATGGGGGCCAAGAACTGGTACCGCCAGCTCGTGGAGAGTGGATGTGTTGTTGATCGGGTGACGATATCTGCTCTCGTTCCTTTCCTTTGTGAAAAGGGTGACTTTGAATTGGCTCACAGGCTTTGTATCAAGGCCATGGATAAGAAGTTATTTCTTGGAACGGATACTCTGCAGTATGTTGTCGATTTCTTGGTTTGGGCTTCGAAGGTTGAACTGGCAAAAGGGATTGTGGAACATGGCAAGGCACAGAAAAAGCCGTATGATCTAGAATTGCCTCAAGCAGAGTAATGGCAATTTTTCATGCTTTCGAACAATCGATTCTTGTGGTTACTACTCCTCAGATTCATTTCTCCAAGTGGTGCTTGCTGGCCTCGACCCTCAATATCTGTCGTGATAGATGACATTGCCTCAGCAACTAGGCCACGATAAAGTAGCGCTCGTCGAGCCTTGAGCGAAACTGAAATATGAGGCTTGGGGGCCACAGATCTGAAGATTTTTCTCGTCCCCGTCTTATCGACGAGGGTGGCAAGAGAGAGAGAGAAGGGTGCAAGGGAGAGAGAAGGCCGATCAGGAGAGAGCTAAAATTCGGTAGGAGCAGAGGTGGCTGGTGCTGGCTGTGGCAAAGGGTGAGGTCGGCAGCGATGTGGAGATTGGTTGTTAGTGGTAAGCTGCAGAGAGAGAGAGAGAACAAAGAGGGTGGCGAATGCGACAGGGAGGATGAGCAGTGGTGGCCAGCGTCCGCCGCGCCAGAGGTGGAGTAGTGTGGTGGTATAGAGGTTGGCGTTGGTGGCAGTGCGCTCGTGCGAGCCCACACGCACATTCACACACCGAGTTTGCAGATTCTTGGTGGAGTACTGTGTTGGAACGGGATTTTCTGCACACAAGTTTGTAAAGTCTAACTATCGACTCTTCTGAGTGTGAATTCTGGTGCACATTGCACATAAGTTTAGTGAGGATGAGGCAATATTAGACCCGGGGAACCCTCAAGCCGAAATTTTTGTGGGCGAGTGTGAGTCTGTATGGTAACGCTTAGAGGGGGAGATTACGATGTTCACCTACTACGGAATTTCTTTTGTGACGGCCAATGAAAAAGGTTCATAAAGTTAAAAAAAAAAACACTAGATCAAAAGACCCATTTCTTTCTTTCCCTTGAGTTCTCATATGGATAGATACCGAAATTTTTGCCTAAGGAAAATAAGAAAATAAACTAGTGTAATTGGTTTTCGGTCTGGTCTGATTCCCGGGTGGAATTGGGAACATAGTCGGTTCGTTCCCCTTTTGGAATCACCCCTAGGAACCGGGAACTAGACCGACACTCTCGAAAACCGGACCCAGCTGGTTAGTTTGGTCCGGTTCAGTCGGTCCGTCTTACTCACCCTTAAAATAAACATGACCTGCAGCCTAATAAAATCAAATGTTAAGTGTCTGTCCGGTATTTTTCTCTTTATTACTATGACCTTGTTTTTGAAGAAAATAATTAAAATTCGATGAGTCTCGTGAGCTACTCATCGAATTAAGTAGTAACGAGTTCGAATTCTATTTGACAAGATAATCAAATAACTCGGGTTCGAGCTCAAATCGAAATTAAACAAGTTGATCTCAAATAATCATTGATCGGGAATAACTCGAGTTCGAACTCCATTTGAAAAGATAATCAAATAACTCAAGTTCGAACTCAACTCGAAATTAAAACGAGTCTAAAACCATGAATTTGGAATAGCTAATCAACCTAGTTTTTGCCATTGTTTGCGACTACTCAAAACGGTTCTAAAACCCTGCCTCTGAAGTTCAGAACCACTCGTGGAAGGTAGCACAACCCCATGTCTTCAGTACTTCGTCGCCTCCGTGGCGTCTTCGCCAAGCCACCGCCCCGCACCCGCACTCGCACTCGCATAGACCATCTCAGCGGACGACACGACCTCGAGGAGGTGGTCGCCAAGTTCAAGAAACTCTCCCGGTCGACCCACTTTCGTCGCAACAACGTCCCGTACGAGAAGACCGTCCGACGCCTCGCCTATCACCAGCAGTTCGCCTTGATCGAGGACCTCCTCGAGCACCAGAAGCAGTACGTGGCGCGCTCGAGCGACAAGTTCGCGGCCCGCCTGATCGGCCTCTATGGGAAAGCGGGCATGTTCGAGCACGCCCGGAAGCTGTTCGACGAAATGCCTAGCCTAACACGACAGCCCTCGCTGGTACACCTAAATGCCCTTTTGGCCGCCTGCGTTGATTCCAAGAAGTTCGATGAGGTCGACGAGATATTCCGGCTGTTGCCGGAGAAACTGTCTCTGGACATTGATGTCTGCACTTACAATACAGTTATCAAGGGCTACTGCGTGATGGGTGATCTGGATTCTGCTCTCTCGTTGCTTGACGAGATGGAGAACAAAGGGATTAAGCCTAATTTGATATCGTGGAATACCCTGCTTGAGGCTTCTTATGGAAACGGCAGGTTATCGGAGGGAGAGAAGATATGGGATCTAATGGTGAGCAAGAATGTTACTCCTAGCGTCAGGAGTTACAATCCAAGACTTCGTGGAGTACTTTTGCAGAACAGCGTTGCGGATGCTGTTAAGCTGTTAGATGAAATGCGGGATAAGGGAATCGAGGCTGATACACACAGCTACAATGCTTTCATCGTTGGGTGTTGCCGAAATGGAGACTTGGACGAAGCCAAGAACTGGTATTGGCGGCTCATGGAGAGTAAGTGCAATGCTGATCGGGTGACGGTATCCGCTCTTGTCCCTCTGCTTTGTGAAAAGGGTGACTATGAATTGGCCCATAGGCTTTGCATTGAGGCCATGGATCAGAAGTTACTTCGCGGAACAGATACTCTGCAGAGTGTCGTAGATTTCTTGGTTCGGGAATCGAAAGTTGAACTGGCAACAGAGATTGTGGAACATGGCAAGGCCAAGAAGACACCGTATAATCTAAAATTGCCTCAAGCAGCGTAATGGCTTTTCTCGCGTTATGCAACAATCAACTGTTATGGTTATTACTTTACCAAAAAAAAAAAACTGTTATGGTTATTACTAGTCAGACTTCATTTCCCCGATGGTCTTTGCTGAGCTCAAACCTCGATATAAGATATTGTGGATGGCATTTTATCAATCAACTAGGCCACCGTGACCTAGGGGAAAGCATGAAACAGGTTCCATTTATTAAAGAATGCCTTTTCCCTTCATTGTTTCCACTGTTTTTTGGGGTTGTTGTGGAGATACAAATCGGTGTTGACGCTGTTCTATTCATAAGACTGTAGAGTCTTGACTTCCCGGGTTTTGAACTCTTCGGCGTAACTGTAACGAGAGCATCATTAGGTTTTTAATTCAAAGCAAAGGGAACTATGGCCATTTTCTCATTTGGTTTTGTATGTGGGGAAGGCACGGTGCAAAGCAAGGAGTTTCACGCTATCGTCCCTCTCGAGTTCCTTGCAGTGACAAAGCCGAGTGCTACTTGCTGTTCCCATTATGATTCTTCATTTTTTCCTGGCCGAGCCAAGTCGGGGGCTCTGAATCACGGGCTCATTCATACCCGGTCTGCGCCTAAGTAAGGTGCTTCTCACGTTGGGTGCAAAGCATCCTTCTCTCCACTCTTTACCCATAGGATTATTGCATTGCTTTGTTCTTTTCTTGTCTATGGGCTTTTGTTGAAATAGAAAGTGCTTCTGTCGCCATGTTGCATGCAACCCATTTGCTTTTCCGACGAATCTTTATTTTTTGTGAGAATTTTGCTGCCTATATTTGCAGAAAATTTTCTAACTCTTTTTTATTTGTCTCATTTAAAATTTTGTAATAGGGATTTGTTGTTCTCTCCGTTTATTGTCGCTTTCTCATATGACTTAAAAAGTTTGTTCTCCCTTTTATGTTTCTATCAAAATATTATCGTTCATAGATGAGAACACGTTAGAAGATGTATCTGAACGCTCATTTAGAAAAGGGATAATGACAAACATGGCTTTTGAACTTTGGCTAAATGTGCGATATGATCCTTAAACTTTTAATTTATTCAATGCGATCCTTGGACTTTAGGTACATATTCAATATAATCCCTGAACTATATGACATGTTGAATGTTGTCCTTCCATTAATTTACGATTAAATACAACATTCAACTAGGGAAATTACCAAAAAATTCCTAAAATTGTTGCAATTGTGCCAATTCAGTCCTAAACCTTTTTTTTTTGTCAATTCAGTTCTAAATCTTTTGCATTTGTACCAATTCAATCCATCCGGCTAATTTTAACTAGAAATCACTGATGTGGCACCGCCGGTACCGACGTGAACAATTTTTATAATTTTTTTAACAATTTTATAAATTTTTTATTATTTTATTTTATTTTATTTTTTTGTTTATTCCATTATGATCGGAGACAAGTGAGGCTCAACCTCACCAGTGACTGGGTTGGCTAGGGTCAAGCCTCACTGGGCATGGACGAGGTTGTGTCTCGTCCAGCCACTGGTGAGGACACCCTCACTAGAGGCCATGAGGTCGAAGGCCACAAGGGTTAACCTCACGGCCTTTGGTGAGGCTTGACCTTGCCATCGGCTAGGCTGGCGAGGCTCACCCTCCCCAGATCTAGCGAGGGTCGAGCCTCGTCGGCCATGGGTGAGGCCCAACCTTGCCAAATCCGGCAAGGTCGTGCCTTGCCCAATTCCTTGTAGTCCTCGCCAGAGGCTACCAAGTTGACCTCGCGGACATCGAAACCCGTCTTACTTCTACGAAGAAGGGATTTTGGGAATGATAGGTGGAATTTGACGAATGGGTAGACGCACACGCAAAATAAACTGGGGCAGATCCTAGCTCTGATATCATATTAGAAAATTCAAATCGAAAACTTAAACTAACATGTGAAGGGAGAATAATATATATAAAGAGCATATAAACCCATAGTTAGGGGATTGTGTGATATTCAACACAGGCGAATCTCTTCCTTCTTGTATTTATTCTTGTCTTTCCTTTCATCCTATTCCCATCTTGCCGAATATCCCTTCCTTTTTTGTGCTAGACGAAATTTCCTTTAAAATTCTCTCCTTGTTTTTTGTTGTTTCCTTTCTTACCTTAGAGTGATCCATGCATGTTAAGTATGCATATCTTTTCGGCTAGGGAGAGAGAGAGAGAGAGAGAGAGAGAGAGAGAGAGAGAGAGAGAGAGAGAGAGGGGGGGATTGGATCGCCTTTTGGGTCGTTTCAGCAATAAATCACATTAGATGTGATCACGTTATTCATAAGCAAAATATCCCTAATTTATGAATGCCGACGAATGCTGTAAATAATAATATTGATATTTGTATTTAGGAATCTAA
Organism: Syzygium malaccense; assembly: GCA_031216405.1. NCBI lineage: Eukaryota > Viridiplantae > Streptophyta > Magnoliopsida > Myrtales > Myrtaceae > Syzygium > Syzygium malaccense. The sequence goes on along the minus strand of CM062256.1, from coordinate 4,706,576 downwards.
TTCCATCATTGTCAGCGGATTCAATCCCTAAGTTTCATGAAATGTAAGAGAGACGTCTCGGGAGAAAAAAATTAGTTGTCGACAAGCGGGTTCTCTTTTCAATATGAAAGCTAAGAACTTTCATACAGAGAATGAAGACGTAAGAGGAGATGGGGTCCTTGTGGTCGTGAAACTTTCTACAGTGCAGCTTATTATGCAAGATTGGGTGTTAAATATTAATTAATCTTGGTCACCGAGATTTAAGTGTGTGTGTGTGTATATATATATACATATATATATATATATAGATATATATGTATGACATTAAATATTGTGGTCACAATAAGTCCAAGTTTATTTAAACGAGTGACTTTTATATCAACTGCGTCTCTTTATTGATTTTATTCAATTTACTTAAAAAATAAACTTTCGACTTGGGATATTTATAACAGACTGACGGTTGATCGAGTGTTCGGTAAACGAAAATATTCAACATTAATAGGACACAATAAGACACAATATAATTACAGCTTGCACTAATGTCTCAGTCGAGAGCGAGAGGCTCGATCACAGTGGATAGAATTTGCCGCCCAACGTCGCCTTCCTGGACGCCAAACCCGTCTCCGAACTGGTAAAGCATATGCGCAGCTCGAGCTGTGTTCACACTGACATCGACGAAGGGCCGGAGGAATGGCGTCTTGTCATTGTCGAAACAATGAGCATTAATGCTTTTCCATGCTCGGTTTATCAATCCCTTGATGTGCTCCCGAGCGGCGTCTTCTGATACGTTCTTTTCTCGCATGTAACACACCACTGATGATGGAGCATCTCCTCTGTCTACTTCAGCCTAATCAGACAAATAAGTCAATTTAATGCGTTATTGAGATTCGATCTCCTTCGTTCAATTACTCTGCGTGTCGTGTTAGCAAAAGATTTTTCAGCAAGCTAAGAATTTATACATCATGTCAAATTCAATGGGTTTATAGCTTCTGCACGGAAGTTTGATGATTACCTTTGACGTTCTTAGGTCGTTGCAGAGTCGAATTATCATGGACACATTGTAAATCAGATCCTTGTTTCTCTCTAGCAAATCTGCTGCGTCCTCCAAATTCATATGTCCCACAAAGAAATAAGCATGAGACAACAGCAGTGGTCCCGAAGATGATGTCCAAGCATTGCTCAGGTACTCTTCCAAAGAGGGTGTGTGGCCCAATTTGTCCCACCTTGCTTCAGTAAGTAATGCTTTGCAAAAATCTAACCACTGTGAAGAATAAGAAAAAAAAAAGGATTATCAAAGATGATTGATTATGTAAGGACAGAAATTAATTAGGGTTATATGCAGTAATCCACAAGTTTGTTTTCTTTTTTGCTTACGGCTTTAGTGAGATGTGGTAGCACTCGATGCCAATCCTCCTCCTTGCCGACATCATAAGCGATCTCATGTGTAACATTGCGAAGTGCTTGGAAACAGACCTTCATGCACTCGGGAAGCTGTTGAATCTGCTCCGAATCCCACCTAGAAGTGTTGGATTTTCCGGTTAGCGAAAATGAACAAACAAAGATGATAAGGAAGAGATTTGGAAGGCATCGCGGCCAACCTGGTAATGGCGCCAGTGAAGCATTCTAATTCCTCCAAGGAACCATAAAGGTCGTAGACATCATCGATTACCAGTATAAAGATGACGACTTTTGTGAGAGATTTTCGGAGCGAGCTGAACTGTGGTTCCTGAGAGAGTCCGAGGGCATACAAGAAACTCTCGACCGGCCGATCCCTCGTGAAGTCCACTTGTTCGAGAAGTCCCAGATCCCTCCACCACCTGAAATTACCGAAGCAACTAATCAAGTTCAAAAGCAACGAAAATCACATCATGTCTATTACAGATAACTTCAAAAAAGGCACATTCCTCGGTGAATTTGGACCATATATATCATGAGTAAGTTTGTCGTGTTGCAACCTTGACATGAAGAGAAGATACGAACATACCTGGATATCTCCCTAAGATCTCTTTGGTGTGTGGCTTGGACGGTGTTGAAATTGAGCTTGGCAAGCTCCAGCAGATTACTTCGCTTGTCCTCCTGTTGCTCGTACAAGTCGATTTGCCATTTGATGTCGAACCACTGGATCCTCCAGTGCATCGGAAGCTCCAAAGCGTGGACAGCGAGTTTGGAGAGCTGACCATCCAAACCGGAGACTCTCTCGCGGAGAACCCCACTTGAGAAGGCTTTCGCTTCATCCAAAATGTTTTCGCCTTGCAAAGCCAGATTTGATGCCTCAAGAAGCTCTATCATAGCTTCAATATCTTCGCGATTGCTTCTGTTGAATGTGTTGCTTCCTTCTTTGAAGCTTCTCAATTCATCTGATTACAAATTGAAAGTCGAAGATTTACGGCCCGGATCAGAACTGGGAATAATTGCTAAAACTACTAACTATACTCGATATTACTAAATATTAGAACGTATGACAACTGAGGAGTCAGAAGTTACTATTGTAAAACAGTGAATGATGACAAATGAACTTTGGGTTTAAAAGACTGGTATGGCAGAAACCGACTTTTGTATAGTAATGTTTTGTATCTCTAGCATTGTTCATTAAACTTACCTGGTGATTTTGATAGTAACATCTCAGATGAATGAATTCGCACGGGTCTACATTTAGAACTTACCTTGTGAAACGACATAACCATGCTGTCGAAGGAGCCTAAATCGAAGTGCACTAGCATAGACATGATCTTCCACGGTGAAAATGCCATTGTTGGTGGATACAACAGTTTCCAGAGCTTCTTTCATCTCATTGTCAAAAAGGTTGGACAACCCCATTTTTCTCATGCTGTCGATCAACTCTAACTTGGCAATCGAATCCACTTCTTCTACTAACATTTGCTTTACATCCTCCACGAGCCGTTCAGCCCGTGCTTCATTTCCTTCTTCCTGCGAAATCGAGTAGAATTTGCTAGATTAAAAGAGAACAATGTCGACAATTGATGACCAAATTAGCTCAAACTCATAAGCGCCAAAGGTACAAATTAGAATCTTACGAGATCGTATTTGTTGTTAAGCGACTGGAGGAAATCGTAATTCCAAATGTTAGGCTTATAATTGGCGGATCTTCTTTGATGCATATTGTCCACTACTTGCGGTGAATTCGCTTTGCATGGTTGGAACTGGACTTGTTCTGCTTTATATATTGGGATAATCCCACGTGGGTTATGGAAAGGACCGGTGGCTAGTTTATAAATGTGAGGGAAAGCATCACCATTTGAGCTAGATCTTAGGGTGAGAGAGGTCCTAGACCACCTAATACTGGTATTAGAGCTCAAGTTACTAACAAATCTAAACCCAACAGTCACACAGGAGTTTCGAGCTGTTGCCCCTGTGATCCAGGACTCCATATGTGAGGGGGAGATTGCTGGGATTCTTCCACGTAGGTTGGGGAAGGGACCAGCGGTCAGTTGATAAGTGTGAGGGAAAAATTCACCTTTTGAGCTAACTTTTGAAGTGAAAGAAGGCCGAAACCACCCAACATTGTACTCCATGACAAGTAAGTGAAAGTTGAGAAAATTGGTGAGATAACGAATTTGTATACGTTTAGTAGTGATGGAATGAGTGTGAGTGTTATTGACCACAATGCTTCGATTTTTATAGGCGAGTTTGAGTGCGAGTGTTGTTGATCACGACAAGGCCCTCGCGTCAGCCTCGTATTCAGTCGGTCCCTGTCTGAGCACACGCGGTACTCACCAATCACGTTTGGAACACTAACCAACATCTGCATAAGGTCATTGTCAAACTATCAAATATCTGCGCAAGCTTCACGTGCCTTAGGCTAATGATAACTAAGATGAATATAGAACTACCTAGCTAGCAAAATGCAAGCAAGCCTCATTTTTTTTTCATCTAGCCAAAAGTTCAGATTTAAGGGATTAATTAGGAATAGTGTGGGAAAAGGATATCAAAAGTATCGTAACTTTTTTCTCAATTACTTGAGTGCCACCTCTGTTGAAAATTGTTCACTTGAGTGTCACCAGCAATATATTCCCACAATTCACCTTTCGTGACTTTTTTAAAATAAAATTTTAAGTCGCACGTACCTTCTTTAAAAAACAGAAAATTCAAGTACAGAGTAGACAATGGATGAAATGGCATGGCAATTGGGACTCCAAAGCGACGCCGCTTGAAGAAACCAATTCCCTTTCTGTCTTCCCTGGCTTCACGGTGAAGAGAGGCTCTTCCTTGCTCTTGCTCTTGCCGGATTCGCCAGTGATGAGTACTCCACTTCACAGTAAGTGGAATGCCGAACGTGATACTCGGATCTAGCGATGCGATTGCTGAGTAGATTAGAGAGTATAAACCGATGGATTAGCTAGGAACAACAACATGAACCCAAAATTTTTCTCGCACTTTCCCTCTCTCTCTCTCTCTCTCTTTGAGAAAATGCGGGCGACTTTGAGTCCTGAGAAAGCTCAATGAACATCGCTTTCCTCTTTGCCGTTGGTGTTGTGGTTTTAGAGGAAAGTAGCAATCTGAAATTTCTGTTAATGTTTATCTTTGCACTGGAACAAGGGTTAGGCTTTGAAGAAAATGTTCGGATTCTCTCTCTCCCTAGCACAAATGTTAAGATTCTCTCTTCCTTTAGAGATAATGTTCTTTCCTCTGAAGCAAGGGTTAAGCTTCCTCCAAAATAAGGGTTAGGCAACGAATGTCGCCTTCCTCAGCTTCTTTCCTCTGAAGTCGCCTTCCTCTTTGCCCCGATTCCTCAATTTAGGGTTAGGGTTTGAAGAACATTTGTCATTTAGCCCCAATTCGTTAATTTGGGGTAAAGAAATAGGCCAAATGACGTTGCTTACGCATGATTTGCTGAATTCATTTTACCGGCAAGTCATGTCAGACGGTTTATATGAAATTCGTGTCACGTAGAATTTTTAGGCAACACAAATTGCCGATTGGAGTAGAGTGTACGATTTTTAACCAACGTGGATATCATGTAATTGAAGAAACATTATGACACTCAAATGAGGTCATACGAAAGTCATGGCATTTGCGGTGTTTTCCCGAAATAACGTGGGTGAGGTGTCCAAGTCTCTAGATACTATGTATAGCTGTTGGTAGAATATCACCCTATAAGATCTCAATCAAGTTAGGGCAATAATCATTGTTTGCGTTGGCATTATTTCTCAATATTCAGACAGTTTGGATTAAACACGACCCAGATCAAAACATGGTTGATTATAATCTCCATTATATCGATTCATCTATAGTAAAATCTTATACTACTCTCCTTGTGCATTATGTTACACCAACGGAATCATGTAAATCGGCTATTCGGTTTACTTTCCTACATTATGGTTTATTATTATTCGATCGTTCGTTTTATTCGCAATAGTTTGCGTTTGTTCAGTCACTATTATCTCGATGGGGTTTGATGTGAGACTAGTAAAGCACTGGTGGGTCACATGAGAATGTAAAATTTGAGGAATGAATGGCTAATAGATAGAAAAGAAAAATGGGGTGCAAAGTGGGTCCTCGACCCACTCGTCTTATCGCTTCATCTATAGTAAAATCTTATACTACTCTCCTTGTGCATTATGTTACACCAACGGAATCATGTAAATCGGCTATTCGATTTACTTTCCTACATTATGGTTTATTATTATTCGATCGTTCGTTTTATTCGCAATAGTTTGCGTTTGTTCAATCACTATTATCTCGATGGGGTTTGATGTGAGACTAGTAAAGCACTGGTGGGTCACATGAGATTGTACAATTTGTTCATTTGTTTTGGCTTTACCCTGAGCTATTATGTGCCGATGATTGTCTATGTTCGCACGCCTTATTAGGCTAGCTAAATTTGAGGAATGAATGGCTAATAGCTAGAAAAGAAAAATGGGGTGCAAAGTGGGTCCTCGACCTACTCGCCTTATCACTTCATCTATAGTAAAATCTTATACTACTCTCCTTGTGCATTATGTTACACCGACGGAATCATGTAAATCGGCTATTCCATTTACTTTCCTACATTATGGTTTATTATTATTCGATCGTTCGTTTTATTCGCAATAGTTTGCGTTTGTTCAGTCACTATTATCTCGATGGGATTATCTCGATGGGGTTTAATGTGAGACTAGTAAAGCACTGGTGGATCACATGAGATTGTACAATTTGTTCGTTTGTTTTGGCTTTACCTTGAGCTATTATGTGCCGATGATTGTCTATGTTCGCACGCCTTATTAGGCTAGCTAAATTTGAGGAATGAATGGCTAATAGCTAGAAAAGAAAAATGGGGTGCAAAGCGGGTCCTCGACCCACTCGCCTTATCCTGCTAGATAGAAATTAGGCAGCATCATCTTGATGGGCCCGAAAAGCGAATCACGTTCGACTTAAAATGTTGATGGGACGTATTACCGTATAACAACAAATGTGGATGGGGCGTATGCCCATGTGAAAATTATTTGCATAGGCACGAGTGGAGAGTTCTATATAATCATTGATCCTCGATTTCAAATAGTAAGTGCTCTCTAAGAATTATTGCGTCAAGTTCCGCATGAATTAGCTCTACATTTATTTAGCAAGAGAAGTTTATCCCGCAATCTCTTTCTCTCCAAGAGGACAACCATTTCGAAGCAATAACAATGCTGCGAGAAACAAGTGATCAAGCAATAAAATGAAGAGGACAGAAGGAAAAAATCGATCACCGGATTTATTTATGTAATTCGATCAGTGTGACATACTCTAACGGGAAAGAAGCATGCAATTCCATTATAAATCAAGCGATATAATAAAATTACAACTATACTCGGGTTATTGAAACACTATAATTGTTTCCTAACCTCCAATAATACCTAATAATTCACACAATATTTAGCAATCGTGATTCCGCATGAGATAATCTCATAAAAGAATTCACAAATCTTAAACAATAACGATTTACTTCAAAACACCTCCAATTTCTTCAAAATATAATGAGAAAAGTGCAGTAGAAATCCTAAAACTTGTCATGAAAGTGCAATTAAGTCCTAAAACTTTCAAAAAATGCGATCAAGTCTTAAAACTTGTCACAAAAGCGCAATCAAGTTCTAAAATTTTTAAAAAGTGCAATCAAGTTCTAAAACTTATCACAAAGGTGCAATTAAGTCCTAAAATTTTCAAAAAGTGTAATCAATGGAAAGACTTGATTGAACTAATTTGATAAGTTTTAGGACTTGTTTGTATTTTTTGAAAGTTTTAGGACTCAATTGCATTTTCGTAACAAATTTTAGGATTTAACTGCACATTATGAAAGTTTTAGAACTCAATTGTACTTTCGTGATAAGTTTTAGAACTTTTAATGCACTTATCCAAATATAATTCATAAGCACGCTGCAAATTGATTGTTACGGCCAAAAGCTCATGTACTCAATTAAAGGCAAAAACCAAACCGCCTATTATATATGTAATATTCCAAATCCAAAATGGAAAACCCTTCTGGCAAAACTACTCAAACAGGCTTAAACTCAAGGCATATTCTAACAATCTCCACATTAACTCAATGTCTAAGATAAAGCCTTCACTAAAATCCAAACTTCGTCACTACTTTTACACGGCCCTTATGAGCTCGACCACCACAAACATCTTCGCTTGAACTTCTCCTTTAGTGTTCACCATAATAGAGCACCAGCTCACTTGCACTTTAAGATACTCCATATGGATCTTTAGACTCAGCCTCTTTTATTACAGATAAAGCAAAACCGCTATTGAATTCATATCTTTCAGGAGATCGAACACGCACCTTGTCGAACTCAATAGCTATAGTAGTTGTGGGATTTACAAGCTCCACCTCACTACAAGCACCATGTGTCCATTATTGCACTAGTACACACTACCTTAAGAGATTTTGGTTGCAACTCCAAATTGAGCAAAACACCATCCAAATCCATATAAACATTGTCATAATTAGTCCTACCTTAAAGTATTGGAGGCTCGTCAAATATAACTTATCTGCTAACAATAAGTGAATTTAATTTCAGGCACCACAACCGATAACCCTGCCCACCTTGAGTATGGCTTAGGAATTTGCACTTTCTAGCCCTCTCAGCGAGCTTACCATTACTAGTTTGACCAAACATGGGCAACCAAATACTCTATTTAGCAACATTACTTGACCATACTTTCTTTAGAGTTCAACACCAAATCATAAAATCAATTGAGATTTGTTCACTAGGTAGCTCGTTATACTAACCGCATCCACCAGGAATCTCTTAACCATATCGGCATTTGAGAGCAAGACTTTATGCTCTAAGCAAAATTTTATGCTGCTATTAGTCAACACATGCTTGATTATCTCACTAGTCTCCATTTTGGTCAAAAGCTCTTAAGTATCTGATTTTGACAACAACATCAAATTTGTATCTTAGCGCAAACACCCATATTTTTCTCAAGTAGTCGTCCCCAACTATAATCATAATCTCGTTACTCTTCCTCAAAGGAAACCATTGCAACCTGCAAATATCCAAGTGAATCAACTCTATGATCTTTGCAATTTCTCTGGCAATCATACCGAATTGCACTTCTCACTGTTTGCTTAAGTTACAAAATCTGCATACATTTAATTTATTAGCCATATAACCACATAGTAGAATCCTTTCATTTAGAACTGTCAAATTTCTCATGCCGATGTGCCCCAAAAACATATGCCACAAATAAAATCTCGAAGAGATACATCCAACGTCTTCGCATCAAAATCCACCAGTGTCTCTCCTTGAAACTCATTCGAGCCACTATGCTTGATTCCTCCTATTATCACCGAGCCACCTCGTGCAACTTTCAGAACATTACTTTCTCAAGTATGCTAACACCTAACTGAATTCAAGACACTTGAGGAAATCGGGTTCTTCTTTAACTTTGGAATATACCTACATCAGTCAATGTCCTCATAATGCCGTCAAGCAAACGAATTCTATTAGTGCCAACACCTACAATATCGCACTTGGTATTTTTGCCTAACAGCACTTTATCACTCAATCTTACCAAATTATCTTGATTTTGCCAAAACTAATGTTGAAATTGAATTCACTTGGCCTAATTGGATTTCAAACGTCCTATGACTTTAGTTGGAAAAAGTCAACCATGGCTCTAAACCCGTACTCGAGCAATGACTGGCTGGTTTGAGCTTGGAATTTTGAAGTAGGGCTTGAAATCATGATTGATCATGGTACCTCGATCATAATGTCTAGAAGAAGTTAAATCTAAAAAATGTCTAGAAATCAATGAGTTTTTGAATTTTTCAATCGAGGGTCAGAGTCCTCCCTTTAACCGAAAAGTCAACTCTCGATAATTTTTTTTTTGTAAAAACAAAGAATTGGAAGTCCAACTATGCTTGCTAAAGATAGAATTGATGATTTTCATGGCTTTCTCAAATTTTAAGAAATGTTGACCAATAGTTGACTTTAGTGTTTGACCAAAAAGTCAAACTTTTACTTATTGAGAAAATGACACCTAAGTATGAATGAAATAAGAGGGGACTTAAAGGACACTAAAATTATTCTTTTTTGTTGAGAAACTTGGCCCTGTCACGGTCAAAAACTCAAGTATCAAGTTTTTATCTTACCAGACTTGTAACTAAAAAATCAAGTGTCAATAGGTATTAGTGTCACTGTGAATATAATTTAGGGTTTTTGGTGATATTAATTGAGCTAATTGTAGATGTTGGATGGAAGATTTTTCAATATGCACATGATAGCCTCGATTGTGGACTTGATGAGAATGGATCTTCCAACCATTGACAACACGGGCACACCAACCAGTACGCTTTTTCCCAGCTTTTTCCCTGACTAGCAAATTTAGAGGTCCCTCTGCCATCTCCATTCAGAGGAAAACCTAAATGCTTGGCCAGATCAATTGAATTGCTTTTATCCAGTATAGGTTCCAAGTTGCTTCTATCAGTGACATTATTGGAGAAAAATATCTTTAGTTTGTTTTTGTTCACTCTTTGGCCCGAAGCTTCACAGAAAAGATCAAACACTTGGGTAACAGTTCGACAATTTTCACAATCCGCCTCACAAAATCAGAAAGCGTTCATCCACAAAGAACAAATTGGTGACTGTCGACGCCTTTTAGAAGCATTAACTCCTTTCCAATTGCCATGAGCATGTACTCTTTCAATAACAAAGCTAAGAACTTTCATATAGAGAATGAAGATGCTAGAGGAGATGGGATCTTTATGGTTTTGGAGCTTAACAATCGGCACTGGAGTTGACACAAGGCTGAAGAGATTGGCTTCCTGGGTTCCAATGATGCATCTCTTTTGAACATTTAACTAGGTTTGATTCATATCAAGAACTGAGAAGTGTGTGGGGCCAAAAATAATTTGTAAAATGAGTTCGTAATAGTCAGTCCAGCTTAGTATGCAAGAGTGGGTGTTATTTATTCATCCCAAAAGGACATGGCTTTGTTTTAGTCGGCCCACCAAGATATTTATACATGTAAAACTGTGTGCCAGTAAGTATTGTGGTCAAAATTAGCCTATCAGGTCTATATAAACGAGGGACTTTTATATGAATTACATCTCTATATTGATTTTATTCAATATACTTGTATAACAAACTTTCAACTAGGGATATTTGTAATAGACTAACGGTTGATTGAATGTTCATAACAAAAATACCAACATAAATTGGACACAAGAAGACACAATATGAAGCTAGTGCTAATATCTCAGTCGACATCGAGAGGCTCAATCACAGAAGATAGAATTTGCCGCCAATTGTTGCCGTCCTGGACGCTGAACCCATCTTCGAACTGGTAAAGCATATGCGTAGCTCGAGCTGCATTCACAGTGACATTGATGAAGGGTCGGAGAAACAGCGTCACGTCATTGCCGAAGCAATGAACATTAATGCTTTTCCATGCTTGGTTTATCAATCCCTTGATGTGCTCCCGAGCGACGTCTTCTTATATGCTCGCTTCTCGCATGAATCATGTATTAGTTAGTAAATACTAATGTTGATTGCAGTTTAATTTAGGCTAGCGTGAATATCATTTGCATATGCACGAGCAAGTAGTTATAGTGATTATTGTTCAAAAAGTCTTAAACCTCTTGTACTTTTAATCCTAAACATTTTTAATTGTGTTAATTGAATCATAAACCTCACGTTTTGCTAATTGAGTCAATTCGAGCAATTTTGATTGGAAATTACTCATGTGGATGACGGTTGTCTTACGTAACATAACTGGTGCTGACATAGATAATTTTTAATAATATTACAATTTTTTTCAATTTTTTTTAATAATTTTTTGTTTTCTTAGGTGAAGGCCAGCGACCCTCGCCGATAACTATCGGTCTCATTGCTTCATAACTACTAGAATTCTCAGCTACATTATATTAGTAACAAAATAGGAAAAACACTACATTTTCGTACTTTTGCGTTCAGTGCTTTAAAACTTGAAAACTTTTCTTATTGGGTTTGAATGTAAATAACAAGTATCCTGAATTACTTATTTACGTATCCCTAATTATTTATTAGACATTAGGGACAGACATTGAGTTCTTGAGAGGATCGAAGGGGGGCAATGGTCATGCAACAAGTTCTAAATTGCCTCGAGAGAAAGCTTTCTCGACTTTGCCATCCATTAAATGCTTTCGCCCTCCAACAAGCGTTGAAGACTCGAAAAGATCACAGAGATCAAAGATGTTTTTCTCTTTGGTATTTTTTTTTAATTTGCGTCAGCCTCAGAAAATGTGCATTTGCAAATATCTACGATGTTTGTCCACGAGTTTGAGAATTGAAGCTGCCGCTATTATCTCCAAAACTTGCATTAAATGCTCACACTCTCCGGTCCATGTTGTCATGTCGTCCAAACTCTTCAATCTAACAATACTATTTGTTTATCATGTATACACTCTCCATTTGTTTAGAAGAGAACGAATAATTTATAAAATATTATTCTAAAAATGTTCATCTATATCGCTTAAAAATAAATAAATGAAACATATTTTCATTGTATACAGAAATATTTGGATATAAATTGTCATTGCTATTGAAAAATATTTTCCATTTGATTGATTATTTCAAGGTATATAAATGATTATAATTTAGAAAAATATTTTTCAAATCATTCATTTTCTGTAAAACAAATGGACCCGTACTTTGAGATAAATCGTGACCACCAAACAAAGATAAAAACCTCATGGTCAAGTGATTGCACGACCGTTTCTTCTTATTATTGAAAAACAAACCAGACCAAGAAAGATGACACATCTCAAGTCAACGTTGGCCTTTCTTCTTGTAGGTGCAATCGGTTGATCGAAAATAGAAACTTTTCTTATTGAATCTTCATAATAAGAACTGCATTTAGGGTCCGACCTTAGTAAAGTGAACTTGCAACCAAGCAGGACATTACGTAGTGAGACATTACTAGTGGATTAGACCTCAGAAAGGACCGAGACCCTTTGATCCATACCGGCTTTTATGTGCCCTCGAGACCACCCAATCACCAAAAAACGAGCTAGCAAAAAAAGTTCTCATCTCTTAAAAAAAAATGTCATGTGAGGTGATATTCTTTATACGAAAAGAATGTGCTTAATTCACTCTTTGAAGCAAGACATGTATGTCGAGCTAAAGGAATACATGAATCCAAGTCCATTTATTAACTTCTTTTGGTGTGATGGAATATGATAGGATAATAGTCTTTCTGGTCAAAATGAGCAAAAGAAATATAAAATAAGAACATCACCCTCCTCTATAGGAGCCAAAACTTGACGTAGACCAAAGCATATATTCTGTCTTGAGAACAACAAAAAGAAAAAGAGGGCGACATATTTATATATATATTATGGCCATCACTCAAAAACGTGGGTCAAACTTATAAAAATAAATAAATTCAAAATAATAATAATAATCAATTCAGAAAGTCCAAAATCATTTGGTTTATTAATTTATCCGGGACTGCATTCTGTTGTTATGAGCCCCTAAACGAACGTGTTGTTCTCCGCAATCGGCGATGAGCAGGAACTCGTGAATCGTTACCACTATTCTTCAGAAACATCCATTCATTATATTAATGAAATTGTCCCATTTATTATGGTATTGGGTTGATTGAAGGACATGGGTTCTCAAATTTTGTCTCGATGAATGAATCGACAAAATTGATTTTGCTCTTAAGAAGGGTCTTGTCCTCTTGAATTTCTCAATCTCTATCCTGGTTTCTTAATTTCTTCACTCAATCGTCCTTGTTAAACATTCAAATTGATTGCACACTCATGTTAACATCGTATCAGAGCCAGCGTGCTTATGATCTTGGTTAAGGGATGCAGCCGATTCGTTAGACTTTATGTGAATTTCGGGCCATTTTTTGAAAGTTGTAGCATCTAAATTGTTGTTTGTTTTTTTTCACTAGAGATAAAAATGATTCGCACTGTTCTTTGATGATTTGAGATGGACTTTGATTCAATACGCCACAAAACAGATTGAGATTTTTTTTTTCCTTACCAAAAAAAAAAGATTGAGATTTTTCAAGTATACTTACCGATTACGCTATTTAGTGAAAATATGAGATCTTTACAAATCATCTCAAGACTATAGAAAACAGAGGTAGAAGCTACAAAGAAACTTAATTTACTATTCTAGAATGACTAGACCAAAATCACAAAGAAATGAAGGAAAAAGTTTCTAACTCTGAACACAACCATAGGCAATTAAGAATCCTAAATTGGACTGACTAGATCATTGAGTTTGCCCAGTTCGCCGTATCCGATCGCTCTGACTTGTAAGCTCCCTCTACCACCTAGCGCTGTGCGATTTTCGCTTTCTTTTCATCCTATCGCTGACATTCTCCCGTGTGCCCGGGACCAAGTTCTTGAGCTTATGTTGCAGTATAAGCAGAGCTTTAACAGTGATTTTGGGTGGAAAATTTGCGTTGTAAGCTAAGTCTCCTAGAGCTCCTGCAGAGAGCTTGTCATGATTTAGTACATCACATATTCTCAGCCTCTCTTGTGGACATAATTGTTGATGGACCTGTACACAAATTCTCTCCTAATAAGCATTTTATACCAGAAATGCTCAAGCATTTACATAAAATTTGTCAGAACAAGCAAGAATATTCGAAACCAATCAGAAAATGATGTTTCAGCCACGAAAGTTAAGTGAACTAGCTAAAAGTACTCAGCAGTAACTTTGTTTAATGTTCTACTCAATGTGAAGCTTTGAGAATTTGCTGTCCAAGTATGGTACCTCAACATATATGTCTATGGCTCTGTATAGGCTGTCATGAGAGTCTCTAACAGCCTCCGGCAAGATTGAGACCAGCTCTTCGAACATCATGGGCTTTACATGCAAATCGGCAGCCACTTCTCCTATGTAGGAGTCAATCAAGTGGCCAACCTTCTTGAGCTGACCTACGGGTGATTCATCGCCTTTGTGCAAGAATGCTTTAATAATCCTGATGATCAAATAGACATCATAAGCGTACTTTTTCCCCCAAGGCGATTGAATAAGCAGATGATCGACCGTGGCTTGGTCGAACCGTGAGCCAATCAAGCTCTCCAAGAGTTCTTTGTGACCTATGCTTATGTTGCACCTCAATCCGAGGCATAGTAGCTCGAAGAGGCATTTGCAAGAGATGGTGCTCAAGTCCCGATCCACCAAAGATAGCAGATTGATCAAACCCTCTAAAATCCTGTGTTTCTCGATGACCGTGGCGCCCATGGATTTCGACTTTTTATAATAGAGGAGGAATCTACTCGTGGCAAAATGGTCATGTTCTTTTGATACCATTGCTCTCACTATTTTGTCTAGCCAATCAATTTCCAAGAACATAAGATCTTCAAACCACCATGCCATGTGAAAGCCATTGCTTTTGACACTATCAATGCTTGAACAAGGATAACATGAACTGTCCGATGAAGATGCGCACGAGCTCGCAACAGTAGGCAAAGCTAATCTTTCTGTTATGCAGTCCATAATTTTCTGTACTAAAAAAGACGAATCTTTAGCAGGGAATAAATCCTGGCATTGTTTCAAAGATATTAGTAGTTCAGACCAAGACCAGTAGTCGATCCCTTTGAGGGAATTCTCCGTTCGTTCCTCCAAATTTTGATTGCCCGGTGCTTTGTTGCAGTACAATTCCATGAAATGCGCCACGCGGTTCAATAGGACAATGTTGTGAGGGTTTATCTCGACTTTGCCATTGTTGTAGCAGAATCTTGACATGAGCTCAAAACCCTCCGAGCCTCCTGGAAAATCATGAAAGATCTCTTTCAGCTTCCCATTTACTACTCCTGATTTTTGACCAAATAATCTGTTAAGCCTACTTGAAAACGATGCCATAATATTCTGCACAAGAAACAGAAAACAGAGAGAGGGTTAACAAACGGGGAAACGAAAGGAAAGAAAAATGCTATAGTCAATTCAGGATGGTTTTAATCTTCAAAACCATTACAGGGATTACCTGAAAAACTTCAAAAAGTACGACTGGCTTCTCAATTTAGGAGAGACATTCTCTTTTTCAAGAAACAGAAATTCATCGATTAAGCAGAATTCCATTTCATCAGCTGAGTGATTTCACAGTTCAAGAAAGCCAAAGCCAATTACCAATAGTAAAAAACTATAACAAGAAGCAACATCACAAGAATTTGAACTGAAGCAGGTCATAAAGACAGAAAGGTGATGAACTGAAAATTGAGAGAGAAAGCAGAGCAAGTAATTACCTTGTCCACCAGGAAAGTCTCAAGGCCATTGACATCTACTTCAAGAATGCAGCACATTTCCATTGCTGGAGAAGAAGACGGTAAATTTAAAACCCCTCTAGAGACAAAACTTTACCGATTCATGAAAAAAGTTCGGCATATGAAAAAGCTAGAACTTTTGGGATCTTTCCCACGAGGGAATTAAGTGAAGAGTTGGACTAAGTACTCGATATGGGACGGTCAGTGCGAACTGAGAAAGAGGCCAGAGAATCTGATTTCTATGCTTGGTCAAAATACCTTTATGACAATTGTGGGTTATAACATATAATAGACAATGGAGGGAACAAGAAGCAAGGTAATGTGTGTGTGTGTGTGTGTGTGTTTTATTTATAGGAATGCATGATCTCTCTTACTTGAGGTGGCTTCTGGTCTCATCCACACTCAAAATACATGTTTATCAAACCGTTACAATGGTTTGCAACAGTTAACCCTATTACGAGTATTTACAGTATCACGTGTTTGCGATAGTGTTGACTTTAGCTAGCAGACTTAAATTCCGAATAAAAGACCTGCATTGTAAACATGAAGCGAAGTGCAGCCACTTTAGGATTTTGTGTTCTGGATTTCGATTTCGTGCTAGAAGCCATAAGTTGGGGACAAAGCCCTCAAAACACATTCATAAATTTTCATTTCTGAGAAAGAGGAAATTGCAGATATGACCTAAGTTCAGTCAAGTCAACATGGTCTATCATCTGATTTTAAGTTGAATATGTTGGATTCTTTCAAATCAATTCCAGCTTCGCGGAGGTTGATTTGATATACATTTGCTTCAATCAAACTTGACTCTGTAAATCAATCGCAGCTTGACTCTATAGTTTTGACAGCGCCAATATGTCAATACAACATCAAATCCAAATCTACTGAGTCGATAAAGCATCTTCCAGCAACTGAGACCTGATGACAAACTTTCTAGTCAAGAACCCGGAATCAAAATTTCAGACCAAGGAGTGCTTTACGGTTTTGAAGGTCAAATAGTTCGACACAATTTAACCTTTTTTCTGTTTCTAATGCCGCCCGTGAATGCACTGGCATTTGATTCTGAGGCTGCTTGTTTTTTTTAAAGTATTTGGCCGATATTCCGGGTGAAACACAAACGTAATTATTGCTTTGCCTAGGACACAATTTGCCTATAGCCCTCAATCTTTGGATCTGCAGCAGCTTGTCTAGCTTACACAGCCACTATGTGGTCACACTTGCGCTAATATCTCAGTTGTGGGCGAGAGGCTTGATCACAATAGATAGAATTTGCCGCTGAATGTCGCCGTCCTGGATGCCGAACCCATCTCCAAACTGGTAAAGCATATGCGCAACACGAGCAGCATTCACGGTGACATTGATGAAGGGTTGGAGAAATGGCCTCTTGGCATTGCCGAAGCAACGAGCATTAATTCTTTTCCATGCTTGGTTTATCAATACCTTGATGTGCTTACGAGCAACGTCCTCTGATACTTTTGCTTCTCGCATGTAACACACCACTGAGGATGGAGCATCTCCTCTGTCTCTTTCAGCCTAATCAAATAGATAAATCAGTTAACTCGTTCATCAGATTCAATTTCCTAAATTTAGTTACTCCTTACGTCGTGTAAGTACAAAAGCTAAGAATTTGTCCATCACGTCATATTCAATTGGTTTATAACATTTCCACAGAAGTTTGATAATTACCGTTGATGTTCCTAGGTCGTTGCAAAGTCGAATTATCATGGACACATTGTAAATCAGATCCTTGTTTCTCTGTAGCAAATCTGCTGCATCGTCCAATTTCATATGTCCCATGAAGTAATAAGCATGAGACAAGATCAGTGGTCCTGAAGATGATCTCCATGCATTGTTTAAGTACTCTTCCAAAGATGGAGTGTAGCCCATATTGTCCCACTTTGCTTCATTAAGTAACGCTCTGCAAAAATCTTCCCACTATGGAAAAATAAGGAAAAAAGAAGATTTAATCGTAGATGATTAATTATGCAAGGACATAAAATAGTTAGGGTGACATATGCATGGATATCCAGTTATCCAACAGTTTTTTCTTACAGCTTTCGTGAGATGTGGTAGCACTCGATGCCAATCTTCAGCCTTGCCAATATCATAAGCAATGTCGTACGTAACATCGCAAAGCGCTCGGAAACAGACCTTCATGCAATCGGGAAGCTGTTGAATCTGCTCTGAATCCCATCAAGAAGCATTGGACTTTCCAATTAGAGAAAATGAGCTGAACAAACACGAAAGGTAGAGATTGGGAGGCATGGTGGCCAACCTCGTAATGGCACCAGTGAAGCATTCTAGCTCCTCCAACGAACCATATAGGTCGTAGATATCGTCAATCACCAGTATCAAGATGATGACCTTGGTAAGAGATTTTCGGAGAGAGCTGAACCGTGATTCCTGAGAGAGTCCAAGGGCGCACAAGAAACTTTCAACCAGCCGATCCCTCGTAAAGTTAACATGTTCGATAAGTCCCAGATCCCTCCACCACCTGAATTTACCGAAGCAACTAATCAAAATCCAAAGCTATGAAAATCACATCATGTCCGGTACACATAACTTCAAAGAAGGCAATTTCCTAGGATGAATTTAGACCATATATATCATGAGTAGTTTTTTTTTTGTTGAAATATCATCAGTAGTTTGAGCGTGATGAAATTACCTGGATATATCTCTAAGATCTCTTTGGTGTGTGGCTTGGACCGTGTTGAAATTGAGCTTTGCAAGCTCAAGCAGATTACTTTGCTTGTCCTCCTGTTGCTCATACAAGCCAATTTGCCATTTGATGTCGAACCACTGGACCCTCCAGTGCATCGGAAGCTCCAAAGCATGGACGGCACGTTTCAAGAGCTGACCATCCAAACCGGAGACTCTCTCTCGGACAATCCCAGTTGAGAAGGCTTTCGCTTCATCCAAAATGTTTTCGCCTTCCAAAGCCAGATGTGAAGCCTCAAGAAGCTCTATCATATCTTCAACATCTTCGCAGTTGCTTCCGTTCAATGTGGTCCTTCCTTCCTCGAACATCCTTAATTCATCTGATTGCAAAATGAAAGTCAAAGATTTACGACCGGACAGAACCAAGAATAATTGCTGATAGTGCTAATTATACTCGATGTTAATGAATATTAGAAAGTACGACGACTGATGACTAAGAAGATGTTATTGGAAAACAGTGAATAATGGCATATGAATTTTGAGTGGATTGTATGCATTCAATTCGATAATACCTCTCTGTGGACGAAACCTTCTTCACCGTCCAGTCCACAATTACACTTTCCTTTAGTGATCTTCTCTCTAGAAACAAGAAGGTTTTTCAGTAGAGCTAAGTCCCAATAGGTATGACTGGTATGGAAGGAACCAACTTTTGTGGAGTAATCTTCGGTACCTATAGCATTATTCGTTGATTTATTTGATTTGTGCTGTCATTCGTTAGTAACATCTCAGACGAAGGAAATCACACACATCCATATTTACAACTTACCTTGTGAAACGACATGGCCGTGCTGTCTGAGGAGTCTAAACCGAAGTGCACTGGCATAGAGCCGATCTTCCACGTTGAAAACGCCACCGTTGGTGGATGCAACGGTTTCAAGAGCTTCTTTTATTTCAGTGACAAAAAGGTTGGACAGCCCCAATTTTCTCATGCTGTCAATCAACTCTAACTTGGGGAGTGAATCGACTGCTTCTGATAACATTGGCTTTACTTCCTCCACAAGCCGTTCTACCCGTTCTTTAATTCCTTCTTTCTACGGGATCGAGTCGAATTCGTAAGATCAAAATCTACCTCGAAAAGGCCTCAATTAATTCAACCTATAGAGCAATGCCAAGATGTTGTGATTATACTACTTTATCCTTTACGAATTTATGGTAAAATATAGTGCAAAGTCTTGATTGCTTCTAATAAGGTTTTATCTAGACTCATTCTAATTGACCGGTTTAATTATATTTTAAGAAGTAACAACCAAAATAATGTGGACTCGTTATGTTTCTAATAACATGATTGATTTTTTTATTATCGCGATTGACTTTGTTGTAAATTGAGTCTGAAATGGTTGGTTTCATTTCAATCCGTAGAGGACTCAACCCGTGAGCAAGCTAATTTTTCAGAAAAATTTAGTACATGCAAATGTATATAGCTAGATGAATTGGTTTTTTACATTCATGTTAGCTATAAATCAAGTCTAGATGATGACTGATATATAGGATAACCACACATATTAATATCATGCATGTGATGTTACAAATCAATTTAGCAAAATACTACCTTGCTCGAATTAAACAAAATAAAATCAACGTGTGTCTCATGTGCAATTCTTGAATAAAGGAGTACAACCAAAAAAGAACAGGTTCGATAATTGACGACCAAATTTGATGGAACTTATGAGCACGGAAGGTACAAATTGGAATCTTACGAGGTCATTGTTGTTGGTAAGCGACTGGAGGAAATCGTATTTCCAAAGGTTAGGCCTATAATTGGCCGATCTTCTTTGATGCAACTTGTCTCCGACTTGCGGCGAATCCGCTTGGCAAGGCTGGAACTGGACTTGTTCTGTTTTGTACTCCATGACGAATGAGTGGAAGTTGAGAAGATTGGTGAGATAACGAATTTGTACGAGTTTAGTGATGGAATGAGTGTGAGTGCTGTTGAGCACAATGCTTCAATTTATATAGGCGAGTACGAGTTGCGAGTGTTGTTGAGCACAAGAAGCCCCACATGTCAACCTTGTACTCGGTCGGTCTCGTCTCCGACCACACACAGTAATCACGAATCACATGAGAACACGACACAACATAAGATAGCAATGCGCTTGCTTTGTATGGGACAGATGAGGTTACGAGTCGTGTTGGCACTGTCCATGCCTTACATGGGCTATTGAAGGTTATGAGTCAAATTAGCAAATATCTGCCCGTGTTTCTCATGCCTTAGTCCAAACAAAACTAGATGAATCTATAAATGCCCGACTAGAAAAACGCAAGCCACATTCGTCGAACCAAAAAAATCAGATTTAAGAGATTATCTAGGAATAAAGTGGGTGCACGAGGATTTTTGTTGGTAGAATACTACACTATGATCTTAATCAAGTTGGCATGCTGTTGTTTTGATCAATTTTTTCTAGATAAGCATAGACTCCTCTAGGATTAATGTCTACAACTCTCTAGTTTAATAGGTTGTAGTTTATCGCGACATCCTCGAACGGAGTGGACCACCTAGGGTTTGGCTAATGAATTACTAAGCTTACGCCTAACTCGGATTCTTCCAAGCATATACCAATTTGCAACTAGCAAAACGCAAGCCACATTTGTCTAACCAAAAATCAGATTTAAGAGATTATGGATATTTGTTGGTAGAATACTACACTCTATGATCTTAATCAAGTTGGCTATGCTGATGTCTAGAAAAGCATAGACTCTCTAGGATTAATGTCTACAAGTCTCTAGTTTAATAGGTTGTAGTTGAAGTTTGTGGCCAGGTTAAAAACAAGAAGAAAGTCTTTGGCTAATGCAGAGATAAACTGCATGTATAAGTTGGTGGATTGAGTCTATGAATAGGCAAAGCTGGTGGGTACGTGTATGAAAGAAAGAAGCATCCCGTGTACACAAGCCCTTGATGTACAAAATTTTATCGAATTTCTAGTGGTCCTTTGCTCCAAAGTCAGCCACCCACTATTCTACTATTACCAATGTTTTAATCTTTTCTCATTCTATATCAAACTAACAGTCATGTTAGAGTCTCGTTTATTGGGCATTTGCCTATCCACTTACTATTGAAATCACCCACCTATATATCCGACACCAAAATTATGACCAACTCTACCTTACACTTATTAATTATTGCTACTATCGATGGAAATAAGAATGACTACTGGAATATAAAAATCACTACTTTCTTGGTGGCCCAAGATTCATGAGACATCATGGAGAAAGGATACGCGACTCCGTAAGAGATGTGTCGCGACCTAAAATTTTCTCTTAGGCTAATGGATTATTAGGACTAAACCTAATTCGAGCCCTTCCAAGCCCTACCAATTCGCAACTTTGGGTTTAAGTTTTTAAAATGCAAATGTTTTCATGCTTGGAGTCGCCACTAATCTATTTGTGGTAGGTCGATTAGGAACCTAAATAAAACATAGGGAGATATGTCTTATTCCTACGAACCAGAGATTCTAAGCCCGGGGACTTGATTACGCTAGATCTAGTCTAACGCCCTTTCGGTACCTTTTCTTTTCAAAAATATTTTGGCGAGCAATTTGGATCCATTTTAACTTAGTCACTAACATGTGAGGTGTTCATGCGGGTACGCAAACCACCAATTTAACACTCAAGAAAGTATTAAATAAATTGCAAGTTGGGAGAATTACTTACCTCAAAGCAACGTAAGCATCTGCATCGTTAGCTAGAAAATCACATCAACAACCTAATATGATTTCTAATTAACAAGAAATTCACTCAATTTTTGGATTTTCACTTATTTAAATGAAAGCTAACCTATATGTAATGACGTGCAAAAATGTCATGCAAGTAATGCAACCTAGAATGCAAACTATATGTCATGCGACGACGTGACCTAATTCTGATGACGGGCAAATGATTTATTTTTTTGGTATTTTCTGGTGAAATTCGGAATAAAAATATGCCTAAATTAACATGCAACCTATGATGACTTAACATATCCTAATATGACTTATTTTTGAGGTTTTTGTTAAAATTCGAAATAATAAATTACTTAAATTAAGAATGCAATCTATCCTAATCTACCATAAAACAATTCATTTTTTTTTTGGTTTTCATGAAAATTCGGAATAAAAAAAATAACCTAAATAATCTATTAAGACTAGAAAATTACTTAATTTAAACTAGGGAATAGATTATCTCAAGTCCTAATTTAAATTAAATAATTACTCTATCGTCTAGATATATTTAGGATTCCTAAACATGCAAAATTCAAATTCAAATCCTAACTGATATTTTTTAATTTTCTTTTTTATTTGAAAAGGAAAAACAATTTAAACAGAGATAGCATCCACATTTAAAACAACCACGCAATCCGCAAAATTCGTTTCAAACTCGGATTAGGCACAAAAATCGAATTATTAGTCATATCTATAGGGTTATAGATATTGACGGAAATTCGATCATTCAAATTTGGAAAGCAGATAAAATTCATTGTCGTACCCAAGTGAATATGGGTAGGATAATGATTCTCCGTATCGCCACGTATCATACCTTAGGGATAAGGTCGGATAGTTGTCCAGATACGTTGCTGAATTAGGAAAGTTTTCCTAATTTTGAATATTTTCGAATATTGCGAACAAGGCAAACATCATCCTAAGATATCTAGCAATCCACAAAATATTCACAGAATATTCAAGCATCTAAAAATTAAGAAATCAAATATTCTAAAAATATCGGATAACATCCTTACCTAATTTCGAAATATTTCCAAATTTGAACTCGCGGATCGGGATGCGGATCGGGATGAGCGGCGAACGGCAGACCGGCGGCGCGGTGTCGGGAACGACGGCAGCGGCGTCGGCGGGAAGCAGCGGCGGCAGCAGGCCCGGCAGGGAACAGCAGCGTTGCAGCAGCGTGCGGCGGCACGGCAGGGAGCAGCGGCAGCAGCCGCGGTGGGGAGCGGCGGCAGCAGGGAGCGGCGGCAGCAGCGGCGTCGGCGTGAGGCACGGCGTCGGCGGGAGAGGCGGCAGGACGCGGCAGCAGGAAGCAGCAGCAGCGGCGTCGCACGGCAGCAGCGGCGTCGGCGGGAGGCGGCAGCGGCAGGCGCGGCGGCGGCAGCAGCGTCAGCGTGAGGCGCGGCGTCGGCGGGAGAAGCGGCAGCAGGAAGCAGCAGCAGCGGCGTCGCACGGCAGCAGCGGCGTCGGCGGGAGGCGGCAGCGGCAGGCGCGGCGGCGGCAGTAGCGTCGGCGGGAGAAGCGGCAGCACGCGGCAGCAGGAAGCAGCAGCAGCGACGTCGCACGGCAGTAGCGGCGTCGGCGGGAGGCGGCATCGGCAGGAGAGGCGGCAGGACGCGGCAGCAGGAAGCGGCAGCAGCGGCGTCGCACGGCAGCAGCGGCGTCGGCGGGAGGCGGCAGCGGCAGGCGCGGCGGCGGCAGCAGCGTCAGCGTGAGGCGCGGCGTCGGCGGGAGAAGCGGCAGCACGCGGCAGCAGGAAGCAGCAGCAGCGGTGTCGCACGGCAGCAGCGGCGTCGGCGAGAGGCGGCAGTGGCAGGAGCGACGGTGCGCGGCAGCAACGCGGCGGCACGCGGGGCGCGGCGGTGGTGGCGCGCGCGACGGCAGCGGTGGCGCGCGGGTCTTCCTCCTCTCTCTCTCTTTCTCACTCTCACACTCTTAAAATTTTTTCTGATCTGAAAATCTGAGCCCCCTTAAAATCTTGACCTAATAATGTATATATAGCGCTAATCTAGGTCAATTAGATGGGCTTTCTAGTCCTAATGGGCTTAAGCTTGGGCTTTAATTTGAATGGGCTGAATTAATTAATGATAATGGGGCTGAATTAATTAATGATAATGGGCTGAATTAATTTCAAATTAAAACGACCGAGCCCGTTTGACTTGTAATTCCCGGCCCTTGCATTCCAAGCAAGCCGAGTCCCATTCAATGAAATTTAAGCTCGTTTGCCACCGTCAGTCCGGTGCAAAAAATGCAATTAATCTAAAATGAATTTAAACTATATGTTATGCAATTTAAATATTTTTTGTTTAGGGGTTAAAAATTTAATCCCTAATTTTCTATGCAAATTACACTAAGTGATGCGCTAAAATTTAGGTGTCAACAGCTGCCCCTCTTTGAAGGTGAGCTCGTAGAGGTTGCATTCAAAGGCTAAATGATACCTAAATTTCAACCATGCAAATGCAATGAATGTTATTTTTGTCGGGATTATGAGTCCCATTTTACAATGCTTTAAGAAATGATGCATGCTGACCTGAATAGAAAACATACCTGGAATTACTTACCTGGCATGAATGAGATAATGCAATTCGAGGCACAACTTTAACTTGTATGTTGTTTTGGCAAATGTATGGGCTCAGTCCCATAGGTATTGCCTGATATATGTTGATGAACTTCGGTGATCTGCAGTTAAGTCAAAACATACAAAGAAAGCTCGACGTATCCAATCATCATCTGGATTCATGAGAACAGTTCGAATCTTTACGAACTACCTATACATCTCCATAGGTGTTTGCAAAGATTTGGTCGCTTCACTTATACCTGCTCATAAGTGAATTGCGGGGGAAACTTTTGAAATCAAGAGGATATTCCGACCTTTACATATACCTGCTCATATGTAAAGATTTGGCCGCCTCACTTATACCTGCTCATAAGTGAACTGCGGGGGAACACCTGGGGTTGAGAGAATATTCCGACCTTTACATATACCTGCTCATATGCAAAGATTTGGCCGCTTCACCTATATCTGCTCATAAGCGAGTAGCGGGGGAATACCTGATATTTGGGAAGAATATTCCGACCTTTACATATACCTGCTCATATGTAAAGATTTGGCCGCTTCACCTATACCTGCTCATAGGTGAGTAGCGGGGGAATACCTGATATTTGGGAAGAATATTCCGACCTTTACATATACCTGCTCATATGTAAAGATTTAGCCGCCATGCCTATACCTGCTCATAGTCATGTAACGGGGGTGTTGCGACCTAAAAATTTCTTCTCTTAGGCTAATGGATTATTAGGACTAAACCTAACTCGAGCCCTCCCAAGCCCTACCAATTCGCAACTTTGGGTTTAAGTTTTTAACATGCAAATGTTTTCATGCTTGGAGTCTCCACTAATCAATTTGTGGTAGGTCGATTAGAAACCTAAATAAAACATAGGGAGATATGTTTTATTCCTACGAACCAGAGATTCTAAGCCCGGGGACTTGATTACGCTAGATTTAGTCTAACGCCCTTTCGGTACCTTTTCTTTTCAAAAAAAAATTTTGGCAAGCAATTTGGATCCATTTTAACTTAGTCACTAACATGTGAGGTGTTCATGCGGGTACGCAAACCACCAATTTAACACCCAATAATCAAAGCATTAAATAAATTGCAAGATTGGGAGAATTACTTACCTCGAAGCAACGTAAGCATCTGCATGGTTAGCTAGAAAATCACATCAACCATCCTAATATGATTTCTGATTAACAAGCAGTTCACCCAGTATTTTTGGATTTTCGCTTATTTAAATGAAAGCTAACCTATATGTAATGACGTGCAGAAATGACATGCGAATAATGCAACCTAACATGCAAACTATATGTCATGCGACGACGTGACCTAATTCTGATGACGGGCAAATGATTTATTTTTGGTGTTTTCTAATGAAATTCGGAATAAAAATATGCCTAAATTAACATGCAACCTATGATGACTTAACATATCCTAACATGACTTATTTTTGGGATTTTTGTTAAAATTCGAAATAATAAATTAATTAAATTAAGAATGCAATCTATCCTAATCTACTATAAAACAATTCATTCTTTTTTGGGATTTTCATGAAAATTCGAAATTAAAAAAAATAACCTAAATAATCTATTAAGATTAGAAAATTACTTAATTTAAACTAGAAAATAGATTATCTCAAGTCCTAATTTAAATTAAATAATTATTCTATCGTCTAGATATATTTAGGATTCCTAAACATGCAAAACTCAAATTCAAATCCTAACTGATATTTTTTTGAATTTTCTTTTTTATTTGAAAAGGAAAAATAATTTAAACAGAGATAGCATCTATATTTAAAATAGCCACGCAATCCACAAGATTCGTTTCAAATTCAGATTAGGCACAAGAATCGAACTATCGGTCATATCTATAGGGTTATAGATATTAACGGAAAGTCGATCATTCAAATTTGGAAAGCAGATAAAAATCATTATCGTACCCAAGTGATTATGGATAGGATAATGATTTTCCATATCGTCGCGTATCGTACCTTAGGGATAAGGTAGGATAGTCGTCTAGATACGTTGCTAAATTAGGAAAGTTTCCTAATTTTGAATATTTTAAAAATATTGCAGATATCAGATAATTATCCGAACATATCTAATATTCTACACGATATTCACGCAATATTCAAAAGCACAAATTAGTAAATTAAATATTCTGAAAAATATCAGATAATATCTAATTACCTAATTTGCAGATAATTCCCAAATTCGAACTTGCGGATCGGGATGAACGGCGAGCGGTGGACCGGCGGCGCGGTGTCGGGATGACGGCGGGGCAACGGCGACGGAACAGCAAGGCAGCGACGACGGGCGCGGGAGGCAGCGGCGCTCGGCAGCGGGCGCGGCGGCGGGCGCGGGAGCGGGCGCGGGCGCGGGAGCGGGCGCGGGCGCGGGCGCGGCAGCGGGCGCGGGAGCGGGCGCGGGCACGGCAGCGGGCGCGGGCGCGGCAGCGGGCGCGGGCGCGGGCGCGGCAGCGGGCGCGGGCGCGGGCGCGGGCGCGGCAGCGGGCGCGGGCGCGGCAGCGGGCACGTCGCGCGAGGTCTTCCTCCTCTCTCTCTTTCTCACTCTCACACTCTAAAAATTTTCTGATCTAAAAATTGTGTCTCCCCCTTAAAATTCTGATCTAATGAATGTATATATAGTATTAATCTAGGTCAATTAGATGGGCTTTCTAGTCTTAATGGGCTTAGGCTTGGGCTTTAATTTAAATGGGCTGAATTAATTAATGACAATGGGCTGAATTAATTAATGATAATGGGCTGAATTAAGCTCAAATTAAAACAACCGAGCCCGTTTGACTTATAATTCCCGGCCTTTGCATTTCAAGCGAGCCGAGTCCCATTCGATGAAATTTAAGCTCGTTCATTCACCGCCGGTCCGATGCAAAAATGCAATGAATTTAAACTATATGTTATGCAATTTAAATATTTTTGTTTAGGGGTTAAAAATTTAATCCCTAATTTTCCATGCAAATTACACTAAATGATGCGCCAAAATTTAGGTGTCAACAGCTGCCCCTCTTTGAAAGTGAGCTCATAGAGGTTGCATTCAAAGACTAAATGATACCTAAATTTCACCTATGCAAATGCAATGAATGTTGTTTTTGTCGGGATTATGAGTCCCATTTTTAAATGCATTAAGAAATGATGCATGCTGACATGAGTAGAAAACGTACCTGGAATCACTTACCTGACAGGAGCGAGATAATACAATTCGAAGCACAACTTTAACTTGTATATTGTTTTGGCAAATGTATGGGCTCAGTCCCCATCGGTATTGCCTGATATATATTGATGAACTTCGGTGATCTGCAATCAAGTCAAAACACACGAAGAAAGCTCGACGTATCCAATCACATCTGAATTCGTGAGAACAGTTCCGATCCTTACGAACTACCTATGCATCTCTCTAGGTGTTTGCAAAGATTTGGCCGCTTCACTTATACCTGCTCATAAGTGAATTGCGGGGGAAACTTTTGGAATCAAGAGGATATTCCGACCTTTACATATACCTGCTCATATGTAAAGGTTTGGCCGCCTCACTTATACCTGCTCATAAGTGAACTGCGGGGGAACACCTGGGGCTGAGAGAATATTCCGACCTTTACATATACCTGCTCATATGCAAAGATTTGGCCGCTCCACCTATAACTGCTCATAGGCAAGTAGCGGGGGAACATCTGAGATAATGAGAGTATTCCGACCTTTACATATACCTGCTCATATGCAAAGATTTGGCCGCTTCACCTATACCTGCTCATAGGTGAGTAGCGGGGGAATACCTGAAATTTGGGAGAATATTCCGACCTTTACATATACCTGTTCATATGTAAAGATTTGGCCGTTTCACCTATACCTGCTCATAGGTGAGTAGCGGGGGAATACCTGATATTTGGGAAGAATATTCCGACCTTTACATATACCTGCTCATATGTAAAGATTTGGCCGTCATGGCTATACCTGCTCATAGTCATGTAACGGGGGAATCTTCTCGAGATTGTATAAAAATCTGTGATTTGATGAACAAAGGGGCTAGCCCAAGTGTTCAAGAGTTCCTTGACAAAGTACCTGGATATCATCAGAAGTACCTGAAAAGGTTTGATCAATAGACACCTGAACACAATCAAAGGCATCTAGAGATTGCAAAAAATGATCAAATGTGGGACCTGACAATTGCTTGAACAGGTCAGGGATACCTAGATAGTCATAGATATCCTAGGGATAGAGATATACTTACCTGGTGATATCTCCAACTCTGAAGATGTGTCTCCTGTTAGACACGATTTTAAGTAACATGTAATACGCATTCGCACACTGTCAAGAATACATATACACATGCACCATGATTTCAACTGATTTTCATGCACGATGGTTTTGTCAAATCAGCATTACAAACTTCGCTGGGGAAAAATCATGACAAGACAACCCGAACTCACAAGCGGATATCTTGAAAATGTCGAATGAGGGACTTCCGGTCCAAAAGGGCTTTCTCTCATTCTCATCGAAAGGCTGATTTATGGAGAATCGCTCCATCTCACCATCATCATGTTGACAAGGGTCCGAGTATTCTCGCAAGCAGTACGACTTTACCAATCTGAGAGGTCTTTGTTAGGACTGTAACATAGGGCTTGGTCAATGGCTTAGCAAAAGAGACTCTTCGAGTCGAGGCTATTGAAAGAAAATACTCCGCAATTGTCTCCGGGTTTACAAGTCAAGAACCTGCAAAATGAGATAGAAATGGACTTGCTCGCACTTCTTCGAGCTAAGCTTATAAACATCAGAAACTCTACGTTAGTTCAAGTGCCCTAATCTGAAGAGACTTTGCAAGGGATGTAACGTAGGCTAGGCTCATGGGTTGAGAAATGAATGGATCATAAGGCTCAAAATGTGTATAATTGGGGTGAGAGTTGGTGATCATCTCGGCATTGTCACCGGTCTTCTTTTTCACCAGGGATTGTCTTCTCGGTAGATGCTCCATTGGCCTCAAGAATTCATCATTTGATTCCTTAAGACTCTGGATATTTTTGTGACTTTGACACATCTCAACATTTTCTAAAGTCGTCACTTTTCTCCATTTTTTCTTCTCTTTTTTTCACGGGCATCGGCCTTGCTTTTACCAGGCACACTGCTTTTTCATGCCCTCTAGTTTTTTTTTTTGACACACACTGTCTACAATGTATACATTGGCCAGTCACACTTTGGCTTGTTTTGACCGAATGACTAACATTTGGACTCTCGGGGTCTTGTCTTTTATCGGCGCTCTGGATATGCTGCTTGAACAATGATGAGTTTTGCCTTGCCCCAGTGTGGGGGATGATCACTAACTGGGTTTAAGAAATGAATTTGCAGGCTCAATTGGGCTTAACAAAGGATAAAGTGTGTATAGGATAGAGAAAGAAATGCTCTTCGTCATCCTAAGGCACTTGAACTTCACGTGAATTCATCTGAAAAAGCAACACTCGAAGATTGATGCAAGTGAGAGCATGAAAATTTCTACTCATTTTTCACCTTATGACGTTGACTTACCTCCAGTTTGCCCCGATGTGGGGTGGTTCTTGACAGGGGTAATTTGAATGAATTTCTCCAAGTGTTTAGGCTCAAAGTGGCAAAACAATGGATAACCTGTAGTGTTTGGGATAGAGAAATGAACCGCCTCTCGTCATTTCAGTTGCCGTACCTTTTGCGAGATAACCCTTTGCCTTGCAGACATGGAATTTTTCCACTCAACTCACTGGGGATTAGTGCATGGGACTGTGTATAGGATATGGCTTGCCTTTCATCATCCCGATGTACCTCATTCAACACATTCAATTCATTCCACATGAGTTATCAGATTGTCCAAATAGATTTCCCCTTTTGAAATCGATAATGTAGACTGACAAAATAATCAAGCACAATTTAAAGCCAAGGCACACATTTCATCTTTAAATTGATTGGAACCATTTATTCATAAATGAAATGTTTGCAATTCAGAGTATAAAACCAAACTTTTGAAAACTTTTACTGCAAAATGTTAAATTCCATCAGGGATAATATATTTTCACAGCATCAGAATTAACAGGAGTGGAAAACTCACGACCATCCATTTCTGCGAGAATCAGGGCACCTCCGGGAAGCACCTTTTTAACCACATACGGACCAATGTAGTTTGGGGCAAATTTTCCTCTAGGAACAGGAAAGACTGGCAGTACCTTCCTTAGGACTAGATCATTTACCTCGAAGTGTCTTGGACGCACTTTTTGGTTGAAAGACTTACCTACTCATGCGGCAACTGGATTGGGCGTTTCGTCTCACTCTCAGGAGGATTTGCCCCTCTCTTCACTTCTCTGAGTTCTCCGGAATCACGCAGGTTAACGATGACAATTTGGTCTGATGTGAGAACTTTGAGCCTTTCATGCCGCTCTAGATCACGCTGGAGGTCCG
This sequence comes from Syzygium malaccense, assembly GCA_031216405.1. Taxonomy (NCBI): domain Eukaryota; kingdom Viridiplantae; phylum Streptophyta; class Magnoliopsida; order Myrtales; family Myrtaceae; genus Syzygium; species Syzygium malaccense. Next base: position 4,675,517 of record CM062256.1, on the reverse strand, counting down.
AGGAATCTTCGAGTTCATTGGTGTTATCGAGATCAGGTTCGGTGGCACATAATTCATCAGATTGGACCGTTCCCATACCCTTTCGTGTCACGAAATTGCCCCTGAAACATAAAGTAGGGGGTTCAGTAGGACAAACAGGGCTAAACAGTGTATTTTGATTTTTTTTTATTTTTTTATTTTTTTGAAATTCTTTTCAAAAAGGTTTTAACACGAGGAAGCATGAAGAAGCCCAGGCCTCAGAATTCTCCTTGGACTATATTTTATTTTATCGGTTGGATATCATCACCGGGCTGGTTTGATGTACCTCAACATGCCCTCAAAACGAAAATAACTTGTAATTTCATTGATTATCACCAAATGAATTACATTTATTGGAATGAAAATTGCAACAATCAAATCCTAGAAATGAAAAGTACTAAAAAGCAGCTCCCGAGACGGGGCAAGTCCTAAAAAGCAGTAAAAATTCCCGCGTAGGGGAATGTGCGAAAAAGGTAAATGTGTTACTCTTGTGGGCCAATGCCCATTCCCTTCAACGGTCCTTCCTCGATGGCTCCAATTAAGAAATTATCGAACAGGGCAGTGATTCCCTCCATTGCATCATCAGAATCTTCTGTCACTAGAGGTGTTGAATCATCCATACCTCCCCATCCATCCGGGATAATGTCACGGGGGTCAACATAGAAGCTGGGGGGCGCCGAGTATTTAACATAATAATCGAACTTGCCACTTGGTTGCCCCAGAGTATCGATCACTTCCTTCTCTTCATGCATCATTCTTGCAGGGCCTGGGAATGTGGTGCGGAGGTGTGGAAGCAACCTACCACGCCCACGTTCTTCACCATTTGGCTCTTCTTCGGATCGCAATCTATTTTGACCATTTCTTCGAACTTGACTTCGACCACGTCCACGTCCACGTGCCACATTGTTCGGCTCACTTGACCCCAGGTATCCCAACCCAGTAATGCGGGGCCTCTGAGAAACTTCCACCGGTTGGCGGATACCTTGACCATCCCTACCAAGGCCTTCACCCGGAGTAAAGCCATGGGACATCATTACTTTGCCAACCATGACTGCAGCATTTGACACCTCGGGAATAGGCGGTGACGATCCTCTAGAAGCATGTATGGTTGATACGAGCTCGAGCGACTGATAGCTCGATTCTATTTTGCAATCAGGCTCAACATAGGGGATAGCCGCTGCGTGGTAGATTGGGTGCTCTTCTTCACCGTGAACTGTGATTAACTTTCTTTCCACGACAAACTTCACCATCTGATGTAGACTGGATGGCACAGCTCCGGCAGTATGAATCCATGGACGTCCCAACAGAAAATTGAATGCAGTGGGAATGTCCATAACTTGAAATAGGACATTGAACATTGTTGGTCCTATCTGTATGTCAAGGTAGATTTCTCCCATCACTTCTTTCTTCGTTCCGTCAAAGGCTCGTACGGAGGTTCTTGCAGAACTTATCCTAGAAGGATCTATCTTAAGGCGGTGTAAAGTCGCCAGAGGACAGATGTTTAGGGCTGATCCGTTGTCAATGAGTACCCGGGCAACATGTGAGGCCTTGTATTTGACGGAAATATAGAGTGCCCTGGTATGCCCCCTTCCTTCTAGAGGGAACTCTTCATCTGAAAAGGCTATGAGGTCCTTGAGGAGTATAGAGCCCACAAATTCCTCTAATTTGTCATGATCGATCGTTTCTGGCACGTGGACTTCACTCAACACCTTCATTAAGGCCTTCTGATGCTTGACAGATGTCTGGAGCAGCTCAAGCAGGGAGATTTGCGCGGGCAGCTTGCGCAATTGTTCAACTATGTTGTACTCGCTAGCCTTAATCACAGCTAGAAATTCCTTGGCTTCTTCATCAGTAACGGGTTTTGCAGGTTGGGCATTAGCTTGGCCGTAGGAATGCCCAGATCTGGTAACTAAGTCGACATCGAGACTGTAGGACCAGGGAACCGCCTTATTGTCACTGTACTCATACGGTTGAGGTATCTCGATCACTATCCCTTCATCAGTTGTAGGCGTGCTTACAATGATCTCCTCATTATCGGACGCGTCTTCAAGCGGAGGCATGTCTTCAGGCAGAGGGTCGCCCTTGTCGCTCCTGATGTTCAATGTAGCAAACTCCTCCTCCCAATTAATAACCACTTCGGAGATAGTGGAAACGATGCCAGTGTGGTCAGCATAAACAATCATCCCAGCTTCTACCATTCTTGAGACTCTTTCTCTCATGAGAGCCAGGGGCAGGTCCTCATTACTCGGATAACAACCGGCTTTCACTAACTCACCGTAGACGTCAGTAGTATACACCTTAACATTCTTGATTCGACCAGCGTCGAAGCTAAATATGGCATTCACATTGCCTGCGTGATCAGGGAGTGGGTTGCTCTGAACATTCGGCTTAGTAGGTTGAAATGAGAAAGCCTTCGTGTCTAGGAGGTTTTGGATTCGGTGCCTGAGGGCATAGCAATCATCGGTTGAGTGTCCCAGCTCACCCATGTGATAATCACATTTCTTTGACGGGTCGAAGTTATAGAACCGCTCAGGATTGGGCCGCTTTGGCTCAGTAGTAAGCAAGCCTTTCTTCTGGAGCACTGTCAACACTTGAGACAACGATCCGGGGAGGGGAGTGAATTGCCTCCTGTTGTTCCTCCTCTGAAAAGGTTGACGACCCGAGTTTTGTTGCTGAGCTTCTGCTACTTGGATTGCTGGGGCAGAGTTAGCATTCCGTCGGCTCGGTTGGCTATAAGCCACATTCACTTCAGCTGCTGGTTCTTTCTCTTTTCTCGCACCAAATCTTCTGGTCGAAGAGGACGGCTCGACAAACCATCCATCTTTCAGCCCTATTTCAATTTGTTCGCCCATGGGGATGAGTTGGTTGAAGTTGTCAGTCGGAATGGCAACCATCCGATTACGGTATTCGAACGGGAGAGTTTTCATGAACATCCTCTTTAACTCACTGTCTATGGGTTCTGGGACAACCTGAGCAGCTAAATTCCTCCATCTGATAGCATAGTCTTTGAAGGACTCAGTCTTTTTCATCTGAGCGCGTTCGAGATCATCACGGGTAGGAATGATGTCCGTTATGAATCTGTACTGCTTCAAGAATGCTTCACTGGCTTCTTTCCAAGTTTTGAGGCCATTTATCTTCTTCATGAGATACCAGCTCAAAGCAGGACCCGTCAAACTTGCTTGAAAGGCATGGATCATCAGGAGTTCGTTATCAACGTACGAAGTCATTTGTACGTGATAGAGCTGTAGGTGGGCTTTTGGACATGTGGTGCCATTGTACTTGTCGAAATCCGGCATTTTGAACTTCTTTGGGATTTTGATCTGTGAGTAAAGGGACAGATCGATCGAAGGTGAATCCTGCGAACCTTCCAGCTGCTTCACTCTTTCTTCAAGTTTATTGACCCGTTCATCAGGTTTGTCCTTGTTGACGATGATCTGGACGGGGTCATCTTCTAAATCAGGAATATCGTCATCCCCGTCAATATCGACATTTTTTCTGATTTTCTGCTTTGGGACTGACGCTTCGAGGGGTGCCGAAACAGGAACCGACCGGAGAGCTTTGATCTCAGCGGACATTTGTTGCATTGCGATGACAAGTTGCTTGATCTGGTCTTCCACACCAACAACACGCTCTTGCAAGTCAGTTTGATCGGCCATTCTGGCTCTCGACCGTGTACGAATGGGCGACCGTGATCGGTCCGTAGCTACCTAATTTCGAAATGAAACAGGCATACATGAGTGTTAAGCAAAATGATACGCCAATCCATGACATTGGTCTAACCGATTTGAATTGAAAGGACCTCTTTATTGAAATGGCGAAAATTTTTACACCAATTAATGACTTGAAATTGAACTGAATATAAAGACAAATGACTCAATTCCTAAACAAATTTTAAAAACTGAAACTGAAATGAGAAAAGAACTTCGAGCTTTTTATTTAGCTTGATCTATAGACATATGGGAGGCGACTTCCTTCTTCAATTGCTCATAAGCTCGAGCTATCTTGGATGCCTTTTCTTCAGCTTCTTCGGCCTTCCTTTTGAGGCGATTGTTCTCTGAGCGATTGGCGGACTTTAGAGGCACCTTGGGTATCTTCGGGAGCAAATCCTGCGGGATTCTGTGCCGACGAATGTACTGGGTCGTCGCGAAATAGGACTTCTGCTCTCCCTTTAGTTCTCCTTCGGGCCGAGCTATCTTCAACACACGACACTTCCTCCACATCTTATTGAGCTGGGCTACAGTCGCTTCGTGGTCTTTATCATCATCGGCGAAGTCAACTTGTAGGAGTTCTGGTTGTAACGCCGGAGGGAGTCCTTGGAGAATCTGATACTGACGAGACACTCTGGCGGGGTAGTATTCGATCGCGCCGGTGAAACCCAATAGTGGAACCGGTCCAATACCATTACAGGTAAGCCGAGCTTCCTCGACTTTGAACCAGTTAGCATGCCATTGGAAACCTTGGGGTCTAGCGTTTTTCATGAAAATGATCCATTCGGAGTAATGATAATCGGGTGCATCCCCTTGTTTTTCTTTGTACCTTAAAACTGGATGGCTAGAATCACTAAGCTCAGGTATTGTGAGTAAATCGCCACACCCTTTTATATGAGATAAAAACCAAATTTGCAAAAGTTCGAGGGGGGCATGAAACGTTTTGTCAACATGTTGCTTAAATTTAGTGAGGGAAATGAAAGTCTCTGCTAAAATGATGTTGATAAAATTCTTTTCAAAACAAACCTGTTGGACCAACCATGCGATTGACGGATTACATGCATTCTTACAGTAAGGAAAGATCACGAACCCGAAAAACGCTAGCAAAAAGATTCTGCCTTTTTGAAAAGATGTGGCTTTTTCAAAACACTGACTCAGGAATGAAAAAGGACATGTGCCACGATTTGCTTTTAGAACTTTTCCCAATTCATCTTTTCCGACATTCAAAAATTCAGCCAACATTAAAGTAGGATCAATTCCCAAAGGTGGTGTGATTAAATCCGACTCCAATGGTTTTCCAATGAGCACGCTATATTCTTCCAACGTCGGGGTGAGCTCGTGCTTACCGAATATAAAGGTAGAGGTTTCGGGACACCAGAAGTGCGCTAATGCTCGAACGAGGCCGGTACGGACTTTGACTTCCAGTAGGGGGAGGAGCCTCCCGATGTGGCCCTCAACTAGCTTGCGGTTGGTCGGACTGAGTAGATTCCACCAGGCACGGAGCTCGTCCTTAGGAGCATCAAGAATCCGGATGTCTGCCCCTCCCATAGTGTATAGACCAAGACTCGCGACCGACCTAATGTCATGGACCGACCAAAGAAAAAGACGAAACATAAATAAATTGCGAGATAAAGGTTTAGAAATCTTACTTCACCCGGTAGAATGATGGCAATCACATAGACATGCGCATGAAACGTGAGGTTCGATTTCTACCTAGACTCTGGCTTGCAAAATGGAGACACGAGGATTACCGAGCTAAACCAGTCATGGTGGTGGTTAGGCTGGGATTCCCCTGACTCCGGCTTAGTCAAAGAGCCGACCCGGGTTGCAAAGGGTGCAACCGTGGTAGGTATTCAATGACACCATGAAAGAACTTTCGGGACCAAGAAAGGCGACCTATACCACACGGGTGTGGTCGAGGTGTCCGTTTTCTTAGTACCATCCTAAACCTGTGCCGCCCAGGTCCGGCAGCGGGTAGTGTGTGCGGTGTAGTGTAAATGCAAGGCATGCACAGCAGGTTATATCATACAGCGCTTCGTGCATAAAATAAACCATTCATTCAAACACCTCCCTGCAAAACAAGGGTTAACAATCACGCCTCCCCTTATACCTCCCATACTGCAAAAACATTTAACACCTAAAATGTTAGGGACGTACCTGGGATCCTCGCTGCCAAGCAAAAAATATATTTTTTGAAAAGAAAAACTGGCCTAAGTCCACTAAGAGTTTTAACTCAAGTCCCCAGCGGAGTCGCCAAGCTGTCGCGACCTAAAAATTTCTTCTCTCAGGCTAATGGATTATTAGGACTAAACCTAACTCGAGCCCTCCCAAGCCCTACCAATTCGCAACTTTGGGTTTAAGTTTTTAACATGCAAATGTTTTCATGCTTGGAGTCGCCACTAATCAATTTGTGGTAGGTCGATTAGAAACCTAAATAAAACATAGGGAGATATGTTTTATTCCTACGAACCAGAGATTCTAAGCCCGGGGACTTGATTACGCTAGATTTAGTCTAACGCCCTTTCGGTACCTTTTCTTTTCAAAAAAAAATTTTGGCAAGCAATTTGGATCCATTTTAACTTAGTCACTAACATGTGAGGTGTTCATGCGGGTACGCAAACCACCAATTTAACACCCAATAATCAAAGCATTAAATAAATTGCAAGATTGGGAGAATTACTTACCTCGAAGCAACGTAAGCATCTGCATGGTTAGCTAGAAAATCACATCAACCATCCTAATATGATTTCTAATTAACAAGCAGTTCACCCAGTATTTTTGGATTTTCGCTTATTTAAATGAAAGCTAACCTATATGCAATGACGTGCAGAAATGACAAGCGAATAATGCAACCTAACATGCAAACTAATGCAACTAACATGCAAACTATATGTCATGCGACGACGTGACCTAATTCTGATGACGGGCAAATGATTTATTTTTGGTGTTTTCTAATGAAATTCGGAATAAAAATATGCCTAAATTAACATGCAACCTATGATGACTTAACATATCCTAACATGACTTATTTTTGGGATTTTTGTTAAAATTCGAAATAATAAATTAATTAAATTAAGAATGCAATCTATCCTAATCTACTATAAAACAATTCATTCTTTTTTGGGATTTTCATGAAAATTCGAAATTAAAAAAATAACCTAAATAATCTATTAAGATTAGAAAATTACTTAATTTAAACTAGGAAATAGATTATCTCAAGTCCTAATTTAAATTAAATAATTATTCTATCGTCTAGATATATTTAGGATTCCTAAACATGCAAAACTCAAATTCAAATCCTAACTGATATTTTTTTGAATTTTCTTTTTTATTTGAAAAGGAAAAATAATTTAAACAGAGATAGCATCCATATTTAAAATAGCCACGCAATCCACAAGATTCGTTTCAAATTCAGATTAGGCACAAGAATCGAACTATCGGTCATATCTATAGGGTTATAGATATTAACGGAAAGTCGATCATTCAAATTTGGAAAGCAGATAAAAATCATTATCGTACCCAAGTGATTATGGATAGGATAATGATTTTCCATATCGTCGCGTATCGTACCTTAGGGATAAGGTAGGATAGTCGTCTAGATACGTTGCTAAATTAGGAAAGTTTCCTAATTTTGAATATTTTAAAAATATTGCAGATATCAGATAATTATCCCAACATATCTAATATTCTACACGATATTCACGCAATATTCAAAAGCACAAATTAGTAAATTAAATATTCTGAAAAATATCAGATAATATCTAATTACCTAATTTGCAGATAATTCCCAAATTCGAACTTGCGGATCGGGATGAACGGCGAGCGGTGGACCGGCGGCGCGGTGTCGGGATGACGGCGGGGCAACGGCGACGGAACAGCAAGGCAGCGACGACGGGCGCGGGAGGCAGCGGCGCTCGGCAGCGGGCGCGGCGGCGGGCGCGGGCGCGGGCGCGGGCGCGGCAGCGGGCGCGGGCGCGGCAGCGGGCGCGGCAGCGGGCGCGTCGCGCGAGGTCTTCCTCCTCTCTCTCTTTCTCACTCTCACACTCTAAAAATTTTCTGATCTGAAAATTGTGTCTCCCCCTTAAAATTCTGACCTAATGAATGTATATATAGTATTAATCTAGGTCAATTAGATGGGCTTTCTAGTCCTAATGGGCTTAGGCTTGGGCTTTAATTTAAATGGGCTGAATTAATTAATGACAATGGGCTGAATTAATTAATGATAATGGGCTGAATTAAGCTCAAATTAAAACAACCGAGCCCGTTTGACTTATAATTCCCGGCCTTTGCATTTCAAGCGAGCCGAGTCCCATTCGATGAAATTTAAGCTCGTTCATTCACCGCCGGTCCGATGCAAAAATGCAATGAATTTAAACTATATGTTATGCAATTTAAATATTTTTGTTTAGGGGTTAAAAATTTAATCCCTAATTTTCCATGCAAATTACACTAAATGATGCGCCAAAATTTAGGTGTCAACAGGGGAATCTTCTCGAGATTGTATGAAAATCTGTGATTTGATGAACAAAGGGGCTAGCCCAAGTGTTCAAGAGTTCCTTGACAAAGTACCTGAAAAGGTTTGATCAATAGACACATGAACACAATCAAAGGCATCTAGTGACATCTCCAACTCTGAAAGTGTGTCTCCTGTTAGACACGATTTTAAGTAACATGTAATACGCATTCGCACACTGTCAAGAATACATATACACATGCACCATGATTTCAACTGATTTTCATGCACGATGGTTTTGTCAAATCAGCATTACAAACTTCGCTGGGGAAAAATCATGACAAGACAATCCGAACTCACAAGCGGATATCTTGAAAATGTCGAATGAGGGACTTCCGATCCAAAAGGGCTTTCTCTCATTCTCATCGAAAAGGCTGATTTATGGAGAATCGCTCCATCTCACCATCATCATGTTGACAAGGGTCTGAGTATTCTCGCAAGCAGTACGACTTTACCGATCTGAGAGGTCTTTGTTAGGACCGTAACATGGGCTTGGTCAATGGCTTAGCAAGAGAGACTCTTCGAGTCGAGGCTACTGAAAGAAAATACTCTGCAATTGTCTCCGGGTTTACAAGTCAAGAACCTGCAAAATGAGATAGAAATGGACTTGCTCGCACTTCTTCGAGCTAAGCTTATAAACATCAGAAACTCTACGTTAGTTCAAGTGCCCTAATCTGAAGAGACTTTGCAAGGGACGTAACGCAGGCTAGGCTCATGGGTTGAGAAATGAATGGACCATAAGGCTCAAAATGTGTATAATTGGGGTGAATAAATTGGTGATCATCTCGGCATCATCACTGGTGCTCTTTTCGTCCGAGATTGTCTTCTCAGTAGATGCTCCATTGGCTTCGAGAGTTCATCACTTGACTCCTTAAGACTCTGGATATTTTTGTGACTTTGACACATCTCAACATTTTCTAATCCAAAGTCGTCACTTTTTCTCCATTTTTTCACGGGCATTGGCCTTGCTTTTACCAGGCACACTGCTTTTTCATGCCCTCTAGTTTTTTTTTTGACACACACTGTCTACAATGCATACATTGGCCAGTCACACTTTGGCTTGTTTTGACCGAATGACTAACATTTGGACTCTCAGGGTCTTCGTCTTTCATCGGCGCTCCGGATATGCTGCTTGAACAATGATGACTTTTGCCTTGCCCCAGTGTGGGGGATGATCACCAACTGGGTTTAAGAAATGAATTTGCAGGCTCAATTGGGCTTAACAAAGGATAAAGTGTGTATAGGATAGAGAAAGAAATGCTCTTCGTCATCCTAAGGCACTTGAACTTCACGTGAATTCATCTGAAAAAGCAACACTCGAAGATTGATGCAAGTGAGAGCATGAAAATTTCTACTCATTTTTCACCTTATGACGCTGACTTACCTCCAGTTTACCCCGATGTGGGGTGGTTCTTGACAGGGGTAATTTGAATGAATTTCTCCAAGTGTTTAGGCTCAAAGTGGCGAAACAATGGATAACCTGTAGTGTTTGGGATAGAGAAATGAACTGCCTCTCGTCATTTCAGTTGCCGTACCTTTTGCGAGATAACCCTTTGCCTTGCAGACATGGAATTTTTCTACTCAACTCACTGGGGATTAGTGCACAGGACTGTGTATAGGATATGGCTTGCCTTTCATCATCCCGATGTACCTCATTCAACACATTCAATTCATTCCACGTGAGTTATCATATTGTCTAAATAGATTCCCCTTTTGAAATCGATAATGTAGACTAACAAAATGATCAAGCATAATTTAAAGCCAAGGCACACATTTCATCTTTAAATTGATTGAAACCATTTATTCATAAGTGAAATGTTTGCAATTCAGAGTATAAAACTAAACCCTTGAAAACTTTCGCCGCAAAAATGTTAAATCTTATCAGGGATAATATATCTTTACAGCATCAGAATTAACAGGAGTGGAAAACTCACGACCATCCATTTCCGCGAGAATCAGGGCACCTCCAGGAAGCACCTTTTTAACCACATACGGACCAATGTAGTTTGGGGCAAATTTTCCTCCAGGAACAGGAAAGACTGGCAGTACCTTCCTTAGGACTAGATCATTTACCTCGAAGTGTCTTGGACGCACCTTTTGATTGAAGGATCTAGCTATCCTCTGCTGATAGGTTTGACCGTGGCAAATGGCTCTCAATCGCTTCTCATCAATTAGGTTCAACTGCTCATGCCTTTGTCGCATCCATTCTGCCTCGGACAACTCCACTTGAGATAATACTCGCAAGGAAGGGATCTCTACTTCGACGGGTAGGACTGCTTCCATGCCATACACCAAGGAAAAAGGGGTTGCTCCGACAGAGGTTCGGATTGAAGTTCGATACGCCATTAGTGCAAATGGTAACCTTTCATGCCAGTCACGATAGTTTTCAGCCGTTTTGGCCAAGATCTTCTTGATGTTCTTGTTAGCGGCTTCAACTGCTCCATTCATCTGTGGACGATAAGGAGATGAATTCAGGTGCCGGATTTTGAACTCGTTGAACAACTGATCAATGAACTTGTTGTTCAAATTTGTCCCATTGTCAGTGACGATAGCCTCAGGGACACCATAACGAGCAACTATGTCTCGCCTGATGAATTTTACAACATTCCTTGCGGTGACGTTTGCATAAGATGACGCCTCAATCCACTTAGAGAAATAGTCAATCGCGACCAAGATAAATCGGTGTCCATTTGATGCCTTGGGATTAATCGGACCAATCACATCGATGCCCCACATTGAAAAGGGCCATGGCTCAGACTGCTGATGTAATTCTGTCGGGGGAACATTTATTTTATCCCCATGAACCTGACAACGATGACATCTTCGAACATGTTGGATGCAGTCACTCTCAAGACTGAGCCAGTAATAACCCAACCTCATAATCTTCTTAGCTAACATGTGGCCATTCATGTGTGGACCACATATCCCTTCGTGTACTTCTTGCATGATTCTGGTAGCTTCAGCCGCATCCACACACCTTAATAGGATCGAATCATACGATCTTTTGTACAGCTTTTCACCACTAACAAAGAATTTTGAAGCCATTTTCATTATGTACTTCCTGTCAGCCGGGGTGCTTCCCTCAGGAAATTCTTGTTTCTGAATGTAACTCATGATATCGTAATACCATGGCTTTTCGTCAGGCTCCCCGGTCACAACCATACAGTAGGCTGGTTTTGTCAGGACTTCAATCTTCAAGGGTTCTACCTCTAACCCATCAATCACTTGCAACATGGATGATAACGTAGCTAGCGCATCAGCAAACTGATTATGAGACCTCGATAAGTACTCAAAAGAGATATTTTCGAATTCCTCTATGATTTCTTCGAGGTATTCATGGTATGGCACTAGTTTGGTGTCTCTCGTCTTCCACTCTCCCACAGTTTGGAGAATAATCAAAGCAGAATCACCAAACACTTTCAACTTGGTTATCCTCATTTCCACTGCGGCTTGGAGTCCGAGGATGCAAGCTTCGTACTCGGCTATGTTGTTGGTACAGGGGAACACCAACTTTGCTGCTACTGGATAATGTTGCCCATCTGGGGATATTAAAACTGCCCCAGTGCCGGAACCAGCCAGGTTTACAGCTCCATCGAAAAACATGGTCCATGTATCTTCCTTTATTACCAAAATGCGATCTTCTGGAGAATATCTATCATCATCAGGGACTCCAGGATTTTCAGCTAACACATCAGCAATTACTCGACCTTTAACTGACTTCTGTGGCTTCATCTGGATATCAAACTCTGAAATTAAAATCTGCCACTTGGCTAACTTCCCTACCAAAGCTGGCTGATCAAGTAAATACTTAATGGGATCGTTCTCAGTCACAAGCAAAGTCTGGTGATGCAGTGTATATTGTCGCAGCCTATGGAGCACCCATACTAGCGCAGCGCAAGTCTTCTCGGCTTCAGAATAATTCAACTCCGAGACAGTGAACTTCTTGCTTAGGTAATAAATGGCTCGCTCTTTTCCATCTTCAGGACTTTTCTGGGCTAGCATCGCACCTAAAGACTCACTATGAATCGTGAGGTAAAGGATCAAAGGCTGGCCCGGCATTGGTGGGACTAGCACTGGCGGTTTCATCAGGTATTGCTTTAGTTCATTAAACGCTTCCCGACAATCATCGTCCCATTCCACTTGAGCATTCTTCTTTAGAAGTTTGAAGAATGGCTTAGCAGTTGCTGAGAGCTGAGAAATAAAACGGGCTATGTAGTTCAATCTACCCAGGAGGCTCCGCACTTCTTTTACGGTCGACGGGGGTTGTAACTCACATATAGCCTTCACTTTGGAGGGGTCAATTTCAATGCCTTTACTGCTTACTATGAACCCAAGTAATTTACCCGAGGTTGCTCCGAATATGCACTTTGCTGGATTGAGACGGAGCTTAAACTCACGGAGTCTCTCGAATAATTTCTTCAAAGTGTCGACGTGACTCTTCCCAGGTCGAGACTTGGCGATCATGTCATCGACATAAACCTCAATCTCCTTATGCATCATATCATGGAAGAGCGTCACCATTGCCCGTTGATATGTTGCCCCGGCATTTTTAAGGCCGAAAGGCATGACCTTATAGTGGAATGTCCCCCAAGGAGTGATGAACGCCGTTTTCTCCTTATCATCGTCCTTCATTTTTATCTGATTATAGCCCGAAAAACCATCCATGAAGGAAAACAGCTCAAACCCTGCAGTACTGTCCACCAAAACGTCTATATGTGGCAATGGGAAATCGTCTTTAGGACTGGCCTTGTTTAGATCGCGATAGTCGATGCAAACCCGAACTCGACCATCCTTCTTCATGACTGGCACAATATTAGCCACCCAGCTGGGGTATTGGGTGACTTCGATGAATCCCACTTTCAAGAGCTTCATGACCTCCTCCTCTATTTTCTTGGAAAGTTCAGGCTTGGTCCTTCGCAACTTTTGTTTCTTGGGCGGCATGTCTGGATTAGTGGGTAGACTATGCTCCACGATAGAAGGGTCTAGACCCGGCATATCGACATACGACCAGGCAAAGATATCCCGGTAATCCTTCAGCAGTTGGACCAGGCGTTTAGCTTCACCTTCGGGAAGGGTTGCCCCTATCTTCACCTCTTTGGGTTCTCCAGAATCACTCAAGTTGACAGTGATAGTTTGGTCTACCGTTAGGACTTTAGGTCTTTCATGATGCTCTAGATCACGCCGAAGGTCTGAGGAATCTTCGAGTTCATTGGTGTCATCGAGATCAGGTTCGGTGGCACATAATTCATCAGATTGGACCGTTCCCATACCCTTACGTGTCACAAAATTGCCCCTGAAACATAAAGTAGGGGGTTCAGTAGGACAAACAGGGCTAAACAGTGTATTTTTTTATTGATTGATGATTTTTGATTTGTGACTTTTTTTTTGAAATTCTTTTCCAAAAGGTTTTAACACGAGGAAGCATGAAGAAGCCCAGGCCTCAGAATTCTCCTTGGACTATATTTTTCTTTTATCGGTTGGATATCATCACCGGGCTGGTTTGATGTACCTCAACATGCCCTCAAAACGAAAATAACTTGTAATTTCATTGATTATCACCAAATAAATTACATTTATTGGAATGAAAATTGCAACAATCAAATCCTAGAAATGAAAAGTACTAAAAAGCAGCTCCCGAGACGGGGCAAGTCCTAAAAAGCAGTAAAAATTCCCGCGTAGGGGAGTGTGCGAAAAAAAGTAAATGTGTTACTCTTGCGGGCCAGTGCCCATTCCCTTCAACGGTCCTTCCTCGATGGCTCCAATTAAGAAATTATCGAACAGGGCAGTGATTCCTTCCATTGCATCATCAGGATCTTCTGTCACTAGAGGTGTTGGATCATCCATACCTCCCCATCCATCCGGGACAATGTCACGGGGGTCAACATAGAAGCTCGGGGGTGCTGAGTATTTCACATAATAATCGAACTTGCCGCTTGGCTGCCCCAGAGTGTCGATCACCTCTTTCTCTTCATGCATCATTCTCGCAGGGCCCGGGAATGTGGTACGGAGGTGTGGAAGCAACCTACCACGCCTACGTTCTTCACCATTCGGCTCTTCTTCGGATTGCGATCTGTTCTGTCCACTTCCCCGACTTCGACCTCGAACGCGTCCACGTCCACGTCTACGTGCCCCATTATTTGACTCACTTGACCCCAGGTATCCCAACCCAGTAATGCGGGGCCTCTGAGAAACTTCCACCGGTTGGCGGATACCTTGACCATCCCTACCAAGGCCTTCACCTGGAGTAAAGCCATGGGACATCATTACTTTGCCAACCATGACTGCAGCATTTGACACCTCGGGAATAGGCGGTGATGATCCTCTAGACGCATGTATGGTTGATACAAGCTCGAGCGACTGATAGCTCGATTCTATTTTGCAATCCGGCTCAACATAGGGGATAGCCGTTGCGTGGTAAATTGGGTGCTCTTCTTCACCGTGGACTGTGATTAACTTTCTCTCCACGACGAACTTCACCATCTGATGTAGACTGGATGGCACAGCTCCGGCAGTATGAATCCATGGACGACCCAACAGAAAATTGAATGCAGTGGGAATGTCCATAACTTGAAATAGGACATTGAACATTGTTGGTCCTATCTGTATGTCAAGGTAGATTTCTCCCATCACTTCTTTCTTCGTTCCGTCAAAGGCTCGTACGGAGGTTTTTGCAGAATTTATCCTAGAAGGATCTATCTTAAGGCGGTGTAAAGTCGCCAAAGGACAGATGTTCAAGGCTGATCCGTTGTCAATGAGTACCCGGGCAACATGTGAGGCCTTGTATTTGACGGAAATATAGAGTGCCTTGGTATGCCCCCTCCCTTCCAGAGGGAATTCTTCATCTGAAAAGGCTATGAGGTCCTTGAGGAGTATAGAACCCACAAATTCCTCTAATTTGTCATGATCGATCGTTTCTGGCACGTGGACTTCACTTAACACCTTCATTAAGGCTTTCTGATGTTTGACAGATGTCTGGAGTAGTTCAAGCAGAGAGATTTGTGCGGGCATCTTGCGCAATTGTTCAACTATGTTGTACTCGCTAGCCTTAATCACAGCTAGAAATTCCTTGGCTTCTTCATCAGTAACGGGTTTTGCAGGTTGGGCATTAGCTTGGCCGTAGGAACGCCCAGATCTGGTAACTAAGTCGACATCGAGACTGTAGGACCAAGGAACCGCCCTATTATCACTGTACTCATACGGTTGAGGTATCTCGATCACTATCCCTTCATCAGTTATAGGCGTGCTTACAATGATCTCCTCATTATCGGACGCGTCTTCAAGCGGAGGCATGTCTTCAAGCAGAGGGTCGCCCTCGTCGCTCCCGGTGTTCAACGAAGCAAACTCCTCCTCCCAATTAATAACCAATTCAGAGATAGTGGAAATGATGCCAGTGTGGTCAGCATAAACGATCATCCCAGCTTCTACCATCCTTGAGATTCTTTCTCTCATGATGGCAAGGGGAAGGTCTTCATTACTCGGGTAACAACCGGCTTTCACTAACTCACCGTAGACATCAGTAGTATACACCTTAACATTCTTGATTCGACCAGCATCGAAGCTAAATATGGCATTCACATTGCCTGCGTGATCAGGGAGTGGGTTGCTCTGAACATTCGGCTTAGCAGGTTGAAATGAGAAAGCCTTCGTATCTAGGAGGTTTTGGACTCGGTGCTTGAGGGCATAGGAATCATCGGTTGAGTGTCCCAGCTCACCTGTTGACACCTAAATTTTAGCGACCATTTAGTGTAATTTGCATAGAAAATTAGGGATTAAATTTTTAACCCCTAAACAAAAATATTTAAATTGCATAACATATAGTTTAAATTCATTGCATTTTTGCATCGGACCGGCGGTGAATGAACGAGCTTAAATTTCATCGAATGGGACTCGGCTCGCTTGAAATGCAAAGGCCGGGAATTATAAGTCAAACGGGCTCGGTTGTTTTAATTTGAACTTAATTCAGCCCATTGTCGTTAATTAATTCAGCCCATTATCATTAATTAATTCAGCCCATTTAAATTAAAGCCCAAGCCTAAGCCCATTAGGACTAGAAAGCCCATTTAATTGACCTAGATTAATACTATATATACATTCATTAGGTCAGAATTTTAGAGGGGGAGACACAATTTTCAGATCAGAAAATTTTTAGAGTGTGAGAGTGAGAAAGAGAGAGAGAGGAGGAAGACCTCGCGCGACGCGCCCGCTGCCGCGCCCGCTCCCGCGCCCGCTCCCGCGCCCGCTGCCGCGCCCGCGCCCGCTGCCGCGCCCGCTCCCGCGCCCGCGCCCGCTGCCGCGCCCGCTGCCGCGCCCGCTGCCGCGCCCGCTGCCGCGCCCGCTGCCGCGCCCGCTGCCGCGCCCGCTGCCGCGCCCGCTGCCGCGCCCGCTCCCGCGCCCGCTGCCGCGCCCGCGCCCGCTGCCGCGCCCGCTGCCGCGCCCGCTCCCGCGCCCGCTGCCGAGCGCTGCTGCCTCCCGCGCCCGTCGTCGCTGCCTTGCTGTTCCGTCGCCGTTGCCCCGCCGTCATCCCGACACCGCGCCGCCGGTCCACCGCTCGCCGTTCATCCCGATCCGCAAGTTCGAATTTGGGAATTATCTGCAAATTAGGTAATTAGATATTATCTGATATTTTTCAGAATATTTAATTTACTAATTTGTGCTTTTGAATATTTCGTGAATATCGTGTGGAATATTAGATATCTTAGGATAATGTTTGCCTTGTTCGCAATATTTGAAAATATTCAAAATTAGGAATCTTTCCTAATTCAGCAACGTATCTGGACAACTATCCGACCTTATCCCTAAGGTATGATACGTGGCGATACGGAAAATCATTATCCTATCCATAATCACTTGGGTACGATAATGATTTTTATCTGCTTTCCAAATTTGAATGATCGACTTTCCATTAATATCTATAACCCTATAGATATGACCGATAGTTCGATTTTTGTGCCTAATCCGAGTTCGAAACGAATTTTGCGGATCGCGTGGCTGTTTTTAAATGTGGATGCTATCTCTGTTTAGATTGTTTTTCCTTTTCAAATAAAAAGAAAATTCAAAAAAATTAGTTAGGATTTGAATTTGAGTTTTGCATGCTTAGGAATCCTAAATATATCTAGACGATAGAGTAATTATTTAATTTAAATTAGGACTTGAGATAATCTATTCCCTAGTTTAAATTAAGTAATTTTCTAATCTTAATAGATTATTTAGGTTATTTTTTTATTTCGAATTTTCATGAAAACCACAAAAAAAGAATGAATTGTTTTATGGTAGATTAGGATAGATTGCATTCTTAATTTAATTAATTTATTATTTCGAATTTTAACAAAAATCCCAAAAATAAGTCATGTTAAGATATGTTAAGTCATCATAGGTTGCACGTTAATTTAGGCATATTTTTATTCCGAATTTCATTAGAAAATACCAAAAATAAATCGTTTGCCCGTCATCAGAATTAAGTCACGTCGTCGCATGACATATAGTTTGCATGCTAGGTTGCATTACTTGCATGTCATTTTTGCACGTCATTGCATATAGGTTAGCTTTCATTTAAATAAGCGAAAATCCAAAAATACTGGGTGAACTGCTTGTTAATTAGAAATCATATTAGGATGGTTGATGTGATTTTCTAGCTAACCATGCAGATGCTTACGTTGCTTCGAGGTAAGTAATTCTCCCAATCTTGCAATTTATTTAATGCTTTGATTATTGGGTGTTAAATTGGTGGTTTGCGTACCCGCATGAACACCTCACATGTTAGTGACTAAGTTAAAATGGATCCAAATTGCTTGCCAAAATTTTTTTTTGAAAAGAAAAGGTACCGAAAGGGCGTTAGACTAAATCTAGCGTAATCAAGTCCCCGGGCTTAGAATCTCTGGTTCGTAGGAATAAAACATATCTCCCTATGTTTTATTTAGGTTTCTAATCGACCTACCACAAATTGATTAGTGGCGACTCCAAGCATGAAAACATTTGCATGTTAAAAACTTAAACCCAAAGTTGCGAATTGGTAGGGCTTGGGAGGGCTCGAGTTAGGTTTAGTCCTAATAATCCATTAGCCTGAGAGGAAGAAATTTTTAGGTCGCGACAGCTTGGCGACTCCACTGGGGACTTGAGTTAAAACTCTTAGTGGACTTAGGCCAGTTTTTCTTTTCAAAAAATATATTTTTTGCTTGGCAGCGAGGATCCCAGGTACGTCCCTAACATTTTAGGTGTTAAATGTTTTTGCAGTATGGGAGGTATAAGGGGAGGCGTGATTGTTAACCCTTGTTTTGCAGGGAGGTGTTTGAATGAATGGTTTATTTTATGCACGAAGCGCTGTATGATATAACCTGCTGTGCATGCCTTGCATTTACACTACACCGCACACACTACCCGCTGCCGGACCTGGGCGGCACAGGTTTAGGATGGTACTGAGAAAACGGACACCCCGACCACACCCGCGTGGTATGGGTCGCCTTTCTTGGTCCCGAAAGTTCTTTCATGGTGTCATTGAATACCTACCACGGTTGCACCCTTTGCAACCCGGGTCGGCTCTTTGACTAAGCCGGAGTCAGGGGAATCCCAGCCTAACCACCACCATGACTGGTTTAGCTCGGTAATCCTCATGTCTCCATTTTGCAAGCCAGAGTCTAGGTAGAAATCGAACCTCACGTTTCATGCGCATGTCTATGTGATTGCCATCATTCTACCGGGTGAAGTAAGATTTCTGAACCTTTATCTCGCAATTTATTTATGTTTCGTATTTTCTTTGGTCGGTCCATGATAGGTCTAGGTTGGTTTTAAATTCGAAAGTAATAATCATTGAGTCCTTTTTAAAAAGAAAGAAAGAAAGAAAGAAAGAAAGCTCTTTTAGAGAATTTATTTTCAATCTATGTCTTTATTTTCCTAGATGTGTCATAGGTAATTATTTTCCTACAAAGTTTGCCGTCATCTTTCTTTTACAAAAAAGGGGTTTTAGAGAATTTGTTTTCAGTCCATAGTTTCTAGGGAGTCTCACTTTTTGTTTTTCATAATTTTATGATTAGGGATTTTGGTGCTTCTATTTCCTAGGTTGTGTCTAGGGCGTCATTTATATTTCTTTTCCTAGATCACTTTTCATAAAGTCTCGTCCATATACGAATATTGTCATGAATAAACAAAAAAGGGCTAGAAGTGTGTCATGGACCAACCTTGTCTTGACCATATGCTTATTTGGTTCATTTCTTTTACATTAGGTAGCTACGGACCGATCACGGTCGCCCATTCGTACACGGTCGAGAGCCAGAATGGCCGATCAAACTGACTTGCAAGAGCGTGTTGTTGGTGTGGAAGACCAGATCAAGCAACTTGTCATCGCAATGCAACAAATGTCCGCTGAGATCAAAGCTCTCCGGTCGGTTCCTGTTTCGGCACCCCTCGAAGCGTCAGTCCCAAAGCAGAAAATCAGAAAAAATGTCGATGTTGACGGGGATGACGATATTCCTGATTTAGAAGATGACCCCGTCCAGATCATCGTCAACAAGGACAAACCTGATGAACGGGTCAATAAACTTGAAGAAAGAGTGAAGCAGCTGGAAGGTTCGCAGGATTCACCTTCGATCGATCTGTCCCTTTACTCACAGATCAAAATCCCAAAGAAGTTCAAAATGCCGGATTTCGACAAGTACAATGGCACCACATGTCCAAAAGCCCACCTACAGCTCTATCACGTACAAATGACTTCGTACGTTGATAACGAACTCCTGATGATTCATGCCTTTCAAGCAAGTTTGACGGGTCCTGCTTTGAGCTGGTATCTCATGAAGAAGATAAATGGCCTCAAAACTTGGAAAGAAGCCAGTGAAGCATTCTTGAAGCAGTACAGATTCATAACGGACATCATTCCTACCCGTGATGATCTCGAACGTGCTCAGATGAAAAAGACTGAGTCCTTCAAAGACTATGCTATCAGATGGAGGAATTTAGCTGCTCAGGTTGTCCCAGAACCCATAGACAGTGAGTTAAAGAGGATGTTCGTGAAAACTCTCCCGTTCGAATACCGTAATCGGATGGTTGCCATTCCGGCTGACAACTTCAACCAACTCATCCCCATGGGCGAACAAATTGAAATAGGGCTGAAAGATGGATGGTTTGTCGAGCCGTCCTCTTCGACCAGAAGATTTGGTGCGAGAAAAGAGAAAGAACCAGCAGCTGAAGTGAATGTGGCTTATAACCAACCGAGCCGGCGGAATGCTAACTCCGCCCCAGCAATCCAAGTAGTAGAAGCTCAGCAACAAAACTCGGGTCGTCAACCTTTTCAGAGGAGGAACAACAAGAGGCAATTCACTCCCCTCCCCGGATCGTTGTCTCAAGTGTTGACAGTGCTCCAGAAGAAAGGTTTGCTTACTACTGAGCCAAAGCGGCCCAATCCTGAGCGGTTCTATAACTTCGACCCGTCAAAGAAATGTGATTATCACATGGGTGAGCTGGGACACTCAACCGATGATTGCTATGCCCTCAGGCACCGAATCCAGAACCTCCTAGATACGAAGGTTTTCTCATTTCAGCCTGCTAAGCCGAATGTTCAGAACAACCCACTCCCTGATCACGCAGGCAATGTGAATGCCATATTTAGCTTCGATGCTGGTCGAATCAAGAATGTTAAGGTGTATACCACCGACGTCTATGGTGAGTTAGTGAAAGCCGGTTGTTACCCAAGTAATGAGGACCTTCCCCTTGCCATCATGAGAGAAAGAATCTCAAGAATGGTGGAAGCTGGGATGATCGTTTATGCTGACCACACTGGCATCATTTCCACTATCTCTGAAGTGGTTATTAATTGGGAGGAGGAGTTTGCTTCATTGAACACCAGGAGCGACGAGGGCGACCCTCTGCCTGAAGACATGCCTCCGCTTGAAGACGCGTCTGATAACGAAGAGATCGTAGTAAGCACGCCTACAGCTAATGAAGGGATAGTGATCGAGATACCTCAGCCTTATGAGTACAGTGGCAATAAGGCAGTCCCTTGGTCCTACAGTCTCGATGTCGACTTGGTTACCAGATCCGGGCGTTCCTATGGCCAAGCTAATGCTCAACCTGCAAAACCTGTTACTGATGAAGAAGCCAAGGAATTTCTAGCTGTGATTAAGGCTAGCGAGTACAACATAGTTGAACAATTGCGCAAGCTGCCCGCGCAAATCTCTCTGCTTGAGCTGCTCCAGACATCTGTCAAGCATCAGAAGGCCTTAATGAAGGTGTTGAGTGAAGTCCATGTGCCAGAAACGATCGATCATGACAAATTAGAGGAATTTGTGGGCTCTATACTCCTCAAGGACCTCATAGCCTTTTCAGATGAAGAGTTCCCTCTAGAAGGGAGGGGGCATACCAAGGCACTCTATATTTCCGTCAAATACAAGGCCTCACATGTTGCCCGGGTACTCATTGACAACGGATCAGCCTTGAACATCTGTCCTTTGGCGACTTTACACCGCCTTAAGATAGATCCTTCTAGGATAAGTTCTGCAAGAACCTCCGTACGAGCCTTTGACGGAACGAAGAAAGAAGTAATGGGAGAAATCTACCTTGACATACAGATAGGACCAACAATGTTCAATGTCCTATTTCAAGTTATGGACATTCCCACTGCATTCAATTTTCTGTTGGGACGTCCATGGATTCATACTGCCGGAGCTGTGCCATCCAGTCTACATCAGATGGTGAAGTTCATCGTGGAGAGAAAGTTAATCACAGTTCACGGTGAAGAAGAGCACCCAATCTACCACGCAACGGCTATCCCCTATGTTGAGCCTGATTGCAAAATAGAATCGAGCTATCAGTCGCTGGAGCTCGTATCAACCATACATGCTTCTAGAGGATCGTCACCGCCTATTCCCGAGGTGTCAAATGCTGCAGTCATGGTTGGCAAAGTAATGATGTCCCATGGCTTTACTCCAGGTGAAGGCCTTGGTAGGGATGGTCAAGGTATCCGCCAACCGGTGGAAGTTTCTCAGAGGCCCCGCATTACTGGGTTGGGATACCTGGGGTCAAGTGAGCCGAATAATCTGGCACGTGGACGTGGACGCGGTCGAGGTCGAGGTCGAGGAAATGGACAGATTAGATCGCGATCCGAAGAAGAACCAAATGGTGAAGAACGTGGGCGTGATAGGTTGCTTCCACACATCCGTACCACATTCCCGGGCCCTGCAAGAATGATGCATGAAGAGAAAGAGGTGATCGACACTTTGGGGCAACCGAGCGGCAAGTTCGATTATTATGTGAAATACTCAGCACCCCCGAGCTTCTATGTTGACCCCCGTGACATTGTCCCGGATGGATGGGGAGGTATGGATGATCCAACACCTCTAGTGACAGAAGATCCTGATGATGCAATGGAGGGAATCACTGCCCTGTTCGATGATTTCTTCATTGGAGCTATCGAGGAAGGACCGTTGAAGGGAATGGGCATTGGCCCACAAGAGTAACACATTTACCTTTTTCGCACATTCCCCTACGCGGGAATTTTTACTGCTTTTTAGGACTTGCCCCGTCTCGGGAGCTGCTTTTTAGTACTTTTCATTTCTAGGATTTGATTGTTGCAATTTTCATTCCAATAAATGTAATTCATTTGGTGATAATCAATGAAATTACAAGTTATTTTCGTTTTGAGGGCATGTTGAGGTACATCAAACCAGCCCGGTGATGATATCCAACCGATAAAATAAAATATAGTCCAAGGAGAATTCTGAGGCCTGGGCTTCTTCATGCTTCCTCGTGTTAAAACCTTTTGGAAAAGAATTTCAAAATAAATAAAAAAATCAAAAAAAAATCAAAATACACTGTTTAGCCCTGTTTGTCCTACTGAACCCCCTACTTTATGTTTCAGGGGCAATTTCGTGACACGAAAGGGTATGGGAACGGTCCAATCTGATGAATTATGTGCCACCGAACCTGATCTCGATGACACCAATGAACTCGAAGATTCCTCGGACCTCCAGCGTGATATAGAGCATCATGAAAGACCTAAAGTCCTAACGGTAGACCAAACTATTACCGTCAACTTGAGTGATTCCGGAGAACCCAAAGAGGTGAAGATAGGGGCAACCCTTCCCGAAGGTGAAGCTAAACGCCTGATCCAACTGCTGAAGGATTACCAGGATATCTTTGCCTGGTCGTATGTCGATATGCCGGGTCTAGATTCTTCTATCGTGGAGCATAGTCTACCCACTAATCCAGACATGCCGCCCAAGAAACAAAAGTTGCGAAGGACCAAGCCTGAACTTTCCAAGAAAATAGAGGAGGAGGTCATGAAGCTTTTGAAAGTGGGATTCATCGAAGTCACCCAATACCCCAGCTGGGTGGCTAATATTGTGCCAGTCATGAAGAAGGATGGTCGAGTTCGGGTTTGCATCGACTATCGCGATCTAAACAAGGCCAGTCCTAAAGACGATTTCCCATTGCCACATATAGACGTTTTGGTGGACAGTACTGCAGGGTTTGAGCTGTTTTCCTTCATGGATGGTTTTTCGGGCTATAATCAGATAAAAATGAAAGACGATGATAAGGAGAAAACGGCGTTCATCACTCCTTGGGGGACATTCCACTATAAGGTCATGCCCTTCGGCCTTAAAAATGCCGGGGCAACATATCAACGGGCAATGGTGACGCTCTTCCATGATATGATGCATAAGGAGATTGAGGTTTATGTCGATGACATGATCGCCAAGTCTCGACCTGGGAAGAGTCACGTTGATACTTTGAAGAAATTATTCGAGAGGCTCCGTGAGTTTAAGCTCCGTCTCAATCCAGCAAAGTGCGTATTCGGAGCAACTTCGGGTAAATTACTTGGGTTCATAGTAAGCAGTAAAGGCATTGAAATTGACCCCTCCAAAGTGAAGGCTATATGTGAGTTACAACCCCCGTCGACCGTGAAAGAAGTGCGAAGTCTCCTGGGTAGATTGAACTACATAGCCCGTTTTATTTCTCAGCTCTCAGCAACTGCTAAGCCATTCTTCAAACTTCTAAGGAAGAATGCTCAAGTGAAATGGGACGATGATTGTCGGGAAGCGTTTAACGAACTAAAGCAATACCTGATGAAACCACCAGTGCTAGTCCCACCAATGCCGGGCCAGCCTTTGATCCTTTACCTCACAATTCATAGTGAGTCTTTAGGTGCGATGCTAGCCCAGGAAAGTCCTGAAGATGGAAAAGAGCGAGCCATTTATTACCTAAGCAAGAAGTTCACTGTCTCGGAGTTGAATTATTCTGAAGCCGAGAAGACTTGCGCTGCACTAGTATGGGTGCTCCATAGGCTGCGACAATATACACTGCATCACCAGACTTTGCTTGTGACTGAGAACGATCCCATTAAGTATTTACTTGATCAGCCAGCTTTGGTAGGAAAGTTAGCCAAGTGGCAGATTTTAATTTCAGAGTTTGATATCCAGATGAAGCCACAAAAGTCAGTTAAAGGTCGAGTAATTGCTGATGTGTTAGCTGAAAATCCTGGAGTCCCTAATGATGATAGATATTCTCCAGAAGATCGCATTTTGGTAATAAAGGAAGACACATGGACCATGTTTTTCGATGGAGCTGTAAACTTGGCCGGTTCCGGCACTGGGGCAGTTTTAATATCCCCAGATGGGCAACATTATCCAGTAGCAGCAAAGTTGGTGTTCCCCTGTACCAACAACATAGCCGAGTACGAAGCTTGCATCCTCGGACTCCAAGCCGCAGTGGAAATGAGGATAACCAAGTTAAAAGTGTTTGGTGATTCTGCTTTGATTATTCTCCAAACTGTGGGAGAGTGGAAGACGAGAGACACCAAACTAGTGCCGTACCATGAATACCTCGAAGAAATCATAAAGGAATTTGAAGATATCTCTTTTGAGTACTTATCGAGGTCTCATAATCAGTTTGCTGATGCGCTAGCTACGTTATCATCCATGTTGCAAGTGATTGATGGGTTAGAGGTAGAACCCCTGAAGATTGAAGTCCTGACAAAGCCAGCCTACTGTATGGTTGTGACCGGGGAGCCTGACGAAAAGCCATGGTATTACGATATCATGAGTTACATCCAGAGACAAGAATTTCCTGAGGGAAGCACCCCGGCTGACAGGAAGTACATAATGAAAATGGCTTCAAAATTCTTTGTTAGTGGTGAAAAGCTGTACAAAAGATCATATGATTCGATCCTATTAAGGTGTGTGGATGCAGCTGAAGCTACCAGAATCATGCAAGAAGTACACGAAGGGATATGTGGTCCACACATGAATGGCCACATGTTAGCTAAGAAGATTATGAGGTTGGGTTATTATTGGCTCAGTCTTGAGAGTGACTGCATCCAACATGTTCGAAGATGTCATCGTTGTCAGGTTCATGGGGATAAAATAAATGTTCCCCCGACAGAATTACATCAGCAGTCTGAGCCATGGCCCTTTTCAATGTGGGGCATCGATGTGATTGGCCCGATTAATCCCAAGGCATCAAATGGACACCGATTTATCTTGGTCGCGATTGACTATTTCTCTAAGTGGATTGAGGCGTCATCTTATGCAAACGTCACCGCAAAGAATGTTGTAAAATTCATCAGGCGAGACATAGTCGCTCGCTATGGTGTCCCTGAGGCTATCGTCACTGACAATGGGACAAATTTGAACAATAAGTTCATTGATCAGTTGTTCAACGAGTTCAAAATCCGGCACCTGAATTCATCTCCCTATCGTCCACAGATGAATGGAGCGGTTGAAGCCGCCAACAAGAACATCAAGAAGATCTTGGCCAAAACGGCTGAAAACTATCGTGACTGGCATGAAAGGTTGCCATTTGCACTAATGGCGTATCGAACTTCGATCCGAACCTCTGTCGGAGCGACTCCTTTTTCCTTGGTGTATGGCATGGAAGCAGTCCTACCCGTCGAAGTAGAGATCCCTTCCTTGCGAGTATTGTCTCAAGTGGAGTTGTCCGAGGCGGAATGGATGCGACAAAGGCATGAGCAGTTGAACCTAATTGATGAGAAGCGATTGAGAGCCATTTGCCACGGTCAAACC
The DNA here is from genome assembly GCA_031216405.1 of Syzygium malaccense. Lineage (NCBI taxonomy): Eukaryota > Viridiplantae > Streptophyta > Magnoliopsida > Myrtales > Myrtaceae > Syzygium > Syzygium malaccense. The sequence continues at coordinate 4,649,274 of CM062256.1, read as the reverse complement.
TATCAGCAGAGGATAGCTAGATCCTTCAATCAAAAGGTGCGTCCAAGACACTTCGAGGTAAATGATCTAGTCCTAAGGAAGGTACTGCCAGTCTTTCCTGTTCCTGGAGGAAAATTTGCCCCAAACTACATTGGTCCATATGTGGTTAAAAAGGTGCTTCCCGGAGGTGCCCTGATCCTCGCAGAAATGGATGGTCGTGAGTTCTCCACTCCTGTTAATTCTGATGCTGTGAAGATCTATTATCCCTGATAAGATCTAACATTTTTGCGGCGAAAGTTTTCAAGTGTTTGGTTTTATATTCTAAATTGCAAACATTTCACTTATGAATAAATGGGTTCAATCAATTTAAAGATGGAATGTGTGCCTTGGCTTTAAATTGTGTTTGATCATTTTGTCAGTCTGCATTATCGATTTCAAAAGGGGAATCTATTTAGACAATATGATAACTCACGTGGAATGAATTGAATGTGTTGAATGAGGTACATCGGGATGATGAAAGGCAAGCCATATCCTATACACAGTCCCGTGCACTAATCCCCAGTGAGTTGAGTAGAAAAATTCCATGTCGGCAAGGCGAAGGGTTATCTCGCAAAAGGTACGGCAACCGAAATGACGAGAGGCGGTTCATTTCTCTATCCCAAACACTACAGGTTATCCATTGTTTCGCCACTTTGAGCCTAAACACTTGGAGAAATTCATTCAAATTACCCCTGTCAAGAACCACCCCACATCGGGGCAAACTGGAGGTAAGTCAGCGTCATAAGGTGAAAAATGAGTAGAAATTTTCATGCTCTCACTTGCATCAATCTTCGAGTGTTGCTTTTTCAGATGAATTCACGTGAAGTTCAAGTGCCTTAGGATGACGAAGAGCATTTCTTTCTCTATCCTATACACACTTTATCCTTTGTTAAGCCCAATTGAGCCTGCAAATTCATTTCTTAAACCCAGTTGGTGATCATCCCCCACACTGGGGCAAGGCAAAAGTCATCATTGTTCAAGCAGCATATCCGGAGCGCCGATGAAAGACGAAGACCCTGAAAGTCCAAATGTTAGTCATTCGGTCAAAACAAGCCAAAGTGTGACTGGCCAATACATGCATTGTAGACAGTGTGTGTCAAAAAAAAAAACTAGAGGGCATGAAAAAGCAGTGTGCCTGGTAAAAGCAAGGCCGATGCCCGTGAAAAAAAAAAGAAAAGAAAAAAGAGAAGAAAAATGGAGAAAAGTGACGACTTTAGAAAATGTTGAGATGTGTCAAAGTCACAAAAATATCCAGAGTCTTAAGGAATCAAGTGATGAATTCTCGAAGCCAATGGAGCATTTACCGAGAAGATAATCCCTGGTGAAGAAGAAGACCGGTGACAATGCCGAGATGATCACCAACTCTCACCCCAATTATACACATTTTGAGCCTTATGATCCATTCATTTCTTAACCCATGAGCCTAGCCTGCGTTACATCCCTTGCAAAGTCTCTTCAGATTAGGGCACTTGAACTAACGTAGAGTTTCTGATGTTTATAAGCTTAGCTCGAAGAAGTGCGAGCAAGTCCATTTCTATCTCATTTTGCAAGTTCTTGACTTGTAAACCCGGAGACAATTGCAGAGTATTTTCTTTCAGTAGCCTCGACTCGAAGAGTCTCTTTTGCTAAGCCATTAACCAAGCCCATGTTACGGTCCTAACAAAGACCTCTCAGATTGTTAAAGTCGTACTGCTTGCGAGAATACTCGGACCCTTGTCAACATGATGATGGTGAGATGGAGCGATTCTCCATAAATCAGCCTTTTCAATGAGAATGAGAGAAAGCCCTTTTGGACCGGAAGTCCCTCATTCGACATTTTCAAGATATCCGCTTGTGAGTTCGGATTGTCTTGTCATGATTTTTCCCCAGCAAAGTTTGTAATGCTGATTTGACAAAACCATCGTGCATGAAAATCAGTTGAAATCATAGTGCATGTGTATATGTGTTCTTGACAGTGTGCGAATGCATATTACATGTTACTTAAAATCGTGTCTAACAGGAGACACACCTTCAGAGTTGGAGATATCACCAGGTAAGTATGTCTCTATCCCTAGGATATCTATGACTATCTAGGTATCCCTAACCTGTTCAAGCAATTGTCAGGTCCCACATTTGATCATTTTTGCGATCTCTAGATGCCTTTGATTGTGTTCAGGTGTCTATTGATTAAACCTTTTCAGGTACTTCTGATGATATCCAGGTACTTTGTCAAGGAACTCTTGAACACTTGGGCTAGCCCCTTTGTTCATCAAATTACAGATTTTTATACAATCTCGAGAAGATTCCCCCGTTACATGACTATGAGCAGGTATAGGCATGACGGCCAAATCTTTACATATGAGCAGGTATATGTAAAGGTCGGAATATTCTTCCCAAATCTCAGGTATTCCCCCGCTACTCACCTATGAGCAGGTATAGGTGAAGCGGCCAAATCTTTGCATATGAGCAGGTATATGTAAAGATCGGAATATTCTCTCAAATCTCAGATGTTCCCCCGCTACTCGCCTATGAGCAGATATAGGTGAAGCGGCCAAATCTTTACATATGAGCAGGTATATGTAAAGGTCGGAATACTCTCTTTATCTTAGATGTTCCCCCGTTACTCGCCTATGAGCAGGTATAGGTGAAGCGGCCAAATCTTTGCATATGAGCAGGTATATGTAAAGGTCGGAATATTCTCTCAACCCCAGGTGTTCCCCCGCAATTCACTTATGAGCAGGTATAAGTGAGGCGGCCAAATCTTTGCATATGAGCAGGTATATGCAAAGGTCGGAATATCCTCTTGATTTCAAAAGTTTCCCCCGCAATTCACTTATGAGCAGGTATAAGTGAAGCGGCCAAATCTTTACAAACACCTATGGAGATGTATAGGTAGTTCGTAAAGATCGGAACTGTTCTCACGAATCCAGATGATGATTGGATACGTCGAGCTTTCTTCGTGTATTTTGACTTAACTGCAGATCACCGAAGTTCATCAACGTATATCAGGCAATACCGATGGGGACTGAGCCCATACATTTGCCAAACAACATGCAAAATTAGAGTTGTGCCTCGAATTGCATTATCTCGCTCCTATCAGGTAAGTAATTCCAGGTACGTTTTCTACTCATGTCAGCATGCATCATTTCTTAATGCATTGTAAAATGGGATTCATAATCCCGACAAAAACAACATTCATTGCATTTGCATAAGTGAAATTTAGGTATCATTTAGTCTTTGAATGCAACCTCTGCGAGCTCACCTTCAAAGAGGGGCAGCTGTTGACACCTAAATTTTAGCGACCATTTAGTGTAATTTGCATAGAAAATTAGGGATTAAATTTTTAACCCCTAAACAAAAATATTTAAATTGCATAACATATAGTTTAAATTCATTGCATTTTTGCATCGGACCGGCGGTGAATGAACGAGCTTAAATTTCATCGAATGGGACTCGGCTCGCTTGAAATGCAAAGGCCGGGAATTATAAGTCAAACGGGCTCGGTTGTTTTAATTTGAACTTAATTCAGCCCATTGTCGTTAATTAATTCAGCCCATTATCATTAATTAATTCAGCCCATTTAAATTAAAGCCCAAGTCTAAGCCCATTAGGACTAGAAAGCCCATTTAATTGACCTAGATTAATACTATATATACATTCATTAGGTCAGAATTTTAGAGGGGGAGACACAATTTTCAGATCAGAAAATTTTTAGAGTGTGAGAGTGAGAAAGAGAGAGAGAGGAGGAAGACCTCGCGCGACGCGCCCGCTGCCGCGCCCGCTCCCGCGCCCGCGCCCGCTGCCGCGCCCGCTCCCGCGCCCGCTGCCGCGCCCGCTCCCGCGCCCGCTGCCGCGCCCGCTCCCGCGCCCGCGCCCGCTGCCGCGCCCGCGCCCGCTCCCGCGCCCGCTCCCGCGCGCTGCTGCCTCCCGCGCCCGTCGTCGCTGCCTTGCTGTTCCGTCGCCGTTGCCCCGCCGTCATCCCGACACCGCGCCGCCGGTCCACCGCTCGCCGTTCATCCCGATCCGCAAGTTCGAATTTGGGAATTATCTGCAAATTAGGTAATTAGATATTATCTGATATTTTTCAGAATATTTAATTTACTAATTTGTGCTTTTGAATATTTCGTGAATATCGTGTGGAATATTAGATATCTTAGGATAATGTTTGCCTTGTTCGCAATATTTGAAAATATTCAAAATTAGGAATCTTTCCTAATTCAGCAACGTATCTGGACAACTATCCGACCTTATCCCTAAGGTATGATACGTGGCGATACGGAAAATCATTATCCTATCCATAATCACTTGGGTACGATAATGATTTTTATCTGCTTTCCAAATTTGAATGATCGACTTTCCATTAATATCTATAACCCTATAGATATGACCGATAGTTCGATTTTTGTGCCTAATCCGAGTTCGAAACGAATTTTGCGGATCGCGTGGCTGTTTTTAAATGTGGATGCTATCTCTGTTTAGATTGTTTTTCCTTTTCAAATAAAAAGAAAATTCAAAAAAATTAGTTAGGATTTGAATTTGAGTTTTGCATGCTTAGGAATCCTAAATATATCTAGACGATAGAGTAATTATTTAATTTAAATTAGGACTTGAGATAATCTATTCCCTAGTTTAAATTAAGTAATTTTCTAATCTTAATAGATTATTTAGGTTATTTTTTTTATTTCGAATTTTCATGAAAATAAAAAAAAAGAAGAATTGTTTTATGGTAGATTAGGATAGATTGCATTCTTAATTTAATTAATTTATTATTTCGAATTTTAACAAAAATCTCAAAAATAAGTCATGTTAAGATATGTTAAGTCATCATAGGTTGCACGTTAATTTAGGCATATTTTTATTCCGAATTTCATTAGAAAATACCAAAAATAAATCGTTTGCCCGTCATCAGAATTAAGTCACGTCGTCGCATGACATATAGTTTGCATGCTAGGTTGCATTACTTGCATGTCATTTTTGCACGTCATTGCATATAGGTTAGCTTTCATTTAAATAAGCGAAAATCCAAAAATACTGGGTGAACTGCTTGTTAATTAGAAATCATATTAGGATGGTTGATGTGATTTTCTAGCTAACCATGCAGATGCTTACGTTGCTTCGAGGTAAGTAATTCTCCTAATCTTGCAATTTATTTAATGCTTTGATTATTGGGTGTTAAATTGGTGGTTTGCGTACCCGCATGAACACCTCACATGTTAGTGACTAAGTTAAAATGGATCCAAATTGCTTGCCAAATTTTTTTTTTTGAAAAGAAAAGGTACCGAAAGGGCGTTAGACTAAATCTAGCGTAATCAAGTCCCCGGGCTTAGAATCTCTGGTTCGTAGGAATAAAACATATCTCCCTATGTTTTATTTAGGTTTCTAATCGACCTACCACAAATTGATTAGTGGCGACTCCAAGCATGAAAACATTTGCATGTTAAAAACTTAAACCCAAAGTTGCGAATTGGTAGGGCTTGGGAGGGCTCGAGTTAGGTTTAGTCCTAATAATCCATTAGCCTGAGAGGAAGAAATTTTTAGGTCGCGACATCACCCATGTGATAATCACATTTCTTTGACGGGTCGAAGTTATAGAACCGCTCAGGATTGGGCCGCTTTGGCTCAGTAGTAAGCAAGCCTTTCTTCTGGAGCACTGTCAATACTTGAGACAACGATCCGGGGAGGGGGGTGAATTGCCTCCTGTTGTTCCTCCTCTGAAAAGGTTGACGACCCGAGTTTTGTTGCTGAGCTTCTACTACTTGGATTGCTGGGGCGGAGTTAGCATTCCGCCGGCTCGGCTGGTTATAAGCCATATTCACTTCAGCTGCCGGTTCTTTCTCTTTTCTCGCACCAAATCTTCTGGTCGAAGAGGACGGCTCGACAAACCATCCATCTTTCAGCCCTATTTCAATTTGTTCGCCCATGGGGATGAGTTGGTTGAAGTTGTCAGCCGGAATGGCAACCATCCGATTACGGTATTCGAACGGGAGAGTTTTCACGAACATCCTCTTTAACTCACTGTCTATGGGTTCTGGGACAACCTGAGCAGCTAAATTCCTCCATCTGATAGCATAGTCTTTGAAGGACTCAGTCTTTTTCATCTGAGCGCGTTCGAGATCATCACGGGTAGGAATGATGTCCGTTATGAATCTGTACTGCTTCAAGAATGCTTCACTGGCTTCTTTCCAAGTTTTGAGGCCATTTATCTTCTTCATGAGATACCAGCTCAAAGCAGGACCCGTCAAACTTGCTTGAAAGGCATGGATCATCAGGAGTTCGTTATCAACGTACGAAGTCATTTGTACGTGATAGAGCTGTAGGTGGGCTTTTGGACATGTGGTGCCATTGTACTTGTCGAAATCCGGCATTTTGAACTTCTTTGGGATTTTGATCTGTGAGTACAGGGACAGATCGATCGAAGGTGAATCCTGCGAACCTTCCAGCTGTTTCACTCTTTCTTCAAGTTTATTGACCCGTTCATCAGGTTTGTCCTTGTTGACGATGATCTGGACGGGGTCATCTTCTAAATCAGGAATATCGTCATCTCCGTCAACATCGACACTCTTTCTGATTTTCTGCTTTGGGATTGATGCTTCGAGGGATGGCGAAACGGGAACCGACCGGAGAGCTTTAATCTCAGCGGACATTTGTTGCATCGCGATGACAAGTTGCTTGATCTGGTCTTCCACACCAACAACACGCTCTTGCAAGTCGGTTTGATCGGCCATTCTGGCTCTCGACCGTGTACGAATGGGCGATCGTGATCGGTCCGTAGCTACCTAATTTCGAAATGAAACAGGCATACATGAGTGTTAAGCAAAATCATACGCCAATCCATGACATTGGTCTAACCGCTTTGAATTGAAAGGACCTCTTTATTGAAATGGCGAAAATTTTTACACCAATTAATGACTTGAAATTGAACTGAATATAAAGACAAATGACTCAATTCCTAAACAAATTTTAAAAACTGAAACTGAAATAAGAAAAGAACTTCGAGCTTTTTATTTAGCTTGATCTATAGACATATGGGAGGCGACTTCCTTCTTCAATTGCTCATAAGCTCGAGCTATCTTGGATGCCTTTTCTTCAGCTTCTTCGGCCTTCCTTTTGAGGCGATTGTTCTCTGAGCGATTGGCGGACTTGAGAGGCACCTTGGGTATCTTCGGGAGCAAATCCTGCGGGATTCTGTGCCGACGAATGTACTGGGTTGTCGCGAAATAGGACTTCTGCTCTCCCTTTAGTTCTCCTTCGGGCCGAGCTATCTTTAACACACGACACTTCCTCCACATCTTATTGAGCTGAGCTACGGTCGCTTCGTGGTCTTTATCATCATTGGCGAAGTCAACTTGGAGGAGTTCTGGTTGTAACGCTGGAGGGAGCCCTTGGAGAATCTGATACTGACGAGACACTCTGGCGGGGTAGTATTCAATTGCTCCGGTGAAACCCAACAGTGGAACCGGTCCAATACCGTTACATGTAAGCCGAGCTTCCTCGACTTTGAACCAGTTAGCATGCCATTGGAAACCTTGGGGTCTAGCGTTTTTCATGAAAATAATCCATTCAGAGTAATGATAATCGGGTGCACCCCCTTGTTTTTCTTTATACCTCAAGACGGGATGGCTAGAATCACTAAGCTCGGATATTGTGAGTAAATCGCCACACCCTTTTATGTGAGACAAAAATCAGATTTGCAAAAGTTCGAGGGGGGCATGAAAAGTTTTGTCAACATGTTGCTTAAATTTAGTGAGGGAAATGAAAGTCTCGGCTAAAATGATGTTGATAAAATTCTTTTCAAGACAGACCTGTTGGACCAACCATGCGATTGACGGATTACATGCATTCTTACAGTAAGGAAAAATCACGAACCCGAAAAACGCTAGCAAAAAGATTCTGCCTTTTTGAAAAGATGTGGCTTTTTCAAAACACTGACTCAGGAATGAAAATGGACATGTGCCACGATTTGCTTTTAACACTTTTCCCAATTCATCTTTTCCGACATTCAAAAATTCAGCCAACATTAAAGTAGAATCAATTCCCAAAGGTGGTGTGACTAACTCCGACTCCAATGGTTTTCCAATGAGCACGCTATATTCTTCCAACGTCGGGGTGAGCTCGTGCTTACCGAATATAAAGGTAGAGGTCTCGGGACACCAGAAGTGCGCTAATGCTCGAACGAGGCCGGTACGGACTTTGACCTCCAGTAGGGGGAGCAACCTCCCGATGTGGCCCTCAACTAGCTTGCGGTTGGTCGGACTGAGTAGATTCCACCAGGCACGGAGCTCGTCCTTAGGAGCATCAAGAATCCGGATGTCTGCCCCTCCCATAGTGTATAGACCAAGACTCACGACCGACCTAATGTCATGGACCGACCAAAGAAAAAGACGAAACATAAATAAATTGCGAGATAAAGGTTTAGAAATCTTACTTCACCCGGTAGAATGATGGCAATCACATAGACATGCGCATGAAACGTGAGGTTCGATTTCTACCTAGACTCTGGCTTGCAAAATGGAGACATGAGGATTACCGAGCTAAACCAGTCATGGTGGTGGTTAGGCTGGGATTCCCCTGACTCCGGCTTAGTCAAAGAGCCGACCCGGGTTGCAAAGGGTGCAACCGTGGTAGGTATTCAATGACACCATGAAAGAACTTTCGGGACCAAGAAAGGCGACCCATACCACGCGGGTGTGGTCGGGGTGTCCGTTTTCTCAGTACCATCCTAAACCTGTGCCGCCCAGGTCCGGCAGCGGGAAGTGTGTGCGGTGTAGTGTAAATGCAAGGCATGCACAACAGGTTATATCATACAGCGCTTCGTGCATAAAATAAACCATTCATTCAAACACCTCCCTGCAAAACAAGGGTTAACAATCACGCCTCCCCTTATACCTCCCATTCTGCAAAAACATTTAACACCTAAAATGTTAGGGACGTACCTGGGATCCTCGCTGCCAAGCAAAAATATTTTTTTTAAAAGAAAAACTGGCCTAAGTCCACTAAGAGTTTTAACTCAAGTCCCCAGCGGAGTCGCCAAGCTGTCGCGACCTAAAATTTTCTCTTAGGCTAATGGATTATTAGGACTAAACCTAACTCGAGCCCTCCCAAGCCCTACCAATTCGCAACTTTGGGTTTAAGTTTTTAACATGCAAATATTTTCATACTTGGAGTCGCCACTAATCTATTTGTGGTAGGTCGATTAGAAACCTAAATAAAACATAGGGAGATATGTTTTATTCCTACGAACCAGAGATTCTAAGCCCGGGGACTTGATTACGCTAGATCTAGTCTAACGCCCTTTCGGTACCTTTTCTTTTCAAAAATATTTTGGCAAGCAATTTGGATCCATTTTAACTTAGTCACTAACATGTGAGGTGTTCATGCGGGTACGCAAACCACCAATTTAACACTCAAGAAAGCATTAAATAAATTGCAAGTTGGGAGAATTACTTACCTCAAAGCAACGTAAGCATCTGCATCGTTAGCTAGAAAATCACATCAACAACCTAATATGATTTCTAATTAACAAGAAATTCACTCAATTTTTGGATTTTCACTTATTTAAATGAAAGCTAACCTATATGTAATGACGTGCAAAAATGTCATGCAAGTAATGCAACCTAGCATGCAAACTATATGTCATGCGACGACGTGACCTAATTCTGATGACGGGCAAATGATTTATTTTTTTGGTATTTTCTGGTGAAATTCGGAATAAAAATATGCCTAAATTAACATGCAACCTATGATGACTTAACATATCCTAACATGACTTATTTTTGAGGTTTTTGTTAAAATTCGAAATAATAAATTACTTAAATTAAGAATGCAATCTATCCTAATCTACCATAAAACAATTCATTTTTTTTTCATGAAAATTCGGAATAAAAAAAATAACCTAAATAATCTATTAAGACTAGAAAATTACTTAATTTAAACTAGGGAATAAATTATCTCAAGTCCTAATTTAAATTAAATAATTACTCTATCGTCTAGATATATTTAGGATTCCTAAACATGCAAAATTCAAATTCAAATCCTAACTGATATTTTTTAATTTTCTTTTTTATTTGAAAAGGAAAAACAATTTAAACAGAGATAGCATCCACATTTAAAACAACCACGCAATCCGCAAAATTCGTTTCAAACTCGGATTAGGCACAAAAATCGAATTATTAGTCATATCTATAGGGTTATAGATATTGACGGAAATTCGATCATTCAAATTTGGAAAGCAGATAAAATTCATTGTCGTACCCAAGTGAATATGGGTAGGATAATGATTCTCCGTATCGCCACGTATCATACCTTAGGGATAAGGTCGGATAGTTGTCCAGATACGTTGCTGAATTAGGAAAGTTTTCCTAATTTTGAATATTTTCGAATATTGCGAACAAGGCAAACATCATCCTAAGATATCTAGCAATCCAAACAATATTCACAGAATATTCAAGCATCTAAAAATTAAGAAATCAAATATTCTAAAAATATCGGATAACATCCTTACCTAATTTCGAAATATTTCCAAATTTGAACTCGAGGATCGGGATGCGGATCGGGATGAGCGGCGAACGGCAGACCGGCGGCGCGGTGTCGGGAACGACGGCAGCGGCGTCGGCGGGAAGCGGCGGCGACAGCAGGCCCAGCAGGGAGCAGCAGCGTTGCAGCAGCGTGCGGCGGCACGGCAGGGAGCAGCGGCAGCAGCCGCGATGGGGAGCGGCGGCAGCAGGCCCGGCAGGGAGCGGCGGCAGCAGCGGCGTCGGCGTGAGGCACGGCGTCGGCGGGAGAGGCGGCAGGACGCGGCAGCAGGAAGCAGCAGCAGCGGCGTCGCACGGCAGCAGCGGTGTCGGCGGGAGGCGGCAGCGGCAGGCGCGGCGGCGGCAGCGGCAGGCGCGGCGGCGGCAGCAGCGTCGGCGTGAGGCGCGGCGTCGGCGGGAGAGGCGGCAGCACGCGGCAGCAGGAAGCAGCAGCAGCGGCGTCGCACGGCAGCAGCGGCGTCGGCGGGAGGCGGCAGCGGCAGGCGCGGCGGCGGCAGCAGCGTCGGCGTGAGGCGCGGCGTCGGCGGGAGAAGCGGCAGCAGGAAGCAGCAGCCGCGACGTCGCACGGCAGCAGCGGCGTCGGCGGAAGGCGGCAGCGGCGTCGGCGGGAGGCGGCAGCGTCGGCAGGAGAGGCGGCAGGACGCGGCAGCAGGAAGCAGCAGCAGCGGCGTCGCACGGCAGCAGCGGCGTCGGCGGGAGGCGGCAGCGGCAGGCGCGGCGGCGGCAGCAGCGTCAGCGTGAGGCGCGGCGTCGGCGGGAGAAGCGGCAGCACGCGGCAGCAGGAAGCAGCAGCAGCGGTGTCGCACGGCAGCAGCGGCGTCGGCGGGAGGCAGCAGTGGCAGGAGCGACGGTGCGCGGCAGCAACGCGGCGGCACGCGGGGCGCGGCGGTGGTGGCGCGCGCGACGGCAGCGGTGGCGCGCGGGTCTTCCTCCTCTCTCTCTCTTTCTCACTCTCACACTCTTAAAATTTTTTCTGATCTGAAAATCTGAGCCCCCTTAAAATCTTGACCTAATAATGTATATATAGCGCTAATCTAGGTCAATTAGATGGGCTTTCTAGTCCTAATGGGCTTAAGCTTGGGCTTTAATTTGAATGGGCTGAATTAATTAATGATAATGGGGCTGAATTAATTAATGATAATGGGGCTGAATTAATTAATGATAATGGGCTGAATTAATTTCAAATTAAAACGACCGAGCCCGTTTGACTTGTAATTCCCGGCCCTTGCATTCCAAGCAAGCCGAGTCCCATTCAATGAAATTTAAGCTCGTTTGCCACCGTCAGTCCGGTGCAAAAAATGCAATTAATCTAAAATGAATTTAAACTATATGTTATGCAATTTAAATATTTTTTGTTTAGGGGTTAAAAATTTAATCCCTAATTTTCTATGCAAATTACACTAAGTGATGCGCCAAAATTTAGGTGTCAACAAGATGCAAAGTCATTAAATTCCTATTGGTCCTCTTTTGCTCCAAAAAGTCAACTGCCCACTAATATTTATTTATTTTTTGTCGGAAGCTACCCACTTCTATTGACACTTTAATTTCGCCAACGAGTTCATCGTGCATTTTTTTTAAAAAAGAAAGTCATTTTAGGAATCAAATCTGTTGGTGACGGGTAAAGAAAGTCAGTTTATAGGATCCTGCATTCTTTGCTGCCGCCACGTTCCTTATGCATGTATATACTATAAGCATAATAGTTCATTAACAACTATGGTTCATCTTGTGTAGGTCATCCATGCATCTCATGAAAATTAGTAATCGAATTGTGCCTAGCGCAATTCACAGGCGCCCACTTATCCACCCCTTTTTCCACGTAATTAGGCTCCTTAGACCTCCAACTATCAAGCCCAGATCAACTACAAAGATTAACCAAGCATTGAATGGCAATTAGAGAGGAACAGACTAACTAAGAGACCAAACTTTAGTGGAGTGGTTGGGCTTGATTGAGCTGCAAAATTTGCTCTCTTCAGCGGATTTTGAGGGGAAGTGGAGTGCAAGAAAGGAGAGGAGAGTAAGGAATTAGACTTGAGTGATGGAGGCTCGATTGAGGACATCTGAAGTGAAAAAAAGTGAGGAAAATCAGCTCTCAGAAGCTGGAAAATCCTGAGCAAAACTCACTCATAAGAAAGCTGGTGAACGTGAGTTGAGTTTTAGGTCTTTCTTGCCCATTCTCAAATCCTTTAGAGCTATAAGGTGGAAAACAGAGAGCAAAAGTGAGGAAATTGGGCACCAAAATGCGGTAATTCTAGCCGAACAAGAGAGGGGCTATGGGCGTGAGTTTGAAAACCTCTCTTAGCCATTCTCATCTCTCTCCCTCGAAAATAAGAGGCCATCTCGGTTCCTTTGCTGTCTCGTTGCGGTCCCAACAAAGGTAGGAAATACATTTCTTTTATGTTCGACTTGCCGAGGATGCCTCGACAGAACCGGAGTTCAAAGTCAAGGCACGGCGCCGTGAGCCCAATGCCTCGATCTCTAGATTCGCCAAGCCGGCTATGGCACTTCTACAGGCACAGCACCGTGAGCACTTCTGGGGATCGAGAATAGGTGTCACACCTCGAAACCTACCAAGACGAGGAATGACATGTCCATCCTTCCACCCGAAGGATGCAGCATAAAACCACAACCAAAGAACAAACTCCCAAAAGATCCCCGTTGATATCGCTTTCGCTCTGATGGATACTAAGCAAGGAACCTAAAAAGATTGGGGAAAGAGGAGTGAGTAACCACAGCTTAGTAAATAGTGCGTATCTCTTCTAAGTAGAATGAGCAGTCATTGTGCATATACATATAACAACACCGGAAGCTCATACTTTATTCCAAAGATATAATATATATATATATATATATATATATATATATATATCAAATCAAATCAAATATGAGTTGTTTCATTTCAATAAAACTTTATACAATTCAGAAAATACTCACTTAAATCAATAATAACAAAGCAAAAACCAATAGTCCATTCCATTGGCCAAACTCGTCAGAAAACACACGCCAACGATCCATTCCATTGGCCAATCTCATCAAAAAACACACGCCAATGGTCATTCCATTGGCCAATCTCATGCTAAAAAATCGAACTATGATCACGGATAACGCCCCGTGAAAAGTCGACCAAGATTCCTCCCTTGGTAAGATTTCTACCTACTATAAGCCGGTGAGTTGGCTTACAAGAATATCCTAGACTAGTATGCGCATACCTACAAACTCTCATTGGGTTCACAGAGATACTGAGCTTCAAACACTTATCTTTAACAATATCCTCCGCAATGTCAAATCCAAATATCATTTCGTAACCCATTTCATAATTCACAGTATGGTTCCAAAATCATTTCATAATCCATTTTATAAACATAATTCACAAATCGATATATATAATCTTTAATAACATTTTCCATAAAACGTTTCTCAAATCATTTTAAAACTCGTTCTATAAACCAATTTGCAACGTAATACACATATATCCATTAACAATATTTTCTTTAAAACCATTCTCAAATATTAAAATGTAATAATTGCTCGATCCAGGATTTTATACAACAAATATGCTTTAGTAACTTGTACAACACTCAAATCCTTATCACTTTCAAAACATGAGTTTATAAACTCAAAAAAGATATAACACCACTCACCTGAAAATGCCTACGATCAAACAACAAAGATTACTTGAACCGTCAAACTTGCAATTCTATCAAATATGCAAGAAACAATGTTAAAATCGAGTAAAGAGCTACCTCAACTGAGACTTGGCTAAACTAGTCTTAGACGTGAACATAAGACCAAAAGGTGTCTACAAATCGCTTACTCAAAGCGATTACTCAAAGCTGTCCGCAATGCGGAGCTCAAATGCGAAATTTGATTGTGTCATAAATTTTTCTATCGAACCCTGTTCCATTCGAGATTATAGTCAAAAGAAAGCCCATTTAGAGCACTACAAGAACCCCAGCTTGGCTGACCCAAAAGCGGGCCAAAGGCGACGAAAATCAACATGGACAACTGTTGTCGCACACTGTTCACCCATCGCGACCAACTTCAAAAATTCATATCCGGCAAACTTTAAGTCCAAATCGGGTTCCGTAAAATCTCACAGCCCCGCAACACCCTAAACTACCAATTCTATATATATATTTTTTGGTAAGGACCAATTCTATATATATTTATGACTCAACGACTCAAAAATCGGACTTCGCCACTCGAATGTCACATAACTTCGAAATATGAGCCATAACCCGGAAAACTTTTCTGATTTGACAAACGAGAGGCACGAGTACTTATCGGACATTGCGATATAAAGTTGAATCGACTTGGTAAAGTCCCACAGCACAAAACCCTCTTCTCTTCTTCTTCTTTCTTCTCTTTTCATCTCTTTCTTTCTTTTCCTTTTTCCCCATCTCTGCCGTGCACGCCCTCGGTCCCTTTAAAAGAGCAAAAGTGCCCCTTTTTCTTTTCTCTTTTAGTCCTCTTCCTTTGACTTTTCAACCCTTTGCTTTTTCTTATTTTTTTCAATCCAAATATTACAATACGGATATTTGTTGCAAAATTAGTCATTGTTTGTGTTTATAATATGTCTTGAGGTGGAGCCCGTTAAATGAAATTCAACCCGCATCTAAAGTTTGTGGAAGTGTAGTCCACATCGTGTGAACACAGATTGAGTCCTCAAGGATTGTCCCACTAGGCTTTAGGTTGCCGATCTGTTAAAACCGACTAAATGTGACATTCTAAAAATTAGTCCATTTGGGATTTGTAAAATACTGAGTTTTATGAAATGTACTCGTAGTAAATTCTCGCCCTGAACTGATCATTCCTAGAATGCTAACCAATGGGGAAAGGCTAATCGGGGAATTAAATTCGCGCGGCTAAGAGAAAATTTGATCGTAAATTGATTTTCGATCATAAAATCGCTGAGGTGATATTTTGAGCCACTGTTGGCCGATCCAAGGATAGTCGAGGGTCAGTTCGCCACTGTCATAATAGTGGATCGCGAGTGATTCCACTGGACCACGAAATGAATTGACGAACGATCTTGAACATATACCAAACGATCGTGCCCCTCGGATCTAGTAATTGATCTTCACGATTTTAATGACAACCGAAGTCGTCACGTACCGAAAGAACTTGCACGTGACTCGATTTGTTGTCAATCACAGGTCGAATATGCGAATTTCTCCAACAAGCCGCCCATTAGTTTGAGAAACGCTCGAGTTACGTTTAATAAAATTTAATTATTTAATTTAGCCCAAAATTAGACATCGGAAAACTAGAAAGTCACAACGAGACATTAGGACGACGTTACGGTTGTAACGTGTAAATTTGGAATGTCCCAAATCCTTCAGAAAAATTCAATTTCGGCAAGAAAATGGACAAGTAACCATTTTACCCTTGGAAATTTCTAAAGGACTAGTTTTATGGAGCAAGGGCATTTTGGTAATTTTGCCCTAAAGTTTGGAAAAGACACTTTTGCCCTGGGACCTGTTGAGAAATTCCAAGATTGCCCTTGGATATTTTGGATGAGATTCGATCTAGGCCGTCGATTTCAAGATAAGATCGAATTTGGACCGTTGGATGAAAAGATTAGAGAGGGGCATTTTGGTCATTTTGCAAAATTGGGTCAAAACTTGGTAATTAAGTCAAGACCCATTTCTCTCTCTCCCATTCTCGGCTCCACCTCCCTCTCTCCCTCCCGATCTCTCTCTCCCACCGTGAGCTTCCCCACCACCCGACGTCGCCCTCACGCCGCCGTGCTGAGCCGCGCCGCCACACCGCCCGTCCGCCGAGCCCCGCCGCGCCACCGCCATTCTCTCTCTCTCTCCCTCTCGGTCTCCCTCTCTTAGCCATGAGCCCCACCGGCCGCCGCCCAAACCGCCGTCGCCCGCCGTTCCTCCCGATCGCCGCCGATCGTCACCGCCGCCAGAAGCCACCGTTAGATCTCGGTTTTGTCGCCACTTTCGCTCTAGCCGCGTGAGTCTAGAGTTGGGTAAGTCGCGCTCTAAACCCAATTTAGGACTTCGGGTATTGACGGATGATTCTTGGGTGAAATCGGGTTTAAATTAAGCGTGAAATTACACGATTTATGAACAAAATCGATGGGCAGGCCTTAGGATTGAATTTGGGTAATTTTGGCGGATCATTGGAGGTCGAAAGTGGGCTGTGCATGGCCGATTAGTGGGCTGTGATGCTCGGTTTGGTTTGTAAATTGGATATTTAGAATCGGAAAATAATTGTGAGAAAGTGTCGTGAATGACCGGAATTGATTTGACGCTGTTTGGGTGGAGAAAAATGGCAAATTGTGTATTTTAATGCGTGTTTGAACTATGGAATTGTGATGATAAAATTTAGTGCGTGGATATGTGGTTAAATGATTGAAATATGCCTGTTGGGTGCATGCGTGGGCCGGACTGAGTTAATTATCAAATTGGCCATGTAGAATGCTTAGCGAGCATGAAAAATGCATGTGAATTGATGCGTGCACGGACCACGTGAGATGGGCCAATTGTGTGTAGCAAGTGATTGTTGAACATGTGCATGAGCAAGAGGGTGAATTTGGTGTGGCATGTACGATTGTGAGAACTGTGTCGTCCTGATACGTGTACTTCAACGCAGGACGATGCCCGGTATTACCGGAAGACTGTCAGCCTGAGGCGTGTACTTCAATGCGGGTTGCGCAGTAGGTGGTAGATGTTGAGCCTGAGGCGTGTATGTTAACGTGGGCCCTGAAGTGTTGTGATAAGTGGTCGCAGTGAACCTGAGGCGTGTACTGTAACACGGGTCACTGGCGAGTGATGTGGAAAAGATAAGATAAGGACGGAACGAATGCATGACATGAAATTTGTACATGCGTGTGATTGTAAATGATGTGGTTGTGACTAACATGCAGGTAGTACGCATGATGAGCCCTGGTAAGAACCATTGATGTGCCTGCTATGTGATGATTTGGTGTGTGCGTGATTGTGTTTGTGATTATCTGGAGGTACGTGATAGCTTAGGTGGGGTTTAGGGGTGTACTTACTGAGATGTAGTCTCATGGTTGCTTCAACCAACATTTTTCAAAACTCCGACCTGAGCCATGAATCATCCGCCACCGCCACCAGAGCGTTTTGGGGTACCGGTGCACATCGAGTATGACATTGTAGAATTTCCTATGGGTGATGGCATGACCTGGATTAAGCACACTACAACTGTTTTTGTAGAGGTGGGACTACCTTTATAGGAGACCCATGTTTATAATGCCTGGTACTTCCAGGATGTAGCAGGGGATGAGTTCGGGCCCGTTAAGGGTTTCGATATTTCGTTTGACTTAGTTGGGGACTGGGACGCATCTGCCATACTCCCGATAGATGGAGAGTTGACCAGTGCAGAGACTAGTTTAGCTCAATCTAGGTTGCACCCAGCACTTGCAGCCCAGGGATCTTCAGGGGCTGAGCACGAACCCAAGCCCGAAAGATCGCAAGCAGCAAGCGACCCGATGGACATAGATTTAGAACCAATTCCCGAAGAGCAACCGGAGGAGGTAGAGCCCGAGGTAGAACCTGGGAATGAGCCTGATGAGTCTGAAGAGCCTGAGGAAGATCCGGAGTATATACTCCCATTCGAGCAGTTTGTGGATCCTAATGTCGTACTGGAGGATAATTTCTTTGATGGGCTAGTTGAGGAGAATCCGTTTGAAGTTCCAGCCGAGTCGGGTGACATTAATCACCCGATTGAGATTGAGGCAGAGCCGGAATCCTCAGAGGAGCAGACAGTTCAAGAGAGTTCGGAATCAGAGGACGAGGAGTTAGACTCGGAATGGACGCCGAGTGAGGGTCGTAGGGGCTAGTGTAGGGGTGGAAAAATCAGGCTTTTGACGAGTGCCATTTTTTAGGATAGAATGTCAGGTCATCGGTCCTTTTTGATATCGATGGTGTATAGTACGGTGTGCACATGTGTATGATGATTTGTAAATTGAGAATATTGTATAAGCTTGATAGTTGGAAATGAATATGTATATTCTCCCTGTGTTCCCCAGTTCCAATTGTCCGGGTATTAATTGTGGTTTCCGCTGACCATTCAAAATCTCTGATCATTTTAAGTTAGGTCGGCGATACCATGGGATGTCGCATAATCGACCAGTAGAGGATGACGTGCTCTCGATGGGGTTTCGAGACGTGACATCCCCGTTTGAATTGGTATCAGAGCAAGGTTAGCTCGATCTAAACTGGTCGAAGTTTGGAGTGATTAGGAGCAAAGATTGTGGGGTAGGATTTAGGGAGACCATAGTAAGTTGTAGGGCGGAACGAGCTACACGTGCCTCTAAATTATTTGCTGTGATTGTTTGAACAAGTTAATTATTGTGTGATAATTAAAGTACAGGCGCGTTTGGACCCGAGGTAAGTGTTCAGACTCTACTGATTGTGGCTGTGTGTTTGTAGTAATGGATTACCTGCTAAGTGAATTTTTGCATTAATTCACTGCCTAAGACTAGACTAATCTAGTTAACCTACATTGCTAGTTCCTGAGTGGAATTATAGCAGGTAGGAGAGTGGTAGGATTGTGGCAATGAGCAGCGAAGGAAGAGGCGTAGGAAGAGGCGTAGGAAGAGTCCTAAGAAGGGGCGCAAGTAGAGGATCAAGGGGTAGAGGTCGTGCTAGAGGATGTTGGAATGGGTGCAGGAGCGATAGAAAATCTTGGTGTTGACGCTGGAGCTGCAGTGGGCCCTAGAGTGGAAGTTAAACCTGCTGAGGATCCTAGAATGGAAGCTGTTATGAGGACATTGGAACAAATCGAAAATCTGTTAGGACAACAGACTCAGGAAAGAGCTGCTGCAATTGCCCAAGCTGCTGAGGCCGCTGTGGTCACTGCTGCCGTTAATAATAATGAGAACCAAGGGCAGGAGCAAGTGGTTGTAAATAGACCGATGCATCAACTGGTAGAGCAGTTTATAAAGCTTCAACCGCCTAAGTTTACTGGGAAAGGTGACCCTAAGACTGCACCTCGATGGGTAGAGGAGCTTGAGAAGGCTTTTGAGGTGCTAGAGTGCAATGATCACGAGAAGGTAACTCTAGCGGTATATCAATTGCAAGACAATGCAAACGATTGGTGGAAAGCCACCAATGATAGGGTTTTTCCAGAAGGTACAGCTTGGACTTGGGCTGTTTTTACCGAGAGCTTTTATGAGAAGTATTTTTCGGCCAGTGCTAGGGAAAGGAAGTTAGCCGAATTTATGAGACTCCGCCAGGGTCAGATGACAGTAGATCAGTATGAGGCGGAATTTGCGAGATTATCTAAGTTGACGCCAAGAATGGTGGAACATCCCGATGACAAGGCGCAAAGATTTCAGGACGGATTGAAAGTTGATATTCATAGCCAGTTGTTGTTGGTAAACCTGAGGACGTACGAGGAAATATTTGATAGGGCCCAGATTCTAGAGCGAGATCAGGTGGATAGGGTCATCGCTTTTGGGTCGAGATTTGTCCAGGGTAGGGATAATCGTAATCTGGGGAAGAGGCCAATGTTGAATAATAGGCGTTTTACTCTGTCAGTTAAAAGAAATATTGAGAAGCCAGTCCGGATCTTGAATGGTCCATGTAGAATTTGTGGAGGTAGACACGGAAATGGACCTTGTCCAACCCGGGGTGGAGCGTGTTTTGGATGTGGAGGATTTGGTCACCATATAAGGAATTGCCCCAATCCCAAATAGAATAGGCCGCCTGCATTGCCGCCACCTCAGAATGGAAATCAGACTGGAACGGCCCAGACAGCAAATCAGAGTAGGCCTCAAGCGCAAGGACGAGTGTATGCTATGGCCAGACGAGAGGTTGAGAACGCACCAGGGGTTGTCATAGGTACGATTTCTCTGTGCAACCATGTTGCGTATGCTTTATTTGACCTTGGAGCGTCACATTCTTTGATATCGAAACAGTTTGTTGAGTTGATTGGAATAGAACCGCAATTGCTTGATGTTGTGTTATGCGTGACGACTCCCTTGAATGATAAGATGCTGATTTCGTTGGATTGTCCAAACTGTAAGATTGTGATTGGGGATATGGAGGAAATAATTGATTTAGCGGTTCTAGACATGTACGACTTTGATGTGATAGTGGGTATGGATTGGCTATCTAAGCAGAGGGCTGTAATGGATTGCAATAATAGGGTGATCCAATTTAATCCAGTTGGACATCTGGAATTCAAATTTGTGGGAAGTCAAGGAGGACCCTCGATTCCATGGATTTCCTCAGTGGAAATGACGAAATTATTGAATGAAGGGTGTCAAGGATTTCTAGTGGCAGTAGTTGATTCAACGGCTGAGGAGCCGAGGCTTGAGGATATAGCAGTAGCGTGTGAGTATCCCGATATGTTTCCTCAGGAATTGCCAGGATTACTGCTGGAAAGAGAAGTAGAGTTTGTAATCGAGTTGGCACCTGGAACTGAGTCAATCTCGAAAGCACCTTATAAAATGTCGTTATCGAAATTAAAGGAATTAAAGGTGCAGATGCAAGAATTGTTAAACAGGGGATTTATTCGTCCAAGTGCGTCTCCGTGAGGAGCGCCGGTCTTGTTTGTAAGGAAGAAAGATGGATCATTGAGATTGTGTATAGATTACAGGCAGCTGAATCAAGTGACGGTTAAAAATAAATACCCCTTGCCGAGGATTGATGATTTGTTTGATCAGTTACAAGGGGTTTCGGTGTTCTCTAAAATTGATTTGAGAATGGGGTATCATCAGTTGAGGATTAGGAAGGAGGATATACCAAAAACGGTATTTAAGACGAGATACGGATATTATGAATTCACGGTAATGCCGTTTGGATTGACGAACGCCCCTGCTGCCTTTATGGATCTAATGAATCGAGTGTTTGAGGAATTTTTAGATCAGTTTGTGATCGTGTTTATAGATGATATATTGGTATACTCGAGGAGCATGAATTTCATTTGAATTGAGTGTTGCAGACTCTAAGGGAGAACGCGTTGTACGCTAAGTTTAGCAAGTGTAAATTTTAGCTCAGTCGAGTAGCATTTTTCGGTCATGTGATTTCCGGAGAAGGAATTTCAGTGGATCCATCGAAATTTGAGGCGGTAATGAAATGGCCTAGATCGATGATAGTAACAGAAGTTCGGAGTTTTCTGGGTTTGGCTGGATATTATCGTCGTTTCGTGGAAGGATTTTCGTCGATAGCAATACCGTTGATGCATTTATTGAAAAAGGAAATGAAATTTGAATAGACTGATAAATGTGAGAGGAGTTTTCAGGAATTGAAGCATAAATTGACGATGACACCGGTGTTGACTATCCCATCACGACCCGAAGGATATGAAATTTATAGCGACGCATCGCTGAAAGGATTGGGATGTGTACTCATGTAACATGGGCAAGTAGCGGCCTATGCGTTAAGGCAATTAAGACTGCATGAGTTGAATTATCTGACCCATGACTTGGAATTGGCCGCCATAGTATTCACCCTGAAAATTTGGTGACATTATCTATGCGGAGAAAAATTTCAGATCTATATAGACCATCAGAGCCTCAAATATTTATTTGCTCAAAAGGAATTAAACATGAGGCAGCGTTGATGGATGGAGTTGTTGAAGGATTATGACTGTGATATTTTATATCATCTTGGGAAGGCTAACTGGGTAGCTGATGCTTTGAGTCGGAAGTCGAGCATTGCTCATTTGATGGTCAAAGAATGGACACTGTTGGAAAAAGTGCGAGACTCGAAGTTTAGATTCGAAGTAAGTCAAGTCTCAAGCCTGCTGGCTACGCTTAAAATTGAACCGGAAATTCAGGCTAAGATCAAAATGTTGCAATCTGTAGACCCAAAAATTCAAAGAATTTTAGAATTGGAGGAGGTCAAGAGAAAGCCGGATTTTCAGGTATCAGAGGACGGTATATTGAAATTCCGAGGACGGTTATGTGTGCCAAACGATGCGGAAATTAAGGAACAAATTTTATCAGAAGCACATCATAGCCGTTATAGTATCCACCCAGGCAGTACTAAAATGTATTGAAATTTGAGGCAATATTACTGGTGGAACGGTATGAAGTCGGATATCGCTAAGCACGTGGCCAAGTGTCTGACATGCCAACAGGTGAAAGCGCAACACTGTAAACCTGGAGGATTATTGCGACCTTTAGAAATCCCAGAGTGGAAATGGGAGCATGTAACTATGGATTTTGTGTCGGGACTGCCGAGAAGTCAAAGAAATCATGATACTATTTGGGTGATTGTCGACAGACTGACCAAGTCGGCACACTTTTTAACTGTGCGAAAGGACTTCGCATTAGAGCGATATGCTGAATTGTACGTGCAGCAGATAGTTTGTCTACATAGGGTACCAATGTCGATAACTTCAGATCGTGATCCTAGGTTTACCGTCAATTTTTGGAAAAGTCTACGGACGTCGTTAGGATCCAAGTTACAGTTTAGTACAGCTTACCATCCTCAGACAGATGGCCAGTCTAAGAGGACAATTCAGACTCTAGAGGATATGCTTCGGACATGTGTGTTGGACTTTCAGGGTAAGTGGGAAGAGCAATTGCCCTTAGTGGAGTTCGCGTATGATAACAATTTTCAACAGAGTATTGGAATGGCACCTTTTGAAGCACTATATGGCCGTGCGTGTAGAACACCCGTGTGTTGGGACGAAGTAGGAGAAAGAACTATAACCGGGCAGAGTTAGTTGAACAATCGATTGAGGCGGTTAAGATTATACGTGAAAGGTTGAAGACAATGCAGAGTCGTCAAAAGAGTTATGTAGACAAAATGCGAAGGCCTTTAGAATTTCGAGTAGGAGATCACGTATTTCTTAAGGTGTTACCTATGAGAGGACTTTCTAGATTTGGTAAGAAAGGGAAGTTGAATCCGAGGTACGTTGGACCATTTAAGGTTTTAGAAAGGATTGGGGAATTAGCGTATCGTCTTGCACTTCCACCGAATTTATCGCAAGTGCATAATATGTTCCACATGTCAATGCTGAGAAAATATGAACCGGACCCGACTCATGTGTTGAATTATGAAGAAATAGAAATCGATGACAAGGTATCTTATGTCGAGAGACCGGTAAGAATCGAAGATCGGAAGGAACGGGTTTTGAGGAACAAGACAATCCCGATAGTCAAGGTTATTTGGGAGCACCACGGGACAGAAGGCGCAACTTGGGAAAGTGAAGAGATGATGCAATGTCATTACCCCCAGTTGTTTGAGTAATAGTGGTGGGAATTGTAAATTTCGAGGACGAAATTTTTGTAAGGGGGGAAGAGTTGTGACATCTTGAAAATTAGTCCATTTAGGATTTGTAAAATACTAAGTTTTATAAAATGTACTCGTAGTAAATTCTCGCCCTGAACTGATCATTCCTGGGATGCTAACCAATGGGAAAAGGCTAATCAAGGAATTAAATTTGCGCGGCTAAGAGAAAATTCGATCGTGAATTGATTTTCGACCATAAAATTGCTGAGGTGATATTTTGAGCCACTGTTGACCGATCTAAGGATAGTCAGGGGTCAGGTTGCCATTGTCATAATAGTGGATCACAGGTGATTCTGCTGGACCACAAAATGAATTGACAAACGATCTTGAACTTATACCAAACGATCATGCCCCTCGGATCTAGTAATTGATCTTCGCGATTTTAATGACAACCGAGGTCGTCACGTACCGAACGAACTTACACGTGACTCGATTTATTGTCAGTCACAAATCGAATATGCGAATTTCTCCAACAAGCCGCTCGTTAGCTTGAGAAACGCTCGAGTTACATTTAATAAAATTTAATTATTTAATTTAGCCAAAAATTGGACATCGAAAAATTAGGAAGTCACAACGGGACGTTAGGACGACGTTGCGGTTGTAACGTGTGAATTTGAAATGTCTCGAATCCTTTAGAAAAATTCAATTTCGACAAGAAAATGGGAAAGTGACCATTTTACCCTTGGAAATTTCTAAAGGACTAGTTTTATGGAGCTAGGGCATTTTGGTAATTTTGCCCCAAAGTTTGGAAAAGACACTTTTGTCCTGGGACTTTTTGAGAAATTCTAAGATTGCCCTTGGATATTTTGGATGAGATTCGATCTAGGCCGTCGATTTCAAGATAAGATCGAATCTGGACCGTCGGATGAAAAGATTAGAGAGGGGCATTTTGGTCATTTTGCAAAATTGGATCAAAACTTGGTAATTAAGTCAAGACCCATTTCTTTCTCTCCCCATTTCTCTCTCTCCCATTCTCGACTCCACCTCCCTCTCTCCCTCCCGATCTCTCTCTCCCATCGTGAGCTTCCCCACCACCGAACGCCGCCCTCACGCCACCGTGCAGCGCCGCGCTGCCGCACCGCCCATCCGCCGAGCCCTACCGCGCCACCGCCGTTCTCTCTCTCTCTCCCTCTCGGTCTCCCTCTCTTAGCCATAAGCCCCACCGGCCGCCGCCTAAACCGCCGTCGCCCCGCCGTTCCTCCCGATCGCCGCCGATCGTCACCGCCGCAGCAAGCCACCATTAGATCTCGATTTTGCCGCCGTTTTCGCTCTAGCCGCGTGAGTCTAGAGTCGGGTAAGTCGCGCTCTAAACCCAATTTAGGACTTCGGGTATCGACGGATGATTCTTGGGTGAAATCGGGTTTAAATTAAGTGTGAAATTGCACGATTTATGAACAAAATCGATGGGCGGGCCTTAGGATTGAATTTGGGTAATTTTGGCGGATCATTGGAGGTCGAAAGTGGGCTGTGGATGGCCGATTAGTGGGCTGTGATGCTCGGTTTGGTTCGTAAATTGGATATTTAGAATCGACAAATAATTGTGAGAAAGTGTCATGAAGGACTGGAATTGATTTGATGCCGTTTTGGTGGAGAAAAATGGCAAATTGTGTATTTAATGCGTGTTTGAACTATGGCTGAATTGTGATGATAAAATTTAGTGCATGGATATGTGGTTAAATGATTGAAATATGCCTGTTGGGTGCACGCGTGGGCCGGACTGAGTTAATTATCAAATTGGCCATGTAAAATGCTTAGCGAGCATGAAAAATGCATGTGAATTGATGCGTGCACGGGCCACGTGTGATGGGCCAATTGTGTGTAGCAAGTGATTGTTGAACATGTGCATGAGCAAGAGAGTGAATTTGGTGTGGCATGTACGATTGTGAGAACTGTGCCGTCTTGAGACGTGTACTTCAACGCGGGACGATGCCCGGTATTTTCGAAAGACTGTCAGCCTGAGATGTGTACTTCAACGCGGGTTGCGCAGTAGGTGGTAGATGTTGAGCCTGAGGCGTGTATGTTAACGCGGGCCCTGAAGTGTTGTGATAAGTGGTCGCAGTGAACCTGAGGCGTGTACCGTAACGCGGATCACTGGCGAGTGATGTGGAAAAGATAAGATAAGGACGGAACGAATGCATGACATGAAATTTGTACATGCGTGTGATTGTAAATGACGTGGTTGTGACTAACATGCAGGTAGTACGCATGATATGCCCTGGTAAGAACCATTGATGTGCGTGCTATGTGATGATTTGGTGTATGTGTGATTGTGTTTGTGATTGTCTGGAGGTACGTGATAACCTAGGTGGGGTTTAGGGGTGTACTTACTGAGATGTAGTCTCGTGGTTATTTCAACCAATATTTTTCAAAACCCCGACCTGAGCCATGAATCCTCCGCCACCACCACCAGAGCATTTTGGGGTACCAATGCACATTGAGTATGACATTGCAGAATTTCCTATGGGTGATGGCATGACCTGGATTAAGCACACTACAACTGTTTTTGTAGAGGTAGGACTACCTTTATAGGAGACCCATGTTTATACTGCCTGGTACTTCCAGGATGTAGCAGGGGATGAGTTCGGGCCCGTTAAGGGTTTCGATGTTCCGTTTGACTTAGTTGGGGACTGGGACCCATCTGCCATACCCCCGATAGATGGAGAGTTGACCAGTGCAAAGACTAGTTTAGCTCAATCTGGGTTGCACCCAGCACTTGCAACCCAGGGATCTTCGGGGGCTGAGCACGAACCCAAGCCCGAAAGATCGCAAGCAGCAAGCGACCCGATGGACATAGATTTAGAGCCAATTCCTGAAGAGGAATCGGAGGATGTAGAGCCCGAGGTAGAACCCAAGAATGAGCCTGAGGAGTCTGAAGAGCCTAAGGAAGATCCGGAGTATATACTCCCATTCGAGCAGTTTATGGATCCTAATGTCGTACCGGAGGATAATTTCTTTGATGGGCTAGTTGAGAAGGATCCGTTTGAAGTTCCAGCCGAGTCGGGTGACATTAATCACTCGATTGATATTGAAGCAGAGCCGGAGTCCTCAGAGGAGCAGACGGTTCAAGAGAGTTCGGAATCAGAGGTCGAGGAGTCAGACTCGGAATAGACGCCGAGTGAGGATCGTAGGGGCTAGTGTAGGGGTGGAAAAATCAGGCTTTTGACGAGTGCCATTTTTGAGGATAGAATGCCAGGTTATCGGTCCTTTTTGATATCAATGGTGTATAGTACGGTGTGCACATGTCTATGATGGTTTGTAAATTGAGAATATTGTATAAGCTTGATAGTTGGAAATGAATATGTATATTCTTCCTGTGTTCCCCAATTTCAATTGTCCGGGTATTAATTGTGGTTTCCGCTGACCGTTCAAAATCTCTGATCATTTTAAGTTAGGTCGGCGATACCCTGGGATGTCGCATAATCGACCAATAAAGGATGACGCGCTCTCGATGGGTTTGGGGAGGTGACACTAAAGCTATGAAATTGTAGATTTAGAGAATTTTTCTCATGGGTTTTATTGACTTTGAACCCAACTTTTTTTTTTGGTCAAAACTTTAAACCCAACTTGGAAAACCTTTTGTCAAGAGTTTAACCTTTTGTATTCTGTAGAGATTGTTTCGTGAAAAATTATAAGCACTAAATACTCAGTGAGTTATTGGGTACAATTGAGAACTGAAAAATATTTCAAGTGTTTGAGTAATTCGAACATGATTATGATGTTCATTGTATCGTTTAATCCATTGTAAAATCATGTATTACTCTACTTGTGGAGGAGGTCACACCAATTGAACCATATAAATCAGGTATTGGGTTTACTTTTTCTATTTTCTGGTTTATTATTATTCGATCAGTTGTTTTTTCGCAACAGTTTTGCGTTTGTTTGGTCATTAACATCTTGATGGGGTTCAATATGAGACCAGTAGAGCAGCCGTGCATCACATGAAATTTAAACATTACTTTTTCTGCTTTACTCTAAGATATTATGTACCAAAGTTAGTTGCTATGTTCCCTTTGATTGAATTATCTAATTTCTTTAATCTAACTTTGCTTTCATATAAGAGCAATTCAGTATAAATTTAAGTGAACTATCACATGTTTAAATTGTACACGCGTACATATGGATTTTCATCACAATAATTGATCTTTTCTTAATGGAATTAAATTATTATTATTAATTTTGCTCATTTCGTTATGCTTAACTTTAGAAGGCTAAAATCGTAGTAAAACCAGTTTATATGTGTACACGCTTCACCAGTAATTGTCTATGTTCGCATGTCTTATTAGACTAAATCTTGATTACATCTTAATCATTTTTGGGAACTGAATCACGATGGCCTTTGTCTCACTATAGTGGGGTTAATATACCCTTAATGATAATTTAATCAGAATTGCCTTTAGCGGGACTCCAATCACATCCGACCACGCTGAAGCCTTGATCTTTACGTGCACCTAGAATTGTCGTTCGAAAAGGTATGCAAATGAATCATGTATTACTTAGTAAATACAAATGTTGATTGCAATTTAGGCTAGCGTGAATATCATTTGCATATGCACGAGCACGTAGTTATGGGGATTATTGTTCAAAAAGTCTTAAACCTCTTGCACTTTTGTCAATTCTATCCTAAACCATTTTAATTGTTTTAATTGAATCATAAACCTCACATTTTGCTAAATTAAGTATATCCAAACAATTTTGGCCAGAAATGGCTAATATGGATGCCGGTCGTCTTACGTGGCACGATCGGTGCTGACATTGATAATTTTTAATAATATTTTAATATTTTTCGATTTTTTATCATTTTTTTATTTTCTTTTTTGTTATATTTTTCCCCAACTGTGGCTAGCGAGCCACAGGTGAGGGCCAGTGACCCTCGCCCATAACTATCAATCTCATTACTTCATAACTAGTAGAATTCTCAGCTACATTTTCTCAGTAACAAAATATGAAAAACACTACATTTTCGTACTTTTTCGTTTAGTGTTTTAAAACTCGAAAACTTTTCTTATTGGATTCGAATGTAAATAACTAGTTTCCCGAATTACTCATTTGCGTATCCCTAATTATTTATTAGACATTAGGGACAGACATTGAGTTCTTGAGAGGATCGAAAGGGGGGCAATGGTCATGCAACAAGTTCTAAATTGCCTCGCGAGAAAGCTTTCTTGACTTTGCCATCCATTAAATGCTTTCGCCTTCCAACAAGCGATGAAGACTCGAAAAGATCACAGAGATCAAAGACGTTTTTCTCTTCGGTATTTTTTTTTTAATTTGCGTCAGCCTAAGAAAATGTGCATTTGCAAATATCAATGATGTTTGTCCACGAGTTTGAGAATTGAAGCTGCCCCTATTAGATCCAAAACTTGCATTATATGCTCACACTCGCCGGTGGATGTTGTCATGTCGTCCAGACTCTTCAATCTAACAATACTATTTGTTTACCATGTAGACGCCCTTCGTTTGTTTCGAAGAGAATGAATGATTTAGAAAATATTATTCTAAAAATGTTCGTCTGTATCGCTTAAAAATGAATAAATGACACATATTTTCATTGTATACAAAAATATTTGAATATAAATTGTCATTGCTAATGAAAAACATTTCCCATTTGATTGATTATTTCAAGGTATATAAATGATTATAATTTAGAAAAATATTTTTCAAATCATTCATTTTCTGTTAAACAAATGGACTCGTACTTTGAGATAAATCGTGACCACTGTACAAAAATAAAAACATCATGGTCAAGTGATTACACTACAGTTTCTTCTTGTAATTGAAAAACAAACCAAACGAAGAAAGATGACACATCTCAAGTCGACATTAGCCTTTCTTCTTGTAGGTGCAATCGGTTGATCGAAAATAGAAACTTTTCTTATTGAATCTTTGTAATAAGAACTAATTTTAGGGTCCGACCTTAGTAAAGTGAACTTGTAACCAAGCAGGACATTACATAGTGAGACATTACTAGTGGATTAGACCTCGGAAAGGACCGAGACCCTTTGATCCATACCGGCTTTTATGTGCCCTCGAGACCACCCAATCGCTAAAAAACGAGTTAGCAAAAAAAGTTCTCGTCTCTTAAAAAAAAATGTCATGTGAGGTGATTTTCTTTATACGAAAATAATGTGCTTAATTCACTCTTTGAAGCAAGACAATCCAAGTCCATTTATTAACTTCTTTTGGCGTGATGGAATATGATAGGATAATAGTCTTTCTGGTCAAAATGAGCAAAAAAAATATAAAATAAGAACATCACCCTCCTCTATAGGAGCCAAAACTTGACGTAGACCAAAGCATATATTCTGTCTTGAGAACAACAAAAAGAAAAAGAGCGCGACATATTTTTATATTATGGCCATCACTCAAAAACGTGGGTCAAACTTATAATAATAAATAAATTCAAAAAAATAATAATAATCAATTCAGAAAGTCCAAAATCATTTGGTTTATTCATTTGTCCGAGACTGCATCGTCTGTTGTTATGAGCCCCTAAACGAACGTGTTGTTCTCCGCAATCGGCGATGAGCAGGAACTCGTGAATCGTTACCACTATTCTTCAGAAACATCCATTCAGTATATTAATGAAATTGTCCCATTTATCATGGTATTGGGTTGATTGAAGGACATGGGTTTTCAAATTTTGTCTCGGTGAATGAATCGACAAAATTGATTTTGTTCTTAAGAAGGGTCTTGTCCTCTTGAATTTCTCAATCTCTATCCTGGTTTCTTTCTTCACTCAATCGTCCTTGTTAAACATTCAAATTGATTGCACACTCATATTAACATCGTATCAGAGCCGGCGTGCCTATGATCTTGGTTAAGGCATGCAGCTAATTCGTTAGACTTTATGTGAATTTCGGGCCATTCTTTGAAAGTTGTAGCATCTAAATTGTTGTTTGTATTTTTTTTTCGCTAGAGATAAAATGATGCGCACTATTCTTTGATGATTTGAGATGGACTTTGATTCAATACGCCACAAAACAGATTGAGATTCTTCAAGTATACTTACCGATTACACTATTTAGTGAAAATATGAGATCTTTACAAATCATCTCAAAACTATAGAAAACAGAGGTAGAAGCTACAAAGAAACTTCACTACTCTAGAATGACTAGACCAAAATCACAAAGAAATGAAGGATGAAGTTTCTAACTCTGTATACAACCATAGGCAATTAAGAATCCTGGATTGCACTGACTTGACAATCAAGTTTGCCGAGTTTGCAGTATCCGATCGCACCGACTTATAAACTCCCTCTAACACCTACTAATGTGCGATTTTCGCTTTCCCTTGACCTTGTCGCGGACATTCTCTCGTGTGCCAAGGACCAAGTTCTTGGGCTTAAGTTGCAGTATAAGCAGAGCTTTAACAGTGATTTTGGGTGGAAAATTTGCGTTGTAAGCTAAGTCTACCAGAGCTCCTGCTGAGAGCTTGTCATGATTTAGTACATCACATATTCTCAGCCTCTCTTGTGGACATAATTGTCGTTGGACCTGCACACAAATTCTCTCCTAATAAGCATTTTATACCAGAAATGCTCAAGCATTTACATAAAATTTGTCAGAACAAGCAAGAAAATTCGAAACCAATCAGAAAATGATGTTTCAGCCATGAAAATTAAGTGAACTAGCTAAAAGTACTCAGCGGTAAGTAACTTTGTTTAATGTTCTACTCAATGTGAAGCTTTGAGATTTTGCTGTCCAAGTATGGTACCTCGACATATATGTCTATGGCTCTGTATAGGCTGTCATGAGAGTCTCTAGCAGCCTCCGGCAAGATTGAGATCAGCTCTTCGAACGTCACGGGCTTTACGTGTAAATCGGCAGCCACTTCTCCTATGTAGGAGTCAATCAAGTGGCCGACCTTCTTGAGCTGACCTACGGGTAATTCATCGCCTTTGTGCAAACCGTGAGCCAATCAAGCTCTCCAAGAGTTCTTTGTGACCTATGCTTATGTTCCACCTCAATCCGAGGCATAGTAGCTCGAAGAGGCATTTGCAAGAGATGGTGCTCAAGTCCCAATCCACCAAAGATAGCAGATTGATCGAATCCTCTAAAATCCTGCGTTTCTCGATGACCGTGGCGCCAATGGATTTCGACTTTTGATAATAGAGGAGGAATCTACTCGTGGCAAAATGGTCATGTTCTTTTGATACCATTGCTCTCACTATTTTGTCTAGCCAATCAATTTCCAAGAACATAAGATCTTCAAACCACCATGCCATGTGAAAGCCATTGCTTTTGACACTATCCATGCTTGAACAAGGATAACATGAACTGTCCGATGAAGACACGCACAAGCTCGCAACAGTAGGCAAAGCTAATCTTTCTGTTATGCAGTCCACAATTTTCTGTACTAAAAAAGACGAATCTTTAGCAGGGAATAAATCCTGGCATTGTTTCAAAGATATTAGTAGTTCAGACCAAGACCAGTAGTCGATCCCTTTTAGGGAATTCTCCGTTCGTTCCTCCAAATTTTGATTGCTCGGTGCTTTGTTGCAGTACAATTCCATGAAATGCGCCACGCGGTTCAATAGGACAATGTTGTGAGGGTTTATCTCGACTTTGCCATTGTTGTAGCAGAATCTTGACATGAGCTCAAAACCCTCCGAGCCTCCTGGAAAATCATGAAAGATCACTTTCAGCTTCCCATTTACTACTCCTGATTTTTTACCAAACAATCTGTTAAGCCTACTTGAAAACGATGCCATAATATTCTGCACAAGAAACAGAAAACAGAGAGAGGGTTAACAAACGGGGAAACGAAAGGAAAGAAAAATGCTATAGTCAATTCAGGATGGTTTTAATCTTCAAAACCATTACAGGGATTACCTGAAAAACTTCAAAAAGTACGACTGGCTTCTCAATTTAGGAGAGACATTCTCTTTTTCAAGAAACAGAAATTCATCGATTAAGCAGAAGTCCATTTCATCAGCTGAGTGATTTCACAGTTCAAGAAAGCCAAAGCCAATTACCAATAGTAAAAAACTATAACAAGAAGCACCATCACAAGAATTTGAACTGAAGCAGGTCATAAAGACAGAAAGGTGATGAACTGAAAATTGAGAGAGCAAGCAGAGCAAGTAATTACCTTGTCCACCAGGAAAGTCTCAAGGCCATTGACATCTACTTCAAGAATGCAGCACATTTCCATTGCTGGAGAAGAAGACTGTAAATATAAAACCCCTCTAGAAGCAAAACTTTACCAATTCATGAAAAAAGTTCTGCATATGAAAAAGCTAGAACTTTAGGGATCTTTCCCACGAGGGAATTAAGTGAAGAGTTGGACTAAG
Organism: Syzygium malaccense; assembly: GCA_031216405.1. Lineage (NCBI taxonomy): Eukaryota > Viridiplantae > Streptophyta > Magnoliopsida > Myrtales > Myrtaceae > Syzygium > Syzygium malaccense. Next base: position 4,616,224 of record CM062256.1, on the reverse strand, counting down.
TACTCGATATGGGACGGTCAGTGCGAACTGAGAAAGAGGCCAGAGAATCTGATTTCTATGCTTGGTCAAAATACCTTTATGACAATTGTGGGTTATAACATATAATAGACAATAAGCGAACCTTACCAAAAAAAAAACATATAATAGACAATGGAGGGAACAAGAAGCAAGGTAATGTGTGTGTGTGTGTGTGTGTTTTATTTATAGGAATGCATGATCTCTCTTACTTGAGGTGGCTTCTGGTCTCATCCACACTCAAAATACATGTTTATCAAACCGTTACAATGGTTTGCAACAGTTAACCCTATTACGAGTATTTACAGTATCACGTGTTTGCGATAGTGTTGACTTTAGCTAGCAGACTTAAATTCCGAATAAAAGACCTGCATTGTAAACATGAAGCGAAGTGCAGCCACTTTAGGATTTTGTGTTCTGGATTTCGATTTCGAGCTAGAAGCCATAAGTTGGGGACAAAGCCCTCAAAACACATTCATAAATTTTCATTTCTGAGAAAGAGGAAATTGCAGATATGACCTAAGTTCAGTCAAGTCAACATGGTCTATCATCTGATTTTAAGTTGAATATGTTGGATTTTTTCAAATCAATTCGAGCTTTGCGGAGGTTGATTTGATATACATTTGCTTCAATCAAACTTGACTTGGTAAATCAATCGCAGCTTGACTCTATAGTTTTGACTGCACCAATATGTCAATACAACATCAAATCCAAATCTACTGAGTTGATAAAGCATCTTCCAGCAACTGAGACCTGATGACAAACTTTCTAGTCAAGAACCCAGAATCAAAATTTCAGACCAAGAAGTGCTCTACGGTTTTGAAGGTCAAATAGTTTAGCACAATTTAACCTTTTTGCCATTTCTAATGTTGCCCGTGAATGCACTGGCATTTGATTCTGAGGCTGCTTGTTTTTTTTAAGGTATTTGGCCGATATTCCAGGTGAAACATAAACGTAATTATTGCTTTGCCTAGGATACAATTTGCCTATAGCCCTCAATCTTTGGACCTGCAGCAGCTAGCCTAGCTTACACAGCCACTATGTGATTACACTTGCGCTAATATCTCAGTCGTGAGCGAGAGGCTTGATCACAATAGATAGAATTTGCAGCTGAATGTCACCGTCCTGGACGCCGAACCCAACTCCAAACTGGTAAAGCATATGCGCAACACGAGCAGCGTTCACGGTGACATTGATGAAGGGTCAGAGAAATGGCGTCTCGGCATTGCCGAAGCAACGAGCATTAATTCTTTTCCATGCTTGGTTTATCATTACCTTGATGTGCTTACGAGCAACGTCCTCTGATACATTTGCTTCTCGCATGTAACACACCACTGAGGATGGAGCATCTCCTCTGTCTCTTTCAGCCTAATCAAATAGATAAATCAGTTAACTCCTTAATTAGATTCAATTTCCTAAATTTAGTTACTCCTTACGTCGTGTAAGTGCAAAAGCTAAGAATTTGTCCATCATGTCATATTCAGTTGGTTTATAACATTTCCACAGAAGTTTGATAATTACCGTTGATGTTCCTAGGTCGTTGCAAAGTCGAATTATCATGGACACATTGTAAATCAGATCCTTGTTTCTCTGTAGCAAATCTGCTGCATCGTCCAATTTCATATGTCCCATGAAGTAATAAGCATGAGACAAGATCAGTGGTCCTGAAGATGATGTCCATGCATTGTTTAAGTGCTCTTCCAAAGATGGAGTGTAGCCCATATTGTCCCACTTTGCTTCATTAAGTAACACTTTGCAAAAATCTTCCCACTATGGAAAAATAAGGAAAAAAGAAGATTTAATCGTAGATGATTAATTATGCAGGACATAAAATAGTTACGGTGACATGTGCATGGATATCCAGTTATCCAACAGTTTTTTCTTACAGCTTTCGTGAGATGTGGTAGCACTCGATGCCAATCTTCATCCTTGCCAGTATCATAAGCGATGTCGTATGTAACATCGCAAAGCGCTCGGAAACAGACCTTCATGCAATCGGGAAGCTGTTGAATCTGCTCTGAATCCCATCTAGAAGCATTGGACTTTCCAATTAGAGAAAATGAGCTGAACAAACACGAAAGGTAGAGATTGGGAGGCATGGTGGCCAACCTCGTAATGGCACCAGTGAAGCATTCTAGCTCCTCCAACGAACCATATAGGTCGTAGATATCGTCGATCACCAGTATCAAGATGATGACCTTGGTAAGAGATTTTCGGAGAGAGCTGAACCGTGATCCCTGAGAGAGTCCAAGGGCGCACAAGAAACTTTCGACTAGCCGATCCCTCGCGAAGTTAACATGTTCAATAAGTCCCAGATCCCTCCACCACCTGAATTTACCGAAGCAACTAATCAAAATCCAAAGCTATGAAAATCACATCATGTCCGGTACACATAACTTCAAAGAAGGCAATTTCCTAGGAAGAATTTAGACCATATATATCATGAGTAGTTTTTTTTTTTGTTGAAATATCATCAGTAGTTTGAGCGTGATGAAATTACCTGGATATATCTCTAAGATCTCTTTGGTGTGTGGCTTGGACCGTGTTGAAATTGAGTTTTGCAAGCTCGAGCAGATTACTTTGCTTGTCCTCCTGTTGCTCATACAAGCCAATTTGCCATTTGATGTCGAACCATTGGACCCTCCAGTGCATCGGAAGCTCCAAAGCATGGACGGCACGTTTCAAGAGCTGACCATCCAAACCGGAGACTCTCTCTCGGACAATCCCAGTTGAGAAGGCTTTCGCTTCATCCAAAATGTTTTCGCCTTCCAAAGCCAGATGTGAAGCCTCAAGAAGCTCTATCATATCTTCAACATCTTCGCAGTTGCTTCCGTTCAATGTGGTCCTTCCTTCCTCGAACATCCTTAATTCATCTGATTGCAAAATGAAAGTCAAAGATTTACGACCGGACAGAACCAAGAATAATTGCTGATAGTGCTAATTATACTCGATGTTAATGAATATTAGAAAGTACGACGACTGATGACTAAGAAGATGTTATTGGAAAACAGTGAATAATGGCATATGAATTTTGAGTGGATTGTATGCATTCAATTCGATAATACCTCTCTGTGGACGAAACCTTCTTCACCGTCCAGTCCACAATTACACTTTCCTTTAGTGATCCTCTCTCTAGAAACAAGAAGGTTTTTCAGTAGAGCTAAGTCCCAATAGGTATGACTGATATGGAAGGAACCAACTTTTGTGGAGTAATCTTCAGTACCTATAGCATTATTCGTTGATTTATTTGATTTGTGCTGTCATTCGTTAGTAACATCTCAGACGAAGGAAATCACACACATCCATATTTACAACTTACCTTGTGAAACGACATGGCCATGCTGTCTGAGGAGTCTAAACCGAAGTGCACTGGCATAGAGCCGATCTTCCACGTTGAAAACGCCACCGTTGGTGGATGCAACGGTTTCAAGAGCTTCTTTTATTTCAGTGACAAAAAGGTTGGACAGCCCCAATTTTCTCATGCTGTCAATCAACTCTAACTTGGGGAGTGAATCGACTGCTTCTGATAACATTGGCTTTACTTCCTCCACGAGCCGTTCTACCCGTTCTTTAGTTCCTTCTTTCTACGGAATCGAGTCGAATTCGTAAGATCGAAATCTACCTCAAAAAGGCCTCAATTAATTCAACCTATAGAGCAATGCCAAGATGTTGTGATTATACTACTTTATCCTTTACGAATTTATGGTAAAATATATTGCAAAGTCTTGATTGCTTCTAATAAGGTTTTATCTAGACTCATTCTAATTGACCGGTTTAATCATATTTTAAGAAGTAACAACCAAAATAACGTGGACTCGTTATGTTTCTAATAACATGATTGATTTTTTTATTATCGCGATTGACTTTGTTGTAAAGTGAGTCTGAAACGGTTGGTTTCATTTCAATCCGTAGAGGACTCAACCCGTGAGCAAGCTAATTTTTCAGAAAATTTTAGTACATGCAAATGTATATAGCTAGATGAATTGGTTTTTTACATTCATGTTAGCTATAAATCAAGTCTAGATGATGGCTGATATATAGGATAACCACACATATTAATATCATGCATGTGATGTTACAAATCAATTTAGCAAAATACTACCTTGCTCGAATTAAAAATAAAATAAAATAAAATCAACGTGTGTCTCATGTGCAATTCTTGAATAAAGGAGTACAACCAAAAAAGAACAGGTTCGTCAATTAACGACCAAATTCGATGGAACTTATGAGCACGGAAGGTACAAATTAGAATCTTACGAGGTAGTCGTTGTTGTTAAGCGACTGAAGGAAATCGTATTTCCAAAGGTTAGGCCTATAATTGGCCGATCTTCTTCGATGCAACTTGTCTCCGACTTGCGGCGAATCCGCTTGGCAAGGCTGGAACTGGACTTGTTCTGTTTTGTACTCCATGACGAATGAGTGGAAGTTGAGAAGATTGGTGAGATAACGAATTTGTACGAGTTTAGTGATGGAATGAGTGTGAGTGCTGTTGAGCACAATGCTTCAATTTATATAGGCGAGTACGAGTTGCGAGTGTTGTTGAGCACAAGAAGCCCCACATGTCAACCTTGTACTCGGTCGGTCTCGTCTCCGACCACACACAGTAATCACGAATCACATGAGAACACGACACAACATAAGATAGCAATGCGCTTGCTTTGTATGGGACAGATGAGGTTACGAGTCGTGTTGGCACTGTCCATGCCTTACATGGGCTATTGAAGGTTATGAGTCAAATTAGCAAATATCTGCCCGTGTTTCTCATGCCTTAGTCCAAACAAAACTAGATGAATCTATAAATGCCCGACTAGAAAAACGCAAGCCACATTCGTCGAACCAAAAAAATCAGATTTAAGAGATTATCTAGGAATAAAGTGGGTGCACGAGGATTTTTGTTGGTAGAATACTACACTATGATCTTAATCAAGTTGGCATGCTGTTGTTTTGATCAATTTTTTCTAGATAAGCATAGACTCCTCTAGGATTAATGTCTACAACTCTCTAGTTTAATAGGTTGTAGTTTATCGCGACCTCCTCGAACAGAGTGGACCACCTAGGGTTTGGCTAATGAATTACTAAGCTTATGCCTAACTCGGATTCTTCCAAGCATATACCAATTTGCAACTAGCAAAACGCAAGCCACATTTGTCTAACCAAAAATCAGATTTAAGAGATTATGGATATTTGTTGGTAGAATACTACACTCTATGATCTTAATCAAGTTGGCTATGTTGATGTCTAGAAAAGCATAGACTCTCTAGGATTAATGTCTACAAGTCTCTAGTTTAATAGGTTGTAGTTGAAGTTTGTGGCCAGGTTAAAAACAAGAAGAAAGTCTTTGGCTAATGCAGAGATAAACTGCATGTATAAGTTGGTGGATTGAGTCTATGAATAGGCAAAGCTGGTGGGTACGTGTATGAAAGAAAGAAGCATCCCGTGTACACAAGCCCTTGACGTACAAAATTTTATCGAATTTCTAGTGGTCCTTCTTTGCTCCAAAATCAGCCACCCACTATTCTACTCTTACCAATGTTTTAATCTTTTCTCATACTATTACCAATGTTTTAATCTTTTCTCATCCTGTATCAAACTAACAGTCATGTTAGAGTCTCGTTTATTGGGCATTTGCCTATCCACTTACTACTGAAATCACCCACCTATATATCCGACACTAAAATTATGACCAACTCTACCTTGCACTTATTAATTATTGCTACTATCGATGGAAATAACAATGACTACTGGAATATTAAAATCACTACTTTCTTGGTGGCCCAAGATTCGTGAGACATCATGGAGAAAGGATATGCGACTCCGTAAGAGATGCAAAGTCATTGAATTCCTATTGGTCCTCCTTTGCTCCAAAGTCAGCTGCCCACTAATATTTATTTATTTTTTGTCGGAAGCTACCCACTTCTATTGACACTTTAATTTCGCCAACGAGTTCATCGTGCATTTTTTTAAAAAAGAAAATCATTTTAGGAATCAAATCTGTTGGTGACGGGTAAAGAAAGACAGTTGATAGGATCCTGCATTCTTTGTTCCCGCCACGTTCCTTATGCACGTATATACTATAAGCATAATAGTTCATTAACAGCTATGGTTCATCTTGTGTAGGTCATCCATGCATCTCATGAAAATTAGTAATCGAATTGTCCCTAGCGCAATTCACTGGCGCCCACTTATCCACTCCTTTTTCCACGTAATTAGGCTCCTTAGACCTCCAACTATCAAAGCCCAAATCAACTACAAAGATTAACCAAGCATTGAATGGCAATTAGAGAGGAACTAGACTAACTAAGAGACCAAACTTTAGTGGAGTGGTTGGGCTTGATTGAGCTGCAAAATTTGCTCTCTTCAGCGGATTTTGAGGGGAAGTGGAGTGCAAGAAAGGAGAGGAAAGTGAGGAATTAGACTTGAGTGATGGAGGCTCGATTGAGGACAGCTGAAGTGAAAAAAAGTGAGGAAAATCAGCTCTCAGAAGCTGGAAAATCCTGAGCAAAACTCACACACAAGAAAGCTGGTGAACGTGAGTCGAGTTTTAGGTCTTTCTTGCCCATTCTCAAATCCTATAGAGCTATAAGGTGGAAAACAGAGGGCAAAAGTGAGAGGAAATTGGGCACCAAAATGGGGTAATTCTAGCCGAGCAAGAGGGGGGCTATGGGCGTGAGTTTGAAAACCTCTCTTAGCCATTCTCATCTCTCTCCCTCGAAAATAAGAGGCCATCTCGGTTCCTTTGCTGTCTCGTTGCGGTCCCAATAAAGTTAGGAAATACATTTCTTTTATGTTCGACTTGCCGAGGATGCCTCGACAGAACCGGACTTCAAAGTCAAGGCACGGCGCTGTGAGCCCAATGCCTCGATCTCTAGATTCGCCAAGCCGGCTATGGCACTTCTACAGGCAAGTATGAGTGTGAGCGCTGCTAGGGATCGAGAATAGGTGTCACACCCCGAAACCTATCAAGACGAGGGATGATATGTCCATCTTTCCACCCGAAGGATGCAGCATAAAACCACAACCAAAGAACAAACTCCCAAAAGATCCCCGTTGATATCGCTCACCCTCTTATGGCTACTAAGCAAGGAATCTAAAAAGATTGGGGAAAGAGAGGGGTGAGCAGCCACAGCTTAGTAAATAGTGCATATCTCTTCTAAGTAAATCAAGCAGTCATTGTGCATATATATATAACAATACCGGAAGCTCATACTTTATTCCAAAGATATAATATATATATATATCAAATCAAATATGAGTTGCTTCATTTCAATAAGACTTTATACAATTCAGAAAATACTCATTTAAATCAACAATAACAAAGCAAAAACCAACAGTCCATTCCATTGGCCAAACTCGTTAGAAAACACACGCCATAGGTCCATTCCATTGGCCAATATCATCAAAAAAACACACGCCAATGGTCCATTCCATTGGCCAATCTCATGCTCAAAAATCGAACTATGATCACGGATAACGCCCCGTGAAAAGGCGGCCAAGATTCCTCCCTTGGTAATGTTTCTACCTACTATAAGCCGATGGCTTGGCTCACAAGGATATCCTAAACTAGTATGCGCATACCTACAAACTCTCATTGGGTTCACAGAGATACTGACCATCAAACCCTTATCTTCAACAATATCCTCTGCAATGTCAAATCCAAATATCATTTCATAATCCATTTCATAATTCACAGTATAGTTCCAAAACCATTTCATAATCTATTTTATAAACATAATTCACAAATTGATATGTATAACCTTTAATAACATTTTCCATAAAACATTTCTCAAATCATTTTAAAACTCGTTCCATAAACCAATTTGCAACATAATACACATATATCCGTTAACAATATTTTCCTTAAAACCATTCTCAAATATTAAAATGTAATAATTGCCCGATCAGGATTTTATACAACAAACATGCTTTAGTAACTTGTACAATACTCAAATCCTTATCACTTTCAAAACATGAGTTTATAAACTCAAAGGAGATATAGCACCACTCACCTGAAAATGCCTACGATCAAACAAGAAAGATTACTCGAACTGTCAAACTCGCAATCCTATCAAATAAGCAAAAAACAATGTTAAAATCGCGTAAAGAGCTACCTCAACTGCGACTCAGCTAAACTAGGCTTAGACATTAACATAAGACCAAAAGGTGCCCACAAATCGCTTACCCAAAGCAATTACTCAAAGCTGTCCGTAACGTGGAGCTCGAACGCGAAACTTAATTGCGCCATAACTTTCTTCATCGAACCCCGTTTCAATCGAGATTATTGTCAAAAGAAAGCCCATTTAAAGCACTACAAGAATCCCAGCTTGGCTGACCCACAAGCAGGCCAAAGGCGACGAAAATCAGCATGGAAAGCTGCTGTCGCGCACTGTTAACCCATTGCGGCCAACTTCAAAAATTCGTATCCGGCAAACTATAAGTCCAAATCGGATTCCGTAAAATCCCACAGCCCCGCAACACCCTAAACTACCAATTCTATATATATTTATGGCTCAACGACTCAAAATTCGGATTTCGCTGCTCGAATATCACATAACATCGAAATATGAGCCCTAACCTGAAAAACTTTTTTGATTGGACAAACGAGGGGCACGAATGCTTATCGGACGTTGCGATACAAAGTCGAATCAACTTGGCAAAGTTCCATGCTACAAAACCCTCTTCTCTTCTTCTTCTTCTTCCTTCCCTTTTCCTCTCTTTCTTTTCCTTTTTCCCCTTCTCGGCCGTGCACGCTCTCGGTCCCTGTAAAAGAGCAAAAGTGCCCCTTTTTCTTTTCTCTTTTATTCCTCTTCCTTTGACTTTTCAACCCTTTGCCTTTTTTTTTTTCAATCCAAATATTACAATAGGGATATTTGTTGCAAAATTAATCATTGTTTGTGTTTATAATATGTCCTGAGAGTGAGCCCGTTAAGTGAGATTCAACCTGCATTTAAAGTTTGGAAGTATAGTCCACATCGTGTGAATACAGTTGAGTCCTCAAGGATTGTCGGACTAGGCTTTAAGTTGCCGATCCGTTAAGACCGACTAAAGCTATGAAATTGTAGATTTATAAAAATTTTCTCATGGGTTTTGTTGACTTTGAACCCAACTTTTTTTTTTGGTCAAAACTTTAAACCCAACTTGGAAAAGCCTTTTGTCAAGAGTTTAACCTTTTGTATTCTTTAGAGATTGTTTCGTGAAAAATTATGAGCACTAAGGCTCCGTTCGTTTAGCGGAAAATATTGTGTTTTTAAAAAATATTTTCCCGGGAGTCATTTTCCTAGAAAATGTTTTTCCGGAACATAATTTTCTGGTATTCGGCGATCAATATGAAAAAGTTTCAAAATATATTTTTCGCCGGCGACCGACTACCGGCGGTGGCGGCGAGCAACCGGCGGCTGCAACAGTTGGCGACGGCAGGCGGCGGCAGCCGGCCGGCCAGGCGGCGGCGCGCCGGCGGGCGGCGCGGCGGCCGGTGACCGGCGGCGGCGCCGGCGGCGGGCGGCGAGAGGCGGCGGCCTTGGCGCCGGCGATGGCAGCGACGGCCGCCGGCCGCCGTCGGTAACCGACATCCAGGGGGCAACAGCGGCAACTGGAGGGGGGAAGGAGGAGTTTGGCGGAAAATGATTTCCGCTTTTCAGAAGCGGAAATCATTTTCCGCCAATTTGTTCATGTTTTCCCTCATTGAGGGGAAAATGTTTTCCGGGGGAAAATGTTTTCGGCCCCCGAATACCGGAAAACCAGGAAAATGTTTTTCTGGAAAACATTTTCCGTCAAACGAACACAGTCTAAATACTCAATGAATTATTGGGTATAATTGAGAGCTGGAAAATATTTCGAGTGTTTGAGTAATTCGAATATGATTATGATGTCCATTGTATCGTTTAATCCATAGTAAAATCATGTATTACTCTACTTGTGGAGTAGGTCACACCAATTGAACCATATAAATCAGGTATTCGGTTTACTATTTTTATTTTCTGGTTTATTATTATTCGATTGGTTGTTTTTTCGCAACAGTTTGTTTGTTTGGTCATTAACATCTTGATGGGGTTCAATATGAAACCGGTAGAGCAGCCGTGCATCACATGAGATTTAAACATTACTTTTTCTGCTTTACTCTAAGGTATTATGTACAAAAGTTGGTTGCGATGTTCCCTTTGATTGAATTATCCAATTTCTTTAATCTAACTTTGCTTTCATATAAGAAAATTTCAGTATAAATTTAAGTGAACTTTCACATGTTTAAATGGTACACGCGTACATATGGATTTTCATCACAATAATTGATCTTTTCTTAATGGAATTAAATTATTATTATTAATTTTGCTCATTTCGTTATGCTTAACTTTAGAAGGCTAAAATCTTGGTAAAACCAGTTTATATGTGTACACGCTTCACCAGTAATTGTCTATGTTCGCATGTCTTATTAGACTAAATCTTGATTACATCTTAATCATTTTTGGGAACTGAATCACGATGGCCTTTGTCTCACTATAGTGGGGTTAATATACCCTTAATGATAATTTAATCAGAATTGCCTTTAGCGGGACTCCAATCACATCCGACCACGCTGAAGCCTTGATCTTTACGTGCACCTAGATTTGTCGTTCAAAAAGGTATGCAAATGAATCATGCATTAGTTAGTAAATACAAATGTTGATTGCAATTTAGGCTAGCGTGAATATCATTTGCATATGCACGAGCGGATAGTTATGGGATTATTGTCCAAAAAGTCTTAAACCTCTTACACTTTTGTCAATTCTATCCTAAACCTTTTTAATTGTGTTAATTGAATCATAAACCTCACATTTTGCTAAATTGAGTCTATTCGAGCAATTTTGACTAAAAATTACTGACGTGAATGCCGGTCTAGAATGACTAGACCAAAATCACAAAGAAATGAAGGATGAAGTTTCTAACTCTGTATACAACCATAGGCAATTAAGAATCCTGGATTGCACTGACTTGACAATCGAGTTTGCCGAGTTTGCAGTATCCGATCGCACCGACTTATAAACTCCCTCTAACACCTACTAATGTGCGATTTTCGCTTTCCCTTGACCTTGTCGCGGACATTCTCTCGTGTGCCAAGGACCAAGTTCTTGGGCTTAAGTTGCAGTATAAGCAGAGCTTTAACGGTGATTTTGGGTGGAAAATTTGAGTTGTAAGCTAAGTCTTCTAGAGCTCCTGCTGCGAGCTTGTCATGATTTAGTACATCACATATTCTCAGCCTCTCTTGTGGACATAATTGTCGATGGACCTGCACACAAATTCTCTCCTAATAAGCATTTTATACCAGAAATGCTCGAGCACTTGCATAAAATTTGTCAGACTAAGCAAGAAAAAATTAGAAACCAATCAGAAAATGATGTTTCAGCCATGAAAATTAAGTGAACTAGCTAAAGTACTCAGCGGTAAGTAAATTTGTTTAATGTTCTACTCAATGTGAAGCTTTGAGAATTTGCTGTCCAAGTATGGTACCTCGACATAGATGTCTATGGCTCTGTATAGGCTGTCATGAGAGTCTCTAGCAGCCTCCGGCAAGATTTAGATCAGCTCTTCGAACGTCACGGGCTTTACGTGTAAATCGGCAGCCACTTCTCCTATGTAGGAGTCAATCAAGTGGCCGACCTTATTGAGCTAACCCACGGGTAATTGATCGCCTTTGTGCAAGAATGCTTTAATAATCCTGATGATCAAATAGACATCATAAGCGTACTTTTTCCCCCAAGGCGATTGAATAAGCAGAAGATCGACCGTGGCTTGGTCGAACCGTGAGCCAATCAAGCTCTCCAAGTGTTCTTTGTGACCAATGCTTATGTTCCACCTCAATCCGAGGCATAGTAGCTCGAAGAGGCATTTGCAAGAGATGGTGCTCGAGTCCCGATCCACCAAAGATAGCAGACTGATTGAACCCTCTAAAATCCTGCGTTTCTCGATGACCGTGGTGCCAATGGATTTCGACTTTTGATAACAGAGGAGGAATCTACTTATGGCAAAATGGTCATGTTCTTTGGATACCATTGCTCTCACTATTTTGTCCAGCCAATCAATTTCCAAGAACATAAGATCTTCAAACCACCATGCCATGTGAGAGCCATTGCTTTTGACACTATCAATGCTTGAACAAGGATAACATGAACTGTCCGACGAAGACGTGCACGAGCTCGCAACAGAAGGCAAAGCTAACCTTTCTGTTTTGCAGTCCACAATTTTCTGAACTAAAAAAGACGAATCTTTTGCTGGTAATAAATCTTGGCATTGTTTCAAAGATGCCAGCAGTTCAGACCAAGACCAGTAGGTGATCCCTTTGAGGGAATTCTCCATTCGTTCCTCCAAATTTTGATTGCTCGGTGCTTTGTCGCAGTACATTTCAATGAAACGCGCCACGCGGTTCAATAGGACAACATTGTGAGGGTTTATCTCGACTTTGCCGTTGTTGTAGCAGAATCTTGACATGAGCTCAAAACCCTCCGAGCCTCCCGGAAAATCATGAAAGATCACTTTCAGCTTCCCATTTACTACTCCTGATTTTTTACCAAACAATCTGTTAAGCCTACTTGAAAACAATGACATAATATTCTGCACAAGAAACAGAAAACAGAGAGAGGGTTAACAAACGGGGAAAGGAAAGAAAAAAAAAATGCTAAAGTCAATTCAGGATGGTTTCAATCTTCAAAACCATTACAGGGATTACCTGAAAAACTTCTAAAAGTATGGCAGGCTTCTCAATTTAGGAGACATTTTTTTTTTCAAGAAACGGGAATTCATCGATTAAGCAGAAGCCGTATTCATCGGCTAAGTGATTTCACAGTTCGAGAAAGCCAAACCAATAACCAATAGGAAAAACTATAACAAGAAGCACCATCACAAGAATTTGAACTAACGCATGTCATAAAAACAGAAAGGTGATTAACTGAAAATTGAGAGAGAAAGCAGAGCAAGTAAGTACCTTGTCCACCAAGAAAGTCTCAAGGTCATTGAAATCTGTTGAGGAAGATCCCTAATTAGTTTTGAAGAAAGACAAAATAATCCTTTTCTGACCACAATTACACTTAAGTTATTTGATACAGGTAAATATTGAGTCATCAGACTTAGTCAATGAAAGGACTTTGTCATCAGACTCAAAATTCCTCGTCAGATTTAATATGTGTTATTTTTGGCAAGTTTATGCAGGATAATCAAATTGATATCTCAAGATATCCTAATTGGCAATCACAAGATCGTTTCTTAAACACGAAGAATTACACTTATGGAAACCTTGATTTGATTGTATGGGCGATTAAATTATCCGGAGATAATGGTTCTTCTTCTAACTGCTATGCATCTTCTTGTGGAAGTTTCTCCAACTGGTTGATTTGGATATTAATCCTCTAAAGACTATCTAACGATTAGATTGGAAGTAGAGAAGTATAAAAAGAGTGCAAACGTTGTATAAAGAGAACAACCAGAATTGAGAATTTCAAAGTCTGAATAGAGTTTCGATCTTACACACTTGTGATTACTATATTCCACGTTGTGATTTTAAAAAGAAAATTACTTGAGTGAAGAGTGTATGTAATAGTGCAGTCTATCATCTGAAAGGCACTACTCTTGTAATTTCTTGGTGATTTAATAGTGAAACACAGCCAACAGGCAGCCAGTGTAGAGAGTGGATGTAGGCTTGATAAAGCCGAGCCACTATAAAGATCTATGTGCAGTATTCTCTATCCCTAAACTCTCATTTATTATTGTTAATATTATACTGCATACATATCTATCAAATAAGCTCGTTAAAACATCATCTTAGTCATCAAACGCAATCATCTGACGACAATTTATATACAAGTTTGTCATACGCATCCATCTGATATTGACCATACAAGTTGTTGATTTCGACTATATTCATTCCGCACATTTAAATCATTCAATTTAGTAAAATCACCTATTCACCCTCCTCTGGGTGATAGCGCTAGCTGTAACAATTGGTATCGGAGCCTAGTGCTTATTTTTTTTAAGTGTTATTTTACTTCTGAGCTGACGATTTTTTATGGCTAGTAATGTTAAGTCATGTCACAACAACTGATCACCTCATTTCAATGGAACTGAGTATAGTGTCTGGGAAAACAAGATGAAGACATTTATCTTGGGAATAGATCAAGACATATGGGACATCGTTGAACATGGAATTATTCCAAACATTTCAACTGAAACAAAATCCCCAAAAACTTCAAAAGGGCAAAATGAGACACCTTCTTTTGAAGAAATTAGAGAGCAAATCAGACCTCAAGCTCTATCCCTCTCGGCCAAGGAAATTTCCAAAAGGATCTATCTAGATGCAAAGATCACAATGGCCATATACAATGGTCTAGTGAGTGTTGAATATAAACGAATTGCAAATCTCAAAACTGCAAAAGAAATTTGGGATCGTCTCAAGCTTATTCATGAAGGAACAGAGAGAGTCAAGGAGACAAATCTCAACATTCGCCTTGGGGAGTACGAGTCTTTCACTAAGAAACCAAATGAAACAATTTTTGAGATGCAGAGCAGATTCACTGAGATTGTAAATGGGCTTGAATTTCGAAACAATCCCATCTTAGAACCGATAAAAGTGATCAAATTGCTTAGAGCTCTTTCAAAAGAGTGGACCAACATTAAAATTTCTATTCGAGAAACTCAAAGGACTAGACCACTCACGGTGGATGAACTTATAGGAACTCTTCAATCCTATGAAACAGAAAAGTTCTTAGAAATTGAAGAACCCAAAGGTAAAATGTCCATTGCTTTAAAAGCTAACATTGATTCTAATGACACAGATACAAATTCAGATGAAGACGAAGATAAAGAGTTGGCTCTAATGATCAAGAAACTGAAAAAAAAAATAGCAAAGAAAGTGACAATGAATAAGTCAAAGAAGCAATTCAAGAATTCTGAGTCATCAAAGGCCAAGAAGCTAAACTTTCAAAAGAAATCAAGTGCCGAAGATGAGGAAAGCAAGGCCATGATATGTTTCCATTGCAAAAAGAACGGATACATAAAGCCCAAATGCCCTCTTCTAAAAAAGAACAAAGAAAAGTATGAACAATATAAGAAGGCTTTTAAAGCTGAAATATGAACTGATTTAGAAGATGATGAAGGCAAACAAGAGTTTACCAATATTTGTTTGATGGTAAATTTAGACTCAGAATCAAGTTCTGATGAAGAAGACGAAGTAAGTAATTTCAATATTCCTAAAGTAGTTGCAAATTATATTGATGAGTTAGTCTCCGTTAATAAAACTGCCTTAAAAAAGATTTATGTTTTGAAGAAGGAAATTTTGTCTTTAAAAAGTGCAACCCAAAAAAAGGAAATTGACGAGTCAATTGCATATGAAAATGATTGTTTAAAAAAGGAAAACAATCTTTTAAAACAGCAAGATATTTCGCAAAAGAATAAGATTGATTTTTTGCAAAAAGAATTTAATCTTATCAAAGAGAATAAATATTTCCTTGAAAAGGAAAATGATTTACTGAAAAAGGAAATTTCTGATCTGAAATATATCTCTAAGGAAAGTCTTGATCGTAGCACTAAAGAAAAAGATTTTCTGAGAAATGAAATTTCAAATATAACCAAGAAATTCTCAGTGGGTTCGAAAAATCTTTGTCATATTTTGTCAATTCAAGTTCTCTATTACAATAAATCAGGTTTGGGTTTTGAGAAAAATATTGAATTGAAAAATGATTTTCCAAATGTCAAAGACAGACTAAAGAAAAGACCTTCCGAATTTGTGTATCAAAATCACTTTCAAAAACAGTTTGTGAAATTCAATGATCAAACTTCCCATAAGTGTTCAAATTGCGGTGATTCAAATCACTTTAAGAGTGATTATCCTAAGGTTTGAAGACCTGTTCGGAGAGATATTCTGAGAATGATTGATTCTAACCAAAATGGACCCAAGAAAATATGGGTACCAAAGAAAAAATAAGTTACTTATCTTTTGCAGATACCAAAGAAAAGAAAGAACAAGTGGTATCTTGACAGTGGTTGCTCAAGACATATGACCGGAGATCCTATGAAATTTATCTAGTTAGAAAGAATTAAAAGAGAAGTGTATCCTTTGGAGGCAACAACAAAGGAAAAATAATTGGCAAAGGAACTATCAGAATCGAAAATCTCATCGTCAACGAAGTCTCACTAATTGAAGGTTTGAATTTCAATCTGATAAGCATTAGTCAATTATGTGATATTGATTATAGAATCATTTTTCAAGAAAACAAATGTTCTGGGATAAGTAAAGATAACAAGCAATCATTTACGGGTCGAAGACATGGAAACATTTACCTACTAGATACAAAGTCTAACGACTTGCAATGTCTCGTTTCCATAAAAAAAGAATTTGATAAGTGGCATAGGAAGCTCGGACACATAAGTGTCAAGTTGATTTCCAAAATAGCTTCAAAGAACTCGTCAAAGGATTGCTAGAATGAAAATTCAAGGATAGTGAGTTATGTTCAACTTACTCTAAAGGTAAACAGGTAAGAAGTTCATTTAAATCAATAAACTATGTCAGAACTAACCGAGCTTTACAGTTGCTTCATATGAATATTTTTTAACTTACTCAAACTCTAAGTCTTGGAGATAAGAAATACTGTTTTGTTATTATAGATAATTATTCAAGATTTACTTGGGTATTCTTTTTGGCTCATAAAAGTGAAACATTTGAATATTTTTCAAAATTTGCCAAAAAGGTACAAAATAAAAAGGCTATACCATTTCAAGCATTAAATCAGATCATGGAAAAGAATTTGAAAATCAAAATTTTTCTAATTTATGTGATGAAAATGGCATTCAACATACTTTTTCCTCACCCTATACTCCTTTACAAAATGGAGTAGTTGAAAGAAAGAATAGAACCTTACAAGAAATGGCTAGAACTCTTCTATTTGAAAATAAAACTCTAGCACATTTTTGGGCTGAAGATGTGTCAATTGCCCGTTATATTTCAAATAGAATCTTTCCAAGACAAATTCTTGAAAAGACCCCTTATGAATTGTTCAAAGGTAAAATTCCTAATATCTCGTACTTTCAAAGATTTGGTTGTAAATGTTATTCTTAAAAATCCTAATGATCGTGCTGGTAAGTTTGATGAAAAGTCATATGAAGGAATCTTCCTTGGATACTCAACAACAAGCAAGGCTTGCAAAGTATACAATAAAAATACTCAAATAGTGAAAGAATCATTAAATGTCAAGTTTGAAAATTCAATTCAGACTCAACAAGATGATTCTGACACTGAAAACTCAGCATCTGAAGAATTTGACATAGCATCTGATGAATTGACGGTAAGTGAAAATGATCAAAATCAAAGATCTGATGAAGCTCAAGAATCATCAAACCAATAAGACAATGAAGAATCATCAAATCTTAATGATGAAAATGATGAAAATGATGAAAGATTCAACAGAAACTAGAAGCAAAAATCCAGTCATCCCAAAAACCTCATCATTGGAAATTTAGATGAAGGAATCAAAACCAGAGTAAAGGCAAAAGAAGTCATAAATACACTGACTCTCTGAAGTTGAACAAAAGAATGTCGAAGATGCTTTGAAAGATGAAAACTGGATTGAAGCCATGCAAGAGGAACTTTTACAATTTAAGATCAATCAAGCATGGAAACTTGTTCCTAGACCCAAAAATCACTCAGTTATTGGAACAAAATGGGTATTTTGAAATAAACTAGATGATCAAGGAAAAGTTATCAGAAATAAAGCAAGACTTGTGGCCAAAGGATATTCACAAGAGGAAGGAATAGATTACAATGAAATGAATGCTCTAGTGGCCAGGTTAGAAGCAATAAGAATTTTACTAGCTTATGCTTATTTCTGTAATTTTAAACTGTTTCAGATAAACGTCAAAAGCGCATTCTTGAATGGTTACATCAAAGAGAAAGTATATGTAGAACAACCTCCAGGTTTTAAAGATCCTCACAAGCCTGATCAGGTATATATTTTCAAGAAAGCATTATACTGTCTCAAACAAGCACCACGTGCTTAATACAAAAGACTGAGCAGCTTTCTGGAACAAAATGAATTCACAAAAGGTAATGTAGATACTACCCTATTCATCAAAAGAAAAGGTAAAAATATTTTAATTGTTCAAATCTATGTAGATGAATTGTTATTTTTGTGGATCACTATACTAGATACATCTGGCTCTACCCAATCAAACAAAAATATGACATTTTCGCTCTATTTCTAAAATTCAAGAAATTGGTGAAAAATTACTTTCAAAATCCCATAGTATCAGTTTATTCTGATGGTGGTGGAGAATAAAAAATAAAAAGGATTTTTCCTGTATCATGGGATTACACATTTACAAACACCAACCACACACCCCCAACATAATGGGATTGCATAGCGTTGTCATAGGCATGTTGTCGAAACAGGTATTACATTGCTTCATCAAGCGTCTCTTCCATCGTCATTTTGGTCCTATTCATTTCAAGCTACCACATATCTAATAAATCGTCTACCTACACCGGTCTAAGGACTCAAATCTCCTTTTGAGACTCTTCGACTTTTGTCCAAATTACTTGAAACTTCGAGTTTTTGGTTGCCTATGTTATCCTTGGCTTAAACCATATGGCAAGTGCAAACTTGAATATCAATCGAAATCTTGTATTTTTTTGTGTTACCCTCTTAATCAAAGTGCTTACAAATGTTATGATCCTCAACAACACGAAGTCTTTGTCTCGCGTCATGTAGGGTTTGATGAGTCCATTTTTCCTTACTCCAAAAATGCTCAATCACTCTATCGTAATAGTTCTCAATCCTTGTCTCTACCACCTCAAAGTACCTATGCACCCTCTCGTTTTTTAATAAAATATTCAGCCACCTCTTCCAACACAAGACAGCCAAGCCATACCATGCATGGTCAGACAAGTCTTTCAAGTTCAAATGATGGAGAAGTTCTAGATCACCATTTGAATGACCTCACGACTTTGGTTAAAAAACACCAATTTAACGTCCCCCAATGGAGATCCATCACCAACCAGTGAAGCTCCATCTATGCCTCACACGGACTCAAACACTTCATTCGGCCCCTCCACCACAATTCCATCAATGCCCACACGTTCTCATATGATGATCACTCGCTCTCAGAATAAAATTTACAAATCCAAGCAGATACATCCAGCCACCAAACATCCTTTACCTCCCTTACTTGAACCAACGTGTGTTTCCCAAGCCTTAAAAGATCCAAAATGGCGCACTGCTATGTAGAAGGAATTTAATGCAACTCTCCGAAATGGCACATGGCAACTTGCACCATCGGAGCCTCATCATAATATTATTGGCTGCAAGTGGATATTTCGAGTTAAGCAAAAGTTAGATGTTACCATCGCTCGGTACAAGGCATGACTTGTTGCCAAGGGATTCCACCAACGACTAGGACTTGACTATGATCATACATTTAGTCCAGTTGTTAAACCCACCACAATACTGGTTGTTCTTTGTCTGGCCTTTTCAAAGATTGGCCCCTTCTACAATTGGATGTCAACAATGCTTTCTTACATGGCATTCCTATGGAGGAGGTCTATATGCATCAACCACCGGGATTTGTCAATCAGTCACATCCGCATCACATATGTCGATTGAAGAAGGCTATTTACGTTCTTAAGCAAGCCCCTCGTGCATGGTATCAAGCACTTAGTTCCTTTGTAATCTCGTTTGGATTTATCCAATCCAAATCAGATTCCTCACTCTTTATATACAGACATGATGACATCATTGCTTATTTCTTGGTTTATGTAGATGATTTGATCGTGATAGGAATTGATACAAAATTTTTGCAAAAATTTGTAAGAGCTCTTGCAGGTAAATTCTCACTAAAGGATCTAGGGAATCTACGTTACTTCTTGGGAGTTGGGGTGATGCGCACAAAATCTGGTCTGTTTCTCACACGACACAAGTATATGAGGGACATTCTTGATCAAGCATCCATGTTAGGACCCAAGGAGATTACCACCCCAATGGCTACTGACAGCTCTCTCACTCTTGTTGATGGGTCACCTCATACTAATGCAACAAAATATAGGAAGATTGTTGGTACTCTTCAATATCTTGCATTCACAAGACCTGATATTGCTTTTGTCATCAACAAACTCTCTCAGTTTATGCATCAACCGACAGAGTTACATTGGAGTGCTATTAAACGTGTTTTGCGTTATCTCAAAGGGACTATTAATCTTGGCCTGCACTTGCGAAGTAGTCCCTCTTCGTCACTTCATGCATTCTCTAATGTTGATTGGGCAGGTAATATGGATGACCGTAAGTCTACAACCGTCTATATAGTATATACTTGCCAAAATCCTATATCATGGTGCTCTCGAAAACAACGATCTATTGCTCGTTCATCAACCGAAGCCGAGTATTGCTCTGTGGCTGCGACAGCTTCTGAGCTCACATGGATTCAATCTCTCCTGCATGAACTTGGAGTATCTTCTTCGAGCACACCTAGCATCTATTGCGATAACATTGGTGCTACATATGCGTGCGCTAATCCTATTTTTCACTCTAAGATGAAACACATTGCCATGGATTATAATTTTGTTCACAACATGGTTAACAAAGGCTTGTTACAAGTGAGTCATGTGTCTACTCATGATCAACTCGCGGATGCACTCACAAAGCCTCTTGAACGACAACGGTTTCTTCATTTACGGTCCAAGATCGGCATTTGCGATGGAACGCCTCTCTTGTGGGGGTGTATTGGAGAAAATATCTCTCAACAGCAAAGCAATTCCAAAAATTGCTCTTAATCAAATCAAGACTAGTCAGGCAATTCTTGTACTATTGGCAAGTTGCGTGAAAGTTTCCAAAGCTGACAAATTCATTTTATCTTTCTTTGTATAGAGGATTTTATCTTTCCATGTATAAAGGCTGTAGCCCAGAAGAAGTGATATAGATAGTCGTGATACCGCCAAATAGCAAGAGAATTTCATCCCGTAAATTCTTTCTTTCCAAAGCCCTGTTTATTTTGCGAAAGATAAATAATTTAGAAAATATTTTGCTAAAATAATCATTTATATCGCTTGAAATAATTATTTAATAAAATATATTTTCATCATCAATAACAATTTATATCTAAATATTTTCTTGAACGATGAAAATATTTATCATTTATTCATTTTTGGAAGCAATACATGTCATCATTTTTAAGAAAATATTTTTCAAATTATTCATTTTTTGCGAATAAACGAAACCAAAATTACAACCATTTAAAAAGCAACAATAACGTGAATTAAATTTGTCAACATTGACTTTTGGGGTGGTCGGTGATCAATTGTCTCCGCTAGCATTGAGAAAGTGATGGAAATCCTCTCTAATCTAAATATGATCACCACATCACTAATTTATGGAGTTATAAATGATCCTTTATATGTATTGTTGTCTCCTTCCAACTAAAAGTTTTAAGCTTTTAATTGGACACATGCTAACCCGGTATCAAAGTCATATTTCTTCTTAAGTTTATTTTGCATATATGATTCCTCGTTCGTCAATTCACATGTCGTTTTCATCGTGGCTTTAATGTGAAAGGAGGCGTCAAGTCTCCATTCTTCCAATACTTTTTTTCTCCATCATTTTAGCATTTGAGATGTGACATTCAAAACTCTCCGGAACACAAAACTTTGAACCCTTTTCAATTATTTGGAAATATGTCAAAGTTTTTCCCCTTAAATTTGGACCTACAACAAGAATTAATACCTTAAGCGATGAAAGCGAACATACCCGTTTTCTTAGAAATAAACAGCTAGGCAATCGATTTCAACCGCCACCAAATAAGCTTGCAACGATAGTGGAATGAGTCTGTGCGTCACATGGGAGTGTCCCCACTGCCGTGTCCTGCTCAACTGGAGCAACAGAAAAGTAATCCTTGGAGTGTGAGAGAGACATGCCCTGATTTTCGTGTGCCGATCGGTCCAACCTTTGACGATTTTCCATAGAAAATGCGTGTTCATCGTGAATTGTGACAGGCGCCCAATGCATGTCCATTGATGGCTATCATAAATTAAACATATGAACAGCATAAAATTCAATTATTCAATTAAACATAGTGACATTTCATTCAACGGATAGCGATTTGAGTCGACGACGTGTTGACCATGGACGTACGTAATTGGATCAGAAAATGTGGTAGATATAGCTGTGATACAACCAAATAGCAAGAGAATTTTATCTCGTCAACTGTTTCTCTCCAAGAGTACAACCATTTTCCAAGCAGTAATGATGTGAATTAAGTTTCTCAGCAATGATTTTTGGGCATTATCAATTGTCTCAACTACAAATTCAAGCATTGAGAAAGTGATGGAAATCCTCTCTAACTTTGTTGAAAATATGTCTCTAATTTGATCTCAAAAAAGAAATTTTCCCAATTTTTATTAGGTTTTCTAGTTGGAGTAAGTTTCCTATTTAAGTGGTTACCTTGCTTGAGCAGGTTTCGTTGTGAAGAGTATCCAAGAGGCGGCTTCTCTGTAAATTACGTCCGAGTGTTTGAAGGGTGAAAAATTGTATTAAGATTTGTGTAATCCATTTTGTGAAATTAAAAGATCATTTCGTGAGGAATTGTGATGACTAAACACTATATGCATTATTGGGTATAATTGGGCTCCGAGAAACACTGAGAGAGTTTGAATGACTCGAGTATGATTGATAATATCCATTGGATCGTTTGATCTATAGTGGAATGTCCATGCTGCTCTCCCATTAGAAGTAAATTACACCGACCAAATCACATAAATTTGGAGTCCGATTTATTTTCTTATCATGCCTATTTCGTTCGATCGTTTTTTTCCGCAACAATAAATATGATCAACACATCACTAATTAACATGGTTATAATTTTTTTTACATGCATTGTTGTCTCCTTCCAACGAAAAGTTTTAAGCTTTTTAATTGGACACATGCTAGCATGGTATTAAAGTCATATTTCACCTTAAGTTTATTTGGTGTATATGATTCCTCATTTGTCAATTCACATGTTGTTTTCATTGCGGTTCTCACGTGAAAGGGGGCATCAAGTCCCCATTCTTCCAATACTTTTTTTTCTCCATCATTTTAGCATTTGAGATATGACATCCAAACTTCTCCGGAACACAAAACTTAGAATCCTTTTTAATTATTTGGAAATGTGTCAAAGTTTTTCCCCTTAAATTTGGACCTACAACAAGAATTAATATCTTAAGCGATGAAAGCGAACATACCCGTTTTCTTAGAATAAACAGCTAGGCAATCGATTTCGACCGTCACCAAATAAGCTTGCAACGATAGTGCAATGTGTCTGTGCGGCACATGGGAGTGTTCCCACTGCCGTCTCCTGCTAAATTGGAACCACAGAAAAGTCATCCTTGGAGTGTGAGAGAGACATGCCCTGATTTTTATGTGCGGATCGGTCCAACCTTGGACGATTTTCCATAGAAAATGCGTGTTCATCGTGAATTGTGACAGGCGCCCAATGCATGTCCATTGATGGCTATCATAAATTAAACATATGAACAGCATAAAATTCAATTATTCACACATGATTCTAGGACCACACATGTACAATAAGCCGAATGAGAACGTGATGCACAATTGAATCTATTTATGTAGACATAACACCATCATAGCCATTGATACGATGGTATTGATTTATATAAATTATATCTATATTGATGGAGTTGTGGAGTTTGATGGAGACAAGTAATATTATAGGTGCGTTTGTTTCATGAAAAATGCACCATTTCTGGAAAATACTTTCCAGAAAGTCATTTCTAGGAAAATGAATTCGTTTTCTGGTGTTTGGCTAAAACCTAAAAAAGACTTAGTATTTTCAGTTGTTTGGTAAAGAAAATCTAATGGTGAAAATTATTGAAAAATTTTGTATTTTTTAAATTATTTTTATTTTGGAAAAAGAAAGGCCGGCAATCGGTGGAGGGAGGAAGAAGGAAAAATAAAATTAAAAGAAAAGAAAAAGAAAGAAGAGAAAAGACAAAATATTAATAAATTCAAGATGAACAATTTTGGAAAGTGTTTTTACCTTCTTAGATTAGGGAATTCACTTTCCTAATTTTATACATGAATGTTTTCCTTGGCCGAAAAGTATTTTCAGTTAACTTATCATTTTCGGCGAACCAAACGGATGAAAGTCCGGAAAACGGATTCCCGAAAAATATTTTCCCTCAAATAAATGCACCCTAAAGCTCAAAGCTTTTACTACTAATGGCATAAATTGGATTTGGCAACAATAAAGAGGATCTGAACTAACATGCTCAGTGATGAATTGGATTTGGTGATAAAAAAAAATAAGGAGTAAATTGACTTGAATCGATAAAGCATGCATTCCCAGTATGTGTTGCTGCAATGCGTATACACTTTTCTAGTTCTTTATGAGTAGAGAAAAAGCCACCAAAAATCACAAACATACACACTGTGACACATTTACTTTGAATTTTTTTATGATATCAAAAACCTCAAACTATGCCCATTGTGACATATTTTCCCTAAACTTTTTTTCTTTTGACATAAAAAATCTCAAACGTGTACATACGTGACATATTTACCCTTCATCAAGGTTCTGTCGAGTGATTTTTCAGCCAAAACAACGTCATTTTTATTTTACTTATCGCAAGCCTCCGGCGAGGTGCATCGCCTAGGGGTTGGCTAATGATTTACTAAGTTTAAACCTAGCTATTGACCAAAAAAAAGTTTAAACTTAGTTAGGGCTCTTCCAAGCCCATACCGATTTACAACTTGGTTCAAATTCTTAACATGCAAATCAATTTTATCTCAGAATCGCTATTAATCAGTTTTTGGTAGGTCTATTAGATACCCAAGTAAAGTATGGGAGATTTATTTTACTTCTACGAACTAGAGATTATGGATTCGGAGACTTGATTACGCTAGTTTATTCTAATGCCTTTTCGATACTTTTTCATTTTTTTATTTTTGAAAATATGCATGCATGCAGCTTGAATTACTTTTAAACCTATCCACTAACACCCGAGGTGATCATGCGGATTCACAATCATTAACTTAACACTCAAATTATCAACTCAATGAATAAATTGCAAAGATAGAAAGGGATTTACTTACCTCGAAGCAACATAAGCATATGCAACAAATATTAATTAGACACGCATATTCAACTTTGGCACGGTTTCTAATTATTACAAAATTCCAATCAACTTTCTTTTTGGGTTTTTTCTTATTTAAATGAAAATTAAGCTTTATGTCATGCAATTTAACTAACTAGCCTAATTCTAATGACAAGCAATAAGTAATATGCAACTACTCTACAGGACATGAAATCTAATTAAACGAACCTATCGTGCAATTTCTAAATGTCATGCAAGTATCGAATTACATGACCTAATTCTACATGACATGCACATGATTTTTTTTTACATTTTATTAAAATTCATAATTGAAAATTAATAAAAATAAAAATCTATCTGAAGTGAGATATCGTCTATTTTAAGTTAGGAAATAGACTAACCTAAATCCTATCTTAACTTGGAAACTTGTCTCTGCAATTCAATTCAAAGATATTATCTAACCTAGATATTATTCCAACATGCATTCTAATTTAATTAAGAAATCTAAACTATTCAATCATATGATTCTATCTAGAAAATCAATTCTAACCTACAGAATATGCAATTTAATCTTTTTTGTATTTCAGGACAAGGAAAGCAATCAAAGTAAGATAAGCACCAAATCAGTCAAGATCATCAAAGATGTCGTCTAATAAAATTAAAGATGTCGAAATTTGACCCTTTCATGGGCTAAATTAGGCCTCATAATTTTAATAAATTTCAGCTCCAATTAAACAAGTCTACCTCAGTTCGATTTAAGGCTCATAACTTCCTTTTTCTTTTGAAATTTTCGACCCCTCCCCTCCTTCGCTGCCCGAATTTCACTTGTTGTGGGCCCTCGTCCATGCGACTAATTCAGGTCCATTTACTATTGCCGGTCCAATTAAAATACAATGAATTAAATTCTCCTAAAAACTATATGCTATGCAATTTAATTTTAATAATTTTTTTAGGGGTTAAAAATTATCCCCAATTTTCTATGCAATTAATTCTAAATGGTTGGCTAAAATTTAGGTGTCAACATCACTTAAGTCACCTTGGTGCGCCATGTCAACACCATTTGCCTTTCGACGTCCATGTAGGCAGATTTTTAATAGTGTCCATTGATAGAACCCTGACGGAAGGTAAATATGTCACACAAGTACATGTTTGGGATTTTCGGTGTCACTGAAAAAAGTTTAGGGTAAATATATCACAGTGAGCATAGTTTGGGATTTTTAGTGGCTTTTTTCCTTATAAATATTACAATTTGTAGGTTTTCTCTACTTTTTTACTTTATTAACTTCCGGTTTTTTATTGTGCTAATTTACTTTTTAAATTTGATATGAAATTTTTCGGTAGCATGACACATGAAGAGTTTAAAGTGGGTTATATATGTGAGTACAAGTTTTCCTAGATTGGATTAAATATGGATGCATTTTAGTAAAATGGATCGGGTCGCATGTGGATCGGATATGGCTTGGGCTGGCTTTGGATCACTAAATTTGTATTGCATATTAATGGATTGAAACAGGTTAAGTAGGTTAAGTATTTTTTTCGGTCATAAACTAGTATATTTATTTAATCATAAGAAGTTTGTGGATACATTCCATGGGCATCATAACATAGTAAATCCCAAAGACCCGGAGGAGGATAAAGAGCCCAATTACTCGGTAAGCTATTTCTCCTTTGGGCTTTAGCTACCCAATCAACCACCCTATTTGCTTCTCTACTTATATGGGCCAAATTTAGCTTCAAATAGGGCTTGCACAGCTGTTGGGCTTCGTTGATAAGCAGAGGGAGCTCCCAACCGATCTATTGAAAATATGTTTTGAGTTTGAATTTGAAGCAAGAATCTAAATTTAAAAAAAAAAAAAGAATCCAAGGCCAAGTTTCGGAAATTAGCTTTCCGAACGAAGATGGAGTCTATGGCTTGAAATAGGAAAGTCCACCAGAACGGCCAACGTGGACATTGAGATAGACATTGACTTGGTCAACAATGGATCAGAGAAAGAAGAAATAACACATATGGAATTATTCTTTGCTTTATTGCAGGAGATTAGGAAATTGAGGAAAGTCCAACTTGGACTTTGGGTTGACCGTGTCTCAGTGATTTGTATTCCTAATTGAATTTGGCCAATGGACGTCCCTTCGGAAATATATACTTGAACTAGGCCAGCAGATTACGGAGCACTGCAATATCGTTCAAACGAGAGCTTGGCAGTCGTGGGTCTACGGAAAATTACTTCCAAGAATTCGAGTGTCCAAGTCGTGAAAATCTTGTGTAAGATTTGTGTGAAATTCTTTTGTAAGATTGAGAGATTATTTCGTGAGGAATTGTGAAGCTAAATATTACGTGAGTTATTGGGTGTAATTGAGGCTTGAGAAACATACTGGGGCTAAATATTGTGTGAGTTATTAGGTGTAGTTGGGACTTAGGAACATTTAGAGTGTTTACGTAACTCAAGTGTAGTTGTATCGCTTGATCTATAGTGGAATTTCGTGCTGTTCTCCCCGTGAACGTAGGTTACTATGACCGAACCACGTAAATCTGGTGTCCGATTATTTTCTTATTTTGTCAATTTTATTATTCGATCGCTTGGCTTGTGTTTGATCTGCGAGTCCACTCATCAAATCCAACTGATCTGTTTCAATCTCCAGCTCTTCTCCCGATCGAACGACAAAGTACTTTAGGGTTTGGACCAAGGCTGTCGCTTCTGCCATTGCCGCTGATGACGCTTTGATCGATCAAGCGAACCCGTCCACCGGGCGCCCATTGTGGTCTCTACATATAGCAGCAATAGCTCCTTCGCTCGTTCCTTCCAGATAAGCACCGTCAATGTTGATTTTTAGCTTTCCTCTCTCCGGTGGTCGCCACTGCTGAGAAGCAATTGCTGATAAAGCTTCATCCTTTTTCTTCCGAGGAAGCCATCTTGTGCAATTGTCAAAGTAACGAGTGAGCATTCTCCGCTATACGCTCGGGATCTATTTGAAATTAAATAGGTTAAGTTGGGTCAAACCATTTTCGACACAATTCAACCCACCCATGTGATGGCATTGGTGACAGTTAACATCTTACCACTTTTTACGGTATCAACTCTTGAGACTTAAATTCTGAATGAAAGCCATCAAGCGATAAACACGAAGCGATGAGTTGGGGACGAAGTCCCCACTCCACACATTCATAAATTTTCATTTCTGAGAAATAGGAAACTACGGTTATGACTAAGTTGGATCAAGCCGACACTGTCCATCATCTGACTTCAAGTTGAATATATTGGATTGGATGCTCTTTTTAAATCAATTCCAGCACGACGGAGGTTGATTTTGCGCATGTTTAGTCAATGCAGGTTGCGAATTCAGATTCGTGCTTGTCGTTTTCACCATGTCAATACAACATAAAATCCAAATCTACTAATTATAGGAAGCAGTTTCTAGCGACAGAGATCCGATGACCAACTTTCAAGGAAGACCCCAGAATCAAAGTTTCAGACCAAGGAGTGGTTTACAGCTTTAAAGGTCAAAAAGCAACATGTCCTCATTTCGACAAAATTTAACCTGTTTACCGTTTCTCATGCCGCCTATAAATGCACTGGCATTTGACTCAAAGGCTGCGTGGCAGTGGATAATGGATCCCACCAATAAAACCTCATAAATCATCCTATAACAAGAGGAGAAAGTATGAGAAACGAATTCATTTTCCCAAACCCAGTGTGATCCCATTATTTTTTACTGTGTGATTCACTTGATTCAATAGAATAAGTCTCATCATGATTTTGATTCTACGGAGTGCATCATTTGATGTCGCATCGGATATGAATGGTCAAGTTATTATGATCTCGAGTATTTCTTTTTTAGAGTGCGATTCACGTTAATCAAATTAAGTAGGCGCATTGATACTTTGTGCGATATTGTAAGATGGACATCATGCAGCTATTTGAACATTGTAAACCTGAGTGAATTATTATGCAGCTTATGATACAATTTGCATATAGTACCCAATCTTTTAACTAGCAGTAGCTAGTCTAGCTTACGGACTTGCTATGCAATTACACTTGCGCTAATATCTAAGTTGAGAGCGAGAGGCTCGACCACGGCAGATAGAATTTGTCGCCGGATATCGCCATCCTGGACGCCAAACCCATCTCCAAACTGGTAAAGCATATGAGCAACACGAGCCGCATTCACGGTGACATCAATGAAGGGTTGGACAGACGGCGTCTGGGCATTGCTGAAGAAATGAGCATTAATGCTTTTCCATGCTTCGTTTATCAATTCCTTGATGTGCTTCCTAGCGACATCTTCCAGAACGTTCGCTTCTCGCATGTAACACGCCACTGCTGATGGAGCATCTCCTCTGTCTCTTTCAGCCTAATTGAACAAGTAAATCAATTTAATGTGTTTATCAGATTCGATTTCCTTAATTCCATTACACCATACGTCGTGTTAGTACAAGATTTTTCCGCGAGCTAAGAATTTGTAACATCATGTAAAATTCAGTTGGTTTATAACTTCTGCACAGAAGTTCGATAATTACCGCTGACGTTCCAAGGTCGTTGCAGAGACGAATTATCATGGACACATAGTAAATCAGATCCTTGTTTCTCTCTAGCAAATCTGCTACATCCTCCAATTTCATATGTCCCACAAAGAAATAAGCGTGAGACAAGATCAGTGGTCCTGAAGATGATGTCCATGCATTGCTCAAATACTCTTCCAACGATGGTGTGTAGCCCAATTTGTCCCACTTTGCTTCAGTAAGTAATGCTTTGCAAAAGTCTGCCCACTGTGAAAAGTAAGGAAAAAAAATACTTAATCAGAGATGATCAATTATGAAGGACAAAATTAATTAGGGTGACATATGCATGTATATGCAATTATCCAAAAGTTTTTTGCTTACGGCTTTCGTGAGATGTGGTAGCACTCGATGCCAATCTTCATCCTTGCCAATATCATAAGCGATCTCATGATTAACATCGTGAAGCGCTCGGAAACAGACCTTCATGCACTCGGGAAGGTGTTGAATCTGCTCCGAGTCCCATCTAGAAGCATCAGATTTTCCAGTTAGCGAAAATAAACTCAGCAGAGACAAAAGGAAGAGATTGGGAGGCATCGTGGGCAACCTGGTAATGGCGCCAGTGAAGCATTCTAGCTCCTCCAACGAACCATAAAGGTCGTAGACATCGTCAATCACCAGTATCAATATGATGACTTTGGTGAGAGATTTGCGAAGCGAGCTGAACCGTGGTTCCTGAGAGAGTCCAAGGGCACACAAGAAACTCTCGACCAGCCGATCCCTTGTGAAGTCCACATTCTCGATAAGTCCCAGATCCCTCCACCACCTGAATTTTCCGAAGCAACTAATCAGAATCAAAAGCCAGGAAAATCACATCATATCCGGTACAGATATCTTCAAAATAGGCACATTCCCAGGATGAATTTAGGCCATATATATCATGACTGAGTTCGTCGTGTTATAATCCTGACATGAGTCGAAGATAGAACATGACGTCTTTTAAACAAATGACCTTGGTTGAATGAGTCGCTACATTTTCTACATCATTTGTGAATTATTTTAAAATTACCTGGATATCTCTCTAAGATCTCTTTGGTGTGTGGCTTGAACCGTGTTAAAATTGAGCTTGGCAAGCTCAAACAGATTACTTTGCTTGTCCTCCTGTTGCTCGTACATGTCAATTTGTGATTTGATGTCGAACCACTGGACCCTCCAGTGCATCGAAAGCTCCAAACCATGGACGGCGCGTTTCAAGAGCTGACCGGCCAAACCGGAGACTCTCTCTTTGAGAATCCCAGTTGAGAAGGCTTTCGCTTCATCCAAAATGTTTTCGCCTTCCAAACCCAGATGTGAAGCCTCAAGAAGCTCTATCATAGCTTCAACATCTTTGCAATTGCTTATGTTAAATGTGTTGCTTCCTTCTTTGAAGCGCCTTAATTCATCTGATTACAAAATGAAAGTCGAAGATTTATGACCGGACAGAACCGAGAATAATTGCTGATAATACTAACCATTCTCGCTATTACTCAATATTATAACGACAATGACTGATGACTCAGAAGATATCATTGTAAAGGAGTGAATAACGACATATGAACTTTGAGTGGCTTGTATGCATCCAATGTCATAGTACCTCTCTGTGGACGAAACTTTCTTCACCGTCTAGTCCACAGATAAATTTTCTTTTGTAGTCCTTTCTCTAGAGATATGAAGCTTTTTTCAGTAGAACTAAGTCTCGATAGGTATGTCGATTGCAAGACTTTTCCAGTATGGTGAACTAAAAATTCAATTGTAATCTCAACAAGTGATATACAAGCCGATGGATGTCAACTTTTCAATGATATCTCCAGAAAGAATTTCGTAAATCATAGAGTTTAGGTGAGGCTCGTCATCACAATAATAACGAGTGGAAAATCACATCAAGTTTTGTAGATACATATTAGGAGCTGTTGATGTCTATGCTTTAGACTAATTGCTCATGCAATCTCTCCATTAACTGATTAACAGTAATTCTAAGGATATTAGGACCGGTATGGAAGGAACCAACTTTATATAGTAATCTTTAGTAGCTATAGGATTATTTATTGTTTTATTTGATTTCTGTTGTGATTTGATAGTAACATCTCAGACGAAGGAAATCACACACATCCATATTTAGAACTTACCTTGCGAAACGACATGGCCATGCTGTCTAAGGAGTCTAAACCGAAGTGCACTGGCATAGAGATGATCTTCCATGGTGAAAACGCCGTTGTTGATGGATGCAAGTGTTTCAAGAGCTTCTTTTATTTCATTCTCAAAAAGGTTGGACAACCCCAGTTTTATCATGCTGTCAATTAACTCTAACTTGGCGAGTGAATCGACCTCTTCCGTTAACATTGGCTTTACTTCCTCCACGAGCCATTCCACCCGTTCTTTAATTCCGTCTTTCTGCAGGATTGAGTTGAATTCGTTAGATCGAAATCTACCTTGAAAAGGCCTCAAATAATTCAATCTATAGAGCAATGCCAAGATGTTTTGATTTTAGTACATACATATGTACAGCTATATGAATTGGTTTTGTACATTATATGTTAGTTATAGATCAAGTCTGGCTGTGATGGCCGATATATATGATAACATTGACCAAAACTTTAACAATGCTAGCTACATTTAATAGGTAATATCATGAATTGTGATGTTACAAATCAATTTGGAGCAAAATACTATTTCAAACATCAATCTCATGTGCAAATACTTGCGTGCTTGCATGCCAATGTCCGTTCGCTCGTGTGAGGAAGAGAGATGGCTAGAATCAAAGAGGACAATAACAAAAAAGAGCAAGGTCAATAATGAACGACCAAATTAGGTCAAACTCATTAGTGCGGAAGGTACAAATTATAATCTTACGCCGTCGTGTTTGCTGTTAAGTGACCGGAGGAAATCGTACTTCCAAATGTTAGGCTTATAATTGGCCGATCTTCTTTGATGCATCGTGTCCACGACTTCCGGCAAATTCGCTTGGCATGTTTGGAACTGGCCTCGTTCCGCCGTGTACTCCATGACGAGTGAGTGAAAGTTGAGAAGATTGGTGAGATCACAAATTTGTACAAGTTTTATGATGGAATGAGTGCGAGTTTCGTTGAGCACAATCCTTCGATTTATATAGGCGAGTCCGAGTCCGAGTGTGAGTGTCCATGGGGCTTGAGAGTGACTGATTAAACTAGCGAATATCCCCTACCACACGTATTTATCACGTTGAAAACGCGACACGACCTCATAAAACCAAAGCTTAGAGGCCAGTTTAAGTTGGGGCAAACAAAACTAGATGAATCTATAAATGCCCAACCGGCAAAACGCAATAGGTTGTGGAAAGTTTTTGTGTAGGATCCCCACACTCTATGGTGTTACAAGTTAGGCAATTAATCATCGTTTGTGTGATGAATATGTCTCAAGATTGAAATCATTGAACGAAACCCGAGTTCGTATTGGAGTCCGTCTTGCGGTTTTAATATAAGTTTTCTGAAAAGGGTTTTTCTGGCTTTGTGCCTTGGTGTGTGCCAAGAACGTGTAGAAAAGTTTTTTGGGATAATTACAAAAAAAAATTCTTAAACCTATTGTATTTGCGCTAATTCAGTTATAAATCTTTCAATTATGCCAATTTAGTCCTAAACCCTTTACAGTTTTACTAATTGAGTCCATCCAGCTAATTTTAACCAAAAAACACTGACGTAAACGTTGGCCGTCCTACATGGCACAACTAGCGCTGATAGGAACATATTTTAATAATTTTTTCAATTTTCTTTCTTTTTTTTTCTTTCTATTTTCCTTCCTTTTTTTTTTCACCCTGGCCGGCAAGGGTTGCCAAAACTCGCCGAACACTAGGCGAGAAACATGAAGCCCTCACTAGCCACCGGCAAGGGTCACAGCCCTCACCCGGCCTCGCCCAGATCTAACAAGACCGGATATAGCTTCATGGCCGGCAAATCACCATCTCGACTGTACAAATCATTCTCGTAATTGCAAATGCCGAAGACGACACCATCGTCTCCATTGCTAGCGATCCGATTTTGTGGTGTTACCACCACCAGAGAACAGAAACTCATCGCTTGGTTCACGTTCTGCCTCTCTTTCGCCATCCGATACCATCCAAAACAATTGCGAATCAAGGAAAGATCGAATGAGCAGACAAGCATATGGCAACCTCCAAGTCAATGACCAAGGAAAGAGAAAAGGAGCAGAAAAACTTCACGAATGTGCAAAGCGGTCAGTGTCGAAACCAGAAATGAATTCGAGGTTCAATCTCGATGGCAGAGAGAGAGAGAGAGAGAGAGAGAGAGAGAGAGAGAGAGAGAGAGAGAGAGAGAGAGAGAGAATGCGATCACAAGAGGACAACTTTGGGGGAAGATGGAAACCCTAGATTGGAGCACAAGGTAGAGAGAGAGGTGATGATTATATCTTTTGGTTTCAATTTCGCCCATATCTGCCCAGACCATCACGAGGCGTGGCCACAAGCGAAGGCAACCATGGCCTTGCTAGCCGTGGGCAAGGCCGCCTTAGCTTGTGGCCGGCGAGGCCATGGCAAGGCTAGCCTTGCCCAAATTTGGGCGAGGCCATGCGAGGCACCCCAGCTAGCGAGCACTTCGTTGCCCTAGCCTTGCTCCGGCTACACTCACTAGTCACAGTGGGCAAAAAAAGAAGGAAGGAAAAGAAAAGGAACAGAAAAGAAAATTTTAAAAATTATTAAAAAATTCCAAAAATTATAAAAATATTATTAAAAATTATTCATGTCAATACAGTTATGTCATATAGGACAACCAACGTCCACGAATTAATGGACAAAATTGGCCGAATAGACTCAATTGACAAAACATGAAAATATTTAAAATTAAATTAGCACAATTGAATGGTTTAAAACTGAATTGGCATAAATGTAATAGGTTTAGGATTTTTTGGGTAATTTTTCCAAAATTCTTCTTGTGAGTTTTGTTGACTTTGCACCTAAATTGAAGAAACCTTTTGTCACGAGATTAACTTTGTAAAATTGAGAAATTGTTTTGTTAACAATTGTGAGAGCTAAACACTATACCAATTATTAGAAACATTCGAGTAATTTGAATCTATTCGTAATATCCGTTAAATTGCTTGATTTATAGTGAAATATTGTGCTTCTCTTCTTGGGGTAGTTCACACCCACCGAACTATGTAAATGTAGTGTCTAGTTTACTTTTCTATTTTCTAGTTTATTATTGTCTAATGACATGTTTTTTTTGCAACAAATTGCACTTGTTCGGTCCTTAATTTCTTGGCGTGATTCAATATGAGACTAGTAGAGGATCCGTACGTTCCACAAAATTTGAAAATTTAGTTTCTATGCTTTTCTCTATGAAATTACATGCCAAATTTGTTGTGATTTCCGTGACTATGTTCCCTTTGGTTGAATTATTCAATTTCTTTAATCTAAATTTTCTTGCATATAAAAATAAGAGATAAGTGCATTGGAAGTTCTAAAACTTATCATGAAAATGCAATTGAGTCTTAAAATTTTCAAAAAGTGCAATTAAGTCCTAAAATTTGTCTCGATAGTGCAATATAGTTCTAAAACTATCAAAAAGTGCAAATAAGTCATAAGAATTGTCAATTTGATTCGATTAAGTCCTTCTATTGATTGCATTTTTTTGAAAATTTTAAGACTCGATTGCACTTTCGTGATAAGTTTTAGGACTTAATTGCACTTTTTGAAAGTTTTAAGATTCAATTGCATTTTTGTAATAAGTTTTAGAATTTTCAATACACTTATTTCTAAAAATAACAAGTTATCTTTCACATACAAGTATATATGGATTTTCTTCACAATGAATTATTGTGTATAAATGGAAATAATGATTTTTATTTTTGCTCATTGATTATGCTAAACTTAGAAGGCTATAAGGCTAGTTAAACCTCATTAGGCTAAATGAACAAGATGAATAAATGCCCAGAACTAAAAATTATGGGGGACAAAGTCACATGTCGATAATGATTATCAATGATGACTGACCATCCTGACGTGTCTGTGCTCTTTTCAACCTAGTACGAGCAATGTAAGTCACATGTCTACAGTGATGCTACGCTCGATGGATAACGATTTGAGTCGACGACGACGTGTTGACCGTGGACGTGCGTAATTAGAGCAAATAGAAAGAGAATTCTATCCCGTAATTTCTCTCTCCATGAGTACAATCATTTGGGGTGGTCGATGATCAATTGTCTCGACTGGGAAATTTAAAGCATTGCGAAAGTGATGGGAATCTCTATGATCAAAACATGATCGCGATATCACTTACTTATGGGATTATGAATGAGCCTTTATGTGCGTGCCAGCTCCCTCGAGGTAAGAGCTTTATCTTTTCGATTTGACAGATGATGACACGGTCTTTGAGCAACGTTCCAACTTAGATTTGTTTCACGTGTATGGTTCCTCATTCGTTGATTCACTTGCCGTTTCCATTATGGTCTTCATTTGAAAGGAGGTGTCAATTCTATTACGGTGTGCTTCATACTCCCTATCGACAAGAATCCCCCCGACTGCCAGTAGGCTTTTATAGTTTGTGCATGTATTTTATTGATAGTTTATGCTTTGGCTCATGAGTAGCTATTGCCGATATATAATCTATTTATCTTATAATTGAGTGTTGTAATAGAAAGGTGGAAAGTGCTAATTATATAGTGAAATCATCTGCTGAATATAACCCTAGTTGAAGGGTGAACTGGGATAAATCTTATATCTCGATTTCTCTTTCTTGTATTTACTTTCGATTTCGTTGTATTTGTGTGCCTAATCCTAATAGAGTCCACTTTCTCTCATACCCTTTGTTCCCCATCATTTCATCATTTGAGATATGACATTAATTTATGTTTTGAACGTCTCCAAGACACAAAACGTGGAATCATTTTCAATTCTTTCGAAATTTCTCAAAGTTTTTCCCCATAAATTTGGATGTACAATAGAAACTAACATTCTAAACGATAAAAGCGAACGTGCTCATTCTTAGAATAAACGGTTATGCATTTAATCTCGAAGGTATGCCAAAAAACTTTGGAAAGAGTTCGCGCGTCACGTGGGAGTGGCGGCGCTGTCGTGTCCTGCTGAACTGGAGCCACGGAAAAGCCATCCTAGAAGTGTGAAAGAGATGTGCCACTGTTTTCACGAGCGCTTCGATCCGACGTTGGATTGCGACAGGCGTCCAAGTTCCCCCTTCCGGAAGATGCTTGTCCATTCACGGCTACGCAAACGTAGCAGCCTGAAATCGAAACGTCTGGGCAACCTACGTATCCATTGGATTGTGTGCCACGCGTTATGGCCACCTTCAGCTGATAATCTAATCTAGTGCGGTGGATCGAGTGACTATCTGTCGTCCTCCTCCCACGTTTCGACACATCTAATCTGCGAACGTGGTCAACTCAGTAAGCGGGGGACCATTTGAATTTTTCTTGCTGAATCACTCGCCCAGAAGCTTAAAACCACACATGTAGAAGAAGCCAAATGAAAACGTGATGCACAATAGATCCTATTTGGCTGAGCTTTCATTGGACAAGCATCATTATTGGTGACCTTTCGGGAAAGGATCCGACATAAACTAAGTCTATACAATAAGTTGTCATTCGAAACTATCCTTGGGGAAGCTCCAAGATTTTTCAAATCAATTGTTGTCGAGTCTTTATTAAGACAAGAAAGAAACGTAAGCATCTACTTGAGTTTAATTGATTAGGTCGCAAGAGAAGCAAGTTACAAATTTAACTTCATAGAGCTTGAAAACTGACGTTTCCATATTCGATCGGTCGTCATAAGAACCTAACTTTGCATTCACTGTCTTGGCAATTCAATTATTGCTTATTTAACAAGTTGTAATGTCACATAGAGGGCTTTGCATAGATGCTACCAAGTTGTTATTGAATTATACCTCTTAATTTTAATTCTAAATTGGGGAATAGACATGTTCGCAAAAGGGGTTTGATTAGTTGAGCCATATCTTCACTAGGGGTGTTAATCGTTTGGTTCTTTTTGACACCCCTGATCTTAACATTATTGGCAACCTTTCGGGAAAGAATCCGGCGTAAACTAAGTCTATAGAATAAGTTGTCATTTGGAACTATCCTTGGCGAAGCTCCAAGATTTTTCAAATCACGCGATGTCAAGTCTTCATTCAGACAAGAAAGAGACGTAAGTGTCTACTTTAGTTTAATTGATTAGGTCGCAAGAGAAGCAAGTTACAAATTTAACTTTGTAGAACTTAAAAAACTCTCGTTTCCATATTCGATCGGCCGTCATAAGAACCTAAGATTGCATTCACTGTCTCGGCAATTCAATTACTGCTTATTTAACAAGTTGTAATGTCACATAGAGGGCTTTGCATAGATGCAACCAAGTTGTTATTGAATTAAATCTCTTAATTTTAATTCTAAATTGGGAATAGACATGTTCGCAAAAGGGATTTGATTAGTTGAGCCATATCTTCACTAGGGGTGTTAACCGTTTGGTTCTTTTTTACACCCCTGATCTTAACATTATTGGCAACCTTTCGGGGAAAGAATCCGGCGTAAACTAAGTCTATATAATAAGTTGTCATTCGGAACTATCCTCGGCGAAGCTCCAAGATTTTTCAAATCACGCGATATCGAGTCTTCATTCAGACAAGAAAGAGACGTAAGTGTCTACTTTAGTTTAATTGATTAGGTCGCAAGAGAAGCAAGTTACAAATTTAACTTTGTAGAACTTAAAAAAACTCTCGTTTCCATATTCGATCGGCCGTCATAAGAAGCTAAGTTTGTATTCACTATCTCGGCAATTCAATTACTGCTTATTTAACTAGTTGTAATGTCACATAGAGGGCTTTGCATAGATACAACCAAGTTGTTATTGAATTAAATCTCTTAATTTTAATTCTAATTTGGGGAATAGACATGTTCGCAAAAGGGGTTTAATTAGTTGAGCCATATCTTAACTAGGGGTGTTAACTGTTCGGTTCTTTCTGACACCCCTGATCTTAACCTTGTACGATCCATGCTGATCTTGAAGGCAAGTTGTCAACTAATTGGGTGTACTTTTCCATATCTGTTGCCACACTTATGGTGCGTTTGGAGGAGGCTTGAGAGAATGACCGTGCATTTAGACCAAAGGCTTTGTCTCCAAGGACTTTGAGCTTTACGAGCGAGCTTTCTGTCTCCCCTGTAGCTATTTTGCAGAGTAAAAAGCACGATACCCGCGCAGAAAACGACTCCCACCGGCGGCCGCACAGTGCACGACGGCTGGTCAACCACCACCCCCGACCATCAGACACTAGCGTGCCCAACCAAGCCTCCACCTCCCCGCCAACTCCGCCAGCCCCCATTGGCATTTCGCAATGCCCCAACAAATGTTTCAGAGACCCCACCCCAGGAGGCTGTCATCGCGGCAGATGCTGCAGTCGAGTATGAGGCTGTCGTCGCAGCAAGGGGATGCCTTAGAGATATTTAGAATATTCCCCATCATTTTCCATAGAAAGAAAAGGGGGATGTTAGTTGTTATTGAAAACGAGAATGACAAGATGCGAGATTGGCTTCGAGAGCACACTCAGGAAGCAGATCAATCAAAATCAATCACGGCTATGCATAATCAATAAGAAAAATATGCACAACACTAAAAAATATAGAGAATCAAAGGAAATATCATAAATTTCTATAACAATAAGCATCGTTGTCTCCCTCCATTCGCCTCATACTTCTCTTCCCCCATCATTTTAGCATTTGAGATATGACATCCAAGAGTTCCCAAAACACGAATCATTTTCGATGCTTTCGAAATATCTCTAAGGTTTTCCAAAACACAAAAAGTTAATGTTTTAAGTGACGCAAGTGAACATACTTGTTCTTTAGAATAAACGATTGTGTAATCAATCCCGTTGTCAACAAATATGCTTGCGACAACAGCGGAATGAGTCTGCGCATCACATGGGAGTGTCGGCACCGCTGTGTCCTGCTGAATTGGAGCCACGCGGAAAGTCACCCTGGGAGTGTAAAAGAGATATGCCATGATTTTTCGTGGGATATAAATGTGCGGGGTCGTCATGAATTCTGACAGGCCCCTCCAGAATTATGCATATCAGTTGATTCCACCACATGGTCTGAGGTGCACCATTTGAATTTCTCTTGATCAAGTACTCACTCGGAAGATTGGGACCACACGGGTATAATAAGCCAAATGTGAACGCGATGCACAATAGAGTCCGTTGGCCGAGCTTTCATTGGACAAGCAAGATTATTAGCGACCCTCTAGAAAGATTCGATGATCATGATGATATCGGTCCACATAAACAGAGTCTATACAGTGAGTTCTCCTTCGGAAATATCCTCCAAGAAGCTCAAAGACTTTTCATGCCACCACAACGTCGGGTCTCTAGTAAGACAAGAAAGAGAGACGTAAGCATGTACGTGCGTTTAGTTAATTGGACCGGACGGAAAGAAAATTCCAATTTGACAGTGTAGAACTTCAAAACTCTCATTTCCGTATGTAAAAACCTAAATTTGCGGTCAGCGTCTCAACAATTCAATTGCATCTTATTTAACAAGTTGTAAAGTCAGGCTTTATGAAGATGGAACTGAGTGGTCAATCAATTAATCTCTTAATTTTAATTCTAAGTTGGGAATACACGTGTTCGGAAAAAGGTCTTTAATTAGTTGAGCCATACCTTAGCCTTATATGATCAGCATATTGATCTTGAAGATATGATGTTAACCATTTAAGGGCTGTTTTGCATATTCGTTGTCATGCTTAATGTCATATTATGTCTGGAGTTTGGGCCCGTATGCACTTTTTTATTTTTTTATTTTTTTATTTTTTTGTTAGAAAACTTTTTTATTTGGATTAGTATTAATTTAATGAAGTTGTTTCCTTAACTGGTTTGCAACGAAGGGTCTCACAATTATATCTGCACAAGAAAGAAGGAAGCTCTCTGCCACTACCGAACAACATAAGGGGCTCATTTAGGATGCGTTCGCTTTGCGAAAAATGAGTGATTTGAAAAGTATTTTTCGAAAAATAGTCGCTTATATCGTTTAAACAAATGAATAAATGAAAAATCTTTTCATCGCCCACGAAAATAGTCAAGCATAGATTATTATCGATGATGAAAATATTTTCCATTGACTAATCTTTCTAAACAACATAAACAATCATTTTTAAAAAAAATACTTTTCAAATCACTCATTTTTCGCGAAACGAGCAAATCCTTAGTGTATAAATATTTATTTATTTATGGGGTGGAAAAGAACTCTTTGTGCAAGAGGAAGGAAAAAAAAGTAGACGTCACTTCTTTTCTGAATAGTGGTCGGTCAACGTGGGTTTGATCGTGAAAGGGATCTGTTTCTGTCTTTGTGGACGTTGCTCTGCCTCTGCTTTTGGATGACACACAAGGGAAAAAGAAATTAAAGAAGCGTGCGTTGTCTTGGATAGCCGCATGTTAAGCCTTTGCTTTGGGTTTCAACACTTGGCGGCTACGCGTTTTACATCCAATCGAGTTATTTATCCGTAAACACTTTAAGCTTGTGTGTAATTCGGGTGTAAAAAACACTCAAGTATATAAGTAATTGTAAATCTGATTCTCCGATTATAGTAGATTATTTACTGCTGGCTCTCCCTGTGGAGTAGGTTCCGACACTCACATCGAATCACGTAAATTTCCGGTATCATTTATCGTTCCTTATTTATTTCTCTGATTCTCTCGGATTGATATAATTACAAGATCATGTTAGTTTCCGTGTTAATATTACAACACTTTTGGGTGCGTTTGGGAAAGACGTGAGAGAATGACTTTGGCCTTCACAAGTGAGCCTCCGCCTCCGCTGTAACTATCTCCACATTAATTGCGAATCAGGTTTGGTGCAAAGCGCCACCACCGCCCAACCACAAATTGGGTTTGATTCAAGCCGCCAACCTACGTGTGTTTGGACTTTGAATAGTTAATCTAAGATATCAATACGCAACTATAATACATGTGAATTTCAACACATATCTTTCATTGCTTGTGCTGCTGAAACAAGCGATCGAATGCTACAATCGATAGGAGAATAAAATAAATCGAACGGTGATATGACTTACATCTACGGGGATAGTAGCAAAGAATTCCAACATATAGATCGAGCGATATAACAAATGTTACTACCACACTCAAGTCGTTTAAACACTCTCAGTGTTTCTCAGTCTCCTAATTACACTCAATAACCGCACACAGTATTTAGCCTTACAATTACTCGCGAAATAATCTCTCACTCTCACGAAAGAATTCACAAATCTTACTTACAAGATTTAATTTGATTCAACACTAAAAACTCTCGGGGTGTAATTCACAAAGAAATCGCCATTTGATACTCTTCATAGGAAGCCACACTTCTTATATATAGACAAGACTTGGATTCAAAAAAAGAAACCTGCTCAAACTTGGTAACTTCTCAAATAGAAAACCTATTCAAATTTAAGATGTTTCCTTTTTGGACTTAAACTTCAGACATATTTTCAATAGCCTGGAATTTCGCTACTTGATCTTAGATACAAATTTGCACATACAATACATGAGCTTGGACTTTAACTAGCTGTTCTTATATACTAAATTGCATCTATAGCACATATGAATCCCACCACATCTCTATCTATTGCCTGGACTTTGATTAGGTAAAATCTTAGGCTGCGCTTGGTTGTTTGGATTTTTAGTCATGATAGGATTAGATATATAGGATATAAAATTCAAGGGATTTCCTATATATTATCTACTGTTTAGTGAATCACAGTAATAAAGCCATATATTTTCATATATTATTATGTTCATTATTTGCTATGAATGTCATATCAGTGTAAATAAACCTATTTTTTTAATTTTTATTTTATTTCTCAAAAGTTCCTAAATATATTGAAAGTTACTTTAGTGTACGACGAAATTACTAATCGCGGGAAGTTACCGGTAGATGAAGAGATTACTCCCACAAATAATATGTACTTTTTGCCCTTACTGAAGAAAAAAATTCAAAAACTAATATTCTTTGGGTCGGTTCTGCCGATTTGGTCCAATCGATCCTGTTCCTCTCCAAGAACTGGGACACGGATTGATTCCCGAATAAATTATCTAGAATCAGCCGATTTGATACGATATGATCCGATTCCTAGGTTGGACTAGACCAAGGATGCCCCTATTACACAACATCCTATCGCTATCCCAATGATGAAAAGTTATTCACTGCTCCACGTAACATTGATTGGGCGGCCTAAAGTGGGTAGGCCTTGGTTCATGAATGGAATTTTAGCCTAGGCCTGCCCATGTTGCCCTTTCGGTTGATCGGGAATGGCGCAGCCAATCCAGGCCGCCAAGCCACGGTCACCTCGATCTTCATATGTTTCTTATGTAATTTCAGTTTATTCATTTATATAAACTTGAAATATAACTTGTCATTCTACCCTATCCTTCGCATGGTTCACACTTGTGGGAAGGCATATTATGCTTTTTAGGAGGTTGGTTCTCGAAACTTTCTCACCTAGCCGAATCGTGCAAATCACAATCAGTGATTTAGTATGTCTCACGTGGCCCCACATGGTTCGCTGAGGAGGGAGCCTATAAGATCTACGGCCCGCTGCCCAACTGAGCTCTATGATGGCTTTATGGTCGGCCTAAATCCCAAAAGGTGGGCCTTTAAGAACATCATCGGCCATCTTCATGGGCTACCTCTAATCTTTTGGACTTCTCTATCCCACAACGGCCCTCCCTATACTTCGAAAGATTGTAATGTCACTTCAGTACTAATGAGAAGAATTGAATCCAGCACCGTAGTTAGGACTTGGAAGACATTGGACCGCATAAAAGATTGAAATGTGCTGAGATTGTCCGAAGCCTTTTGTCCAAACTATATAGATAGATGCAAAATAATGCGGGGGATCTCAGGCAGGAATGCACAGAAAGGAAGGGCCTGTGGAATTGACAGAGCTGGACTTTTGCTTGATCTCTTTTTGCGCCTTTATATATGTTTATGCAAGCAGAACTTAGAACTTGGAGCTGCCAATTCATCAACCCGCTAGACGCTAGGACATCGCTCGCGGGAAATAATCGATGGTTTAGGAATTAGCTTCGAATTTTGTTGGGCCTACTTATTCTGATAAACCCTAAACTCTAAATCCTAAATCAGGATAATTGGAGCAATTGCAATAATATGGTTCATTGATATTCCTGGTATAGTAGATGCTATCACACGTATAATCATACTCAATTCGATAGAATTGTTTGATCTTAAGGGGATCTTCTATAATTTCGCACGTGATTCATTTCATTTCATATTATGTCTCCTTTCATTGTGTTTGATTTTCGGAGGTTATTAACTAAGTTCTGAATCCGGATGCATATTATCGTGGTTACACATATCGTGTCATTGTCGATCACCACACGAAAGATAAAGTGACAAACTAAGCTGATGGATGCAGTAGAGGTAACTCAACTTCTCTGACAGA
Organism: Syzygium malaccense; assembly: GCA_031216405.1. Taxonomy (NCBI): domain Eukaryota; kingdom Viridiplantae; phylum Streptophyta; class Magnoliopsida; order Myrtales; family Myrtaceae; genus Syzygium; species Syzygium malaccense. Next base: position 4,572,145 of record CM062256.1, on the reverse strand, counting down.
ACCAACAGATACGTTGCATTTAGCAAAGAGTCCCATTTTGAAACGTGGCATCATTTATTAAGTTCTCAGCCACTAAAGCAAACATTCGGGGATAACTAAAAATGACTTGTTGCAATCTCCCCCAGTTCATGGTTTAAGAAAGAAGCAAGAGCTGCACTTTTCTATTCATATCCATGCATCATTCGATTAGAACAAGCTGACTGATAGATCTCAATGACCTGTTATTCTTTCATCATCTTCCTGGTCAAGCATTGCTTTGATTTCTGCAGAAACCGCAATGCCGACAGAAATTACTACGCCTGCAACAATCCCTTCTCCTTGAAGTATTCGACAGATTGGTCATAGATGTCCTCAATGCTGTACTTGTAGGTGAAGCCCTCCTTGATTAGCTTCTCTGAAGAGATTATCAACTTGGGCCTGGATGGGAGATCCCCGAATCTGCATGCGGCAGTCGACACAAAATCAGAACAACAACCAGATTGGATCATTGGATGTCCAGAACCTGTGCATACAAATATACCAGAAAGTTTTGGTCAACATTGGTAGTGACTTACTCTGTTGGGGCTTTGTATTGCGGGTATCTTTTGCTCAGGAACTTTGCGAGTTCTGGAACACTGGTGTTAGCAGCGCAGCAGATGTATCGCCCAGAAGCAGATTCCTTCTCAGCCACGAAAATGTGGGCGCGGCAGACGTCCTCAACATGCGTGATGGAAATAGAACCCGACAACATTTGCATGCCTTTCAGGCCGTTCATCAAGAACTCGTTTCCTATAAAAAGAAATATCAGAGGCATTAGGACAAGCATGCTTCTCTTGTGCTTTTCTGTGATTAGTTTTGTTCCGACATGGGATCAGTCCTGTCCAGCCTCCCAAGTGAGCGAACTTATAGTACTGTGGACGGTTTCGGACCTGTTAGCAGAGACATCGCGAGACAGACACTGCTGGGGACATCCAGAGTGAGAGAACGGCCAGCCATGAGGGTTGGGATGACAGTTATAAGTTCGATATCATTTTCCTCCGCGAATTTCCACGCTGCCTTCTCCGCCAGCATCTTGGAAGCAGGATACCCCTGAAAATAGTGAAATTGAAAAGCCCATCTATTTCAATTTGTCTTCTTCAACAGCTCAAAAGTCAAATCTGCATCCTATGGCCAACTGATTTTACCCAGGTTGGCGGCTTCACAGCGGTCAAGAACTCGATGTCCGTCCAGTTCTTCTCATCCATGACCAAACCCGTTTCCTGAATATTGTTGATTGAAACTGCAGCTGCTGATGAAGTCAACACGACGCGTTTCACCGTCTTCACTTTAGCACAGGCTTTGAGCACATTCAGGACTCCCTGGATTGCCGGCTTGATCATGTCATTCTGTAAAATCAGAGCAAATGCTGTTTCAGAACCAATAAAACGTCTCATTGGAAATTCCAGTAAGCCCCAAATTATGCACTCGTTACAACCTCGGGGTCTTGGGAAGCAAAGTTGACCGGGGTCGCGACATGGAAGACGAAGTCGCAGCCAGCTATAGGAGCATCGAAGCTCAATTCATCAGTGAGATCCGCCCTGAAAATCTTGAGGTCACCCAGGTTCTGGAGCTCATGGAGATGGCACACCCTCTTTTGATTATCTGCAACAATGTAAAATAGCAAATCAACGAACAGTTCCAACTTCAGCGCCTAATTCATTAGTTCCGCAGCTTCCATGCAATCAAGCCATGTCATGTTGCTGGAGTATGAGCATACTTCAGTTCTCTGTGAGCACTACCAAATTACTTAAACGCAGCCTTTAAAGTCGGAACCACGTTGCTTCCAATTTTTATTATGTTTGCCATCCTCCTTGATCATGCGCAATGCACACTAGAGTATTGACAACCCGAGTCGGGTTGTTTTTTTTTGTTGGTAAAGATAAGAATATATATAACTTTCCAAAACACCAAATACAACCTAAGCCAAGACCAGCACCTGACCCCAATAGGACATAGAATAACCAAATAGGGTCAAGAAAGGTCTAGCAACAACTATACAACAAGCCGAAAGGCCAACAAAAGAAAAAGAACAAAGGGACCGAGTTACAAGGACATTTAAGTCACTCGGTCGGGTTGTTCATATTGAGCTAAATGCAAGAACTTGGTTTCATCTATGGTTAAATTGGCAATAGTTTGAAGGGAGCGAAATGAAATTTTCCCTCGTTTCGCAGGGTATAGGCATTTTCCCAAACAAATGGGAGGTTTAAACTAATCAGCAATCAAGGAATGAATATGCCACAAAAACAGAGCATTCCCCTGTACCAACAGACCGAGCAGATGGAGAAAATACTTGATTTTCATATGTTTTTCAGGAGAAAAAGTAAAAAAGAGAGAGATCAACCTGGGTCCCTGACAGTGGTATTCACAGCATAGCCCTTCTCAAGCAAAAGCTTGACCAGCAAAGAAGCCACGAAACCAGTCCCTCCAATGACGCACGCCTTCTTGTTCCCCACAATCTCGGTAGCCATCTCTCTCTCTCTCTCTCTCTCTGTCTCTCTCTCTCTCTCTCTCTCTCTGGACTTTTGGATGCCCTTGGAGGCAAAACAAACGGCAACAGCAGCAGAAGTAGAAGAAGAAGAATCTCTAATGGTGGGCGTTGGGCGGTAATTCTTGGGGTGAGTCTGGTTTTCTTAAATAGGCGATTGGGCTATCCTCTTCTTGTTCTTCCCCCATCTAACCTGAGGGATGAAGGTGAGCACGTGACTTCTCCCGGAGAGCCACCTACAACTCAAAGCTCTCCCATACAATGAGATCTAAACCCTAATGAATTGAACTGAATTCCTTTTTTTGCTGACAAAAAGAGAAGTATACTAAAGACTAGATATCAGATGCCGACATGGACTGTCGCATCAAAGTGGCGTTACAGTTTGATTTTTGATTCGACCGCACCAAATTATTAAGGCTGGGAATTTAAGTGCTGAGTGTCCGCTGTACCCAGGTCAAGCTATGTACGAGCTTGGACTTTGAGATTATACGGAGTTCAGATTTCAATATAGTTTGACAAGATCATCCAGCTTCTCGTTCAAAAAAAAAAGACGAAGTTAAAACTCAATTTGTTTCGCAAAAAAATATTTCTGAAAATCATTTTTTAAAGAATTAGGTTTCATGAAAATGACAATATTTTTCAATGTTTGGCTAAAACTTGAAATTGAAGTAGAAAATATTTTTCCGTTGTTTGGCATAAAAAACCTGATTTAATTTTCTTAGATAAACATACACTGTTCGAGCGCTAATAACCTGTGCATGGGCAATCAAGGAACTGGGTATGAGCACTAGAGACCCAAGTCCGACCTTGATGGAACCAGACCCAGGTGCTGGGATTGAGGCATGAGCACTTGGGTCCCGCGTGCAGCCTCGATGGACCTAAGCAAGGGCACTGGGGACCTGAGCCCAGCCTCAATAGACCCGAGCACGGCCTTTGTAGACTTGGGCCCGGGTGTTGGGGATCTTATCTCAGGTATCGGGATCTCCCAAGGCCCGAGTGTCGAGGCATTAAGCACAGGCACCAAGGTTTCGGGCTCTGCCTTGATGAACCCGAGCGCGGGCACCAGGGATCCGCCTATGGGCACTGGGGTCCCGGGCCTAGCCTCAATGGATCTGAGCTGGGCTGCCGGAGACCTAGTCTTGGAAAATGATTTTTTATTGTTTAAAGAGGAAATTATTTTATTGAATTTAAGCATGGGTTTTCCGTTAACTCATTTCCCTAAGCGAACCAATGCCAGAAAAAGAGAAAACTGTTTTCCGCGAAACAAATGAAGCATAAGTATTAGATTGTTCATTCGGCTCAATTCGATCGTATTGCAATTTGCTCATTGACCCCACATATTCTTTTTAAATGATTATATTGACGGCTAAAAACATCCAATTTTTTGTTATTATTGACAAGTGACAGACTTAGTCGATGCAAGCAGAGTTTGGTGAAAATAGACTATTGTCAATGAATAGAACAATTGACAACACACAACATGAAAGTTGTTAACGAGAGCCTTCATCAAGTCTTAGGAAGTTGATTGACAAAATCATCGACAACCAGCAATCGGCACAAAACATAATTGCTTGGCCGTACCACTATTTTAGGATTTTTATAGCTTCTTGATTATAGGTGTTGCTAGATAATATGAGATTGTGTAAGGTCTTGCAAACCCCAATAGGATTAGGAAATTATTTATTTATTCAAATTTAATAACCTTTGTATGTAATCGTCTGTAGAAGGATATAGATACCCAAGTGTTTTCTTTGTAAATCCCTCCAATCAATCAAAGAACCCAACATCTTATGCAAATTTATCCTTTTGCTATATCCTCTTGCATTTTACATCACTGGCAACGATTGTTTCCAATGTCGTTCTTTTAAATTCCTTCTCAATAATTTTCCTATCCAAAATCAATAAAAGACCATTCACATTTTTTATCGATTGATATCCATCCATCCAACCATATTCTTAAAAAATATTTCATCACCCTTTTGGCGAAAAAGATTCAAAGAACAGTCATATTCGCGTTTTTTGAGAACATCGTCCGGGACAAATAATCTTATCTACAATCATTTTTTTTTTCGAAATTTGTATAGGCGATTTGGATTCACAACCCAAACTTTCCCTTCCAAAGATGCATTTGGCATCATCCATCTATTATTACTAAGTTTTCGTATGCACACTAATGATGTATTGATATGTAATCAACTGCTCTCCATACTTAGCTGGGGAAAAAACACAAAGTAAATATAGCACAGCATGCAAAAGGGTGAAGCTTAGGGTTTTTGTTGCAATGCAAGGTGGGTAGTTGTCGCCTCAACCGGGTAGAGGAGCATCACGTGAACAACTTCATGTTAGGTGAGCTTCTCAGCAGGAGGATGCTTTTTTCGTGCTGATATGACAATGCACCTAAACGCAATATTTTTAAGATACCTTTTTCTAGAAAAGAATATAAATAAATAAATTATTGGATAAATAGATAGATGGTCCTATACTTCTGTAATTTGGAAAAAATATTGTAAATATGCATGCTGATATCTATCAAACTAATTCCATAAAAAACACCAACTTTACCTTGAGTGAAAATTATGATCAGAACGTTTTTTCGTCTTAATAAAAAGCACAAATTTTTACTCAAGTCTCAAATCTAGCTCTTGTGATGTCAAATTTTCAAATTTTTCGGGCCATATTTGGCATTTAAGTGAAAGCTTGTAACTTTTTACAAGACAAAAAAAAAATTCGAACCAGAATTGTTACTCGAGATAAAATTAATGCTTCTTTCGAAATCAGGCCGATAGCTATTAGCGGCCCTTCAACTAATATTGGCGTTACTATACAGTGATGAGAGCGAATGAGCCAAACCCAAGATGTTGACCCAACTAGGTCCTAAGAATTTCTTTCTTTTGGCCCAATTTTTGTCCAGATTTTCTCTCCTGAAATTGATTTCTTTCTTTCCTTCTAAAACCTTTTTCCAAGTTTTGCTTCTGATGAGCTCTTTTATTTCTGCAACATGCTGTGACATTTCAAACTAGCTTTCAATGTGAAGTCTCTGATTCGCACGCTATCAAATGCCAAAAAAAGAAAAGCAGTCTCGTGTTTGGACTACCTTCTCACATTTAAGCTCACATTTCGCTTAATCTACGAAGTTAGCGAGATCATTGGTAAGTTCGAGGTTTACCAAGTGAAGTGACGTTGCGAGCCCAATTATTTGGATCAACAAGAAGCAGATATTCTAGAAGAAGCCACGTGTCTTCATCTCATGGCCTTTGGCTTTCTTGTCCACAATTCTGTCTTTGGCGCTATAGTTAAAGCATAAAAATGACACCTTTTGATGGGGATGTTGTCGTCAAAATAATTACGATTATGGTCTTGACTCTGATGGAGATTATTACTGTTTTTTACTTTGCCCTATGCATTAATACATAAATATTTAGAGTGACGAGAACAAGTGAGAAAATAGCACAAATAATCTTTGAACTCTAATTCAAGATGTAATGTTGTCATTGAATTTTTAATTTATTTAATATGAACTCTGAAACAGTACAATCCAAATCTACTCGTGATCTAGTAAATGCATTCGAGACAATTCTAGAATACCCATTCGAGGACCCAACTTGGGTTCGAAGCGGACTTGAGATATGTAAGTGGGCTCGTCAAATTCACATCCAGGGCTAAATCAAGCCTCCCAAATCCGATTTAGCTGAAGCCCAACTCAAGATATGTTGAAAGGGCAAAAAAATTGCATAAATAAATAAATAAAATCCTAGAGCCTCAATTGGCAGTAGCTTCAAAAATATGTGATTTCCATGCTTAAACCCCTTTAATGATGTGATCTTGTTAATCCACAACATGAACATTCTGCTAAGGGTGTTCTATTAGTTTGAAGTAGTGCTGGGGGTGTTCAAGAGAAACCGAAACCCATACGACTCCAATTAGGCCAAAATCAAAATCAAACAGAATTTTTCCTTTTGTTGATTTTTGTAGTTTACTTCAACTTATAGAGGAGAATAGACGAAATACTTGTCGATTTTGTAAAGTTTTGCAAACTGAAACCTAACATGAACCCCAAACGTTCATTATAATTGCATTGTTAGGTTGTAAATTGCAATTGATGTAACGGGAGATGGCAAGATGATGCTAGTGATTGATTGAAATATCAAATTGTCATGAATTTAAAAGTTGATGCTCCTTGTCTTTATGATTCGACAAGCATTTGAATATATACTTTTTTAATGAGAATCGGTATGTTTAGAATGAGCCACTCGTTGAAGTGATTTGACCTTTACCTAGAGGCAAAGTTAGTTAACGAGGAAAAGCGGTTCTTACGATGAAAAGCTGTTAATGATAAAAAGCTGTCTCTTTACTTCTAATTTGTTAGTCGCAAGACATTTATGCCTAAATATTTATAGTTTTCAATGCACCATTTTTTTCTTGTGTAATAAATATTTTGAAAATCGAGATTATTATTTTTTGTTAGTTCCTTATGGAGCTTGGAAGTTTGAGCTGTATTATGATCCAAATGCTAACTATCCATCATAGTTCCTCAACATTTGCCTCGTCTTATGGCCCATTTATCAGGTCTTCATATTCTAGGACATTTTCCATGCAATGAAGCAGAGCTCTTCATCACTGTTTGAAAGGGAAGGAATTAAGAAGGGAACATGCACAGCTAGATACTCAGACATATGACATGAAAATGACAGCAAATAAGAGGCAAAGAATTCACAGTTGGCACAAACAACTATAGAGAGAGAGAGATGGGTATTGCCATTAAATATCCAAACTGCTCTTGCTTCTCTCCTCCTTACTAGCTTATAGATCGGGGATAAGATGGTCCCTCCCTCTCTATCTTTTGGCATGGACATTGCCTAAAGACCTTTCAGCATTTGCAAAGTCGAGGGCACATGCCGAGCGGGTCCACTGAAAGAAACCATCGTTAAATGCATTCACAACCTCTTGGAGTTTTCCCTCCGTTACAGTCCTCGGTGATCAACATTTTCCATCAAGATGGATGGCCAATCGAACTTTGTAAGTACGCCACTCGCTGATGGTCGCCTTTAGTCAGGGCCGGTCTGCGAATTTAGAAGGCGCTGCCGATGTAGTAACTATGAGTCACAGCGCGATCTACTGAAGTTCACGCGCAATCCTTATGAAAGGTATTGCCTAGAGCACTTGCTGACAAATTGTAAGGTCAATTTAACTTCACCGTTGACGCTGCAGAAGCATAACACGTCAACCATGTTCTTTTCCATGGAAGTGCAATTCATCTTTCATAGTGTATCGAAAGGTAAGTAGCGTGGCATCACAGGCAGAGAGAGAAGATCGATGATATAAATGAATGCTTCGCCTAAAACAGGAGGCCAACAATTTCCAGGCTGGACAGAAAGGCTCATTCGACAACCAAAATACGGCAGTTAATGCAAGGAACAGAACTCTGCATCGACTCAGGACATTACATCCTCTAATACCCCAAAGATCTTCGTGGATTATGTATATTAAATTGTTCATCAATTAAGTTGCTTAATTTCGCGATTATCATGAGAGCTTTATGTTCTAAATTTTGTACAAACATATTCAAGCTGATAAAATTTTTGCAGTCGGGCTTGCTTTTGTTCTCCTAATAGAAACCTACTTATTCAAACAGTCTTCGGTTATACTTGACAATACTCGGTACCGGAAGACAACTTCTCAAGCACAGAAGAACAGCGAAAGTGAAGAACCGTTTAGTGTTGATGAACCTGATAAGAATAGAGTCAATATTATTATTGCATCTATAGGAAGAAGAATGACAAATGTTGCAGAAGAACCATACACGACTGGAAACTGGAAGAATTTTCTTTTATAGCCCCCACTTCAATTTCGTTTCAGGGTTTGCAAATTACCACAAAGCAAGGCAAGAGAGCTTTCGGATTCCATAAATAAAGTTCTTCGATGCTTGAGAACTGACCCACTTTCCCGGCCAATGAGTCGAACCCAGATTGGCTCGCCATTTCATGAATGTTTTCCAGAGGCTTGTGGACTCTCCCAGCAATTACTCTGCAAACCAGCAGAGCCTTCCTGAGGCACTCATCTCCTTCACCTAATTTAATTGATTCGATGGCTCTTGCGCTCGTGGATGAAGTGAATATCCCTGCACCACCAGCCAATTCCTTCTTCGAAGGAAATCCGTGTCTCAAAATTCGACAAACACCACAATTGTTGAGATTACATAGAGCAGAAGAACCGACGCCGAGCGAGCAAGCCACGATTGTGCCGTGGAATCTTAGGAGCTCATTTCCATCGGCCAAACAACGGGAGTGCTTCTTGGATAACTTGCTGGCTCTGATCTTGACCATGTCTCGATATTCTTCAAACCGGGCGAGGGTCTTTTGCATGTTGTGGACTTTCAAGACCCTCTCAATCTGTCCACAGCTGCTGTACTCAGACTTCAACCAGCTTGTTTGGCAAATTATTTCCACTATTTTCTTGGATGAATCTCCATCACTTAGTTCAGTTACTGGAAAAAGAAAAAGTTGCAATCACATTAACAAATTGACAGTTCAGGTTAAGAGACTCCTCACCACACCCAGTTCTGTCCTTTGCTGATTTTCCATCCTCAGATAGCTTAAAACCAGAAGTTCAATCCCCAGTTCATTCAGACTACCCCAAAGTAAATACACGATTATACATCTATCTACCAGAGAATGAGAAACTGCAAAGGCAGTGCAGAAACAGATATGATCATGTGGCTCAAGGTAATTTACCAGCATGTTTGGAGAGATGATGAGCTTCAACAGCATCCAACTTCTTGAATCGCTCGCCGCACTTGTGGCACGTGAGAACCAAAGATCCAACATGAGCATCAGGGCCTACAATACTCCTGGACTTTGGGAAACCGCCGCTTCTGCAACTGACAGACGTGGCCGAACTGCTGCCAGTCCTCCTCGAAGGAGTACTCATCGACCTTGGGGAACTGTAACTGCTTGGAACCATGTACTGGCCCCTAGGACCAGGTGTTCCAGGATGAAGTGTCCCGACAAAAGTCGATGAATTCGAATCGCTCCTGCTATGATTCCCACCGACTTTGCCTCCGACACCCATGATCTTAATTTCGCATTTCGAGTTATTGAAGACCACTTCATGGGTTATGGGGTTGATGAACTCGCTGCTGGCAATGGATCTTGGGCTACAGCTTGGTCGCTTCTGAGCGTGCCTCTTGTTTCCATGAACAACATCTCGGAGATGCGATATCGACTTCGAGCAGCCGCACCTTGGCCTTCTTGTGATGATGCTGTTGAGGCTCCTCAGCCTTGGTTCATGAGCATCCGACCGATGATTTGACTTGCAGTCCAGCGATCTCTTGAGGGCAAACCAAACTGCAGGCATCTTTGTCGATCCCTCACTCGCTGCTCTTGTGCTCTTCTTTTGGCGTTTCTCTTTCACGACTTCAATTCCAAACCTTGAAATACAGAAAGGGTTGAGCAAGGCAGAGTGTGAGAGTCCTGGCTTGCCATCACCGGTGCACAAGTTGAAGCAATAAAGAGATGTGATCCGGGCAAGGAGGGAAAAACATACCTTGTTAGGACCAGCAAGCATTTAGGGATGTCTTCTGCTTATATAGAAAGCCTTTGAGAGAGACGAGGAACTTATTATAGAAAAACTTGTGTACATAGATGTCATGATTTTTTGGTGATTACAAACGAGCACTGTTCATTTATGGAAAATTTGGTGTCAATTGAGAATGACCTGTTCATCATTCCAATTGAATTGATTAATATGGCTAGATCGGCTTTATGTGCGCAGCACTATACCAAGCCGGATTTAGATCAAGTAGAACTAACTTAATACTGTAAATGAACTCAGCACAATGTGTACTTTCTCGAATTCCAAATCCTCCGCAGGAATGTTCGCTTTGCTAGTCAATTATTATTCTAATTGTTTTCTCCGACCATAGGCTTGGCGTAGCGGTTAAGAAGTGGACACGTGTACATGGCTACAAACTTATATAAGAAAACTCCATGCTGAGAATAATTCGTTCGCTATATTCCAATAAAGCATCTTGGCTTGATTGAGCGTTTCTTTACACTAGATGGACAGTGTGTTATGAGACTCTCAAATTACACACGTAAAAAATGTCCTCGAGTTTAAATTCGTAAAGGAAATCCGATCCTTTGACCCCCAAAAAAAAAAAACCCAATCCTCAGTCAAAAAAAGAAAAAAATAAAACCCAATCCAATCCAATTAGATTTCTAATGAGTGCTTTCCTAATTTGAGTAGATTTTCAAAAAATGGTTTTCCTATCTTGAATCCAATCACTATATTATAATAAGGAAATTTTAATTAGTATAGAAGTTTGCGGGTAAGATTTTGCGAAGCCCTTTATAAGATAAATAGATTATTTCATGAAAAATTATGAGGGCTAAAAGTTATATTAATTATTGAACGTGATTAGGAACACCGAAAGTGTTTGAGTAACTGAGAGCAAGAATTTAATCTCTGCAACATCCCCACCGACTAAATCACATAGATACGGCATCCAATTAATTTCCTTATTCCATGCCGTGCATTATTGCGTTCAGTGGCTCGTTTTTCGCACCAACATTGAAGCTATAAACTCGATTACGGCTAATGTGTTTTCACCAAGTTGATTGTAGAACGTGCATATACATCGTTAAGTGGGAGTATTCCTTAACATGTGACGAGGGGACATTCTAAATCAAACGACAAACGGGGTAGCAGCTTAGCGTAGACCCAAAGGATCACCAACAACCTGCTGGTCAGCATCTCACGGACAGGCCCCCCCTTACAAAAGCCAAAACAGTCTCTAGTTGTCACCTGGTTACGCCATAACCACATCGGAACTAAAGTTTGTTTTCTTGTGTTACTTAATCGCTGAAGTCCCACTCGAGCTGCCTAACGTTTTTGTTTGCGTCTTTTGGATTGATTGATGTAGTCGTCCATTCATTGGCAAACTTGTGTCGCCTCGCTTGACGTTTCAACGCCCTTAGACTCAGTCCCATCTACTCGGTCGAATTTGGAATGGGACTCTTTCACGCATGAGACGGAATCTCGGAGACTCTTGTCTCTGCGCATCGAACGGCACTAATCAGGAGCAGACTAGGCCTACCTTGTTAGTTTATACGCAATCTTAAGGACTATAGTGATTCGGAGATCTTGTCTAAATAGCAAGAGAAGTAGAGTATACGAAACCAGCCTCCGCTCTATCAGAAGTAGAGGGTAATAGATTCCTTACCATCAAGAATAGATGGAGCACATGCCCAGATTCCTCTTCTTTTTTGTATGGGGAGAGTTGAATTGTCATGTTCTTCTATCACTTGATCCGCAATTAAACGTTGCAGCATGCACGACCCCGTAGGGCAGTCCACCTAGTCATTGTACTCAATAAAACAGCCGTTTGTTAATGGAGAAAATAGTTTCCGATGATCAAGGTTGCTGGATTAATCTAAACTGCTAGTTGTCCCAACCCAGTTGATCTTCTAGTGCTAAGGCGGCCAGTAATCATTCTTGATCTGAGTAGTGGTAAGCACAAGTACCACCTCCGTTAGACCAAAATAGGCACACCAAATGCAGGCGCAGGAAAGGTAAAAGGAACAAAATATCCGGCGGCAGCCCCTTACTAATGACACTAATGTTATAAGAGAACAGACGCCATCGAGCAGAACAACTATACTGGTCAACCACAACAACAAAAGCGATCTGACCAATCATTCTATGCCTAGAAGTGCACATGCAGATGTTTGTGAACAGTTGCGTTAACGAATGACAAAAGTATGCAAACGCGTCTGATTATAATACGAGAAAACGCATGAAACATGAACCAGTGTGGGCGAAAACTACCATAGAGAACTATCTCTAAACTTTTATTCTTTCTTGGTGGATGGCACCCATGATATTTTATGAAAGGGACCATTAGTAGCTCCTTGGATCGATGACGGACTTCTGGGAATGACTGCCCTTCGTACAATGGAGAAACCCATTAAAAGAGAAAAGGGCCGGCGTACTTACAGCTGAAGAGAGACTTATATCGTCTTGGATGGCCCCGGGTGGTCTTTCAAATTAAGCTTTCCTTCTTCCATGTTAATGGACAAACTTGTCTACTACTTCTGCACTTTCGATTGCAGAACATAGTTAAGCTGTAAACATCAGTTAATTAGACACTTTCAGTACAAATTACGAAGTGATGTACCGTGTTTGCAGACCATCGGACGGACAAGTAAAAGCACGAGTGATTTCTCGTTACAAAAGATGTGGTTTCAGATGGACCAACTTGCAATACTTCAATGTTTTAGCCGAGAGATTTCAAGATGGACAAAATTTAACTTTCGCAAATCAACACATTACCACGCATTATATAACCAATCTGAGCGCACTGCATGCAACTGTATAAAGACAATTGAAAGAAATCTGCTATAACCCCAACACGCACGAGGAGATTAAAAAGAAACGCCAGAGAGAGAGAGAGAGAGAGAGAGAGAGAGAGAGCTATTACTAATTAAACAGGATAATGTTACACTCTGATCATATTTGTTGCGTCACAGCCAATGGTACAACACACAGAACAGCATAATACCGTAACAAAGGAAGTTTCCAACAAGGTACACACATCTTTACAATCTCCTATTCAGAACAGAAAGTAGGAGGATCCAAGAACCGATGAATGGTTTTTACCCAGCTTGCGCCCTCTGAGACACTCCAAATCCATGACTTGAGAGTGATCAACAAAAAGGTTAACCTGAAAATATTGCATGTGAAAAACAGACAGTGATCATCGAAGAAATGTGAAAGCGATCCAAAAGCACAGTCTGCATTCCAGTATGTACATACCCTGGGACCATAGCGTTGGATGAACCACTCCGAGGTCCTAGCATTCGATGCTTCAAACATGGTTTTCTCAAGACCTAGACGTCCTACAATCTTTGCGATAATGTCTGATCGGACAGCATCAGCATTGCAGACATCATCAGGATCTATCATTATCATGTCTGCCCCAGCTTCCAAGCATCTCTCTGCCCTTCTGATCAAGAGATCAACATCTTCAATAAATTCTACAGAAGCAGAACCCACAAAAGCAAGCAGATGTGAAATATCTTATTTAAAATCCATATAAAGCGTCACTTCTTCACAAACGATAGCATGATTATAGAAGTACTTTAACAATGATTCCCATGATGTGTGAATACTATTTAAACCTTCCTTAAAACTCAATAGTCTGAAGGATAAAAATTAAATCATTAGAAGAATAAAATCTTGCTATCTATTATGGATCAAAGACGTGGGAAATAACCAGACACATGGATTCAAATGCTGCTTCCAAAGAAAACAACATATGTAACACGTAATTTGTTGAAGTTCTAGAGCTCATATTCATACATAATAAGTTCAGGCAATAATTGAGTTTAAGCCCATGAAACCCAGTCAAACATATCAAGCAAGAAGCAGCAACGAACCGACCAACTTGCAAAGACAAGCAAACTCACCTGAAGTTCTCCCACAATATTAAAGTTAAATCTTTACCATCATAAAGGATTTTCGTTACACAAAACTGCTAGGCACCAAAAATGTGAGACATATGGCTTTCAAACTTACTTTTCACAAGTACGATTATCCAGTTAAGATGTCGATTTCATCGAGACATTAGCAAGAATACTAAGACAGGACTTCACGTCCTCTCCAAATCATTCCAGTGATCACAGCGGTTGCTCATTTCACAACCATAATCGCTAGTGTGCTTCACCGTCTACGTAAGAAAATGTGCATCTATGTATCGCTGGTATAAAGTTGCTCATCACACATCATAAATAACCAATATTGCACTGGGTAAACTATGCAAATATAAATAAGTCGATCCTTACCGGAACTTCGAGGCTCTGGAACTACATATGCGCCAAAGGCTCTATCACCAGCTCTAGGTATGTCAGATTTGTTAAACTTCACTGCAAACAGGGGCTTGGCTCTAAGACCACCACTCTTAACAGTTCGCACGAGTCTCAGCAGAGTGTCTTCTGGGATTTCCAGAGTCCCGACATTTAGCTCAACCGTGTCGAACCCCAACTGCTTACACTCCTGATTAGTATCCACGAGCAGCATACTGCATCAGTACCACACACAAAACCTCAAAAAGGGAAAAGGAAAGATGAGGAAAGAACCTCTCCTGTGCATCTCACCTGAACATATTCCTTGAAAGCCGACGGACCCTGGCGCAGCAAATGCTCGGCCCAATCCCCGGTGCTCACATACACGTTGTGCTCGTGCGCTATATCGGTAATCTCCTTGACAAAAGACTTGGGCATCAGGCTGTGCGAGCCCCCGGAGAACTTCAACCCATCGACAAACGGCCCCATCGACTCGAAAATATCCTGCATTGCACGACGCATTACTCACTAACAGGCAGTTCGAGCAGTAAAGTAACTCGTCGAGACCGTAGATTAGCTTTAACCAAAGCAAGCATTCTTCGATACAATCGAATTATCTTAACGTGCCGCAGCTTGCCCCTGCGCAGTCAAGAGTATCGCCAAAATTCCTTTCTTATTTTGGCGAAGACAATCCTCCCTCGCTGAACCGCCGAAAGGCTTCCTCCTTCGCGCCTATACTGTCGCGGCGTCCGCAAAAGGAGGAATCCAACTAAAGAAACAGCTTCCAGAAGTAATCCGCCGCGGCACGCGTCAACCTCAGATCATGCCTCGACCGAACCATCTCGGAACCCGCGGCGACGGAATCGGACAAGTTCCGGCGGAGGAGCCGCCGCCGCCGCCGCCCGATCGGCGCCCCACGCACCGAACCGACTCGACTCGGATAAGAAGCGAGGGGAAGAGGAGACAGAGGACAGAGAAAACGCGAAGCGCGGGGGGGAGGAAGAACCTGGAGGAGGTTCTGGTTGAGGAAGGAGTAGTGAGGGCCCCTGATCTCCGTGACGCCGTGCCGCCGGGGCTTCTCGGGGCGGTCCTCGTCCTCCGCGAAGCTCTTCCACCGGTAGGCCGACATCCTCCTCCCCCGATCCTCCGGCGAGCGAGCGAGCGAGTGAACGATCCCCGCGCGCGGGCGCGCTTTCAGTTGACGGCAGCTTGGAGCGGCCTTCGATCGGAGGGGGAAGAAGAAGACGGGAGGCGATTCTAGAAAGCGCGCCTTCCTTCCGTCGAACGGTCCGTAAAAAATTCGTGAATGCGGTTCGCCCGCCACGTGGCGCGCGCGGGGCCCATCCCGTGCGTGTCCAGCTCGGAGCGGGCCCCACCCTCGCGACCCCCGGTGCGGTGCGGCGCGGCGTCGTTTCGGTTCGTTACGGATCGCGGCCCGAGCGCATTACACGTGGAGCTCCGTGAGCTCGGGGTTTTTTCTTCTTTTTTTTTTTGCGTTTTTATGTCATGTTTGCGATTTCTCTCTCGATTTGTATAAGTCATTACGTGAATTGATTGATCGATTTCGTTAGGCTAGCTATGTGGCATTGATTGATTGATTTGGTCCGACATGGTAGCGCTATTACCCGACAATTAGCTGCTTTGTCGATAAGACGAGTGCCGGCACACCCGTCGGCCGTTGAAAAATGCCATGCTATCCACATTTCGTAACGAGTCGGATCAAGACTCCCCGTGAGATTCATAGCTGTACCAATGATATCCTAATTCATCCGTGGGTTGGTTTTATCAAAGGCAAATCGAAAAGATACCAAAGCCAATCCGTTCTCGCTTCTTATCTCGACCTCTTAGTCTTTCCATTCGTGAAACAAATTAACAATTAAAAAGTAATTACTTTTCTCGGCCAACTATCAATTTATTGCCTTTCTCTTTTTGAATGTCATATAGCTCTGTGCACACGACATAGTGCCTGTTCGACTCTAGTATGAAATTAACAAAAACGATATTTACTTATCCAAACGAAATTCATGTCTTACTAACAATAACGGATCGATAGATCGCCATCTAGTTTCGCTCTTTTTCATAGCATTCTAACTACAGTTTACCGATCATTCTAATTATATAAAAACTAAATGACAATATTATGAATTCAAGAATCAATAGGATAAATTATAATTGGTCATCAATTTGCCATGAAAAAAGACCTTCAGTTGGCATCTTGATAGGATCTATAGCAAGACCTTTAAAAGGCTTCGTCTCGGGTCTCATTCGGATCTCGAGATTTTCGGGATGTAGAGTTTTCAAGGGGTATTCCCTCTTTCTAGGGAAAACAACATGGATACAAGAGGAATTAGGGGTGCGAGTCATGCGAGTACCGACACATTAAAATAAAAAACACGTCTATGAAGCCCGCCCCACAAGAATGAGGACAAGTCACATCGGCTGGCTCTCATAGGAGCGCAAATTAAATAGCCAATTTGACAGAACTATAGCTGAAAAAAATAATGATAGATTACTAGAAAGTCACAAATAAAATCAGTAAATAAATAAATAAAAATAAATTTGCTGACGAAAAAGAGAGAAAAGAAAATATTTTTGTTTCCTTTTTTTTATTTTCCCTTTCTGCCCCTATATATATATATTCACGCACCGTCTCCGATTTCTCCGATGCCTCGCCCACCTTCGACCGAACGCTAAACCCTAAAGTCCGTCTCTTTCTCGCGCGGGCGCTCATGGCCCCGAAACGTCCCCTTCCGTCGGCGGCTCCGCCGCCTGATTCCTCCTCCGACGACGACGAGGAGGAGGAGGTCCCCGCCGCCGCCGCCGCCGGAGCGGCGGTGGAGGAAGAAGGGGGAGGGCGGCGGGAATCTGGAGAGTCGTCGGGTTCCGAGGACTCAACCGACGACGAGGAGGAGGAGGACGACGACGACGACGACGAGCAGAAAAAGCCGCCGCCGCCGCCGCCGCTGCCGCCCAAGTCGTCCTCTCCGCCGCCGCCCCAGCAGCAGAAATCTGGAGAAGGGTCTTCGTCGTCCGGGTCCGGGTCCGAGGAGGAGGAATCCGAGGAGGAGTCGGACTCCGGGTCGCAGTCGCGCCGCTACACCGTGAAGCCCATAACCTCGAAGCCCATGGAGAAGAACGAGACCCCGACCCCGCCGCCCGCGAAGAAGCAGAGGCCGGAGCCTTCCCCCTCCTCCTCGAAGCAGCAGCAGCCCTCGGCGAGGCGGAAGGTGGAGGTGGACGAGCCGACGCCGAAGGACTCGAAGAAGGGGAGGAAGAAGGAAGTTGTCGAGAATGGGTCCGTGCTGAAATCTGGGGAGGAGTCGAAGAAGCCGATGTTCCAGAGAATATGGGGCGGCAGTGACGAGCTAGCGCTGTTGCAGGGCATGATCGATTTCCGAGAGAAGAAAGGGATGGACCCCACGACCAACGGTAACGCGTTTCATCATTACGTCAGGAAATCACTCGGGCAAGAGTTTACGGATTCTCAGTTGGCGAACAAGATCCGGGTTCTGAAGAAGAAGTACACTAACAATGAAGGGAAGGGGAAGGATGGTGAGGATAGGGCTTTCTCAAAGCCCCATGAGCAGAAAGTTTTCGAATTGTCCAAGAAAATTTGGGGTGCTAATAAGAATGGCAATGCGGGTGGAAGCGGCGATCAGACGCCTATGCCGAAGGCCAATGGTACCGCTAAGAAGAGTAAGACCTCGACTGCTGGCAAGGTCGTCCCTGCGCCCAAGTCGAAATCGGAGACATCGCTGGAGAGGCCTAAGGAGAATGGTGAACTGATGCCATCCGGGCGTAGTGATACAGTAAGCATGCTGTCCTGTGATAAATTGTTGCAAATGTCTGAAATTGGCTTGGATCAGGACTTTTTGAAGAAAGGGTGGGAGATGGTGGATGAGGCGAGGAAGGAGGAGTTGAAGGAAAGATGGAGGAAAGTACAGTTGGCTCAAATGCGAGTGTTGGCGGAGAGGGCCACATTGATTAGAGATCAAACCAATCTTGTTTTAGAGGCTCATGAGCGGGCTGTTGGAAAGTAGGATGGGACTGCCGCGGTTCTTTTTTATGGATAGTAGTGTGCAAAATATGTGTAGGTGATATATTTTATTTACTTTGGTTTTGGGGTCATCAAGGTACTCTTTTTCGATCGATTCGTAAGTTCAATGCATGTAAACTTTGGATTTTAGCATGTCCTCTTAAGTTTGATTCTATTCTCTAATTGCTTTAGCCTGTTGCTAGTGCCCTGCTATTGCTATCTGCTGATTCTCGGTCACGAGCAAGCTGGTTTGTTGTCATCCTTTCTCTCGACACTGATGTCGTGACCGCTTGTGTTGGTTTCTAAGGCAAGTTATGTTGCTGATGCATTGCTTCGTCTTCTCTAAATCGGGGTTGTTTGGTCCGTTTATTATTTTGATTAGCAAACATTTCTATCATATTGTTCTATCGGATCACGCATTGGGCTTGTAAGAAGCATACAGATGTCTTAACATCCCAGTCCTGCT
This sequence comes from Syzygium malaccense, assembly GCA_031216405.1. Lineage (NCBI taxonomy): Eukaryota > Viridiplantae > Streptophyta > Magnoliopsida > Myrtales > Myrtaceae > Syzygium > Syzygium malaccense. The sequence continues at coordinate 4,553,300 of CM062256.1, read as the reverse complement.
ATTTTGTTGGGATGAACATCCATAGTCTAAAGCAAGCATATGAATCAGGGGCATACTACAGATTATACAAATGAGATTAGGTTGAACAGGACATGAATTAGGTGAGATCATGCAAAAGCTTGGGTTTTGGTTTTGTCTTGCATTGTTTTCAAATGGTCCTTTGGTGGATAATGGATACTAGGTTGGCTGAAGGTTACTTTGTACTCGTTGTTTAAAGGTGTAAGTGCGTTTGGCCACTGCTAGATTCGTAGTTGATTAGCTTGAGAAAAGCCATGGACATATAGTGCAACAAGGACAAAAAACCTTTGCTAATATCTGTTAGTATGAGTTGGAAGATGTGTTTAATCTCAGAATTTGAAACAAATACTGGTTGCTGTATTGAGGTTGAGGTTGCTTGACCACTGCTTAGATTCGTAGTTGTTTAGCTTGAGGAAAGCCATGGACATATAGTTCAACCAGGACACAAATCCTTGCTAATATATGTTAGTGTGAGTTGGAAGATTTCTTTATCTCTGGATTTGAAACAAATGCTGGTTGCTCTATTGAGGCTGTGGTAGCCTAATGTCTATGGAGAGATTTACCTCTCTTTCAGTGCAAGCCGCACGCATCTCATGAGCATTAGGGAAACGCGCTAACTCTCTTATGATATCTTCTTGCATACAGCTAACCAATCTGTAGCACGAGCTGCGATATTCTGTCTTCCAGGCTCTAAATGTCTTTTGATCTCTCCTAGCTTGAGTGGCTCCCTCGTTAGGGTCATTCATGACTTGGTAAGGGCTGTCGCTGCTTGTTTTTTTTTTTTTTTGGTAAGGGCTGTCGCTGCTTGTTCTTTCAGCACAAATTGCATTTTTTGGTATCAGAAATCAAAGCTATCACCATTCAGTTTTTCACTCTTGTTCAAGTCAGTTATGTCATTCTTTGTTGGAGCTATGATTAGTTACCAAATAAAGAGATATTGGGGGACAGTATAATCAGCACAACATACGTTACTTTCTACGGAGTTACTATGTTTAGTCATCATCCTTGACTGCATTGTGCATAATTCATAGTTCCACAGAGGAACTCCCACTGAATTTAGCACATCCAATATAGAGCTGCATGCTAAACCGTTTATATATTGACAATATAACGCTTGCTTACATAATGTTGAACAACATGTTACAGCAAAGTAGAAAACACGAGGTATTCACAATCACAAAACAAACCAGACAAAGGAAATAGTCAGGTGCTATTTCTCAACTAGTATTCTTCACTCACCTCGAGTACGCTAAAGAATAGTGTCTTCAGCATTCCTCTATTCTCTCGGAGTATGATTGAATCGACGTCGAAAATGAGTGTAACCCTCGACCCTTAAGTTTCGAATTCAATTCTTTGAAGATTGCATGGATAAGCCGCGATTGCATCCACCGTACCATCAAAATGGTCGATGCTGAAATCATCTCACACTTTCTTCAACCAGCGTCTTGGCCATCAAGCAATGTATCCAACGAGATTGCTTCTTTGTTAAAAGTATTCTTTGCCTCCATTTTTCTCATTTTCTTTGAAGAGGTACCTCGGAAAGTTTAGAATGCGATACTTCACAATCATTCGGACCAGTTCTACCAATTTCATAGCGAAATATATCCATGCAAAATAGTAGAATACAAAAATAGAGAAATTGCATTAGACTGATATTTGGAGGGGTGCAACGTAACGTTTTGGATGACGCTGTCTTTCGTTCATTCAAGTTATCAGTGTATGGACAGCAGTACTGCGGCACATTGCTAGTGGATATACGTCGAGGATGTGGAGGATGTGGAGTATGATCAGCGCCTGCTATTGTGGCGCATTGCTATGGAGATCTGCTATAACATGGAGGAACGATCGCATACCAAGGACGATGACATGACATTCAGCGAGACTTGCCCGATTATATGGCATGCCTCTTGCTTATGCGACTTACCACAATGTTTTCCATGGCCGCAATCAGCAAAATAAGATCGATGGACAAGCATGCCGAGCTTGTCAACTTCATTGGGAGACAGGAGGTCGCGAAGGACTACAGAGCCAACCTGGCTGAACCCTGCCTCAAAATCTTGATGGTGGATATGAAGGTACACCTAAGTTAATGCAATGAAGGCGCGAGATAATGCAAATCGTCAAAAATTTGGCTCATGAGATTGCGGGGTTTCCGGCTGCTTCACGTTCGACCATGTGAGCTATGTTGACGCCACAATCCCTACTGCTTGAAAAGGCTCACATGGGGATCCTTTCTAATCGTGCGCCTTGCGATAGTCTATGAATCTGTTACACAAAAAGAGTTGATAGGATTTAAGCTTCAGCATGATGCCGATTTTTGTGTTAATTTTGAATGAATGGGCTTGTTCTCCATGTTGGTATGAAATGCTTCACAAGTAAAAGCTGGTCTCTCTAGTACAACTCTCTCTCTCTTTCTCTCTCTCTGAGCATGGAGTACAGGAGTTCTCAAATTCATCTTCGAGAAAACGAAATCGTAGCAATAGTGAAGAAGAAGAAAACAGGGTATTATCCAGATAGGAAAAGAAATCCTTCAAAAAGCCTTAAGTAACAAAGTGTCCAGTAAAGGGTGACAAGTACACGAACTTGATTTAGCCAAGCTTGGCAAGAACATCATTAAGGGTAGATACAGTCTCAGTATAGTATTTCTCTGCTTCTGGGGTGCTCTTGATCTTCGCCGCATGGTCCAACTACCCAAAAAGCACACGAAATTAAAATCGCATTAGTCAGATGAACTGAATGAGCAAGACATGTTTTGAGATATTTTTCTGCCGACTCACATTGCTGATGGTCTGGAAGAGCTTGCCAGTGAGTTCCTTGAGCGACTTCTTCTCCTCCTTGGGTTTCGTGGCAATTACAGTGTTGAGGTCGAAGCGGAGGTACTCGGCCCTGAGGCGGAGATCGTTCTGGACGTACGGCCAAGCCTTCTTGTCTATGAACGACTTCACGTTAACAATTTCCTTGGCTGACTCCTTTGCCCTGGCTGCTGCCTGTGTCGGGGACAGTGGCTGAATGAAGAATCTGTCCTTCAATGGAAGGTCGAGATCTCTTGGCTGATCAGAGTTCAGGGTTCCAGCTACATAAAGAGAAGGAATTTCACTGCCGTTATTCGTTAAGCCACGACTTTGAATTCTACAGTTCTTCCTTATATTTGCAGTCTATAGTCGTCAAGGTTAAAGAGAAAACACAATCTCGCTGAACAATGCAAGAACACGAGCACTAATTCAGTCACTATTCTAATACTGGGTTGATGTGACCATTAGCAAACGTGGATAGAGCCGAGTTGAATCTCAATTTTCTCGAATTTTGGCCTGAACTTAGGGACCTCTCTAAAGCAACAGTTCCATCAAGTAGGAACTCAATGCTTCAAAGCAGTTTGCCAAATATGCATATCAGATACATCTCTACATCTAATCGCACATTAAATCGCAACCATAGGATAATCGTACAAGTTGGTTCTAGTCTCCAAAATTAACCGGGTATGTGAAGAACACTGCATAGCTTGCTAGCTGTTATTCTGCCTGTCAACACTGGTCACATTCCTTTTCACCGGAGAAGCAATTGTAAGGGAACAATTTTTGTGCAATGCAACATTTTTGGTGTAGTTCTCGAACAAGATTTATCAGCAATGCTCCCATATGAAGACCGAGAGAAGAAGAGAAAAAGGCGGGAGACTTACGCAGTCCACCGGATGGTGGGGGAGGCCCGCCTACCTTGATCGACTTGGCTTCGGCCAACACTGCTTGGACAAAAGAGCCTGAAGCCAAAGCGGTGGCGACCAGACTGAGAACTGCCCTCCGGCTAGTCTCGGCCTCGGCCGAGCCCTGTTGAGCTCTAATGCTCAAGCCAGGCCTGGCCAAGCCGACCCGGTTTCCACCGCCAACGCTCAGGCGGGTCGAGCTGCTAAGCTGGAGGCTGCCTTCCAGCACCGCCTGAGAGGAGCCACGTAAGCCAGCCATTGAAGCGATAGCTTGGACCATATTCGCCTTCAATATCAATTCTCAAGTGCTGTTGCTAAGCAAGTTTTGATTCAAGGGGGTCAAATGAGGAAATATATTTCTGTGAATCGGATGAAGTTTCTTCAGTAGGCCATGAGGTTATGTGGTGTGGAGCGATCTGGGACACCACCTTATCTGCCATTTTCCTGCTTGGATAACTTGGATATGATCCTGGCCACTCCCCCGCCGCCACGTGGATTATGAGGGTATCTTAGTTTGACAGGTGGGATTGGGTTGGGGTTATGGGCTGCTTGTATTTCGACACGTGGACCGGGAATGATTTTGGTTCAGGACATCAAACAGTCACAACTGTGAATTTTGCTTTCCTGAGCTCTCCTGCTGATTGTGTCACTATCAAATAGTCTCTCTCCATGTTCTCTCACCTGCCATATGAAATTCTTGAATTACTCTTTCTTCAGGAGATATCTACTCAAAAAATGAAATTGAGTAACTGGGTCTGAATCATAAAATGTTTTGGGTACAAAGTTCCCGTAAGATCAAAATCAAAAGCAGAGGGAACCAAGAATGTCTGCAAATCCATATTAGGCAGAGAAATGACTTGGGAAACTGTAGGTCCACAAAAGTTTATTGTTATAATCTTTAAACTATCACCCAAAAGAACAAGCATATCCTGTTTAGCAGAACTTTCATGCATGCCGGCGCAAGTTTTTAAACTGTTGAAGAGGACGCCCGTGTGCAAACCCACAGTAAGCATCACCAAGGGGATTAATCATGCTCAATTAGCAGCAGCTCAAAGATTGAAGAGATGATGAAGATATCTAGTAATGACTGAGCCACTGACAAACAAGAAACAAGACCTATCTTTCTGTTCTTTCCATCTCTCTCTTTAGGAAGCCAAACTTGGACCTGGGTCAGGTCGGCTTCAACAAAGAATGAATTGGGCTATCTGATCGATGCAGAAGCAGGCCACTTAACTGATGGGCCTAGCCATGGTCTATAATCGAAACAGTTGGGTCTTTGCCCAATGCCTTTTGCCATCATCACCATCATCTCGTAAGATGAGAAATATGAAATCCGGAATACTGTGCAGCTGCAATCCAGAGTGAACTATATTTCCTGGGTACTCTATCATGGTCTGGCCCAGCATCGGCTCTTCATCAAGATGCTCCCTTCAAGTGATTTAAAAGATCTCAAAGCATTAAAACAGTCTGTAATGACATCTATATTAAGACCCATCTTTCTACAAAATTGACACACAACATTATATACCTGATTATCAGTAGGCCTTAAAAAAGTAAATGACATAACGCCTAAAAAAATTCTAGCACAAAACTTAATACAAAAATTCTGTGATTCTATTTAGTTATACCTAAAATCATGCCTACTTGACCAAATTGGGCACAATCATTGATGATGTAAACCTTACACGTGGGATCCACAGTGAGCTCATACAAGGAAATTGCCTTGGGAAGAGGGAAATGGGGTGCTAATTTCCAATCATTTTTTATAAGAATGTTGAATGTTTCTCCTCCTAAGATACATTTTTCAATTAGGGAATTGGAGATGGACCAATGCCATGACAATAACAACAGCTGCAGAAGATGGCCGCTGGACAACAGCTGTGGCTTCGTTGGATGAACTAAATTGTATTTCAATGGTTGATAGTAGCTAATACTTACACGTATCCATAAAATAATAAAAGTGATAAATACTTTTGACACTCTTTGCTTGCATAAACTGGGGCAAAATTGCTTAAATTATGGACAGAGAACTGAAAACATGCTGAGATAATAAACAGAAAATTTGATTTTTCACTGAAATAAATTTAACATTTTCTCTTTTCATACATTATGTACACAGACATATATATATATATAGATTAACATTTGGATTACTACACAATTTGTGTCCACACGATCCATTTCTCAACTTTATGGTACGAAAACTAATCTCGAATCTCAAAAACAAGGCTCAAAGCACACATTAATCAAATTCCGTCGTCACCTCTAAAAAGAGTCCATACACAAATGGAGACACGTCCTAACGAAACCTATCAAGAATCGAACAACATCCTTACGTTTTAACTAAAGAAAAAGCAAACAAATAAGCTTGAAATCAATAATTCCAATAAAGTTAGACGATCGGTTTATCAAACATTAAATTTGAAAGGTGATATAATGGGTATCTATCGAAATGCTTGGATATGATTTATTTATCATTTAGATGTATCCACTTTATAACATTACAAATCAGTTTGCAAATCACGTTTATGATCTACGCAAATAGTTTCATTAAGCCATCATTATTCAATAAGGATGAGCAGTTTTAGATTCTGAACAGGTTCCACGTAAAACTTAGAACCTATTATTGGAACAGGTTCCTCATTTTTTGGAACTTGTAACTTACCATGCATACTCTAAAACTTGGAACCTACTCTGTCAAAGATTCTAAGATTTACCCAGGTTTCTACTTGTATTATTAATTGAACGATTGTAGTGAATCATTACCTTTAATGACCATCACTTGTTGCTAGAATCTACTGACCACAACTTATATTTAGACACACGAAGAATATGAAATATTAACAAAGTATAAATCCTAGTCATAAAATGGAAGTTCATATCAGTGGTTACAAATTATACACTCATCATCGAACGCCGTGAAATACAGCAAGATCACGCGAAGACAGACCAAGAAAGACACAGAAAATTTGTTCCATGTTCCGCTACAATCTACTGACCACAACTTATATTTAGACACACGAAGAATATGAAATATTAACAAAGTATAAATCTCAGTCATAAAATGAAAGTTCATATCAGTGGTTACAAATTATACACTAATCATCGGACGCCGTGAAATACGGCAAGATCACGCGAAGACAGACCAAGAAAGACACAGAAAATTTGTTCCATGTTCCACCTACCCAAAACCTAAAATTCACCCGTCGAAACAGGTTTCCTAATTTTTGAAACTCAAAAACTACCTAACATGCCCTGGAACCTGAAAACTGAATAGGTTTCTACCGAAGCGTAGAATTGGACAGGTTCTGTCGGTTTGGTTTTCCGTCTATTCTGGAACCACGCTCGCCGCCGTCGCTCGAGACAAATGGACGGACTGACGCGCAAGTGGGCCGTTGGGGCCCACCAAAGAAGATGAAGTGGGCCACGGTCCTGAGAAGGGACAATAAGGTGGGCGCCCCCAGGGTGGTGGTGGGATCAAAATCCCTTCCCCAAATCCTGGTGCATATCCAGAAGTGGGTCCCCCTCCTTTCCTTCCTCTCCAATTAGAACTAAAGAAAGAAGGCATGAGCTCTTGCTTAAAATAAGATGAAATCTCAGGGAAGAAGGCATGATCTCTTGAAGGAGGCAGGAGAAGAATCTCGGAACTAGCAAAGAATGGAAGGGCGAGAGCAGCAGAGCAAGTCCCGGGTCGTGAAAGTCGAGTCGCCCGGGTCGTGGGATTCCTACTTGGCTCCGGCCAACGCTCAAGCCTGCCCTGTATAGTGTTTTTTCTTTTCTTTTTTTTTTCCTTCTGCGTCTTCTCGTGCTGTCGGGTCTTCTCTGTCGTAATTCGGAAACATTTCGACTTGGGTGTTGTCAAAGTTCCGAGCTTTTTGCCTCCTGATGACTGCTACTTGCTCCAATCCCTGCTTCATTCCTTGATTTGCGAATTGAGTTCTAGTTTGATGGATTTGGCGTTGAAACTTTATTTGGGCGGTGAATTTCGATGAAGCTGTGTGGTTGGTCGATGTGATTTTTGTGGGGCTGTGTGATGGGTGTTGATACAGGTGGTGGTGCACTTCACTGCTGCTTGGTGCATGCCTTCGGTGGCCATGAACCCGTTCTTTGAGGAGCTGGCCTCGACGTTCCCAGATGTTCTGTTCCTCACGGTTGATGTTGACGATGTTAAGGTAACACTTTAACTTTTTTTCTCAGAGTAATTGTGCAGGAGAATTTGAGTTTTAGCTCGTTACAATAGAATGGCATCCATCATTGGCTATATCCAAAGTGTAGACTTGGGACATCATTGACGTCATCAGGTGTTTGTACTATTTTCTTCTTGTACATAAGCACGGGACATAGTATTTATAGGGCAGTGTAGTGTATGAGATTTTTTTCATGTCTAGTGGGATTATGGTTTTCATTCAAGCAACAAGCGTTTTCTCCGACCTCTTGGAGAGTTTTTTTCCCATTTGATAATTCTATGCTTTCTGCTGCAACTTAAATCTGGATGTTTGCTGTAGTATTAGAACAGCTCCATTGCGACAAATTTGGGAGTTCATTCTTGATCTGCGGTGAAACTGTTTCAGATTCTTTGGAAAGCAATTAAAACTTTCAACCCAGGATGCATAGTTGCTGAAATTTCTCGCAGGCGTGTTTCTTTTTTCCCATTTATGATTTAGAACGTCTGATGTCTGGTTTGTGACTGTTCAAAGTAGCTAAGGCTTTTGAAATTGGCATGCCGGGCTTTATAAGCTCACGTTCCAACAATCACGTGTCTCTTCTGATATGTAATTGAGGGGAAAAAAGATAAAGGGTACTTATGCATCGCAAAGTTTGTCTTCTTGATCATCGACGAATGAAGAGCAGATAAGGCTTTTTAGGCATAGCAAGTCTGTGATGCTTTTGTAAGATCTTGTCACTTTTTCTTTGGCTAATCAATATGTATTTACCAAGCCTTTGCCTGTGAGGAGACATCAATTTTTTGAGGTTTGCTTTCCGCAGGAGGTGGCGACTAGAATGGAGGTAAAAGCCATGCCGACATTTTTACTGATGAAGGACGGAACTCCAGTCGACAAGCTAGTGGGTGCAAATCCGGAAGAGATAAGGAAAAGGATAGATGGTTTCGTGCAGTCCTTTCGCACAAGCGTTGCCTAGTAACAGCTTCTCGCCCTGACAGGGCGGACACCGTGCATTTTGGTCTTTGTAAGATTTGTGGTCTGAGTGCCGCGGTGTTAATATTTACGAGCTTGCTGTTTGTAAATTCGACTTGTGGTATCATCGATCTTGTAAGAGTCAAATGTTTTAATGGTGGATTGCCACAAGTTCAATGATCTTCTACCTTTGTCTTAAGAATTTCATCGGCAACGTTCATCATGTGCCGATCTCTACTCATCCCTTGTGAAGCCATGTGATTATTACAGAACAATGTAAATAAACGAACTCCATCTGCATATTTACTCGATGCTTTCCGGAGAATGTCGTGCATCGCCCTTCACAATGTATTGATCTTTCAACTGCAAATGAAGTTAGTTCTTTGGATGGGAGTGTCGTGGCCATGTCTGTCTCTTGTCATGAGTGAACAAATCCCTTACTCTCCCTATCCCATATTAGTTGTAGGGTAATCGGCTGATTTACCTTTCATAGTGTCCGCGCTTTGCGAAATCTTAAGCGCAAAAGTAGCATCGTCAGCAAGGCGGCTTGAATCCCATATACTTGCCTGAAACGTTGTCCTTCCGGATCTCAACGGCTCTGAGCCCGGTGACGAGAACCGTGCTCAGAGCCATGACAATGCTCACGGAGAACACGATGAGCGAGGCCCTCCCATGTTATCTTATGGCCCTCTGCAGTACAATAATTTTCCCAGAAGCGACGCGACGAAGCAGGCGAGGGAAAATATCAGGGCGATCTCCGTGTGGTCCATCCCCGATAGGAGATACTTCAGCGCCGACATAGTGGACGAGGAGAAAAACATGAACGAGTAAGTCGCTGCTGTAACCTGCAAGACGAACTGCGGGTTATGGCTAACAGAATTTGAATTGGGCTCGGCCTAACAGATTCGGCATTTCAGAAACGGTACGATCCGTCGTTGGCGTGGCCCATAAAATAGGACACGGACCTGACCGGTTTTCTACGATTCGCCTAGTCTATGATGCTAGACATTACGGTACCGTTACCTAGTAATCTCCCAGCTCATGCGAGGAGAAGGTAAGAGTCCCAAATGATACGTGGCCAAGAAGTTACCTCAGGATTCCGACTCGCAGGAGGAGCGGGCTTATAAGCATTCCACCGCCTATTCCGAAAATTCCGCCCAGAAGTCCAGCTAACAGTGCCATCACCGGAAAAAATAAGGATGTTGGCTGGTCCTTCTCTGTTAGGGCCATCAATGTCCTATAAAAAAAGAACCACATCGTAATGAGCTTCTAGTTCATTCAAATTAAGCTAATTTATTACATCAACTTTGACGGTTCGCATTTCTCTTATGTATTTTACCAGCCACCTGCTGGCTTGAAGCTTGATGTTGAATGCTTTCTTTCCTGATAAGAGTCCACGCAGTAAAGGCCACAGCTAGTGGAATCTGAAGGGATGAGAGTATCCAATAATCTGGACAACAGGGCTCCACTGGGGTATTTGTCTGCACATATCTTCAAAAATCATGCACATTAAATCTGTAGTAAAAAGTTGGAGGAGAAGATAATATTGCAGGGCAGTCATGTGAAGAATCTTCGCAAGGAGTTACTCAGGAACGCAGAGAGGTAAAAAAAAGGGGAAAGGAATGAAAATCTAGCGGGAAGTTAGTGCAATTAAAGTAATCTTTTGGCAAGGAATGGTGCAGTGGACCTAAGATGAGTGGTAATCATCATCATAAGCCGGCCATTTCCGGTAAGTGTGATACGAATACGAGACAAGAGAGGCGGTCCATGGGATCGATATAGTGATTTCATGGCAAAATTCGAGATTGTGATGCTTGTGCTTATCTGTTGGTCTCTTCCTAGGTTCGATTTGCTAGCACAAGGCATGTTCCAAGTTGCATTCGCCGAAACCAACTCAAATGGAAATATCGAAGACCATGTAGTTTAGTTTACTTCCATCAGTTGTGGCTTTAAAATTGACTTAGAGCAAGCTGAAGTCACCCTCCATAAACGTGTACTCCCTCTGAAGGGAGATCTGAAGGGAGAGAGATACATCGAGTTCAATTTTGGAAGAAGTAAAGGCAGAAGTAAAAGCTTTCGATGTAACACTAGGATGAATGATAAAAGACTCGGTTCAGAGAAACAAATTTGCGGTTCTGTAACATGACTAAATGTCCCCTGCATGAGCAACAATGTTTTCTACAGAGTTCTTCTTGCCTCCAAGAAAATATCATTTTCAAGATAAACGCACGCACGTCCCGTTTGTCAATCACTTGGAAGTTCAGTTGAAAGTGACCCACTACATAAGAACAAGGCGAAATGATCTGGCATGATCTGCCTATATATTGAGCATGATCTGCAATTGAATAATAAATAATGACAGTGAAGATAACATGGTTAGATCTTTTGGAATACGGTATACATTCACATAATTCAGTCGCAGGGACATGAAACATCCTTAGCCTTAACTAAGATGATCGAGTTAAAGGAGATCACAGCAAAACAACAACAAAAAATAAGCGTAACAGACAAAACAGACCTGTCCGTATCAATTTCCACGAAGAATATGCACCGAGAAGAATGAAAACCAGACCAGAACCAATGCCCCCAATTTCATCCATGTGGACGTTTCTTGACATTTTCGTTCATCACACAAAACAGGCTCTTTTGAAATTTCGGCTTCCTCTGACCCATCAAAACCCACCTCTCACAGACCCTTTTTCCAAGTTTACAACTCCATTCTTTGCTCTGACTCCAGTTTCCAATACGAGAACCCTTTTTTGCAGGTCTTAAGGTTGGACCAAGCAAGAAAGACTGCAAATAGTATGGTGATGAGCCACTCAGGGAAGACAACATTGCATATGACCCCAATACTCGCTCCCAACAACAGTCATGGTTCGGAGAGTAGTGCAATGTCATAGTCGATCAAGCACTTGTCACCGAACTTGGGGCTCCTGATAATCAAGTAGCAGATGACATTAGCAATTGACAGACCAGTGACCATGAAAGCTGAGAAGCTTGAGGCTGCCTTGAGCTGGAGGCCTGCAATTATAGCAAGAATTGGTATGAAAAGCCCACCTCCACCAATCCCACCAGCGCTTGAAATAGCAGCTGCTATGAAGCACAAGACACCTGCTTGCACCATTGGAGGAGAAAAAAGCTTGAACTTGACGTTAATTTCTTGAGATTTCGTCATATGGGTGTGCCTCCATTGATGAGTTTGGTAGGAAAGATAATGACTTTTTGTGATTCTTGAGGTGAGTTCCCTTCCTTTAGCACGAGGAAGGCTTAGGATCGTGAAGAAGAAGAAGATAGCTGAGGGTAGGAATTGAGCAGAGTCTCTCTGATTTTCATATTGAGAGAGCTCGAGGAATGGACAAAAACTGAAACCGCACTCTCCTTATACACAAGGTTGAGAAGGATCTTTGGTCATCTGCATGGCATTATTGAGGGACCAAACAAAAAGTTACAAGCACAGCAACAAGGGAAGTAATTATAAAAGAATGTGGAAGTGGTGAGACTACCATGCTTCGTTAATATCATTGAAAAGCTAATCATGCAATTCGTCAATGCCAAAACATGGCTGCTCCTGAGGGATTTTTACTTATGAACTGGTCAGTCTGTGTCCACTACAAGAATTGTGAACTTCTTTCTACTTTCGATGACTTAACAGTCTCAAAGTTAGTCCACAAACTGTTCAAGAGATAGAGAGATTTTTTCTTTTTTTCAGTATTTGACAAATGAAGAGGTTGTGGAGGCCGCAATTATGACTCTTTGAACCAGGGCGGCTGTTCCTGAGAGACTCGGTTGAAGCTTCCGTTATGGCTAGAGAGAGAGAGAGAGAGAGAGAGAGAGAGAGAGAGAGAGAGAGAGACTTAGATGGATTTGGAGAGAAGAGAAGGTAGGAAACGAGAAGGTTTTTCTGTTGTCAAACTCCAGTAATTCTTCCACTAGAGTGAGCATGGTCCGAGTGGGTCCTGTTCCAAAGCAGGAATCAGAAACCGAATCAAGGATTTGATGCTAGAAAATCTAGATTTGGGAACCGAATTGGTCTACCCGAGAGCTAACTTGGAACTGAAGCGGTCGGCTAGTAGAACTAGAAACTTGTCGTCCATTTTTTTTTTTTAAGTTTCAGTTGTTAATAGCCCCTGGTACACTTGAGGGTGTAGATTCAGTTTCGAGAATTTCCAATACCAAATAGATTTCCTCTGTTGGAATGTGACTTTCAGACTTCAATGACGACGTAACATCGACTAGGTTAAGGTCTCAACAATTGATGAAGATACACGCACCTATGATGCAGGCTAGAAGTCAAATGACCACATGGCTCTTCGCATAATCCTTGATATTAAACATAGTTCACGTTGAGTTTGCTCGAAAAATTTTGAACTTTGAAACTTTTACCGACACGAGAAATGGAAAAGTAAAATCGATTACCTGACAAGCTATGTATATTTGATATTTTTTTCCTATTATACGCCTTCGATGTCCTATAAAAAAGGAACCCAATCTTTACGAGCTTCTAGTTCATTCATATTAAGCTAATTTATTACAATAACAATTATATTTGCTATTATCTTTTTTCTGTATATAACCAAACACCTGCTGACTTGAAACTTGATGTTGAATGCTTTTTTTCCTGATAAGAGTCCACGAAGTAAAAGCCGCAGCTAGAGGAATCTGAACGGATGAGAGTATCCAATCTGTAGTAAAATGTGGAGGAAAAGATAATATTGCAGGACAGTCATCTGAAGAATCTTTACAAGGATTTACATGGGAACGCGGAAAAATAAACAGAAAAGAAAAGAAAATCGAGCAGGAAGTTAGTGTAATGTAAAACTTCAAGCAAGAAATGGTGCAGGGGACCTAAGATGAGTGGTATTATCATCATAAGCCGGCCATTTCCGGCAAGTGTTATATGAACGCAAGACAAGAGAGGCGGTCCATGGGATCGATATAGTGATTTCACGGCAAAATTAGAGATCATGATACTTGAGCTTATTTGTTGGTTTCTTCCTAGGTTTGATTTGCCAGCATAAAGCATATTCCAAGTTGCATTCACTGAAACCAACTCAAGCCGAATATTGAAGTCTATGTTTTTAGTTTACTTCCATCTGTTGTGGCTTTAAAAACCGATCAAAAGCAAGCTGAAGAGCCACCATCCATAAACATGTACTCGAGACAAAAGGCTTTCAATATAACACCAGAATGAATGGCAAAGACCTGTTCAAAGGACCTTCTAAGGAGACAAAAAACAAGGAATAACGGATCTAATTTCTTTATTTCTTCGGAGATATCTGTGGAGCTTTTGATTCTTAATATTTGGCCTTGTTTTGTAGTAAAATCTTTTTCATTTTAAGCCTCAAGTCTATCAATCCTCTTTTGCTCATTCCAATGTGATCAAACCGTAACTTCCTGCAATTTCTTTAAAAAATCAAAAAGAAAGAAATGCATATGTAATATCTAAAATAAATAAAAGATTTACACAGTGCATTAGAATATTATAATCTAGACCCACACGAGTCCCACATGTAAGAATCAAGCAAGTCATCCCTCAATCATAGAACACATGGGAAACAAATTTGCAGTTCTGTAACATGACTAAATGTCCCCTGCATGAGCAACAAAGTTTTTCTACAGAGTTCTTCTTGCCTCCGAGAAAATATTCATTTTCAAGATAACATTGCAGTTCTGTAACATGACTAAATATCCCCAGCATGAGTATCCAAGATTCATTTACTATCTCTCTCCCTTGCTCTGACTCCAGTTTCCAACACGAGACCCGTTTTTTGCAGGTTTTTAAACTGCAAGAAAAACTGCAAGTAGTATAGTGATTAGCCACACAGGGAAGACAACATTGCACTTGACCCCTATACTCACTCCCAACAGCATGCATGGCTCTGAGAGGAGGGCAATGCCAAAGTCGATCAAGCACTTGTCACCAAACTTGGGGCTCTCGATGATCAAGCTGCAGATGACATTCACAATTGATCCACCAGTGAACATGAAAGTTGAGAAGCTCGAGGCTGTCTTGACCTCAAGACCTGCAATGATAGCGAGAACTGGTAGGAAAAGCGCCCCTCCCCAACCCCACCTGCGCTTGAAATAGCAGCTGCTATGAAGCACAAGACACCTGCTTTCACCATCGGAGGTGAAAGAGGCTTGAACTCGACATTGGTTTCTCGAGATTTCATCATCTGGGTGTGCCTCCATTGATGAGTTTGGTCGGAAAGATCGTGACTTTTTGTGATTCTTGAGATGGGTTCCCTTCCTTCAGCATGAGCAAGGCTTAGGATCGTGGCTCTTTCTCATTTTTGTTTAACTCTTACCAGTAACAGGTGACAGCTTCTTGCCTCGACAGGACTAACACCATACGTTTTGGTATTTGCAAAGTTTGGGGTCTGAGTCTGCCATGGTGTTGGTACTTGCAAGCATGTTGTTTGTAAATTAAATTCGTTTTGCGGTATCATCGATCTTGCGAGGGTCATGTGTTTAATGGTGGTTGCCACAAGTTCAGCTATCTCTTACCTTTGTCTTTGGAGTTGTATCACAAAATTCGTCCTGTGCTGATCTCTACGCCCTGTAGTTCGAGTTTTTAGAACATTATCTCTCGATTAACTGTCGACATTGAAGTGCTTTCATCCATTGTCAGTTCGCGAGAATTTTAGAGAACGGGGTAGATATATGAATTCTGCAGTTGGTTAAGAACGGGGTAGATATATGAATTCTGCATATGGTTAATCACTTGAAATTATTCCATGGATGATAGGACCACTTGAATTGGAAAGCTGCAAATTTACCGATTCTTTCTGGAGAATGTCATACATCAATCTTCCCAATGTATTGATCTTTCAACTGCGTACTATGTACAAATTCTAGTCTCCCTATGTGCAAGTGAAGCTATCTCTTGGGATGGGAGTCTCATGTCAATGTCTTTGTCTCTTGTCATCTGTGCATTCCTGTGATTTCTAGAAACACTCTGTATTTGGTTGTCCATATTTCTAGCCAAATTAGACTTGAATAGGAATATAGAATATGATATAAAATTCATAAATTTTGCTATATTCTATACACTGTTTGGTTAATCACAGTAAAGCCGGATATTTTCACATCCTATTATGTCCATTATTTTTCCCTCTTTTTTTTATTTCTTTTTCCCCTTCCATCATTCTTTAATAAAATTTTATTAAATAGTAAACTATACTAATATACCTAAAATACTAAAATACCTAAAATATGTAATAAATGTAAATAATAAATATATATTTATTGAATTCATACTATAAAGAAATTCGAATATATAAATAAAAATAGGAATAAATAAAAATGAAGTTGTTGTTTTGAATTTTTTTATATTAGAAATCAAATATTATTTTAATTTTATTAATTTAAGAAGTTTGTTATTAGAGAAAAATATCTTTTATATTATGGATATTAGAAATCATATCCACTTTTATCCCATCTTCTCTATTGAATAATTTTATCCGGGTTATATTGCGCTCTTATATTCGACTTTAGCCCGTCTTGGGCAAAAACCAAGCACAGGATAGGATAAATCATATCCTAACTATTAAATGTAGCATTACTACTCTTGAATTGCATAAAAGAGATCAAAATATCTAGGAAGCTAGGCAATTACCCAGTATCTAACATAAGATATTCGACTGAATAAACAAAAAAGAGATTGTTGAATAAAAAAACTCCCTTTATAATTCTATTTCAACGAGGGCATCGGGATTGATATCAAATTTTAAGCGATAAGATACGTCACGGAACTGCATGAATGCTCCATTGTGCTTAATATTCAAAGGTCAATCTCATGGCAAAGATTATCATACTTGTCTTTACAAGATTTCAAAAAAGGTTCATCTTTCCAGGTCAAGAAATCTCCATGCACGGCCCTTCCACTCCCATCTTTACACAAGAAAATTCACTGACATCGTAAAACTAATCTATTGGAACACTCTCCTGTAGAGCGACATGTTCAAACATGCCGGCCTCATCCCACAAATTGGATACGCCAATACGTGAATTCGCTGAGACTATGCCTAACTCTCCAACGAATTGTTTCTAACTTTTACCGCGTTAGCCAAAATTCCGTGCGCTAGTGTCATCAACAGGGAGGTTTGAATCCCATATACTTGCCTGAAATGTAGTCGCTCCAGACCTCAACAGCTCCGAACCCGGTGATGAGAACCGTACTCAAAGCCATCACAACGCCGACAGAGAACACGATCAGCGAGGCCCTCCCGTATTCTCTTATGGCCTTCTGAACCACAATTATTCCCAGAAGTGATGCGACGAAGCAGATGAAGGAAAATGGCAGGGCGGTCTCCGTGTGCTCCATCCCCAATAGGATATACTGGAGCGCCGACATTGTGGATGAGAAGAAAACCATGAACGAGCAAGTCGCTGCTGTAACCTGCAAGATGAAGTGCAGGTTATGGCTAACAAAATATGAATTGGGGTCGGCATTTCAGAAATGGTATGATCCGTAGTGGGTGGGAGCCATAACATAGGATACGGACCTCGCAGGTTTTCTACCATTGGCTTAGTCTATGATGCTAAACATTAAAGTGACTTCACCTAATAATTTCTCGCAGCTCTTGTGAGGACAGGTAGAGTCGCAAATGATATTTTGACAAAGAAGTTACCTCAGGGGCAATTCCCACTTGCAGGAGGAGTGGGCTTATAAGCATTCCACCGCCTATTCAGAAAATTCCACCCAGAAGTCCAGCTAACAGCGCCATTACCGGAAAAATAAGCCTGTTGGGTGGTCCTTCTCTGTTCTGGTCATCAATGTCCATTAAGAAAGAACCACATCTTAATGAGCTTTAAGCAATTGAGCTAATTTATTACAATAACTTCTACAGTTCTTGTTGAAGTTTTTCTACATTTAACCAACCACCTGCTGGCTTGAAACTTGATGTTGAATGCTTTCTTTCCTGAAAAGAATCCATGAAGTAAAGGCCACAGCTAGTGGCATCCGAACAGATGAGAGTAACCAATATCCTGGACCACAGGGCTCCATTGGGATGATACTCTGCACATAATTTAAAACATCATGCACATTAAATCTGCAGTATAAAGTTGGAGGAAACGATAGTATTGCAGGACAGTAATATGAATAATATTTGCAAGGATTTACTCAGGAACGTGGCAAAAGAAAAGAAAATTTAGTGGCAAGTTAGTGTGATGTAAAGTTTAAGCAAGAAATGGTGCTGTTGACCAAAGATGAGTGGTACCACCATCATAAAGCGGCCATTTCTGGTAAGTGTTATGTGAATACTAGACAAGAAAGGAGGACCATGGTATCAATATCGTAATTTGATGGCAACATCCGAGATTGCGATGCTAGAGCTTATTTGTGCGTTTCTTCCTAGGCTTAATTTGCTAGCACAAAGCATCTTCCAAGTTGCATTCACCGAAAGCAACTCAAACTGAATATTGAAGTCTATGTAGTTTACTTCCATCAGTTGACACCTAAAAATTGATTTAGAGCAAGCTAAAGAGTCCCCATCCATAAACACGTACTCTATATGAGTGGAATGAGACACTTCAATTTTGGAAAAGGAAAAGAAGAAAGAAAAAGCTTTCAGTATAACACCAGAATGAATGACCAAAGATCTGTTGAAAGGACCCTTCTAAGGAGACAAAAGCAAGGAATAATGGATCTAATTTCTTTATCTTCTTTGGAGATATCTGTGGAGCTGTTGATTCTCAATACTTTGCTTCGTTTTGTAGTAAAAATTTTTCATCTTAAGCCTCAACTCTATCAATCCTCTTTTGCCCATCCAAATGTGATCAAACATCAACTTCCAGTAATCTGTTTAAAAAGCCAAAAAAAAAAATTGTATGTGTATATCTAAATAATAAAAAATTTTCAAACTTCTGGCCTGTAGAACCTTATGTCACCTGAGTTCACAGAAATTACACGGTAGATTAGAATATTACAAATCTAGACCCACATGAATCCCACATTTAAGAATCAAGCAAGTCATCCCTGAATTATGGAACACAAAGGAAACAAATTTGCTGTTCTGTAACATGACTTAATGTCCCCGGCATGAGCAACAAGTTTTTCCATAAAATTCTTTTCATGTCTGAGAAAATATCATTTTAAAGATAAATCCACAAGCATCCTAATCATCAGTTACTTAAAAATTCAGTTGAAGGCGACTCACTAGATAAGAACTAGGCAATAAGATATAGTATGATCTGTCTATATATTGAGAATCATCTGTAATTGAAAAATAATAATGAGAATGAAAACAAAATGGACAGATCTTTTCGTATACTGTATCCATTCACCTAATTCAGTCACAGGGACATGATAACAGGTGACATGATAACTTATTTAGCATTATCAAGATGATGACGGAGTTAAAGGAGATAAAAAAAACAACATAAAAAATGTAACACAAGAAACAAACCTGTCCATTTCGATTTCCACGAAGAATATACACAAGGAAGAATGAAAACCAGACCAGAACCAAAACCCCCAATTTTATCCATGGAAACTTTTCTTGACATTTTGGTTCAACGCGCAAAAGAGGCTGTTTTGCAATGTTGGCTTCCTCTGACCCACCAAAACCTCCCTCTCTCACAGACCCATTTTCCTAGTGTACTGTCTCTCTACCTTCCTCTGACTCCAATTTCGAATACGAGACCCCTTTTTTGCAGGTCTTAAAGGTGGACCAAGCAAGAAAGACTGCAAATAGTATCGTGATAAGCCACTCGGGCAGGATAACATGGCATATGACCCCTGTACTGACTCCCAACAACATGCATGGCTCTGAGGGGAGTGCAATGTCATAGTCAATCAAGCACTTGCCACCAAACTTGGGGCTCTTGATGGTCAAGTTGCAGATGACATTCGCAATCGACACGCCAGTGACCATGAAAGCCGAGAAGCTCGAGGCTGTCTTGAGCTGGAGGCCTGCAACTATAGTCAGAATCGGTATGAAAAGCCCACCTCCACCTATCCCACCCGCGCTCGAAATAGCAGATGCTACGAAGCACAAGACACCAGCTTGCACCATCGAAGGTGAAAAAGACTCGAACTTGACGTGACTCTCTTTAGATTTCGTCATCTGGGTGTGTCTGCATTGATGAGCTTGGTTGCAAAGATCGTGACTTCTCGTGATTCCTGAGATGGGTTCCCTTCCATTGGCATGGGAAAGGCCTAGGGTCGTGAAGAGGAAGAAGAAGAAGAAGAAGATGGCTGAGGGTAGGAACGGAGCGGAGAGTCTCTGATTCTTCATATTGAGAGAGCTTGGTGAATGGAAAGAAACTGGAAACTGCACTCTCCTGCTGATATACAGCGGTTGAGAGGGATACTTGATCTTCTGCATGGCATTAGTGGGGGAACCAACAAAAGGTGAGTAAACAAATAAATGCAGAACGTGATCATTACCAGCTACTAGCACAGCAAGGAGTGAAAGTAATTAATGAAGTGAAGGGAAAAGCAAAAACATGCAATTCCTCGAACTTCTGTTTACTCTCGGGGACTTAAAAATTCAAGAGATGGAGAGAATGTTGCGAGGGACGGTTGATGCTTGGGTTATGGCTAGAGATAGAGAGAGATTTAGATGGATTTGGAGAGTGAAGGTTGGACTTATTTTTGGTTTTCTTTTGTTTTTGTTTTTGTTTTTATTCCTGTTTTGGCCCTTCTACTTTTCTCTTTTTTTGGTTGAATTGGCCCTTCTACTTCATTTTAATTTTTAAGGATAGTGCTACCATTAGGATGAGCATGGTCTAGTTTAGAGCTTGAATTGAAAACAAAATCAAGTGATTGATTCTTAAAAAATCTAGACTTGGTAGTCGAATCGGTCCACTCGAGAACTAACTTGGAACCTAAGTGGCTCCTCGATAGAATCAAGAACTCGCCTTTCAATTTTTTTTTTGTTTCAAATATATCAAAACACAATAACTAATCTTAATTTTTTTTTATATTTTCAGTTTGAACTTTTGTCTTTGGAAGCCTTTTCTATATTATTATTTTGAGTTGCTAACTTGTGCCACGTAGGCCACAGTCCAGTCCAGTAATTGGTTGCCAAGTGTCCAGGCGGGGGCCCACTTCTCGGATTGACAAGTGCCCCCCGCTTCCTCACGGTTCTCCGTGTGGCCCCAGCCGTCTTCATGCCACATCGATGGAATGGCGCACGTGGCGACCAATCACTGGGCAGGAGCGCTCCCGGTGCAGCAGCAGCAGCAGCACGGCGTTGCGGGGTGACGTGGCAGTCACCGTCGCTTAGGGTCTAGGTAGCATCCGTTGAGGAAGGCGACTTGTCAGCGGTCTCCAATGTATTTTGTATACTTTGTTTCTTTTTTTTTTATGTATTAATATTACGAAAAATCATAAATAGTAAATATGTGACGAACGAAGGGGTAAAACATTAAACTGTACATCCCATCAATTGCCACGAGCCATTCAACTTAGCAATTTAATAGTAAAATTTAACGATAATAAATGGGGGCAAATTTGTCACAGACTCACAGATGTACCGGATTGAAGTTTAAGGTGGTTAAAATATTAGTTCGGGGTGAATTTATTATAAGTGTACAAATTTGGGATTTTTCATGATATTTACCCCTTTTTTATCTTCCTTTTCTTGGAAAACTAGGTTTTGCATTTTTTTTTTACTCCATGAAAAAAGGTTTTCTCTTATATGGTCACTCAAACACACGGTGTTTAGATCTCAAGATGTCGGTTTAGTCTCAAAACGAGAAAATTCATGTCGACATCTGTTTTCTTTTTTTTTTTAATGGTGTTAAATCCACTTTAGCAAAATCTAGGCTTAAGGACCAAGGGCGGCTCCTTCTTACAATGTATACGTATCCTCTTCTTCGAACGAAAGGAGGTCGGGACACGATTATAAATTTCGAGCGGTACATGTTTTCTTAAACGAGTCGAATGCTCGATCACTTCCCTAGACAACCTACATCTTATCGATGTGGAAGGTCTAGGATCGTGACGTGGGCTTGGTATTGATTGAAGAAACAAAGAGATCCTGCGAGGAGGAGGATGGAGTAGACACGAAACAAACGTGCGCGGTTATTGAACGGGTGCCTAAATGTCAAGGACCGATTTGACTTGGCGTGATCGCTATCTTATCAAGATTTTGAAAAGTATAAGGGGTGATTCTCCTGCCTCCACTTTTGTGTAGTACTGTCTTTTTTTCTCCTCTTAGTGACAGCATCTTGCCCCCGACAGGGCGCACACCGTACGTTTGGATCTTTGTAAAAGTTTGGGGCCTTGAGTCTGGCATGGTGTTGGCACTTGCAAGCATGTTGTTCTTCGTAAATTAAATTCGTTTTGCGGTACCAACGATATTGTAATTGTCGAATGTTTTAATAGCGGGTTGCCACAAGTTCAGCCATCTTTTACCTCTGTCCTCGGAGTTTCATCGACAGCATTCATCCTTGCTGATCTCTCCGCCCCGCAGTTTGAGTTTTCAAAACATCATCTCTCGATGAGTTGTTGACATCCAGGTGTTTCGTCCATTGTTAGTTTGCGAGAATGTCATATGCATCAATCTTCACAATGTATTGATCTATCAACTGCATGCTATGTAGAAATTAAAGTCTACCCTCTATATGCAATTGTTGTTACCTCTGAAGATGGGAGTCTCATGTCAAAGTCAGTGTCTCCTGTGCTTTCCTTTGGCTTCTGGCATTACTTGCTACTGATCAAAATAACTGGGGAACTATGTGATTACTCAGTATCCAACATAAAATATTCAACACCCACCCATCGGTGGCTGCGTTGGTTTATGCTTAATTCCTTTCACGAGAAGTCTTGGATTCAAACTTGCCCATCGGTGATTTAAGTGGAGGGTCGTGACAGTGAGATGTTGCGCTAGCCCCCTCGAGGACTAGTCGGACATCACCGTTGGTTTGAGCTTTAGCTCGCCGGCCGCGCGGACACCTCGGTTATAAAAAAAAACATAAAATATTCAACTAAACAAATCCAAAAAGAGACGATTGAACAAAAATAACTCCTTTTATAGTTCTATTTCGATCAAGGTAAGTCAATCTCATGGCAAGGATTATCATACTCATCTTCCACTATTTTACAAAGGATAATCTTTCCAGGTCAAGAAAGCTTTATGCACGGCCCTTCCGCTCCCATTGTTACACAGAAAACTACCGGAGATAGCAAAGCTAGTCCGTTGGAACAGTCTCCTATAGAGAGACATGCTCAAATATGTTGGCGTCGTCCCAACTGAGATGAAAGTATGCCTAACTCTCCCTATTCCTTATTAGTTGAAGAGAAACGATCTGTTTCTAACTTTTACAGCGAGTGTGCTTGGCGAAAATTCCATGCGCTAGAGTCGTCAACAGGGAGGTTTGAATCCCATATACTTACCTGAAATGTAGTGATTCCAGATCTCAACAGCTCCGAATCCGGTGATGAGAACCGTACTCAAAGCCATCACAACGCTGATCGAGAACACGATGAGCGAGGCCCTCCCGTACTCTCTTATAGCCCTCTGAACCACGATTATTCCCAAAAGTGACGCGACGAAGCAGATAAAGGAAAATATCAGGGCGATCTCTGTGTGCTCCATCCCCAATAGGATATACTGGAGCGCCGACATGGTGGATGAGAAGAAAACCATGAACGAGCAAGTCGCTGCAGTAATCTGCAAGATGAAGTGCAAGTTATGGCTAAAAAAATCTGAATTGGGCTCGGCCTAACAGATTCGGCCTTTCAATTTCATATAGGATACCGACCTCACAGGTTTTCTACGATTGGCTTAGTCTATGATGCTAAACATTAAAGTGACTTCACCTAATAATTTCTGCCAGCTCGTGCGAGAGAAAAGGTAGAGTGGCAAATGATATTCTGACCAAGAAGTTACCTCAGGTGCAATTCCCACTTGCAGGAGGAGCGGGCTTATAAGCATTCCACCACCTATTCCGAAAATTCCGCCCAGAAGTCCAGCCAACAGTGCCATTACCGGAAAAATAAGCCCGTTGGTTGGTCCTTCTCTGCTTGGGTCATCAATGTCCTTAAAAAAAGCACCACATCTTAATAAGCTTCTAGTAATCAAGTTAATTTACTTCAACTTTTACGGTTCTTATTGATCTTTTTTCTGTATATAACCAAAACACCTGTTGGCTTGAAACTTGATGTTGAATGCTTTCTTTCCTGAAAAGAATCCACGAAGTAAAGGCCACAGCTAGTGGAATCTGAACGGATGAGAGTATCCAATATCCTGGACCACAGGGCTCAATTGGGATGATACTCTGCACATAATTTCAAAAATCACACACATCAAATCTGTAGTACAAAGTTGGAGGAAAAGATAATATTGCAGGACGGTCATATGAAGAATCTTTGCAAGGATTTGCTCAGGAAAAAGAAAAGAAAAAGAAAAGAAAGAAAGTTTTGCGGCAAGTTAGTGTGATGTAAAGTTTAAGCAAAAATGGTGCAGTGAGCCTAAGATGAGTGGTCCCATCATCACAACGCGGTCATTTCTCATACAAGACAAGAAAGGAGGACCCATGGCATCAATATAGTAATTTCATGGCAACATCCGAGATTGTAATACCGGAGCTCATTTGTTGGTTTCTTCCTAGGTTCAATTTGCTAGCACAAAGCATCTTCCAAGTTGCATTCACTGAAAGCAACTCAAACTAATATTAAAGTCCATGTAGTTTACTTCCATCAGATGACACTTCAAAATTGATTTAGAGCAAGCTCACGGGTCACACCATCTCACGAGTCACACCATCCATAGACAAGTACTCTATATGAGTGGAATGACATACTTCAGTTTTAGAAAAAGAAAAGAAAAAAGAAAAAGCTTTCAACATAACACCAGAATGAATGACAAAAGATCTGTCAAAAGGACCTATCTAAGGAGACAAAAACAAGGAATAATGGATCTAATTTCTTTATCTTCTTTGGAGATATCTGCGGCGCTTTTGATTCTTAATACTAGGCTCTGTTTTGTAGTAAAAATTTTTCATCTTAAGCCTCAACTCTATCAATCCTCTTTTGCCCATCCAAATGTGATCAAACATCAACTTCCAGTAATCTGTTTGAAAAGCAAAAAGAAAAAATGTTTATGCATATCTAAAATAATAATAAAAAAATTTAACTTCTGGCATTCGGAACCTTATATTACCTGAGTTCACAGGATTTACACGGTGGATTAGAATATTACAAATCTAGACCCACATGAGTCCCACATGTAAGAATCAAGCAAGTCATCCCTGAATTATAGAACACAAAGGAAACAAATTTGCTGTTCTGTAACATGACTAAATGGCCCCAGCATGAGCAACAAATTTTTCCACAAAATTCTTTTCATGTCTCAGAAAATATCTTTTTTAAGATAAATCAATAAACATCCTAATTACCAGTCACTTAAAAAATCAATCGAAGGTGACTCACTAGATAAGAACATGGCAAAAAGATCCAGTATGATCCGCCACTATATTCTGAAAATGAAAATAACATGGATATATCTTTTGGTATGCTGTATTCATTTACATAATTCAGTTACAGGGACATGATGATTCTTTAGCTTCATCTAAGATGATGATGATGGAGTTGGAGGAGATGAAACAAAACAAAAAAAGGGTAACAGAAGAAACAAACCTGTCCGTTTCGGTTTCCACGAAGTATATACACGAGGAAGAATGAAAACCAGACCAGAACCAAAACCCCCAATTTCATCCACGGAAACTTTTCTTGACATTTTGGTTCAACACCCAAAAGAGGTTGTTTTGCAATTTTGGCTTCCTCTGACCCATCAAACCCCCCCTCTCCCACAGACCCTGTTTCCAAGTGTACTATCTCTCTCGCTTCCTCTGACTCCAGTTTCCAATACGAGACCCCATTTTTGCAGGTCTTAAAGGTGGACCAAGCAAGAAAGACTGCAAATAGTATCGTGATGAGCCACTCAGGGAAGATAACATTGCATATGACCCCTGTACTGACTCCCAACAACATGCATGGTTCTGAGAGAAGTGCAATGTCATAGTCAATCAAGCACTTGCCACCAAACTTGGGGCTCTTGATGATCAGGTTGCAGATGACATTCGCAATGGATCCACCAGTGACCATGAAAGCTGAGAAGCTCGAGGCTGTCTTGAGCTCAAGGCCCGCAACTATAGCGAGAATTGGTATGAAAAGCCCACCTCCACCAATCCCACCTGCGCTCGAAACAGCAGCTGCTACGAAGCACAAGACACCTGCTTGCACCATTGGAGGTGGAAAAGACTTAAACTTGACATGGGTCTCCTGTGGTTTCGTCATCTGGGTGTCTCTCCATTGGTGAGTTCGGTTGGAAAGATCATGACATTTCGTGACTCCTGAGATGGGTCTCCTTCCTTGCGCATGTGAAACGCTTAGGATTGTGAAGAAGAAGAAGAAGAGGGCTGAGGATACGAATGGACTGTTCATGTTGAGGGACTTTGGTCAGTGGACCATAGAAATGAACCTGCACACTCTTTATACACAGGTGCGCAAGGGAAGAATCTCGGGTTTTTTGCCTGCATTAGTGACGAAACCGACAGAAAGCGAGTGCGTAAAAAAATAGTTAAAAAGTGTTTATGATTTGTTATCAGCACGGCAGAAAGTGAAATAATTGTTAAAGAATGTGGAAGTGGGGAGGCTACCAGCGGTGGTAATATCATGCCGAGTTTGATAAGAGGAAAAAGCAAATCATGCCAAAGTTTGGTGAGGAGAAAAAAGTGCAAATCATGCAATTCGTCCATGCTAAAACGATTCAGTTCCGTCCACTTCCTCCACTTCCGGAAATGTGAACTTCCTGTTTACTCTCGATGAGTGAAATGTCTCAAAGTTGGTAAAAAATCATGAGAGAGAGAGAGAGAGGAAGAGAGATTTGTGTATCTTTTGACATGTAATTAATGAAAAGATCTTTCAAGAGAGAGAAAGAGAGATTTGTGTTATATTTCAATATGTAATTAATGAAAGGGAAAAGTCGCAAAAAAATTCCAAACTATTTTAACATTCACACATTTATTATGAATATTTTTTGTGACAAAAAATCTTAAATTATTCCTATCGTGACATATTTATCCTAGACCTTTTCTTGTGACATAAAAAGTCTCAAATTTTTATCTATGTGAACATTCCGTCAATGTTCAGTTAGATAATTTCTCAGTTAAAATAACATCGTTTTTATTTCATTTAAGTCGCGTGAATTTTATGTAAATACTATTTACTTTTTAGAGTCCATGTAGATAAATTTTTAACGATTCTTATTAACGTGGCATATAGAAACACATTAGAGATTTTTGGTATTATTAGAAAATAATTTAGAGTAAATATGTTTACTGTTGAATGATTCATTTTTCAGTGGCTTTTGTCCTTAATGAAAAGGCTGTCTAGGACTGCAATTGAGACTCCTTGAAGTGGGGGGCGGGGGGTCGCTCCTGATGGGACGGTTGAAGCATGGCCTATGGCGGTTGAAGCATGGCCTATGGCTAGAGAGAGCGAGAGAGAGAGATTCAGATGGATTAGGAGAGAGATGGTAGGAGATGAGAAGGTGTTTTTTGTTGTAAAATTCTAATTCTGCAGCCTGCAGGGGCGCCTGATTTGTTTGTTTATTTATTATTTATTTTTTTGTTTTAGCGCTTTTAGTTTATTTTTAGAGAGAATGCTACCACTAGTGAGTCCGATTCTAGAGTTGGAATCGGAAACGGAACCGATGGACCGATCCCAAAAAATTTAGAATTGGGAATCAAACCTACTCTAGAACTTACTTGGAACCAAATCATCCGACTGCTAGAACTTGAAGCCTGTCCTCCATTTTCTTAAGTTTCGGTATTGTTAAAATTAAGATAACTATTTTTTTTTTCATTGAGTTGAAACTGTCTTTGGAAACATTTTTCCTAATTTGAGTTGTTAACTTGTTAATAGAACAATTTTTTTTCCAGACACGTGTTCACTGGTTCAAAACTGATTCAAGATCGATTTTACCCGGACGCCGACCTAGCCAATTTTGTTCCTAAATAGAAAGCACGGGTTCAAGATTGATACATGGGTCGAACCGAACCCGGTCGGTTCCTATGTTTTAAACCCTTGAACCTATCTGGTTAACCTTGGAACCGGCCTAGAACCGAGTTTTCAAAACATATGACCACATAAAATGACCATCATTTTGTTGGTGTCATGTGTTTAGCAGCATCAGTTGAGGTTGAAGCTTCTTTTTTTCTTAGTTGCTGAAGTTTTTGACAAATCATAAGCAATGGAAGATCTCTGACTTGCAACCGAAACTGGTAAATGTTGAAGCGTTTGTAATGATATAATTTGCTCAACTCTTATGCTAGCATCATATTAAGGTTTAATAAAGCAACATTTTGACTTTCTTCAGGGTAGATGCGATTTATCTGGTTAAACTTCTTATAAGTGTAAGTAATGGGATGCTTTTAGGACAAATTTGTAAGCAGAACTAAAAGATCAGCGAGGACAATAAGGACAAAAGATGATGAAGTTGGTAAATCATCATAGAAGGCATTTCCGTGATTTTCAGTGCACGAAATGCAAATGAATCATGCCAATGGATTCATTTGTGGCATATATATCGGCCCAGTCTAAGTGTTCCGGATTGGTGAATCTACACTTGAAATCAGGAACTAAATCGATACTTATCAATTTCAATTTATTAGAATCGGGAACCAGACCGGTTCTTGCAGGATTGCCCGAAATCGGCCGGTCCGGTCCGGTCCGGTCCGATTCTTTTGCTCACCCTTACCATAGGGGTTGCTTACTTGAGGAGGATGTTATGGTTCTTAGATCTTATATCTCAAAATTCATATTTTAGAGAGAGATATTATGAATCAGTACGGCACTTGAAATGGAAAATTCATATTGTCATTTTTATGACGGTGTTTAAGTTTACCAGAGCAAAATCTAGACCCAAGGACCAACAATAACTCCTTTTAAAATGTATACGATTTATTTTAAACTAAATGTCTCACAAATCTGTATTCATGTTCTAAACAAAATATGTCGAAACAAGACTTAAAAAATGGATGTCTATGAGTGTGGGGTTTTTTTTTTCTTTATGGCAAATGAATGAGGCATATACACTTTGGATTCAAAACAGGGCATTATATTTTTCGTTTCAAATTGTAATGGTTAACGACACTCCACACGTTGAACATCCTTTACATTTGATGTCTCATTAAAAAATAAGAAGATAATTTGGTCATTATCTTTTTGTCTTGATGACATGACCTTATACTGTAATTGGAAGCACGACCCCAGTTATGTCCCCTAACTTGACAACGATTTGATAGCTATGGCTACGGTGGATAAGTAAGACTCCGCGAGAAACAGTGAAATAATTTATTTAGACTTATCCTACTAGATTGAGTAAATCACAATTGATTTTCTCCATTGTGATTGATTTTCTAAACAAATACAATGTAACTTATTCAATAAATACCTATACTATGTATTATATATATACACTATGCAAAACCAAATCAAATGATTGTCCTTTTCAAAAAGGACAAACTTCAGAAAGTTCCACAGAAAACCGAACGCTTGTAAAAAATGAGCCATCAATAGGTTTTCTTATAGAATGCACCAAACCATAATTTAAATAGTCAAGACATCTATCAAGTGATCTCGTACTTTCCTCAAATTCTCAATTTGTACTTAAGCCTCTTTTGTACCAAAATATTTAATTTCACTTTCTCTAAGTCACTAAAATGTTGATGAATTTTTCTCTTTCCGTACACATTTTAAACCTTTTTCCCCACCACTTTTCGCTCCGTTGCTAGAACATGTGAAATTATTCTTTTTTAGGACCTTCTATGGTCCACTGCGGGTCGATCCCCCATTCGTCACCGGGCGTGATCTAATTACATGTATTTTATCGTAATTCTTATCTAAATGGTCGTAATTCACACAAAAGTTACAGAAATTTTGCCATCGATGGGTGAGGTTTTCTCTCGCATAGCTCAATTGCTACTGTGTCCCTTCGAAGATTAGATAGCTCAATTGCTACTGTGTCTCTTCGATGATTAGATTTTTGAGATCTTGCGGAATCTCCTTTCTTTGGGAAATGGTCGAGTCGAGACCAAGGACCTTTACGTAAAAAGCAAAACCTACACAACTTCCGGCACATTCATACCTTTTTTACCCAAGTGCTTCGAATTATACTTTTGCACGAGGCTAAGGTTTGGGAGCACGAGATTGGACCACATGTCCAAAAGGGTCATCGTCATTTCTGGTCTGCCTCATCTCTTACTTTATGACAGGCACTTTCTATATGCTCGTTTTGTCTTAATCCTTTGTTATACCGTGTGCTGAACCCGCTTCGCATTCGAGAAGCATGCTAAAGCTGCGGCCTCACTGATTACCATTTTGACTCGTATATTACGTCACTAGGGCTGTTAAAATGGATCACAAATTCATATTTTAACTTATAAAATGGGTAATAAATGGATCGGTTTAAACTTATAATAAGGGTCAAAATGGGCTCTAAAGAAAGAGAAAGGCCAAAAAATATGGGCTTTTTAGTGGGTTAAGCAATAAACCCACTTTCAACCCAAACTTACTCTCTTCTCTTTCCCGCTCTGTAGACGAAGCAGCAGCACCACCGCTCCTCGCCTCTCCCTCTCGCCCTCGAATCTCGCCGCCCCCTCTCCGCTTCTTCCGTCCCTCCGCCTCCGATCGTCTCCTGGTCGCACTCGCCGCCGCCGCCGCCGCCGCGAGACTCCGTCCCCAATCGAACGATGTCGCTATTCGAGGACGACGACGACGACGACGACAACTGGGTCGACTCGGACCGAGCCGACGGCCGCTCAACTGGGTGGTAACCTCCTCGAGGACGCGGTGGGCCTCCAACGCTTCCGCCAGTAGAAGTGGCCGCCGCCGCCGAACATCCCAACCCCGAGTGAGGGCGTGATTCGGGATCGGGGGTGACCAGAGCGACACGGAAGATCCGGACTCGAGCGAGGAAGACAGGCGCTTCAGGATCTAGAAATGGAATGACGTCGCCGAGACAGCCATTGGCCGTTGCCTTGAACAAGAAGAAAGCAAGAGAGAGAGAGAGAGAGAGAGAGAGAGAGAGAGGGAGAGGAGAGTGAGGAGCTGAAGAAGATTGAAGATGGAGATTTACATGGAAGGGGAGAGAGATGAGAGAGGGAAAGAGAGGGAGGTGTACCGACAACATTTTGTGTTTGTTCGGTTTTTCCTTTTTTTTTTTTAAGGAAAAAAAAGGAATGTCATTGTAACTTCTCATTTTTGACTTTGTTTCTCTTTACCGGTTTTTACGCATAATTATAATTTTCGCGTCGGATTCATCCAAAAATAAAACATATGTTTCCCTGGATGCATGATTGATCGCATTATCCAAAAACTAAAACATATTTCAATTTATAGGTTTTTTACATTTTTTATTTTATTTACTAACTTTTTATTGCTTAACATGATGCGAAGTTTTTATCCATAAAACATATACATGTGAAAAGCTTAAAATAAGTTAAATGAGTGGGTATGAGTTTTCCTAGAATATTAATATGTTTTGATAATATGGGTTAGGTCGAGTACGGGTCGGGTATAGGTCATAAAAATTGCATTGAGTGAAAATGGGTTATATGGGTCAATATGGATCAGATCATATTTGACCCGACCCAAACTCAATTCGCCCCACTCATTTGATGGCTCTATATGTCACATGAAATTCAACTAAGAAAATCCGGCCCGTCATATTAGATTGAGGATGTGAATATACATGTAAATAAGATTGGAAAAATTAAATCTCATTGACTTTAGCACACAAAATTTTGTCATATGCCGAAATAATGGCCTTTTCCACGAAATGACACTGAAGTTCTAGGAAGACTTCGTCCATAGAAGGTTGTTGTAAGATTAGCAATGATCAGTTAGGTGTACTTGCAGAAGATTTATCAAAAGAGAGGCATCCGGTACCTGTGCCGGTGGAAGATTTGCTCTGACATGAAAGATCTTCCTATAGAGAAGGGAGGCGATTTTGGGTGAGGAAGGTACGATTTGCTCCTGAGCATGAGGATGACCGTCGACATAGTAGGCCTAAAATTCATACCAAAACTGAGATCAATAAACCGCCAAGCGGAAAAACACTTTCTAGATAAGGAGACATCAAAGACTTTTGTGATGAAAACTTTCACCTTTTTTAAATTCGGGGGAATAGGATAATCACTTACGGTTAGACTTGTCAAATGGTTGGGTCGGGTCGGGTTTGGGTCGGGTCATAAATGGTCCGATCCAAATTGACCCATTAACACATTTATGACCCATTTATACGTAATTCAATTTTCTTGACCCATACCCGACCCGATCCATACCCAACCCATCCCCAATCAGACCCATATTGCTAAAACACTTCCATATTTAATTAAATTTAAGAAAATTCATACCAAAACTGAGATGAGAGTGCGAAATGAGTGAGCGCAAGGTTGAGTAAGGGCGAGAGAGATGAGTTGAGTTTAAATCAGTTGTAAACTCATTTATGACCCGTTTACGACCCATTTATGACCCATTTAATACTAATATTAGACTTCTACCCATTTATGACCTATTTGCTAAATATAACGAACTCATTTATGATCAATTTACTAATATATAGGTTAATAAATGGGTTTATGACTCATTTTAACAGGTCTACTTACGGTTACAGTGCGACGACCTGGTAACTCTGAAAAGGAACGTATCAATGATTAAACTCCAAGAAACGAAAAATGGAACGATACAACTTCAGCCCTCTTTTATTCTTTCCTTTGACAGGGCTGCATTTTATGCCTTTGTTTGGTTCTTGTAACATCGATCCAATCATGCGGCCAATTTCAGCGTTGACGCCGGCTCTTGGACACCTTGCCTTATTTTTAATCCGTGAGGAAAATAATAAAATGGATTATTTCCATACTCAATTAACAATTATTTAGAAATAATATACATCTTTTTACACCGAAATGGATGATTCAATTCCATCATATTCTCTTGGCGAGAGGTATTGTTCCAACGATTGAATGCAGTCGTTTATCTGCAAGAGATGAAATATGTCATTTCCACATTTAATTGAACTAACTTAGGAACGGTACACCTATTTGTACCACATAAGATGATTACATCTTATTTTATTATCGATTTGCTTGCCTCTAGAGATTCTAGCAGTGCCAAAGTCTGATATTTTCGAGTTCATCTCGTCATCCAATTGCACATGCTCGCTTTCAAATCTTGATGGATGGTCTTGAGCTGAGAATCCTCGTGCAGATACAGAAGGCCCCTCGCTATTCCCTTGATAATGTGCACATGCTTTGTCCGGTCTAATTCCCTCCTTTTCACCGGATCTACCTTAGGAAAATCGGAAAATTTTTTGGTATATAGTGGGCAATGATTCATAGAGAACATAATAGCTAGACAAATGGATAGATAGAGGTAAGAAACTGAACCAAATAGGAAGGCATTGAGATTACGGTTCGTCAAGTATTCATATACAAGAAGCTTTTTGCCTCCCTCTAAGTAGCAGCCCAACGGCCTCACTAGATTTCGATGTCGAAGCTTAACAATGAGCATCACTTCATCCTCGAACTCTTCAATGCCTTGGCTCGATCTAATCCAAATCCTTTTGACTGCAATTTCTTTCCCATCAAGTAGCTTATCCTGCATTCAGTACTCATGTTCCCCAATAAGGCTATTAGGGATAGGAAATTATAGACGACGATGTCACGTGACATGAAAGTAGACCTTAGTAGGAATTTCGTCAATCCATCATGGAATGTAAGTTTTTTGACCTTGTAGACTGGCGCGAAACTCCCTTCTCCGTGCTTATTAGCATCGGTGAACTTGTTTGTAGTGGATACTATGGTAGGCAGGTCAAAATAGTGCATCTCACCGCTTTCGTTTTGAAATCCATCGTGTGCTCTACTCTCCTTCAAGCTCGTCCTGCGCATAGAATCCTCCATGCTTCGTAAAAGTATTTCTTCAAAGAAGTTGGCATCTGAGTAGTGCGGCATGCACTCGTTGTACCATATGATCGTTTCCTGGTTGGATGGGCATTGATTGGGGAGCGTTTGAGTCGCGTCTTGACGCGTACAAGTAGTGTGTAGGGCTCGTGCACATCTAATACATGTACCTGTGGGAAGGTAGAGTATGTGCATGGCACGAGCTTGTGCGGGCCGATTACGTGAAATTCCTATTTGCCCTTCGCTGCTGAATTATTGTTTTGCCCTTGGCCATGTTAATTTCCTGTTTTGCCCTATCATGCAATTTAGTGAATGTTTTGTGCATGAAATTAAATGTCTAGTGATTTACATATAATTTTTTTAATTAGAGATTGTGATTAGCTACAACATCTTTGATTATCTTAAATTATATATACTAAGAACCTTTGGATCATATATTGAAAATAGACATTGATTGTAATTAACCATACAAATATAATAAAAATTCTCGTGGGAAAAAAATTATTATGTTGATACGATTAATTAGGATGAAATGGCATATTATTTTTCTTAATTTACCCATAGAGATTAAGAAAAGGGAATATAATGTGATAGTTTCTTTATAAAGTAATTATGAATCTATTTAAATTAGAGACTCAGCCAACATGCAGCTGTTGACGTTATTTGATTTATATCTTGTGACATATTTTACATTGGTGAAAACATGATTTATGAAATCCAATAGCAGTGCCAAAGTCTCATATTTTCGAGTTCATCTCGTCATCCAATAGCACATGCTAGCTTTCAAATCTCGATGGATGGTCTTGAGCCGAGAATCCTCGTGCAGATATAGAAGGCCCCTCGCTATTCCCTTGATAATGTGCACACGCTTTGTCCGGTCTAATTCCCTTCTTTTCACCGGATCTGTCTTAGGAAAATCAGAAAATTTTTTGGTATTTAGTGAGCAATGATTCATAGAGAACATGATAGCTAAACAAATGGATAGATAGAGGTAAGAGACTGAACCAACTAGGAAGGCATCGAGACTACGGTTCACCAGGTATTCGTATACGAGAAGCATTTCGCCTCCCTCTAAGCGGTAGCCCAACGGCCTCACTAGATTTTGGTGTCAAAGCTTAACAATGAGCATCACTTCATTCTTGATCTCTTTAATGCCTTGTCTCAATCTCATCCAAAGCCTTTTGACTGCAATTTCTTTCCCATCAAGTTACTTACCCTACATCTAGTACTCATGTTCCCCAATAAGGCTGTTAGGGAGAGGAAATTATAGACGACGACGTCACACGACATGAAAGTAGACCTTAGTATGAATTTCGTCAGTCCATCATGGAATGTAAGTTTTCTCACCTTGTAGACTGGCTCGAAACTCCCTTCTCCGAGCTTATTAGTATTGGCGAACTTGTTTGTAGCGGATACTATGGTAGTCATGTCAAAATAGTGCACCTCACTGCTTTTCTTTTGAAATCCATTGTGTGCTCTTCTCTCCCTCAAGCTCGTCCTGTGCACAGAATCCTCCATGCTTCATAAAAGTATTTCTTTAAAGAAGTTGGCATTTGAGTAGTGCGGCATACACTCGTCACACCATATGATCGTTTCTTGATTGGATGGCATTGATTGGGGAGCATTTGAGTTGTGTGTCGGGCACGTGCAAGTAGCGTGCAAGGGTCGTGCACATTACGTGAAGACTCATAACTTGTACACCAAATCATCTTATACTTTTCCAGTCCTAGGAACGAGCCTGCTTTACATCGCATATGCATTTTCGAGTACTAACCTTTATCTATAGGATAGCAGCTAACAATTCATATTACATTCTTGTGTTCTTCTCCAGATAGTTGGGACAAGGTGGATTTGGCACAATATACAAGGTAATCACTGCAAATTGTTTATTCCTAAAATAACGAGAGAATTTGAAACACTCACATGTATATGGCTGCCTTTCGCATTCTTTTTCAAGGGACATTGGCCGATGGAAAAGTTATAGCAGTAAAAAGGCTGCATGTAGAATTGGCACAAGGTGGTCAAGAATTTAAGAACGAGGTCCTCTTGGTTGCAAGGCTTCAACACCGGAATTTGGTCAGGCTCTTAGGTTTTTGCCTGGAGGGGAGAGAAAGGCTTCTTATATATGAATTTGTACCAAACTCAAGCCTGGATCACTTAATATACGGTATGATCATGCCATTTTGTTACCAGCAGCATCCGATTTAAGAGTAATTGAAGTGCATGTTCTTACCAATCTGCATTTAGAAAGTCACCTCACATTAGTCACATCCGCTATAACCATTCATCAATATGCTATGCAGATCCTGTTAAGCGTAGGTAGCTGGATTGGGAAAGGCGTCAAAAGATAATAGGAGGCATTGCTCGTGGGCTTCTTTATCTTCATGAGGATTCTCAACTTCAAATCATTCATCGGGATCTTAAAGCAAGCAATATTTTGCTTGATGCGGAGATGAACCATAAAATTTTAGATTTTGGCACAGCAAGCCTATTTGTGGTGGATCAAACTTAAGGCGCCACAAGCAGGGTTGTTGGCACTTAGTAAGTAAAAGATAGCAGAGTATCTTAAGATAAATCCGGTTATATTTCCCGTGCTCTTCTCCATATAATATGAATAGCTTGTAGATTTAAAGGCACATCATATTAAATGGAATTGTGTTGAAAGTTCTCATTATTTTGGTGATGCAGTGGGTACATGGCTCCAGAGTATGCAATGCATGGATTGTTCTCAGTCAAGTCAGATATCTTTAGTTTTGGGTGTTGCTACTAGAGATTATTAGTGGTCAAAAAAGTAGCCGCTTCTGCAACGGGGATACCGCAGAGGACCTTCTTAGCTATGTAAGAAAACATCTTCAAATCACTCTCCTTCCCCCAAAGAATCACCGGAAAAGAGTGGTGGACTCAAACTTGAATGAGTCGAGCAACTGTTTTTACCATCTGAGTTTGCATTTGTGATTCATTGCAGGCATGGAGGAGTTGGAGGGAAGGGACCCCCTCAAATCTCATAGATCCTAATTTGGCCGATGGTTCGAGGGCCAAAATGGTGAGGTGCATTCATGTTGGATTGCTGTGTGTTCAAGAAATTGAGGCCGAGAGACCAACCATGGGTGCGGTGGTTTTGATGCTCAATAGTTACTCCACCACCATGCCAGTACCATCACTACCTGCATTCATTATGCACAGTATCCCTAAATCTGACACGGCGTCACGGGGGATGGCAACTCATTCGGATCAATCCGAAAACAGACAAATCCAAGAATCAGTGAACGAGGCTTCCATCACCGAGTTATACCCTCGATGATCACAGATTGGAGCCTAGACATGTGTGCTTCTTCCGTTCCATTGTGTTAAATTCATTTTCTTTATGTATACGAAACTTCCCACGAGTTAACTGCGGGGTGATATCAATGCGTCGAATATTCGATAAGATGCAAATGTCAATACGTACGTAAAATATTTCCTTGCAATTATAAATATATGAATAGAATTGCATGATATCTTTAGTTCAAATTCTATTTAGATTGGCGCAAAAGAAAAGAGCTTATTAATTGGTTGTATCGATATACTTGTTGATTTTAATGTCAAGACTGAGTAATGCCAGCACCTATCAAACTAAAGTATTCTAACTCTGACAAAAAATAAAAACTAAAGTATTCTAACGAAAAAAAAATAAAGTAGAAATTGCACAGGTAGGTATGCAAATTTCACGTGACAAGGATTTCTATGAGTCGACAGTTGAACATCTCTCGTCCTTTCACTCTCTTCTCTCCCTTTGCTTTTAGGGTTAATATCACGAAAAATCCCAAACTAATATACATGTGATAAATTACCCCAAATTAATTTTTTAACTATTTAAAATCTTAAATTGGTACATCCATGACAAATTCACTCTCCATTAATTTCTGTTAAATTTTACCATCAAATTATTAAGTTAAATGACACGTAACAGTTGACGGATGTACCTGTTTAAGGTTTTACCCTTAGATTGTCACATGTGTACTAATTTGTAATTTTTTTTGTATTAATCTAATTTAACAAAGGTTAAATTTGTCACAAATATACTAGTTCGGTTTTTTGTGGTCATAAAATTAGTTTAGGATAAACTGTCATAAATGTATTAGTTTAGAGTTTTTCGTGGTATTAATCCTTATTTTTATAGAGATTTTGTTTAGCCAAAGTCTTTGCTCGTGAAATCTTCCAGTGCCGTTGCTTTCTTTGCTCTATTTTCCTGACATAACAGATAAACATCTCTCGTCCTCTCACTCTCTTTTCTCTTTTTGTTTTTAGAGTTAATACCACGAAAATCCCAAATTAATACACATATAATAAATTTATTCTAAACTAATTTTTTTACTACAAAAAATCCTAAACTGGTACAACTGTGATAAATTTATTCCTAACTAATTTTTTGACCACCAAAAACAAACCAGTATACTTATGATAAATTTATCCTCTGTTAAATTTGATTAATACCACAAAAAATCACAAACTCATAAAATTGTGACAAAATGAGGGGTAAAATCCTAAATCGGTACACCCATCAACTGTCACGCATAATTCAACTTAGCAATTTGACAATAAAATTTAACGAAAATTAATTGAGGATAAATTTGTCATATATGTAAAGGTTTAAGGTTTTTCGTTATATTAATTCTTATTTTTATAGAGATTTTGGTCGGTCAAAGACTTTGCTCGTGATATCTTCCAGTGCTGTTGCTTTCTTTGCTCTATTTTCCTGACGTGACACTTGAACATCTCTCGTCCTCTCCCTCTCTTCTCTCCTTTTGTTTTTGTAGAGATTTTGTTCAGTCAAAGTCTTTGCTCATAAAAACATCCAGTGCTGCTGCTTTCTTACTCCCAGCTTGTGTAAAGGGCATTCACACTCGTCAAACAATAGTGGCGATGATTGAAAAGAGAGAGAGAGAGAGAGAGAGGATAACAGACATGATGAAATTGTTGTTGGGTGAGTGGAAGAGGCAAGGTGGGATTTATGATAATTTAGGTTCGTTTACCATAATATCTTTCATTTACAAAATAAATCATTTACGGAATTTCGTGTGCAAATTTCAGGAATCAAAACCGCCGCTTTTTTTCTCAATATAAAGGAAAGATAATAGAAGGCTGTGAGATGAATCCTTAGAAACATCGCCAGTATAAACTTTTCTTGACAGTTGAGATCTAGATATATCTTTATTTTTATATTAAGAGTCATGTTAACGAGTTTATTAAGCATATTTTATATGGAATAACTTCTATTTTCAAAACTTTACATAACACGAGAAAGCATTTCGAAACTGCAAAATTTCTCTAATTATTACCTGGAAATTCTGTGAAGAAGTTCAAATGTCAGACTTCATGGCCTTTTGCAGATTGGGCTTGAGATTGTTACTTTTATAGTCAAAGTCTGATTTCAAATACTTAAACCTAATCTTCAAATAAAAGATGGATAGCAGCCGACATATTCGTATACCTAAATGTGAACGGAAATTTGTGAAGTGCATGATTTAGAAAAGCTAGTGGATTCACAATTTGTTCCTTCTTAAACTACCACTTAGTAAAATGTACGTACATGTTACTCATTCGAACTATTGTTGCGTCCACTATTCCTGTAGAAAAATTCTTACACAATCATTGTTGGATGAGCAGCGCTTGTGTTTGGAGTTACTTTGTAATTGAATTATTCTACCCCTGGCCGATTGCCGGCCATTTTTGACCTCGCTACAAGCAAAAAGGAAAAGGAAAAAAAGAAAAGAAAAGGAAAAACAAAACATAAGAAAGAAAATAGAAAAGGAAAAAATAAAAAATGATGATAAAAGAAATTCAGAAAATTTAAATAAAAAATATACAAAATCTTCTACGACAGTGCCGGCCGTGTCATGTAAGATAGCTGGCGCCTACATGAGCGATTTCCGATCAAAATTAGCCAGAAGAATTAAATTAGTAAATCGTCCAAAGGTTTAAGATTAAATTGGCCCAAATGAAAAGTTTAAGATTGAATTGTCCGTCTAGATTTAGGATTTTTTGAATAATTATCTCGATAAAAAACAGTGTAAGCCAACTATTTTATCAAATGAACGGAAATTGAGCATGTGAAGAATTTTGGGTCGGCCTGAGACTAAAAAACCAAAGTATACGGTGTTGACTGAGCAGAGAAATAACGAGGCATTGATTGAGACAACCATGAAAATACAGAGCGCAAGTTGGAATTAGCCCAAGAGCAGAGATGATGATAATGGATCTGAATGGGGAATATATATTACAATTAGTAATGTTAGTTATCTTAAAACTAGTTTACAATATTATTGTATTGAGTTAGTAAGATGCCTGTTGATAGAGAAAACTGATGAGCGAAAGACAAGGTTAGACAAGATTAGTATCGAACAATTGGTACTAAGATAAATAACTTTTAAAATCCGAAAATAAGTAGGGAGCATTATATCGAGAACAGATAGAAATGCTTAGGATGGAGACTAGTTCTCGTGAATAATGAACTGTTATGCTTTCAATTCAATCTAAAGCACAATGGTTCTTTTTTTTTTTCTATTTTACGATGCTCGCTAAAAATGTCAAAACCTTAGAAATTGCAGAAAAGTTTCGTTCCTAATTAATGTGAAAGGTATTCATGAAGGACCTTTCTAGCGTAACGGAGCCGTCATTTTCTTCTAGTAACGGTGCGAGTAGAGTCGCACGTTTCATCTTGCAAGGGGTGGGCAACCAGAGAAAACAGCCATGGAAGAGCATCAGTTCCAATGGATGTCATATTGAGAAAACAAATTTAGTGATGTCCTCCTAGGAAAATATCTATGAGAATCTGAACAGCAAATTTTAACTTGAAAATATAAAAAAAAGTTATATATCATTATCAACGCGATGAGGAAAGTAAATATTCACGACACAAATAATATATTCTATGGATTTACAATTTTCTTTGTTTGGTCCATTAACATGTACAACAACAACAACAAAACTCTATTATTTACACTACGAAATAAAAGTTAATATCTCTTTATAGGGCAAAAAAAAGACTTACCAATTCTCTTAATTTTATCGAGCTCTTTTGCCTTTGACTGCAAACTAACAAGCATTACTTGACAAATCCAATAGTCATCAATCTATATATTTATGAACTGTTACGTGCAATTTTCCGTTGCATTCGTTAAAGGCGCAAGATTAAAAAAGCTTTAGTTAAATCATTTCGGTTATCCAAAAATGGTGAGAATTTTTCTAATTGAGTCTTAGAAATCCAAAATAACAAAATGTTTAGAGTATCAGTGCCATTAGTTAATCAATTTTCTATGAGAATTAAATCAACTAAATATCGTTTCGATATTGTGATTATTTAAATTTTGGTCATTGATAATTTTCGTTTTTTTTTTCCCTTTAAACTTACTTTTTGTTACTTATGGGAACCAAATCCCACGGAGTGGGATTTTGATTTCCCTAGGAAACCGGACAAAGAAGTCATCCGGTTTATCTGGGAAATTGTGAGGTGCAGACAGTCAGCTAAGCGTTTTATTTCCTCAATTTTCCCGACATAACAGTTGAACATCTCTCGTCCTTTCGCTCTCTTCTCTCCTTTTGTTTTTATAAAGATTTTGTTCAGTCAAAGTCTTTGCCCGTGAAATCTTCCCGTGCTGTTGCTTTCTTTGCTCAATTTTCCTGACATGACAGTTGAACACCTCTCGTCCATTCGCTCTCTTCTCTCCTTTTGTTTTAATAGAGCTTTTGTTCAGTCAAAGTCTTTGCTCATGAAATCTTACAGTGCTGTTGCTTTCTTTGCTCTGTTTTCCAGTCATATCATTTGAACATTCTTCTTACTCCTAACTTGTATGACGGGCATTCACATTCGTCAAACAATAGCCGCGATGATTGAAAAGAGAGAGAGCATAACAGAGACGACGAAATTGTTACTGGGTGATTGGAAGAGGCAAGGTGGGATTTATGATAATTTAGGTTCGTTTATCATAATATCTTTCATTTACAAAATGGATAATTTACGAAATTTCGTGTGCAAATTTCAGAAATCAAAACCGCCACCTATTTTTTTCCCAACACAAAGGAAAGATAATAGACGATTGTGAGATGAATCCTTAGAAACATCGCAAGTATAAACTTTTCTTAACTATTGAGATATAGACATATCTTTATTTTTATATTAAGAGCCATGTTAACGAATGCCTTCGAAACATTCTATTAAGTATATTTTATATGGAATAACTTCTATTTTTCAAAACTTTATATAGCACGAGAAAGCATTTCGAAACTGCAAAATTTCTCTAATTATTAGTTGTTTAATAAGTGCCCTAGAAATTCTGTGAAGAAGTTCAAAAGTTAGACTTCATAGCCTTCTGCAGATTGGGCTTGAGATTGTTACTTTTATAGTCAAAGTCTGATTTCGAATACTTAAAGCTTATGTTCAAATAAAAGATGAATAGCAACCGACATATTCATGTACTAAAATTTGAACGGAAATTTGTGGAGTGCGTGATTTAGAAAAGGTAGTGGATTCACAATTTGTTCCTTCTTAAACTGCCACTTAGTACCCGATAAAAAAAAAACTACTACTTAGTCAAATTTACATGTTAGTCATTCGAATTATTGTTACGTCCACTATTCATGTAGAAAAAATTCTCACACAATCACCGTTGGATGAGTGGCACTTGTGTTGGAGTTACTTTGTGATCGAATTATTCTACCCGTGGCCAGTAACCGGCCATTGCAAAAATCTTTAAAAATTTTAATAAAAAATTGCAAAAATCTTCTACGACAATGCTGACTGTGCGACATAAGATAGCCGACGCCTACGTGAGCGATTTCCGATCAAAATTGACAAGAAAAACTAAATTGGTAAATCGTCAAATGGTTTAGGACTAAATTAGCCAAAATAAAAAGTTTAGAACTAAATTGTCCATTCAGCAATAGGTTTATCATTTTTTGGACAATTATATCTATAAAAAATAGTGTAAGCCGACTAATTTGCCGAATGATCGGAAATTAAGTATGTGAAGAATTTTGGGTCAGACTGAGACAAAAAACCAAAGTATACAGTGTTGATTGAGCAAAGAAATAACGCGGCATTGACCGAGAAAACCATGAAAATACAGACGGCAAGTTGGAATAAGCCCAAAAGCAGAGATCATGATAGTGGATTTGAAAGGGGAATATATGTTACAATTAATAATATTAGTTATATTAAAACTAGTTTACAATATTATTGTATTAAGTTAGTAAGATGCCTATTGATAGAGAAAAATGATGAGTGAAAGACGATTAGACAAGATTAATATCGAACAGTTGATACTGAGATAAATAACTTTTAAAATTCGAAAATAAGTAAGGAGCACGGTATCGAGAACAGATAGAAATGCTTAGGATGGAGACTTGTTCTGGTGAATAATAAACTATTGTGCTTTCAATTCAATTTAAAGCACAATAGTTCATTTTTTTTACGATACTTGCTAATAATGTCAAAAACTTAGAAATCGCAGACAAGTTTCCTTCCTAATTAATGTGAAAGGTATTCATAAAATTAGTCCACCACGTGTTTTGTTAGCTTGCTTGCGTGTACGACAACCCCTACTTAACTTCCACTGATGGAACCTTCGGTTGGTCAACATAATATACTTTTCTTAACTTGACTTTGTCTTACTGTTTGACTTGGACATTCCTTCTTTTTAGTCGGAGACTTGGACATTTCAATGTTAGATGAAGCCCAACTGATCTTTTCGATCGATATAATCCTTCCCTTTATTCAGCCTCCACCACAATAACCAAGCTCAAACTTCTATTCTTTCATCAAGTAGTGGGGAGATGAGTAATTCTCTCGGATACATGGTTTTGTACCGTGTATTTCTACTTGTATTGCAGGTTCTACTACTAGGGGCGAGTTGCGATGCAAAGAACAATCACTCATGCATTGCTTCATCTTGCGGCGAGGTCCGTAACATAAGCTTTCCCTTTCGATTGAAAGGCGATCCAAATAGCTGCGGCAACTCTAAGTATGAGTTAACTTGTGAAGATAATCACACTATTTTATATCTATTTGCTGGCCGATATTATGTAAAGTCGATCAATTATAGTTCCTATCAGGATGAAGAAAACTTCAATGGTTACATCACGGTGGCTGATGATGGACTGCAAAAGGGTAATTGCTCGTCCCTCCCTCGTTACTCATTAGCACGTTCCAACTTCAGAGGCTCCTTCACTCCATACTATCCTTATTATGAATCCTCACTAGCATCGGTGGTCTTCGTGAAGTGCTCACAACCCATTACTTCTGATTCATATATCAATACCAAACCATGTATTGATGGAGCATACTCTGTCGACACGCCCCCTAGTATTTCCCGAATGAAGGAGTACTCATATGCTGTACAGAATGGCTCTGGTCTAAAGGTAGGTGATATCAAGGATTCTTGCACCATAACCATGATAGCATTGGCATCGGCTATCTCGAGATGGAAAGGAGATCAATATAGTGGGAGCTCACCATACAAGGACCTCCACAACATGATGTCCGAGGGATTCGATCTCTACTACAATACAGAATCATCACGAACATGGTATTCGTTTTGCTTCATGGGTTTCAAATATGGAGGGAAGGGGTGCCTATACTGTAAGTGTCTTTCCATGAAACTTTTCTTTCTTACATTTATTGATTCGGATGATGTTCATTCACATAACTCGTAGACCATATAGTCCAGATTTTACATAATCCAACTCAGGTAAGAAGTCGTTAGAGGTGTCAAAATGGGTCATGGACCCTTTGTTTGACTTGAATTTTCAGGACCAGATTGTATATGGATTTTTTAAACATTAAAGGGTCATGTAAACATGTGTCAAAAAGTTGAACTTAATGAATTTCTGGAAAAGCCTTTTTTGGGCCCATATTTTGTCCCTGACCAAGAAGGCAA
Source organism: Syzygium malaccense (assembly GCA_031216405.1). Lineage (NCBI taxonomy): Eukaryota > Viridiplantae > Streptophyta > Magnoliopsida > Myrtales > Myrtaceae > Syzygium > Syzygium malaccense. The sequence continues at coordinate 4,508,616 of CM062256.1, read as the reverse complement.
ATGGCTCGGGCTTCAAGGAAGAAGGTCTTGATGTAACGCCCCAGTGTAGTCCACCGAAGTTTAATCTCGCTATTGTGATCGATTGCACGTTCCACTTTATGCGTCAATGACAAGTTGCGCCTACTAATAACGGTAAATTGTGTGTAGCACCAATTATATGACTTCATATTCTGACATGTATCATACCTTAATGTCAATAAGCTTTCTACATTGAACACAAGTTCAATAAAACAATACAATAATTTCCAATTAGAGTAGTATTGAATTTTTCAATTTGAAAAACATAATGATTTTCTAACATTTAAATACGTATCAAAAGTCGTAAATTGGGAACAGAAGCCCCCAAAACAACCTTTTAAGTCTATGCCTTTGAATCTATTATTGGTTCATTTCCTTTTGTTGTATTATTGCTTGGCATTGTTTATTGGTGCCAATTTTTTTTAATTTAATCCAATTTGTCTTCCTTCCTTTGTTAGTTTCTATTATTATCCATTGATTGGTCGTTCATCGTTCGGAAATTTTTAATGAATTTCTTGTTTTTCTGCAGACACATATGTATGGGGCACCACCATAAATGGTGCTTTAGAAACAATTGCAAATATCCTCTTTGTATTTGGTATGAATAATTATTTTCTGCTTGCAGTTTTCAATATCTTACTTGTACCACGCCAAACAGAAAAACCTCTGTAAATGTGCTTCACATCAATAGAAAGACCTAAGAAAAGATTACTCTATGCTAATCTTTTGACAATTTTCTCTGCAGTTCACTTCATCGCCACAAAATTTGTACTCGGAGCTCCATGTGTATTGATATTTCTAATCTATAAGTGGAAGAGAAGGCACTATGCAATGGATGCAAACATCGAAGAATTTCTACGAGCTCATAACAACTTTCTGCCTATAAGGTACTCTTACTCGGACATCAAAAAAATCACAAAAAATTTCAAACACAAACTAGGAGAAGGAGGATATGGTTCCGTGTACAGGGGAACACTTAGAAGTGGTAATGAAATTGCAGTTAAGATTTTGAACAAACCAAAATCTAATGGCCAAGACTTTATAAGTGAAGTGGCTACTATTGGAAGGATCCACCACGTCAATGTCGTGCAACTTGTTGGCTATTGTTTCGATGACTCCAAACAAGCTCTCGTGTACGATTTCATGCCGAACGGATCTTTGGATAAGCACATTTTTTCTAGAGATGACAATAGATTTCTTGATCATAAGAAATTATACGAGATCTCTCTTGGTGTAGCTAAAGGAATAGAATATCTACATCGAGGATGTGACATGCAAATTCTACATTTTGACATCAAACCTCACAATATTCTTTTAGACCAAAATTTCACTCCAAAAGTTTCTGACTTCGGGCTTGCAAGACTTTATCCCACAAACCACAACATAGTATCATTGACTGTTGCAAGAGGAACCTTGGGATATATGGCTCCTGAGTTATTCTACAAGGACATTGGTGGCGTCTCTCATAAAGCCGATGTTTATAGTTTTGGGATGTTGCTAATGGAAATGGCTGGTAGGAGGAGAAACGTAAATGCAAATATTGAGCGTTCAAGCCAAATGTATTTCCCTTTGTGGATTTATGATCAACTTGGCAAAGAAAAGGAGGTTGAAATGGAAGAAGTAGAAGAGGAAAGAGAGATAACTAGAAAGATGGTAATAGTTGCTCTTTGGTGTATACAATTAATGCCCGATGATCGGCCATCAATGAGCAGGGTCCTAGACATGCTTGAAGGAGATATTAATAAATTGCGATTACCCCCGAAACCGCTTTTATATCCGTCCGAGAAGCCAGTTGACGATGTCGACATTGAAATAGAACTTGAGTCATTCTCAACCTCATCAAGTGCCCCAACAACTTTTGACGGGTACCAATTTCAGAATAACAATGAAATTATGGATTCATGCATTGTTTAATTTTCTTTTCTCCATGTGGGAATGAAATGCAAAATGGACATATTTCCATCATAAGCATAATTGACATGTAATTGGGGAACCTAGATAATTTCAGCGTTTGTTAATTCCCGTGTTTTGTAGGAGAATTGCCTCATGGCTATCTATTTGCACTTCTTGTTTCCTGAGTGCTTTTGATATGATAGACCAAGCTCGTCTCGGATGAAGTAACGAGTCTCTCTCTTCTCTCCACCGTCCAATATCAAGCAGATTCACGCTCTCTCCTTCCTGCCAAAACCTCTCACCCTCGACCCTCGACCGCCACCCGATCACCCACCTCGATGGCGGCCACTCCATAGAGCAATCTCCCGCCTCGACCTCATGTCCCATGATGGGTCCCATCCCGACCTCCTCCCCTTCTCTCTCCTCCTCAACTCCTGCATTCACTCCCATGCGTTTGCGCTCGGGAGGCGTGTCCATCGCGCTTGCTTAGTCCCAGCTCGAGCCCGACTTGGCGATTCTCAACTCAGCTCATCAATCTCTACTCAAAATCCAATGACTGGGCTGAGGCGGAGAGGATTTTCATGGACATGGGTTGTAAGAGGGACTTGGTTTCTTGGAGTTCCATGATCACTTGTTTCGCCAATAGTCTCATGGAGTTTGAAGTGGTTGATACTTTCGTTCATATGCTTGAAGATCATTTTTTCCCTAGTGATTATTGTTTCGCAGCAGATATCCGGGCGTGTTCGGCTCTGGAGAATGCATCGACTGTCTTGATTCCGATGCAGTTTTTAGGTGTGCATTGATTGACATGTTTGCAAAGGGTAGTACTGATTTGGTTTCAACTCGCAAGGTATTCGAAAAAATGCTGGATAGGAATGTGGTTGCTTGGACTTTGAAATCATAGAAAAATAATTATTTTTATTTCTTTTAGTTTTTTTTTGTGGAATTATCTTTTTGCTGGAAGATGAGTCTTGTGACCTGAACTCGTAATTTTTAAGTATAAATATAACTTTTGCCAAAATAAAACTCGTAACTTTTGCCAAGCGTTTATATTTAGTCATGTTTGGAAAAATTATTTTTTAATTTTCAAAAGAGGAAATCATTTTCATGAATCTAATAATAGCATTTCCATTGATTATTAAATTTTTTTCCGTTAACTCATTTTCCTAACCGATCCTAAAGTCGGAAAACGTTTTCCGACAGAAAATTTTCCGCGAATCAATTAAAAAGCTAGCCATCTTCTTTGGAAATGACTTTCACAGAAAATATTTCCTTCTACGAAGAAATTTTTCGCGAAACAACCGAAATATTAATGCCGTTGGTTCTGATATTGGAAGTCTAATCGTGGAAGGACAATCAATTGACCCTAGTGAATGCAAACAAGAAAATGCGGACGTGTTGAGTAAGCAATAAGAAGAGTATACATAAATATATTTGAAATGTATAGTAAATTTAATGAACCAAGAAATTTCAGGGCATAGATATTGGACTTCTAAGCTCCGTTCGTTTCGCGAAAAATGTGACATTTTTGAAAAATATTTTCCATAAAGTTATTTTCAAGGAAGATAACAATATTTTTCGATATTTTGCTAAAACTTGAAAAATAAACTGGAACATATTGTCCATCTTTCGGTATGGAAAATCTAATTTCATTTTCCTCCTTGCATTCCTTTCAAAAAAATTCAAAATTTTAATTATTTTTATTTTTGAATAATTTTTTATATTTCTTTTCTTTTCATTTCTTTTCTCCTTTTTTTTTCTTTTCTTTCTTCCTTTGCCGGCCATGGTGAATGGCCGGCGACCAGCTATAGGCAAGGGACGAGCTCGCCCAAGGCCGACCACGCCGGCCTCGCCTCCCCTGTCCTCACCTTTGAAGGAATGTGAAGGAGTGTAGAGAGAAAAAGAGTACAAAAAATATGTTCTCCACTTTTGAAGGTGTTCCTTTCCTCGAGCTTGACTGGTTTATTTTCCGTGAACTGAGCCCGCGGCAGAGTATCCGGAAAACATTTTCCTTGAATTTGCGTGTTCTATTATCGGTCAAAGTCAACAGTCAAGCCAGTCGGACAGGAGTCAAAGTCGTCGTTGATTGGTTCAAATCGCTGCGCGTTCCCGCACCGAATCCCCTCCCCTTCTCTTCCTCTCTCCGACAGAACTGAAACTCAAGAAAGCTTTCCGATGAGGAGCGCTCCCCCGCACGTCGTCTTCCTTCTCCTCCCACTCTTCGCTCTCGCCACCTCCGTCCATGGCGCCGACCCTCTGAACCAATTCTGCTGGGCACCGGCAACTTCACCGCCAACGGCACCTACGCGGCCAGCCTCAGCACCCTCCTCGCGTCCGTTGCAGCCGCCGCCAATGCCGACGACGCCGACTACGGCTTCTACAACCTCTCTGCCGGCCGGAGCCCCGACGCCGCCAACGTCGTCGCCCTCTGCCAGGGCGACGTCGGGGCCACCGACTGCCGGAGCTGCCTGAACGACTCCGCCGCCGAGATCACCCGCCGGTGCCTGGCGCAGAAGCAGGCGATCCTCTGGTACGACAACTGCATGCTCCTGTACTCGAACCGATCCATCTTTGGGGCCAAGGAGGATATGCCTCACTTCTCCATCTCAAACCCCAACAATGTCAACAACAATGTCGATCAGTTCAATCAGGTTCGTAAACGGAAAGTTATTTTTTACGTGCTTATGATCAGCTGTTCCTGATTTTATACATTGAATTGCATTTCGTTTGTTTCCATGAAAGCAGAGTGCATGCTTCTTGACGTGTTGACTTCGTTGACTTTCATCGAAACTTTCCAAAGTTCTCGACGTAGTAACCATGAGAATCCTCATCTCCGTTTGACAATGTGCCCGACAATGTGGATCAGTTGGATCAGGTTGCTTCACGAGTCTAATTCCATCCTGGTTAGATGCACTTTGTAATGCTTTACCCTCTCTTTTAATATCACCCATCACTTGTACGGTTAAGGGGATAATCCGACCATAGCACTCGTCATTAGGATTGCTTTTCTTGTTTTCTTGACTGGTTGAGTGTGGACCAACCAATAGCCCATTTTGAAGTGCTAGACAGTCTCCTACAGAGCACACGGTTAATCATGGTGCTAACTATGTTTTTGCTTTCTTGTTGCTTTTTTTTCATAGTCTCTGCAACGTTTTCTCAAAGAATGTGTCTTGTCCCTTTCGTCTTGAATTCTTGAACATTATGTTTCCGTAAGCCATTGGGATTGGCACATAGCTTTTTCAGGGTAGTATGAGCTCACACGCGCATTTGATTTTAGGTATCGTTCTTGGATAGCACCTAACGATTCATATTGCATTATGATTGAGTAGGATTTTATGGTTTGGGTCGTGACAAAGTACTAGTTCTTGTTTTCTTCTCCTGACAGTAGCTTCTAGTTTTGTTCTATTTTCTAGGTTTTGAGAAATCTGATGGATGGTTTGAGAGACCGAGCTGCAAGTGGCAATTCGACGAGGAAATTTGCCATCGGAAACATGACAGCTCGAAACTCCCAAACTCTGTTTGGACTTGTGCAGTGCACTCCAGACTTGTTGCGGCAACAATGCAACAATTGTTTGGTGACAGCTATTGGACGTATTCCTCAGTGTTGTAATCAGAAAGAAGGAGGGAGGCTTTTTAGTCCCAGTTGCAATATCAAGTTTGAGTTATACCGCTTTTTTGATACTCCGGCTGATGAGTCGCCACCATCACCACCACTGGCACCAGAGTCGCCAGTTTCTCCTGCACCTACTCCAACGAATAACATATCCACTAAAGGTACTTCCTTTTAATGTACAGTTACCTGTGCCAGAGGATTCTATCTATTTTTTCAATTGTCTGTAGGATAAACATGATAATAAATGTGAGCAAGCATGTTTTTAATTTCAATGAGCTCCTCCTACAAACAAGGGACTAGGGGTTGTATGTCTCCTTCCCCTGCTCCTCCTCCTTTGAGTACGGTCGCATTAAGTGGATTTTAAAGCATGATGTAATTCAACTTTTGATTCCGAGTGTAATAAGTTCCTGAGACACTTATGTTTCCTGTTGAATGAGGTATAAGCATGAAATAACTAGCAGATGAGAAATTCATGAGATTTCTGAGGCATCATGAGTCTTTCTTTCTTTCTTTCAATTTAAGTATCACTGTCTGAAGTAATTTCATTTGGAAATTGATAGAATAACACCAAGGACTGCTTTAAATGTGCAACCCCCCCCTAAAAACTATTTTGGGTCATTGGGTCTGAACACTGATCTCTATGAGTTTATCATCTAACATAAGAGCTCTTCCTTTTTTAGCAAAGGATACTAACTCAGGTCATATTGCCCTCATTATCACAATCCCAGCTGTTGGATTATCTCTTTTAATTACTGGAATGTTATGCATTTGTTTAAGGTCAAGAAAATTGAAAGAAAATTACGAAGGTAAGTTCTGATTACTTCTGCATGACTGATTTTCATAGAGTACTGGGTGAATACGATATATGTGAAATATATCAGCAGCCAATAGGTTAAGCCATGATGTGCAAAAGCTAGTAACTTTTCAGAAATTCAGAGGCCGGAGATTTCTGACTAAATGAGGACAGATTCACTATGGGCGATAGTTATCAAAGTTTCCTCATTGCTCTGGAAAACCTTTTATTTGCTACCATCATCCAGAGGAGCAATTTTTCTTCGATTGGATTAACTGTTAAATAAGAATGAAGTACTATTAACTGTTAAACCAGCAGAAAGGCTTACCAATTATGTGGAATTAGACAATAAGCAACTTTGCATTTTCTACTTTGTTGCTATACCTGTAGATGAAATTAGAAATGTAGAATCCCTGCAGTACAATTTGAATACCATCAAGGCAGCAACAAATGACTTCTCTGATGCAAATAAGTTGGGAGAAGGTGGATTTGGCATAGTTTACAAGGCAATCATTGCAAATTGTTTGTTCATAAAATAACGAGAGAATTTGAAACATTCATATGTATATGGTTGCCTTTTGCATTCTTTTTCAGGGAATGTTGGCCAATGGACAAGTTATAGCAGTAAAAAGGCTGTCTGTAGATTTGGGACAAGGTGATCGAGAATTTAAGAATGAGGTCCTCTTGGTTGCGAGGCTTCAACACCGGAATTTGGTTAGGCTCTTAGGTTTTTACCTGGAGGGGAGAGAAAGGCTTCTTTTATATGAATTCGTACCAAACTCAAGCTTGGATCACTTTATCTTTGGTATGTTCATGCCATTCTGTTCTGGCATCGTCCGATTTAAGAGTTACTGAAGTGCATGTCGCCAATCTGCATTTAGAAAGTCACCTTGCATTAGTTACATCAGCTATAACCTATCATCAATTTGCTATGCAGATCCTGTTAGGCGTAGGCAGCTGGATTGGGAAAGGCGTCAAAAGATAATAGGAGGCATTGCTCGTGGGCTTCTTTATCTTCATGAGGATTCTCGACTCCGAATCATTCATCGGGATCTTAAAGCGAGCAATATTTTGCTAGACGCGGAGATGACCCCTAAACTTTCAGATTTTGGTACAACAAGGCTATTTGTGATGGATCAAACTCAAGACGCCACAAGCAGAGTTGTTGGCACTTAGTAAGTAACAGCTAGTAGAATATCTTGAAATAAATCCGGTTAATTCCTATACCATTCTCCATATAATCTGAACAGCTAGCAGATATAGAGGCACAGAATAATAATTGGAACTGTGTTGAAAGTGCTCATTATTTTTGTGATGCAGTGGGTACATGGCTCCAGAGTATGTGATGCATGGATTGTTCTCAGTCAAGTCAGATGTCTTTAGTTTTGGGGTGTTGCTACTAGAGATTATTAGTGGTAAAAAAAGTAGCCACTTCTGCAATGGGGATACCACGGAGGATCTTCTTAGCTATGTAAGAAAATATCTTTCAATCACTCTCCTTCCCCTAAAGAATCGCCGGAAAAGAGTGGTGGACCCTAACTTGAATGAGTCAAGCAACTGTCCTTACCATACTAAGTTTGTGTTTGTGATTCAGGCATGGAGGAATTGGAGGGAAGGGACCCCCTCAAATCTCATAGATCCTAATTTGGCCGATGGTTCGAGGACTGAAATGTTGAGGTGCATTTATGTTGGATTGCTGTGTGTTCAAGAAATTGAGGCCGAGAGACCAACCATGGGTGCGGTGGTTTTGATGCTCAATAGTTACTCCACCACCTTGCCACTACCATCACGACCGGCATTCGTTATGCATAGTACCCCTGAATCTGACATGCCGTTGCGAATCGAAAACAAACTAATCCAAGAATCAATGAATGAGGCTTCCATCACCGAGTTGTATCCTTGATGATCACAGATTAGAGTCTAAATTTGTGTTAAATCACTACATCATTTGATATTGCATATTTTCATGTGTTGAATGGGTCGATTCAACATGCAGTACGGATTTTGGAATTTGGGATGATTATGTGCCACAGTGGTCAAAAAAATGGGTGAAGTATGTTGCTTATATCACTGACTATAGACTGTATATACTCTGAAAATATTACTTCAATTGCATATTAATGTTACTTTGCATTATAGAAATGTTATTAATCACGTATGTTTGTTGAATTTAGATATATCAAGAGTTAGTTTCTTATGAGAAAACTTACTGATTCACATGAATAATTACTATCCAATTTAAAACCCTTATCTACCAATGTGGCTCTAAATTTCTTAATCTTTCTTTTGGAGTCCCTTTTAGTTTTGCACTCCCATTTGCAGTCGATAAGCTTGTGACCTTCAAGCAATTCAACAAGCTTCCAAATACCATTCTATTTCATAGATTACCATCTCGTTTTTCATTGCGTGCAACCATAGATCTAATTGAAGACAAGAAACAACATTTGTGTAAGTCACTAGATCAATTACACAGCAGATATCGTAGTCATGCTCTCCTAAATAGACTATATAGTGTGGTGGTATAGCTGATCATCTGCACCTGATTGCAACATCATGCTGCACCTAAGAGGTTTGAACAACTTTATTAGGAATTGTCTTGGTAACATGATCCTGGGCGTCAACAAGCTCAATTTGTGGTGTAAGAGACTCCATAATTGTCTATATAGGTAGAGAAATAGTGTGACATCCTGAAAAATTTTCCATTTGGAATTTATGAAATGCTTGGTTTTATGAACGTACTTGTAGTTAGTTCTCACCCGGAACTGATCATTCCTGGAATACTAACCATTAGGAAAATGCTAATTAGGGATTTAAATTCGTGCGACTAAAAGGAAATTCGATTGTGAATTGATTTTCGATCATAAAATCGTCGAAGTGACATTTTGAGCCACTGTAGGCCGATCCAAGGATAGCTAGGGGTCAGTTCGCCACTGTCATAATAGTGGATCGTGGGTGATTCCGCTGGACTACGAAATGAATTGACGAATGATCCTGAACCTATACCGAACGATCGTGCCCCTCGGATCTAGCGATCGATCCTCGCGATTTAAATGATAACCGAAGTCATCACGACCTGAATGAACTTACACGTGACTCGATTTATTATCAGTCACGGGTCGAATATGCGAATTTTCCCAAAAAGCTGCCCGTTAGTTTGAGAAACACTCGAGTTACGTTTAATAAAATTTAATTATTAATTAGAGCCCAATTTGGACATCGGAAAATTAGGAAGTCACGACGGGACATTAAGACGACGTTGTGGTTGGAACGTATAGCTTTGGATTTTCCCGAATCCTTCAGAAAAATTTAATTTCGGCAAAAAAATGAAAAAGTGACCATTTTACCCTCGGGAGTTTATAAAGGGCAAGTGTTAAAGGGGAAGAACATTTTGGTCATTTTGCCCTAATTTTTGAGTTGGACAATTTTGCCTTTGAAAGTTTATGAATTCCCAAATTGCCCTAGGATATTTTTGGAAAAGATTTGATTCGGACTGTCGATCTCAAGATAAGGATGAATCTCGGCTGTCGATTGGATTTGTGAAGAAAGGGCATGATGGTCATTTGTCCTCAATTATTGGACTTAGGGATATTTAATCCCCAAATCTCTCTCCTCATTCTCTCTCCATCTCTCTCGGCTCCCTCTCTCCCTCTCCCCACTGCCAATCGCCCCCCCTTGCCGTACGCCGCCGCTCGCCGTCCGGCCATCGTCTGCCCAACCGCCACCATGCCACCACCGTACCGCACCACCACCACCCTCACGCCGCCGTCTCTCTCTCTCTCTCTCTCTCTCTCTCTCTCTCTCTCTCTCTCTCTCTCTCTCCCGTGGCCGTGAACCACAGCAAGGAGGCCGTCGCCGTCGCCACCGCCGCACGCCGTCCGCGCCACCGCCGATCGTTGCCCGTTTCCCACTCTAGCCGAGTTAGTCTAAAGTTCGGTAAGTCGCGCCCTAAACTTTATTTAGGACGTTGGGTATCGACAGACAAATTTGGGGTGTGATCGGGTTTAATTAGACGCGGATTTGTATGATTTTAGGAGCGGAATTGATTAGCGGGCCTTAGAAATGAATTTGGGAAATTTTGGTGGAAAATTAGAGGCCAAAAGCGGGTTGTGAAGGGCTAATATGAGTCTATGATGTTTTGTCTGGTACGCAAATTGGATATTTAGATCCGGCAACTAATTGTAGGAAAATGTCGGGAAGAGCCGGAACTGATTTGTCGTGGTTTTGATATGGAAAAAAATGCCAATTTGTATGTTGGTTGTGCGTTTTGAACTGCGGCTGAATTGTGGTGATGAAAGTGGGTGCATTAATGTGTAATTGATTGATTGAAATATGCTTGATTATGTGTATGCTCGGGCCGAATTGAATTAATTGTCAATTGGCCATATTGGATGTTTATTGGGCATGAAAATGTGTGTGAATTGATGCGTGCACGGGCCATGTATGATTGGCCAATTTATTGGCAAGTAAGTGTTGAGCATGTGAATGAGCAAGAGATTGTGTGTGATGTGGCATGTGTGATCATGGAAATCCCTGAGGCGGTACTACTATGCGGGGATATTTCCATCCTGAGGCGGTACTACTACGCAAGATGATGCCCAGTATTACCGGAGGACCGTCAACCTGAGGCGGTACCACTACGCGGCCAAGATACACGACCTGAGGCGGTACCATTACGCGGGCCTTGAAGTGTTGTTATTAGATAGTCGCAGCGAACCTGAGGCGGTACCATTACACAGGCCACTGGCGAGACAAGAATGAGTTGGTCGCAGTGAACCTGAGACGGTTTCATTACGCGGGTCACTAGCGAGTGTGTGAAAATAATGTGATGAGGCGAGAATGAATGCATAAAATGAAACTTGAACGTGCATGTGATTGGATGTGGTGTGGTTATGGCTAACGTGCAGGTTGCACGCCGGAAATGCCCAGGTAAGTGTAAATGTCACGCCCCGAACCCCATCGAGCTCGTGACATCCCGCTCTGATCGAAATGATGCAATGTCCCAGGAACGTTGCCGACCCAACCTAAACATCAGAGCCACATGCGGAAGCAAATATATAAAATAAAATCCCGGACAAAAAGATGACGACAACGGGGTAGACCACCACTACAATCAAACAACAACATATTCATACGACACCAAATATACAAACATCATATTATAGACATATACAACAAACCAACATCCGAAATCACCGTCATAACCAAAAAAATTAAGGTCTGGTTAACTTAACTTCCCTATGGGTCAATCCGATTTATACAACCCCTAAAATACCCTAGGAAAAAACTTAATGGTCATCCTCCTTTCTTCATGCTCCTACTTCGCCTGGTTCGATCCTCCGGAAGATCTCTTAGGCATCGCCTGCAACTCCACTGGGCACCTTGGGCGGCTCCTCAAAACTCCAAAAAGAGGAGGCGGGCCTCCTGGGTCTAAGGCTGGGGGTCTGAAAGTGGCGGTTATATAATCGTGAGACGAATCTCAATAAGTGTACAACCCCAAACCCCATGTAGGCACTCACGTACTGCCAGACGAAACACACATAACACACAATCTATGAACCAACTAATAATCACACGCGACCCTACCTGGAATTCATCATGCACGTCCCTGCACGTTAGTTAACCACACAGCCAGTATGCCACAGCAAGGAATTACAGACGCGCGCGTGCCTCAATTATAAGACAGAAACCACTTGGGCACGTCCCATACGGTGCCAAGTAGTTTCTCCCCCATAATTAAGCATCACCTCACGCGATACAAACACACTCGCACACTAATCACACCATGCATCACTTTCTCAAAACTCGCACCTCAAGCCAATTTCCGCTCATTCTCAACTCTTCCACCACTACCGCGCCCGCGTAAAACGCATCAGGCCAACGGTCTTCTGACCTCGTCAGGCATAGTCACCCCGTCGGGCCGGGCATCGTCACCTCGTCAGGGACGGCATCGTCCCGCGTAAATGTATACGCCTCAGGACGGAATACTACACAGACTTTCCTTCTATCGCGTCCGCGTAAAACGCATCAGGCCAACGGTCTTCTGACCACGTCAGGCATCGTCACCCCGTCGGGCAGGGCATCGTCACCTCGTCAGGGACGACATCATCCCGCGTAAACGAACACGCCTTAGGACGGACCTTACTCCGCGTAAACGAACACGCCTCAGGGTATCACTTTTCCCATCAATCCTACATTCCCGTACTTTCGTTCCACACATTCCACACGTACCACACGGCCATACATACACACGGCCATACACAATCCCACGCCACACATGCATTACGCCAACACACATTACTATCACACAATCACGCCACACATACTTGGCACGCGGTCACACACAATTTCTCGCTCATAAAAATGAATATCCATAGAATCAGGGTAAATCTGGGTAGTCTACACAGTGACCGAAATCCCATCAAAATAAATAGTAAACGAATTCCAAAAATTTTAAATTTTGGATATATCATAAAACACATCTCGATAAACATTTCTTATGAAGAACATGAAATCCGGTTCAATCTACAACCATGCCTTTTTGTCCCTCGAAGTCAGACCAAAATCTGTTCTCTCTAACAGACTATTTTGTCCTCAAAATACATTTCTTTTAACATCAAAATCACCTTGAAAAGCTTTGAAATTTTTATATGTTATAACCACAAATGTCTCCAACAATTTTTGTGAAGGAAGTATTTTGAAAATAGGTCTGAAAAAATTTATAAAAATTCGAACAGTCCCGAAGGTCGGGTGAACAGTAAATCGGACAGTTTTATTTCGGTCCAAAGATGGACTTCCTAATGGCATCAAATGATTTCCAAAAATTTCCAAATTAAAATATGTTATATTTCAAGATGTTGGGAACAACTTTTATGAAGAACACTTCTTCAAATTCAGGCCATACAAGTCACAGTAAAAATAGCAAAATCTAGCGCAGCAGCAGCCTAGCCGGAAATCAGTCCACACGCACCACCAAGCAAACCAGCCACTAAATTCACCCTAAACCGAGCCCTAAACAAGCCTAACAATACCCGAGGTCCTAGGCTACATTTGGGGAGGTCACTTACCTAAGAAAGGCGAGACGAACGGGCTGGATGGGTGGCTGAAATGGGCGGAGCAGCAGCAGCAGCAACAGCAGCAGCGGTGATGTCCAAACAGCTAAGGAGGAGAAGAACGTGGGAGAGAGAGGGAGGCTGATCGGGAGAGTTGGCTGAATGAGGGGGAGGAGAGAGAGAAAGGGAGTCTATCTGGTCAAAGATGATGGCTAAAGGACGCCACGTGTCGCCGATCCAACGGTTATGACCAAACTGCCCCTAATCTAACGGTCCACAATAATTCCAGCCAAATAATTGAGGGGCAAAAGTGTCCAAGGTCCAATAATTGAGCTGAAAATCCATTATTAATAATCCCAAAAATTTTTCAAAATTCGGAACCAAAAAATAGCCCAAGGGCAAAATGGTCAATTTTCCGGTCCCGGGTCAAAATTCCATTTTTCGCACGTACCGACCCCAAATGTGTGTGGCCAACATAATATGGCGTCAGAATCGTGAAAATAGCTTCTTAAGCCCTCGAAAATCGACTGCAAAGTCCTGGGAATAAAATAATATGATTTTTCACTTCCGAGCCAAAATTTCAATTTTTGACCGTAACCACTCCAATTATGCGTGGCCACCCTAAAATGACATCGGCCTCGAAAAATAATCTCATATGGCCTCAGAATCGACATCAGTGACCAGAGGGGCAAAATCGTACTTTTTCCGGTCCCGAACTGAAATTCATTTTTTTTGCAGAAATGGGTGGCCCCAAGGTTGGCCAAGCCAAAAACGTCATCGGCCATCCAAAATTGTCACTTTCAAAATTCTCGATTCCCGAGCCCGAATTCCAAGAAATGACTAAAATCGAACAATCGTGACTTTAGCTTATCTCTGGCTAACAGGTGACTCTCTGGAATTATGCGCTTTCGATGCGTGACAGACACTAAGTCAAATCACGTTTAAGTTTGCTTGAGCCAAGGCGACCTCGATTGTCATGTAATTACGAGGGTCTGTCACTAGTTCCTTTTGGACACGATTAATCAATTAGATCGGTCTCTGTTGGCCCAAAACATTCCTTCGTCAATCCTTATGGTCGAAGGTCAAACCTAGATCGAGTTCTTTGGTCGTGCGAACTCAATCCCGTAATAGCCCTACCCCTAAGGTTAGCGTCCCGAGAATGCGCAGGTCCTGGGTGAGATCTCACTATAGTGCATTGATCAATATTCATTTCCTAAATCCTGAAAAAAGGATCGAAAATTCAGTCTGTTAGAGTAAATGATGTGCCTGTTATACGATTGTTGGGTGCTGTGATGTTTGTGATTGTTTGGAGGTACGTAATGGCCTAGGTGGGGTTTAGGGGTGTACTTACTGAGACGTAATCTCACGGTTGTTTCAACCAAACATTTCAGAACCCCTGCCGGAACAATGAATCCTCCGCCGCCGCCGCCTGAGCATTTTGGAGTACTGATACACACCGAACACGACATTGTAGAGTTTCCTATAGATGACCATATGACCTGGATTAAGCATACCACCATAGCCTTTGTAAATGTAGGATTACCCTTATAGGAGGCCCATACATATACCGCATGGTTCTTCCGAGACAGAATAAATGAGTTTGGTCCCGTTCGCGGATTCGACGTCCCCTTTGATGAAGTTGGGGACTGGGACCCGTCTGTTATACCCCCTCCTGATGGCGAGTTGACTAATGTGGAGACTAGTTTAGCGCAGTCAGGGCTACAGCAAGCGCCTGCAGCACCTGAGCCCTCGGAGGCCGAGCATGAGCCAGAACCTGATGAGTCACAGGTGGGGTACGATCCAATGGACGTGGATCTCGAGGCAATCCCTGAGGAAGAACCAGAGGAAGTAGAACCCGAGGCGGAACCTGAGGATGAACCTGCTGAGCCCGCTGAGCCTGAAGAAGAACAGGAGTACATTCCTCCGTATGAGTACTGGATGGACCCTGAATTTGTGCCAGAAGATGAGTTCTTTGAGGAGTCGGTCGAGGAAGAACGGGATGAGGTTCCAGCTGAATCGGGTGATATAAATCACCCAATCGAGATAGAAGCCGAGTCGAAGACCTTGGAGGAGCAGACTGTCCAGGGGGACTTAGATTCAGAGGACGAAGAATCAGACTCGAAATGGACGCCGAGCAAAGAACGTAGGGGCTAGTGTAGGGGTTGAAAATCGATTTTTGGAGGTGTACTATTTTTTAGGTTAGGATACCCAGGTCATCGATCCTTTTGATGTCGGTGGTTTATAGCACGGTGTACATATGTATATGGTGGTTTTGTAAGTTGTGAATATTATATAAGTTTGAATGAGGAACGAGTATGTTTATTCTCTTGATTACCCCAGTTATTATTATCCGAGTATTTGTGGTTTCCGTTGTGGCTATAAATCTCTAATGAATTGTAAATTGGGTCAGCGATACCCTGGGACATCGCATTAATCGACCACGGAAGTGTGTTGCGTGCTCGATGGGGTTCGGGGTGTGACAAATAGATATAGCAGTCCCTACCATACTATTATCCTTAATAGTCTATGAGCAGCTACACTCTTTGGCCATGTCAAATTTCAAAAAGTTCGTTGTTTGTGATTCCACAATTCTTGTGCTTCCATTGGGATTATAAAATTGATATCCTTTCGATTGATCTAGGTAAGATACGAAGTAACACTGAGTGGTTCAAGCTAGATTTACGTCCAGTCCATAACTCAAAATGAGTCAATGAAACAGCTTTGGTGGGAACACAATTTAGAACGTAGAGAGTTGTTTTCAAAACTTCGCTCCACATAAAATCAGGTAAGTTGATCATACTAGTCATACTCCTCATCATATCTATAAAGGTGCGATTGTGCCTTTCTACCACACCATTTTGTTCAGGACTCCCAGGCATAGTAAATTGAGTTTTTATCCTAGAATTATCTAAGTATTTGGCAAATGACCCATTAAGCTATTCAACATCACCATGCCTACTTAAATACTCTCCACCACGGTTAAATTTGATAACCTTTATAAATTTTCCCAACTATATCTTGAGTACAGTTCGAAAAATCTTGAACTTATCAAGAGACTTAGACTTTTCTTTATTCAAGTATAGATAAGCACATCGGAATAATCGTCAATAAATGTGATGAAATAAAAATTTCTACACAAGGTTGTTATATAGGATCCATTAATATGTATGAATGACCTCCAACAAGTAAGAATTACGGACTATATTTTCCTTCTTTATCTTAGCCATCTTACTTCTATAATAGTCTACACAAGTCTCTCGGTCACTTTTAAAAGCAAGTAAGATGTTGGCCTTTATCAGTCATTCCACTCTTTCCATAGAGATGTAACCAAAATGTTTATGCCACAATAAGACTATTCCTTAGGCAGAGGTCTTTTGGAAACAACTATTTCAGCTCTATAAGCGACATACATGTCATTAGGAGGTTAAACACAATCCATATAATCCATTGGACATATTGCAACACTCAACCTTATTTGAATAAAAAAAATATTATTTTTTTATTTAAAAAAAGTAGCCACACATGTCCAGACATGATATGGAAACTAAGTTCCTTTAAAGGAAGGTACATAAAAATTATTTCTTAATATCAAATTAAAACCAGTATTTGGAATTGAAATGACATATTCCCGAACTTGATGTCGACTTTATTGTTGTTTCCTATGGTAAGCTTTAATTCATCTTGATTTGGCTTCCTCCTATTTATGAATCCCGTATGGTAAATGCAACATTATTTGTTACACCACTATCTAGCCACCATGAACTGGGTGAGGCTTTTGATAAGTTAGGTTCATAAACAAATGCCAAAAAATCATTACCTGCACGCTCATGCTTGGACAACCAAATTTTATATTTATCGCAATTTCTCTTTATGTGACCTTTCATTGTACAAAAGAAGGGCGGTTATTATCCTTCTTGAAGGATGCTTTCTTATGACTCAGATAGTTAGAATGACCGATGGCTTCATAAGTTCCTTTATGAGTATGATTTATGGACCTCTTACTCTTCTTGTCCCTAACCTCAGCAAAACCATCATACTTTGTGTTGAAGAGTCGCTGCATATGTGTTCCAATCTCAGCGTTAGACGAGACACAGTTCCAAGCCACCAAGGCTTCCATTATTTGTTTAGCAGTGCAGTCAGCTGGCAAACTACTCTTCAAGTGTTCCTAAATGGATTGCTTCGTTGATAACAAATAAATCCAATTGCTCTTTTCTCAAGTAGAAAAGTGTGCTTTCTCCGATTTGTACCGATGGCAGTAAGATCTGTCGTCTTTTCCTTAGTAAGAGCAATAGAAACATCCATCAGGTCCATCCCAAACATAAAATCCTTTTCCAATTTCTTAAAGTCTGAACTAGAAAGAACCTCAATCCTAATAAAATTGCCATTTTCAGATAAGGTGACTAATTTGTAAGCAATGTATACAGTTAGTATTATATGTGAGTACTATGTAATTTAAAACCGTATAAGTACACATCCTGAGAGTTACATATATTATCATACAAACACCTTTGGGCAGAATATATGACATGTAATTGTATACTCTCCACATGATAGCGGCCATAAGAATATATTCCAACCTTCATGAATTCACCACCTTTGCGTGTATGAACCACTGGGATCAGTTACTCCTCAAGCATATGCTGGACACGTATCCCTCCATAAACTAATACATAATAACCACCTTTGGAAGTATGACCATGCATTAGAATAGAAGACTTCCCACCATAATATGAGACCGATATTTCTCAAATCCAATCAAGTGTGCCACTTTGACGGTCACGACCCAATTGAATCCTTGAAACTCCTTCATACCAGGAATATAAACTTTATGTCTCACATTTACCATATACATGTGATTTTAGACTTGAAGACATGGGTAATTTGTCACTAAAATCACATGCCATGCCAATTACATTGCTCTGTTCATTGATAGACAATGAATTAGACTCTACACATTTTTTATGTGAGCTTCCATTTGTTTTTCTAAATCATAGAGAAATACAAGAAAATATGCAAAAATACCATAAAAATACATTTATATAGGGTTTTATATGTATTTTCACAACCTTAAAAGCCTAAAAAATGTAAAACAAATACACCATCGTGTAGAGCATCTCAATACGAGTGTGGTGGTACCAAGAATGTTCCAAACGGACGTCGTACGTGTCCTCACGCGCCGCCAGAGTGTGCGGCGCGTGTGGGGGCCCGTTCAGCCAGTCAAATCGGTCTAAACTGCTAGTCCAACCGATTGACTGGTCTAGTCAACCAAGTCGGGTCAAAATTGACTCGGATCCGAATCCGGTCAACCAATCAGTGCGTTGGATCCTGAATTGGGTCAGGCATCTGGGTCGACCCACATCGCAGGTGGCCGATGTCAGCCCTAGCGCAGGGGCGCTTGATAGTGCGTGCTCAATGCACACTGCTGCCCAGCGGAGCATGGCCCAGTGTGGCGGCAAGTGTGACCTCCCCTGGTGGTGCGCCACCACTCAAAATGATCTTCTCGTCGAGTACATTCCGTTTATGTAATTAAAAATAATTTTTGACAAACAAAAAATCACGAAAAAACGGGCCAAATCCTTATTTTCGAGTTCTAGGCTATGGCTGCTCTGATACCACATGTTGGTTGCAAAAAACGACATCAAATATTTCCATAGCTAGAATCTAGAACACATTAATCGAGTAAAAGGGATTTGCACACCTGATTTGAAATCCATCATTGTTGATGCAAAATAGCGACGATCATCAGTACAAGTCTTCTCCTCTATTACCCTCTATATCACTGTCTCAATGAGATTGCCTTTCACAATTAGTGTTTACTCCTTATGTGAGATAATTTGTGCATTAGGGTTAGATAAGGGACTTAAGCACTATTTATAGAGTTTTAAGTCAGGTCCTCTCATCACGAGTTGGACCTTACTCGGCTCATACTAGCTAATTTCATATTAGACTAATTAAGAAACTTTATATCTTACTTTATTAGACAAAATCTATAAAACGGTTCAACATGCAAAAAGGAAAACTATAATAGAAATGTATATTAAATTTAATGAACCAAGAAATATTAGGGCTTAGATATTGGACTTTACTTATAATAAAAGACCAAAGTTGACTGTTTGTCGATTTGCGCTCTCGCTCTCTCTCTCTCTCGTTCTGACTCCTTATCGAGTCCCGTCACCACCAAAGTTGACCCTTTGCCTTCGCGCACCAGGCAAGCTCTAACAGCCCTTAAACAAATATCTATTGTATAGCACTGTCAGAGGAGTCTGACTGAAATCGTAAAATAGTAAATTGCTGTGCCCAAGACGAAGTCAAAGTTGGACTTTCAATTCTTTAGTGCAACTCCAACGCACATTAAGAAAGTTAATTTCCGTATATTTCCTGCTTCCAGTTTTGCTTGAAATCCTTGTCCAACTTGGACTCTAACACCAGAAAAAGAAATCCGAATTTCCATGGCACATATTTGGGCATACACAAATAATAATGATTTATCTTGAGTCAAGTTTTATCCACGGACTCAAATTCGATACATTTTTTTAACACTTTGAGATGATAAACACATCTAAATTAGGGTAAAGGGGCCTTGTGCCGGTAAAATAATGCAGGGTGCAGTAAATGCTTCATGAAAAAGTCCATCATTCGCATTGATTTGCCTAATAATACATTAAATGTGGATGAAATGTAGATGTGAATACGTATGCAAAGATATCCATGGAATAATAAATACATGAAAAGAATCGCATGACATTTTTAGTTTGACTTCAACTTAGAAGGATTAACGCAAAGGACAAGGGCTCATTAATTGGTTGTATGCATAATGTTAAGCACGCAAATCGGTACAACTTAGGTTACTATGAATTAACGCAAAAGAAAAGAGCTTATCATATAATTTACTGATTATGCAACAAGCATACTCGACGAGAAACATAGTTGGGATGTATTACCAATTTGCCACCTTTTATTCTGACGAAGGGCCTTCGAAATAGCAACAGATGGTTAGGCAAAAATACATTCTTTAAATAACAATAATTCTGAAAGAAAAAAACGTGATATCGGTGCAAATTACGTACAATATCTCCGGATTTACTGATCCGTTGTTTAGGTAATAAAACAGAGGATGATAAAGTGTCTCACTCAAGTTTTTGGATTGGACTTTTTAATGGTGAAAATACTAATTTTTTTTGTGGTCAAAAAGTGAAAATACTAATTTAGAATGTGCTTTTATTCAATTTTATGATGACATTTCTTTTTTTTTTCCCTTTTTAATCATTGGCATTTTCTATATTTTGGCCATCTTCTTTTTTGGGTTGCTTTAATTAGGCAATAAGAAAAAGTTTAAGATCTATTCATATATTGGTAATATCTTAAATAAGGAGTTTGAGGACATCTCAGTATTTTATATCGGGAATTAAATCTTATTATAACCGAAAGAACAATTTGTTGATATAAAATCTAAATACCGAAATGTTTTTTCCGTCTCGCTTGTAAGTACACCCTCCAAGCAACTAAAAAGCCAGCCATTTTTAATAATTAAATATTCCTTCGTCAAAAGGTTTTCTTGCGAAATAAACGCAACCCTAATTTCGTCTGTCTAATATTTGGGAGGCCAAAAAATTGACCCCATGAATGCAAAAAAGAAGAATGCGGACGTGTTGAACAAGCAAAATAGAAAAACTACAATAGAAATGTATATTAAATTAAGGGTTAATACCACAAAAAATCATAAACTTGTATATTTATGATAAATTTATCCAAAACTAATCTTTTTACTACCCAAAATCTTAAATTGATATACCTGTGATAAATCTATCCTTCGTTAGTTTATGTTAAATTTTATCGTCAAATTACTGCGTTGGATAATACGTGGCAGTTGACAAGTGAACCAATTTGGGGTTTTACCCTCCTTTTGTCATACGTATACCAGTTTATGATTTTTCGTCGTATTAATATAATATAACGAAAACTAACAGAGGGTAAATTTATCACATGTATACCAGTGTTGGGTTTTTTGTGATCAAAAAATTAGTTTAGGGTAAATTTATCACATATGTACCAATTTACGATTTTCGATGATCGAAAAATTAATTTGGGGTAATTTATCACAAATATACCAGTTTAAGATTTTTTTTATGGTATTAACTCTAAATTTAATGCATAGACCAAAGTTGATTGTTTGTCGATTTGCCATTTCTCTTGAGTCTCATCATAATCGTCGTTTCCTCTTACTAAGGTTTTCTTATTAGGTTAATATCATAAAAAACCTCAAAACTGATATATTTATGATAAATTTACCCTAAACTAATTTTTTTACTATAAAAAATACACTTGTGACAAATTTACCATCCATTAATTTTCATGAAATTATATTAATATCACGAAAAACTACAAATCGATATACTTGTAATACAAATTGGTACACCCTTCAACTGCCACATGTTATCAAACTCGGTAATTTGACAGTAAAATTTAAAGAAAATTAACGGAAGATAAATTTATCATATGTATACCACTTTGAGATTTTTTATAGTAAAAAAATTCGTTTGAGTTAAATTTGTTATAAATATATCAATTTGGAGTTTTTTCTAATATTAATCCTTTTTTTACCGGTCAAAGTCAACAGTGAAGTCCACGTGCTCCCACTTGAGAGGCCAGACCACTTAATATTTTCTCGAGATTGGCGTGCCTTCGCGCATTTAATCCCACCCAACCCCCCCCCCCCCCCCCCCCTCTCTCTCCCTCTCTCTGTGAGTGACAGAACAGAAGCTCAGAAAGCTTTCGATGATCTCTCCCCCGCATTTCCTCTTCCTTCTCCCCCCACTCTTCTCGCCACCTCCGTCCATGGCGCCGACCCTCTGTACCACTTCTGCGGGAGCACCGGCAACTTCACCGCCGACAGCACCTACGACGCCAACCTCAACACCGTCCTCACCTCCTTCGTCGCCACCGCGAACGCCACCGTCGGTAACGGCTTCTACAACCTCTCCGCCGGCCAGAGCCCCGACGCCGTCAACGCCATCGCTCTCTGCCGAGGCGACGTCGGGGCTGCCGATTGCCTGAGCTGCCTGAACGACTCCACCGCCGAGATCGCTCGCCGGTGTCCGGTGCAGAAGGAGGCGATCCTTTGGGACGACTATTGCATGCTTCGGTACTCGAACCGGTCCATTATTGGGGTGATGGAGGCTTCGCCTGTCTTCCACCAGGCGAACTCCAAGACTGTCTCCAACAATGTCGATCAGTTCAATCAGGTTCGATCAAGATGTTTTTGGTAAATTTAGTAGTTCTTGTCGCTTTTGTCTATATATCTACATGTAACGGCTCTTGTTCCTGATTAATACATTGCGTTGCATTGCATTTGATTTCATTCCATGAAAGCACAGTGCATGCTTCTTCACGTCTTGACTCCGTTTACTTTATCGAAACTTTCCAAAGCGCTGTCATAATAACCATGGAAATCCTCATCTCCACTTTACAGTGTGCCCAACAATGTGGATCAGTTCGATCATGTTTATATTTTTAGTCTAATTAATCCTGATTTAAGTGCACTTTGTAATGCTTTACCTCTACCCAATACTTTTTGTTTGGGTAATGAGATAATCTAACCGTAGCTGGTGTTGTGATTATGTTTGTTTTTCTTGTTTTCTTGACTTGTTGAGTGTGTACCAACCAATAGCATATTTTCATGTGCAATACAGTTTCCTATATAGCTCACGTTATATCATGGTGCAAATTATGTTCTCTTTTTGTTTTTCCTTTATTTTTTGTTGTCTCTGCGACTTGTTCTCGAGTTTCCTTTAAGCCATTAGAGATTAGCACATAGCTTTTGTAGGAATTGTGAGCTCACAGGAGCATTTGATATTTGGTACCAATATTGGAGAGCAGCTAAATTGCATAACGTTTAAAATCGTTGTTTCTGGATTTTATGGTTTGGGTTGTGAAAAGTACTATTTCTTGTTTTCTTCTCCTGACAATTTATAGTTTTGGTTCTGTTTTACAGGTTTTGAGAGATCTGATGGATAATTTGAGAGACCGACCTACAAATGGCTATTCGACAAGGAATTTTGCAACGGCTCCAAACTTCAAAACTCTGTATGGACTTGTGCAATGCACTTGAGACTTATCGCAGCTACAATGCAACGATTGTTTGGTGGGAGCTATTGGAGAGATTCCTCGGTGTTGTAATCAGGCAGAAGGAGGGAGGGTTGTTAGGCCCAATTGCAATATCAGGTTTGAAATATACCGCTTTTTTTATGCTTCGGCGTATGACCTGCCGCTGTCAGCACCACTGGCACCACAATTACCAGTTTCTCCTCCGCCTCCTCCAACAAATAACCCATCCACCAAAGGTAGTTCCTTTTGATGTACAGTTACCTATGCTAGAGCATTCTATCTGTGTTTCACACACATGATAAAAAATGTGAGCGAGCATGCTTTTAAGTTCAATGGACTCCGACGATAGGGGTTGTTGTTCTCCTTCCCCTCCTCCCCCTGCTCCTCCTCCTCTGAGTATGGTTGCTCCTCCTCCTCTGAGTATGGTTGCGTTAAGTGGATTTTGGAGCATGGTGAAATTCAACTTGTGATTTTGAGTGTAATGAGTTCCCGAGACGAAGGATTTTTGCATACTACATATATGATTCCTCTTGAATGAGGTATAAGTATGAAATAACTAGCAGATGAAAAATTAATGATACTTTGATGCCGAAGCGCGATAAAAATTAGACTAAACAGAAGAATCGAAACGATAACGAGGAATAAACTGTTCTCTCAATCGATTAACAATCGATAAGTTTTCAAAACATCCAAAAACTACTGCCTTTCAAAACCCTAAAAACGAGTTTATAAAGGGTGTTAACCCTAATGACAAAAAAAACGCAAAAATACAAAAATACCCTTAACTTGAAAATTACTAAAATAATTAAAAAAAACCATCTAAACGATCTCGAATCGCGAAAATCCATCATTAATTGTAGCTAAAAGCTACATGTATTGATCAGCACGCCGTTTCGCTTCAGCCGACCAAATTTGAGCTCAATTCGACATCGTTGACTTCAAGCCCGTCGGTTCGTCCAGTCGCATAACGGGTCTGCCGGTCCCCTAGGTGCATCATCCTCCCCTGCTAGAGAAAGATTCATCCTCGAATTTGCGTCGTCTTCATTGTCGTCAATCTCTTCAGGGTCTTCTGCCTCTTCAGTATAGTAAGATGACAAATTTGCTACATTAAAAGTTCCAGAAACATTGTGCTCACCTGGCAACCCAAGTGGCAACTCTTCCGGTACAACATCAGCAAACTCCTCAAGCAAGGGCAGAACTTGGGTAGGAATTTTGGGACTGTCAGAATTCCGCTCCATCACCACAATGGCAAAAAGCTCAGGCGCGTTCATTGTCTCTTCTTGAAATTTTGATTTGGAAAGCAAATTACTTTTCTCTTCTTTTCTCAAATCTGAAGGACCTAGGATAATGGTTCGGCCATCCTTCTTGAAGGTATAAGTATTTCTAAAACCATCATGCTGTGTTTTTTTGTCAAACTGCCACGGCCTTCCCAATAAAATATGGCAAGCATCCATTGGGACTACATCACACCACACCTCATCAATGTAATTTTGTCCAATCGAAAATTGCACAAGGCACATTTTGCTCACCTTCACCTCGTGCCCTTTTCTAAGCCACGACAGCTTGTATGGTTGAGGATGATCTTCTATTTTTAACCCTAACTTTTCCACCATAGTCGTGGACACCACATTCTCGCAACTCCCACCATCTGTTATCACACTACATACTTTTCCTCTACTAGTGCACTTAGTATAAAAAATATTATGTATAAGCCATGATTTATCATCCACTACAACAACATTTAATATTCTTCTAACGACTAAAGACTCACCAGAATCAACATAGATAATCCCTTCCTGTTCTACATCCGCATCCTCTTCTTCGCCTTCAGATTCATCATAAACTGGACCTTCATCAAAGACCGGATTATCAACAAGCATCACAATCTGTCGGTTTGGACAATCAGTAGCAAAATGCCCGAATCCCTAACACTTGAAACATCGCTTGACTGCAGCTCCTCCCCTGCTAGATCCAGCACTACCCTGCTCTCCTTTTGTTGCAGATTTTGAACCAACGCCCTTAACTGCTGTCGGGGCTGAAGAACTCCCTACTTTCCCCCGGGACTCTTTATCTGACCACTTGGAACTGTTGCCTGTCCATTTAGAACCGCTGCTAGACCACTTGGACTTACTGCCTTTTCTTTTAAACTGCCCCTACACCTTTAGGGCTAGTTTGCACACATCCTTATATGTTCAATACTGCTGCAATTGGACAACATCAGAGATCTAATATCG
The DNA here is from genome assembly GCA_031216405.1 of Syzygium malaccense. NCBI lineage: Eukaryota > Viridiplantae > Streptophyta > Magnoliopsida > Myrtales > Myrtaceae > Syzygium > Syzygium malaccense. Next base: position 4,482,912 of record CM062256.1, on the reverse strand, counting down.
CAACCCTGCCAGATATCGTGCAATCGTCTGCTCGTCTTCCTCTGCCACATCACAACGCATCCGCAAGCGATCAAGTTCTTCTGTGAATTCCTTAACTATTTTATCATCTTGCTTGACGTTATGATATTCGATAAACGCCTCTTGACTATAATGGGTAGGCAAAAATTTTTTCTGCAATAACTTTTTCATCTTCTCCCAGCGATCCACCTTTGGCTTCCCCTCTCTAGTGCGTTGCTTTTTCACGTGTTCCCACCAAATCGAAGCATGTTTTTGCAGCCTAATAGCCACTAATTTTACTTTTTGCCCCTCAGTTAGGTCTTTAAGATAAAAAATCCGTTCTACCGTATGCAACCAATCAATAAACTCATCAGGATAAGCCTTACCATTAAACTCGGGAATCTCGATCTTCATTCTAAAATTTTGAGAAGAACGCTGATTTTCAGGTCGTACTCCTTGATTCCGCCCTTGGTTCAGAACCTCGAAAGGGTTTACGTCTTCTTCTTCATTATCGGATGAATCCTCAGATTCCGCTCCTTCTTCGGATTGAACGCCCAACCTCGCCTCCGCAAGTTGTCGCTCCAAATCCTGGATTCGTCTTATCTGTTCTTCAATTTCTACGTCTCGCAGATCTCTTAGACGCGGTTGGTCGTCTGCTTCAGGAACGCCTCCACGCCCGCGGCCACCACGAGCCCGCCATCCACGATCGCGATTCTGCTCAGCCATTTACTCAAGCAACCTGTGCTTTGATACCAATTGATGCCGAAGCGCGATAGAAATTAGGCTAAACAGAAGAATCGAAACGATAACGAGGAACAAACTGTTCTCTCAATCGATTAACAATCGATAAGTTTTCAAAACATCCAAAAACTACTTCCTCTTAAAACCCTAAAAACGAGTTTATAAAGGGTGTTAACCCTAATGACAAAAAAATGCAAAAATACAAAAATACCCTTAACTCGAAAATTACTAAAATAATTTAAAAAATCTATCTAAATGATCCCGAATCGCGAAAATCCATCGTTAATTGTAGCCAAAGGCTACAAGTATTGATCAGCATGCCGTTTCGCTTCAGCTGACCAAATTTGAGCTCAATCCGACATCGTTGACTTCAAGCCCGCCGGTTCGTCCAGTCGCATAACGGGTCCGCCGGTCCCCTAGGTGCATCACACTTCCAATGGCATGTTTAGTCTTTCTTTGTTTTGATTGAACTACCACCGTATGAATTAATTTCATCTGGAGCATGATAGAATAATGTGCAACCCCTCCTAAAACTATTTTTGGTAATTGGGTCTGAACACTGATGTCTATGAGTTTATAGTCTAACGTAAAAACTCTTCCTTTTCCAGGAAAGGATACTAACTCAGGTCGTGTTGCCCTCATTATCACAATCCCAGCTGTTGGATTATCTCTTTTAATTGCTGGAATGTTAAGCATCTGTTCGAGGTCAAGAAGATTGAAGAAAAATTTCGAAGGTAAGCTTTGATTACTTCCGCATGACTGATTTTCATAGAATGCTGGGTGAATACGATCTATGTGAAACATGTCAGTAGGCAATAGGTTCAGTCATGATGTGAAAAAGCTAGCAAAATCTCAGAAATTCAGAGGTCAAAGATTTCTGACTAAACAAGGACAGATTTTGGGCGATAGATATCAGAATTCCCTGATTGCTCTGGAAAACCTTTCATTTGCTACCATCACCCAGAGGAGAAATTTCTTCCATTGGATTTACTGTTAAAAAAGAATGAAGTACTATTAACTGTTAAACCAGCAGACGGGCTTACCGATTATGTGGAATTAGACAATAAGCAACTTCTGATTTTCCACTTTGTAGCTGTACCTGTAGATGAAATTAGAAATGCAGAACCCCTGCAGTACGACTTGAATATCATCAAAGCAGCAACAAATGACTTCACTGACGCAAATAAGTTGGGACAAGGTGGATTTGGCACAGTTTATAAGGTAATCTTTGCAAATTGTTCATTCATAAAAGAAGGGGTGAATTTGAAACATTTTACATGTAGATGGCTGCTTTTTGCATTCTTTTGCAGGGAACACTAGCCAATGGACAAGTTATACAGTGAAAAGGCTGTCTGTAGATTTGGGACAAGGCCATCAAGAATTTAACAACGAGGTCCTCTTGGTTGCAAGGCTTCATCATCGGAATTTGGTTAGGCTTTTAGGTTTTTTCCTGGAGGGGAGAGAGAAAGGCTTCTTATATATGAATTCATACCAAACTCAAGCCTGGACCACTTTATATATGGTATGGTCATGCAATTCTGTTCCAGCATCATCCGATTCAAGAGTTATTGAAGTGCATTTTGCTAATTTGCATTTAGAAAGTCACCTTGCTTTAGTTCCATCAGCTATAACCTATCGCAAATATGCTATGCAGATCCCGTTAGGCATAGGCAGCTGGATTGCAAAAGGCATCGAAAGATAATAGGAGGCATTGCTCGTGAGCTTCTTTATCTTCATGAGGATTCTCGACTCCGAATCATTCATCGGGATCTTAAAGCGAGCAATATTTTGCTAGAGGTAGAGATGACCCCCAAAATTTCAGATTTTGGTACAAGAAGGCTATTTATGGTGGATCAAACTCAAGACGCCACAAGCAGGATTGTTGGCACTTAGGAAGTAACAGATAGCATAATATCTTAAATAAATCTGGTTAATTCCTATACTACTCTCCATATAATCTGAACAGATTGCAGATAAGGCACGGCATAATTATTGGAATTGTGTTGAAAGTGCTCATTATTCCTGCGATGCAGTGGGTACATGGCTTTAGAGTATGTGATGCATGGATCGTTCTCAGTCAAGTCAGATGTCTATAGTTTTGGGGTGTTGCTACTAGAGATTATAAGTGGTAAAAAAAGTAGCCGCTTCTGCAATGGGGATACCACGGAGGACCTTCTTAGCTAAGTAAGAAAATATCTTTCAATCACTCTCCTTCCCCCAAAGAATCACTGGAAAAGAGCGGTGGACCCTAACTTGAATAAGTCGAGCAACTGTTTTTACCATACTGAGTTTGCATTTGTGATTCATTGCAGGCATGGAGGAGTTGGAGGGAAGGGACCCCCTCAAATCTCATAGATCCTAATTTGGCCAATGGTTCGAGGACCGAAATGTTGAGGTGCATTCATGTTGGATTGCTGTGTGTTCAAGAAATCAAGGCCGACAGACCAACCGTGGGTGTGGTGGTTTTGATACTCAATAGTTACTCCACCACCATGCCACTACCATCATGACCTGCATTCATTATGCACAGTATCCCTGAATCTGACACAGCGTCGCGAGTGATGGCGGCAACTCATTCGAGTCAATCCGAAAATGGACAAATCTAAGAATTAGGGAATGAGGCTTCCATCACCGAGTTATATCCTCGATGATCACGGGTTGGAGTCTAAATTTGTGTGAGTCTTCTATTCCATTGTGTTAAATTCATTTTCTTTCCTTTTGCTAGGAGATGAGATGTATATGAAACTTCCCACGAGTCAACTACATTGTGATATCATGTGTCTTAAGTTATTCTCTACCTTTAAACTATCTGAACCTGGAAGGAGACTGTATGGAACGACAGGCAATGTGTCATATCACTACATAATTTGATATTGCATATTTTTCATGTGTTGAATGGGTCGATTCATCCTGTTGCATGGATATTGGAATTTGGGATGATTATATGCCCCAATGTTCTTAAAAATGGGTGAAGTCCGTCGCTTATATTACTGGCTATAGATGGTATTTACTCTGAAAAAGTTACTTCAATTGCTTATTATACTAATCAAAAAGATATTTGAAAGTTACTATGCATTATAGAAATGTATTAGTCACTTATGGATGTTGAATTTAGAGATATCAATAGTTAGTTTCTTATGAGAAAACTACTGATTCTCTTGAATAATTACTGTACTTTCCCACTTTAAATTTTTTTGACTAATTAGAGAAATTACTAGCTACTGAAATGTTTAAACTTACTTTTATATGTGTTGATGCAACTTACAGATTAATTTTTTGACTGATGTACAGATCCGGAGCTCAGCGGAAAACTGGATTGGTCAGCACGTTACAAGGTCATGGTAGGGTTAGCGTGCGGATTGCTATACCTTCATGAAGATTCTCGGCTTAGAATTATTCATCATTATCTCAAAGCCGGCAACATTCTGCTAGATGCTGACATGAACCCAAAAATCTCAGATTTTGGGGCGGCCCGGATCTTCAGTACTGATCAGACTCAAGCAAGCACTAACAGAATTGTTGGAACATAGTAAGTTTAGCATCAACTAATCCGACTTGTTATTGGCGATGAACAATGTGCCATTGGCATTGACTTGGAGCATTGTCTTGACTAGCAAAAAAAGCAGACTCGTCCTAATTTGTTTCCAGCAATTTATATCCATAATTAAACATTCTCTCATTTCTGTGTTAACATATTGTGCTCAATGTAGTGGCTACATGTCTCCTGAGTATCTAATGTTTGGACACTCCTCCATAAAATCTAACGACTTTAGCTACGGTGTGTTAATGCTGGAGATTATAACTGGCAAAAAGAGCAGTCAATTTTTCGCATTGGACTGCGATGAGGACCTGCTAGGCTATGTGAGTATCTTAATAAAGCCCTTTTTTCGGCTAACATAACTTTTAATAGAAGTACAATAGTATTTTGAACAAAAATTACTAATGTAACTATTCATTAAGGTTTGGAAGCACTGGAACGACAGAATGCCGTTGGAAGTACTGGACCCAGCTTTAAGTATTGCTTATTCTGCGAATGAAGTGATCAGATGCATGCACATTGGCTTGCTCTGTGTCCAAGACGACATGGAAGACCGACCTACCATGGATTCGGTTATTCTGATGTTAAACAGCGATTCTATTAGCATCCCGGTGCCTCAAAGACCTTCGTTCTTCTTTCCTGGTAAGGACAAACAGGCACCTTGTGTTCTGAACTCAGATCAAACCAACGGCAAGGTGGACCAATCTATTAGCAAGATAATGTCACCGTGGTCTGTGACTGATAGTGATCTTGCTGATCCAGGTCCAAAGTAACCGAGATTTGAGGCTATCATTTAGATCGATTCATTGTTTAGATTACCAGATAAATCGTCTGTGTACACTTCACAGTACATCTTCATTTCAAGGATTGTTTTAGAGGATTGGAGTAGTGGATACCTTTGATGTAAAGTGGATATCACTTTTGCAAATACCGTTAATGATGGTAGCCTGTAAAAGGTTTCAAGAGCAATCAGTGAACTTTGATATCTATTGCCCATACTGAATCTGTCATCATTTAGTCAGAGATCACCAACCTCTAAGTTTCTGAAAATTTTAGTAGCTTTTGCACATCATGGCATTATCACATTGAGCTTTCTCATTAGTTTCTCAAGAAGTCTGCCTGAACCTATTGGCTGCTAATATGTTTCACGTAGGATTTTATTCACCCCCAGAGCAGAGTATTCTATGACAACCAGTCACGCAGAAGTAATCAGAACTTGCTTTCAACATCTTCCTTCAATCTTCTCGACCTCAAGATAGATGCATGATAATTAATACTCCAGCAATTAAAAGAGATAATCCCACAGCTGGGATTGTGGTAATGATGACAATACGACCGGTGTTAGTTTGCTTTCCGGAAAAAGGAAGAGCTCTTATGTTAGACAATAAAGACATCAGCGTTTAGACCCAATTACCAAAACTAGTTTTTATGAGGGGTTGCACATTTAAGGCAGTTCTTGGTGTTGTTTGATCAGTTTCTAGATGAAATCACTTCAGATGATCGTGTTTCGATCAAAAGAGAGAAGGACTTGTCATGCCATTTGAAATCTCATTAATTTGTCATATGCCAGTTATTTCATACTTGTAACTCATTCAAGAGGAATCATAAGTGTAGTACGCGAAGATCCTTCGTCTCGGGGACTAAATACACTCAAGATCAAAAGTTGAACTACATCATGCTTTAAAATCCACTTAAAGCGACCGTACTCAAAGGAGGAGGAGCAGGGGAGGAGGGGAAGGAGAACCACAACCCTCAGTCTCTATACTCTGCTTTTGGCTTATTCAATACGTCCTCGTTCTCCTTGTTTGCATTCACTGGGGTCAATTCCTTCAAGATTAAACTTCAAATTTCAAAACCCATGATATTAAGGTTAAATGGTCCGTTCGTTTCATAAAAAACTCCAAATGTTTTCCATGAAAATTGTTTTCATGAAATATTGTTAGCATTTAGTTATTCTTTCTCATTAAGACTGAAAAGCTCCGAACCTTAAAATTAAGGCGAAAAAAACTTTTCGATATTAGATATTACGTTGAAAGGTTATTCTCTCTCATCGCTCATAAAAGTAAGGTGAGAATGGTCCTTCATTCTAAAAAAGTAATAAAAAAGTGATACCACAGTTAGCATCCAAATCGGACGAAAAAGGAGAGAAGAAAGAAAAGTCATCATAGAATTTAAGAAAAAAAAAATCCTAAATAGGCATTTTCCACATTAGGAGTCACCTAGCGTTCGGATAAGCAGAAATGTAAGAAAAAAACAACCTTCAAAGGCTGTTTTTCTTTATCCGGATAGAAAGAACTTACTAAGTATTCACTATCTTAAAATTAGGAAAAATGACATAAATGATACATGAATTTTGATCCAATATGTAATGTGTTCCTTGAACTTTTAATTTGTAATAGTCTATCGAGACAAGATCTGAGTGATAGTACTTTCTATGAATGAATATAAGATTAACACATTCACATAATTTCAACTTCTTATTTAAAAGAAGGAATGAACCTTCAAAGCATGTTCTTCATTATCCAGATAGAAAGAAGTTACTAAGTATTCACTATCTAAAATTAGGGAAAATGATACATGAACTTTGATTCAATATGCGATGTCATCTCTAAACTTTAAATTTGTTCAATGTAATCACTGAACTTTTGGTACATGTTCATTTTAGTCTCTAGACTATATAAAAATTGTCATTCCATCAATTCAAGTTCAAAGACAATATTAAATATTTTCATATGATTCAGGGACTAGATTAAACATAAACCAAAAGTTTAGGGATCATATTAAACAAATTAAAAGTTGAGAGACGACATTTCACATTGAAATAAAATTCATGGATCACATTGAACAAATTAAAGTTTAGGAACCACATTGCATATTGAGCTAAAATTCAAGAATCATTTGTGTTATTCCCTAAAAACTCTTTAATTTAGATAATAAAAAATAGGATAAATTACAAAAAAAAATCCCACGGTCTACTGACAATTGTTAATGTGCTAAGGCTCCTATGAAATTTTGGTTAGAGTGGATTACTTTGACAGATTTGATTTTTGAACTCATGTTTCGTACCAATTTTATGACTGTCTCTTGTGAGTACATATCCGCTTTTCAATTCACTTTTTCGTGCATGTCTTAACCCATACTATCTAATATTTCCTCTTGAAGCATGATCAAGGTAGTTTACTAAACCCACGAGGGGGAAACAAAATTAACAATACATCGCTACTTAAAGTTTGTCATGCAGATGTATAGTACCCAAGACACCATTTTCCGAGGTGGTAAGCACATCTAAAATAGGGTAAAAATTTGTCTTTGCATTGGTAAAACAACATAAAATATGGTAAATGTTACATTAAAAAGACCATCATTCACATTGATTTGCCAAATAATAAGTTGAATATGGATAAGATGCAGATGTCAATGCGTACGTGAAATATATCCTTGCAATAATAAATATATGAATAGAATCTCATGATATCTTTAGTTCAAATTCTATTTAGTTTGACGCAAAAGAAAAGAGCTTATTAGTTGGTTGTATAGACATACTTATTGATTTCAATGTCAAAAGATTGAGCAATACCAGCACCTATCAAACTAAAATATAAATTTTGCACAGGTGGATATGCAAATCTCACGTGACAAGGGCCGACAGTTGAACATCTCTCGTCCTTTCACTCTCTTCTCTTCTTTTGTTTTTAGGGTTAATACCATGAAAAATCTCAAACTGATACATATGTGATAATTTTACGCAAAACTATTTTTTTTACCACAAAAAACCCCAAACTGGCACATCTGTGACAATTTTATCCCAAAATATTTTTTTGATCACCAAAAACCCCATACTGATACACCTGTGACAATTTTACCCCCGAACTAACTTTTTGACCATAAAAAATCCTAAACTGGTACACCTGCGATAAATTTATCTTCCGTTAGTTTCTGTTAAATTTTACTATTAAATTGCTAAATTTAATGACGCGTAAGAATTGATAGGTATACCAGTTTTGGATTTTATCACTCTGTTTGTCACAAGTTTGCCAATTTGTGATTTTTCGTGATATTAATCCAATTTAACGGACACTAAAGGAGGATAAATATGTCACAAATGTACCAGTTTGGGATTTTTAGTGGTAAAAAAATTAGTTCGAGGTATAATTATCACAGATGTACCGGTGTGGGGTTTTTGATAGTCAAAAAAATAGTTCGGGGTAAAATTGTCACAGATATACTAGTTTGGAATTTTTTGTGATTTAAAAAATAATTTAAAGTAAAATTATCATAAATATATTAATTTTAAATTTTTTGTGATATTAACTCTTGTTTCTATAGAGATTTTGTTCAGTCAAAGTCTTTGCTCGTGAAATCTTCCAGTGCTGTTGTTTTCTTTGCTGAATTTTCCTGACATAACAGTTGAACATCTCTCGTCCTTTCATTCTCTTCTCTCCGATTTTGTTCAGTCAAAGTCTTTGCTCATGAAAACTTCCAGTGCTGTTGCTTTCTTTGCTCAATTTTCCGGTCATATCAGTTGAACATCTCTCGTCCTTTCGTTCTCTTCTCTCCTTTTGTTTTTATAGAGATTTTGTTTGGTCAAAGTCTTTGCTCATTCAATTTCATGGTGCTCTTGCTTTCTTTCCTCTAATTTCCTGTTATATCAGCTGAACATCTCTCGTCCTTTCGCTCTTCTTTCTCCTTTAGATTTATAGAGCTTTTGTTCAGTCAAAGTCTTTGCTCATGAAATCTGCCAGTGCTTTTGCTTTCTTTGCTCTATCTTCCGGTCATATCAGTTGAACATTCTTCTTACTCCTAATTTGTATGACGGGCATTCACATTCGTCAAACAACAGTGGCGGTGATTGAAAAGAGAGAGAGAGAGAGAGACGATAACAGATATGATGAAATTGTTGTTGGGTGAGTGGAAGAGGCAAGGTGGGATTTATGATAATTTAGGTTCGTTTACCATAATACCTTTCATTTACAAAACGGATAATTTACGGAATTTCGGGTGCAAATTTCAGAAATCAAAATCACCTCCTTTTTTTCTCAATATAAAGGAAAGAGAACAGAAGATTGTGAGATGAATCCTTAGAGATATCGCCAATATAAACTTTTCTTGACGATTGAGATCTAGACATATCTTTATTATTATATTAAGAGTCATGTTAACGAGTTTATTAAGCATATTTTATACGGAATAACTTCTATTTTCTAAACTTTACATCACACGAGAAAGCATTTCGAAATTGCAAAATTTCTCTAATTATTAGTTGTTCAATAAGTGTCCCGGAAATTCTGCGAAGAAGTTCAAATGTCAGACTTCATAGCCTTTTGCAGATTGGGCTTGAGATTGTTACTTTTATAGTCAAAGTCTGATTTCAAATACTTAAACCTAATGTTCAAATAAAAGATGCATAGCGACCGACATATTCATATACTTAAATGTGAACGGAAATTTGTGAAGTGCATGATTTAGAAAAGCTACTGGATTCACAATTTGTTCCTTCTTAAACTACCACTTAGTAAAATGTACATGTTACTCATTCGAATTATTGTTGCGTCCATTATTCTTGTAGAAAAATTCTTACACAATCATCGTTGGATGAGCGGCGCTTGTGTTTGGAGTTACTTTGTAATTGAATTATTCTACCCATGGCCGATTGCTGGCCATTGTTGAGCCGGCTACAAGCGAAAAGGAAAAGAAAAAAAAAGAAAAGGAAAAACAAAACGAAAGAAAGAAAACAGAATAAGAAAAAATAAAAAATGATAATAAAAGAAATTCGTAAAATTTTAATAAAAAATATGCTAAAATCTTCTACGATAGTGCTGGGTGTGCCATGTAAGATAGCTGGTGCCTACATGAGCAATTTTCGATCAAAATTGGCCAGAAGAATTGTCGCGACCTAAAAAATTTCCTCTTATGCTAATGGATTATTAGGACTAAACCTAACTCGAGCCCTCCCAAGCCCTACCAATTCGCAACTTAGGGTTTAAGTTTTTAACATGCAAATGTTTTCATGCTTGGAGTCGCCACTAATCTATTTGTGGTAGGTCGATTAGAAACCTAAACAAAACATAGGAAGATATGTTTTATTCCTACGAACCAGAGATTCTAAGCCCGGGGACTTGATTACGCTAGATCTAGTCTAACGCCCTTTCGGTACCTTTTCTTTTCAAAAATGTTTTGGCAAGCAATCTGGATCCATTTTAACTTAGTCACCAACATGTGAGGTGTTCATGCGGGTGCGCAAACCACCAATTTAACAACCAAGAAAGCATTAAATAAATTGCAAGTTGGAAGAATTACTTACCTCGAAGCAACGTAAGCATCTGTATTGTTAGCTAGAAAATCACATCAACAACCTAATATGATTTCTAATTAACAAGGAATTCACTCAATTTTTGGCTTTTCGCTTATTTAAATGAAACCTAGTCTACATGCAATGACGTGCAAAAATGTCGTGCAAGTAATGCAACCTAGCATGCAAACTATATGTCATGCGACGACGTGACCTAATTCTGATGACGGGCAAATGATTTATTTTTGGTATTTTCTAATGAAATTCGGAATAAAAATATGCCTAAATTAACATGCAACCTATGATGACTTAACATATTCTAACATGACTTATTTTTGGGATTTTTGTTAAAATTCGAAATAATAAACTACTTAAATTAAGAATGCAATCTATCCTAATCTACCATAAAACAATTCATTCTTTTTTTGGGATTTTCATGAAAATTCGGAATAAAAAATAACCTAAACAATCTATTAAGATTAGAATATTACTTAATTTAAACTAGGAAATAGATTATCTCAAGTCCTAATTTAAATTAAATAATTACTCTATCGTCTAGATGTATTTAGGATTCCTAAACATGCAAAACTCAAATTCAAATCCTAACTGATATTTTTGAATTTTCTTTTTTATTTGAAAAGGAAAGACAATTTAAACAGAGATAGCATCCACATTTAAAACAGCCACGAGATCCGCAAAATTCGTTTCAAACTCGGATTAGGCACAAAAATCGAACTATCGATCATATCTATGGGGTTATAGATATTGACGGAAAGTCGATCATTCAAATTTGGAAAGCAGATAAAATCTATTATCGTATCCAAGTGATTATGGATAAGATAACGATTTTCCGTATCACCGCGTATCGTACCTTAGGGATAAGGTCGGATAGTCGTCTAGATACGTTGCCAAATTAGGAAAAATTCCTAATTTAAGGTGTCTTAGAATATTGCGGATATTGCAAATATTATCCTAAGATATATAGCTATCCACACAATATTCACAGAATATTCAAACATCCAAAAATTAAGAAACCAAATATTCTAAAAATATTGGATAACATCCTTACCTAATTTCGAAATATTTCCAAATTTGGACTCGCGGATCGGGATTGCGGATCGGGACGAGCGGCGGCGATGACACTTGCGGTAGTGCTCGGCACTGTAGGGACGCTTCGCTCAACGACGGTCGCGGTGGTGACTCACGAGGCTTCGCGGTTAGACTTGACTGAACACGGATGAGGATCTTGGAACTCCACCGAGGACCTCTGGAATATTGTCGAACTCGCTGTGTTGAACGGGACGATGCAGGAGTTTTTGCTGGTACACCCGAGGACCCTTTTCCTCTTGGAAAGAAAGAAAAGACCCAAGGGCTGAGCCTTGTTCGTTCTAAAAAATTACGATCTTTCTCCCCTTCACACCATGAAATCGTCTCTCTCTATGCCCCTCTCACGATGAAATCCTCTCTCCCTCTCTCCTCTGTCTTTGTTGGATATTTTTTACTTCATATTGTCTTTAGCTACTCAAACTTTCACTGAAACACTTTGACCACCGCTTGGACTCTCCTGATAATGTCACGTGCATGTGGAAGCGCAGGCCCTCACGAGAAGAAGCAGCTCCTTGTGCGGGCGTTAGCAGGAACGTTGGGGGGACTTGTGGCAGCGTCGTCGAAGAAAGTAGCGGTAGCAGGGGCAGTAGCGGTAGCAGGGGCAGTAGCGATCGTCGTGGACTGGCTCAGTTGATCAGCCGAGGAAACAGCACGGGCCGAGGAGTAGACCTTTTGCTGCCGAAGGTTTGGCCGCGAGGGAGGTGGTCGCACACCGCGGTCGTAAGGCGACACAATGGTAAGCTAAATGCGTGCGCGACCGACTCTCTCTCTTGTTCTTTGCTCTCGCTCACGTGCCTCTCGTGCTCTCTCTGAAAATTTTGCTCTGAGAATTATGAGAGCCCCCCTCTAAAATCTTGACCTAATGATGTATATATAGCACTAATCTAGGTCAATTAGATGGGCTTTCTAGTCCTAATGGGCTTAGGCTTGGGCTTAGATTTTAATTTAATTTAAATGGGCTGAATTAATTAAGGATAATTGGCTGAATTAAGCTCAAATTAAAACAACCGAGCCCGTTTGACTTGTAATTCCCGGCCCTTGCGTTCCAAGCGAGCCGAGTCCCATTCGATGAAATTTAAGTTCGTTCGTCACCGCCAGTCCGATGCGAAATGCAATTAATCTAAAATGAATTTAAACTATATGTTATGCAACCTAAATATTTTTGTTTAGGGGTTAAAAATTTAATCCCTAATTTTCTGTACAAATTACGACTGAATGGTCGCTAAAATTTAGGTGTCAACAGCTGCCCCTCTTTGAAGGTGAGCTCGTAGAGGTTGCATTCAAAGACTAAATGATACCTAAATTTTGACTATGCAAATGCAATGAGAAAAATTAGTCTTTTTGTCGAGTAAATGAGATCTCAATGAGCCCACACCCATTTTCTAATGTGATATGAAAATGCAAATGCAAGAATAGAAAACATACCTGCATTACTTACCTGAAGATTTGGGAAAACAAATTTGGGGTATGGAACAACTTTTGAAAACTTACCAAGTATCTGGAAGCCCTCTCAAGTAGTCGAAAAAGTCATCTGAAAGGCGACCCAGGTGCTTGAAAGACTCGAAAAAATTCCCTTCGGATTTTCGGTAATGATACTTGAAATTTCAAAAAGATATTTGAATGGGTTCGATGATTCCCTTCGGGTCTTCGAGAAAGATATCTGAAACTGCAATCAGATATGATTAATAGGATCGAAAATTCTCTTCAGATTTTCGGAAATGATACTTGAAACTACAATCAGGTTATTGAATATGGACTCGATGATTCCCTTCGGATCTTCGAGAAAGATATCTGAAACTGCAATCAGATATGATTAATAGGATCGAAAATTCCCTTCAGATTTTCGAAAACGATACCTGAAACTACAATCAGGTAATTGAATATTAAAAAATATTTGGACGAACACGAAGCTTCAAAAAACAACTGTAGCGTCAGGAACTCTTTAGTCTTTGAGGAAACATTACCTGCCAGACATGATTAGAGCAAAACACATATACATTCATTCAAGGAGATTAGCAATCTCAGCTATTCTAGAACTCACATTTCAGAATTCATCAATTCAATTGAGGTTTATGCATGATGGTTTTACCATATTTGCATCACCAAATTTCCACTGGGGAGAATCATTAATTAAGACAATTTTCACTTATAACGTGGATTTCTTAAGAGTGCTAAATGAGAGACTTTCAGTTAGAAAGGGCTTTCACTCACTCTTATTCGGAAGGGCTATTCTATGAGAATCACTCCGTCTTACCATCATCATGTCGACAAGGATTCGAGTATTCTCGCAAGCGGTACGACTTTACCAATCTAAGAGGTCTTTATCAGGACCGTAGCGTTGGTTTGGTCAATGGCTTAACAAAGGGAACTCTTCGAGTCGAGGCTGTTGAAAGAAAATACTCCACAATCGTCTCCGGGTTTACAAGTCAAGAACCCTGTAAAATGAGATAGAAGTGGACTTGCTCGCACTTCTTCGAGCTAAGCTTATAAACATCTGAAACTCTACGTTAGTTCAAGTGCCCTAATCTGAAGAGACTTTATAAGGGACGTAATGTAGGCTAGGCTCATGGGTTGAGAAATGAAAGGATATATTAGGCTCAAAAATGTGTATAAAGGTGAGAGTTGATGATCATCTAGGCATAATCACCGGTCCTCTTTTCTTTAGGGGTTGCCTTCTTGGTAGATGCTCCATTGGCCTTGAGAGTTCGTCACTTGATTCCTTCGAAACTTGTAGGACTACTGCTCCACTGGGATTCATGACTTTGACATGTCATATCTTGACATTTTTTTCTAAAGTTCTTCCTTTTTTTTCTTTTTTCGGGGTGATGGCCTTGCTTTTACCAGGCACACTGCTTTTTTATGCCCCCTAACTTTCATTTTTTTTAACACACACTGTCTACAATGCATACATTGGCCGATTATATTTCAACTTGACATTTAGACTCTCAAAGGTCTTCGTCTTCAGTTGGTACTCCAAATATGCTGCTTGGACAATGATGGTTTTTGCTTTGCCCCAGTATGGGGGATGATCACCAACTAGGTTCATATGAAATAAAAATATAGGCTCAAGTGGGCTAAGCAATGGATAAAGTGTATATAGGATAGAGAAAGAAATGCTCTTCGTCATCCTAAGGCACTTGAAGTTCGCGTGAATTCATCTGAAAAAGCAACACTCGAAGATTGATGCAAGTGAGAGCATGAAAATTTCTACTCATTTTTCACCTTATGATGCTGACTTACCTCCAGTTCGCCCCGATGTGGGGTGGTTCTTGACATGGGTAATTTGAATGAATTTCTCCAAGTGTTTAGGCTCAAAGTGGCGAAACAATGGATAAACTGTAGTGTTTGGGATAGAGAAATGAACCGCCTCTTGTCATTTCAGTTGCCGTACCTTTTGCGAGATAACCCTTTGCCTTGCAGACATGAAATTTTTTCACTCAACTCACTGGGGATTAGTGCATGGGACTGTGTATAGGATATGGCTTGCCTTTCATCATCCCGACACATCTCATTTAGCATACTCAAATAATGCCACATCATTCAATAAATTGTCCATTTGGATCATTCTCAATGAACTTGGTGAGTTAAACAGGTAAATTATCATGCAAAACCCTCTTTCGAAGGATATTAGTATTTTAAATACCTATCGGCTTTAGGCGTGCAAAGGTTCATAATTCAAAAATTTCATTAAATGCATGAGAAGCATAACATCCATTTCAAGAACATGTCATCGCTCAACAATATCAAACAAGAAGAGTGTCCTTAGGAATGAGAGTCCTTTGATTGCTCTTATTTGGAAAGGATGGACACATGAACACTCCATCTTTGCTTTTGCCCCTGCACAAGAAAACCTGCATGAATTGGATATTAAGCAAATGCGAATTGAGACTCAGAAGATTCCAATTAGAACCATGACATTATCTCTGTTGGATTTGTCAGTCCATTATCATCATCAAAGTTCAACATGTCCATCAGTTCGTCATCCCTTACTGTTGAGCACTCATCTTCGCTCTAGCATCATGCCCAAGTAGGTGATGATCCTTTGCCCCATAGGTTCATCATCAATAGAACTCGATGTGTCAATTCCTTATCACAATAAGCTGGAGAATTATGCTCTGAGACATGAAGTAAATGAGTCAGACAAACAAACAGGATTTATTTGATGCACGCTTTGGAAAGGTTTTTTTTTTTAAAGCAATGAAATGTTTTAATTTTCGAAAAGTCTTTTTTTGGAGGGAGCATGAGAAAGCCCAGCCCTCAGAATTTCTCCTTGGATGATATTTTCTTTTCATGGTTGGATATCATCACCGGGCTAGTTTGATATACTTTAACATGTCCTCAAAATAAAAACAAACTTGCAATTTCATTGAATAGAATCAAATAAATTACATTATTGGAAGGGAAATGCAAATAATCAAAGCCCTACGAATCAAAACATAAACATGAATCGAAATCCTGGAAAATACTTGAAATCCTAGAAAGCATGAAAGACTCCTTCGTAGAGGAGTATAAAAACAGAAATTTCTCTACTCAATAACAGCATCCGTGCTTCCAGCATGGTTGGGTAGAGGGTTCCGTTGGACATTTGGTTGATCACTGCGGAAAGAGAATGCCTTTGTGTCCAAGAGGTCTTGAATTCTATGCTTCAGTACGTAACAATCATCAGTAGAATGACCGACCTCCCCCATATGATACTCACACTTCTTAGAGGAGTCATAACCAGAGAACCGCTCGGGGTTCGGGCATTTCAGCTCACTTGAAAGCAAATTTTTCTTTTGGAGAACAGGTAGAACTTTGGATAACGGCCCAGGCAGAGGCGTGAAGTTCCTTTTAGTACCTTGTTGCCGACTAGTGAATTGGCGTCCACCTTGTTTGCCAATAGACTGCATTGTCGAGGCAGTGTCACGGCTATGTTGAGAATAGGCTACATTCACTTCAGGTGTCGGTTCTTTATCCTTCTTGAGGGTGAACTTCTTAGCAGAGGTAGCCTGCTCAGTGGCCCAACCATCGCGCAGAGCGATCTCAATGCGTTCTCCCGCAGGTATCAACTCAGCTAAAGAATTGAAATTAGAACCCAACATTCGATTACGAAACTCGAACGGTAAAGTCTTCATGAAGGTATCAAGCATCTCCTTCTCAGTCAATTCGGGGGTAATTTGCACAGCTAGAGCTCTCCACCTAGTAGCATAGGCCTTGAAGGTTTCAGTCTTTTTCTTCTCAGTGCGAATCAAATCCTCACGTGATGGGGCCACGTCAATATTGAATTTGTATTGACGAATGAAAGCATCAGACAAATCCTCCCATGTCTTGAGCAAATGAATCTTTTTCAAAACGAACCATTGTAAGGGGGGTCCGGTTAAGCTATCTTGGAAAGTGTGAATCATGAGTGGCACATTATCAGCATACGGCGCCATCCTTGCTGTGTAGTATTGTAAATGGACCTTAGGACAGGAAAGGCCATCGAACTTATTAAACTCAGGCGCCTTGAACTTCTTAGGGACTTGAACCTTGACAATGTGAGCAAGACCTCGTGAGAATTGATCATCAAAGCCTTGCATTTGACGGAATTTTTCTTCAAGCTTATCAATACGCTTAGCCTCATCACTCTTTGGTGGCTTAGAAGATGCATCACCCCCATTTGTAATGATCGGACGAGCTTTGTCAGTTAAAGTTGCACCATTCTCGGTCGAGGAAGTGCCAATGGCAACAGTTTTTCCTTTATCTTTTGACTTAACAGGAGGAGAGTCATCGGGCATTACAATCTCTACACTCGGTTGAGCAGGTGCAGACAGTGTGGAAATGCTTGTCTGTAGAGAAGCAACTTGTTTGGTGAGATTCTCGAGCACATTCAGGACTTGCTTCATCTCGGTTTCAAGGACAGCAACACGAGCTTGCTCATTTTGGTCAGTCATTCTTGCTCTTGAGCGAGTACGGATTGGGGAACGTTGACGGTCCGTAATAACCTAAATGTAAAGGAAATGAACCAAATAAGCACATGGTCAAGACAAGGTTGGTCCATGACACGCTTTCTAGTCTTTTTCATTCTTCGTTTATTCATAAAAATACTCGTACATGAACAAGACTTTATGGAAAAGTGCTCTAAGCAAAGAAATATAAATAACATTCTAGACACAACTTAGGAAATAGACGCATCGAGATCCCTAATCATAAAACTAGGAAAACCAAAAATTAAGACTCGCTAGAAACTATGGACTGAAAACAAATTCTCTAAAGCCCTTTTTTTTGTAAAAGAAAGATGACGGCAAACTTTGTAGGAAAATAATTACCTATGACACATCTAGGAAAATAAAGACATAGATTGAAAATAAATTCTCTAAAAGAGCTTTCTTTCTTTCTTTCTTTTTTTAAAAAGGACTCAATGATTATTACTTTCAAATTTAAAACCAACCTAGACCTATCATGGACCGACCAAAGAAAATACGAAACATAAATAAATTGCTAGATAAAGGTTGAGAAAAACTTACTTCACCAATAGGACCATGGCAATCACAAAGACATGCGCATGAAATGTGAGGTTCGATTTCTATCTAGACTCTGGCTTACAAAATGGAGACATGAGGATTACCGAGCTAAACCAGTCATGGTGGTGGTTAGGCTGGGATTCCCCTGACTCCGGCTTAGTCAAAAAGCCGACCCGGGTTTGCAAAGGGTGCAACCGTGGTGGGAACTCAATGACACCGTGAAAGAACTTTCGGGACCAAGGAGGGCGACCCATGCCACGCGGGTGTGGTCGGGGTATCCACTGTCTCAGTACCATCCTAAACCTGTGCCGCCCAAGTCCGGCAGCGGGAAGTGTGTGCGGTGTAGTGTAGATGCAAGGCATGCACAGCAGGTTATATCATACAGCGCTTCGTGCATAAAATAAACCATTCATCCAAACACCTCCCTGCAAAACAAGGGTTAACAGTCACGCCTCCCCTTATACCTCCCATTCTGCAAAAATATTTAACACCTAAAATGTTAGGGACGTACCTGGGATCCTCGCTGCCAAGCAAAAATATTTTTGAAAAGAAAAACTGGCTTAACTCCACTAAGAGTTTTAACTGAAGTCCCCAGTGGAGTCGCCAAGCTGTCGCGACCTAAAAAATTTCCTCTTAGGCTAATGGATTATTAGGACTAAACCTAACTCGAGCCCTCCCAAGCCCTACCAATTCGCAACTTAGGGTTTAAGTTTTTAACATGCAAATGTTTTCATGCTTGGAGTCGCCACTAATCTATTTGTGGTAGGTCGATTAGAAACCTAAATAAAATATAGGGAGATATGTTTTATTCCTACGAACCAGAGATTCTAAGCCCGGGGACTTGATTACGTTAGATCTAGTCTAACGCCCTTTCGGTACCTTTTCTTTTCAAAAAATGTTTTGGCAAGCAATCTGGATCCATTTTAACTTAGTCACCAACATGTGAGGTGTTCATGTGGGTGCGCAAACCACCAATTTAACACCCAAGAAAGCATTAAATAAATTGCAAGTTGGAAGAATTACTTACCTCGAAGCAACGTAAGCATCTGTATTGTTAGCTAGAAAATCATATCAACAACCTAATATGATTTCTAATTAACAAGGAATTCACTCAATTTTTGGCTTTTCGCTTATTTAAATGAAACCTAGTCTACATGCAATGACGTGCAAAAATGTCGTGCAAGTAATGCAACCTAGCATGCAAACTATATGTCATGCGACGACGTGACCTAATTCTGATGACGGGCAAATGATTTATTTTTGGTATTTTCTAATGAAATTCGGAATAAAAATATGCCTAAATTAACATGCAACCTATGATGACTTAACATATTCTAACATGACTTATTTTTTGGGATTTTTGTTAAAATTCGAAATAATAAACTACTTAAATTAAGAATGCAATCTATCCTAATCTACCATAAAACAATTCATTCTTTTTTTGGGATTTTCATGAAAATTCGGAATAAAAAATAACCTAAATAATCTATTAAGATTAGAATATTACTTAATTTAAACTAGGAAATAGATTATCTCAAGTCCTAATTTAAATTAAATAATTACTCTATCGTCTAGATGTATTTAGGATTCCTAAACATGCAAAACTCAAATTCAAATCCTAACTGATATTTTTGAATTTTCTTTTTTATTTGAAAAGGAAAGACAATTTAAACAGAGATAGCATCCACATTTAAAACAGCCACGAGATCCGCAAAATTCGTTTCAAACTCGGATTAGGCACAAAAATCGAACTATCGGTCATATCTATGGGGTTATAGATATTGACGGAAAGTCGATCATTCAAATTTGGAAAACAGATAAAATCTATTATCGTATCCAAGTGATTATGGATAAGATAACGATTTTCCGTATCATCGCGTATCGTACCTTAGGGATAAGGTCGGATAGTCGTCTAGATACGTTGCCAAATTAGGAAAAATTCCTAATTTAAGGTGTCTTAGAATATTGCGGATATTGCAAATATTATCCTAAGATATATAGCTATCCACACAATATTCACAGAATATTCAAACATCCAAAAATTAAGAAACCAAATATTCTAAAAATATTGGATAACATCCTTACCTAATTTCGAAATATTTCCAAATTTGGACTCGCGGATCGGGATTGCGGATCGGGACGAGCGGCGGCGATGACACTTGCGGTAGTGCTCGGCACTGTAGGGACGCTTCGCTCAACGACGGTCGCGGTGGTGACTCACGAGGCTTCGCGGTTAGACTTGACTGAACACGGATGAGGATCTTGGAACTCCACCGAGGACCTCTGGAATATTGTCGAACTCGCTGTGTTGAACGGGACGATGCAGGAGTTTTTGCTGGTACACCCGAGGACCCTTTTCCTCTTGGAAAGAAAGAAAAGACCCAAGGGCTGAGCCTTGTTCGTTCTAAAAAATTACGATCTTTCTCCCCTTCACACCATGAAATCGTCTCTCTCTATGCCCCTCTCACGATGAAATCCTCTCTCCCTCTCTCCTCTGTCTTTGTTGGATATTTTTTACTTCATATTGTCTTTAGCTACTCAAACTTTCACTGAAACACTTTGACCACCGCTTGGACTCTCCTGATAATGTCACGTGCATGTGGAAGCGCAGGCCCTCACGAGAAGAAGCAGCTCCTTGTGCGGGCGTTAGCAGGAACGTTGGGGGGACTTGTGGCAGCGTCGTCGAAGAAAGTAGCGGTAGCAGGGGCAGTAACGATCATCGTGGACTGGCTCAGTTGATCAGCCGAGGAAACAGCACGGGCCGAGGAGTAGACCTTTTGCTGCCGAAGGTCTGGCCGCGAGGGAGGTGGTCGCACACCGCGGTCGTAAGGCGACACAATGGTAAGCTAAATGCGTGCGCGACCGACTCTCTCTCTTGTTCTTTGCTCTCGCTCACGTGCCTCTCGTGCTCTCTCTGAAAATTTTGCTCTGAGAATTATGAGAGCCCCCCTCTAAAATCTTGATCTAATGATGTATATATAGCACTAATCTAGGTCAATTAGATGGGCTTTCTAGTCCTAATGGGCTTAGGCTTGGGCTTAGATTTTAATTTAATTTAAATGGGCTGAATTAATTAAGGATAATTGGCTGAATTAAGCTCAAATTAAAACAACCGAGCCCGTTTGACTTGTAATTCCCGGCCCTTGCGTTCCAAGCGAGCCGAGTCCCATTCGATGAAATTTAAGTTCGTTCGTCACCGCCAGTCCGATGCGAAATGCAATTAATCTAAAATGAATTTAAACTATATGTTATGCAACCTAAATATTTTTGTTTAGGGGTTAAAAATTTAATCCCTAATTTTCTGTACAAATTACGACTAAATGGTCGCTAAAATTTAGGTGTCAACAAGAATTAAATTGGTAAATCGTCAAAAAGTTTAAGACTAAATTGGCCAAAATAAAACGTTTAGGATGGAATTGTCCATTGCACAATAGGTTTAGGATTTGTTGAACAATTATCTCGATGAAAAACAATGCAAGCCGACTGTTTTGCCAAATGAACGGAAATTGAGCATGTGAAGAATTTTGGGTCGGATTGATAAAAAAAACCAAAGTATACGGTGTTGACTGAGCAGATAAATGACGAGGCATTGACTGAGACAACCACGAAAATACAGAGGGCAAGTTGGAATTAGCCCAAAAGCAGAGATGATGATAATGGATTTGAATGGGGAATATATGTTACAATTAGTAATATTAGTTATATTAAAACTAGTTTACAATATTATTGCATTAAGTTAGTAAGATGCCTATTGATAGAGAAAAATGATGAGTGAAAGACAAGGTTACACAAGATTAATATCGAACAGTTGGTACTAAGACAAATAACTTTTAAAATCTGAAAATAAGTAGGGAGTATTGTATCGAGATCAGATAGAAATGCTTAGGATGGAGACTAGTTCTCGTGGATAATGAACCGTTATGCTTTCAATTCAATCTAAAGCAAAATGGTTCTTTTTTTTTTTACGATACTCGCTAAAAATGTCAAAAACTTAGAAATTGCAGAAAAGTTTCGTTCCTAATTAATGTGAAAGGTATTCATAAAGGACCTTTCTAGCGTAACGGAGCCGTCATTTTCTTCTAGTAACGGTGCGAGGAGAGTCGCGCGTTTCATCTTGCTGGGGTGGGCAACCGGAGAAAACAGCCATGGAAGAGCATCAGTTCCAATGGATGTTATATTGAGAAAACAAATTTAGTGATGTCCTCCTAGGAAAAAATCTATGAGAATCTGAACAGCAAATTTTAACTTGAAAATATAAAAAAAAAGTTATATATCATTATCAACGCAATGAGGAAAGTAAATATTCACGACACAAATAAAATATTTTTATGGATTTACAATTTTCTTTTTTTGGTGCATTAACATATACAACAGCAAAAAAACTCTATTATTTACACTACGAAATAAAAGTTAATATCTCTTTATAGGGAAAAAAAAAAGACTTACCATTTCTCTTAATTTTATCGAGCTCTTTTGCCTTTGACTGCAAACTGACAAGCATTACATGATAAATCCAATAGTCATCAATCTATATATTTATGAACTGTTACGTGCAATTTTCCGTTGCATTCGTTAAAGGCGCAAGATTAAAAAAACTTCAGTTAAATTATTTCAGTTGTCCAAAAATGGTGAGAATTTTTCTAACTGAGTCTTAGAAATCCAAAATAACAAAATGTTTAGAGTATCAGTGCCATTAGTTAATCAATTTTCTATAAGAATTAAATCAACTAAATATCGTTTTGATATTGTGATTATTTAAATTTTGATCATCGATAATTTTCGTTTTTTTTCCTTTTAAACTTACTTTTTGTTACTTATGGGAAACCGGACAAAAAAGTCATCCGGTTTCCTTGGGAAATTGTGAGGTGCAGAAAGTCAGCTAAGCATTTTCTTTGCTCAATTTTCCCGACATAACAGTTGAACATCTCTCGTCCTTTCATTCTCTTCTCTCCTTTTGTTTTTATAGAGATTTTGTTCAGTCAAAGTCTTTGCTCGTGAAATCTTCCGGTGCTGCTGCTTTCTTTGCTCAATTTTCCTGACATGACAGTTGAACATCTCTCGTCCATTCGCTCTCTTCTCTCCTTTTGTTTTTATAGAGCTTTTGTTCAGTAAAAGTCTTTGCTCACGAAGTCTTTGCTCAATTGCTTTGTTAAATGACACGTAGTAATTGATAGATATATCAATTTAGGGTTTTACTCTTCGTTTGTCATATGTATACTAATTTATAAATTTTTTTTCATATTGAGTCAATTTAATATAGGGTAAA
The DNA here is from genome assembly GCA_031216405.1 of Syzygium malaccense. Taxonomy (NCBI): domain Eukaryota; kingdom Viridiplantae; phylum Streptophyta; class Magnoliopsida; order Myrtales; family Myrtaceae; genus Syzygium; species Syzygium malaccense. Next base: position 4,459,492 of record CM062256.1, on the reverse strand, counting down.
TTTATCACTAATGTATCAATTTGGAATTTTTGATAGTAAAAAAATTAGTTTTAAATAAATTTATCACAGATGTACTAATTTAGATTTTTTGGTGATCAAAAAATTAATTTTTGATAAATTTATCATATATGTATCAGTTTGAGATTTTTCATAATATTATTCCTAATTTAAATAGTTAGAGATTTCTATCAAGTCATCTCGTACTATCCTCGAATTCTCAATTTGTACTTAAGCCTCTTTTGTACCAAAATATTTAATTTCACTTTCTTTGAGTCACTAAAATATTCATAAATTTTTCTCTTTCCGTACACATTTAAACCTTTTTCCCCACCACTTTGCGCTCCATTTTTTGAACATGTGAAATTATTCTTATTTGGAGCCTTCCGTGGTCTACGGGGGATCGATCCCCCACTCGTCACCGGTCGTGATCTTATCACATGTATTTTGTCGTAATTCTTATTTTAAGCGTCGTAGTTCACACAATAGTTTTCAAAAATTTCCCATCAACGGGTGAGATTTTCTCTCACATAATTCAATTGCCACCAGGTCTGTCCGAAGATTAGATTTTTGGGATTTTGCGGAAACTCCTGTCTTTGGGAAATGATGGAGTCCAAGGACCTTTACGTAAAGTGCAAAACCTACACAACTTCCTGCACATTCCTACCTTTTTTACCCCAGTGCTTCGGAATATACTTTTGCATGAGGCTAAGGTATGAGAGCACGAGATTGGACCACATTTCCCAAAGGGTCATTGTCATTTCTGGTCTGCCTCATCTATTACTTTATGACAGACACTTTCTATATGCTCATTTTGTCTTAATCCTTTGTTGTTTCGTGTGTTGGACCTGGTACTTCGTACTCGAGAAGAGAAGTATGCCAAAGCTGTGACTTCACTGGTTACCATCTACACCATATGTTACGTCAAATTCAAGTGAAAAATTCCACTAGTAGTACTGTATCGAGGAGGTGAATCCATGTGTATGAAATTGGGATAATTAAATCTTGCGGACTTTACATACCGAATCTTGCTATACACGGAAATAATGATCAATTTGATGCACTTTCTGAAGATTTATCAGAAGAGAGGAATCCGTTGCCTGTGCCGGTGGAAGATTGATCCAACATGAAAGATCTGCCTGTAGAGAAGGGGGGTGATTTCGGGTGAGGAAGGTCCAATTCACTCCCGAGCGTGAGGATGACTGTCGACATAGTAGGCCTGAAATTCGGATCTTCTTGAACGCACAACAGCGATATATGGATCAATCTTAGAGCTTCATTTCTCGGACACGAATTGATCAAGTTTGCATCTATTATCTCTAGCCCTTTCCCTTGGTTCCACAATAGCCATGCCTGTCAAAATCTTACTCTTAGTTTCGACTGAGAAAGGAAACAGAGATTTTACACTTTCAATATGGTCTGATAGCAAAAGATAGAAGAAATATGGAGCTCACGTTTGATACTAGGCTCTGACCATGCTCATCGTTGTTAAAAACCGAACTGCACTTTCGTCCGGCAAGGATTTCAAGCAGTAAGACCCCGAAGCTGTAGACATCGGATTTCACTGAAAATAGTCCCTCCATAGCATATTCGGGCGCCATGTACCCACTGTCAATAATTGAGATTAATAAGGAAGAAAAGATAACATTTTAACCAAGGGAAAGAAAGCAAAATTGAAGGATATATATTAGAAGATTAAATCAGGTTGGCTCATCCTTTTTCTCTGTTCCAATCATGTGAGAAAAAATACGATCCAGGTTTTTCCATAATAATGAACTCATTGGAAATGCAAATGGAGTCACTCACTATGTGCCGACGATCCTGTTAGTGTTAGCTTCGATTTGCTTGCCTCCAAAGATTCTAGCAGTGCCAAAGTCTGATATTTTCGGGTTCATCTCGTCATCCAATAGCACATTGCTCGCTTTCAAATCTCGATGGATGGTCTTGAGCCGAGAATCCTCATGCAGATACATAAGGCCCCTTGCTATTCCCTTGATAATGTGCGCACGCTTTGTCCAGTTTAATTCTCTCCTTTTCATCGGATCTGCCTTGGGAAAGTCGAAATTTTTTTTGTATACAGTGAGCAATGCTTCATAGAGAACATAATAGCCAAACAAATGGATAGATAGAGGTAAGAGACTGAACCAAATAGGAAGGCATCGAGACTACGGTTCGCCAGGTATTCGTATACGAGAAGCTTTTCGCCTCCCTCTAAGCAACAGCCTAGCAGCCTCACTAGATTTCGGTGTTGAAGCTTAACAATGAGCATTACTTCATTCTTGAACTCTTCAATGCCTTGGCTCGATCTCATGGAAAGCCTTTTGACTGCAATTTCTTTCCCATCAAGTAGTTTGCCCTGCATTCAGTACTCATGTTGCCCACTAAGGCTGTTAGGGAGAGGAAATTATAGACGACGATGTCACGCAACATGAAAGTAGATCTTAGTATGAATTTCATCAGTCCTTCATGAATTGTAAGTTTCCTAACCTTGTAGACTGGCCCGAAACCGCCTTCTCCGAGCTTATTAGCATCAGCGAACTTGTTTGTAGCGGATACTATGGTAGGTAGGTCAAAATAGTGCACCTCACTGTTTTCGTTCTGGAATCCATTATGTGCTCTTCTCTCCTTCGAGCTCGTCCTATGCACAGAATCCTCCATGCTTCCTAAAAGTATTTCTTCACTTGTTTCTCCATCTGTATAATCACTATGTGTTAGAATAAGACTAAGCTAGTGTTACCCATTAATGGATTGTCCATTACATGTACCTCCTTGTTGACTCTTTCTACGCCTGGATAAGAAGTAACAAGACACCAGAAGTGCTGCCACTGCTGAAATCAATGATAGAGTGATGGCTATAATTTTCGTCGTTTTTTTTCCTCCCTTTCCTGCTTTCAATTAGCGCATTAAACTGGGGATCAGAAACAATGCCAACACTAACGGGACTACAGTCCTAATTGCGGATGAATTTGAAAGACAGAAAGTGAGCCTAAAGGAAGTGATTCTCTAGCCGCTATGGTTGGAGTTCAGCACAAACAATTTATTGCAACAAAAGGAATTACCGACGTTGACCCTGTCTAAGGTTTTACATGGGCAAATAACGAACTCCTCCTCTGCCTAGCAAGACATTCCCTAAACTCGTTGGATGGACACAACTAATTCTGCTTTAAACACAGTGGCTCTTACATCAGAGCCAACAGTCAGGGCAGAGCAAGGGTGAACAAATGTCCATGGATACATAAACTAGACTAATCGTACACTTTCTAAGCATCAAGATTGGTTAATTCTATGACTCATAACTTGTACACCAAATCATCTTATACTTTTCTAGTCCTAGGAACGAGCTTGCTTTACATCGCATATGCATTTCCGAGTACTGACCTTTATCTGGAGATGAAGGCGGTGTCGCACTCGGAACCGGTTGAGGTGACACCGCTTGCTGCTGATAGAAAAGGTAATCCTCATATCGGAGATTACAGCTCGGGCTCAGAATTCGCCAACCCCTTTTCCCTTCACAGCACTGCTTGATATCCTCTGTCAGCTGAGCCAAACAAGAGCTGCACTGAGTACTATTAATGTCTCTACTACACTGCACAAGTCCATATCTTTGCTGTGAGCCATTGCCTCCGTTGGATTCAAGCACTCCATACATCATAGTAGTATATGGAACATTAGCCACGAGATTGTATATCAAAGCCAGAGCGTTGACATCAGGTTCATTGGGAGATGTGTTATTTTGGACATTCCACATGAAGACCCTCGGGTATGTCGCCGTCACTCCAAAGAAGTCGGCATCCGAGTAGTGCAGCATGCACTCGTCGTACCATATGATCGCTTCCCGGTTGGACGGGCATCGATTGGGGAGCGTTTGAATCGCGTTCTCAACACAGGTCTGGCAGGAGCTACTCGGAACATCGCCCCGGCAGAGGAAAAGGCCAAAGATGCCGCTGGAGCCGTTCTTGTAGAAGCTATTGTTGAGGGATGCTTCAGAGGAGAAAGAATCTAAAAGTGAGGCAAGATTGGAACTGAAAGTAGAGTTTGTTGTGTCATTGGAGGAGCTTGAACAGACATGGTAATTGTAGGTTGGTTGGCCAGTGATGGGTTTGAATTTGATGAGCACAAACGCGACGACAACAACAAAGGGCATAGATTTCTTCAGCGAAATCATTTCTTACCACACAGATTCACTGGAAATGATATGCATGAAGATGTGAGGCTTAGAAGCGAAAACAAAAACAAGAAAAATTTGCCCACATCCAAGTTTGATCTCTTCAGAGACTCGTTCTCGTCGAATTCGAAAACATCAATCACTTTTCCTGGTGGCGGTAGATCTTATGTCGATTAGTTTAACGATGTCAAACTAAATCTCTTAGACTGGGACCTTACCAAAAAAAATCTCTTAGACTGGGTCTACTCAGATAACATATAGAACTTTAGCTGTTTCTACGGCTTACGTAAGCCTCTGTCTCTGGACACTCGTGCTTTTTTGGTTAGAAACTTAGAAAAGGGTTGAAGACTTTAAAAAATTGATGCTGGAACGGGTCTAGGCTGAGAAAATAATGTATACATGTAGTTTGTGTAGTCAACAAAATCAATCAGCGCATAAATTATTAGAAAACATGTATTTTAAAATGAGACCTAATGCTAAGATCACAAATTCTAGAAATGTGATTGGTTTATATATAGTACTGTCTATGGTCGGAAAATTCCAACCAGCGAGGTCTTTGTCATTGCCAAAGTCCAATAAATTGATTCTTCCAAGTCTTTGTCGTTGCGTCAATTTATTGGACTTTGGCGTTTAGGCCCATTATTACAAATTTGAAGGGGTCAATTTGATCTGGAATCTAAAGACTCGGACAAATTATGCAACGACAAAGACTTTTTTTTTTTGGTGGAAACAACGACAAAGAATTGGAAGAATCAATTTATTGGACTTTGGCAGAAAAAAAAAAGTCTTTGTCGTTGCATAATTTTGTCCGAGTCTTTAGATTCCAGATCAAATTGATCCCTTCAAATTTGTAATAATGGGCCTAAAGGCAGCCCATGTCTCTTGAAGCCAATTGCAAGCCGTCATTTCCCCTCCAACAGATGAAGCAGTGAAGCGGTGACAAAAACGAGGAAGAAAAGAGTGAGCTCGTTCGTGGAAGGAGAGGAGGAAATGCAGAAAAGAGGAAATTTTTTTTCACCCCTAGCCAATCCAGACACCCCGACAAGTCAAATTAACTCCGTTTTGTAATGCCTAGAAATACTAATCTAATCGGAGTAATTTTTGAAGTTCGTTCATATATATGGAGTTACATGAATTTTAAACCGTGAGGTTTTTTTTGAGGAGTCGTCGAGCCGTGAATATATATGGAAATAATTTAGGGCATTTTGGAGCCATAGAGTTGGACAAAAATCGATTCCAAAGTTTGATTGGAACGAATTTCTAAAGTTTTGCATGTGAGTTACTCGTAACAAACAATATGCGTGCGTTAGCTATAAAAGAGTTTCTTCATTAGTGCGTAAAAGTCATTTTATCAACGATTAAATGTAGTTTAGTCAAGTCATTTGTTATAGTAGCATATTATTCGGTTTTTGATCTTGTTTTTCAATTAATTGATGGGAATACGAGTACGTCAACTTGAGTAACCATCATCGGTTGGTTTTTAGCTTTTCTAAGTGAGAGGTTTCATCTATTCTTCGAATTTACAAACTCATATTTTGAAAGTGGTAGAGATTTAATTTAGTATGACTTATGAAAGAGCATATTTCTTAAATATATTGGATCGGGCTTTTACTATTTTTTTAGTTGGTTGGCAAGGCATTTAAAGGCATTATTTAGAATAGTTTGAAATGATCATTTATGAAAGTTTTGATTAAATGCTTTGTAAAAGGAAATTGTCAAAAGCTATGTGTGTTTATTCGTGGAATGCTTTATGAAATCATTTTATTTGTCAAAATCCCACTGTTTATGAGAGATTGTTTCTTAACACGAAGAGTGCTTGGGTAACTTGATTGTGGTTGTAATATCCTTTATATTCACTTAATTTATAGTGAAATTATGTATTGTTCTTCCCATTGAGTTGGTCCCACCGACTCAATAGGAAGTTGGTTCCAAAAAAAAGTTGATTCCACCGACCGAACCACGTGAATCTAGTCTATGGTATATTCCCTTGATCTGTTTATTATTGTGAGGAAAATTGTTCAAAAAGTCATAAACTTATTGCACTTTTATCGATTTAGTCCTAAATCTTTTAAGTTTGCCAATTCAATCCTAAACACTTTCACTTCTTACCAATTGAGTCCATTTAGCCAATTTTGGCCTGTCGGCGTTGACATGGTCGCCGGCCTCCTGCCAACGCTGTCGTGGCAATTTTTAAATATTTTTTTTGGAAATTTTTAAATATTTTTTTCTTTTTTTCTTTTCTTTTTTCTTTTGCCCTTCTTCCCTTTGGCTGGTTCGGCGACCGGCCAAAGGCACGGGCTAGCGAGATCGACCTCGCCGGCCTCTGGCGAAGCTCACCCCCGCCGGCCACTAGCGAGGGCAAGCCTCGCCCACCGTTGGTTGGGCCACCTCGCCGTCGCTAGGTTCCACCTTGCCTAGTGACAGCGATGCCGCCCAGCACCGGTGCTGGGCGGCCTTGCCTTGGCTGGGCGAGCCTTGACCTTGCCCAAATTTGGCGAGGTCGAGCCTTGATCAACCATGGCAAGGGCGACCTCGCCGTTGTTGACATCTAAATTTTAGTGACATGTTTAGTCATATACTACATAAAAAAATTAAGGGTCAATCCCGACTCTTAAATTGCATTCTTATAAGTATTAGACCCACATGCATTTTAATTGAGCAAATGTGAAACAAATTCAATGAAGGAGCGCATGTGCATAATTGAAATAGCAAGAAATCATGAAGGGCCAGGAGGAGTAGTCAGAAATCAGAATATGTTCGGAGCAGGAAAGAACAAAAGAAATATACTCTAGGAATGTCGAGCGATATACTGTCTAAGGCATGTGAATCTCGGGAGATAGCACATATCCACGATTGAGTGCAGAGTATATTTGGCCAAATATTTGCATGATTCTGGACAAAAGCTGAATCTTCAGGAGCGAACTAATCAGCTAGCAAATTTCAGCTAGTCTAGAGAAGGAAATCGTGGGGATATTTTCTCATTTGAAGGCGTAGCAAGTGGGGGGTAAAATAAGAAAGAAAGTAAAATAAAAAAAAGGAAGTAAGAGACAAACAACTTAATGCTTTGCCGAGAATCATTCAGCTAAATGAAATATGAAAGGAAAATAAGAGGGGATCAATTTGATTGATTATACAAGAAAGGCGGGAATTTTGGCCAGCCATTCTTGCATTAACACATATTCAAATCTCGGTGACTGAGGAGCCAAATTTCCTATCAATCTTGAGCACTTAAGGATCAAGAGCCATGAATTGTGCATAGAAATTAGGTGAATAAGAAGGTAGGAAATTTGATAAAATGGAAGGAATCAAAGCGTTTGAGGCTGAGTAGCATACATAAAAAGAAAAAATTAAGCTGGCCATGAAATTGTGCGCAAACTTGATCGCAAATCATGGCGATGAGAAAAGGAAACTTAGAAAGTTGCCCATAGAAAGAGATGCTTGGATCCATTATAAAAGCGGGGAGAAGAAGATCCAGGGGAGCTCGTAATAGAGAGAGATCAAAATATGTGAGAGACAAAGGAGTTCTTCTCCGTGGCTGTTGTTCTCCCATCTCCCTTTTCTCTATGATTTGCAGCAAATTCCTTTGTTCCAGTGAGCTTCTCATCAGCCCAATTGCGTCGCTCTAGCTGTTGCATCGCTGCTGTGTTGCTGCTGCATCGCTACTGTTCACTGTTGTTCATCGCTGTTCGCTACTGTCTACTGCTCCTCATTGCTGCGTCGCTGCTGTTCGTCGTTATTTGCTGCTGTCGCGGTTTGCTATTGGTTGTTCACTGCTGCTCGCCGTTGCTGGATAGTTCATTAGGCCACATTAAAGTCTTAGGTTTTAAACTTGTTATTTTTACAAATATATATATAGCTTTCACTATAGAATAAATTCATAGATTTCCTTAGGTCATTCATACATGTTAATTAACTTAGAATTATATGCATGCATTATCTTAGAGATAAAACAAAGTTTTCTCGAAATTAGGATTTAGATTGAATTTTCACTAATCATGAAGATGCAGGATTATGAATCATTTAATTTGTAGACTTTTAGGGTCATTTTGTATTTTGTTAGCTAATAAAGAATAATATAAAAAATTGGAATTAGAGAGTCTCATATAGATTGCATAGTAGCTATTCATCATTTCATGCACAAGATTCTTATATTCTGGCTCCGTTCGTTTGGCGGAAAATATTCTTCCAAAAAATATTTTCCGGGTTTTCCGGTGTTTGGGGGGCGAAAACCGTTTTCCGTGGGAAAATATTTTCCTTTCCCCTCTCACAAAATAACCTAAGTCTATGGAAAATGACTTCCGCTTCTTCAAAAGCGGAAATCATTTTCCGGAGCTTCTTCTCCTTCTTCTTCACTAAGGTCGCCGCCGCCGTCGCCGGTTGCTCGTCGCCACCGGTCGCAGGCCGCCGCTGCCACCGGTCGCCGCTGCCGGTTGCCCGCCGCCGCCGGTCGCCGCTGCCGGTTGCCCGCCGCCGCCGGTCGCCGCCGCCGGTCGCCGGCCGCCGCCACCGCCGATCGCCGGCCGCCGCCGCCGCCGGTCGCCGGCCGCCGCCGCCGCCGGCCGCCGCCGCCGGCGAAAAATATTTTCCGAAACTTTTTCATATTGGTCGCCGAACACCGGAAAATTATGTTCCCGAAAAACATTTTCCAAGAAAATGACTTCCGGGAAAATATTTTCCAAAAGGAGAATATTTTCCGCCAAACGAACGGAGCCTCTGTCTGCATATTTCTTTCAGTATTAGTTTGCAAAAACCTCGTGGTGATGGATAGCAATATGCATTGCTTTGGCTCAATGCATCAAGGGTCCTAAATTTCGGCAATCTATTTACTGTTTCGATTATTATGTGTTACTTTCCTGAGTATGTACTTGCACGATGACCCTTCACATGTTAGTGGAATTGGATAAAATTGGATAAAGATTGCATGCAAAACATTTTCGAAATAAAGATAAAAGGTACCGAAAATGTGTTGGATTAATTTAGCGTAACCAAGTTCTCGTACTCATGAATCTCTGATTCGCAGAAGTAAAATGTATTTTCACATTTTACTTGGGTGTCTAATCGATCCATAACTGATTAGTGGCAGGTCCGAAATGTAAGATAAATGTCATGATTGAATCAGGTACCAAGTTGCGATCGAATGGGCTTGGGAGAGTCCGCACTAAACGCGAGCAATTGCCTTATTTGAGGAATCTCCGTTCCCGTTTAGTAAATCTGTTAGCCATCCCCTGGTGGTTCACCTCGGGGAAGGTCGCGACAGTCATCGCTGGGTTCCACCTTGCCCAGCAACGGCGAGGTCGCTTAGGCAGCGGCAAGCGAGGCTCGCCCTTGCTAGTGGCTAACAGGGGAGAGCTTCACTAGAGGCCGGTGAAGTCAACCTCGTTGGCCTGCGCCTCTAGCCGATTGTCGGATCAGCCACAGGAAAGAAGTGCAGAAAAAAAATATTAAAAATTTTCAAAAAAAATATTAAAAAATTGCAATATCAGCATTGACTGGAAGGCCAGCGCTAGCTAGCCAAAATTAGCCGAATGGACTCAATTGAGAAGAAGTGAAAAGGTGTATGACTGAATTGGCAAACTTGAAAGGTTTAAGATTGAATTGACAAAATGTGCAATAGGGTTAAGACTTTTTGGACAATTTTCCCTATTATTGTGTTCCATTGCTTGTTTTTCACAACATATTCGAACAACTTCATTTATATTTTTCATACTAAAACGTTTTGTACCTATGATAATGGTACAAAGAAAAAGGAGGAGCATTTGAAAGGAGAAACACTCTTACATCTATTAAAGAATCTTGTTTCTCCCATTGCCGTAATGTGTGCAGTGTGATGTTTCACGTGTCCTAAATGCAATGCTAATTGTTCTTTTCCTTCTAGCTTTGGCACATGTTGATAATACGTCAATGAATTACATTATCTTATCAGAATTGACCGGGCGCCATTTATTTCCTCACAATGGAATAGTCACGAGTCAAAGAAGATCCCGGAATTTGCACGACCTGATCATTGTCGATAATAGGAAACAATTTTTTCGATTATATTCGATTATATTTTGTATTTTTTTAATTGGAAGGCAGGAATGGTTCAAAGGACGGTGTTGAAAAGGTTGGTCTTTTCTTCATCCCCACGAATCAAAGAATGGTGACAGATCATGCCACCAAAGAGTCTGATTCTTCCTTAATGTAATAGACTTCCTTATTCAAGAACGAGGTCAAATACAATTGTTACTAGTCAGTCCTAAGTCCTCAAAGTCCTAATCATTAGTAACCTAAGGAAAAAAGAAACCTAGTAAACTTGAGGGGAAATTACAAAAATTGTCTCCGTACTATTAGCCGAATGCAGTTTTGGTCCCTATATTTTCGTTATAATTGGTCTCCCGTCTTATCTCCGACAATAATTTCATGACAAAATCAAATTTTCTGTCAAGATGTAGATGGATTATGTTGAGCTAGCACTGGCAAATGGACATGTGGAGTATAAGAATACAAGTTTCTACAAAAATTACACCTTTGATCCACATGCTTTAGGGAATGTTGAATTTTGATCTTTGTCTACAAAACTACTCCGCATATTTTTTTTGTACAAAACATTTCTTTTTTACAAATTCAGGGCTTGCTACCAATGTCTGGGCAAGCTCGCCCTCGCCTTTGGCCCGGTGACCAGCCAAAGGAAAAAGGAAGGAACAAAAAGGAAAGAGAAAGAAAAGAAAAGAAAAATAAAAAAATAATTCAAAAATTCAAAAAAAATTAAAATATTATTTAAAAATTGTCACGTTAGTGTTGATCGGACTGCCGGCACTAGCTGGCACTCACGTCAGTGCTGGCTAGCTAAAATTAGCCGGATGAACTGAATTAGCATAAATGCAAAAGGTTTAGGACTCAATTGGTACAAAAAAAGTTTAGGATTGAATTGACATAATTGCAATAGGTTTAGAATTTTTTTTTTTAATTTTCCCCTAATATATTGTGCGGAGAGGTTTGCAGACTATTAGCATGAATCTTAGAGATTCACACAAGCTCCTGTTCCGCAACGCGGTGGTAGGGCATGACACTACGGCGATGGGCTTGTCAATCTCAAATCTTTGGATCATAGGTGGTGTAGAGTAATTATGGCTGAAATCGAACATTTCATAATAGGTATGAGACCCTTATGACAACACCTAAGGGAATTGTAGTGCTTGTTGCCTTTCCCTACTCTTTAAGTTTATAAAAAAGAAAATTAACTCGTCATTAAACAAAGTTGGATTTCACCTAGCTTATAGCTCTAGTTCCTCACTCTTTCAATGTTTTGCCATTCTAAAAAATTCACAATCCCATGTTTGAGAGGTATGACATTTTTACAATTTGAATTAGAACACTCCTCAGTTTTTTTTTTTTGGCCTATTAGGTCTTGGCTATAGCTATGACGTAGCTGATGTGACATTTCAAATTTTGATTCAATTTTGGGATTTATAAAATGTGTAATTCGTCAGTGTGCTTATACTAAAATCTCACCCAGGAACTGATTACTTTCGATTATTGTTTTTAAAATTGAGATTTCGCTGGAATTGCACTCGATCGAATTTGACCGTTATTTAGAGCCCAAACTTTGGTATTGAATTTCTCGGAGTTTTGAGACGAATTAAATTGGACGGTGTCGATATTATTGTGGTCATCCTCGATATTGCCCGGGATATGCGAAAAGTGAAATTTTTTGATTGGGTACGGATTTGGACTAGTAGATCTCCCTCGTAGTATGTTTTATTTGATATCTTCTGGCCCTTTTTCCTAATAATTAATTAGGATTTTGGTGGACCGTTAAATCGATTTTGGGTTCGAATCGTGACTGTCGGATCGCACTCAAGTGTGTTGACTCTCTCTCTCTCTCTCTCTCTCTCTCTCTCTCTCCCTCTCCCTCTCTCTCCTCCCGGTCACCTCCCCACTGCCCACGTTTGCCCCATGCATGCAGACGTCCCCTACACCATTCTCTTCCGTGCGCGTCTCCTCTCTCTCTCCTCCTTTTTCCCTTTTTTTTTTCTTCTCCTTCCCTAGGTCTTCTTCTTCCTGCCGCAGCTATTTCGCCTTCCCTGTTCTTGCTGCCGTACGCCAACCACCGCTCGCCGTCGCCTGGCCACCCGCGACGCCGTCATGCCACCTCCGGCCGCCGCGTGACTATCCCTCCCCTGGTTTTTCTTCTTCCCCAGCTTCTCCCTTTTCTGGTCGAGCTCGTTGTCAAGCTTGTCGCTAATCTCATCGCCGCTGCGGGCCGCCGTCCCGAACGTTGTCGCCCCTCCTCTTAGCTCACCACCACCACCCCAACTTCCCCTCCCGAGCCGCCGTCACCCTTGCCGCTTTGATGACGACGCGGTTGCCTCTGCTTCGCCTTTCCTATTCTGGCCAAGCCTGTCGCTGAGCTCGTTGTCGCCGCCCCGTCGCTGTCGCAGCTACTCGCTTGACGTCACCACCATCGCCGTTTGCCCAGCACGCCGGCTAGCTCACTCGCCAGCCCGCAAGCTCATTGCCGCGTCGCCGCTGCCTGTCGTCGTAGCTCATCGCCGTCATCGTCAGATCGCCATCCCGGCCAGCCCAGCTCGCCGACCAGCCAGCCAGCTTGCCGACCGAGCGTGCCGAGCCGTGCTCGAGCTCGCCAGCCGAGCGTGCCCAGTCATGGCTGGATAACTAACTAGCTTGTCCAGGCCGTGCCCGTCATTACGCGGGTTGTGGCCGAGCCCCAGGCCGTTGCCCTTGCCTGTGGCCTAGTTGCCGGGTCGTGTGCCCAGTTATGGCCGAGCACCGCGCCGTGTATCGAGCCATGGCCGAGCCCCACGCCTTCGCCATTACCAAGGCCAGCACTATTCACCCGGGCCATTTTAGGCCCGTGCTGATTTTTCTCGGGCCAAAACCTAGTAAGTGACTACCTAAACCCTACTTAGTATAATGGGTATTTTTAGACTTGTTTAGGATGTGATTAGTACCGGTTTAGAAGCTAAACGTGGATTAGGGTCGATATTGGTATGTGCGTAATTGTTAGATTAAATTATGATGATTATGTGACATGTTTAGTGGCTAATTTATGTGGGTGCGATATCCGGATTGTCGTGGCGTTTGTGGGTGAAACGGAATATTTGAATGCGGCCGACTTGAATGTGGATTGGTGGGCTAGTGTGATGAGCTCGTGACTTGAATTGTGTGGCATGTGTGCGTGTGAGAACGGACTTGGGACGTGTTGACGGTGGTCCGTAAAAGGCAAGTTAGACCTGAGACGTGTTGACGGCGGTCATTGGAAATTGATTGAATTGTGTGGCTTGTATGCATCTGAGAACGAACTTGAGACATGTTGATGGTGGTCCGTGAAAGTCAAGTTAGACTTGAGATGTGTTGACGGCGGTCATTGGAAATTGATTGAATTATGTGGCTTGTATGCATGTGAGAACGGACTTGAGACGTGTTGACAGTGGTACGTGAAAGGAAAGTCAGACCTGAGGGGTGTTGACGCGGGTCTTGTAAATGTGTGAAATATCCAGTGAAGGACGGAGCTCGGCTTGCTCCGAGGGTTGACCTGAGACATGTTAACGCGGGTCATGTGAATGTGTGAAATGTCCAGTGAGGGATGGAGCCCGGCTTGATCTGAGGGCTGGCCTGAGGTGTGTTAACTCGGGCAGTGTGAAACGACCTGGGAGGTCATGAGAAAGTTGCTCGGTCACGCATGCGAATTAAGTATGATTGAATTGATTGAATATGCATGGTTATGGCGTTTGAGTGGTGATGTTATGTTTCTGGATTATTATTGCATTATGTTGTTTAATAAATATGCAGAGTGGACATGTAGACTGAGACAAGGTAAGTGCGTGTATGTGAATTCCGTACATTACTGGTTAGATTGCCAGTCAAGACTTGTCTGGGTACGCATTGGCCTACGTGGGGTTTAGGATGTTGCTTATTGAGATTCGTTCTCACTGTTATTATATAACCATTTTCATATCCGCGACCGTGATTGATTGGAGATGCCGCCAGGGTATCTCGGGGATGGAGGACAGGTCGAGTTACCCCGTATTTTGTGTGCCCCCTATTTATAGAGGAGTTAAACTTACAATCCACCGCCCTCTTTTGACAATTGTGGTTTGAAGTTAGTAGCTTGGGTTGTTGTTTTGTATTTGTGAATGCTGCAAGTTATGCCGAGTATGTTATGTATTTAATTGGTTTGTGCAAGTGTTATTCTTTTGTCATTGTTATTTGTCTGGGTTGTTTTATTTCGCTTCTGCTTGCGTACGACTTTGGGTGTTTCGTATGGGTTGGCAATGCGTCCTGGGACGTCGCGTTCAATACAGCCATCGAAGGGGTTTCGCGAGCCCATTGGGGTTCGAGGCGTGACATCCCCATTAATTTGGTATCAGAGCAAGGTCAGCTCGATCCAAGTTGGTCGAAACCTGGAGTGATAAGGAGCGATGACATTGGAGTAGTTAGTTAGGGAGACTTGTGTGCCATGCGTACCTCAGGCTACGTGATTATAATTGCTGAGTGATTTTTTGCAATAATATGTGTGGTGCAGGTGCGTCAGGACCAAAGGTAAGTGTGCGAACCCTGTTGGTTGTTATTGGCTGCTTGCTAAGTGAATTGTTGTGTGATTCACTACTTAGGGCTTTAGACTGGTATAGTTGGCCTAGGTTTTTAATTCCCGAAGGGAATTATAGCAGGTAGGTGAGTGGTGTGAACTCTGTGAGTATGAGTAGTCGAGGTCGAGGTTGAGGTCGAGATCGTGTAGCCCCGCAAGCTAGAGTTATAGAGGATCCCAGGATGGATGAAATCTGAAGGGCGCTTGAGGAAGCGGGATTATTATCGGTAGACAGACGGGGGAAAGAAGTGCTACTGCCGCCGCTGCAGCTGCCAGCGAGATTAGTGGGAATAATGGAGGTCAGGGGAATAATGTGATTGGTGAAAATCCTAGTCCAGTGCGAGTCAATGTGATCAGGCCAATGCCCAAGTTGGTCAAACAGTTTGTGAGGTTGAAACTCTCGAAGTTTGATGGGAGAAGCAATTCCGAGGCTGCACTAAGATGGGTAGAAGAGTTAGAGAAAGCTTTTGAGGTGCTGGGATGCACTGAAGAGGAGAAAGTAACCCTGAGCGAAGCTCTACCTCTAACATTTTTACGAACCTTAGCCAAAAGAATATGAAAGTCAGTTGACTTATTTTGAAATTGTTTACGGTTGCACTCGATCCAAATGCAATATATGGTTGCTAGAAAGGACAACTCGAAGAGTCTTGTTGCCAACTCTTTGCCCTTTATTGCCCTTATCATCCCTTAAAGTTCTTCATTCCATCCTCCTAAAGGGCGCTTGATCCCATGTTGTGCTAGGATACAATGCCATTTATTGTTTGTCCACTCACACTGAAAGAATAAATGTGTTCATTCTTCAATACCAGCCCTATAGAAATTACATTGAATATCAACTGAAGGCATCCATTGTGCGACGATTCCTGCTGTAAGTAGTCTATCTCTGCAAACTATGCAATTTCGGGATTCAACCGAGTCCAAGATGTTCTTATTGGACTAGGTAACCTGCAAAAACAGTAACATTCGCCCTCTTGTTCGCTTCGTTGAAACGAATTTCAGTTGCTGCCGAAGCTACTATTCTCCATTTGCAAGATTGAGCTCGTAACTTTAGGATCGAATCAAAATAAGGTTTCAATTGGGGAGAAGATAGCCAGTTAGGGTTGCAAATTGGGGGGTTCTCTTTTAATTTGGGGATTTAGGGTTCTTATTTAGGGGAAAGAATACCAAACGATGTCGTTTTAGGGATAGAATGCTAACTGGACTCTCCGGCGAGCCATGTTGGCTTAAGAAATCAATAAAAAAAGGCCACATCGAATTTTCGGCCAAATTGATCGAAGTTGGCACTGAATGAGCGTTTTTCAAAAAAATTGGCATTGAAATGATTCAAAAGAAACTTTTGGCACTGAAGTGAGTGGCGTACATAAGTTTTTACACTTTTGCTGTTCTTCTCCCGTTGAAAGGAATTTGAGTTGCTCATGAAGGTCCTGCTCTCCATTTTCAAGATTGAGATGTTAATTTTGGGGGGAAATCAAATTAAGGTTTCGATTTTCCCTTAAATGGTTGTTAGGGTTTCAAATTTAGGAATTCTTTATATTTGGGGCAAACCTTGTAAACGACGTGATTTTGGGGTTATATGCTAACTAGGCGTACCGACAAGTTACGTCGCTCTGAGAAATTAAGGAAATATGATCAAGTCGGATTTTCGGTGACCTAAATAGTAATTGACAGTTAAGTAATCGTTTTTTTAAATGTGGCACTTAAGTGATTCAAAAAGAAAACTTTCAAACACTAAAATGAGCATTGTACAAAACTTTTGGCACTTCTACTGTCCTTATCTCATTTAAGATTAAATTGGTAAATTAAAAAGTTTAAGACTGAATTGATATTCATACAATTAATCTAGGACTGTTTTTGGACAAATTCCCCTTGAGTTGTCTCACGTAGAAAAGCCACCATTGGAAATAATTATTTTATGTAAAAGAGGAACAATCAGGGTATGAATTTGACTCGAGTGGCCTGGAAAGAAGCTACATCGAAAAGGTTATTAGCTTTTTGTGTAGATTGAATAGCTTTTCTCTTTGTAACTAGCTAGAAAAAGATGCGGAACGTAAAGGAAGAAGAAGGAAGGGGTTAATAAGTTGATAAAATGACCCAACTTTTGCGTGTTGTAGTCGCGTTTGTTTGATGATCCTTTTTGAGATTCCGTCCCACGAATAAAGATCGCGAAAAAAAAAGAATATAATCATGAAAAAACGACGTAGTCTCACTTTACAATATTTACTCAAATAAAAATTGAAAAAATGACTTTCGATATAGAAAGCTGATATTTGATACTGCAAAAGATTTTACTTGTTCATGGTATTTATATAGTCTTTATATAAACGTGATCTCTCTCCGCTTATAAATTTAAATTTTTGAGTTGGACTATTGAACATGGTATTTTTTTTCCCATTAGAATTCTAATAGTAGCATTCTATAGTGATTTTTCGATATAGATAATTGATGTTTGATATCAAGCGAAACTACGCATTGATTCATAGTTTAGAGCAAATTCCTCGCTCCTGATCTTGGGAAAAACTAAAAGAGGAGGCCTGTGGGGGTAGGGCTGTCAATGTATATGAGATGGTCTCTTCTAACAGTAAAAAGACGACAAGAGACAAAATAAGAATCATACAGAGATATTTGAATACGACGCGAAATGAAACCAGCAAATTGTTTGACTTGTCTTATACAAGTTGCTATATATTAATGCTACTAACACTGAATTGATTTGATCATAGGTCCAAGTATAACAGAGAGAGACGAATTGGCAGTCCTAATATGGAGAATCAGTTGCGGTGGCACGACGCCCTCCGTTCGAACAAAGATCTCCTATAACAACAACGACCATCTCGGTCGCCTGGTTTACGTAGCAAACTTACATCAATGACATCCTGGGCTCGGCCTTGGGTTGCCTCCTCTTGCTGCACCTGCAAACTCAGGAAAGCAAAACGAAGTTAATAACCCTACAACATCTCTTGTAGAATTTAACGACCAATTACTTGCTGCAAATCTGATGTTGATGACCATTGATTGAAAGCCAATAAGCGTGAGACCCAAATGGGAGGAGTCAGTTCAGAAGTTTATGTATGTATAAATGTATATATGCATGTTAAAATATTCAAATACTTAACCGAAAGATAAAGAGAGAAAACGCACCGCGAGATGGGGGATGAAGTCTGCATGATATTCCTTGAAGGATAATCACAACCAGGAGAAGACAACATAATCTCACAAATGGATGAAAAACAGAAGAAGAAGAAGAAGAAGCTCTTTGTGCCATCTTTTCTCTCTGGGGAGTTCTTCACACAACATAATCTCACAAATGGATGAAAAACAGAAGAAGAAGAAGAAGAAGAAGAAGAAGAAGAAGAAGAAGAAGAAGAAGAAGAAGAAGAAGAAGAAGAAGAAGAAGAAGAAGAAGAAGAAGAAGAAGAAGAAGCTCTTTGTGCTATCTTTTCACTCTGGGGAGTTCTTCACACTCTTCTGATCTCTCGTTGTTCCTTGGGTGGTCGTGTTTTATAAGAAGAACAAAGATTTGTTAGTCAAAGTCGTGCTTGGTAGGGCTTAATTTAAGTAGTCTTTGTTCAAGAAATTCCGGTTCTGTCACTTTCTGGGCATTTCTCATTTGAATTCAATTATTTGCATCGACATCTTTGACCTTCCATTCGATATCTCAATTATATGAACCATGTATTCATATAAGATAGAATAAATCTACATCCTAACCATACGTTACACTAGCAATGGACCCAAATGAACCGAATAAACATAAACCAATTTTAACTTAGAAATAGTTTCCTATCAATATCGGACACATAAAATAATGTCCAACCTTCAAATTTATATATTCCAAATTAGGATAAAATTACAAAAATATACAAAAAAGAACAACGCCGAAATATAGAAAATGCATATTATTTACAAACTCAGTCTGTCAATGCTTATAGCACTTCATGCGAGAACATTTATTCATTCTTAAAAAAAATATTAAAGAGTGACACTACGGTTATCATCTGAACCAGAAAAAAGAAAGGAAAAAAAATGTCATCATGGAATTGAATAAAAGCACATTCTAAATTAGTATTTTCATCATTAAAAAGTTCAATCCAAAAACTTGAGAGATCACGTACATGTAAAGAGCTAGACAAATGAGATACTTCAACACCCTTCTCAAGTGCAATTTAGATTAGGAACAACACATGAAATTTGACAAACAGGTAAATGGAGAATATACGTATATAAAGAGCATATAAATCTCATAGACAAGCGATATGAGATACTTTAACACAAATACCTTCTATACTATTCTCTAAAAATATGAGTAACACAGCGTTCGGATAATCAGAAATCCAACGGCCAATCAAGATAAGATCTAAGTGATAGTACTCTATGAAGGTACTATATATGATTAACAACACATTTTAAATATCTTATTCAAACAAAGGAATCAATCTTCACCACTCACTCCCTCGTTTCTGTTCTTCCTTGGCAAGTTACGAGGAATTGAATACCATGATTGCGAGAGCATTGTAACTGTTTGCTTGGAAAATGGCAGGAGTGTCCAAATTTCATGACCAAAGACTTTGAATTTTCGCCAGGCACGACCTTTATCGATGAACTACTTCTTTATAAGTTAGGAAGGACCCAAAAACAGCCTATCGGGAGAGAGAGAGAGAGAGAGAGAGAGAGAGAGAGAGAGAGAGAGAGAGAGAGAGAGAGAGAGAGAGAGAGAGAGAGAGAGAGAGAGAGGTATATTTTTATCATTTTATCCTAATTTTGAATATATAAGTTTGGACATTATTTTATGTGTCCGATGTTGATAGGCAACTATTTCTAGTAGTTAAAATTGATTTATGTTTATTCGGTTCACATATAATTAGGATATCGAATAGGGAGGTCAAAGATGTGGACGAAAACAATTGAATTCAAATGAGGAATGCATGGAACTTGCCCAGAAAGTGACAGCACTGGAATTTCTTGAAAATTAAGCTCTACCAAGCACGACTAACAAATCTTTGTTCTTCTTATAAAACACGACCACCTATGGAACAACGAGACATCAAAAGATTGTGAAGAACTCCGCCACGGAGATGCTAATTGAGAAATTTACCACTCAATACAACCACGGTTGAGATGGAAAAGATTTTCATCCCAATCACATACCATACTATTGATCCGAATGAACCGAATGAAAATAAATCAATTTTAATTGCTAGATATAAAAATTAGGATAAATTACAAAAATATTCCATGTTCTATTGTTGATGTGCTATTGTCCCAATCCAATTTTCATCCATCAAGTTTATTTTGACAGATTTGATCTTTGAATAAATACTCAATCCCGATATTAGGACTGTCTCTCATAAAATCATTTCCACTTTGTTTTTGGTCGGAAAAATCATTTCCACTTTGCAATGCACATTTCGTGCACATCTTAATCCACACTGTCTAATATTTCGTCTTAAAGCATGATCAAGATAGTTTGCAAAACCTACGTGGAAGAAACAAAATTAGCAATACATTGCTCATTATAGTTTGTCATGCACATCTCTAGTACCCAAGATACTATTCCCGGAGTGTTGACACCTAAATTTTAGCAACCTTATTAATCATAAGAAAATTAGGAATCAACTCTTACCCTTAAACAAAAATATTATTAATTTGCATATTAGGAGCATTATCAATTAGTAGTAATAAGCCCACAAAAATTGCATTATAATTGGACTGACTTAAGCAGGGAGGATCTGAGTTTAGTTGAATTATCTAGACTAAGCCTACAAGAGCATAAATTTGGCCAAGCCCATTGAATAGCCCTTGTGGCCGAAAATTACATGTTGCTTAGCGTGTGTGCGTGCCAAACTAGGAAAGATCGTATCATTTAATTACATTTGGAGGAAATAAAAATATTATCTTTGAATATTTTAATTCTATGGAGATAATCAAAAGGTGATATCTTAATTTCTTAAAGTGGGGAGTTAATATATCTCTTTGGTTTAAAATAGGAAAGTGGTGCATTGATTGGTATCTTGAGATAACCCTAATCCTATATCTATATAAGCATTTTTTGGGAGCGCACAGCAGAATTTCGATACCTTTCACTTAGGGAGATTGCTAAGAGAGAGCTCAAGTCCAAGCTCGTCAATATATTCAGTTAGACTCACCTTCATTTAAAAACTTAAATTAATAAGTTATGCACCAATTATGATATATTGACTGCCGTACACCATACCAATACCAATTCTCCCATGTAGGACTTTTCTAATATAACTCACACATGTATTTCAACAATTTCCCTCTCATATGTAAACTCAGTATTAAGTATGCTCCCTCTTAATTTAAGTATCTTTCTGCATCAACTTATTTCAACTTGAATCTCCAAGTGATTGGAGTGCACTTGCAACAACAATCATCATCAACTACTAACTTAGGATTGCATTACCCATGGTCTCTATCTCGCATCATCAAACCAATTGTCAATGATTTCCTCTCGCCATACTCACATTACTAGACCAACAGTCCCTAGTCTCTTCTCATGCAGACCAACCGTGATGGCAATTGCCACCTGAAACAAGCGTTAATCATGAAATTTCTTTCTTTAGATATTCACCAAAGACCGAAACATATTGGTAGTGGGCTACCAAGCAATCATCGGCTCTAATACCAATTTCTTTCTTGAGACAATATAGATTAGAAGACACACATAAACAATAATACAGTAGAGGCACGTTCAAAAAAATTTCAAAAGAAAAGGCGAAGCTCTCTTCCTCGGCAGCAGAAAAATTCCAGCACTCAGTTTCATGAAATTGACGAGTGTACATTCGTTAACCGTTATATTGCGCTCAAATTTTGTGGAGAGTAAGACATTATTCTTATATTTTTCTAGAGGTATTGGAAAGAAAATGTACGGAAGTATGTCTTTCACGGAGAAAACCGAACCGGTCAGACTGTTGGATCAAGAGAGGACAGCTCAACGCGCGGTCTAGCCAAAATGGTCAGTATGTGTTCATTCTAAGTCAGAATGGACTGAAATTTTGAGGAAATCTCTATGACACCTAGTTCTTCATCCCCACCAAAAGAAGCATCAAAGATTTAGACACCCAGAGACTCGACCAAGAGCTACCAGCTCTCACCGAGCCCAATCCTTGGTTGTGATTTACACCCACTCCAGTAGTCAGCTCTTCCAATGTGCCCAGTTGCCACTGTGATCTCCTCACCGTCACCGCCTTTACAGTCGTTCCCTCACCATGGTATCGCCACCTTCCGCCACCATGAACATCTCTTTACTCTCCAATACTAGATTAGGTGAGGATTTTTGGACTGAATTAGTGAATAGTCCATTATTTAGTGAAACAAATCACAATCATCGGCAATTGAGTGTAAAATTCATTTGGGAAAACGTCGTTAAGTAAGCTTGCTAAGTACACTAGACTGGGAGTGTTTGGTAGCCCCACTCATGCTCGTGTTGGATGATGGCATGTTGAGGTCGAAGGCGAGAAGGTGCATATTTCTAGGCTATGCACAATGGATGAAAGGACATTAGTTATGGTGTACATATAAGGATTAACCTGGGTTTACGATCAGTAGTGATGTTACCTTCAATGAGTCTGTTCTGTTTTAGATTCGGAGTGAGGGATCAATGCAGAAAGAGATCTGGATGGGGTTTAAAAATAGGCGGGGCTTCTGGGTGAGCCACAGACGAGGAGGGTGCTGTAGATGTGACAGTTTCTCTATTGTCACCAAATTCCCTAGCAAATGACAGATCCTTTGAGGCCATAACTGAATGTGAAGCTTTGAGTAGGTTGATGGAGGTTAATGAGTTAAATAATTGATTATAGTAGACTCATCAACGCTGCTCCTCCCATGGAATAGGTTCTGACTACAGACCAATCCATGTGAATTGCGGTTTGTTGTTTTCTTTGTTTCTCGCTTATTTTATTGTTAATCTCACTATTGTGATCGATTGCACGGTCCATTTTCTGCAACTATGACAAGTTGCGCCTACTAGTAACGGTAAGTGTGTGTAGCACCAATTATATGACTTCACATTTTGACATGTGTCGTATTAATGTCAATAAGTTTTCTACATCGAAACCAACTTGAATAAAACAATATCATCATTTCCAATTAGAGTAATATGAAATTTTTCATTTTGAAAAACATAATCATTTTCTAACATTTAAATACTTTTCCATGAAAAGCCGTAAATTGGGAACAGAAGCCCCCAAACAACCTTTTAAGTCTATGCATATGAATCTATCATTGGTTCATTTTCTTTTCTTATATTATTGCTTGGCGTAGTTCATTGGTGCCAATTTTTTGAATTTAATCCAATTTGTATCCCTTCCTTTGTTAGTTTCTATTATTATTCATTGACTGGCCGTTCATTGTCCGGAAACTTTTAATGAATTTTGTTGTTTATTAATTTTCTTTTCTCCATGTGGGAATGAAATGCAAAATGAACATAGTTGCATCAGAAGCAGAATTGACATGTAATTGGTGAACCTAGATTGATTTCAGGGTTTGTTAATTCTTGTGTTTTGTAGAAGAATTGCCTCATGGCTATCTATTCACACTTTTTGTTTCCCGAATGCTCTTGATATGACAGACAAAGCTTGTCTTGTATGGAGCAATGAGTCTTTCTCTCTTCTCTCCACCGTCCAACATCAAGCAGATTCAAGCTCTCCCCTCCCCGCCAAAACCTCACCCTTGATCCTCGACCGCCACCCGATCACCCACCTCGATGGCGGCCACCTCACAGAGCAATCTCCCACCTCAACCTCATGTCCCGTGATGGGTCCCATCCCGACCTCCTCCCCTTCTCTCTCCTCCTCAACTCCTGCATTCGCTCCCATGTGTTTGCGCTCAGGAGGCGCGTCCACCACGCTTGCTTAGTCCCCAGCTAGAAGCCGACTTGGCGATTCTCAACTCAGCTCATCAATCTCTACCCACAATCCAATGACTGGGCTGAGGCGGAGAGGATTTTCATGGACATGGGTTATAAGAGGGACTTGGTTTCTTGGAGTTCCATGGTCTCTTGTTTTGCCAATGGTCTCATGGAGTTTGAAGTGGTTGATACTTTCGTTCATATGCTTGAAGATCATTTTTCCCTAGTGATTATTGTTTCGCAGCAGATATCTGGGCGTGGTCGGCTCCGGAGAATGCATCGACTGTCTTGATTCCGATGCGTGTGTTGGGTGTGCATTGATTGACATGTTTGAAAAGGGTAATACTGATTTGGTTTCAGCTCACAAGGTATTCAAGAAAATGCTGGAGAGGAATGTGGTAGCTTGGACTTTGAATTCATAGAAAAATAATTATTTTTATTTCTTTTAGGTTTTTTTTGTGGAATTATCTTTTTTCTGAGAGGATGAGTCTTGTGACCCGAACTCGCAATTTTTTAAGTATAAATATAACTTTTGCCAAAATAAAACTCAAGTTATCGAGGGGTAAAATTAAATAGCTCATGAAATACCTAATCCTAGAAACAACGTTTGTGTCTTCACTCCTTTCCTCTTTTGTGCCCATGTCCCAACGGCCATGCCAGGGTACCTGACTCTTGCGCGCAATTCAATGTTGCCTAGCTCAAGCGCCGAGGCCTTTGATTCAAGTGCCGATATTTAGTCGTATTTTGAAAAATTATCCTTTATTTTTCAAAAGAGAAATTATTTTCCTGTATCTAATAATAGTTTTTCCATTGACTATGAATTTATTTTTTCCATTGACTCGTTTTCATAACCGATCCAAAAGTCAGAAAATGTTTTCCGACATAAAATTTTCTGCGAATCAATATTAAAAAGCTAGCCATCTTTTTTTGAAAATGACTTTCACGGAAAATATTTCCCTCCACGAAGAAATTTTTCACGAAACAAATGAGAAATTAATATCGTTGGTTCTAATATTGGAAGTCTAATCTTGGAAGGACAATCAATTGAACCCAGTGAATGCAGGCAAGAAAATGCGGACGTGTTCAATAAGGAATAAGAAGAGTATGCATAATTATATTAGAAATGTATAGTAAATTTAATGAACCAGGAAATTTCAGGGCGTAGATATTGGACTTTTAAGCTTCATCCGTTCTACGAAAAATGTGACTTTTTTTAAAAATGTTTTTGGGAAAGTGATTTTTCAGGAAAATGACAATATTTTTCGATATTCGGCTGAAACTTGAAAATGAAGTGGAAAATATTTTCCGTCTTTCGCTATGAAAAATCTAATTTCATTTTCCTCCTTGCACTCCTTTTAACAATTTTTTATTTTTATTTTTAAAAAATTCGAATTTTTAATTATTATTTTTATTTTCGAATAATTTTTTATAATTATGTTCTTTTTCTTCTTTTTTTTTTCTTTTCTTTCTTCCTTTGCCGGCCATATTGATGGCCAGCGATCGACCACAGGCAAGGGAAGAGCTTGCCCAAGGCTGGCCTTGTCGGACGGCGCCTTCCCCGGTCTCGAGCGAGGCCTTATCTCACCATTAAAGGAATGTGAAGGAGTGTAGAGAGGCAAAGAGTATGGAAAAATGTTTTCCCCACTTTTGAAGTTTTGAAGGTGTTTCTTCCTTTGAGCTTGACCAGTTTATTTCCGAGAACCGAGCGCCCACCGGAATATCCGGAAAACATTTTCCATTTGCGCGTTCCTTACCGGTCAGAGTCAACAGTCAACCCGTCGGACAGAAGTCAAAGTCGTCGCTGATTGGTTCAAATCGTTGTGCGTTCCCGCACCGAATCCCCCCCCTTCTCTCTCTCCGACAGAACTGAAATTGAAGAAAGCTTTCCGATGGTCGCTCCGCCGCGTTTCGTCTTCCTCCTTCTCCCGCTCCTCGCTCTCGCCGCCTCCGTTCGTGGCGTCGACCCTCTGTACCAATCCTGCGGGGGCACCGGCAACTTCACCGCCAACGGCACCTACGCGGCCAGCCTCAGCACCCTCCTCGCCTCCGTCGCCGCCAACGCTGCCGCCGACGACTACGGCTTCTACAACCTCTCTGCTGGCCGGAGCCCCGACGCCGTCAGCGCCATCGCCCTCTGCCGGGGGGACGTCGGGGCCGCCGACTGCCGGAGCTGCCTGAACGACTCTGCCGCCGAGATCACCCGCCGGTGCCCTGCGCAGAAGCAGGCGGTCATCTGGTACGACAACTGCATGCTCCGGTACTCGAACCGATCCATTTTTGGGGCCATGGAGGATATGCCTGCCTTCTTCATCTCGAACCCCAACAATGTCACCAACAATGTGGATCAGTTCAATCAGGTTCGAAAACGGGAAGTTATTTTTTTCCGTGCTCATGATCAGTTGTTCCCGATCTTATACATTGCATTGCATTTCGTTTGTTTCCATGAAAGCAGAGCGCATGCTTCTTGACGTGTTGACTTCGTTGACTTTCATCGAAACTTTCCAAAGTTTTCGACATAGTAACCATGAGAATCCTCATCTCCGTTTGACAATGTGCCCGACGATGTGGATCAGTTGGATCAGGTTACTTTGTAATGCTTTACCCTCTCTTTTTTTATCACCCATTACTTGTACCGTTGTACGGTTAAAGGGATAATCCGACCACAGCACTTGTCATCAGGATTGCTTTTCTTGTTTTCTTGACTGGTTGAGTGTGGACCAACCAATAGGCCATTTCGAAGTGCTAGACAGTTTCCTACAGAGCACATGGTTAATCATGGTGCTAACAATGTTTTTGTTTTCTTGTTGCGTTTTTTTATTGTCTCTGCGACTCGTTCTCAAAGAACGTGTTTTTTCGCTTTCGTCTTGAATTCTTGAACTTTATGTTTCCTGTAAGCCATTGGGATTGGCACATAGCTTTTCAGGGTAGTATGAGCTCACAGGCGCATTTGATGTTAGGTATCGTTCTTGGATAGCAGCTAACAATTCATATTGCATTCAGATTGAGTAGGATTTTATGGTTTGGGTAATGACAAAGTACTAATTCTTGTGTTCTTCTCCTGACGGTAGCTTATAGTTTTGGTTCTATATTCTAGGTTTTGAGAAATCTGATGGATGGTTTGAGAGATCGAGCTGCAAGTGGCAATTCGACGAGGAAATTTGCCGTTGGAAATTTGACAGCTCCAAACTTCCAAACTCTGTTTGGACTTGTGCAGTGCATTCCAGACTTGTCGCAGCAACAATGCGACGATTGTTTGGTGAAATCCATTGGACAAATTCCAGTGTTGTAATCAGAAACAAGGAGGGAGGTTTGTTGGTCCCAGTTGCAATATCATGTTTGAAGTATAACGCTTTTTTGATCCTTGGGCATATGAGCCGCCACCATCACCACCACTGGCACCACAATCACCAGTTTCTCCTCCGCCTCCTCCAATGAATAACCCATCCACTAAAGGTACTTCCTTTTAATGTATAATTACCTGGTCCAGAGCATGCTTTTAACTTCAATGAGCTCCTCCTACAAACAAGGGACTAGGGGTTGTAAGTCTCCTTCCCCTGCTCCTCCTCCTTTGAGTATGGTTGCATTAAGTGGATTTTAAAGCATGATGTAATTCAACTTTTGATTCCGAGTGTAATAAGTTCCCTAGACACTTATGTTTCCTCTTGAATGAGGTGTAAGCATGAAATAACTAGCAGATGAGAAATTAATAGATCTCTGATGCATCATGAGTCTTTCATTCTTTTAATTTAAGTATCACCGTCTGAAGTAATTTCATTTGAAAACTGATAGACTAACACCAAGGACTGCTTTAAATGTGCAACCCCCCCTAAAAACTATTTTTGGTAGTTGGGTCTGAACACTGATGTCTATGAGTTTATTGTCTAACATAAGAGCTCTTCCTTTTTTCAGGAAAGGGTGCTAACTCAGGTCATATTGCCCTCATTATCACAATCCCAGCTGTTGGATTATTTCTTTTAATTGCTGGAATGTTATGCATCTATTTGAGATCAAGAAGATTGAAAGAAAATTTCAAAGGTAAGTTCTGATTACTTCTGCATGACTGATTTTCATAGAGTACTAGGCGAACACGATCTATTTGAAATATATCGGCAGCCAATATGTTTAGCCACAATGTACAAGAGCTAGTAACTTTTCAGAAACTCAGAGGCCGGTGATTTATGACTAAACAAGAACAGATTCAGTATGGGCAATAGACATCAAAGTTCCCTCATCGCTCTGGAAAACCTTCTATTTGCTACCATCATCCAGAGGAGAAATTTTTTCTTCGATTGGATTAACTGTTAAACAAGAATGAAGTACTATTAACTGTTAAACTAGCAGACAAGCTTACCGATTATGTGGAATTAGACAATTAGCAACTTTGCATTTTCCACTTTGTAGCTGTACCTGTAGATGAAATCAGAAATGCAGAATCCCTACAGTACGATTTGAATACCATCAGGGCAACAACAAATGACTTCTCTGATGCAAATAAGTTGGGACAAGGTGGATTTGGCATAGTTTACAAGGTAATCATTGCAAATTGTTCATTCATAAAATAACAAGAGAATTTGAAACATTCATATGTATGTGGCTGCTTTTTGCATTCTTTTTCAGGGAACATTGGCCAATGGACAAGTTATGGCAGTAAAAAGGTTGTCTGTAGATTTGGGACAAGGTGATCGAGAATTTAAGAACGAGGTCCTCTTGGTTGCAAGGCTTCAACACCGGAATTTGGTTAGGCTCTTAGGTTTTTGCCTGGAGGGGAGAGAAAGGCTTCTTTTATATGAATTCGTACCAAACTTAAGCCTGGATCACTTTATATTTGGTATGATCATCATGCCATTCTGTTCCAGCATCATCCGATTCAAGAGTTACTGAAGTGCATGTCGCAAATCTACATTTAGAAAGTCACCTTGCATTAGTTACATCAGCTATAACCTATCGTCAATTTGCCATGCAGATCCCGTTAGGCGTAGGCAGCTAGATTGGGAAAGGCATCAAAAGATAATAGGAGGCATTGCTCGTGGGCTTCTTTATCGTCATGAGGATTCTCAACTTCGAATCATTCATCGGGATCTTAAAGCGAGCAATATTTTGCTAGACGTAGAGATGACCCCCAAAATTTCATATTTTGGTACAGCAAGGCTATTTGTGGTGGATCAAACTCAAGACGCCACAAGCAGGGTTTGTTGGCACGTAGTAAGTTGCAGACGGCAGAACATCTTGAAATAAATCCGGTTAATCCCTGTACTATTCTCCATATAATCTAAATAGCTAGCAGATACAAAGACACGGCATAATAATTGGAATTGTGTTGAAAGTAACTCATTATTTTGGTGATGCAGTGGATACATAGCTCCAGAGTATGCGATGTATGGATTGTTCTCAGTCAAGTCAGATGTCTTTAGTTTTGGGGTGTTGCTACTAGAGATTATAAGTGGTCAAAAAAGTAGCCGCTTCTGCAATGGGGATACCACGGGCATATGAGTAGTGCGGCATGCACTCATCGTACCATATGATCGTGTCCTGGTTGGACGAGCATTGATTGGGGAGCATTCGAGTTGTGTTGTAGGTAGCATGCAGGTAGCGTGCAGGGTTCGTGAACATTACGTGAAATTCATATTTAGAAGGTCAAGCCATTCGTGCGTGTACATGAAGCCTATTTTAATCCCATGTTCAAGCGATATGGCACTTTAACAATTTGATTTAGAACTCTCCTCCACAGGGTTTTTATTTATTTTTATCTTTTTATTACCTTTTTTTTGGGCTATCATGTCTTGGCTAGAGCTATGATGATTCCCGATGTTGTGTATGATGTCACCCAAACCACATATTTTGTTTCATATATAAGATCGAACTTGTACATGAAAGAATAAACCTATTACGATTAGTAAAGAGTTTGAGTGATCAATATTTTTCATTGTATCTCAATTTCTTTTTCTTGCTTTTACTCTCCATTTCCTTGTGATTGTGCGCCGAATCCTAACAACTCCATGGAGCATACTGTGGAACAAATCCTTATGGTCATTTGTTAGATAAGTTATTTATTCCATGCATATACAAAAGACTAAGTTATGCATCCAAACCATTTGGCCCCAAGCCTCCATCCCTTGATCACATCATCTAACTAGAGCACCTGAACTTATTCTCTAAACCATTTCAAATGAGCATATGTAATCTTATCGTCGACTGGAGCACCACTTATTCTTTTACAAGTTTCATAGCAACAGCCTTATTCCACTGATAAATCTTGTTTCAAACCCAATCCACCTTCCGTATTAGGGAGACATACATCAAATTAACCCACACCAGCAGCTTTGCCATCATATCCAGACCGCAAGAAGGAATTACAGCAGCTCCCAATCTTCCTCATAACCTTTTTAGGCATGTATAGAGAACTCCGCGCAGATAAGGAATGGTATTATGAAGGACAGAGCTTATCAGCTCTAGCCTTGCAGCAAAAGACAACCTTCTAGAACTCATTCCGCCCACAGTTTAGAGCAAATCTAAGACAATCCACGTGATCTAATTTCTTATCTTTTCGCGGGAGTTAAAGTGAGTCGACCGACTCGGCTATAATTAAATAAAGAAGATTCTATCGCATTATAAATTATACCTCCTTTTCTATAGCACTAATCTATCAGTGAAGCCCCGACAGCCTGCAGGACTAATCTCCGAAGATATACTTCACCATACTATATGGTAATCTAAGTCTGGAAATCTTTTTAATGCATTCCTGATGTAATTTAAGCTGATGAATTTGAACAATGAATTTGACACAACGAAAAATTCAACATTCAATATCGAAGAAAAATCTCTCCAGTATGTCTTGCCTACACTATAGTTAATTGTCTCTTACTTGAGGCAAAACGTGTTGTTTACGAAAGAAGAAAGCCCATTCTTACAAAACATTTATAATATATTTAATGTCAATGATTGACATCTATAACGAAAAAACACAATTTATAAATTATTTGCGTTAAGGTGAAAATGAAATTAACAATTTAGTACGCGGGAAAATTGTCTAAAAAGTTCTAAACATATTGCATTTTTGCCAATTCAGTTATAAATCTTTTAATTTTGTCAATCGAGTCATAAACCTTTTCACGTTTTACCAATTGAGTCCATCTGGTCAGGCTATGCTGATCTGGACAAATTTTAATAATATTTTAATATTTTTTTGAATTTTTTTTCCCCCTTCTTCTTCCTCCAGCCGGTCGCCAAGCCTGAGCGATGGCTGGCGATCGGCCAAAGGCAACCGTCGACGTGGGCGACCCTCCCCGAGATCTAGCGAAGGGCAACCTCGCTAAAGGCCCGAAGCTAGCGAGGGCCACCCTCACCATAAGCCTACAAGGGCCGGCCTCACTTGCTTTGGGCGAGACTTGACCTCGCTGTCCTCTGGTGAGAGCGATCCTTGCTAGATCCCAATGAAGGTGACCTTGCTTGAGGTCGGCAAGGGCGACCTTTATCAGTTGTTTTCTTTGGCCGGTTGCCAGGCATTGCCCAAGCCCAGCAATTGGCTAGGGAAAGAAGAAGGGAGGAAAAAAAAGAAAAAGAAAGAAAAGAAAAGCTAAATCACTTAGCAAGTTTTAGTAAGCTTTATTAATACATCTACCATTTGCTAAGAGTTTTGCTAAGAGATATAAAACAGAATAAAAACATCACAAGTATTATAACTTTCGTATGGTATTTACTTGAGTGTCATAAATGTTTCTTTATCACTTGAGCATGATAACTTCTTTTTTTTAATCACTTGAGGACCAAGACTATTTAAAAAGCTCCGTCAGGTGCCATAACTTTCAATAGATTACTTGAATGTCATAACTTATAAAAGATGTCCATAAGTTATATGCCACGTCGGATATGTGGCACTTGTAGTGAACATTTTTAAGAAATTACAATACTTAAGTGAACGTATTCTAGAAATCCTAGCACACAAGTGATCAAAAGAAAATATGATACTCAAACAAACGATATTTAGAAATTATGGCACTTAAATGATCAAAAGAAAGAAAAGTTATGGCACTCACTCCTATAAAAGTTATGATTAACGTGGTGTCATTTTAAATCTTGACAGCCTATGATATTCAAGGTTGGCTAATTAGTGTTCATTCTTTCTTGATCTTCTCATTGTTTCGTCCCCCCCCCCCCCCCAATGACAAAGATTTTTGCAGTAATCATTTTCATGCTTAGCTTTCTCGTGCTTGAAACCGAATCAGAAAATTGCAAAATGAAAATTTATCTACGTTAGCATCAACCGTCCCACGTAAGACGGTCAGCGTCAATGTTAGCGATTTACGGTCAATTTGAGAGAAAGGACTATGTCAACAAATCACCATAATAGTTAAAATTAAATTGATCAAATTAAATAATATAAAACTGAATTGGTCGCCGTAATATAGATTTAGGCTTTTAGGTTAGGAATAATCACCGAGTCAAAGGAAATTCCGGCATTTGCACGAGCCCAGTCCTGTAGCTTATAGGTAATATTTTTTCTATTATATTATATTATCCTTACTCAATTAAAGGTGGGGATGTTTTTCAACGTCGGTGGTGAAAAGGTTGCTCTTTTCTTCACTCCCACGAATCAAAGAAGCGTGACAGACCCGTCCACCAAAGAGACGCATTTTTCCATATAAAATAGGGTTCCTTAATCAAGGAGGAGCTCAAACACAATGTTACTAGTCAGTCCTAAGTCCTCAAAATCTAATTATTCTGGTTTGTCCACGCTCATAAATTAAAGTTCGTAAATTTAGTAAATTTTGGGAGACCAAGTGTGTCAGAAACATAGTATAGATACGAAAATTGAATTCGTAAAATAGCACCAGTAATGAGTTTCATAATTTCTCCTAAGCTTTTTACGTACGTCCTTTCTTGGCTTGTTCAGGGGATACTTGCAAGAAACTGTACTTGGAATGGTGCGCCGAAGTGCCGGTCCTTGGTCGTGGATCCATCGAAAGTGTCTTTAAAACTGTTGCTTGAATTGGCAAATTTGATATGAAGTGTCGTCAATCATTTCAGTTTACTTCACATGGATTTATTAATAAAAGAAAATGTGATTGAACCTTCAGTAGTTATAGCCTACGACAAACTCCTTTTCTGAATTTCATGGACTTACCTCCTCCACGTGATTCTTGTTCATCATCTCCATTTGGATCCCTATCTTTTTTTCATTTTTTTATCTTCCATTCTTATCATTTTGTCTTGCTACTTGTTGACTCACTTATCTTTTGCTTTTTAAAAGGGGAATTCGTGACAGGTAAACTTCTCCGGCGAGCGTAAGGTCACCTCCTCGCCTCCACTCAATTGAGATCGGAGCAATGTCTCAGGGGCTTTGAATTCGCACCAACTATACGATCGAAGTGACACCCAACTACTGAAGCGACACCATGTGGGATTGTCCTCGCTCGTTTTATACTATATTAAACTGCATGTAGGAGCAAATGGTGGATTAACTAACCCATGCTTAACTACCATAGTGGTTGGCCCTGGTGGTAGAGGGGACACATTTTGACGAGATTACGAGTTTGATTCACATCGTAAGCAAACTTTCAAACGGCTCGATTACGTTATCTAGTTACTACATATCTTATTCGGAAGATTTCCGAACTGTTAACATATATCTTGATGAGACTGCAGTGATAGGTTTGCCAACCTTGAACCTCTGGATTACGGGTGATGTAGAGTAATCGTGTCTTAAATCAAACATTCCGTAGTAGATACCGAGCCCTTATGAAAACTTGTGAAGGGGTTGTAGCGCTGGTTGCCTTTCCCTGCTCTATTAGTTTATAAAAGGTAAAATCAACCAATGCTTAATAGCGTGGGATTTTACCGAGCTTATAGCTCTCTCTCCTCTCTCTTGTGATGTCCTGCCATTTTGATTATCTACAATCTAAAAAGTCCAAGCCACTGGATGATGCCTGATTTGTGTATAACGTCGCCCAACCCACATGTTTTGTTTCACATATAAAATCGTACTTGGACATGCATAATACGCCTATTATGACTATTATAGAGTTGAATCACCGATAGTTTTCATTGGTAATTTAGGTTTTTAGGACATAGTTAAGTATATAACACACAAACAAAACTGGTTACAACTTGATTTCACTATTTAAAAATATCAAGATGTGAATTCACTTTTACAAAAAGTTTTTTGATTTTCTAGTACATTCATCCTTTATTTATTTTCTTAAGTAACCAGCTTTTCTATGGGTTAGCATTTTCCTTTTTTGCCTTGGTTATCAATCCCTTAATTTTATAAACAAAGTACCAATTTTAATTGAAATGACTTACTAGCAATTTTTATCTGACTTGGTCGCGACAAAGATTTTATAATCTGTGCAAAATAGGTTATTCCTTCTAAATAATTTATTATATTCGGGTAATAGAGCAACCACAAGGGGGAAGCTTAGGCAAGAATTTATAGGTTGGGAAAAAATTGAGCAAAAAGCCCTTTTTAATTTTGAAATTTTTTTTTCACTTCTGAAATGACAAAGTGGACGGCGTTTGACCTGTGAGATTCATTAATTTGAGGAGTTTGATTGGCCATCGAAAAATAATTTAATTTAATTAATTAATAATTAGGGAGATGCTTTACCTAACCTTTGTTGGAGAAAACTATTTCATTTATTAAATCTAATCACTTGATGGAGTTAAAAGAAGAAGTACTAAGTAGATATACATATTAATTTGCCGGCCGCTCAACAATATTTTTTATTTTTCGAAAAGAGAAAAATTAAGTAGGACCATGTGGAGAGAATATTATCATGTGACCAAATTAGTGAGTGAAATTTCTTAATTTTGTAATAAAAAATTTCATGTTTTGTCCCTAATCCGATGTGTATGTAAGATGGGGTGTTAAATTATCACATCTCTTATTTACGTAGTTTATATGCTCTTTATATACATGTGATCACCTATAAACTTAAATTTTTAGGTCGGATATTTTAACTTTTTCAAAAAATCCATAAAGAAAAGATCATTGAAGGCCATTAATAAATAACAAAAGGTCTTAAAACAGACATATAGTCAAGCAAACAACATTCTTTAGCTACTATGGAAAGTTTGTTCTCGTTCTTAATTATCCAAATGTGATCCGCGTCGACAATCTCACATGATGATGAACGAATTCATCTAGATATGATTATGCTAGTTTTAGTTACCAACTCCTATTTGTGTTATTTATCAAGGCTTTTTGGATGGATACATATATAAGCTATTTTTTTTATTTACCGAATTTTACTTGTCTCGCTTATCAACGTTTTGATTTACGAACATTTTCATGAAATTATCACTTTCCTTGATTAAGTTGCCAAATAGTATTTATTATGTTATGAACTTTCAATTCAATTTAGTCCCCCACTTTAATTTGTCTTGCTTACTAACACTTGTGGAAATCTTCCAACTCTTTAGTCGAAATTAACTTCTTTCTAATTGATGGGGTTATCAACTTTTCTACGTTTAGCTTATGAGTTAATTTTAGATTATCAATTGATATTTAAGTCATTTACCAACTTCTGTTGACTCCTTTTCAAATTACCGACGTTAGGGATATCTTATCGTCTATTATTTACCTTCTTTATCAAAGTTTTGGATCTAGCAACTCTTATACAAAATCGCCATCTTTTAAATGACTGAACTACCAACCTTCATCTGATTAAGTAATGAACAAACTTTCATCTGACTAAACATATTGCAACTATTTTCAAGACATTTCAAATTTAAAGTACGTTGTGCTTGCTGATACAATAATGTTGAGCTACTTAAGAGTTACTCAAACATACTTTGATGGTTACCTAACCCTGTGGTTGTCACGTTCCGTACCCTGCGAAGCGCGATCATCCCACAAAGAGGTCGAATTTGATGCGACGTCCCAGGACGCGTCGCCAACCCAACGCCCAACAATTAGATAAACATCTCACATGCGGAAGCGACGTATATGAATATATATATATATATATACACACACACACACACCTATACACGAACAAGATAACCAAGGATAGCACAAAGTTAAAACCATCATATTAAAAACATATACATTTCATTACTATCAAACTATATACAATATTCATGTCTACCCCATATACATTTATAAGAGCCAAAACGGACCAACAACCACCAACCAAAAGAGGGTAAGAGGCACGGCGGTCCACATCATATTTAGTCGGGGCTCCTCACAAAACGAATCGGCACACCTGCTATCCTTAAAGCCGGGGGTCTAAAAATGTGGGTTATTACAACCGTGAGACGAACCTCAGCGAGTACAACCCCTAAACCTAGGCTAGGCTAACATGCATTCTCCCAACAGGTATAAAACAATCACTAAAGCAATATCAATCACAATCATTCTTTGACTTGGGCTCTCAGGCCCTAGTCACTTGCCTGGCTGCCCCTGCAGGTTCGCATTTCGATATAATGCTCATTTCACATACACGAACACGCTATTCACACGTACGTCATACGCATGCTCACGCTCATCAGCGTTCGTATCACAAGCCATTCACCGAGTCCCGCACACTCACATACTAGCCCATGCATTTCTATGCGCATATGTTATTTTCATGCCAAATTCATATCTCGGCCCACTGGCCCACACTAGCACATTGACAAATGCTCAATTTATTATTACGACCCGAAAGCCCACAATTGTTAATCCGACCCGAAGGCCCACAACTCTCCGCGGCTAGCGTAAAAACACATCACATGACCCAGTGTCTCTAGCCTGCTACAAAGTGCATGAGGCGCAACACCAATTTCCTTACGAACCAAAGCCTGCTACAAAGTGCATGAGGCTGGTCATCTTCCGGACGTACCGGGTATCGTCCTGCTACAAAGTGCATGAGGACGGCACGACCCGAAGGCCTTAAGTGATCACACGGCACACTGCCAATTTTTATCTGAACCCGGCGTAAAATGCATCGGGCAATTAGGTGATCACATGCTCATGACAAGCACGCATTTTCACATAATTCCATCACATGCCCCACTCTCGGCATACACAATGCGTGACCATGAAAAATGCAACATGAGCATCAATAAAGTGCAAGCACTCAATCAAATCAAAGCCACCACACAATGCCCAATTTATAAATAACATGCTCACTTGGCCAATTAGTACCGTGCGACCCAATTCCAAATACACAATTCAAGCCATCAATTGGCCAATCACACTCTACACGATTCAGCCACACGAGCACGCAACATGGCATTTCACAATTAAGCACCATAAATCACCAATTAATCAACAGACAATCACTCTAGATAATTCCGGCCATTCAGCTTGCTGTCCAATAAAATCCGGTACATTCCTAAAAAATATGGACAGCCGCTATTTCCTCAATCCGGGCCCAATAATTATCTATAATAATCTCATTAAATTTCTCGGATTTTATTTCTACCAATCAGTCCTCAATTCAATCTGAAATATACACCGATAATACCTAAACCAGTCCATAAAAATGCACTATCAGTCCTAATCCGGGTTTAGGAAGTATACTCACTTATTTCTAGGCCACGACGATGAGGAACGGCGGCTAATCACTGATGAACAGTGAAACCGGCGGCGGCGTTCCCGGCGACACCGTATGGATGGCGTACGGTCAGCTCGTACGGACTATACGGACCCGTACGACCGTACGGACGCCATACGGACACTGTACGGACGGGGGGTGAACATTGACGTATGGACGTCGAAAACGTCACAGTGGCAGCAGCTCGGCCGATCTGGGCTCCTGTGCGGCGGCGGCGGCTCACTCCGGCGATCCTTTGGCCGGATGGAGAGAGA
Source organism: Syzygium malaccense (assembly GCA_031216405.1). Lineage (NCBI taxonomy): Eukaryota > Viridiplantae > Streptophyta > Magnoliopsida > Myrtales > Myrtaceae > Syzygium > Syzygium malaccense. The sequence continues at coordinate 4,422,084 of CM062256.1, read as the reverse complement.
GAGAGAGAGAGAGAGAGAGAGAGAGAGAGAGAGAGAGAGGGGTCGGATGAGGCTGAGGCTGAGGCTAGGGACTGAGGTGGTCAACGGCGAGGCACGGTGGCCGGCGGCGGCGCTCCGATGGCCGGCGGCGGCGCTCCGGCAAGGCTTGGCCGAGAGAGAGAACAAGAGAGGGAGAGAGATTTCGGGAGAGGGGGCTGCTGTTGGGGCTGCTGGTCGAAGGAAATGAGGGAGAAGAGAGAGAGGAGATCGGCTGGTCAAATATAGTGGCCTAGGGGCGCCACGTGTCGCCGATCCGGGCCATTTGATCAAAATACCCCTAATCCAACGGTCCTTATTCAATCCTATCCAATAATTGAGGAGCAAAAAGGTCTTTAGCCCAAATAATGCAGTTGATAACCATCAATAATTATCCCAAATAATTTCTCAAAAATTCAGACAAAAAAAATAGCTCAGGGGTAAAATGGTCATTTTTCCGGTCCCGGGATGAAATTCTAATTTTTGGCTAAATCAACTCCAAACATGTGTGGCCAACATAATATGACGTCAGAATCGCGAAAATAGCCTATTAAGCTCTCGAAAATCGACTGCAACGTTTTGGGAATAAAATAATATTATTTTTCACTTCCGAGCCAAAATTTCAATTTTTATCCGTAACCACTCTAAATGTGCGTGGCCACCCCAAAATGTCATTGACCTCGAAAAATAACCTCAAACGACCTCAAAAACCAACGTCGGCGCCTACAGGGGCAAAATAGTCATTTTTGACTTCCGGGTCGAAATTCCATTTTTCGCCCGTGCTATGCCCAAACGTGTGTGGCCAGCGTAATATGACGTCAGAATTATGAAAATAGTTTTTCAGGCTTTCGAAAATCGATATCGAAGTCCGGATCCAATTTCGTGACAAAAACTCGCTAACTTTCAATTTTCAAGGTCTCTCACTAACGAGCGACTGTTTAGGGGTTATGCGTATCGACCTAGGGTTATCTGAGTCATGACGGTCCCGATCATTGAGAGGATGATAAATTATCACTAGTCCCAGAGGTCACGATCGTTCGGTTCAAGTTCAGGACTGGTTGACCACGTGTACTTTCAGTAGTGCAGAATCACCTGCAATCTGATTATACAACGTTGGCCTTAGCCAAACCATATCCGTCACTTTTTCCTAAGATCGGCCCACGTTGGCCCAAAATATTCTCTCATCGTTTCTTATGATCGGTGTCCAATTCACGATTGGGTCCCTGGTCCACGTACCATTTTCTAGTTAGCCATACCCTATTGGTTAGTATCCCAAGAGTGATCAGCTTTGGGCGAGACTTACTAAAATGAAATGCGAAATAATATCAATTTTATTGGTCCTAGAATTACATCGAAATTCAGGTTGTTACAATTCTTCCCTCTTACAAAAATTTCATCCTCGAAATTTGCAATATACTCTAATATACTCAAACCACTGGGAGTGTTGACGTCTCATGGCCTCTTCGCTTTCCCAAGTGGCACCTTCCGTTTCGTGGTGCTCCCAGACAACTTTGACCATCGGGATCGTCTTGTTCCTCAACACCCGATCTTTCCGGTCTTCGATCTTGACTGGTCTTTCCACGTACGACACTTTGTCGTCCACGTCTATCTCCTCATACCTTAGAACGTGAGTCGGATCTGGTTCATATTTTCTTAACATCGACACGTGGAAAATATTATGTACTTGGGATAGATTAGGCGACAAGGCAAGTCGATAAGCCATATCACCAATCTTTTCCAATATTTCAAATGGCCCAACGTACCTTGGACTAAGCTTTCCTTTCTTGCCAAATTGAGACTGTCCTTTCATAGGTGATACTTTAAGAAATACATGGTCTCTGACTTGGAATTCCAAAGGTCGTCGTCTCCGATCGGCGTAACTCTTCTGACAACTCTGTGCTGTCCTCAGTCTATCCCGAATAATTCCAACGGCTTCGACCGTCTGCTGTACTAACTCTGGGCCTGTGATACTACGCTCACCAACTTCGTCCCAGTATAATGGCGTTCTACAAGCTCGGCCATATAAGGCTTCAAAAGGTGCTATTTGAATACTCTATTGGTAGCTATTATTGTAGGCAAATTCCACTAGATGCAATTGCTCTTCCCATTTGCCCTGGAAGTTCACTACACAGGCTCTCAACATCTCTTCCAGAGTTTGAATCGTTCTTTCCGATTGGCCATCTGTCTGCGGATGATAGGCCGTACTGAATTGTAACTTGGTTCCCATGGCCTCTTGCAAACTCTTCCAGAAATTGGCCGTAAACCTTGGATCACTATCCGATGTGATCGTCACTGGCACTCCATGAAGACGTACTATTTGTCACACATACAACTCTGCATACTTTTCCAACTCAAAGTCCTTTCGCACTGCCAGGAAGTGCGCTGATTTCGTTAAGCGATCCACTATGACCCATATTGAGTCATGCCCTCTCTAGCTTCACGGCAATCCCGTCACGAAATCCATCATGATGTGTTTCCATTTCCACTCAGGGATCTCCAACGGTCTCAATAAGCCACCTGGCTTGCAGTGTTGTGCCTTCACTTGTTGGCACGTCAAACACTTGGCCACATGTTTGGCCACATCCGCCTTCATTCCGTTCCACCAATAATATTGTCGTAGATTCTGGAACATTTTTGTGCTGCCTGGGTGTATACTGTAATTGCTCCTATGAGCTTCCGATAAGATTTCCTCCTTAAGTTCTACGTCATCAAGCACACACACCCTTCCTTGGAACTTCAAAATTCCATTCTCGCTCACTTGGAAGTCTAACTTCCGCTTAACAGCATCCAACCCGACAATCTTTTGGATCTCTTGGTCCATAGATTACAGTTCCTTGATTCTAACTTGAATCTCCGGCTCAATCCTTAATGCAGCTAGCAGGTTGGACACTTGGCTCACTTCAAATTTGAACTTTGAATTTCTGGGCCTTTCCAATAACGTCCACTCCTTGACCATCAGATGCGTCATACTAGACTTGCGACTTAGGGCATCAGCAACTCGATTCGCCTTACCAGGGTGATACAATATGTTGCAATCGTAGTTCTTTAAAAGTTCCATCCATCGGCGCTCCCTCATATTTAACTCTTTCTGCGAAAACAGGTACTTGAGACTTTGATGATCAGTATAAATCTGTAACTTCTCTCCACATAAATAATGTCTCCAGATTTTGAGGGCAAAAACGATAGCAGCTAATTCCAAATCATGCGTCGGATAATTCATTTCATGGGGCCTCAACTGACGCGACGCATATACTACTACTTTTCCATGCTGCATTGAAACACATCCAAACCCTCTCAAAGAAGCATCACTGTAGATCTCGAATCCTCTAGGTCCAAACGGAATGGTCAACACTGGAGTAGTCGTTAACCTATGCTTCAACTCCTGAAAACTCTTCTCACACTTATTGTCCCGTACGAACTTCGATTCCTTCTTAAGCAATCGTATCAATGGCATAGCTATCGACAAGAATCCTTCTACAAAACGTCAATAATAGCCGGCCAATCCCAAGAAACTTCGGATTTCTGTTACGGAGGTCGGTCTTCGCCACTTCATCACTGCCTCAATTTTCATCGGGTCCACGAAAATTCTATCTCTCGAGACTATATGACCAAGAAACATCACTCTATTTAGCCAAAACTCACACTTACTGAACTTGGCGAATAGCGTGTGTTCTCTCAAAGTCCGTAATACTTCCGTCAAATTTACCTCATGTCCCTCTAGGCTTTTCGAATACACTAATATGTCGTCAATAAACACTATGACGAATCTGTCTAAGAATTCCTTGAACACTCTGTTCATTAAGTCCATGAAAGCTACAGGAGCATTGGTCAATCCGAAGGGCATCATCGTAAACTCGTAGTGCCCATACCGTGTTCTAAAAGCGGTCATAGGAATGTCCTCCTTTCGGATTCTCAACTGATGGTACCCGATTCGCAAATCAATCTTAGAAAACACGGACTCTCCTTGCAACTGGTCAAATAGGTCATCGATCCTCGGCAGTGGATACTTATTCTTCACTGTCACTTGATTCAACTGCCGGTAATCTATGCACAACCTCAGAGTTCCATCTTTCTTTTTAACAAACAAGATTGGCGCTCCCCATGGAGACGCACTAGGACGAATGAAACCTTTGTCCAACAACTCCTGCATTTGGACCTTCAGTTCTTTCGACTCTGACAAGGACATCCGATACGGTGCCTTTAAAATCGGTTCTGTGCCCAATGCCAATTCTATCACAAATTCTACCTCTCGCTCTGGTGGCAAACCCGGCAATTCTTGAGGAAATACCTCGGGGAAATTGCACACAACTGGTATCTCTTCCAACTTAAGTTCTGCCACAGTCGGATCTACCATATTCACCAAATATCCCTCGTATCCTTCGTCCAATAACTTAGTTGTCTCAAGCGAGGAAATCCAAGGGATCGAGGTTCCTCCTCGATTTCCCTGAAATTCAAACCTAGGATATCCAACTGGCTCTACTGCCGCAATCCACTACGGCATTTTGTTTAGACAGCCAATCCATATCAATTATCACATCAAAATTGAACATGGCCAACACTGCTAAGTCGATGCTTTCTCCTTTATCCCCAATCACTATTTTACAATTAGGACACCCCAATGACACTAACACTTTATCATTTAATGGGGTTGTCACACAAAGCATGGTCTCAAGCACAACAGGTTTAATTCCAACCAATCTAACAAATTGCTCTGAAATAAATGAATGGGTCGCTCTCGGATCAAACAATGCATAGGCAGCATGATCACATAAAGAAATCGTACCTGTGACCACGCCTGGCGTATCCTCCACCTCTCTACGCGCCATAGCATAAACTCGCCCTTGCGCTGGCGGCCTGCTCTGATTAGCCGGTGAGGGATTCCCGGCTTGATTCCCTATTCTGGTTTGCTGCGGTTGCCCTGGGGGTACTGAAGGGCGCTGTTTGGGACAATTTTTGATCTGATGCTCTAAACTCTCACACTTAAAACAAGCCCCAAATCGGTTCGGGGGAGGGTTCGGTTTCCCAAGGTTCCTCCTAATTGGCGGGACGAAGCACCTATTCTCTGTCATTGGTCTCTTCTTCAAACGGCGGTTGTCTCTGTTCTGGGCAAACCGCGATCCAAATGCGGCTGCCCTATCCACCTGGTCCCGCTCAAGAGCCTGAGCTCTATCATAGATGTCCTCATAGGTTCTCAGATTGGACGGTATTAACAGGGTACGAATGTCAGGTCTCAATCCTTCTCGGAATTTTCGCGCCTTATCCTCAGGATGTTCCACCGTCCTCGGCGCAAACTTAGACAATCTAGCGAATTCCGCCTCGTACTGATCGACAGTCATCTGACCCTGGCGGAGTCGCACAAATTCTGCTATCTTCCTTTCCTTAGCACTATCCGAGAAGTATTTCCCATAAAAATTTTCAATAAACACGGCCTAAGGCTGGGCAACACCTTCTGGAAACACTCGACCCCTAGTGGCTTTTCACCAATCATTAGCGTTTTCCCGCAACTGATAAACGGCTAGGGTCACTTTCTCCTGCTCGGTGCACCCCAGTACCTCAAACGCCTTTTCCAGTTCCTCTACCCACTTCGGTGCAGCCTCGAGGTCACATTTTTCCCGTAAACTTAGGCGGTTTTAACTTTAAGAATTGCTCTACAAGCTGATGCATCTGCCTAATTCTAGCTGCCTGAGCCTGCCCAGCATTAGCTTGATTCTCATTTGCAGCAGCAGCTGCTGCAGCCTCAGCAGCCTGGGCGGTCGCATTATCTCGCTCTTGAGCTTGCCTATCCATCACATTCCCAATCCTTTCTAATACCCTAAGAACTCCTTCCATACGTGGATCTTCCTCAGGTTGAATATCAACTATGTGGTCCATTGTAGCTCCAGCATTAACTCGAGGGTTTTCTATTGCTCTAGCACCCATATCAATATCTTCTACCGCTCTAGCCCGAGCACGACCTCTACCTCTTGATCCTATTCCAGCGCCCCTTCTTGGGACTCTTCCTATACCTCTTCCTTCACTGCTCATGGTATTAGTCTCCTACCACTCTCTTACCTGCTAAAATTCCACTAGGAATTAGAGACCTAAACCAAACTAAACAGGTCTAATGCCCTAGGCAGGTATCTAGCACAACAAGCTAGCACAACAACAATCAACCACCCAGCATGCGGCTAAACATAAACAACACAGGACTTCAAACAAGGGGGTACACATACTCACCCTAGGTCCTGCCGCACCTACACTTTACGGGTCAAACAGCCAAGCAATTCAAATACAATCACAAGCTGTCAGGAGAATCATGTAGCACACGAGGTCACCCTACTAGCTACCCAAGATCTCATCGCTCCTTATCACTCCAGACTTCGACCTAATTGGACCGAGCTGACCTTGCTCTGATACCAATTCAAAACGGGGATGTCACGCTCTGTACCCCGCGAAGCGCGACCATCCCACGAAGAGGTCGAATTTGATGCGACGTCCCAGAACACGTCGCCGACCCAACGCCCAACAATCAGATAAACATCTCACATGCGGAAGCGACGTATATGAATATATATATATATATATATATATATATATATATATATATATATATATATATACACACACACACACACACACACACACCCCTACACGAACAAGATAACCAAGGATAGCACGGAGTTAAAACCATCATATTAAAAACATATACATTTCATTACTATCAAACTATATATAATATTCATGTCTACCCCATATACATTTATAAGAGCCAAAACGGGCCAACAACCACCAACCAAAAGAGGGTACGAGGCACGGCGGTCCACACCATATTTAGCCGGGGCTTCTCCCAAAATGAATCGGCACACCTGCCATCCTCAAAGCCGGGGGTCTGAAAATGTAGGTTATTACAACCGTGAGACGAATCTCAACGAGTACAACCCCTAAACCTAGGCTAGGCTAACATGCATTCTCCCGACAGGTATAAAACAATCACCAAAACAATATCAATCACAATCATTCTTTGACCTGGGCTCTCAGGCCCTAGTCACTTACCTGGCTGCCCCTGCAGGTTAGCATTTCGATATAATACTCATTTCACATACACAAACACGCTATTCACACGTACGTCATACGCATGCTCACGCTCATCAGTATTCGTATCACAAGTCATTCACCGAGTCCCGCACACTTACATACTAGCCCGTGCATTTCTATGCATGCATATGTTATTTTCATGCCAAATTCATATCTCGGCCCACTGGCCCACACTAGCATACTGACAAATGCTCAATTTATTATTACGACCCGAAGGCCACGACCCGAAGGCCCGCAATTATTAATCCGACCCGAAGGCCCACAACTCTCTGCGGCCAGCGTAAAAACGCATCACATGGCCCAGTGTCTCTAGCCTGCTACAAAGTGCATGAGACACAATACTGATCTCCTTACGAACCAAAGCCTGCTACAAAGTGCATGAGGCTGGTCGTCTTCCGGACGTACCGGGCATCATCCTGCTACAAAGTGCATGAGGACGGCACGACCCGAAGGCCTTAAGTGATCACACGGCACACTATCAATTTTTATCTGAACCCGGCGTAAAACGCATCGGGCAATTAGGTGATCATATGCTCATGACAGGTACGCATTTTCACACAATTCCATCACATGCCCCACTCTTGGCATACACAATGCGTGACCATGAAAAATGCAACATGAGCATCAACAAAGTACAGGCACTCAATCAAATCAAAGCCACTACACAGTGCCCAATTTATAAATAACATGCTCACTTGGCCAATTAGTACCGTGCGGCCCAATTCCAAATACACAATTCAAGCCATCAATTGGCCAATCACACTCTGCACGATTCAGCCACACGAGCACGCAACATGGCATTTCACAATTAAGCACCATAAATCACCAATTAATCAACAGCCAATCACTCTGGGTAATTCCGGTCATTCGGCTTATAATTCTTGCTGTCCAATAAAATCCGGTATATTCCTAAAAAATATGGACAGCCGCTATTTCCTCAATCCGGGCCCAATAATTATCTATAATAATCCCATTAAATTTCTCGGATTTTATTTCCACCAATCAGTCCTCAATTCAGTCTGAAATATACACCGATAATACCTAAATCAGTCCAAAAAAACGCACTATCAATTCTAATCCGGGTTTAGGAAGTATACTCACTTATTTCTAGGCCACGACGACGAGAAACGGCGGCCGATCACTGATGAACAGTGAAACCGGCGGCGGCGTTCCCGGCGACACCGTACGGACGGCGTACGGTCAGCCCGTACGGACTATACGGACTCGTACGGACGGGGGGGTGAAACAATGACGTACGGACGTCGAAAACGTCACAGTGGCAGCAGCTCGGCCGATTGGGCTCCGGCGCGGCAGTGGCGGCTCACTCCGGCGGTCCTTTGGCCGGATGGAAAGAGAGAGAGAGAGAGAGAGAGAGAGAGAGAGAGAGAAAGGGGTCGGATGAGGCTGAGGCTGAGGCTGAGTCTAGGGACTAAGGTGGTCGACGGCGAGGCACGGTGGCCAGCGGCGGCGCTCCGGCGGCCGGCGGTGAGCTCCGGCAAGGCTTGGCCGAGAGAGAGAACAAGAGAGGGAGAGAGATTTCGGGAGAGGGGGCTGCTGTTGGGGCTGCTGGTCGAAGGAAATGAGGGAGGAGAGAGAGAGGAGGTCAGCTAGTCAAATATAGTGGCCTAGGGGTGCCACGTGTCGCCGATCCAGGCCATTTGACCAAAATACCCCTAATCCAACGATCCTTATTCAATCCTATCCAATAATTAAGAGACAAAAAGGTCTTTAGCCCCAATAATGCAGTTGATAACCATCAATAATTATCCCAAATAATTTCCCAAAAATTCGGACAAAAAAAATAGCTCAGGGGTAAAATAGTCATTTTTCCGATCACGGGGCGAAATTCCAATTTTTAGCTAAATCAACTCCAAATATGTGTGGCCAACATAATATGGCGTCGGAATCGCGAAAATAGCCTCTTAAGCCCTCGAAAATCGACTGCAACTATTCGGAAATAAAATAATATTATTTTTCACTTCCGAGCCAAAATTTCAATTTTTGTTCGTAACCACTCTAAATGTGCGTGACCACCCCAAAATGTCATCGGCCTCGAAAAATAACCTCAAACCACCTCAAAAATCAACGTTGGCGCCCGTAGGGGTAAAATAGTAATTTTTGACTTATGGGTCGAAATTCCATTTTTCGCCCGTACTATCCCCAAACGTGTGTGGCCAACGTAATATGACGTCAGAGTCATGAAAATAGCTTTTCAGGTCTTTGAAAATCGATACCGAAGTCCGAGTCCAATTTCGTGACCAAAACTCGCTAACTTTCAATTTTAAAGGTCTCTCACTAACGGGCGGCTATTTAGGGGGTTATGCGTATCGACCTAGGGTCATCCGAGTCATGACGGTCCCGATCATTGAGAGGATGAGAAATTATCACTAGTCCCAGGGTCACGATCGTTCTGTTCAAGTTCAGGACTGGTTGACCACGTGTATTTTCAGTCGTGCAGAATCACCAGCGATCTGATTGTACAACGTTGGCCTTGGCCAAACCACATCCATCACTTTTTCCTAAGATCGGCCCACGTTGGCCCAAAATATTCTCTCATTGTTTCTTGTGATCGGTGTCCAATTCACGATTAGATCCTTGGTCCACGTACCATTTTCTAGTTAGCCATACTCTATTGGTTAGTATCCCGAGAGTGATCAATTCTGGGCGAGACTTACTAAAATGAAATGCGAAATAATATCAATTTTATTGGTCCCGGAATTACATCGAAATTCAGGCTGTTACAATGGTGATTCTTTTGTTTATTTCTAGTATCCGACCGGTTGATGAGATCAAGCACTAATACTAAAGTTGAGTTTTGATGCATGTTACTCGAACTAAAATCAACAAAAAATTATGCTCAACAGCTGAATTAAACATTGGGCTTCTGACTAGATATCATGGCTCCGTGGCTGTATTTCTTTATGTATTAATTCAATCAATTTCATTTATAATTTTCCATGCTAAATTTTTCTATCATTTATATAACTTAGGCATATGATAATGGTCCTAAGAAAAGGAACATTTGAAGTGAGAAACACTCTTATATAAAATGAAAATTCTTGTCTCATCTGTTGTCGAAATGTGTGCTTTGTGATGTTTTACACGTCATAAGTGAAACGCAAATTGTCCATTTCATTCTAATTTATGACACGTGCTATTAATATAACATGCACAATGCGTTATTATCGGAGTAGTCATGAGTGAAAGGAGAACCCAGTGTTTGCACGAGCCTATATGTGATCATATTTTCTATTCTAATTCTATGATATTGCCCTTTTTAAATCGAAAGGCAGGTATGTTTCCAAGGTCGGTGGCGAAAAAGTTGGTGTTCTGTTCATTCCCACGAATCAAAGAGCCGTGAAACACCCTACCACCAAAGAATCGCATATTTGGATATATAATAGAGTTCCTCAATCAAGCATATGGCCGATCATTGTTACTAGTCAGTCTTAAGTCCTCAAAAATTATAATTATTAGGGGGCGTCCACGCTCATAAAGTAATGTTTGTGAACCAAGTAAACTTTAGAGGGAATTACAAAAATTGTGCCCGTAACATTGGCCGAATTTAGTTTCGGTCCCTATACTATATTTCATTATAGTTTAGTCTCCCAACTTATCTCCGAAAACAATATCAGGATTAAAATTTCAATTTTTCCGTCAAAGTGTGGATGGAATATGCTGAGTCAGCATTGACAAATCAACATGTGATGCCTGCGTGCACAAGTTTCTATAAAAATTACACTTTTGAGCCACGTGCTATTAGTAATGTTCGATTTTAGTTCTTGTACCAAAACTAGTCCTTAAATCTTTTTTAACAAAAAGTTAATTTTCTTCATCACATAAAATATTATGGGAATGTCAAATTGAAAACAAGTATTAATTAAAAATTGCTATATTTACAAGTTTACCAATCTGATCGAAAGTCTTACCAAGATAAATGCCATTATAAAGCATTTTACATTACTCAAATTAGAGGAAGTTAATGATTGTACTAATTTTGGTCAAGTCTTAGTGCTTAATTTCACTATTTAAAAGTTTTAGAACTTCATTACACTCTTACAACAAGTTTTCTGTCATTTGGTACATTTATTCTTTATTTTTCTTTTAATTTACCAACTTTTCTATTATTTTAGCACTTTGCATGTTTTTCCCTCGATTATCAACGTCTTGAATGTACCAACACTTTTTACAAAGTTACAATTTCAATAGAAGTGATAAATCAGGCAAATAAAATGTTGTAAATTCATATGAGAATAAGAACATCCAAACACCCAACTATACGTGAATCATAAGAACTAAACTTATTCTATTCAGAACAATAGAATTCTCCTCATTTAGGCCCATGGGGAGGTGTCCATTGTTAGCGAATCACGCATCCAAGCACCCATCTCGACTATCATATCCGTCATGTATCAAAATTATATTGCTTGTCGTTAATTTACAAGAGCCTCGATCTTATCCCAGTTCCATTCTATAAGTTACATCTTGGACTAAGGACACCACAAGTGCCATAACTTTTGTACGACGCTTACTTGAGTATCATGACTTTCTTTTTCGATTACGTGAGTGCCATGACTTAAAAGAAAACGTTCACTTGAGTGTCATATCTTTTAATCAAAAACTTGAGAACATAATTTTTTACAACCATTCATCCAATTGTCGAAAATCCGACATAGCATGGCACTTGTGGTGAAAGTTTTTAAAAAATTATGGCACTCAAGTGATCGATTGAAAAGTTATATAGTATTCAAGTGATTAGAGAAAAAAGTTTTGACACTTAAGTGAGCACTATACAAAGATTATGACACTCAAGATGTCCTTTTCGCTTTCATCTATTATATCATAATAAAAAATGTCCCATGTGCCATCGTATGGACTCTTAGTCCCTCTACATTTAAATGTCCACGTTGTGGACTCGCAATTGAATGCAAAGGACGAATCCCACTAGTTCATAAACCACATACACACGCACAACAATGACACCTTTTCTACTTCTTTGCACGCTCAGCTTTTCCACCATCAATGCTGCTGAATCCACCCTCACCATAAGCAAACATTACTGCTCAAACTCAAGCAACTTCACTTCCAATAGCACCTACCAAGCCGACCTCAAACTTGTTCTTCGTGATCTCATCTCCAATGCGCATCCCGATGCCGATAAAAGGTTCTTCTTCACATCAAGCGAGGCTGTCTACGGCAGCTTTATGTGCAAAGGCGAAGTCTTGAAGGAAGAGTGCGCAGAATGCGTCAACAACGCGAGCTTCGAGATAACCCGCATATGCCAGATGACCAAAGTCTCTATCCTGTGGTACGATCAGTGCATGTTGCGCTACTCCGATGCGAATTTCTCCTCAACCGTGGAGATGAAACCTCTGTTGGACGGATACAACAGAGAGAACACAGAAAACCCAGATGAACTCATGAAGCTACTGAACAAAACGATGAATCACGTGGTGAGAGAGGCTGCTCAGCATTCTCCTAGGATGTATGGCCATCGCAACGCCAAGTTCACTAGCGAAAATAAGTTGCGCACGTTCGCATAGTGTGTACCTTATCTTTCCAGAAGCGACTGTTGGGAGTGCCTTCGCAACGCAACATCAAGCCTCCAAAAGGGAAAAATCGGGGGCAGAGTGTTGCTTCCAAGTTGCTTTGTCCGGTACGAGATTTACCCGTTTTACGAGAGCAGCTCAAAAGGTGATTGTTCAAAATTTCATCATCATGCTCTTTACTTCTTCTCGGATGATAACAGAATTTATGTTGTCCGCTTAAGTTGTGTCTTTGCCCGTTGAGATGTTATTAGAATTTTTAAGCAAGCAAAAAAAAATTCTTGTCAATTCGACTACAAGAAGTACAGTTAGATCAATCACAGCTCGTTTTAGTTAAGTACAGTCAATTTAAGTGCCTGAAACAGCTTTCGCTTGGGTTTGGGGAATATCCTGTTCTTGTGAATGTGCTGGAAGATGAAATTTTATGACTAGATGGAGCCATACTTGCATTTATGTCGATGAAACTATTAACTCCGGCTACAAATGCAGGGAAAGTGCTCTTTCCGTTGAAAATAGCAGCTGTAATCCTCGCTGCAACTCTAGGATTGACACTAATTTGCGTGATAGCTTGGCATTTACTAAGAGGAAGAAGAAGAAGAGTTCTAAGAATGGACAGCGAAAGTTGCATAGAAGAATATCCGATTGGTAACTTGACGAAACAATGCTATTGCATGCATACAATTTATTTATTTCATTTCACTAGAGTCTAAAGATATCTGAACTTATAAACTGCCAGTTAGGAGGCAAATTTCAGAACTCCATTCACTGCAATTTGATCTGCAAACAATAGAAGCCGCCACAAATAAGTTCTCGAACGACAACAAGCTAGGGGAAGGTGGATTTGGTCCAGTTTACAAGGTAATCAAGATGTTCAATCGGATCATTCACCTTTTGAGTTATCAAAGAAGCTGATAGTTGCAAATTTTCATATATAAGCACAATGTAGTTTTATATTGTGTTCTACAATGAAGCCTCTGGAAGCTTCATGGCATTTTTCTCATCCACATTAGTTAAATAGGAGAAACTCCAAGACTATGCATCTGGTTCTCCTATTTCGATGCCCCTTTAATATCATATAAGTGAAAAATTGGAAGTATAATCAAATGAAGAAGCAATAAGATGCGTCTGGGTCAGGCAAATTTCGAGTTTTTCTGTCTATCCTGTTATCAGGGTACACCGCCAAGTGATCAAGAAATTGCGGCAAAGAGGCTATCTAGGAGCTCTGGACAAGGAGTCGAGGAATTCAAGACCGAGGTAGAACTAGTAGCCAAACTTCAACACAGAAACCTGGTGAGGCTTCTGGGTTTCTCCATGGAAAGAGATGAAACAATACTGGTCTATGAATATGTGCCCAACGGAAGCCTCGATCGCTTGTTATTTGGTTTGCCTCTCTTTTGTCTCCTATTCACCAAGTTAACACACTAGCATCTCAGTCTAAATGATATATTTCACTCAGAGAAATAAAAAGCAAATATTATTCTGGCTAAATGAAGACAAACTAGAGATATTATTGATAGCAGGACGACGTAATACAAGCAAACATCCCATTATAAATATGCTTAGTTTTCTCCATCACTTCGTATCTACAATCACGAATGCAACTTTAAAGATAGAACATTAGTGAAGAAGTAGATAGGGAAAACGAATTACATGATAATGAGAACACTGATCTAAACTTGACGAAAGTAAATTTATGTGATGATCTAGGCATGAGCATTATGCCAGTATGAGTTGATGCAACTTACAGATTAATTTTTTGACTGATGCATAGATTCCGAGCTCAGCGGACAACTAAATTGGTCAGCACGTTACAATGTCATGGTAGGGGTGGCGCGTGGACTGCTATACCTTCATGAAGATTCTCGGCTTCGAATAATTCATTGTGATCTCAAAGCCAGCAACATTCTGCTAGATGCTGACATGAACCCAAAAATCTCAGATTTTGGTGCAGCCCGGATCTTCAGTACTGATCAGACTCAAGCGAGCACCACTAGAATTGTTGGGACATAGTAAGTTCAACATTGGCTAATCTGACTTGTTATTGGCGATGAACAGTGTGCCATGGGCATTGAACTTGGAGCATTGTCTTGACAAGCAAAAACGCAGACTCGTCCCAATTTGTTTCAGGCAAATTATATCCATAATTAAATTTTCTCTCATTTCTGTGTTAACATATTGTGCTCAATGCAGTGGCTACATGTCTCCGGAGTATCTTATATTTGGACACTTCTCTGCTGACGTCTTCAGCTACGATGTGTTAATGCTGCAGATTATAATGGGCAAAAAGCGCAGCCAATTCTTCGCATTGGACTGCGATGAGGACCTGCTGGGCTATGTGAGCATCTTAATAAAGCCCTTTTTTTGGGTAACATCACTTTGACTAGTAGTGCAACAGTAATTTGAACAAAAATTACTAATAAAACTATTTTTTTAGCTTTGGAAGCACTGGAGCAACAGAATGCCGTCAGAAGTAGTGGACCCAGCTTTAAGAAGTGCTTAATCCACGAACGAAGTGATCAGATGCATGCACATTGGGCTGCTCTGTGTGCAAGACGACGCGGAAGACCGACCTACCATGGGCTCAGTTGTTCTCATGTTAAACAGCGATTCTATTAGCATCCCAGTGCCTCAAAGACCTTCATTCTTCTTTCCTGGTAAGTGCAAACAGGCACCTTCTGTTCTGGACTCAGATCAATCTAACAGCAAAGTGGACCAATCTATTAGCAAGACAACATCGCCCTCATCTCCGACTGACAGTGATCTTGCCGATCCAGTTCCATGGTAGCCGAGATTTGAGGCTATCATGTCGAACGATTCATTGTTTAGATTTCGCAAGATAAATCGTGTGTGTAACCTTTATAGTTCATAAATATTGATAAATCTTCATTGTTTGGATTATGTTAGAGGATTGTAGTAGTGGATACCTTTGATGTAAAGTGGATGACACTTTTACAAATGCCGTTGGTGATGGTAGCAAATAAAAGTTTTTCCAGAACAACCAGTGAACTTTGATATCAATCACCCATACCGAATCCGTCATCATTTAGTCAGAAATCACCAACCTCTGAATTTCTGAGAAGTCACTAGCTTTTGCACATCATGGATTACCTTGTTGAGATTTGTCAATAATTTCTCAAGAAGTCTGCCTGAAACTATTGGCTGCTAATATGTTGCACATAGGATTATATTCACCCACAGAATGAAGTATTCTATGATAGTCACGCTGAGTAATCAGAACCTGCTTTCGACATCTTTCTCCAATCTTCTTGAACTCAAACTGATGCATAATATTCCAGCAATTAAAAGCGATAATCCAACAGCTAGGATTGTGATAACGAAGGCAATACGACCCAAGTTAGTATCCCATCCTGAAATGGAAGAGCTCTAAAGTTAGACAATAAACGCATAGACATCGATGTTCAGACCCAATAACCGAAACTAGTTTTTAGGAGGGCTTGCACATTTAAAGCAGTTCCTGGTGTTATCCTATCAGTTTCCAGATGAAATTACTTGAGATGAAGGTATTTGAATCAAAAGAAAGAAAGACTCATCATTCCATTAAAAATCTCATTAATTTCTCATCTGCAAGTTATTTCTTGCTTATTCCTCATTGAAGAGGATCATAAAGTGCAGTATTAGAAGCTCCTTTGTCTCAGAAACTTATTACACTATACGTCAAAATTACATCATGCTCTATAATCCACATAATGCGACCATACTCAAAGGAGGAGCAGCAGGGGGAGGAGTGGAAGGAGAATTACAACCCCTAGTCTCCTGTTACATATACTCTTCTTCTTGCTTATTCAACACGTTCGCATTCTTGATGTTTGCATTCGCTGGGGTCAATTATCTGTCCTTCCAAGATTAGGCTTCAAATTTCAAATCCGACCTTATTAAGGTTAAGGTTGTGTTTATTTCGTGGAGAACTTCCTGATGAAGGAAAATGTTTTTCTTGAAAATCATTTTAATCGATTTTCAATTTTTTGGTGGTATACTTAAAAGTAAAAGTAAGAGAAAACTTATCAACAAGAGATTGGAATGTTATTGAAATCCTTGTCTAAGATGTTAATTATATATGAGGCATCAATTTTGAGTATAAAAAAAGCAACCCAGAGTGCCAAAAAAATAGAAAATGAAATTAACTAACAAGCTTAATCTCTCATTGCTCTAACTGCAAGTAAGAATGGTTCTTCAATCTAAAAACAAGTAATCAAAGAGTGAAACCACAATTAGCATCCAAATCAGAAGAAGAAAAAAAAAGAAAGAAAAAGAAATGCCATCATAGAATTGAAGAAAAGAAACTCAGAAATTGTCATTTTCACGAACACCTTCCGTACCATCTTCCAAACGTATGAGTCAAATAGCATTCTGGTAAGGCTGTCAAAATGGATCACAAATCTATATTTTAACTCAAATTTATTAGAGTGAATGATGTATGGGTTGCTCAAGTTGAAATATGGTCCATAATGAGTTCTGAAGAGGATAGCCGGAGTTTTAATAGATATGTTGTAAGCTCACTTTCAGACCAAAATACTCAAGTTAAGAAAACAGGTCTCCCGATCTATGCTCCTCTCTCTCTCCCTCTTCGATTCACCGACCACGACTCGCCAATCTCCATCCACGGTGAGCACTCTCCCTCCTCTTTGAGCCTTTCGGATTGACGTCACCGCCGCCCCCACCACGGATGATGGAGGAGCTCTTGAAGCTTGGTCTCTTGTGGAGGCCATTGCTGTCATGTCGCTGCCATTGTCGCCATCACTCAGCAAAGCGCAAGCAGCCATGAACGCCAATTCTTCGTAACAGGAAGAGAATTATTTGGTTAATGTCACAATGTGACAACCTTGGTCTTGATCTCTTTTTTCTTTTCCACGTGTGCAACAAGGTTTGATCCAGCATTTGCTATGGATTATATTTCGGTCGACAATCTCGTTGAGGACCATCTTACAGCTAAACCAGCGAACGAATATGACCAGAGCTGCGACAAAGACGAAGGCGAAATGAGGGGGAGAGAGCAGAGAGCTTGTAGCAGGGGTTATACATTCGTGGAGAGAGCGAGAGTGCACATGAAGCGTTCAACGAAAAGGTAAAGACAAATGCTAAAACACAACTTCGGGATTCTACTCTTTTTCTCTCTGGCTCGCTAGCTCAAGTGTGGCAAGCCCGAAAAGACCCAACACGGCCTTCAAGAACCCTTTTTTACGGGGATTGATTGAGGGATTCAGACAGTTGAAGCAGGTTGAAGCTATGGCTTTTGGATGGTTCAGAGTTCGCAGAGAATAAAAGAAAAAAGGGAGGCAAGAGGCGAGAGCAGGTGGTAGCTTGAGGGTGGCGATCATCGGTAGCGACGCGTCGGTATTTTGGTGGTGGGAATTCGGAACTGGGCGTTGGTGTTTGAGGAAGCACGTTGACGTGTTCGCAGAGTTTAGTAGCAACGGCCGTTACTATCCTTGAGTGGCACATTTAGCTTTTCATTTCAATTGCAAATTGCAAGTGATAAATGAAAGCTCTCTATCTTGATGCACGGTTCGATTAATCCGCCTTTGTCCCAATTAAAGGATGATTATTTAGCTTGATCAGGATCACCGTGTCTTGGCAAAAATTTAGTGCTCGTTAGACTAGAGAGGAAGAGAGCATTTCGTGCACCGCATTATGCTTTTGATGTCATGCGAAGTGTATTAAACTACCGTTTTAGGCATCGCTGAAATTACTTTGTGTAATCCATTCAAGTGGTCTTATGCATTATTTGATTGGAGCATGTGCCAACAGTCTCTAAATCAATTCTTTAAAATCGTTTCTAATATATCTAGCATCGTTTCTAAAGAGAAACAAATATTTGGGTATTTGAATTTCATGTTTTCTTATTATAATTGATAATGTTAACATACATAGTACAATGTATATAAAATTTTTCTCCTCAATTCAATTAACACAAGCATTCCAGTTGCCTAATTTGATAGTGTTCATGGGGCTATCGCAAGCTCAATTAAAGATAGAAAATTCATTCTTTAAAGTGTACTACATGAAGATTTCAAATTTTGCTTAATATAATGAAAATTCAATGGAAGAGTATAATCTGATTTGATAACGCGTGATCTGCAACTTCAATATCTTAGAGTTGGATTAATCAACTTTTATGGACTTTTAATCAACTTTAGTCACTTGAGATTTAGCATATGTAAGCTAATTTTCCACCAAATAAGAATAATACGGAAAAGAGAAAAGTGAAATTCCTGTATATTTGGATGTATACAGATGAAGAGTTCAAAAGCCTATTTATAGGCTTTATAGAATAACTATCTAAAGTAACAAAAAATTACAATATTAATTGCAATCAATTAGGGAAGATATGAAGAATATCTTGGTAGCTCTAACATCCCCTGAAATTCCATCACAACCCTCCCAAATGGGTATCGGGGCTGGTTAAGAGGAAACATCGAATTAGAGACCAACACTCCCCAATTGGCACGAGTTCTCCCAAACTATTACCTCGCGTGACATTGGGATATTCATTTTAGTTCGATTGACTTTTTGGGAATTCTATATAGGGAGTTGCCACTAGCTTATGGGGGTTGGCTATAAAGCAAATGAGGTATGAGAGTGCACCTTACTTCTTATGCAAGCAAAGATCTAGGGTTGGGAACTTGATTACATTATTTATTTAATTAATGTCATTTCAATACCCAAACTTGAGTATTTATCGGTTAAGGTGTTCACACAATTTTTTTACAAAATTATGAATCCTAAGGTTCTCGTTCACTAAGTGTCCATGCAATGTTATTGTATTTATTATGGTCCTGAAATGTAATCTAACCATTCAATTAAAACAGGCAAATCACAACTTGGGAAAATAATATAAAATAATCACAATCAATTTATCAAAGATAGTAATGAAAGAATGAATAAAGAGTAAATTGCAGTAAAGTAATCCAATGCGAGTTAGGCAAAGAATATAACATTGCCTTGTTGTTAAGCCCCAAACAGCAACCCCACGAGCTCAATTCAAATCAAATTCAACTTTCGAAAGAAACTAATTTCCTATATCTAAATTAGAGAAAATCATGAATTTTCCTAAACCATGTGTTTACTATCTAAATGAAACTAAACTAATTATAATACTAAAATCTAACAACTCAATCAAGGCCTCTTTTTCTAACCAAATTTTTTATTTTTCAAATTTTTATTATTTTATATTCAGGAAATTAGGAACTCGGGTTGGGCTTTTGGGCCCGGTCCAGGTATGGGCTGATTGTAATTTCACGGGTCTCGGCCATGGACACGGATTATTGGGCTTATTGTATTGAGATGCTTCAATTAAAATTGGAATTGGGCTCATCTCATAGAATAAAGCCCAATTTCCCCTAGAAATTAATCAAATTCAAATATATTTGAAACAGATTCAGCCCAATCCTCATTTAACCCATTTTGAACACAACAATGCTTAAGCCCATCTTTTAATATTCTCCTTCTTTTATATATATATATATATATGTTTTTGTTATCATTTTTTATTTCTATTTCTTTTCCTGAAAGCCTACACTTTTTCTCTTCATGTTCGTCATCCCCAGATCTATCTCATATCAAGAATAATGAATCTTCATCGAAATCATCACGTTAAAGATTCAAATGAGACTCCATCTTAGGCCACTCCTGACCTTCGCTAAGTTACCGTCGTCTACCAACATTAGACCTTTACCAATCGACCGCCACTTTCCGCCATCACTGAGGAATGAATCTCAATATTGCAAAACATGCATTGAGTGCTAAGAACTGTCAATATAAAACTCAATTTTTGGCTTTTTTTTTATTTGGCGTCGTGCTAACATTTGTTCAAGTTAGAATTTTCCTTAGAAATATTAAAAATAATGTTAAAGAACCTATGTTTAAAAAATAGCATGTTAAGCATTTTGCATCACTCAATTTATATGGAGTAAATGGAAGTTTGTAATTGTACTAATTGATCAAGTTCTAGGACTTGATTGCACTATTTATAAATTTTAAGACTAAATTGCACTTTTGCGACAAGTTTTATATCTTCTTATACATATATCCTCCTCTATAATATATTAACTTTTCCATTGGGTTAACATTTTCCATTTTTACCTTGGTTATCAACCCCTTGAATTTACTAACACTTTTTAGAAAGTACCAACTTTAATTGCAGTGACTTACTAACTTTTGTTCCATTAAGTTACCAACTCATATTCTTTTTTGGCTTTTTTTTTTCGGTTTTTTCATACATTTATCAACTAGTCTGGTGATTTCCAAAGTCTATTTGCCTCGTTTACCAAGTTTCAATTTATAAACTCTTTTATGAAGTGATCACTTTTCGATGATTTAGTTTCAAAGCAGTAAGTATATGTTATTAACTCTTTAGTTAGAGTTAGATATCCATTCAAAATTGTTTTGCTTACTAACACTTGAAATTTATCAACTCTTAGTAGAAATTACCTTCTTTTTATTGTATGTAGTTATCAACTTTTTTGTATTTAACTTATGAGTTAATTTTAGATTAGCAATAAATATTTAAGTCATTTATCAATGTTCCTTGACTCCTTAAGAAATGACGAATGTTATGGATATCTGATCGACTATTATTTGCCTTGTTTATTAACGTTTGAATCTAGTAACTCTTATACGAAATCACCATCTTTTATATGACTGAAAATGACAAATTGACTTTTATCCAATTAAAAATATTGCAATTATTTTAAGACATTTCAAATTTAAAGTATGTTGTACTTGCTGATATGATAATGTCGAGCGACTTAAGAGTTACTCAAACTTAGTTTTATGGTTACCCAATCTTGTGGCGATTATTTTGGTTGATTCTAGGTATCCGACCGGTTGATGAGATTAAGCACTAATACTAAAGTTGAGTTTTGAGGCATGCTATAAGTGATTTGAATATTTCATGGACCTTTCCTTGAACTTGAACTTAACCAAAAATTAAGTTCAATGTCTCAAATAAGCATTGAGATTCCGATTTTGGGGTCACAAAGTGAAGTTTGAAATGACAGAATAAGTACTTTAATCTTATATGAGATCTTTATATCTTTATAACAGTGCTTCTACACGATTGAGTCCACTGGATTGATAAACTGGCTCGGTCCCTGTATTAGTTTATGCATGAGTTCGATCAGTTTCATTTACACTGTTCCATACTAAAAAGGAACTTAGACATATGATGGTGGTAATAAAACAAGGAACATTTGAAAGGAGAAAACACTCTCATATTTATTAAGAAATCTTGTTTCTCCCATTGTTGTAATGTGTGCTATGTGATAAATGAAACGCTAATTGTTCTTTTCATGCTGCTTTTGACACATGTGATTAATATATCATCGACAATACAATATCTCATAGGGTATTACACCAGGCAAAATATTTCCCCACATTGGCATGGTCACTGACTAAAGGTAAAGATTGTTGAAAATATTTTTAGAAAAATATTTTTAGAATTTGAACCCATAGATGAAACTTGATCCAAGTGGGTTTCCTAGTTTGAGTAGATTTCTAAAAGGAGTTTCCTATTTTCGATCTAAATATAATATATTATGTATGTAGAGGGTGTTGGTTTTTTCCATTAGAAAGAAGATGAGTTTTTGGCCGTAACAGTCAATTGTGCAGTGTACTCGTGAATTGCATCTTGAAAAAATTGCAATTGTTTCGAAGTCAATAAATCTTATGATATGATTTGTGAATTTCTCTATGAGATTGATTGATTATTTCGTCTGGATGTTTGAGGCATAAACACTGTATGAGCTATTGGGTGTAATTAGGGGCTAAAAAATATGAAAAATATTTGGATGACTTGATTGTCGTTATAATATCCTTTGTGTTTGCTTAATTTATAGGGGAATCATGTACTGCTCTTCCTATTGAATTGGTCCCATCGATCGAAATGCGTAAATTCAGTATATGATTTATTTTCTTGATCTATTTGTTATTGCGTTCGATCGCTTGTTTTTCCCAACATAATCAAACAACTTCATTTATAATTTTTCATACTAAAACATTTTATCCATTATGGAACTTAGACCTATGATAATGGTCCAAAGAAAAAGGAACATTAGAAAGGAGAAACACTCTTATATCTATTGAGAATTGTTGTTTCTCCCATTGCCGTAATGTGTGCCACGTGATGTTCCACAGCTCAAAAATGAAATGCTAATTGTTCTTTTCATTCTAGTTTTGGCACATTCAACGAATTACATTATCTTATCAGAATCGACATGGCGCAATTTGTTTTCCCACAATGGAATAGTCATGAGCGAAAGGAGATCCCAGAATTTGCACAAGTTGATCATTGTAAATAATAGGTAATTATTTTTTAGATTATATTCGATTATATTATCTTTTTTTTAATTGAAAGGCAAGAATGATTCAAATGTCGGTAGTGAAAAGGTTGGTCTTTTCTTCATTCCACGAATCAAAGAATCGTGACAGATCATACTACCTAACAATCGGATTCTTCCTTACCTAATAGAGTTTCTTAATTAAGAATGTGGTCAAATACATTGTTACTAGTCGGTTTAAGTCTTCAAAAGTATAATTATTTTGGTATGGCCCCGCTCGTAAAGTAATGTGTGTAACCTAAGAAAAAAAGACCTAGTAAACTTGAGGGGAGATTATAAAAATTGTCCCCGTACTATTAGCCGAATTCAGTTTTGGTCCCTATGTTTTCGTTATAATTGGTCTCCCATCTTATCTCCGACAATAATTTCATGACAAAATTAATTTTTTCCGTCAAGATGTAGATGAAATATGTTGAGTCCGCACTAGTAAATCGACATGTGGAGTATAAGTGTACAATTTCTACAAAAATTACACTTTTGATCTATATGCTTTTCGGAATGTTGAATCTTAAACTTTGTACTTTCTTTCAATTACATAACTGGTCCTCGTATTATTTTTCTACAAAACACTTAATTTCTTTCTCACACCAATCCCAAACCTTATGGGAATGTCAAGTTAAGACCAAGTATTAATTGGTAATTTCTGCATTTACAAGTGCGTCCAATCTGGTTGACAGTCTTATTAAGATAAATACCATCGTACGCAAGTCGTTGAATTCAATGTGATGTGCAGTTGCTTACGATAATGTAGTTTGATGGTTTAATATGAACTTCATAGAAAAGATTTAGCTATAAAATAGCGAGTTCCATTGCGGTTTAATTATTTAAAAATGATCATTTTTCCCGTAAAAATAGCCCTAAATACTTTTATATGGATCTATACTGAAAATGTGGACGTTAACTTTTTGGATGTGATGGAATTAATCTTAGTTGGGGCTATCAATCAGATTGTGGACACTTGTAAACATAGGAATAACCAATCGATAGTTTATTTCAAATTGACATTTTTATAAGATTTCTATAAATATTTGATGAAAGAAATTAACTTCTTATTTAAAAGTAATTCAAGGACTAGTTCTATAACTAAAACAAAGTACAAGGACCAAAACGGAATATTCTTAAAAGTATGAGGACCAAAAGTAAAACAGTTTAAAAAAATTGTGTGCGTTGGCATCGCATGTCGATTTGTCGATACTGACTAAGCATTTTCGTCCGCATCTACAGGAAAGTTGAATTTTTCCTTGAATTGTCGTGAGAGATAAGTTGGGGGATTAAGAGTGTCATGGGGACCAAAATTGACCTCACTTTATTATGTAGGAAACGACATCCCTTGGTAATGGACCCACTTTAAAGAGTGTTCATACTGCTGCTTGTTTTAAAATATTAAATATCAAGTGGCGTCAATTATTTTAATTGCGACACTTCACATCCATTTATTAATAAAAAAAATACGTTTATCACTCTTGTAGAGTGTTAGTCGCTGCAGAAAATGCGGCTGAAACTTCACTAGCTATAGCCTATAGAAAACTCCTTTTTCGAATTTCATTGACTAACCTCGTTCACGAGATTCATGCTCGTTTTCTCCATTTGGATTCCTCTCTTTCTTCATCCTTTTTAATCTCCAATCTTATTGTTTTGTTTCGCTACTTATTCGCTCACATATCTTTTTCTTTTTAATAATGGTGAAGGGTGCACAAGGTCATCCCCTCCCAGCCACTCAGGTGAGATCGGAGCATTGTCACAAGGGTTAATAGATTTGTGCATGTTTGACCTTCTGACTGGTCAAAAAGTCATAAAGTTGGTTTGCAAAAAAAGGGAAAGAAAAATAAAAAAAGGTGGACGTCCAGGTTAATAAAGAGGAAGAGAAAGGCAACAAAGAGAGAGGAACGCAAGATCGGAGAAATAACAGGGAAAGAAAGTGCAAGAAAAGGGAAAGAAAAGAAAGGAAAAGAAAAAACAGTGGGAAACTCGCACATACATGCCACGGAGGTCATGTCAAGCCGGATTTACTTCGATTTACAACACTTGATAAGGATTTAAACTCTTTATTTTTCTCATCAGAGTAGTTTTCGAGACAAGGGCACCAATTTGATGTGAAACTGTAACTGTGAGGTTCGATATAGGAGTTGTTAAATTGAGAAATTGTGGGAGATTGATAGTTTATGGTGTTGTAGAGCTGTAGGATTTAATGGAACTTAATTTTGGCTTACAATTTGCTTGAAACGAATTTTTAAAGTTATGTGCGCATGCTGAACAATTACGACTAGCAGCAATTCGTGCCAATTTTCATCAGTTTTCGACCTGATTTTGGGTTGGCCAAACTTTGGGTCTTCTAGTACTTCGAAAGAACTTTCTTTTGACATGAATCTTGGTTGTCTTGTCACAAGGCGTTATGTTGTGACTATGATTAGATAATGAGCATGAGATTGATCAATGGAATGAATCATTAATTTGTAAATTGATAAGATTGATTAATAGAATGAATTATTGATGTGTGACATGAGATTGATCAATGGAGTAAACCATTGATGTGTGGATTGATGAGATTGATAAATGGACTAGACCTTTGATATTTGTTTTGATATGGTTAATAAAATGTAAAATGAGTATTTTCAATATGTATACTTCGTTGAAATGGTATAACTCGTTTTTGATAAAGTGCGTATGTTATATGTTGGATTTGGGGTTATTGAGTTTTGATATTGCTTTTTAAATATACATAGTGGGTGCTCAATCTGCTTAGAAAAGATATGTACTACTCACTGAATTGTGGTTACTGACCCTATTCCTGCTAAACTTTTCAGGTTCTTCAACTAGCGACAAGCAAGACTAGAATGCTATTGGCCAGGAGTTTTTAGTAGTTGGATTTTTTATACTATAAGGTAGGGGTTGTGTATGTCTGATGATATTTGTTGGGTTTGATTGAGTTTAGAGATATATATACATATGTCCTCTAGCTGTAGCTCCTCAACCATGCAATGTCCTACAATTTTGAAAATCTATAATCTAAAATGTCTAAGCCATTGGATGATAAGAGCGTCTGTGTATATAAAGCTTATATTAATCCTCCTCAGGTTTATTTTTTTTCCTTTTTGGCTAATGATTTCTTGGCTATAGCTATGATGATGGCCGATTTGTGTACAAAGTTGCCCAACCCACATGTTTTGTTTCTAATATAAGATCGGACTTGTGCATGCATAGTATACCTATTATGACTACTATAGAGTGCTTTTTTTTTTGGTCGAAAGACTACTATAGAGTTGAGTCACCGATATTTTTCATTGATAAGTTAAATTTTTAGGACATATTTGAGTATTTAACATTCTAACAGAACTGGAAAAAGTTTTCTTTTTTGGCGACATGTTAACATCCGGTCAAATTAGCATTTTCCTCGAAAATGACAAATAAATAAATAAAACATTTTTTTTGAAAAAGTAATTAAAAGATATCATGTTAAGCATTTTCCATCACTCAAATTAGACGGAGTCAATAAAAGTTCGTGATTGTACTAATTGGTCAAGTTTTAGGAATTGATTATACTATTTAAAAGGTTTCAAGATGTGAATACACTTTTGCAGCCAGTGCTAGATGATTTGATAGATTTTATCCTTTATTTATTTTTTTCAATTTACCAACCTTTTTATGGGTTAGCATCCTCCTTTTCGGCCTTGGTTATCAATCGCTTAAATTTATTAACAAAGTACCCATTTTAATTGGATGAATGACTATCCTTTATGCTTGGTCGCGACAAAGATTTTGTTTAATATGTGTAAAACAGGTCATTCCTTCTAAGTCAATTTATTATATTCTGGTAATATGTGAAGACTTAGGCAAGAATATATAGTCTGGGAAAAGTTTGAGCAAAAACTCCTTTCTAATTCTGAAAATTTTTTGCCCTTCTGAAATGAGAAAGTGGACGGCGTTTGATCCGTGAGATTTATTAATTTGAGGAGTTTGATTGGCCATCGAAAAAGAATTTTATTAATTAATAATTAGGGAGGTGCTTTACTTAGTAAGGAGTGCGTGCTTTGATGAATCTTACACAACAACGGTCTTATCCGATAACTTTACTTCAACAACGGCCTTATCCCATATCTTTACTCTAAGTTGGGTTGTCTCCTCCTTTATATAGTTTCATAAACCCTAGCCATTGTTTCGTCGGAAGAAAACTATTTCATTTATTAAATCTAATCACTTGATGGAGGTCAAAAGAAGCCGCACTACGTATATATACTTAACAACTAGCCAGCCACTCAACAATTTTTTCTTTTAAAATCGAAAAAGATTAATTAGAGCATGCGAAGCGAATACTGTCACACAACCAAACTAGTAAGTGAAATTTCCTAATTTTCTAAAAGAAAATTTCATGTTTCATTCTTAGCCTACTTTGTATGTAAGATAAGGTGTTAAATTATCTCACGTTGCTTATTCCTGGATTTATATGCTCTCTATATATAGGCGGTCTTCCTCTAACTATAAACTTAAGCTTTAGAGTTGAACATTTTAACATTTTTCAATAATCTTCACAGGTACTACCAATCTATAGATGACATCTCATTTCATCAAAAAATTACGTTAAAAGATCATTGAATGCCATAAATCAATAACAAAAGACCTTAAAACAGACAAATAATTAAGTAAACAACCTTCTCTGGCTACTATGGAAAGTTTGTTCTCGTCCTTAATTATGCAAATGTGATTTGCGTCTACATTCTCACATGATGATTAACATAATCATCGAGATTTGATTCTGCTAGTTTTAGTAACCAACTCTTATTTGAGTTACTTGCAAGGTTTTTTGGATTTTTTTATACATTTATCAGCTTTTCTGTTGATTTACCAAATTTTATTTGTCTCCCTTATCAACGTTTTGATTTACTAACTCTTTTATGAAATTATCACTTGATTAAGTCACCAAATAGTATGTAATATATGGAACTTTCATTTCAATTGAGTCACCCACTTAAATTTGTCTTGCTTACTGACACTTAGAAATCTACCAACTCTTGGTTGAAACTACCTTCTTTTTATTTGATGGAGTTACAAACTTTTCTACGTTTAGCTTCTGAGTTAATTAAGTTATTTACCAACTTCTATCGACTCCTTTTGGAATTACCAGAGTTAGGGATATCTTTTCTCCTATTATTTTCTTTTATTATGAACGCTTTTAATCTAGCAACTCTCATTCGATGTCGCCATCTTATATATGAACGGATTACCAACCTTCAACTGATTAAGTACTAACCTTCACCTGATTAAAAAAATTACAACTCCTATTAAGACATTTCAACTTTAAAGTACATCATGCTTACTGATACAATAAGGTTGAGCTACTTTAGAGTAACTCAAACTTAGTTTGATGGTTACCCAACCTTGTGGCAATTCTTTTGTTTAATTTTAAGTATATGACCGGTGGATGAGATCAAGCACTAATACTAAGGTTGAGTTTTGATGCATCGTATATGTAGTTTGAGTACTTCTTGGACCTTTCCTTGAACTAAATCAACCAAAAATTAAGCTCAATGTCTGAAATAAGCATTGAGCTTCCTATTGTGGAGTCATGACGTGGAGCTTAAAAATGGCAGTGTAAGTGCTTTGTGCCGAATTGAGAACTTTGTAACATAATGCTTCTATATAATTTCCCCTTCGGACTTGATTTTCTTGCTGCATTTCTGCATTTTTTAATGCATGAATATCGATTTCATTTACAATTTTCCATACTACAAAGTTCTATCCGTTACGTAACTTAGACATATGATAATGGTCCTAGAAAAAGGAACATTTGAAAGGAGACATTCTTATATCTATTGAGAAATCTTGCTTCTCCCGTTATGGTGATATGTGCTCTGAATGTTCGACACATCATAAGTGAGATGCTAATTGTCCTTTCAATTCTAATTTTGTCACCTGTTAATATATCATCGAAATTACATTATGATTGGAATAGCCATGAGTGAAAGGAGGCCCCGGCGTTCGCAAGAGCTGATCCTTGTGGCCAATAATTTTTTCCTATTATATTGTATGAAATTATCCTTTATTTAATTGAATTGCAGTTGTGTTTCCAACGTCCGTAGTGAAAAAGGTTGGTATTTTGTTCATTCCCCCGATTCAAAGAATCTGACAGACCCTACCATCAAAGAATCGCATTATTTCGATATATATTTCAGCTACTCAATCAAGAATAGGGTCAATACATTGTTACTAGTCAGTTTCATATATATTTGAGTTTCTTAGTCACGAATGAGGTCAATGCACTGTTACTAGTCAGTCCTAAGTCCTCAAAGTTCAATTATTCAGGTGTGTCCACACTTGTAAAGTAACGTTTGTAAACCTGGTAAATTTGAGATGAAATTGCAAAAATTAACCCCGTAATATTTGCCAGATTTAATTTTTGGTCCCTATAGTATATTTTGTTATAATTTAGTCTCTCAACTTATCTCCTGCAGCAATTTCGGGATTAAATTTAATTTCCCGTCAAAATGTGGATGGAATATGCCGAGTCAGCACCGAAAAATTGACATGTGGTACCTACGCATACAAGATCCTATAAAAATTACACTTTTGGTCCGCGTGCTGTTAGAATTGTTAAATTTTAGTGCTTGTACTTTGTTTTTTGTTGCCAAAACTAGTCCTCATATTATTATTATTCAACAAAAACTTGATTTCTTTCGACACGTCTTAATCCAAAATCTTATGGGAATGTCAAATTGAAAACAAATATAATTAAAAATTGCTACATATATATAAGTTGGCCCAATTCAGTTGAAAATCTTATTAAGATATAAATGCCATCGTTAAGCATTTTCCATAACTCAAGCTAGAGGAAGTTAATGATTGTACAATTTGGTGAAGTTTTAGCACTTGATTCCACTACTTTAAAAGTTTTAAGACTTTATTGTACATTTGCGACAAATTCTAGGCCATTTGGTACATATATTCTTTATTTATCTTTTAATTTACCAAACTTTTCTACTGTGTTAGCACTTTACCTTTTTTTTGCCTTTATTATCAACGTCTTGAATTTACTAACACTTTTTGCAAGGTTCCAATCATAATTGGAGCGATAAGTCAGACAAATAAGACATTGTAAATTCGTATAAGAATTGATAAAGTTAAGGGCTTCACAAGAATATCCAGACACCGACAACTATATATGAATATCACAAGAAGAAAACTAGTTCCATTCAGAACAATAGAATTCTCCTCCTTTAGGCCCATGGGGAGGTGCCTATGTGCTATCGTCCTCCACAAACACACTTGGCAACAGTTCACGCGGGACAACCTTTTTCTCTTTGGGTTAAATCACAAAAAAATCTCAAACTAGTACACATGTGATAAATTTATCCCAAACTAATTTTTTGAACACTAAAAACCCAAATTGATATACCTGTAATAAATTCGCCCTCCGTTAGTTTCCGTTAAATTTTACTGTCAAATTGCTAAATGAAATGACATGTAGCAGTTGACGGATGTGGCAGTTTAGGGTTTTATCCCTATGTTTGTCACAGATTTACCAGTTTGTCATTTTTTGTGATATTAATCCAATTTAACGAAGGGTAAATTTGTCACAAGTATATTAGTTTGGGGTTTTTTGTAAGGATGATCGGTTCCCGGTCCGGTCCGGTCCAATGGAATCGATCAATGTAGAAATTCCCCAACCAAACATGGTGAGATTCTCTAACCATACATTAGCATGCTCAAAAGGGGATGAAGATGTATGCTGACACCATTTTAATGTCTAAATAGCAAAAGCCAAAACATCTAAAACAAGAATGTAACTCACGCCTACATATATATTGGTCAGTCTGGTCCAAGCGGTCCGGTTGCCACCTTGGAACTGGGAACTAGACCGCCCAGACACCAATTCCACTTTTTGGAACCGGGAACCAGACCGACACTCCCGAGAACTGGATCGAACCAGCCGGTTCGGTCCGATCCAAGCGGTTCTCGGTTCAAGCAGTCCCGTTTTCATATCCCTAGTTTTTTGTGGTAAAAAAATTAATTTGGAATGAATTTATCACAGATGTATCGGTTTATGGTTTTTTGTGATAAAAAAATTAGTTTAGAGTATATTTGTCACATGTGTACCAGTTTAGAGTTTTTCGTGATATTAACCATTTCCGTGAAGACCGTGGTAGACTCTCAGTTCACCAAATTTAAAAATCCATGTTCAAAGCTGCTGAACTTATATATTAAAGAGAATTTCGATGATGAACGAATCCCACTTATTCATCTTAAACCGCGCACACACTCAGCAGAAGAGAGAGGAGAATTCAATGACCCCTTTTCTACTTCTCTGCACGCTCGGCTTTGCCGCCATCAATGCTGCTGAAGCCACCCTCACCATGAGCAGAAATTACTGCTCTAACTCAAGCACCTTCGCTACCAATAGCACCTACCAAGCCAACCTCAATCGCGTACTTGCTGATCTCATCTCTGATGCGTCCTCCGACCGCAATACAGGGTATTCCTTCAATTCGAGCGAGGCCGTCTATGGCAGCTTTATGTGCAAAGGCGATGTCTCGAAGAAAGAGTGTGCAGAATGCGTCATGAACGCAAGCCACGAGATAATCCACATCTGCCGGATGACCAAGGTCTCCGTCCTGTGGTATGATCAGTGCATGTTGCGCTACTCTGATGCGAATTTCGCGTCCACCGTGTAGATGAAACCTCGGTTGGACGGATACAATGAAGAGAACATAGAACAGCCGGATAAATTCATGAAGCTACTGAACAAGACGATGGATTACGCGGTGAGAGAGGCTGCTCAGCATCCTCCTAGGATGTATGGCCATCGCGACGCCAAGTTCACCCAGGATAAAAAGTTGTACACCTTCGCACAGTGTGCACCTTATCTTTCCACAAACGATTGTTGGGAGTGCCTTCGCAACGCCACATCAAGCCTCCAACAGGGGAAAATCGGGGGCAGAGTGTTGCTTCCGAGTTGCTTTGTGAGGTTCGAGATTTACCCGTTTTACGAGAGCAGCTCAAAAGGTGAGGTAGATGCTCATCTTATTTTTCAAAGTTCATCATTATGCTTGTTACTTTTTCTAAGGATATGTTTGTTTGGGGGAAAATTTCATGATAAAATTTCATGATAAAGGAAAATATTTTTTGGAAAATGATTTTTCATGAAAATGGTTACTTTTCTTTTGTTTGGTGATTTGTAATCAAAAACATTTTCTGGTGCTTGGATCTCATTTGGAAAATGATTTCAATATCATGACTTTATATAAAAAAATCCAATATTTAAATAATATTTTTCTTTTCCTTCTTCCTCCTTCGTCGGTTGCGGGGCCTCAACGATAGCCGCAATAGGCCACTGGCAAGGGTTGACTTAGCCGGCCTCAAGCGAGCTCAAGCCTCACCAGGAGGTTGAGCCTCATAGGCCTCGAGCGAGCTTGACCTCACCTGAGGCCAGCCAGGTTGGCCCTCGCAAGTGGCATGTTGTAGTAGTCGCTGAGGCCCGGCAACCAAAAGAGGAGGAAGAAGGAAAAAAAAAAGAAAAAAGAAAAAATTCAAGAGAAGCAATTCCGAAATGTGTTTTAACCTTCTTAGATTTACAAATTCACTTTCCTAATTTTATGAATAAATATTTTCCTTGACCAGAAAGTATTTTCAGTTGACTCTAGTGAAAGTTTGGAAAACTAATTCCAAGAAAACACTTTTCCTCAACACAAATGCACCCTAAGATTACAACGGAATTCATGTTGTCCGCTTAAGCAGGGTATTTGCTCTTCGAGATGTTATTAGAGTTTTTCTGCCACCAAAAGAAATTGTTTCTTTTTAATTCGGTAAAGTACTGCCAATTTAACTGTCTGAAACAGCTTTCTTATGGAGTTGGGGAATATCTTGTTCTTATGTATGTGCTGGAAGACGAAGTTTTATGTCTAGAAGGAGCCACGCATTCATGTATGTCAATGATACTAATAACTCCGACTACAAATGCAGGGAAAGTGCTCTTCCCGTTGAAAATATCGGCTGCAATCCTCGCCGCAATTGTAGGACTGACGCTACCTATTTACATGATAGCTCAGCATTTACTAAGACGAAGAAGGAGAAGAAGAGTTCTAAGAAGGGACAGCGAAAGTTGCATAGAAGAATATCCAATCGGTAACTTGACAAAACAATGCTATCGTATGCATACGATTTATTGATTTCATTCCACTAGAGTCTAATGATATCTGAACTATTCAACTGCCAGTTAGGAGGCAAATTTCTGAACTCCATTCCCAGCAATTTGATCTGCAAACAATAGAAGCCATGACAAATAAGTTCTCGGACGACAACAAGTTAGGCGAAGGTGGATTTGGTCCAGTTTACAAGGTAATTAAGATGTTCAATTAGATCAGTCAGCTTTTGACTTATCAAGAAGCTGATACTCGCTAATTCTCATATATATTCCGCTGTGGTTTACAATGAAGCCTCTCAAAGCTCCGGAGCATTTTTCTCAGCCACATTATTTAGATAGGAAAATCCCCGAGATCGTGCAGTGTCTCCTATTTCGATGCCCAATCCCATATTAGTAAAAACCAGAAGTATCACAACGAAGAAACAATAAGATGCATCTGTTTCGGACAAATTGGTTTAATGTCCATTCTGTTATCAGGGCACACTACCTGGTGGTCAAGAAATTGCAGCAAAAAGGCTATCTAGGAGCTCTGGACAAGGAGTCGAGGAATTCAAGACTGAGGTTGAACTAGTAGCCAAACTTCAACACAGAAACCTGGTGAGGCTTCTGGGATTCTCCATGGAAAGAGATGAAACAATACTGGTCTATGAATATGTGCCCAACGGGAGCCTCGATCGCTTGTTATTTGGTTTGCTTCTCTTTTATCTCCTTTTCACCAAGTTAGCACATTAGCATTTCAGTCAAAATGATATATTTCACTCAGAGAAAATGAGAAGCAAATATTACTCAGACTAAATGAAGACAAACCAGAGATATTAAAGATAGAAGGACGACGTAATACAAACAAACATCCTGTTATTATTCTGCTTAGTTTTCTCGGTCACTTCATTTCTACATGCACAAATGCAACTTTAAAGATAGAAAATTAGTGAAAAGTACATGAAAGCAACTATATGTGATGAGCTGGGCATGAGCCATTCTGCCTGAGTTGATGCGGACTGATGTACAGATCCCGAGCTCAGCGGACAACTGGATTGGTCAGCACGTTACAGGGTCATGGTAGGGGTAGCACGCGGACTGCTATACCTTCATTCAGATTCTCGGCTTCGAATTATTCATCGTGATCTCAAAGCTAGCAACATTCTGCTAGATGCTGACATGAACCCAAAAATCTCAGATTTTGGTACGGCCCGGATCTTTAGTACTGATCAGACTCAAGCAAGCACCAATAGAATTGTCGGAACATAGTAAGTTGGCGATGAACAGCACACCATTGGCATTGAACTTGGAGCATTTTCTTGATAAGCACGTCCTAATTTGTTTCAGGCAATTTATAGCCATAATTGAACATCCTCTCATTTCTAAGTTAAAATATTGTGCTCAATGTAGTGGCTACATGTCTCCTGAGTATCTGATGTTTGGACACTTCTCCGTAAAATCTGACGTCTTCAGCTACGGTGTGTTAATGCTGGAGATTATAACTGGCAAAAAGAGCAGCCAATTCTTCGCATTGGACTGCGATGAGGACCTGCTAGGCTATGTGAGCATCTTAATAAAGCCCTTTTTTTTTGGCTAACATCACTTGTAATAGAAGTACAATAGTATTTTGAACTAAAATTGCTAATGTAACTATTCATTTAGGTTTGGAAGCAGTGGAACGACAGAATTCCGCTGGAAGTAGTGGACCCAGCTTTAAGTAGTGCTTATTCCGCAAATGAAGTAATCAGATGCATGCACATTGGCTTGCTCTGTGTGCAAGACGACACAGAAGACCGACCTACCATGGATTCGGTAATTCTCATGTTAAACAGCGATTCTATTAACATCCCAGTGCCTCAAAGACCTTCATTCTTTTTTCCTGGTAAGAAGTACAAACAGGCACCTTGTGTTCTGAACTCAGATCAATCTAGCAGCAAAGTGGACCAATCTATTAGCAAGATAACATCACCGTGGTCTCCAACTGACAGTGATCTTGCTGATCCAGGTCCAACGTAGCCGAGATTTTGAGGCTGTCATTTAGAACGATCCATCGTTTAGATTTCATAGGATAAATCGTGTGTGTACACTTTATAGTTTATAAAAATTGATGCACCTTCATTGCCAGGATTCTGTTAGAGGATTGCAGTAGCGGATACCTTTGATGTAAAGTGGATGACACTTTTGCAAATGCCGTTGTTGATGGTAGCAAATAAAAGTTTTTCCAGAGCAACCAGTGAACTTTGATATTTGTCCCCCATACTGAATCCGTCATCATTTAGTCAGAAATTACCAACCTCTGAATTTCTGAGAAGTCTCTAGCTTTTGCACATCGTGGATTAGCATGTTGAGATTGGTCGATAATTTCTCAAGAAGTCTGCCTGAAACTTTTGGCTGCTAATAAGTTGCACATAGGATCGGCCGCTACTCCTCTGATACAAAAATAATTATGCATCATTCTCATACCAGTGAAAGCTTTGAATAGATCACATACTAATTCTTTCTCTGGAAATATAGAAAAAGGAGTATGTGCAAACAATATCTACCATAAGGGGGCCAAGCCATAATAGATGCGAAGCTATACGACTCAACTCTAACACAATTACTCTAATATAACTGGTCCTTTTAGGTACTTGAATGCTTTCCAACTGTTCTGATCCATTTACGGTTATTGCTTCTGTGAACATAGTAGCTAAATAATCCCAACGTGCTACATAAGGTAGATATTGTATAACTATTTGATTTTCCGCAATTTTTTCCATTCCTCCGTGTAAATAACCCAATATTGATTCACAATCAATAACATCTTCACCATCAAGAGTAAGGATGAGCCGAAGAACACTATGCATTAATGGGTGGTGTGGTCCCATGTTCACTATCACGAGGTCTTTTCTTGTAGTTGTTACATTCAGAGGTTATTCCTCGATTCATTGTTTCATGAATTGCTGAATAACCTATGATAGACAGTCATGCAGAGTAATCATAACCTACTTTCGACATCTTTCTCCAATCTTCTTGACCTCAAACAGATACATAATATTCCAGCAATTAAAAGGGATAATCCAACAGCTAGGATTGTGATAATGAGGGCAACACGACCCGAGTTAGTATCCCATCCTGAAATAGGAAGAGCTCTCAAGTTAGACAATAAACTCGTAGACACCAATGTTCAGACCCAATTACCGAAACTAGTTTTTAGGAGGGGTTGCACATTTAAAGCAGTTCCTGGTATTATCCGATTCAGTTTCCAGATGAAATTATTTCAGATGAAGGTATTAGAATCAAAAGAAAGAAAGACTCATAATGCCATCAGAAATCTCATTAATTTCTCATATGCCAGTTATTGCATGCTTATTCCTCATTGAACAGGATCATAAAGTGCAGTCCGAGAAGCTCCTTCGTCTCAGGAACTTATTACACTCAACATCAAAAGTTGAATAACATCATGCTCTAAAATCCACATAATGCGACCATACTCAAAGGAGGAGCAGCAGGGGGAGGAGGGGAAGGAGAATTACAACCCCTAGTCTCCTGTTACATATACTCTTCTTCTTGCTTATTCAACACGTCCGCATTCTTCATGTTTGCATTCGCTGGGGTCAATTATCTGTCCTTCCAAGATTAGACTTCACATTTCAAAACCGACGTTATTAAGGTTAAGGTTGTGCTTATTTCGTGGAGAACTTCTTGATGTAGGAAAATGTTTTTCATGAATATTTATTT
Source organism: Syzygium malaccense (assembly GCA_031216405.1). Lineage (NCBI taxonomy): Eukaryota > Viridiplantae > Streptophyta > Magnoliopsida > Myrtales > Myrtaceae > Syzygium > Syzygium malaccense. The sequence goes on along the minus strand of CM062256.1, from coordinate 4,385,263 downwards.
AAAAAATTAGTCAATTTTCATTGGCGGTATCCCGACAAAAAAAAAGCAATTTGTTTGGTGGTATACTTAAAAGTAAGACAGAGAAAACTTTTCGACAAGAGATTGAGATGTTATTGAAATCCTTATCTAAGATATTACTAATATATGAGGTATCAATTTCGAGTCTTTTACTATAATTAAAAAAAAAAAAGCAACCTAGAGTGCCAAAAAAAAAAAGAAAATGCAAATAATTAACAAGCTTATGGCGCATTTGGTAAAGTTTCTATTTCTCCGTTTTTCTGTTCTTTTGTTCCCCAAAACAATAAAGAAACATAAATCCGTTTGTGTACGTTAGTTAATTGTTCTATTCCCCGGAATAAAAAAGTAGTCAAGGAATAGATTTGGAACAGAAATAAGAATTAAAAAAAATCTACTTCTTTGTTCCCAGGAACAATATTTGAAACAAGGACATTTTCTTTTTTCTTTTCTTTTTTCTTCCTTCCTTCTTCTTACTCCTCCTCTAGTTGGTCGCCGAGCCTCGGTGATGGTCAACGAATGGCTAGAGATGATGGCCGGCAAGGCTCCTCAGCCATCATCTTTGGCCAGTCGGCAGCCATTGATGAGGCCTAGCAACCGGCTAGAAGAGGAAGACGATGGGAGGCAAAAAAGAAAAAATCTCAGAAAATTATTTTAAAAATTAAAAAAATTCCACGTCAAAAAAAATTTAGGGCCATACCGAACACTTTTCTCTTCTTTTTTTATTCTGAGAATATTTGGTTAATGTCAACAATGTGACAACTTTGGTCTTGATCTCTTTTTCTTTTCCACGTGCGCAGCAAGGTTTGATCCAGTATTTGCCATGGATTATGTTTCGGTCGACAATCTCATTGAGGACCATCTTACGGCTGAACCAGTGAATGAATACGTCCAGAGCTGCGACAAAGGCGAATGCGAAATGAGGGGGAGAGAACGGGGAGCTTGTAGCGGGGGTGATACATTCGTGGACAGAGCGAGAGTGCACGTGAAGTGTTGGACGAAAAGGTAAAGACAAATACTAAAGCACAACTTCAAGATACTACTCTTTCTCTCGCTTGCTCGCTCGAGGCTCGAGTGTGGAAAGCCTGAAAACACCCAACACAGCCTTCAATAACCCTTTTTACGGGGAATGATTGAGGAATCAAGACATTGAGGAAGCAGGTTGAAACCATGGCTGTTGGATGGCTCCGAGTTCGCAGAGAAAATAAAAAGAAAATGGGAGGCAAGAGGCGAGAGCAGGTGGTGGTTGACGGTGGCGATCATCGGTAGCGACGCGTCGGTATTCTGGTGGCAGGAATTCGAAACTGGGCATTGGTATTTGAGGAAGCACGTTGAAGTGGTCGCAAAGTTTAGTAGCGACGGCCATTACTATCCTCGAGTGGCACTCTTATAGTGTTTCATTTCAATTGCAAATTGCAAGTGATAAATGAAAGCTCTCCATCTTGATGTAGAGTTCGATTAATCCGTCTTTGTCCCAATTAAGGGATTATTATTTAGCTTGATCAGGATCACCGCGTCTCGGCAAAAATTTAGTGCTCGTTAGACTAGAGAGGAAGAGAGCATCTCGTGCACCGCATATGCTTTTGATGTCATGTGAAACGTATTAAATCACGTGTCGGTAAGGAAAGAACCGTGTTAGGCATTGTTGAAATTACTTTGCGTAATCCATTCAAGTGGTCTTATGCATTATTTGATTGGAGCATGTGTCATCAGTCTCTAAATCAATTTTTTTAGGTCGTTTCTAATATATCGCGCGTCATTTCTAAAGAGAAACAAATATTTAGGTATTTGAATTTTATGTTTTCTTATTATAATTGATGAAGTTAATATACATAGTACTATGTAAGGATGATCGGTTCTAAGGTGAATAGGTTCCAAACTTAGAACCTGAAACTTATCCTATTATAATCAGTTTCCAGTTTTTTAAAACCAAAACCTATTTGGTTTGCCCTAGAACTAATTGTGGAACCTACTCTATTTTTCTAGCCCGATTATAGGGTCTACCCAAGAACTTTTTTTTCTTTTGTTCCTTTTTTTGGTTTCATTTTTTACAACAAAATAATATGAGCAACAAAATGGTTTAAAGTAGAAGGTGAACAATAAAAATCCATTTTCCGCCAAAAGCAACAATTTATAAGATGAGTTCGTAGTCATATATAATTATAAACGATAAAAAGTTCAAAACACATGACATAAAACAAAAATTATAAAATTTCATTTCTCATTCATCCATAAAAATATTGCTCCAAATTTTAAACATATAAAAGCAAAACAGACAAGATAGTTAATCACTTAACGATAGTTTAAGTCAGGGCAAGTGAAGAATGAGCGAGGATTGAAAGGCTCAAATAAGCGACGGCAAGCTACAAGCGAGGAGGAGGGTGAGTTGCGAGAGAGAGAAAGAGAGAGAGAGAGAGAGAGAGAGAGAGAGAATCGTAAAGTGTCTGAGTGAAGTAGGAGTCATGGAGTGAACAGAGAAAAGGAGAGATAGAAAATTCTTTTATGAATTAACTGCTAATTGTTCTTTTCATTCTAGCTTTGGCACGTGTTGATACTGTACACCAACGAATTACATTATCATTTTGGAATCGGCCCGACGCAATTTATTTCCTTACATCGGAATAGTCACGAGTCAAAGGGGATCCCGGAATTTGCACGAGCTGATCATTGTAGACGATAGGTAATAATTCTTTCGATTATATTCGATTATATTATCTTTTTTTTTCAATTGGAAGGCAGGCCCCAGGGGCCGTCCAAAGAACGATGGTGAAAAGGTTGGTCTTTTCTTCATTCCCACGAATCAAAGAAACGTTGCAGATCACACCACCAAAGAATCTGATTCTTCCTTAATGTAATAGAGCTCCTTATTCAACAACGTGGTCAAAAACATTGTTACTAGTCAGTCCTATGTCCTCAAAGTCTAATTATTCTGGTGTGGCCACGCTCGTAAAGTAATGTTTTTAACCTAAGAAACACAAAACCTCGTAAACTTGAGGGGATATTACAAGAATTTGTCCCCGTACTATTAGCCGAAATCAGTTTTGGTCCTGATATTTTCATTATAATTGGTCTTCCATCTTATCTCCTAAAATAATTTCATGGATAAATAAAATTTTCCGTCAAGTTGTAGATGGAATATGTTGAGTCAACACTGGCCAATCGACATGTGGAGTATAAGTGTACAAGTTTCTCCAAAAATTACACTTTTGACCCACATGCTATTCGTAATGTTGAATTTTAGTCTTTGTACTTTCTTTCGGTTACAAAATTGGTCCTCATATTATTTTTCTACTGAACACTTGATTTCTTTCTCACACCCCAATCCAAAACCTTATGGGAGGGTCAAGTTAAGCCCAAGTATTAATTGGTAATTTCTGCATTTAGAAGTTTATCCAATCTAATTGAAAGTCTTATTAGAATAAATGTCATAGTATGGAAGTCGGTTAAGTCAATGTGATGTGGAGTTGCTTATGATAATGTAGTTTGATGGTGTAATACAAACTTCATAGAAAATATTTAGCTATAAAATAGCCAGTTCAATTGTGGTTTAATTATTTAAAAATGATCCTTTTTCCCCTAAAAGTAGGCCTAATTCAAAAGAAAATCACCAACTTTACCTTGAGTGACAATTATGACCCGAACTTTTTTTTGTCTCATAAAAAATCACCAACTTTCACTTAAATCTCAAATATAATCCGAACAATTTGAAAATTTCACATCATGAGGGCCAAATTTGAGACTTAAGTAAAAGTGGTGCTTTTTATTGAGACAAAAAAAAAGTTTAGATCAGAATTATCATTCAAGGTAAAGTTCGTGCTTTTTTTTGGGAATTAGCACCCTATAGCCCTAAATACTTTCATATGGACCTGTACCGAAAATGTGGACGTTAAATTATTGCATTTGATGGAATTAATCTTAGTTGGGGCTACTATCAGATTGTGAACACTTGTAATTAAACATAGGAATAACCAATATGTTTATTTCAAATTGACATTTTCATAAGATTTCTGATAAAGATTTGGATGAAAGTAATTAACTTCTTATTGGAAAGTAATTCAAGGACTAGTTTTATAACTAAAACAAAGTACAAGGACTAAAATGGAATGTTCTTAAAAGTGTGAGGACCCAAAGTAAAGTTTTTATAAACTTGTACATGTAGGCACCGCGTAATAAATATCAAGTGTCATCAATTATTTTAATTGCGACACTTCACATCCATTTATTAATTTAAAAAAATAGGTTTATCACTTTTGGAGAGTGTTAATCACTGCAGAACATATGGCTAAACCTTCGCTAGTTATAGCCTATAGAAAACTCCTTTTTTCGAATTTCATTGACTGATCTCGTTCACGTGATTCATGTTAGTTATCTCCATTTGGATCCCACTCTTTTTTCATTTATTTTGTCTCCCATTCTTGTCGTTTTGTTTCGCTACTTATTCTTTTCTTTTTATTAACGGTGAAGTGAATTTGTGACGAGTAAACTCCTCGCAGGAGCGTATGGGCCAAGCTGCACCCAACTACTGAAGCAACACCCTGTGGGATTGTCCACTCACGTATCGTATACTATCTTAAACTGCATGTAGGTACAAAGCGTTTATTAACCACCCCGTGCTTAATTGCCATAGTGGTTGGCCCTAGCGATAGAGGATCCAGAATTTCTATAAGGTCACGAATTTGATTCACGTCGTGAGCAAACTTCCGAAAAGCTCTGTTGCATTGCTTAGCTATGACATATCCCGTGTAAAGAGATTTTTGAATTGTTAGCATGCATTTTGGTAAGATTGTAGCGAAGGGCTCACCAACTTCAGACCATTGGATCACGGACAGTGCGAAATAGTCATGGCTCAAACCAAAATTGTGTAATAGTATCATACCATTATGACAACACGTAAAGTGGATTGTAGCGCTAGTTGCCTTTTCCCACTCTTTTAGTTTATAAAAAGGAAATTTAACCCAGCGAGGGATTTTAATTACCTAACTTATAGCTCTAGCTCCTCAATCATGCAATGTCCTTCCATTTTGTAAATCTACAATCTCAAAAGTCTAAGCCATTGAATGATAAGAGTGTACGCGTATAAAACTTGCATTAGTCCTCCACGGTCTTTCTTTTTTCCTTTTTGGCTATAATATTTGGGCTATAGCTATGATGATGCCCGATTTGTGTATAAAGTCCCCCAACCCACACGTTTTATTTCACATTTAAGATCGGACTTGCACATGCATAGTACACCTATTATGATTACTATAGAGTGAGTCACCAATATTTTTCATTGGTAATTTAAGTTTTTAGGACATATTTGAGTATTTAACACACTAACAGAACTGGAAAACGTTTTTTTTTATTGGCGGCTTGTTAACATTCGGTCAAGTTAGCATTTTCCTCGAAAATGATTAAAAAATAAATTTTCAAAAGAGTAATAAAAACATCACGTTAAGCATTTTTCATTTCTCAAATTAGACGGAGTTAATGGAAGTTCGTGATTGTACTAATTGTTCAAATTTCAGTACTTGATTGCACTAATTAAAAGATTTCAGGATGTGAATACACTTTTGCGATCAGTTTTAGATTTGCTAGTACATTTATGCTTTATTTATTTTTTTTCAATTTACCAACTTTTTTATGGGTTAGCATCTTCCTTTTGGTCTTGGTTATCAATCGCTTAAATTTATTAACAAAGTACCCATTTTAATTGGCTTACTTACTTAATTGGAGTTCATGATGCTAGCTAGCTTCCACTTGATTGGGACAAATATTTTATTAAATATGTGTAAAAATGGTTATTCCTTCTAAGTTAATTTATTATATTCTGGTAATATGTGAAGACCCAGGCAAGAATGTATAGTTTGGGAAAAGTTTGAGCAAAAACTCCTTTTTGCTTCTGAAAATTTTTTGCCCTTCTGAAATGACAAAGTGGACGGCGTTTGACCGGTGAGATTTATTAATTGGAGGAGTTTGATTGGCCATCGAAAAAGAATTTTATTAATTAATAATTAGGGAGGTGCTTTACTTAACAAGGAGTACGTGCTTTGATGAATCTTACACAACAAAGGTCTTAGCCCATAACTTCACTTTATGTTGGGCTGTCTCCTCCCTTTATATAGTTGATAAACCCTAACCTTTGTTTTGTGGGAAGAAAACTATTTCATTTATTAAATCTAATCACTTGATGAAAGTCAAAAGAAAGCGCACTAAGTACATATACATAATAATTAGCCAGCCGCTCGACAATTTATTTTTTGAAAAAAAAGCGAAAATGATTAACTAGAGCATGCGAAAAGAATACCGTCATGTAACCAAACCAGTAAATGAAATTTCTTAATTTTCTAAAGGATAATTTCACGTTTCGTTCTTAACCTGCCTTATATGTAAGATGGGGTGTTAAAGTATGTCATTTCGCTTGCTCATGGGATTTATATGCTCTTTATATACACATAGTCTCCCTTTAACCATAAACTTAAGCTTTTAGGTTGGACATTTTAACATTTTTAAATAATCTTCACATGTACTACCAATCTATAAATGACATATCACTTCATTAAAAAATGGGTTGATATCAAGAAAAACTCCAAACTGGTACACCAATGACAAATTTACTCCAAACTAATTTTTGGGTCACCAAAATACCCAAACTGGTACACTCATTACAAATTTACCATAAACTAATTTTTGGGTCACCAAAAATCCCAAATTGATACACTTGTTATATATTTACCCTCTATTAGTTTTTTACAAATTTTACTGTGAAATTGCTGAGCTGAATGACATATGATAGTAACTCAATTGACATGGTAAGTTATGTGGAAATACACATCAATTTGTATAAATTTATCACAAGTGTGCTAATTTTGGGTTTTTGCTGACTAAATTTTAATGCATGAATATCAATTTCATTTCAATTTCCCATACAAGAAAGTTTTTTCCATTAATTTAACTTAGACATATAATAACATGGTCCTAGAAAAAGGAACATTTGGAAAGGAGACATTCTTATATCTATTGAGTGTTGACACCTAAATTTTGGCGCATCATTTAGTGTTAATTGCATAGAAAATTAAAGATTAAATTTTTTAACCCCTAAACAAAAATATTAAAATTGCATAGCATATAGTTTAGGTTCATATAGATTAATTGCATTCCGCATCGGATCGGCGGTGGCAAGTGAGCTTAAAATTCATCACGTAAATCGAGCTCGGGCACCGAACGAAACTCGACTCACTCGGAAGACGGAGGCCGAAAATCACACGTGAAAAGGGCTCGGTTGTCTTAATTTGAGCTTAAATTAGCCCATCAAGTTAATTGAATAAAAGCCCGAATTAATTCAACAAATTTGAAATTAAAATGAAAATTAAAGCCTAAGCCCAAGCCTAAGCCCATTAGGACTAGAAAGCCCATCTAATTGACCTAGGTTAGTGTTATATATACATCATTAGGTCAGGATTTTAAGGGGAACTCTCATAATTTTCAAGATCAGATTTTTTTTTAGAGAAATCATGAAGGGGGCTTCCCAATTCACGGCCAAGAAAGACAAGAAAAAAGAGAGAAAAGCGTGAAAGGGAGAGAGAGATTCACGGCTGAAATTCCACAGTGGTTCCTCGTGTGTTTTGCAACCACCTATCATCCGCCGCTTAGACATTGAGAGGGCACACAGAGCAAGGATACGAGAAGACAATTTGGTGAAGTCAACTAGGGAACCTCCATGGATTCGTCATCCTCCACTATAGATTTTGCTTGATAAAAAAAGCAAAGAAAGGGCTGCATATTTTTGTATGCCATATAATTTCCTTTCTCTGTTTTGCCTACAATTGTAGGTTCTGAGCGAGGGAAACACGGTCTTGGCGGAGAAAGCAAGAGAGCTGGTCAATTTTTTTTCGAGCCCCACCGTGAAGCAGCCCCTCTTCGGCCGCACCACCACGACAACCAGCTGAGTCGTGTACCTCCTCGTCGCGACACATGACCCTCTTGCAGTGCCGAGAGCCACTTACAAGCACAATCACGGCCAGCCTCACCACTTACCATCGTGAAGCACAATCGCAAGCCCCCAATGTGCCGAACCACCACCGGCACCGAGCCACCGTGAATGTTGCTGGTCATCCCTAGCTACTACTCGTGTTCCACTGCAAGCCACCGTCCACACCGAAGCAACGTTGCCGCCGTTCGTCCGATCCGCAATCCCGATCCACGTGATTCAAAATTGGAAAGAAATCTACAAATCATGTAATTATCTTATCCTGATTTGGTTTGAATATTTTGTTGCCTAATTTTGTGCTTATTGATATCTAATTCTGCATATTTAGATAATAGGCAATATTTCAATTAGGATTTATTTACTCTTTGGAAATTTTGCATATCTATTACTTACCAAATTTGGATAGAATTTAGAATTTTCAAAATCCTTTAAATATATCCAAAATATTTGAGATATCTAATTTTTTTCAAGATATGATCGATTAGGAAAATTTCCTAATCCGCAACCGCACACGTGGAAATAAATCTATCTATCAGGCTTTAGATAGAATTATTTCCATAACGGGTATTTCGAATTTTAGGGTCGATCTGTCAGGCTTCAAATCGAAACTTAATTTGAAAGATTTCGCGGTTATATTTTTTACTTGATTTTAATTTCGAATTTCATAAAAAAAATACAAAAATTAAATTGCTTTAGAATAGGTTAATTTCTTTAGTTTAAAATTGCATGCTTAGATAATTGGCATTTTTAATTTCGAATTTCATTAAAAAATATAAAAAATAATTTGCCCGTCATTAGAAATAGGTCACGTCGTCGCATGACATATAGTTTGCATGTTAGGTTGCATTAATCGCATGTCAATTTTTGCACGTTATTACATATATGTTAGCTTTCATTTAAATAAGTAAAAATCAAAAAGAAATTTCTGCACCTTTGAACTCTAAGTCAAGATTTATCAAAATTGTCAAATTGAGTATTTTTCTCGAAATTGGTACCGAAAGGGCGTTAGGGAATCTAACGTAACCAAGTCCCCGAACTTATGATTTCTGGTTCGTAGAAATAAAATAGTACTCCCGCTATTTTATTTAGGTTTCTAATCAACCTATCCTAAATGATTAGTGACGACTCCCGTTGAAAATATTTGCATGCTCACAATTGGACCTAAGTTGCGATTTGGTAGAGTTTGGGAGAACTCGAGCTAGGTTAGTTAATTTAATTGATCTAGTAATCCATTAGCCTAAGATCGAAATACTCGATTTTTTTTTTAGGTCGCGACATTGAGAAATGTTGCTTCTCCCGTTGTGGTGACACGTGCTCTGTGATGTTCAACACGTCATAAGTGACGTGCTAATTGTTCTCTTGATTCTAATTTTGTCACACATTAATATATCATCGAAATTACATTATGATTGGAATAGTCATGAGTGAAAGGAGGTCCCGGCGTTTGCACGAGCTAATCCTTGTGGCCTATATATAATACTTTTTCCTATTCTATTCTATGATATTATCCTTTATTTAATTGAAAGGCAGGTATGATTCCAGTGTCGATGGTGAAAAAGGTTGGTATTTTGTTCATTCCCCCGAATCAAAGAATTATGACAGACCCTACCACCAAAGAATCGCATTATTTCGTTATATATTTGAGTTTTTTTAAGCAAGAATAGGGTCAATACATTGTTACTAGTCAGTCCTAAGTCCTCAAAGTTTAATCATTCAGGTGTGTCCACGCTTGTCAAGTAATGTTTGCAAACCTAGTAAACTTGAGAGGAAATTGCAAAAATTGTCCCCGTACTATTAGCCAAACTTAATTTTGGTCTCTATACTATATTTTGTCATAATTTAGTATCCCAACTTATCTCCGGCAACAGTTTCTGGATTAAATTTTATTTCCCGTGAACATGTGGATGGAATATGCGGAGTGAGCACTGGCAACGTCTACACGAACAAAATTCCATAAAACATACATTTTGGTTTACACTCTATTAGAATTGTTCAATTTTAGTCCTTGCACTAATTTTTTTTGTCACCAAACTAGTCCTCATATTATTATTCAACAAAAACTTAATTTCTTTCTTCAGATCTTAATCCAAAATCTTATGGGGAATGTCAAATCGAAAGCAAATATTAATTAAAAATTGCTATATATATACAAGTTTGCCCAATCTAATTGAAAGTGTTATTAAGATAAATGCCATCGTTAAGCATTTTCCATAACTCAAATTAGAAGAAGTCAATGATTGTACAATTTGGTGAAGTTTTAGCACTTGACTCTACTATTTAAAAGTTTTAGGACCTCATTATACTTTTGTGATAAATTATAGGTCATTTGGTACATTACTCTTTATTTATATCATAATTTGCCAAACTTTTCGTATTGTGTTAGCACTCTACATTTTTATTGCCTTGATTATCAACGTCTTGAATTTACATTGGAGCGATAAGTCAGACAAATAAAAGGTTGTAAATTCGTATAAGAATTGATAAAGTTAAGGGCTTCATAGGAATATCCAAACACCCACAGTTTCATATGAATATCATAAGAAGAAAACTAGTTCTATTCAGAACAATAGAATTCTCCTCCTTTAGGCCCATTGGGAAGGCGTCCATGTCTCCTCGTCCTCCACAAACGCACACAGCAACAGCTCACACGGAACCTTTTTCTCTTTCGAGAAGACCGTGGTTGAAGGTGGCTGATGCAAAGTAGTCGCGTAGATTCTCTGTTCGCCATATTTAAATATCCATGCTGCGGCCTCACCATTGAATGCAAAGGGCATATCCCACTTCTTCATCATAAACCACTCGCACTCACTCAGCAGAAGAGAGAGGAGATGCCAATGACACTTTCTCTACTTCTCTGCACGCTCAGCTTTGCCACCATCAATGCTGCTGGATCCACCCTCACCATGAGCAGAAATTACTGCTCTAACTCAAGCACCTTCGCTACCAATAGCACCTACCGAGCCAACCTCAATCGCTTACTTGCTGATCTCATCTCTGATGCGTCCTCCCACCACAATACAGGGTATTCCTTCAATTCCAGCGAGGCCGTCTACGGCAGCTTTATGTGTAAAGGCGACGTCTTGAAGAAAGAGTGTGCAGAATGTGTCAGGAACGCGAGCCACGAGATAATCCACATCTGCCAGATGACCAAGGTCTCCGTCCTGTGGTATGATCAGTGCATGTTGCGCTACGCTGATGCGAATTTCTCCTCCACAGTGGAGATGAAACCTCGGTTGGACGGATACAATGAAGAGAACATAGAACAGCCGGATAAATTCACGAGGCTACTGAACAAGACGATAAATTACGCGGCGAGAGAGGCTGCTCAGCATCCTCCTAGGATGTATAGCCATCGCGACGCCAAGTTCACCCAGGATAAGAAGTTGTACACGTTCGCACAGTGTGCACCTTATCTTTCCACAAACGATTGTTGGGAGTGCCTTCGCAACGCCACATCAAGCCTCCGACAGGGGAAAATCGGGGGCAGGGTGTTGCTTCCGAGTTGCTTTGTCAGGTTCGAGATTTGTCCGTTTTACGAGAGCAGCTCAAAAGGTGAGGTAGACGCTCATTTTATTTTCGGTAGTTCATCATCATGCTTGTTACTTTTTCCAAGGGTATGTTTGTTGGGAGAAAATTTCATGATAAAGGAAAATGTTTTTAGTGAAAATATTTTTCATAAAAATGTTTACTTTTCTTTTGTTTGGTGATTTGTGATCGAAAACGCTTTCTAGTGTTTATATCTCATTTGAAAAATGATTTTAATCTCATGACTTTATATCAAGCAAAAAAAAATCAAATTTTTAAGTAATTTTACATTTTCTTCTTTTCTTATTTTCTTTTCTTTCATTTTCTTATTTTCTTTTCCTTCTTTCTCCATCGCTAGTTGCCAGGCCTTGGCGATGGCTGCGACAGGCCACTAGCTGTCACAGCCTGACTTAGCCGGCCTCGGCCGAGGTGGAGCCTCACCGGGATTTGGCGAGGTTGAGCCTCCTCAGCCTCGGGCAAGCTCGACCTCGCCTGAGGCCGGCTAGGTCGGCCCTCGTCAATGGCCTATCGCGGCCGTTGCCGAGGCTCGGCAACCAACGGAGGAGGAAAAAGGAAAAGAAAAAGAAAGAAAAGAAAAGAAAAAAATAATAAATTAAAAAATTCAAGATGAGCAATTTCGAAAAGTGTTTTCACCTTCTTAGATTTAGGAATTCATTTATCTAAATTTATGTATGAATATTTTCCTTGACCGGAAAGTTTTTTAAGTTGATTAATCATTTTCGGCGAATCAAACTGGTGAAAGTTTTGAAAACTAATTTCGGGAAAACTTTTCCCCAACACAAACGCACCCTAAGATTACAACGGAATTCATGTTGTCCTCTTAAGCTGGGTCTTTGCTCTTCGAGATGTTACTAGAGTTTTTCTGCCACCAAAAGAAAATTTTTCTTTTTAATTCGGTTAAGTACAGCCAATTTAACTGTCTGAAACAACTTTCATGTATGTCAATGATACTAATAACTCCGACTACAAATGCAGGCAAAGTGCTCTTCCCGTTGAAAATATCGACTTCAGTCCTCGCCGCAACTATAGGATTGACGCTACCTATTTACATGATGGCTAGGCATTTACTAAGAGGAAGAAGAAGAAGAGTTATAAGAAGAGACGGCGAAAGTTGCGTGGAGCAATATCCAATCGGTAACTTTACAAAACAATGCTATTACATGCATACGATTTGTTGATTTCATTCCACTAGAGTCTAAAGATATCTGAACTATTTAACTGCCAGTTCGGAGGCAAATGTCGGAACTGCATTCCCTGCAATTTGATCTGCAAACAATAGAAGCCGCCACAAATAAGTTCTCGAACGACAACAAGTTAGGCGGAGGTGGATTTGGTCCGGTTTACAAGGTGATTAAGATGTTCGATCAGATCATTGAGCTTTTGACTTATAAAGAAGCTGATACTCGCTAATTCTCATATATAATCATAATGCAGTATCCTATTGTCGTTTACAATGAAGCATCTCAAAGCTCCAGAGCATTTTTCTCAGCCACATTAGTTAGATAGAAAAAACTCCGAGATTATGCAGTTCTCCTATTTCGATGCCCAATCGCATATTAGTATAAACCAGTGGTATAACACAACGAAGAAACAATAAGATACATCTGTTTAGGACAACTTTGTTTTATGTCCGTTCTGTTATCAGGGTACACTACCTGGTGGTCAACATATTGCAGCAAAAAGGCTATCTAGGAGCTCCGGACAAGGAGTCAAGGAATTCAAGACCGAGGTTGAACTAGTAGCCAAACTTCAACACAGAAACCTGGCGAGGCTTCTGGGATTCTCCATGGAAAGAGATGAAACAATACTGGTCTATGAATATGTGCCCAACGGGAGCCTCGATCGCTTGTTATTTGGTTTGCCTCTCTTTTATCTCCTTTTCACCAAGTTAACACGCCAGCATTTCAGTCGACATGATATATTTCACTCAGAGAAAACGAGAAGCAAATATTACTCTGGCTAAATGAAGACAAACCAGAGATATTAGTGATAGAAGGACGACGTAACACAAACAAACATTTTACTATTATTATGCTTAGTTTTCTCCGTCACTTCATTTCTCCATGCACAAATGCAACTTTAAAGATAGAACATTAGTGAAAAGTGGACAGGGAAAACGAATTAAATGATAATGAGAACACTCATCCAAAGTTGATGAAAGCAACTATATGTGATGATCTGGGCATGAGGCATTATGCCAGTATGAGTTGATGCAACTTACGGATTAATTTTTTAAATGATGTTCAGATCTCAAGCTCAATGGACAACTGGATTGGTCAGCACGTTACAAGGTCATGGTAGGGGTGGCGCGTGGACTGCTATACCTTCATGAAGATTCTCGGCTTCGAATTATTCATCGTGATCTCAAAGCCAGCAACATTTTGCTAGATACTGACATGAACCCAAAAATCTCAGATTTTGGTGCAGCCCGGATCTTTAGGACTAATCAGACTCAAGCAAGCACCAACAGAATTGTCGGAACATAGTAAGTTCAACATCGGCTAATTTGACTTCTTGTTGGCGATGAACAGCATACCATTGGCATTGAACTTGGAGCATTTTCTTGATAAGCAAAAAAAACAGACTCGTCCTAATTTAGTTTAGGCAATTTATAGCCATAATTGAACATCCTCTCATTTCTGAGTTAAAAGATTGTGCTCAATGTAGTGGCTACATGTCTCCTGAGTATCTGATGTTTGGACACTTCTCCGTAAAATCTGACGTCTTCAGCTACGGTGTGTTAATGCTGGAGATTATAACTGGCAAAAAGAGCAGCCAATTCTTCGCATTGGACTGCGATGAGGACCTGCTAGGCTATGTGAGTATCTTAATAATGCTCTTTTATTTGGGCTAACATCACTTTTAATAGAAGTACAATAGTATCTTGAAAAGAAATTACTAATGTAACGATTCATTTAGGTTTGGAAGCAGTGGAACGACAGAATGCCGTTGGAAGTAGTGGACCCAGCTTTAAGTAGTGCTTATTCCGCGAATGAAGTGATCAAATGCATGCACATTGGCTTGCTCTGTGTCCAAGACGACATGGAAGACCGACCTACCATGGATTCAGTTATTCTGATGTTAAACAGCGATTGTATTAGCATCCCGGTGCCTCAAAGACCTTTGTTCTTCTTTCCTGGTAAGAAGGACAAACGGGCACCTTGTGTTCTGAACTCAGATCAAACTAACAGCAAGGTGGACCAATCTATTAGCAAGATAATGTCACCGTGGTCTGTGACTGATAGTGATCTTGCTGATCCAGGTCCAAAGTAACCGAGATTTTGAGGCTATCATTTAGATCGATTCATTGTTTAGATTACTAGATAAATTATCTGTGTACACTTCACAGTACATCTTCATTTCAAGGATTGTTTTAGAGGATTGGAGTAGTGGATACCTTTGATGTAAAGTGGATATCACTTTTGCAAATACCGTTAATGATGGTAGCCTATAAAAGGTTTCAAGAGCAATCAGTGAACTTGGATATCTATTGCCCATACTGAATCTGTCATCATTTAGTCAGAGATCACCAACCTCTGAGTTTCTGAAAATTTTAGTAGCTTTTGCACATCATGGCATTATCATATTGAGCTTTCTCAGTAATTTCTCAAGAAGTCTGCCTGAACCTATTGGCTGCTAATATGTTTCACGTAGGATTTTATTCACCCTCAGAGCAGAGTATTCTATGACAACCAGTCACACAGAAGTAATCAGAACTTACTTTCAACATCTTCCTTCAGTCTTCTCGACCTCAAAACAGATGCATGATAATTAATACTCCAGCAATTAAAAGAGATAATCCCATAGCTGGGATTGTGGTAATGACGACAATACGACCAGCGTTAGTATGCTTTCCGAAAAAAGGAAGAGCTCTTATGTTAGACAATAAAGA
Source organism: Syzygium malaccense (assembly GCA_031216405.1). Lineage (NCBI taxonomy): Eukaryota > Viridiplantae > Streptophyta > Magnoliopsida > Myrtales > Myrtaceae > Syzygium > Syzygium malaccense. Next base: position 4,369,841 of record CM062256.1, on the reverse strand, counting down.
CATCAGTGTTTAGACCCAATTACCGAAACTGGTTTTTAGGAGGGGTTGCCCATAAGGCAGTTCTTGGTGTTGTTTGATCAGTTTTTACATGAAATCACTTCAGATGATCGTGTTTTAATCAAAAGAGAGAAAGACTCGTCATGCCATTTGAAATCTCATTAATGGTCATATGCCAGTCATTTCATACTTGTAACTCATTCAAGAGGAATCATAAGTGCAGTACGCGAAGATCCTTCGTCTCGGGGACTAAATACACTCAAGATCAAAAGTTGAACTACATCATGCTTTAAAATCCACTTAATGCGACCGTACTCAAAGGAGGAGGAGCAGGGGAGGAGGGGAAGGAGAACCACAACCCTCAGTCTCTATACTCTGCTTTTGGCTTATTCAATACGTCCTCATTCTCCTTGTTTGCATTCACTGGGGTCAATTCCTTCAAGATTAAACTCCAAATTTCAAAACCCATGATATTAAGGTTAAATGCTCTGTTCGTTTCATAAAAAACTCCAAATGTTTTCCATGAAAATCATTTTCAAGAAATATTTTCAGCATTTAGTTATTCTTTCTCATTAAGACCGCAAAGCTCCGAACGTTAAAATTAAGACAGAAAAAACTTTTTGATATTAGATCTTACGTTGAAAGGTTATTCTCTCTCATCGCTCATAAAAGTAAGGCGAGAATTGTCCTTCGTTCTAAAAAAGTAATCAAAAAGTGATACCACAGTTAGCATCCAAATCGGACGAAAAAGGAGAGAAGAAAGAAATGTCATCATAGAATTTAAGAAAAAAAATCCTAAATAGGCATTTTCCACATTAGGAGTCACCTAGCGTTCGGATAAGCAGAAATGTAAGAAAAAAAACAACCTTCAAAGCCTGTTTTTCTTTATCCGGATAGAAAGAACTTACTAAGTATTCACTATCTAAAAATTAGGAAAAATAACATAAATGATCTATGAATTTTGGTTTAATGTGTAATATGTTCCTTGAACTTTTAATTTGTAATAGTCTATCGAGACAAGATCTGAGTGATAGTACTCTCTATGAATGAATATAAGATTTACACATTCACATAATTTCAACATCTTATTTAAAAGAAGGAATCAACCTTCAAAGCATGTTCTTCATCATCCATGTACAAATAAGTTACTAAGTATTCACTATCTAAAAATTAGGGAAAATGATACATGAACTTTGATTCAATATGCGATGTCATCCCTAAACTTTAAAGGGTTAATACCACGAAAAACCCTAAACTGGTACACTTGTGACAATTTTACCCTGAACTATTTTTTTGATCACAAAAAACCCTAAACTGGTACACCTGTGATAAATTTACCCCGAATTATTTTTTTGACCATCAAAAACCCCAAACTGGTATACTTGTGACAATTTTACCCCGAACTATTTCTTTGACCACCAAAAACCCTATACTGGTACACCTGTGACAATTTTACCCCCGAACTAATTTTTTGACCACTAAAAACCCCAAACTGGTACATTTGTGACAAATTTACCCTCTGTTAGTGTCCGTTAAATTATATTAATATCACAAAAAATCACAAATTGGTAAACTTGTGACAAACAGAGGGATAAAACCCAAAACCGGTACACATGTCAATTACCACGTGTCATTAAACTTCGTAATTTGACAGTAAAATTTAACGGAAACTAACAGAGGGTAAATTTGTCATAGGTGTACCAGTTTGGGGTTTTTGGTAGCCAAAAAATTAGTGCGGGGGTAAAATTGTCACATGTATACCAATATGGGATTTTTTATGGTAAAAAAAATAGTTCGGGGTAAAATTGTTACAGGTGTACCAGTTTAGGGTTTTTTGTAGTCAAAAAAATAGTTTGGGATAAATTTGTCACAAGTCTACCAATTTGGGATTTTTCATGGTATTAACCTAACTTTAAATTTATTCAATGTAGTCACTGAACTTTTGGTACATGTTCATTATAGTCTCTAGACTATATAAAAATTATCATTCCATCAATTCAAATTCAAGGACAATATTAAATATTTCCATATGGTTCAAGGACTAGATTGAACATAAACCAAAAGTTTAGGGATCATATTGAATAAATTAAAAGTCGAGGGACGACATTTCACATTAAAATAAAATTCATAGACCACATTGAACAAATCAAAAATTTAAGAACCACATTGCACATTGGGCTAAAGTTCAAGAATCATTTGTGTCATTCCCTAAAAACTCTTTAATTTAGATAATAAAAAATAGGATAAATTACAAAAAAAAAATCCCATGGTCTATTGACAATTGTTAATGTGCTAAGGCCCCTATGCAATTTTGGTTAGTGCGGATTACTTTGACAGATTTGATTTTTGAACTCATGTTTAGTCCCAATTGTATGACTGTCCCTTGTGAGTACATATCCACTTTTCAATTCACTTTTTCGTGCATGTCTTAACCCATACTATCTAATATTTCCTCTTGAAGCATGATCAAGGTAGTTTACTAAACCCACGAGGGGGAAACAAAATTAACAATACATCGCTACTTAAAGTTTGTCATGCAGATGTATAGTACCCAAGACACCATTTTCCGAGGTGGTAAGCACATCTAAAATAGGGTAAAAATTGGTCTTTGCATTGGTTAAACAACATAAAATATGGTAAATGTTACATTAAAAAGACCATCATTCACATTGATTTGCCAAATAATACGTCGAATATGGATAAGATGCAGATGTCAATACGTACGTGAAATATATCCTTGCAATAATAAATATATGAATAGAATCTCCTGATATCTTCAGTTCAAATTCTATTTAGTTTGACGCAAAAGAAAAGAGCTTATTAATTGGTTGTATAGACATACTTATTGATTTCGATGTCAAAAGACTGAGCAATACCAGCACCTATCAAACTAAAATATAAATTTTGCACAGGTGGATATGCAAATCTCACGTGACAAGGGCCGACAGTTGAACATCTCTCGTCCTTTCTCTCTCTTTTCTTCTTTTGTTTCTAGGGTTAATACCATGAAAAACTTTAAACTGATATATCTGTGACAATTTTACGCAAAACTATTTTTTTTACCACAAAAAATCACAAACTGATACACCTGTGATAATTTTACCCCGAACTATTTTTTTGACCATCAAAAACCTCACACTGATACACCTGTGGCAATTTTACCCCAGAACTAACTTTTTAACCATAAAAAACCTCAAACTAGTACATCTGTGATAAATTTACCCTCCGTTAGTTTCCGTTAAATTTTACTATTAAATTACTAAGTCTAATGACACGTGGTAATTAATAGGTATACCAGTTTTGGATTTTACCCCTCTATTTGTCACAAGTTTGCCAATTTGTGATTTTTTGTGATATTAGTCCAATTTAACGGACATTAAGGGAGGGTAAATCTATCACAAATGTACTAGTTTGAGGTTTTTAGTGGTAAAAAAATTAGTTCGGGATAAAATTATCACATGTGTACCAGTGTGGAGTTTTTAGTAGTCAAAAAAATAGTTCGGGATAAAATTATCACATATGTGCTAGTTTGAAATGTTTTGTGATCAAAAACATAATTCGAGATAAAATTATTATAAATATATTAATTTTAAATTTTTCGTGATATTAATCATTATTTCTATCGAGATTTTGTTCAGTCAAAGTCTTTGCTCGTGAAATCTTCCAGTGCCGTTGCTTTCTTTGCTCAATTTTCCTGACATAACAGTTGAACATCTCTCGTCCTTTCATTCTCTTCTCTCCGATTTTGTTCAGTCAAAGTCTTTGCTCATGAAATCTTCCAGTGCTGTTGCTTTCTTTGCTCAATTTTCCTGACATTATAGTTGAACATCTCTCGTCCTTTCGTTCTCTTCTCTCCTTTTGTTTTTATTGAGATTTTGTTTGGTCAAAGTCTTTGCTCATTCAATTTCATGGTGCTCTTGCTTTCTTTCCTCTAATTTCCTGTCATATCAGCTGAACAACTCTTGTCCTTTCGCTCTTCTTTCTCCTTTAGATTTATAGAGCTTTTGTTCAGTCAAAGTCTTTGCTCATGAAATCTTCCAGTGCTGTTGCTTTCTTTGCTCTATTTTCCGGTCATATCAGTTGAACGTTGTTCTTACTCCTAACTTGTATGACGGGCATTCACATTCGTCAAACAATAGTGGCGATGATTGAAAAGAGAGAGAGAGAGGATAACAGATATGATGAAATTGTTGTTGGGTGAGTGGAAGAGGTAAGGTGGGATTTATGATAATTTAGGTTCGTTTACCATAATATCTTTCATTTACAAAACGGATAATTTATGGAATTTCGTGCGCAAATTTCAGGAACCAAAACCGCCCCTTTTTTTTCTCAATATAAAGGAAAGACAACGGAAGATGGTGAGATGAATCCTTAGAAACATCCGCAGTGTAAACTTTTCTTGACTATTGAGATCTAGACATATCTTTATTATTATATTAAGAGCCATGTTAACGAGTTTATTAAGCATATTTTATATGGAATAACTTCTATTTTCAAAACTTTACATAACACGAGAAAGCATTTCAAAACAGCAAAATTTCTCTAATTATTAGTTGTTCAATAAGTATCCTGGAAATTCTGTGAAGAAGTTCAAATGTCAAACTTCATGACCTTTTGCAGATTGGGCTTGAGATTGTTACTTTTATAGTCAAAGTCTGATTTCAAATACTTAAACCTAATGTTCAAATAAAAGATGAATAGCGACCGACATATTCATATACTTAAATGTGAACGGAAATTTGTGAAGTGCATGATTTAGAAAAGCTACTGGATTCACAATGTGTTCCTTCTTAAACTACCACTTAGTAAAATGTACATGTTACTCATTCAAATTATTGTTGCGTCCACTATTCTTGTAGAAAAATTCTTACACAATCAACGTTGGATGAGCGGCGCTTGTGTTTGGAGTTACTTTGTAATTGAATTATTCTACCCATGGCCGATCGCCGGCCATTGTTGAGCCGGCTACAAGTGAAAAGGAAAAGAAAAATAAAAGAAAAGGAAAAACAAAACAAAAAAAAGAAAACAGAATAAGAAAAAATAAAAAAATGATAATAAAAGAAATTCATAAAATTTTAATAAAAAATATGCAAAATCTTCTACGATAGTGCTGGGTGTGCCATGTAAGATAGCTAGCGCCTACATGAGCAATTTCCGATCAAAATTGGCCAGAAGAATTAAATTGGTAAATCGTCAAAAAGTTTAAGACTATATTGGCCAAAGTAAAAAATTTAGGATTGAATTATCCGTCGCACAATAGGTTTAAGATTTTTTGAACCATTATCTCGATGAAAAACAATGTAAGCCGACTATTTTGCTAAAAATGAATGGAAATTGAGCATATGAAGAATTTTGGGTAGGACTGAGAAAAAAAACCAAAGTATACGGTGTTGACTGAGTAGAGAAATGACCAGGCATTGGATGAGACAACCACGAAAATACAGAGGGCAAGTTGGAATTAGCCCAAGAGCAGAGATGATGATAATGGGTCTGAATGGGGAATATATGTTACAATTAGTAATGTTAGTTATATTAAAACTAGTTTACAATATTATTGCATTAAGTTAGTAAGATGCCTATTGATAGAGAAAAATGATGAGTGAAAGACAAGGTTAGACAAGATTAGTATTAAACAGTTGGTACTAAGATAAATAACTTTTAAAATCCGAAAATAAGTAGGGAGCATTGTATCGAGAGCAGATAGAAATGCTTAGGATGGAGACTAGTTCTCGTGAATAATGAACTGTTATGCTTTCAATTCAATCCAAAGCACAATGGTTCTTTTTTTTATTCTACGATGCTCGCTAAAAATGTCAAAAACTTAGAAATTGCAGACGAGTTTCGTTCCTAATTAATGTGAAAGGTATTCATGAACGACCTTTCCAGCGTAACGGAGCCGTCATTTTCTTCTAGTAACGGTGCGAGGAGAGTCGCACGTTTCATCTTGCAAGGGGTGGGCAACCGGAGAAAACAGCCATGGAAGAGCATCAGTTCCAATGGATGTTATATTGAGAAAACAAATTTAGTGATGTCCTCCTAGGAAAAAATCTATGAGAATCTGAACAGCAAATTTTAACTTGAAAATATATAAAAAAAAAGTTATATATCATTATCTACGCAATGAGGAAAGTAAATATTCACGACACAAATAAAATATTCTATGGATTCACAATTTTCTTTTTTTGGTGCATTAACATATACAACAACAAAAAAAACTCTATTATTTACACTACGAAATAAAAGTTAATATCTCTTTATAGGGAAAAAAAAGACTTACCAATTCTCTTAATTTTATCAAGCTCTTTTGCCTTAGACTGCAAACTGACAAGCATTACTTGATAAATCCAATAGTCATCAATCTATATATTTATAAACTGTTACGTGCGATTTTCCGTTGCATTCGTTAAAGCCGCGAGATTAAAAAAGCTTCAGTTAAATCATTTCGGTTGTCCATAAATGGTGAGAATTTTCTAATTGAGTCTTAGAAATCCAAAATAACAAAATGTTTAGAGTATCGGTGCCATTAGTTAATCAATTTTCTATAAGAATTAAATCAACTAAATATCGTTTCGATATTGTGATTATTAAAATTTTGATCATTGATAATTTTCGTTTTTTTTTCCCTTTAAACTTACTTTTTGTTACTTATGGGAACCAAATCCCACGGAGTGGGATTTTGATTTCCCTAGGAAACCGGACAAAAAAGTCATCCGGTTTCTTTGGGAAATTGTGAGGTGCAGACAGTCAGCTAAGCATTTTCTTTGCTCAATTTTCCCGACATGACAGTTGAACATCTCTCGTCCTTTCATTCTCTTCTGTCCTTTTGTTTTTATAGAGATTTTGTTCAGTCAAAGTCTTTGCTCGCGAAATCTTCCAGTGCTGTTGCTTTCTTTGCTCAATTTTCCTGACATAACACTTGAACATCTCTCGTCCATTCGCTCTCTTCTCTCCTTTTGTTTTTATAGAGCTTTTGTTCAGTCAAAGTCATTGCTCATGAAATCTTACAGTGCTGTTGCTTTCTTTGCTCTATTTTCCGGTCATATCATTTGAACATTCTTCTTACTCACTAACTTGTATGACGGGCATTCACATTCGTCAAACAATAGCCGCGATGATTGAAAAGAGAGAGACCATAACAGAGACGACGAAATTGTTATTGGGTGATTGGAAGAGGCAAGGTGGGATTTATGATAATTTAGGTTCGTTTACCATAATATCTTTCATTTACAAAATGGATAATTTACGAAATTTCGTGTGCAAATTTCAGGAATCAAAACCGCCACCTATTTTTTTCCCAACACAAAGGAAAGACAATAGACGATTGTGAGATGAATCCTTAGAAATATCGCAAGTATAAACTTTTCTTAACTATTGAGATATAGACATATCTTTATTTTTATATTAAGAGCCATGTTAACGAATGCCTTCGAAACATTCTATTAAGCATATTTTATATGGAATAACTTCTATTTTTCAAACTTTATATAACACGAGAAAGCATTTCGAAACTGCAAAATTTCTCTAATTATTAGTTGTTTAATAAGTGTCCTAGAAATTCTGTGAAGAAGTTCAAAAGTTAGACTTCATAGCCTTCTGCGGATTGGGCTTGAGATTGTTACTTTTATAGTCAAAGTCTGATTTCAAATACTTAAAGCTAATGTTCAAATAAAAGATGAATAGCAACCGACATATTCATATACTTAAATGTGAACGGAAATTTGTGAAGTGCGTGATTTAGAAAAGGTAATGGATTCACAATTTGTTCCTTCTTAAACCACCACTTAGTACCTGATCAAAAAAAAAACTACTACTTAGTCAAATTTACATGTTAGTCATTCGAATTATTGTTACGTCCACTATTCATGCAGAAAAAATTCTTACACAATCGCCGTTGGATGAGTGGCACTTGTGTTGGAGTTACTTTGTAATCGAATTATTCTACCCGTGGCCAATAACCGGCTATTGCAAAAATCTTTAAAAATTTTAACAAAAAATTGCAAAAATCTTCTACGACAATGCTGACTATGTGACATAAGATAGCCAACACCTACGTGAGCGATTTCCGATCAAAATTGACCAGAAAAATTAAATTGGTAAATTGTCAAATGGTTTAGGACTAAATTAGCCAAAATAAAAAATTTAGAACTAAATTGTTCGTTGAGCAATAGATTTATCATTTTTTGGACAATTATATCGATAAAAAACAGTGTAAGCCGAATAATTTGCCGAATGATCGGAAATTGAGTATGTGAAGAATTTTGGGTCGGACTGAGACAAAAAACCAAAGTATACGGTGCTGACTGAGCAAAGAAATAACGCGGCATTGACTGAGAAAACCATGAAAATACAGACGGCAAGTTGGAATTAGCCCAAAAGCAGAGATCATGATAGTGGATCTGAAAGGGGAATATATGTTACAATTAATAAGATTAGTTATATTAAAACTACTTTACAATATTATTGTATTAAGTTAGTAAGATGCCTATTGATAGAGAAAAATGATGAGTAAAAGACAAGATTAGCCAAGATTAATATCGAACGGTTGATACTAAGATAAATAACTTTTATAATTCGAAAATAAGTAGGGAGCACGGTATCGAGAACACATAGAAATGCTTAGGATGGAGACTTGTTCCGGTGAATAATCAACTATTGCGCTTTCAATTCAATTTAAAGCACAATAGTTCATTTTTTTTACGATACTTGCTACTAATGTCAAAAACTTAGAAATCGCAGACAAGTTTCTTTCCTAATTAATGTGAAAGGTATTCATAAAATTAGTCCACCATGTGTTATGTTAGCTTGCTTGCGTGTACGACAACCTCTGCTTAATTTCCACTGATGGAACCTTCGGTTGGTCAACATAGTATACTTTTCTTAACTTGACTTTGTCTTACTGATTGACTTGGACATTCGTTCTTTTTAGTCGGAGACTTGGACATTTCAATGTTAGATGTAGCCCAACTGATCTTTTCGATCGATATAATCCTTCCTTTTATTCAGCCTCCACCACAATAACCAAGCTCAAACTTCTATTCTTTCATCAAGTAGTGGGGAGATGATTAATTCTCTCGGATCCGTGGTTTTGTACCGTGTATTTCTACATGTATTGCAGGTTCTGCTGCTAGGGGTGAGTTGCGATGCAAAGAACAATCACTCATGCGTTGCTTCATCTTGCGGCGAGGTCCGTAACATAAGCTTTCCCTTTCGATTGAAAGGCGATCCAAATAGCTGCGGCAACTCTAAGTATGAATTAACTTGTGAAGATAATCGCACTGTTCTATATATATATATGCTGGCCGATATTACGTAAAGTTGATCAATTATAGTTTCTATCAAGACGAAGAAAACTTCTATGGTTACATCAAGGTGGTTGATGATGGACTGCAAAAGGGTAATTGCTCATCCCTCCCTCGTTACTCATTAGCACGTCCCAACTTCAGCGGCTTCCCCACTCCATATTATCCTTATTATGAATCCTCACAAGCAATGGTGGTCTTCGTGAAGTGCTCACAACCCGTTACTTCTGATTCATATATCAATACCAAACCATGTATTGACGGAGCATACTCTGCCGACACGCCCCCTAGTATTTCCCAAATGAAGGAGTACTCATATGCTGTACAGTATGGCTATGGTCCATTTGCAGGTGATATCAAGAATTCTTGCACCATAACCATGGTAGCATTGGCATCGGCTATCTCGAGATGGAAAGGAGATCAATATAGTGGGAGCTCACCATACAAGGACCTCCACAACATGATGTCCGAGGGATTCAATCTCTCCTACGGTACATATTCAGAACCTGCAGCAAGGGACATATGGTATTCGTTTTGCTTCACGGGTTTCATCAGATATGGAGGGAAGGGGTGCCTACCCTGTAAGTGTCTTTCCATGAAACTTTTTTTTTCTTACGTTTATAAAAGCTATTCTTGAATGATATTGCATATATTCATATATAGATCATGTAGACCAAGTTCACTTGAACCATTAATTATATAGTTCCACAGTGAGAACCATATGATTATTGATTTGGACGATGTTCATTCACATAACTCGTAGACCATACAGTTCGGATTTTACATGATCCAACTTGGGTAAGAAGTCGATAGAGGTGTCAAAATGGGTCATGGACCCATTGTTTGACTTGTATTTTCAGGACCAGATTGTATGTGGATTTTTTAAACATTAAAGGGTCATGTAAACGTGTGTTTTTTTTTGGTCGAATATGTAAACGTGTGTTAAAAAGTTGAAGTTCAATCAAATTGGGTCTTAATGAATTTCTGGAAAAGCCATTTTTGGGCCCATTTTTGTCCCTGACCAAGACGGCAAATGGCTCGGGCTTCAAAGAAGAAGGTCTTGATGTAACGCCCCTGTGTAGTCCACCGAAGTTTAATCTCGCTATTGTGATCGATTGTACGGTCCACTTTCAGCAACAATGAAGAGTTGTGCCTACTAATAACGGTTAATTGTGTGTAGCACCAATTATATAACTTCACATTCTGACGTGTGTCATACCTTAATGTCAATAAGTTTTCTACATTGAACACAACTTAAATAAAACAATATAATCATTTCCAATTAGAGTAATATGGAATTTTCATTTTGAAAAACATAATGATTTTCTAACATTTAAATACTTTTCTGTTAAAAGTCGTAAATTGGGAACAGAAGCCCCCAAACAACCTTTTAAGTCTATGCATATGAATCTATTATTGGTTCATTTCCTTTTCTTATATTATTGCTTGGCGTAGTTTATTGGTGCCAATTTTTTGAATTTAATCCAATTTGTATTCCTTCCATTGTTAGTTTCTATTATTATTCATTGATTGGTCGTTCAATGTTCGGAAACTTTTTAATGAATTTTCTTGTTTTTCTGCAGACAGCTATTTACGGCTCACCACTGTAAGCGTTGCTATTTCAAGAATCCTCTTTGTATTTGGTATGAACGATTCTTTTCTGCTAGCAGTTTTCAATATCTCACTTGTACCACGCCAAACAAAAAAACCTCTTTAAATGTGCGTCACATCAATAGAAAGACCTAAGAAAAAATTACTCTATGCTAATCTTTTGACAATTTTCTCTGCAGTTTACTTCATCGCCGCAAAATTTGTACTCGGAGCTCCATGTGTGTTGATATTTCTAATCTATAAGTGGAAGAGAAGGCACCGTGCAATGGATGCAAACATCGAAGAATTTCTTCAAGCTCATAACAATTTTCTGCCTATAAGGTATTCTTACTCGGACATCAAGAAAATCACAAAAAATTTCAAGCACAAACTAGGGGAAGGAGGATATGGTTCCGTGTACAGAGGAACACTTAAAAGTGGCAATGAAATTGCAGTTAAGATTTTGAGCAAACCAAAATCTAATGGCCAAGACTTTATAAGCGAAGTGGCTACTATTGGAAGGATCCACCACGTCAATGTCGTGCAACTTGTTGGCTATTGTTTCAATGACTCCAAACAAGCTCTCGTGTATGATTTCATGCCAAACGGATCTTTGGATAAGCACATTTTTTCTAGAGATGACAATAGATTTCTTGATCATAAGAAATTATACGAGATCTCTCTTGGTGTGGCTAAAGGAATAGAATATCTACATCGGGGATGTGATATGCAAATTCTACATTTTGACATCAAACCTCACAATATTCTTTTAGACCAAAATTTCACTCCAAAAGTTTCTGACTTCGGGCTTGCAAGACTTTATCCCGCAAACCACAACATAGTATCATTGACTGTTGCAAGAGGAACCTTGGGATATATGGCTCCTGAGCTATTCTACAAGGATATTGGTGGCGTCTCTCATAAAGCTGATGTTTATAGTTTTGGAATGTTGCTAATGGAAATGGTCGGTAGGAGGAGAAACGTAAATGCAAATATTGAGCATTCAAGCCAAATTTATTTCCCTTTGTGGGTTTATGATCAACTTGGCAAAGAAAAGGAGGTTGAAATGGAAGAAGCAGAAGAGGAAAGAGAGATATCTAGAAAGATGGTAATAGTTGCTCTTTGGTGTATACAGTTAATGCCCAATGATCGGCCATCAATGAGCAGGGTCCTAGACATGCTTGAAGGAGATATTAATAAATTGCGACTGCCCCCAAAACCGCTTTTATATCCGTCCGAGAAGCCAGTTGATGACGTTGACATTGAAATAGAACTTGAGTCATTCTCAACCTCATCAAGTGCCCCAACAACTTCTGACGGGTACCAATTTCGGAATAACCATGAAATTACGGATTCAGGCATTGTTTAATTTTCTTTTCTCCATGTGGGAATGAAATGCAAAATGGACATAGTTGCAAAATGGACTGTAATTGGTGAACCTAGATGATTTCAGTGTTTGTTAATTCCTGTGTTTTGTAGAAGAATTACCTCATGGCTATCTATTTGCGCTTCTTGTTTCCTGAGTGCTCTTGGTCTGATAGACCAAGCCCGTCTTGTATGAAGTAATGAGTCTTTCTCTCTTCTCTCCACCATCCAATATCAAGCAGATTCAAGCTCTCCCCTTCCCGCCAAAACCTCTCACCCTCGACCCTCGACCGGTACCCGATCACCCACCTCGATGGCGGCCACCTCCACAGAGCAATCTCCCGCCTCGACCTCATGTCCCGTGATGGGTCCCATCCCGACCTCCTCCCTTTCTCTTTCCTCCTCAACTCCTGCATTCGCTCCCACGAGTTTGCGCTCGGGAGGCGTGTCCACCGCGCTTGCTTAGTCCCAGCTTGAGCCTGACTCGGCGATTCTCAACTCAGCTCATCAATCTCTACTCAAAATCCAATGACTGGGCTAAGGTGGAGAGGATTTTCATGGACACGGGTTGTAAGAGGGACTTGGTTTCTTGGAGTTCCATGATCTCTTGTTTTGCCAATTGTCTCATGGTGTTTGAAGCGGTTGATACTTTCGTTCATATGCTTGAAGATCATTTTTTCCCTAGTGATTATTGTTTCGCAGCGGATATCCGGGCGTGGTCAGCTCCGGAGAATGCATCGACTGTCTTGATTCCGATGCGTGTGTTGGGTGTGCATTGATTGGCATGATTGTAAAGGGTAGTACTGATTTGGTTTCAACTCGCAAGGTATTCGAGAAAATGCTGGAGAGGAATATGGTGGCTTGGACTTTGAAATCATAGAAAAATAATTATTTTTATTTCTTTTATTTTTTTTGTGGAATTATCTTTTTGCTGGAGGATGAGTCTTGTGACCCGAACTCGCAATTTTTTAAGTATAAATATAACTTTTGCCAAAATAAAACTCAAGTTATCGAGGGTAAAATTAAATAGCTCATGAAATACCTAATCCTAGAAACACCGTTTGTGTCTTCACTCCTTTCCTCTTCTGTGCCCATGTCCCAACGGCCATGCCAGGGTACCTGACTCTCGCGCCCAATTCAATGTTGCCTAACCCAAGTGCCGAGGCCTTTGATTCAAGCATCGATATTTAGTCATATTTTGAAAAATTATTTTTTATTTTTCAAAGGAGAAATTATTTTCCTGAATCTAACAATAGCTTTTCCATTGACTGAATTTTTTTTTTATATTGACTCGTTTTCCTAACCGATCCAAAAGTCGGAAAATGTTTTCCGACATACAATTTTCTGCGAATCAATATTAAAAAGCTAGCCATCTTTTTTTGAAAATGACTTTCACGGAAAATATTTCCCTCCACGAAGAAATTCTTCGCGAAACAAACGAGAAATTAATATCGTTGGTCCTGATATTGGAAGTCTAATCTTGGAAGGACAATCAATTGAACCCAGTGAATGCAATCAAGAAAATGCGGACGTGTTCAATAAGCAATAAGAAGAGTATGCATAATTATATTAGAAATGTATAATAAATTTAATGAACCAGGAAATTTTAGGGCGTAGATATTGGACTTTTAGGCTTTGTTCATTCTACGAAAAATGTGACGTTTTTCAAAAATGTTTTTGGGAAAGTGATTTTTCAGGAAAATGACGATATTTTCGATATTCGGCTGAAACTTGAAAATGAATTGGAAAATATTTTCCGTCTTTTGCTATGGAAAATCTAATTTCATTTTTCTCCTTGCACTCCTTTTAACAAATTTCTATTTTTATTTTTTAAAAAATTCGAATTTTTAATTATTTTATTATTTTTGAATAATTTTTATATTTCTTTTTTTTCTTCTTCTTCTTTTTTCTTTTCTTTTTCTTCTTGTTTTTTCTTTTCTTTCTTCATTTGCCGGTTGCTTCACGAGTCTAATTCCATCCAGGTTTAGATGCACTCTGTAATGCTTTACCTCTCTTTTATTATCACCCATTACTTGTACGGTTAAGGGGATAATCCGACCATTGCACTTGTCATCAGGATTGCTTTTCTTGTTTTCTTAACTGGTTGAGTGTGGACCAACCACCTGCCCATTTTGAAGTGCTAGACAGTTTCCTATAGAGCACATGGTTAATCATGGTGCTAAGTATGGTTTTGTTTTCTTGTTGCATTTTTTCGTTGTCTCCGCGACTTGTTCTCAAAGAATGTGTTTTTCCCTTTTGTCTTGAATTCTTGAACTTTACGTTTCCTGTAAGCCATTGGAATTGGCACATTGCTTTTCAGGGTAGTATGAGCTCACACGCGCATTTGATTTTAGGTATCGTTCCTGGATAGCAGCTAGCAATTCATATTGCAATCAGATTGAGTAGGATTTTATGGTTTGGGTCGTGACACAGTACTAGTTCTTGTTTACTTCTCTTGACAGTAGCTTATAGTTTTGGTTCTATTTCTAGGTTTTGAGAAATCTGATGGATGGTTTGAGAGACCGAGCTGCAAGTGGCAATTCGACGAGGAAATTTGCCGTCGGAAACATGACAGCTCCAAACTTCCAAACTCTGTTTGGACTTGTGCAGTGCACTCCAGACTTGTTGCGGCAACAATGCGATGATTGTTTGGTGAAAGCTATTGGACGTATTCCTCAGTGTTGTAATCAGAAAGAAGGAGGTAGGCTTTTTAGTCCCAGTTGCAAATTAAGGCTTGAGTTATACCGCTTTTTTTATCCTTCGGCTTATGAGCAGCCACCATCACCACCACTGACACCACAATCGCCAGTTTCTCCTCCGCCTCCTCCAATGAATAACCCATCCACTAAAGGTACTTCCTTTTAATGTACAGTTACCTATGCTAGAGCATTCTATTTGTGTTTTCAATTGCCTGTAGGACAAACATGATAATACATTTCTTTACCAAAAAAAAAAACATGATAATAAATGTGAGCAAGCATGCTTTTAACTTCAATGAGCTCCTCCTACAAAGAAGGGACTAGGGGTTGTATGTCTCCTTCCCCTGCTCCTCCTTTGAGTATGGTCACATTAAGTGGATTTTAAAGCCTGATGTAATTCAACTTTTGATTCCGAGTGTCATGAGTTCCTGAGACACTTATGTTTCCCCATGAATGAGGTATAAGTATGAAATAACTAGCAGATGAGAAATTAATGAGATTTCTGATGCATCATGAGTCTTTCTTCTTTCTTTCAATTTAAGTATCACTGTGAAGTAATTTCATCTGGAAACTGATAGAATAACACCAAGGACTGCTTTAAATGTGCAACCCCCCTAAAAACTATTTTTGGTAATTGGGTCTGAACACTGATGTCTATGAGTTTATTGTCTAACATAAGAGCTCTTCCTTTTTTCAGGAAAGGATACTAACTCAGGTCATATTGCCCTCATTATCACAATCCCAGCTGTTGGATTATCTCTTTTAATTGCTGGAATGTTATGCATCTGTTTGAGGTCAAGAAGATTGAAAGAAAATTTCGAAGGTAAGTTCTGATTACTTCTGCATGACTGATTTTCATAGAGTACTGGGTGAATACGATCTATGTGAAATATATCAGCAGCCAATAGGTTCAGCCATGATGTGCAAAAGCTAGTAACTTTTCAGAAACTCAGACGTCGGAGATTTCTGGCTAAACGAGGATAGATTCGGTATGGGCGATAGTTATCAAAGTTCCCTCATTGCTCTTGAAAACCTTTTATTTGCTACCATCATCCAGAGGAGAAATTTTTTCTTCGATTGGATTAACTATAAAATAAGAATGAAGTACTATTAACTGTTAAACCAGCAGACAGGCTTACCGATTATGTGGAATTAGACAATAAGCAACTTTGCATTTTCCACTTTGTAGCTGTACCTGTAGATGAAATTAGAAATGGAGAATCCCTGCAGTACGATTTGAATACCATCAGGGCAGCAACAAATGACTTCTCTGATGCAAATAAGTTGGGACAAGGTGGATTTGGCATAGTTTACAAGGTAATCATTGCAAATTGTTCATTCATAAAATAACGAGAGAATTTGAAACATTCATATGTATATGGCTGCTTTTTGCATTCTTCTTCAGGGAACATTGGCCAATGGACAAGTTATAGCAGTAAAAAGGCTGTCTGTAGATTTGGGACAAGGTGATCAAGAATTTAAGAACGAGGTCCTCTTGGTTGCAAGGCTTCAACACCGGAATTTGGTTAGGCTCTTAGGTTTTTGCCTGGAGGGGAGAGAGAGGCTTCTTTTATATGAATTCATACCAAACTCAAGCCTGGATCACTTTATATTTGGTATGGTCATGCCATTCTGTTCCAGCATCATCCAATTCAAGAGTTACTGAAGTGCATGTCCCCAATCTGCATTTACAAAGTCACCTTGCATTAGTTACATCAGCTGTAACCTATCGTCAATTTGCTATGCAGATCCTGTTAGGCGTAGGCAGCTGGATTGGGAAAGGCGTC
Organism: Syzygium malaccense; assembly: GCA_031216405.1. NCBI lineage: Eukaryota > Viridiplantae > Streptophyta > Magnoliopsida > Myrtales > Myrtaceae > Syzygium > Syzygium malaccense. Next base: position 4,353,104 of record CM062256.1, on the reverse strand, counting down.
AAAAGATAATAGGAGGCATTGCTCGTGGGCTTCTTTATCTTCATGAGGATTCTCGACTCCGAATCATTCATCGGGATCTTAAAGCGAGCAATGTTTTGCTAGACGTCGAGATGACCCCTAAAATTTCAGATTTTGGTAGAGCAAGGCTATTTGTGGTGGATCAAAATCAAGACGCCACAAGCAGGGTTGTTGGCACTTAGTAAGTAACAGATAGCAGAATATCTTGAAATAAATCTGGTTAATTCCTGTACCATTCCCCATATAATCTGAATAGTTAGCAGATACAAAGGCACAACATAATAATTGGAACTGTGTTGAAAGTGCTCATTTTTTTTGTGATGCAGTGGGTACATGGCTCCAGAATATGCGATGCATGGATTATTCTCAGTCAAGTCAGATGTCTTTAGTTTTGGGGTGTTGCTACTAGAGATTATAAGTGGTCAAAAAAGTAGCCGCTTCTGCGGTGGGGATACCACGGAGGACCTTCTTAGCTATCTAAGAAATAATCCCTCAATCATTCTTCTTCCCTTAGAGAATGGCCGGAAAAGAGTGGTGGACTTGAATTTGTATGAGTCGAGCAACTATCCTTACCATACTGAGTTTGCATTTGTGATTCATTGCAGGCTTGGAGGAGTTGGAGGGAAGGGACCCCCTCAAATCTCATAGATCCTAGTTTGGCAGATGATTCGAGTACTGAAATGTCGAGATGCATTCATGTTGGATTGCTATGTGTTCAGGAAACTGAGATCGACAGACCGACCATGGGTTCGGTGGTTTTGATGCTCAACAGTTACTCCACCACCCTGCCACTACCATCACGTCCTGCATTCGTTTTGCGCAGTATACCTGAATCTGATATAGCGTCGCAGGTGACAGTAACTCATTCCAATCGATCCAAGAGCAGAAAAATTCAAGTATTAGTGAACGAGGCTTCAATCATCGAGTTATATCCTCGATGATCACATACTGGAGCCTAAACCCGGGTGCTTCTTCTGTTTGTTTGTGTTAAATTCATTTTTCCTTTTGCTAGGAGATGAGATGCATAGGAAACGTTCCACGAGTCAACTACATTGTGATATCATGTATCTCAAGTTACGTTCTGCGTCTAAACTTTTTAGCTTGTTTTTCAAATTTAATTTAATAAATATTTTAATAAAAATCAGATTTAGATCAAAATGAGGTTATTTTAGCCACGTCATTACTACATAGAATAGAGAAGATTTTTAAGATAATCTTAAGGGAACTTTTCATGTAGAAAAAAGAGAATACTTTGCTTGTTCGAGTTCACACTAATTTTTCTCATTACTTTGCATTTGAAAATCCTGTCAACTTAATGACACTAATAATTTCTAGCAGCAAACTAGCTTATCAAGAGAGATGAAAAAAATCATCAATGATAAAAAAAAATGAATTGAGCTAATAATTTGATGAGAAAAAAATTAAGGATACATGCAGTGGAAGTCCTACAACTTGTCACGAAAATATAATTGAGTCATAAAACTTGCAAAAAGTGCAATCAAGTCTTAAAACTTGTTAAATTGATTCAATTGAGTCCTTTCTTTAACACTGTCCAACTTGGCTAAAGAAAAATGCTGACGTAGCTTTTTTACTATTATTTTCTCTATTCTACATGGCAATAACATGGCCAAAACAACGTAATTTTAGTCCAAATCTGATTTTTAATAAAAAAATTATTTAAATTAAATTAAATTTGAAAAATAAGCTAAATATTCAAAAAAAAAATTAATAGAGTAGCAACAAACCAGTGGTGATGGTTACAAGCCCTTGATTGGCCGGGGCCTAGCGACCCCCACCGGCCCTTCCCGGCAATGGTGGGGTGGCGGCGGCGAGGGCTTGCAGCCCTGCCCGCCTGGTTTGTCCCCCTTTTTTTTTATAATATTTAGTTTGTTTTTCAAATTTAATTTAAATAAATTTTTTTATTAAAAATCATATTTAGATCAAAATGACGTTATTTTAGCCACGTCATCACTACATATGATAGAGAACATAATAAAAAAAAATCACATCAGAATATTTCGTTAGCCAAATTGGACGGAGTTAATGAATGGACTCGATTGAATCAATTTGATAAGTTTTAGAATTTGATTGCACTTTTTGCAAGTCTTGCAACTCAATTGCACCTTATTAACAAGTTTTAGAACTTCAAATACACTTAACCTAAAACATTATTTGCTAGAAGCTCAACCAGTGAATGATCACAAAGAAGACACCAAATTGTGGGGCGACGCTTGCATTACATGCCTTGAAGGATGATGATGACAACCAAGAGAAAACAAAATCTCACAATGGGACGAGAGAAAGTAGAAGCCGAAGAGGACGAAGGAGGAGAAGAAACAAAAGATTGTGGGTCAAAGTCGTGATTGGTAGAGCTTAATTTAACAAGACTTTGTTCAAGAAATCCCTGTGCTCACTTTCAGGGCAAGTTCCATGCATTTCTCATTTGAATTCAATTATTTGCATCGACATCTTTGACCTCCCCATTCGATATCTCAACTATATGAACTATCCGTCTTCATAATATAGCTAGAATAAATCTACATCCTAATTATATGTTACACTAGCGATGGACCCAATAAATGAACTGAATAAACATAAATCAATTTTAACTAGGGGTGTGCATGATCCGGGTGGGCGGTTCTCGCCCCAGGACCGTGGACTTCCCGCTACAGGACCAGTTCCAAAAATTGGAACCGAGACCCACCCGTCGGTTCCATGGATCCACCCGAGAATCGGACCACCGGTCCGATCCGATTCCCGGGTGGGTCTATGGAACTGGTCCCAACAAGTTTTTCTGGATAAATAAAAAAAATCTGTGGACCAACATCGGATCAACAGAACAAAAAGAAAATAACATAACTTTCCATACAATTCATATACTAAGATCGATTATTCCATAAATCAAGTGGGTACCATCAATTATTAGGAAAAATGACCAAGGTTATCCCAATTACACAAGACCTTTAGACACGATAACAAATTTTCTTCTTTTTTAAAATTTTTTTTGGTCAGATTTTTTTAGTTAAAAATTAAATAAATAAAAATTATTATTATATTACTGGTCCAGTCCGGGTGGGCGGGTGGGCGGTTCCACATCGGCAACCGGGAACCGGACCGGTACCCACCGGTTCCAAAAAATTGGAACCGGAAACCGGACTGGTTTCCTTGGGAACCACCGATTCCGGTCCGGTTCTGGGCGGTCCCGGGCGGTCCGGGAGGGTCCCGGTTCTTTTGCACACCCCTCATTTTAACTACTAGAAATAATTGCCTAGCAATATCCGACACATAATATAATGTCCAACCTTCAAATATATATATATATATATATTCAAAATTATATATATATATATATATTCAAAATTAGGATAAATTTGCAAAAACATACCATGTTATATTGTTAATGTGCTATGGTGCTCGTGCAAATTTGGCTCGTGCAGCTTGTTTTGACAGATTTGATTTTCGAACTAATATTCAGTACCAATTTTAGGACTTTCTCCCCTAAAATCATGTCCACTTTCCAATACACTTTTTTTCGGGCATATTTTAACCTATGCTATCAAATATGTCCTGTTAAGGCATGATCAATAATACATCGCTACTTATAGCTTGTCATGCACATCCATAGTACCCAAAAAACAATTCTTAACAAGCTATCGAATAATAAAATAGACAAAACACAAAAATATATTGGACATCGGATTTACGTGGTTCAATCGAGATAACCTACGTCCACTGTGGGAGTAACAAAGAATCTCACTATAGATCAAGTAATACAACGGAAATTACAATCACGCTCGAGTAAATCAAACACTCATAGTGTTTTCCAAGCCCTAATTATACTCATTAACCTCATACAGTGTTTAGCTTCACAATGTCTTACTAAATAACTTTTTAATCTCACAGAAGAATTAATAAATTTTACCACAAGATTTTATCGGCTCGACGCTTAAATAATTAATGTAAAGCTCTTTGTGCACGAACTTCATCGTGTCACTCGCAAAATACGTGCAAGCTCCCCACTCCGAAACAAGCCCTTAAACAAGTATACATGGTTTCGACCAAAAAAAAAACAACAAGTATACATGGTATAGCGCCGCCAGAGGAGTCTGACTCCAATTTGTAAAATAGTAAATTGCCGTACCCAAGACAAAGTCAAAGTTGAACTTTCAGTTCTTGATTGCAACTCCAATGAACATTAGGAAAGGTAATTTCCGGGTATTTTCTTTATATTGTTTTGCTTGAAATCCTTGTCCAACTTGGACTCTAACACAAAAAAAAAAGATATCTGAATTTCCGTGGCACATATTTGGGCATCCACAAATAATAATAATTTATCTTGAGCTGGGTTTTGTTCACGAGCTTAAACCCGAGATATATTTTAACACTTCGAAGTGTTAAATACATCTAAACTAGGGTAAAAGGGCCTTGCACTGGTAAATAATGTAGGGCACAGTATATGTTTTATGAAAGAGTCCATTATTCGCATTGATTTGCCAATCATAGATTGAATGTGGATGAAATGTAGAGGTGAAACCGTACCAAAAATATATCCTTGGAATAATAAATACATGAAAAGAATGACATGATAATTTTAGTTCAAGTTCTACTTAGACGGATTAACGCAAAGGAAAAGGGCTTATTAATTGGTTGTATGCATAATGTTAAGTACATGAATCAATACAAATTGGGTTACTATGAATTAATGCAAAAGAAAAGAGCTTATCATAGGATTTACTGACTGTGCAACATCATTACTCGATGAGGATTACTAATGATTCATATATTGAAGGGTATAGTATTGAATTGTCCATGTTTAAGACAACTCCACATTCACTTAACTAGGGAAAGACTAACGAAAAGAGCCTGAATTTGTATGTTCTAATGTTTTGGAGTAACATATTTAGGACGTATTACCAATTCACCACCTTTTATTCCGACGAAGGGCCTCCGACAATATCAACACATACATTTTTTTTTTATAACCAACACATACATTTTTTAAATAACAATAATTCTGAAAAAGAAAACGTGATATCGGTGCAAATAATGTACATTTTCTCTGGATTTATTGATCCTTTGTTTAGGTAATAAAACTTACATCAATGGCATCCAAGGCTCGAAACCGGATCGCCTGGATCTGCTCCACCTAAAAACTCGAAAGAAAGGAAAGTGTGAAAAGATTAAAGGTGCATTCATTTTGCGGAAAATGAGAGATTTGAAAAATATTTTTCGAAAAAAGATTATTTATATCGTTTAGAAAAATTAGTCAATAGAAAATATTTTCGTCATCGCTAAAAATCTATGCCTGACTATTTTCGTGGGTGATAGAAAATTTTTTTCATTCATTTGTTTTTGTAAATGAATTAAGAGATTCCTTTTCGGAAATGTTTTCCAAATCAATCATTTCTGCGAAATGAACGCACCCTAATAATTATCTTAATCTTTAGTAGAAAATTTACTCACTTATGGTAAATCTCATATGAAAAAAAGCTAATTAGAAGTCCATAAATGTGACGGTGAGACCCAAATCAGATGTACAGTTGACCCTAATCGAGACACACACATATACATACCTTGTCGTAGACCTTCTTTTTAGGGGAACATTATCCAAAAAGTCACAAATTTAATGTACTTTTGCCAATTTAGTATAAACCTTTCAATTTTGTTAATGTAGTCCTAAGCTTTTTCGCGTTTTGCTAATTGAGTCCATCTGAACAATTTTAACCAGAAATCGCTAACATAGACGCCTGTAGTGCCATATAAGATGATCGGCGTCAACGTGAATAAATTTTTTTAAATTTTTTTAAAAAAAACTTTATTATTATTTTTTTATTTTCTTTTTTCTTTTCCTTTTTTTTTCTATTAAGTCCGGCGTGGGTTAGTGACCCTCAGCAACCACAGGCAACGGTCGGTGACCCTCTTTAGTCACTTGGTGAGGGCATTGCGGCCCTTGCGAGGTCGAGGCGAGGGTACGACCCTTGCTTGCATTCGACGAAGGCTTTGTGGCCCTCACCAAATCTAGGTGAGGGCCGCGACTGGTGAGGGCTTCATGGCCCTCGCTGGTTGCGGGCAAGGGTTGTGGTGGGGGCCGTGGTTGGTGAGGGTCGTCGGCCCTCGCCTGTGACTGGCGACCCTCACTGAGCTTGGAAGAAGAAAATGAAAAAAAAATAAATTTTTTAATATTTAAAAATTCAAAAAAAATATTAAAATTATCCACGTCTGCATTGCCTGTGTCACGTAGGATGCTCGGCGTCCACATTAGCGATTTCTAGCTAAAATTGATTGAATGTATTCAATTGGCAAAACGTGAAAAAGGTTCATGACTGAATTGACAAAATTGAAAGATTTATGATTGAATTGGCAAAAGTGCAATAGGTTCATAACTTTTTGGATAATTTTCCCCTCTCTTTTTGCATGGCATGGCTCGAAGGATCAATACCAAGAGAAGAAAACTAAGTTTCAGAAACAAATCATAAAAACTGAGAGCGGGAGAAGAAACACAAGCTCTCTTTGCCATTTTTGTGCAATTAGCTTTGACACTTCTCTCTCTCTCTCTCTCTCTCTCTCTCTCTCTCTCTCTCTCTCTCTCTCTCTCTCTCTCTCTCTCTCTCTCTCTCTCTCTCTCTCTCTCTCTCTCTCGTCTGACGAGCTGTTTTTAGAAAGAAGTGGTTCATCGGTCAAGGTCGTGCCCGGTGAAAAATTCAAGGTCTTCGGTCATGAAATTGGGACACTCCTGGCAATTTCCAAGCAAACAGTTTCAATTCTGTCGCAATCATGGCATTCAATTCCTCGCAACTTGCCAAGGAAGAAGAGAAACGAGGGAGTAGGCCGCGAAGATTGATTACTTCTTTTGAATAAGACATTGAAAATATGAGTTGTCCAGCATACATCATAGTACCTTCTTGAAGTACCAACACTCGGATCTTATCTCGATAGACTATTAGATTTATGCTTATCCAACGCTGTGCGACTCGTACTTTTGAAGGACAGTATGGAAGATACTTGTGATAAAGTATTTCACACCGCTTATCTACGAGATTTATATACTATTCACATACGTATGTTCTCCTTTCACCTATTTTTTGATTGGATCTTCTGACATAACATTGGGATCATATTCTATTTTGCTTATTTTGTTTTTGCGGCACCCTATTTGTCAAATTTTTCTCGCGAAATAAACACGACCCTAATTTTGTCGGGTTCGGAATTTTGGAAGTCTAATCTTCCTGGAAAGGCAAACAATTGACCCGAATGGATGCAAACAAGAAGGACGCGTACGATTCTCTCTCTTTGACTTCTATATCGAGTCCCGTCGCAATCGTTGTGGTGTCGCAATCGTAATTCCCCCTGTTATTTCGGGCATTCTCTTTACCGGTGGAAGTCAACAGTCAGAGGTCAACGGTCAGCGCGGATTGGTTTCAAAGCCGCGTGCCTTCCCGCACCGAATCACAACCCCCCTCTCTCTCTCCGAAAGAACTGGAACAATCCGACAAGCTTTCCGATGGTAGCGCCGCCGCGTTTCGTCGTCCTCCTCCCGCTCCTCGCGCTTGCCGCCTCCGTCCACGGCGCCGACCCTCTGTACGCCTCCTGCGGGAGCAACAACTTCACCGCCAACGGCACCTACGCGGCCAGCCTGAGCTCCCTCCTCGCCTCCGTCGTTGCCGCCGCCTCGAACGCCTCGAATGCCAACGCCGCCGCCGCCGACTACGGCTTCTACAACCTCTCCGCTGGCCAGACCCCCGACACCGCCAACGCCATCGCACTCTGCCGGGGCGACATTGGGGCCGCCGACTGCCGGAGCTGCCTGAACGACTCTGCCGCCGAGATTGTTCGCCAATGCCCGGTGCAGAAGGAGGCGGTCCTCTGGTACGACTACTGTATGCTCCGGTACTCGAACCGATCCATTTTTGGGGCCGTGGAGGGTTCGCCTACCTTCTACATGTGGAACCCCAACAATGTCACCGCCAACGTCGATCAGTTCAATCAGGTTTGAAAACAGAAAAGTTAATTCTTACATGCTTGTGATCGACATCTTTCATTTAGAAAACACTTGCATGAATCAGTTGTTGTTCCCGGTTAAAACATTGCATTGCGTGTCATTTGTTTCCATGAAAGCAGAGGGCGTGCTTCTTGAATTCTCGAATTTTATGTTTCGTGTAAGCCATTGGGATTGGCACATAGCTTTTCAGGGTAGTATGAGCTCACGGGAGCATTTGGTTTTAGGTATCATTCTTGGGTAGCAGCTAACAATTCATATTGCATTAAAGATTGAGTAGGATTTTACGGTTCGGGTCATGACGAAGTACTGATTCTTGTTTTCTTGTCCTGATAGTAGCTTATAGTTTTGGTTCTGTTTTCTAGGATCTGAGAAATCTGACGGATGGTTTGAGAGACCGAGCTGCAAATGGCAATTCGACGAGGAAATTTGCCGTGGGGAACGCGATGGCTCCAAACTTCCAAACTCTGTTTGGACTTGTGCAGTGCACTCCAGACTTGTCGCAGCAACAATGCGATGATTGTTTGGTGAGCATTATCGGACAAATTCCTCGGTGTTGTAATCAGAAACAAGGAGGGAGGGTTATTACTCCCAGTTGCAATCTTAGGTTTGAAGTATACCCCTTTTTTAATCCTTCGGCTTATGAGCCACCACCATCACCACCACTAGCACCACAGTCGCCAGTTTCTCCTACACCGACTTCAACGAATAACACATCCTCTAAAGGTACTTCCCTTTAATGTTCAATTACCTATGCCAGAGCATTCTATTTGTGTTTTCAATTGTCTGTAGGACAAACATAATTATAAGTTTGGGCTAGTTTAACTTCATTGAGCTCCTCCTAGAAACAAGAGACTAGGGGTTGTAAGTCTCCTTCCCCTCCTTCCCCCGCTCCTCCTCTCTGAGTATGGTCGCATAAGTGAATTTTAAAGCATGACGTAGTTCAATTTTTGATTGGGAGTGTAATAAGTTCCTGAGACACTTATGTTTCCTCTTGAATGAGATATAAGCATGAAATAACTAGCAGACGAGAAATTAATGAGATTTCTGATGCATCATGAGTCTTTCTTTCTTTCAATTTAAGTATTACCGTCTAAAGTAATTTCTTCAGGAAACTGATAGAATAACACCAAAGACTGCTTCAAATGTGCAACCCCTCGTAAAAACTATTTTTGGTTATTGGGTCTACACACTGTCTACCGTGAGTTTCTTGTCTAACATAAGAGCTCTTCCTTTTTCAGGAAAGGATACTAACTCAGGTCGTATTGCCCTCATTATCACAATCCCAGCTGTTGGATTATCTCTTTTAATTGCTGGAATATTATGGATCCACTTGAGGTCCAGAAGATTGAAGAAAAAATTTGAACGTAAGTTCTGATTACTTTCGTGTGACTGATTTTCATAAAATACTGGGTGAATACAACCTATGTGAAACAGATCATCAGCCAATAGGTTTAGTTTTGATGTGCAAAAGCTAGTAACTTTTCATAAATTCAGAGGCCGATGATTTTTTACTAAAACGAGGACAGATTCAATGTGGGCTGTAGATATCAAAGTTCCCTGATTGCTCTGGAAAACCTTTTATTTGCTACCATCACCCAGAGGACAAATTTTTCTTTGAGTGGATTCAGTGTGAAATAAAAATGATTTACAATTAACTGTTAATCAGCCTACTGATAATGTCGAATTAGACAATAAGCAACTTTGGATTTTCCACTATGTAGCTGTACCTGTAGATGAAATAAAAAATGCAGAATCCCTGCAGTATGACTTGAATACCATCAGAGTGGCAACAAATGACTTCTCTGACGCAAATAAGTTGGGACAAGGTGGATTTGGCATAGTTTACAAGGTAATAACTGCAAATTGTTTATTCCTAAAATAACGAGAGAATTTGAAACATTCACATGTATATGGCTGCTTTTCGCATTCTTTTTCAGGGAACATTAGCCGATGGAAAAGTTATAGCAGTGAAAAGGCTGTCTGTAGATTTGGGACAAGGTGATCAAGAATTTAAGAACGAGGTCCTCTTGGTTGCAAGGCTTCAACACCGGAATTTGGCTAGGCTCTTAGGTTTTTGCCTGGAGGGGAGAGAAAGGCTTCTTATATATGAATTTGTACCAAACTCAAGCCTAGATCACTTTATATATGGTATGATCATGCCATTTTGTTACCAGCATTATCCGATTTAAGAGTAATTGAAGTGCATGTTCTTACCAATCTGCATTTAGAAAGTCACCTCGCGTTAGTCACATCCACTGTAACCTTTCGTCAATATGCTGTGCAGATCCTGTTAGGCGTAGGCAACTGGATTGGGGAAGGCGTCAAAAGATAATAGGAGGCATTGCTCGTGGGCTTCTTTATCTTCATGAGGATTCTCAACTTCGAATCATTCATCGGGATCTTAAAGCAAGCAATATTTTGCTTGACGCGGAGATGAACCCTAAAATTTCAGATTTTGGTACAGCAAGGCTATTTGTGGTGGATCAAACTAAAGGCGCCACAAGCAGGGTTGTTGGCACTTAGTAAGTAATAGATAGCAGGGTATCTTAAGATAAATCCGGTTATATTTCCCGTGCTCTTCTCCATATAATCTGAATAGCTAACATATTTAAAGGCATAGCTTATTAAATGGAATTGTGTTAAAAGTTCTCATTATTCCTGTGATGCAGTGGGTACATGGCTCCAGAGTATGCAATGCATGGATTGTTCTCAGTCAAGTCAGATGTCTTTAGTTATGGGGTGTTGCTACTAGAGATTATTAGTGGTCAAAAAAGTAGCCGCTTCTGCAATGGTGATACCACAGAGGACCTTCTTAGCTATGTAAGAAAATATCTTTCGATCACTCTCCTTCCCCCAAAAAATCACTGGAAAGGACCGGTGGACCTGAACTTGAATGAGTCGAGCAACTGTTTTTACCATACTGAGTTTGCGTTTGTGATTCATTGCAGGCATGGAGGAGTTGGAGGGAAGGGACCCCCTCAAATCTCATAGATCCTAATTTGGACGATGGTTCAAGGATCGAAATGGTGAGGTGCATTCATGTTGGATTGCTGTGTGTTCAAGAAATTGAGGCTGAGAGACCAACCATGGGTGCAGTGGTTTTGATGCTCAATAGTTACTCCACCACCATGCCAGTACCATCACGACCTGCATTCATTATGCACAGTATCCCTGAATCTAACACAGCGTCACGTGGGACGACAAGTCATTCGGATCAATCCAGAAACAGACAAATCCAAGAATCAGTGAACGAGGCTTCCATCACCGAGTTATATCCTCGATGATCAGAGATTGGAGCCTAAACATGTGTGCTTCTTCTGTTCCATTGTGTTAAATTCATTTTCTTTATGTATATGAAACTTCCCACGAGTCAACTACGTGGTGATATCATGTATCTTGAGTTATGCTCTACCTTTAAACTGTCCGAACCTGGAAGGGGACTAGATGGAACGACAGGCAATGTGTTAGATCACTACATAATTTGATATTTGCATATTTTCATGTGTTGAATGGGTTGATTTGTCTTGTAGTATGGATATTGGAATTACCGGCTATAGATGGTATCTACTCTGAAAAGAGTTACTTCAATTGCATATTATACTAATAGAAAGATATTTGAAAGTTACTATGCATTATAGAAATGTTGTTAGTCACGTTTGGATGTTGAATTTAGGTATATCTATAGTTAGCTTCTTATTAGAGAACTACTGATTCTTTTGAATAATTACTGTACTTTCCCCACATTAAATACTTTTGACTCATTGGAGAAATTACTGGCTCCTGAATTGTTTAAACTTACTTTTGCATGTGTGAAGTTACTATCGACAATGAGAAGTAGCTACTACCAACATGTCATATAAAAAGTTGGTAAATGAGTAGCATAAAGTTGGTAATTTCATATTATTTATAATCACTGGTTATCATAGGGCTCTAATCAATGTCGATAAGTGGTTCAAATAGGAGTCAGTCACCTAAAATTATTTTGTAATTTCAAAGCTAATTCGGCCGATAATTCGAGGACCGAAATGTTGAGGCGCATTCATGTTGGATTGCTATGTGTTTAAGAAATTGAGGCCGAGAGACCAACCATGGGTGTGGTGGCTTTGATGCTCAATAGTTACTCCATCACCATGCCAGTACCATCACGACCTGCATTCATTATGCACAATATTCCTAAATCTGACACAGTGTTGCGGGGGACGGTAACTCATTCGGATCAATCCAGAAACAGACAAATCCAAGAATTAGTGAACGAGGCTTCCATCACCGAGTTATATCCTCGATGATCACAGATTGGAGCCTAAACATGTGTGCTTCTTCTGCTCCATTGTGTTAAATTCATTTTCTTTATGTATATGAAACTTCCCATGAGTCAACTACGTATCTTAAGTTATGTTGTACTTTCTGAATCTGGAAGGGGACTGGATGGAATGACAGGCAATGTGTTATATCATTACATAATTTGATATTTGCGTATTTTCATGTGTTGAATGGGTCGATTCATCTTGTAGTATGGATATTGGAATTATTGGCTATAGACGGTATTTACCTTGAAAAAGTCTCTTCAATTGCATATTATATTAATCAAAAAGATATTTGAAAGTTGCTATGCATTATAGAAATGTTATTAGTCACTTTTGGATGTTGAATTTAGATATATTAGCAGTTAGTTATTTATGAGGAAACTACTGATTCTCATGAATAATTACTGCACTTTTCCCACAATAAATATTTTTTACTCATTAGAGAATTTACTAGCTACTGAAATGTTTAAACTTACTTTTGTACGTGTGAAGTTACTATCAACAGTGAGAAGTAGCTACTACCAACATGTCATATATAAAGTTGGTAGATGAGTAGGACAAAGTTGGTGATTTCATATAATTCAATAAAAGTTGGTAAATTATTCGGAATCATTCGTTATTTAAGCCCTCTTATCAATATCGATAAGTGGTTCAAATAAGAGTTGGTCACCTAAAATTAATTTGTAATTTCAAAGCTAATAAGAAATTGGTCAATTATTAGAAAGGTTGGTGATTTAGAGTTTGACCAAATAAACATAGGTGAGCATCACAAATAAGAGTTGGTAACCTAAAATTAATGAGAAATTTTATTGAAGAAAAATTAGTATTTCACTTAGGGTGTGTTTGTTTCAATGAAAGTGTCATTCGGGAATTAATTCTCTTAACTTTTACCCGTTTGGTTTGCCGAAAATAACTAGTCAACCGAAAACACTTTCTGGTTAACGAAAATTTTCATGTTTAAAGTTAGAAAAGTAAATTCCCAAATTTAAAAAGGTGAAAACACTTTCCAAAATTGCCCTTCTCTCTCCCAAATTGACTGGTCCCACTCTCTCTTCTCTCTCTTTGTGCTTGCGCCATGGCAGTTGCGCATTTTTTGAGCGCAACAAGCATCGATGCCATGGATACCGCGCCTCTGATATCGTCCCTCGAAGCTGCGCCTGAAGCCTCACTGCCATCCCCTCCTGCCTCCGGCGCTTAGCCTTGCCTCATCAGCCACATGCAACCTAGTCCCCAAGCCGCGACCATAGTTGACATCCTCAAAATTTCCTTCTTAGAACCCTAATGTTTTGGCCAAGAGTGTTGGCTTCTGTGGAGTCCCTCGTGTTAGGTAGCTGGTTTTCGATGGAACCATGAAAACGTGGGTGATTGTACTAGCAATAGTGATTTTTCATTGCAAAATCAAGAGCATGGTTGGTTTCCATCCTATTCTATGTATGCAGATGAGGTTCGAAGTCTATTAGTTGCTTTTGATGAAGTCACATATATCAGTTGTTGGGTTTTTCTTTCCTTTTTCAATTCTCTATTGAGCTCAATTTCTGATATATCTGTCGAATTCAAGAACCATGGAATTGAAGAAATGGTTCTTTTGGCCTAAGAAGAAGGGAAGAAAACACAGACGAAGAAGAAGAGAGGAGGGAGAGCGATGACATGACGGGAGCAAGGTCACTGAGATAAGGTCGTGGGATTGAAATTATTATTTCAAATGAGATCCAAATACGAAAAAATGTTTTCGTTCACATACCACCGAACAAAAACAAACTAATCATTTTCTTGAAAAGTAATTTCCCAAAAAGTATTTTCCTTTGTCATGGAATTTTTTCCTAAACAAATGCATCCTTAGATTAAGATTGGTTAACTTGTAAACTAGTTGGCAGCTTTAGTGCTTTGCTAAGTTATGTTAGTACTCATTGATAATTTATAGGCACTATCGGCGATTTTTAAACAAAAGATGATCAAATGAATACAGGTAATCTAATATAAGTGTTAGTGACTTAACCCGAACAAACAATTTATCGGTCATTTTTCATTTGTTGAACAATATTTGAAATTTACTTTATTCGTTTCATTTTTGGAAAAACATTTTCCTCATTTTTTAGCGTTTAGATCGCTTAGGAAATGAGTCAACAAAAAATATTTTCCTCGTCAACAGGAAACATTTTCCTACAAAAATTTCAATTCAGGAAAATAATTTCCTCTCTGAAAATCGAAAATCATTTTTCAAATACTGGCGGGTGGGTTTTTTCTCTACAAATTCGACTTATATGTATTTCTTTATATGTCCAATTTCTTCCGGTCTAATCTACTATTTTCTCAAGTCAGAATTTTGTGAAATACCAAATAAATTGTTAAACTTTTTTTTTCTACTTTTGAAACAAATTTTAAGAATAAAGCTATGTACTTTTTTTTTTATAAACTTTTCTCATATGTGCAATCCATCCCATACAAACATTCTAGTTGATTATATGTTCATGAAATTGATTTTTTATTTCGTTTTTTTAATATGAATAATTCCATGTCCCTCCAAACTTCCATATGTCAGTGACCCGTTGACTTTTGTTGTCCCTGTCCCTGGCACGACAAGCCTGCGGTTTCCTTGAACTTTCTCCTCCTTGTTCCGACCTTTTCATGTCCAAATGCAATACAGTTCCGTAGTCTAGCATCTGGGTCGTCGCCTGCTGCAACTCCGAGCCTCTTCACGTCCCGCCGTACAAAACGAGATCTTGCTCGCTACTTGGGCGACGCCCATCTACGCCCTCTTGCTCTGTTCGTAGAGTGGATGGCGATTCATCTGAGAAAGCTCGCTGCTTTGGGTGCTCCCCACCTTCTTTTAAAGACGAGGCACCCGGAAAAATTGAATCTTTTGGCTGCGTTCGCTATGGGAAGCGCTCGGAGTGTGTCCACATGTGCAGCTGATGCAAGTGCCGCCAGGTTGGTCTCGGTCGAGTGTCATGCGGCTCACCCGTTCGACGAAATGCGGCTTTGAGTAGAGTTACACTTGAAAAGAAGATCAAGTCCTGGCAATTTTTTTTTAGTGATATTGGGCTTTGAGCTGTAATGCCATGTTAGCTAATGTTTGGCTTATTGATTCTGAGAAGTTTAGAAGTTTTAGTTGGGATATAATGACCCGAGGACGTTTGACGATATGTCATCTAATGTCTTGGCAAAGCGAATGCATGACGTGCGCCAACGATGCGTGAAATAGTGGTCAGCGCCCATTGTATATGAGGAAGGGATGCGGAAGGAGAATGGGAAAATTGAAACTTTCTACGCAGGAGCTTATCGTTTATGTTACTCTAAAGTTTAAGCTAAAAATGTTGGAGCATGTGTTTTATATATTAACACTTCTTAAAAGCCATTAAGATTGATTTTCATTCTTGTTCTGCGTCTGATACTAAGTGCACCTTAGCATTTGATGTGGAATATGAAGTATGTTGGCAGATGTAGGACTAGCACAGTCTCTTTCTAGTGTGATAAGACACTGAGCCTACTTTTACAATCCCCTGAATGAAAGGTTAGATGGCAGTGAGGGGACAAGTTACCGGGAATTTCAGAGAGGGCCAAACGGAGGTGGAACTTTCCATGAGTCTGCTTGCATTGATCCAACTGCACTCATTGAAGTTGGTGCTGTTGTACATCCAAAAGCAGTGCTGGGTGCACATGTACATGTGGGATCAGGAACAGTTATTGGACCTGCTGTTAAAGTTGGCCAGTCAACGAAGATTGGGTAACATTTACTTCCTTGTCTATATTGGATTACTGCTTGGCTGTATATTGCATCTGTCTGGATTCAAGTACTTGCCCGTTCGTATGACTGTATGTATTTCTGTTTATACTTGGCTTGGCTAGACCTTTAGGTTGAGGTTGGTATGTTGTCCGGATGCTGTGCATTGCAATGGATGCCTATGCTCCCCTTTACCTAATGGTTAGGTGTGTTTTCTGAGGTGGCTATTTGCAATTAGGTCAACTATGTCGAAGAAATGTTGTTTGAATTATTTTTATGATGTATAATAGTATCCTTCTGGTTGAACTGTGAAAACATCTTCAACAGGTACAATGTTTCGCTGGGTAATTGCACTGTTGGTGGATCATGCATAATCCACAATGGAGTATGTGTTGGTCAAGATGGTAAGGCTGGACAATTTTTCTCCATTATTAGCTTTTCTCATTGGTATTTTGAGTGTTTTGATTCTCGTTAAAATGGCTGTGTCATTTTTGCTTAACTTTCCATTGATAGTGTCTCAGCCTATTTTATTATAAAATCAGTGTGCTATTTTGACATGACCAATATTCTAAACATCTTGTTATGTCTGGGCTTATGTTGGTAATCGTTACATGCTTGCTTTGTGATGACACGATAGCGTACCTTTTGCACTGGCTTGTATGGATGCTACTATTGCTAAACAAACGTCTGTTTGCAAACTTGCTGCCGGCTGCTCTGTGGTATTATAAACATTTTTCTAAGATATCCTTTGTTTGATCCCATAAATAAGGTCTTGCATCGAAGAATTTCAACCTAAGTTTCTTCTAACATAGTGAGTGGACACAACTTGCTCTTCTTGACATATATGGGTTACTGGTTGTCATTTTTTATTTTTTTGCTTCCCTGAAGTTTGGTGTCATTTTGTTAACAGGATTTGGATTTCTTGTGGATGAGTCTGGAAACATGTTGAAGAAGCCTCAAGTTTGTCTTGCATTTTAGTTTATGATGAATTCGATTAGTTCTTGTTTCTTGCCTATAATATATTTTAATCTTGTCCAGCCATGGTTATTTGTTCCAATCTAGGTTTCCGCATAACTGTTCAGTGAGCAAACTGGAGGACCAAGGCCCAATTCCTGTTTGGAATCTTGGGATTGTTCCAGCCAGTTCATCGAGTACAATGACACATGATCCATTTTTCTTCTCCTTTTCTTTTGACAGATGCTGAATGCTAGGACAGGGGATAATGTGGAGATTGGCGCAAATACATGTATTGATAGAGGCAGGTGTGTTGCACTCCAAATGAACTGTTGAGATATCATGATTCCAAGAAAATCTTTTTTTCCAGTATAAGATTTAAGACTGATCAAGCGAACTATATACATGTGCAGTTGGAGAGACACGGTGATTGGGGATTGGTCAAAGATAGATAATTTAGTTCAGGTGGGTTTTTTTTCTGATTACAATGTTTCCATAAAACTGGTTGATTTATGATATGAACTTTTGCGGCTTTTCAGATTGGTCACAATGCAGTTATTGGGAAAAGTTGCATACTCTGTGGCCAAGTTGGAATTGCTGGTTCAGCAACGTATGTTGTTTTCACTGACAAGTTTTATAATCTTGGAACTTGTGAACGACCTTTCTGCATTTTTCTCAATTCACAACTCATTTAAGTTTATATTCTGATTAATTTTTTGTTTTGGAGAAGCTGAGTTGTTAATTTGCACAGTCATACTTATGACTTTTGACTTATTCCTCGTCTCAGTTTAGGAGATTATGTGACTCTAGGTGGAAGGGCAGCTGTTCGTGATCATGTATCTATTACATCAAAGGTATCCATTTGTTAGAATTTTCTGGTGAAGTAAAATCGCTAAATGAGCAAAGAAATAACAAGGCATTGACTGAGAAAACCATGAAAGTACAGACGGCAAGTTGGAATAAGCCCAAAAGCAGAGATCATGATAGTGGATCTGAATGGGGAATATATGTTACAATCAGTAATATTAGTTATTTTAAAACTAGTTTACAATGTTAGTGTATTAAGATAGTAAGATGCTTATTGATATAGAAAAATGATGAGTGAAAGACAGGTTAGACAAAATTAATATTGAATAGTTGATACCGAGATATATAACTTTTAACATCCGAAAAAAAGTAGGGAGCATAGTATCAAGAACAGATAGAATGGAGACTAGTTCTCGTGAATAATGAACTATTGTGCTCTCCATTCAATTTAAAGCACAATAGTTCATTTTTTTACTATACTTGCTAAAAATGTTGAACTTAGAAATCGCAGACAAGTTTCCTTCCTACTTAATGTGAAAGGTATTCATGAATTAATCCACCACACGTTAACTTTATTGCGTGTACGACAACCGCTGCATAATTTCCACTGATGTAACCTTGGGTTGGTCAACACAATATACTTTTCTTAACTTGACTTTGTCTAACCGATTGACTTGGACATTTCAATGACAGATGAAACCCAACTGATCTTTTCGATCGATATAATCCTTCCCTTTATTCAGCCTCCACCACAATAACCAAGCTAAAACTTCTATTCTTTCATCAAGTAGTGGAGAGATGATTAATTCTCTCAGATCTATGGTTTTGTACCGTGTATTTCTGCTTATATCGCAGGCTCTACTGCTAGGGACAGGTTGTGATGCGAAGAACGATCACTTATGCGTTGCTTCATCTTGCGGCGAGGTCCGTAACATAAGCTTTCCCTTTCGATTGAAGGACGATCCAAAAAGCTGCGGCAATTCTAAGTATGAGCTAGCTTGTGAAGATAATCGCACTGTCATATATTTGTATGCTGGCCGATATTATGTAAAGTCGATTAGTTATAATCTCGATCCTGATGATTACGTCTTTGGTGACATCAAGGTGGTTGATGATGGACTGCAAAAGGGTAATTGCTCGTCCCTCCCTCGTTACTCATTAGCACGTTCCAACTTCAGTCTCTTCTCCGATCAATACTATCCTCCTTTATCATCCTTACCAATGGTCTTCATGAAGTGCTCACAACCTGTTACTTCAGCTTTGTATGTCAATACCAAACCATGTATTGATAGAGCATACTCTGCCGACACGCCCCCTAGTATTTCCCAAATGAAGGAGTACTCATATGCTGTACAGAATGGCTCTGATCTAAAGGTAGGTGATATCAAGGATTCTTGCACCATAACCATGAGAGCATTGGCATCGGATATCTCGGGATGGAAAGGAGATCAATATAATGGGAGCTCACGATACAAGGACCTCCACAACATGATGTCCCAGGGATTCGAGCTCTCCTACTATACAGATCCATCTTCATTCTTGGATTATTCGTTTTGCCTCGTGGGTTTCAGCTTTGAAGGGATGTTCTGCCTACTCTGTAAGTGTCTTTCCATGAAACTTTTCTTTCTTACATTTATAGAAGCTATCCTTGAATGATATTGCATATATTCATATATATAGACCGTGTAGACCAAGTTCACTTGAACCATTGATTATATAGTTTCACAGTGAGACCCATATGACTATTGATTTGGATGATGTTCATTCACATAACTCGTAGACCATATGGTTCAGATTTTACATGATCCAACTCAAGTAAGAAATCGATTGAGGTGTCAAAATAGATCATGGACCCGTTGTTTGACTTGTATATGGATTTTTTAAACATTCAAGGGTCATGTAAACGTGTGTTAAAAAGTTGAAGTTTAATCAAATTGGGTGTTAATGAATTTCTGGAAAAGCCATTTTTGGGCCCATTTTGTCCCTGACCAAGAGGGCAAATTGCTTGGGCTTCAAAGAAGAAGGTCTTGATGTAACGCCCCTGTGTAGTCCACCGAAGTTTAATCTCGCTATTGCCATCGATTGCACGGTCCACCTTCTGCAACTATGATGAGTTGCGCCTACTAATAACGGTAAATTATGTGTAGCACCAATTATACGACTTCACATTCTGACGTGTGTCGTACCTTAATGTCAATAAGTTTTCTACATTGACCACAACTTAAGTAAAACAATATAATCATTTCCAATTAGAGTAATATGGAATTTTTCATTTTGAAAAACATAATAATTTTCGAACATTTAAATACTTTTCTGTCAAAAGTCGGAAATTGGGAACAGAAGCCCCCAGACAACCCTTTAAGTATATGCATATGAATCTATTATTGGTTCATTTCCTGTTCTTATATTATTGCTTGGCGTTGTTTATTGGTGCCAATTTTATGAATTTAATCCAATTCGTATTCCTTCCATTGTTAGTTTCTATTATTATTCATTGATTGGTCGTTCATTGTTTGGAAACTTTTTAATGAATTTTCTTGTTTTTCTGCAGTCAAACCTGTTCGGGTCACCACCGTAACTGTTGCTGTAGAAACAATTGCAAATATCCTCTCTGTATTTGGTATGAATGATTATTTTCTGCTCGCAGTTTTAAATATCTTACTTGTGCCATGCCAAACAGAAAAACCTCTTTAAATGTGCTTCAAATCATTGGAAAGACCTAAGAAAAGATTACTCTATGCTAATCTCATGACAATTTTCTCTGCAGTTCAGTTCATCGCGGCAAAATTTGTACTCGGAACTCCATGTGTGTTGATATTTCTAATCAACAAGTGGAAGAGAAGGCACCGTGCAATGGATGCAAACATCGAAGAATTTCTTCAAGCTCATAACAACTTTCTGCCTATAAGGTACTCTTACTCGGACATCACGAAAATCACAAAAACTTTCAAACACAAACTAGGGGAAGGAGGATATGGTTCCGTGTACAAAGGAACACTTAGAAGTGGCAATGAAATTGCAGTTAAGATTTTGAACCAACAAAAATCTAATGGCCAAGACTTTATAAGCGAAGTGGCTACTATTGGAAGGATCCACCACGTCAATGTCGTGGAACTTGTTGGCTATTGTTTCGATGACTCCAAACAAGCTCTCGTGTACGATTTCATGCCGAACAGATCTTTGGATAAGCACATTTTTTCTAGAGATGACAATAGATTTCTTGATCATAAGACATTATATGAGATCTCTCTTGGTGTAGCTAAAGGAATAGAGTATTTACATCGGGGATGTGACATGCAAATTCTACATTTTGACATCAAGCCTCACAATATTCTTTTAGACCAAAATTTCACTCCGAAAGTTTCTGACTTCGGGCTTGCAAGACTTTATCCCGCGAACCACAACATAGTATCGTTGACTGCTGCAAGAGGAACCTTGGGATATGTGGCTCCTGAGCAATTCTACAAGGACATTGGTGGCGTCTCTCATAAATCTGATGTTTATAGTTTTGGGATGTTGCTAATGGAAATGGCTGGTAGGAGGAGAAATGTAAATGCAAATATGGAGCGTTCAAGCCAAATTTATTTCCCTTTGTGGATTTATGATCAACTTGGCAAAGAAAAGGAGGTTGAAATGGAAGAAGTAGAAGAGGAAAGAGAGATAACTAGAAAGATGGTAATAGTTGCTCTTTGGTGTATACAATTAATGCCCGATAATCGGCCATCAATGAGCAAGGTCCTAGACATGCTTGAAGGAGATATTAATAAATTGCAACTGCCCCCAAAACCGCTTTTATATCCATTCGAGAAGCCAGTTGATGACGGCGACATTGAAATAGAACTTGAGTCATTCTCAACCTCATCAAGTGCCCCAATAACTTTTGACGGGTATCAATTTCGGAATAACAATGAAACTACGGATTCATGCATTGTTTAATTTTCTTTTCTCCATGTGGGAATGAAATGCAAAATGGACATAGTTGCATCAGAAGCATAATTGACTGTAATTGGTGAACCTAGATGATTTCAGTGTTTGTTAATTCCTGTGTTTTGTAGAAGAATTGCCTCATGGCTATCTATTTACGCTTCTTGTTCCTGAGTGCTTTTGATATGATAGACCAAGCTCATCTTGTATGAAGTAACGAGTCTTTTTCTCTTCTCTCCACCGTCCAATATCAAGCAGATTCAAGCTCTCCCCTTCCCGCCAAAACCTCTCACCCTCGACTCTCGACCGCCACCCAATCACCCACCTCGATGGCGGCCACCTCCACAGACCAATCTCCCGCCTCGGCCTCATGTCCCGTGATGGGTCCCATCCCGATCTCCTCCCCTTCTCTCTCCTCCTCAACTCCTGCATTCGCTCCCACGCGTTTGCGCTCGGGAGGTGCGTCCACCGCGCTTGCTTAGTCCCAGCTCGAGCCCGACTCGGCGATTCTCAACTCAGCTCATCATTCTCTACTCAAAATCCAATGACTGGGCTGAGGCGGAGAGGATTTTCATGGACATGGGTTGTAAGAGGGACTTGGTTTCTTGGAGTTTCATGATCTCTTGTTTTGCCAATAGTCTCATGGAGTATGAAGTGGTTGATACTTTCGTTCATATGCTTGAAGATCATTTTTTTCCCTAGTGATTATTGTTTCGCAGCAGATCTTGTTAGGCGTAGGCAGCTGGATTGGGAAAGGCATCAAAAGATAATAGGAGGCATTGCTCATGGGCTTCTTTATCTTCATGAGGATTCTCGACTCCGAATCATTCATCGGGATCTTAAAGCGAGCAATGTTTTGCTAGACGTAGAGATGACCCCTAAAATTTCAGATTTTGGTACAGCAAGGCTATTTGTGGTGGATCAAACTCAAGACGCCACAAGCAGGGTTGTTGGCACTTAGTAAGTAACCAGATAGTAGAATATCTTGAAATAAATCCAGTTAATTCCTATACCATTCCCCATATAATCTGAATAGCTAGCAGATACAAAGGCACAACATAATAATTGGAACTGTGTTGAAAGTACTCATTTTTTTTGTGATGTAGTGGGCTCCAGAGTATGCGATGCATTGATTATTCTCAGTCAAGTCAGATGTCTTTAGCTTTGGGGTGTTGCTACTAGAGATTATAAGTGGTCAAAAAAGTAGCTGCTTCTGCAATGGGGATACCACGGAGGACCTTCTTAGCTATGTAAGAAATAATCCCTCAATCATTCTTCCCTTAGAGAATGGCCGGAAAAGAGTGGTGGACCTGAATTTGAGTGAGTCGAGCAACTATCCTTACCATACTGAGTTTGCATTTGTGATTCATTGCAGGCTTGGAGGAGTTGGAGGGAAGGGACCCCCTCAAATCTCATAGATCCTAGTTTGGCGGATGGTTCGAGGACCGAAATGTTGAGATGCATTCATGTTGGATTGCTACGTGTTCAGGAAACTGAGACCGACAGACCGACCATGGGTTCTGTGGTTTTGATGCTCAACAGTTACTCCACCACCTTGCCACTACCATCACGTCCTACATTCGTTTTGCGCAGTATAGCTAAATCTGATACAGCGTCGCAGGTGATAGTAACTCATTCCAATCAATCCGAGAGCAGAAAAATTCAAGTATCAGTGAACGAGGCTTCAATCACTGAGTTATATCCTCGATGATCACAGACTGGAGCCTAAACCTGTGTGCTTCTTCTGTTTATTTGTGTTAAATTCATTTTTCCTTTTGCTAGGAGATGAGATGCATAGGAAACGTTCCACAAGTCAACTACATTGTGATATCATGTATCTTAAGTTACGTTCTACATCTAAACTTTTTATCTTGTTTTTCAAGTTTAATTTAAATAATTTTTTTAAAATAAAAATCAGATTTAGATCAAAATGAGGTTATTTTAGCCACGTCATCACTACACAAGATAGAGAAGATTTTTAAGATAATCTTAAGGAAACTTTTCATGTAGAAAAAAGAGAATACTTTGCTTGTTCGAGTTCACACTAATTTTTCTCATTACTTTGCATTTGAAAATCCTCTCAACTTAATGACACTAATAATTTCTAGCAGCAAACTAGCTTATCAAGAGAGATGAAAAACATCATCAATGATCAAAAAGAAAATTGAATTGAGCTAATAGTTTGACGAGAAAAAAATTAAAGATATGTGCATTGAAAATCTTACAACTTGTCATTAAAGTATAATTGAGTCATAAAACTTGCAAAAAGTGCAATCAAGTCTTAAAACTTATCAAATTGGTTCAATTGAGTCCTTCCTTTAACTCTATCTAATTTGGCTAAAGAAAAATGCTAACATGGCTTTTTTATTATTATTTTCTCTATTCTACGTGGCGATAACATGGCCAAAACGACATAATTTTAGTCCAAAACTGATTTTTAATTAAAAAATTATTTAAATTAAATTAAATTAAATTGGAAAATAAGCTAAATATTCAAAAAATAATAATAGAGTAGCAACAAACTAGTGGTGAGGGTTACAAGCCCTCGACTGGCTGGGGCCCAACGACCCCCACCAGCCCTTCCCGGCAATGGTGTGGCGGCGGCAGCGAGGGCTTGCAGCCCTCCCCGCCTAGTTTGTCCCCCCTTTTTTTTTTATAATATTTAGCTTGTTTTTCAAATTTAATTTAAATAATTTTTTAATAAAAATCATATTTAAATCAAAATGACGTTATTTTGGCCACATCATCACTACATATGATAGAGAACATAATAAAAAAAAAATCACATCAGCATATTTCGTTTGCCAAATTGGACGGAGTTAACGAATGAACTCGATTGAATCAATTTTACAAGTTTTAGGATTCGATTGCACTTTTTGCAAGTCTTAGGACTAAATTGCACTTTATTAATAAGTTTTAGAACTTCAAATGCACTTAACCCAAAACATTATTTGCTAGAAGCTCAACCACTGAATGATCACAAAGAAGAAGCCAAATTGTGGGGACGACGCCTGCATGGCATGCCTCGAAGGATGATGATGACAACCAAGAGAACAAAATCTCACAATGGGACGAGAGAAAGTAGAAGCCGAAGAGGACGAAGGAAGAGAACAAACAACAGATTGTGGGTCAAAGTCGTGATTGGTAGAGCTTAATTTAACAAGTCTTTGTTCAAGAAATTCCAGTGCTGTCACTTTCTGGGCAAGTTCCATGCATTTCTCACTTGAATTCAATTATTTGCATCGACATCTTTGACCTCCCCATTCGATATCTCAATTATATGAACTATCCGTCTTTATAAGATAGCTAGAATAAATCTGCATCCTAATTATATGTTACACTAGCGATGGACCCAAATGAACCGAATAAACATAAATCAATTTTAACTACTAGAAATAATTGCCTAGCAATATCCGACACATAATATAATGTCCAACCTTCAAATATATATGTGTATATATATATATATATATATATATATATATATATATATATATATATTCAAAATTAGGATAAAATTGCAAAAACATACCATGTTATATTGTTAATGTACTATGGTCCTTGTGCAAATTTGGCTCGTGCAGCTTGTTTGGACAGATTTGATTTTCGAACTAATATTCAGTACCAATTTTAGGACTTTCTCCCCTAAAATCATGTCCACTTTCCAATACACTTTATTTCGGGCATATTTTAACCTATGCTATCAAATATGTCCTTTTAAGGCATGATCAATAATACATCGCTACTTATAGCTTGTCATGCACATCCATAGTGCCCAAAAAACAATTCTTAACAAGCTATCGAATAATAAAATAGACAAAACACAAAAATAGATCGAACATCAGATTTACGTGATTCAATCGATGTAACCTTCGTCCATGGTGGGAGTAATAAAGAATCTCACTACACATCAAGTAATATAACGGAAGTTACAATCATGCTCGAGTAACTCGAATACTCATAGTGTTTTTCAAGCCCTAATTATATTCATTAACCTTATACAGTGTTTAGCTTCACAATGTCTTACTAAATAATCTTTTAATCTCACAGAAGAATTAACAAATTTTACCACAAGATTTAATCGGCTTGACGCTTAAATAATTAATGTAAAGCTCTTTGTGCACGAACTTCATCGTGTCACTTGCAAAATAAGTGCAGGCTCCCCGCTCCGAAACAAGCCCCTAAACAAAGTATACATGGTTTCGACCAAAAAAAAAACAACAAGGATACATGGTATAGCGCCGCCAGAGGAGTCTGACTCCAATTTGTAAAATAGTAAATTGCCGTACCCAAGACAAAGTCAAAGTTGAACTTTCAGTTCTTGATTGCAACTCCAATGCACATTAGAAAAGGTAATTTCCGGGTATTAATCCTGTTTTGCTTGAAATCCTTGTCCAACTTGGACTCTAACACCAAAAAAAAAAAGATATCTGAATTTCCGTGGCACATATTTGGGCATCTGCAAATAATAATAATTTATCTTGAGTCGGGTTTTGTTCACAAGCTTAAACCCGAGATATATTTTAACACTTTGAGATGTTAAATACATCTAAACTAGGGTAAAAGGGCCTTGCACTGGTAAATAATGTAGGGCACAGTATATGCTTTATGAAAGAGTCCATTATTCGCATTGATTTGCCTAATAATAAATTGAATGTGGATGAAATGTAGAGGTGAAAACGTACCACAAATATATCCTTGGAATAATAAATACATGAAAAGAATGACATGATAATTTTAGTTCAAGTTCTACTTAGACGGATTAACGCAAAGGAAAAGGGCTTATTAATTGGTTGTATGCATAATGTTAAGTACGTGAATCAATACAAATTAGGTTACTATGAATTAACGCAAAAGAAAAGAGCTTATCATAGGATTTACTGACTATGCAACATCATTACTCGATGAGGATTACTAATGACTCATATATTGAAGGGTATAGTATTGAATTGTCCATGTTTAAGACAACTCCACATTCACTTAACTAGGGAAAGACTAACGGAAAGAGCCTGAATTTGTATGTTCTAATGTTTTGGAGTAACATACTTAGGACGTATTACCAATTCACCACCTTTTATTCCGACGAAGGGCCTCTGACAATATCAACAGATACATTCTTTAAATTACAATAATTCTGCAAAAAAAAAAAAGTGATATCGGTGCAAATAATGTACATTTGTTTAGGTAATAAAACTTACATCAATGGCATCCATGGCTTGAAACCGGATCGCCTGGATCTGCTCCCCCTAAAAACTTGAAAGAAAGGAAAGTGCGAAAAGATTAAGGGCGCATTTGTTTCGCGGAAAATGAGTAATTTGGAAAATATTTTTCGAAAAAAAATTATTTATATAGTTTAGAAAAATTAGTCAATAGAAAATATTTTCGTCATCGATAATAATCTATGCCTAACTATTTTTGTGGGCGATAGAAATTTTTTTTCATTCATTTGTTTTTGTAAACGAATTAAGAGATTCCTTTTTGGAAATATTTTACAAATCACTTATTTTTGCGAAACGAACGCGCACCCTAATAATTATCTCAATCTTTAGTAGAAAATTTACTCACTTATACTAAATCTCATATGAAAAAAAGCTAATTAGAAGCCCATAAATGTGACGGTGAGAACCAAATCAGATGTATAGTTGACCCTAATCGAGACACACACACATATACATACCTTGTCGTAGACCTTCTTTTGGGGGAAAATTGTCCCAAAAAGTCACAAACTTATTGTACTTTTGTCAATTTAGTCATAAATCTTTCAATTTTGTTAATGGAGTCCTAAACCTTTTCTCGTTTTGCCAATTGAGTCCATCTGATCAATTTTAACCGGAAATTATTAACGTGGACATCTGTAGTGCCATATAGGACGGTCGGCGCTAACGTGGATAAATTTTTATAAAAAAATATTTTTATTATTTTTTCTTTTTTTTCTTTTTTTTTTCTATTAAGTCCGGCAAGGGTCGATCGACGACCCTCTTCAGCCACTAGGTTAGGGCTTTGCGGCCCTTGTGAGGTTTGGGCGAGGGTTACGACCCTTGCCTGCATCCGGCAAAGGCTTTGTGGCCCTCACCAAAGCTGGGCGAGGGCTGCGACTTGTGAGAGCTTCATGGCCCTCGCCGGTTGCAGGCAAGGGTTGTGGCGAGGGCCTCATGGCCCTCACCCAATGGTCGGCGAGGGTCGTCGGGCCTTGCCCATGACCGGCGACCCTTATCGGGCTTGGAAGAAGGAAAAAAAAAAGAAAGAAATTTTTTTTAAATAATTAAAAATTCTAAAAAATATTAAAAATATCCACGTCTGCACCGCTTGTGTCACGTAGAACGCTTGCCATCCACATCAGTGATTTCTAGCTAAAATTAGCCGAATGGATTCAATTGGCAAAATGTGAAAATATTTATAACTGAATTGACAAAATTGAAAAGTTTATGACTGAATTAGCAAAAGTGCAATAGGTTTATAACTTTTTGGACAATTTTCCCCTCTTTTTTGCATGGCATGGCTCAAAGGATCAATACCAAGAGAAGAAAACTAAGTTTAAGAAACAAATCATAAAAACTGGGAGCGGAAGAAGAAACACAAGCTCTCTTTGCCATTTTTGTGCAATTAGCTTTGACACCACTCTTTCTCTCTCTCTCTCGTCTGATGAGCGGTTTTTAGAAAGAAGTGGTTCATCGGTCAAGGTCGCGCCCGGCGAAAAATTCAAAGTCTTCGGTCATGAAATTTGGACACTCCTGCCAATTTCCAAGCAAACAGTTTCAATTTTCTCGCAATCATGGCATTCAATTCCTCGCAACTTGCCAAGGAAGAAGAGAAACGAGGGAGCAGGCCGCGAAGATTGATTACTTCTTTTGAATAAGGCATTGAAAATATGAGTTGTCAAGCATACATCATAGTACCTTCCTAGAGTACCATCACTCGGATCTTATCTCGATAGACTATTAGATTTCTGCTTATTCGAACGCTATGCGACTCGTCCTTTTGGAGGACAGCATGGAAGGTACTTGTGTTAAAGTATTTCACACCGTTTATCTACGAGGTTTATATGCTATTCACATACGTATGTTCTCCCTTCACCTGTTTTTGGTTGGATCTTCTGACATAATATTGGGATCACATTTTATTTCATTTATTTTGTTTTTGCGGCACTCTATTTGTCAAAATTTTCTCGCGAAATAAACACAACCCTAATTTTGTCGGGTTTGGAATTTTTTTTTTGGTCTAAATAGAAACACTTTGATTGAAAACTAAGTGTTCTTGAAACTACAACCCGACGAATGGGCATCAAAACATAACAACTCCCGTAAAGGTTGGGGGGACGGGTTAGCCAAGATGAAAAAAGAGAATTTGTACGTTGCGCTTTGGTGACCCAATCGGCAGCTTGATTCGCGGATCTATTGCAATGGGCCACAGTAAGGTTTGTGTATTGGGCCATTCGGATATGCGCTTCTCTGGTGAAAGCTACCTCTTCCCAACCGACTTCTCTCTGGTCTTGCAGCTTCTTTACTATTTCAAGACAATCAGTTTCTATCACAATTCCATCTTTTTTCCTGTCGACGAAGTAGTCCAGAGCATGCAGCAAAGCTTGCAGTTCTATGTGCAACAGCGAGGTCACGAGTACTGTCCTGGCGAAGCCTTCCAGCAAGGTACCAGCTTCGTTTATGAGGATTCCAGGAACCGTGCCTTTTGCTGCATCTCCAAGGAAGGATCCATCTATGTTGATTTTGAAGGAGTTTCTCATCGGTGGTTTCCAACGCAGAGGTGAAAGGCTCTTTTCAGCATGCAGAATAGAGCTTTGATGATTCCACTTCCTATAATTTTGCATTATCATTCTTGCCGCCTCAATTAGGGTGCTCGGATGTGGGGGTTTTTTCGTAAACACAAATTCATTTCTGGCCTTCCAGATCAACCACAAAAGAATGGCCATTTCATCTAGATAGGGTGCTCGGGTTCGGAATTTTGGAAGTCCATTTCATTCTCTCTCTTTGACTTCTATATCGAGTCCCGCCGCAATCGTCGTGGTGTCGCAATCGTAATTCCCCCTGTTATTTCGGGCTTTGTCTTTACCGGTCGAAGTCAACAGTCGGAGGTCAACGGTCAGCGCTAATTGGTTTCAAAGCCGTCTGCCTTCCCGCACCGCATCACAACCCCCCTCTCTCTCTCTCTCCCCGACGGAACTGGAACACTCCGACAAGCTTTCCGATGGTCGCTGCACCGCGTTTTGCCATCTCCGTCGCCGGCCTCCTCCCGCTCCTCGCGCTCGCCGCCTCCGTCCACGGCACCAACCCTCTGAACGGCTCCTGCGGTAGCAACGGCAACTTCAATGCCAACGATACCTACGCGGCCAGCCTCAGCGACCTCCTCGCCTCCATCGTCGCGAAAGCCTCGAAAGCCAATGCTGCCGCCGCGGACTACGGCTTCTACAACCTCTCTGCCGGCCGGAGCCCCGACGTTGCCAATGCCATCGCCCTCTGCCGGGGCGATGTCGGGGCAGACGACTGCCGGAGCTGCCTGAACGACTCCACCGCCGAGATCGTTCGCCAATGCCCGGTGCAGAAGGAGGCGGTCCTCTGGTACGACTACTGTATGCTTCGGTACTCGAACCGCTCCATTTTTGGGGCCGTGGAGAGTTCGCCTACCTTCTACTTGTGGAACCCCAAGGATGTCACCGGCAACGTCGATCAGTTCAATCAGGTTCGAAAACGGAAAGTTAATGTTTACATGCTTGTGACCGACATCTTTCATTAAAAAAAACCTTACATGAATCAGTTGTTGTTCCTGGTTAAAACATTGTATTACATGTCATTTGTTTCCATGAAAGCAGAGGGCGTGCTTCTTGAATTCTTGAACTTTGTGTTTCCTGTAAGCCATCGGGATTGGCACATAGCTTTTCAGGGTAGGATGAGCTCACATGAGCATTTGGTTTTAGGTATCATTCTTGGGTAGCTGCTGACAATCCATATTGCATTAAAGATCGAGTAGGATTTTACGGTTCGGGTGGTGACAAAGTACTGAGTCTTGTTTTCTTGTCCTGACAGTAGTAGCTTATAGTTTTGGATTTATTATCTAGGTTTTGAGAATTCTGATGGATGGTTTGAGAGACCGAGCTGCAAGTGACAATTCGACGAGGAAATTTGCCGTTGGAAACGTGATTGCTCCAAACTTCCAAACTCTGTATGGACTTGTGCAGTGCACTCCAGACTTATCGCAGCAACAATGCGACGATTGTTTGGTGAATTCCATTGGACAAATTCCACGGTGTTGTGATCAGAAACGAGGAGGGAGGGTTGTTATTCCTAGTTGTAATATCAGGTTTGAAGTGTACCGCTTTTTTGATCCTTCGGCTTATGAGTCGCCACCGTCGCCACCATCACCACCACTGGCACCACAGTCGCCAGTTTCTCCTACACCTACTCCAACGAATAACACATCCTCTAAAGGTACTTCCTTTTAATGTACAGTTACCTATGCTAGAGCATTCTATTTGTGTTTTCAATTTTCTGTAGGACAAACATGATAATAATTGTTCTTTACCAAAAAAAAACATGATAATAGTTGTGAGCAAGTTTAACTTCATTGAGCTCCTCCTAGAAACAAGAGACTAGGGGTTGTAAGTCTGCTTGCCCTCCTTCCCCTGCTCCTCCTCCCTGAGTATGGCCGCATTAAGTGGATTTGAAAGCAAGATGTAATTCAACTTTTGAATGGGAGTGTAATAAGTTCCTGAGACACTTACGTTTCCTCTTGAATGAGATATAAGCATGAACTAACTAGCAGACGAGAAATTAATGAGAGTTTTGATGCGTCACGAGTCTTTCTTTCTCTCAATTTAAGTATCACCGTCTAAAGTAATTTCATCAGGAAACTGATAGAATAACACCAAAGATTGCTTCGAATGTGCAACCCCTCATAAAAACTATTTTCGATTATTGGGTCTGCACACTGTCTACCGTGAGTTTCTTGTCTAACATAAGAGCTCTTCCTTTTTCAGGAAAGGATACTAACTCAGGTCGTATTGCCCTCATTATCACAATCCCAGCTGTTGGATTATCTCTTATAATTGCTGGAATATTATGCATTTGTTTGAGGTCAAGAAGATTGAAGAAAAAATTTGAACGTAAGTTCTGATTACTTTCGCGTGATTGATTTTCATAAAATACTGGGTGAATATGTGAAACAGATCAGCAGCTAATAGGTTCAGTCTTGATGTGCAAAAGCTAGTAACTTTTTAGAAATTCAGAGGTCGGTGATTTCTGACTAAATGAGGACAGATTCAATGTGGGCTATAGATATCAAAGCTCCTCGATTGCTCTGTAGAACCTTTTATTTGCTACCATCATCCAGAGGACAAATTTTTCTTTGAATGGATCAACTGTTAAATAAAAATGATTTACTATTAATTGTTAAATCAACGTACTGATAATGTCAAATTAGACAATAAGCAACTTTGGATTTTCCACTTTGTAGCGTTACCTGTAGATGAAATCAGAACTGCAGAATCCCTGCATTACGACTTGAATACCATCAGAGAGGCAACAAATGACTTCTCTGATGCAAATAAGTTGGGACAAGGTGGATTTGGCACGGTTTACAAGGTAATCACTGCAAATTGTTTATTCCTAAAATAACTAGAGAATTTGAAACATTCACATGTATATGGCTGCCTTTCGCATTCTTTTTCAGGGAACATTGGCCGATGGAAA
This sequence comes from Syzygium malaccense, assembly GCA_031216405.1. Classification (NCBI taxonomy): domain Eukaryota; kingdom Viridiplantae; phylum Streptophyta; class Magnoliopsida; order Myrtales; family Myrtaceae; genus Syzygium; species Syzygium malaccense. The sequence goes on along the minus strand of CM062256.1, from coordinate 4,320,680 downwards.
AGTTATAGCAGTAAAAAGGTTGTCTGTAGATTTGGCACAAGGTGGTCAAGAATTTAAGAACGAGGTCCTCTTGGTTGCAAGGCTTCAACACCGGAATTTGGTTAGGCTCTTAGGTTTTTGCCTGGAGGGGAGAGAAAGGCTTCTTATATATGAATTTGTACCAAACTTAAGCCTGGATCACTTAATATATGGTATGATCATGCCATTTTGTTACCAGTAGCATCCGATTTAAGAGTAATTGAAGTGCATGTTCTTACCAATCTGCATTTAGAAAGTCACCTGGCATTAGTCACATCCGCTATAACCTTTCATCAATATGATATGTAGATCCTGTTAGGCGTAGGCAGCTGGATTGGGAAAGGCGTCGAAAGATAATAGGAGGCATTGCTCGTGGGCTTCTTTATCTTCATGAGGATTCTCAACTTCGAATCATTCATCGGGATCTTAAAGCAAGCAATATTTTGCTTGATGCGGAGATGAACCCTAAAATTTCAGATTTTGGCACAGCAAGGCTATTTGTGGTGGATCAAACTCGAGGCGCCACAAGCAGGGTTGTTGGCACTTAGTAAGTAAAAGATAGCAGAGTATCTTAAGATAAATCCGGTTATATTTCCCGTGCTCTTCTCCATATAATCTGAATAGCTAGCAGATTTAAAGGCACGTCATATTAAATGGAATTGTGTTGAAAGTTCTCATTATGTTTGTGGTGCAGTGGGTACATGGCTCCAGAGTATGTAATGCATGGATTGTTCTCAGCCAAGTCCGATGTCTTTAGTTTTGGGGTATTGCTACTAGAGATTATTAGTGGTCAAAAAAGTAGCCGCTTCTGCAATGGGGATACCACAGAGGACCTTCTTAGCTATGTAAGAAAATATCTTCAAATCACTCTCCTTCCCCCAAAGAATCACTGGAAAAGAGTGGTGGACTCGAACTTGAATGAGTTGAGCAACTGTTTTTACCATCTGAGTTTGCATTTGTGATTCATTGCAGGCATGGAGGAGTTGGAGGGAAGGGACCCCCTCAAATCTCATAGATCCTAATTTGGCTGATGGTTCGAGGATCGAAATGGTGAGGTCCATTCATGTTGGATTGCTGTGTGTTCAAGAAATTGAGGCCGAGAGACCAACCATGGGTGCGGTGGTTTTGATGCTCAATAGTTACTCCACCACCATGCCAGTACCATCACGACCTGCATTCATTATGCACAGTATCCCTGAATCTGACATAGCGTCACGGGGGACGGCAACTCATTCGGATCAATCCGGAAACAGACAAATCCAACAATCAGTGAACGAGGCTTCCATCACCGAGTTATATCCTCGATGATCACAGATTGGAGCCTAAACATGTGTGCTTCTTCTGTTCCATTGTGTTAAATTCATTTTCTTTATGTATATGAAACTTCCCACGAGTCAACTACGTGGTGATATCATGTATCTTAAGTTATGCTCTACCTTTAGACTGTCCGAACCTGGAAGGGGATTGGATGGAATGACAGGCAATGTGTTATATCACTACATAATTTGATATTTGCATATTTTCATGTGTTGAATGGGTCGATTCATCCTCTAGTATGGATATTGGAATTACTGGCTATAGATGGTATCTACTCTGAAAAAGTTACTTCAATTGCGTATTATAATAATAGAAAGATATTTGAAAGTTACTATGCATTATAGAAATGTTGTTAGTCATCGTTTGGATGTTGAATTTAGATATATCTATAGTTAGTTTCTTATGAGAGAACTAGTGATTCTCATGAATAATTACTGTACTTTCCCCACATTAAATACTTTTGACTCATTGGAGAAATTACTAGCTCCTGAATTGTTTAAACTTACTTTTGTATGTGTGAAGTTACTATCGACAATGAGAAGTAGCTACTAATGACATGTCATATATAAAGTTGGTGGATGAGTAGGACAAAGGTGGTGATTTCATATAATTCAATAAAAGTTGGTAAGTTATTCGGAATCATTCATTATTTAAGCCCTCTTATCAATATCGATAAGTGGTTCAAATAAGAGTTGGTCACCTAAATTATTTTAATTTGTAATTTCAAAGCTAGTAAGAAATTGGTCAATTATTAGAAAGGTTGGTAATTTAGAGTTTGACCAAATAAACATAGGTGAGCATCACAAATAAGAGTTGGTAACCTAAAATTAATGGGAAATTTTTTTTCGAAGAAAAATCAGTATTTCACTTGGGGTGTGTTTGTTTCAATGAAAGTGTCTTTCGGAAATTAATTCTCTTAACTTGTACCCGTTTGGTTCGCCGAAAATAATTAGTCAACTGAAAATATTTTCCGGTTAACGAAAATTTTCATGTTTAAAGTTAGGAAAGTGAATTCCCAAATTTAAAAAGATGAAAATACTTTCCAAAATTGCCCTTCTCTCTCCCAAATTGACTGGTCCCACTCTCTCTTCTCTCTCTTTGTGCTTGCGCCATGGCAGTTGCGCATTTTTTGAGCGCAGCAAGCATCGAAGCCATGGATACCGCGCCTCCGATATCATCCCTCGAAGCTGCGCCTGAAGCCTCACTGCCATCCCCTCTTGCCTCCGGCGCTTAGCCTTGCCTCATCAGCCACATGCAACCTAGTCCCCGAGCCGCGACCATAGTTGACATCCTCAAAATTTCCTTCTTAGAACCCTAATGTTTTGGCCAAGAGTGCTGGCTTCTGTGGATTCCCCGGTGTTACGTAGCTGGTTTTCGATGGAACCATGAAAACGTGGGTGATTGTACTAGCAATAGTGATTTTTCCTTGCAAAATCAAGAGCATGGTTGGTTTCCATCCTGTTCTATGTATGCAGATGAGGTTCGGCGTCTATTAGTTGCTTTAGATGAAGTCACATATACCAGTTGTTGGGTCTTTCTTTCCTTTTTCAATTCTCTATTGAGCTCAATTGCTGATATATCTGTCGAATTCAAGAACCATGGAATTGAAGAAAGGGTTCTTTTGGCCTAAGAAGAAGGGAAGAAAACACAGACGAAGAAGAAGAGAGGAGGGCGAGAGCTGATGTGATGGGAGTAAGGCCTCTGTTTTCTTTTGGGCCAAGACAAAGTCATGAGATTCAAATTATTTTCCAAATGGGATCCAAATATCATAAATATTTTTGATCACATATCATAAAACAAAAATAAAATAACAATTTTCCTGAAACATGATTTTTCAAAAAGCATTTTCCTTCGTCATGGACTTTTTTCCCAACAAGCATACCCTTAGAATAAGATTGGTAAATTTGTAAATAAGTTATGCGTTGATAATTTATTGGCATTTTCTGCGATTTGTAAACAATAGATGATCAAATGAATATGCGCAATCTAATATAAGTGTTAGTGACTTAACCCGAACAAACAATTTATCGGTCATTTTTCATTTGTTGAGCAATATTTGAGATTTACTTTATTTGTTTCATTTTTGGAGAAGCATTTTCTTTATTTTCTGGCATTTGGATCGCTTAGGAAAATGTGTCAAAGAAAAATATTTTCCTCGTCAGCAGGAAATGTTTTCCTACCAAAATTTTAATTCATAAAAATTATTTCCTCTCCAAAAAATCGAAAAATCATTTTTCAAATAATGGCAGGTGGGTTCTTTTCTCCACGAATTTGACTCATATGTATTTCTTTATATGTCCAATTTCATCCTGTCTAATCTACTATTTTCTCAAGTCAAGATAGAATTTTGTAACATACGAAACAAATTATTAAACTCTTTGTTTCTACTTTTGAAACAAATTTCAAGAATAAAGCTATGTATTTTTATAAACTTTTCCCATATGTGCAATTGATCCGACACAAACATTCTAGTTGGCTAAATATTTCTTTGATGAAGAAATTTTCTCGCGAAATAAACGCGGCCCTAATTTAGCCGGTTTCGAAATTTCAAAGTCTAATCTTCTTGGAAGGTCAAATAATTTGACCCCAGTGGATGCAACCGAGAAGAACGCGTACGATTCTCTCTCTCTCTCGACTCCTATACCGAGTCCCGTCGCAATCGTTGCGGTGGCACAATCGTAATTTCCCTTGTTATTTTGGGCCTTCTCTTTACCGGTCGGAGTCAACAGTCAGAGGTCAACGGTCAGCGCTAAATTTTTCTTCAAAGCCGTGTGCCCTGCCGCACCGAATCCCACCTCTCTCTCTCTCTCCTCTTCTCTCTATGACAGAACTGGGAAACTCCATCGAGCTTTCCGATGGTCGCTCCGCCGCGTTCCCTCCTCCTCCTCCGCCTCCTCCTCCCGATCCTCTCTCTCGCCGCCTCCGTTCATGGCGCCGACCCTCTGTACCACTTCTGCGGTAGCACCGGCAACTTCACCGCCAACGGCACCTACGCGGCCAGCCTCAGCACCCTCCTCGCCTCCGTCACCGCCGCCGCCGCGGCGAACGCCGCCGACTACGGCTTCTACAACCTCTCCGCCGGCCGGAGCCCCGACGCCGCCAACGCCATCGCCCTCTGCCGGGGCGACGTCGGGGTCGCCGACTGCCGGAGCTGCCTGAACGACTCCGCCGCCGAGATCGCCCGCCTGTGCCCAGTGCAGAAGGAGGGGATCCTCTGGTACGACAATTGCATGCTCCGGTACTCGAACCGATCCATTTTCGGGGCCATGGAGAGTTTGCCTGCCTTCTACATGTGGAACCGCAACAATGTCACCGGCAACGTCGATCAGTTCAATCAGGTTTGATAACGGGAAGTCAATTTTTATCTTGCTTATGATCGACATCTTTCGTTTGAAAACAAACTTGCATGAATCAGTTGTTGTTCCTGGTTAAAACATTGTATTACATTTCATTTGTTTCCCTGAAAGCAGAGGGCATGCTTCTTGAATTCTTGAACTTTTACGTTTCCTATAAGCCATCGGGATTGGCACATAGCTTTTCAGGGTAGGATGAGCTCACATGAGCATTTGGTTTTAGGTATCATTCTTGGGTAGCAGCTGACAATCCATATTGCATTAAAGATCGAGTAGGATTTTACGGTTCGGGTGGTGACAAAGTACTGAGTCTTGTTTTCTTGTCCTGACAGTAGTAGCTTATAGTTTTGGATTTATTATCTAGGATTTGAGAAATCTGATGGATGGTTTGAGAGACCGAGCTGCGAGTGGCAATTCGACGAGGAAATTTTCCGTTGGAAACGCGACAGCTCCAAACTTCCAAACTCTGTATGGACTTGTGCAGTGCACTCCAGACTTGTTGCAGCAACAATGCGATGATTGTTTGGTGAACGCTGTTGCACAAATTCCTCATTGTTGTAATCAGAAACAAGGAGGGAGGTATGTTACTCCCAGTTGCAATATCAGGTTTGAAGTGTACCGCTTTTTTGATGCTTCGGCTTATGAGTCGCCACCATCACCACCACTGGCACCACAATCGCCAGTTTCTCCTACACCTACTCCAATGAATAACACATCCTCTAAAGGTACTTCCTTTTAATGTACAGTTACCTATGCCAGAGCATTCTATTTGTGTTTTCAATTGTCTGTAGGACAAACATGATAATAATTGTGAGCAAGTTTAACTTCATTGAGCTCCTCCTAGAAACAAGAGACTAGGGGTTGTAAGTCTGCTTCCCCTCCTTCCCCTGCTCCTCCTCCCTGAGTATGGTCACATTAAGTGGATTTTAAAGCAAGATGTAATTCAACTTTTGATTCGGATTGTAATAAGTTCCTGAGACACTTATGTTTCCTGTTGAATGAGATATAAGCATGAACTAACTAGCAGACAAGAAATTAATGAGATTTCTGATGCATCATGGGTCTTTCTTTCTTTCGATTTAAGTATCAACGTCTAAAGTAATTTCATCAGGAATCTGATAGAATAACATCAAGGGCTGCGTCAAATGTGCAACCCCTCGTCAAAACTGTTTTTGGTAATTGGGTCTGCACACTGTCCTCTGTGAGTTTCTTGTCTAACATAAGAGCTCTTCCTCTCAGGTCGTATTGCCCTCATTATCACAATCCCAGCTGTTGGATTATCTCTTTTAATTGCTGGAATATTATGCATCTGTTTGAGGTCAAGAAGATTGAAGAAAAATTTTGAACGTAAGTTCTGATTACTTTCGCTTGACTAATTTTCATAAAATACTGGGTGAATACAACCTATTTGAAACAGATTAGCAGCCAGTAGGTTCAGCCTTGATGTGCAAAAGCTAGTAACTTTTTAGAAATTCAGAGGTTGGTGATTTTTGACTAAGCAAGGACAGATTCAGTGCGGGCTATTGATATAAAAGTTTCCTGGTTGCTCTGGAAAACCTTTTATTTGCTACCATCACCCAGAGGACAAATTTTTCTTCGAATGGATTAACTGTTAAATAAGAATGAATTACTATTAACTGCTAAATCAGTGTACTGATAATGTCGAATTAGACAATAAGCAACTTCAGATTTTCCACATTGTAGCTGTACTTGTAGATGAAATCAGAAATGCAGAATCCCTGCAGTACGACTTGAATACTATCAGAGTGGCAACAAATGACTTCTCTGAAAAAAATAAGTTGGGACAAGGTGGATTTGGCACAGTTTACAAGGTAATCACTGCAAATTGTTATTCCTAAAATAAAGGGAGAATTTGAGACATTCACATGTATATGGCTGCTTTTCGCATTCTTTTTCAGGGAACATTGGCCAATGGACAAGTTATAGCAGTAAAAAGGCTGTCTGTAGATTTGGGACAAGCTGATCAAGAATTCAAGAACGAGGTCCTTTTGGTTGCAAGGCTTCAACACCGGAATTTGGTTAGGCTCTTAGGTTTTTGCCTGGAGGGGAGAGAAAGGCTTCTTATATATGAATTCGTACCAAACTCAAGCCTGGATCACTTTATATATGGTATGATCATGCCATTTTTGTACCAGCATCATCCGATTTAAGAATAATTGAAGTGCATGTTCTTGCCAATCTGCATTTAGAAAGTCACCTCGCATTAGTCACATCCACCAAAACCTTTCGTCAAATCCTATGCAGATCCTGTTAGGCGTAGGCAGCTGGATTGGGAAAGGCGTCAAAAGATAATAGGAGGCATTGCTCGTGGGCTTCTTTATCTTCATGAGGATTCTCAACTTCGAATCATTCACCGGGATCTTAAAGCAAGCAATATTTTGCTTGACGCGCAGATGACCCCTAAAATTTCAGATTTTGGTACAGCAAGGCTATTTGTGGTGGATCAAACTCAAGGCGCCACAAGCAGGGTTGTTGGCACTTAGTAAGTAATAGATAGCAGAGTATCTTAAAACATATCCGCTTATATTTCCTGTGCCCTTCTCCATATAATCTGAATAGCTTGCAGATATAAAGGCACGGCATATTAAATGGAATTGTGTTGAAAGTCCTCATTATTCCTGTGATGCAGTGGGTACATGGCTCCAGAGTATGCAATGCGTGGATTGTTCTCAGTCAAGTCAGATGTCTTTAGTTTTGGGGTGTTGCTACTAGAGATTATTAGTGGTCAAAAAAGTAGCCGCTTTTGCAACGGGGATACCACAGAGGACCTTCTTAGCTATGTAAGAAACTATCTTCAAATCACTCTCCTTCCCCCAAAGAATCACCGGAAAAGAGTGGTGGACCCGAACTTGAATGAGTTGAGCAACTGTTTTTACCATCTGAGTTTGCATTTGTGATTCCTTGCAGGCATGGAGGAGTTGGAGGGAAGGGACCCCCTCAAATCTCATAGATTCTAATTTGGTCGGTGGTTCGAGGACCGAAATGTTGAGGTGCATTCATGTTGGATTGCTATGTGTTCAAGAAATTGAGGCTGAGAGACCAACCATGGGTGCGGTGGTTTTGATGCTCAATAGTAACTCCACCACCATTCCACTACCGTCACGACCTGCATACATTATGCATAGCATCCCTGAATCTGACACAGCGTCGCAAGCGACGGCAACTCATTCGAGTCAATCCGAAAATGGACAAATGCAAGAATCAGTGAACGAGGCTTCAATCACCGAGTTATATCCTCGATGATCACATATTGGAGTCTAAATTTGTGTGAGTCTTCTGTTTCATTGTGTTGAATTCATTTTCTTTCCTTTTGGTAGGAGATGAGATGTATACGAAACTTCCCACGAGTCAACTACATTGTGATATCTTGTATCCTAAGTTATTTACCTTGAAACTATCTGAACCTGGAAGGAGACTAGATGGGATGACAGGCAATGTGTTATATCACTACATACTTTTATATTGCATATTTTCATGTGTTGAATGGGTCGATTCATCCTATACTATGGATATTGGAATTACTGGCTATAGACAGTATTTACTCTAAAAATACTTCAATTGTGTATGATTTTAATTGAAAAGATATTTGAAGGTTACTTTGCATTACAGAAATGTTATTAGTCACTTTTGGATGTTGAATTTAGATATATCAATAGTTAGTTATTTATGGGAAAACTACTGATTCTCATTAATAATTACTGCACTTTCCCCACATTAAATATTTGACTCATTAGAGAAATTACTAGCTACTCAAATGTTTAAACTTACTTTTGTATGTGTGAAGTTACTATCGACAATGAGAAGTAGCTACTACCAACATGTCATATTTAAAGTTGGTAAATGAGGAGGTTAAAGTCGGTGATTTCATATAATTCAATAAAAGTTGGTAAGTTATTCAGAATCATTCGTTATTTAAGCGCTCTAATCCATGTCGATAAGTGGTTCAAATAAGAGTGGTCTCCTAAAATTAATTTGTAATGTCAAAGCTAGTAAGAAATTGGTGAATTATTAAAAAAGTTGGTAATTTAGAGTTTGACCAAATAAACATAGGTGAGCATCACAAATAAGAGTTGGTAACCTAAAATTAATGGGAAATTTTATTGAAGAAAAATCAGAATTTCACTTAGGGTGTGTTTGTTTCAATGAAAGTGTCTTTCGGAAATTAATTTTCTAAACTTTTACCCGTTTGGTTTGCCGAAAATGACTAGTAAACAGAAAGCACTTTTCGGTTAACAAAAATATTCACATTTAAAGTTATGAAAGTAAATTCTTAAATCTAAAATGGTAAAAACACTTTTCAAAATTGCCCTTCTCTCTCCCAAATTGATTGGTCCCACTCTCTTCTCTGTCTCTCTGCTTGCGCCATGGCGGTGGCTCATTTTTCGAGTGTGGCAAGCATCAAAGCCATGGACACAGTGCCTTCAATATTGTCCTTTGAAGCTGCGCCGGAAGCCTCGCCTCGGTCGCCTCCTGCCTCTGGCGCTCAGCCTTGCATCAGCGGCCACGCGCAACCTAGTCCCCGAGCCGCAACTATAGTTGACATCCTCAAAATTTCGTTCCTAGAGCCCTAAAGTTTTGGCCAAGAGTGCTGGCTTCCGTGGATTCCCTCGTGTTAGGTAGCTGGTTTTCGATGGTACCTTGAAAACGTGGGTGATCGTACTAGCAATAGTGATTTTTCTTTGCAAAATCAAGAGCATGGTTGGTTTCCATCCTGTTCTATGGATGCAGATGAGGCTCGACGTCTATTAGTTGCTTTAGATGAAGTTACATATACCAGTTGTTGGGTTTTTCTTTCTTTTTTCAATTCTCTATTGAGCTCAATTTCCGATATATCTGTCGAATTCAAGAGCCATGGAATTGAAGAAAGGGTGGTTTTGGCCTAAGAAGAAGGGAAGAAAACACAGACGAAGAAGGAGAGAGGAGGGAGAGCAATGATTTGACGGGAGCAAGGTCACTCATATAAGGTAATGAGATTAAAATCATTTTCCGCGTGAGATCCAAATACCAAGAAATATTTTCGATCACATATTATCAAATAAAAACAAACTAATCATTTTCCTGAAAAATAATTTCTCAAAAAGTATTTTCCTTCGTCATGGAGTTTTTCCCTAAACAAATGCATCCTTAGATTAAGATCGGTTAATTTGTAAACTAGTTGGTAGCTTTAATGCTTTGCTAAGATATGCTAGTACTCGTTGATAATTTATTGGCACTATTATCGATTTGTAAACAATAGATGATCAAATGAATACAGGTAATCTAATATAAGTGTTAGTGACTTAACCTGAACAAACAATTTATCAGTCATTTTTTATTTGTTGAACAATATTCGAAATTTACTTTATTCTTTTCAGTTTTGGAGAAACACTTTCCTCATTTTCTGACATTTGGATTACTTAGGAAAATGAGTTAACGAAAAATATTTTCCTCGTTAACAGGAAATATTTTCCTACCAAAATTTTAATTCAGGAAAATCATTTCCTCTCTAAAAAATCAAAAATAATTTTTCAAATAATGGCAAGCGAGTTTTTTCTCTACAAATTCGACTTATATGTATTTCTTTATATGTCCAATTTATTCCTATCTAATCTACTATTTTCTCAAGTCAAGATAGAATTTTGTGAAATACCAAATAAATTATTAAAATTCTTTTTTCTACTTTTGAAACAAATTTTAAGAATAAAGCTATGTATTTTTTTTTATAAACTTTTCTCATGTGTGCAATCCATTCCATACAAACATTCTAGTTGATTATATGTTCATGAAATTGATTTTTTTTTAGTTTTTTAAATATGAATAATTCCATGTCCCTCCAAACTTCCATACGTCAGTCACCCGTTGACATTTGTCGTCCCTGTCCCTCGCACGACAAATCTGCGGTTTCCTTGAACTTTCTCCTCCTTGTTCCGACCTTTTCATGTCCATATGCAAGACAGTTCCGTAGTCTAGCATGTGGGTCGTCGCCTGCTGCAACTCCGAGCCTCTTCACATCCCGCCGTACAAAACGAGATCTTGCTCGCTACTTGGGCGACGCCCATCTACGCCCTCTTGCTCTGTTCGTAGAGTGGATGGCGATTCATCTGAGAAAGCTCGCTGCTTTGGGTGCTCCCCACCTTCTTTTAAAGACGAGGCACCCGGAAAAATTGAATCTTTTGGCTGCGTTCGCTATGGGAAGCGCTCGGAGTGTGTCCACATGTGCAGCTGATGCAAGAGCCGCCAGGTTGGTGTCGGTCGAGTGTCATGCGGCTCACCTGTTTGACGAAATGCGGCTTTGAGTAGAGTTATACTTGAAAAGAAGATCAAGTCCTGGCAATTTTTTTTTAGTGATATTGGGCTTTGAGCTGTAATGCCATGTTAGCTAATGTTTGGCTTATTGATTCTGAGAAGTTTAGAAGTTTTAGTTGGGATATAATGACCCGAGGACGTTTGACGATATGTCATCTAATGTCTTGGCAAAGCGAATGCATGACGTGCGCCAACGATGCATGAAACAGCGGTCAGCGCCCATTGTATATGAGGAAGGGATGCGGAAGGAGAATTGGAAAATTGGAACTTTCTACGTAGGATCTTATTGTTTATGTTACTTTAAAGTTTAAGCTAAAAATGTTGGAGCATGTGCTTTATATATTAACACTTCTTAAAAGCCATTAAGCTTGATTTTGATTCTTGTACTGTGTCTGATACTAAGTGCACCTTAGCATTTGATGTGGAATATGAAGTATGTTGGCAGATGTAGGACTAGCACAGTCTCTTTCTAGTGTGATAAGACACTGAGCCTACTTTTACAATCCCCTGAATGAAAGGTTAGATGGCAGTGATGGGACAAGTTACCGGGAATTTCGGAGATGGCCAAACGGAGGTGGAACTTTCCATGAGTCTGCTTGCATTGATTCAACTGCACTCATTGAAGTGGGTGCTGTTGTACATCCAAAAGCAGTGCTGGGTGCACATGTACATGTGGGATCAGGAACAGTTATTGGACCTGATGTTACAGTTGGCCAGTCAACAAAGATTGGGTAGCATTTACTTCCTTCTCTATATTGGATTACTGCTTGGCTGTATATTGCATCTGTCTGGATTTAAGTACTTTCCATTTGTATGACTGTACATATTTCTGTTTATACTTGGCTTGGCTAGACCTTTAGGTTGAGGTTGGTATGTGGTCTGGATGCTGTGTATTGCGATGGAGGCCTATGCTTCCCTCTACATAATGGTTAGGTGTGTTTTTTGAGGTGGCTCTTTGAAATTAGGTCTATGAACTTGTATAACTTGTGTTTGTCCTTGTACTTTACATGCACATTGTGCTAGCAAGCATATAAGAATGAGCCTATATTATTTTGTAATATCAGAACTTGCAGATGTCTTGTTGCTCTACGTCCAATTCTGTCTATCTGTTATCTTTTTAACATTTAAGATGTCGTACAAAGGGATCTTTAAGCTGTTAGTCTTTTGATTCCCAAGAGAAATTAGAATGTGAATCAGCCTTTTGCTTCCACAGCGCTTGAATGGCCTAATTTTTAGCCCAAAAAAAAAAAAAACAAAGTGCTCAATGTCATAGGTAAGTAATTCTTGCTAAACCATGCTTGGCCTAGATCCATGTGCATTACATGCACATTCGCTTGGCAACAACTGAGTGAATCAAACATTCATTATACATGTCAACTATGTTAAAGAAAATGTTGTTTGAATTATCTTTATGATGTATAATAGTATCCTTCTGGTTGAAATGTGAAGAATCAATTGGCATTACTTGATAATCACATCTTCAACAGGTACAATGTTTCACTGGGTAATTGCACTGTTGGTGGATCATGCATAATCCACAATGGAGCATGCATCGGTCAAGATGGTAAGAATGGACAATTTTTCTCCTTTATTAGCTTTTCTCATCAGTATTTTGAGCATTTACGATTCTTGTTAAATTGGCTGCGTCATTTTTGCTTAACTTTCCATTGATAGTGTCTCAGCCTATTTTATTATAAAATCAGTGTGCTATATTGACATGAACAATATTCTAAACATCTTGTTATCTCTGGGCTTATGTTGGTAATTGGTATATGCTTGCTTTGTGATGACACGATACCATACTTTTTGCATTGGCTTGTACCGATGCTACTATTGCTAAACAAATGTCTGTTTGCAAACTTGCTGCTGGCTACTATGTGGTATTATAAACATTTTTCTAAGATGTCCTTTGTTTGATCCCATAAATACGGTCTTGCATCTGAGAATTTCAACCTACGTTTCTTCTAACATAGTGAGTGGACACAACTTGCTCTTCTTGACATAAGGGTTACTGGTGATCATTTTTTTTTTCGCTTCCCTGAAGTTTGGTGTCATTTTGTTAACAGGATTTGGATTTCTTGTGGATGAGTCTGGAAACATGTTGAAGAAACCTCAAGTTTGTCTTGCATTTTAGTTTATGATGAGTTCGATTAGTTCTTGTTTCTTGCCTACAATATATTTTAATCTTGTCCAGCCATGGTTATTTGGTCCAATCTAGGTTTCCGCTTAACTGTTCAGTGAGCAAATTGGAGGACCAAGGCACATTTCCTGTTTGGAATTTTGGGATTGTTCCAGCCGGGTCATCGAGTACAATGACATGTGATCTGTTTTTCTTCTCCTTTTCCTTTGACAGATGCTGAATGCTAGGATAGGGGATAATGTGGAGATTGGTGCAAATACATGTATTGATAGAGGCAGGTGTGTTGCACCCCAGATGAACAGTTGAGATATCATGATATCAACAAAATCCTTTTGGCCAGTATAAGATTTAAGGCTGATCATGCAAACTATATACATGTGCAGTTGGAGAGACACGATCATTGGGGATTGTTCAAAGATAGATAATTTAGTTCAGGTGGGTTTTTTTTCCTAACCTACAATGTTTCCATAAAACTGCTTGATTTATGATATGAACTTTTCGTGGCTTTTCAGATTGGTCACAATGCAGTTATTGGGAAAAGTTGCATACTTTGTGGCCAAGTTGGAATTGCTGGTTCAGCAACGTATGTTATATTCACTGACAAGTTTTATAATCTTGGAACTTGTGAACGACATTTCTGCATTTTTCTCAAGTCACAACTCATTTAAGTTTATATTCTGATTAAATTTTTGTTTTGGAGAAGTTGAGTTGTTAGTTAGCACAGTATACTTACGACTTTTGACTTCTTCCTCGTCTCAGTTTAGGAGATTATGTGACTCTAGGTGGAAGGGCAGCTGTTCGCGATCATGTATCTATTACATCAAAGGTATCCACTCGTTAGAATTTTCTGGTGAAGTAAAATTCCTAAATGACTTCAATGTGACAATGTGTACATTGTAATGATCTAAGCAGATGCTTTTGCTTTTGTGCTTTCTTATGACAGAAAAATCGCTACCACATTAATGTGATTGAATCATATGATGTTTGTTGAACACCATATCCTTAAGTATTTCAATCATTGCGAACTTCAAATTTGTCATGTCATGGCCAATGTTTAACAATGGGTTGCAACTGGTTGGCTAAACTTATTTGACCAACAACTGCGCGCAGCTCTGGTCCTGTTAACCCCCTAGAATTACCTTACCATTCTGATTAGTTTGAAACTTAAAAGGACGGATATTACTTAGAGTTGAAATTAGATTGTGTACGATATGCATTTACCTGTAGGTGCAATTACAGAGTCTAAGTTATTGCCATTGAGTTGCTTATTATGCAACTTTTGCTGGGGTTGATTTGCAGTATACTCTAATATCCCAATTTTGGATCACATAAATTAATCACTGCAATATCCTGTCTCTTGTAACAACTTAATCAAGACAACCTAGTTAGCCTATGCATGTGTAAAGAGTCTTAGTCACAATCAAATACGAGTTGAAAATGCAGGTGCGTCTAGCTGCAAACAGCTGTGTCACCAAGGACATAAAAGAGCCTGGGGATTATGGTGGCTTCCCGGCTGTAAGGACCCTATCACCTGATACTACTTTTGCGGTTTTCAATTTACTGATGTTATACTGAGTATTACCAGGATGAAGAGCTTGTTGGTAGTGTCAGCTGACCAATATTTAATTTGTTGTATCGGCTGCTTTTGCAGGTGCCAATAGGTATCTGGCGAAGACAAGTTGTTGGCCGCGGTTGGTCTTGAAGAAGAGATGTTCCAAGGAGTTTGCAAATGATATAAGATTCCAGTCGTTTTACTAACGCCCTTCCTATGTGGAGAAGATCATGCGAATGTGGGGTCTGCTCTGTCCCACCACCAGCCCAAAAAGGAAGGTGTTATGAGAGCATTGTTTAGCATATTGTTTTGTTAGGAACATATTCTTTCTTTTGTGGTGAACAGTGGTCAGGTATGAAACTTCCCGATTGTAGGTCCGCATGTCCTACTGGTTGCTTTAGTGCCGAATCAAGTCTTCAAGCTCTAGTGGGCAATGCTTTTTGCACAGAGAAGTCTCCACTAATATTATCCTGATAGTCTTGCAAAGAACTTGAAGTGGCCTGTGACCCCACAAGCAGACATGCATGCCATCGTCTAGAGACTTGGCACGATTTTGAAGCTTCGTATTACAGTCTTAATTACAATAAACACTCGTTCCCCACTTTAGAACTTGCAATCTACAATGGCCCTTGCAGTACCCTTTTTTTTGGGCATATCTTACGAGTTTATCTAATAGTCTTTCAGTGGGGCATAAGTTTTAAGAAGTATCAGACCTTTGTAAATTATAAATGCTATTTGAGTTATCAACCATGTTGTCCTCTTTTCCTCTTCCTCCATGAAAGAAGAGGAATAGGGAAAACTGGCTCAAAAGAATGGTGAAAGTAAAGGTTTTGGAGCATGTCAAATTGCTATTGTTTTTAGGCAAGTGATGTGAAGGGTACACAGTTAACGATTCTTAAGTATTGACGACAAGTCGGTGGACTCTTGCTCTTGAAAAGCTGTTGGTATGGTATGGTTAACATGAATCCCAAAAAGTGAGACTTTGAGCTCGTGTGTGACCCTAAATAGTATACCTTGGGAGGTTGTGATTGAGTGATGTATCAGCTTTATTAACTTTATTGCACAATAATGCGTGTGATGCGTGTGTTGCTGCAATATGCAACAAAAGTTGATTCCTTTGTGCTGGGGAGAAGACCCTTTTCTGTCTTCGTTGTATTTCGTTCGGATACGTCGTGTCGAGACTCTGCTCAAGTGGCCTTTTTATCTAGTCCTGGCAAATGAGAGCCTTTCCTTTTTCTTTCCTTTTTCTGAGTAGACAAAAAGTTTTAACTTTACTGTGCTCTTTAAAGTGTTCTCCATACCCTTTCTCCTGATCAATTAAACGTTAAGGAGAAAGGGTTCTGGCCTCCAGAGCCTGTCAATTTTGTGCACATGGGTGTAGGAACATCTAAATCTTGAACACATGGGTGTGGACTCTTGCTGTACTGTATCTATTTCTAATCAGCAAATTTCGAGATCGTGAAATAAAATTTATTTCCAGAGTTTCGACTATGCTAATATGCAACAGAGAAGAAATGAATCCAACACCAGTATGGGCAAGTTTTGAGCGGACGACACGAAAGATTTTCTAGCCATATACCAAATTTGAAGCGCGAAACACCGAAATTCCTGTTAAAACTCGAGTGTCCTAGTCACAATGTACCATATTATAAAGCCTACATGCTGATCACAATCTAATGGCTAAACTCTTCTGAGCTATTGGAGTTGTTTATACATGCGGCATCCTGTTCTGGTCCTACTAGAAAGAGTAAAGCCAGAGTTCCGGCAGTATGTCAATCCTCATCTAAATGATAGCCTAAAAGTCTCACCTACCGCGGATCTGGTTCAGCAGAACCACTTTCAGTCGCAGACCACATCGACGTTATCTTGCTATTAGACTGGTCCACTTTGCTGGTAGATTGATCTGAGTTCAGAACACAAGGTGCCGGTTTGTGCTTCTTACTTGGGAAGAAGAATGAAGGTCTTTGAGGCGCTGGGATGCTAATAGACTCGCTGTTTAACATGAGAACGACTGAATCCATGGTGGGTCGGTCTTCTGTGTCGTCTTGCACGCAGAGCAAGCCGATCTGCATGCATCTGATCACTTCGTTCACAGAGTAAGCATTACTTAAAGCTGGGTCCGCTACTTCCGACGGTGTTTTGTTGCTCCAGTGCTTCCAGACCTAGAAGATTAGTTAATATTAGTTAATTTCGTTCAAATTACTGTTGTACTTCTATTAATAGTGATGTTAGCCGAAAAAAGAATGCCCTATTAAGATACTCACATAGCCTAGCAGGCCCTCCTCGCAGTCCGATGCGAAGAATTGGCTGTTCTTTTTGCCAGTTATAATCTCTAGCATTAACACACCGTAGCTGAAGACGTCGGATTTTACTGAGAAGTGTCCAAACATTAGATACTCGGGAGACATGTAGCCACTGCATTGAGCACAATATGTTAACACATCAATGAGAGGATAACCTACAAATTTTCAGTATGGATATAAATTGCTTGAACAAATTAGGACGAGTGACCTTCAATGCTAATGGCACACTCTTCTTTTTCAATAACGGGTCAGATTAGCAGACGTTGAACTTACTACGTTCCAACGATTCTATTTGTGCTTGCTTGAGTCTGATCGGTACCAAAGATCCGGGCCATACCAAAATCTGAGATTTTTGGGTTCATGTCAGCATCTAGCAGAATGTTGCTGGCTTTGAGATCACGATGAATAATTCGAAGCCGAGAATCTTCATGAAGGTATAGCAGTCCACGCGCCACTCCTACCGTGATCTTGTAACGTGCTGACCAATCCAGTTGTCCACTAAGCTCGGGATCTGTGCATCAGTCAAAATAATCTGTAAGGTGTATCAACTCGTACTTGCATAATGCTCATGCCCAGATCATCACATATAGTTGCTTTCATCAACTTTTGATCAGTGATCTCATTATGATGTGATTCATTGCTTTCCATATCGACTTCTTAACTAATTTTCGATGTCTAAAGTTGCATTCGTCGATGCAGAAAAAAAATGAAGAAAAAAACTTAGCAGAATAACGACAGAATGTTTGTTTGCATTACGGTGTCCTGCTATCACTAATACCTATGGGTTTTCATTTCGCCAGAATTTTATTTGCTTCTCATTTTCTCTGAGTGAAATATATCATTTAGACTGAATGATGGTGTGTTGACTTGGTGAAAAGGAGATAAAAGAGAGGCAAACCAAATAACAAGTGATCGAGGCTCCCGTTGGGCACGTATTCATAGACTAGTATTGTTTCATCTCTTTCCAAGGAGAATCCCAGTAGCCTCACTAGGTTTCTGTGTTGAAGCTTGGCTACTAATTCAACCTCAGTCTTGAATTCTTCGACTCCCTGTCCAGAGCCCCTAGATAGCCTCTTTGCTGCAATTTCTTGACCATTGGGTAGAGTACCCTGATAACAGAAGACTATCAAAACTCGAAATTTTCCCAAAACAATCGCATCTTATTGCTTCTTCACTTTGTTATACTTTTTTACTACTTTGAGATTAGAAGGGCATCAAAATAGGAGAACTAGTTGCATAATCTCGGAGTTTTTACTATTTAACTTATGTGGATGAGAAAAATGCTCTGGATCTTTGAGAACCTTCATTGTAAACCACAATATGAAACTACATTATGATTATATTTGAGAATTAGCAGGCATCAGCTTCTTGATAAGTCAAAAGATGACTGATCTGATTGGACATCTTAATTACCTTGTAAACGGGGCCAAATCCACCTTCCCCTAACTTCTTGTTGTTTGAGAACTTATTTGTGGCAGCTTCGATTGTTCGCAGATCAAATTGCAGGGAATTGAGTTCAGAAATTTGCTTCGTTGAGTTACCAATTGGATCTTCTTCTATAGAACTTTTGTTCTCCCTTCTTAAAACTCTTCTCCTTCTTCCTCGTAGTAAAACTATCATGCATAAAAGTAGTGTTGATCCTACGGCTCCCGCGAGGATTGCAGCGGATATTTTCAATGGAAAGTGCACTTTCCCTGCATTTGTTGCCGGAGTTAATAGTTTCATTTACATACATGAAAGTATGGCTCATTCTAGTCATGAAAACTTCAAGTTCCAGCACATCCAAGAGACAAGATATTCCCCAACTCCATTCAAAAGCTGAAGCAGACAGTTGAAATGACTATACTCAACTGAAACGAGCGTTGAGTAATCCAACTGTAAAGATTTCAGCTGTAGTAGAATTGAAAAGAAAAAAATTCTTTTGCTGGCCGAAAAACTCTAATAACTCCTCGAAGAGCAAAGACACAGCTTAAGCGGACAACATAAATTCTGTCGTAATCTTAAAAGTAGTAACAAGCATGATGATGGACTTTTGAAAAATCGACCATGAGGTTCTACCTCACCTTTTGAGCTGCTCCCATAAAACGGGTAAATCTCGAACCTGACAAAGCAACTCGGAAGCAACACTCGGCCCCCAATTTTCCCCTTTTGTAGGCTTAAGAGGCTTGATGTGGCGTTGCGAAGGCACTTCCAACAATCGTTTTTGGAAAGATAAGGCACACACTGTGCGAACGTGTACAATGTTTTCCCCTGATTAAACTTGGCGCCGCGATAACCATACATCCTAGCAGGATGCTGAGCAGCCTCTCTAGCCACATGATCCGCTGTCTCGTTCAGTAGCTTCATGAATTCATCTGGCTGTTCTATGTTCTCTTCATTGTATCCATCCAAAAGAGGTTCCAGCTCCATCTTCCTGGTGAAATTTGTGTCAGAGTAGCGCAACATGCACTGATCGTACCACAGGAAGGAGACTTTCGTCATCCGGCATTTCTGGGTTATCTCAAGCGCGGCAATCTTGACACAGTCCGCACACTCTTTCCTCGAGACATCGCCTCTGCACATGAAGCTGCCGTAGACGGCCTCGCTCGAGCTGCCATCGATCGAAGTGAAGTTGAACCCTATACCAGCGTCGGCACCCGCGTCTCTGACGAGAACATCGAGAACGCGATGGAGGTTGGAGCGGTAGGTGCTATTGGGAGAGAAGGTGCTTGAGTTTGAGCAGTAATGGCTGCTTATGGTGACGGTGGATTCAGCAGCTTTGATGGTGAAAAAGCTGAGCATGAAAGGAAGTAGAAAACGTATGATTGGCATCCTTCTCTCTCTCTCTCTCTCTCTCTCTCTCTTGTTGTGCGTGTGGGTTATGATTAACAGGTGCGGTTTGTTCTTTGCATTCAATTCCGAGGCCACAGCAGGGATGTTTAAATATAGCAAAGGAGTAAGAGTCTATGTGACTCTGTACACCATCCACCTTCAATCGCGGATTCTGAAAAAGTTAAAAAAAAGTTAGTCCCGCGGGAGCCGTGGTTAACCGTGTTTGTGGAGGACTATGACTTGGGCTTTGTCGTCTGCCTATTACTTTCCGAAAAGCTTTGTTTCTTGAAAGCCATGCTTGATGCTATTACTCGGATAGAAACCAAGGGGGTCCCTTCTCCACTTAGGGGGGCGAAAATGACATAACCAGCTTGGCTTGAAGTGTACAAGTTGCCATCGGTATCAATCCCACTTCGGATTCTGTATTTCTTAAACCACCCTTTGCATGGCAAGATAAAATGTTACATGTCTCTAACCACCACACCACCACCGGCCGCCGCCGACAATTGCCCCACCGTTCTCTAATGCCCGCCCCCTCCCACCGCATTCAAGCCCCTCTGCCCCTCTCTCTCTCTCAGTCGATTCACTCACTTCGACCACCGTGGATATTGTCCCTTGTCTCAATGCTGCGCGTGACCTCAATCTAAGGTTGCGAGTCACCATAGACGACCTCGATTGAGGTCGTTCATGGACCTGGATCTGAGGCTGTCCATGGCCTCGAAGAGGCCTGTTACCTTCACCCGAGGTGGTTGAAGGCCATACGAAGGCAAGTGCATCGAGGTCATTGACACCTGGGATTAGGTTTTGGATACGAAAGGTGTAACGGTCACTAATGTCAAGTACAAATTGGTGTCTAGAGCCAAAACTTAGGGTTACACGAGTGATTTTAGAATAAAGGAGTTGGGTATTGATATGAAGAGCAAGGATGATTTTGAGTATCTTTCAAAAAAATATTATCGGACAAGAAGGTTAGGAAAATTTCTACTTGAGTTATTTCATTATAGCCCATCAGTAATACATACAAGGGCCTTGTTATCAAGTGTCCTCGGGACACTGGGTAAGCATGCTTAAGTAGGAATAGTTCAAATTTCAACATAGTTATGACACATAACACGAGAAGAATAGTGCACTAAAAAATTGTGATCTTTCCTTAATTAATTACTTTCTTTACAAGTGCACTTGTTAACATAATCCTTGATAATTCAAAATGTCAATACTAAGTGTCAATACTTGTATATTTTGGAGAATCAAGTATTTCACAATAAATAAGATGAGAATTACGCGATCCACAAGAATTGAAAAGAAAAACTTTGTAAAAGTATACTCCTAAACAACTCTTTTTTCTTGACCAAAAAGAAAAACAATCTCTTTTTTTATCTATCCACATGCCAATATCAAAGTTGAGTTGCCTTTTTCTTTACGTCGCGTTTTAATGTCATGGAAAAGCCAGTGATTCAAATATTCCAGCATTCACATTTAACTATTGAACTCAACGCATTCTCCGGTGGCCTATTACCAGCCAACAAAGTGCAAACCTTATTCATGCTAGGGTGATGAACTCTCTAAAGTCAGCTCTTTATTTCTTATAGGTTAAAAGTTATGCTGAATAATTTCCAAGGGATGAGCTTTCTAACTTTGACATACCGGTTTTAGAAACCGAGGGGTTGTTTAAGCCTACGTTTGTTTGACGGAAAACGAATGATTCAGAAGATATTTTCCTAAAACTGGTTATCTATATCACTTGAAATAATTATTCAATTAATTTTTTTTTCATTATTGACAAAAATTTATGTCCAAATATTTTTATGAACGATGAAAATAATTTTTGTTTATTATTTTTGCAAGCGATACAAACGATCATTTTTAAGAAAATATTTTTTAAATCGTTCATTTTCTGTAAAAGAAACGCACTCTAAGTGTTAAGATATTGAAGGTGGCTTTCATTTTCACAAATTAAAGAACATATGCTGAATCATGTGCATTATTCTCTTCTAAAAAAGGCACAACAACTACTACATCCACGACATGTGTCTTTCAAAATCACCGACAGTGCATCATTCCGTGGAAATGAAAAGCATAAAATGTGCTACATGGGAAAACAGAAACAACTATGCATTATTCTCTTCGTAGACCGCTGAAGATTTACGAAATTTATCGATGGGGCTAGCTGTGAAGGTTACTGACTTGTCATTTTTTTGTTCAATTTCGTACTTTAACTTTATTTGTTTGTTTAATTTCGTCTTTAAACTATTATATTTTGATTCTTTCTCTCTAATGGCCTTCACTCGAGCATGGTGAGAGTCTTCATATATTCTTAGAGATAAACCTTGATGACGCTTATTTAGGACTAGTACTTTTTGACACAACCCCTCAATAAGACATCACACTACACGTGTTAATGTGCTTCTATAACACTTAATCATGATAAGTAATTAACTTGTCATGTAGAACCACTTACCCCTTTATAACGCGCTTGGTCTCGTTTATTTGAACTAAATTAAATGTCCTTATATTTATGACATGTTTAGATACATTCAAGATTAATACTTACGACATGCGTAAACACAAGTAATCACTTTTAAGTATAAGAATTTATATGTTAAATGGTATGTGTTGTGTATCCGTTTAGTTAACGTGTTATTTTGGGTTATAATGTTGTGGGATAATTAATAAACATTTTATTTGAGAGAGAGAGAGAGAGAGAGAGAGAGAGAGAGAGAGAGAGCAGTTCATGGACATAAATTGAACAGATAAGCAAAGTATGGGGACAAATTTGAATAAAATGATGATAAGTCACAAACTAATAATATATTCCATCCATATCAGCAGAGTCTGTTAATAAATTTAACGGAAGGACCACATACAAAAATTGAACATATAAGCAAAGTATGGGGATGAATTTGAATAAAATGATGATAAGTCACAAATTAATAATATATTCCGTCCATGTCAACAGAGTTTGTTAATAATTTTAACGGAAGGACCACATTGACTATTTTTGCTACAACATTAAACAAAAAAAAAATGTCTAGAAATGACTTTGAGCAATGAAAAAATTGAAGGATTATTGGTGACGTTACTTTTATTGACAAGAAATGCTCTAAAAAAAATAAGAAAGTTGCAGATAGACTATCTTTTTGGAAAATGGTCTTTAATGGGTGGATTAAGGTTGTGGAAAATTATCCCAAAAGTCTTAATTCTATTATGTGGCGGCCAATTCAGTTTTACACTTGTCAA
Source organism: Syzygium malaccense (assembly GCA_031216405.1). Classification (NCBI taxonomy): domain Eukaryota; kingdom Viridiplantae; phylum Streptophyta; class Magnoliopsida; order Myrtales; family Myrtaceae; genus Syzygium; species Syzygium malaccense. The sequence goes on along the minus strand of CM062256.1, from coordinate 4,297,643 downwards.
TTTTATCAATTTATTCTTAAACCTTTTAACGATTTACCGGTATAATCATTTTGGTCAATTTTGGCCGGGATATTCTTATATGGATGTTCAGTTAGCGCCGGCTATCCAACATGACACAGGCAACATTGACTAGGGGTGAGCATGGTTCCGATGGGCGGTTCCCATCTTGGAACCAAGAACGAATTTCGCATTTTTTTTTTAAATTTTCTGAATTTTCTAGCTTTTTTCCTTTTGGCCAATTTTCCAATAATTGACGTGGACAATTATCCCGGAAATTTTGAATTCAAGGTCGTCTCAACTTTTTCATCTCTCAAATTGTCATGTGTCCAAGCAACTCAAATGACAACATGTGAACACAAACAGTGACTCGCCTTCGTCCAAAAGACATGTAAACACAAACATGAAAACGGGAAACACATGAAAACGAGAAAAACGAATGACGGCGTGGAACGGGAAACACACGCATGGGCATCGCCAACGACCGAGGTCGAACTGGGTCTCTACACACAATTCATTGGAAACTTACTGATGGTTGGCGTGTGGCTTTTGCACGGAGACAATCGACAAAACCCAATTCAACAAAGCGTTCGTCTTGATTGTATAACCTTTGAACCGGTTCGAGTGTCCATCTTGTCTCCTAATCTTATCTTGAACGAATCTCTCTAGAGACCGTGTTATTGCACAACTCAAGTCCCCCAAAGCTGACTTCTACCTCTAATTGAACCTCCAACCACGACCAGGTGCTCAAGTTTTTCGCCCAAATTGGCTGACCTTCGAACCCGCTATTAGGATACACGTGTGAGTTGTGTTAGAGAAATCTCATATCAAATAATTGATGTAGTGTAGAACAGTTAATATATTTTAGTTAGCTCATAACTCATTGGCTTAAGTTTTCGAGTGACGATGAGTCTAACTGGATATGTTAACAAGCTTGGACTTGGGCTCTCTCTTTGTGATCTGCCCGAGCAAAAGGTATCAAGTTTCTACTATTGCGGTCCTAACAAATTAGTATCGAAGCCGTGTTTGGTGAATGAAGTTAGGCATAATTTTCGAGTAGTAGGCATTGGTTGAACAATGCAGTTCATGACTTCATATGATGCAGATAAATATAACTGAATTAAGGGGGAGCTCACACGTGATGGAGAGACTGTTAAGATGCACATAAGAGTTGTATTAGAGAAATCACATATCAGATAATTAGTGTGGTGTAGAGAAGTTAATATATCTTAGTTAGCCCATAACTTATTGACTTATGCATTTGAGTAAAGATCAGTCCAACTAGATATGTTAATAGGCTCGGACTTGGGCTCTCTCTTCATGATCTCTCCTAAGGTTTTTTTAGCTCGGATCTTGGATCTGAGAATGGGTCGTTTAGGGAAGCCAAATGGGTATGCATAGATTTGGCCAGTTATACCCAATTACTCACATAGCCAATATTTCACAAAATAATTTCTCAATTTTATAGAAGAATTAACAAATCATGTCACAAGATTATTTGGCTTGAACACTAATTCTTCTAGGATGTAATTCACGAGTGAAAGACTTTCACTGGACATGAATTCCCAAAGACCCACTTTGCCACTTTCATCAACAACGACACACCTTAAAAAATCCATATGTGAATACACACACACACACACACACACACACACACACACACACACACACACACACACATATATATATATATATATATACAAGTGATATGTGCACTGAAAGTTCTAAAATTTTTCACGAAATTGCAATTAAACCTTGAAACTTGATAAAAGTGCAATCAAATCCTAAAATTTGTCAAATTGGTTCAATTGAATCATTATGTTAACTCCGTCCAATTTGTCTCACGAAAAGTAATGATGTAGCTTTTTTTTAGTAGTATTTTCTCTATCCTACGTGATAATGATGTGGCTAAAACGACATTGTTTTGATCTAAATCTAATTTTTAATAAAACATATTTAGTAAATTAAATTTGAAAAATAAGCTAAATATTTTTTAAAAAAATAGAGAAGCGACAAACCAAGCGGGGAGGGCCCAGCGACTCCCCTCAGCAATCCCCCACCCTCACCAGCCGTTCCCGGCAGTGTTGCGATAGTGTCGACAAGGGCCCTCCCCACCTAGTTTGTCCCCTTTTTAATTTTTTTTATAATTAGCTTAGTTTTCAAATTTAATTTAAATGAATTTTTTATTAAAAATTAAATTTGGACCAAAATGACATCGTTTTAACCATGTCATCACTACGTAGGATAGAGAAAATAATAAAAGAAAGCTACGACAGTATTTTTCATTAGCCAAATTCGACATAATTAATGAAAGAACTTGAGTTAATCAATTTGACAAATTTTAGTTATACTACTTTAGCTAACACAAGTACTAATTCTTCCTGTACTTTTAGCTACTAAAGCAGTTGACACAAGTTCACTGAATTGTCTTCTATGGATGTTCTCACTCAAATCAAATTGCTAATGTCATCAAACGTCAAGTTTGTTGACCTAGAGGAATCATTAACAGTAGTAAGAGTAGTGTTCTAACCATTACTCAACGAGGATAATAAAATCAAAATACAGATCTCATCTTCAAAGTTAATACCAACTGAACTTAATTGACTAACAATTACATTAAGTTCATTAACATGATCAGTAACTGACGCACCTTGATTTATCTTCAAGTTAAACAGACATCGCATCAAGTAGACATTATTAACCATAGTGGGCTTCTCGTACATATATTCCTCAATCTACATATTCCAAAAATCAAAATCTTTCCCATCAAATCTATCGATTCTCACTTTTCCTTCTTCTTGTTGCCGATTTGCTTCAAATCAGTCAAGCATAGCTCTAATACTAATTGTTGTAGAAGTAAACGATTGAACAATAAAATAGACAGAATAAAAAAAATAAATCGAGTACCAGATTTATGTGGTTCGGTGGAAGTGACCTATATCCATGGAAAGAGCAATATAGAATCTCACTATAGATCAAGCAATATTATGGAGATTACGACCATAATCAAGTCTCTCAAACGCTCGCAGTATTTCTCAACCCCAATAACTCACACAGTCTTTAGCTTATAAACTTCTCACGGAATAATCTCTCCATCACACAAAGAAATTAACATCTTACCACAAGAGTATTTGGCATGAACATTAATACTTCTTGGATGTAATTCACAAGTGAAAAACTTTCACTAGACAAACAGCAAGAGGATACAAACTTTTTCTTTTGAAACTACTGTTTGCCTTCGATAAAGAAATGTCAAAGACATAACATGTAGGGAAAACAATACTAATAGTTCTTAACTTTGGCTCAATACGCAATGTCATATTTGGACTTTTTATTTATTCAATATGGTTTTTAAACTATTCCAAAATGTTTAATCTAGTTTTTAAATTTTCAATTTGTTCAATATAGTCTTTCAACTATTCTTAAGTGTTCGATGTCATCTTTCGATACTATTCATAAGTTTTTGTAATCACAAAATTGCCAGGATTTTAAGATATATTTTTCGTTTCAATTCATGACCTCTCTATTTATTTTCACAATTATCTTACAAGTTTGTCTAATAGTCTTGTAGTTAGACCTTTCTAACTTAGAAATGATATTTTACTTATCAACCTTGCCGTTCTCTTTTCCTCTTCCTCTCGTAGAAGAAGAGGCATTGGGAAATTCAATTTAGAAGAATGGTGAAAGTAAAGATTTGGAGCCTTGTAAATTGCTATTTGTTATAATATGTTTTGAATTTGAGCCTATGAAAGAAACCCAATCCAAGTATTTTCTTGATTTGAATGCGTCTCCAAATTTGAGTAGGTTTCCTAAAAAGAAGTTTTCTAGTTTAAATCAAATTCTCTTCTATGAATAAGAAGTGAGTTTTCTTTGTAAAGAGTGTCCATGATGTTATCTCTTCGTGAATTAGACTATGAAACAATTCGAGATCATGGGTAAGATTTGTGAATTCATTTATGAGATTGTGAAATTGTATTGCGAGAAATTATGAGGACTAAACGCTGTGTGGGATTATCAAGCGTGACTGGGGCTATGAAAACTTCGAGTGCTTCGAGTGTCTCAAGTGGGTAGTTGTAATCTCTTTTCTAAGTGGAATTCTGTGTTGCTTTCTCCGTGGACATAAGTCACACTGACTGAAGACCGTGTTTATTTTATTATTGGATGGCTTGCTTTTTCGCAACACTACTGTTTTTTGGAAAGTGATGGTAAGGTTACACACTTAACAATTCTTAAGTACCGAAGACAGGTCCCAGAACACGCTCTTGAAAAGCTCTTGGTTGTGGTGCTTCTCCTCCATGGCACAGTTTATTGCATGGCTATCGGGAATCCTGAATACTGAGACTTTGAGTTCATGCGTGACCCTAAGTAGTAAACTTTGTAAGGTTGTGATTGAGCGATATAACAGCTTTGGTAACAATATTGCACGACAATTCTTGAGCATTGCTGCAATACGCAACAAATGTCGATATTCTTGTAGAGGCTATCAATTTTTTGAATGAACTCTTGTTGTAATGTATCTGTTCTTAATTAGCAAATTTCGAAATCATGGATAAACTTTGATTTTCAGAGTCTCGACTGTGCTAATACGTAACAAAGAAGAAATGAATCAGACACCAGAATAGGCAGCGCCATTCTGTGGGTATGACTCGAAAATTTTTCTAGCCACATACGATATCCGAAGCATGGAAAAACCAAGTTCCTGTTATAACTCGAGTCTCCTTGTCACAATTGTACCATATTATAAAGCCTAAATGTTAATCACAATCCAATTGCCTAATTCTTCCGAGCAAATGTAATTGCTCATACCTGTGCAATTCTGTTATTCCCCTACTAGAAAAAATAAGCCGGAATCCTGGCAATGAAGATATATCGATTTTCATACAGCTATAAAGTGTACCCACACGATTTATATGGTAAAATCTAAACAGAATTGATCTGAACGATAGCCTCAAAATCTTGGCTACATGGACCTCGATCAGCAGAACCACGGTCACTCGCAAACCATGACGGCGTTATCTTGCTATTAGATTGGTCAACTTTGCTGGTAGATTGATCTGAGTTAAGAACACGAGGTGCCGGTTTGTACTTCTTACTTGGGAAGAAGAATGAAGGTCTTTGAGGAACTGGGATGCTAATAGACTCGCCGTTTAACATGAGAATAACTGCATCCATGGTAGGTCGGTCGTCCATGTTGTCTTGCACACACAGCAGGCCAATGTGCATGCATCTAATCATTTCGTTCATGGGGTAAGCACTACTTAAAGCTGGTTCCACCACTTCCGACAGCGTTCTGTTAGTCCAGTGCTTCCAAACCTAATAAATTAGTTATATCAGTTAATTTTGTTCAAATTACTGTTTTACTCCAATTAAAAGTGACGTTTGCCAAAAAAAAAAGTGCTGTATTAAGATACTCACGTGGCCTAGCAGGCCCTCATCAGAGTCCAGAGCGAAGAATTGGCTGTTCTTTTTGCCAGTTATAATCTCTAGCATTAACACACCATAGCTGAAGACGTCAGATTTTACCGAGAAGTGTCCAAACATCAGATACTCAGGAGACATGTAGCCACTGCATGGAGAACAAACACAGAAATGAGAGGACAACCTAGAAAGTTTCACTATGGATATAAACTACTCGAAACAAATTAGAACGAGTTTCACTATGGATATGAACTACCCGAAACAAATTAGAACGAGTCAGCCTTTTATGCTTGCCAAGAAAATGCCCCAAGTTCAATGCTAATGGCACCCTGTTCGCTTCCAACAAGTCAGATTACAGATGTTGAACTTACTATGTCCCTACGATTCTATTCGTACATGCTTGAGTCTGATCAGTACCAAAGATCCGGGCCATGCCAAAATCTGAGATTTTTGGGTTCATGTCAGCATCTAGCAGAATGTTGCTGGCTTTGAGATCACGGTGAATAATTCGAAGCCTAGAATCTTCATGAAGGTATAGCAGTCCACGCGCCACCCCCAATATTACCTTGTAACGTGCTGACCAACCCAGCTGTCCACTGAGCTCCGGATCTACACATCAGTAAAAAAACAACCTGTAAGTTGCATCAACTCTTACTTGCGTAATGCTCATGCCCAGATCATCACATAGAGTTGTTTTTGTCAACTTTGGATCAGTGTTCCATTATCACATGATTCGTTGCTTTTCATATCTACTTCTTAACTAATGTTTGATCTTTGAAGTTGTATGTAGAAATGAAATGATGGAGATATCTAGGCAGAATAATAACAGGATGTGGTTTCTATTCCATTGTCCTGCTATGACTAATATCTCTGTTTTGTCTTCATTTAGCCCGAATTATATTTGCTTCTCATTCTCTGAGTGAAGTATATAAGTTAGACTGCAATGCTGTCGTATTAAGTTGGTGAAAACGAGATAAAAGAGAGGCAAACCAAATAACAAGCGATCGAGGCTCCTGTTGGGCATGTTTTCATAGACTAGTATTGTTTCATCTCTTTCCATGGAGAATCCCAGTAGCTTCACTAGGTTTCTGTGCTGAAGCTTGGCTACTAGTTCAACCTCAGTTTTGAATTCCGTGACTCCTTGTCCAGAGCTCCTAGATAGCCTCTTTGCTGCAATTTCTTGACCACCGGGTAGTGTACCCTGATAACAGAACAGACATACAAATTTAAAATCTTCCCAAAGCAGACACATCTTATTGTATTACTAGTTTTTACTGACATGAGATTAAAAGGGCAATGAAATAGGAGAACCAGTTGCATAATCTCGGCGTTTTTCCTATTTCACTAATGTGGATGAGAAAGATGGTATGGAGCTTCTAGAGGCTTCACGGTAAACCACAATATTCTACTACATTATTATCATAAATGAAAATTGGCAAGTATCGGCTTCTTGATAACTCAAAGGTGAATGATCTGATTAAACAATTTCATTACCTTGTAAACTGGGCCAAATCCACCTTCCCCTAACTTGTTGTTGTCTGAGAAATTATTTGTGGCGGCTTCTATTGTTTGCAGATGATATCGCAGGGATTGGAGTTCAGAAATTTGCCTCCCAGCTGGCAGTTAAACAGCGCAGATATCTTTAGACTCTAGTGAAATGGAATCTATTAAATCGTATGCATGCAATAGCATTGTTTCGTCAAGTTACCAATCGAATCTTCTTCGATATGACTTTCACCGTTCCTTCTTAGAACTCTTCTTCTTCTTCTTCCTCTTAAAAGATGCCACACTATTTTGTAAAATAGTAGCGTTGATCCTATGGTTGCGGTGAGGATTGCAGCAAATATTATCGTTGGAAGGTGCACTTCCCCTGCATTTGTAATCGGAGTGAATAGTTTTATTGATAGACATGATGGTTTGATGCCTACTAGTCAGAAACATTTCATCTTCCAGCACATACATGAGAACGAGTTATTGCCAACTCGATTCGAAAGCTGTTTTAGACAGTTAAATTAACTGTAATTAACTAAAACGAGCTGTGAGTAATCTAATATGTAGAGGCTTTAATTGTAGTCGAATCGAAAAAATAAAAATCTGTTGCTGCCTTAATAATATCTCAAAAAAGCAGACAAGACAAAATCTTTTGTAATCTTAGAAAAGTAACAGATATGGTGAACTTTTGAAAATCAACTATAAGGCTCTACCTTACCTTTTGAGCTGCTCCGCAATCTGTGTTTTTTTTTCTCCGGAGTATACTTGGTGTCACAATAGCCATACTTCCTAGGAGGATGCTGAGCAGCCTTTCTTGCTGCATGAACCATCGTCTTGTTCAGTAGCTTCATGAATTCATCCAGCTTTTCTATGTTCTCTTCATTATATCCGTCCAACCAAGTTTTTGCCTCCATGGTCGAGGAAAAATTCTCGTCGGAGTAACCCAACATGCACTGATGGTACCACAGGACGGAGAATTTGGTCATGTGGCACACACGGGTTATCTCGAGGCTTGCGTTCTTGACGCATGCTTTGCACTCCTTCTTTGAGGCATCGTCTTTGCACATAAAGCCGCCATAGACAGCCTCACTCGAGCTCGCTTCGCTCGAATTGAAGAACCCTTTATCGCCAGACGCAGCAGAGACGAGATCATGGAGAACATGGTTGAGGTTGGTGTGGTAGGTGCTATTGGGAGTGAAGGTGCTTGAGTTGGAGCAGTAATGTCTGCTCGTGGTGAGGGTGGATGCAGCAGCTTTGATGGTGAAAAGGCTGAGCATGAAAGGAAGTAGAAAAAGAGTCGTCGGCATCTCTCTCTCCCTTTCTCTTGTTGTGCGTGTGTTTGTTGTTTGTGATGAACGAGTGGGATTTGTTCTTTCCATTCGATTGTCAGGCCACAACATGGATCTTTATATAGGGTAAAGGGCCAAGAGTATTTGGCTCGGTATATCATCCACTTTCAACCGCGGCTCCTCGAGAGAAAAACAGTCAAATGTCCCGCGTGAGCCGTCGCTGGGTGTGTTTATTCAAAAGCCATGCTTGTAGCAATAAGATCAATGATGAGAAACCAGGGGGCCCGTTCTCCCTTAGGGGGGAAAAATTGATATAACCAGCATGGTCTATATTGTCTTTTGCTTATATATTGTACTTTATAAGCAGCTTGATCTATATTGTAGTTTGCTTATATTAAAAAAAATACTAATTAACATTGGGAATTTGGCACCATAAATGTGATAACTTTTGTACAGAGAGCCATAACTTTTTTTATTGATCCCTTAAGTGCCATAACTTATGTACGGCGCTTACTTGAATGACACAACTTTTTTTTTCAATCACTTGAGTACCATATAATTTTTCAATCGATCACTTGAGTATTTTAACTTTTTCAAATTATTCACCACAAGTGTCATGTCACGTCGGATTTCTAGTATTTGGATGAACATTTTAAAAAAGTTATCAAGTGATCAATTGAAAATTATAGAACTCAAGCGAATGTTAATTAGATTAATGCATCAAAAGTTCAAAGATGACAATGAACAAAATATAATCTAGAACATTGAACAATATGCAAAAAATTAAGAATTATTTACGTAGTTACCTTTATTTTATAGTCAGGAACTCAAGAGGGTTGTCTCAACTTTTTCCCCTCTCGATACGTATCCCAATCACCCCAAATGCTTTAGTTACGTGTCTCTCTTCAAGAATAAATTGTTTTAATGAATGCATTCACTAGAATAACAAATTATATACGTTGAGGATATTTTCAATCGGATTTTACCAGCATAACAGTCTTTGGATTACCGCGAGAGTAATAACATATTGTGAGTCATAAATTATTAAAAGAGCGGACTTCACAATAATTCTTAATTATTTTTTATTTATTTTTTACGGTCCAGCTATTAATCTGACGGTAAATTAATGACTACCGCTTAATTATTTCTCTTTTCAAATTTTTCACACGATGAGCATATTGTACAAAAATCCAAAAGTACATCATGGTGGGCCCACCATCCACCATGAGTGCTAATGCCACGGCCACTCGCCTCCGTCCAAGAGACGACACGGAAACACAGGCAGGACGACGAGAAAATTGGACGGCGGCGCGGAGCGCGAAACACGTGCATGCCCAACGTCAACGAACGCGATCAAATTGGGTCTACACATAAGTCCATGGAAACTTGGCAATGGTGGGCGTGTGGAATTGCGCAGGCACGATCGACGTCCCGATCAACGACAGCGTCCGTCTGGAATTTTAACGTTCAAACCGCTTCGAGGGCCGTTCTTGTCTCCCAGTACGATCTCGAACGAGTCGCCTCGAGAATCTCTCGATAGACCATGTCGACGCACATCTCGGTCCCGGAAGATGACTTTTTCGCCTCCGATTGAACCTGCGACTGCGAACGCAGGTTAGGTCACGCGGATCTCTAGCCTGTATCGGCCCCTCCGATGCGTAAGCTAGTGCTCGATGGAGGATAGAAATGTAAAGACTTTAGATCGGAGTCAAAAGTTCCGAACCAGTTTCTCAGCCTCCAAAATGGTTCGTGGATTCGGCCAGCGCCTGTCCCTTAATCAGCCCTCTGGAAGCGTTTGGTTTATAAAGAATTGCACGCAGGGGCTGTTCAATTAGTACCTTAATCTTAGTTGTTTGATAGTACGACTCAAGGTGACACGGCTAGTGCAAAGGTCAACATCTCTTCCAATGAGAATAGCGGTTCTTGGTATTGAGTATGTCTTGAATTTTTTTTATGGGCTTGTACCAACAATAGAGCTTGAGAGCAGTATAAAAATTATTTTTCTCGAATTATTGGGTTAATAAGTTAAGACAAAAAAATCTTATTTTTTGAATCGCTTTTTTGTAATCCTTGAATTTTTGTGGTGGATTTTGCTTCTCTTCTCCATGTGATTTTTCCTGTAAGGGTTTTTCATGTAAATCTGCGCGTGCTTTATTCTTCTCAGCTTTAATTTCGTTATAGTTTCCATATCAGTCACGATACTCGGCATCCTCCAGAGTCTTACAAAAGTAATCATGGGACTTGCTTTCCTACCTATTCCTGCGCAAGCCCTGCACCGACGGCTTGATTAACAGTTGCCGAGTAGATGTGGAGGGGCTTCGTGGTGTCCGGTTATGCCAAAATAGGTACATGATTAAATATGCTTTCAATTCGTCACAGGCTTGCTCTTGCTATCTTCCCCCCGGGAACCCGACACCACCTCGCAACAACTTGAAAAAGGGAGAGACACTTCTACACTAATTCAAGAACGCTCTTTGTAAAAGACCTCCAATCAATCACAGAATTCAACGTTCTTTACAAATTGTACTTTTGCTAATTCAGTCCTAAACTTTTTAATTGAGCCAATTCCGTTCTAAATATTTTCACGTTTTACCAAATGATTTCATTTGGCCAATTTTGATCGGAATCACTGACATGGACACCAACTGTGTTACGTAGCACGACTGGCGTACGGTCAGCACTAACGTCGATAATTTTTAATAATATTTTAATATTTTTGAATTATTTATTTATTTTCTTTTTCTTTTTCATTTCTTTGTGTTTTTTTAAATCTCTGGTCGACCACCTTGCTGGCCAACCCTCGCCTGGGTTGGGCGAGGGCTAGCGACCCTAGCCGGCCACGAGTGAGGGTGCAGAGGCCTTCGCCTGGATTTGGGCAAGGGCCCGAAGCCCTCACCTATGTTGTCCAAGGACCTTGTATGCCAAAGGTTTAAAATACCAAAGATAAGAAAAGAAAAGAAAATAGAAAAGAAGAAAAAGAAAAAATAATAAAAGAAAAAAATTCAAAAAAACATAAAAATATTATTAAAAATTGTCCAAGTTTGCATTGGCCATGCCAAGTAGAACGGTTGGCGTCCACGTCAGTTAATTTCGGCCAAAATAGGCAGAATGGCTTAAATTGAAAAACGTGAAAATGTTTAAGACTCAATTCAAATATTTAAAATGTTTAGGATTGAATTGGCAAAAGTAGAATAAGTTTATGACTTTATGACAATTTTCCCAAAAAAAGTACACCGAAAATTGTAAACTTTCCTTAATTGCTTGTCAACAAGTGCACCCGTTAATAAAGTCCTTAGCAATAGAAAAAGAAAGTACATTATGTCTAATGAATACTTTATACATTAGTTCTAAATGTCAATATCTGTATATTTTGGAAGATTTTCTAAATTTCACATTGAATAAAACACAAATTGTATCATTCGCAAGAATTGAAGTTAGCAAACCCTAAAAAATAAATGGTTAAAACTACCAAAAATCCAAAATTGGTACACCTATGACAAATTTACCTCAAATTAATTTTTTGACCACCAAAATTTTCAAACTAGTACATTTGTAACAAATTTACGTTCCGTTAGTTACCGTTAAATTTGATTAATAAATGGTATATCTGTGACAATCGAAGGATAAAACCCCAAACTGATATATCCATCAACTGTCACGTGTTATCAAATGTAGCAATTTGACAGTAAAATTTAATGAAAATTAAATATGGGTAAATTTATTACAGGAGTATCAGTTTGGAGTTTTTCGGGGTATTAACCCAAAATAAACTCCTAAACAAACTCATTTTTTTCCACAGTAAAATGTTCCAGCATTCACATTTATCAGCCAACAAAGATCAAGTAAGGGTCCCCTGTTATGTGTGGTAAGGTCTTCATCTATTTCCTTGATCATTACGTAAAGATGGATTTAGAGGCAACTCGGTCAATGTGGAAGGAAAACTTGACTTCTTGTTCTACCGATCATACCTCGGAAAGCTGCTTTTGTCAATCACATCGTCCTTCATTGTATTCACATACGATAAGTACTGGTAACTTAAGAGTTATGTTGAACAATTTCCGAGGGAGATGAACTTTGTAACTTTGCTTTCCGATTTTAATGACCGAGATGTCTAGGAGTCATGGTATTGATGGTCACTTCCATTCTACATTTTAAAAAATACCTCTTCTACATTTCCACAAGTTTCTTTCAAAAAGTCACGGATAAAGCATCATTCCATGGAAAAAGACAAGACACTATGCAAATGCAAGGAACCTGCCAACGTCAAATCAACCTAAAAAAGAAAAGCAAAGACTTTTGCAAAAGCTGATGACATGTTTATGTTTAGTTAAACAATTTAAAATGTTCCTTATATTTACATGACATGTTTTGATACATTTAGAATTAATACTTACAACATGTAAACACAACTAATCATTTTTTTATATGAGAACTCATATCCGAAATGGTATGTGTTGTGTAATCCATTTAATTAACTTTTACGTTTTGGTTATAATGTTGTGCCATAATTAATAGATAATTTGTGTCGGAATTAAATCCAAATTTGACATAGCGCACTTGAGAGAAAGAATAAGAAAGCTGTTCATGAACTAAAATTGAACAAATAAACAAAGTAGGAAGACAAAATTGAATAAAAATGATTATGAGTCGTAAACAACGCGATATTCCATCCACGTCAGCAGAGTCTATCAATAATTTTTACGGAAAGACTACATCGAACCACTTTTTAGACAACATGAAACAAAAAAATTTCCGTAAATGACATTAAACACCGAGAAAAATTTAAAGATTATTGATGCCATTACCTTAATTGACAAGAAATGCTCTCAAATATAAGAAAGGGGCAGATAGACCACCTTTCTGGCAAATGATCTATAATGAGCTGCTCACCACGGAGATTTGGAACTCGAGAGGCCGTTTGAATTTTTTCCCCTCTCAAATTGTCATGTGTCCCAATCAACCCAAATGCTTTGTTACATGTTAGAGTCAAAAGGCTTTTCTCAAAAGTAAATAATTTAGAAGTAATCCGCGAAAATATGGGTGACACTGCCAGCACAAAATATTCTTTATACAAAAAGTCACGATATGAAAAGTCTCGTCTACTCAGGGAATGAATCTGTTAACCAAAATCACAAACTGGACACGCGTCAACGCCTTATTTCATATGTGTAATGATATTTGTACATAGCCGGTGCACCGAGTAAAAAGTCCGAAATATATAATGTTGGGCCCGCCATTCCCCATTAGTTCCAACGTAGCAGCGACTCGCCTCCGTCCAAAAGACAACATGTAAACACAAACAGGAAGACGAGAAAACAAATGACGGCGTGGTGCGCGAAACACATGCATGGGCCACACCAAAGACCGAGGTCGACCAGGGTCTAAACGTACCTGATTTGCAAATTTAGTGACGGTGGTGGGCCTGAAGCCTTGCGGACCAAGACAATCGACATCCCCAATTCAACAAGGCGTTTTGTCTTGCTTTTGACATTTTGAAAGGGTTCGAGGGCCGACCTTATCTCCTAAAATGATCTTGAACGAGTCGACAAGAGAATCTCTCAGTAGACCCTGTTGACGCACAATGAGAAGTCTCCAGAGATGACTTTTACCTTTGATTGAACTTGCAACCACGAACAGTAATCACCTCCAGCATTGAGGATTAGGGATCTAGTCGAAGTTGGACGACGAAGCGAAATGTTTCGATCCGTGTGAGGTTTTTTGAGCTCGGATCTTGGATATGAGAATAGGGTCATGAATTGAAGCCAAAATTGGAACCAGCGCGTCTCTGCTTCGGCAGAGTTTTTTATGAAGTAATCTAACAAAAGTTACTTAACAGTTGATGACTCAAAATTGGTCGGTGAAGTAATCTAACAAAAGTTGATAAGTTATTCTAATTTGGGTTGCTAATTTTATTTAAGAGTTATAATCGAAGTGTTAGTAATTTATACAAATATAAATGCGTATGTTAGTACAAGTATTTTCAAATTGTCAAAGAAAGTTAATAATTTCATAATAATGCCAGTAATTTGCTAAGAAATTACTTGGAGAAAAGTTAACGATAGATTTTTTATCAACTATTCTTGACACTTCCTAGTACTTGATAAAATATACTAGTTTTGGAAAAAAAAACTCCTTATTATAATAACAGAATAAAAAAAATAATTGGAGATTCCATGCCTCCTCTAATAAGAAACGACCCAGGCTTGTCTGGGTGCCAAAAGAAAATTTGAGACTACTCATTCTTGCTGGGAATAAAGAAAAAGAGTAGTTGGTAAGGAAAGCACTTCTCTGAATGGTTGCTATGTAAGATATTTTTTTTTGTGTAAATATGCGAATATCATTAATCAGATGAGGTACGAAGGCTTAAGGAAAACCCTTAGCATTTCAAAAGAGACTAATTATATGAGAAGATGGAGGAAGAAAGCCTCCATACAGTAGCCAATAAAACATTTGCCTGGAAAGGCTTACATTGTTCGTAGAGTGACGCCCTACCTCTTACTACCTTTTGAATCCTAGCCAATGGAAGATGAGCTTCAATCGACTTGTTTTGAAATTGTTTGCGGCTGTATTCCATCCATATGTAATAGATAGTTGCTAAGAAAGACAGCTTGAGGAGTCTCGCCTCTAAGTTTTTGCCCTTGGTGGCTCCGATCATCCAATGAAGTTCTAGATTCCAACCTCCTGCAAAACGCCAAATTCCATGGTGTGCCAAGATACTATGCCATACACTACTTGTCCAAGTGCACTCAAATAATAAATGATTTCTGTCTTCTATGCTGGTCATACAAATATTACACTTAGTATCAACTAAAGACAACCATCGTGATAGGGCTACTGCTGTCGATGGCCTATCTCTACAAAGAAGCCAGCTGATAAAATTATGTTTGCTAATACCACTAGTCCAAATTAATTGATACCATTTCACGGTCAATCCCTCCTATCTGAATTCCTCATGTATCTCTTTGCAATAATATGCTTGCCTCGAGATAATAGGTGTTAGAGCAAGTCTTACCTTAAGAATACATCGCCAATTCCAAGTTTTCTTGAGATAATATGTTTGCCTTGAGATAATATATTTGCATTGAGGTAATAGGTTGCTATGTAAGATATATTATGGAATATTTGCATTAGCGTTTTCTCTTTCTCAGAACGTTGAGATGAGAAATATATTTAATGAGATGGGAGAGAAATCTTTGCATCAAAGGGTTTTGCGAAGAACTTGCGACAAGATTCAACATTGACGTGGCAATAGATGACAACGTTTCGTGAAAAGTCAGTAAAAGTTTCAAGAAGCATGAAGAGCTTCAATCTTACAAACCTCTCAGGTAACTTAAATTTTCAAGTCGGTATCAACTAAAATTGATGCTTTGTTATACCTGGAAATTATAGGAATTTGAATGATACAAAGCATAAACTCAATGAAAATAAAAATTGGAGTGATATATTTTATGTGATTTGATTCATAATATGGGGATTCTATGGTTCAAGATGCACATTTGCACCAGAAGATGTTTATAATTAGTTTGTTGAGTATTCCATTTGTATTTGATAATTTATGCCTCCATTTTATGCTTTTGTCTAATTCAGACTTTATTTACCTTGATTTGTCTGGTTGTATAATTTTACATAGCTAATTATGCCAAAATATCATTTAAGAAAAAGTCTGATGCAACTCAGTGGGTCCAAAGATGGAGCTTTATAAAATAAAAGAGAATGTTTCATATCTTCTTTAGAAAAAAAAAATTCAAATGGTTGGACGACTAATCAAGGATTTTATTCTCTCTGATCATGTCATGTGCTGCAAAGTGAGATTTTTTTAAAGAGAAAATATTGCTAGGTTCTAGGTTATGCATATTATTAGAATGGTTTTCTTTCTTTAAATGCTCTGTTAAGATGAGGTTATCCGAAAGAATCGTTCTGGATGTCCTGTTTTATTTCTAACAAAAAGGAAATGATCAAAGTACGTGCATACTTCTAGACCAAAAAAAAAAAAAAGTACGTGCATACCAAAGAAGAAATGAGTTTATTGCAGGGATTTGTACAAAGCGAGCTTGATAGCAAATCTACAAATATCATGATGCAATTAAAGAAGGATCTCAAGTGAGAATTTCTTAAAAAGAAAGGTTTCTTCTGAACATGCATGTTTGGGTAATATAACCAAAACAGTCCTAAACTTTTTGTATCAATTCAATCCATTCGGTCAATTTTGGCCAACCAGCACTGACGTGGACATCGACCATCCGGCCGATGTTGACGTGGCAATTTTTATTTTCTTTTAAAAAATTTTCGAAACTTTTTTTTATTTTTTGCTTTCCTTCTTCCCTTGGCCGATTGTCGGACCGGCCAGGGGCTAAGGTCGGCGAGGTCACCTCGCTGGCCACTTGTCTGGCGAGGTCGGCCATGACCCTCACCATGGCGAGGGCTAGGTCGCCTAGCCATGGCCAGATCTGGGCAAGATTTAGCGAGATCGAGCCTCGCCATGTCCGTGGGCGAGGTCGGCCATGGTCAGGCTCGACCTTGCCGTTGATCTTGCCAGATCTAGGAGAGGTCAAGCTCGCCCTCACCATGGCTGGGCGAGCTCACCTTAGCCAGTGTCGATGAGGTGGAGCCTCAACATGGCCGACCTCGGCCATGGCCATGGCGAGGTTCGACCTTACCAAATCTAGGCGAGGTTGAGCTTGCCCAAATTTGGCCATGGCTGAGCGACCTTGCCGTCGCGAGGTTGGCCATGGAGAGGGCAACAACCTCGCCCAACGATGGCAAGGTGAGCTCGCCCTCGCCCGAGACGCGAGGTCGTCGCCCTCGCCATAGTTGGGTGAGCTCGCTGCTCTCACTAGACCAGTGGTAGGCGAGGTGACCTCGTCGGCCCTAGCCCCTGGTCGGTCCGGCCGATCAGGGGAAGAAGGAAAGCAAAAAAAAAAAAGGAAAAAAGGACAAAAAAATTTGAAAAAATTTAAAAAAAAATAAAAATTGCCACGTTAGCGTCGGTTGGAGGCCCAGCGTCCACGTCAGTGCCGGCCGGCCAAAATTGGTTGGATGGACTGAATTGACATAAATGCAAAAGGTTTATGATTGACCAAAAAAAAGATTTAGGACTGAATTGGCACAATTACATTAGGTTTAGGACTGTTTTGGCCATTTTCCCTATCGGTTATGTTTCCATGATTATTTGGTGTAAAATATTGAGCTCTGATTATATTTCCATAATTGTTGTGCTCAATTTATTTGGTTCACATGAGAAAAATTTCATTCCTATTTAAAAATTCATCTAACTAAATAATGTTATCTCTTGTTTTATATTCATTTTGAATATTCTAAAATTTGGAGATTGACTTATGTGTTTGCATGCCCTAATTTGAATTCGTACTTTTGACAAGATAAGCAGATTTATTTTACTTTTCACACACACGAAGTCGGAATTGGCCTCATGAAATTCAAAGCAAATTTGGTCGGTCAATTTGAATCAACAAGGCCAAAGTCGGAATTGGCCTGAAAAAATGTTTTGGATTGAGTCCTCAAAGTAAATTGCATAATTACTCATAGTGGGAGGGCTTTTTTATAAAAATTTAAAAAAAGTTGTAAAGCGCGTCTTGAGCTAGGTGTTGCCAATTTTGGTACCATTTGGAGCTCGTTTACTATTTTTCCCGAATATTTGAAGATTTGGGTCGAAATAGGGCAGAATCCTGAGTGGTCAGGTTTAATTGAATATACTGTATTAATTGAGCCATATTTAGGAAAAGTGATTTAAATGAAAGTTGAACTATACATCATAAGCTTAAATTACTCAAATCGGAGTTCGTTAAGGCCTTCAATTGAGTTAAAACTTAATACATTAGAACATGAGAAAATAGAGAAGTTTCCCTTTTGGTCAACTAATTGATTTTGTAATTTCTAACGCTAATTAGTCTAATTGCGTACTTAATTGACCTTGTTTATGATTGAATGATGATTTCTTGTTCTTAATTTTAATTAGCGAAGCATGATTCATTGGAAGTTGGTTTAGGAAAGGGGATTAGACCTTAATTAGGTGCTAATGACTTAGCCTACTGCTTTTTGAAATGCAAGTGGGCGTTGATAATTGCTTAGCATTAATTAATTAACCCCCTAGTTGATTACGAGATTGATGGCAATCAAATGGCATGATTAACGTCAAACTACCAAACCAAACTCGAAATTCTTGATTCATGGTTGGTTAGGTGGAATTGTTAATTGCTCAAGGTGAGTGATTGCACGTTCCGACGGCGGATATAATTGCTGACGGCGTCCGGTGGCCGGAAGCTAGGAGGTGGCGGTCCAAGTTGGTTGGTAGCATTAGGTTTATTAGCCTAGCTTAGAACTATTTAGGCTAGTTTAGCTAATAAACGCAGGAGTTAGTAATCAAATAACTTAGCATTTGGTTAATATGGTTTAGTAAGAATAAAAACCAATTTAGACTTAGGATCACTCTCTTAATGAATGATTAGCTTAGTCTTCCTTCATAAAATGAGTAGAATTTAGGTTCACTTTAATCTAGGATTGAGATTAGTCTCTAGCATCAAGCTAAGAGGGTTTCATGTCCCAAGGCTTAGAACAAGGTGATGTAATATTCTTTGCTCGACTAGTATCGGGTTTTCATTTCCGCACTTTAACTTCAAGCTTTCAATAATTTGGTGTTTGATTCCCGCAATTTCGATAAATTGGTTGTTCTTTTCTTTTAGAATGGTTAGGATAACCCTTAGGATCATAATAAACCAATGCATGAACACTTAGTGACATCAAAAGACCTTTAGGGCTCATAATTGATAACAAAGAATGCTTGATCATTTAGATGAACAATCTCACTAAATTAGAGATACTCAAAGGGTGCTAATTAGATCATTAACATAATCAAGTCCCTAAACCTAATTCTCTCCAATTGTGTGGAAAGTGAGACAAACTTAGGTGTCTCACTTGGTTTCTAGTCGACTCCGAAAGACTAGTGGCGATGTCTCACATAAAATTCTTGAGGCTAAATCAAAACTTAAAATGAACCCAACGTCGCACGAAATATGGGCTTGGGAGAGCCGGCACCTAATCAAGGGCCATTAGCCGGTCTTTGAGATTCTTCTTTCCTTTCCCCCCGGAAGAGGGAAAAACGGAATAATGGGTCAGGTCACCACTTAATAAAATATACCAGTATGGAAAAAGATATTTATCTTATAAACGGAAGAATGGAATTCCGCTGTTAGAAGAGCTATCCTTTCTATTGTCTTGAAGGGAAAAAAACAAGAGATAAACCATAATAAACTAAAGAGTTGAGAGAAATATGCTTCTGTAACATTCATAATTAAAGACAGAAGAATGACTTATCTGCTTTATTCTTCGATTTGTTGCAATCTAAATAGTTGCGATTGCTCTCACAGAGAATGGACTTCAACACACCCTGTAATTTGGAGCTTAAAAATCTTGTCCCTTTTAAAGGAGAGCTTGCATTCTTTGAATGATACTTGGTATTGACCTCTTGGCTCAAGAATTGTACTTTGATCAGTGGATTTCGAGTGTGCTCCATGATCTTTTCCCACTCTCTATCGAGGAGCCACATCAGTAATATAGCCGCTGATAACTGAACATTGCGGCATTATCTCGCTGGATCGATTCGAATTTCGATCTTGACATTGTTGTTTGTGCGTCACACTTGGGATGAAGAATGTAGGTTGCTCAGGCATGGGGAGGCTAACGGAATTAGCACTACTAAGCATAAGAACAACTGTATCCATGGTAGGTCGGGCTTCTTTGTCATTCTGAACGCAGAGCAAGCCAATGTGAATACATCTGATCACTTCGTTTGCTGAGTAAGATTCACTGAATGTCGGATCCACAATTTCCAATGGTGCTCCAATTCTCCAGTGTTCCCAAACCTAGAACATATGTTGGTACTGTCATTAATTTACCAAAAACAAATGAAATTGTAGGATCAAACTGTACTCACATAGTCGAGAAGGCCTGCATTGTCATCTGATATGTAAGAATACTGATTCTTCTTGCCAGTTATGATCTCGAGCATTAGCACACCGAAACTGAACACGTCCAATTTTACTGAGAATTGCCCGTACATGGCATATTCAGGAGACATGTAGCCACTGGGAACCAATTCAAAGAGGAAGATATAGTTGTGATTCTCGTGAATGAGCATAGTTCGCTTAAAGATCAAGATGTTGAGGCTCAACATAATCTATGCATTAGAAAATCCAATTGAAGTCCAAATCTGTTAGCATAATATATTATTGCAAATTATCCGGTGGGGGGTTCCTACCACTAGCCAAAGTAATATGAAATTGGACTTACTAAGTTCCAACGATTTTGTTTGTACTTCCTTGAGTCTGCTCAGCACCAAAAATCCTAGCCATACCAAAGTCCGAGATTTTCGGGTTCATATTGTCATCGAGCAGAATGTTGCTAGCTTTGAGGTCACGATGGATAATTCGGAGCTGAGAATCTTCGTGAAGGTAAAGAAGACCACGTGCCACCCCAACCATGATCTTATGGCGTGCTGACCAATCCAACTGTATGCTTTGCTGAGGGTCTGTGTTAGCCAAAATTTGTAAATTTTAGCGTCAGAAGAAGCCCAACTCCATGTCTGAATCTAATTGACAAGTAATCGTCCCATTTCATTTTCTTTTGAAACCGTCATCAAATTGTATGAAGAATGTCCCAAGACATAACTATTGAATTTTTGTGTAAACCTGGGACATTTTTTTAGATGGTGACTGGAATTGGAAAGAAAGAACTAAGCTGTAAGGAATAGAATCTTTTTTAAAGAAGATGAAGAGAGAGGCGTGAACCAAAGAGCAACTGGTCGAGGCTTCCGTTGGGCACGTATTCATAGACTAGTATCGTTTCTTCTCTTTCCATGGCAAATCCCAGTAGCCTCACTAGGTTTCTGTGCTGAAGCTTGGCTACCAATTCGACTTCGTTTTTGAATTCCTGCACGCCTTGCTTCGAGCTTTGAGACAACCTTTTTGCTGCAATTTTCCTACCACATGGGAGTGTACCCTACGAAGGACAGAATATGAACGAAAATGTCATGCTAAGGCAGAACATGCATAGAGATTGAATCTCTAGGTAGTGCTTCATGTCATATCTCTATGTTAAAAACTTCTTACCCTATAAACTGGACCGAATCCGCCTTCCCCTAATTTGTTGTGATCTGAGAAGTAAGCTGTGGCAGCTTTAATTCCGCCCACATCAAATTGCATGGAATATAGTTCCGAAATTTCGCTACCAACTGTGTAGCAATAAGCCATCAACTTTGCAATTCGAATAAACTATAGACTAATGCTAGCAAAGTAGATCTATGACATTTTTCACGGGAAAGTTGCATAAAGTCCTAAACCTTCTGTACGGAATGCAATTGAGTCTTAAGCCTTTCAATCGATTCAATCGATTTCTAAACCCTCTTCCAAAAGTGCAATCTAATTTTTTTGTATGAATAGTAGCTGAGATGAGCTATGTGTTACTCAAAAAGTGCTTGTGTGGCATCTTAAGTTGTACTTTTCCACTTAATTTCATAACTTAATTTTATTTTCTAATAAGGGCTAAGGATTTAATTGGAGCAATTAAAAGGCTTAGACTCGATTGCACTGTTGATAAAGGTTTAAGACTCGATTAAATGAATCAAAAGGCTTCGGAGTTCCTTGCATTCCATACATAACGTTTACGATTTGTGGTGAAATTTTCCCCATTTCTCACCAATCGGATCTTCGTCGACGTTGTTTCTCTTGTTCCTTTCTCTTCTGAGGGCAAACCAGAGCGGGACGCAAAGTAGCACGACCGCCAAAGTAGCAGAAGTGATCCCGATAACTAATCTTGATGAAGAATGCCTCTTCTTTTCGACTGTAATTCAATTAGTTGAATGCTTCATTAGTATAATGGCATTACGTTCAGCATCTGGCAAATATATGACACCGGCAATTAAATATTTTACGTGCCACCAAACTTGGTCAAATCAGTAAATTGAAACGCGTTAGAACTAGTGGAACAAAAAATGCTGAGTTCATTACCGAAGTAGAACGGGCTTATCTCGAACCTGGCGAAGCAACTCGGAAGCAAGATTCTGCCCCCGATTTTCCCGGTTTGATTTGCCAGGAGAATCGAAATCACATTCTGCAGGCAATCGTCGCAGAGAGCCGCCGAGAGATCAGGCCTGCACTGGGCAAACGTATATAAAGTAGCGTGGCTTAATTCTTTGAAGGGGACCTCTTTGGAAGCATACTTCTTATCGGATCTTTTAGCGGCCCGAGTCCTCAATTGCTTCATTGTTTTTTCCAACAGCTTCATGAACTCGGCGGGCTCGTGCACATTCCGCGGATTATAACTTCGCAGAATAGGCACTTTGTCCGTGGCTGGAAGGAACTTACGGTAAGAATACTGCAACATGCACTCGTCGTACCAGAGGATGGACGCTTTAACCATAGGACATTTCTCTTTGATACTGACAGTAGCAGCTTTCACACACTCGATGCACACTTCCTCGGGGACATCTCCCCTGCATAGGAATCTGCCATACACAGCGTCGGCATCGCTTGGATCCCCCGTGCTCCTGTTCGTGTTGAAGAATCCATTGCTCGAGTTGGTGTGAGAGGGAACTGACTCGAGGAGAAGGTTGAGGTTCGCCTCGTAGGTGCTATTCATAGTGTAATTGCTCGAATTCGAGCAGTAATGCTTGCTGATAGTAATGGTTGATTCGGCTAGGAGGGTGAGAAAGCTAAGCATGAAAATGAGGATTGCACAAAGCGTTGTCATATTTTTTTTTGGGGGACCTGGCTGAAAGTGGCAGCTCTTTCCCTTTGATTTCAGCACCATGTATATAGTGAAGAATGAGAGCTTTAAGGGGACAATATGGAAAATAATTAGTCAACCCAGCGCTGCGTTGGGAAATCTTATATAGACTACCTATTTGGTAAATTGTCTTTAACGAGTTGTTCACACGGAGATTTGGAATTCGAGAGGTCATCTCAACTTTTTCCCCTCTTAAATTGTCACGCGTTCGATCAACCCATGCTTCGTTACATTATTAAAGTCAAAAGTCTTTCCTTTGTTTGTGCAACATATTTTCACATTTTTCATGGTCGGCGCACCGTGGTAAAAAGTCCAAAATATTCACCATAAGTTCCAATTTTGCGGCGGCTCGCCTCCGTCCAAAAGACAACATGTTAACACGAACGGGAAAACGAGAAAATAAATGACGGTGTGGAGCGCTAAACACATGCATGGGCAACACCAACGCCCGAGTTCAAACTGGGTCTAAACGTAATTCATTGGAAATTTGGTTTTGTTGGTGGGCCTGAAGCCTTGCACGGAGACAATGGACATCCCCAATTCAACAAAGCTTTTTGCTTTTGATTTTAACCTTTGAAACTGTTCCTGGCCGACCTTCATCACTTAAAAATGATAGTGTTCGCGATTGCCTAAAGTTTTCGCACTTTCCTATTTCTTGCCATTTATTTTTTTGTTCAAATTCAACAAATGACACTTCATATCTTTAGTAGATTCACACATTGATCCATATATATTTGAAAGATATTTCATCATCAATTAAATTCCAGCGAAACATCATTTTGAATATATTGAAAGATATTTAGTCGTTGATTCAATTCCGGCGAAACACATCCTTAATTGGGATCATTAGAGAGGGAGACGGAGAGGGAGTGTGAGAGGGAGGGTGTACGCATGGAAGATTGCTGGTGGTTGACAACAGCCGAGTTGGATATCCTCGCTGTGGCAGTCGACAACATCAATCGGGTACAGTTTCAGCATTTCCGAACTAGAACACTCTTAGAAACCCCATCCAGTTCCGTCTCTCTAGCCTCTATCGTTTGTTTATTCAACGTAGATACTACCATAATTCTGTCTTTGTACAACATGTTCCATCGAATGTAACATCAGCAGTTCTTATTAATATTTTATTTTGTTTATCCTAGAACCGATGGCCAAAATAATTAGAACCATATCTAATGAAAAAACATTTTTTTAGCTTTTGCATAAAGCTTATCTCTATTTTCAGAATCTACGTGGATATACGAAACACAAACAAAAGCTTTCAAATGCGAGAGATTTCCCTTTCTCCAATTCCATTCTTCTTTTGGTAGCTTGAAATCACGTGGAATTAAAGGTCCTCTGTTAATCGGATATGTTGTCGTGTTAATTGCATCCGCCTATAACGTCTTGGGTAATCATGCATGCTTCCTCATACTTCTTGCATGCTCATTTAGAGTTTTGTTCATCCTTTCAACAACTCCGTTTTGCTACAGTTTGTTGGGAGCAGTGCTCTAATTCCATTATTTGCATAAAATCGCTGGAACTCTTTGCTATCATACTCACCACCATTATTGAACCTTAGACATTCAATCTTCAGGCCAGTCTCATTCTCCACTTCAACTTTCCATCTCTTAAAAGTAGCAAACACATTAGATTTATTTTTCAGAAAATAAACCCATACCTTCCTGGTGGAATTGTTAATAAACGTGACATAGTAGTGTATGCCTCCAAGGGGATGCATAGGAGCTAGCCCTCACGCATCTGCATGCACCAACTCTAATTTTCCTTTCTTTGATTCTCTCCCAATCTTTGAAAAACTGATACATTTCTCCTTGCCCAAAACGCAATCTTCACATAGACCAATATATGTGGACTTCAGATCAAGTAGTTTTCCTTAGATGATAACAACTTCATCCCCTTTTCACTCATGTGTCTAAGCATGTAGTGCCACAATTTGGAATCTGCTTTCGATTCAGCAACTGTTGCAGTTTCTCTATTGCTTTCAGTCATGTACAACGTTCTTGACTTTGTTCCCTGTGCTATAGCTAAGGCACCTCTAACTATTTTCAAAGAGTTGTCCCCAAAAATAGTTTTGTATCTTGTGTTGTCTAATTGACTTATAGAAATTAGATTTCTCTTAAGTCTTAGAATATATCTGACATAAAACAACTTCCATTGATACCCGTTAGTAGTTTTGTTGTGAACATCACCCTTCCTTATAATATCCAAAGGTTTTTTTTTTTTGGGTAAGGTATAATATCCAAAGGTTCATCATCAGCAAGATAAACATTTTCAAACTTTCCAGTAACAAAATTATGCATTAATTATTTGCATGAAGTAGAGTGAAACGACACACCTGCTTCTAGAATCCAAGACTCAATCGGACTGTCAATACTTAAAATTAAAGCATCATTATCAAGCATCTTTTCAAGAGTTACATTCACAGATTTCTCTTCCTCTTGATTTCAATCTTGATACTGAAATTTCTTCTTTGGTGCTTTACAATCTTGTCTCAAATGGCCATTCTTTTCGCAATTCCAACAAATTATTTTACTACGTGGTCTCGATTTGCTTCTCCCTCAAGCCTTCAATCTACCACGATATTGGTTCCGCCCTTATTGATTGCTTCTCTCCAGCCTTCGGTATTTAAGGCAGCACTCGAAAATTCACCCAACCCTCTTCTGCGAAAATCCTCGTGAGGAATCAAATCTCGGATTTGTTTGAAGCTTAAACTTTTTCTTACTAGACAAATTGCTTACTCTAGTCACAATTGTAGTCCAACTGTCAAGTAGAGAAGATAATAAAATTAAATCTTTTACCTTGTTATCGAATTTGATAACTATCGAACTCAGCTGAGTCGTGATCACGTTGAATTCGTTGATATAATATGTCACAAAAGCACCTTCATCCATTTTTAGATTGAAAAGATAACGCATCAAATATGCCTTGTTTGATGCATAAGGCTTCTCATACATGATGGACAACACCTTCATCAAATCCACCATTGTTGACTCATTGGCAATGTTGAAGGCAACGTTCCATGCCAATGCGAGATGAATCACACCCAGAGCTTGCCGATCTAAAAATTCCCACTCTACTTGTTTCATCGAATCTGGTTTCTCTTTGGGATAATAACACAAATAGTAATTGAACTTTAGCCCAATGTGCAATTTGGTCCCTGAACTTTTAATTTATTCAATATCGTCCTTAAACTTCAACCTAATGTTCAATGTGATCCCTGAATTTTTTGTACATGTTCAATTTAGTCCTGAACTATATGAAAATATTCAATATAGTCCTTCCATTAATTCATGTCCAGGGACTATATTGAACATTTTCATGTAGTTTAGGGACTAAATTGAATATGTGTCAAAAGTTTATGGACCACATTGAATATTAGGTTAAAGTTCAGGGATGACATTGAATATTAAGCTAAAGTTCAGGGATTACATCGAACAAATTAAAAGTTTAGGGATCAAATTACACATTGGGCCAAAATTCAGGCACTATTTGTATCATTTTCCCTTTCTCTTTCGACAAAGGCTGATGCAAGTTCTTCTAATACAACAAATCCTCGATCTGCATCTTCCAAAAACCAAAATCCTTATCATCAATTTCATCGATCTTCACCTTCCCTTTGTCCATCTTCGTTGATCCCACTTTTTCACCAAACCAGGCTTTGATACCAGTTGTTAGGAACGCAAATCTTTGAAGAGAAAAAATAGAGAAGAAAAAAAGCAAATTTTTACGTGGAAAACCCTTTTCACAATCAATAGGGAAAAATCACGGTGTCGTACTAAGCAATCTCCCCACGATCAGTCCAGTATCAGCATTACAAGCTTCAAAAGATATGGCCCCAATATATAACAAGAGTTTAGGGCATACATAGTTACAATGGAAATTACATGTATACTATTAGTAGGAGTAAAAGCTCCATTTTCTGCTTCAAAAGGAAAATTACATGTATGCCACTACTAGTAAAAAGTTCTGCACTTGAATATTAGTTTTCTCTATCATACTCCACAAATCCATCACAATGGCCACCATGGCAAGGTCTGGTGGGTGGTCAAGCAAAGGCGGACAAACGCTGCTGGAGGTCTAGGCGGAGTGAGAAAAGAGCACCGGAGAAGATGATGAACAACGTCACTTGTTTCTTTTTTTCCTTTTTTATTTTTTGAAATCTTTTGTGATGTGGCTTTCACTTGGTGCCACATCAATGCCACGTCATCATTTTAACGGCACTTTTTAAGAAAACCCTAACGGAAGTTAAATGTGTTACTTGGGTAATTGGAAATTTGGTGACGGTGGGCCTGAAGCCTTGCACAAACTGCACACGCGTTGGCACCTTATTTTGTGTTGCGGAAGCAAGCGACTGAACAATAAAATAGACAGAACAAGATAATAAATCAATCACCAGATTTACGTGGTTCGGCTGGGAGACTTACGCTTACGGGGAAAGCAGGAAACAATTCCACTATAAATCCAGCGATATAACGGAGATTACAACCACACTCGAGTTGCTCAAACACTTTCTGTGTTTCCTAGCCTCTAAGTACACCCAATAACTCATGCAATGTTTAGTTCCATAATTCCTCACGAAATAATCTTTTAATTTCACAAAGGAATTAATATATCTTACCGCAAGATTTAATTGATTTCAACACTTATATCTTGCATGCTATTCTACAAAGAAAGATTCTCGTACGAAGAAGCACTCTCTCTGAAGGCATTCATCAACAACTTGCGCCCTTTGGAGACTCCATAATGTGAATATATAAATAGCAGAAAAGGCAGAAAAAAGGCTCAGAGGCCGAAGTCAACGTGGAATAAGAGATCCATGTTTAGAACCCAAATTCGGTCATTCCAAGTCCAAGCTGGACTGCCCCTTTTTTCTTCCTTGACCGATTTGCTTCCCTTTTGTATTTGCTTGGCCAACATCTCTTTTCACATCAATTTGTTATCGAGACAAATTAGGATATCCTTCTCTGTTGACTGGGTCCACCTTATGTGGGGCCCAGCAAGCACAAACAAAACAAAACAAAAAGCAACAAAAAGAAAAGGGGCAGCTTCGTGCGGTCACGGGAGCCCACAAAGAAGAGAGAGAGAAAAAGGCATAGAGCACCGAGAGCGATAGAACAGGGGAGAAGAAAAAGGGGTGCATCTTCGCGGTCCCGATTAGAGGGCCAAACGTTGTCGGAATTGGCTCAAATTTTAGTATGTTGTTCGTGAGACCGAGGGCTATGAGTTGATCGGTTTTGTTCATTGAGAATCTCCTCCGAACTCTTCAATCACAGTCAGGGTTTCTCTCTTCATTTTGTGTAAATCCACTTTTGTGGTGATGGAATAATGTTGAAATGTTGATGTTGTATCTCTAGTGTGACACTAGAGACGAAACTAGTGTGTATCCTACTATTCTTGGTGATTAGTGGAAGTTTTATGTGTGGGGCGATCCGTGATTTTTCCCTCATTGGGTTTCCACGTTAAATCTCGGTGTCGTTGCATTTGTTTCCTTATTATTGCGTGGTTATATTGCTGGAATATCATTGGTTATTGTTGGAATTAAGTCGATTTAGGTCGGTTTAGTTTTGGGGGAGATATTGATCCTGGATTGGTTGAGTTCTTGGTGAATTGTTGCCCGAGGTTCTCCCCAACAAAGTGGTATCAGAGCTTGCATTGATATTCTAGTATTGAATGGAGGAAACTAGTGGCACCATATTTAAGTTAAATGCCTCGAATTACAATATTTGGAAGCCTCGGATGGAAGATATGTTATATTGCAAAGATTTATTTGATCCCGTCGAGGGTGATGAGGCTAAAGGAGATAAGGAAGACAAAGAATGGGAGCGTATGAATCGGAAAACGGTTGGGTTTATCCGACAATAGATTGATGATAGTGTGTTTCATCATGTTGCTCAAGAAACAAAAGCGGACACTTCGTGGAAGAAATTGCAAGATCTCTATGAGAGGAGAGCCCCACAAAATAAAGCTTTTCTAGTTTAAAGAGTTGTGAACTTGAGATACAAGGAGGGAAGTAGCATGTCGGAATACTTGAGTGAATTTCAAGATGTTACAAATCAATTGACAAATCTTGATATTGACTTAGGTGATGAATTGTAAGCATGTCTATTGCTTGGTACTCTTCCCGATAGTTGGGATACTTTGGTTGTGGCATTAAATAACTCAGCTCCGTTTGGTGTGCTTTCTATGAGCATGGTCAAAGAAAGCCTATTCAATGAAGAAACAAGGAGAAAATGCTTGAATTAAGCTTCTAAATCGGAGGCACTTGTCACAGAAAACAGGGGAAGAAATCAATCAAGAAACTTCCAAAATTTTGATAATAGGGGCAAGTCAAGAGGAAGATCGAAGTCCAGGCCGAGGAGGAGTGTGAAGTGCCATAATTGTGGCAAGATGGGACATTATGCAAGAGAATGTAGGTTGCTAAAGAGAGAAAAATTTCATGATAGAAATGAAGATTGAAAGAAAGAAGAAAAACAAGTTACAACGGCAGTGGCATTCGACGGCAATATTGTGTTCATTTGTGATGACACTTGTGTGAACCTTACATGCCAGGACTCCGGTTGGGTTGTTGATTCCAGAGCTTCATTTCACATCACCTCACAGCGTGACTATTTTACTTCCTATCGCAGCGGTGATTTTGGTTGTGTTAGGATGGGAAATAGTGGTGTTTCCAAGGTTATCGGCATGGGGGACGTTCATTTGGAGACCGACGTTGGATGTAGTTTGCTTTTGAAAAATGTGAGACATGTTCCGGATATTCGACTTCACTTGATCTCCACAGGTGCCTTGGATGATGATGGTTATTGCAATATCTTCGGTAACGGCAAATGGAAATTGACCAAGGGTTCCATGATAGTGGCTAAGGGTAAGAAGACATGCACTCTTTACACCATGCAAGCTAAGTTGGTCAAGAAAGATGTGAATGTAGTGGACGACTCCTCAGTTGATCTATGGCATATGAGACTCGGTCATCTTAGCGAGAAGGGACTTGAAACTCTTGCGAGAAAGAATCTCCTACCATTGAAGGAGAAAAATATGAAGGAACGTGCTCACTGTCTTAAAAGTAAGCAACATAGATTCTCATTTCATAGTTCCTCGCCACATACAAAATCAAATGTACTTGATTTAATTCATACCGATGTTTGCTGCATGGATGCTAGAACCCTTGGTGGTGCATTGTACTTTGTAACATTTATTGATGATTGTTCTAGAAAAGTATGGGCTGTTGCTTTGAAATCTAAAGACCAAGTACTTGCGGCTTTCAAACAATTTCATTTCATGTGGAAAGAGAAATCGGGAAAAAGTTGAAATGTGTTCGAGTTGACAATGGTGGTGAATATAGAGGTCCGTTTGAACATTATTGCAGGGATTATGGCATCAAGCTTGAGAAGACTGATCCAAAAAAACTACAACAAAATGGAGTGGCGAAGAGAATGAACCAGACAATTAATGATCGGATTCGGTGTATGCTCTCTCATGCGAAATTGCCTAAGTCATTTTGGGGTGAAGCGATGAGAACAACAGTAGACTTGATAAATCTTTCTCCATCAATTCCTCTTAAGGGGGATGTTCCATAAAGAGTTTGGAGTAGGAAAGATGTTTCATATAATTACTTGAAAGTCTTTGGTTGTCGGGCATTTGTGCACGTTCCAAGATATGAAAGGTCAAAGCCTGATGACAAGTCTAAACAGTGTATCTTCTTGGGTTATGGACATGAAGAGTTTAGCTATAGGTTATTGGATCCGGTTGCAAAGCAAATCATTAGAAGCCGAGATGTGGTATTCTTTGAGTATCAAACCATTGAAGACATTGACAAGTTAGGGAGGCCAAAGAATGCAGCTCAACATTATGTTAGTTTCAGCCCTAATCCTCCTACCGTATTGGGTGGAAATCATGGGGGAGAAGTACATGAAAATCATGAAGATGGTGAATCCTCACAAAATATTGATCCTTTAGATGAGACAGGTAAAACAGTTGAGCAAGAACAGCCAATTGAGCAAGTGGAGCCAATTGAGCAAGAACAACCGATCCTACCTCAGGTTAGAATATTTGAAAGAGAACGTAGGCCCTCACAGAAATATCAGCCGCATGAATTTGTGTTACTTACCGATGCAAGAGAGCCAGAAACTTATGAAGAGGCTATGTCATGTGATCAAAAGAATGAGTGGTATGAAGCCATGCAAGAAGAGCTCAAATCATTGCATGAGAACCACAAATTTGAATTGGTGAAGTTACCTAAAGGCAAACGAACACTCACAAATAAGTGGGTGTACAAGTTGAAGGCAGAAGAAAAAAGTTTGCAACCACGATACAAGGCTAGGCTTGTCGTGAAGGGCTTCGTCAAAAGAAAGGAATTGACTTTGAAGAAATATTTTCACCGGTTGTAAAAATGCCTTCTATTCGAGTTGTTCCTGGGTTGGCTGCCACCTTGAATTTAGAAATTGAACAACTTGATGTAAAGACAACTTTTCTTCATGGAGATTTGGAAGAAGAAATATATATGGAGCAACCAGAGGGTTTCATGGCGGAAGGCAAGGAGCATCTTGTATGTAGATTGAGAAAAAGTTTATATGGTCTCAAGCAAGCGCCAAGGCAATGGTATATGAAGTTCGAAGCATTCATGAAAGATCACGGGTATGGTAAGACCAACTCTGATTCTTGTGTTTTTATGAAAAGATTTTCGGATAATGATTTTCTTATCCTCCTACTCTATGTGGATGATATGTTGATTTTCGGACATGATGCTAAGAAAATCAAGAGTTTAAAAAATGAGTTGAGTATAGCTTTTGCAATGAAGGATTTAGGTCTGGCAAAGTAAATCCTTGGCATGAAAATTGCTCGTGACAGGTTGAATAAGAAACATTGGCTATCTCAAGAGAAGTACATTGATAAGGTGTTGGAAAGATTCAACACGAGCACATGTAAACCGGTAAGTACTCCACTTGCTAGTCATTTCAAGTTGAGTAGCGACGAGTGCCCTACAAGTGAGAAAGACAAGGAAGAGATGATGAAAATTCCTTATGCATCGGTCGTGAGTAGTTTGATGTATGCCATGGTTTGTACAAGACCAGACATTGCTCATGCAGTTGGTATCGTGAATAGGTTTCTCTCAAATCCAGGTAAAGAGCATTGGATTGCTGTTAAATGGATTTTGAGGTACCTTAGAGACACTTCCAGATTCTACTTGTGTTATGGAAATGGAAAGCCTGAATTGAGTGGCTATTCAGATGCGAACTATACCGGTGATGTTGACTCTCGAAAGTTCACATCGGGTTACATGATAATTTTTGCAGGGGGAGAGGTTTCATGGCAGTCAAGATTGCAAAAGTGTGTTACTTTGTCTACGACTGAAGCGGAGTATATCGCTATTACTGAAGGAGGTAAAGAACTTTTGTGGATGCAGAAATTCCTACAAGAGTTGGGCTTAAAGCAAGAGAAGACTGTTCTATATTGTGACAGCATGAGTACTATCTATTTTAGCAAAAATCCGTGTTGCATTCAAGATCGAAGCATACTGATGTTAAGTATCATTGGGTCCAAGAAAAATTAGAAGAGAAGCTCTTTCAACTCGAGAAAGTCTGCATCGACGACAGTGGATCCGATATGATGACCAAAGCCTTGCCCGTGACGAAACTTGACTCTTGTAGAAGCAAAGCGGGCATAATGGATCTTCCCACATGAGGTGGAGGGGGAGATTTGTTGACTAGGTCCACCTTATGTGGGGCCCAGCTAGCACAAACAAAACAAAACAAAAAGCAACAAAAAGAACAAAAAGAAAAGGGGCAGCTTTGTGCGGTCACGGGGGCCCATAGAGAAGGGAGAGAGAAAAAGGCAGAGAGCACCGAGAGCGAGAGACCAGGGGAGAAGAAAAAGGGGTGCATCTTCGCGGTCCCGATTCGAGGGCCAAACGTTATCGGAATTGGCTCAAATTTTAGTATATTGTTCGTGAGACCGAGGGCTACGAGTTGATTAGTTTCGTTTGTTGAGAATCTCCTTCGAACTCTTCAATCACGGTTAGGGTTTCTCTCCTCATTTTGTGTAAATCCACCTTTGTGATGATTGAATAATGTTGAAATATTGATGTTGTACCTCTAGTGTGTGACTAGAGAGGAAACTAATATGTATCCTACTATTCTTGGTGATTAGTGGAAGTTTTATGTGTGGGGCGGTATGTGGTTTTTCCTTCATTGGATTTCCACGTTAAATCTCGGTGTCGTTGCATTTGTTTCCTTATTATTGCGTGGTTCTATTGCTGGAATATCATTGGTTGTTGTTGGAATTAAGTCAATTTAAGCCGGTTTAGTTTTGGGGGAGATATTGATCCTGGATTGATTGAGTTCTTGGTGAATTGTTGCCCGAGGTTCTCCCCAACATTCTCCAGCATGAAATATTCGTACGTCCACAAGTAACAATTTTATCTCAGGTCAGATTTCGTTCACACTCAAACGCGAAACATATTTTAACATTTTGTTCGTATAACGGTATTTTTACATAGCCGATGCACCGAATGAAAAGTCCACAATATATATTGGTGGGCCCACCATTCACCATAAGTTCCAATTTAGCAGCGACTCCCCTCTGTCCAGAAGACAACATGTAAACACGAACGGGAAAATGAGAAACTAAATGACGGCGTGGAGCGCCAAACACATGCATGTGCATCACCAACGACCGAGGTCAAAACACGTAATCCATTGGAAATTCAGTGATGGTGGGGGGCCTGAAGCCTTGCACGGGGACAATCGTGATCCCAATTCAACAAAGCGCGTGTCTTGATTCTAACCTTTATAACGGTTCTAAGGGTCGACCTTATCTCCTAAAATGATCATGAACGAGTCGACAAGAGAATCTCACAGTAGACCATGTTGACGCAAAACTAAGTCTTCAGAGATGACTTATACCTCTGATTGAACCGCCAACCACGAACAGTAATCAGCTCCAGCATTGAGAATTAGAGATCTAATTGAAGTCGGATGAATAAATTTAGGTTCGTTATTTCTAAAAAGAATTTGTAAATTTAATAAATTGTTAATCAAGACGAAATAAAAGTAAATAACTCCATAAATATGGTAAATTAAAGAAAAATTCCAAATAAATATTGATAAGCTAACGCGGATGAGAGTTGATGACCCAAAGTTAGATGGTAATATAGTCTCACAAAAGTTGGCAAGTGACTCTAATTTAGATTGGTAATTTTATATATAAGTTAGTAAATTGAAACTGTTAGTAAGTTATACAAATAAAAATTGGTATGTTAGTACAAGTTGCTATTTTTAAGCTGTCAAAGAAAAGTTGATAATTTCGTTAAAAAGTAGGTAAGTTTCTAACCAGTTACCAATGAAAAATTATTGATCCGTTTTTCTATTAACAATTCTTTGCACTTCCAAGCACTCAATAAAATTTACTAGTACAGAAAAAAAAAGTTCTTATTTTAGGTAATACGAAATAGAATTCTGCTGTTACGACAGCTATTTTTTCTATTGTCTTGAAGAATTATAGAAAATAAACCATAACAAACTAATGAGATGAGAGAAATACGCTTCTCTAACATCCATAATTTAAGACAGAAGAATGAGTTCTCTACTTTATTCATCGATATTTCTTGCTATCTGAATAGTTCCGGTTCCTCTTACAGAGAATGGACTTCCACACACACTCTGTAATTGGAGCTTAAAGTCTCGTTTCCTCGCAAAAGAGAGCTTGCATTCTCGGTATGATACTTGATTTTAACCTATTGGCTCATGAATTCTGCATTGATCTTGGATTTCGCGTGTGCTCCATGATCTTCTCCCTCTCTCTATCGAGGAGAGACATCAGAAACACAACCACTGATCACTGAACATCGGGGCATTATCTTGCTGCTATCGAGCTTCTTGCTGGATCGATTCGAGTTTCGCTCTCGAAATTGTTGTTTGCGCTTCACACTGGGGATGACAAATGCGGGTTGGTCAGGCACGGGGAGGCTCACAGAATCAGCACTACTAAGCATAAAAACAACTGCATCCATAGCGGGTCGGACTTCTTTGTCATTCTGAACGCAAAGCAAGCCAATGTGAACACATCTGATCACTTCATTTGCAGAGTAAGATTCAATCATTGTCGGATCCACAATTTCCAGCAATGCTCCAATTCTCCAGTGTTCCCAAACCTAGGACGTATGCTGGTACTGTCATTTATTTACCAAAAATGAATGAAATTGCAGGATCTAATTGTACTCACATAGTCTAGAAGGCTGGCATCGCAATCTGATGTGTAAGAATACCGATTCTTCTTGCCAGTTATGATCTCTAGAATTAGCACACCGAAGCTAAACACATCGGATTTTATGGAAAATTGTCCATACATAACATATTCGGGAGACATGTAGCCACTGCGAAGCAATTCAAAGAGGAAGACATAGTCGTGATTCTTGTGAACGAGAATAGTTTGCTTAAAGATCAAGATGTCATGGCACAATATATTCTACACATCAGAAAATTTAATTAAAGGCCAAATCTGTTTGCATAATTACTGCAAATTGTCCTGCGGGTTGTTCCGACCGTGAGCCGGAGTAATATGAATTTGAACTTACTGAGTTCCGGCAATTCTTTTTGTACTTCGTTGAGTCTGCTCAGCACCCAAACTCCTAGCCATACCAAAGTCCGAGATTTTCGAGTTCATGTCGTCATCAAGTAGAATGTTGCTAGCTTTGAGGTCACGATGGATAATTCGGAGTTGAGAATCTTCATGAAGATAAAGAAGACCATGTGCCACCCCAACCATGATCTTGTGGCGCGCTGACCAATCCAAACGTCTGCTTTGCTGAGGGTCTGTGTTGGCCAAAATTTGTAATGTTCAAGTCAGAAGAAGTTCTACTTCATGTATGAATCTAATTGACAAGTGATCATTGTCACATGTAATTCTCTTTTGAAACCATCATCAACTTGTATGAAGAATGTCCCAAGGCATAGCTATTAAACTTTTGCTTAAACCTTGGGCATCTTTTTAGATGGTGACTAGGATTGCAAAGAAAGAACTAAACCGAGTGGAAAGGAATCAAGGATATGAAGAGCAAGTCGCAAACCAAAGAGCAACTGGTCTAGGCTTCCATTGGGCACGTATTCATAGACTATTATCGTTTCTTTTTTTTCCATGGAAAATCCCAATAGCCTCACTATGTTTCTGTGCTGAAGCTTGGCTATCAATTCAACTTCGTTTTTGAATTCCTGTACTCCTTGTTTCGAGCTTTGAGACAGCCTTTTTGCTGCAATATTTCTCCCACAAGGCAGCGTACCCTACAAAAGACAGAATATGAATGAAAATGCCGTGTTATGACATAACATGAATATGGATAGACTCTCTAGGTAGTGCTTTATGCCATAGCTCTATGTCCGAACTTCTTACCCTGTAAACTGGACCGAATCCACCTTCCCCTAATTTGTTGTGATTCGAGAAGTATGCTGTGGCGACTATAATTTCGCACACGTCAAATTGCAGAGAATGTAGTTCTGACATTTCGCTCTTGACTGTGTAGCAGTAAGCCATCAACTTTTCAATACAAATAAACCGTAAATATTAAGACTAATGCAAGCAGGGTAGATCTATGACATTTCTCACCAGGAGGGTCTTCTTCGGCATGGTTTCTCTTCTTCCTTTCTCTTTTGAGGATGCAGCAGAGCACAACACAAAGTAGCGCGACTGCGGAAATTGAAGAAGTGATCCTGCCAGCTAATCTTTTTGGAGAAAGCCTTTCATTTTTTACTGTAATTTAATTAGTTGAAGGCTTCATTAGTATAGTGGCATTTCCTTTAGCATCTAGCAAACATAAGGTATAGGCAATTAAATGACGTCCCACCAAACATGGTCGAAAATGTGAAGAGAAACGGGTTATAACTATTAAAAAAACGAAGGTCGAGTTCATTACCTTTATCGTAGAACGGGTATAACTCGAACCTGACGAAGCAACTCGGAAGCAAGATTCTGCCCCCAATTTTCCCTATTTCAATTGTCAGCAGATTCGAAGTAGCATTCTGCAGGCAATCCTGACAATGAGCTGCCGAGATATCAGGACTGCACTGGACAAATGTATATAGAGTAGTGCCCCAGGAGTCGAAGTAGGCCTCTTTGGAAGCATACTTCTTATTGGGTCGTTTCGCGGCTGGAGTTATCAATTGGATCATTGTTTTGTTCAATAGCTTCATGAACTCGGTGGGCTCTTTCACAGTATCTGAATTATACCCGGCCAGAAGAGGCGCTTTGTCCGTGGCTGAAAAGAAGTTACGGTCCGAATACCGCAACATGCACTGGTCATACCAGAGGATGGACTCTTTGGCCATAGGACAGAGCTCGTTGATCTCGACACTAGCATCACTCACACATTTCATGCACTCTTTCTTGGTGACATCTCCCCTGCATAGGAAGCTGCCGTACACGGCATTGGCATCGCTTGGCTTCCCTTCACTCGCGTTGAAGAATCCGTAGCTCGAGTTGGCGCGAGAGGAAAGGGAGCGGAGGAGAAGGTCGAGGTTGGCCTCATAGGCGCTTTTCGGAGTGAAAGTGCTCGAAGTCGACCAGTAATGCTTGCTGATAGTAAGGGTTGATCCTGTTTCGGGGGTGAGAAAGCTCAGCATGAAAATCAAGATTGCAAAGAGCTTTGTCATGTTTCTTTTTGGGGGACTTGGCTGAAAGTGGCAGTTCTTTCCTTTCATTCGGCACCATGTAGTACAAGGGACCTTGATTTATAGTCGAGAATGAGAAAGATCAAGATTTAAGGGCGAAAAAAAGGAAATGTTTAGCCAACTCTGTATATTATAGGGTGTCGAGATTAATGATCTCCGGTACGCCAATTTTTTAGTGATTTTATACTTCAGGTTTGTAGTCGAGTTGGACAACTTTGACATTCTCTATTGGGTATAGCCACGTAGGAAGTTTCCTTGAAAACACTGACATAAAAATTGGACGGTGGGATTATTTTTACTGTTATGTAAAGTGCATTGACTAAAATCACTAAAATTAAAAGTGAAAGAGGTCCCTTACTGTGAATACTCAAAGTACGAGACAAATTACGCCTTACACCAGCAGGTGTCTCTTTCGAGTTAGCTCCGATTTAATATATACAATTTAGAGAACTCTCCCATAGAATAATTTGAAGGTGGAAACACTTAAAATTACTCAACTCGATTCTAATCAAGAAGAGAATGAGATGAATAGACTTTTTTTTCCTTTTTTAATATTTATCCTTATAAATTGATTACATGACTTGCCTTTATATAGAATTGTTACATGACTCTTACTCTTAAATAACTCAAATGTATCTACCATTTCAAAGTGATAGATTCCTTAAATTTACAAAATATTGAACTAGAAATAGAAATATGAACAGTCAAGATGCATGCATGTAGGATATTCATGAATTTGGTTTAATCACTAACACTCTCATCGGTTAATGGCATGACCCGGAAATGACATTAAATAAATAATGAAAAAAAAATTGTGGTAAATGTGTCAATAGCAGACATAATTTGGCGTTTTTAATGGTCTTTCTCTAAAAAAAAGTCCGGAAATGACATTAAACAATGAGAAAAAATTTAAGGATTATTAGTGTCATCACCTTTATTGACAAGAAATGCTCTCAAAAATAAGAATTCGAGAGACCATTTGCCACCTTTTTGGCAAATGGTCTTTAATGAGCGGCGCACGAAGATTTGGAATTCGAGAGGTCATCACAACTTTTTCCTCCCTCGATTTGTCATGTGTCCCAATCAACCCGAAAGTCTTTCCTCAAAAGTAAATTATTTAGAAGTAAATCGCGAAAATAAGAAGATACGTGTGGGTGACACTACTGCTAGCAAAAAATATATTTTACCCAAAAAGTCAGGGAAAAAAAAAACTCTCCTCTATTCATGAAATGAATCCGTTCACCAAAATATAAACCGTATATATTTCAGCGCCTCATTTTGTTTGCGCAGCAGTATTTTTACATAATCGGTGTGCCGAATCAAAAAGACCAAAATATATATCGGTGGGCCCCACCATTCACCGTCGCTTCCAATTCAGCGGCGACTCGCCTCCGTCCAAAAAGACGACATGTAAACACAAACGAGAAAACGAGAAAATAAAAGACGGCGCCGAGCGCGAAACACATGCATGGGTAACACCAACGACCGAGGTTAAACTGGGTCTAAAGGTAATCCATTGGAAATTTGGTGATGGCGGGCCTGAAGCCTTGCACGGGGACAATCGTGATCCCCATTCAACAAGGCGTTCGTCTTGATTTTAACCTTTATGACGGTTCGAGGGAAGACCTTATCTTCTAAAATGACTGTAGTCGCGATTATCTTCAGTTTTCATACTTCTAAATTTCTTTTCGTTTGCTTTGTAGTCTAAATTCAACAAATGACCATTTATATTTTTTTGTCAATTCACATATTGATTTTACATATATTTGAAAGGTATTTCATCGTTGATTAAATTCAAATGAAACATATTTTTTGAATACATCGAAAGATATTTCGTCGCCGATTCAATTACAGCAAAACACATCTTTAATCGGGATCATTAGAGAGGGGTAGGGAGGGAGAGGGAGAGGGAGTGTGGGAGGGAGAGGGTGTTCCCATCGAAGATTGCTGGTGGCTGACAGCATGCGAGGTGGATATCCTTACGGTGGCAGGCGACGAAATGAATCCGGTACTATGGTTTTGAATATATTTTGCGTAATCACATTTTAAATTGATTTTGGATTTTCGAGGGGGTGAGATGTTTTTATATTTTGAATTGCAATTTGAGAAGGAATATGTGGATTTCGTCATCAAAGTTGTAATGGCAACTAGTGTCAGGTACAAATTGGCGTCTAGAGCCAACACTTACGATGTACATTAAGTGATTTTTAGAAAAAGAGGGAGTCCAACGGAGTTGATGTGAGGAATAAGGCCGATTATGAGTAATTTTCAAAATAAAAGGTTATAGGACAAGTAGGTTAGGAATCGTTTTGTGTCATCCGAACTATTTTTTTCAAAGGTCGTTAACGTGGTCTTTCTGTTAAAGATTTAACGAAATCCATTGACAATTTCGTCTTTGAATTTTATTTGTTTGCTTGATTTCGTCTCTAAACTGTTATGTTTTGGTTCCTCTCTCTAACAGTAGTCACTTGAGCATGGTGAGATTAGATGTTCTTCAAGATAAACCTTGATGACTCTTATTTAGGATTAGTATTTTTCGACACAACCCCTCGGCAAGACATCACATTGCGCGTGGTAATGTCTTTGTATACAACCTAATCATGATGACTAATAAACGTGTCAAGTATAAATTGACCTTTTTACCCATTTATAACGGGCTTGTTCTCATTTACTTAAACAATCTAAAATGTACCTTATATTTACATGACATGTTTAGATACATTTAGAATTGATACTTACAACATGTAAACGTAAGTAATTATTCTTTTATATATAAGAACTCATATTTAAAATGGTATGCATTGTGTAATCCATTTAATTAAATTTTATGTTTTGGTTATAATTGTTGTGACATAATTAATAAACAATTTGATCAAAATTAAATCCAAATTTGACACAGCGCATTTGAGAGAGAGAGAGAGCATAAGGAAGCAATTCATGTACTAAAATTGAACAAATAAGCAAAGTACGGGGATGAAAATGAACAAAAATAATGATAAGTCATAAACTAACGAAATATTCTGTCCACCTCAGCAAAATTTATCGATAGTTTTAACAGAAGGATCACATTGAACCAATAGACAACATTAAGCAAAAAAAAATGTCTAGAAATTACATTTAACAATGAGCAAAATTTTAAAGATTATTGGTGTCATTACCTTTATTGATAAGAAATGCTCTCAAAAATTAAGAAAGTGGCAGACAGACTACCTTTTTGACAAATAGTCTTTAATGAGCGGCTTAAGGAGATTTGGAATTCGAGAGGTGGTCTCAATTTTCTCCCGTCTCAAATTTCAACTGTCTCAATCAACCCAAATGCTTTAGTTACACGCTAGAGCCAAAAAGTCTTTCTTCCTGAAATAATTATTTAGAAGTAAGCTGCCAAAATTATAAGATTTATATGGTAAATTGCTAGCATAATGTATTTTTTTACCCAAAGAGTCAAGAAATGAAAACTCTCATCTACTCATGATATGAATCTATTCATCAAAATCATAAATTGCATATGCGTTGACACCTTATTTTGTGTTGCGGAAGCAAGCGACTAAACTATAAAATAGACAGAACAAAAGAATAAATTGAATACTAGATTTACATGAGTCAGTTGGGAGACTTACGTCCATGGGTTTACGCAATATTTAGTCCCACAATTCCTCACGAAATAATCTTTTAATCTCATAAAGGAATTAACATATCTTACCACAAAATTTAATTGATTTCAACACTTATATCTTGCATGCTATTCTACGAAGAAAGATCCTCGTGCGAAGAAGCACTCTCTCTGGAGGCATTCATCAACAACTTGCGCCCTTTGAAGACTCCATAATGTGAATATATAAATAGCAGAAAAGGAAGAAAAAAGGTTCAGAGGCCGAAGTCAACATGGAATAAGAGATCCATATTTTAGCACAAGATTGAATTGATTTCAACACTTATGTCTTGCATGCTATTCTACAAAGAAAGATCCTCGTACGAAGCACTCTATCTGAAGGAATTCATCAACGACTTGCGCCCTTCGAAGACTCCATAATGTGAATATATAAATAGCCGAAAAGGAAAACAAACGCTCAGAAGCCCAAGTCAACATGGAACAAGAAATTCATGTTTGCATGTTTAGAACCCAAATTCGGTCATTCCAAGTCCAAGCTGGACTTTCCTTTTTTTTTTCTTGACCGATTTGCTCCCCTTTTATATTTGCTTGGCCAACATCTCTTTTCACATCAATTTGTTATCAAGACAAATTAGGATATCCTTCTCCAACATGAAATATTTGTACGTCCACAATTAACAATTTTATCTCAGGTCAGGTTTCATTCTCACTCAAACGCGAAACATATTTTAACATTTTGTTCGTATAACGGTATTTTTACATAGCCGATGCACCGAATGAAAAGTCCAAAATATATATTGGTGGGCCCACCATTCACCATAAGTTCCAATTTAGCGATGGCTCCTCTCCGTCCAAAAGACAACATGTAAACACGAACGGGAAAATGAGAAACTAAATGACGGCGTGGAGCGCCAAACACATGCATGTGCATCACCAACGACCGAGGTCAAAAAACGTGATCCATTGGAAATTTAGTGATGGTGGGGGGCCGGAAGCCTTGCACCGGGACAATCGTGATCCCAATTCAACAAAGCGCGTGTCTTGATTCTAACCTTTATAACGGTTCTAAGGGTCGACCTTATCTCCTAAAATGATCATGAACGAGTCGACAAGAGAATCTCACAGTAGACCATGTTGATGCATAACTAAGTCTTCAGATATGACTTATACCTCTGATTGAACCTCCAACCACGAACAGTAATCACCTCCAGCATTGTGGATTAGAGATCCAGTTGAAGTCGGACGACGAAGGGAAATGTTTCGGTCCGTGCGAGGTTTTTTGAGCTCGGATCTTGGATCGGAGAACAGGGTTGTAAAGGGAAGCCAAATGGGTATGCATAGAGTCTGCCGAATCTGGGAGATCTGGATTCGGTTTCGAGAACGGGACAACACTTTTGTTGGCGTTTAGAAGACGAAATTGGAACGTCGGTTGATAAGAGTTCAAGCATTTTACGGGGTGCTTGTGGCTGCTGGATTTGGCAATGGTGAGAGTAGGACATAAAGCGAGGTTCCTTTTAGTCTAGCACCCACATGACCACAAAAGGATGTCACCTCAGAATTTTCCATCACTAGAATTGAGCGGAGCTAAAGTAGGTCATTGGTGGCACTATTAGACAATTTTTAGGGCTTTAACTATTTGGAATTTTAGGATTTAAATGCACATTCTTGATAAATTGTAGGATTTCTTGCACATTTGTCCAAATAAATAAACGTTAGTAACAACTTAATAAGAGTTGGTAACCCAATAGTACGTAGTAGCTTAATGGGAGCAAAGTTAGTAAGTCACATTAATTCAAATTGATAATCTCTAAAAAGAGTTAGTAAATTTAAGTTGGCTGTTAATCAAGATAAATAAAGTTAATTACTCAACAAAAAGGGTAAATTAAAGATAAAACCATATTAATGTTGGTAAGCTAAGAGTTGGCGACTAAAAATTAGTTGATAACGTAATCTATCAAAAGTTGGTAGGTAATTCTAATTTAGGTTGGCAATTTCCTATAAGAGTTACAAATTCGAAGTGTTAGTAAGTTATACAAATAAAAATTGGTATGTCAGTACGAGTTAGGTTCTTCCAAACTGCCAAAGAAAGTTAGATAATTTCATAATAATGTCAGTAAATTCCTAACAAGTTATTTGGAAAAAAGAGTAGCCGATCAACTTTTTTAATCGACAGTTCCTGACACTTGCTAGTACTTAATAAAATTTACTAGTATGGAAAAAAAATCCTTATTTGAAGTAGGAATAACAGAATTATGCTCTTACAAGAGCAATCCTTTCAGTTGTCTCGAATAAATAAAGGAAGATAAACCATACCAAACTAAAGAGTTGATAGAAATATGCTTCTCTAACATTCACAGTTTAAGACAGAAGAATGAGT
Source organism: Syzygium malaccense (assembly GCA_031216405.1). Lineage (NCBI taxonomy): Eukaryota > Viridiplantae > Streptophyta > Magnoliopsida > Myrtales > Myrtaceae > Syzygium > Syzygium malaccense. Next base: position 4,254,011 of record CM062256.1, on the reverse strand, counting down.
CCTCTACTTTATTCTTCGAATGTTACTATCTAAATAGTTCCGGTTGCTCTTATTGAGGATGGACTTCCACACACTCTGTAATTTCTAGCTTAAAGATCTTGTTCCTTGCAAAAGAGAGTTTGTATTCTTTGTATGATATGCGTTTTTGACCTCTTGGCTCCTGAATTGCACATTGATCAGTAAATTTCGAGGATGCTGCATGACCTTTTCCCTTTCTATCGAGGAGCGGCATCAATTAGACAACTGCTAATCACCGAACATTGTGGCATTGTCTTGCTGCTATTGAGCTTCTCGCTTGATTGATTTGAGTTTCGATCTTGAGATTGTTGCTTGTGCTTCACACTTGGATGAAGAACTTAGGTTGCTCGGGCATGGGTAGGCTAACGGAATCTGCACTACTGAGCATAAGAACAATTGTATCCATAGCAAGTCGGGCTTCTCTATTGTTCTGAATGCAAAGCAAGCCAATGTGAATACATCTGATCACTTCGCTTGCAGAGATAGATTCATATAGTGATGGATCCACAATTTCCAAAGCTGCTCCAATTCTCCAGTGTTCCCCAACCTAGAACATATGTTGTTACCGTCATTAATTTACCAAAAGTGAATGATATCGCAAGATCAAATTGTACTCACATAGTCTAGAAGGCCCACATCGTGATATGATATGTAAGAATACTGACTCGTTTTGCTAGTTATGATCTCTAGCATGAGCACACCGAAGCTGAACACATCGGATTTTACAGAAAATTGTCAATACATTACGTATTCATGAGACATGTAGCCACTGTAAAGCAGTTCAAAGAGGAAGACATAGTTGTGATTCTCGTGAATGAGAATAGTTTCCTTAAGGATCAAGACATTAAGGCACAACATACTCTATGCATTAGGAAATCTAATTGAAGGCCGAATCTGTTAGCATAATTATTGCATATTATCTGGCGGGGTGTTCCTATTATGAACCAAAGTAATATGAATGTGAACTTATTATGTCCCGACGATTCTGTTTGTACTTCCTTGAGTTTGCTCAGCATAAAAAATCCTAGCCATACCAAAGTCCGAGATTTTTGGGTTCATATCATCATCGAGAAGGATGTTACTAGCTTTGAGGTCACGATGGATAATTCGGAGCCGAGAATCTTCATGAAGGTAAAGAAGGCCACGTGCCACCCCAACCATGATCTTGTGGCCGGCAGACCAATCCAACCGTATGCTTTGCCAAGGGTCTGTGTTGGCCAGATTTTGTAAATGTTTGTGTCAGAAGAAGCTCTACTTCATGTCTGAATCTAATTGACAAGTGGTCATTGTATCATGTAATTTTCTTTTGAAACCTTCATCAACTCGTTTAAAGAATGTCCCAAGACGTAACTACTAAAGTTTTGATTAAATCCGGGACATGTTTCTAGATGGTGACTAAGATTGTAAAAAAGGAACAAAACTGAGTGGACCAAAGTGATTTTTTAAGAAGATGAAGAGCCAGATGCGAACCGAAGAGCAACTGGTTGAGGCTTCCATTGGGCACGTACTCGTAGACCAGTATCGTTTCTTCTCTTTCCGTGGCAAATCCTAATAGCCTCACTAGGTTTCTGTGCTGAAGCTTGGCTACCAATTCGACTTCATTTTTGAATTCCTGCACGCCTTGTTTTTAGCTTTGAGACAACCTTTTTGCTGCAATTTTTCTGCCACACGGAAGTGTTCCCTACAGAATACAGAACATGAATGAAAATGTCAAGACGGAACATGAATAGAGATTCTCTCCAGGTAGTGCTTTAGGTTATATCTCTATGTTAAAACTTTTACCATGTAAACTGGACCAAACCCGCCTTCCCCTAACTTGTTGTGATTCGAGAAGTAAGCTGTGGCGGCTTCAATTTGCGCACACTTCAAATTGCAGGGAATGTAGTTCCGAAATTTCGCTCCCTAGTGTGTAGCAGTAAGCCATCAACTTTTCGATACGAATGAACTGTAAGTGAAAATACTGATGCAAGCGGTGTAGATCTTTGACATGGTTTCTCTTGTTCTCTTTTCTTTTGAGGGTAAAGCAGAGAGCAACGCAAAGTAGCACGGCCGCCAAAGTTGCAGAGGTTATCCCAACTACTAATCTCGATGTAGAATGCCTTTTCTTTTCTACTGTGTTTCATTAGTTGAAGCCTTCATTAGTATATTGGCATTACCTTTAGCATCTACCAAATAGATGGTATGGGCAATTAATGTTTTACGTGCCACCAAACATGGTCAAAACAGTAAAGAGAAACGCGTTATAACTAGTAAAAGAAATGGAGTTCATTACCTTTAGAGAGGATTTCGTAGAACGGGTACATCTCGAATCTGATGAAGCAACTTGGGAGCAAGACTCTGCCCCCAATTTTCCCGGTTTGGATTGTCAGGAGTTTCGAAGTTGCATTCTGGACGCAATCCTTGCAGTTAGCTGCCGAGATACCTGCACTGGACAAATGTATATAGAGGAGTGCGGCTTGACTTGAGGTCGGCCTCTTTGTAAGCATACTTCTTGTGATGTCGTTCAGCGGCTGCAGTTATCAACTGGTCCATTGTTTTGCTCAATAGCTTCATGAACTCGGCGGGCTCTTTCACGTTCTTCGCATTATACTCATTCAGAAGAGGTGCTTTGTCCGTGGCTGAAAAGAAGTCATGGTCCGAATACCGGAACATGCACTCGTCGAACCAGAGGATAGACACTTTGGATCTCTTTGATACTGACACTAGCATTTGTCACACATTCCATGCACACATCCATGCGGACATCTTCCCTGCACAGGAAGCTGCCGTACACGGCATCGGTGTCGCTTGGCTTCTCCCTTTGCTCATGTTGAAGAATCCATTGATCGAGTTGGCGTGAGAGGGAAGGGACGCAAGAAGAAGGTTGAGGTTGGCTTCGTAGGCGCTTTCTGGACTGAAAGTGCTCGAATTCAAACAGTGATGCCTGCTGATAGTAATGGTCGATTTGGTTCTGATGGTGAGAAAGCGAAGCATAACAATGAGAATTGCAAAATGCTTTGTCATATTGTTTTTTCTGGGACTTGGATGAAAGTGAAAGTTCTTTCCCTTTCAATTCAGCACCATGGAGAAAGATTGGAATATGATTAGTCAACCCTGTATATAATGGGGGGTCAAAATTAATGGTCTCCGATATATTAATTCTTTGGTTATTTTATACTTCAGCTTTGCAGTCGAGTAAGATAACTTCGACTTTCTCTAATTCTATTGGTATAGCCATGTAGGAAGTTTCCTTGAAAACACTGACATAAAAATTGGACGGTGGGATTACTTCTATTGTTATGCGAAGTGCATTGACTAAAATCACCAAAAAAATTGAAAGTATAAGAAGTCGCCTGCCGTGAACGCCGAAAGTATAGGATCAATTATGTCTTATACCAACAGGCGTCTTTTAAGGTTAGCTCCGGTTTCACATATATTTATAATCTGGGGGAATCTCCTTCGATTCGGTGGGGTGATCCGGTTTATTATCGACCCTTTTCTCCATCCTAGAAGTCTGTTGTCCAGTAGGCACATTACGTCGGAGCCCTTTCTAGGTTTTGTGATCACTCCCTATCCTCGTTGGAAGTCATCGTAATTTTCCTGAATATATCTAGTTGATAATAACAGATTTAGCACTACCTATAAGCGATTAACATGTGTTATTGAGGTGCCCGGCCAGAGACCCACCACCAGGTAGGATGCCGGATTGAAGGCGGTTTACACCCATCGGGTGCGCTCGGGAGAACCCACCTTGGGGGCCCCGGTTGAAACCCTTGTTCCGGGCAAGCTGACCACACCGGAGCCGATGACGGTGTCTGCCACCCCAAGGCCAAGCTCCTAATGCACTGCATTCTAAGTACTCTCTCTCTCTCTCCCTCTCTAACATCGGGCGGCCACTCCGGATCACAAACCCGGATATTTAGTTTTTTACGCATGGGTGAAAATCGGACCCTTCATCCAAGATCCGACTGACTCAGCGGGGCCAGATTCCATATCGACTCTAGCAAACTATGTAGGAGGACTTTACTGGCCAAGAAAGAAGAAATTGAGACTATATGAATGAGAACATGGATCTTGTTCGCGGCTTCCAAAAGAGTAGTTAGTCCCGTGGTGCACGGATTTCTTTTTAGTCTACATGCATGGACGACCGGTGGGCCATTCATTATTCAAGTAAAGTTGAACTGGATCTATTCTTTAAACGAAGCGTTCGTTAGAATGCATTAGTTTATATTCTTTGTAATATACAATAGCCTTCAGCATATTCTTCCCAGCACACTTTCTTTGACATCACTCTTCTCCAGCTCACTTGCGTATATTTAACTTGATGGATAAGATGGGAAAGAAATTGCACACGTATCAACAAGATTGAATCAACGGTTTAACATGAATGAGCCTGTCAAATCTTTGTGAAATGACCCCTCGATCAAAACACTTAAGATGGATGGTATTACGGAGATAACGTCATGCTAGCCCAATCTAAAAAATTCTGACATCATAATAAATAAATCTATAGTAAAAGTACAAGAACATTGCATACGAAAGGTGCAAATTTGGTGTATTGGGGAAAAAGGACTCTCATATGGAACGGGGGCAGATGAGCAAGTAAGGTTACCTCCTTAAGAAGGGCATGATCAAGTGCAAATTATCCCACTAATTGAATCCAGATCGTCGGAAATGGACTAAATTTCTTCAATTGGGAATCAACAAAGATTTGGCTCGCAAAACATGCATTGACAAATTTAGTAGCCTTTTTTGGCCTCCATTTAGTTGACTTTTGGGTCGGAGAAACGGATAATATCAATAGCACTATGAAGTAGATAGTGTCAGTTTATAAAGTGACGGTCATTTTGGATGTGTTTGTCCGCTCATGAAATACATCGTTTCGAGCAATTGAGAGTCGCGTTATCAAATTTATTTCACATTGCATCACGAGATGAGAGAATTTTCAAAAAAGAAACAAGAACTAATTTGAGATGTCGCTTTGATAATGTTAACTCGAAATATGCATGAGGCGCACGTAAAAGGAACTCTCAATTTTTCATTTCCAAATATATAACTAAATGGGAGCTGCTTTATAAAAGAGAACAACATGAATTAAATAGTATAATATTCTAAAGAAACTCGGATACGAGATAATTAGAAAACTATTCAAGAAAATAAAGAAAATCTCTAAGAATATTATCTCAAATCTAGTCGGATAACTAATGAAAAGAAAATAACAAGGCATAACTAAAAAAATTTTAAAATTAAGTTGATTTTAGAAAGAAAATGTCAAATAATATAATCATAAAAATGTCGGATAATGCAATAAAATATGTTCCATTCCTCACCACATCTTTGAAATTACTGAGATCCTCTTTCTTCGAGAAAACTTTCCAACCAAACTATGCAATTGATGAATCTTCAAATTTTTCAGTGATCACAAAATCAACTTTCATCTTCAAATCAACTTCCCGTTGAAATCCTGGCTTTCCTTCTTCAACTTCAACTATTCCATGAGAAACCTCATCCGATTTTGACTCTAGATTAACTTGAGAAACTTACACCCGAAATCTTCCTCTTGTTTTCATGAAAGACATCATCAACCGGAAACTGAGTCTCCGAATTCGAAATCACTATCTTTTCAAATGGAAAATAGGAACTCGTAAACAATATACTAATCTTGAAATTCGAAGCCATCAGCTTTTCATTGCTGCCTTCAATAACATGTGGCACATGCATGGATTCGCTTGACCCACTAGCTTCCTTCTGTGGGTTATAGAAATGCATTCTCTCCATTATTGTATCAGTAAGAACTTAAAAGTATTTTATGCTAGAATAAAAGCAGAGAAACTCCTCGTGCCTTCAACATTCAATGAAAGATGGTCCGACCTTGTGGACCAATTTCAAAAGAGAAACTTCTCTTTTGATCTCTAGAGTGTTTTAAATGGCTGTTCCGGGAATGGAAGCTTATAGACACAATTTCATGTCTTACTCATCAAATCTGACCATTTACTTTAGAAAGTTTGATATGGATAATTTGGGTGTGATATTTTTTTTGTCAAATCCGAAGCTTCCCTGAAACATAAGAGTGCCAAGGTAGCAGCACCAAACATCCTAGCCATATCAAGAGTCTTGAGATTTTCGTGTTTCATCTCATTATCGAGCAGAATGCTGCTGGATTAAGCCAAGAATCTTCGTGGAGGTAAAGAAGCCCGCATGCCACCCCGACCATGGTCTTGTGACTTGCCGACCAGTCCATTGTCAACCTTGTTGAGGGTCTGCTTTGCCAGAATTCATGAATAGCTCCAAGTCAGTAGAGGTTGATGCTTCAAGTTTGTAACTAGCAAGAAAATGGTCATTGCGACGAGTATTTTTCTTTTAAAACTACATACTACTCTCAATGAGGTTCTACTTTTATTATTAGAGAAATCATAAGTTACAATATATTTAAACGGAACTATCGTAACATTTATAAAGACCAAAAAGTAAAAAAGTAACAAATATATCGCATATTTCTTGATGATTTAGATAATGGATTGAAATGTAAATATAATTTAAAATCTAGACAATGTGTAATTATAGAAACTTATGAATAGTACCGAAGGATGACATTAAACATTTAGGAATAGTTGAGGGACTAGATCGAGCAAATTAAAAGTTTATGGACCAAATTGAACATTCACAAATAGTTCAAATATCACATTGAACAAATTGAGAGTTGAAGGATGACATTCAACATTCAGCCAAAGTTTAGAGACTATTAGTGTCATTCTCCCACGTTTTTCTTAAACGTCATACACAATTCTGCTTGGTTATTAAGGATTGGAAAGAAAGAGTGAAGCAGAGAAGAATGGAATCATATTAAAGAAGATAAGAGCGAGCTTCTATGTGAAGCTTGGCTATCAGTTCGACTTCATTTTTGGATTCTCGAGCGCCTTGTCTGGAGCTTCGAGATGGCCTCATTGGCGCAAGAATTTGTCCACAGATTGTTCTTTTCCAGAGTATCTAATTCATTTGCAGAAATTCTGAATCGATATTAATGGTGATCTTGGCCCATACTCTAATTTACATCTGGTATTTTCCTATAAGAGTTCGTAAATTCTATATGTCAGTAAATTAAGCAAATAAAAATTAGTATTTTAGTATAAGTTGTTATTTTCAAACTGTCAAAGAAAGTTTATAGTTTCATAAAAATGTCGGCAAATTTCTAGCAAGTTACCTGGAAAAAAAGTTATCAATCCATTTTTTTATCAACAATTCTTGACCCTTACTATCACTTAATAAAATTTACTAATATGGAAAAGAATCCTTATTTAATATGCAGAACAATAGCATTCTTGTCACGCCCCGTACCCCACGAAGCATGAACATCCGCGCATAGGTCGAAGTAAGGTGTGACGCTCCCAAGTTACGTCACCGACCCAAGAACCCAAATCAGAGAAAACACGCCACATGCGGAAACGACGTATATATAATGGATATATATACACCCAGACAATTTAAAAGCAACCATGAATAGCAAGAGATAACAAATTACGAACTATTAAAATAATATATACATTCATTGTAAGACTTATATACAATATCCATTTTAACATAAGATACAACAAAAAGGGCCACGAGTACAAAAAGGGATCGGTGGCCCAGGGGGATTGGCTAATCACTAGAGGGCTACAGTCAAAAAAATATCGGCCCTCGCTCCTAAAACTGAGGTCTGCCCTAGGGTATCCAATCAGGGTCAGATCCAGACGTCTCGGAAGAATCCTTGGACTGCTCTGGCTCCTCCTCTGAACTCATAGCCTCAAAATTCATGGCTGGGGATCTGAAATGTCGGTTTTACCACAGCCGTAAGAAAACTCAGCAAGTACAAACCACTAATCCTAAACTAGGCTAATGTGCACCTCCAGAAGGGTAAATAAAATGCATCAAACCATGAACCGGTAAAACAAGATTAATTTACCCGAGCTCACAGCCCAATATATTGTCTCATAGCCCTGCAGGTTAGGCATTTAACATTAATGCAAATCACGTGCAATTATACCGATCCGTAGGCCCGACCCGAAGGTCACAAGAAATTATAACGACCCGTAGGCCCGACCCGAAGGCCACAATTTGAATAAATCAACCCGTAGGCCCGACCCGAAGGCCACAGTTTGATATAACGACCCGTAGGCCCGACCCCGAAGGCCACAGTTTGAATATATCGACCCGTAGGCCCGACCCGAAGGCCATAGTTGAATATAACGACCCGTAGGCCCGACCCGAAGGCCACAGTTTGAATATATCGACCCGTAGGCCCGACCTGAAGGCCACAGTTGGATATAACGACCCGTAGGCCCGACCCGAAGGCCACAGTTTGAATATATCGACCCGTAGGCCTGACCCGAAGGCCACAGTTTGAACAAAGCTCAGGCATGCACATTATTACACTTAATTTCAAATCAATCACAACCTGGCATACAATTTATACACTCGGGAATTCATGCTAATACCCAAGGCGACATGCCGAATACAATTATTCCCCAAGTCAATGTATCTAACACCCTCTCGGCACGATTAAATTATTCCCAATGTAATCCAACCATTTTAACATTTAATCCGCGCATTTGTTTCCAAGATAATTTCATGCACCTCGGCCCGACTTGGACAAATCAATTTCCGATAGTCGATCTCACAATCATGGGGTCATCCAATAAGGTTTATTTAAGTCCCAACCAACCCCCAAGAATGCCTAAATTCTTGCCATTAATCAATGAATCAACTAAATACTCAACTTGGACAATTTGCACAAATTCGGTACTGAATGAACAGTACCAGGGCAGGACACATTTTGTCCACTAAACCACAATTAAACACCCTCATTAGGCTCTAATCTCAAATCCCAATCACCCAACAACCAAATACACTTAATTAAGCTTCAAATAAGCTTAATTAGTCCCCAAAATGTCCAAATCCAAGTCATTGGCACTTGAACTCAATTAGTGAAACACTTAGATAAAAATGCACATTTTCGGTACTCAGTGAACAGTACCAGAACAGGGGGCTGTTTAGGCCTTAATCTACCTTTAAATCATCTCATTAGATCCTAATGACCCATACAAAACACCCCACACACAATTAAGCCTAATTAAACCCCAATTAGGCCTAATTAACCCCTAAAAATGCACAATTAAACTAATTAAGGGTTTAGGGGTTTATACTCGCCTATTGATGACTCGGGACGATGAGAACGGGTGGTCGATCACCGACACGCCGTAAGGATCGACGGCAGCGTTCCGGGTGCAAGCTGGCGGTCACAGCGACACCGGCGAAGGCGATTTGCTGCTATTCTTCACTGTTTGAGGCTGGAAATGGAGCTGAGGGTGGCTAATGTTGGTCGAAAATGGCTGCTGGTGGTGCTGGATGGTGGCCAGTAGCTCCGGCTGGTACTGTTCCGACGTGAACAGTACCAGAACCAGCAGAATGGAGTCACGGCAGAACAGAAAACGGGAAATGGGAGAGAATTTTGGGGGAAATGGCTGAATGGTTCTGAGGAGAGAGAGAATAGTCTGGTCAAATATGAGTCAACAAGTGTGAGTGGATTCCATGTGTCAAAATCTTGGCCATTGGACAGTTTTGCCCTTAATCCAAGGGCTAAGATTTGTTCTAATCCAATTATTTAGGGGTAAAATGGTCATTGGTCCTTAACCCAAGCTGACCAGACCTGGTTTAGCCCTAACTCACCTTGGTTAGTCCCCTAATTAAATCCAAAATTTGGAATTACTCAAAAATGATCTAGGGGCATTTTCGTAATTTTTCGATCCTGAACCGAAATTCCAATTTTCGCACATACGTGTTCCATATGTGCATGGCCAACATAATATGGCGGCAGATTCGTGAAATTCATTCTTTAAGCCCTCGAAAACTGACTACAAAGTTTCGAGAATAAAATAATATTATTTTTTCAATTTTTGTCGAAATTCCAATTTTTATCCATGACGACTCCTGGTATGCGTGGCCACCCAAAAATGGCATCGGCCTCGAAAAATAACCTCGCTTGGCCTCGGAAATGGACATCGAGGTCCCCAGGGGCAAAATTGTAATTTTCCCCAATTTCTGTCGAAATTTCCGTTTCCATCTGTATTACTCCCAAACATGTGTGGCCACTATAAAATGACGTCCGTCTTGCAAAATAGTCGTAATTACCCTTGAAATTTTGATATCGAAGTTCGAGCTCAATATTGCGATCAAAATAACTCGTTTTGAAGTTTTAGGGCCTATCACTAACGGGTGGCTGTTTAGGTGTTACGCGTATCGACCTAGGATTGTCCGAGTCGTGATGGCCTCAATTTCGAGAGAACGAGGAGAATTATCACTAGCACCGGGGGTCGCGATCATTTGGATTAAAATTGGGATTCATTGTTCAGGCGTACTTTCGGTCGTACGGAATCACCCGCGATCCGATCGTACGTATCTGACTATATCAATCCGTCATTTTCCTAAGATCGGCCCATATTGGTCCAAAATATTCCCTCGACGTTTCTCGAACTCAACACTCAATCACGATCGGGTCCTCGGTCCACGTACCTGTTCCTATTTAGCCTTTCCCATTTGGTTAGTATCCCGTGATTGATCAAGTCCGGGCGAGACTTACTAAAATCAAACGAGAATTAATATACACTTTATTGGTCCCGGTAACGGGTCAAAATTCAGGATACTACAATTCTGCTGTTGCAAAGAGCTATCCATTCCATTGTCTTGAAGAATAATAGAAGATAAACGGTAATAAACGGCCCAATTCACTAAAAAACCCCCAACTTTACCCTTTGTCTCAATTATATCCCAAACTTTTTTTTGTCTAAAAAAAAACCCCAAACTTTTACTTTTGTCCCAAATCTACCCCGTTTATTATTTATTCAATTTTTTAATATTATTTTATATTATTTCGAATTTTTTTCTTTTTTCTTTTCTTTTCTTTTTTTTTTACCTTCAACCTCCGGCCGGTCGCCGGTCCGGCGACCGGCCAGAGGCGGGGGCCGGCGAGGTCGGCCCCGCCGTTGCTGGGCGAGGCCGACCTCGCCGGCGGCCGGCGGGGCCGAGCCTCGCCAGATCTGGCGAGGCTCGGCCTCGCCGTTGCTGGGCGAGGCCGGCCTCGCCGGCGGCCGGCGGGGCCGAGCCTCGCCGTTGCCGGGCGAGGCCGAGCCTCGCCGTTGCCGGGCGAGGCCGAGCCTCGCCGTTGCAGGGCGAGGCCGACCTCGCCCGCTGCCGGGCGAGGCCGAGCCTCGCCGTTGCCGGGCGAGGCCGAGCCTCGCCGTTGCAGGGCGAGGCCGACCTCGCCCGCTGCCGGCGGGGCCGAGCCTCGCCCGCTGCCGGCGGGGCCGAGCCTCGCCGTTGCCGGGCGAGGCCGACCTCGCCCGCTGCCGGCGGGGCCGAGCCTCGCTAGATCTGGCGAGGCTCGGCCCCGCCGGCAGCGGGCGAGGTCGGCCTCGCCGTTGCAGGGCGAGGCTGACCTCGCCCGCTGCGGGCGGGGCCGAGCCTCGCCCGCTGTCGGCGAGGCTCGGCCTCGCCCAGCAACGGCGAGGTCGGCCCCGCCGGCCGCCGGCGAGGCCGGCCTCGCCCAGCAACGGCGAGGCCGAGCCTCGCCAGATCTGGCGAGGCTCGGCCCCGCCGGCCGCCGGCGAGGCCGGCCTCGCCCAGCAACGGCGAGGCCGAGCCTCGCCAGTGGCCGGCGGGGCCGACCTCGCCAGCGGCCGGCGGGGCCGACCTCGCCGGCCCCCGCCTCTGGCCGGTCGCCGGACCGGCGACCGGCCGGAGGTTGAAGGTGAAAAAAAAAAGAAAAGAAAAGAAAAAAGAAAAAAATTCGAAATAATATAAAATAATATTAAAAAATTGAATAAATAATAAACGGGGTAGATTTGGGACAAAAGTAAAAGTTTAGGGTTTTTTTTGAGACAAAAAAAAGTTTGGGATATAATTGGGACAAAGGGTAAAGTTGGGGGTTTTTTAGTGAATTGGGCCGGTAATAAACTAAAGAGTTGAGAGAAATATGCTTCTCTAACATTCACAATTAAAGAAAGAACAATGAGTTATCTACTTTATTCTTCGATTTGTTGCTATCTAAATAGTTACACTCTAATTCCTTACCAAAAATTTTTTTTCCTTACCAAAAAAAAAATAGTTACACTCTAATTTGGAGCTTAAAAATCTTGTTCCTTCCATGAGAGAGCTTGCGTTCTTTGAATGATACTTGGTGTTGACCTCTTGGCTCTGGAATTGTACATTGATCAGTGGAATTCGAGTGTGCTCCATGATCTTTTCCCACTCTCTATCGAGAAGCCACATCAGTAAGACAGCTGCTGGTCACTGAACATTGCGGCGTTGTCTTGCTGCTATTGAGCTTCTCGCTAGATCGATTCGAGTTTCGATCTTGAGATTGTTGTTTGTGCTTCACACTTGTGATGGAGAATGAAGGTTCCTCGGGCACGGGAAGGCTAATGGAATCAGCACTACTAAGCATAAGAACAACTGTATCCATGGCAGGTCGGGCTTCTCTGTCGTTCTGAACGCAAAGCAAGCCAATGTGAATACATCGGATCACTTCGCTTGCCGAGCAAGATTCACTGACTGTTCGATCCACAATTTCCAACGGTGCTCCGATTCTCCAGTGTTCCCAAACCTAGAAAATATGTTGGTACTGTCATTAATTTACCAAAAATGAATGAAATTGTCGGATCAAACTGTACTCACGTAGTCGAGAAGGCCTGCGTCGTGATCTGATATGTAAGAATCCTAATTCTTCTTGCCCGTTATGATCTCAAGCATTAGCACACCAAAGCTGAACACGTCAGATTTTACTGAAAATTGTCCGTACATGGCATATTCAGGAGATATGTAGCCACTGCGAAGCAGTTCAAAGAGGAAGACATAGTCGTGATTATCATGAATGAGCATAGTTCGCTTAAACATCAAGATGTTAAGGCTCAATATATTCTATGCATTAAAAAATCCAATTAAAGGCCGAATCTATTAGCGTAATTATCGCAAATTATCCAGTGGGTTGTTCCTACCATGAACTGAAGTAATATGAAATTGAACTTACTAAGTTCTGACGATTCTGTTGGTACTTCCTTGAGTCTGCTCAGCACCAAAAATCCTAGCCATACCAAAGTCTGAGATTTTCGGGTTCAGATTGTCATCAAGCAAAATGTTGCTAGCTTTGAGGTCACGATGGATAATTCGGAGCCGAGAATCTTCATGAAGGTAAAGAAGACCACGCGCCACCCCAATCAGGATCCTGTTGCGGGCTGACCAATCCAATTGTATGCTTTGCTGAGGGTCTGTGTAGGCCAGAATTTGCAAATGTTGTGTCAGAAGGAGCTCTACACATGTCTGAACGTTATTGGCAGGTGGTCATTGTAACATGTAATTTTGTTTTGAAATCATCATCAATATGTTTAAAAAATGTTCGAAGGCATACTACTCTACTTTTGCTTAAATCTTGGATATATTTCTAGATCGTGACCACGATTGGAAAGAGACAACTAAACTGAGTGGAATGGAGTCACTTTCAAAGATGAAGAGAGAGGAGCGCACTGAAAAGCAACTGGTCGAGGCTTCCATTGGGAACATATTCATAGACTAGTATCGTTTCTTCTCTTTCCATGGCAAATCCTAATAGCCTCACTAAATTTCTGTGCTGAAGCTTGGCTACCAATTCGACTTCGTTTTTGAATTCCTGTAAGACTTGTTTCGAGCTTTGAGACAACCTTTTTGCCGCAATATTTCTCCCACAAGGAAGTGTACCCTACAAAAGACAGAATATGAAAGAAATTCTCATGTTAAGACAGAATATGAATAGAGATTGAGTCTCTAGGTAGTGCTTTATGTCATATCTCTATGTTAAAAACTTCTTACCCGGTAAACTGGACCGAACCCGCCTTCCCCTAATTTATTGTGATTAGAGAAGTAAGCTGTGGCGTCTTCAATTGTGCCCACATCAAATTGCAGGGAATGTAGTTCCGTCATTTCGCTCTCAACTGTGTAGCAGTAAGCCATCAACTCTTCGATCCGAGTAAACTATAAATGAAAAGACTAACGCAAGCAGTGTACACCTACACATTTCTCACCAATAGGATCTTCTTCGACATGGTTTCTCTTGTTCCTTTTTCTTTTGAGGGTAAAGCAGAGCACGATGCAAAGTAGCACAACTGCCAAAGTTGCAGAAGCGATCCCGACAACTAATCTTGATGAAGAATGCCTTTTCTTTTCGACTGTAATTTAATTAGTTGAAGGCTTCATTAGTATAATGGCATTACGTTTAGCAGCTAGCAAGTATATGGTAAAGGCAATTGAGAACGGTAAAAACAGTAAAGAGAAAGGCACTGTAACTAGTTTAAAAAAAAGGGTCGAGTTTCTTACCTTTCGGGACGTTCAAGAAGTTTGTAGCGTTTTCATAGAACGGATACATCTCAAACCTGACGAAGCAACTCGGAAGCAAGATTCTGCCCCCGATTTTCCCGGTTTGATTTGTCAGGAGAATCGAAGTCACATTCTGCAGGCAATCCTTGCAGGGAGCTACCAAGAGATCAGGCCTGCACTGGGCAAATGTATATAGAATAGTGCCCGTTGAGTTTTCTAAGGCCTCTTTGTGAGCATACCTCTCATCGGATCGTTCAGTGGCGGTAGTTATCAACTGGTCCATTGTTTTGTTCAATAGCTCCATGAACTCGGCGGGCTCTTTCACATTCTCCGGATTATACCCGCCCAGAAGAGGCGCTTTATCTGTGGCTGAAAAGAAGTTACAGTCCGAATACCGCAACACGCACTGGTCAAACCAGAGGATGGACGCTAGCATCTGTCGCACATTCCATGCACACATCCTTAGTGACGTCTCCCCTACATAGGAAGCTACCATACACGGCGTCGGCATTGCTTGGCTTCCCTTCGCTCGTGTTGAAGAATCCATTGCTCGAGTTGGCGAGAGAGGGAAGGGACTGGAGGAGAAGGTTGAGGTTTGCCTCGTAGGTGCTATTCCGAGTGAAAGTACTTGAATTCGAGCAGTAATGCTCGCTGATAGTAACGATTGATTCGGTTTCTAGGGTGAGAAAGCTAAGCATAAAAATGAGGATTGCAAAAAGCTGTCATATTGTTTTTCTGGGGCTTGGCTGAAAGTGAAAGTTCTTTCCCTTTCATTTCAGCACCATGCTGTACAATGTACCTTGATATATTTTTGGGGTCAAGATTAATGGTCTCCGATATATTAATTCTATGGTTATTTTATACTTCTGGTTGTTAGATAGCATCGAAATTCTCTATTAGGTACAGCCATGTCGGAAGTTTCCTTGAAAACACTAATACAAAAATTGGACGTTGGGATTATTTTTGTTGTTATGCAAAGGGCATTGAATGCTTAAAATATAGGATAAATTTTGTCTTACATGCATGGACAACTAGCGGGTCATTTGCTATTCAAGTAAAGTTGAATTGGATGTATTCTTTAAACGATACGTTCGTTAACAAGCATTAGTTTATGTCATTTGTAATAAATCAATAGCCCTGAGTATATTTTTCCCAGCACACCTTCTTTGGCATCACTCTCTTCCAGCACACTCGCATATATTTAACTTGATGGACAAAATGGGAACGAAATTGCACACATAACAACAGGATTGAATCAACGGTTTGACATGAATGAGCCCGTCAAGTCTTTGTGAAATGACCCATCGATCAAGATACTTAAAATGAAAGTACATGAACATTGCATGCGAAAAGTGCAAATTTGGTGTATTGAGGTAAAAAGGGCTCTCATTTGGAAAAGGGCAGATGAGCAAGTAAGGTTACCTCCTTAAGAAGGGCATGATCAAGTGCAAAACCAAAAACTTACCCGAACCCCGGAAAACTAACTGTACATGGACGAATCAATTTATTGCATCCGAATGTCATCAATCTCAACAAGAGGGATCTCTTGGATGAGGTGCCAATAGTCGTAAGTGAGTTTTGAGTATCCATCTTTCATAAAACTGACTGTAGTGTAGATGCACACATCAATTCACTGGATCCGAACCCGATCAATTTCGATGCTAGGGATCTCGTGGATGAGCAGCCAATAGTTGATAGGGAGTTTTGAGCATTGATCTTTCAGAATCTCGCATTCATGTGTCTCCGGATCGTCGGAAATGGATTAAATTACTTCAATTGGGAATTAATAAAAGATTTGGCTCGCAAAACATGCATTGACAAATTTAGTAGCCTTTGTTGGCATCTGTTTAATTGACTTTTGCTCTGGGCTCTTGGCAGCAGCAACTATTAATTCATACTTTCAGCCGGCAAAAACGCTTGGTCGGAGAAACGGAAAATATCAATAGCCTTTTGAAGAAGAGGGTGATAGTTTATTAAGTGATAGTCTTTTTCAATGTGTTTTTTGGCTCATAAGAGACAACGTACGAGCAATCGAGAGTGGCACTATCAACGATCTGTTATCCTAGCCGATGTTTGACAAAAATACAAGCAAAGCCACAAATGTTCGGAAGTTAGCATCCTCTAAAGCTCAATGCTCCCCTTCCGTGCTAAAACGCGAATCAACAATTTGCTTCTTATTGCACCATAAGATAAGAAAATTTTCAAGAAAGAAAAAAATTCTTTTTTTGGGATTATCAACCAAATATAAGACTATCAGTTTTAGAAGAATTGAAATCTTATCTTTAGAAGTTAGAAAGTTTTCTATTTTACTTATTTCTTTTCTTGCTAGTAAATCTTCTAGAATGTACTTTCGGGTATTTATATACCCCAACTAAGGTTAATATAATGGACATACACAACGATTCCTGTCTCAACATGGTATCAAGAGTCATCTAAGGCTAATGCCCCATTCAACCTTAGCTTCCTTTTTCTTCTTCTTCTTCTTCTTTTTTCGGGTGGTCAATATGGCCCTGGAGAATCCCCCCACCACCTCCTCCAATCGGATTTGCTCGTCACTTTCTTTCTCAACGTCTCACGGCATCTAATTACTTGCTATGGAAAACACAGGTTATCCCATTTCTCAAGGGACAAAACCTCTACAGTCATGTCGATGGAACCAAACCATGTTCCTTTGATGTGGCCGAAGCAGCTCTCTAGCAACAACAGGACGCTTCCATCATGAGTCTTCTAATTGCGTCTCTCTTAGAATCAGTTTTACCTCTTGTTATTGATAAAATCAATCAATAAAGCCATTTGGGATACTCTCAATGCCTCTTTTGGCTCAGCTTCCTCTACACGTATGCTTTCTCTTCATCTCAATCTCCAACGTCTACAACAAAAACAGGACGAATCAGTTATTGATTTCCTCTGGCATACTAAATCCATTGCCGACGAGATGGGTGATGCAAGCAAGCCTCTTGAACCGGAGGCTTTCAATGTCCACATCTTCCATGGTCTCCGATTTGATCTCCAAGACATTGTTTCTACATTACTTGGCCGTTCTAAACCAACCTCGTTTATGTATCTTCAAGGTCTTCTCCTTAGTCATGAGAGTATTAAGGCTTTCCAAAAGTTGCAAATCTGTAAGCCTTCCTCTCTAGCCAACTCTGCTACAGCCAACTCTGCTCAACAAAATGCCATCACCAATCTTGGTTTCTCTTTCTCTAGCTGTGGTCAGTCTAGAGATCGCGGGGGTCATGGTGGTTGCTTTAGCCGTGGTCGTGGTACCTATGGTGCTCAGCAAGGTCAGTTATGGTGTTCCATCTATCAACGTACAAATCACACTGCTACTATGTGCTACTATTGCCCTTTAGGTATGCCTTATCATCTGCCCCTATACATAACCCTTCGAATACTTCATCTTATTGACCCCTTACTCTCCCAATGTCAACCTGAGCCATGCCCTTCTCCCTCTTTTACCTGCACCTACCAACACTGTACCTTGGTACCCTGATACTGATGCCTCCCATCATGTCACACCTAATATACAACCCCTCCCTCTTTCTACGAATCCTATAATGGATTGGATCAACGACACGTGGGTAATGGTAAGGATCTTCAAATCACTAATATTGGTACTTCTTCTATTCTTTATTCTATTTCAAATATTTTGCACCAAATTTATTTGGTTTTATCCTCTTAAAGTAAAGTTAGATGTTTACTCTGTTTTTCATACATTCCAAGCTCTTGTTGAACGTCAATTTTCACGAAAAGCAAAAGCCGTTCAAATGGACTAGGGTGGGGAATTTCGTGCCCTCCTCTCCTTTTTCTCAAAAATTGGTATTGCTCATCGCATGTTTGCCCCTCATACTCATGAACAGCAAGGGACAGTTGAGCGTCGTCATAGGCATATAGTTGAAACCGGTTTAACATTATTAGGTCATGGCTCCGTCCCTCACCAATATTGGCACTACGCATTTGAAATGGCAGTCTGCCTCATCAATTAGATGCCGTCCAAGGTCACTGATCGCATCTCCCCCTTTCAAATGGTTTACAATCACCCTCCGAATTATTCTTTCTTAAAATCTTTAGGTGTCGTCGTTTCTCATATTTACATCCATATAACGCCCATAATATGGATTTCCGCTCCGTTCCTTGTATTTTCTTGGGATACAGTTCTTCGCACACAGGGTATCGTTGCCTTGACCTTGTCACTAATCATTTATACATTGCTCGATACGTTTGTTTCGATGAAACTTGTTTTCCCTTTGTAACTCCTTCCATTCTTGGTCAATCACCTACTTCATCACTTCCTACACTTGTCCTGGTACCGTGGGCTTGAGCCCCTATTAGTATTCCTCCACCTACCAACATAGTGAGATCACAAACTCCTACACCATCTACCACAATGTCGTCTAATACCAATTTATTAATCTCCCCTACCCTAAGTGCTAGACCCCTCCATGAACTTTATCACTCTCCTTCCTCATCATCCTCTTCGCCGCCGCCACCGCCGCCGCCTCCTCTGCCGCCACCCCCACCTAGGCCACAACGCACCCACACCATGCAACTTCGCTCTCATCCTCCTCAAATTAAAATGGCCACCATCCCTCTCACTGAACCAACCTCATTCACCCAAGCCAACAAATTCCCTGAGTGGCATGCAGCTATGACCGATTAGTTTAATGCCTTGTTAAATAGTGGTACATGGTCTTTGGTCCCTCGCACTTCCTCCATGAACCCCGCCGGGTGTAAGTGGGTTTATAAAGTTAAGCGCAAAGCGGATGACAATCTTGAGTACTATAAAGCTCGCCTGGTCGCTAAGGGTTTTCATTAGCAACATGTCTTTGATTATACATAAACCTTTAGTCCAATTGTGAAAATTATCATTATTCGCTCAATATTATCTCCAGTTGTCTCTCAAGGGTGGCAAGTGCAACAATTGGATGTGCACAACGCTTTCTTACATAGGGTTCTTTCTAAAGAGGTGTACATGAAACAACCCCCTGAGTTTCAAGACTCAACTCATCGTAATTATGTTTGCAAGTTGTATCGTTCTCTATATGGTCTCAAGCAGGACTCGAGAGCCTAGTTTCAACAACTCTCACAGTTTTTACTTCATTTGGGATTCTCAGCATCACAAACAGATCCCTTATTATTTATCTATCGAAGAGGCACTTACGTCATTTATTTTTTTATCTATGTTGATGATATTCTGGTTATAGGTGATGCATCTTCTACGGGATAAGGACACTAGGAGTGCCATAACTTTCGTACAACGCTCACTTGAGTGCCATAACTTTTTTTTTGCTCATTTGATAAAATTTACTCGTATGAAAAAAAAATCCTTAGATTATATGTGGAACAATAGAATTCTGCTGTTACAAGAGCTATCCTTTCTATTTTCTTGACGAAGAAAAAAAGATAAACCGCAATAAACTAAAGAGTAGAGAGCAATATGCTTCTCTAACACCTATAGTTAAAGATAGAAGAATGAGTTCTCTACTTTATTCTTCGATTTGTTGCCATCTAAATAGTTCCGTTTGCTCTCATAGAGAATGGACTTCAACACACCCTGTAATTTGGAGCTTAAAATCTTGTTCCTTGCAAACGAGAGCTTGCATTCTTTGTCTGATACTTGGTGTTCACCTCTTGGCGCATGAATTGTACATTGATATGTGGATTTGGAGTGTGCTCCATGATCTTTTCCCGCTCTCTATCGAGGTACCACATCAGTAAGACAGCCACTGGTCACTGAACATTGCGGCATTAGCTTGCTGCTATTGAGCTGCTTGCTAGATCGATTCGAGTTTCCATCTTGAGAATGTTGTTTGTGTTTCACACTTGGGACAGAGAATGTAGGTTGCTCAGGCACGGGGAGGCTAACGGAATCAGCACTACTAAGCATAAGAACAACTGTATCCATGGCAGGTCGGACTTCTTTGTCATTCTGAACACAGAGCAAGCCAATGTGAAAACATCTGATCACTTCGTTTGCCAGGTAAGATTCACCGACCGTCGGATCCACAATTTCCAATGGTGCTCCAGTTCTCCAGTGTTCCCAAACCTAGAACATATGTTGGTAATGTCATTAATTTACCCAAAACAAATGAAAATGCAGGATCAAACTGTACTCACATAGTCGAGAAGGCCGGAGTCATCATCTGATATGTGAGAATTCTGATTCATCTTGCCAGTAATGATCTCTAGCATTAACACACCGAAGCTGAACACATCGGATTTTACTGAAAATTGTCCGTACATAGTGTATTCAGGAGACATGTAGCCACTGCAAAATAGTTCAAGGAGAAAGACAAAGGCATGATTCTCATGAATGAGCATAGTTTGCTCAAAGATCAAGATGTTAATGCTCAATATAATCTATGCATTCAAAAACCCAATTAAAGTCCGAATCTGTTAGCATAATTATTGCAAATTATCCAATGGGTTGTTCCTACCGTGAACCAAAGTAATATGAAATTGGACTTACTAAGTTCCGACAATTCTGTTTGTTCTTCCTTGAGTCTGCTCAGCACCAAAAACCCTAGCCATACCAAAGTCGGAGATTTTCGGGTTCATATTGTCATCGAGCAGAATGTTGCTAGCTTTGAGGTCACGATGGATAATTCGGAGCCGAGAATCTTCATGAAGGTAAAGAAGACCGCGTGCCACCCCAACCATGATCTTGTGGCGTGCTGGCCAATCCAACTGTATGCTTTGCTGAGGGTCTGTGTTGACCAGAATTTGTAAATTTTAGAGTCAGAAGATGCCCTACTGCATGTCTGAATCTAATTGACAAGTCATTGTCCGACTTAAATTTCTTTGAAACCGACATCTAATTGTATGAATAATGTCCCAAGACATAATTTTAGATGGTGACTAGAATTGGGAAGAAAGAACTAAACTGAGAGGAAAGGAATCATTTTCAAAGAAGATGAAGAGACAGGCGCGAACCGAAGAGCAACAGGTCAAGGCTGCCGTTGGGCACGAATTCATATACTGGTATCGTTTCTTCTCTTTCCATGGCAAATCCTAATAGCCTCACTAGATTTCTGTGCTGCAGCTTGGCTACCAATTCGACTTCGTTTTTGAATTCCTGCTCGCCTTGTTTCGAACTTTGCGACAACCTTTTTGCTGCAATTTTCCTACCACAAGGGAGTGTACCCTACAAAATACAGAATATGAACGAAAATGTCATGTTAAGGCAGAACATGCACCCAGATTGAATCTCTAGGTTGTGCTTCATGTCTTATCTCAATGTTAAAAACTTCTTACCTTATAAACTGGACCGAATCCGCCTTCCCCTAATTTGTTGTGATCTGAGAAGTAAGCTGTGGCGGCTTCAATTGTGCCCACATCAAATTGTAGGGAATGTAGTTCCGAAATTTCGCTTCCAACTGTGTAGTGATAAGCCATCAACTTTGCGATACGAATAAACTGTAAATGGAAAGACTAATGCAAGCAAAGTAGATCTGTGATGTTTCTCACGGGAAAATTGCATAGGAAGTCTTAAACCTCCTGTACATAATGCAATTAAACCTTAGACCATTCAATTTACTCAATCAATTTCTAAACCCTCTTCCAAAGTGCAATTAAGTCATTTCTATGAATAGTACCTAAAATGAGCTCTGTGTTACTCAAAAAAGTGCTTGCGTGGCACTTTAAATTGCACTTTTCCACATAACTTTGAACCTTAATTATATTTTCTAATAAAGGTTAAGGACCTAATTGGAGCAAATAAAGGTTTAAGACTTGACTAAGTGAATTGAAGGCTTCAAAATTCATTGCATTCGGTACATAAAGTTTAGGACTTGTGGTGCAATTTTCCCCGTTTCTCACCATTCGGATCTTCTTCAGCATCGTTTCTCTTGTTCCTTTCTCTTTTGAAGGCAAACCAGAGCGCGACGCCAAGTAGCACGACCGCCGAAGTTGCAGAAGTGATCCCGATAACTAATCTTGATGAAGAATGCCTATTCTTTTCGACTGTAATTCAATTAGTTGAATGCTTCATTAGTATAATCGCATTACGTTCAGCATCTGCAAAATATACGGCACCGACAATTAAATATTTTACGTGCCACCAAACGTGATCAAATCAGCAAACTGGAACGCGTTATAACTAGTGAAACAAAAACGTCGAGTTCATTACCTGTGTAGAACGGGTATATTTCGAACCTGGCGAAGCAAGTTGGAAGCAAGATTCTGCCCCCGATTTTGCCAGTTTCATTTGTCAGGAGAATCGAAATCACATTCTGCAGGCAATCCTCGCAGAGAGCTGCCGAGAGATCAGGCCTGCACTGGGCAAATGTTTGAAGAGTAGTGCCGCTTACTTCTTTGAAGGAGGCGTCTCTGGAAGCATACTTCTTATCGGATCTTTTAGCGGCCGGCGTAATCAAGCGGTCCACCGTTTTGTTCAATAGCTTCATGAACTCGGTGGGTTCTTCCATATTCTCCTCATTGTACCCGCCCAAAAGAGGCCCTTCGTCCGTGGCCGAAAAGAAGTTACGGTCTGAATACTGCAACATGCACTGGTCGAACCAGAGGATGGATTCTTTGACCATAGGACATTTTGCTTTGATACTGACACAAGCATTTCTCACGCATTCCATGCACACTTCCTTGGTGACATCCCCCCTGCATAGGAAGCTGCCATACACAGCGTCGGCGTCGCTTGGCTTCCCTGTGCTCGTGTTGAAGAATCCGTTGCTTGAGTTGGCATGAGAGGGAAGGGACTCGAGGAGAAGGTTGAGGTTCGCCTCGTAGGTGCTGTTCAGAGTGAAAGTGGTTGAATTCGAGCAGTAATGCTCGCTGATAGTACCGATTGATTCGGTTTCGAGGGTGAGAAAGCTAAGCAGGAAAATGAGGATTGCAATAAGCCTTGTCATAGTTTTCTTTGGGGGACTTGGCTACAAGTGGCAGTTCTGTCCCTTTCATTTCAGCACCATGTAGTGCGCAATGTACCTTGATATATAGCGAAGAATGAGAAAGATAAAGCTTTAAGGAGGAAAAGAAAAGGAAAATGGTTAGTCAACTCTGTATATTTTAGGGTGTACAGATTAGATAACTTCGACATTCTCTATTGGGTACGGCTACGCGGATGATTCCTTGAAACAGTAATGTTAAAATTGGACGGTGGCATTATCTTTATTTTTATGCAAACTGCATTGACAAAAATCACCAAAATAAAAGTATAAGAAGTCACTCACTGTGAATACTCGGTTGACGGACAAGTCCAACGAATGTTTAAGTTACCGACTTTGGCATCAGATGGCCATTCCGGACTACAAACTCGGTTGCGTAGCTATATATTCGTGCGTGCAAATCGGACCATTCATCGGAGATCTGGCCGACTCCACAGGACCAGATTCCGCATCAACACTAGTAAGCTTATGTGGGAGGACTCTGCTGGCCAAGTAATAAGAAGTTGAGACTCTGTGAATGAGAACTTGAATCGTGATTGCGGCTTCGGAGAGTAGTTAGCGCCGTGGTGCATGGATTTCTTTATGCGCATGCACGACTCGCGTGTCATTTGTTTTATAAGGAAACTCGAAATGGTTGTGTCCCTTGCAGAAAACAATGGATAGAATACATCATTGTATTATTCGTAATATCCTTATGCATATCCTTTACAGCACACCTCTTTTGACATGTCTCTCCTCCGGCACACTTACATATATTTAACTAAATGACGGGAAAGCAATTCCACACATGACAAGAGGACTAAATCAATGGTTCGACTTGAATGAACCTGTCAAGTCTTTGTGAAATAACCCTCGATCGAAATACTTAAGCAAGGTCCCCTCCTTATTAAATCCGAATTGTCGGAAGATCATGTAGTTTGCTTCAATCGTGAAATAATAAAGATTTTGGCTCGCGAAACATGCATTGACGAAATTGGTAGCCTTTGGCCCTCCATTAAGTTGACTCTTGGTATGGGGTCTTCGCAGCAACAACTATTATTTCACACCGTTAGCCGGTTGAAAAGGCTTGTAGGTCGGAGAAACGGGAAATATCAGTAGCAACGCTCAACGAGATAGTGTTAGTTTACAATATGACAGCCATTTTCAATGTCTTTGTCCGCTCATGAAATATGTTGTTCGAGCAACTGAGAGTGGCGTTATTATGAAAGTCCGGTATCCTAGCCGATGTTTGAGAAAATACAAGCGAAGCTACAGCAATTTCGGGAGCATTAACAACTTTGTTCTTACTGCACCATGAGATAAGAGAACTTTCAAGAAGGAAACAAAATTTTTCGGTGAGATGTCGCTCTGATAATGTTAACTCGCAATATATGTGAAGCGTGATGTGCGCGAAGCAGATAAAAGCAACTCTAAAATTTTCATTATCAATATATGATTAAATGTAAGCTGCTTTATAAAAGAGAATAACACGAATATAAATAGTCTAAAGTCCTAAAGAAACTCTGATAAGAGATGATTAGATATATTTTCAAAAAAATAAAGAAATCTCTAATACTATTATCTAAATTCTGATCGGATAACTAGTGAAAAGAAAATACAATCACACAAGTTTCTAAGATAAGTATCCAAGTTCCGCAAATTACGATAATCAAAGAAATAAAATCAAACGATAAAACCCTAAATCAATCCAATGACATATCAAAAAAACTCTTGAGATGCCCTCCATCATTCTCCTTTTATTTGAAAAAACTCGACCTCGAGTTCTAAAATGGCGGATAATGCAATAGTGTGTTCCAAATTACAAAAAAAAAATTAATAAACTTATTGTATTTGTGCCAATTCAGTCTTGAACCTTTCAAATACGAAAGTCCTATCCTAAACCTTTTCACGATTTACCAATTGAGTGCTAAAATTAATGTGTAAGTTAAATAGAGAAAGTTGATAACTCCATCAAATAAAACGAAGGTAATTTCGACTAAGAAAACGAGAGTTCATTGCATAGTACATACTGCTTGGAGACTTAATTAAGGAAAAGTGCTAATTTGAGAAAAACAAGTTAGTAAATTGAAACGTTGATGAGGATAATATTTGGTAAATCAATAGAATAGTTGATAGATTAATTAGAAAAAAAATCCAAAAAGAAGGTAGTTTCAACTAAGAAAATAAGAGTTCATTGCATTCTTTGTGTGATATTGACCTCTTGGCTCATGAATCATACATTGATCAGTGGATTCCGAGTGCTCCATGATCTTTTCCCTTTCTCTATCTAGGACTTACATCAGTAAGATAGCCGCTATTCACTAGACATTGCAGCATCATCCTGCTGCTATTAAGCTTCTCGGTGAATCGGTTCAAGTTTAGATCTTGAGATTGTTGTTTGTGATTCATACTCGGGATGAAGGATATAGGTTGCTCAGGAACGGGGAGGCTAACGGAATCAGCACTACTAAGCATAAGAACAGCTGTATGCATAGCAGGTCGGGCTTCTTTGTCATTTTGAACCAAAGCAAGCCAATGTGAATGCATCTTATCACTTCGTTTGAAGAGTAAGATTTACTCATCGTTGGATCCACGATTTCCAATGGTGCTCCGATTCTCCAGTGTTCCCAAACCTTGAACATATGTTGGCCATGTCATTAATTTGCCAAAACTGAATGAAATTGCAGGATCAAACTGTACTCACATGGTCAAGAAGGCCTGCATGGTGATCTGATATATGAGAAAATTGATTCTTCTTGCCATTTATGATCTCTAGCAGTAGCACACTAAAGCTGACCACGTCCGATTTTACCAAAAATTGTCCATACATTGCGTATTCAGGAGACATGTAGCCACTGCGAAGCAATTCAAAGAGGAAGACATGGTCATGATTATTGTGAATGAGCGTAGATCACATAAAGATCAAGATGTTAAGGCACAATACACTCTATGCATTAGAAAATCCAATTAAAAGCCGAATCTGTTTCCATAATATTGCAAATTATCCAGTGGGTTGTTCCTATCATGAACAGATGTAATGTGAATTTGAACTTACTAAGTTCCAACAATTCTGTTTGTACTTTCTTGAGTATGCTCAGCACCAAAAATCCGAGCCATCCTGTCACGCACCGAACTCCCTTCGAGCCTGCGTAATCCCACTGCTGGTCGATTAGTGCGATGTCCCAGGGTATCGCCGACCTCACTTACGATCATCAAATATTTAATACAACAGCGAAAATCACAATATTACCCAGACAATTTAAAATTGGGGAATATCAGGGAGAATATACACACATTCAATTCACATCATTAAACTTATACAATATTCCCGATTTACAAACGCCATAAACATTAGCACACCGTATTACAAACCACTGGCAACAAAAAGATCGATGACCTAGTATTCTATCCTAAAAAATGATACTCTTCCAAAATTCCTATTCTCAACCCCGAAACTAGCCCCTACGCCCCTTACTCGGCGTCCACTCTGAGTCCGACTCCTTATCGTTCGTATCCGAACTCTCCCGAACAGTTTGCTCCTTTGAAGAGTCCGACTCTGCCTCGATCTCAATCGAGTGATTAATGTCATCCGACTCAGTTGGAACTTCATTCTGATCCTCCCCAGCTAGTACATCAAAGAAATTGTACTCAGGCACGAAATTGGGATCCATATACTGTTCATATGGAATTATATACTCCGGTTCCTCCTCAGGCTCCTCAGGCTCGTCAGGTTCATTCTCGGGTTCTGCCTCGGAATCTACTCCCTCTGGTTCTTCCTCGAGAATAGGCTCTAAATCTATATCCATCGGGTCGTCTTCAGCTTGCGACGCCTCGGGCTCGGGTTCATGCTTAGCCCCTGAAGATCCCTGTGTTGGGGGTGCTGGATGCATTCCAGATTGAGCTAAACTAGTCTCTGCACTGGTCAACTCTCCATCTATCGGGGGTATAGCAGACGGGTCCCAATCCCCAGCTAAGTTAAATGAAACATCAAAACCCCTAACGGGCCCGAACTCGTCCCCGACTACATCCCTGAAAAACCAGGCAGTATAGATATGGGTCTCCCATAAAGGTAGTCCTATCTCTACAAAAACAGTCGCAGTATGCTTAATCCAGGTCATGCCATCGCCCATAGGAAATTCTGCAATATCATACTCGGTGTGTACTGGTGCTCCAAAATGCTCTGGTGGCGGTGGTGGAGGATTCATGGCTCGGGTCGGGGTTCTGAAAAGTATTGGTTGAAATAATCATGGGACTACATCTCAATAAGTACACCCCTAAACCCCACCTAAGCTATCACGCACCTCCAGAAAATCACAAAACACAATCACATATACACCAAATCATCACATAATAGGCACATCACATACGATCACAAGCATGCACAAATCTCATGTCATGCACTCATTCCGTTCTCGTTATCTCTTTTCCACATTCCTTGCCAGTGACCCATGTTACAGTACACGCCTCAGGTTCACTACGACCACTTATCACAACACTTTAGGGCCCGCGTTAACGTACACGCCTCAGGCCATGTTTCTTGCCCGTGTTAAAGTACACATCTCAGGCTCAACATCTACCACCTACTGCGTAACCCTCGTTGAAGTATACGCCTCAGGCTGGCAGTCTTCCGGTAGTACCGGGCATCGTCCCGCGTTGAAGTACACGCCTCAGGACGGCACAATTTCCACGAACACATGTCAGACCACATTTCTTTCTTACTCAAGCACATGCTCAACAAGCATTTACCACACTTAACTGGCCAATCACACGTGGCCCTTGCACGCATCAATTCACACGCAAAACATGCTCACTAAGCATTTAACATGGCCAATTTTAATAATTAAATCAGTCTGGCCCAAGCGTGCACCCAATAGGCATATTTCAATTATGTAATTACACAACCATGCACTCAATTCCATCACCCCAACCCAGTCGAAACTCCAACACACATTTAACACACAATTTGCCATTTTTCTCCAACCAAATGGCGTCAGATAAATTCCGGTCCTTCACAACACTTTCTCACCATTAATTGCCGATTCTAAAAATCCAATTTGCGTCCCGATCGGCCCATCACAGCCCACTGAACAGTCACTCACAGCCAACTGTTGTCCACAAAATTTCCATTAAAAATTTCCCGAATTCAATCCTAGGCCCGCCAATTGATTCTACTCCTAATCCGTACAATTTCGTACCCAAATAAACCCGATTTCAACCAAAATTTCCTATCGATACCCAATATCCTAAGTCGGGTTTAGGGCGCGACTTACCGAGTTCTAGACTAACGCGGCTAGAACGGAAAGCGGCGGCGATCGACGGAAACGGTGGCAAGTAGCGGCACGGCTTGGCGCGGCGGTGGCAATGGCGGCGACGGCCTTGGTCTTCTCGGCCGTGGCTCACGGCCACACGGGGGAGAGAGAGAAAAGGAGGGGGATGGCGGGTGAGGCTGGCAATAGTGAGGCGGCGCGGACGGCGGGGCACGGCGGGCGGTGCGGCGGCGACGGCGGTCCGGGCGAAGGGGGCGATCGGCGGTCGGGAGGGAGAGAGAGAGAGAGCTCACGTGAGGGAGGGGGCCGACCGGGAGAGAGGAGAGGGAGAATGAGGAGAGAGAATGGTGATTTGGACTAAAATAGTCCAATTTTGACCAAAAGTGGCAAATGACAATCTTGCCCTTGTTTAATCTTTTTAATCAACGGTCCAGATTTGATCTTATCTTGAAACCGACGACCGAGATTGAATTTTTCTCAAAATATCCAAGGGCAATTTGAGAATTTCTCAAAAAGTCCAAGGGCAAAATAATCTTTTCCAAAATTTGGGGCAAAATTACCAAAATACCCTTGTTCCATAAAACTAACCCTTTATTGATTCCCAAGGGTAAAATGGTCACTTTCTCCATTTCTCGCCGAAATCGAATTTTTCTGAACGAATCGGGACAATCCAAAATTGCACGTTCTATCCGCGACGTCGTCCTAATGTCCCGTTGTGACTTCCAAATTTTTCTGATGTCCAATTTAGGCTTAATTAAATAATCAAATTTTATTAAATGCAACTCGAGCGTTTCTCAAACTAACGGGCGGCTTGTTGGAGAAATTCGCATATTCGACTCGTGACTGATAATAATTCGGGTCACGTGCAAGTTCATTCGGTTCGTGACGACTTCTGTTGTCATTTAAATCGTGAGGATCAATTACTAGATCTGAGGGGTACGATCATTTGATATATGTTCAGGATCATTCGTCAATTCATTTCGTGGTCCAACAGAATCACCCGCGATCCACTACTATGACAGTGACGAACTGACTCCTGGCTATCCTTGGATCGGCCAACAGTAGTTCAAAATATCACCTCGACGATTTTATGGTCGAAAGTCAATTCACGATCGAATTTTCTTTTAGTCGTACAAATTTAAATCCCTAATTAGCCTTTCTCGAATGGTTAGTATCCCAGGAATGATCAGTTCCGAGCGCGAACTAGCTATGAGTACATTCATAAAACTCAGTTTTTTATAAATCCCAAATGAACCGATTTTCAGGATGTCACACATCCCAAAGTCCGAGATTTTCGAGCTCATATCATCATCAAGCAGAATGTTGCTAGCTTTGAGGTCGCAATGGATAATTTGGAGCCTAGAATCTTAAGAAGACCGCGCACCACCCCAACCATGATCTTGTGGCGCGCTGACCAATCCAATTGTCTGCTTTGCTAATGGTCTATTTTGGCCAGAATTTGTAAACGTTTGAGTCAGAGAAGCCTATTTCATGACTGAATCTATTGACAAGTCGCATGTAATTTTCTTTTTTCGAAACCATCAACTTGTATGAAGAATGTCCAAGAGATAACTACTAAACATTCGCTCAAACCTAGGACATATTTCTAGATGGTGACTAGGGTTGGAATGAGTTAACTAAACTGAGTGGAATGGAATCATGTTTAAAGAAGAAGAAGAGCAGCGAGTCCCCCAACTAAACGCGGGCTTAGATTCCGGCATCGGCAAGCGTATGCATGAGAACTTGAATCTTGATGGCGGCTTGGGAGAGTAGGTAGTGCCGCGGCGCATGGATTTCTTTTAATATGCAGGGACGACAAGCGTGTCATTTGTTATGTAAGTAATGTTGAATCGGATCTCTTCTTTAATGGAAACGTTGATAGAATGCATTATTCTATTATCTGTAAATATCGGTGCCTTTAAGCATGTTCTTCCAAGCACACACTTTTTGACATCTCTCTCCTCCGGCA
The DNA here is from genome assembly GCA_031216405.1 of Syzygium malaccense. Classification (NCBI taxonomy): domain Eukaryota; kingdom Viridiplantae; phylum Streptophyta; class Magnoliopsida; order Myrtales; family Myrtaceae; genus Syzygium; species Syzygium malaccense. The sequence goes on along the minus strand of CM062256.1, from coordinate 4,223,520 downwards.
CGCTTATATATATGAAAAGAAAATCCCCACGTAACACGAGGATTGAATCTATGGTTCGGCGTGAATGAGCCCGTTAAATCTTCGCGAAATAACTCCCCATCAAAATACTTAAGTAAAGTCACACCACCTTAAGAGCGGCGTGATCAAGTGCAAAATATTCTGCTAATTGAATCCGAATCTTCGGAAATAGATTAGTTCACTTCGATTGGGAGTTAATAAAGATTTGGCTCGCAAAACATGCAGTGGCAAAATTTGTAGCCTTTAGCCCTCCATTTAGTTGGCTCTTGCTATAGGGACTTTGCAACAACTATTATTTCAAACTTATAGCTGGCGAGAAGGCTTGGTCGGAGAAACGGAAAGATATTAATACCACCTTGAACAAGATAGTGCTAGTTTATAAAGTGATGTTTAATTTGAATGTTGAGAATATGCCTTGAGTTTGAATATGGAAACCCGATCCAAGTAAAAATTCTAAATCTAAATAGGACTTGTGGTTCGGTGGCCAAAAAAGCAACAAATTATTGACGTACTTTCCACATTGAAGTTGGATTCCTAATTTGGGTGGGTTTCTTCGATTAAGTCATTTGAAAGGAGCTCCCTATCTTGGAGCCAGATATTATATATATAAGGTGGGTTTTGGTTTAAGCACCGGAGCAAAACAAGAGGAGCTTTTGGTTGTAACAATTAATTGTGCGACGTGCTTGTGAATTACATCCTAAAGAAATTGTAGCCATTTTCAAACCAATAAATCTAATGGTAAGATTTATAAAATTGCTTTATAATATTGAGAAATTGTTTCACGAATAATTATGAGCTTAAATACTGTGTTAGTTATTGAGCGTAATTTGAATTTCAGAGACACTAAAAGTGACTCAAGTAATAATATATTCTTTGGTGTATTGCTTACTATATAGTAAAATCCTGTGCTGCTCTCTCATAGGTCCATCAATCGACTTATGTAAATCTGATGTCCAATTTATTTTCTTGTTCTTTTTGCTTTATTGTTCAATAGCTTGTTTTTCAAAATATTCAATGTGTTTGTGAGCAATTAAGAGTGACATAATAAAGGAAAATTGTTATCCTAGCCGATGTTTAACGCAAGTGAAGCTACGAAAAAATCTGTAGTATCCTCTAAAGCTTAATAGTCAACCTCTATGCTAAAACACACGTTAACAATTTGCTTCTTACTGCACCATGTTATAAAAGAATTTCCAAGAAAGAAACAAAGTCTCCTTTTTCAAATGTCTTTATGTTAATGCTAACTCTCAAAACGTATAAAGATAGGAAAAATTACCAAAAAAGTCCTAAACATTTTGCAGTTGTGCAGCTTTAGTCCTAAATATTTTGTATTTGCACCAATTCAGTCCATATAACCAAATTTGGCTAGCCAGCACTAACATAGACGTTGGCCGGCGCCGACTGTTTGGCCAACACAAACATCAACAATTTTTTACAACATTTTATTTTTTCCTTTCTTTTTTTCTTTTCCTTTTTCTTTTTTTCCCCACAGTGGCCAACGAGACTAGCTTCACCCAAATCGAGGTGAAGCTACCTCGCCCATGGCCTCCAAGCAAGGCCGAGTGAGGGCTTTGAACCCCACCAACCACTGTGGAGAAAAAAAAAGAAAGGAATGAAGAAAAGAAAAACGAAAAGGAAAAGGAAAAATAAAATCGAAAAAAATATATTATTAAAAATTGTCCATGTCAACATCGGTCGGACGGCCGGCTTCCATGTTAGTGCCAATCAATCAAAATTGGCTAGATAGACTGAATTGGCATAAACGCAAAAGGTTTACAACTGAATTGACAAAAAAAAATGATTTATGACTAAATCGGCACAATTTCAATAGGTTTAGGACACTTTTAGTAATTTTCCCTATAAAGATAACACACACAATGTGCACATAAAAGAAACTCTCTAATTTTCATTGCCAATAAATAATCAAATGTAAGTTTGTAACAAGCATGAAAATGGTTGTTGTGATGGTTAATTTTCTGTCGAAATTACTTCCGATTTCTATAAAGAATCCTTAAGGCATAACATCTGAACTTTTGCTTAAAACTTCAAACATAATTGCAATTTGTTATTTAGGATTGGAAAGGAGGAACAAAGCAGAGAAGTATGGAATCATCTTAAAGAAGATAATAGCTAGTGGTCGAGGCTTCCATTAGGCACATAGTTGGAGACTAATATCGTTTCTTCTCTTTCCATGGAAAACCTTTATAGGCTTGCTAGGTTCTATGTTGAAGCTCGGCTATTAATTGAACTTCGTCTTTGAATTCTTGTACGCCTTGTCTGGAGCTTCAAGATAGTCTCTTACTGCAATAGTCTATCGACAAGGAAGTGTGCCATTCAACAAAGTGCAGATATAAGAGAAAAAAGAGAAAATTACCAAAAAATTCATAAACCTATTATATTTGTGCCAATTCAGTCCTAAACTTTTCAATTTGGCCGATTTAATCCTCAATTTTTAATAATTTGCCAATATAGTCAATCCGGTTAATTTGGCTAGAAATTGACAATATTGACACTGGCTGTTTACGTGACACGACTAACGCTGACGTGAAATTGTTATAATTTTTTTAATTTTTCTAATTTTTTTTCAATTTTTTCCTTTCCTTTTTTAGTTTTACGGCTAATACCACAAAAAACCCTCCAAACTGGTACACTTTTGACAAATTTTGTGACATTCCGAAATACCATCAATTGGAATTTATTGAATAATTGAATTTTATGAGATGTGCTCGTAGTAAGTTCTCACCCGGAACTGATCATTCCTGGGAATGCTAACCAATAGGGAAAGGCTAATAGGGAAATTAAATTCGCGCGACTAAAGGAAATTTGATCGTGAATGGATTTCGACCATTTAAATCGCGTAAGTGATATTTTGAGCCATTGTTGGCCGATCAAGGATAGTTAGGGGTCAGTTCGTCACTGTCCTAGTAGTGGATCGCGAGTGATTCCGTTGGACCACGAAACGACTTGACGAATGATTCTGAAATTATACCGAACGATCGTACCCCTCGGATCAAGTGATTGATCTTCGCGATTTTAATGACAACCGAGGTCGTCACATACCGAACGAACTTGCACGTGACTCGATTTAGTATCAGTCACGAGTCGATTCAGCGAATTTCCCCAGCAAGCCGCCCGTTAGCTCGAGAAACGCTCGGGTTGCGTTTAATAGAATTTAATTATGGAATTTTGCCCAAATTGGATACCGGAAAATTAGGAAGTCACGACGGAACGTTAGGATGACGTTGCACGTGACACGTGTCAATTTTTGGTGCGCTCAATTCCTTCGGAAAAACTCGATTCGGACGAGAAATGGAGAAAGTGACGATTTTGCCCTTAAGGATTTATAAAGGATTAGTTTTGGGGCAAGGGGCATTTTGGTCATTTGTGCCTTAGATATTTTTGGTCCAAATTTACTATTTGAGTCAAGAAGACTCTCTCTCTCTCTCTCTCTCCTTCGTGAATCCCCCCCTTTCTTGTTTTTTTGGCCGTGACTTTTCCCCCATTGCCGTGAGCTCTTTGGCCGCCTTCCTCCAAGCCGGATCGTCCACCGCCGGCGCTGTCGCTTGCCACACCGCCGGACAGCCACCTTGCCGTCGCCGTGCCGTCCTCCAACCTCGCCGTCTCTCTCTCTTTCCCCTCTCTTTCTCTCTCTCCCCGTGACCCATTTACGGCCGTGCAAGACCCACGCCGCCGCCGGACCGTCGCCACTCAAGTCAGATGTCGCCGTGAGTCGCCGCCGTCCCCGATTTAGTGCCGCCGCTTTCCGTTCTAGCCGTTTTAGTCTAGAACGCAGTAAGTCATACTCTAATCCCGATTTAGGATTTCGGGTATCGCCGAACAATTTGATTTTGGGTGAAATTGGACTTGTGCGGGTGCGAAATGTTGGGGCTTTAGACCGGGAATGTATGGTGGGCCTTAAGGAATTAATTTGGAATTTTTGGAGGATGATTTGAGGGAATTTTAAGCTGTGAGTCACTGTTCACGAGCTGTGATTCACTGTTCACGAGGCTGTGATGCTCGGTTCGGGACGCAAGTTGGATTTCTAGAACCGAGATTTAATGGCGAGAGAGTCCCATGAAGGACCGGAATCAATTTGGCGTCGTTTGGTGGGAGAAAAATAGAAATTTATGTATTTTACATGTGTTTTAATTATAATTGAGTTGTTGTGGTAGAATTGTGTGTGCATTTGTGCAATGGGCTGGTGTAAATATGTTTGATTCGTGCACGTTTGAGTTCAATTGAAATGATTGTTCAATTGACCATGTGATATGCTGAGTTAGCCAACGCGGGTAAGTCGCGCCTAAACCTAATTTAGGACTTTGGGTATTGACGGGTAATTTCGGACAAAATCAGTATGAAATTAGGTGCGGAATTACATGGATAGGGAGTGGAAATTTTATGGCGGGCCTTAGGAATTAATTCGGTTAATATTTATTGGAAATTCAGAAAATGGGGGCTGCGAATTACTGTTCATATGCTGCGAAACACTGTTCATTAGCTGTGAATTACTGTTCACGGGGCTGTGATGGTCCGATCGGGACGCAAGTTGAATTTTTGGAACCTAGAAATTATGGTGAGAAAGTCCCGTGAAGGATCGGAATTAATCCGACGCCATTTGGTTGGAGAAAAATGGGAATTATCCTATTGGATGCATATTTAAATTATTAGTAAATTGTGGTAATTAAGTTGAGTATTCTGCGGTGTGCTATTGGGTATAAGAATGGTACCGTTGAGTCCGGCTCGGAGTTTTATGTAAGTGTCGGGAAGAGTCGGTGGTGTGATTTTGTGGATTGGGTGCAGAAATTACTGTTCACGAGCTGTGGGAGTACTGTACATTGTGCTGTGGTGAGTCGTTTGATGCATATTCGGTACCGTTAGGTCCGTCTTGGAATTTTATGAAAATCCCGTGAAGGGCTGAAAGTGATTTGAAAACATTTGAACCAAGAAATATGTTGTTTTATGCGAAAATGTGCTTTTGTGTGAAAATGGTGATGTGGTGAAGTGTGGGGTGCAAGTGTGCACGGAATTTGAGGCAATGGCATGAGAAAGTGACTTGGGATCGGGCCGAGTATCATAAGCTCGGGCAGCGATCACGTAGGTCTGTTGCATTTGGCACAGACTGAGGCTCGAAAGAGCATGATTGAGTTCGGTCCGAGGCACGATCAGTTCGGGTGAGACCGAGATTGGACCGAGGCATCTTAAGCTCGGGTTTCAATCATGTAGACCTGTCGCATTTGGCGCGGGCTGAGTTGGGATCGGGCCTGGGGCGCGTGATGCTCAGGTCGCGATCGGGGCCTGAGGCGTGAACGAGTACGCGGGCCGGAAGTGTGGTGATGAGTGGTCGCAGTGTACCTGAGGCGTGTACGTTTACGCGGGTCACTGGCGAGTGATGTGGGAAGTGATGAGTGGTCGCAGTGTACCTGAGGCGTGTACGTTTACGCGGGTCACTGGCGAGTGATGTGGGAAGTGATGAGTGGTCGCAGTGTACCTGAGGCGTGTACGTTTACGCGGGTCACTGGCGAGTGATGTGGGAAGTGATGAGTGGTCGCAGTGTACCTGAGGCGTGTACGTTTACGCGGGTCACTGGCAAGTGATGTGGGAAAGAGGATTTGAGAACGGAAAGAATGTGTGCAAGATGAGAATGGTACATGCGCATGTTTGCATATGATGTAATTGTGATTGAGTGCGGGTGTGCGCATGATTGAGCCTGGCCATATTAATTGATGTGCCTGCTTTGTGATTTCTTGATGTACGTGAATGTGTGTGATTGCGTAATTGTCTGGAGGTACGTGATAGCCTAGGTTGGGTTTAGGGGTGAACTTACTGAGAAGTGTCTCATGGTTGTTTTCAACCAAATATTTCAGAACCTCGACAGGATCCGTGAACCCTCCACTACCGCCGCCAGTACGTTTTTGGATACCAGTGCACACGGAGTACGATGTGGCAGAGTTTCCGGTGGGTTTTCAGAAGGATAACATTTTTGGAAGTTAGTATGCCAGGCCGTCGGTTTTGTTCTCACTTTCGAAGATTTTAGGAATGTGTGTACTGGTAAACTAAGGTTTGTTCTATTGTAAATATGGTCGTGGAATAAGTTTGATTAAGTAATGGAAATGCATATTCTCCCTGATTGTTCTCCCCAGTTTTTAATTGTCCGGGTTTAATTGTTGTTATCCACTGTGGTAGTAAACCTCTGATGGCGTTTTGAGGTCAGCGACATTCCTGGGACGTCGCTTGAATCGACCAGAGGCGGATGTCGCGTGCCCGTTAGAGTTCGGGGCGTGACATCCCCGTTTGAATTGGTATCAGAGCAAGGTCAGCTCAATCTAAAGTTGGTCGAATTGGAGTGATAAAGAGCGGAAACCTTAGGGTAGTAATTGGGGAGATCTCAGTGGGTGTAGGGTAGTGTGAGCTACACGTGCCTCCAGATCGTTTGTTGTGATTGTTTGAGTAAGTTGGTTGTTGTGTGGTAATTGATTTGCAGGTGCATCTGGACCTGAGGTAAGTGTTCAGACCTTGGTGATTGTGATTCGTGATTGGTAGTGGGGAATTGTTTGTTGAGTGAGTTTTCGTGTTAATTTGCTGTTTAGAATCAGATTGATTTAGTTGGCCTAGATTGCTAATTCCTGAATGGAATTATAGCAGGTAGGTGATCATTGAGGCAGTAAGATCGAGGAGAAGGGGTAAGAAAACCCAAAGGTATTTAAGTGCGGTAGGCCAAGAGGCCTAAGACTTAATGTTAGAAGTTGTGACTCAGACCCTATAAGAAATAGGGAATGTATAGGCAGGCAAGCTTGGGAAAGGGGCCGCCATTACTGCCTAGGTTGCCGAGGTTGTAGTGATTACTGCTATGAGTGGGATTAATGCCAGTTAGGGCAAACTCAGATAGTGGCCAATAGGTAAAGGCGCTAGTTGTTGGAATGCTTTCTCAGGTCGAAATCTTATAAAGTCAATGGTAAGGGTGATTTCGAGATTGTACCGAGGTGGGTGTAGAAATTAGAGAAAGCCTTTGAGATTTTGGGGTACACCGAGACTAAGAAAGTGATATTGGCGAGGTACTAGCCGCAAGACAATGTTAAATATTGGTGAAAGATTGCCAAGGATAAGATATCCCCAATGAGTATAGCCCAGATTCGAGCCATGATTGTTAAGAGTTCCTATGGGAAAATATTTCCCGGAGAATGCCAAGAGAAGGGAACTGACGGAGTTTAGGTGATTTGCCAAGGGCAGATGACTGTGGAACGATATGAAACGGAGTCCATTTGACTGGTTGAGAATCCACAGGACAAGGTTTAGAAATTTCGAGAAGGACTGAAGTCGAGTCTCTGAAACCTAATGATCTCACTGAACATCAGGAATGAAGGGGAAGTGTATGAATGAGCTCAAGTGATAGAGCGAGATCAGTTGGGAAGTGCAACTACTTCTGGATAGTGATTTACTCAAACTAAGGATAACCGCCTCCTCGAGAAGAGGCAGATGGCGGGGAAACAGGCGATTCATTCCACCGGTTAAGAAGGATATTAGAAAGCCGAATCGTTAAACGAACAGTTTTGAGGCTTGCATTGAAAGTGGGAGTTGGAACAACTAGTTAAACTGGATGGGATTGAGTCTGCTGTGCTTGAGTCACGTTTGGTGTGACGATTCCTCGATTGATAAGGTGATGGTGTCGTTAAAGTGTTTTAACTGTGAGATAGTAATCGAAAGTAGAAAAAAGAGTGTCAACTTGACAGTGTTGGTCAGGTGCAATTTTGAGTAGGGAATTGAAATGGATTGGCTAATAAGACAGAAAGCCGTTATGGATCGCGACTAAAGGATGATCCAGTTCAACCCAGTTGAACGTCTTAGGATTGATCTTCAGGAAAATCGAGGAGGAATCTCGATTCCTTTAATGCCCTCGTTTGAGGTGACTAGATACCTGATGATAGTTGCGAAGGATACGAGGTGAATGTGGTCGACCCGATCGTGACGGAATTAAAGTTGAAAGAGTAAACGAGGTGTATGACCTTTCAAGGTCTTTTCTTAGGAATTGCCAGGTTGCCACTAGAAGAGGTAGTGGAATTGTAAAAGGAGTGGCCCTGAGATGAAGCTGATTTCGAGGGCGCGGTGTTAAATATTCTTGTTGAAAGTTTAAAGAATTGAAAGTCCAGATGTAAGGACTCGTGGGTAAAATTTTATCTGCCCTAGTGTGTCTCCGTGGAGAGTTCCTATAGTGTGTATGAGGAAAAAGGACAGGACGTCGAGAGGGTACGTAACTACCGGTAGTTGAATCAGTCAGCGGAAAAGAGTAAGTACCTACCGTCGATGATCAATGATCTATATGGTCAATTGTAAGGACCTCAATGTTCTCCGAGATTGAACCACGGATTTGATATCACCAATGGGGACTCCGAAAGGAGAATGTTCCTAAGATTGTGTTACGGACCGGAAGTTTTCTGTTAAGGATATGAACAGGAGATATAATTACGACTGCTTAACGAATGAGGTGTGGGCATTTTGAGTGCATAGCGATGTCTCTCGGTTTAGGATATAACCCACTGTTTTTGTGGACTTAAGGAATTGAGAATTCAAAGAACTTGTGGGTTAGTTTGTCATGATGATCGTTGACGACAGTTTGGTGTATGCGATAAACTCCAAAGAGCGTAGGTTACAATCGACAGAAATACTATGAACCTTAAGAGATCGCGCACTTCACGCTAAGCATGGCAAGTACGAATTTTGGTTCAATAGAGTAATATTCCCTGGACATATAATATAGGGGAAATGGAATTACAGTGAACTCGACTAAGGTTGAGGTGATGACTAAGTGGCTAAGATTGATGCCAATAACGGAGGTGGGCAGTGTCTTAGATTTGGCTAACGATTATCGACGTTTCGTGGAAGATTTTCGTCGATAGCTGTGCGGTTGACACGGCTGTTTAAGAAAGAAAATCAAGTTTGAATGGAATGATAAGTATGAATGGAGTTCCAAGAGCTGAAGCGTGGGTTGATGATTGCCCCAGTATTGAATATTCAACCAGAACCGGAAGGATTCGAGGTCTATAGTGACGCTTCGTTAAAAAGGCTTGGGAGTGTGTTGATGCAACACGGTAGAGTGGTGAATTATGTGTTGTGCTAGTTGAGGTCACGTGAAAAGAATTACCTAACGCATGACGGAAAATTGACTGCAACACCCTGTACCGCCATGGAAAGACTAGATGAGTAATAGATACGTTAAGTCGTGAGTCGATTGGGACGTATGGGGTGATCAAGGAATAAACCTCGTTGGGAAGGCTCAGGGACTTGGAAGTTAAATTTGAGGTGAACTGGACGTGGAATCTGTTGACCGCCTTGGGGATTAGTTGGAAATCCAGGCCCAGGACAAGGAATGGCATTATGTGGATCGAGAGATACGAAGAGTCATTAAGGTGGAGGCCGATGAGAGGAAGTCAGACTTTCATATACTCGAGGATAGAAATCTTGAGGTTCTAGGAATGATTGTGTGTACCCGATGAGGCGAAACTTGAGGAGGAAAAAAAAAATTGAAGGGAAATTTACACAGTAAGCATAAGGTTCACTCAAGTAACATAAAGGTGTGTCCAATGATGTAGGGAGTAAGAAAGAAATCATATTTGAGACCCATGAGAGTAATTATGACGTACACACGAGCAGTACGAAATGTGCTAGGATTTGTGGCGACACTGCCGGAAAAATGGGTTGAAAGTAAATATGACCAAGTAGATGGCCAAGTGTTTGACGTACCTATAAGTGAAGACACAGCACGGTAAGCCTAGAAGGCTATTATAACCGTTGAATGGAAATATGACATGATCCCACGGATATTGTAACAGGATCAAAGTGAAGCCGGAGGAAACCCGATTCCATCATAATAGCAGGTTGATAAACTGAATAAGTCAGTGCGCTTTCGAACATTATGAACGGACTTTGAGTCCGACAGATAAGTAGAGTCGTCAGAAAGGTCACCCGATCGGAGACGATGACTTTTAGAGCTTGAGATTGGGAATTAAGTGACAGCCCAAGTGTTCATCAATGGAAAGATTATCCTAGTTTGACAGAAAAGGGAAGTTGAGCAAAGGCATGTTAGATTGTTCGATATTCGGGAAAAGATCGGAGATATGATTTAGCAAATTGCCCCGTTGCCTAATCTGTCCTAAGTATATGATGTATCTCACGTGACAACGTTGAAGAAGTATGAGCCAAATATGACCCACGTTAACTTAAGGGGAAACAGACATGAACGATAAAGTGTCATACGCGGAAAGGGCCGATGAAGCTTGAGGACAGAAAGATCATGGGCCGCATAATAAGTCAGTCCCAGTGATCCAAGTGTATGGGAGCACCGAAGGACAAAAAGTGCCGTTTGGGAAAGCAAAAAGATGATGCAACGTCAATACCTCCCGCTGTTTGAGCAGTAGTAAGATTGTAAATCTTGAGTAGTAGTGAGATTGTAAATTTCGAGGACGAAATTTCATAAGGGGGGAAGATTGTGACATTCCGAAATTCCACCAATTGGAATTTATTGAATAATTGAATTTTATGAGATGTGCTCGTAGTAAGTTCTCACCTGGAACTAATCATTCCTAGGAATGCTAACCATTAGGGAAAGGCTAATAGGGGAATTAAATTCGCGCGACTAAAGGAAATTTGATCGTGAATGGATTTCGACCATTTAAATCGCGTAAATGATATTTTGAGCCATTGTTGGCCGATCAAGGATAGTTAGGGGTCAGTTCGCCACTGTCCTAGTAGTGGATCGCGGGTGATTCCGTTGGACCACGAAACGATTTGACGAATGATTCTGAAATTATACCGAACGATCGTACCCCTCGGATCAAGTGATTGATCTTTGCGATTTTAATGACAACCGAGGTCATCACGTACCGAACGAACTTGCACGTGACTCGATTTAGTATCAGTCACGAGTCGATTCAGCGAATTTCCCCAGCAAGCCGCCCGTTAGCTCGAGAAACGCTCGGGTTGCGTTTAATAGAATTTAATTATGGAATTTTGCCCAAATTGGATACCGGAAAATTAGGAAGTCACGACGGAACGTTAGGACGACGTTGCACATGACACGTGTCAATTTTTGGTGCGCTCAATTCCTTCGGAAAAACTCGATTCGGACGAGAAATGGAGAAAGTGATGATTTTGCCCTTAAGGATTTATAAAGGATTAGTTTTGGGGCAAGGGGCATTTTGGTCATTTATGTCTTAGATATTTTTGGTCCAAATTTACTATTTGAGTCAAGAAGACTCTCTCTCTCTCTCTCTCTCTCTCTATCTCTCTCTCTCTCTCCCCTTCGTGAATCCCCCCCTTTCTTGTTTTTTTGGCCGTGACTTTTCCCCCTTGCCGTGAGCTCTTTGGCCGCCTTCCTCCAAGCCGGATCGTCCACCGCCAGCGCTGCCGCTTGCCACACCGCCGGACAGCCACCTTGCCGTCGTCGTGCCGTCCTCCAACCTCGCCGTCTCTCTCTCTTTCCCCTCTCTTTCTCTCTCTCCCCATGACCCATTTCCGACCGTGCAAGACCCACGCCGCCGCCGGACCGTCGCCGCTCAAGCCGGATGTTGCCGTGAGTCGCCGCCGTCCCCAATTTAGTGCCGCCGCTTTCTGTTCTAGCCGTTTTAACCTAGAACGCGGTAAGTCATACTCTAATCCCGATTTAGGATTTCGGGTATCACCGAACAATTTGATTTTGGGTGAAATTGGACTTGTGCGGGTGCGAAATGTTGGGGCTTTAGACCGGGAATATATGGCGAGCCTTAAGGAATTAATTTGGAATTTTTGGAGGACGATTTGAGGGAATTTTAAGCTAAGAGTCACTGTTCACGAGCTGTGATTCACTGTTCACGAGGCTGTGATGCTCGGTTCGGGACGCAAGTTGGATTTCTAGAATCGAGATTTAATGGCGAGAAAGTCCCATGAAGGACCGGAATCAATTTGGTGTCGTTTGGTGGGAGAAAAATAGAAATTTATGTATTTTACATGTGTTTTAATTATAATTGAGTTGTTGTGGTAGAATTGTGTGTGCATTTGTCCAATGGGCTGGTGTAAATATGTTTGATTCGTGCACGTTTGAGTTCAATTGAAATGATTGTTCAATTGACCATGTGATATGCTGAGTTAGCCAACGCGGGTAAGTCGCGCCTAAACCTAATTTAGGACTTTGGGTATTGACGGGTAATTTCGGACAAAATCAGTATGAAATTAGGTGCGGAATTACATGGATAGGGAGTGAAAATTTTATGGCGGGCCTTAGGAATTAATTCGGTTAATATTTATTGGAAATTCAGAAAATGGGGGCTGCGAATTACTGTTCATATGCTGCGAAACACTGTTCATTAGCTGTGAATTACTGTTCATGGGGCTGTGATGGTCCGATCGGGACGCAAGTTGAATTTTTGGAACCTAGAAATTATGGTGAGAAAGTCCCGTGAAGGATCGGAATTAATCCGACGCCATTTGGTTGGAGAAAAATGGGAATTATCCTATTGGATGCATATTTAAATTATTAGTAAATTGTGGTAATTAAGTTGAGTATTCTGTGGTGTGCTATTGGGTATGAGAATGGTACCGTTGAGTCCGGCTCGGAGTTTTATGTAAGTGTCGGGAAGAGTCGGTGGTGTGATTTTGTGGGTTGGGTGCAGAAATTACTGTTCACGAGCTGTGGGAGTACTGTACATTGTGCTGTGGTGAGTCGTTTGATGCGTGTTCGGTACCGTTAGGTCCGTCTTGGAATTTTATGAAAATCCCGTGAAGGGCTGAAAGTGATTTGAAAACATTTGAACCAAGAAAAATGTTGTTTTATGCGAAAATGTGCTTTTGTGTGAAAATGGTGATGTGGTGAAGTGTGGGGTGCAAGTGTGCACGGAATTTGAGGCAATGGCATGAGAAAGTGACTTGGGATCGGGCCGAGTATCATAAGCTCGGGCAGCGATCACGTAGGTTTGTTGCATTTGGCACAGGCTGACGCTCGAAAGAGCATGATTGAGTTCGGTCCGAGGCACGATCAGTTCGGGTGAGACCGGGATTGGACCGAGGCATCTTAAGCTCGGGTTTCAATCATGTAGGCCTGTCGCATTTGGCGCGGGCTGAGTTGGGATCGGGCCTGGGGCGCGTGATGCTCAAGTCGCGATCGGGGCCTGAGGCGTGAACGAGTACGTGGGCCGGAAGTGTGGTGATGAGTGGTCGCAGTGTACCTGAGGCGTGTACGTTTACGCGGGTCACTGGCGAGTGATGTGGGAAGTGATGAGTGGTCGCAGTGTACCTGAGGCGTGTACGTTTACGCGGTCACTGGCGAGTGATGTGGGAAGTGATGAGTGGTCGCAGTGTACCTGAGGCGTGTACGTTTACGCGGGTCACTGGCAAGTGATGTGGGAAAGAGGATTTGAGAACGGAAAGAATGTGTGCAAGATAAGAATGGTACATGCGCGTGTTTGCATATGATGTAATTGTGATTGAGTGCGAGTGTGCTCATGATTGAGCCTGACCATATTAATTGATGTGTCTGCTTTGTGATTTCTTGATGTACGTGAATGTGTGTGATTGCGTAATTGTCTGGAGGTACGTGATAGCCTAGGTTGGGTTTAGGGGTGAACTTACTGAGAAGTGTCTCATGGTTGTTTTCAACCAAATATTTCAGAACCTCGACAGGATCCGTGAACCCTCCACTACCGCCGCCAGTACGTTTTTGGATACCAGTGCACACGGAGTATGATGTGGCAGAGTTTCCGGTGGGTTTTCAGAAGGATAACATTTTTGGAAGTTAGTATGCCAGGCCGTCGGTTTTGTTCTCACTTTCGAAGATTTTAGGAATGTGTGTACTGGTAAACTAAGGTTTGTTCTATTGTAAATATGGTCGTGGAATAAGTTTGATTAAGTAATGGAAATGCATATTCTCCCTGATTGTTCTCCCAGTTTTTAATTGTCCGGGTTTAATTGTTGTTATCCGCTGTGGTAGTAAACCTCTGATGGCGTTTTGAGGTCAGCGACATTCCTGGGACGTCGCTTGAATCGACCAGAGGCGGATGTCGCGTGCCCGTTAGAGTTCGGGGCGTGACAAATTTACTCCAAACAAAGTTTTGGTCCACCAAAAAGCCCAAACTCTTATACTTGTGAGAAATTTACCCTATATTATTTTTCATTAAATTTTATTATCAAATTGCTGAGTTTGATTATACATGACAATTGATAAGTGTATTAGTTTAGGGTTTTATCCCATAGTTTGTCATGGATTTATCAGTTTATGGTTTTTTTCGTGATTTTAATCCAATTTAACGGAGGGTATATTTGTCACAAGTGTACTAGTTTGGAGTTTTTAGTGGTCAAAAAATTAGTTTTGGACAAATTTATCATAAGTATACCAGTTTGGGGTTTTTTGTGGTATTAACCCTTAGTTTTAATGTTAAGGGCAGGCAAGGGGCTGCCAGCCACTAGGCGAGGGCTTGCGTCCGTCGCTCAGAGTTAGGAGAGGGTCGCAACCCTTGCCTACGGCCAGCGAGGGCTCATTGGCCCTTGTCTAGTGACCTGCTGGGGTCATCGGGTCTTGGCCGATGGCTAGCGGCCCCATGCCGGCCTTAAAAATATAAACAAAAAAGACAAAAATTAATAAAAATTCAAAAATTTTCCACATCAGTGTCGACTATGTAACGTAGGACAGTCACTATCCATGTCATCAATTTCCAGGTAAAATTGGCTAGATGAACTATATTAGCAAACTATTAAAAGATTTAGGACTGAATTGACACAACATTAATAGGTTTAGGACTTTTTTGGTTATTTTCCTAGAGCAAATATTGTCAAAACAATGAAAGACAACATTAACGGCACATTATTGTTCTATTTTCGAGTATCTAATTCATTTGCAGAAATTCTGAATTGATGTTAAGGGTGATTGTGGAGCGTACTCTAATTTAGATTGGTAATTTCATATAAAAATTCATAAATAGGAAGTGTTAATAAGCTATGCATATAAAAATTGGTATGTTCAAGTCAAATTGATAGTTTCACCAAAATATATAATTAATTTCTAACAAGATACCTGGAAAAAAAGTTATCAATATTTTTTGGCACTTACTAGCACTTAATAAGATTTACTAGTATAGAATGAAAATATCCTTATTTTTGTTGGAGTTGGCGAATACTTTGGGGATCCTTGTTTCTCACACCGGGTACACCCACGTGAGCTTAAGGAAACTGAAGTATTATCCAATGACATGTGACCCCTGCGTGCGGAATGCGGGGGTTCGGGGGCAACGCCCCCGACACGATTGCCCCACTGCCCAGTTAGCAGGCGGGGGTTCGGGAGCAGCGCCCCCCGACAGGGGTTCCGTATGATGCGAGATTAAAAGATTTCGTATAGGTTTAGGATTTGGGCCCGTTTGGGGCACATATATATTTTGCTCGTTTTTCTGATCATTGTAACGAGTTAAGTGACTGTAAATCGAAAATATAGTGAAATCTCTTTGCAGGACGTAGCCCTATTCGAGGGTGAACCTGAGTAAATTTGTGCATCGTCTATTTTCTCTGATTTTTGCGTGATCGTTCTGTTTCGGTTCTCGATACATCTCTTCAATTTTGACTACATAACGATAAAATTTTGCGCTTACAAGAGCTATCCTTTCTATTGTCTTGAAAAATAAAAGAAGATAAACCATAACAAACCAAAGAGTTTGGTGCTATCTAAATAGTTCCTGTTGCTCTCAGAGGGAGACTGGACTTCCACATAGTTTGCAATTTGGAGCATAAAATCTTGTTCCTTGCAAAAGAGAGCTTGCATACTTTGTATGATACTTGGTTTTGACGTACACTGATAAGTGGATTCCGAGTGTGCTCCATGATCTTTTTCCTTTCTTTATCAAAAAGACACATCGGTAAGACAGCCGCTGATCACTGGACATTGCGGCATTGTCTTGCTGCTATTTAGCATCTCGCTGGATCGATCTGAGTTTTGATCTTGAGATGGTTGTTTGTGCGTCACACTTGGGATGAATCCAGGTTGCTCGGGCACTGGGAGGCTAACGGAATCGGCACTACTAAGCATAAGAACAACTGTATCCATAGTAGGTCGGGCTTGATTGTCATTCTGGACGCAGAGCAAGCCAATGTGAATACATCTGATCACTTCGTTTGCTGAGTAAGATCCACTCAATGTCGGATCCACAATTTGCGCCAATGCTCCGATTCGCCAATGTTCCCAAATCTAGAAATTATGTTTGTACTGTCACTAATTTAACAAAAATTGAATGAGATTACATGATCGAATTGTACTCACATAGTCTAGAAGGCCCGCATAGTGATCTGATACATAAGAATACCGATTCTTCTTGCCAGTTATGATCTCTAGCATAAGCACACCGAAGCTAAACACGTCGGATTTTACTGAGAATTGTCCATACATGACGTATTCAGGAGACATGTAGCCACTGCGAATTAGTTCAAAGAGACAGAGTCGTGATTCTCGTGAATGAGCATAGTTTGCTTAAAGATTAAGATGTTAAGGCACAAGATACTCTATGCAATAGAAAACCCAATTAAAGGACGAATCTATTAGCATAATTATTGCAAATTATCTGGTGGGCTGTCCCAAAGTAATGTGATTTTGAACTTACAAAGTTCCAACGATTCTGTTTGTTCTTCCTTGAGTTTGCTGAGTACCAAAAATCCTAGCCATACCAAAGTCTGAGATTTTTGGGTTCATATCATCATCAAGCAGAATGTTGCTAGCTTTGAGATCGCGATGGATAATTCGGAGCCGAGAATCTTCATGAAGGTAAAGAAGACCGCGCGCCACCCCAACCATGATCTTGTGGCGTGCTAACCAATCCAACTGTCTGTGTTGCTGAGGGTCTGTTTTGGCCAGAATTTGTATATTTTAGAGTCAAAGAAGCTCTACTTCATGTCTGAATCTCATTGACAAGTGGTAATTGTCACATGTAATTTTCTCTTGAAACCATCATCAACTTGTTTGAAGAATGTCCCAAGGCATAACTACTAAACTTTTCCTTAATGTTTGGACATATTTCTAGATCATGACTAGGATTAGAAAGAAAGATGTAAACAGAGTGGAACGGAATCATTTTCAAAGAAGATGAAGAGCGAGGCACCAACCGAAGAGCAATTGGTCGAGGCTTCCATTGGGCATGTGTTCATAGACTAGTATCGTTTCTTCTCTTTCCATGGAATAACCTAATAGCCTCACTAGGTTTCTGTGCTGAAGCTTGGCTACCAATTCTACTTCGTTTTTGAATTCCTCCACACCTTGTTTCGAGCTTTGCGACAACCTTTTTGCTGCAATTGTCTTCCCACAAGGAAGTGTACCCTACAAAAGACAGAATATGAATGAAAATGTCTTGTTGAGACGGAAGATGAATAGAGATTAAATCTCTAAGTAGTGCTTTATGTCAAATCTCTGTGTTGAAGCTTCGCACCCTGTAAACTGGTCCGAACCCGCCTTCCCCTAATTTGTTGTGATTCGAGAAGTAAGCTGTGGCGGCTTCAATCACGTCAAATCGCAGGGAACGTAGTTCTGAAATTTCGCTTCCAACTGTGTAGCAATAAGCCATCAACTTTGTGAAACGAATAAACTGTGAATGGATAGACTAGTTGAAGCATTGTAGATCTATGACGTTTCTCACGGGAAAATTGCAAACGAAGTCTTAAACATCATGTACGGAATGCAATTGAGTCTTAAATATTTTAATTGGTTCCATCAATTTCTAAACCTTCTTTCAGAAGTGCAATCAAGTTATTTCTATGAACAGTACCTAGAATTAACTCTCAAAAAGTGCTTCTATGGCATCCATAATTGCACTTTTCCACAATTTTAGGAAATAATTGTATTTTCTGACAAAAGTTAAGGACTTAATTGGAGCAATTAAAAGGTTTAAAACTCGATTGTACTTTTTCATAAAGGTTTAAGACTTGATTAAATAAATCAAAAGGCTTTGAACTTCCTTGCATTCCGTACGTAAAGTTTAGGACTTGTGGTGCAAATTTCCCCATTTCTCACCAATTGGATCTTCTTCGACATTGTTTCTCTTGTTCCTTTCTCTTTTGAGGGTAAACCAGAGACTGATGCAAAGTAGCACGACCGCCGAAGTTGCAGAAGTGATCCCGATAACTACTCTTGATGAAGAATGTCTTTTCTTTTCGACTGCAACTTAATTAGTTGAAGGCTTCATTAGTATGGTGGCATTTCCTTTAGCATCTACCGGATATATGGTACAGGCAATTAAATATTCGACGTGCCACCGAACATGGTGGAAACAGTACAGAGAAAAGCATTACAACCAGTTTTAAAAAAAAAACCGTTGTGTTCATTACCTGTGTAGAACAGGTATCTCTCGAACCTGGCGAAGCAAGTAGGAAGCAAGATTCTGCCCCCGATTTTCCCGGTTTCATTTGTCAGGAGAATGGAAATCACGTTCTGCAGGCAATCCTCGCAGTCAGCCGCCGATAGATCAGGCCTGCACTGGACAAATGTATAGAGAGTAGTGTCTCTTAATTTTTTGAAGGTAGCCTCTTTGGACGCATACTTCTTATCGGATCTTTTAGCGGCCCTAGTAATCAACTGCTTCATTGTTTTGTTCAATAGCTTCATGAACTCGGTGGGTTCTTCCATATTCTCCCTATTATACCCGCCCAGAAGAGGCGCTTCGTCCGTGGCTGAAAGGGAGTTATGTTCCGAACACTGCAACATGCACTGGTCGAACCAGAGGATGGATTCTTTGACCATAGGACATTTTGCTTTGATACTGACACTAGCATTTCTCACGCATTCCATGCACACTTCCGTGGTGACATCTCCCCTGCATAGGAAGCTGCCATACACAGTGTCCGCGTCGCTTGGCTTCCCTGTGCTCATGTTGAAGAATCCTTTGCTCGAGTTGGCATGAGAGGGAAGGGACTCAAGGAGAAGGTCGAGGTTCGCCTCGTAGGTGCTATTCAGAGCAAAAGTGCTCGAATTCGAGCAGTGATGCTCGCTGATCGTAATGGTTGATTCGGTTTGGAGGGTGAGAAACCTAAGCATGAAAATGAGGATTGCAAAAAGCTTTGTCATATTTTTTTGTTGGGGACTTGGCTGAAAGGGGCTGTTCTTTCCCTGAAAATGTATCTTGATATATAGACAAGAATCGGAAAGATCAAGATTTAAATGGAAAAAAAAAGAATGGGAAATGATTAGTCAACCCTTTATATTTTAAGGTGTCAAGATTAATGATCTCTGATATCTAAATTCTTTGGTTTTTCTATACTCCCGGTTTTCCATTCGAGTTAGATAACTTCGACTGTCGTTGTCATGTACAGCTATGTAGGATGATTCCTGGAAACACTAACACAAAAATTAGACGGTGGGATTATCGTTATTGTTATGCAAAGTGCATTGACAAAAATCACCAAAACAAAAAGTGGGGACAAGCGTACAAACAATCATAAATTTTGTCAAGGAAGTGCAGTCGAGCTTTAAAATTATCATGGAAGTGCAATCAAGTCTTAATACTTTTAGATAGTGCAATCAAGTCATAAAACTTATCAAATTGATAAAATAAAATTCCTCCTAAAACTATAACTAATTTGACTTTTATTATTATTTAATCTCTCCTACATGATTATTAATGTTAACTCAAGTGTGCACGAATGCCCAAAACGCCTCTGTTTTCCCCAAATGTTATTTTTTCCCTTGAACCTTTGTTAAACCTTAAACCTTAATGAATGAAGTGAGATTAAAATTTAAAAAAATGATAAAAAATAAGAAATAAAAAGTGAAAAAGGCTCAACTAGTGCTCTAGGGGGCAGCGGCAATTAACTGGCGAGGGCCGGCAACTGGCAAGGGCATATGAGCCCTCACCCAGATCAAGGCGAGGGCTTGTAGGATCTCCCCATGTCATCCAGTGGCGGTGATGGTGGTGCCACCATGTGACGCAAATATCCGCAAATATTTTGTGTCACCAAAAATTCTAAATTTGCCTACCGTGACACAACACCCTCAACTTTTTTTGTGTCATGAAAAAACCCAAACTTATACATGTGAAACATAGATACCCTCTATTATAGTTCTATCCAGGGTATATTTGTCACACCAATATAAGTTCGGGGGTTTTATGGCATAAAAAAAGTTTGGGATATTTATGTAACAATGGGCATAGTTTAGGGTTTTTTATGGTATTAACTTTACTATAAATAGAGAGCTTTGGGGATTAATCTAGAAACCCAGGAAAATGGATCATGTTTTAGCCAAAAACACATATCTAAATAATATGATTACATAAGCATATATAGTACTATTACATAGTGTGGGAATGATCGAAGTGAGTGTTGTTGATGTTTTCAGCTGGAGGCTTAATGAGTCGGTAGTAGCATTACTTTAACATATATCGAATGTATATACAGGCAAATGATGCATCTCATATATAATAGCAAAGATACACGCGTGTTGAACGGCATGGTTTTCAAAGTTTTAAGGTGTTGTTGACACCTAAATTTTGGCGCATCATTTAGTGTTAATTGCATAGAAAATTAGGGATTAAATTTTTAACCCCTAAACAAAAATATTAAAATTGCATAGCATATAGTTTAGGTTCATATAGATTAATTGCATTCCGCATCAGATCGGCGGTGGCGAGCGAGCTTAAAATTCATCACGTGAATCAGGCTCGGGAATCGAACGAGACTCGACTCATTCGGAAGACGGGGGCCGAAAATCACAAGTCAAAAGGGCTTGGTTGTCTTAATTTGAGCTTAAATTAGCCTATCAAGCTTAATTAAAGAAAAGCCCGAATTAATTCAGCCCACTTAGAATCAAATTAAATTAAAGGGTAAAGCCTAAATCTAAGCTCATTAGGACTAGAAAGCCCGGCTAGTTGACCTAGGTTTGCGATATAAATATAGGGTTATGCATCATAATCAGGGGGACTCTGAAAAAGGAGATCAGAATTTTTTAGAAAGCAAAAAGAGAAAGTGAGAGAGAGATAGAGAGGTCGTGCGGCCATTAGAGAGAAAAATCGCGAGGGGAGCTTCACATAATTCACGGCCATGGAGAAGAAAACGTGAGAGAGAGAGAGAGAATAGAGAGAGGGAAAGAGACGATTCCTTTGGGGGGCTTCACATAGAAGACAACCACAAGAAAAAAGGTTTTCTTCCTTCCTGCTGGTCACGCAAGGCACACAAGATTTTGGCATGGAGAAGATCTCCACCAGTAACTTTCCTTCTCGGTCAAAGTTTACACACTGAAGAGACAAGACAGACGATGACAAATTTACTGAGAAAGAGAGGTGGAGGCCAAAGTGGACGATCTGCACATTCTGAAACACGGAGTCCACAATTCCTTGCGGCTGTCCACGCGTCTTGCGGCCCCTCTATCCGCGTTCCTCCGCCTTGGTGAATTGCACAACCGCGAGGCAGCTCTTACGCATACTCATCCGATGCCCCAGCAGCAGCTCGGCGATGTTCCAGTGCCTTCCAGCTGCTTGACGAGTCTTTGACGCTCTCGATCTAATCGCAGATCATCCAACAAGCATTACTCTTTGTGTTTTTTTTTTTTATTTCAGGTTTTTCCGATAAGCTTCCACCGTTGCAACAATTCAGTCAGTAATCATCAAGCACCGCCGCGATTCCAATTGAGCGTCAACCATCAATCATCGCCACCGTGAAACAGCCTGAGCCACGAATACCACTGCGACATTGCACTATTGCTCCGCCGTGTCATCGCCGCAAGCCGCCGCCGCTCCCGACACCGCGCCGTCGCTCCCGACGCACCGCCGATCCGCAATCCCGATCCGCTGCAAATTCAAATTAGGAAAGAAATCTACAAATCACGTAATTATCTTATCTTGATTTGATTTAAATATTTTGTTGCCTAATTTGTGCTCATTGATATCTAATTTTTCATATTTAGATAATAGGCAATATCTCACTTAGGATTTATTTCCTTTTTTTTGAAATCTTAGATATCTATTACTTGTCAAATTTGGATAGAATTTAGAATTTCAAAATCCTTTGAATATATCCAAGATATTTGAGATATCTAAATTTTTTTCAAGATGTGATCGATTAGGAAAATTTCCTAATCTGCAACCGCACACGTGGAAATAAATCTATCTATTAGGCTTTAGATAGAGTTATTTTCATAGCGGGTATTTCGAATTTTAGAATTGATCTGTCAGGCTTCATATCGAAACTTAATTCGAAAGATTTCGCGGTTATTTTTTTACTTGATTTTAATTTCGAATTTCGATAAAAAAAATACCAAAAAAAGATTGCTTTAGAATAGGTCAATTTCTTTAGTTTAAAATCGCATGTTTAGATAATTGGCAATTTTAATTCCGAATTTCATTAAAAAAATACAAAAAAAAAATGTGCCCGTCATTAGAAATAGGTCACGTCGTCGCATGACATATAGTTTGCATGTTAGGTTGCATTAATCGCATGTCAATTTTTGCACGTCATTACATATAGGTTAGCTTTCATTTAAACAAATAAAAATCAAAAAAGAAATTTCTGCACCTTTGAACTCTAAGTCATGATTTATCAAAATTGTCAAATTGAGTATTTTTCTCGAAATTGGTACCGAAAGGGCATTAGGGAATCTAGCGTAACCAAGTCCCCGAATTTATGATTTCTGGTTCGTAGAAATAAAATAGTACTCCCGCTATTTTATTTAGGTTTCTAATCAACCTACCCTAAATGATTAGTGGCGACTCCCGTTGAAAATATTTGCATGCTCACAATTGCACCTAAGTTGCGATTTGGTAGAGTTTGGGAGAACTCGAGCTAGGTTAGTTAATTTAATTGATCTAGTAATCCATTAGCCTAAGATCGAAACCCGATTTTTTTTAGGTCGCGACAGCTTGGCGACTCCGCTGGGGAGAAACTTGAATTTTTTTTTGAAAATTTAAGGAGGACCTAGGCCAAAAAAAAATTTTATGGAAAAATCACGTGATTTGACAAAATTTGATTGAATTCTCATTCTTATGTGTTAAATGGTTTTGCAGGATGTGAGTTATAAGGGGAGTAGTGATTGGCTAACCCTTTGTTTTGCAGGCTTGGTGGAATGGAATTGTGATTTAATTTTTTGCACTATTGAAGTGGTGTTTGCATATAATTATTGTGCATGATTTACAGTATTTACACTACACCACACACAACATGTGATCAGACCTGGGTCACACCCATAGTTCTAAGATGGTATTTAGATGGTTCTTAACCTTGGCGGTAAGACCTCGCTAAAGGTTATCCCATTTGGATCCCGCAAATTTTTCAAAAAATGGCGCAAGGGTCGTCCTCATGCACGTGAGGCTACTACGCATGGAGGTTCCCCTTGTCGACCGAATCAAGCCGAAGTGATTGGACTCGACTAGTCATGACTATTATATGCGAGGTTGCGGCTAGTCATGATGAGTGTGCGCGAGGCTGCGACATGTCGTTCCGTTCATCACTTCATTTTGCAAAAGCCTTTAGGGTAGATAGATTAAGGTTTAAACTCACGATTCATGTGCATGTCTCTGTGATTGACATTCTCTCCCCAAGGATGGTAATTTCTCGAGCTTTATCTTTAGTTTTCTTCATCTTATTTTGGGTCGGTCCATGATTTAGGTTGAGTTATTTGGCACATGGTCTATATAAGAATGGGTCGCCTCGATATCCGTTTCGTGCCTACTCCGAAGCTAGAGCTCAAGAAGTTATGGAGCCAGTTGAAGCCAGATGGTCAGCAGTACGTCCTCAAGCGCATTGGATTCATGCTACCAATCCTGGACATAGATGTTCAAAGCGGAATCATGCAGGCACTCGCTCATTTTTGGTGCCCCGAGACGACCACATTTGTGTTGGGAGGTAAGTTCGAGCTCACACCGACTCTGGAAGAATACAGTTTTGCCATTGGGAAATCAATTGAGTTAGATATAGTCGAACCACCCATTAAGGTAGATCCTGTGGTAATGCTCGCTGAATTTTTAAATTTGACCAAAAAGGAAATTGAAAAAGTGTTAAAGGGTAATTGTCAAGCATGCCCGCTATCTTTTCTTATTGAATGTTTTGAAAATAACTCCATCCTCATGAGGTCTAAGATTTTTATCTTAGCTTTTTTTGGACTCATCGTTTTTCCATTTCGTCAAAATGCTATTGATCCCGTCATAGCATGGACGGTAAAATTAATATGTGGTGGAGTTAGTTTTATAAACGCAATTCTGGCAGAGACCTTCATATCTCTGACACGATTTAAGAAAGGAAAAGATAGAATTTTTCGAGCCCCGATTGAGCTTTTACAAATCTAGTTTTTCTCACACCTTTCTCAATTCGGGGAAAATATGACTGTATTTGAAATGAACACGACTGATAACCCTATTTTAAGGTTCAAACAAATACAAGATCAAACTAAAAGTTTGCACTATACACAATGGGTCCATCTGTTCAAGGATCCAAGCTCTAAGATTTTCCTTTGGCAAGCTGTATGGTTTCGGGAGGTTGAGGCTCGACTATACCATGGTGATTAGAAGCCCGTACCTTTGATGGGCATTTATGGGGCAACCTGCTATCAGCCCCTTCGAGTTACACGTCAGTTCCGAGTTCTGCAAAAGGTCCCACCTCCACTCTGGCCCAATGAATTTCAAGTCCAGTTTGAGAAGGGCGAGTCCTACAGAATTGAGCTTAGGTGTCATTCCGACGCTTGGCAGAATTGTTCCACTCAGAAGCTGATTTGGCCCGCGGATGAGCCCATCGGAAGGATGAAAGAGTCACTTTGCCACGGCCCGGTATATTCAGCATCATACCATCCCGGCTGACATACTCCCGAAGATCCCGGTCGTGACAGTACGACACACTCTTCAGACTCAGATCAAAATCAGCGAAGAAAAGGCGACGAAGGCCCAGGATAAGGCAGATGCTCTGGCTGAAGAGAATGCACGATTACGGCGTGCCTTGAAAGCCCATTCGTCTATAGATCATGTGGCCTCTAAAAAGAGGAAGACCGTCTGATTTCTTGTTTAGTTTAGGGAGTTTTTCTTTCTTTTTAGGAGGAAATGTTAGCTTACTATTAGTGTTTTCTGTAATAAATGTCGTTTCTGAACGATTTTTATAAGAATTCTTTTCAGACACCTTCCATCTTGGGCAATTCAATGAAAAGCATTAAGCTATAATTTGTAAATTTTGGAATTAGTCCAAGTTTTTGTTGAATGAAACAATTTGGAATTTCGAGATTTACTGGACGAATCGGTCTTTCGCAAGAAATTTCATCTTGAAGGTCTAGGGGATGTCATGGACCGACTCGTTATTCTTACTAGTTGTATTCATTCGATCGTTGCTTTTTGCAGGTAATTTGCCACGGATCCCCCTCATCCTCATAATACTCGATCGGTGACCAAAAGAAGGATGACCAATCAAGCTGAGATTGCGGCCATAATTGACGAAAAGCTGAAAGAACACATGAACATAATCAATGAGTAGATCACGGCTGCCATGTCTAAAATGATAAATGATCTCATGGCCAAGCAGCAGCAGATCAATGCTGCCTCTCAATCGGAGATTCCACCTCCAGCACGTCAAGGCCTTCGCCTTGACAAAACTCCTGCAGTAAACACTAATCCCACTCTTCAACTGGATGATGTCATTCTGACTGACACTAGTGCGTCTCCAGCGGCCCAGGTTCTTCATCCACCCCCAAATGATGAGAATGCCAAGTTGCTAGCTAAGATCGATCAGAGGTTACGCGAAGTGGAGGGAACTCAAAGTTTTCCTCCAGTTGATCTGTCTATTTTTGCCAGGGTCCAAGTGCCCGATAAATTCAAGATGCCAGCCTTCGAGAAGTACGACGGCACCTCAAATCCAATACAGCACATCGACATGTACCAAGGGCTCATGAATAGATATGTGTCTAATGGACCTCTAATGATCCAAACCTTCCAAGCAAGCTTGAAGGATGCCGCAATGAGGTGGTATACCAACCACCAGATCAACCGGAAAGACTCATGGAAAGAGGTGGCAAACCTTTTCGTCAAGCACTTCAAGTTCAATCTCGATATCACCATTACAAGGGAAGACCTAGAGAGAGCCGAGCAGAAAAAGGGCGAGACTCTAAAGGAGTATGCCACTCGCTGGAGGAACATGGCGGGACAGATCATGCCCGAACCCTCAGAACGTGACTTAATGAAGTTGTTCGTGTCCACCCTACCGCAGCCGGTTCGTTCACGAATGTTAGTGACAGCCGCCCAATCTTTTGGTCAACTGATAGCCATGGGTGAGGAGATTGAAACCGGGCTCAAGAAGGGATGGTACAGTGAGTTAAGTTCATCGAGCAAGAGATTTACTAGTAAGAAGGACAAAGAGCATGTCCCCGAAGTCAACATGAATTATGCACAGAAGATGCCAACGCAGGCCCCGAAACTGCAATTTAGCACTCAGCAGACAACCTCTTATGGACGGCAAGGTCAGCAAGACTCATGCCAGCAGCGTAAAATTCGCCAATTTACTCCACTTCCTAGGACGTTATCTCAGGTATTGGCTGTGCTAAGGAAGAAGAACCTGCTAAATTCAAAGCTACAAAGATCTAATGTTGCTGGCTATGCAAGGTATGATCCGTTGAAGAAATGCGATTACCATAGAGGTGAAGTTGGGCATTCGACAGATGATTGCCAAGTACTCAAACATCGAGTGCAGGATCTACTCGAGACAGGAGCGTTTGTGCTACAGCCAGCCGGTAACCCCAATGTGCAGAACAATCCACTCCCTGATCATTCGAGCAGTGCAAATGTTGTCCTTGGTCCGGGAGTCAAGCAGGTTCAGGGCTTCAGGGTCCCTCTCGAAGATATGTTCGATGCTTTAGTCCGAGCTGGTTATGTTTCGACTGGTGAGGTGGTGTCACTCGGTGAGATAGAAAAGAAAGTGGATGAGTTGGTGAGAAAAGGAATGATTGGGACAACAGATGAATTCGGGGTAGTGGCCACTATATCTCAAGTCATCATTGACTGGAATGAAGAACTCGCAAGGATGACCGATGAACAAGTTTAGTTGGATCCTGACATGCCCCCTCTCGAGGACGCCTCTGACAATGACCACGGGATCATTATACCCGATGCTTCGGAAATATTGGTCCTGACATCACCTCAGCCCTACGCTTATGAAAGTAACAAGATGGTTCCATGGTCGTACGACGTTGATCTAAAGCACAAGGTTCAGGACCTCTTAGATACTGGGGCATCAACATTTCGTGCTTCATATCTCTACCAAGGCCGAGATGATCTTCTCATAGTTCCAAACATCCAGACCACATCCCCGAGTCCTGCAAGAATGATACATGAAGAGAAGGAGGTAATCGACACCCTGGGGCAACCGAGCGGCAAGTTCGACTACTACGTGAAATATTCGGCTCCCCCGAGCTTCTATATTGACCCGCGTGATATCGTGCCCGATGGATGGGGAGGTATGGATGATTTAACACCTCCAGTGACAGAAGATCCTGATGATGCGATGGAGGGAATCACTGCTATGTTCAATAACATGCTCATTGAAGCTATCGAGGAAGGACCATTGGTTGAAATGGGCACTGGCCCGCGAGAGTAACACCTTTATTTTTTTCGCACACTCCCCTTGCGTGGGAATTTCTATTGCTTTCTAGGACTTGCCCCGTCTTGGGAGCTGCTTTTTAGGATTTTTTCCTATGACTTTATTGTCCCAGTTTCCATTCCAATAAATGTAATTTATTTGGTGATAATCAATGAAATTACAAATTATTTTCATTTTTTTAGGGCATGTTGAAGTACATCAAACCAGCTCGGTGATGATATCCAACCGATAAAAGAAAATATAGTCCAAGGAGAATTCTGAGGCCTGGGCTTCTTCATGCTTCCTCGTGTTAAAACCTTTTTGAAAAGAATTTCAAAATAAATAAATCAATCAATCAATAAAAAATGCAATGCTTAACCCTGTTTGTCCTTCTGAATCCTCTACTTTATGTTTCAGGGGCAACTCCATATTCTCTTGTGTATGGTATGGAAGCAGTGCTACCTGTTGAGGTTGAAATTCCTTCGTTACGTATTCTTTCACAGGTACAATTATCAGAAGCAGATTGGATTCAACAGAGATTGGACCAGTTGAACATGATTGACGAGAGAAGGCTTAGAGCTCTATGTCATGGCCAGTGCTACCAACAATGAGTTGCTAAATCTTTCAACAAGAAAGTCAAGCCTCGACATTTTCAGGTAGGTGACCTTATCCCGCGGAAGTTATTGCCAATAGTTCCTCTTGCAGAAGGAAAATTTGCTCCAAACTATGGCGGCCCGTACATTGTGAAGAAAGTCCTTCTAGGAGGTGCTTTGATTTTGGCCGAGATGGATGGTCGTGTTTTTTCCAGTCCGATTAATTCTGATTCTGTAAAGAAATATTACACTTGATTTGTACTCATTCTGACTTTGTTTCTATCGAGTGTCAAGTTGAATTTTATGAATCAATTGATATTACTAAGCTTTGTTTGAGGAAGTCTTTTAATTTGGCAATCTATTTCTGTCCTAATGAAGCGATCATATTGCATGAGAGACTTCAAGATGACGAAAGGCAAGACATTTCCATACACGTCCTGAATAATAATCCCTAGTGCAAGTTGAGTGAAAATTCCGTGCTGACAAGGTAAAGGATTATCTCACGAAAAGTATGACGATCAAAATGATGAGAGGCATTCATTTCCTCTATCTAAATACTACAGGTTATCATTTGCTTAACCCCTTTGAACGGAGTTTCATTTCTTACCCCTGTCAAGAACAATCCCATACCGGGGCAATTTCTTAAAAAGTTCAAAATGGTTAGAATTTTCTTGCTTTCACTTGCATCAATCTTCAAGTATATTTATTGCATACAAGTTCTCTGTTAGCTCGAGTGCCTTAGATATAACGAAGAGCATTTCTTTCTATATCCCTACACAGTATACCCTTTGCATACCCAATTTGAGCGGTGAATTCATTTCAACCCAATTGGTGATCATTCTTGTGATAAACAAATGAAATCATCTCAAGACAATTTCAAGGTGACTTGGGGCAAATAGAAGCTCGAAAGAAAATTCATCAGAAAGGATGCAAAAGAACTCCATCAAATTGAAGTTCTCTCTCTCGAAGAAAATCTCTCGAAGAAAAGAAAATCTCTCTCAAAAAAAAAAAGAGAAAAAGAGAGAGAGAAAAGCTTCAACAAGAACTGAGTCGATATGCAAGATCATTCTTCAAGGAAAAGACCATTTGAAGGTTCATTTGTGGAGCAATTGCTAGATGGGATGATCATCAATCTTCATGTTCAGAATACCCCTTTTGATGAAAATAGGCCATTCCTTTCAAGCCTACCTGAACCTACGTTACAACCATTACCGAAGTCTCTTCAGAATAGGGCACTTGAGTTAACGTAGAGTTTCAAATGCTTATAAATATTGCTCGAAGAAGTGCGAGCAAGATTTTTCTATCTCATTTTTGCAGCATTCCTGACTTGTAAACCCGGAACAGCTGGTGATATCAATTCTTTCAATAGCCTCGACTCGAAGAGTCCCTTTTGCTAAGCCATTGACCAAGCTCATGTTTTAGTCCTCATAAAGACCTCTCAGATTGGCCAAGTTATACTGATTTTGAAAATATCCGAACCCTTGTCAAGCACGATGAAGAGAGTTCGAGTGATTCTTATATCCGTATCAAAGGTCGGGTCAAAAGCCTTTCATTGAGAGTGAGTGGAAAGTCCTTTCTGATTAAAGGTCTCTCATTTAATATGATCAAAATGTCAAAAGGACAAAATGGTTGTTCTTATTAATAAATTCCCTAGTAAAACTTGGTAATGCAAGCAGATTCATGAATTATGTTTTCTCTGCTTCTGCGCATGTGTTATTTTAACCTTTTCTCAGGTAAAAACAGAAGCGATGCCATTGACTCCGTCATAAGAAGAATTCAGGTACGTCTGCTAATTATTCTTCATTGTTTCTCTCTCCAGAATAGGAG
Organism: Syzygium malaccense; assembly: GCA_031216405.1. Classification (NCBI taxonomy): domain Eukaryota; kingdom Viridiplantae; phylum Streptophyta; class Magnoliopsida; order Myrtales; family Myrtaceae; genus Syzygium; species Syzygium malaccense. The sequence continues at coordinate 4,193,563 of CM062256.1, read as the reverse complement.
AAATTATCTCTCTCGTATGTTCACCAAGTGGAACAGGTGACATTTGGTGTCGCTAAGTGGAGTACGAAGCACACCTCATTTTATGTTCGCCCAGTAGGATAGGCGACATAATTTCTCTTTCGGTGTTGCTAAGTGGAGTACGAAGCACACCTCATTTTATGTTCGCCCAGTAGGATAGGCAACATAATTTCTCTCTTGGTGTTGCTAAGTGAAGTACGAAGCACACCCCATTTTATGTTCGCCCAGTAGGATAGGCAACATAATTCCTCTTTCGGTGTTGCTAAGTGGAGTACGAAGCACACCCCATTTCATGTTCGCCCAGTAGGACAGGCGACATAATTTCTCTTTCGGTGTTGCTAAGTGGAGTACGCGGCGCACCCCATTTTATGTTCGCCCAGTAGGATAGGCGACATAATTTCTCTTTTGGTGTTGCTAAGTGGAGTACGCGGCACACCGTATTCTTATGTTCGCCCAGTAGGACAGGCGACATAATTTCACATTTGGTGTTGCTAAGTGGAGTACGAAGCACACCCCATTTCATGTTCGCCCAGTAGGACAGGCGACATAATTTCTCTCTTGGTGTTGCTAAGTGGAGTACGAAGCACACCATTTCATGCTTACCCGAATGAAGGAGGTGACATAATCCTTTTCGTGATTGTCCAGTGGTATGGACAACACATCCCATTTTTTTCTTCATATCACGCGCTATTTCGCATCTGTAGGAAACTACAGGTAACAGATAGGCAATCATGTACCTTGAGAACCTTACTTCCAGTGGACTAGAAGTTTGGAGATCGAGAAAACTCAAAGCATTATAAAGCTTTCCCCTCACTTGGACGCTTTTTGCGCGATCCATATGTAAGACTCTTTCACCGCTCCGCATGAAGTGAGAAGCCTTAACATACGTTCCTTATTATTTGCATATCATGCATCATTTAAAAAAAAAATCATCATTTTTCATAGTTTAAATTTAGGTTTCAGTCTTTGAGCGAAACCTCTGCGAGCCTCCACTCAAAGAAGGGCAGCTGTTGACACCTAAATTTTGGCGCATCATTTAGTGTTAATTGCATAGAAAATTAGGGATTAAATTTTTAACCCTTAAACAAAAATATTAAAATTGCATAGCATATAGTTTAGGTTCATATAGATTAATTGCATTCCGCATCAGATCGGCGGTGGCGAGCGAGCTTAAAATTCATCACGTGAATCAGGCTCGGGAATCGAACGAGACTCGACTCATTCGGAAGACGGGGGCCGAAAATCACACGTCAAAAGGGCTTGGTTGTCTTAATTTGAGCTTAAATTAGCCTATCAAGTTTAATTAAAGAAAAACCCGAATTAATTCAGCCCACTTAGAATCAAATTAAATTAAAGGGTAAAGCCTAAATCTAAGCCCATTAGGACTAGAAAGCCCGGCTAGTTGACCTAGGTTTGCGATATAAATATAGGGTTATGCATCATAATCAGGGGGACTCTGAAAAAGGAGATCAGAATTTTTTAGAAAGCAAAAAGAGAAAGTGAGAGAGAGATAGAGAGGTCGTGCGGCCATTAGAGAGAAAAATCGCGAGGGGAGCTTCACATAATTCACGGCCATGGAGAAGAAAACGTGAGAGAGAGAGAGAGAATAGAGAGAGGGAAAGAGACGATTCCTTTGGGGGGCTTCACATAGAAGACAACCACAAGAAAAAAGGTTTTCTTCCTTCCTGCTGGTCACGCAAGGCACACAAGATTTTGGCATGGAGAAGATCTCCACCAGTAACTTTCCTTCTCGGTCAAAGTCTACACACTGAAGAGACAAGACAGACGACGACAAATTTACTGAGAAAGAGAGGTGGAGGCCAAAGTGGACGATCTGCACATTCTGAAACACGGAGTCCACAATTCCTTGCGGCTGTCCACGCGTCTTGCGGCCCCGCTATCCGCGTTCCTCCGCCTTGGTGAATTGCACAACCGCGAGGCAGCTCTTACGCATACTCATCCGATGCCCCAGCAGCAGCTCGGCGATGTTCCAGTGCCTTCCAGCTGCTTGACGAGTCTTTGACGCTCTCGATCTAATCGCAGATCATCCAACAAGCATTACTCTTTGTGTTTTTTTTTTTATTTCAGGTTTTTTCGATAAGCTTCCACCGTTGCAACAATTCAATCAGTAATCATCAAGCACCGCCGCGATTCCAATTGAGCGTCAACCATCAATCATCGCCACCGTGAAACAGCCTGAGCCACGAATACCACTGCGACATTGCACTATTGCTCCGCTGTGTCATCGCCGCAAGCCGCCGCCGCTCCCGACACCGCGCCGTCGCTCCCGACGCACCGCCGATCCGCAATCCCGATCCGCTGCAAATTCAAATTAGGAAAGAAATCTACAAATCACGTAATTATCTTATCTTGATTTGATTTAAATATTTTGTTGCCTAATTTGTGCTCATTGATATCTAATTTTTCATATTTAGATAATAGGCAATATCTCACTTAGGATTTATTTCCTTTTTTTTGAAATCTTAGATATCTATTACTTGTCAAATTTGGATAGAATTTAGAATTTCAAAATCCTTTGAATATATCCAAGATATTTGAGATATCTAAATTTTTTTCAAGATGTGATCGATTAGGAAAATTTCCTAATCTGCAACCGCACACGTGGAAAGAAATCTATCTATTAGGCTTTAAATAGAGTTATTTTCATAGCGGGTATTTCGAATTTTAGAATTGATCTGTCAGGCTTCAGATCAAAACTTAATTCGAAAGATTTCGCGGTTATTTTTTTTACTTGATTTTAATTTCGAATTTCGATAAAAAAAATACCAAAAAAAGATTGCTTTAGAATAGGTCAATTTCTTTAGTTTAAAATCGCATGTTTAGATAATTGGCAATTTTAATTCCGAATTTCATTAAAAAAATACAAAAAAAAAATGTGCCCGTCATTAGAAATAGGTCACGTCGTCGCATGACATATAGTTTGCATGTTAGGTTGCATTAATCGCATGTCAATTTTTGCACGTCATTACATATAGGTTAGCTTTCATTTAAACAAATAAAAATCAAAAAAGAAATTTCTGCACCTTTGAACTCTAAGTCATGATTTATCAAAATTGTCAAATTGAGTATTTTTCTCGAAATTGGTACCGAAAGGGCATTAGGGAATCTAGCGTAACCAAGTCCCCGAATTTATGATTTCTGGTTCGTAGAAATAAAATAGTACTCCCGCTATTTTATTTAGGTTTCTAATCAACCTACCCTAAATAATTAGTGGCGACTCTCGTTGAAAATATTTGCATGCTCATAATTGGACCTAAGTTGCGATTTGGTAGAGTTTGGGAGAACTCGAGCTAGGTTAGTTAATTTAATTGATCTAGTAATCCATTAGCCTAAGATCGAAACCCGATTTTTTGTTAGGGTCGCGACAGGTGTGTCCTTCATCTTCAGCAAGAAAAGGAACTTATATATGTGAGAAATTTATTCTGCATCGTTGTAGCTGCTTAATTATTATTAGCCATAATGAATAAACTCGTTGAGCTCTTTTAACTCAAAAATAATATTAGCCAATATCAATTTTATAAGTTAATTTTTTTCCATAAAAAACTATGCCTTTTTTACCATTCCATCTTATATGCTTACATGAATCTTCGTTCATGCCCAAAAAAGGGAAAATTGTCCAAAAAGTCCTAAGTTTATTGCGTTTTTATCAATTCAATTCTAAACATTTTAATTATGCCAATTGAGTCATATATATTTTTCACGTTTTGCCAATTGAATCCATTAGGCCAATTTTTGTCAGAAATCATTGACGTGGACGCCAACATCCCACGTGGCATGTCCAGCGCTGACGTAGATAATTTTTAACAATGCTTTAATATTTAATATTTTTTTAATATTTTATATTTTTCGTTTCTTTTTTCTTTTCTTTTCTTTCTTTTTCTTTCTCTTTTTTTTTTGGGTTAAGGCTAGCAAGGGTCCGCCAACCACCAGCCACTAGGCCAGGGCTTGCAAGCCATCATCAGCTATGGGCGAGGTCTGCTAAGCCCTAGCGAGGGCTCACGGCCCTTGCGAACAGCTAGGCAACGATCGCGAGCCCTCGTCAGCAGCCGATGAGGGTAGCGAGCCCTAGCCCACTGGCCGGCAGGGTTCGCTGTGCCTTGGTCGGTGGCTGGTAGCCCCATACTGGCCTTAATCATAAAAAAAGATTAAAAAAAATTAAGGAAGGAAAAAGAAAATAAAAGAAAAAAGAAAATATAAATATAAAAAAATTCAAAAATATTAAAATATTATTTAAAATTGTCAATGTTAGCGTCGGCCGTGCAACGTAAGATGAATGACGTCATCCACATGTGCGATTGCAGATCAAAATTGATCGGATGGATTCAAGTTAGAGACAATTGACCGTGGTCATGACATCAAATATATTAGTAATGTTTTTGCAGCAATAGTCTTTCTTCTTTCGTAAACAATATGTTTTGCCTCAAGTTAGAGACGACTGACCATAGTGTAGACAAGACATATATGGAGAGACTTTTCTTCGATAGTGAACGTTGAATTTTTCGTTGTGTCAAATTCAATGTTCAAAGTCAGCTTAAATTACATCAGGAATACCTCAAAAAGATTTCCACACTTAGAGTATTATATAGTATGGTGAAGTACATATTCAGAGATTAGTCCTGCAGGTTGTCGGGGCTTCGCTGATAGATTAGTCCGATAGAAAAGGAGGTGTCTGATATAATGCAACAGAATTCTCTTTATTTAATTATTGCCTTGTTGGTCGACTCACATTAACTCCGACGAAAAGAAAAGAAAGTAGATTACGTGGATCTTCTTAGATTACGTGACCATAAGGATTTGTTCCAAAGTATGCTCCATGGAGTGCTGTTCTATGTAGGAATAACTTAAGATTGGGTGGAATCTGGATTATCTTTGTTCGAATATAATGCGTTTGGGAGTTTCGACCACGATGGGCTCAAAACGATTCATATATAATTGATGAATTAATGGGATAAGGCTTAATTATTGATTGTTGTGCTATATTAGAAGACACAGGCACAACATCCATACTCGCGTGAATATATGATGCATTTTTTCTATATCATATGCATAATCTTAAGCTATGGGATAATGCTTGGGAAGGGTTTTTTCAGTTCTGTTAACGTGTTAAATCCTTAAATATGTCCTAAAAACTTAAATTAACAATGAAAAATATTGGTCACTCAACTCTTTACAAATCGTAATAGGTCTACTCTTGCATGAACAAGTTCGATCTTATATGTGAAACAAAATATGTGGGTTGGGAGACATCATACACAACATCAGGCATCATCATTGCTCTGGCCAAGACATGATAGCCCAAAAAAATACTAATAAAAAGATAAAAAATAAAAACCCTGAGGAGGAGTGTTCTGATTCAAATTGCTAAGGTTCTGTATCGCTTTAACAAGGGATTAAAATAAGCTTCATATACACGCACGCTTAAATCACGCAAATGGCTTGAACTTTTAGATTGTGAATTATCCAAATGGCAGAGCATTGTAATAGATAGGAATTGGAGCTATAAGTATCCGACGTGGTTTAAGCAAAGGTTACTTTTCCTTCATAAACTAAAGGGCCCGGGAAAGGCGACCAACACTACGGCCTCCTTTAGTCGGTTCTATACCAGCTATGATAATTTCAATTTAAGCTAAAGTCATTGCACCCCACCCATGATCTAAAACTCTGAGGTTGGCATTCCGTCACCGCAACCCTCACCTGGGCACATGCTAGCGGTCAGGAAATATTTCCGCATTTGTCATAAGTAAGCCACGTAACCGAGCCATTTGAAGATGTGCTCACAAAATGAATCAAACTCGTGACCTTATAAAAATGCGTCCCCTTTACCGCTAAGCAAACCACTTCAATGGTTAAGAACGAGTTGGTTAATGCAGGCTTTGTACTTATATGTAGTTTAACATAGTATATGATAACTGAGTGGACAATCCCATAGAGAATTGCTAGAGTAGTTGGGTGCAATTTCGGCCATGCAGTTGGTGCGAGTTCCAACCCTCTGAGACAATGATTTGATCTCACTTGAGTGGTGGGGAGGAGGCCACCTTATGCTAACCGGAGAAGATTACGCGTCACGGATTCCCCTTATGGTTATTAAAAAGAAGAAGATAAGTTGGTCAACAAGAAGCAAGACAAAATGATAAGAATGGACGATTAAAAAAATGAAAAAAGGAGAGAGATCCAAATGGAGATGATGAACGAGAATGACATGGAGGAGGTAAGTCCATGAAATTCAGAAAAGGAGTTTGTTGTAGGCTATAACTAGTGAAGGTTCGACCATATTTTCTTTTATAAATGATTGAGGACACTTCATATCAAATTTGTCAATTCAAGCAACAGTTTTAAAGACACTTTAGACGGGTCCACGACCAAGGACCGGCGCCTCGGCGCACCATTCCAAAGTGTGGCCTGAACAAGCCACGAAAGAACGTACATAAAAAGCTTAGGAGAAATTATAGAACTCATTATGAGACTGAACTCAATTGTAGTCTCTATACTATGTTTCCGACATACATCGTCTCCCAAAGTTTAATAGATTTACAAACGTTGCTTTACTGTGTGGACACACCAGAATAAGTCTTTGAGGACTTAGGACTGACTAGTAACAAAGTATTTAACCACCTTCTTGATTAAGGAACTCTATTAGATATGGAAAAATGCGTCTCTTTGGTGGTAGGATCTGCCACGATTCTTTGATTCGTGGGAAGAAGAAAAGACCAACATTTTCAACACCGACATTGGAAAGCATCCCTACCTTTAATTGAGAAAGGATAATATAACATGACATAATATAATATAATATAATATAATAGAAAAAATATTGCCTATAAGCTACAAGAATAGGCTCGTGCAAATTCCGGGATCTCCTTTTCCCCGCCGTCATTTGAACCTTTCCTGCCCCTTTTAATCGAGAAGAGGATAATATTATGGGACGGAATAGAGGAAGTTGGAGGATAATGCTTAGTGACTTATATGAGCTTTAAGGTGAGATAGTGATAATATTCGTTGTGGATATGTTGGAAGCATATGTTCGAGAGTTTGATTTGTAGCACATGCATTTGGGGCATGTTAGCGAGAGAAATCTGAAGGTCCTAAGTGAGGGAAATTGGCTATGTGGTTATATTGCTAATAAACCGAATGTATGCATGTGCTATGACTTAGATAAACGATGAAAAGTGTAGTTCAATATGACTATCAAAGAAACTACGGAAAGTATAGATTTAATACACTTGGATATTCGCAAGTTGTTGTAATTTCCTTTTAGGAAGAGTGCTAAATTTATACTAACAGTTGTTAATGACTACTCGAAGAAGACATTGGTGTTTATACTAGGGTATAAGTTTGATACTGTTATTAGAATCAGGTAGTTAAGAGCTTTGATTAAAAAGGAGACTGATAAAACGATCAAGCATATATAGACGGATAATAGCTTGGAGTTTTGCTTGAAGCTCTTAAACGAATTCTGCACAAAAAAGGCATATTGAGACATCGCACTAGTGCTAGTGAACTACAATAGGTTGCAGAGTTGATGAGCAGAACATTACTAGAGATAGCCCATAAAATTCTATCGAATGCTGGTATGGCTAGAAGGTTCATAACGGATGTACTTAGTACAGCGAGTTACCTGGTGAATAGATCCCCATTGACTATAATTGGATATCAGACTCCTGAAGAAATGTGGTCATATAACATTGTTGATTATACTATTTTTAGAATATTTGATTGCTAGTGCTATGGTCAAGTGAGTGATGGTAAGGTCGACGGGAGAACAAGAAAGTGCGTGTTCCTAGGATATGCACAAGGTGAGTGAGGCTATAGGTTGTGGTGCCCGTAATTAAATTCACTCGTTGTCAGCATAAAAGTTACATTTGACGAGTCTCAAGAGTGCTTGTGATAGTGTTTATACGAATCTGGATGGTGTTCAACTCAAGGTGGAGTTACAACCAGAAACTTCTTAGATAGCGGATGCTAGCGTAATAATTGGCATAGATGGTGTTTATAGCGAGGTGAAGCTTGTAAAGTCAACAGCTGCTGTAACTGCTGAGTTTGACAAGATGCATATTCGATTTCCTAACATATATGGTGGCAACAATGGTTTTTCTTTATCTTTAGTAGAAGAGGTTATGTTGGAAAATCCTTATAGAACAGTTAAAAGTGCATGTGAAGTTCTCATAAGGTTCACGGTCATGGCGAAATTCAAGCGTGGGTTGAACTTAAAAGATATCCATGGCAGTTGAGCTTATCGGAGCTGCGGGAGAGTAGGAGTGAAATTCATATTTTAGCCAAGGTGAAAATTATTAAAATATGTTCTGAGTTTGACCCCGAAGCAAAAATATGAATTTCAGAAATAAATAAATAAAAAGGAGAAAAAGGAAATATGTAGGAAATTTACTTTCCTTTTGTGCTCCTAACTGTCGGCCACGCAAACATGAAAGGAAAGCAAATCGGCCACGGAAAGAAATTTAAAAAAAATAAAAAAGGAAAGTCAACGTGGACTTGAGTTTGACCAAATTGCCTCATTTCCCTTTCAGATTGAGGTGGCCATGTGAGCGTCTTTTTCTTGACCAAGGACGGGCGCTTCGGCGCACCATTCCAAAGTATGCCCTGAACAAGCCAAGAATGGACGTACATAAAAAGCTTAGGAGAAATTACGGAAGTCATGACGTGGCCAATTCCATTTTGATCTCTATTCAATGTTTCCGACGCACTTTGTCTCCCAAAGTTTAATAGATTTGCAAACGTTGCTTTACGTGTGTGAACACACCAGGATAAGTCTTTGAGGACTTAAGAACTGACTAGCAACAATGTATGTGACCACCTTCTTGATTAAGGAACTCTATTAGATATGGAAAAATGCGTCTCTTTGGTGGTAGGATCTGTCACGATTCTTTGATTCGTGAGAACGAAGAAACGACCCACCTGTTCACCACCGACATTGGAAAACATCCCTACCTTTAATTGAGAAAGGACAATATAATATAATAGAAAAAATATTACCTATAAGCTACAAGAATTGACTCGTGACTATTTCAGAACCAGAATGAAAAAAGACAATTAGCATTTCACTTATGATTTTGTAGAAGAGTGTTGCTATGCTAACGGTACTGTTATTCCTTGTGAACAAGAGTGCCTTTTTTTACCATAATATGCTACTAAGGATTAATTGACAACAGGAAGTGGCACTCAATTGATTGATTTTACTTCGATATGACACTTAGGTGAGCCAAAAAATAATTATGACACTCAAGTGAGCACCGTGCGAAAGTTATGACACTCTTGTTGTTCTTATCCCTATATATGTCCGATCTTACATGTGAAAGAAAACATCTAGGTTGGGAGACATTATACACAACACCGGGCATCATCATAGCTATAATCATGAGATGATAGCCAAAAAAAAAATTAAAAAAAGAAGGAAAAAATTTTGAGGAGTGTTGATATGATTCAAATTATTAGAGAGAAAACTTATCAAAAAAGTCTTAAACCTATAGCAATTACGCCAATTCAGTTCTAAACTATTATTTTGTCAATTGAGTCCTAAACTATTTTTATTTATGCCAATTAAGTCCACCCGGCCAAATTTTGGCCAACTGGCACTATGTACGTGGATGTCAGCCTTCCTATGTAGCATGGCTAGTGCTGACATGGTTCTAATAATATTTTAATATTTTATCAAAATTTGTATTTCTTTTTTCTTTTTCTTTTTTTTTCTTTCCTTCTTCCTTTGGCCAGTCGTCGAACCTCGACAACCAGCCACTGGCAAGGCTTGCCCTCACCATTGTTGGGCAAGGGTGAGCCTTGCTCAAACATGGCCTCAAGCCTCGCCAGCAAGAGGAAGAAGGAAAAAAAGAGAAAGAAAAAAAAAGATAAGAAAAAAGAAAAAAGAAATAATCAAAAATCAAAAAGTATTAAAATATTATTAAAAATTATCCACATCAGCGCTAATTATGCCACGTAGGATGATCATTGTCAATGTCACGTAGATTCCTTTCACAATTCTTAAAAAAAAAAAAAAGATAAGTGGGTGGACAATTACTAACGAGACAACGTGATAACAACGAAAGATTGAAAAAAGTAAAAAGGAGATAATTAAAACATTAACGAGGTTAGCCAATGAAATTCTAGACACAGTTTTTTATAGGCAATAATGTAACTAGTGAAGGGTCAACCGCATTTTTTGGGGCGACTAACACTTTCCACGAGTCATAAAAGTAATTTTTTTTTTATTTATGAATCGATGTGAAGCATCACAATTAAATAATCAACGACACTTTGTCGATTCAAGCAACGACTTATAGCATTCCAAATACTGTTTCTTGCAAGTTTGTCCTGAAAAAGCCAAGAAGGTCGTACATAATAAAGTTTGGGGAAATTATAAAACTCATCCTCGCACTATCACCAAAAGTTTTTTTTTTTTGGTAAGGTAAGAATTATATTGACTTTTCAACACACACAATACAAGGAGGTAGCCGAACACAAAAACCTCGAACCTAAGAGGACAAGGGATGTCCCGACAGGTGCAAAGGTGTTGCGACTAAAAGAGAAACAACAAGTGTGCAAAGCGGCATGGTTGAACCAACCAGCCCGCAAAAGGAAAGGAAACCAACTATACAGGGGTCACATAAAGATAGACGCCGAAATATCCCATTTGACTTGAAGTCTTCTGTTCCGGGGATTGTCTTCCACGGTTTTGAGGGAAAGCCCTTTGTCCCTAACAGCCTTAGAAAGGTGATTGCGAATAGCAGGCAGACAAACGGGCCGGTTCCTAAAAAGGACGTGGTTCCTTTCGGTCCATATAATATGGCAAAGGGCCGCAAAGGAAAACCGAGAAATACGATGGTGGAAGGATTGACCGTTAGTGACCCGAGCAGCCCAATGAAAATTTTCTTGGCAGGTGCTATTGCGCCAATAAAGGTTACAGTTAGATGCCCAAAAGTTGATTACGAAGTCATGCTATAAAAAAAGTTACTCCTTAATTTCCTCGAAGTTCTTTACGGAGGCCTTCTTTCTCCCTCCATTAGAAGTAGAGGAAGAAAATTTGTCCAACAGACCTAATCTTTGCGAATCATAATCCTTTAAGAAAATTAAGGAAATAAATAAAAGTAGACGAAGAAGATTAGTCCTACAAGTTGCCGGGTCTTAATTGATAATCGAGATTAGTTTACTTGAATTGCGAATCGAAATAAAGACTTGGTTCCCCGGATTTGTTTATAACAATAAAAACTCGCTTACGGAGAAAAAACATAATGATATCCCTTTTTGTATGATTGTCACGATCCTATAGCGCTGAAGTGAATGAAACATAAGCACACGTTATATACCAAACCCTCAAATTTCTTAGCTGAGTGTAAGTTATGATCAAGAGATGAAAGCTTGGGACCAAAGGGTTATTTGTTGCAAAGCATGCTTCTTGGAGTGTTGCTCTATGTTGGAATAACTTTGGATTGGTGGTTGGAACCTGGGTACATTTTGTTCTAGCAGAATGCTTTCGGGAGTTTTGACTAATATTGGGTTCAAAGGTAGTTTATATATAACTGATTACTTAATGATATAAGGTTTGATTTGGGATTGTTGTGCTAAATTAGCAGACGAGGCATAGCAACCATATACCTCAGGAAGATAGATGATGCATTTTTTCTATATGCATTCTGCTAGTGTTTACATGTCCCAAAAACTTATATAGAAAAAAAAAACACCATTTGTTTCGCTGGAATTCTTCTTGTTACGAATATTTTTCACCGAAATTCATTCTTCGGCCTTTAATTAAGGAAATAGGGTTCTGCGCAACTTTAGATAGAAAATATCACAGGCACAAGCTAAAGAAATCACCACCTTCAAATTGGAACTGCATCGTACAAATTTAAACTGTGCCGAAATTTAATCAATGACAAGGTTTGGAAAGTACAAACTAATTAAGTAACCAGATGTAATCATACTCTATCAAAATTTAATCAATGACACAACATGAAAACGTAAAAACATTATGCTGGAATTTAATCAACAACCTAGCACTTATGATAAAGATACACGCCAGAATTTAATCGACAACAAGAATCAGAAAACTACAACTAGGAAATTTAAAGTACTATACAAAAAAGCTAAAGATAATTGAAAAATAACATTAAGCTGTTTGGTATGCAGGGGGCGTCTCTAATGGACGAATAGCAGTTTTTATAATGGTTTTGAAATAATTGCCTTATGACGGTTTTCAGTGGTTGCATTTCTTCAAGTAACTCCCGTTAATAGCCTTCATGCTCCTATATCTCCACAAGTCTCACACCCATGTTCTCAAACGGTTGCCCTTGTCGTATGTGAACTACTCCATGATCTTTTTCTTGTAACGACGGTTGTCCCACTATCCTCTTTTCAAGTGATAATTGTTCCCTCCAAAATGTGTCCTTGACCCAATTGTTTTGCCGATTTTAAGTTTCAAAGTGGCGTCTCAATTTTCCTCCAAAAATCATTCACCGCTGATACTCTTATCAGCGGCTATCAACTATCCGTCATCGTATTTCTATATTTGAAAATGTGACATTGATGATTATCATTATCGATTAACACATGTTAATCTCTATAAATGCCAATAAGTTGGCATATGTGCAGTGGTGCTCATGTGCTGTGCACGTGATTGTCCATATTCACGTGTTGTTCGCGTGCTTGTTCTCATATGCACTCTAGGCATGTACTTATCAATGATCAGATTATTTTGTGTCAATATATACCCCATTTTTAAAAGTGTTAAAAAAACTTTTAATTATTTTAAAATTGTACCTCGATCACACAAGTTTTTCTTTTGCAGGTAATCCTGACATGCGTGTTGTCTCTCTAATACTTCGTACTCTATGCACATCGGCTAGCTCATGGTACCTAGTAGCATTTAGATACGTTGTGTTGGTCGCCTATGATCTATGAATCATTGTCATTGTGGATCATATCTTTTGAATTATCATCCTCTTGATTGTTATTTATCTTGGGAAAAAGTATATACGCAGAAATATTTCATTTTTACGCTTTCCTCCATCTCTTTCTTTAAGCCCTAGTCTTCTCTTTTGGTCTTAAACCCTTGGTTTCCTCTCTGTTTTTCGCTTCGTCATTATTCATGGCACCCAATCCTCCTCAGTACTCTTCCGCGGATTATTTTGCCAATTCCAACGGCTTAAAGAGAGATGAGCACTCCAATAATTGTTGTTTTCGTCTTCTGAAACTGATCGAAAAATACCCTGCACGTCTTCTTCTTGGCCCGTCTTCAAAGTCATCTTCGAATTTCAGCCTCCCTTAAACCCTGTTTTCCTCAACGGCATGGGGAACTGATTCATATTCAGAGGTCTTCTATCATGGATATCTAGACTACCGACCCCTTTCGATTTTGAGGTTTCCCTTCTTCGAATATAGCTTGCTTGGAAAAGGACTGGGATCGAGACTACTCTACAACTTAGCAGTCTTATTTGTGACTTAGACTTGAACTTTTAGGTGCTACCATCAGTTTTTAGTCTCCATCAACTAACTGCTTCTTTTTCCCTTGGGGCCCCATGTTGATCCCTCTTTTAGACACTTACCCTATAGTTAGTTTAACGTACCTGTAAATGATATAGACTCTCTTGAATCTCTTATAGCCTACAGATTTCCCCGACAATTTCCTTGCTTACGCTAAGTTTTTCGATAGGTTTTACCAAACAATCTGGTCCGATTGCTGCTAATGAGCTCTTGGCTTTCCTTCTTTTCTGGCTTTCCAGGTATATCTTTTTCAATCCATCTCTCAAAGTATCTAAGGATTTCTTGCATATCAGTTCTAGTCTCGCAGAAGTTATGTCAATCACCGTAGGTCCACTTATTCTTGCTACATTGTCTCGAGGCTTTACCCATGCTTCTTTAGCGATGTGGTTCAAAGAAAATGGTAACGTGTTTGGTCCGTTTTGGCTTCTTCAATCCTAGATGCATGGCTTTGTATTTACCATCCCTTCCCAGTGATAAGCCTTGTGTTTTGCCATGTCACAATCAACCCCAGTTCCTAACATCATGTCTCTTATTCCTTAGGGTACTGACTGTTGAGTCGCTCTTCTTGCATGCGCCGAAAGATGTTTCCTCTTTCAAATATTAACTTCAGCTACTTTTGGAAATTGACTTGGGGATTTCAAATTCTTCCCTTATGCTTCCAGCGAACATTTTTATTTACAAGATTTTTCCTTTCAAGAAGAGTCTTTCGACTTCTGGATTTGTGTGCTTACTCCAATTGACCTTCTCTTGAGATTGTTGAAGAAAGGGAGATTCTATCACGAATTTAAAGTATATTCCCCTAAATATTGTGCTAGGCAATTTAGCTTGACGCAAGTCTTGCTCATGCCAATTCAGTATTCTTTTGAGTTTCCTTTCGTGAATAAGAAAAAATATAAACTGTCAGAGAATGGCCCTTTCGATTGTAGGTTTGAAATACCAATATAATATGTGCTCGGTATTTCCATGATATTGATGTATTTAATCCTAATCCTGTCTATACTTCCGAATGGACTACGTGGTGGATCTCTTTTGCCTTTGAGAGTCCTTCCTTATGAAGATGCCCTTAAGTCTGCCCTGAACTGAATAAATCATGTACTTCTCACTCGAAATCGAAAGACACCAATAGAAAGGGGAAGAAGATCATCGATTCTGAACATTCAACAGGGCCCTCTGTTCAAACAGAACCGCAGCTTCTTGTTTACCAAGAGATCCTTCTGGACAATATTCAGACTCGCCAATAGGTGAAGAAACTGTGAGGGTTCAAACCCGAACTTCTAAATCACGTGCGCCAGAGAATATCAAAGGGAAGGCTGTAAAAGGTGACACTTTTGATTTTCATTTTTGACCTATCTCTGTCTCTTTTCTGATATATTCTTGTCCTTGACAGACACTCCTCTGGTGACTAGGGTCAACCTTCCTTTATTATTGATTGGCTGAGCTTCAAGTTTCTCAAGAAAAAGAGAAGGTAGATATCGACATGCTCCTGACCAGGAAGAGGAACAGAATTCTCATGACACATGGACTCGAGTCCATTTCCTGCCTGTCTACTTCTGATACAATTGGGGCTTCGGATATTTCCCCTTGTTCGGAAAATCAAGTTCTTTTGTTGATGATTTTTCTACTAGTGATGGCGATGACGGATTTGCTAGAGCAAGCTGTAATTTCCGCCCTTCTTCCTTAGTAACATATGGTGAGTTCTCCCAACACATCAGTGACCATTCATTTGACATGACACTGACACGACAAGAAATTGATCTATCTCGATAGAGATAATCAGAATTCATCAAGTGCACCCACTGGCATGTCTCAGTGACCTTTGTTGACCAAGCTAAATAAGCTTACCTTTTGACTCCATCAGGTGTTACGGAGGCTCCATTGTCGATTCCATCATCTACTCTGAATCAATATGTCGATTTGGGATCCTCTTCTGGTGAACCAAATGGAGGCATTGGCTCCGCTGCTTTAGCCACCTGCAATTTTCCATCGAGTTCTAATCTTGCCAAGAATCCATCTAGCACTCCTTTACCATCTTCTCCTTTGATGCAGCAAACACATCAAACTGGTAATGAGGGTTCTTCGAATTCTCTTGTCAAAGCCTGACACATATTGGAAGAAGCCTCTCAAGTCTTAGCTATCAAACCTAATGACTTAACTTCTGGAATATCAACCCCTTGTGAAGCTATCATCGAAAGGATAAGAATCAACTTGCTGGAGTTCCTCGATCTCTCAACCGATGGCTTTGCAATGATCATGAACAATAGGCCAATTTTTGACAAGCTCACTTCTGGGCGAATTGTGTGAAGATAGTATTAGCTCTACCTTGCCTCGTGAATTCAAAGAAAAGTGTGAGGACTTCTTAAAGGGGCTTTCCACTAGAGTAGAAATTTATCAACGCAACCATGATATGATCATCTCCTTGACCGTTTCACAGGAAAATCATGCAGACTCCAGCCATTCTATTGAGTAAGCCATTCAAAACATGAGGACTAGCAAAGCTACTTTAACTGATCTCGATGAGGAGGAAACACTCCTTTAACAATAGCTGGCTGAAATCGAAAGGAAACTGTATGATGTACATCATCGACAACAACTTAAACATGCCTAAAGGGTCTAAGCAGAAGGAGTTTTGGGCCGACATATTACCTTTCTCAAAGAACTGAAGAAGGATGAATACCTTCTATCGGTGATGAGAGCTGAAAGACAATAAACGGAATAGAGAAATTGATTGGACATCAAATTAATGTGGCTCGGTCGATGGGATCTACTCCATAGTGAGAGCAAACATTATTCAACTGTAGATCAAGCAATACAATAAAGAATACAATCACACTCGAGTTATTCAAACACTCTTAATGTTTATTGGCCCCAAATATACATAATAACTCGCACAATGTTTAGCCCTTGTAATTCCTCGCTAAAAAAAATCTCAATCTCACAAAGGACTTCCCAAAATCTTAACACAAGATTTTCACAGCTTCAAATGCTTGAGACGTAATCCAAGATCATGCCACACAAATAATTGTCACAGCCAGAAACTCCTTTTGGATGCAATTCATGAAAAAAGACTCACTTCTTATCTAAAAAAGATTTAGACCCAAAATAGAAATTTTTTGAAAAACCTATTCAATTTACGAAGACAATCAGAATAGGAAACCATAACTAGAAAACTTCCTCAAACTAAAAAATCTTCCTAGATCGGGTTACGTTGATGGGCTCAAACTCGAAACATATTCTTACATAATAATAACGGAAGAAACAAGATTTCTCAATAGATATAAAAGTGTTTCTCCTTTCAAATGTTCCCCTTCTAAGAACCATTATCGTAGGTCTACGTTACGTAATATGTAATTTTTTATAGCATGGAAATTGCAAATGAAATTGATTAAATGTCACGACCCGAACTCTCACGAGCTCGCGACATCTCTCAATGATCGATCATTGAATGCGATGTCCCAGGCATGTCGCCGACCGAACCCAAACATCAGAGATTAGGCACGCGCAGAAACAAAATGAAACAACCCAGACAATTAATAATGACGAAGGGGTAGCAATAACATAAATCAATACTTGCAATTTATACACTTGGCAGATACATACAACATTCACAAAAGACAACTGCCAGTTAGGCCACAAACGATAAAACTACTTTCATCAAAAGAGACCGTGGTTCGTAAACTGAACTACCCTATAAAAAGGGCACTCAAATTACAGGGTACTTGACCCATCCTCGACCCCTGAGATTATCCTTGCAGCGTCTCCAATCAATCACGATCACGGATTTGAAATGGTTATATAATAACTGTGAGAACGAGTCTCAATAAATAGACACCCTAAACCTCACGTAGATCAATGCATACCCAGACGAGTCTAAACATGCAATCTAACTATCCACATAACAAATTTCACATACCCGCACTTACCTCGTCTCAATCCACACACCCACTCTGCATGTTAGTCAAACACTATAATGCAATAATAGTCCAGGAACATAACATCACCATTCAAACGCCATAACCGCACATATTCAATCAATTCGATCACACTCAATTCGCATGCGTGGTCGAGCAACTTTCCATAACCCGGGTCAACACCCCACAGGTCAGCCCTCCGATCAATCTGGGCTCCATCCCTTACTGGATATTTCACACTTTCTCACGACCCGCGTAAACACGCCTCATGTCAGCCCTCCAATCAATCCGGGCTTAGTTCCGCATAACCACGCCTCAGGACATTTCTTTCTTTCCAATGATCCATGTAAACACGCCTCATGTCGAAGTTTCCTTCCACAGACCACCGTCAACACGTCTCAAGTCCATTAACTTTCATTCTACGGACCACCGTCAATATCTCAAGTCCATTCTTACAGGCACGCATGTCACGCAATTCAATCAATTTCCAAAGATCATCTTCAACACGTCCCAGGTCTAACTTTCTTTTCACGGACCACCGTCAACACGTCTCAAGTCTGATAACTTTCATTCTACGGACCAACATCAACACGTCTCAAGTCTGTTAACTTTTATTCTACGGACAACCGTCAACACGTCTCAAGTCCGTTAACTTTTATTCTACGGACCACCGTCAACACATCTTAAGTTCGTTCTTACAGGTAAATATGCCACATAATTCAATTTGTCATTCTCACACGTCATACTAATCAAATTCCACTCACGAGTTCACCAAACAAGCTCACCCATTCGACATTCAAGTCGGCCCAGTCAAATATCAATTTGACCCACAAACGCCACGACAATTCGGTCTTCGCACCCACATAAATCAGCCACTAATTAAGCCACATAATCACCACAAGTTAGCCTACCAATCAACTACATTCACATATTGATCCTACTCCAAGCTTAGCCACTAAATCGGTACTAATTAGTCCCTAAACAAGTCTATAAATACCAAAAGTACTAAGTAGGGATTAGGAAGTCACTTACTAGGTTTTGGCCCGGGAAAAATCGGCAGGGGCCCAAAATAGCTCGGGTGAACAGTGTTGGACTCGGCATGGGCGAGGGCGCGAGGGGCGCGGTGGCCGGCAAGGCCCTCGGCCACAGCCGGAGCGCTCGGCACGGCGCTCGGCCACGGACGGGCAACGGCCTAGGCGACTCGGCCACGGGCAAGGGAAGCGGCCTGGTGCTCGGCCATGGTCGGGGCAACGACGGGCACGGCCCAGGACGCTCGGGCAACGGGCTGGCTGGCCGGCGGGCTGCTGGCTGGCCGGTGGGCTGGCTGGCCGGCTGGTTGGCTGGCTGGCCGGCGAGCTGGCTGGCCGGCGAGCTGGGTTGGCCGGCTGGCTGGGCGGCAGGGCGGCGGCGACGACGGCGAGCTGGTTCGGCCCAAACAGGGAAGACAAAGCAGGGGCGGCTGCGTCCTCGCCGGAGCGGCAAGGGCGACGGCGGCTTGGGACCGGAAGCTGGGCCGGTGGTGGCGAGCTGAGGGGAGGGGCGACGGCGTCCGGGATGGCGGCGCGCGGCGGCGATGAGCTCGGCCGGAGAAGGGAGAGGCCGGGGAAGAAAAAAAACAGAGGAAAGGATGGTCGTGCGGCGGCCGGAGGCGGCACGGCGGCGTCGCGGGCGGTCGGGCGACGGAGGACGGGCCGACGAGCGGTTGGGCAGCGCCGGACTGCGGCGGGCGCTGTGGCGACTCGCTGCTGCGCGCGACAGGGAGGAGAAGAACAGCCAAGCCGGAGGGGGGGAAATGGCCGGACGGGCGGTGCGGCGACTGGCGGGTCGGCGGCGCCAGGAGGACTACCTGTGACGGTCGGGTGCGGCGAGCAGCTGGCTGGGGACGAGCTCGGGCGGTCGAGCAGGAGCAGGAAGCCAGAGCAGTTGGGCGGGAGAAGAGAACCAACGAAGAAGAAGAAGGAACAGAAGAGAAAGAAAAGAAAAGGAAAAGAAAAGAAAGAGAGGGAGGAGACGTGAGCAGAAAAAGGGTGAAAGGGCCGCTGCATGCATGGGGCAGAGGCGCGGCAGAGGGGGAGGAGAGAGAGAGAGGGAGTCAAAAGTCAACGCACTCGAGTGTGATCCGATGGCCCACCTTCAAATCTAGAAACGATCTAACGGCCCACAAAAATTCTCAACTACACTAATTAAAATAAACTTAGAGGGAGGTCTATTAATCAAAATCCGCTCCCGATCCAAAATTTCACTATTCCACTATTCCTGGCAATATCGACGCTGGCCACAATAATATCGACACCGTCCAATTAAATTCGTCCTAGAACTCCGAGAAATTCGACACCAAAGTTTGGGCTCTAAATAACGGTCAAATTCAATTGAATGCGATTCTAGCGAAATCTCAATTTTAAAAATAATAATCGAGAGTGATCAATTCCCGGGCAAGATTTTACTATAAGCACACTGACGAATTACACGTTTTATAAATCCTAAAAATGGGCCGAAATTCGAAATGTCACGTTAAATTCAAGCATAAGCAAATACAGGGACAGAGCCGGTACATATAGCCGGTGGGGTCAATCATGTAGAAGCATTATGTTATAAAGTTCTTAACACAGGTGATCATTCGGTGGGTTCGACCTAGGTACGAAAATCGGACCTAGTGTGTTGCCCAACTCACATTAAACATAAATAGCGTCTTCCAGGCCGGACCGGGCTCAGGAGCATTACTCAAGCACACCCATTTAACTTCATGGGCCTGAGCTGGCCTCCCTGTTGATCACCTGTGGTTCCTAGGTGCATTTGGAGCCGCAGCTCCAGGGGCCGTGGAGCATTAGTAGAAGAAAAGAGCATGCGCGAACAAAAAGAACCATGTAGCAGAATATGGGTGTAGTGGGATGATGCATGCAGTGACAGAATCCTTCATTTCTCTAATATTCCGAAGTTGTCATATTTGTGTCTGTCGAGAGGATGAGCCAAGAAATCGTCAACACTTGCTTCTGAAACTCCCCGAGATTAGACAGGGACAGGATGCCACGCCTCCTTGTATTAGGGCAAAATGGACATGGACATGAGTTTGGTACCGATATCTCCTCTCCCGTCTCATACATTTTGTGACAGTTTAGGAGGATGTGTTTAGTCCATGCAGCGTTTTTCTCATACTGGTATGTGAGGCACACAGATTTATATTTGCAAAGCAAGAGTAGGTGGTCATGGGTGGGAGGGAGGGAGGGAGGGAGGGGGGGAGAGAGATGTTATGGTAGTGGCGTAGAGGATCATGCAATTGGCAAACTGCCCATCAATTGCATTATCGAAGTGATTTCGGCAATGGAATTTGGTTTCTGCAATATTAGGCAACATATAAAGTGTGTGTACATTTGTATAGATACATACATAAATTTATGTAAATCATATCTCACCTTGCAAGCCCTCGCTAAGTTACCGACAAGGGTTGTTAGAAGAAAATTTGAAATACTATTGTATTCGCTTGTTCTTCTTCTTCTTCTTTTTCAAAGGATTACAAGACGCACACATATATAGGATTAACACACGACTCTACGTTTACTCTAGTCACATGAACAGACACGTCTTGATTCATAACATTAAATGCTATCTTAAAAGACATAACCACTTAAGTAACAACTTTCTAGATTCCAAGTTTCAAGATGAACTTGGATTACGAAGAGTCTCCTTGAGATCTGAAAAATCCTTTGCGATTTTCAACAGCCTCCCTTAAGTCGAGTTCATCTTGATCATGCCGATCATTCTCTTAAGTTTAAGGAAGGAATCTATCTTCAACGGCTTAGTAAACATATCAGCCACTTGGTCTACCGACTTGCAATACTGCAGCACAATCTCCTCGGACTTCACCAGATCTCGAATGAAGTGGTATTTTATATCAATGTGCTTGCTTCTTCCATGGAAGACTGGATTCTTTGCAAGGGCAATTGCTGACTTGTTATCACAATAAATCACCGTCGAATGCTCCTGCTTATGCTGTAACTCAGCGAGCATCGAACGCAGCCAAACTGCTTGAGTAGCACAATAAGCTGCTGCTATGTATTCCGCTTCTGCACTGGACAAAGCAACCACCTGCTGCTTTTTTTGAGGACCAAGAAAAAATTCCATTTCCTAAAGAGAAAACATAACCGGAAGTACTCTTCCTTTCTCCAATATCACCTCCCCAATCACTGTCTGTATATCCCACAAGCTGAAAATTATCAGAAGCAGTGTAGAATATACCATCATTCACAGTACCTTTAATATATCGCAGAATTCTTTTCGCTGCCTGAAAGTGTGATTGTCTAGGGTGCTCCATAAATCTGCTTACCATCCCAACACTAAAAGCAAGATCTGGTCGAGTAGAAGTCAAATATCTCAGACTTCCAACTAGCCTCTTGAAATATGTGGGATCAATTTCGGAACCACTTCCGTCTTTTGTCAACTTCAACCTTTCTTCCATGGGAGTGCTGATTGGTTTACAAGTAGCCATCTTGAAACGCTCAAGAATATCCTTGGCATACTTTTGTTGACAAATAAAAATACCATCCTCCGATTGTGTAACTTCTAGGCCGAGAAAATAATACATCAGACCAATGTCTACCATCTCAAACTCATGAGTCATAGCCTCCCTGAAATCACAAATCATTTCTTGACAATCTCCAGCAAATATGAGATCATCGACATATAAGCAAGTAATGAGCATCTCACCGTTCAAGCCATTCTTAACATATAAAGTATGCTCATAAGGACATCGAGTAAAACCATGATTCAGAAAATAAGAGTCAATTCTGGTATACCACGCTCGCGGTGCTTGCTTAAGGCCGTAAAGAGCTTTCTTCAATTTGTAGACAAAGCCCTCTTGTCCTTTCTTGACATAACCTTCAGGTTGATCCACATACACTTCCTCCTCAAGTACGCCATTGAGAAATGCGGACTTGACATCCATCTGGTGTATTTTCCAATGTTTCTGAGCAGCCAAGGCAAATATCATACGAATGGTATCCATTCTAGCAACCGGAGCAAATACCTCAAAATAGTCAATCCCGGGTTTTTGTTTGTAACCCTTGACTACGAGACGAGCCTTCAACCGATCAACATCACCATTAGGCTTGTACTTGGTCTTATAGACCCATTTCACACCGATGGACTTTTTGCCTTCCGGGAGAGATGTGAGCTCCCACGTATCATTTTTCTCAATCGCGTGGATCTCATCATTCATCGCGTGAACCCAACCATTATCTTGGGAAGCCTCCTGAAACTTTGTCGGATCACAATCTGCAAAGAGAGCAAAATTGACAATTTCTTCATCAGAGGGATCATCATCATTGGACAAAACACAATCCTTCAAACGAGCCGGTAAAACTCGTTCTCGCCGTGGACGTGAAGAACTTTCAGCAAGATTTTCGATAGGATTTTCAACAGAATTTGATGAAGTAACTGCTGTCGAAGTCTCTACTATCGAATCTGGTTCCACCGAAGCCACTACTGGTTCATATTGACTATATGAATCGGGCTGAACCGTCTCATCCTCATCTAGGACAAAGCGAAACTGCTTCTTTTCTTCCGTGTTCCAAGTCCACTCACCTTCCTCGTTGAAGGTAACATCTCGACTGATTATCACCTTTTTCGTTATCGGATTATACAACCGATAACCCTTGGTTTCATTGCTATAACCGAGGAAGATGCACTTCTCGCTCTTCTCATCAAGCTTCTTACGAAGCTCATTTGGCACATGGGCATAAGCAATACACCCAAACACACGAAGATGCTGAACTGAAGGGATTCGACCACTCCACACCTCCGTCGGTGTCTTGAACTCAAGACCTTTAGTGGGACATCTGTTCAACAAGTAAACAGCACAAGCAACCGCCTCCGCCCAAAAATGCTTCGGCAAATGTTTAGAACAAAGCATAGTACGTACCATTTCGACAATAGTGCGGTTTTTTCTCTCCGCTACTCCATTCTGTTGAGGAGTATATCGTGTTGTCAATTGATGTTTGATGCCGCATTGCTTGAAGAAGCCGTCACCAACCAAATATTCTGTGCCACGATCAGTTCGGAGAATCCGAATTTTGTGCCCACTTTGGTTTTCGACATAGGCTTTGAACTCCTTGAAAGTATCGATGGTGTCGGATTTTTGCTTCAAGAAATAAACCCATGTTTTTCTGCTAAAGTTGTCGATAAAGGTAACAAAATACCTATACCCGCGATTCGACGATTCACTAAGTGGTCCGCATAGATCGGAGTGAACTAACTCCAATGGCTTCGACGCTCTCCATGCTTTTCCTGAAGGAAAGCTTTCTCTGGACTTCTTCCCAATGACGCATGGTTCACATATCTCCTTTGGAGAAGAAATTTCGGGCAAACCTCGCACCATCTTCTTTCGACACAACAGCTTCAAGCTGTCAAAATTCACATGTCCGAACCGCTTGTGCCAAAGCCATGAAGAATCTTGCACTGAGGCACTAAAACATGACGTAGCATAATTAATATACAAAGGAAAAAGGCGATTTCGGGCCATTTTTACCTTCGCAATCAATTGTCCTTTTCCATCATGAATCGTGCAAACCTCATCCTTGATGATCATGCGATAGCCTCGCTCGGACAACTGTCCCATGCTCAAGAGATTCTCTCGAAGACCGGGAACATAATGAACGTCGGAAATGCTTTGAATCGACCCATCCTTCGCCTTGATTTTAATGCTCCCCTTTCCTATGATAGGAAATTTTGCATTATTCCCGAACCTCACCTCTGAACGAAAGGTGTCATCGAAATTCGAGAATAACTCCTTCTCGCCACACATGTGATTACTGCATCCGGTGTCTAAGTACCAAATATTCTTCTGGTTCTCCACTGAAGCATTACACGTGAATAAAAGAGCATTACCATGCTCATCATTGCTTTCAACAAATCTATCGACAGAACTTGCTACTTTAGCATGAAACTTTTGACCATCAATCCTTTTGTTTCGACACTCAGATTTATAATGCCCATACTTTTTACAATTAAAACACTGAATATGGGACTTATCTGTTTGTTGTCGAGGTTGCTTTTCCTGTCGCCTTTTATCTTTCTTTTGAGTAGAAAGATTTTTCTTTTCATCGGGTAACACCCACTGGCTTTGTAGAGCCTCCTCCACCGTCTTGGACTTCTCCTTGAGTCGTTGCTCGTGCATTTGTAGAGAGCCAATCAACTCATCCACGGTCAAAACTGAGAGATCACGGGATTCTTCAATGGAAGTCACAATATATTCGAACTGCAATGTTAGCGTTCGAAGAATCTTCTCGACGATCTGTTGATCACCAAAAGTCTCACCATTGGCCTTCATTTGATTGACAAGAGCCAATACACGTGAGAAATAGTCAGAAATGGACTCCGACTTTTCCATTTGAAGGAGCTCGTATTGTCGACGAAGAGTCTGAAGCCGAACCTTCTGGACCTTCTCAACGCCTTTGTAAATTTTGATGAGAGTATCCCATGCTTCCTTCGCCGTCTTCGAATTCGCCACTTTTTCAAAGATTGACGAATCTATCGCTTGAAAGATGTAAAAGAGAGCCTTACGATCTTTCTTACGATTTTCTTTTATCGTCCTCTGCTCCTCCGTTGTCAAATCTGCCGCTGCTTCTGGCTCGACGAATCCTTCTTCGATAATCTCGGTCAGCTCCTGGAATCCGAACAGCACCTCCATCTGGATCTTCCAATGCTCAAAATTCTTCCCATCAAACCTTGGGAGTTGAGGTTGGACATTCCCGGCACTACTCACAGAAGCCATCTGACTCGAGATCTTTCAAAACTTAGCCAACCGGCTCTGATACCAAATGTTAGAAGAAAATTTGAAATACTACTGTATTTGCTTGTTCTTCTTCTTCTTTTTTTTCAAAGGATTACAAGACGCACACATATATAGGATTAACACACGACTCTACGTTTACTCTAGTCACATGAACAGACACGTCTTGATTCATAACATTAAATGCTATCTTAAAAGACATAACCACTTAAGTAACAACTTTCTAGATTCCAAGTTTCAAGATGAACTTGGATTACGAAGAGTCTCCTTGAGATCTGAAAAATCCTTTGCGATTTTCAACAGTGTGGAGGCTCTTGCTAACCATTGTTGAGGCCTCAGCGACTTTTACTAGCCCTTCTATGAAGATGAACAATGGAAAAAAAAACATAAAGAAAAGTAAAAAAATAAAAAATTACATATAATATTTTAAAAACTTTTTAAAAACACTGAAAAATCATCTACATTAACCCCAGTCGTGCCACATAGGACAGCCAACGGTCATGTCATAATTTTCCGGCCAAAATTGGCCGAAAGGATTATATTGAAAAATCATCAAAAAGTTTAAGACTAAAATTAGCCAAACCAAAAAATTTAAAACTCAATTGGTCGCCAGACAATAAGTTTAAGACTTTTGGATAATTTGCCCAAGTATTTGCATTTTGTGTCATGCACTTAATCCATACACACTTGTTTATTCCATAGTCCATGCTCTCGGTTGTCGTGCCTTGGTACTATTTACGTGATTTTGAGCTGAACCACATGGACCAAGCACATTATTATCCGTTATCAGTATATCATGGATATTATAATTAGAATATAATAGATGAAACTTGTGAAGTTATGGACCGTGCCGGAATCGTCTGGACAAGATCCAAGCCCTTACCAATGAATGACAAGCAGTTGAGATAGGTGCTTGGATAAATGACTCGTTAACAATGCACCACCTCCTCATGGGTCTAAAGGAGGAGAATTCTAATTCTTACAAACGCCATAAATTTATCGACTTTTATATAAACTTATCATATGTTATTTGTCTGACTTGTCGAATTTTCTCCCATGAAATTATTCACTTATTTTGGTGTACCAACTATAATAAACAATGTCGTGTCAACATTTTCCGTCGTCAAGCGGAGTTAATAGAGGTCATTGCTTGCACTAATTGGACAAATTTTAAGAATTGATTAACTATTTATAAATTTAAAACTTGATTACATTTTCTTGATAAGATTTAGGATTTCGGGAGCACTTGTCCTAGCAAATACATGTTAGTAAAAAAATCAAAAATCAAAAAAGATATGGTAACCTAATACTTTTTAGTAGCTTAATGGGAGAAGATAGTAAGTCACACTAATTCATATTGGTAATTTCTCAAAAGAGTTACTACATTTAAGTGGTTATTAACCACGTCAAATGAAAGTATATAACACAATAAAGATTGTCAACAAAAGAAAAACCAAACAAATATTGATAAGCTAATTCAAATGAAAGTTGATGACCCAAAATTAGTTGGTAATATAATCTGACAAAAGTTGGTATTTGACTCTAATTTAGGTTTGTAATTTCATGTAAGGGTTACTAAATTCGAAGTGTAAGTGATCTAAGAAAAAATAATTTCTGTGTTAGTACAAATCTGTCAAAAAAAGCTGATAAAATTTTAGGATTGTCAGTAAATTTATAATAAGGTACCTAGAAAAGCAATTAAAGTTTAGTTTTTTTTTTCAACAGTTCTTGACACTAAATAGATCATAATAATATTTACTAGTACGGGAAACATAAGTCCTTTTTGGTACAGAACAATAGAATTTTGTCTTTGCTAGAGCTATCCTTTCTATTGTCACAAGAATATAAGAAGATAAACCATTGCAAACCAAAGTGTTCAGAGAAATATGCTTCTCTAATATTCTCAATTAAAGAGGGGGAGTTCTCTAATTTATTCTTCAATTAGTTACTACAGATAGTTCCAGTTGCTCTCATGAATAATGGACTTCCACAAACTTGTAATTTGGAGCTTAAAATCTTGTTCCTAGGAAAAGAGAGCTTGCATTCTTTTTTATAATGCTTGGTTTTGACCTCTTGGCACCAGAGTTGGACATTGATCAGTTGATTTCGAGTGTGCACCATGATCTTTTCTCTTTCTCTATCGAAGAGCTACATCAGCAAGACAGCTGCTCATCACTGAACATTGCTATCTTGCTATCATTGAGCTTCTCGCTGGATTGATTCGAGTTTAGGTCTTGAGATTGTTGTTCTAGCTTCATAATTGAGATGTCGAATGTAGGTTGCTTGGGCATGGCGAGGCTAACGAAATCCGCTCTACTAAGCATAAAAACAACTTGTTCCATGGTAGGTCGGGCTTCATCGTTGTTCTGAACGCAGAGCAAGCCAATGTGAATACATCTGATCACTTCGTTGGCAGAGTAAGATTCACTCAGTATCGGATCCACAATTTCCAACAGTGCCCCAGTTCTCCAGTGTTGCCAAACCTAGAACATTTGTTGTTCCCGTCATTAATTAACCCAAAATGAATGAAATTGCAGAGTTAAATTGTACTCACATAGTCTAGAAGGCCTGCATCACAATTTGATAAGTAAGAACACCAACTCTTCTTGCCAGTTATGATCTCTAGCATTAGCACACCAAAGCTGAACACGTCGGATTTTACTGAAAATTGTCCATATATTGCATACTCAGGAGGCATGTAGCCACTACAAAGCAGTTCAAAGAGAAAGACATCGTCATGATTCTCGGGAATTAGCATAGTTTGCTTACAGATCAAGATGTTAATGCACAATTAATACACTCTATGCATTAGAAAATCTAATTAAAGGCTGAATGTGTTAGTATTATTATTGCAAAATATCCGGTGGGTCTTTCTACCATGAATGGAAGTAATATGAATTTGAACGTACAAAGTTCCGACGATTCTGTCCGTACTTCCGTGAGTCTGCTCAGTACCAAAAATTGTAGCCATACCGAAGTCCGAGATTTTCGGGTTCATATCATCATCGAGTAGAATGTTGCTAGCTTTGAGATCTCGATGGATAATTCGGGGCCAAGAATCATCATGAAGGTAATGTACACCATGCGCTACCCCAACCATGATCTTGTGGCGGGTTGACCAATCCAACTGTCTGCTTTGCTGGGGGTCTGTGTTGGCCAGAATTTGTAAATGTTTCACTCAGGAGAAGCTCAACTACATATCTAAATCTAATTGACAAGTGGTCATTGGCACATTTAATTTTCTTTGGAAACCATCATTAACATGCGTGAAGAATGTCCCAAGAGAAAACTAGTAAACTTTTGCTTAAACCACGGACATATTTTTAGATGGTGCTTAGGATTGAAAGGAAAGAATTAAACTGAGCGGAATGGAATCAATTGTAAAGAAGACAAAGGACGAGGCGCAAACCGAAGAGCAACTGGTCAAGGCTTCCATTGGGCAGGTATTCGTAGATTAGGATCATTTCTTCTCTTTCCATGGAAAATCCTAATAGCTTCACTAGGTTTCTGTGCTGAAGCTTGGCTATCAATTCGACCTCGTTTTTGAATTCCCGCAAGCCTTGTTTTGAGCTTCCAGACAACCTTTTTGCTGCAATTTTGCTTCCACATGGAAAAGTACCCTACAAAAGACAGAATATGAACTGAGTCTCCAGGTAGATGAATAGAGATCGAGTCTCTAGGTAGACGTGAAAGCTTCTTACCCTGTAAACAGGACCGAACCCACCTTGGCCCAATATGTTGTGACTTGAGAAGTGATCTGTGGCTACTTCAATTGCGCACAAATCAAATTGCGGGGTATGTAGTGGCGGAATTTCAATCCTCACTGAGTAGCAGTAAGCCATCAACTTTTCAATACGAATAAACTGTAAATGAAAAGACTAATGCAAGCAGTGCAGATCTATGACATTTCTCACCAATTGGATCTTCTTTGATATGGTTTCTCTTGTTACGTTCTCTTTTAAGGGTAAAGAGCACTCTTTGAAGGATAAAGAGCACGACGCAAAGTAGCGCGACCGCTGAAGTTGCAGAAGTGAGCCCGACAAATAATCTTGATGAAGAATGCCTTTTCTTTTCGACTGTAACATAATTAGTTGAAGGCTTCATCAGTATAGTGCAATCATCTTTTAGCATCTACTAACTACATGGTACAGGCTAAACATTCCACGTGCCATGAAACGTGGTCAAAACAGTAAAGAAAGCACGTTATAACTAGTAAAAAATAAAACGTACCTTTCGAGAAGTGTTCGTAAAACGGGTACATCTCGTACCTGACGAAGCAACTCGGAAGCAAGATTCTGCCCCCAATTTTCCCGGTTTGGATGGTCAGGAGACTTGAAGTTGCATTCCGCAGACAATCGTCGCAGCTAGCCACCAAGATATCAGGCCTGCACTGGACAAACGTATATAGCGTAGTGCCCCTGGGTTTGAAGAAGGCCTCTTTGTAAGCATACTTCTTATCCGGTCGTTCAGCCGCGGAGGTAATCAACTGGTCCGTTGTTTTGCTCAATAGCTTCATGAACTCCGCAGGCTCTTTCACATTCTCCCCATTATACTCATACAGAAGAGGGACCTTGTCCGTGGCTGAAAAGAAGTTACTATCCGAATACCGCAACATGCACTTGTCAGACCAGAGGATGGACACTTTGGCCATAGGACAGATCTCTTTGATCCTGACTCTAGCATTTGTCACACATTCTATACAAACATCCTCGGTGACGTCTCCCCTGCATAGGAAGCTGCCATACACAGCGTTGGAATCGCTTGGCTTCCCTTCACTCTCATTGAAATATCCGTTACTCGATTCAGCGCGAGAGGAGAGGGAGTGAAGGAGAAGGTTGAGGTTGGCCTCGTAGGTGCTTTTTGGAGTGAAAGTGCTCGAATTCAAGCAGTAATGCCTGCCGATTGTAACGATTGAATCGGTTTTGAGGGGGAGAAAGCAAAGCATGAAAATGAGGATCGCAGATGGCTTTGCCATATTATCTTTAGGGGTCTTGGCTGAAAGCGGCAGTTCTTTCCCTTTCATTTCAGCACCAAGCAGTACGATGTATCTTGATATATATAGCGAAGAATGAGAAATATCAAGATTTAAGGGAAAAAAAAGACTGGAAAATGTTTAGTCAACCTTGCATATCGTAGGGTTTCAAGATTAACGATCTCCGATATCTTAGTTCTTTGGTGATTTTTATACTTCAAATTTCTAGTCAAGAAAACGCTACTATGAAAGTTGGACGGTGGGATTATATTTACTTGTTTCGCATAGAGCATAGACTGAAATTATTAAAATTAAAAGTATGAGAAGTCACTAGCTGAGAATATTCAAATTAAACAATAGCTCATTCCAAGAGGCGTCTTTCAGTAGTTAGCGCCGGTTTCACAAATGTAATCCAGGGAAACTCTCTCCGGTCCGATGGGATGACCGAGTTCATTCCCGTCCTTGAAATTCAAAAGAAACTCACTTAAATATGATGCTCACTTTAGGATCACAATTTTTCTTAAAATCACCTAAGTGTCACAACTTGAAAAAAATAACTCACTGAAGTTACTCCATCGACATAACTCCAGCGAGAATTCTATGTGGCAATAGTTTAATAACATCATATTACTGATATTTTGAGGAGATTCAAGTCCAAAGTGGCAAAGTGAAGGAAAAAAAACAAACAACATTGCAGTATTCACGGCAGACTCAATAGCTTCTTCCCATTACTTACATTATATTTGGGTATAAAATAGGCCAAAGCACAACAAGACAACGGCACAAGTAGCATTAGATAGATTTTTCTTTCTTTTTTTACCTTGAAATTGTCTTCTTTAAATGGTTGATCAAAGATTCCAGAACTTTGATTCCTACTTCCATTGATTCAACATCGTCCAACTCCTCTGTCAGTACAGGTGGAGGTTGATGTTCTTCTCTAAGTAGCTCTATGATCACCTCCGTTACTCGAACTGAAATTTTACAGCAATCCATTTGGAATATCCACTAACGAAGTCTTATCTAAACCCGGGGCATCCATGGAACCTTCTCCTTGGATCCAATCTTGTCCGAGCTCACTTATTCGAGTTCTGAGCCTAGAGTAGCAATAATATTAATTAACCTTCATGTTGGTCAAGAGCCCAACTTTCTTGAGACAATTCTGAGTTGCTTTTCCTGTTCTTGCTCTCCATTGCAAATTTCAAAAGCAACTTCTCATTAACCTACACTGCTTTATTTGCAAACAAAAATGGGATCTAGGGTTCTTGATTGAAACCTAATTTAGCTGCAATTCATTAATTTGGGGTAAGGAGGGGGTTCAAACGACGATGTTCTATACGCTTTCAATCAAATCATTTCCATGCAAGCCACGTGAAGGCTTAATATTTAATTAATACCGCGTTCCAAAGTAAGTGCCCTACTGGCAATAGCACTATCCTTTCCCTCAATTTAATATGTCCAGTCAAAACACTTAAATTGATAAGTGAAAGGAGACCATATGTATACAAAAAACGTCTAAATCTCATCAACAAGCAATATGTGACACTTTAACATCAGTTCTAGTAAACTATGTCGGAGGAATTTACTAGCCAAGAAAGAAGAAATTGAGACTACAAGCATAGAACTTGAATCTTGATTGCGGTTTTAGAGAGAAGCGTATCATCGATATTTTGACTACGGAGGAGGGAGACTTCAACATCAACATTAGGAAACTACGTAGGAGAACTTTACTGGCCAAGCAAGAAAAAATTTAGACAAAAATGCATGAGAACTTGAATCTCGATTGCGGCTGTCGTGCCGTGGTGCATGGATATCTCTACTCGCATGGACCATTAGAGCGTTAGTTGTGATTTTATTTGTGATAAACAATATTGTTGGGAAAAAATCAAGCAATCGGGAGGAAAAATAGAATCGGCTTTTGAGGCATGATAACACTCTCTTTAAGAAATAATTTGCCCCACAATATTGCTAATGATTAGTGGCAAAATCCTCCAGCTTACAATAAAGTTTTAATGAAAACTCTCAAAAGGAAATAATTAGAAACGATGGCTATAGTTTTTTGAACGATAAAACTTTTTAGGATTAATATCACAAAAAATCATGAACTAATTTTTTTACCACCAAACACTCCAAATTGATACATTTGTGATAAATTAAGTATGCAGTTTGTTACGTAGTTTTTCGAAATATTAACCCAAAAATGAAAAATGGATCTTTCCAAAACTGCACCCGTAGAAGGTGCCGTAAAGTCCAACCCATTTAGCCCACCACCTTCGCTTTTAAAATTAGAAGCCATCCACACTTTTATATTTGCCAACATATTCCCGGAAAGGGCACTCTCAACAAATACTCTCAATGATATTCTTTGCAGCACACTTTATATCACATCTCTCTCTCTCTCTCTCTCTCTCTCTCTCTCTCTCATACTCAACCAATGGTTCGACATGAATGAACCCGTCAAGTTTTTATCAACTAATGCGATGCCCCATCAAAAAATGCTGACATCTTATTGAATCGTAGTAAAAGAAGATAAAAATTGCTTGCGAAAACAAAAGGAAAGATTTGTTGAGGAAAAATGGCTCACAGACATTTATTTCAGACTAGAAGAAATACTAACTACATGAAACTAATCCGAAAATACAATCAAACCGCTCATACGAGCTTGAACTTCCTAAGCTCCGACAATTCTGTTTGTACTGAAGTCTGATCAGCACCAAAAATCCTAGCCATACCAAAACTATGAGATTTTCGGGGTCATCTTATCATCGGGCAGGATGTTGCTGAGTTGAGGTCACGATAGATGATTCAAAGCCGAGTTTCTTCGTGGAGGTAAAGAAGGCTGCATGTAGCTGTTGATGTTTGTTTGTAAAACAAACAAATAAGGCTCTTTCCTTGTCCCACATAGGAAAGAAAGGAAAGTTTTGGTCTATTTATAAGTTACAGTATTATCCTTTATTGTAAATGGAGAAAATGAGTGAATGTGCTAGACCCCAAAATACCTATATGTGGGTGTGCGATTTTAACGCCCATATTTATCAACAATCTATTTTTATTTATTTATTGATTTTAACTTATGACTATTCGGACAAAACTGGCCGACACGAAAGTTTATGTCCAAATTGCAATTTTTCGGACATGAATGGGTGTGTCCGTATTGGCAATTAGACACCACGAGGTGTGTTTTATTTGCTTATATATATTGGACAATTCTGTTCAATCAATCGTATGAACAGAACTCCCTTCATTCGTATGAACAGAACTCCCTTCATTTTCATCTTCCTTAACAGAAAAAATGAAATAGCCATTTTCTCAATTTATTTTTATTTATTTATTGATTTTAACTTATGACTATTCGGACAAAACTGGCCGACACGAAAGTTTATGTCCAAATTGCAATTTTTCGGACATGAATGGGTGTGTCCGTATTGGCAATTAGACACCACGAGGTGTGTTTTATTTGCTTATATATATTGGACAATTCTGTTCAATCAATCGTATGAACAGAACTCCCTTCATTCGTATGAACAGAACTCCCTTCATTTTCATCTTCCTTAACAGAAAAAATGAAATAGCCATTTTCTCAATTGTTTCGCATAGAGTTTCAGGAAATTTACTGGAATTGACATCCAATATTCTCACCGTGACTTTATTATATCCTGAAGGAAATTTGCCAGTAATCTAGAGCAACTTCGTGGGGCAAATTAATCCTCAAATAGAGTGATTATACATCTCAAAGTCCAACTATATTCCGATTTCATTTCCTCCAAAGTTTTTCCAACAGCAACCCCGACGTGCTAACCAGGCTGTTGAGGGTCTGCTTTGCCAGAAATCAAAAATCCCTCCAACTCAATAGAAGTTAAAGCTTGAAGCTGGAAACTAGCACGAAAATGGTCTTTATGACGTTTAATTTTCTGTTGAAATTACTAACAGCTTCTATAAAGAATTTCGAAGACATAACATCTAACTTTCTGCTTAAACGTTAAGCATAATTCTAGTTGGTTATCAAGGATTGGAAGAAAGAGCGAAGCACGGAAGTATGGAAGCATTTCAAAGAAGATAAGAGCGAGGCAACCCGAATAGCAAGTGGTCGAGGGTTCCATCAGGCACGTAGTTGGAGATTAATATCGCTTCCTTCTCTTTCCCTGGAAAATCCTAATTAGCTTCACTGGGTATCTATGTTGAAGCTTGGCTATTAATTCAACTTTCTTTTTGAATTCTTGTACGCCTTGTCTGGAGCTTCTAGATAGTTTCTTTGCCACGATACTTTGACCACTAGGCAGAGTACCCTTCAACAAAGAGAAGATATAGGAGCAAAAATTTTCAGGACAATGAGAACAACCTTTATAAATCCGTATTGTGAAAGGCAACATTCATACCACTATATCGCTCTTTTTCAGAGTATCTAATTCATTAGCAGAAATTCCAAAGTGATGTTAATGTTGATCTTGGTCCATAACGCATGAGAAAACTGTTGACAGAGAACATCACAAATATCTACTTGATGATTTGCCCGTTATTTTTTAATTTCTAGCAGCAAATATGTTTTCGATTATTCATGACTTCCCGATTTTATGGAACAGCAATAAGTCTTACGTTGTAAATGCGACCCAACCCGCCTTCCCCTAATTTATTGTGATCTGAAAAGAAAGTTGTGGCAATCTCAGTTGTACCCACATCAAGTTGCAAGGAATGTGGTTTGGAAATTTCACTCCTGACTGTACAGGAGTTAAAGTAACAAGCGTCAACTTGTCCGAAACTGTTGGTGTTTGATCTATCTAGCAAGAACGCAGGTAGAAAACTTCACGGCAATGAAACAAGTTCATGAACTTCTTTAGCGTATAATAACGATTTCAAAAGTATTGGTGGAGCGCAAAATGGGATATAGTTTTTGGTTGGTCTTGCACTCACACCTCCAATCATCCTTGACTTTATTTATAGACCATTATAAGTGGTTTAGTGACCAAAATTTTTGCCATATTGTAGAGATAATATCAGAATTCTATTCAAAATTTTTGTTTCTTCGACAAGTATCTACTTCTCATGTATTTACAGCCACTTACTTTGATACTAGAAATATTGAGAATTTTGCGGACTAATCTAGGAAGCCCAGGAAAATGGAACATTGTTCAGCTGAAACTCACATAAACATGTCTGTGCAATGCGACCTTCTTCTTCTGCATAGTTTCTCTCACTCCTATTCCTTCTTTTGAGAATGAAACCGACCGCGAGGCAATGCCAGAGTTGTAGGAATGATTGAAGCAAGTGTTCTTGATGAAGGTTGCCTTTTCTTTCCAACTGCAGTTTTCGGTTGGAGGCTTAATGAGTCTGTAGCACCATGACGTTGAACATGTATAAATATACGGCACCCAGGCCAATAAGACATTTTATATGCGCAAGTGAAGATACAAGTGCGTTGCACCTGAATGGAAGTTTTTCTCTGTATCCATGAACTTCAGATTTAGTCAAAGAACATGATTTTCAAAGGTTTAAGGCATGTCCATCTCCAGCAAGAAACGGAACTTATACATATGAGAAATTTATTCAGCACCCGAAATTTAATGGTTGTGTATTTGTTTAATTTTAGGAAAAAGTGGAAATCCATCTTAACGAAAATATCATTTCATTAAGAAACACCATCTGAATTACTGTTAAAGCAAAAATAGGAATGTGTCTATTCAAATTTACTTTGTAGATTAGAGGCAGTGTCTAATGTGTCTATTCACACTATTTCACTAATAGATGCAACTTCATAAAAAAGACACAATCTACTAATTAGTGGATGCAAATTAATTAAATAATAGAAGACATCAATATATCTGAGAGGCATAAATTGATTAGAAACAGTGTCTTTCCAGAATATGGCATCTATCTATAGGGCAATGTAACTGAGGAAATGAGAAAATTTCTGTAGATCCTTACAGTGGGACTTTTCTCAAAACACCCTCGTCGTGGGTCACAAAAAGCAACTTTTGGTGACCACAAAGACGGTCGTGTGAACATTTCTTGTAGTTGGACGGGTTTCCGTTTCCTTAAAAAATCATTTTCCCGTTAAGCCGTCAAAAGAGGCGGGAAATTGATAAAGAAATTGGGACAGAAGATAGAGCTAGGGTTTCAAAAGAAAAGTTGAAGGCATAATTCAATTGGCATGGAGGAAGAGAACTGTAGATTTGAAGGAGATTCCAATTGTTCCACCCCATGTGAGCTCTCCATTGAAACCTAGCTCAAGAACTCACTCTAAACTTCAATTGCTTCAACAAGGATTGACGGGATCCCTCTTCTCTTCTTTCAAAATTGATATTTAGGGTTTAATGTGGCATTCATGTTAGGAGTGAACATGGTTATAGGGTAGAATCGAGAATCAAAAAATCAGAGCCGTGGGAACCAGACCAGTTCTAGGTTGCAGAGTATGCAAGGAAGGTTCAACTTCAAAAAATTGGAGAACCGGTTCCGACGAGTAGATTTTATATTTCAGGTTCTAGAAACTGGAACCTAGAACAATCTTTGTGTTTATCTTGTTCTGTCATTGTACAATTTTGCAATATTCTATGGCATCCGACGATGAGTGTATAATCTTCCATTTCTTGCAATATCAATGATTGAGAATTTTACTTTGTTAATAGTTTATATTCTTTGTATGTCTAAATATAAATCTATCTCATAATGGAAATCCAATTTTTTTATACATTAAGAAGAGAGCAATCTATTTTTATGATCTCTTTTCTATATGATATTATTTTCTGAGTTTTTATGATATACATATAGGAAAAAGGCATATTATATGTTTCAATAAAATAAAGCATAACTAACTCAACAACGTATTTGTGTTATAATCCACTCTCTTGATTCCTGCACGGTAATATGTGTTCATAAATTGATTTTTAGAAATTAAACTAATTGTATGAAACTTTAAAAATTAATAATGTTATCAAAGATTGAAATAGTAAAATCATTTGAAATAGACATACTCGACTAAAATCCCTTTTTTTTTTGGCCGGATGGATCCCTTTAAAATCGTTGGATTAAAATAGTAAAATCAAATTAGACCTTTTGTACATATCTTGATTTTTTTACCTAAATAATGCAAATGATTTTAAGTTGAATTCTTTCTATGCAATAGTATGTCTTTACTAATATGTTCTTGTTGTATTCCTATCTGGTTCTACATTCCCATATTATAAAAACAAAATCTTCATAGAGGCTTATGTTGTTTGTGCATACTAAATTTCTAAATTTCACGTTTACCTTAATGCAAAATCTACAAAGAGGCTTATATTGATACTAGTATTTATTGCAAGAACTTTTTTTCGTCATAGATGTCAATTATTGAAGCCACACCATGTAGTAAAATCATTCATTTTCAATTACATCCAATATACTAGTATTGATATTGTAACAGTAGGCTTTCTTCATTTCTAAACAATATGTTGTGCCTCATGGTAGAGACAATTGAGTACAGTGGAGGCAAGATATATCAAGAGAATTTTCTTGGTCATTAAGCTGCTAAAAACCCAATTCCGATAGTAGAGATCTTATATCTTTTATAAAGAAATTCGAATAATTTTTAATGTTTAATATTTTCAAATGCAACGTGCATATACGTCAGCTTAAATTTAAACCTGAATACCTTGAAAATATTTCCAGACTTCGCTTATTATATAGGATAGTGAAGTATATATTTGAAAATTTCAAATTTCATGTTTTTTAAAGAATATTATAATGGACAAATATCTTGCTATGGGACTATCATCAAAAATGCATTTTATGTTGATGTATGGTGAAAGCATGATTTTCTGCGCATAGTTGTATGTGACAAGATCTTTTAAGCAAGGCCAATGAAAGTGAGACACTCGTCTGATGTTAAGAAGTACAACCCTCCGTCCACATAATATATAGTACTGCGGACTTGAATGGAATCGGTGCAAATAACGCAATAAATAACAACATTTACTAATAACACAATCATTGAACGAGATCAAACTTTAAGTATATTATATAGAAGATAGGAAACATAAGTTGCTCAATTATCTCGGCGTTGTAATATTAGAAAACAAGCAAGAAAGCGTGTTGAAAAAGTGCTATAGGGATGCAATGCGTTCCCATTGTAGGAATTATGGATGGACAAGAAGGAATTCAGGAGATGGAATGATATATAACAGATTAGCTCTTCGTGATAGGTAATCTTGGCAGTTAGGAGTTATTTTTTTCTAAGAGGGTGAGGTGTTTTGGGAAATGAAGATTGCCATGGCTTCAAAAGCTATAAAGTGAAACGTTAGTTCTAATTTTACCTTTTCATATACTTAGGATTTCATTTAGAAAAGAAAATGTTTCATACTAGTGGATTCGGGTCCATAATCATGGGTTCCGATGTACGAAAACCTGTAGTACATACCAACAAGGCCCTACATATTATTATTACACCAAAGAGAAATCAATTCTAGACATTGATTCTTACCAAACAAAAATTCTAGACATTGATACAATTATATCTATTTTTCATAAACAAAATTGGGATTTGTGATTCTAGATAAGATCGGTTTTGAATCGTAAGATCCTTTTCCATCGGATAGGAAGAGATGTGCTATTTAAAAAATGTACTAAATGAGTGTGCATGGAGTAGTCATGGCCACGGTTCGGAACCGACCGGTTCCGGTTCGGAACCGGCGGTTCCGGTTCGTGGCCAAGTATGAACCGGAACCGGAATCGTCCCTGGCGGTTCCGGTTCCGGTTCGGAACCGTCCGGTTCCGGGCCGGTTCCGGTTCCGGTTCGGGTTCGGAACCGGTTCCGGTCTTTTTTTTTTTTTCTTTTCTTCCTCCGCCGGCCTGGCCTTAGGCGAGGCCGGCCTCGGGCGAGGGCTCGACCTCGCCGGCGTCGGGCGAGGCCGACCTCGCCTGCAACTGGCGAGGCCGGCCTCGCCTGAGGCCGGCGAGGTCGAACCCTCGCCAGATCTGGCGAGGCTCGACCTCGCCGGCGTCGGGCGAGGCCGACCTCGCCTGCAACTGGCGAGGCCGGCCTCGCCCGACGCCGGCGAGGCTCGACCTCGCCTGCAACTGGCGAGGCCGGCCTCGCCCGACGCCGGCGAGGTCGAGCCTCGCCAGATCTGGCGAGGCCGGCCTCGCCCGACGCCGGCGAGGTCGCAGCCTTTAGGCTGCCCTGGCAACGGGCCGCAAGCCCGCTGCGGGGGTTTTTTTTTTTTTTTAATTTTGCCCGTAGCAGGGCCTGCACGTTTGCAGGCCCTGCTGCGGGTGCCGGGGCCCAGGGGGTGAGCCCGGTGGGTTTTTTTTTTTCCCTTTGGAACCGAGCCCGTAGGGCACGGGCCGGTTCCGGTTCCAAACCGCGGGCCCGGTCAACGGGCCGGGCCCGGGTTTGACCGGGCCGGTTCCGGGTCGGTTCCGGGCCGAAACCGGCCCGTGGCCACCACTAGCATGGAGGAGAAGCTTCGATCGAAATCTCAAGATGGTGCATGTTTTGAGACATGAAAAAGATATC
Source organism: Syzygium malaccense (assembly GCA_031216405.1). Classification (NCBI taxonomy): domain Eukaryota; kingdom Viridiplantae; phylum Streptophyta; class Magnoliopsida; order Myrtales; family Myrtaceae; genus Syzygium; species Syzygium malaccense. The sequence goes on along the minus strand of CM062256.1, from coordinate 4,153,892 downwards.
TTAAAAAAAAGAAAAAAAAAGATGAATCGGTTATGTCCAAGAAAGACCCTCTTTTAAAAAGTGCATCTTAAAAAAAGAAAAAAAGATTAATCGGGTATGTCCAAGAAAGACCCTCTTTTAAAATTTGGATTTTTTTTGGTCGAATATAATTTGGATTTCAAAGGGTGCAAGTTGTGCTCTTTTTGGAATTGTACATTATTACTTAATAAATGATTTTGTTCTTTTGCCAAAATCGAGGAACGCTAGCTATTTGAACAAAGCGGGAGACAGCAAAATTTAAAACATTAATTATCTGATAGTGGGGAAGTAGCTAAGAGATGTACCTGTCGGAAAAGTTAAGTCAAAGAATGTATGGATTATAAAATTCGACGATATAAAATAATACTCCGGCAAGTAGCGTGAATCATGCGTGCCATAAGTTATAAGTTCAAGAAGAAACGCATGTACAAAATCAGAAAGTTAGAAGAATCACCCCAAAACTTCGCATTCATTATTTCACATTTTCACACACTCTCCCACGTTATATGTGAGGATTCTCTTTCCTTTTTTGGTATGTTTTATCACCCTTGCAACATTCGCAGTCTATTAACAATGAGACCATAGCTCTACTGCTTTCACGGAAATAATCTATTTGAACTTTGAAGACAGTTGAGAAATTACTTTAAATTGATTGAATTACTGGGTGTTTGAAAAAATGAGAAAGTATGTACAATACCAATAATTATGTAGACGTGACATGGTGGTATATCTGATGCAAGAGATCCGTGATAGAAGATCTCCCCTTTCTCTCTCCTCTTAATTACGTCCACCGGAAGTTGATTACGATACCATGCCATTAGAAGAATTAATCCTTCATTTCCTGGAAGTTCTTTGGGGAGGTCTTCTTTCTCCCTATTATTATATTCGCGTTTGAAATTAAGGAAATAGAGGCAGAAAATTAGTCCGACAGGTCTAATCTTTGTGGGTCCTAATCCTTTATGAAAATTAAGCAAATAAATCCAAGTAGACAAAGAAGATTATTCCGACAGGTTGCCAGGTCTTCACTAATTATCAAGATTGTTTTATTTCAATTGGGAATGAATGAAAAGATTTGATTTCCCTGCTTTGTTTATATCAATGAAAGCTCGCTTTGCTTACGGAGCCAAAAACAGAAAGATGTCCCTTTTGTGTATGATTTTCGTGGATCCGCTAGTGCTTACAATAATAAAACCCAAGCAAAATAAATAGAATAAGAAGATATAGCGGATTTACGTGATTCTATCGGAGTGATCTATGTCCACAAGGAAAATAGTACAGAATTTCACTATAGATCAAACAATAATAACATATATAACAATCACACTAGAGTCACTCAAGCATTATTAGTGTTTCCCAACCCCAATAATAGCCAGTAACTTACACAAATGTTTAGCACAACAATTCCCCATAAAATAATTTTTCAAACTCACAAAATAATTCACAAATCTTACCAGATTGGCTTCAACGCTCTCAGATTACTTCAAGGTGTAGTTCTCTAAAAATCAGCCTCTTTGATGAAGAAGACTCACTTGTTATACAGAAAATAAATGGATCTAACGTGACAGGTGTGATTTTTTTCTTGTTATTTTCAAATTTTGTAACGCCCTTAAAAACAATTGTAGTATACTAATACTGAGACATCGCTCTACTACTTTCACGGAAAAAACCTATTTGAACTCTCATAACAGTTGAAAAATTACTTAAAACTAACTGAATTACACAAATTAGAAAAAATATAAAAAAAACAATATAGCAATATACATATATATGATATGGTATATCTTATGCAAGACGTGCGTGAAAGAAGATCTCCCCTTTCTCTCTCCTTTTAGTCCGTGAATCCTTGTCAACGGAACGTTGATTACGATACCATACTATGAAAAGAATCACTCCTTAATTTCCTAGAAGTTCTTCGAGGTGGTCTTCTTTCTCCCTCTATTATGATATTCGCGTTTGAAATTAAGGAAGCAGAGGAAGAAAATTAGTCTGCCAGGCCCAATCTTTGCGGATCCTAATTTTTTTTAAGGAAATTAAAGAATGATAAAAGTGGACGAAGAAAATTAGTCCTACTGGTTGTTGGGTCTTCATTGATAATCAACATTGTTTTACTTCAACTGGGAATGAATGAAAAGATTTGACTCCCCTGCTATGTTTATATCAATGAAAGCTCACTTGCTTATGGAGCAAAAAACATAAAGATATCTCTTTTATGTCTGATTTTCATGGATTGTGTTGCGCTTACAATAATAAGACCTCGGCAAAATAAATAGAATAAGAAAATATATTGGACATCAGACTTACGTGGTTCGGTCAGAGTGATCTATGTCCATGAGAAAAGCAGCACCAAATTCCACTATAAATCAAGTAATAATAATGTAGATTACAATCACACTCAATTACTCTTAATGTTTAACAACCCCAATTACAACTAATAATTTATATAGTGTTTAGCCCCATAATTCCTTACAAAATAATTCACAAATCTTACTGCATTGGCTTCAACACTCTCAAATTACTTCAAGGTGTATTTCACAAAAAATCAGCCTTTTTTATTCTCTTCATGAAGAAGACCTAGTTCTTATATAGAAAAGAAATGGATCTAAAATAGGAATACCTCTTTTTAAGAAACCTATTCCAACTACAAAATATAATCAATTTAGAAAACCTATTTGAATTACAAAAGTTTCATTTTCGTACTCAAACTCGAGAAATATTTTCAATACATTATAAGAATCATAATTGTGTATTCGATAAGAAAAACATGTACGGTATTAGAAAGTTAAAGAATCACTAAAACCTTGATACTCGTTATATTATTTTACACATTCACACACTCTCCCACACGACAGATATGACTTTTTTTCTGGTCTTTTTCAAATTTTTTAACACCCTTGCAAACATTTGTAGTCTACAAACAATGAGACCTCACTCTACTACTTTCACGGAAAGAGCATGTTTGAACTTTCTTAAATGTTCAAAAATTACTTAAAATTGATTGAATTACCGAAATTAGAAAAAATATATAAAAATATATAGAAATAATTACATATTCATTGATATGGTATATTGAATGTAAGATATGCGTGAAATAATATCTCCCCTTTCTCTTCCTCTTAGGCTGTGAATCCTTGTCAACCGAAAGTTGATCACGATACCTTGCTATAAGAAGAATTACTCGATTTCTTGGAAGTTCTTTAAGGAGGTCTTCTTTCTTCCTCTACTTCATAGAGGCTTATGTTGTTTGTGCATACTAAATTTTTTAACTTCATTTTTTACCTTAATGCAGTAACTTATAAATTGTTCTTATTTATTGCATACAACTTTTTTTCGTTATAGATGTCGATTATGAAAGCCGCACTATATAGCACAATCAATTATTTTTAATTAAATCCTGATACCTTAAAAGGATTTCCAATCTTAGCTTATTATAGAATGGTGAATAATATATTAGAAAATTTCCAATTAAATTTTTCTTACAAATATTGTAATAGATATGTAACATGCTATAGGACTCTCATGAAACCAGCATTTTATTGATCATTACTTAAGCCAATCATACCAATATTACCCAAATGCCCATTCTCTTATCTCTGAGCTTGGGAGGTAAGACAATTTCTAATATAATAGATAAATTATCAATGCAAAGAGTGCGGAAAAGTCGATTCATTTAACACACATGATTCTATCGGATCAAAACATATCTTCTCCTGATGGTGCTGCATGATATGATATAACTCAATGATGATTATATTTAAAAAAACATGGAATTTGAAATATCACCATATTGAGTACATAATTACTTGTAATACTTTGTTATATGGTAGACTATACCACAATGAAATTTGCATAATCTGAGTCTTTGCTATATCTTGACATATGGTGAAAGCCCACTAAGCTTGAGAGAGTTGTCTTATTGAAGTAAAGTAGAACCCTATGTTCACATCATATATAGTACTATGGAGTTGAATGGAATCGATGCAGGAAATAATATTTGTTTGTAATACATTTTTTCAATGAGATCAATTTCATGTGTACTATAAAGAAGAAATAAAGCATGAGAATAAGTTGATAAAAAGAAGCAATGTATAGGTTGATAATAAGAAATCAATAATCTTGGCAATGTAAAATAATTGAACAATATAATTTAAGTGCATGGAAAGCAAAATGAACATGATAGTAATATATAGCAAAAAAGGGGAAAATTCCATTGCTTTTTTTTTCTCGACAAATCACATTGTGCAAGTAATTGAATTATCTCGAAAATGCAAGTTGTGCTCCTTTGGAATTGCTTATTTACAATCAATAATGGCTTTTTCTTTTGCCGGAATCTAGGAACAAAAGCTATTTGAGAATACAAAAAAGCAAACAGAGGGAGGCAGGAGAATTTGAAATATTGAAAGTAACTAGAGATGTAGCTGTAGAAAAAGTTAAGTGAAAGAATGTATCATTTTTACAATACAACAATACGAAATAATTGTACATATTCGAGAAGAAAAGTACACACAAAATCAGAAAGTGCGGAGAATCACTAGAAACTTGACATTCATTATTTCGCATTTTCACACACTATCCCACGTTAGGCGTGAGACCTGGTACTACTTTTGGGGAAAGAATCTGTTCAAACTTTCATAAATGTTGACAACAGAGATTGAATTATCGATACTCTCGAAGAATAAAAAAAGTATAGAACATAATAATTATTACATACAATATGACCTGGAATGCTCGATGCAAGACATGCGTGATAGATTATCTCCCCTTTCTCTCTCGTCTTAGGTAATGTGTCCTTGTCAACTAAAAGTTGATTACAATACTATGTCTAAGAATAATTAATCTCCAATTTTCTGGAAGTTCTTTAAGGAGGTCTTCTTTCTCCCTCTTTGAAATTAAGGAAGTAGCATAAGAAAATTAGTCCAACAGTCCTAATCTTTGCAGATCCTAATCCTTTAAAGAATTTAGCGGAATAAATCAATGTAGACGAAGAAGATTAGTCATTCAGGTTGTCGGGTCTCCACCGATAAACTAGATTAGTTTACTAGGAACACAAGTTCCTATAATCCAATGGCTTGATTTTTTTAGATTGTAAATTTTCAAAATGGCAAGATGTTGCGTGAAAGAGGAGCTAGAACTATAAGCTAGGTAAATTCCCACATTGTTCAAACATGGGAATATTTTTTTTTATAAGTTAAAAGGATAGGAAAAGACGATCAGTACTGCAACCCCTTTAGGTAAATTCCCACGTCGTAACTATGTGATGCAACTAGGGGTGTGCAATCAGACCGGGTTTACCCGGAAACCGGACCAACCCACCCGAAAAATAGGTTCGGGAACCGGTTCTAACAATAACCGGTCCGGGTACCGGTTCCATTTTTTGGGAGCCGGTTAGAACCGATTTGGTTTACTGTTCTAAGTAAAAACCAACCCAAACCTATTTTAGAACCGGTTTTAGAACCGATTTTGAGATAATGTACAAAAAAGTAAAAAGCCTATATCACGTTACCCTACTTAACCGGTTTTAGAACCGATTTCCAGTTTAATATTTGAATATGTTTCACAACTATGAGTGAAACAGCACGGCTCTTAAAGTCATCTAAATATTATATGATTCAGATGAAATATATAGACATTTTTCTAGTGAGAGCATATGCCTTACCGCTAAGTCTCTTGATTTTTCTTTCAAGATATTTCATTCAGAAATAGAGGTGAGGAATTATCTCATCATGGTGCAAAATAAAGAGCTAAACATATTGAATAAATTCCTTGGAAATGTGACTCTTAAAGGTTTATGCGATTGGATTATGTCTTGCCATATAGTGCTTTTGGATTGTTGATTTTGATGGATTGTAATTTCAATTGCTCATTTTGGGGATTGTTACTTTTGGCGGATAGTGATTTTTATTATTCATCTTTTATTTTAAATTGTTTTATTGCTACCTATATTATTTTGCTAGAAAAAAATGAAACCGAAAAAAGGAACAAAAAAAAAAAGGTTCTCGGTTAGACCCTGAAACCTGACTGGAAAAACAGGGTTGGTTCCAAAACAGGGTCTAAAAAAAACAGGGTTGGTTTCAGGTTCCAAAAATTGGGAACCGGTTATAACAGGGTTGATTTCAGGTTCTAGGTCCGGACCCAACCCATCCTGGAACCGATCACCCCTAGATGCAACCGAGCCATTTGGAGGTTTTCTCATGAACCGAGCCATTTGGAGGTTTTCTCATGACGTGCATCAAACTTTTGACCTCCTAGAAATGTATCCCATTTACCACTATGCCAACACTTTGGTCGTTAAGCACGGGTTGGTTATTGCAGGCTTTGTACCTATATGCAGTTTAAGAATGTTTCATTTTCGTCCTTGTACATGCAGTTATTTCAACGAATACGTAAAATTTTCATGGCATTTGTATGAGAAATCTTATGAAAATGTCAATTTGGGACAAATTATTGATTTGTCATTCTTACGTTGACATGTGTGCACAATCTAAATCACGACCCCATTAAGATTAATTCCATCATATGCAAATAATTCCACAGTTACATTTTTCAGTATAGATCCACATAGAAGTATCTCGGGCTACTTTAAAAGAAAAATATCATTTTTAACGATTAACTATAACTTGAACTCGCTATTATATAGCTAAAATATTTTCAGAAAAGTGATAAGAGACCTTCACATTTTAGTCTTACTACCAGCAACTCAACATCATAATGACAGTAAAAACTTGCATACGATGGAACTTCTCTTAGGCTCCGTTCGTTTCAGAAATAATATTTTTCTGAAAAATATTTTTTGCGTTTTCCGATGTTCGGGGACGGAAAATGTTTTCCATATTAAAACATTTTCCTTTCCCACCCCAAAATCCTTTATTGTTTTGAGGAAAATGATTTCCTCTTTTTACAAAGAGGAAATCATTTTCCCCCAAAGTGAAGGTAAAATTGCCCATGGGAGAGAGAATGTTTTCCGTGGGAGAGGAAGTTGATCGCCGGTCACCGCCATCGGCCGCCGACCGCTGCCGCCGCCGACCACTGCCACCGCCGCGACCGGTCACCGCCGCCGGCCGCTGCCGGTTGCCGGCCGCCAGTCGCCCTCGCCGACCGCCGCCGATCGCCCCCGCTGGTCGCCGGCGGCCACCGCCACCGCCAGCCGCCAGCTGTTGCCGCCCGCCAGTCGCCCTCGCCGACCGCCACCGATCGCCCCCGCTGGTCGCCGGCGGCCGCCGCCGCCGCCGATCGCCGGCCAACGGTCGCCCACCGCCGCCGCCGGCCATTGGATCGGCGGTCACCGAACACCAGAAAATATTTTCCGAAACTTTTTCAAATTTTAGCCGAACACCAGAAAATTATTTTCTAGGAAAACATTTTTCAGGAAAATGACTTCCGGGAAAATATTTTCCAAAAGGAAAATATTTTCCGGCAAACGAACGAAGCCTATAACTAGAACAAAGTACAAGAACCAAAATTTTTAATATTCCTAAAACTACACAGATCAAAAGTGTAACTTTTTTTAAAAATTTGTACATGTAGGGGCCAATGTCGATTTGCCAATGTTGACTTAGCATATTTCGTCCACGTTTTGGCGGAATATTGATATTATATCCCGAAACTGTTGCCGGAGATTATTTGGGGGACTACATTATAACGAAGTATAGTAAATGGACCAAAACTGAATTTGTCTAATAGTATGGAGACAATTCTTGTAAATTTACTAAGGTTTTCTAGATTTTGCAATCATCACTTTACGTGCATGGGCAGACTAGAATAATTAGGCTTTGTGAGAACATACGACTGACTGGTTACAATCTACCGACCACGTTCTAGATTTAGGAACTCTATTAGACATCGAAAAAGTTCGATTCTTTGATTTGTGGTATGAACAGAAGACCAACCAATTCACTGATGGCGTGCATAACGAACTCTATTATCATAAACTAATGCAGGGACGAAGCCAGAATATCGAGTCAATGGGCTCAATCATCTAGAAGCACTGTGTCATGCAGTTCTCAATTTAGAACAAAGAAAGTGTTAGAATATAAATATTAAACCACACATTCATCTAATAGCTTAAACTTTTAGAACAGTTGGCTGTGGTCTCACATAATATAACGTGGTATCAAAGTATAAGGTCATGAGTTCAAATCTTTCCAAATCTTATATGTCGTCTCCTCAATTAAATATGTTCACGCTTAGTACTAGTCAAAAGGACCAGACTAAGCGTGAGAGGGAGCATCAAAGTAATTAAATATTAAACCACGCATTCATCTAACAGCTTAAGCTTTTAGAATAATTAGCAGTGATCTCATAAAATCTCACATGGTATCAAAGCTGAAGGTCTTGAGTTCGAATCTTTCTAGGCCCCATTTGCTTTGCTTCCCCAATCAAATATGTCTACATTTAGTACTAGGCAAAAAGATCAGACTAAGCGTAAGGGGGAGTGTTAGAATATAAATATTAAACCAGACTTTCATTTAACAGTTTAAGTTTTTAAAATTGTTGACAGTGATCCCACAAAATCTCACAAAAAGAAAATAAACTTAGTATTTTTGGTTGATTTAAGTTCAAGGAAAGGTCCATGAAGTGATCAAACTACTTATAGCATTCATTAGAACACAAACCTTAGTATTAGTGCTCAATCTCATCAATTGGTTAGATAGCTAGAATTAAACAAAAAGAATCACCACAAGGTTGGGGGACCGTCAAAATAAGTTTGAGTAACTCCTCTAAGTAGCTCAAAATTCTTATATAGGCAAGCGCGACGTACTTTTAAATTCAAAATGTCGTAGAAACAATTGCACTAGCATCGCAAAAGTACATGCACGGTCCAAGTGCTCGGAAAGGACTTTCGATTTGAATTTATCATAAATGTAATCAAGCCTTTCATAGAGAAGAAAATGAGATAATGTTTCCGATAATATTGAGTTTCATCTAAAACTAATAACGTACCCAAGTGAAGTTCATGTGAGTAAACTTGCATATACGCACACACTTTTGTTATGAATAAACTGAGTGTAGCCGTCGTGACAGGAGAACATGGCAGATAAGACTATGATGCAACTCATAGAGAATTCCTATGAAATCTGTAGCTATGCATAAAAAGGTAAATAAATCTGGTCATTTAAGGAAACAACAAGTGGACACAAACATTTGCTATAAAACACCCCAAAAGAAGAAAAGAACCCTTGAAGCCCAATGATGGATTTTGAGGCTGAAAACGGGCTCGAATTAGCTTAGGTGGAGAGCTCTGAATTGATATTATGGATCGAATAACCCAGCCCATAGATTAACAAATGCATCCATTCTATTTCAAGACATAGAATAACTCCTGAGATATTCAATCTTGTGCCTTCATACTCTGCAGACAAAAGGAGGAAGCAACTGGAACAAAACATTAGAAACTACAAGGAAGTACAAATTAGGGGGCACATGTCAATTGCATTCTACAGTACCTTTACAATTCACAGGCATATAAAAACAATTCCCTAATTATAAACTTCAGAGTAATGCTTCGCGAACGCTTTCCTCTTCCGGGAAGCATGGTGTAGCTTGATCTTCTTCTTCTTCTTCTTGCCTGAAATTTTCCCATCAGAACCAAGAGGCACAACACCTTCGAAGTTCAGCCCGTGATGTTTGCTCTTCTTACCCCACGTTTTGTATCGAACCCGAGTTGCTAGACTCACCTTCAACTTGGCCGTCGCGTTCGCCACCGCACGACCAACGTCACTCCAGATCCGCATATCCTTTGCCGCCGCGTCGTGTCTCACACGAAGAGTGTTGTCCTTCCCTTGGAAGAACGAAGTTATCACGTCGTCTGCAATCCCATCTTGCTTGAAAAAGAACGACACGAGGATGTCGTCGTAGTAGACTCCGGAGTCCTTGTTCGGATTCTGAATGTCAAGCTCGTAGGTCAACGAAGTCGAGCTGTTCTGAATGTTGTTCGAGGTCGGAACGGAGAGGTTCACCACCGTGAAGGAAGGGTGAGTGGGACGTAGACTCAGCCATATGCAAAATGCGAGGATGGCCAAGAGAGAGAAGATTTGAAGCAGCCATAAATAGAAGCTCCTTGCGTCAGAAGTGCAGATTTCCTGGGTAAAATCAGAGAAAGGCCATGCCATTTTTTGGTTGAGGAAGACGATTATGTTACTGAGAGTAATAGATCTGTGAGAGAGAAAAGGAGGTGAACAGGATGAATTGCCAGCATAATATTTCTGTGGAATCTCATTGTATGCCTAAGGTATAAGCCAAGTTCATAGAGATTAAAGTATTAGTGGAACATATGCTTTTCTTCTCAAGGATGATGACGCTTTTCCTCTTTAGGAGCTTGTTGGGTCAGCATGATAGAGTTTTTTTTTTTTCCTTCAAAGTTAGCACATCATAAATATGATGGGCTAATTCCCAAAAAAAAAATCTTACCTTGAGTGGAAATTTTGGCTCAAAATATTTTTGTCTCAATAAAAATTACTAACTTTTACTGAAATCACAAATATGACCCCATTAACTAAAGCTTGAGATCTTGTAGATTCTTACAAGCACTTTGGCAAGGCACAGGTTGGTGAATTTCTTTCACTATATTTCCCAATAAAATCCATTTATTAATGTCCATCACTAGAGCTCGATATATTAAATGAGATCAATTGAATGTCAATTCAACATAGACTTCAAAGTTTTAAGGGGAGGGCTTGGGCTTATTTTAGAAAAAAGGTTATGCTCGTGAGCTTGGCAAATATTGTCTATGATGTCTCTCAACAGGTGGTGGTCCACAATTTAATATTACAACGGTGGAGGCTGATCGGAGAGATTCAATCTTGAGATCTCTTTGACTTGCCAGTGAAGTAAATGAGACCTTAAACAACTTCACCATTATTTTTCAAACTGTAGCTTAAAAAAAAGATAATAAATAGTGCTTAAAATCTAGCTTGTAAATGACGTGGATTTATTACTAAGGTAAAATAGTCATGTTAGACAATTAACGATTCCAAGTCAACTGGGCCAGATTTGGGAATTAAGTGAAAGTTGGTAATTTTTATAAAACAAAAAAAGTTTGGATCAAAATTGTCAGTCAAGCTAAAGTTGATCTTTTTTTTTAATTAGGCCTAAATATGATACCACATTGCAACTTTCCAGAATGGATTATGTAAAGGATTTATCGAGTTCACTATCAATGTTAAAAATTCTTCACATATTCACGGTTGAATGGTGAACATATGAAAATGATTTGATTGAAAAACTAATCCTGAATACACATGTCGCTCATCCAACGTTGAATTTTTACATAGATAGTGGACCTAACGATAATTTTTATACAAAAGTCATAGCACTTTTAGCTTGCAATTAAGAGAGTTCACCACATGAATTTTAAGTCTTGAGGTTGCAAATCATTCGATTATTACTCATACCTTACATTATAACTTTGTGAGCACTTTTTCTTCGAGCATCTACAAGCTTACAAGAAGAACTCAACTATGTTGTGCTGTTCTCTAATGTTGTTTGCCACTTAATCTTTCTTTTCCTAATTTTCCTAACTTTTTCTCCTTTCACCACCTTCGCGGTGGAAGTCATGAATTCCATAACTTTGCGATCATCCCCCGGCTGATTTTCTAATTTATCTTTCAAAGGACGGTTATACTATTATGTTTTGAAAGCATGAATTTTTTCTTCATGCCGGTAGAATTCTGAAAGAATTTTGTATGTATCAAAAGAACTCTTCCTAAGAAAAGTTGCCTATCCCTTGATTTCCAGATAATTTGTTGGTAATTACAACAAATTATACTATTCCATTATTTGTATTAACTTTTGTTTGTTTTTCTTACGGACGTTTTAAATTTATCAACTATTGTATCAATTTATTAATCTTTATTTAAGTGGCTTATCAGTTTTTTTTATTGAATTATTAACTAATTTTGTGTTTTTAATTCTCATTTTAATTACTCACAGACTTATTTTTGTCCTTTTTTTATCAACTTTTCTTATTATTTACTGACCTTTATTTGTTTCCCTTGGCACTTAAATTCATCAACTCTATTACTAATTTGGGTTAATACAACCAAAAAATCCAAACTGATATATTCATGCCACATTTACCCCAAATTAATTTTCTTATCACAAAAATCTCAAATTAATACTTATGTGCCACATTTATCCCAAACTTAATTCGTGTCGTAAAAAATCACAAATTGGTACATTCATGATAAATTTACCTTCAAGTACCTTCTGTCCAATATCCTCATTGCAAACTACAACAACAAATGTTGATAAATTTATGAAAGTGTCATAAGTTACCAACAAATTACTTGAAAAAGAATTAACGGTCATTTTTTTACCAACAGTTTTTTTGGCATTTACCAACATTTATTGAAATTTCTCAGCACGAAAAAATCCGATTATTTTGCACCAAACAATTGAATCTTGCTCTTACTAAAGATAATTTGTCCAAATCTGATACTTGGAATAAGATGTCACGTTTTAGGTTGAGAAATGCTTATGTGGTTGTCCTTAATCTTATGTGAGAATAACAGTTTGTTTTGGGCTATAAAAAAATAATTAAAAAATAATGAAAAATTCTTATGGCGTCCACTCCTTCAAGAATGTGTAGCTCACGACATGTTATTCTAACAGTAGCTCAAAAACTATTATGCTAGCAAAACCACATTAGGTTTTACCATTATATAAAAATGGATACCATATGAGATGACAAAAAATGTATGACATCTGCAAGACATTTGGGACCGAAATCTAATGCATATCATCATACTTCCTACGATACCAAAATAATTTTTCTCAGCGGATCAGTAACATTGTCCTATTAAATAGTTACAAGACAAATTCCTTCACAGATTCACGAAAAGAAATAATACACAAATTGTACTTATACTTCTTAATCAGAAAAACTAAATTACAAAGTTACTAATGAATTATCAACTGAGGCAGGAAATCCAATCATCACTTCGGAAAAAAGGCTAACAAGAACCAAATCAAGTAAAATAAACCGGACATCTCTTGTCCTTGGAAATAGGCAAGATGGACCCATCCGCGCCCACAGCGACCGGACAGCTGGCGTGCATCCGATGGGTCTTGCTCGTCCACGTCGACACCTTGAATCGGATGGCCGACGTCAGGTCCAGCCGGAACGTCACGCTTCCCGCCGCACGATCGCTCAAGAACTCCATCCAATGCTGACTGGTCACGGTCAACGTGGCCCCACTCAACACGTCGGCAACGGTCGTCGTGGTCTTGGGCTCCTGATCCAGCGTAGCCAGCAACGACTTCGACCCGATCTTCTGATCCCTGTAGAAAACCGACCCGTCCATGGCGTCGTAGTAGATCGCGATGTGCTGGTTTGAGTTCCGGAGTGTGACGTTGAACGCTATCTGCGCGTTCTCGAACCCGTTCTCCTGGCTCAGGCCCGGGACCGAGAAGTTGTGGATGTGGAACCGGGGCCGGTGCGGGCGGAGGCTCAGCCACAGGATGAACGTGATGATGCCTAAGATGAGGAGGAGGCTCAAGAAGATGGAGCACACGAGCTTGGAGACCCGGGTGGCGAGGCTCTCCTTGACGCGGTGCACGTAGTACCGCGTCGTGTGGTGGCGTTTCACGGGCTTTGCTGGCGCGGTGGTGGAGTGAATCGGTACCCGGGTAGGGCTCCACATTGTCTCCTTTTGTTTCTTTCTTTCGTCGCCTGAGGTAGAGAGAGCAGCGATCGAAAAATTAAAGGCCAGTGAGATGAGGCGGCGATGGGAGTTGAGTGTTGATGAATGTGTAGCGAATGGTGGAAGAGAATTTATGGAGGGGTTTTTGATAGGAGAAAGAAAGGAATAAGAGTACGGTATCAAATGTTGAGCATGTTATCTACGACACAAAGGATCGATACTGTAGTTGTGTAGGTGAGCAAGCAAGGCAGATACTACTTTTGTGCTTTGTGCTGTACACTTTATCGTTGTCTGCAGCAACCAATAATAAACGAAAGGTTGCATTTACCATTACGATTCGAACCAACCATGGGCACATAAACCTTTGTCCTTTTTCACGTGAGTTGATACCTATGTTCTACTTTATGGCCATGTCTAAGTCACACACACACACACACACATATATATGAGAATTTCTAATTTGCTTGTATTACTCATCATATGGTGCCAATTTACATACAAAATAATGCTTAACATATAAGATAAGTGAAAATATATCAATTACATCCAGCTGATTATAAGAGTGAAACCAAAAATTATGCTAGCTTAATCAAGTATAAGAAATAAACCAAATATTATACTAACTAAAAAGCGAAAAGCAAATCTTTAGTAAATCTTCAGTAAATCTTCCCCTCAATTTGGCGCATGAAGGTCACAAATACCCAACTTGCTTGGAAAAAATGTCAGCTAGTTGAAGATAAGCGGGTACCAATGCCCCAAGCTGTACATGTTCTCGAAAAAAAGTGGCAATTAATCTTGATATGCTTTGTTCACTAGTGAAATAATGGGTTTGTCAAGATGTGTAGGGCGGTTTGGTTGTCCCAGTAAAGACTCATCAAACCGCCCTACACATCTTGACAAACCAATTATTTCACTCAAAGCATGTCAAGATTTAATTTGAACCAGGGCTACTCCTTCACTATCGGAGAGCTCATCTAACGGCTTCCCAATTCTACTCCTTCGATTCCCACATGAACTGGGACAGTATGTGGACCGAATAACATAATTCAGGACAAGTAATGATGAGATAAAGTAAACATCCTTTAATCAACGATAACGACTTGGGTCTCCCAAGGCAGGTCCAATGGTTGTAGCTAATCGGCGTGGTAGCTCCATTGGGGAAGTAGCCAGTTTAGCTACCAGCATGCCACATTCGGATAAGATATCAAGAGCATATTTCCTCAGCACAACCTTAAAGTCGTTTGCGTCACTTCAATTTTTAAAAATACTTTAATTGTCCGAGGTCCTTGATATGAAAGCACTCATCAATGTACCATCTGAGCCATGCACACTATTATGAATTATTGCCTGCCAAGATGAGATCGCTAAACTACACTAACACGGTAAAAAAGTATTGCCATGAGAATAGGTGAAGTACGAGTAATCGGCTAATGATTGATCAAAACCATATCCTCTCCATGCATCAGAAAATTTTGAAAACCGGTTTCAAGATACCTGTCAAAGACCACATAAGGACTTCCATAGAAGATATACACTATTTCAACTCGTCGTGAAACTTAATGGAAACTTATATAAACTTCCTCATTCAAATTGCCGTGTATAAATGCATTGTTGAATTTAATGCAACTGCCAATTGCGATCCTATATAACGACAAGAAGTCACTGTAGAGTGACTAGTTCAGCCACTGATATGAAGGTTTTATGGAAGTCAAGCCCTCTTCTTGAATGAATTTCTTCTTGACAAAATTAGCTTTACATCACTCAATACTAAAATCGGCTCGACACTTTGTGAACCTACCTATATCCTGTGGTTTCTTGCCCTCCAACAAAGTGGCGAGAGTCCAAGTCCAAATTATCTTTGAGTGCGTTATTTTTGCCGTCGTCACTTCTCTCCACAAAGGATCTGTAATTGCCTCTCTGTAATTCTTGGGCTCTGTATCAGAATCAACAACAGCTAAAAAAGCATTGTGGGGCTCAGTAAATTGTTCATAAATATAAATTTCTCGATTGGAAAGGTCGTAGCTGAAGAAATCAACAAAGTGAACTGAGAAGTTGGAGCCTTCAGTTGGACTGTATGGCAGACATAATCTCATAGATGAGCTGATTGCCATCTCTGTCGTGGAGGGTGAGTTGGGACTAAAATTCGGTGATTGGACTGCATAACGGGAAGCTCTCTCTACTGCTCACTGGTCTGCTCGCCAAGCTGTCACACCCTTGCCCCATTGTTTGCCCATTTTCTTCATGAACTGGGCTTGGCATGATTGCTTCCTCCTCCGAAGTTAATTTGGCCCACATCAAAGGGCCCCAACTCACGAATTGGTGTAAAAAGAGGAAGAGAGGTTTGATCATCATGTACAGTTTGCCGAGAAAATGAGAAATAATAATAATTCTTCAGTTTCCGCATCAAAAATTTTCCAACCCTTCGCGCGGTTTGGATATCCCAGAAATATAGATTTTCTTGTCCTTTCTTCAAATTTCTCACTACCCTTTGACAGTTTGTGAGCATAGCACAATGCACTAAAAACTCACAAAATGACTATACCGGAGGTTTCCCAAACAAAAGCTTGAAAGGCATTTTCCAGATAATACTGGAGTCGGAGTATAATTGATGAAATAAGCAACCATCAATATGCATTCTCCCCAAACCAAATTGGTAAATTTTCTTGAAAACGAAGTGCCCATGCTACATTGAGAATGTGTCGGTGTTTTCTTTCAATCCGCCCTTTCTGTTGTAGCGTATGGGTGCATGAGATCTTATGCATGACTCCACTTTTTTGGAAAAAAATCCTTTATGGAATAAAAAACAAACTCAGGCCATTATCACTCCGGACCATTTTAATTACCTGACCAAATTGGATACGATAGAAATTGACAAAGATTTTTGTATGCCTTTTATTTTTCCTTCATCTAAAACACCTAAATTGCTTGACCATTAACATCAACGATAGCTAAAGAAAAATGTTCACCCAAGAGATTCCATATTTGAACGCCCCTAAACATCAGAATGCTACAAATAAATAATTCCACCGACTTTGTCATTACTTAAAGTAAATTAGGTACATTGTTGTTGCACGACAACATACATAACAAATCAGGCCCTTTTCTTATTCATCTCAACATCAGTGAATGAGTGCCCATGCATCCGATATAATAAACCCCTTTGTTGAAGATTACCCAATCCAATCGATCTGTTCGAGGCTAGGTCCTCATGACAATTGAGAAGAGACGAATGATACTAAGCATTGGAAACTCAAACTCAATTTTTTAGAGAAATGAGATTTCACTTAAAATTTGGAACATATAGCACATAGCACAAAACAAAATCGAGGCCAAAATAAGCGTTGCCTTTTTTATGGCGTGAGTCACATTTCCATCAAGGGCACATATAGGATATGCATCCGGTATGTTTCACCGTTGATTTAGAAGCAAGAGCCACCATGTCATATATTTAGTGGCATCGCTATCAATAATCTAATCTGTGGAAATATCATTGGGCCAATAGACCTCATCTAAGAGTCCATCATTCGAAGGGGTGGTTTCATCGCCGCAGACTGACCAAATACTAATATTGATCGCTGCTCATTGTTTTCGTTGTCCCAATCCCTGCAGACATCCCGGATTGCTATCATATTAATTTTGGGCTATGACAGCGCAAGAACTACCACTGCTAGTTAGTGCTGAGCGTACAGCCTCTGTGGGAGCATTCCACCTTTCCGCCAGGCCTCAGTATCCCAATTCGGAGGATATCCAATCAACTCTCGCTAATCACTCTTCTATTGCCCAACCTTCCCACAATAGTCACGTATGGGTTTCTTGAACGGTGCCTTCCTAGGGCCTGCTCTTCCAGTCCAGAAACCAGCACTCTTGATCTTCTCTTCCCTCCCTCGGGCAATTGATTGTTGGTATTCCTCTTGCGTGATCATAGAATTAACATTATCGAGGGATGGCAGTAGCTCAATGTTGAGAGTTTGAGAATGAACATAAGTCTTAGTGTTTAGGCCCATATGAAACTAGTGGATCTTCTTCGCCTCATTTCTTCTTCACATACTTCATGGCTACAACAGAGGTACATGGACGACATCATAGTCATCAAGTTCATCCCCTAAGACCTCTCTTGTAATATATATCTCACTTAATCATCTTTGAGACTGATTATTTGCTGATCTCGAAATATTAATGTTTTAGGTCAAGCACTAGTGATCTTGGAACCACCCAACAATGGTAATTGTGGGGATTTTCTTTTCCTAGTTTGCACGATCACTAACTACATGTACGTGTGACAAAAACTGAGTGAAGACATTGTGTTAATCTGGATGGTTTGAAGTGTAAGACTATGTGAGATTGCTATCAATTATTCTAAAAGCTTAAGCTGTTAAAGGAAAGTGTGGTTTAATATTTAAATATTCTATCACTCCCACTCACGTTTAGTTTGGTATTTTTGCCTAGTACTAAGCATGGGCATATTTAATTATGGAGGTAAATAGGATCTAAAAAAATTCGAACTCAGGACCTCTAGCTTTGATATCATGTGAGATTATATTGGACCACCGCCAATTGTTCTAAAAGATTAAGATGTTAGATTAAAGCGTGATTTAATATTTAAATATTATATCACGAAGGCCACCTAACTTCATGCTTATTAAGAGAAACAACTTAAAGTGTTTCGATAAAATCTTATGTTAGTCTTCCATAAAAACAGACTTGAAACTCTCGAGGACGACGACACAGAGAGGAAAGGGGGGCGTCGGATGCAAAAGAAGAGAGAAAGAGAGGCGAACCTGTGGTGGGAAGGAGAGAGAGCGACAGATTCGAGAGAGGAGAAACGAAGATGAGAATAGCGACACGTCAGGAGTCAGTGGCTGGCAATGGTCTCGCACACGGCGCCTCCCACGTCGATGGCGGCATCTCCCACGTTGATGGCGGCATAGTGGCTTCTCAAAAGAACATAGTGGTCGAGAGTGGTAGTGGGTGAAGGCGAGGGTGCCCTGTTTCAAGTTCAATTGTTACACATGATTGGCCGGCCCAACTCGATTTTGTGAGCTTGACCCATTGTCCAAGAGAGGCAAACAAGCTAGCGAATTGGGCGGCTAAGGCACAGCAAAAAAAAGTACTCCCCCCCAATTGGTTGTGTTATCCCCCGAAACCTATGTTGGATATTCCCCCCTCCCCCAATCGGCTGTATTATCCCCGAAACCTATGTTGGATATTTTAGTGTTTGATGTAAACAAATTTTCGTAAAGTTAAAGAAATCTGCAATATTATTGACCAAATTTTTTTTTTGTTAGACACGACGGCTTTTTGATGGTGGAGCCAACATAAGGCCTATCCAACTTCTTTTGTTAAAGAAAGATACATGTAGCCTTCACTGCCAGTGGCCGGCAACCTCTGCTAGCCATTGCTGATGCCTAGCAACCAGCAAAGGGAAGGAAAAAAGAAAAAAAAGAAAAAAATATTAAAAAAATGGCAAAAATTGTCCATGTTAAGACCGGTCATGACATGTAGGATAGCCGTCACTGATTGGATCGCCACATCAATGATTTCCTATCAAAATTAGCCAGAAGAACTATATTGGCAAATCGTCAAAAGGTTTATGCTATGATGACAAATCGTTTAGGACTAAATTAGCCAAATTAAAAAGTATAAAATTGAATTAGCCGCTATACAATAAGTTTAAAACTTTTTAGACAAATTTCCTTATCTATCTAGAAAGAGAAAGCACTAATCATCACGATGATAGTAAACCAAGATCAAGATGGAAGTATAACACTTCTACCTATCTAGAAAGAGAAAATGATAAGTATCACAACTAAAGATTCCAATCAGGGCTATTACTCACCTTTGTGAAACTGCATCCTATCTCATATCGATTAGTCACTTTAATCTGACAAAAGAAAAGCGATTATAATTACTTAGATACACATGATATTTTCTCAAACTAACAACAAAAGATATCTCCAATCATAATCCAAGTGTATATATAAATATTCCTCATACTTCGATGGCTTGGCTGGACCGTAAGTGGCCAAAGTCGCCAGACCGCTTGTGAACCGTACTAGTTAGCCAAAGAAATACATTAATAAAGAAACTTAGCACTTCATTCAATGTCATCGTCGACGTTAACTTATACCGATGTATTAACATACATAGTACACGTAATTCTCCGTGCTCTGAACTCCAAACTCCAAACTCGAAGTCCAGCTGCATTTGCGAGGGAAAACTTGCAAAGCTAAGCAAAACCCTGCTTTCAACCTACACAACTAGACAAAAAGGCCAGTCGCGAGTTAGTTTAGAATCTACAAATCAATGCAAACTTGAAATTCGCAGCTTTCTCTAACTATAATTAATGCGTAATAGAATAATCTATCGGGTGCGTAGTTGAGAGATCTGTGAGATTGAGCCAGCTTTCATTTTCTATTTGCTTTCTTGTTTTTTATTTTTTTTATGTTCTAAGGAGTAAGAACGTTTTCCAAGCCAATTGAGAAATTCTAAGACCATGAGGGAGCTGGCAGAATAAGAACCCTAGTCCGGCGCTTCAGGTGTTGACTCTCTTAAAGTAATATCAGAAAACTCTTCATTCATACGGTCAAAACACACATCCTTCCATGCCCATATTGATAGATCATCCCTTGTATAAGGAGACCATTGGTTCGAGTCTGGGCCGTTTTCAAAGAATTATGATTCGGCTCCCGGTTTCAAAGCCAAGAACTAGCTTTGACTAGGTAAGTTTTAGATTTTTTATCGATAATCGATCCACCTTGAAACCGATCACTTGTACGAAAAATAATGTAACATTTAAAATTTCCCTCAAGTCCTTACTTATAAAAAGTTATAACATTTTCCACTTTTCCACCCAAAGTTTCATATTTCCATTATCTCACCTTTTTTCAAACGTAGTTTTAGTTCGCCAACACTTTGAATGAAGTCACGCTAGTTCGTCCTAAATACAGGTAGGCGATACTCAATCACATAGGCAAATTTGAGCATGTGAATGCAATACATCTCTTAAAGGAAACACGCGTTGTTCATAGCTTTTCCTAGGGGCATTAATATCCCTGGCCTTTTTGAGTATCTGAAAAGATGTTCATTGAGGCATAGACTCGTTTTAATTGGTTGAGACTGTGATTCAAGCTTGAAACCTATCATATTAAGCGTTTCGCTACTAAATCACTCTTTGGACGATGAATATATGTTCCTTTTCTAGTAATAAGATGATTTTTCTGCTGTAAAATGAATGATTTGCAGCTCTAAATTACTCCCTTGAGCTACGCTGTTCCTGCTAAATATGGATTTGACAATCGCAACATGGCAACTTCTGTTTTGAGCAAATCGCTTTGAGTATTGACCCGTCAATCAAAAGCTAGGCTTATCATGTTAAATATGTCTTTGAATTTTATGTACTTGGTCCTGGTTCATGACCCGACCCGACATATATTTTTGTGCGACCCGAAAGTGGAGAGAAAATTGAGTTTTGATTCGCGATGTAAAGGGTTGGGCCGATAGACCCAACCCGCAGCAAGCGAACAAATCTCTATAGCGGACCGCCCAAGTTTGAGGAAGCGAACCAATGTCTCGGGGGGTTCGGGGGCTACGTCCCCGAGAAAAATTTTTGGGTGCCCTATTTATACTGCGGCTAGGTTTTCTCATTGATGTACAGAAAGAATTTTGTTTATAGAGAGTTTTGTGAGCCGTGAGCTTCAGTCGTTGTTTTCGACTTCTGAAAACTGTACTCTTTTTTATTATAGTGGAACATTGTCTTGCCTCACCCGTGGACGTAGATCACCTTGTGATCGAACCACGTAAATCTCTGTGTTCTGCCTATTTGTTTTTCCGCATCACTTTTCAACATATCATCTTTTCCCGCGTTGTAAGAACTATGAGTTAGACTTTGAGTCCTCTTAATATTCATCAATCTGGTATGGATTTACATTACATGTAATAGTATTGTCGGGCAATACGTAACTTGATAATTTCTTATAATATGCTACAACGATGCGTTAATTCCCTTCTAAACATACAACTTTCAGGAACATTTATCAGATCTCAAAAGGATTATGCATTGTTCTAAGGGTGAGGTTTAGCTGCTGCTGGACACGTGTCATCCACTGAGTGCTCTTTCCATCGCCTACATGTACATCACTAGGAAATTCACACCCATCAAAATTGAAATTTACACCCATTGATCTTCAAAATTTACACGACGTGAGGCCTTCACGCAATCTTTATTATGGCACCGCGTCTTCGACAGAAAACTCTCATTCATGCATGCACATGCAGGTTGGCCATGTGCTTGTAGCTTGCTTATTTTCCACTCGCATGGACTCGAGGAAGTTCACATTAATAATTTTGAAGAAATCAATTAAGAAAACCGCGAATCCCGATATTAATCGTTGACATCGCACAGGTTTCTCAAGAACCCCCAGTTTATCATGGTCTAGAGAGCACCCACATCTGCATCAAACAAAGTGCGCACAATCTCTATAAATATACAAAGAGAGATAGAGAGAGAGGGAGAAGACACAAGAAGATCCTGCGAGTTGGAGAGAACGCAGAATACTTCGTAGGATACTCAAATCCAGCTATGGCAATCTCGGCTCTTCGGGTCGTGGCCAGGGCGACCTTGATGAGCATGGTGGTGGCGGCGGCGGCGGCGCAGCTGCAGGTGCATTTCTATAAGGACTCGTGCCCTCAAGCAGAGCTGGTGGTGAAGAGTATAATGCAGCAGCGCTTCAACGCCGACCCGTCTCTCCCCGCGGGTTTGCTTCGTCTGCAGTTTCACGACTGCTTTGTCCGGGTAAACTCCTCTCTGTCTCTCTCTCTCTCTGTCTCTCTCTCTCTCTCTCTCTCTCTCTCACATTTATTTTCCTTACGTTTTCTCTCTTATTTTCTTTCTATGATATCTTTTGACACTTCGTGTAGAGTTAACTTCGTTGTTATTACAATTACTGGGATGAATTTTCTCATAGTAATGCTCAAATTGCCTTCCAAAAAATTCAATCTCTAATCCAATAATGATGATATTCTCGCTCTCGTCTTATTCATCGTCCTTTCCTACCGTTAGCATGGATTTCTGATTTTTTTTTTTGGTTTAATCTCTGATTATTATTCCGCCTTATAATGTTTTTGCTTCTATAGATTATATTAAAAACTTGTTAGCTACACATATATATCGAGAAAGGGAAAAATAACAGAAGCCCCCAATTTATACTTTATACAACATGATGCCAGCAAATTTTGTCCTTTCTACTATTACCCTAAACTCTAGGGAATGCTGTCCTAGATAAAACAATTGACTAGGTACAATTCTCCCATTAAATTATGCACATGCATTTCCATCTTAGCACATGGCCTTGATCATCCAACTCATCATCTAGTAAGCATCGAATGCTGTACTAAACATCTCCAGACATTTTTAACATTTTTCTAATACACTAATGTTTCATCCTTTTGTGCTACGACGATTAGGGTTGCGACGCCTCGGTCCTCATTGACAGTAGCGATAACAACGTGGCCGAGAAAGATGCACCTCCTAATTTGACCCTAAGAGGGTTCGAGGTCATCGATGCGATAAAAGCCGAGCTGGAGAAGGAATGCAAGGGAATCGTTTCTTGTGCGGATATATTGGCCCTAGCCACCCGAGACGGCGTTGCCCTAACCGGGGGGTCAGCCTACGCTCTTCCCACCGGACGAAGGGATGGGTTGGTCTCGAACATCAGCGACGTTAATATTCCTGGCCCGTCCTTCTCCGTTGCTGCGGCCACTAGTGCGTTCCAAACGATCAACCTCGCCCTAGAAGATCTTGTTACTTTATTAGGTAAAGCAATGTTCACTTGCTCGGATTTTTCAATCTATAGATAGGAACACGTTACCAAAAGAGATTAAACAGAAAACAAGACATGCTTATTGATGAAAAGATGATATCTATGGTCAGGGGCACATGCAATGGGATTTTGCCACTGCGGTTTCTTTGTGGACCGGCTCTACAACTTCATAGGTTCGGGTCAAGCCGACCCAGATATCGACCCACAATTCCTTGGTGTCCTGAGGCAAAAATGTCCAAGACCCAACAACAGTGTCCCGTTCAATCTCAATACCGACCCCATAATAGTCATGACGCCGTCTTCCAATACACCTTTCAAGCTCGACCCTTCGTTCTATAAAGGGGTCCTCCAGGAACAGGCAGTTCTTCAGCTGGATCAAGAGCTCGCTTTCACCGACCTCACACGCCGGATTGCGGCAGATTACATCAGCCGTCCCAACGTGTTCCGGCGGAAATTCGCCAAGGCGATGCTTAAGCTGACGAACGTCGGTGTCTTGACTGGGCAACAGGGAGAGATTAGAGCAAACTGTAGGAGATTCAATCAACCAAATCATTGACTGAAATGTTCTATCGTTTGCAAAATGATAGTGTTGTGAATGCTTTTCTTTCAAAGACATGCAATGATGAACCATTACTCCTTATTGGTTATATAGTGTGCTGGTGTGACATCAACTTTTCATCTACTTAGTGTACTTTTTCAATCATTCCTTAATGTATAGTAAAACTAAAATAATCAAGCCATAATATTAAAGCAAATAGGATAGCAGATTGGATTGTTAAAGCCCAATTCATCCATAATGTTAAACATGGCCCATATTAGTAGAGAAGCAAATGTGGTAGCTAATTCGATTATTAATATCCGAAGTCCATGGAGTGTATTCTCGAACCTCTTCTGAATTAATATAAGTGCTTTTTATGAAAAAAAAGTACATTATGACTATATATACAATTTTTTTTTCTTCACGTATCAAGATTTAGCAAAATCATATATATTAGCATAGATTAATTTACTTCATAGTATAAATGAAAGGACCTCTGATAGAAAAACGTGCCGTTCTATTTCGCGCGGATTTGTCAGGAAAGGCAGTTGTCTGCACGTGAACTCTCTAGAAAACTAGGAAAGTTGTGCAAGTTCCAAACTTGTCAGAACCGAGAAGGCCACTCTACACATGCATTGGTTTCCTAAACTAGGATAGCTTTTAGGGGTTGTTTCCAACTTTTTGACTGCTTAATTTTTGCAACGAGAAAATGACACGTACTTTCGTTAACTGTACATTAACTTTTAATTTAATATTCAATAAAATCCATAAAATTTTAATTCAAATGTAATATTGAATATTTTCATATAATTCAAAAATTAAATTGAATATGTACCAAAAGTTTAGAGACCACATTATGAACTATATTGAACATTAACTAAAGTTCAGAAATTACATTAAATAAATTAAAAATTCATAGACCAAATAAAGTTAAGGAACTGTTTATGTCATTATCCCTTTTGCAATTTATCACTCAAATTTTAGAAATCGATTGCAAGGTGTCCATTAACAATATTTAGTTATTTAAGGCGTGAATAATAACCATTATGTTTTTGCAAATAGTTTCTGCAAGAAATAGATTTTTCTATATTTATTCCCTGAATAAGTTTTTGAGCGGAAAATAGTGTTTGATAACGGCACAAAACTTTATATTCCTAAAATAGAAATTCATTTAATAATGTTGATGTAAAATTCATACATCAATCGGTGGCGGCCGGCGGGTGTGAGTGATGAAGGCAAGCTTTGAAAAGAATTCTTATTTCTTTTCCTATTCTAGAAAGAGAAGAAAGTAGAAAATTTATAGTTCTCGTATCTATTCCAAACCTATTTATAGGCTAAAAATTTGTCTCGAAAATAGAAAAATGAAATTGCACTGCCTAATAAATTTTTGTTCTAAACTTGTTCTTGGAAACAAGAAAAATAGAGAAATAGAAAAACGAAATTATTATCATGCGTGCCCCTAGTTTCATCTCATTTTCTACATTTATTTTTCATACTTGCAGTCATTAAAGGAAAGGAGGGATTTTTTTCTATAAAATTGTAAATACATTTTTACACCAAAAAACTCATGTGCATTGCACATGCTAGTAGAAAATAACGGACGGTTAACGGCTATAACAAAAAATTGGAAGTCTTGTCGGAGTTTTGCGTAATTTAAGAAAAAAAATACAAAGGGGTTAATGTGTAATTTACTTTAGCTCCTCGAGTGATGATTGGCAAGTTTATAATATTCTGTGCCTCAACCTGGAATTTAGTCCTCATGCCAAATTGCAATTAAAAACGAGCATAGAGGATGAGTTGGAGTAGAATTGGGATCTCCATAGCCCTGGGCAAAGCCTACTTCACGAAAGGCTTTTTGTCTGTCATGCTTTTGCCAAAAGCATCTTGCTGGTTCCCCTGTGACGAAGGAATTGTGGACGGCCTATTAAACGACCTCACGTCTCAAAACACGGGACCGACACGTCGGAACCGAACCGTCAAAAAACCAAGCACGCTCAATGGTAACGAGACATCACTAAAATTCCGACTAATTGGTGGTCGCAACGGTTCCTTCACTAACTAAAAGACCATGCATGCATTGATTCTCAAATCGATTTGATCAATGTCGATTGTAAGATCTTTATAGAGCGGTACCTGTGAACTACAACCCGATACCCCATATACAAGACGGAATATTCACTTGCCAGCCAATCTCACTCTTCTTTAGCAATTAAGCTTCTCAATTTCCCTCTCGCAAGCACGAATTAAGCATCGGAGAGCCAATTCGGGCACAAAACCCATACATCTTAACCCGAATTCCGTGGTGCAGATTGATCCCTGAGTTGCCCATCGACACCCTTAATTAAAAGCCAAAACATTATGATAAAAGCAGCAGCAACTGTCCCGATTGATTGCTGAACCAAAACACATTCCGAATACACACGTCTAGATTCCTAAGTCTAGAAGATATCTCTAGATATTATTAGGGCAATTATGACTTCAGAATAAGACAGTCTAGAAAACATATGTACCAGTACCTATGAATAATAATGTCAAAGCAATTATACAAATTTGTTTCCATCTTGGCATATCCAAAATGTCAAAAATGAGAAATTAAAAATATTTTACGAGGTTCGTCGGTGGCGCCCTTTCATTTTCATTGCCCCTTTATTATTTTTATCTTGAGATTTAAGCTAGCGTTACCACATAATTTCTATTGAAATTGATGAGTTAGTCTCACAATTATTTAAAAAGATTTAATGTCTAAACAGCTCACCGACTAAGTATCACGACAACTTTAATTTTAGGCGTATTCAGAAATTTGTTGATTGATTTGGAGAATTGATCGGCTGAAATGGCAATCTTAGAAAGTTTTCATTGAGTGCTCCAAGTCCGCAAGGGCGTATGATTACTTTAATCACCGGTTTTGCAAGTTATGTGTGTCCTCATTCCCAGTCGCTCTCAATCATCCCCATCTCGACAAGAAACAGATCATTCCTCTCCCGAACACTACTCGTGGCACTTCTTAATTATTTTTATAATTCATGATGTATGACCATAGCTACAAGATTAATGGAGTCCCTAGTGATACTGATAGCTCCGCGAACATTAGCTTCCCTAGAGACCCATCTTCTTCATTTTAAAATTATTAGTTGCTCGTGATATGTACATTGCACACATTAAGCACATTTCGTCCACACACTTGGAAGTCCAGTTGGTGGGATGCTTTCACATTCCGGATGTACCTTTCGTAATGTGATTATACTAAGCATCGATGTGGAAAACAAGGGAAAATTTGTCCAAAAAATTCAAAACTTATTATACGGCGGCAAATTCAATTATAAACTTTTCAATTTGGTCAATTTAGTCCTAAATTTTTTTTACGATTTGCCAATTTAGTCCCTCCGATTAATATTGGCCGAAAATTGTTAACGTGGTGATCCAGTCACCGCTGGCCGTCCTTTACGACATGATTAGTGCTGATGTGGATACTTTTTGCAATTTTTTTAATTTTCTAAATTTTTTATTTTGTTTTCCTTTTTTCCCTTCTATTCTTTTTTTTTTAATTTTTTTCCCCCTTTCCTCCACTGGTCGCCAGAGCCTCACAATGGCCAATAGAGGGAAGTAGGAAAAGAAAACGGAAAAAAAAAAGGGAAAAGGAAAAAAATTTTGAAAAAATAAAAAAATTAATCTACATTAGCGCCGATTGTGCCACCTAGGACGATCGGCATCCACGTCAGTGATTTTTTATCAAAATTGAATCGAATGATGAAATTGATAGATTGTTAAAATATTTAAGACTAAATTGGCCAAATTGAAAAGTTTATAACTAAATTCGCTGTTGTACAATATATTTAGGATTTTTTTAACAATAATCCCAAAAAATGAATGCCTAGACAAGAAACCAATATCCAATATGAATAACATGAATGCCCAAAGATGTAGATACATGAGCCCGTATCATAATTGAATAAAATGAACTAGACTAAATTCATCAGATAAAATCCTTTAAAAAAGAAATGAAAAAAGTCACCAAAAACCTCAAAATATACCAATTGTGACACATTTGCCTTAAATTTTTTTCTATGACACAAAATCCCAACCTGTGTGACACATTTACCCTCTGTCAAAATTCTGTCAATGAACATCGTTAAAGATCTACCTACATGGAAGCCAAAAGGCAAACGATATTGATATGGCGCCCATGTAACTTAGATAAAATAAAACGTCATTATTTTGGCTAAAACGTCATTTGACAGAACATTAATGGAAATTAAATACGTCACATAAATACAAGTTTAGAATTTTTTTGTCAAAATCCTAAACTTGTCAAAATGGAGAGTAAAATAATTCAAGGTAAACATGTCAAAATAGAGACATAATTTGAGATTTTTTATAGCACGATGAAAAATTTTAGGGATAAATATGTCACAGTAAATATAATTTGGGTTTTCAACAGCGTTTTCCCAAAAAGAAAAAGGGAATGAACAGAAGTAAAGTGTATACACGTGTTGACTATTTGATGGATGAGAAGACTACCACACAGCATAGAAACGGATGCCTACACCAAAAAAAAACAACATAGAAATGGATGGATTTGAGGTTACATACACGTGGCCGCATCTTGATGGTACGTGTGAAATATGTTTAATTTTACCAACTTAGTATTGATTAAGTACTCCAGATAATATTAGCTCCGGTGGTGGGATCTGCACTGACCAGATTGTCGGAGAAGAAGACATGCATATAGGTCTCAAAAACAAGTATGCAGACACCAACTCATGTATCTGTATCAGATACTGATTCACGTCGATGATAATGGGGAGATAACGTGAGTGATGTGGATTGCACCTATACTTAATCACCATACTAGATCAATGATCATTAAATAATAATAATAATAATAATATCCTAGATCAATGATCATTATTCTCTATTTTTCTTTTTTTATCATACAATGATATGTCAATCCCAAGAACAAATACAATCAATATTATCACAAATACAATCAGATAAAACCATCATAAACTCATAAGTCAATCCGAGGCAAAGAAGCTATCATGAGAATATCAGACAGAACAAATTAAAAAAAATCAATTGGGAATCTCCCCTGTTAGCTGTCACGAGCCTTCAGTAGAAGCATTTTCAAATAATATGCTTTCGCAATAACACTGTATAACCTTAGAAAATCAGGAAAAAAAACTTAGTCTAATATCAAACAGAGACATATAAATAGATAGGGATATGATCTTTGAACTTTTAATTTGTTCAATATAATCCATGTACTACTGGTAAATGTTAATTATAGTCCCTAAACTATATGAAAATGTCAAATGTCGTCATTTCGTTAATTCAAGTTAATGGAATATGCTAATGTAGCTTCTAATTTGTTAAGTTTGAACAGTGGACAATAAGAAAAAGTACCAATGGGTTATCCAAATATGATTTTTATCTCAAATCAAGATATAATAATTCATGTCATCAAATAACAATAGACATGTTAACGCGCAAATAGATAAAAAGATAAATATGTTGACTCATCATTTTTTAAAATTCTACTAGCATATAATAATCTACGTCATCAAATAATGTTTGATTTGTCATTTGAGCAAGCTGAAGGACTACATTAAATATTCACCAATAATTCAAGGACAGCATTGAACAAATCAAAAATTTGGGAACGGCTTTGCACACCATTGACCATTTATGTCATTTACCCAATCAGATATATCATCGAAAAGCAAGAGATAAGCTACCCTAGAAAATTGCTCGGTGCAAATTGCCCCACAATAGACACAAAGAAGGGAATGATTCCCCAACGATAGTGGTCCAAATCTTGATGTTGAGAGATGGCGATGCAAATCTGCTGGATTGGCCTAACCATACAACACAGTCAACTCTTGAGGAGGGATGCCTGCGATCAATCTCGATCATTGTTCTTTGTCTTACCTTGATTCGCACTTATCCTGGAAACAAGCTAGTGGATCGTAATAGATCTCTCATCAAGAACATGCCAATGTCTTTGAGATTCTAGCCAGAAAAATCCACCGTATTAAACAAAGACACATGTATTTTGAGATTAATTGCGCCATGAAATCCGTAGACCAATCATTAATCTTCTAGGTAATTACAATTAATCTCTTTGGTAGATATAAACGCACACTTTATTTTCTTCACAAAGAGGGCGGCAAGACCTATATCTATTGCCCATGTCATACACAAGGGAGCATAGTAAGTTTACCTCTATAAAATCATGCAAAGCAAGTATTTAGTTTGTCCATGAATATTGGAAATGTTATTTCAGGTGTAATGTGAAAATCTCCTAATGCATGCAACCGACATCTAATCTTTACACAAATTGTTTTCTTTGTAATCACACACACACACACACGAAGGAGTAAAGGATTTAATGTGGTTCAATCAACCAAGGAGAGGACCCTCTACATCCACAATGGGAAATCCCCAATATCTCATATCACCTTGGGGGGATTTTATTATCTTTAAATAAGATAGAATACATCTCTAGAAATAAACATGAATATCTTTTGAACATACAAATACATTTATTATTTCATTCTTTCCAACTAAATTTGGACTCTAATGACTAGTGTCCTTGTCTTTCCAACACTCCCCCTCTATGCTTAGGTGAAGATGTCATCAGAGGGCATCTTGGTCATCACACACTAAAAAGCTTTGGTGGAAAGCGCCTTAGTAAATATGTCAGCTAATTGATCTTCACTTCTAATGTACGGAGTCTCAATCATCTTGCCTTTAACTTTTTCACAGGTATAGTGACAGTCAACCTCTATGCGCTTGGTCCTTTTAGGAAAGACTAGATTTGAAGTAATATGAATTGTTGCTTGATTATCGCAGAACAATTTCGTAGGAGTTTGAAGCTTATCAAGACCCATATCCTTCGACAATAAATGAAGCCAAACTTATTCACATGTGATTGAAATCATGGCTCTGTACTCAGCTTCTACACTTGATCTAGTTACCACACTTTGCTTTTTCCTATTCCAAGTGACTAGGTTTCCTCCTACAAAAGTGCAGAACCCCGTCGTTGATCTTCTATCAATAAGATTTCCAATACAATCTACAGCAACATAACCTTCAATCTTTCTGTGATCATGCTTCTTCAGAAGAATGCTAGGTCTAGGGCATGACTTTACATATCGCAATATACGGTCGGCCAATTCCATATGACCTTTAGTAGGATTATGCATGAATTGACTAACATAACTAACAACATATGTGATATCAGGTCTTGTAATAATCAAATAAATCAACCGATCCACGAATCTTTTGAACATTCCATTGTCTTTGAGGGGAGTGGTGTTGGTGGCAAACTTACTGCCATAATTTATAGGTGATTCTACAAGTTTAGCTCCAAATTTCCTAGTTTCCTTCAACAAGTCTACTATATGCTTTCTTCGGGAGAGAAATAGTCCTTTGCTTGAATTAGCAATTTCAATTTCAAGGAAGTAACGTAACCTTCTCAAGTCTTTGATGTTAAACTTTTTTTTGGTAAGTCTTTGATGTTAAACTTTTTATTCAAGTATTTTTTAAGAATTTCAATCTCTTGTCACTAGTGATGACAATGTCATCAACATAAACCAAAACGACCACAAATTCTTTGGAGTTGTTCTTAAGAAAGACAGAATGATCTGACTCGCTAGTTTTGATGCCAAAATTTACAAGAGCAATATTGAGCTTGCTATACCAAACTCGTGGAGATTGCTTGAGACCATAAATTGCTTTATTTATTTTGCACACAAATCCCTTCTTTTGGGGGAAGGTCAATGTACACTTCTTCTTCAAGGTTGCCTTGAAAGAAGGAGTCTTAACATCCATTTGACAAAGTGACCATCTGTAATTAAGTGCAACCGACATGAGAACTCTAAGATTTTCTTTTGTTTTCCTTATCTCTTCTTTTCTTTTTTTTCTTTTTCCCTCCATTGACTCTCGCCAGGCCTTGTCGATGGCCGGCAACCTCTATCAACCTTATGCGAGGGCCGCCCTCACCTAGGCTAGCGAGGGGTGCCCTTACCACCCGATCCGGCTAGAACGGCCCTTGCCAGCCTAGGCTCAGGTGTCCCCTGCCTGAGGTCGGTGACCTCCACCAGTCATTAACGAGACCCGGTGATGGATGAAAGAGGTAAAAAAGAAAAAAGAAAAGAAAAGGAAAGGAAAAACAAGTAAAAAGTAAAGAAGGAAAAGAGAAGAAAAACAAATAATAAAAAATCGAAAAAATACTTATTACAAATTATTTACGTCAACACTGATCGTGCTACGTAGGATATCTAGCGTCCACGTCAGCAATTTCCGGTCAAAATTAGTTGATGGACTCAATTGGTGAAACGTGAAAACATTTAGAACTCAATTTGTACAATTAAAATATTTAAAAATAAATTGGCAAAAGTGCAATAAGTTTAAGAATTTTTTGGACAATTTTCCCCTTTGTTCTTTGCAACCTTGCATTATATTTGATTTTTTGAATAATTGTTCTAAAACTTTTTGTCTATACTTCACTATCGAATTTCTTAAGGAAATAAAGAATAAACATTTGGTTTCTTACCCAATAATTTGTACTTGCACCGTCCTCAATCTCGCATCATGTGCCATGCACCAAGTTTCTCTACTACATGTGCATATTACCTGTCATTGTCTTGGTCATATAATATGATATGTCCCTCGCGATCTGTCATTCTATTACACACGAAGATACATCTACATCTATATTTCTTGAGGCTAAATGATCATATAGATTTATTTAAGATCGAGGCAACATGTTGCTAGACGCTCATATGCTAATGGGTCCGATCTCTAATTGAAAAATTGAAAGATATGCAGGAATATTCCATTTATTTGATGCATGCAATGCTTTATGGTTATTCTATATTATCTATTTTCCTTTTTTGGGTTTATGTAGGGTTAGCTAGCTTGTTATATTTTGTCAATTCCATTTGTCTTTATGCCATTATAACCAAAACCGCCCTCCACTCTTGCGACAACAGTATTAATAAGACGGGAATACAATCTTCATGTGCTCTCGCACATGGCAGGGAATGGCGTGCCAATTACTTGTGAGATTTTTCTTCTGCAAATCGCCCACGAATTAATTTTTTGCTTCTATATAAGCATTTTAATTATATGTGTGTTGATGTGCTGGATAGACCTAATTACATTGTAAAAACCGAGTGAAATTTTGCGCGCCTTTGTAAGAGGTCCATTGCATGTTTCGTTATTCTCTTTTACATGATTGGTATGATTTGATGAAATAAGTCTAGATGAAATGTGTGCTCTTAACCTAGCTAACGTCTAGAGGGGACGAGCCTAATCCCTTGATCACTGGGCCACCCATCTTTTAAAGTGTGCATGGTTTCCCATTAATTATTCACACATTAAGGCAAAGAACTTCCTTGTACGGTGGTTTGGACAAATTTGTACACTTCATGTCATCTGATAATGTACTTGCCAAGTTGGTATGCATGACGGATATATTGGACTAAATAACTCAAAATATTCTGAAGTTGGTTTCCTTGTCAACCTCACAAAGAAAGCAACACCTCGTTCTCCTTCATCTCTATGATATTTCCAGGCACATGGTGTTGAATTAATCAAGCAGTGTAATCATATGTTCTCTGGTAATTTGTGCTCGATACTCATTGTCAATGGTAACTTCCGACAAATTTATAGGCATAAAGTGTGCGGGAGCGCGGGTGTATTTTTTTTTTTTTTTATGTTTTTTAAAGGGAGGACAAAGGGTTAGACCGATGTTCTCAGGGCGACGACGGGCCTCTGGGTAATTTGCGCTTGGTGAAATGTTAAGTAGCTTGTGCTAAAGTTTGTAAATTATCTTCCTTTCACCCACCTAACCTTAGAATTTTAAACAATTTTTTTATCTAGCTCGCTTCTTTTTCGGCAAATAGCATCTGGATAGCTTTAGAAATATCTGCTTACTCTAGAAAGTCAAAGTTAGAATAATCCATCATCTGGAAGATAGAATCTTCTTCATATGCAAACTATGCAAGTACGTCATCATGAGTCTCTATTTCAATATTACATGGAGAAAAGTCATCAAATCATTTGTCTGTCAAATAGTGCAGAGTTGAAGTTGGCACTTCTGCAGAATACTGTAGGCAATAGAGTATGATAATTATTAATTAATGCATAATACGATGGAACATTAGAATTTAGAATTACAGTTGTAGTTATCAATTACAGCGCCTGTGGTGTACATTTTTTTTCTCAAGAGTTTGACGAGAGGAATTATGTCTTTGGTCCTGGATAGAATAGCCTTTTTATGCAAAATAAATCTATCCCCAAACTATTTTTCAGACTCAGTTTCTCACTGATTACTCATCCTAGTCACTTTTACTTCTCTCTTAAAATTGTTAAAATAATTTCTGATATTTTGCACAATCTTTTCTTCTTTAGGATTAATCTATCATGAATAATTAAAGTTTAAATACAAGATGCATGCAATCAAACAACCAAGTTTTCATTTATAGGTTTGTTACAACACAGTATAATTTTATACATCTTCACTATCAACTTTTGTTTGATGAACATAACTTCATAATTAATATAATTTTTAAATTATCATTTACCTAGAAATAAAATGGATTAATATAAATTCACTCCCGATAATTGTTTTTCTTATCCATTTGTCAATTCAGAAGTAATGAAGAAATAATTACCCACTTCGGATCAGAAAATTTCATATATAAAATAAAATAAATCAAAACTTTTATATTTTAAAATATATCAATTTATTGTACGATACTTTTGTATTCACACACAACATAGGCTATATAGTCTAAAGCTGTATTTCAGAAGTTTTTTTTTTATCTATATCTTTAATTTAAACTCCACGAGAGATTAAACTTGTGGAGTAACAAATCGATGAGTCAAAACTTTGTTACTGGTTGCATGCAACTTAATTTCAAATTTAATTGTCTATGATAAATTAATTCTAAAATGATAACGATTGTGCAAAATGTTATAAATAATTATAATAATTTCAAGAGAAATTTTGAAGTGACTGGGATGAAGAGGGCAATGATGGCTGTGCAATTTTAGGGATGATTGGCAATGAGAAGTAGTTTGGAAAATGGTCTATCTTAGTAATTACTTTTCCAAAAGAATCCATTTTGTAAGTAATGTGAAACACGACGTTTAATTGGCGAAAACAATAAAAATGATATGATGATGCCCGAATTGTTGTCGCTACCACCTCCATAATAAGGGTGCTGCTAAATGGATCGCTTTTATGCGATTCAAGAGCAGTAATAGAATCATTTCTTGAGAGAGAAGCAAATTATACTTGAAAAAGTTAAATAATTGTTTTTGGTCGAAAAAGAGTTAAATAATTGAATAATTGAGAAATGTACATTCACTTGGATATAGGATTGAACTTTCAAAATTGTTAGTCTCATGGGATTAAGATCTTAGTTGACTTATTTCGTCCCTCTGATTATGACATAACTACCATACAAAAAATACATTATATCATCAAAAAAAAGGAAAAACCTATTAGAAGTTGAGATTCATTTTTTTTTTTGTCTTGGTAAGAAAAAGTTTTGGAAGTGGGGAGGTTACTTACTCTGAGATCAGGGCATGCCATAGGGACTTAAAAGGCTGCGTTTGATTTGGCTTTGGAGGAAAGTTTTTGGGAAAATGTAAAGGCTTTTAGGTTAAAAAGTTTTTTGAAATGCAAGTAGTGTTTGGTAAATTGTAATGTAAAAGTACATTAAGAAACAACTTAGGTTTAAATAGTGTTTGGAAAAATCACAATTTGCAAAGCAATTGTACTTTAAAAAAAATAAAAACTCAAAACCTGTGAGAACTCAGCGGTCAGCAGCCACATTTGGTCTCACTGGAGGCTCGGAGGTGGCCTGAACCCTCACAGGCGACGTCGCGTGAGGTATTTCGGAATTATGAAAGTTTAGCGAAGGCAAAGTCGAAAGAAATATATATATATATATATATATATATATATATATGTATGTATGTATGTGTCTGTGTGTGTGCGCGCGCGCGCGCGTGTGTATTCTGGAAAAGC
Organism: Syzygium malaccense; assembly: GCA_031216405.1. Taxonomy (NCBI): domain Eukaryota; kingdom Viridiplantae; phylum Streptophyta; class Magnoliopsida; order Myrtales; family Myrtaceae; genus Syzygium; species Syzygium malaccense. The sequence continues at coordinate 4,117,835 of CM062256.1, read as the reverse complement.
TCAAAGCATCTTCAAACTAGTCTTGAGCTAAAGACCTTTGAAAATGTAGTTGCATCATCCCAAAGCTATCCAAAAAATTTGCTAAACATATTTGCTTTTGCCCAAGAGACTTTAGAGCCCAAAGCCTCTTGGGGAAGCAGTTCCCAAACGGAGTCTAAATGGACTTACAGATCGCCTATCAATAGGGGCCGTTGAAGCGGGAGCGGAACCTTGCCAATGCAATGTGCCCAACCCTAGTTGATTGAGCCCCCCCTCCACATCGAGATTCACTTTTAGATAATGGGCATTATGAGAATCCGCATACCTGTTCTCTATAAGTATTTGTTGCCGTTTTCAAAATTCTCAATGAGGAACTGATTGTTATCATGTAGTAGAGATGAGCAAAAGCAATCGCCTGGACCATATTGGCCGATTCTAGGCAATTCCTAGGGCCATCGGTCCAGTTCCTGATTCTAGGTATACAATTGTCCACCCGGATCGATTTTTTTAATTTTTTTATTTCTAAAAAATTTGTAAAAAAGAAAACCCTAATCTATGTCTCATTTCACAAAGGAAGGCCCTTCAAGGCTGGAGCGACTACGTTTACTTATGCACGTGAGTAAGACGACAAGAACAAATCAAAACACAATAATAGTTGCTCATTCCAACCAAATTTTGCCACAAATTGAAAAAATCTCTGTAAAACCTACAACCTTACATGTAACTTACCAACTGTAGAAATACCATATTATCACTTTCATCTTGAACATTAACGACAAATGAAAGAAAAACTGAATATGAGACCGGTTCCATTGGCCCAACCAGAAACTGGATCGAACCGCTCAAAAACCGATCACCCCTAATTAAAAGAGGACCTGATAAGGCAATATAATTAATGAAATCCGATGAGCAAATTTTGTCTGCAAATTAGAGCCATTAAAGAGAAGTTCAAAACCGTAAGGGGCTAAAGAAGGCAATCAAATCCAAACTATCCCAAATTGACAAATCAAGTAGGCAAAAAATAAGGACTTTATGGAATGACCAAATCCCAAATGCAAATATCTCATTTTCCTCCAAATGAGCATCATTTAAATCTCAGCTTGCCAACACGACACTCAACAGATCATATAATCATCCGCCGTGTGAAATGAAATTGGAACATCCTCTTCTTTCCACACCCCCCCCCCCCCCCCCCCCCCTCTCTCTCTCTCTCTCTCTCTGATGTTTCTTCAGGCAGAAATTAACAGATCACACCCTCTCTTCTTTTCCTAGTTTCTTCTCCATCACCTTCGCAGATCATTTGTCCTCTTCTTCTCTCGACAAGATCCCTGACGCCATGTTCTCACTTTTACTCCAGAATCTCTGAACTTAAAAAAAGAAGTCGCTCCTTCATCTGACACCCTCTGTTTCTCTGCTTTCTCTCTCTCTCTCTCTCTCTCTCTATCTCTCTCTCCTCGACAAACATTAACCTCGGTGTATGTGCGGCTGACAAAAGAAAAAAGGGATTTTCATATTCATGTTTCGAGCAATATAACAAGCAGGTATGCATCGGGTCAATGAGAACTGCTTGGTTCCGTGTTGTCACCAGAGCTTCTGCTGAAGAACAGGGGAGGGGCACATGGAAAAGCAGGGGAAGAATCACGACAAGAATTAGAGGGTCGACTTCTTTTTCGTGATTGTCAAGGTTGGCACGCCCTTCTTCCTCTCCTTCTCCTTCCTCCTCCTCTTCTTTTTCGTTTTCTTCCTTTGCGATTTGAATCGATATCGACGGTTGACGAGGGAAAAGCAAGTCTTCGTTAGGAGAGCTTCCCCTTTCCATTTTTTTTTCCTTGTTTTTCTTGCCTTTTGTTTTCGGGTGTTTCCTTCATCACTCACGAGACTTTGTTTCTTTGCGTACTTTGTTTATTCATGCAGTCGTTGTTTTTCTCGGGAAAATCGCAAACTGATTTTTTCTTTTTCCCCTTTATAATATTCTGAGCGTTCCTTCTTCCAATCAGGTGGTCGATAGCTGTTCGGTCGCTTGCCCCGTCCGGTGCGTCATTCATTTTTTTTTTACATTTACTTGCTCCCGATGCGTTGCATACACTCTCTCTCTGTCTCTCTCTCTCTCATGGGGCTTTAGACTTTTTCTTGGAAAGTGACGGAAATGGCGGAAAATCCAAAGTTGGTGAGAATTCTTGGCTCTCTGGGTGTTGTTGAATTCTCGCGTTTTGTTGCGAAAAATCACGCCTTTCGGTTGACGCACAACTGTTATATTGAGCTGAAACCTTGGTTTCCTCGTCCAGATTGTTTCGGTTTCGTCTGATGAGAAAGTTTCGAGCAAGTTGTTCTGATGAGAATCTCTTGTTCCCGCTCTGTTTCTCTCTCGCTTTCTCTCTCTCTAGGAGCTCGACAGTAGTGGGCCGGAGGGGAAGATGGGAACCCAGAAAATCTCGGTGTCGGATCACATGAACGGATTGCAAGCCGAAAAGTCCGATGACTTGGTCATCGACATGGAAAGTTTCTCGCATCTCGTTCCTTCTCCTTGCAAGGACATCAATTCCAGAGTCACTGTAAGTCTCTCTGTCTCTCTGTCTCTCTGTCTCTCTGTCTCTCTGTCTCTCTGTCTCTCTCTCTCTCTCTCTCTCTCTCTCTCTCTCTGTGTTTTTCTTTTCTGGAGCTTTTCTTTTCGGAAAAAAAAAAGAAAATTTTGACCTGGTAATGTTTCAAATTTTAATTCGTGTTCTTGTAAATGTATGTGGGGTTGTTAGAAGTGAAGTGAGCAGAATTAGCTTTTGATGCCTTCCTTGATGTTGCTTGAGCTTGTACATTGTTTGTCCAGCATGTGAACAACGTCAATGCATGCACTGCGAGAATTCAAATGTTCTGATATGACGAATCACTAAAATTGGGCGAATCCAAGAATTATGACACAGCAAGTTCTTAGAATTACCCTGAGCAGTGAATTCGTTTGTGGTAAAAGAAGCAGAAATTGTCTGCTACTTTTGGGAAAATTTGAAATGTGGATGGTGAATTTCGAGATATTTTCTTCGAGATAGCGTTTCGATTTTGGTTTTGATCCAAATTAGGTGACTGTTTTCTGCAATTTTCCTGATAAATCTGCACTGTACTGATTACTAATTTCCTTTTCCGGGTTCTCGAACGAATGTTTATCCGGAGAAGTTGCAGAGAAGCCTTTCTCGAAAAGGGTCACAGCGAGTGAGTGAGGACAAGGTCATCTCCAACGCAAGTGCCGCAGATAAGAACGAGAGCCAACCAGGGATTGTTCTGGCAACATCCTCGCCCAGAGGCACGCCCAGAGGTACCATTCCTTCTCCATATAAGCAATGTGTGTGTCCTTGCATGATTTCGCCATCAGTGATTCCATTGTCATCGTTGCATTTTTGTCAGCGACAAATTGGAATTTCTTAGATGTTCGCGAGCTGCCCATTGCGCCGCTTGTTGTCATCGAATGCTCCAAAGGAAGGAAAAAAATGAAGTTGCTTTCTCTTTCTTAAGGGAAATTATTGTAATTTTGCTTCACATAATGCCTGGAAATTGGTGTAAGTTTGAAGAGTGAGTGATATAGGTCAGTTGGCCCATCTGGGCCATTTGGTCCACAATTTGATAGAGACAGAATGACGCAGATGAATAATAACAGTACCCAACAGAGTGCTAAATCTCCAGGTTGTTTATATTTGACCAACAAGCTGTATCCAGCTTGATGGGGATGACTCACTCTGCTTTGAAATTTCATATTAACTCACATTTAATCATCGACTAGATCATGAATTGATCATTGAAACCTGATCTTTTTCAGCGGCTGATTAGTTAGATTGAGAAAATATGCTGCCTCTGCTGGGTTAATCAAGTACGGTCCAGTCAAAACCGCGAATTAATCTTTTTATCTTGAGAAAGTTTTGATTTTTTCATCCAATTTTCTGAGGATTTGGTAGAATATGGAGCCTATCATTGTCATGGGTTCGGTTTAACTATCAAGCATAGTTGGTGGGAAAGTAAAAATGGGGCTCTGTATTTGGCAGAAGCATCTAACTGCAGGTCAACTCGAGGGAACAGCAAGTGGTGAATTTGGTTGGCAAAATTATGAAGAGTTCATGAAAATGTCTCACTGGCATCTATGGTTGTTGATTTGCAGCTTCACTTCTAGGGTCCAACTCGATGGACGCAGCTACGATGGCTGTTCTTGGGACGACCAATCACGCCAGTAAACTGCAGAACCACCATCAGATCACTGTCACCTCTGGAAGCATTGGGAGTGCTAACGAGAGCAGGTTCACTATCCGAAGAAATAGTTTCCGGCGATCTTCTCCGTCATGGATTCTCGATCCGAAGAGAATCCTTTTCATTTTCGCTACTCTGTAAGTTTACAATCCGTCGTCATTTTCAAAGTGTTGTCTACTGCAAATTATTGTTAATAACATAAGTGGCACTTGTAAAAGTTCCAATTGCAATGCGGGATATTGATCTGAATAATTTTTGTGACAGGTCCAGCATGGGAACAATTTTGTTAATCTATTTCACCCTTTCGATTAGCAAATCAAGCCCAGATGGCGGTGATTTTGACTTCCCGCAGTAATCCCGGGATTGTCTTCACAACAGAGACTAGAACAACAGAGACTAGATTTAGCATTTACGCTTTGGAGTTTGGACTTTGGATTCGCAGCACAGAGCTACCTGATGGTGAGGTCATTTTCAGGGATCTTTTGGCACTCTCTTCTTGATGCGGAAGTTCGACCAGCAAAAACCAACCAAAATCAATGAAGAAACTTAAAGAGAAAGGGAGGGAAAAAAAGAAAATTTTGGGTGGATGAGAAATGATTGGTTTGGGAAAAATGAAGAAGAAAAGGAAAGGAAAAAGCTGAATCCATTCCATTGTCATTGATTTAGCTGGACCAGAGAAATCTTCATGGTTGGCCTTTCAGAGGATATTTTATAGGTGATGACACGCTGCGAAGTGACAGAGAGGAGAAATATTCTATTTTATAAGTTAGAGAGAGATCAAAGGCATATGGTTGGGTGCTCTGTTTTTGTTAGCATCTGGTGTCTCTTTACGAGCAATTGGATATTTCAGAAAGTCACTTTTTTTCTTTGTGAATATGTCTTCTCTAATATAGATTTTGTTCCTTTTTTAAGTACCTGGCTTGAGATTGAAACTTTTTGCGCGTGCATGCACATTCAAGCATGTGTAGGAGCAAATGTCTCTGCCTTTTTTCAGAGAACATTAGTCTAAACAGAGCGTTTTGGGGTAAGTACAGCAGGGAAGAGGAATGTAGGAGGGCCCTGTTATGATCGTACTGCCCAGGACCGAACAGGAAAAGGGAGAAACCAAAATCACTTTTTGCACGAAAAGCTGGTCGATCATAATGACCTTGCTTAAGAATTTCGATGGATAGATTGTTGGTGCATACAATAGAGAGGATTATTTCTATAATACTTCGTCAACCCACCAATTCCTAAATCGAAAACTTTTAAACCCAATGCAGCCAACATAACTTGCACAGTCGGGTCAAGAAGAAAGGTGAAAAGAACAAGAGACAGTTCGCTCACAACTGGCTTTTCTTCAATTTTGGGAATCACACAGCTTCTGTGATTACAAAAAGTTGCCAAGACTTTGATAATTTATCAGAGTTGGTTCAGATTCTACCATCCTCACACCCTCTCTAGCAGTCATAACCCCAGCAAACAATTATTGCTTGTTTGTATGGCCAGCCTTCCACTTCATGTGATTAATGACAGAACCGGTCATGCAACAAGGTTCTTGCAAAGGACAGCCATTAAAGCATATCTCTAAAAGGAAAATGCACAACTACTCCGGCAAGTAGTAGTAATTGCCTCGGCACCATCTTCATGCCAGGAAGGAATCGGTCATGCTCATTAAGAGCAGGAGATAGCAGACAGCAGCACCCTAGATAGCATGATATAGAAGAGAGTAGAGTAGACCTAGAAAAGGAAAGCTAAGTAGTACTAATAGGCGAAACCTTAAATCGGAAATATGATGGGAAATGATTGCAAATAGCATCTCTCTGTCCGTTGGATTCTAGGACCAGCATTAGGACCAGAAGTCAGAAGAATCGTCTTCCCAATAACATTTGGAACAAGAAACAATACCAACAATGCATTTAATTCATCTAACAGCAGATCGCCATATGATTTTAATGATATTGCCTCATTTCTTCAAGAAATGAAAGACATATTATTAACGCTATTCACAAACATACAACTTGCATCCATGAGTGTACGAGGATGCTTAAATACTCGGTAGGTAGGTATTATTAGTTATTGTTCTACAGCAACAAGATGACGACCTCAGCAGGAGCATTGGCGACGCTTTTTCTCCCCTAGCAACTATGTGGTTATATTGAAAGAAAAACATATGGGAACAATCATGATGCTTGGGCATAATTGTTGGTGAAATTCACATAAATTGATAGCATACAGTCAGATCACTCTGTGCTTTGAAAGCAAACCTTTGCTCGGATATGGAAACGAAAGCTCAAGCAGAAAAGGACTCATTTTGGTGCATTACACAGCCTCAGCATCTCATTTGGTACGTGAGGACTTGGAAGTTGACTTCCTTTTCTTTAATATCGCTTTGAGATTCTTGGCATCGAACATCTTTGCTTCCTGTCATGGTATAGCCTCAAAACAACAGCTGCGGTTTCTTCAATTGCTTTTCCCGTCACCTCTTCAAGAAAGAACAACAAAATACTTCAGATTGATACAGAGGTGTAAGGTTTTCAGAGACGTCAAAGACTTCATTGAGACTTAATTTATCAATCTTCTTACAACATACGTAGGCGAAATAGTCACATTTTTTGCCCCGAAATAGTGAGACCTAATAGTAGCAACAGGGAATGAAAAACCAAACAAGCAGACGAAAGACATCCTCACCAATGACAGGCCAAACTGGATTTTGGGAAAAAATCTTCCCAGCAAACTCCAGTTCTTCTCTGACATAGTCCATCTCTGAATAATTACTCCGAGTATCCTCACTGAAGCCCAAGCTCTTAGCTCTGGCTTTTCTTATTGTTTGCAAGACAACAGGATTGATCGTGACACCAAATACCTTCTCTGGGTCTACTTCAAACAGAGTCTTTGGCAACTCTACACCCATGACAATAGGCACGTTTGCCACTTTGTAACCTTTTTGAGCCAAATAAATGGATAACGGCGTCTTTCCAGTTCGAGAAACGCCAGCAAGGATGATATCTGCCTTGTGCAAGTTTTGCGGCAATGCACCGTCATCTTGCTTTATCGTAAACTCGATCGCTTCGATTCTTCGAAAATAGTCGTCTGTGAGAGGGAAGCTCCTCCCAGGCGCACCACGGGGAAGGCCAGAAGGAGAGACACCTAAATGAGAAGCAATGGCCTCAGTGATTGGGCCAAGGACATCGGTGGATGGTACGCCCCAAAGCGTGCAGGCTTGTCTTGCAGATTCAGCCATCTCAGGGTCAGCAAGGGTGTAAACAAGCATTGCACCTTCTTTTGCTGCTTGCCTCACAATATCCAGCAGCCTCTCCACATCATCTATCTAAATATGGATGTCAAAGAATAAAAATCAGGAGATGCAATAGCTAACTTGCTGAAATATGTATGATGTTGATAAATTGACAACCAACTACATGATGGACTTATCATCAACCCTACAAGGTTTCAAACAAGGGAAGAGGCTGCTTCCCATCACCAATTAACCTTAGAAACAATGGTATTCCAGGAATTCTCGTCCTAGGAATCAGCAGGGCAAGCAGTGACAGGACATTGCTGCGATTGAAACCAGGGCCTTTCGTCCCTTCTTGAGGAGACAAATGGTGCCGCCACATTGCCACCAACTCAGTTGGCAAAGGGAAACTCATTTAGCCAGGTCCAGGGAGAGCAGAAAAAGAAAAAAGAAACGAAACAAAACCACAACTACGTCTCATTTACAAAGATCCAACCAATCCCGATACAATTTGTTCTCTTTGCTCACCATGACACAACGACCCGAGGTGCCAACTAATGGGTATCAGCACTCACCATCAGAAAACCAATTCGTCAGACTGCCATTTACATGATTTCCTCAAAGATGTGAAACTCCACTTAAAACTTTCCAGCCGGATTAGAGGAAAACCTTAATGCTTTTGAGCGACTGCAAGTTTGCAGCAACTATCAAGCAAACAAGTGAAGCTCCAGCACCAAATAAACTATGCATTGAATATGATGGTTTCTACATCGGAATGAAAGCCTCACCATGGACTAAACGAAGCTACTCCATTTCGTCAATGAAAACACAACAATGCATGTTGCCCCATCATCTAATAATAAGTGATTTACAGTATATGACCCACAAAGAAGTAAACTTTATGTAAGGAAAAGGTGAGGACAAATTACCCCAGAAAACAAATGGGTGTTTACAGAACACCCACGATCCACCAAGCAATGCTCGAACTGGCCCAACGCGGCGTTGACGGAGTGCTCCGCCGTCCACCCCGTCCCGTCCGAGACCACGTATATCTGCTTCCCCGCTGCCGCCATCAGCTCCACGTGATCGTCGCCGTAGCTCCCGGTCGAACCCTCCGCGTCCCCCGACAGCCCGTCGAGCATCGCCGCCTGGGGACCCGGACGCTCCGTCGCCGTCGCCGTCGCCTGGGGCTTCTGGGCCGGCCGGTCCAGCTTCCGGCCGGACCGGATCGCGCGGGCCCTGGACCACCGGTTCAGCTGGGCGCTGCCCTTGAGCTTGCGGGCTGCGGACGGGTCGGAGTCCGGCCCCGTCCCGGCTCCGGGCTGGTTGGCCGAGGCGGGCGGCGGCGTTGGGCGGTGGCCCGGGAGGTTCACGGGGGCGGCGGCGGCGGCGGCGGCGGACATCTTAGAATTTACGGGTGGATTTTTCTCTCCTTTTTTTTTCTTTTTCAGGTATTGATCGATTGATGAAGATATTTAAATGAGTGATTTTCTCTACATTAGTGGCACAGTGACAGCGGGAGAAAAAAAAATAAAGGAGAGCAAGAAAAAAAAAATTTAGGGTCTGATTTGTTTTGAGAAAAAAAATAAGTGATTTGAAAATTATTTCTTTTCAGAAAATGATTGGATGCAACACTTGAAATAATCGGTTAAGAAATATTTCAATTATCAATAATAATTTATGTTTAAATCATAAAAATATTTGTCGGACATTCATTTTTTATAAGCAATACAATCAATCATTTTTTTAAAAAATGCTTTTCAAACCATTCATTTTTCGCGAGACCAACACACCCATAATTGAGGGAAAGCGGTAATATGTTCATAGGAGCAATTATAAAATGACGAGCTATTTTTAAGTAAAGGTGTGTAAAGGAACTGAAAACCGCTAAGAACCAAATCGGACTGGCTCAAAAACAGTAGTTCCTATGAGGACTGGTCCCATTCTAGATTCCAATTTACTGAAATCGGTGAGTATTGGTCCGGTTCCCAGTTCCAAGTGTGGAACCGACCACTCAAACCGGTATATATAAAAGTTTAGCTCATTTTTAGTGAAGGTAAGTTTTTCTCGCCTATTTTTTGTCATTTGCCATATAGTCCTACTCATATCTCACGATCCTCAAAATAAAAAAATAATAACAAATAAACCCTAGCCTCATTTGGTGATGCCTTGAAATCTGTCGCTGCGCAGACTCGCAATCACCTCACCTACAGGCTCCCTCACATCTCACATTAGGCTCTCACTCTTGCTTCATTGAGCTGTGAATCTATAAGAATTGGAGATCAGTTCCATAGATTCATCCAGAAATTGGACTGTGTGGTGCAATCCGATTACCACATAGATCTATGAAACGAATGTGTAGTTCTCGATTCTAATTTTTAGAATCGATTCTTAACTAGCAGCTTCCGATTCCAAAATAAGAATCGCCTATCCAAGCTATGCTTATCTGTACTTTCGAGTGACAAAGGCCATATTGCACAAATTGTAAAAGTTTCGGTGTCCTTCTTCCGTACATGATCTGAAAATTCAATTTGAAGGCCACATTTGGCTGGACTGCAGGCCTAGTAGAAGCCCATGCCCAATTGAATCTTTTCAACGGTTAATTGGACAAACTACTGATGGCCCAAAGAAAACTGATGGTGGAGTTATTTTTGGAAAAATTTAAAATAATATGTGTAATCTTTTTGGGACACAATCTATATCTATCACCAATGATGACAGATTTGGAATTTGTAAAAAAAAAAGTACAAATTCTTTAAATTCCTATACACACCGCGATACCAATGTGGCTGGAGATTTAGAAGATAACACAAGTGTGACATAAATACTTATCACCTAGGGAACTGATCGACCTCAAGGCACTGGGCATGTAATAGGATAAATGCTAACCACTTGTGGAATTTACCCGACGATACAAAGCCTATCATTCAACACACAACTGTATCCGGCAAAGAGATACAGAGTTAACATAAGACTCTAATCCAAGAGTTCAACTATGAAATTCATTGATCAATACACTCTAACCTCTTGAGTGAAGCAAGCATAAATTCCTCTAGAAGACTCCAGATAGCATGAAACACGCTGCATTAGAAACTAGATACATAGAGCTTTCCATCGACATTATAAGACGATATTGGAGAATGAAATTATCATCAAATCTTACAAGAAAAACACTTTCAAAACTCTATCAGAAATTTATTTTTAATATTGTGCAATCACTTAAGTGACTATATGGTAATCGATCAATCACTTAATAGCATATATAATTTTTATTTTTCTTTCAAGATCCAAACTTAAGCAAAAGATATCTTGAAGTGACTATGTATAAGTGTGTTGTTCAAGAGGATCGAACCCCAGATCTGATACTCTCTGATCCCATCCCCCAATCCCTTTATCAGCAGGACCATACGCCTATTGGCGCGTCTGCGTACTTATTAATCATTTTGGTGATGTATTTAGATATTGTTTTGATAATCAAATCTTAATTTCTTTTCTAAGGCATTTCCAATTGTTTCATTTAAAACGGACCTGTTTTTCTTGGAAATTTTTGGCATGTGACATTCTTAATGAAGGTTTTGAATATACTCTCCTTAAATAAAATAAAAGAAACAAAAGTTTGCATTGTACCATCCAATAAATAAAAAAAAGTTGAAAACAAGCTACATGTTAAATTGCAAAAACCCTAGTTCCCTGTACAATAGATTAATGATACGTAGACAGAAATTGGATTCTCAAACCAATATCAAACGTATGCTAAAAAACTATAAGCAAATTTTCCTCTAGCTCCCTAAATTTTCTTAAACTTCCAAATCTACATGTACAAATCCCTCCATGTATTTTCTTTTTTTGTCCTTTTCTCTTCTAGTACCTTTCCTTTTTATACTTTCTTAATATTCACTAGCTAACAAGCTAGTCAATTCATAAAGGACAGCATCCAGACACAAAAATTTCGTCAGCTTTCAAACGAGAAATCTGGGAAGCCCGACCTTAAGACCCAGTGTTTGTACATCTTCTTGGACCTGTCGCCTAAATTCTCTAAAGCTGAAGCTCCGGTAGACGGGAGGCCAGTTGCAGCTCTCGATCACGGTGTCGTACGACGGGCAGAGGAAATACGCGGTCGAGTAACGCTCCCGTTTCGAGTTGGTCGCCACCCGGTGCTGCACGCTCTTGTACACATCATTGCTCCATGCCTGAAACGCGAGCGTGCGGAGATGCTAATTCATCAAGAAGCATGCAACCATGACCCCCCAACAAGAAATCAATCAACAGCGCCGTATTCAACTGGAAAAAGGGTTTACCGACACAAGCCATACAGTAAGCATGTCCTAATCAAAATCACTACAACCCAACTCACAGGGTCCTACCGACGTGACGACGTTCTTGGTGGAGAGATCCTGTTTCGAATGACCTAAGTTCGCAGTGTTTTTTAACGACACAGCAGTCAAAAGTGCTAATGATTGATAGCGAGAACAAGAAAAGACACACATGAACCTGAAACAAGTCGCCGATGTTGATGATGAGAGCATCTGGATTAGGTTTAACAGCGATCCACTCCCCATCTTTAACCAATTGCAGACCCCCCACCTCGTCTTGATGCAGGATCGTGAGGAAGTCGCTGTCGGTGTGTGGCATCAGTCCGAACACATCGGGTGAGATTGGACATGGTGGGTATCTGTTCATCCTCAGATAGCAAGTGCTTGGCAGGCAATTCTCCATGAAGAAGGTGGATTTGTGGCCCAGTTCTTCTGCTAAGATCTCGGCTAATCTCTGCGCTAGGTTCGATACAGTCCCAGCAAATTTTTCCATTGTCGAGCTGGTGACAAAGAATCATGACCCCAGAAGAAAATTTGACATGTAAGTACAAAAGACGAGCAATGGTAGTACAACGGGGGAAATGATCAGACATGAACGAGCTCAAAAGTTTAGGCTGTTAAATGCAAACAGTCCGATAGCAGCGTTAACATTATGTTTTATAGAGAAAAGAAATTGGAGCGGCTTGATCATTCCAAGAATTCACCATGTTGGTCTTAGAAAATTCATGCTTGCATGCCCTACTTTATGCAACATCAAGTGATGTCATGTTAAAGTAGGACAGCCATGTGACCTAATTGACTATTATCCTAAGAAAATGGACAAACATAAAGGAAGAGCTGATAATTAAGAATTACTAATGGAAATGAAAACCGCCATCCATAGGTGGTGCTAGCAAACTACTATAGAAAAAAGTGTATTGAGGGTATTAAACCTTGTGTATGGGATGTAATCAAGTCCGAAATCTTTTAATTAGATCAATTAAGTCTGAAGCCTTTTTAACAAAGTACGATGAAGTCCTTTGGTGAACAGTGCCTAAAATAGTCTACGTGTCACTCAAATATGGGCTAACGGTAACGTTAAATTGCAATTTTCAACGTGAGTTTTAGACCTAGACTTAAGTGAATTAATTGAAAAGTTTAGGATGCGATTGCACTTTTTGGTAAAGATTTACGACTTGATTGAACCAACTGAAAGGTTGTGGCCTCGATTGCATTTTGCACGTAAGGTTTAGGACTTGTAGTGAAATTTCCCCTACTAACCTGTATCCAAATATGACTCATTCATGAAATAATGAATGGACTAATTGGGCATTTGCATAAACCTGGCAATTAAACAAGTTGAATTGGGTTCGTGCTTGGGTCAATACGGATTTGAGTTGTCAGTCGGATCGTGTTAAACAGGTCATGATTCGATTGACCGTCGTGCATAGGGGTGTTTGAGAAAACCAGCTAAGCTGGCATGACCGAATAGGCTCCAAGGTGGGTATTAAGGCTCACATGATACGTTCCCAAATCCGAATATTTGGAACTGATGAGGTACAAGGTTGATTGCACGATGTATGACATTAAATTCAACCAGTACACATAATCAGTAAATAAATGATGATAGAAGAAGCTGTAATATTCAGTACTTATACGTGGAAAGAAAAATACTAAGTTGTTATGGAATGTACATTTAAATCAAGGAAAATCTAGAATTCTAAGAGATGACAATTCTGTTTAGTAGACTGCAATTCCGCTTTAATCAATTTTAGCTTCGCCTACCTCAATGAAAAACCAACTGTTCTCATAAGCAACCTATTTCTAATCAATAAAACGTACATAAGCTTTTGAATCTACACAACATGTGATAATCAATTACCAGGACTATCCGAAGAAAGGTGAGGTGCATTTGGAGGCCACGTCATGTCTGAGTACGAGCATGGCAGAATGCCAGCTCATCTTTACTTGCGAAGATCACATGACGAGGTGACAAGAGGCCATGCATGCAAAAAAATTTATATCACGTACATTCTTTGTGATGTGCCAGCAGTGTCTAATGCATGTCTTGGGGTCTACAAATAATAGAAAACTTGGCCATATTATCTTTCTCTCCAATAGCTTTTCATTGGGCAAATTACTCTCTCTTTCTAGTTCAAGGGCTGCGCTGCAATGACACGCATAACCCTGAAAAACAAAGTGTATTGGAAGTGGATTTCGATATGCGCTAAGCTTATATTGCTTAATGACCTAACTTATCTCTTCAAAATTAGCATGATAGTGTGATGGTACAGTAAGGGGGACCCTAACATTTGTGTTCGATTTGAGCTGTGGTCAATGATATCATTTCCTAATGTTTAGAATGACTACGTGTATGTTTATGACAAGAACCCTCATTTTTTGTACTCGCTCTGCCTATGAAATTTTTTCTTTTCAGTGTTGCCTACTGATTCATAGTTTTCACTCATATTTACTTATCTTTGAAAAAATAAAATTTACCCATGTTGCATATGGTAACGATTAAGAGCAAGATAACTCATATTGATCGGATTGACCAATTTCTTGTTTGACGATTCTATTGATGTAAAAGTAATCACACACTCTAGAGAATACCCAGCTACTTTGCGGCCCTAATCCTAGTGGGTTCAGTAAAATAATGTTAACCTTCCTAGATGTTATCTCAACAGTCATGCTAAAATGCAAAGGCAAGTAGATAAGATCTAGAAATGAAAGAGTTTCAAGAAAGAGAAACCTTAACATTTAAGAACTTCGTGCGCAAAAATCCTTCAAGAAAAGTACGGTGATTAATTGGTTGTGATTATTACCTGAGAGTGCTGTTGCAGCCTCTTGTGCCGGAGATGATATCACTCAAAGGGACGTGGAAAGCCTCGGACCACGACAACTGCCGCAAGCACGTCGCCGAAGGAGTCCCCCACCGATAGCTCCCAGCCGAGAAATTCAAGTACTTGTCCTCCCTTGTCTTCTTCTCGAACGGCTCTCGGAACACCTTGATCTGCTCCTCCCTCATTTTCTCCAAGATCTCTCGTGAAATCCCATGGTTCAGCACCCGGAAGAACCCCCACTCCCGCGAGGCCCTCGCGATCTCCGACTTGCACCCGCGTCTCTCCTCCTCACCAAGGCTCAGCCGGCCGAGGTCGATCGCCGGGAGGTCGCGCTCCTCGACTGCGGCGACGGGCGCGGTCGGGGCTTTGTTGGGTAACTTCTTGAAGAGGGTTTTGTAGGTTTCTTGAAATGGCGGGTCTGATGAGTCCATGGTTAGAGGCTGGAAAACAAAGGCAGATGGATGTCTGAGGTTAGATACACAAGGGACATGAAGAGGGTGATTTCTTGTTTTTTTTCTCTTTTGTTCTGGGACTCTCTCTTGTGGGATTGAGACAGAGAGAAACAGATTGGAACACCGCGTGAATGTTGTCGTCGATGAAAACATTATGAGGAATTCCTTTTTTCTTCTCACGTTTTACTTGGACTCTTAAGACAAAGTTGATCGATCGTGTGTCTTTTCTCGGTCGATGTATTGAAGATACCTATAAGCCCCTTGTTTTTCTTGCTTCTCAAAGCTACATCTTTGTACATGCAGGTCATAATTAAAATATAGATAAATGTTATGAGGAGGCAGATTAATGTCATGGAAGAGACAGTGAGTTAACAATTTCTAGACCGGAATATGAAGATTCATGCTACTTCTCAAATATCGTCACAAACTTTGGACCATATGGAATATCGGTATTAGCTTAGGCTAGTGATAGCCATTACACCCTGGCATCAGTTATCTTCGAATTCTAGTTTCAGTCGTCATCATCAATTGCACATTGTGGGGTAAATCCATTTCATACCATGCGCGGTTAATGTAATTAAAAAGCCAATAGTATGTGGAGTTAAATTGGAGAATGAGATGCAGTAGAGGGTCAGATAATTCTTGGGTTACCAATCTTTGGGTCCACCTATTAAATATTGACATGGAATGATTGGGAAAAAAGGGTTTGAAGGTCTTGATATCATTCCATCACGAGGAGTCCCTCCATTCAAAATGTGACACGTGTCTAACTAAATAAGAAATCTGTAAGAAATCCTAATCTCAAGTCGACAATCTCCTCTGTATAAAGACACGTGTTAACTTCTAATTAAATAGAGGGTCTCGACAATCTAGGTGCCATCTAACTTTTCTGCCCAGGAGAGAGAGTTGGTAACAAACATGGAGATTCAAACATAGAGCATAGAAACCATTCAAAATGTGACATGTATCTGACTAAATAAGTAATTCGTAAAAACCCTAATCTCAAATCGGCAATCTCCTCTATACAAAGACACGTGTTAACTTCTAATCAGATTGAGGGTCTCGACAATCTAGGTGCCATTTGACTTTTTGCTCGGTAGAGAGAGTTGATAACACAGATGGAGGTTCAAACAAAGAGCATAGAAAGGCACCACTCAAAACGGGCATATGCTCATCTTAAAGGCTGTCTTACATGTTTTGCTTCTCATGCCAGGTTCAACTTTCAAGTGAAGAATAACTCCAAAAGTAAGGGGGAGTATGTTTCCCCACCTAAACTTCATTTGATAGACTAAATCGCACTCTCCCAATTCAAGAAAGTGCACCGAATATTTCACTTAAATGCACCGTCACACATTCATTGTGACCAATATAATAATTATCTTTTTCATGTCGACGGAGGCCGACATTGAACGGGCCTATGATATGATATATTTTAAATTTCAGAATCGTGACAGAAGCTTCGGCACAGCACGGATGATGCACGCTGGCCCATCACATTTATCTCCAATTTTTCCTTTTTTGGTCGAAATTTTGTTTATCTCCAATTTCACCATTGGCTTTTGGTTGGCAATTCCCTTCATTGTTCATCCCCACCAGCTAACCGTACATCACGATACAGGTTCATCAACTCCAATTTATCCGATTTCTGTCACTTTCCCAACATTAAATTTCAGAAACGCTGCATAGATCACTTTTCCGCAGGGGTCAAAAGGGGCCAAGAACCCTTTCAATTATTGAGCATGATTAGAAGGTCCTCGGACAGCCTTTCACTGATAATGACCACCCACTCAAGTTGGTTGCTGATTTTGTTTGTTCAATGAATGGAGAAATTTAAAAGGAAAATTATGGAAAGGTGATGCCGATCTTATGGTGTTTGTCGAAACTACTTGTACCCTTTTGGGCCCTCAATGTCTAAAAAGTTTTCTACCTAATTTATGCACTAAAATAAAATATTATCATCTATTAATTAAATATTCTCATTTGTGATCACATTTCAAGAAAATTATGAGAATGAAGAGACCTTTTAGATGTGTGATAATACCTTATCAACATGCAATCTGATTTAAATATTACATCAAAAACTTTATTGTGGATTAGATATGCAAAATAGTTCAAATAGATCAGTCCTCTCGATCAGATTTATAAACTGGCTCCAAACTTGTTGGGCTAGGATTTACCATCATCAAGGGTTTACGAAGGATAACACTCCTTTAGTATTCCAGGTTTTCCCTTCTTTTAGTTAAGAATGTGCGTGAGTTTGAATAGATCGAATCGATAAAGCTTGTCAAGCTCGTCATATCAACTAACTTTTTTTTTTTACTCAGAAGTCATATGAATAGACTTGTGATCATATCATGTATGGAATATCACAATGTCCTATTATATTTCATTGATTGAATATATGTCCTGTATTTTTCTCTTAATCTTGCCTTTGTCCAACTCATTACACCTAACCCTTTTGCAGTCTCCTCACCATATCTTTTTCAACCCCCCAATCTTATTTTGAGTCCATCCATGATGTAGATTGAAAAGGGCATAGAAATCAAAACCCAGACCTCCTAATTAATTAAAAAATGCAAATTATAAAAGAAGAATGAAAAATAGGAAATAGCTATTCCTTTAAAATGAAAGGTTAATATGTTGACACATGCAGACCTCAAATGTGTAATTATCTGAAGTAATTTTCACGAACCTACAAATGCCTAACCTCATTGGTCATGCAATCGCAGTCAAATTAAATTAAATCAATTCTTGTGTCTTAATATATTTGTCGAAAGTCCCCGAGGGAACATATCATACCAAGAGTATTTAAAAGATAGAGACATATATAAAAATAATAACATGCAAAATATTGTCCATAACTAACATATTAAATATTTCGTTCGACCGCATCTTGAAATTAGAATGACATGCACTTTTTCAGGTTGACCTAAAAGTTCTGGAAAAGCAATCAAAGGTGGAATCCAAGTAGCGCACATGTTTTGTGATGAATAAAATAATAAGCTAGTGCTATATCAACAAGAACTATATGGTATGCCCAACAAATTAAACGATGAAGAAATATTTGTGTTGATTTCTCTTACATGGCTCATATTCTCGACCAAGTTAACGTCCCTCACCATGGCTTGCCTCCTTTTACCTTCAGCTCTGCGATAACCCAGAAGTAAATAGATAAATAAAAAACTTTTTTCAGTTGAAGATTATTCTGTGCCTATCGATAATGCCAAGTATATATGAGAAAAGCTGAAGATAGTAACCTGCATGCCGATGCACGGAGACGTCAACTTCTCTCTCTGCTTGTAGTTTGCTTGCTCAAGTAAAGAAAATGAAGAGAAGGAGCACTCGCATACTTGTAAAGAAAGAATGTGTGCTTCTTATATAGGACTAACTTGTAAGTTGAGGAGAGAGGGGAGGGGGGGGGGGAGAGAGAGAGAGAGAGAGAGAGAGAGAGAGGGAGGGAGAGAGGGCCTGGGGGGGATGTATATGTATATAGTCCTCTAAGTTTGGAAGTGAAAGAGATTTTTATAATGGAGTGAGCAACAATGCCTGTAAGGAAAAGTTCATATATATATTTGGAATATGTAAGCCCACTCCATCTTAATCATCAGATCATATGAGCTTTCCATGATATCCACACTAATCAATGACTGGTATGGAAGGGACTAATAAGTACCAGATGCATCAACACTTGCTTGCTCATGAGAAGAACACGCTTCTTCGAAATCCACCAGAGAAAATGTTTTCCCAAGGCACTACTTTTTGCCATGCTTAGTCAAGCCTGTGTTAAGAAAAGGGAGACTAAATCTTAGCTTTCCATTTATGGATAGAGATTGTGATATTGACAAAAAGAGGATGAGAGAGAAGTTAACAACTTGGAGGAATGAGAACCAAGTGAATTTGGAAGTTGAAAGGGCCAATCAATTCAATGTTAGGTGTAGTACTAAGAGTGTGGAGAAAAAATGGATTTGGTCCATTAGAACAAGCCAATAACATACTAACAGCAAGTGGGATTATATTCTGGATTTGACAAAGAAAAAGAGTCTCTCTTCTAGTTTTTTTTTTTTTACATTAGGATAGGTTGTTTCTAACCCGCTTATCATCATCCGCAAAATATGGCGGTGTCAAATTAATGCTCGATACCTCATTTTAGGTAAATCACTCAAAGGAAGTCCTTCTCTGATCTCATCAATAAATTTAATTGGATCCACCTTTTGTCAAAGTATTTAAACCACTATATTATGAGCCATCTCAATAAAATAACTACTTCATTCTCACCAAAAATTAAGAACTAATGGAGTTATATTAGACTTGCCAAAGAGAATAAATTCACACACACACACACACACACATAGATATATAGATATGGTGGGAGTTGAGATAGAAATCTGATGCCTCATCTTGAAGATATTACCTTAAGGGAGCCTACCCCTAAGCCCATCAAGATGTTTGACAGGATCAACTTCCCCTAAACCATCGATTTATAAGTCAATTAGTTACATTACATGTGCTACTTCATCTTCAGTAAATCATCATATGTGAGATTCTTTTAATGTCGCACTAACACATGCTCATAATCATGTTTTGACTCAAGGAAAGGTGTTCGGCATGACCGTGAAAGCATATAAGCTAAATCTCAATGAACGGGGGCTACAACAACAATTTCTAGTTTGACCTATGGAATATGTCATTAGGGTTTGATCCCTTCCATTTCATCTTGACTAGTTCATAACGTCTCTTATTTTATCACTTAAATTTTATACCATTGTATCTTTCAACATCATTTCTCAGTCAAACTCATTTAATAGACGGTTGCACACTCACCATCAACAAGCATGAAATCTGGCCAGCAGGAACGTATCAGATGTAATGTTGGTTCGGGTGAGACTTGGATGAATGAGCACCAATTGAAAGGATAAAGGATGTCAACTCATCAATGAAGAGTGTATTCTCTCTCTCTCTCTCTCTCTCTCTCTCTCTCTCTCTCTCTCTCTCTCTCTCTCTCTCTCTCTCTCTCTCTCTCTCTCTCTCTATGCAAGTGTGGTTGTCTGAAATAGGGCACATGATTGGTGCTGGACCCAACCCGACCGTGGAGCCATAACCTCTAAGTCCATGTCGGCACATACGTGGCAGCATCGAATGTCACATGCATGTCGACATGGTGAGGATTTTCACGTCGACATGATATTGAAGAAATTTTCGTGGGAGGGGAGAAAAGAAATGACAAAATAGGGTGGGAATGGGCATGCATATGCATGTGCAGGGCTTTAAATGATGAAAGGCATGGAGGTGGACCAACACAGACACACTTGTATCTTCTGTGCCAAAAAAGCTGTACTTGTACTGTCCTTGAAAGCAACTATAGGTTGCCAAGCTGTAGGCCCAAAATATCTATATAATTACTTGTCCTGAAATGACAATATCTATTAATTATGTTGAGAGAAAAATATGTAATCTTAAAAGTGTTAAAGTATACGAGTGAGGATATTAGGCTAAAGAATTCTAATATCGGGATGTGGTGCAATGCAAGTGCATTTATGTAGTATAATTGGCGTATAACTCAATGGCTTAAGTTTTCGAGTAAACGTGGATCCAATTGATCATATCGATAAATTCGGATTTGGGCTTCCTCTTGGTGATTTTTCCAGTTGAAAGTATTTCATTTTTGCTGCACGTCCCAACAAGTTGTATCAAACCCGATGGTTTGGATAGGCTGAGCTACGGACCGGCATGTGGTGGATATCTCAAGAAAAAAATCTTGGATGTGACTCCCTAATCTAGGTGGTGAATGACGTCCCCCGACTTCCCATTAAACTTAGTTAGGCTGAGCAGATTGAATTAGAGTATGAAGGCAAATGATGTTGCTCTCAACAATCATTTGCCAAAAACTTAGCTAGGCCGAGGTGGGAATTTGAGTTAAGATAATGTTGGAGTTTAACGATAACTAGATTGAGGGGGAGCGGGCCTAACATAAGTGGCTCATATGTGAGGGATAGATCTGTCAAGGTAGACGTGTGTAGGTGTTAGGTGAAAAAAGTCTCACATCCAGGATATGGTTTAAAGATGAATTGATATATTCTAATCAATATGGTATGCAAATGAATTCTTTTAAGTTTTTTAGTGAAGATGAGTCCAACTTGATACACTGACGGACTCCGATTAGGGCGTCCTTTTGGTAATTTTGTCTGGCGAGGGTATTGTGATATGGAAAGTGAAAGAAGGAGCTAAGAAATTTATGTGATTCGGACACTTTTTCGTGTCCATGGCCGAAGGAGGAGAAGAAGTACAATAGTCAAATTCGAAGTACAACGAAAATGGATAGAAAACTCTCAACCCCAGCCCCCGAAATATATCTGGCCTCTCTTACACACTTTGATATTACAAAGCGATATTCATACTAAATCCAAAAGGATAAAAAAAAAATGAACAATCGAACCGGCCTTACCCTCCGCTTTCACCTCATACCATTGTGAAAAATTTTCAATCAGGATTGTTACAGAAATCCCTAAATATCGATCCCTCATTATCTCTAACACGGGTCATTTTAAAATTTATTTGATCAGGTCAGTAGTCGGGTCATATTCATGTCACAATCAACGAATTGATGATTGATCCCACAGTCAATTGCACAACATGGAGTTTTATTATGCAGCTGATTAGTAGAAAATCAATGATTGAGGTTTCTTTGTGGCGAAATGCAATATAGTCAGGCTTAATTCCATTTTAATTGGTGGAATGTAAAATAATGGCGTCGCCCACACACATCCCTTGTTCTACACCCATATTGACAAGATAGCACTAGCAAAATCAGTGAAGCCAACAGCTTTGGAGACTCCTTTAGTTCAACTTGTCTAATTTGTGATTTTCTTCTCCTTTTTTTCGTTACGTTATTTTCGTTGTGATAATGCAGATGCTCAATCACTAGACACATCTCGCATGTAGGCTTTGATATTGTTAGATTGTTCGATTCAAAATATTAAACTGATAAATGGAAAGAAAGCTCATGCATATGAAAAGCATATAAACCTGTACATAAGCGATGTGCAATGCTTTAACATATATTTTTTTAACATGAATCTCTTACTAAAATTATACATTATGCGGCATTAGCATCTTCACTATTACGACGTGAGGAAATTGTCTAATTAGTCCTAAACCTATTGTACGGATGCCAATTCAGTTCTAAATTTTTTAAGTTTGTCAATTTAGTCATAAGCCTTTGCACAAAATTCTATTGCAGTCCTTCCAGCCAATTTTTGGCAAAAATCATTGATGTGGCGGTGCACCATGTAGGAAGATTAGCGATGACTAAATAGCCATATCAACAATTTTAGGAAAAAATTGGTTGGAAGGACTATCTTAGAATATCGTGTAAAAGACTAGGACTAAATTGACAAAATTGAAAAGTTTAAAACTAAAATGATATCCGTACAATAGATTTAATACTGGTTCAGTAATTTTCCCATTTAAAAGTGGGTTGTCCCGAAAGAGAATAAGGACTTCACTTCAGTGTTATTGGCTTCATTCCATATAACCATACAATATGATCTACCTTTTGAATGAAGATTCCATGACTCGGGTTCACAATATTTTCACTGTTTTGCATGTTAAGCGTTTCTCCTGTGAAAGCTGCCTTCATGATGAATCATTTCAATCCTCTGATGAATCGATGCCCACCACACGAATCTCTTTGGGGAAGTGTCTGCATTCGAATCTTGATTCACCACACATTTGCAATTGATATAATATGTCTAAACGATGCCTATGCTCATTTTGGATGTATTTATGCATTGGAAGATCGAAGTGGGCATCTTTACACCATGCGGTTAATGACTTTTGTATGAATTATAGACTGAGTTAGTATATTTGAAAATGGTTTGTTAATAATGTTAAGATGCATGTTTGAGTTGTGTTAAGGAAAATGTCGCGCATACAAAAATTGGTATGATGAATAGTTAATATATTCTAATTGGCTTATAACTCTTTTTAGAAACTTACATTTGCTCCCTCCCCTTTTAAATTACACATATCTTTCACTTATCCGCATTTATAATGGAAAGATTAAGACATAAGATGGAGAAAGAATTTTATATATCTATTATATAATTGATGTGACATAAATTGGTCTGTCACATTATTCGTGTGACATGCATGTCAACTAATTTTACGTATAAATGTTAAAAGAGAAATGATTAGATAACAACACTATCCCTCTAAAAAAGGACACGGTGCCTTCTCTACCTTCCATTTTCCTGAGGAAATCGGTTAAATTTTTTATCCGGTTTCTTTGAGAAATTTGGAAGGAAAATCTCACTTATTTTGATTTCCTTTAATGCCAAGGTAAGATTCCTTAAATGTGAATATAATAAAATAAAATAAGGAAATAATAAACTTGAAGAAAACTCTCAAAACACCCCCGACAATACAAAGATCACGATTAGTACCTACTCACGACTGGCAATTGAGCGACTATGACCGCAAGATCAATTTGAGTGGCCATGACCTTGAGCTTCACGACTCGAAACTCAAACAGCCATAGCCACTCGCTCCAACCTCGAAGTGCAAGCTCAAAGCTCTACCAGTCATGGCAGCCTTGAGCTTTGCAATTCGAAAAGATCTAGCGAACATGACCATTGTGAGTGGTTACAGCATCTTCTAGCTTGAACTTGCACAGCCATGGTTGCCGCAAGCTTAGAGCTTAAGCTTGCAGCTATAGCAGCCACAATGGACCCCCCCCCCACCTCCCCCCTCTCTCGCTCTCTCAATTTTATTTTCTTTTACATTGCTTATTTGGTACCTATTTGGTGTCACATAATGATGTTGAGCGAATCATAGTACAACATGTGTATTCCGACGTCTATGTTAGTAATATTGCAATCCACGTCAATAAAAGTAACCGGCAAGAAAAAAGAAGAAGGTATAACGGAAGGACAAACGAAGGACATCTTTAACATAAAAAAGATAGAGGGATGATTTTGAGTTTCGAACAAAAATAGGTAGACAAATGGTGACATTATCCCTTATACAATATAAAATGATAAAATCTTCATTCCGCACTTTCTCAAAGCTAGTTACCATGCGAATTTATGTGGAAATAACAGTGTCACGTTAGCTGGAGCATGTTTTATTTTGAAATTGTCTAGATTTGTCCTAGCTTGTCTTGGTGTGCAGTTGAACAGCGTTGTTTTTCTCTTTTATTTTTGTGAAAATGAGTAAATGTTACTTTGACCGAAAATAAAATTTGGTTGCCCACCGGTCACAAGTTGCAACTTGTGGTCAACATAGCACGGTTAGAAATTCAAATTTAATATAACTGCACCATCCTCTTAGCATGACTCATTTTAAAATCTCACTCCGATTGGCTTGTTTCGTCACATGATACTGTCACATCATATATTCTATGTCTTTCTCCTTAATTTCAAGGCTACTCATCCCATTGCCCAAGCCTCAAAGTAAGTATCGCTTGGTACATTTTTGACACCAAGCTCAATTGTGAAAAAGGATGTTGCAGCTTTTATAAGATGTCTGGCAATCACCTCTATACAACAACTTTTAGAAAGCCGACACACCCAGTTGTAAAGGTGTTGCGGGTTTAAAATACGTGTTACCAAACTCACACAAGACAATTCACACCACAACTCCATCAAAGCGCAGCACATCTAGGTACAGTTTAACCAGAGCCAATAGCCTAATACCAAGCGGGCGCTAAGTCAACTCTCCAACCGCTAGTAAGTGATTTGTAAACTCTAAGCTTGGATTGCTCTCCTCTTGCTCAAACACCTGAAACTTGGTCTAACTCTAGTGTCGTAAAAAGATCAACTAGAGATAAACAATGCTTAGATAATGACCCATATGATTATATCTTCTCACTAATCCACCCTCTCTCTCTCTCTCTCTCTCTCTCTCTCTCTCTCTCTCTCTCTCTCTCTCTCTCTCTCTCTCTCTCTCTCTCTCTCTCTCTCTCTCTCTCTCTCTCTCTCTCTCTCTCTCTCTCTCAGAGACCTTCAATAGAAAAATATGGAAAGGCGGAGAAGATAGAGATTGATGTTAAGGTTTTTGGATAGTGATTTAGACGTGATGAAGTGTAAAATGTGAAGGATGGATGTCGCGATCCGGTGACTAAGACAGCATACTTGAAGTGATAACGTGAAAATGGACTAGTGAAACATGAACTAAATAGTTTGAAAAGATACGGAGATGACTAAATAAACAAGAAATAGTTTGTTCGTTTGATTAAGTGACTATGGCAAGAACAATGAATGGAGTTTCATAACTGAATTTATCGACAGGCAGTTGGCTTAGTGGTGCAGGGCTTACTTCCAAGTGATTTGAAATGCCCCAGACCATGGGTCCGAAACCTCTCGGTCGATTCTCAACTTTGAGAAGCCTTGGTTCGTTCGGGATGTCAGTTCGATCACGGCACGATGTAGGGTCACCCCGGTTCTACTCCCAATAGCACTGTCGTGGGGCACAAGCGACAGGCTTAGTAACGGTCGCTTCTTCTCACCTTTTCATTAGTTAAAAAGTAATTTTAAAGTAATCACCACCTCCGAATTTCATTTAATCGATAGCCAAGAATAGTGAATATTTTCGGAGATGCTTCTCCTATCCTTATATCAACAGCATAGTAAAATCCAACCCTTCAACTTTAGAAACTTCTATTTTCAAATACCCAGAAGCAAATTTAATTAGTGCTTGGTTTATGTTAAACTACTTAAATATCATATCACGCGCCTTCAAGCTGATAGTTTAAACTTTTAAAACTGTTGGTTGTTGTTCCACAAATTACACAATTTCAAATGATAAAATATGTCCTTTTTTCCCTCGATACAGATATAGACTTACCAAAGGCTACGTTTTTGCATGATCTGAGAGGGGACAATGAGAGAGGATTTCAATTAATCTTGTTCATATGGTGTGTGTGTGTGTGTGTGTGTGTGTATGTCCCCAAGATCAATATACAAAAGCATGTGATGTATCTGTCCGCAGGCAGAACAGCCATTGGGTTGTAATATGGCAAAGTTTGAGCTGTCCCATATTGTACCTCTCGTCCTACAACGTTTCTCCATTAAAATTGCACCACCTAAGACCCTTATATGACTTATATGCAATTGTCAAATGAATATATATATATATATATATATATATATATATTGTAATTTCTTGACAAAAATTCTACATGAAAAAATATTTATTTATGTAATGTGCATGTATTATTTCACACAATAATTTGATGAAAGAATATCCATCCCTCATGGAGTATATGACAGCGCATCTTGTTAACTCTTATAATTTATTGTGCTTCTAGTAAGTCACAGGCAAAAATGATATCATTGTTTAAGGGAATTAAAGAATTTAATTTATTTCATAGTTCAACAACACGCTATGCGCATACATGAAATTTGATGATCATTTACGAGAAGAAAATTCGTAGTTACCAAATGAAAATAGGCAGTAAGAGATGTATTGAATTATAATTATGGCCTTATTTTTGGCAATTTTATTAGGCAATGCAGGGATAATTTGAAAGATCCAATAAGTAAAATAAATCCTATCTTCTGAATTATTGTATTAGATACATCAAGGCCCCTAGTCTATAACTTGCTGAACTACCTTAGAGGAAGAGAAATAAGTGAAACGGTAAATTTGTGAGGGATAGATTTGTCATTTCGATAGATGGATTTGAATTAGGCAAGTTTTAGTTATTCGGGGCGTGGAAATAGCGGACCCTTAAAGCTTTCTATATTATCAAGCAAAAATTCTTACTAGAGTCTATGGTATCACATTGTAGCATCACAAGATATCTTGTGTGTCCCCTATGTTTTTTTTTTGGCTCAATAAAAGGGTTCACATAATTTTGTATCTCCTACATAATACAACAATTCGATTAACTTTCTGATTACCTGTCCATATGTGTTGTATACTAAGAAAATTTGGATGTTAAATAACTTGTAGAAAATCTATATTTTACGAATGTAGTTGAGTTGAGTGTGTTATGAATTTTGTATGGACTTATGTTAGAAATATTAAGACTAATCGACAAAATTGATTCATTTTGTGCTAGATCTAGTCTTTTGAAACTTCTGGCAAATGTTATTCATTTTTTATCTCGAATTGCATATGTATTTCGAAATAGATATTTCATCATGCAATTTTTATCACGAACATTACGGTAAACCTTATAATGGCCATAATGATCAATTATTGTTAATGGTACTGAAAGTCCAACCAATTGTAGGTCTGCATAGATTGAAATGCTTTCTTCTATCTGAATCATAGAATGCAAACATTTGTGCATGTTGAATTATAAGCAAAGAGTGGGACTCAAAAAAGTGTGGTTTTTCCTCTCTAGGATTTTCTCCACTCCCTCTAATCTTTACACAATGCTCTTCTTCAACTTCCATGGAGGAGAGGGTTCAAGCTAGATCTCTCTCTCCCCTCCATTTTTTTTCCTTTGGCTAATTTGGTTTGCTATTCTTTTTTTTTTTTTTGCTTTCCTCTCGTTTTACAAAGCTTTTCTCTTCTAATCTAATCTAGATTTGGAAGCTTCTCTCTCCCGTTTTAGGGAGGTTTCTATCCCAATCTAATCTAGATTTAGGAATTTTTGCATGTCTGATTTCAGGGTTTCGGTTCTCTCGAGTTACGTTGGTGTACAAATACAGTTCCGATTGAGATTGGAGGAGTTTTATAAAAGTTTCGCTCTCACATGTATCAAATCTCTGCTCGTTCAATATTGTTATTATGAACGGCAATGGTAACCGAAATGCAAAACCATAACAATAGAAGGAGATTTTGATGTGTGCTCATTACTAAAGATATATTCGGTGATTGGCCGCCGATTCTAATTTGAAAAAGTCATAGATTTGCTCTTTGAGTGAGCGATCCCTAACCTCGTTCTGGCAATTCATCTTGTTATCCATAACTTGTTTTGTATTGAAGTTGTCTAAGATTTAAATTGGTTTGTAGTTTTTTTTTTACTTGTCCTATTTCTAACCGTCCTCACTCTCCTGACTTTTGTTCTGCCTCTTGTAGAGTGCAGAAGTCAAATTCCGCCCATGTGATACTAGTATGCCCATCCTCCATTCCTTTTACTAGCAGGATCGTATGCCTATTGGCAATTTAGCTTGCGGTTAGATTGCATTGTTCTTCTTTTATATTTTCGCGAAAATGAATGATATATTATTTTGACAAAAAAAATTATAGGAGAGAAAGAGAAAAGATGGCATTAGATTTTTCTGAACATAGTCCTGTAAATGGACGATGAACATGGGCAATAAAGATGTACGCTGGAACATTCATCAGTGTGGTCACATTAAGATGTCCCTCTCAAGATTAGCAAGGTGCTGGGATGTCGATTGATTGCCAAAATAATATTTTTGGTTCAAGTTGGTGTGCCGTGTGACGACTCGATTGGTCAAAGTCGAGTGGTGGGATGGGGTTAGCGGGTCATGTCGTTGTTGACCCGTTTTCCAATTTGAATTTTGTGATCTTCTGTCGGGGGCAGCAATCATTATGGTGACCGTAAGATCCGACCTTTTCAATTTTAATTTTGTGGATTCTACGTGTTAACACGTGGAGGTATCACACCCATTACTCATGCTCCCTGTTGATGTGATGGAAAAGATGGGTCATATCTGACACATGTCCTGGTTTCCAACAAAATACTAAAATTCAATCAACCCAATTTAGAAGCTTACACAGACAACTGGCATAGCCTATTACAATATGATCATTCACGTATATTTCTTTTACAAAAGTAAATAAGTGTGTCAAAAATCGTAAAACTTATCGTGAAAATATAATTAAATTTTAATTCTTTTAAAAAGTGCAACTGGATTTAAAACTTGTTAACTTAATATGAGCAAGTCATTTTGCTAATTTCATTTAACTTGATTGACGGAAAATGTTGATGTAGCTTTTCTTTTATTACTTTTTCAAGATACGTAGTGCCCACCAAGCATCTCTTAAAAAACATGAAAATGAAAATAATTAAAAAGCGAAAAAAAAAGATAAAAGAAATTCAGGTCTTCCTCTATCGCTTTCTTTTATTGATGTAGAACCTACAAAGGCTTACTGTTCATCTCCTTTCGTTCTCTAATTTCGATGTTCAGAAGCTCAACGAAACTCTAGTGGTCATGGTTGCAAGCTTTAAGCTTGGAAGCCGGCATAGCCATGGTCAGGAGCTAGACAAAGCTGGAGCAATCATGGCTATGAGCATGAAGACGGCTATGATTTAATCTCCACGACCTCGTATTTAGGGTCGTGATTGGTGCGAGGCTGGAGGAGTCATGGGTGGTGTTGAAGAAATCATCGTTGGTGTGAGGTCGAATCTGGCGATTTTGCATTGGATGATAAAGTGAGAATTTTCAAAAGCTAATGTTGTCTTCGAAATTTAGAATCATGTCTTCATTGGTCTTACAACCTCAAAGTCTTTTTTTTTTCAAACTTAGGCTTTGTATATTTTGTGGAAAATGAAAGTTTTGAAAAACACTTTTCGAAAATCAGTTGCTTATATCTATTCCAAAATGAATGAACAAAAAATATTTCTTTAATTGAAGTATTGTCTCTTATTGCTTGACAACATGTCCTAAAATATTATTTTTTTTTCATGTGATTTCCCTCTACCTATTAGCTTAAGCTTTTGGGTTGAACTTTATAATATAGCATCAAAGCTAGTGCTAACCTTTTCGCAAATGTGCATCAACTCCCATTAGTCAAATTCCATGTGCTGCTCGTAATTCGACTTGCATAAAGAGGGGGTGTTGAAGCATTGTCCCACATGCTTAATAATTGATCCTAAATACTCTTTTAAATTCATGTGATCTCCCTCCATCCCTTAAATTAAGTTTTTTGAGTTGGACTTTCTAACCGTTCATAAAACTATTTAGACATAAATTGTTTTCAATGATGAATGTTTTTTTCATTAGCTAATTATTTGAATAGATATAATCGATCGTTTTTCAAACAATATTTTCCAAATCATATATATTCCGTGAAACAAACAGAGCCTTCAATTGCAACCGGGTGTTAGTGCTGTGGCTTCAATCGCGTCTTCGCATCAATTCCTTGAGATCATTCACGTTGGATTGAGTGCGTAAATGGCAAATGAATTGGATTATCTTTAATATTTTTCTAATGTGGTGCTTGGTGGTCGCCACATCAGTGCCACATGTCCAGTATTTGCCGTTTATAAATTGGACGGAATTAATAAAATAACTTGAATGCATCAACTTGACAAATTTTTAGACTTGACTGCACTTTTCGAAAGTTTTGACACTTAATTGTAGTTTCGCGACAAGTTTTAGGATTTTCGATACACTTAACTCTTCATAATATGAATAGCTTATTCCTTTTCATTTTCCAAACAATCTCAATCCTATATGTGAAACCATGTGTCTTTGTAGCATCCTTCAAATTTGGCTCGTGAAATTCCCTCACTTGTCGTTGTGGTATTTTCATCCCCTCACATCATTACCAAGTTCAGTATGAGCCACACGAGCCACCACATACGTCGCTAGCCCTCCCGTGCATTGGGGTCGGCCATCCCCCGTCATCCACCATCGCCGCCTCAAATCCAAGGTGGCCCCTTATATGGTCTGTCCGAGGCCATCACTCATGTAGCCATCGCGGGCCTTTATGGCCGAAATTGCCTCATTTGAATCGATCATAGCTTCAAGTTTTGACCTCACTAAACTTTAAGGACACAAATTTGACTCCCATAAGAATTAGGAAGCCCAAGTTTAGAAAAGAGGTTCCAATGAAGAAATTTCATATGTTTTCTAATAATTAGTCGAGAAAAAACATGGAATGGTGTTTCCTTTCATTTATCTACTTTTTCAAATTACCATTGGTTTGTCTATTAGTATTACTCCATCGGATTGAATCGTCCATACAATTGAATGAGAGATGAATTGCTGAAAGATTGTACATTCGCTTGCATCGAAAATGATGTGCTCAGTGCCATAAAGTGCCATAAACGTCGAAACGATTATGCTGACAGTTTCAAGACACGAAAACATAATTACGGCATTTGTAAAAGGTCCAATGATTCCCCTTTATCTTTTCAAAAAATTACACAGTTATTCTTTTAGTCTCTTGACTTGTACAACTCGTGTTGAAACCTTCATATGCTTGTTGCAATTTTGATTTTTGTAGGCCTTTGTGTCTCCATTTCACGCCATTCGGTGGCTTAACACAAAAAAAAAATTTTCTTCAATCATTACTAATAAAGCTAGTGATATTAACCATAAAAGACTTACAAAAATTTGAGGGTGATCGGTTCCTGGTTCTATCCCGAATCTGATCCGGTCCAATGGAACTAATCACTTATTTAACATGAAGATGAAATTAAAAAAAGAAATAAGGCGAGAGATTTCGCCTCATCTCCGACAAAAAGAAAAAGGTCCAACCAATCAATCAAATAAATCTTCTATGCTTTTTTTCGGCTAATTTCAGCTAACATGATCAAAGGAATAAATTCCTCCATACTACATAAAATGGGGCAACAAATGTGGCAATGATCGAAGAGGGAAGCAAAGGAGATTGTCTCCATTTTATTTTGGTAACAAATTGGCGAGGAAATCTGATCGTGAGGAAAAGAGCATACAGAGAAGGATATTCTCTTTGGAACATAATGCATGGGAAAGGTTAGTCATTAGGGGAGCAATAAAAGTAAAATATTCCTTACCAAAAAAAAAATTAAAATATGAATAGTAAGAAAGAGGGCAAGAGATTCAGGCACTAATGAGAGTGAAGCAAATCAATGAGACCGTTCACGTCGCTTTATTCTTCTTAATTTTTTGAAGAAATAAATAAATAAAGATACCATTCTAATCGGTCCAATTTCTCCTTGTAATTGGGAATTGGACCAACTGGACATTGGATTCACTTTTAGGAACCACGAACTAGACCAACACTCTCGAAAACTAGATCAACCGACCGGTTTGGTCTGGTTCAGGCGGTTCGCAGTCCAGTTGGTCTGCCTTGCGCATCCCTACATAAATTTGTATCGTGTACTAGCAATGGCCATCACCATTTTCCATTTTTCCAAAAAATGAAAAAAATTAAATTTGTACTTAAAATCTTGTCTATGAACAATATGAAAACCTGACAAAAAAATAATATGAAAAGTAGAATTTGTTAAGCAAAGAAGAATAATGACTAAATCCGGACGCTCATAAAAGTATGAGGATGAAAAATGTAATTTTTATCAAGAGGCATGTACAAATACGTGTCAAGTGTTGATAGCTAATAGTGATTCGATATGTCTTGGCAAATTTTGGATGAATATATGCTAGGTTTTAAATTATCTCTAGGGAACAATAAAAGATTTTAGATTTATTCTTCCTATTTTCTAGAATTTTCGTGTCTTTTATGAGATTGCTCTTGAAAAATTATGTCGAATCGAAAGAAATATTGCTCAAAAAACTGGTTGGAGAGATGAGATACGCACACTAAAAGTTTTCTCTTCTCAAATTTCTTGAAATACGGCAAATTATAAGAGACATGCAAAGTGTAGGGATAAAGGGCAAATCCTCTTGCATTAATATGGGTGATCAATTTTGGGCTGAGCAAGTTTTAAGCCAAGAATTTGGAACCCACCCTCGGAGTTCCCAATTATCGAAACTAGAAACTGAACCGGTTAATTCTGAAACCAGACTGACCAGTTATAGTTTGGTTCTGGGGTCGACTTGAGAACCGACCTACTACTTTTTTCCATTCCATCTTTCTTAAGGCGAAAACATGAAATTTTGATGTCTTTCACATATCTTGGAGACCTTAATGGAAAATGAGAAATTTGGTTATTGAACCGACTCATCATCAATCATATACGAAAACCGATTTGGAAACGGGCTGAGAATCGGTTCCGCCCGAAAATAGGCCTTATAAGGTCGAATTCCGAGTAGATCCGATCGGTTCATAGCATAGAACCGGAACACCGAACCGGTCAAGATCGGTTTTCCGAATTTTTTACTCGGGAGAGAACCGATTTCTGTGTGAACCGGTCGGAAACCGGTCGGGTAAGGCCCGATCGCTCACCCCTAAAGACTAACGTTGGTGCCGGCGAAATTACGAGCTTCTCCCCGCGCCACCGATTGCCAGAAAAGCGCCACCGCACCGCACGGCGAGCTCTCTGAACTTCGCCGCCGCCCGCTCTCCGATGCGACGCTGAAGCTCGAACATGGCGCATTCTCCTGTAAGCTGCCCTTCTTCTTCTTCTTCTTCTTCTTCTTCTTCTTCGTCTTCTTCGAGAATTTCCGTTGACACTTTGTTGTCTCCGATGTTGTCGTTCTCCCGCGACAGATTGGTCACTTGGTCCCGCTCTCCAAAACCCTCGAAGAGAACACGTCGACCCCCAGAATTCCTCTGTCCGAAGGCCCCAACGTCGTCGGCCGCAACGCCATCTCTCTTCCGGACAAGCGGCTCAGCCGCAAGCACGTCACACTGACCGCCTCCGCCGACGGCTCCGCTTCACTGCTCGTGGTAATTTTCACTCTCCTTTCAGCTTCCCTTTCGCGGCGCCTGAAACGAAAACGTGGGTTGCTTTTGGAAAGTCCCAGGTGGGGAAGGGCGATTGGTGAATCGGAGGATTTGGTTTTTTTTTTTTGGGATGGAAATGCGGCTGATATTTGAATTGGATGAATTCGTTGTAGGAGGGGACGAATCCTGTCGTTGTTAATGCTGGGAATGAGAGGGTGAGGGTGGGAAGTGGAGAGAAGGTGGACATTGGTCCTGGTTGTGTCATAGAGTTGATTCCTGGACATCACTTTTTCAAGTATGAAGTCTTGAGTGGTGATCCAAGTGGGTCTTCAGATGGTGGAAAGAATAATGATGTGCGTGCAAGTGAGGATCGTGGTCGAAAGAGGACGCGAAGAGATGTTCAAGATCAGTCTTTTATGTGGGACTCTCAATCTCAGGTGCGCGATGTTTATTTCTGTTTGTGAAGGCATAAAAATCAAGACTTTCTAGCTAGGTACGGTCTCTGTGATGTTATTTCTCCTGAGTGCATGCGTTGTCTTGCGTGTCCTTCCACAAGGAGTGGTTTTGTTCATCATCAAAATGTCATAGACGTAGTTGTTTCTGGTTTGTGAAGGAGATATTACTGGGTTTATAAGCTTGAAGTGTTCTATATGTTGGCAGGCAAACAGGGGACACGGTGATGTGGAGGCCATTCATAACTTTCGTGTTCCGGAAGAACTGTCGCCGTGCACCTTTCGGCTTCTACGTGTGCAAGGTCTCCCGGCATGGGCAAATACATCCTGTGTTTCCATGGAAGATGTAATAAAGGTAAATATTTTGACTGTAAACTCTCATTGTGCCCAAGACTCTTATTCTTCTCATGGTCATGTAAAGAGCCCCAGTTTCTGTTTGCATATAGATAAACATAAATTCAGGAATTATGCATCATCCATCTGATAATAATTGTGGATCAAGCTATCTTTTGTGACGAGGACTGTTTCATCATCGATTAAGAGCAAATTGCTGCTTTGGCGATGAAGCTGGCAATCTTGTCAGCTTTCCTCAACTATTTTTTGCTCCCCATAGCTTCCCGATTCCTATGTGCTGGTGTTATGTATCATTTTACATAGCAGTCTTAGCTGTTGGACATGGTCTGATACCTTGCTTGATTACCCTTTTTGTACACAGGGCGACATTGTTGTTGCTATCCTTTCAAATTACATGGTGGACATTGATTGGTTGATTCCTGGTCAGTTCTTTTTTATTATGAAAAAAGATCCTTCTGCGGTTGTTATTTCTGTGCTACCTCTTTTAATCGTCCATTATCGATTATTCAAGCTTTCAACACTTGCAATGCATTTACCTTACCAAAAAAAAAAAAAAACACTTGCAATGCATGGGGAAGGTGTTTCTGATGCATAATGAGTTGTGAATTGCATTTAGGTATTTAGACACAAAAGAACTTTGATATTTGTGCTAGCTTGAAATGATGGCATCTCTAAATTTTCTCTCATTGTTCTTTTCTGGATGTAGCCTGTCCAATACTGGCAAAAGTTCCTCGTGTGTTGGTTATCCATGGGGAGGGTGACGGTACATTGGATCATATGAAGGTAAGGTCGGCTGTAAATATAATTGCTTTATTTTGTGCTTCAGTTCTTCCAAACTGGCACTCTCTTGATCTCATCATTTTTCTAGAGAAAGAAACCAGCAAATTGGGTTCTACACAAACCTCCACTTCCCATTTCTTATGGCACACACCATTCTAAGGCCATGCTTCTTGTCTATCCTACGGGAGTGAGGATCATTGTACATACTGCCAATTTGATCTTTGTTGACTGGAACAATAAAAGCCAAGGATTGTGGATGCAAGACTTTCCTTGGAAGGACCCAAGTAATGCTGGCAATGGGTGTGGATTCGAAGATGATTTGGTGGATTATCTCAGTGCACTAAAGGTATGACAAATCACAATGGCAATCCATCTGACTTATTTTCTTTTGATGGTGTGCCGTTCTCAACCTAAAGATTGACTCCAATATTGAAATGGTCAATTGGATTAACTGTAGGGAAAATTAAGTACACAACCCTAAAAAGTATTGTAATTTCAACTTGCAGGCTTGATGCAAAAGAAAGTTTCTATGACATTGCAACGTGAAAAATTGTTAGTTTTATCCATTCAAACACATGCGCAATGGTTTAAGTTTCTAGTCTACTTGACGAAAGAAATCTAACTTTAGGATGTTATTGTAGTCTAATAAGGAAATTTAGGAACACTGAAGAACTTTGAATGTTACCTTTCTGGCGGGCAATATTCACTTCGTTTCTCCTCAAGTTCCTTTGACTTGATTTGGCCTTATTATCGTTATAAATCAATTTGGGAGTGCCTCTCGTGGAGCATGTAGGAGATCTCGCACTCACCTATTCATTTCGATGATTCAATTGATTTCTTGCCTATTGTATTAGAAGTTCTAGATCTCGATTCTGTCATTTAAATTTTAGGGTTTAGTCAATATGATCTTGTTTCCTCTCCAAACCCATTTTTCTCGTTTACTTTGATTACAGTAACTATCATTGCGGAATGCTGCTGATGTCCTCTGCTTTCATTGGTGCAGTGCTGTTACTGCTTACAATATTTACTGACACTTGCCTTTATCTTATTGCTTCGTGGGACTGATCACAGTGGCCTGAATTCAACATAAATGTACCATCCGTTGGCAATTTCACCATTAATCCTTCTTTCTTCAGGAAGTTTGACTATAGAGATTCAGCGGTATGTTCTCTATTGTTTGCAGGCAGCCTTTATGCCATATTTGAGGTTGTTTTTTCTTTTCTGCTATGGGTTTTTTTTTTTTGGGGGGGGGGGGAGAGAGGATTTCTTGCCAACTTGTCGTCCATTTAATAATGAATGGGAGAAATGGATTATGAGTTCCAGGTTAGATTAATTGCATCAGTACCTGGATACCACACGGGTTCCAACCTGAAAAAATGGGGTCACATGAAGCTGCGCAGCGTCCTGCAAGAGTGTACTTTTGACAAGGATTTTCAGAAGGCTCCTCTTGTTTATCAGGTAAGGTTTGGTTTGTAGTTCTTGACTTGTGGAAGGTTCAAAAGTTATCTGCATTCTCCTATACAAGCATGAGCACACATCTCAAACAAAAATGCGTTCATGCATACAAGAAAGATGTACATGCCCAATTGCGGATTAAGTGAATGCTACTATTGTGCCCCTCTGTTTATGTATTCTGCGTCGTCACATATAATGCGTTTATTAATCTTATCCCAAATACTGTCCCACTATTTTTCTTTTTGGCTTATTCAGTTTTCCTCCCTTGGGTCTTTAGACGAAAAGTGGATGGCTGAGCTGGCATCTTCAATGTCATCAGGCTTCTCAGAAGATAAAGTGCCTCTTGGCTTAGGTGATCCACTGATCATATGGCCCACGGTGGAAGATGTTCGATGCTCCTTAGAGGTACTATCAAGTAGTACCTTTCCTTGCTTAAATTATTACACTCATCTATTCTATGTTTATGGCATGGTGTTTAAGGTGGTTTTTCTGATAGACCCATATTTACTTTGCTATTGCTTTAGAAGTTTCATGACCTTCTCCACACAGTTGGATATAGTTTTATTTTTCCTTGAGGTCACTTAATATTTAACTAGAGTCCTCTATATTTAATGCTGGGATGAGCCTTTTTTATTAAAAGCATCCTATGTAGGCTACTGTGTGTAGTTTGATTGACATCAGAGATGGTTCATCATCATGATTTAGTACTGGACACTTAATCCAGCTCAAAGTTCAGATGGTAAGATTTTTTTTTCCTTTTGTTTTCCGGTGAGTGAGGTTGGAGCTTGCCCTTTTCCCATCGAGTATGCTAAAGGCAATCGGGACCTTCTGTCTTCATTATATTTCTCTACCTATTGCTGACTCCCTCTGAGATACTATCTTATTTTGATTACCTTGTTTATTTTGACCTAGGGTTATGCAGCTGGAAATGCCATACCAAGCCCACTAAAGAATGTGGAGAAGGAATTTTTGAAGAGGTATTGGGCAAAATGGAAGGCTAGCCATACTGGTCGCTGGTAAGAAT
This sequence comes from Syzygium malaccense, assembly GCA_031216405.1. Taxonomy (NCBI): domain Eukaryota; kingdom Viridiplantae; phylum Streptophyta; class Magnoliopsida; order Myrtales; family Myrtaceae; genus Syzygium; species Syzygium malaccense. The sequence goes on along the minus strand of CM062256.1, from coordinate 4,080,289 downwards.
AAGACTCATTTTGTTGATTTGGTTGATTATTACTTAGCTTACTTGCATCACCCTGTGTGAGATTTGCTTACATTACTTGTTTTAATTTGATATCTGTAGCCTATGTTATACTGTAAAATTGGAAATATGTGAATGCTCAGGTGAAAACTGCCACTAATACTCCTATCTACTGAACTGCGAAATGGACTGCAGCTAGTCTATGGAGATAGGGAGTCTTGTTATTCTGTTTATTCTAAGAAAGGACTATTCATTTCCTGCTAATACAATCTCTCATTTTTTCAGTCGTGCAATGCCACACATAAAGACATATGCACGCCATAAGGGGCAGAAACTCGCGTAAGCATCGTTTCCTTTGTGAATACTTTATGTTCTTAATGCTTCTTTCTAAGGATGCTGCCAATACTTGCAAACTGAATTTCTGAACATTCTTAACTTGAGCAGTTGGTTGCTGTTAACTTCAGCAAATCTCAGCAAAGCAGCCTGGGGAGCACTTCAGAAAAAAAATTCTCAATTGATGATTCGGTCTTATGAGGTATATGATGATAAACTTCATTTGATGATAAATAATCCCAACAGTATAATGACACTTCTGTTTTCAAGCTAGTGACATAAGTCAGATACTGAAAATCTCTACTCAGAATATCCAATGCTCTGGCAGTGTGACACCCCATTTTATTTCGCTGTTTATTGGTTGTTGGAGTTCAGGTAAACATAAGTGTTTCTTTCACATCCTAATAGAGCAAAAGTTTCGTGTCTTATTTACAGTTGGGAGTGCTATTTTTACCATCTTCCATCAAAAGACGAGGTAGAAAATTTTCTTGCACAAACAATGGGGTTTCTTCAGAGGTAAAAGCTAAATCCTTCTCTTGTTTGTATAGTCTTTTTCTCTACACCCCCGTTTTTAGGGATTGTATTATCATAAGGGAGGATGCAGCAGAATGTAGTTCTTTGTACTTCTGACTTTTACTGAAGGGAAATGGAAACAGCTCTTTCATATATTCTTTTTTTTCCCCAGTTTAAGGATGTAGCTGCATCATCTAAAAATTCTGAAGTACGTAGAGCCAAGCTGGTGACCCTGGCATGGCAGAGATCCCAGGATAAAGATTCCTCACGCGATATAATTTCTTTGCCTGTGCCTTACGAGCTTCCTCCTCAATCATATTCTCAAGAAGGTAGCACAATGAACTTAAATAGTCTCTTGGTTTTTTCCCTCCCAAGGTTGCCATTGTCTAAGTTCTTTGAACATTGGATGCAGATGTGCCATGGTCATGGGATCGGAGGTACACAAAAAAAGATGTGTACGGCCAAGTGTGGCCGCGGCAAGTTCAATTGTATGCTTTTCAAGATTCTTGACTTTCATGGACATTTCTCTCAACCTTTCCAAGATGCTATGTCTATTTTATGAGTCGAGTATGATTCCACTGCGCCGCTTTCTGATTCTAACAATTTGAAGTGCCGGTTGGACAAGCCCAGTGGCTGGTTTCACTGTCTAGGAACTAAGCTGTGGTTATGAACTTGGGTGGAACTGGCCATCTTAAGAAATCGAACTGTAAATCGGATGATTTCACTTTGGAACTGCTCTTGAGCTAAACGGTTTGATTTATTCATGTTGGTTTTCAAGTTGAACTGGTTCAGTAGCCTTCAGGAGAAATGTTTGCCTTGGAATGTGCAAGAAAAGGAAATCAGTAGGAGTATGGTAACATGTTCATATCTTATTATACCATTTAGAAACTGATACCAGAAAATGCATAATTATGTGGTTAAATGCTCCACTTTCATATTTCTCGTTTTGTTAGTCCAGTGTAAATGAGATAAAGTCGGTTCGACCAAAAAATTTACCCGATTTGCCTGCTGTTCCACCCCATTCAGTGAACCCATCCCTATCTGAATTTGATTTGATGAGAAGTCGGGTACTATAAATTTGAATCGACTAGATTTCAAATTGATCAATCTTTGGGATGGACGTGGTTATTGCAAATTTACACCCGATCCGAATTTGAAGAAAGGTGAGCCTCAACGAGGCTGGGGTTTAGATGACTGATAAGGAAGAGAAGTGATTCCAGATATAGTAATTTCAATCAGGTAATAAAACTTACACAGGAGGGAACCGAGGGGCCTATAACATTCGAGTAAATGTACTTAAATGATAGCATTTGAGCAAATGATAATAAGAGTTCGTATCTTAGTTCAAGACAGATCTCAAAGCTTAAAGAGTGCAGGCAATGACCCATTGCATGAAGCCGCATCGACATGTATCTTACATCCGGTCGTTCAAATGCGGCCAATTTTTTCAATTTTGATTATTACTATTAGCCAAAGAAAAGATAAAAAGAAAATAAAAGAAACAATTTATACAAAAAAAATATATTCCGTCATTAGCATTCTATGTTTAACTCATGAAATGTGTCACACTGGGCCGTGGGACATTGAAGAGATCCTTCATGAGATGGAAACATCTTCAACTACACAAATGGTGGTGCCTCATGCAAATGGCTCGGAGACACTAAGATCGTGACTGATAGTTATCGGATTTTCTTTCCATATATGAGTTCATTCCACTTCTATCTCATTAACTCAATCTTGCGACCATAATAAGCATTGAGAGTGAGCTTCATCACAGAACATTTTCCCGCCTTTCCTCTCGAAAATGGATGTTTTCTTTGAGCCCCTGGAAGGAAGTCCTTTCTGCATTCAAATTGGTTTCCATGATACAGTCCTGGAGATCAAAGTGAAGATCGAAAAACACCGAGGAATCCCCGTCTATAGACAAACTTTGGTTTTCAACGATGAGACCCTTGATGACGAGCTCGATGTCGAGGGCTGCAACATCCACAATCGCTCCCGCATTGGGCTCATTGTCGAGCCAGAGCCACCGCCATTCACTAAAATTGAATTACGCATAGGAACGCTGCCATCCAATATGCGCCTCCCCATAGAAGTTAATGTGAACGACCCTGTGAAACGCTTGAGAGAGGTTGTCCGATCCGTGGAAGATGTCCCTCTTGAGCGGGTGACGCTGTATGCAAATGGAACTGAACTTGAAGATGATTGCCGGATATGCGACTACGAGCTTCAGGACAATTCCAGTGTTGATGTGCGGATCAAGCCTCTGAAGTTCATGGTGATGGTGTTGCCATGGAAAGCCAACCTTAAAGTTGCGGTGGAAGTGGAACAGTGGGACAAAGTAAAGGTTCTGAGGAAAGAGCTTGAGAAGCTGCAGCCGAGCCTGAAGTTCGATCTTCCATCCGAGGGGTATTTTTTCATACATAACCAGAGTGGGATGGATGAAGATGAGTCGTTCAAATGGCATGGCGTCGAGATGGGCGATACTATTGAGGTTTTCAGGGGGACGATTTCACGATGAGGCCTGGTTTTCGCATCCAATTAGCTGTTTCACTGGGCGATCTAGGGCATGATGACAATAAAGTTCTTAGTGTGAGTACAGGTTATAGGTCTAGTGACATGCAATTCCCTTTTACCTTTTATGTTGGCATTATCAGGTTTTCTAGATTCCATTGTTCTTTCTCCCTTTCCGTCTTTGTCGTCGTTATATCTCTCTTCTTATACAAGTGTCGTGAGAAAATCATTTAATCTTGGGGCGTGATATTCTTATCTCATTTCAATTCTGTCTGCGATGATAAATGCATGGTGACTCACATCCGCAGGTCCAGTCAATAAATTTGTGTTGAGAAATGGTGGAATTAAATAGTTTTTGGATTTGGATTTCCTAGTTTGTACACACGTTGCCTTCTTAAGTACGTGGCCTGATTGACAAGTTTTCAGTCGATCTTTCACTAGTTCTCCTCAGCTTCGAAATCCTTTTGGCCAAATTATTGCACCAGCCAAAGAAGCTTCAGTTGTAAAATTCACCCAAATGCAACATCTTCTCTGTGATTATCTAACAAACGAGGAATCTGACGGAAAAGCTCTGAAGCAAGAAAGATAGTTGCTATCTCGCATGTTATCTTCTCCGTAAAATTGGACAATCGTGTCCCAGGAGGCACTTCTTTCTAGCAAAAGATGATCAATCCAATCTGAATCGAAATGATCCTTAGCTGATTGACTACGTTCTTTCCTTCTGCAAAATCCAGTAAGCGCTACTAGGACTCTATATGCTCGTCCATGACCATCTATCCTAGTAAGCAAGCCATACCAAATCAAATGGCGGGGAATCAGTTTAAACAGAGATCGATCCCGATCGAAGGGACTTATGTTTGACATATTTATTCTTGATCTTTCTCAGCAAGAATGCTTTAGGTACTGTGAAACTTTGTTACAAAATCTTATTTATCAGAACCATCTTTGGCAAGTAAGTTTCTTCGATATTTCAAAGGAATTCCAGTCGTGTATTCTGTCATCACTTTGGAATAAACTCAAGGCAACTCGATCCCTGAAATTATTACTACTAAACCAAAAATAGGATTTCTCTGAGGAATAAATATGATGCTGTTGTTCAATGGCAGTAGGATTTCATTTAGTGCATAGTGAGAGCTGCGAGTGATGCAACCAAATACATTGCACAGTTAACTGGCGCGATATCCACGTGAATCATACCTAAGCAACCATTTACTATGGCAATCACCGGTCAACTTGCAACAGATGCTATTACACACTGGACTAGTTCAGAAGCTGTTCCTTCTCTCCAGGGCATTACACGGCTTAGTAGGAGGACCTCTCTCGATTCCTGCATGATAGAGCAAAGCCCACAAGTGAGTCACAAACTCGCCTCCTCTAGTCAAATGCTCCGCATGGGCTTTCGCATTGTCCGAAGGTGCAACATATAACACCATTTCCGCCCAAAAGGCAGCCAGAATCCTCCAAATCATGTCCTTGTTATTTATATCATTCGCAAGCTGATTCCCGAGCCGAGCACCCTGGTTGATAACAGTTTCTCCACGCGCAGAAAGACCACTGCTTTTCTCCTTCATCTCCTTAACCCGGTCCTCCATTCTCTTGCAATTCCGAAAGAAGTCCCTGGCTTCGATGATTGCCTGATCGAACACGTACTCCACAACGTATGGGTGATCCGGCAGTAGCCATGGAGCAAAAGCAACCAAGTAAGCCACATACTTGGACAAGCTAGTTGCCACTAGGAAACTCCTCCTTGTTGCAGGCGAGTCTGATCCTCCGAGTGGCAGTTGGTGCTCACAGAAGCTAGTGGCGATGTGCCACACTATTATGACCTGAGTCTGTGTCTCAAGCCGACATGCCCACGACAGCTTCTTGGACTCATTGTTCATTCTCAGTGAGGCCTGTCCATTCTCCAATTTAGTACTGTAATTCGCCTTTAGAGTATGAAACACCGCTTGTTTGACTTCTTCAGGCAATTCGATCGGGGTGCTCTGTCTCTGGCCATCCCTAGTCTGATCAATGTAGACCGCCAACATCTTGTTGTTCAATAACCTGGAAGGCTTATAAGAGCATGACTCGAGGACTGAGTACTGATGAAGCTTTTGCTCCCAAGGCCTCATCAATTTGACCCGACATATTGCTCTGATTATCCTCTCAATCCACACATTTTCTTGCCATGACTTCTTCTGCACATACTTGCAGACCCATATCACTTTAGCCCATTCCGAGAAACCCACGAAGAAGAACTGCATAAGCTCCACCATGATGAACGAGATTATCATCACGCTGGTCACAAATTCTTCGATGCTCAACCCATTCGGCATAGTGCCTAGTTGATAGTTATTGTCATGTCCCTTGTAAAACTTCAAGATTAATGTCGTAGTAAAAATGCTGAGAGTGACATAAATAAACTCCAGCAATTTGAAGAGCAACCGGCCAGGCTGGAATATGACACTGTACTTGGTGTAGAAGAAATCGAAAAGGAATGTGAGCTCGTCCTCGACAACTCGAAATGCTCGCTTGTAGCCGTCTTCTTTCGAGAGCAATCCACGGCGAATCAAGTTCCATGTCTTCTTGTGAGCCTCTTGGGGCAATGAGTAGCCAGCATATCTCAAACGGAGGAGCTTGAAGAGTGCAAAAGAGAGGCATATGTCCTTGAGCTTGTTGTGGGGGTCTCCTTCTGAGCTTAAGAGCCTCCCTTCACACATCCACACCTGGGTGAAGAGTCGAGTTTGAATATAAGTTTATTGCCAAGTTTACTGTCTAAATATGTGGTTATAATGTGCATCCTTTCTCCACCTAATGGTTTAAGCATTTTGATTGAACATATTAACGTGGTATCGGAGCACAGGTCAAGAGATCATATGTCAACGCTTTTTTTTATCGAACTCATTGCTCGTAGTGGGTTCACAAGGTTCCCTTAAAACAAGAGCCAATTCTATTTCACAAATGACTAAGCCGAGTTGTACACGTGTAAGAGGTTGGGCAAGGATCATTAATTGTATTCCCCCATCGCTTAAAATTACGTAGTTATAACGTGCCTCATTTGCATGTAGTTTTCCTCTACCTCGTGGCTTAAGTTTTGCATCGAACTTACTAACATGCCAAATGAAATCAAATGACCTAAGTATGATGAACGAATGATGCATGCTGAGATAAAGAATCCAAAAGTAATATGAGTTGAATGTAATCAGGATTGATAGGAGGAGATCCTCTCTCATTTGTGTTCTTATTCAGTGCATCACCAAGCCCAACTATATATCCAATTGAAGGGGGTTAGTTTTGAAATCTATCACTCAACACATAAATTATTGGTGCCTCAGTAATCCTAAACATAGATCCATGTGAAAAAGGCTGGTTTTCAAATTTGTCACTCAATGCATGGTTAAGATCTGTTATGAACTCGTGCATACTGGAAGACTGCGTTAATATATTTCAACTTTTAAATATCACAAGATGTCCAATCATGTTCTATCCCGTCATCAATAATGCATACTACCATCATTCCGTTACTAGTCGAGATGATTTGTAGTTACTTTTTTTTTTTTGCGCCAGAAGAAGATCATTATTAAATCAAAGGTTAGAAAAAAAATGAGAAAACGGCACAAATACTTCCTGAACTTTGATCATATGTGCAGTGTGATCCCTAAACTTTTAATTTGTTCAATATGATTTTTAAACTTTAACCAAATATGCAATGTGATCGCTGAACTTTTAATTTGTTTAATGTCATTTTTGAACTTGTAGTACATGATCAAATTAGTTCTTAAACTATATGTGCAGTGTGATTCTTGAACTTTTAGTTCGTTCAATATTATCCTTGAGCTTTAACTCAATGTGCAATGTGACCACTAAATTTTTAATTTGTTCAATATCATTTCCGAACTTTTTGGTACATGGTCAAATTAGTCCTTAACTACATTGAACATTTTTATATAATTCAGGGACTGTATTAAACATGTATCAAAAGTCCAGAGATCAAATTAAACGAATTAAAAGTTCAGAGACTATATTGAACACTAAACTAAATTTCAGGGACTACATTAAATAAATTAAAAATTCAGAACCAAATTATATATTAAGCCAACATTTACTGTTTATGTTACTATTCCGAAAAAAATAAAAAAACTCGAACCGTTAAAGATATACCTTTTCAATGGTGATTAATTCATCTACGTTGTCCAATGGTGTCCGATGGTCCCGTGCCAGCGCTGCCTCCTCCTTCCCTAGACACCTCTTGATAAATTGCTTAGCACGAACGAAGCAATTCACCGGTCTCTCCTCTTCACCCCTCACCAAATACGTATACCCTCTCATGCGAACCGGATCGGCTTCACCACTTTCGTGCTCCACGCTCATATAATCAGCAACCACTTTTGTATACCTCTCCAAAGACTGGCGGCTCGCCGCCATCAAGGCCCGAGCCCTCTCGTCGGCCTTCAAGGCCAAGACGATGAGGAGGTACGGGGTCGCGAGCCCCGTGTTGAACGTGTCGCGGAAGTACCAGTCTATCAAAAATAACAACCAAATCAATTTGATCATGATCTGCCAATTGTAGCTCTTCCACTGCTCGTTGTCCTCGAGACTGTATGCGGAGATAGAATCGGCGCTCCCGAGGATGATCATCAGGAACACTGCCCAGACAGGGAATAACTCGTTGCGTAACGGAGCTTGCTGCATGAGGCCTAGAGCGTAGGTGAGTACGTAGGCTGAGAGAGTGTAGGCCGTGAAAATGACGAGCCGGAACATGCCGCCGCTACAGCGGCGCCGGCATGAGCCGAAGGCGGCGAGGAAGAGGAGCAAGAAGGCGGTGAAGATGACTAGGAGCTCGATCATCGCGAGCTTCCCCTTGGCAGTTTTCAGGAGCTGCCCGATGCCGTCCGTGGCATTGTTGTTTGTGATCGTTGCTGGCGCCATCGCCATCTTTTGGGTCGTTTCCATCATATTCCTCATGTTTCGTACTGATTAAGCTGCTTTTTCAGCTGCTAATTGGAGAAAGAAATGATGGAATTTCTGAGAGAGAGAGAGAGAGTTACAAAGTTTTGATTGTGATAGAGTACTGAAACCGTCTCCATGGACGTACATTATTAGAGAATCGGTGGCTTTTGGGAGGTTCAATATTTTATCGGAAAGGAGAGAAGGGAAAAAACAAAAAAGAAAGGGAGTCGATGACAAAGAGCGCTGGGGATGGGTTTGTCAAAAGAAAGGGGAGTCGAAAATATCTTTGTCCCGTTCTTTGTGAACTTTTTGGAAGTACTTAAAAAAATCCGATCAGTGGGCCCTACGTATATACTAGTCAAATCAATCAATTGGTCTAGTACGGTCCACTTGGCACCCGTCGAGTATGCGGTGTGAGAAGATATTTTCTCAAGAAATGATTAAGTAACTATAAAAATAACAGTACGTCCGTAATCATAAAAATTAAATAATAAATATTTATAAATTATTATGGATTTTATTTTTTAAAAAATTTGTGGCTCACACCTTATTTTCTTTTTACAGTGACCTAAAAATTATTATGCTACTAAAACACTATTTTCTCGTACATGCTACAATTTCTCTCAAGAATAAGTACAATGAGCGAATTCTAGGGGTTTTTAGATATAGGAGGGGATGTACCAAGGAACCAACCTTGAAGTGCAGTGGTTGGTTTCGCTATCTGGAAAGTAACCTGTGGCTGTGAACTTGAGTGGAGCCTCGGACATTTTAAGAAATCGTGCTGCACATCGGGTGGTTTTACTTTGGAACTGAACTTGAACTAAATGATTTTGATTCATCAAGTTGGTTTTCAAGTTGAACAGGCTCAACAGCCTTCCGGAGAAACGTGTGCCTTCGGATGTTGCAAGAAAATGAAATGTATAGGAGTGTGGTAACGCATTCATAGCTTATTATACCATTTAGAAACAAGTACTATAAAATAACGGTGTGCACCGGTCCCCGTCCAACCCGATAACCGGACCAGATCAGATCGAACTGGCTTGTTCTTGGTAATTTTCATGGGAGTCGATTTGGTTCCTAGTTCCCAATTTTTAAAACCGGGAATAACCGGACGTGTTCCTGATTTTTAGAGACGAACCGGATCGATCGGATCGAACCGGACCAAATATGTGGAACTTGTTAAAAGTGTGTCTCTCGAGTTTGAGCCATCCACAGTACCCTATCTAAATTCACGAAGTTCATCTTGCTAATTTTGAGGATTCGGGTGCACACGTTTTCATGTAAGAGAGACTTGTTTTCTTCTGTTGAAGACAAATGAGACCTCAATTTACTCTTTGACCGACGGGCATACGAGTCCTCAATTTCCTTAACCTGCAGGACTCTCGCAAGCTGCGCATTTAACGAAGACGACTCCAAACGTTTGGCATCAAAAGCTGCCTTCATTTGCAGTCCCGCACGCGCAGCGAGAACTGCTGAGGAGGGGCCACGAGCTGCACAAGTTGGTGGAGACGTCTCTTCTCCATCACCATGAAAGGGTGAGAAGCTCCTGCAGACGAGGCAACGGTGAAAACCAAAAGAAACAAAGGAAGAAGAGAGTCCCATTTTTACAAGTATTTTAAAATAATTGACACAAGATTAGAATTCTAGCTCTTCCATAGTAATATCTCACTTCAAACCAAAAATAGAAAAAGAAAAGAGTGATATCTCACTTATGGCTCGCCCCACGGAAGAAGGCCTTCGCCTTCCACCTACGCTAAGGCCCAAAGCCAATCCCAGGGAAAATCGAAATTCTTAATCAACGAAGGAATAATATAACCATTTTTTTCAATAAGATAAAACTTTATTTATTTTGCGAAAAATGGATAATTTGGAAAAATATTTTCATAAAAATAATTATTTATGTTGTTTGAAATAATTAGCCAATGAAAGATGTTTTCGTTATTAACAATAATTTATCATTAAATATTTTTGTGAACGATGAAAATATTTTTCGTTCATTCATTTTTATAAGCGATATAATGGACCATTTTTAGGAAAATATTTTTCAAATTATTCATTTTTCGTGAAACAAATGGATATGAAATGGAGGGGTCCCTTTGTTTGTTTTCTTCAGAAAGTCTCTTAGTTGGGTCATAAAGGAGAGACCTGTAAACACGCGAGATTTGTGCAAAAATTATTAGGTGTTTATGTGAGACTAAACATGGTGGGTATTGGATTTAATTCTAGGGCTAGGAAAAGTTCGAGTGTGTAAGCGATTGAAATACTGTAATTCTCTGATTATTTAGTGAATTATTTGTTGGCTTTATTCGTGGATATAGGTGTCGATATTTGGACCAAACTATGTAAATTTCTAGTATCCATTATTGCTCTTTGTTTTATTGTATCTAGTAATTTTTCGTGCCCAATATAATTCCAAAGATCCGATCCGGTTTCCCAACAAATCGGCGTAGAGTGTATTATTATTTTTATTCATTAACGGGAAAAAGTACATATTATTTGTGGGTGTAATCTCTTCTTTTATTAGTAAGATCCTTTTGATTATTAATTTCATCCTACACTAAAGAAACTTTCAATATATTTAGAAATTTTTTAGAAAGAAAATAAAACATTTAAGAAAAAATAGCACCGTTGGTCCGGTCTAGTAATGTTCCAGGATGGACAGGGATGGTTTCCAGTTCCACAAACTGGGAACTGACCCTGTCTAGTTCAATTTTTCAATTCTAGGGTGGGAACTATCCCACCTAAAAACTGATTACCCCTACCAAATAATGCATTGTTTTGATAATATAAAATTTATTGTTGGATTTGAGCACGTTGGCTGTTGAGCTCTAGATTTGGTTGGAAGTCTTGAATTATGGCGGGTGTCGGAAGAAGATTGAAGACAAAAGGAAATCAGCATGATTTATGGTGGGCTATCTTTGGCTATCCCCTCCACCATTAAATGCTTTAAGGAAAAGAGGAGCTCTTGTTTAGGATTTTGTCGAAGAGCGTGAAGTTCTAACATTGTTAGAACGAGCAAAGACTTCATGGTCTTTGGCTTATTTAATGTTTGTGTTGGTTTTGTTGTTATAGGTCTAGTGACAAATGCAATCCCCTTTTAACTTTTATGTTGGTGTTCTCAGGTTTCCTAGGTTCCATTTTACTCTCTCTTTTCGGTCTTTGTCATCATTATTATTCTCTTCTTATATAAGTGTCGTTATGAATAAAATTTTATCTTGGCGCGGTATATTCTTATCTCATCTCAATTCCGTCAGTGATGAAAAATGCATGGTGAATCACATTCCGCAGGTTGAGTCATTAATTTTGTGTCGAGAAAGGGTGTAATCAAATAGTTTTTGGATTCGGATGGCCTAGTTTGTACACACGTTGCTAGACATGGCCAAGGGCTGGTTTTGGCCCAAAACCAGCCCGGGTCAAACCCAAGACCGGCCCGTTGACTGGGCCCACGGTTCGGAACCGGAACCGGCCCATGGCCTATGAGCCCGGTTCAAAAAAAAAAAACTGCAGCAAGGCCTGCACGTCTGCAGATAGTGTTGCAATCTGCAGGCCCAAGGCAGGGGGCCATTGGCCACTTGGCCTTGGCAACGGCTATATATATATATAGCCGTTGCCATTGGCAAAATTCTATAGTAACAATGAAAATGAAGTCGCTACATTATTATAACGAAATTCTCATTATTTATTTAGTTGCTTGTGTTTTTATCCACGTTGCAAATTAGATGGTTTAAGTGATTATTTGCATATGTATTATCAATGTTTACATTATAATACGATAGATGTTACAACCATACTAAGAGAGGTTAAAAATGTAGTAATAGAATTATATAATGAATTTTGTACTAAGGGAGGTGATATTGGATTTCTCAATCTACCGAGGCACAAAGTGAGAGTACAGGTAAAATTAGTAGAGGGTACCGACTTTTATTACATAGACAAAAAAAGTAATGGGAAAGAGTAATAGGAAACATTTCTGAATTAGAGATGTATATAACCGCTTCCTTTGAGTTTTCTTAATTCGAAGGTAATACGAGTTTTTTAATTTTAGATTGGTGAAAGAGGCACGCAAGCCAACACCCAATCCTTTCTCTTATTACAAAACAAATTTTTGCAACCCCATGTTCAACAGATGCGGTCGAACAAGCATTCAGTGCTGGAGGTAATATTTTGGATGAACAACGATCAAAATTAGTTCTGAAATCAGTGGAGGCTCAAGCTTGCATCGATGATTAAACGAAGGCTCAATATCGACAATAAGAGATAGGTCGGAATAATGAATCTGAATTCTTTGATGACGGAGATACCACCACTACCGGTACCAATACCGGAACAGGTAGTAACGACTGAGGATAAAAGAACTACATAGATTTTGATTCTTCTATCCCCATGAAGATATGTAAGGCGCTTAATGATAATTTATTAAGTTCAAGCCCCATCTCTTTCCCTCCTTTTTTTCCCAAATTTGATTACAATGTACATTTTGATTGCATTTTATATTGAATAATTCATTATTTCATAATTTGATAATTCAATTTTTTTTAATTTCATAATTTATTTTTTTAAGTTTTACCATCCGGTTCCAAACCAGGCAGGAGCCGAAACCAGCCCGGAACCGCCGGTTCCGGTTCATATATGGCCACGAACCGGACCTGCCGGTTCCGAACCGGAACCATGTCTACATGTTGCCTCTTTAAGTACGTGGCCTGATTGATGACAAGTTTTCCGTCCATCATTCACTAGTTCTCCTCAACTTCTGAATCATTTTCGCCAAATTCTTGCACCAGCCACTGAAGCTTCAGTTGTAAAAATCACCCAAATGCAACATCTACTCTGCGATGATCTACCAAATTAGCAATCTTGCGGAAAAGCTGTGAAGCAAGTAAGATAGTTGCTTCCTCGGATGTTATCCTCTCTGTAAAACTGAACCCTCGTGTCGCAGAAGGCACTTCTTTCTTGCAGAAGATGATCGATCCAATTTAATCGATATGATCCTTAGAGATGAAGGACTCCGTTCCTTCCATCTGCAAATGATATGGTCAGTGCTATGACCTAAGTAGAACCGACACCGACACCGGCACACGACACGACACGCCGACACGTCATTTCTCAAAAAATGAGAATTCCAACACGTTGTATATTAAATGTATATTTTTATATATACATTATAAATTATTATTTTTATGATTATTGCAATTAAATTAATTTGATTCTAATTCACAAATAAATAAATAATAATAAAAAGAGTGTCGGACGAGTGTCGGTGTCCGACACATGTCCAACATGACACGAAGGCCCCCAGAGAGTGTCCGTGCTTCCTAGGCTATGACAACTTTATATACTCGTCCATGACCATTTATCCTAGAAAGCAAGCCATACCAAATCAAGTCGCCGGGGAATCAGTTTAAACAGAGATCCATCCAGATCGAAGGGAATAACCGTTTGACATATTTATTCTCGATCTTACTCACAGCAGAATGCTATAAGTACTGTGAAACTTGGTTACATAATCTTATTTACGAGAACCATCTTCGGCAAAGAAGTTTCTCGGATATTTCAAGAATTCCAACGTGTGTATTCCACAATCACTTTGGAATAACCTCTAGGTGAATCCATCCCTGGGATTATTATTACCAAACCAAAAACAGGATGTCTCTGAGAAATACATATGATGCAGCTGTTTAGTAGCAGCAGGATTACATTTAATGCATAGCGAGAGTCGCAAGTGATGCAACCAAATACATTGCACAATCAACTGGCGCGAGATCCACATGAATCGGACAAAAGCAACCATTTATTATCACAATCACCGGTAACTTGCAACTGATGCTATCAAACACTGGAATGATCTCTCTTGATCCCTGCGTGAGACAGCAAAGCCCACAAGTGAGTTACAAACTCGCCTCCTCTAGTCAAATGCTCCGCATGTGCTTTCACATCGTCTGAAGGTGCCACATACAACATCAGTTCCACCCAGAAGTCGGCCAGAATCTTCCAGATCTTGTCCTTGTCATTTATCTTATCCACTAGCTGATTCCCGAGCGCAGCACCCCGTCTGATAACAGTTTCATCCTTTGAACTGTCCATTATCTTTCTAATCCGGTCCTCCATTCCCTTGCATTCCCGAAAGAAGATTCTGGCTTCAATGATCGCCTGATCGAACACATACTCCGCAATGTAAGGATGATCCGGCAATAGCCGAGGAGCAAAAGCAACCAAATAAGCCAGATACTTGGACAAGCTAGTCGCCACTAAGAAATTCCTCAGTCCAGCCGAATCTGAATTTACTGACGGGTCTGATCTTACTGGCATTTGGTTCTCGCAAAAGCTAGTGGCGATGTGCCACACCATTATGACCTGAGTCTGCGTCTCAAGCTGACACGCCCACAACAGCTCCTCGGATGCGTTGTTCACTCTCAGTGAGGCCTGTCCATTCTTCAAGTTAGTACTGTTAATCGACTTCAGAGCATCAAACACCGCCTTCTTCACTTCTTTACTCAATTTGATCGGCCTGCTCTGTTTTTGGCCATCCCTAGTTTGATCAATGTAGGCTGCCATAAACGCGTTGTACAATAAGAAGCAAGGTTTATGGGAGTAAGACTCGAGGAATGTGTACTGACGCAGCTTTCGCTCCCAAGGCTTCAGCAACCGGACCCCACATATCGCTCTGATCATCCTCACAATCCACACTTTCTCTTGACATGACTTCATCTGCACATACATGCAGATGCATTTCACTTTAGCCCATTCCGAGAAACCCAAGAAGAAGAATTGCATGAACTCCATGATGATGAACGAGATTATCATCACACTGGTCACGAGTACGTCGACACTCAACCCATTTGGCATAGTGGCGAGTCGACAGTTACTGTTTGGTCTCTTGTAATGCTTCAAGAGTGATGTCATAGCCCAGATGCCCGCGACGACGTAAATTAACTCCGTCAATTTGTTCAGCAACCAGCCAGACTGGAACATGATACCATACTTGGTGTAGAAAAAATCGAAAAGGAAGGTGAGCTCAACCTCAACAACTCGAAACACTCGCTTGTAACCGTCTTCTTGCGAGAGCAATCCATCCCGAATCAACTTCCATGTATTATCGTGAGCCTTTTGGGGCAACGAGTAGTCGGCATATCTCAAACGGAGGAGCTTGAAGAGTGCAAAAGAGAGGCATGTGTCTTTCAGCTCGTTGTGGGGGTCTCCTGATCTTAAGAGGCTCCCTTCACACATCCACACCTGAGTTAAGAGTTGAGGCTGCATATAAGTTTATGGCCAAGTTAACTTTTCGAATACTTGTTATAATGTGTCTTATCATGTGTAACTTTATTCCACCTAATGGTTTAAACCGGGGAAGGACGTACAAATGTCTCATCAGAGTACAGGTCAAGAGTTTAGATACCGGCACTTCTTTCTTAAACTGATCACTCGTGAAGTTTTCAAAATAGCAGTTGTGTCTATTTCACAAATAACCCGAGTCGGGTTATACACGTGTAAGTGGTCGGGTTATGCGGGGGATTAGTAATTGTAATCCCATGTGGCTTAAGTATGTGATTATAATGTTCCTCGTATGAATGTAGTCTCTCTTTATTTAATAGCTTAAAGTTATGCGTTAGAATGAAGCATGCTGATATAAAGAACCCAAGAGTAATACGAGTCCAAAGTAATCGGGAGTTGACAGAAGGAGATTTTCTACCCTCGTTCGTGTTCTTAATTCAGTGCCTCAGTAATCCCAACCATAGATTCATGTAAAAGAGGTTACTTTTGAAATATATCACTCAAAGCATCAATAATTGAGATTCGTTAAGATACTCTGCAAGGCCGAGGACTTTCATAGAGGATGAATGCCTCATCTTAATCTATCTTGTATTATCATGTCATTAATAATGCATAGTGTCATAATTTCTATTGTACTTTTTCACAACTAATAGAAATGATTTTGTGTTTTTTTTTTGGTGAGAACAATATCCTTACTTAATCGAAGTTAAGAAAAATCTAAAAAAAAATTGAATAATTGAAGATGTATCCTTTCAACGGTGATCAACACGTCTACGTCATTGACTATGTATAGTGTTGCTTTATCACAACTAATCAAATGCACTTTTTTTCAAAATTTTTTTAGCGTGTCAAGAAAATCCTTTGCAAATCAAAGTTCAGAAAAATAAAAAAAATCGGACGATTGTAGGTATACCTTTTCAATGGTGATCAATTGGTCTTCATCCAATACCTTGGGTGGCTTCGGGTAGTGCGGTGCCTCCGCGGGTGGGGTGTCAATCCCTATACGCCTCAGGAAAGCAATAATACGGTTAATCGCCAAACTCAAAATACTCCCCTCCTCCCCCCACACCAAATACGTATACCCTTTCATGCAGACCGGATCAACTTCACTAAATGAACCGCCCCCACTTTCGTGCTCCTTTCTCATATAATCAGCAACCACTTTTGTACTCCTCTCCAAAGAATGCCGGCTCGCAGCCATCAAGGCCCGAGCCCTCTCGTCGGACTTCTGGAGCAAGATGAGCGCGAGGAACACGGTTGCGGTAATCGCCGCCTTGGATTTGTTGTGGAAGGACAAGACTATCAACACGATCAGCCAAATCAATTTGATCTCGATCTGCCAATTTTACCTCCTCCACTGCTCGTTGTCCTCGAGACTGTATGCAGTGATAGAATCAGCACTCCCGAGGACGAGCATCAGGAACATTGCCCAGATGGGGAATAATTCGTTGCGGAACGGGGCATCGTTCATGAGGCCTAGAGCGTAGGTGAGTACGTAGGTTGAGATTGTGTAGGCCGTGAAAATGACAAGCCGGAACTTTCTGCTGTTGTAGAAACGCCGCCACGAGCCGAAGGCGATGAGGAAGAGGAGCAGGAAGCCGGCGAAGATGACTAGGAGCTCGATCTGCAAGAGCATCCCCATGGGAGTTCCCAGGGACTTCACATTGCCTAACGTGATATTGCAGTTTCTTATTGTGGCCAGCGCCATTGCCATCTTTGGGTTCGTTTCCGTCAAATTCCTCATGTTTGGTACTGATTAGTTCGCAACCAACTTCTAATTGGAGAAAGAGATGATAGAATTTCTTGAGAGAGAGACTGGAGAAAGAGATGATAGAATTTCTTGAGAGAGAGCGAGATAGATAGGTTGGGGACTAAATCTTAGTTCTTATAGAGCAGGGATGCCAGGGACTAAAATGAGAATGTCAATTTTTTTTCTTTTAATAATATGGGGCATCCGAATTTGTCTAGGACAATCTTCACAATCGTAGGAATTAAATAGCCAAAAGCAGAAGTGTTATCCCCGTTAAGACATGAAGAAATCATTGAACGGGTTGTGATGTGTTCGAACGAAATAATGTCAATGATGAATCACTGTAGGAACAAGTTCATTTTGGGAGCTCATTGCTAGTCGCACAGTTTTCTAAAATGTTATTGACTTAGCTCTTGGATTCAATTTACTGAGGTGAGAATTTTACAATTAGCTAGTCTATGAGGATTTAAAGTACTTCCGTACAAAAGGCTAATAATACGGGCGATCCCTAAATTTTTTGTTAAATGTGATCTTTAATTTTTTCTTTTGTTTCTTACCAAAAAAAAAAAAATTTTTTCTTTTGTTCAATTTAGTTCTTGAATTTTCAAAAATCCAATCAATGTAATTCTTCCGTTAAAACTTATGACACCGTTAGCTAACGTGACAGCAATGGATTTTTCATGCTAGCGTCCACGAGGCTTATCAGCCCAAAAAGAAAGGAAAAAAAGTTATGCTGACTTGAGAAAACAGAACGACAGTACACATTATTATTTTAGCCCAATAAAGACCAACATGGGAGTCCGCATAAAAAACAAAATACATGTGACGTGGTGATGTACTCAGCGGAAAGACTACAATAGTCGGATTTTTTAAAGTTCAAACACTAAACTAAACCAAGAAAATATCCAGAAGCCCTATTGAACATTGAAAAAAAGTTTAGGATCCTCACGTCATTACCCGCAAGAAGAAGAAGAAAACCACATATTAAGATGCTAACTCTACCTCTACGTTTCGCATAAATCACACTCTGAGAAACATCGATAACAAGTTGCCGGTCAAAGGACCCAAAGGAAAACAAGGGAGTGCAAGAACTTTTTTCTCTGCCAAGAAAAGAATTATCCTTCCTGTTTGCTCCCTTCGTCTCCCAAGAGATTAGATAAAAAAGGGGGAAAAGACACAAAATAAACCTCACACTATGTCTATTGTGATACATTTATTATGAACTTTTTTATGACGTTAAAAATCTCAAATTATGCCCACTGTAACACATTTACCCTAAACTTTTTTTTATGACATAAACAATCTCAAACTTGTACCTATATGACTTTAACACATTTACCCTAAACTTTTTTTTGTGGCATAAACAATCTCAAACTTGTACCTATATGACTGTAACACATTTACCCTAAACTTTTTTTTGTGACATAAACAATCTCAAACTTATACCTATATAATACATTTACTTTTGTCAATGTTCAGTTAGATGATTTTTCAACTAAAATAACGTCATTTTAATTCACTTAAGCCAAGTGGGTGCCATGTGAATATATTCACTAGAAATCCTAAAACTTATTAAGAAAGTACAATTGACTCCTAAAACTTGCCAAAAGTGCAATCAAGTCCTAAAACTTGTCAAATTAGTTTAATCGAGTCCTAAAGTTAACACCGTCCAATTTAACTAACAGAAAATGGTAACGTGACTTTTCTTTTCTATCCTACGTGGCAATGACGTAGCTTTTTATTATTATTTTAATATTATTTTTATTTAAATTAAATTAAAAAAATTAAGCTAAAATTAAATTTTAAAAAAAAAGTAGAGGAAGAGGACAGGTGTGGAGGGAGGGCTTGCCCTCCATGCCACTGCCGCCCCACCATCGCCTGGAGGGTGGGTGGATGGTAGGCGAGGGTCACCGGGCCCGGGCCAACGACCCTCATCGACGGCAGGTGAGGGGTTGCTGCCCTCGTCCAGATTGGGCGAGGGAACGCAGCCCTCCCCTAGATAGGGCGAGGGTTGCCAACCCTTGCCTAGACCTAGCTAAGGGCAGCCAGTGGCGGCCCTTGGCCAGACCTGAGGGAGGGCCGCGACCCTCGCCCAATTTGGGGAGGGCCGTGACCTCACCAATTACAGGCTCTCGCTTGCCGTCAGCGATGGTGGGGAGGGCAATGCCTCCCTCCCCGCATGTCCTCCCCCTCCTTTTTTTTAGCCTTATTTTTAAATTTGATTTAAGTAAAATTAGTATTAAAAATCAAATTTGGATCAAAACGATGTCGTTTTAGTTTTATGTTTTACACTTTAACCACGTCATCATCACGTAGGAAAGAAAAATTATTAAAATAAGCCACGTCAGCACCATGTCGGCATTTTCCTTTTATAAATTTAATGGTGTTAACTTTAGGATTCATTTGGATCAATTTGACAAGTTTTAGGACTTGATTGTACTTTTTTGCAGGTTTTAGAACTCAATTGTACTTTTATGACAAGTTTTAAGACTTCTAGTAAATATATCCCAAAAATAAAATACATGTGACGTGGCGATGTACTCAACGGAAAGACTACAATAGTCGGATTTTTTAAAATTCATAAACTAAACCAGGAAAATATCCAAGAACCCTATTTAACATTGAAAAAATGTTTAGGATCCTCACGTCATTGCCCACAAAAAGGAGAAGAAAACAACATATTAAGATGCTAACTCTACCTCTACGTTACGCATAAATCACCCTCAGAGAAACATCAATAACAAGTTACCGGTCAAAGGACCCAAAGGAAAACAAGGGAGTGCAAGAACTTTTCTCTGCCAAGAAAAGAATTATCCTTCCGATTTGCTCCCTACGTCTCCCAAGAGATTAGAAAAAAAAAGGGGAAAAAGTCACAAAAAAACCTCAAACTATGTTTGCTATGGCACATTTATTCTGACCATTGTGATGCATTTACCTTGAACTTTTTTTGTAACATAAAAAATCCGAAACTTGTACCTATGTAACACATTTACCTTTATCAATATTCAGTTTAGATGATTTTTCAATTAAACAACATCATTTTTAATTCACTTAAGCCAAGTGGGTGTCATGTAAACACTATTTGCTTTCGAGAGTTCATGTACACAGATTTTTAACGATTCTCATTAACATAACTTTCACAGAGAATAAATGTGCCACATAGGTACAAGTTTGAAATTTTTGTTATTACGAAAAAAAGTTTAGGGTAAATATGTCACAGTAGGTATAATTTTTTTTGTGGCTTTTGACCTAAAAACACACACACACACACACACACACACACACACACACACACACACACAAGGCCGCTTACAAAGAAAGAAGGGAAAAAGTCACAAAACTCCCCAAATTATACCAACTGTGACACGTTCATCTTGAATTTTTTATAACTTCAAAAATCCCAAAATATGCCAATTGTGACATATTTACCCTTAACTTTTTCTTGTGACATAAAAAATTCCAAATTTATACATATGCAACACATTTACCCTTTGTCAAAGTTCAATTAGATGATTCTTCGGTCAAACAATGTCGTTTTTGTTTCACTTAAGAGATATGCGCGTCATGTCAGCACTGTTTGCTTTATGGCGTTCACGTAGGCAAATCTTTAACAATTCTCATTGAAAGAGTATTGACGGAGAGTAAATATATCACACAGGTACAAGTTTAATATTTTTAGTATCACAGAAAAAAGTTTAGAGTAAATGTATCATAATTGACATAATTTAGGGTTTTTGGTGGCTTTTGCCCAAGAAAGAAAACAAAGATGTACATACTTCCTTATTTTTTCTCCCTTGTCGAAACATAATATTTGCAGGCCTTTTGCTTTACTTGGCTTTCTAAGTGGACTAGCAACACTATATTATATTTCTTATATCATTCTCAATAGTGGTATCAACGTGAGTTTTGGAAGAGAAATAGAATAAGAAATTGATAAAACATTCACATCAATCAAATCTCCATTAAAGTTTACATTAACTTATATTTGAAGAGAATCCCGAATTGTCATGCAGATATATCCTTTAGCTAAAAAGAATAAATGGGATATAAGATTGAAATTTCTATTGAATCATAATACGTGAACATGAAATATTTTGAGCACGTAAAATAATATGAATCATTAAGAAACATGAAAGCATAAATAATAGCTTTTCTCAATTTATTGAAATCTTCTTTTCGTGCCCATGAATCTTAATGACCACGAATTGGAAATTGATCGGGTAAGGAACTTTAGAGTCTATGAATATTCAGACAATAAAAAAAGTAAAAAAAAAACATTGAGACAATTATGAATTCCATAGAATTTCCTTTACTTGCTCGAACAACCCAAAATTCAGTTATTTCAACTACATCAAAGATCTTTCAAATTGGTCGAGGTTCTCTAGTTTATGGCTGCTTCTTTATGGTACCAGTTGTTGCTTCATTGAATTTGCTTCATTAATAGGCTCACGATTCGACTTTGATCGTTATGGACAAGTACCAAGATCGAGTCCTAGACATGCTATTGTTCCTCCTCAAGTGAGACATGATTGATTATAAATATCTATGATCTATATTCTCTATAAAAGACCATAAATACCTTGCTTAAGTATCATTAGAAAATGCGTTAACATAAACACGGCAGTAAGAAGAGGTAATACAAAAATCGTCTTGGTGTTGAAAAAGCTAGCAAGTTAATTTGTCTAGAATCTTCTTAAGAGTAAAATCATTTTCGCTCCTCTTTATATAGAAAATTAGAAATGATTTCTTTCAAAATCGAATTAATTTCCTTTAAGCTCATCTTCCAATTCTGTATATTTCAATATACTTTTTTTTATGGAAATTCTCCCTTTTGTTTATAGGTAACCATTTAACGCCTGTCTTTTTGTTTTGATATCTCAAATTTGCAATATTTAATTTGTACTTTACAGGAATTCGCAATATTTCTTTTCCAACATTGGGATTGTTTGGACTAATGTGCCAGTTTAACATTGAAAGCTATCGCTTGAGGAAGTGGAAACAAAATTTTCTTATCTCATATTTAAGTTTCTTGACTTGTAAACTTGGTGAAGATGATAACTAATGATTACTCCGTTCATGACCAAGTCCACATTATGGTCCTTTATAGAACCTCTTAAATTGATTAATGTATACTTATTGCAAATGATTCTCAAAACCGTCGGTGCTAGCAGTGCAAAGTATGATAAGTGGTCAAATTCATTTCTCACATTAATAGACGGGATCAAAAGCTTTTTATTGAGGGTATGTGAGAAGCCTTTGTGAATTAGGAGATCTCGTTTGGCATAATTAACAAACCCTTTTCACGAGTTAAGATCATTTTGGTAAGGGAATTGATGATTGATAATGTCTACCAAGATGGATGTCAATTTCGTGATATTGAATGGTAATGGATGGTTTCCAAACAAATGAATTTAGCTGGATTTGCTCATTCAATTAATGCTTTTTCTATGACGATACTCTTTTGATATTGTCTCGTATGACATTTATTCAAATGACAATGATCACTTTGCATGCTTACGCTACCGTGCACTTATTTGATATATTCCGCTAGTGATCGCAGATTGTAGCGTCAAAGCCCCATCTCCGCAAGTGATCGCAACTTGTAACCTCCGAATCTTTTTAGAAATCCGGAACATCTTCGTTTCCGCAAGCGGTTGCAATCGATAACCTTGGAGCCCGAAGCATTCCTGCGCGGCAAGCTTTTATAGCCTGCAGCATTTTCACACTGCTAGCAATAGTAGCCCGAAGTGACTCATTTCCGTCAAGTTTGAAAATGCAACCACGGAATTTTCTCTACACGGTGAACTTATGCAACCCGGAGCACTTTATCAACTTGTCAAGCTTACTTGCCAAGCTTTCACATTCCAGGTTCTTCTCTTTTACATGGTGAGCTTTAGTAGCCTAGAGTAACCCATTTTCGCTTGGTTTGCAAATGCAACCGTGAAATTTTCTTTGCACGGTGAGCTTACGCAACTATCAATCCGGCGAGCTTTTATAGCCCAGAGTCTTCTCCTTCACACATCGAACTTTAGTAGCCCGGATTGACCCATTTCCCAAATATTTTTAGAAAAGTACTAGTATTATTTGGTTCTCTACAATTACCAACAATTTTAAAGATTTTTTTTTGTGTGAATATAAGTATTATAAATCATATCAAGTACAACAGCTTAAGAGCATCCCCCAACATTACAAATAGTGCTAATAATTCAAAAGATGGATGTAGGAAATTTCCATATAGTAGCCAATACAAAATTTATCTGGGAAGGTCTAATATTTTGGTAAAGCAAAGCTCTACCTTTGACATTTTTATGTACCTTAGCCAAAATAATTTTAAAGATTTACCAATATTTATTTTAGGATGTTATTAGTGTGTTAAAATGAAATTTACCAACATTGTATTAGTTTAATTATACCAACGTATTAAACCTACCAAATTAGTTATATGAAGATGATATGTTCGATTCACCAAAGAATGACACTTATAAAATGAGGACACAGCAGAATGGAGTAAAAAAGCGAAAAGGGAAAAAAGGTAAAAGACGCAGAATAAAGGGATGGCATATTAAAGAAGTTTTATTTGCCAATAAAAGAATCTTTCTTTTTGATTCACTTTCATTTTGGTCTGTGTTATCTCCAAGTACTTGTTGACATCTGAATTTTCCTCGACAAATCCAAAAAGACATATGATCCAAGGACCATGAGAATTCAAGATTTCAAGCCCAATTTCGAGATTTTGAGCTCGAAGAGGTTGTCGACGTCCAAACACGAATTTAGGCTATGGATGACTTTTCACAATGAAGTCAAATAGCATAATTTAAAGCCTATTAAACCGAGCACAGGCATGGGAGTCCTAAGCCTGTCCTTGATGGACCCGGGCACAAGCGCCGAGGACCCGGGCCTAACCTTGATATTATCGGGCTTGGTGGCCCAAGCACAGGCACTAGTGTCCTAGCCCGACCTTGATGGACCCAAGCCGAAGAACGAGCATTAAGGTTCCTGTGTCCAGATGCACAGTTTCCGAGTCAAGCACCCATACCTAATCATATTTTGGAAAATGATTTTTAATTTTTTAAAAGAAAATTATTTTCCTAAATTTAAGTTTGGTAGGAAAATATTTTTTGTTGAATTATTTTCCTAAGCGATCAAAATGCCGGAAAATGAGGAAAATGTTTTCCTGACAAATGCTTTCCGCGAAACAAGCGTAGCCTAAATCTTGAGATATAGAGTCTCATTTAATGTATAGATAAATCACATAAATGTCATGGTGGTTGTAGTGTTCTTTTCTATACCAAATTCTTTCTTTAGGATTTCTTCCATTTTGAATCTAACGTTCCATTCTTTTCGCGTAAAATGTATCGTTTTTGGAAAATCCTTTTCGGAAAGTCATTTTCCAAGAAAATGACAATAATTTCCAGTATCCGGCTTAAACCTGAAAATAAATTGGAAAAATATTTTTCGCCATTTGGTATGGAAAATCTGATTTGATTTTCTCCTTGCATTCCTTTCAATAATTTTTAATCTCTTATTTTATTTTTATTTTTGAAAAAATCAAAATCAAAATTTTAATTTTAATTATTTTAATTTTTAAATAATTTGTTATAATTCTTTTTTTTCTTTTCTCTTTTTTTTTCATTTCTTTCTTCCTCTACCGGTCATCGGTCACAACAACCAGCCACACGTGAGGCTCGACCTCGCCCGCCTAAGGCTAACGAGCTCGAGCCTCATCTCACTAGCCTCGAGTGAGGTCCAGCCTAGCCTCGCCTCGTTGCATTGCCAAATCTGTCAAGGCCGAGCCAGCGAGGCAAGGTTGGGCTCCACCTCGCTCG
Organism: Syzygium malaccense; assembly: GCA_031216405.1. NCBI lineage: Eukaryota > Viridiplantae > Streptophyta > Magnoliopsida > Myrtales > Myrtaceae > Syzygium > Syzygium malaccense. The sequence goes on along the minus strand of CM062256.1, from coordinate 4,055,155 downwards.
AGGTCGGTATGGCAAGGCGAGGCTCGTCGGCCTCGGGCGAGGTCAACCTCGCTATATCTGGCAAGGGGAAGCCTCACCCGACGCCAGCGAGGGGAAGCCTCACCCGACGCCAGCGAGGCTCGAGCATGTTGACCATGGGCGAGGCTTGAGGTCGCCAACCACAAGTGAGCTCATCCCTCACCTGTGGCCGGTCACCGGCCACTGCCGTAGCCGGCAACCGGCAGAGAAAAAAAAGAAATGAAAGAAAAAACAAAAATAAAAAATAAAGAAAAGAAAAATAAAAATATAATTAAAAAGACAAGGAACGTAAAGGAATGTAGAGCGGAAAGAGAATGGAAAATGATTTCCACTCTTAAAAAAGAGGAAATCATATTTCCCACTTTTAAAAGTGTATTTTTCAATGAGGGAAAATACTTTTCTTTACCAGTTTATTTTCCGTGCACCAAAAGCCAAAAAATTCGGAAAATATTTTTCTGCGAAATGAACAGGTTAAGCCTCTCTTCTACCTTTAAGATCATGGGGTTGATCCTCCTGTCTTCACCCCTTAACGTTTTTACAGCAAGTTTGAGCCATAGTCAAATATCTGGTTAATCTGGTGCCGGATTATATTACCATCCAATCTATTAACAAGATCGGACCACAAGACGGCCTTCTTCCCAATCGAACAGGTTAAACTGATCGGTCTGGTTTGGTTTGAGAACACCGGATTTAACTATGGGTGGGTGGAAGTGTTATCACTACTACTTTTAGAGGTGCCAAAATGATTTTAGAACATATGTTTTGACTCGTATATTACTGTATTTGGTCAAATTTTGTCATTTATATTTTATTTATGAAATTGGTCAAAATGGGTCTAACAATAAGGCCCAACTAGAATATGATCTCAATGGGTTTGGATCTACCTTATTTATATATTGATCAAAATGTAGGAAAAAAAATAGTGCTGCGATTGAAAAAAAGAACGAGAAATAAACAAGATTAAAAAAAAAAAAAAAAGGAAAGTGGCGACCCTTGGCGCCACCTCCGGCAACGATCTAAACGGCCACATTGCAATAGTCACAGGAGATAGGCATCTTCGACTCCGATCGTGCTCTCCGGCGGTCGCTAGAGTACATGTAGATCCAGAACTATGACAATTCTTCTTTTTAAAATCTTCCGATTTTTTTTCTGCTAAAATCATCCTGAATTCTTACTTGCTCCTTTATAATGTTGTTTTATTTAGATATTGTATTATGAAGTTTAAATTTGTTATATGGTGAGTGTGGGTTTAGGTTGAATATGAAACTACGTAAGGAAAAATAGATCCGAATATGTTTTACTGTAAAAACCAATCGATCCATTTATGACCGACTCAAATCCCACCGGGCCTAACCCATACACATTCACCACCTCTAGGCTCTAGCCACCGTCCCAACCTTTGGCACGCATGGGCAGTCTCTCTTATTCGCCCATTTGTATATTTAACACCAAAAGTCACACCCCACCAAAAAAATTCACAAACCTCGATCCATCTTTCTCTCCTCTCCCCATCTTCGTACCACCAACCACTCATCGTCATTGTTGTTAAAATATTTAAATAATAAATCACTCATTCACTGAATAACTTAAACTTTTATAGCAGTTGACGGTTGTCCTACAAAATCTTTCAGGATATCAGGTTCCGAATTCAAATCTTTCCACGCCTCGTTTGCCTCTCCCTCCAGTTAAATATTCCTATGTACTAGGCAAAAATATCAGATTAAGCGTAAGGAGAAGTATTATAATATTTAAATAATAAATAATTATTTCATCTAACAGCTTTTAGAATAGTTGGCAGCGATCTTACAAATCTTTCAATTGCCATCACCACTTGGAGAGAGAGAGAGAGAGATAGGGCGAAGCAATGACGGTGGCGAAGATATCTGATGTAGCTGTTCGAACGACGAAGCCACGAAATTTTTTTTATATATTATGAATAATCTAATGCTAACTTTATTATTGTCCAAAAAAAGTCACTGGATACTTGGGTTAGATGTCATAGATGCTTCTCAAAACGAGAGGATTGGAATGATCCTTCCGTGGAAATTATGTAGTGCCGGTCAAGGTCGTCGCTTGATTCAACGGTTGGAATCCTCGTGCAGGACAATCGGACGGCAACAAGCGAGTGGGGCCCCCGCTCAGAGCAAACAGAAAGAACAAAGGCCAAAGTCCAAAGTGGGACTGTATATCTGTACGAAGCCGCGTGGAAATTTCCATCGCAATCCCCCCCAATCCCACGTACACGTGTCCCCATTTCCACCTTTCACAGATTGATTTTCTCCCGTTGACCCAGTCAACCCCGCTGCTCTATCAGAAACAAGGCTCACCAGCCCCTGCTTCTTCACCATCTCCTCTAGAGCCCTTCAGTGCCAAACATCTCCATGAGGCAAAGAAGATCAGCTCTCGTTTCCAAAAACTAGAAACCGGTCCTTCTGATCTGGTTCCCGATTCCTAGGTAAGACTGAACTGAATCGGGAGCCAATCACCCCTAGATTTGACTAGATTGTTTTACCATCCAAGATATTAACAAGATTGGACCATACAACGGTCTTGTGCCCAGACTGATCCTATTTAGTTTGAACATACTGAATTTAACTATGGGTGGGTGGGAAGTGTTAGCACTCCTTTTGGAGGTGGCAAAATGATGTTAGAACAAATGTTTTGACTCGTATATTATTGTATTTGATCGAATTTTGCCATTTAGATTTTGTTAATGAAATAAGTTAAAATGGGTCTAACAATAAGGCCCAACTAGAATATGATCTCAATGGGTTTGGATCTACCTTATTTATGATCTAGATTGATCAAAATGCAGAAAAAAAAATAGTGATGCGATAGAAAAAGAAAGCGAAATTTAAAAAAAGAAAAGAAAAAGAAAACAAAAGGAGAGTGCAACACTTGCCGCCACCTCCGGCGGCGATCCGAACAGCCATATTGCAACAATCACAAGAGGCAGGCATTTCGACATCGATCGTGCTCTCCTGTGGTTGCAAGAGTACATGTAGATTTGGAACTATGACATTTCTTCTTTCTAAAATCTTTCGATTTTCAAATCTACTTATTCAAATTGTTTTTTTCTTAATTTTTTGCTTAAACCATCCTCATTAGTTAATTGCTCCTTTATAATGTGGTGCTTTATTTAGATAATATAATATTACGAAGTTTAAATGTGTTATATGGTGGATATGGGTTCGGGTTGAATATGGGACTACATAAAAGAAAAATAGATCCGAATACGTTATATCGTAAAATCCTATTAATCCATTTACGACCGACTCAAATCCCACCAGGTCTAACCCATCCATTTGCCGTCTCTAGGCTCTAGCTATCGTCTCAACCTGCAGCACGCATCGGCAGTCTCTCTTATTGCCCATCTGTATATTTAACACACCAAAAGCTGCATCAGCACCAAAAAATTCCAAATCTCGATCCATCTTTATCTCCTCTCCCCATCTGCTCCCTTTCGTACCACCAACCATTCATCATTGTTGCCATCACCAATCGCACAGCCAAGCTCCTCCGTGAACCTCAGGTTCGAGATCCACCACCGCCATATATGTATGTATAGTCTACTGCGGCGGCACTTCGTCCGATCTCAATTGAGGTTCTCGGAGAGAGAGAGAGAGAGAGAGAGAGAGAGAGAGAGAGAGAGAGAGAGAGAGAGAGAGAGAGAGAGAGGCAAAGTAACGACGTTGGTGAAGATATTTGATGCAACTGGTCGAACGATGAAGCCACAAAAATTTTGTATACATTATGAATAATCTAATGCAACTTGTTTTTGTCCAAAAAGAAGTCATTGGCTACTTGGGTTAGATGTCATAGATGCTTCCCATTCGTATGCGCGCTAAAAGTCTCGCGCCGACGGGTTTCAATTCACCATCAAAACAAGGGAATTGGAATAATCCTTCCTTGGAAATTTTGTAGAGCCGGTCAAGGTCGACACTTGATTCAACGGTTCGAATCTCGAGCAGGACAATCGGACGGCAACAAGCGAGTGGGGCCCCCACTCAGAACAACCAACCACAAAAAGAACAAAATGACAAATATCACGTAAAACCTCGAATGATGTCGACACATTTATCTTAAACTTTTTCTGTAGCATAGAAAAACTCTAAACATATACGTGTGTGACACATTTACCTTCGGTCAAAATTTTATCAATGAAGACCGTTAAAAATTTGCCTATATTGATGTCGGAAAGCAAATATCGTTGATGCCATTAAATACAAGTTTGCCATTTTTTGTCACAGGAAAAAGTTCATGATAAATGTATCACAGTGAGTATAGTTTAGAGTTTTTTTATGTCAAGTGTCACAATAAACATAGTTCGAGATTTTACGTGACTTTTTCTCGCAAAAAAATAGGCCAAAGTCCTAAGTGGGAAATAATAAATAATTATTTCATCTAACAGCTTTTAAAATAATTAGCAATAATCTTACAAATCTTTCAATTGCCATCGCCACTTGCAGAGAGGGAGGTAGGGCGAAGCAATGACGATGGCAAAGATATTTGATGTAGCTGTTCGAACGACGAAGCCACGAAGATTTTTTATATATTATGAATAATCTAACGCAACTTATTATTGTCCAAAAAAAGTCATTGGCTACTTGGGTTAGATGTCATGGATGCGTCTCAAGACAAGAGGATTGGAATAATCCTTCCGTGGAAATTATGTAGTGCCGATCAAGGTCGTCGCTTGATTCAACGGTCGGAATCCTCGTGCAGGACAATCGGACGGCAACAAGCGAGTGGGGCCCCCGCTCAGAACAAAGGCCAAAGTCTAAAGTGGGACTGTATATCTGTACGAAGCCGCGCGGAAATTTCCAGCGCAATACCCCCCTTCCCCACGTACACGTGTCCCCATATCCACCATTCACAGATTGATTTTCTCCCGTTGACCCAGTCAACCCCGCTGCTCTATAAGAAACAACGGCCACCAGCCCCTGCTTCTTCACCATCTCCTCTAGAGCCCTTCAATGCCAAACATCTCCCCGAGGCAAAGAAGATCAGCTCTCTTCCGGCTCGAACAAGATTGAGGAGTCTCAATCTTGTTCTTCCCTCAGTGTTCTTCGGGTAACGTTTCGCGATCTTCGCAGGGTCCTTTAGGCCTTTGATAAACGTATACTCCACACGATGTTCAACTTCAGTTACCGCCATCTGCCCATGCAGACACAGATCCACGTAAAAACCCTGAAGGGCAAGACCGTGATCATCGAAGTCGAGAGCTCGGAGACGGTCCACAACGTGAAGGTCCAAATACAGGACCGAGAAGGCATTCCCATGGATCAGCAGAAGCTGATCTTCGGGGGCAAGGAGCTCAAGAACGGCGTCCGGACGCTCGCCGAGTACGATGTTCACAACGAGTCCGTGCTGCACCTCGATCTCCGCCGAAAGGGCCAGGGAAAAGGTATGTTGCGGTTTCTCTCTTTGGCACGGCGGCTTCTGAGGTGAATATTTGGTAGTCTATGTAATTGCGTGTTGGTGAATTATTATTGATGTGGTCGACAGAATCAATTGGGCTTGCACATCATGAAATAAGCTTATCCTGAGAGTTCGTTAATTGAAGAGGATGTGGACGACCTCGCTATTTTTCACATGTGGTGGACTCTATCTACTGCACAGCAAGCCAAATCTAAGACCAATGTAAGGATTCTTCGACTTTATGAAGTAACATATCCGTTTCTTTCCCATTTTGAGAGCTTTGTATGAGCCTAAACATGGCGACTGTATGAATGAGTTTTTTGAAGAATAGTGTATTGTCTAGGGTGATGTTATATTTCCTTTTTTGTCGTTCGGTCAATTTGTCGGCTGAATCATCTGTAACCGAAACTACATGTTTAACTTGCATGCCCATTTTCATTGGTGGATGAGCAAGGGCTTTAAGCTTTAAATAGATTGTCGCGATGCAGGTGTGACTGATTAAAACACGGCATGGTGGAGGTTGTCTTTCTATTAGTGGATCGGAGAAACAAATGGACATCCACAGTTGAACTTTTGTCATAGGCCAGTCGAGTAGGACTCGCTTAAACCATTCTTTTGCGATAGATACACGCCTTTACCGACAAGCGAAGGAGAGAATATTAGTACATACAGCATTGCCCTTTTGCATTCTTTTCATGGTGCGATTAAATGACTCAACCTGCGTATTAATTATTCTTTCATTTGTTTCTTGCTAGATGTATCCGCAGACGAGGATGATACGGATATGGAATCCAAGATCTGATGGAAGATCGATACTCTCAAACCCTACCAGACAGTCAGCAATGCTAGCACTACTTAGTACTGATATTATAACTAAAACTTGCGTTAAGTTGGATGCAAGACCGACACTGCATCACTATGCAAACGCGCTTTAAGACTTTCACGTTGGCAGGCCTTACATGTTGCAGTTACAGAGTTCCGTCGAACCATGAAGCCTTCGAAGGGGAAGGCCATTCATGTTCCTGATGCTTAAAATTCGAGTCACTTCACTTGGAAAATAAGAAACATGACACTCCTGCACGAAAATCTTTTGATATTTTGTGGAAATCAACAAGAAAAATGGTTTTTCAAGAGATAATTCTTAAAAGACGAATGGTTTTCCAAGAGATAGTTCTTGCCACCAGGAAAGACGCCGACAAACGCAGCCGTCGAATTGGACTTGCACTGTTGAAGAGGTGGAAGTCAAATCTCTCTACAATAATTCAACTATATGGACAACTTCAAGCTAGATTTCTCCCAAAATAATAATTAAAAAAAAGAGGAACTTTGAATTAGATGCACAGGAGATGGTGAAGTTAGAATTCCAAATTACAGAGTTCCGTCGAGCCATGAAGCCTTCGAAGGGGAAGGCCATTCATGTTCCTGATGCTTAAAATTGGCATGGGAGGCTTTTGTTCACTTCACCTGGAAAATAAGAAACACGAAACTCCTCCACGAAAATCTTTTGATGTTGCGGAAAATCAACAAGAAAAATGGTTTTTCAACAGATAATTCTTGAAAGATGAATGGTTTTGCAAGAGGCAGTTCTTGCCACCAGGAAAGACGTCGACAAACAGAGCCGTTGATTTGGACTTGCACTGTTGATGAGGTGGAAGTCAAAATTGTCCACAATAATTCAACTATATGGACAAATTTCTCCCAAAATAATAATAATAATAAAAAGATGAACTTTGAATTAGATGGACAGGAGATGGTGAAGTTAGAATTTCAATTACAGCTCTTGGGATCCATTGGAATGAACTCTTTGAAAAGGAAATCTTGGAGGTCCACATCTTTTTAATTAGAAGTGGTAAAGGGGTGGGTTGACAAGTCAGGTTTGAAAAATCCGACCAAAAAAATCAATCGGTTTGAAATTGGGTTATCTTGAATTTGAATATAGTTTTTGGCTTTGGGTGATCCCAGGTCTTTTTTTAATACATTTGAGTGGAATCCGGGTTGGACTCAATCAATTCTCAAGACATCTTCAGCTTCACTTCCTTTGATTTTGAATATATAGGGGTAAGGTTCTACTTGGATAGTATGGTACCAACTTAATTCTGGATCGTTTGGGTTTGGCTTTTCTTCAATTGCTAGTTCAACGGCCAGAATCGAATATTAAGATATGTAAGGATTGTGTTTGGTTTGGCTTCATTTGTGTTTGGCTTACTTTGGCAATTGGGTTCGTGTCGATCGCTTCGAATTGGAAGATGGGGAATTTTACCCATGTATCGACCCCATCTCCTGTGTTCATTACATTGACTGTTGGATGTGCACCGCATGACAACTTTTGTACCATCAACAAAAAAAAGCCCTAGTATCCGTCCCTCCTTCTCTTACCTCAGCCTACATCGACGTGCCTCCGCCGTCGTCACCCGCTCATCCCTGCCAGCTTTGGAAGCCGAATGCCAGCCTCCCTCTCCGTCAGTCGACTCTACAAACCCATCACCCAAGGTCAAAGATTGCTTCGAACCTCAAAAAACGCACCTTCGACCATTGCCAACACCAATTGGCCTTGCATTAGGGCCGATTGGAGGTCCTTGACCATAGAACCACCTAGATCCGAGGTCGAGCGAGTTCTAGATCTGCTCCAATTCAACTAGAGTTATGACCAAACAAGAAAAACCAGAGTTGAGCCTACAAAAGTTTTGGTAATTTAATCAAAGAAAAAGTTAGTAAGTCACACAAGAATGATTGGTAATTTCATAAAATAGTTATTAAATTTAAGGCGTTGATAAGAAAATTTAATAAAAATTGATAAAAGATAAGAGAAGTTGGTAATAAAAAATATAAACATTGGGTAACTATCTCAAATAAGTAGTGGTAACGCAACTACTTAGTAATTTAACCAGAAAAAACTTGATAATCACTCTAATTAAAGTTAAAAGTTTCCACAAGGAGTTGGTAAATTTTATAAGTTGGTAAGCAAGACAAATGACAATGGCAACTCAAAAGAAAAGTTGATAAGTTTAAGAATCGATAAATAATTGTTGGTAAGCAACTCAAAATTAATCGGAGAAAGTTTGTGAGTCATACAAAAGAAAGTTGGTAATTCATCTAATACTTATAAAATGGCAAAAGTACACCACAAGTGTCATAACTTGTGTACAGCGATCATTTTGGTGTCATAACTTTTTTTCGGATCACTTTGGTGCCAGCTTTTTTGAAAAACGATCATTTTAGTGTCAATACTGACGTGGCTCGCCGGAAATCCAATGTGGCGCTGACACGGCTCGCCGGAGAGGTCCAATCAGCATTAAAAATAAAAAACGACGTCGTTTAGCCCGCTGACGTGTACTTTTTTAAAAAATATTATATTATATTACATTATATTATATTATATTATTAAAAAAAAAACCCCTGCAACAAAGGGAGCCCTCGCCGCTGCTGCCACCAAGCCACCACCGCCGGGAAGGGCCGACGGTGGTGGGCGCAGTGGTCGACGAGGGCCGAATCCGGCGAGGCGAAACCTCGCCGTCGCCTGGGTCGCGACAGCGAGGCCCCGCCTCGCCTAGGCCTCGCCTTCGCTGGGCGAGGCAAGGCTGCGCCTCGCCGTCGCGAACCAGGCAACGGCGAGGTCCTGCCTCGCCCAGCGAAGGCAAGGCGAGACCTCGCCGTTGCCTGGGTCCCGACGGCGAGGCGCGGCCTTGCCTGGGTCGCGACAGCGAGGCCTCGCAGGGCGAGGTGAGGGTCGCCGGGCCCCGGCCAGGGGCCGACAACCCTCGCCGACCACTGCACCCACCATCGCCGGCCCTTCCCGGCGGTGGTGGCTTGGCGGCAGCAGCGGCGAGGGAGCCCTCGCCGCTGCTGCAACTTTATTTAAATTATTATTATTTTTCTAAAAATTAAAAAATTCGAAAAAAAGCCACATAATTTCCACGTGTACAAGTCAGACCATTTTTTTTAAATATAAATGTCAGTTAGTTTTTTGGCCGGAGTCACTAAAGTGATCTATTTTCCTCCGACTTAGCACTAAAGTGATCCGAAAAAAAATTATGGCATCAAAGTAATCACCGTACACAAGTTATGGCACTTGTGGTGTACTTTTGCCCTTATAAAATGTAAGCGCGGTAAATAAGTGACAAGAGAAGATTTGTGTTAAAAAAAAGGCATGGTAAGAACATTAAATAGGTGGTAAGAGAAGTTCTTTTGTCAAAGATCATAGAAATGGGTAGTTAAAAAAAATAGGCAGTGGTAACAAACTCAAATAATAGTTGGTGATTCAAAACTAATTTACAATATTAGAAAAGTTGGTAATCAGTCTAATTATTGGGGTTAGTAATGTTAAGGGAAGAAAATACTCAGCAAATATTTAGGGAATATTTGTTATTCTGTTACCTTTTGTATCTTATCCGTTAAGGGAAGAAAATATTTAGGGAATATTTGTTATTCTGTTACCTTGTATATCTTATCTCTTAGAGTCCTTTATATACATTGTATTTTCAACACAATAATGTACAGAAAAAAGAGGAATAAAATCTTCTTCTCTAAAACCTAATTCTTCACTGAGCCTCATAGCTTCCTCATGTTTCTACTGCAATTGCAGTAGCTTCCTTTACGTATATTGAAATTAATTCTTTTCAAGTAGTAATATCTAAAATCAAAGGTGGTAAATTTTAAAAATTGGCAAGCAAGACAGAAAGAAGTAAAAACTCGATAGAAAAGTTGGTGAAAATAATTAAACGTCATTTTCTTATAAGTTGGGGAGTTTGATTAAGTTGAGAATCTCCCATTCTTGATAGTTGCTACTTCCGAATGAACGGATCCATGAAGAGAGCATCCAATTGTCACAATGAGATAATACATAGTAGAAGCTAATGTAATCCCTCAAATTAACCCAATATTAAAACCATTGTTAGGTTTTGCATCTTATAACTATAGTTGGGAAAAATTGTCCAAAGAGTCCTAATGTATTGTAGGGAGGCTAATTCAGTCCTACAGCCTTTAATTGTACCAATTCAATCCTAAACCTTTTGACGATTTGTCAATGTAGTCATTCCGACCCAATATCCAAATAATAGGTTTAAGACTAAATTGGAAAACTTCAAAAGGTTTAGCACCAAATTGACATAATTGAAAAGTTAGGACTAAATTGGCACATCATCAAAAGGTTTACTACTAACTCGGCACAATGGAAAGGCTTAAAGGCTGAGGATTGAATTGATTGCCGTACAATAGATTTATAACTTTTTTACAATTATTCTGCTGTAGTTGACACTCAGCCTCTCTTTATAGAGGCTAATCAAATCATATCATTAGTCATATCCTAGCGAGGAAAACTAAACTGATAATCATAATGCGTACTTACTGAATGCGTCTGGCATTCGGGTTGATAAGATTAAGTCGAACGTTTAGCACTGAAAAGTTGTCGAGACACCGTGTAAAGTGAAAAGGCACAAATCGCTAAAAGTCAACCGGATCGAGCTGGAATTTTTATCTGTAAAGCATGCTTTAGGATCGATGATCATACAACAATGCAAAAACAAATTTGGTCTTTTGAATTGATGGTCAAGATTGGCAGGAGGCCGTAGCTGTTGATCACAAAGTTCAGACCAATATAATAACATTTGCATTGCAGAAACATTTGCGATTATATACAATTATGTACGATCCATTCAACCGATTAGGCTCTTTTTCCTTTTAATCCCACGTTATAAATCTGTCGATAAACAAAGGAACGTAACCATCGATCCGCGTCATCTAATCTTAATTAATTGAAAAACATGTTTATCGCTGTTTGACTCTAGTGATTTATTTATCCTCAAATAAAATAACCCACAAATTGGACCTACTAGTGATAAATGACATATTTGTCCCAAACTCATTTTCCTCTCACAAAAAAATCCAAATTGGTAATTCAGGACACATTAACCCTCAAATTAATTCATCAAACATAAGACAACTCTGACCCAAAATTCAACCTCCATTACCATTATCCCATTAAAATGTATGCGTGTTAGCACAAGTAGCAAGCGACTACAGGACGAATCTAACATGGAGAATGACAGATAGGATGTGGAAAATCCTTGTGTGTCGACATATAAGCATTTTAATGGAGGTAGATTAAGGTCATGAGTACCGATTAGGGATTTTTTGTAAGTCCAAAATTTGTTGGGGGTAAATGGGTCATGAGATATCAGTTTGGAATTTTTTGTGAAACGAAAATTAGTTTAAAACATTTATATCTTATATCATATGATATAAAGTTGGTAATTTTAATGGTATTGACTCTAATTTAAATGCCAAGAGCAATAATGAGAGCATGACTCACAGACAAAAACCAGATGTTGCCTATCTTCTGTGACCCACTCCAATGCAAGAACCATCTATCCTTGTTGCCTATCCTATGTTAAAAATCACTTTTAGTTCATCCAGTCCTTGAATAAATTTTAAAAGAGTTCACGAATCATGTCCGGGTTTGTTCTGTGAATCTTTCTGCTGCAAGTGGGTGGAGATATGAAGAGCACACAGAATCTGCTTTCGATGGACATTGGAGCACAGGACACTGCACAGAGCATATTTGTCCGGATCCAGGAATTCTTTATTCCACGTTCCCCTTATTGAATGCATGAATTCCCGCAAAAGGCTAAAGGAGCAATTAATTAAAGCAGAATTCCTAAAAGCGAAAGATAAGTCCAACCAATTCAACTACCTATCAGACCTGAAAAGACACCAGGCAGTACCAGGAGCCACACACACACACACAGCTTCTTACACACAACTTCAACTACCGGTCTTCTCTCCTTCTTCTTCTTCACCATCCATTCTTTGCTCTGCATTTTCATTTCCATTTTCAATTTTTTTATTATCTCAGTTTCTGTTGTGGGAATATGATTTCTCCAAGGTGTGTTTCATCCAGTATTAATAAGCACCAGTACTTAAGCGCCCCCAGATTGCCCCAACAGCAAGTGAAACTTCCCTCTCGGCTTCTCTTTCTTTTATGTAAATTCCAAGAACAGCGACATATGAGGCCTTGAGATCTGCAAAGTCTACTTCACACTACTCACTGATGGCTGATTCTGAACATTCTTCTTCTGATGACACTTACGTGGACTCTAGAGGTAAACCGTTTTGACAAGTTAATTTGCCATGCCTCACTCGTTTCTTCTCCTGTTTATTTTGCATCAGCTTTTGACTCTAGATGTAATTGTCTTGATTCTTGCAGCAGACAGTTTTCAGCTTTCAGTTAAAAAGGCTAATCTTCTTTCTGGGTTTTCTGTCTTTTTCAAGATTTCTTGTAAAGCCACCGTAAATATAAGTTCCTATGTCTATGAATGATTATGGTTAATTTACTATGACCCTGCATGTATGTAATTAATGATCCCGCCTCTGTTGTTTTCTTCTTTCACGAATCAAATCAAAACACTTTTCTTCTTTCTGATCCTATTTCACAATTTCAAGTAAAGGTGTTGGAATGGAATGAATCCCGTAATTTTTGGCGGGTTTCGACTTTATTTTCAGAGTTAATTATTCAGGAACGAGACAAGTTCATACCTTTAATCTTACATCATGCAAGGGCCTTGTTCTGCTTCCAACAATTTGTTTTATCCTGTATATATCGTCCTGTTTATCTTGTTGGTCTTGGGTTATTTTGTGCAGAAGAGACAAGCGAAGAATCAAAGCTAGAGTTCTCTGAAGATGAGGAGACCCTTATAATTAGAATGTATAATCTGGTTGGAGAAAGGTGAAACTCTGTTTTGTTGCTTCCTTTCTGCTTGTCTTTTACTGTTGATGATTTCCTCTTTTTTAGCAAAGATAAAAATTGCTGAGCCGAAATTGTATCATTCATGATCAGGTGGTCTCTGATTGCTGGCAGAATCCCAGGAAGGACGGCTGAGGAAATTGAGAAGTACTGGAATTCTAGATACTCAACAAGCCAATGAAAGTACTAAATCAAGATGACAGTCTTATTTAGAGTGACGTGAATGCTTGGCTCAGAAAATTTTCTCTAAGATATGAAGATTTTCTCACTCTGGGTTCTGTACTTAAGACCCATTGAAGTTCTGGGCCATTTCATATGATCTTTAGGAATGGAGTTTCTCCCCCTCTTTTGGTCGGTTGATCTTTGTTTGGTGATCATGGTTGGGGTAAAGCCATTGGTTTTTTTTTCAAGGTTCAATGTATTTGCAAGTGTAGGACCTAAAATTCTTGATGTATATTGTTCCCTCTAGTTACGGTGTATAAATGCGTCTGCCCTTAGTGTTGTCCCTGATGATTATGACATTGTTACTCCCTTTTTTACCACTAATGTGTGCCTAAAGTAAGGTGTGCCTTAAAGATTGAGAATACACGGTAAGAATTTATCATATCACTTTTTCTAGTATGTCCGTGATAGCGATACGATGAATGTTTAACCTTCCAGATCAACACATATACGTGCGTGAGTTTCCTTCAATCGTATTTCGAATTCTAACCTAATGAAAGGGGCTTCAGAGTATAAGTGCAAGGTTAGAATTCGAAATACGATTTACCAAGCCAAAAATATAAGCATTGGTAAAAAAATTGACATTATACGGAAAAAAAGTAGGTATCATGGCCTTTTTTTCTGACCTACGACCTCATCGGACGATAAGCTTATCAAAAAGAATTACAAACGTATCACCCATTAACGTTTAGAAGTTAGAATGCACTACATGGATGAAGTAACGTTAGGGAATCAAAGTCCAAATCGAGTAAAGCTGTGCGAGATGGCTCGCAACGTTGCTCTTTTATTTGCATGCCCGTCTACTATACAAGCATTACATCCATCAACGTAGTTATCATAATTGGAAGATAACATATTGGTTGGTTGAGCAATAATTAACTAAAACAGATTGTTTTTTGTATGTATGAAGATGACAATCATGTCATTTTCCCAAGAAAATGAAATCACCCAAGATTGGAGAAATTTGCTCCTTGACTTTCACTAAAAGATGGTTGAAATGGTACAAAGAGAAAGAAACAAAAGAAATGGGCAATCTTTCAGAAGATACCAATTTTTGACCTCAGATCAGATGTACCCAGCAAAACTAAATGAGAGTACTATATAGTATAAAGTCAAACAGAAAATTGTACTCATCATTATCTTTTAAGGTGCAGCACAGAAGATAATTCAACTGGTGTTACCATGCAAAAAGCCATTCACGGATACGACCAAAACAGCATGCTGACTCCCACATACTGACATCATCGTCACCGACCACCCCATGGGGAACAAGGGTGATCGCGCAGAGAACAAGGGCTTCACAGGTGCACGAGCAAGGTAACAGATGAGGAATTGAGGTCCTCACACTTGTTTTGTATATTTCTCAACTTTCTGAACATGCTAAGACCTGAGCTAGTCAAAAGCTTATAGCCCCAAAGAGGAAACCCTAACGAATCATTCACAAAATCTGAAATGAATAAACAATGAGCCGTTCCACACAACTTCAAACAAACTGTATCCATCCTCCTCCACAACAATGCATGTGAAAGAATTCAGTGCAGGTTATTTAAGAATCTTTATCTGGGAAAGGGAAGATTGCTGCACAATAGTCATAAGCAGAAGGCAAGTGCAGAACTGGATGCTGCATACTGAATTTTCACAACCATAAGAAACTTTACTTGTTAAAAAGGAAAAAGAAAAGTAAAGAGCTAAATGCAGATCATTCCATTCAGGAAAGCCAGATATTGCAGATCCAACGAAAATCATACTTTACAGCCTCATTCACAAGTTCTTGCAAGATCTCAATAAAGTAATGGTTAGAAGTCATGCAAGAAATCCGCGCTACAGGTTATGACATCCTCAAGAGAAGATCAATATGGTTCTATTACACATTGCTTTGTTTATAAATCTTGGTGTCGAGTACTTGCTTGCCACACATCGCACAAACCCCTGCAGTAAAAAGTGAACATTAGGACTTGCATCAAAATACTTGGTCCAAGAGATTAAACTCTCCAAAACAGCATGAAAATTTTAAAAACACAAAATTGCAAACGCAAAGCACCTTTTGTGTATGCACAGGTGTGACAGTACTTGCCATCTTGATGCACCTGCTGCTTACAAATAATGCACTTTGTCTTTCCATAAGGAGTCCACCTGCAAGCAAGTACAATCTAAAATCAAGAAAACCATAGAAAACTATCTCGAACTGACGGAGACTTCTCTGTGTTATCAGAAAAATAAAATGGTTTTAACCAATCCAAAGAATAGGTTACATGCATGGAAGAACGCGACTAACGTCATCAAACTATAAAAGTAGTGATACTCTATCACCTAATATTTACTCATTGGCACTACATAACGATGTACAACATCTGTTATAGCAGTAGAATCTATTTCCAGATTTCACGAATTTGAAGAAAACACCCCAGTACACATCACCCATCGACTGAATTGCCAAAATGAATGGATTAGCAATAGTATTACTAGATCCAGCTCAGTCCTTTCACCCCCAGGTAATTTGTCTCGCCAAAATCTGACTGACAAGGCTAGTAAACAACTAAAATAGAAGTGCATTCCAGCAATCATTCAGGGGACCCTTTAGCAGCTTGAACTTGATGTATCAAAAGAACTACACAAAGCATCCATCCCGCCCTAAAAGATGAAAACTTTCTGCAAAAGGATGCATCCACAACAAACATACGCCCATTCCCATCAACGATAATCAAGCAACAACGACGAATTACACATAACAAACAGAGAAAACAGTGATATCTAGAAATGCTTCAAAAGTTAGAATGTACATTCAGAGATTTCTTCTACTTTAACATGCAACTAGTTCACATCAAAAATCAATCAGGGAAAAAGGTGCTATTGGTTCACAACACAAAAAATCCAAAAACAATTACTCCAAGACTTGCCTCCTGACTGACTAACATGACACAGTTCACCAGATTATGAACATCAAAAACGGCTTCAATGCCGACACTAACTTGGCTCCTTCTCTAAAAAATGCCGCTTTCCAGATGACATGTAATTCCCCTCAACGCCTATCATCGCAATTTACCTTACTTAGTAATTGCAATTCGCGGCAAGACCCTATTGACCTTCAAACCCCGACCCCCCAAGACAAGAACCGATACCGCTAGAACCAGAACGTCTCTCTGGAAAAAAAAGGCCCACCACCTAGCTACAATCTCGACATCCACAGCTAGTTCGCGACATCGCAAAACGGCTGCTCCATGGAAATTCGTCTTCCAGAGAAAGGGACAGGGACAGGGACAGAGAGAGAAAGAGGGGGTAACCTGGACTTCTTGGAGAGGAGCTTGTTCTCGTTGATCTTGCGGCCGCCGCCCTCGGTGGTGTTGCTGGCTCCGTCCTTCCACTTGTCCGGCACTATCACCTTCGACAGCTTCTTCTCGCCTGAACCCAAAACAATTCAGACACCCAACCAGACACGACCAACCGACAAACACGAAACCCCATCGCCGGCGAAATCAGCAGCGCGCGATCGAGATCACCCTCCGCGACCGCTTTGCGCAAGCAAAACGCGTCCGAATTGATCGATCGAGGGAAGGAAGGAAGGAAGGGAGGAAGATCAGAAGCTTACACTTGTCGCACACCATCTCCGCTCCTTCTTCTTCTTCTCTCTCTCGTTCTCTCCAAGGCAGAAATCTCCCCAAATCCGAAGCCCTAATTTCGAGTCCCGAGGAGAAGTAAACGGGGGCCGAATCGGGGGGGATTTTTTGCTGTCTCCAGAATTCTTTGCGCTCGGTTTTTGCTTAACGCGCTCTTCCCAAATCGCGATTGCTCGAAGCAAAACAGTTCGGAAAAATGTTGGGGCAATTTTCGTACACCGTTGTGTGGTTTTCCTTGTGAATCAGTCTCCGTGTCTCTAATATTTACCCGAATTCAAAGCCAAATGAAACTTAATCATCTATCGTTATTTTGGAAGATATTTTTCGACTCTGGGCAATCTATAACGCGAAAACATACGATGAAATGTTGCAATCGCTAGGGAAAGTTTCATAAATAAAAACCCTGAAGAGGTGCCAATCTCCGAAATAACACCTTGAAGTGGATTTTGTCTCAATTAAACTAAACACCCTTAAGTAGTGAAATGTGCCACAATCAGTCCCCTCGACTAATCAAGGGCCAAATTTCTCGAGATAGTGTCCCTTTTGACTCGTCTCATGTCGAGTCTCGCGATTTTTTCCCAGGTAAACACTTTTTCAAAAGTTCACTTAACCCTGTAGTGCTCTCACTTCAACACTTTTTTCAATTTTATTTATATAATTCAGGATACTTTCTCTTTATTTAGGGCGCAATTCAATTTGATGTTGACCCCTTTGCCATTATAGATAGAAGCCCGCAAGGAGCTGCTTCTTGTCTTTACCCCCTCAACCATCGATCCCTCTCCGCCCTAATCGGATCAAGTCATTATAGATAGACCAATTTTCACGTAGTTCATCCCCGAATCATACATCTACTAGAGGGGTTCTCCTCAGATATCGTAATATGACAACCGTGGACTAACTCAATCGAAGTAATGTCTGCTTTTAGCTCGTTCCATATCGAGCCTCATGATTTTGTCACTTGGCGTATAAGTAAGCACTTTCCCAGGAAGTGAATCATTTTTCACCTAAGCTTGTTTAACATTGGAGTTTTAATGCTAGACGTTGTCATGACGTCAAAAGGCACTCTTTTTGTGAGTTAATTCTAATTTCACATATATAATCAAAGAACGCTCTTCCCATGTTCAGGACGCAATTCAGATCATTCCTTCCCCTTAGCCATCCTAGAAGCTTGTTAAGTGTCGCTTCTTATCCAGGCCCTTTTGGGCGATCACTCCGCTATCTTCGTTGGACGGGATTGTTACGTTCCTCTTTTAGCGTAGTAATTGTGGGTACTTCAATTGGGTCAATGCTCCCATTAGCGATAATCATTACCGCCGAACCATTTCTATCCTACTACAAAGGACTAGGGCTGCATAAGTTTGACTTGCACAAGAGCAGGAAGAAGAGAGAGACAGAGAAGCTTCGACTTGGGGGACAGCTAATTTCGTGGCTCAATCTACCAACAATCTTTGCTTTGGCTTTTGTTATCTGTAAATCAAACAGTTACATGGCCCATGAGACCAACGTCTAGACCAAGGCTAATGCCACAAGGCGATCCCATCACACGAATCATACCCCAACCGGCTATGCTCGAACCTTTTCGATCAAAATTCTTTGGTGAATCGGCATAGACAAAAGAGGGTTTTATTGCGCCGCATCTATTAATCGAATAAAAATCAATAAATAACACAACTTACAAAACGAATTACACATATTACATGGGGAAAACTGTGGATGGATCAAAATCCGTACTAGCTGTAGCAGATGTTGCCCAGTCAATCCCAAGGGCTGAGCGAGCACTCCCAAGGCAAAGTAGGGAACCTCTTGTTGTCCTGGCAATAGTCATAGATGACGAGGTTCCGCTGAACCCAGGCGTAGTCCGTCTTCTGATCGTCGGACAAGTGCCAGGCGCTGTACTGGTCCCACCAGTTCTGGGTCGTGGTCGAGACGCAGGCCGGGTAGGGGTCCTCCCACCGGCACCCGTCGAAGCTGAAGTCCGTGTAGGTCGACACGAACGGCGCTTTGGTCCAGTTCGTCTTCTCGAGCCCGCCCCGCGTGGCCCAGTCGTCGGCGTTCCATATGCTGGAGAAGAGGTACATGGGCTTCTCGTTGGGGAAGAAGTTGTTGGCCTCCCCGTTGTTCTTGTACACCCTGATCGGCACTTTGTCCGCGAAGAACCTGCAGTAGAGCCCAATGATGAGGACGGAAACTTGAAGCAGCGTGCGTGTTTCTCTTTTCCACAGAAACTGAGATCAAGAACTCGATCGATGTCTAGCGAGAAAGAGAGAGAAGTTACACAATCTGGTGGTTGTTCCAGAGGATGGAGTAAGTGTGGAAGTCCTCGGTCGGGTCGAACCAGAGCATGTGCCTCATCTCGCGCCCGCCCGTCCCGTTCTTGTACACATTGGTCTGGATCAGATATGGCTGTCCGCTCCGATTCCCCAAGAACTCGAAGTCCAGCTCGTCCCTCTCCGGCCCTGCCCCATCATCCGAGCACATCTGCATCGTATGCGGATCGAATCGATCATGATCGCAATCGCTTCTTCGAAATATTTAGCCTTTCTGATCTTAGCCGGTGCATTCATGGTACTCGTCGGGAAGACGGGTTTTCAGGCATCGATCCGACGAGGAAAAAGAACATGACCCAGAAATCTTTTTCCTGAATTTTTGGGTAAGAGCGAGTGCAAGTTTCCGAATTGCGGACACACTTGTTGAGAATCGGGAGTTCTAAGGACTCACATAGTAAGCAGTGACCACTCCTGCAGAGTCACCTCCCACAAGCTTGAGCTTCATGCTGAACCAACCGAATCGGTATCTCTGCTTTGTTTGAAACCCGCAACCTGTTTCAAGATCAACACCTTTGCCGTCACGACATGCGTTTTGCAGATTGCAGCATACACCGTAGCCGACGAATAAATGCGAAAGAGAGATTCGGGTTCGAGTCGGTTTCGCGCGGTACCTGTTTCTTTGTCCAGCGACAAGTACCAGATCTGGCCATCTTCGGAGGTCTTGAAGTGCTCCTCCGACCACATTATGTTGAAGTTGTCGACGAAAGACCCATTGGACTGCGCCGCCGCATCGGACGAGCGCGGCGCAGCCAGAAGAACGAGCGAGACGCAGACGAGAATCGACAACGGAGAAGCCATTTTCTCCATTCCTTGAGAATCTTGACTGAGAAGGTCTGAAAATGCAGAGATGGAGGGAGCTTTTGATTCCTCTGTGCTGGATCTTTGTGAGAAGAGGAAATGTATATCAAAATGTTCACTGCTTCGTTGGAAATAAAACCATTCTGAATCACCTCATGTGTATGACCTTTAAAACCATGCAAAGAAACCAAATAAAAATGGGAAAAAAAAGGAAGTATAATAGATTTATTCAGCATATAAGAAATATAATATTCCTGCTAAGTTTTGCTTGTCGCTGAAGTTCTATTTTCTAACTAAATCAATCCTAAACTTATTGAATGGCTGTCAATTCAGTCCTAAACTTCTCAATTTTACCATTGCAGTTCTAAACCCTTTTGTGAAACACCAATGTATTTATTCCGGCCAACTTTGGCCTGAAATTATCGACATAATGTCCAGTTATCGCCCGCCACCTTACTTGGCAGGATCAGCTTTATTCGAACCAACGTCCAACGTGGACTGTCACGTCGGCGATTTCCGGCGGCAACTGACGTGAAGTACGGTATTGGAACCTCGCGCATAGATTTAAGATCTCATTGATAAAATTGAAAAGTTTGTGACTAAATTATTGATTTACAGCTGAATTGGTAAGTTTCGAGGCGGGGACAAATGAAACCAACATGGGCAATCTAGGTATCCCGGGGGCAAGAAATCGGAACGATGCGTGGATAAATTAGAAATGTCCAAAAATTCACAGACCTACAGCATTAAAATCCAGCTGCCAATCCAGTAGACCAACATTATTTCTCGTTCATGGGGGCCAATCGAACACGGGACGATGTCCTGAGGCGGGGCCCACGTGCCCTCATGTGATCCCCGCTGATTGGCCGCGCAATAATTCCCGAAGCTTCTTGGACATGACAACTGGATTTTTGGATGTGCTGGGGAGAAGACGATGCTGACAGTCAGGGATGCTCTTGATTATAGAATTGCCCCACTTGAAGGACCAAATTGTAAAAAAAAAAAAAGCAGAATTTTTTTTTGATTGAATTGAATTGTTGATTAGAGAATTGCGCAAATTGGGTTTTAAAAAAAGGGTGCTAAAAGAAGGAATTCAAACCCAAAGGGGGGTTAATTACATTAATTGCCTACTTTTGAGAATTCTGGAGATTGGTTGGTTCCCCTTTGGTGTGGCAAGGCTGCCTTTTTTTTGGCTTTTGTTTATGTTAATCAAAGAGATTGAGCTTCTTAACCGAAGAGCTTTCGCGGTTATCAAGAAAGTTACCCCGACATGCTCGTCGCTTTAATCCGTGAAGACCTCGACGCGCTTCTAACTTATTCAACGGCTAAACTTATCCTATCCGGGGCTTTCGGCGTAATTACAGCCCGTGGGAGAGGAGGAAAATGGGACCGACGTCATTCAGCGAAACTCGACGAATTTAATGGAACGGCGAAAGGTAAAGCCTGGAAGAGGAAATATCCTCCCCCACCAAAAGCTGGAATGAATTCGTGGGGTCGATCGCGATAAAAAATCCCTGGATCAGGTTGTACTAAGGTCAGAGGCTCGAGCCTCGAACGATCGTGACCGATTGAATCCACGGTCAGTAGTGTACGCATCGATCGTTTTCGCCTAGAAAAGATGTCATAAGTAAGATGGAACCCACACATGCTGCAGGCCGCAGCTATGGCAACAACAGCTCAACTCATAATAGAGAACCAGTTGTACAAGTTGGGGCTGAGTCAAATTATTGCAGCAAAATGATGGCTGATGACAATTACTAAAGTATACAGAGAACATCTTTCCCCAGGGAATATCCCCCTTCCAGACACTAGCGCCACGTGCAGCGCGTGACCCACCACGTGCTCCTCTCCATTATGTGTCGGTGACTCGGTGAAGCGTGTTTCCAGTTTGAACATGGGGATACAATTATGTCTAACAGTTTTATAAAATATTAAGGAAGCCACGGTCAAAGGACGACAGTTTGGCCGAGTGGTCTAAGGCGCCAGATTTAGGCTCTGGTCCGAAAGGGCGTGGGTTCAAATCCCACAGCTGTCAACTTTGAAAGTTCCTACTTTTTTCTCCATTCTATTTTCACTTTCTCTGTCCTTTGTGTTTTTTTTTTTGGGAAGCTCTTCTTTTCTGGCCAGATTTTGTGGAAAGATTAATCTCTATGAAATTATCGATTTTCCTTGCTCGCTTCGAAAGAGAGATGCAAAAGCCAAAAACGTGTGTTAATTTTTCTTTGAAAAATGCTACGATGTACCGAGAAATCTTACTAGCGTTTACTTGCTAAGTGATGTGGTCAATTTCACTTGAGTTTTGGAACAAGAGAAGAGCCCCTACATAAAATGATTGGCTTCTTTTAATATTCAATAAAAGATTAACACGTCGCTTGATAAATGTTGTAAATTGATCTTAATATCTTTAGCATGTTACTACCTTTTCGCAGGGACTAGGAGATTAGATATAGTCATAAGAAGGATGCTTGGCTGATAAATAACAGGGGTGAGCACTAGTCTAGGGTAGACCTTGGAATCGGACCGGACCAGCACTACACGATCCAATTTACGCGGGAAACAATTCAACCCTTGGTCCCAAAAATTGAGAATCGGCATTGTGCAGTTTGGTTCTAGGGTCAAGATGCTAAAACGGACTGGCCAACCTTGGACCGAACCCATTTTAATTATATTTGTTATTTGTTTTGTTTTCAAGTGATTAAAATTTAGAGCAATCTTTTATGGAACAAGGAATGAAGCTCAATAGCTCATGTTTTATGTTACTTGTTTCGAACTTTGCATTGCTTATTTTATTTTACTTGTTTATCTTTTTATGGGTTGTTGCTTTTGGCAAGTAAAGATTTTTGCTATTGCTTTAGCTTTGGTTTTGCTAGACTAAGGGATAAGTTAGATAATACCCTATTGCTTTAGATTTATGTTTGACTCTTAATGGTATTTTACTTTTTGCCGTTTTATTTGTAAGTATCGTAGTTCTAAATATTGTGTGTTGATAGATATGCCATTTGAAAAAGTAAGTTTGTCCAGGAAATACAAAAAAATGAAGCCCAATAAAAAAAAAAAGAATCGGCCGCTTCCCTAGACATCCTCGGAATTGGACCAGACCAGCAGGGTTGGTCCAAGGTCGGTTTTAGAGGTTACAGGGTCAATTCCATATTCCAAAATCTGGGAACCAACCCTGTGCAAGTAAGTTGAATCAAGTTCCAGAATTACCAATCATGAAACTTGGAACCAACTCTGAAACCGCTCACCCTTAATAAATAACTTATTTCTTGGTTTTCAACTCAACGGGCACTACGAATGCTCCTAAACAATTTAATGGGATGGGTCTATATATCTATCTTTTGACTTGAAATGAGAGCGGGTTTGAAAAAGGGTTTTAAAGTGTTTAGGGTTGGGCCAAAAGGGTCTCTTCGATCCCCCAAAAAAAAATGCCTATTTCAATTTTAAGAGGGTTACGATATCGTCCATCCATTATGTTCCATCCCCAAAATCATTGCTCTTCTCAGTACAGCATCGAATTTCATAACAAAGGGAAAAAAGAAGGGTCCTTGATTTTTAGAGAATTACTGCAAATAAAGAGGGACATATTCTTTGCTTCCCCATGAAACAATCGATCAGGGGAAGCAAGTGATCGCCACTTTGGTGTCACACTTATCTTCTTCTCTCTCACCTATCCTTTTTGTCTGCCCTAGATCGAAAATAAGAATGAAAAATCATAAAAAGAGCTATTGGAAAAGGTAAAGACAAGGCTTAAATAAAAGGGAGAATATGTGAAAGATGCCAAAGAGGGCGGTGGTGGCTTCATTCTATGGCTATTTTTGGTGACGATTTGGGCATCTTTTGTGCCTCTCCTACTTTGCGTATAAAAGCAGCTGGGGTTCGGATTCTCCACCATGCAACCTGTTCATTTACACTCCTATCCCTCCCTCTTGCTAGGGTTTGTCCCTAATTTACTCCTATGTAAAGGGGTCACATTCATGCAAACCTATTATTTCATCTTATATCAGAGTCGATGTTATATCCTGAATCAGTTTTCACCCACCTGTGCAAAAGGCCTCTTGTTTATCTAATGAAGTTTTTTCCCATTTACGATATTCGCTTGCCTTGGGAGATCATAGCGGACAATGCTTTTTGCTAGCCACTCAATAATGTCCAACCAAAAGTAAAAGTAAAAAGCAAAAAGCAAATTCCGACGCTGAAAAGTCCTAATCATCGAGTTGACTCATATCTAATAGAACAAGATTTATATCGCGTTTCTAAATTACACACGCAAGTCCATGCATGAAGTCACTAAGCTAATCTTATGAGAAACTTTCAGTACTAGAGACTACTTATAATTCGACGAAATATCGCGTGCTACAAATCTCGATGTCTTTTAACTAATATTGCCGGAATTTATCAATTTAACGTGAAGTTTCGATTCATGAAAAGAAACGGATAACTATTTCTCGAATATAGCAAAAGAGGGGATAAAAAATTTCAAACCAGATTTTGTCTTTCCCACTGTCTAATTGGGAGCTATATTGTCATGTTTACGCTTAGGTTATGATCGTCTTTTCAAAATGGGAGGTGTGCAAAAAGGTTTTGTCTGGTCACCTAATTGAAGAGGCCTTGCTCATCTTTTTCATGCCTCTCTTTGATCCCTCACCCAAGCATAAGCAACTTTATGGACCTTCCCATTCCATATATAAGTTCTTCTGCACCCTCACAACCAGAGAGAGAGAGAGAGAGAGAGAGAGAGAGATGGAAGAACAGGTTGAAATAGTAGGGAGAGCGTTTGTGGATCACTACTACCATCTCTTTGACACAGACAGAGCCTCTCTCTCTTCTGTCTACCAGCCGACCTCGATGCTAACATTCGAGGGGCAGAGGGTCGTGGGAGTGCACGACATCACCGAGAAGCTCAGCCAGCTGCCCTTCGATCAGTGTCAGCACCTCATCAGCACCATCGACTCGCAGCCCTCCTCCGCCAACGGCACCGCTGGCATTGTGGTGTTCGTCAGCGGTAGCTTGAGATTGCCCGGGGAGGAGCATCCGCTGAGGTTTAGTCAGGTCACGTCTCTCTCGCTCTCCTCTATGCTCTCGCGCGTGCACATAGTCCGTGAATTGACGATGGACCTGTCTTGCTTCTGCAGATGTTCCATTTGATTCCGTCGCCAGCAGGGAGCTTTTTCGTGCAGAACGACATGTTTCGTCTGAACTATGGCTGAAATTACTGCAAATTTGGAAGTGTAACTTTTGTGAAACTAACACTGATAAAAAGGATGTCCATCTATTCATCTTTCTTTCTGAAATACAAAGAAAAATTTTATGGTAAGTTCATATCAGACTAATGGGCTTGATGCCGTCGACTGGCCCAACACATATGATGACCTAAGTACAAACCTTGCAGGTGCTGCGGAAATAATGTCTCCGGCTTATTGTGCCCTAAAGTTTGGGCCAACCCAACAATCACTTGTTCTTGATAGATTTTTTTTCTTCCTTTCTTCCTCTTTTTCCTGTTATTATTTGGTGTGGGAGTTTATTAGTTATTTGATTCAAAACCACATTGGTCCTTTTTCGGGACCGCAAAAATCGCGGAAAAAGATTGATTTACAAAATCGGTTTACTAAGCGATGTGGTTGTCTGTTATTGGGTGTTTAAAGTGGCTCGCTTGCGTAAATGTCTATTGGAATCCGCCACCTCACTTAATAAATTAATTTTATAAATGACTCTTAATATGTCTAGCATTGTGATGGAACTCATACTTTCGGAGCCTGAGCACAAAGTCGGCTTTAGTTTTGCGACATATGAATTAACCATCGGGCCATAACCTTAAGACATAATTGACATGGTTGGCCTCTAATGTCGGAGAAAGGTAAGGAAAGAGCATGAAATCTTGGTCAGTTCATATAGGAGTAGAATTTGATCATAAGTATATGCCCGGGCCTTAAATTTTTTTTTGCAAGAGTAAGGGAATAGTTAAACCATAAGTTGCGGTGCTTAAACTTAAAGAGGTGCATGTTCATGGAGGAGAGGAGGCAGTAAGCCTCACTTTTGTCTAGGGTGTACCGACTATTAGTCATTGGACACGTTTTTTGTGAGTTCGATAAGGCTGTCGATTCGTGTTCAAGTGTCGAATTCCAGTTATAAGTTCATTCAAATTTTATTGTAATTGCAAAATATGAACTCTATTTTGTCGAATGTACCAAAAGTTCGATGTGCTTTGAATTTATATAAGTTCATTCTCTTAAATAAGGGTTGTTAATTTCGACATGAGAAGACACAACTTGACACGTTTATCAGTGATGAACTCCAAAATTCTGAATTGAGACTAATTATTAAGACCGGTGTAATCAGATTTGGGATTTTGAGTGAGGTATTGATTGTAATATCCTATTTCAATTTCTTAGAGAAAATGCCCTCTCTATCTCCACGGGCATAGTCCTATAACCGAATTACATAAATCTTCTAATGTGCATGTTTTTGGGCTGTGTTCTTTTCTCTACTCCTTCCAACTAGGCTTATAATTCATGGAACTGGTTCCAAATATGAATATCGCCCATGTCGCATAAGTTTGTTCCTTGATTAAAGCCCATAAATCGAAGATGTCTTTCTACAGTAAGAGCCACTAGATTAGCCATGCCATGAAAGTTGTGGAAAATGGTAGATTGATAAGAGTTTCCAACAGGTTATGGAATAGAAAATAGACTTATTGGGAATCCAGATGCGTGGCCCAGTTTGAGAGCTATTTTCAATCAATCTATTTTGAGGACATGAAAGCGTGTGTTCCTCGTAAAAATGCAATGATTAATGGAGATGGGGTCGTTGTATTCGCCTCCATCATTAGGGTTTAGACATTCATTGCTTGTCCAGCAATTAAATCCTTGATTGAACTTGTATAACACAGAATTTCTTGAGTCTAACTTCCACCTAAAGAAACAATTAACGAGAAAATTGACACTTAAACTAACCTCAGTTTGGGGAAAAGTACTCCACCCGTGATTGATCATAGTTTTGAAAAATCTAATCTATCCCTTCATGCATGAAAACTTTGACCAAGACAAAATCTAAACTATGATGTACGTAACATGTAACGTACTAGGGTAATATCATCCCCTTGATCAAAGGAATGCCCACCCCATCTGATGGCCACCACCTATAATCATATACCAATTCAGTCCTAAACTTTTTGATTTTGTCAATTTAGTACTAAATCTTTGCGCGGAATTTCAGTGTAGTCATTCCGGTCAATTTTCGTCAAAAATTGCTGATGTAGAGGCCTAATCATCGCTGACTATTCTACATAGCGCATGGCCATGTCGGCGACAAAAATTGACCAAATGGGATACTTTGGAATTTCACAAAGGTTTTGAATTGAATGGAAAAATTTGAAAAGTTTATGACCGAATTGATATTCGTATAATATGTTTATGACTTATTAGACATCCACTCGGAAAAAAAAGTACAATAACCATCACCTAACTTCAACGGGGCAAGCACTAGCCATCCTCAGAGATGACCACCAGCACAATCTCCGTCTTCTCTATTGAGTCACCCTTCACAACCTGCGTCCCTTGACCACCACGTCTGCACCTTCTCCGACGCTCTCCTCCATCTCTTTCTTCCTCACCACTTGCACACTCAACCCTCCGCTTGTGTGCCTCGTCGTTGTGACCTCAAAGCAAGATCGATCAGAGATGATTGATATCGATTTAAGATCAACAAAACTAAACCAGTTAAAGGTTTCAAGAACCAACCCAGATCGAGACTCGATCCGAGGTTTATTGCCATCACTATCATCGACGTCGAAAAGAGAGAGAGAGATGTGTTCGGATTGGTGATTAGGCAAGTTGGTAGCGAACGACAAATGGATACATGAGATAGACATCGAATAGTGTTTTGGATGGACCCGAGATGAAAACATGGGAATGGCGATAGGCCTCCCCTTCTCCGATGACACACTTGATCGGAAAGTGACATTGACATGTTATATGAAGGCCATGTAGGCAAATCAATTCTAGAGTATTTCATCAAGTTAACACAAGCATCGAAAGAAATAGTATCACGGATATAGTATACACTAATGCCACTGCGAAATAGAATTGGTGATTTAGTTCTACTCAATTCGAAGGCTTTTGTGCCCTACAGTTAAAAGGCAATTGTAGGGAATAGTAATCAATATTCGAAGGATTTATGTTATAAGTAGGGCAAAATCGTCTAAATAGTGCTAAATCTTTTAATTTTGCAAATTGAATTCTAAACATTTTCATGTTTTGCCAATTAGTCCATTAGACCAATTTTTACCTGAAATTGTTCACGTAGACGTCAGCCATCCTACGTGGCGCGATTGATACTGATGTAAATAATTTTTAATAATATTTAATATTCGTTTGAATTATTTATCTGTTTATTTTTTTTCCTTCTTTTTCTTTCTCTTTTTTTCTTTCTTCCCTTCTTTCTCTAGTGGGTTGTCGAGACACAGCAACCAGCCAGAGGCTCACCCTCGTAAGTGGCTGGTGAGCGCAAGCAGTGCCAGAGGCCGGCAAGGTTCACCCCCGCCAACCACTCGCGAGGGCAATCCTTGCCCGCCCCTAGCATGGTTGAGGCCTCGCCATGGCTGGGCAAGGCTCAAACTCACCGGGGGTGGATGAGGCTTGCTCAAGATCAACCTTGCTGGCCCTAACCTCTAGCCCTCACCTTTGGCCAATCGTTAGCCATCACCAAGGCCCGTCGACCGGCTAGAGGAAGAAGGGAAGAAAAAAAAAAGATAGAAAAGAAAAAGAAAAATATTTAAAAAATTTATTAAAAATTGTCCACGTAAGAGATTTTAGTCCAAAATTGGCCGAATGAACTCAATTGGCAAAACGTGAAAAGATTTATGACTTAATTGGCAAGATATAAAGTTTTAGGATTGAATTGGCAAAAGTGCAAAAAGTTTAGGATTTTTTGAACAATTTTCCCCTCTAGGCAGTTGCCTATCTATGTCCATATCCACATAAATGTTCAATCTAGTGGAATTTCTAGACAAGAAAGTATGGTTATCATATCGCCATCAGGGTCATTTGTCAATCGAGACTCCAACAGCAGATCCTATGTCATAAAGCCATCAACTTTCTTGACCTTTCGATACGAATAGGCGTCAATCTCCTTAGTCCGTCTTACCACCTTGCAAAGACTAGATCTATTTGGAATCGAGTTCATACAGATAACGCATGACAAATCATGAACAGGGTCATTTCGAAAATCACATACACAAAAGCATAATTGCAAAGGGTTTACCATGTGAGTTTTTTAATTTACGATACAACCCTTCATCACAAACTGAGATCCGAAAAACCCCACATGTGGGTGTATTGAAATTATCCTCTAGGATCAACAGATTTGATACTTTGTGCAATTAATTAAAAAGAAAATATCGGCCCCATGATGACTGGCATCACATTGTATATGTTCTTGGTTACACTATTTGCCGATCGATTATGCAAGCAATGTTTTTCTTCCTTTTTGTATACTTCAATGGAGTTTGGAGAGAATGTGAAAATCCTTTCCACCACTTATTAACGTCAAGGTTGATTGTTGGGCGACCGAGAGATTGCCATATTGGGGGTAGTCAGCAAGATTTAGATTATGTTTCACCAAAAGAAGCAACACCTCCTCAACGTGCCAGCTACCATCTATGCCTATATAATCTAATATATAATGGAAAAAATCCGATACAACTAAGCATTTCTAAGCTACAAAAAGAGGAAAATTATTATCCTTTACACGACTAAGCGCACCATCGAGGAGTTGAAGAAGACCCCTCGAAGAAGTCGCAAGAACTTCAGTGCATTGGATCTTGAAATTCTATGCTCAGAAGCGTTGCACAAAAGAGAGAAATGATAAGTAAATTTTTATGTGCTCTCGAAACATGGCATCTCTGTCCATATAGATTGATCATTATACGTGAGTGTTGCGAATTTCCTTACTAATTACATTTCAATGTGGCAATCGACTCAGATGGATGAACACCCGGTGCTCCTAAAGTATCTAAAAGTCTCCCCTTCGTCCATCCTTTGGTGCTCTATCGTTACAGAGCTAACAAAGCTATTTAAATAGCATATTCTAAACAAAATGTACATAATTACAATAGACAAAGTACACTAATTTACGAAATTCGCTGTGAGCAAGTTTTCTCGATCGCAAAGCCCTCTTTACTCTTACGCATACCATCAAACAGCCAATGTAGGATCCGAAGTGAAGGCACGAACAACGCACACCCGTATTAACTAGTACTTTTTTTTTAAACCAAAAACAGAGAATTCAAGTAGAAAATAATGAACTAATTTAAAGTGTACATTTGATGTAGGATCCAAAAACAATGTATGCATCAACAGATATGCATGAATCTGTTTTTACCATGTAAAGGTATCTCAATCGCTTGTTTAAGGGGTTCATATGCTTTTTATTTACATGTGGTCTCTTTTCACTTATTAACTTATGTTTTTGGGGTCTAACATTCTAACATAGTACCAAGGCCAAGTTCTATCCATGTTTATTTTGCGAGTGTAGCCCCCCATGCCTCAAATTCCATCCGTTATTCCTAATCTAGCTTGCACGTGAGATCAAGTGTTAAAATATCTCATATCGCTTGTTTAAGAAGTTTATATGTTCTTTATATACACTTGTTCTCCCTTTTCTTGTTAAATTAGACTTTTGAGTTGAACATTCTAAGACACCAACCACAGAGCATGCAAGTAAATGAAAATGCACCAATTTTATTTATCTTGCCACTCTATATATCTTGCGCACACAAGTGTAAATGATCTAAGGATCCTGTAACCTTCTGCCATGAGAGTTTAGACATAGAGTGAATTGTTCCAAGTTTCATCCAAGTTCTACCTAAAACCTACTCGTCAAAACAGGCTACTCATTTTTGGGAACCTAGAACCTACCATGTTATAGGTTCTAGGGTCGGTTCCAAAGTTTATTTGGGAACCGGCCAAATTATTATTATTATTTTTCATTTTTAGTTAAACAAAATGAAAATGAACGCAACAACAAAAACGCGTATTGTTGGGTGAGGCAGTGGCATGACATTGAGAAACTGAGTTGGAGTCATTCATTTCAAGCTGCCTCTGTTTGTGGAGCGCCATGTACAGTTGCCTTCATTAGAGCGCTTCGTCTGTGTTCTGCTATGACGACTCCTACTAACATAAGAAATTATAATAAGTTGGTCCGAAACTATGGCAGGTGGCAACTTTTGAACCATCAATGAGCGGAGGTGTAACAAGGATAATGGCAAATAGAGGAGGCTGGGTAAGATGGACTATGTAAGCAGGCTCATTAGAGCTGTGTGGGTGGGTTGTGCGAAAAAACTTCAATTATATCACTAGATATCTTCTTTATTTAAGTTCCCAACTTCAAAGTTGAGGGTCACTATTGATGACAAACGAAATCATGGGTCAAAACTAAACTCATGCGGGACTGTCCCAGACCCCTAACTCTGCACTACAAAGTACAAACCACAAATACAGATGGCATTTTTCTTGAGTAATCCAGGTCGAGCTTGGCACTGTGTGATGCTCAAAGTTCTAGAGCCTGGACTATTCTTTCTTTTATTCATGTTGGGTCTGTATGAATTGAAGCAGGAAATCATTGGTAACTCTTGGTGAGATGCGTTTTTGGAAATTTGATCAATTTGTTAACGCAACTCGGATGGGTTGATGCCGCCTACTTCTCAATGTAACTCTTTAGCTAGTGTCTAGTGGAGCTGATTCTTCGTATAAAATCAAATTGGGTCGCAGATGCTTGCTACCCTAGAGTAATGGCCTGAAGAAGCCTGCATCTCTTGGTTTACCTTTTCATTTCATCCCTTTCCTATTCTAAGGCTTTGTCTGTTCCCGATTCCCAATTATCAGTTCTCGGTTCCCGGTCCGGTTCCGAGAATCGGAGATTCCTAAAAATGTGGAATTGGGAACCGGATCAAGTCTAATCAAAATTTAAAATCAGTTCAGTTCTCGGTTCTACCCTAAAGTCATGCTCACCTTTAGACATAGCAATAAACAAGCCATGCCCATATTCCAAAAGAATGGAAAATCCAAGTTGCATTCATATTAGCCACAATTCAGTATACTCTTGTAATCATGTGGCAGGCACGAAAGAATTAAAAATGGCTGCCGAGACAGAGTATATCCTGTCATCAAATCTTTATAAAAATAGAATAGGCTTATATGGTTGGATATAAATATCTTTTGGTAAGCTCTCTCTTAATTTTTTTTTCCCTGAAAATGAATTTTCAACTACGAATTTTCTGGAATTTGCTGTTGACATATGAAACTTCGAAGCTATAGGAGAAACGAAGTCTTATTCATCCACAGCAAAGTTCATGATAAGCAAAAGCTGGCAAGAAGACTCATCAAACAGCAATGTCCTATCAACCTAGGAACAAATATAAAAACGTTTGACCCTCTCATTGATTTCTTTTAGAGGAAGAAAATTGAGGAATTCACGACAAATGGAGGATCAAAATTTATCAACCACTAATCATCTCTTAATTCTCTCTTTACGTTTTGCATGATTGATCGATCAAATTTGCATCGATCCTAAGTCGATTGCGCTTATCGCAATTTGGATTGTGTTGATCATAGCTTGTTCAAGTTTTCGAATTATCTTAATTTGTACGCCCTCAAAATAATAGTCTCGTGATTGGTTGTCCGTGTTTCTTACTATTACCCTTTTCTTTTTATTCTTTCATTTGTCAGTCACTAAACCAATTTTACCTTATTGTCCACATATACTGAACATGAGTTCATTCAGTTATCCATAGATCATATATATATTATGAATTTTTCTAACGAGAGAATCATATTGAAAACATAAAAAAATTCTGAAGTTATGGAAAAAATTGCTAAAGCACAAATGATATATCGTCTAAGCTCTTGTGGCCTCTAATCGGATAGTTTAAATATGTGGATATTCAAGGATATCTATACTTATTGAAGAAATTATTTTCTATTCGCAACTTAACAATCTAGCTTTTTGGCAAACAAACTAAAAATCCCTTTTGTCATTCGTTGATTTGAACTCTAGCTTTCAAAATTTTCCCCATTTTTTCATCTCACAAAAATATTAAAGATTTCAAAATTTTCCCTTTTCCAAACTTAGCCAAGGTGTCATGGTGCGATCAAAATTGGCACATATGAATACCAAAAAAGCATATAATTATACCAAAAAAACGAAAAAACAGAAAGGTGGTCGTATTGGTAATTTGGCCGTAAATATAGACTATAAAATTCGTACACTTATATTAAAAAATGGACAAGAAAACATAAAATTGCAAACTACGATGGGTCGTTGACTGTTCCAAGATTCAGACAACTGAACAACATCGGCCTCCACAATTCATCGATGAATCTGTTGTCAGTTTGCGCGGTTTCGAGGGAGTTCATTAAAGAGCTTAAAGTACCGATAAGAAAAATAATGATAATAATAATAAGAAAAAAAATAAGAAATAGAAAAACGAATGAATCCTATCTTTTGTGCTAAAACAAAAAATCACTCGAGTCTAAGGACATTCCCATCATGGCAAAACAGATCAATTTCATTTACTAACGAAATTTCACATTTATAGAATTTATGCTGATCTTCATATGAAAATACACAAATATTGTATAATGTTTATAACGTCAATCATCAACTCCATATATCGTCATAAAAACAAAGATCTTATCAATAAGTGACAAATGTCACTCATTAATGACAAATAATAGAAACAACAAATATATCTTTTTAACAATTTAACCGTAAATAAAAATGTCTTGATAAATCGATAATCGAGTGTACCAGTAACAACTCTAGAAATTCCGAGGATGGGAGCACAATTACGATCGAAGTTCGATAAAAGTACTTAGATTATTATTTTGAAATTTTATTTAACAATGATTCGAGGATGTGATAATTACTCTTTTGTAATTTCGGACACATACAAGCTAGCATTTTTATAATGACAACACAGTTTTCCAAAACAAGTGTCCCTCTCATTGATTAGGTAACCACTTACACCATACTAAGATTTTCCAACTTGATTTTTCATAAGACTTTGTAATTAACTATTTTGAAATTGAGACTTCCTTAAAAATTCCAGACATGATACTAATAAAAACAGTAACAACAACAGTCCTCCAAGTTGAGTGAGAAATCAAGAATTTTTGTAGAAATACTCCCTCTCTCTCTCTCTCTCAAGGTCTCTCTGTCACCAAACATCAAGCAAGGCACCTCCATTTGTATTTTAATGTCTGACTGACCTTTTCATCAATTCCTTCCTTCTTCGCCTTCACAGCCTTCTTTCCTTCGCCCGTCGTTTGGGAAGGTTTTCATGCTCACCCACCTTGTCCTCCATTCCTCTTAGACCCTCTCTCTGTCTCTCTCTCTCTCTGTCCAATTTCTTTTCCCTTTTTATCTTTTGAAGGAGAGACAAGAAGATAAGGAAACATGATCCAATTTCTTCATTATCTTCTCAATCTTGCATAGGCTTGACATCATTCTTCTTCGTTGTTTTGTTGGTGGCCCTTTTCTGGGTTCAATCTCCGGTGCATGCTCGCCGTGCGCTGACTTTTACAGAGAGGCTGTGCATTATCCCTTTGGTTTTCCATGAAAGGACACTGAGTAAGAACGACGGAAAATGAAGCCTTTTGGCGATGGTCGAAGGAGTTGGAGACAGACTCGCCTCGTTGCTGAACCTTGGCCCGCTTATTTTAAGGTAAAGCTTTGTGTTGGTGTTCTATGCATTTTCATGAGTAAAGTTTCCTTTTCTTGTCCTCCTAAACATGGCATCTGAACATTTTCCCAAATTACGTCCCTTGTGGGAGATTCAGTAATAATCTGAGTTAATGAAGTCGCTGGAACATTCGAGCAAAATAATTGCAGATATGCTAATTTCATCTTAACTGAATGTCTCTGTTTTTCTTTGCTTTTTTCTTTTTCCAATTCGGTGACAGGGAGAGTAACTGTCTGAGGTTGGTCAGAGATAAATTAATCTCGATTTCGCTCTCCATTTTCTTCCTTGCAACTGCTGCATTGGGGCTTGCTTTGCTTGTTGCGTCTCCAATGGCCACCAAGATGAAAGGAATCTACAAAGGCTTCAAATTCATCTCCCAAATATTTGGTAAAAATTATCACGTCTTTCGCTTACATGGGTTTTCCTTTTCTTGTTTTTTTCCGGGTCCCTCTCTCAAAAAGCGAGGTTTTTTAGCTTATTATGTCGATAATGCAAGATTGTATTTTGTTTGGATTCTTCTGGCACTGCTTTCATGGTGGTGATCTGCTTCTGTTCCGCTGCAGTCGTGAAGGAGAGGGATATGGAAATTGGGTACCCAACAGATGTTAAACACGTGGCACACATCGGATGGGATGGTCCATCTGGGAGTGGACCCAGTTGGGTGAGTAAGATGATAGATAGGTGAAGCAACATTCGTTTAGCTTTGCAGCTTCTGGGTCCTTTTCCATTCCTCTGTTGAGCAATTTTTTCGAAATAATAAGAGAGGAGAACGCTTTTCTCATCGTTTATTCTAAAAGAATTTCTCGGTTATGTTGATTGATTCTTGTTTATGCTGTTGTGTTGATGCAGATGACTGAATTCAAGAGTGCACCTGATTTTTCCACTTCCCTCGGTACCATTGGTGATCCTGGTGACTCCAGCTCTGCGGCTCGTTCCACGTGGTCCTCTCAAGGTTTGTTCCTAGAAAATCCTGTTTTTTCTTGTCTTTACAAGTGACTCGTTCACTGAAAAGAAAAATTTGCAACACTGGAAAGTGGGAAATAATCGAAATCTCAACAGCTTCATGCCGAGTTTTTCTCTTCTCTCGTGCGTATGTTTAAGTCTAGTTGATAGAGTCATGTGGAGGTACATAAACAGACAAGTACGAGTGGGGCTGCTTTCTTTCACGGGTCAAATAGCTCAGCGAGATGCACTTTCAAGGGCCTGTTACTAATTTTGTTATGTTATGGAGAAAAAGTTCTCGAGATTCTTTGCCTCCGAGTGAAAGAGTTTGGCTCTTCTGTCACGAGAGCATACTTCCTTCATTGAGGGAATCTGCTTCCTCTTGGCCTTGGAAATGTCTCCTGATTTTGGTGGTTCACATGGCTCCACCACGTGCTTGTAAATGGTAGTAAGTTAGCTTTTATACATGGGGTTTATCATGGAAGTCAAGTCAATTTTTGTTTGCCCTAAAATCATGGTGAAACCAAAGTATATGATATAGACATTTGTGTAGTTCAAGTAAGATTCTCCATAGGACACATCAGCGCAAGTACATTGAAACCGATCTTCTTGACTAAGGTCAATTGGCATCAGCTTTAAAATAAACTGCTCATGACTGCGTAGAATATAGCAATGAATTAACTATGGTGCTGATCCGCTGATCTTTACATTACATGAGTACCACTTTTGTGTACAACCCACCCTCTTGGATAGCAGCACCATCAACATGACTAGCAGCTGCGAACTACTCGTTTGCTTTTTGACTTCCCACTTCATGTATAACTTTTGTATCTCAAAGATTACGTTGGAAGCAGAAGTCATTCTGCATGTATGTAATCACCCAACTGCTAGACGCTAAAATTCTCATCTTCAGTAGTTGGTTAATAGATGTGGTGAGGCATTAGCTCTTGTTGTGAACGTTAATGCTCATTGTCTTGATGTTAGCATGAACTTTTCTCTTGTAAAGGCTTATAAAAAATCATTGCAGTTAAAATTTTGTCATTCTACATCTCGCAAACTGATAGACATCTATTTCCAGTTATGATTGGAAAAATAGCATCTAAGATATGTCCTGGTTCCTTTTAAAGAACCTCGTTGATGAAGATACTTGTAAGATCTGCAGATGTTGAAAAAGAAATTGTTGAATCTCTCAGATTCTTTCATGCCATAAGCACTTGTAGTGTTGCACGTTCTGTCATATCTCCTGAAGTAAAGTGATGACTAATTTGCAAATGAATTGCCTTTCTTTATTTTGTTTCAGTTTTCACTTTAGTTTCTTGATTTCTACATTTTCCCCCTTTTTGCTGACATAATTCGTTTTCTTCTGGTAGATTTTGAGCAAATCATTGGACAGCAATCGACATCCGAGATGTTCAAAGAAAATCTGCCAACAGATCTTCCGAATATGCCCAAGAAACAAAAGAGGAAAAAGAGCAAGTCGTCTTCATCCCCCAAGTCTTCATCCTCAACAAGATCCTCTCGAGCAGCAAAGTCGAAGGCTTCATTCTAGAAATGGATAAAACACCGAACCTACAACACTAGACCTGGTGGGGGTTAATATGACTAGGAAAGAATGACAATGCCCGCTGATGTGCATAGAAGAACTTGCTTGCTCACTTTTTTCCGAGGATGTTTCCGATGAACAAGAGAATGTAGAAAGTCAGACAAGCTTGTGCACATTTGAACTTGACTTTTCTTTTCGATTTTACAGGGATGTCGAAAAATTGGTGAGAGTGGAGTTTGGGGAAGAGGGAGGACAAGGGCAAGGGCATGACTGAGTTCACTGATAACAGTGATTTGAGGAAGTTTGCTATTGTTTATTTATATCAATCTTTTTTTTTTCTAGTTTTTCCACATTGTTGAGAGATTGATTCTTCAGTTATGCTGGCGAAAGGTTCCGCAGTTGAAATTGTTGGCTTTGACTCAAACTTCAATTGGGTCTGATTCTTTGATCATTCAGGACAGGTTTCCAACAATATGAGAGAGATTTATCTCAAAATACTCACAGCCGTCAATGATATGGACATCAAACACGGTTCAATCTATGTGATCTACATCCACCGCTAGAGCAATAACAAGAGTTGCGGTATAGATTGCAACCGTATTCGACTGATCAGCTTGGAGATTTCTCGACAAACTTTGATCTAATCTCGCAAAGAACTTTTCAAAAACCCTCTAAGACGATTAACCACCCTAATCTCTCTACTAGATTAGAATGACTATATATATTTGTTCAAACATTGAGAAAGCCCTTAGTTAGGAACTCGATCTAATTGTTAATAAGCAGTCGCTATGTCGACTGGCAAACGCCCCACCCATCCTAGCCGAGCTCCCAAACCAATTAGTGGTGCCACCGGCGAGCCCTGAGCCTTCTCGTCCCGGCTACTAGACGCTGTCCGGGGGTCTTTCCGATCCCTTCAAGTGTTCTCTTCTCATACCTACTTCGTGGTTTTGTATTTCAAGCATTGCAAGTGCCTATTCAAGTTGGGTGTTCACCAAGTGGGCCGAAACTCAACAAAAGAGGGAGGGAGGAACAGAGCAATCCACATGCCTATTTAAGTTGTTGAGTTGGGTCTTCACCAATTGGGTCCAGACTTAACCCAAAGAGGGAGGGAGGGTCTTCTCATCCCTACTTTGATAGCCTTCATGATTAAGGGGGTGTTTGGTTCAGCATTTGGAAGGGGCTTTCGAGCGAAAGCCCCTTGGCCAAATGCTAAACCGCTAGCATTTGGAATACTGAAAGCCCAAAGCTGATCCGGACTAGCTTTTGGGCTTTTAGTATTTGGCAAATGCTAAACCCAAATTTTTTATCCCCAAACTACCTTTACTTATTTTGGTTTATTCCGATTTTGTCCCTCGTGTGTATTGTTCATTTTCTTCTTCGTGAGGTGACCGGTGAGGGAGGCTGGCGAGGCGGCCGGCGCCGGATCGGGTCGGCAAGAGGCCGGCGGCTGTCGCCCGAGGCTGGGCGACCCTCGGCGAGGATCGTGCAACCTCCGGCGACCACCTGGGTCCCGCGACCTCAAGCGGCCGTCGCGCCGTCACTTGAGTCGCGGGACCCAGGCGACAGCTGCTTGAGTCGCGGGACCCAAGCGATCGCCTGAGTCACGCTACCCAGGCGCCGGCCGCCTGGGTCGCGCGACTCAGGCGACCTCTTGGGTCCCGCGACCCTCGCCGAGGGTCGCCCGACCTCAGGCGACGGCCACCGGCGCCAGATCTGGCCCGCCGGCGGCTGCTCGACCTCAAGCGACGGCCGCCGGCGCTAGATCTGGCTCGCCAGCGGCCGGTCGGTGCCGGCTCCGACGAAGGGTAAGTTAGGTTTTTTATTCCCAAAGCCCTTTTGCAAAAAAAATTTACCAAACACTACTTGACCCAAAATAGCTTTATGAAGAATTTTTTACCAAACGCCATTTGCATTTCTCCAAGGGGCTTTAGCCTAAAGGTATTTGTATTCCCTCAAGTAGCATTTTTAAAGTTGAACCAAACGCACCCTAAGTGGGTCAAATTTTTTTAAACAAAGAGAGAGAGAGAGAGAGAGGCGCAATATTTCCCTTTCATCCGTGCTTGAAAAGGGCCAATATTTTCATCCTGTCTCTAATTGAAGAAAATTGAGTCTCTAATTGGTGGATTACAAGTTATGGATATTGCCCACAAGTAAGCTTAACTAAAATTAAATGTGGGCATGCCCATATATGCAGCTTACCAATCAGAAGACCGGTTGAAGAAAACTTTCTTTAGTCAAGAATGGAGAAAAACACGGTCCCGATGAAAATGGGTGTATAATCGCCCGTATGGAAAGTACTTCAATAGCCTTCGCGATTGAGGGGTCCTTTTTTTTTTTTTTGGTTTTTTTTGTAAAGGTTAAGATGAACGGCACGGACAAAACTTAAGAATGGTAACTGTCACTTATTATTTTTCACTAAACAGATGTTTATTTATGAGGTTTTTCGTAGAAAAAGAGGCATGATTCTCACTCGGAAGATGATTTTGCAGCCCCAACTTTTCTGTGGCATCAAAGGGCACTACATTCTTCATAAAAAAAGAGGCATGATTCTTGAAGGTGCCCTGTTTTGTTGCGTTGCATAAAAATGGCATAGTTTGGTACGAGAAAATTCTGGGCCATACCTCAAATTTCTATGACAATGTGGGCATGTGGCACGTTGGTTGTGATGGTGACGATGCAGAATTGATTGATTCGATAATGTGTGGTTGGAGACGTCTCCAACTAATTTAGGATAAGCTATTCGGAAAATATTTTCATCACCGACAACTATTTATGTTTAATTATTTTCATTCATTCATTTTTATAAATGATACAATTGATTATTTTTTCGGAAAAATGCTTTTTAAGCCCTAAGTTTTCCATAAACAAATGCACCATAAATATTGATGATCGTTCTCAAATAATGGTGATTATTACTAGCACGGCAGTCCATCAAAAACATGGCACCATCGAGAATTCGTTCATGAGCCTGTCGATTTCCCCAACATTGGTGCATGCATATCGTGGAGAAGTCGAGATCAAATTGACCCAAGAAGCATCATTCGGTATTTCCAAGCGTTTTACGCGAGAATGGCCCTAATAGGGACAAAAGTAACAGATCAATCAACTCACGAGTTTCGCGTTTCGCAACCAGCATTCCGTCTTGGACGAGGAGTCTCGACACGACGCTGCCGTCCCACGTTAGCCATTCCGACGGTGAAGGGCACCGACCCACGGAGATAAAGTCAGGAAGTTTTCATTTTCAGACGACGTATGACGTTTCACTTTTACTTTTGTCCAACTAAATTCAATCTCCTTACATTCGATGACGAAAAGGGTATGAAGGATTTCGACTTCGCTGGCCGTGTGAGAAATATTTTTCACATCCTATGTCAATCACTGCTTCATATGGTAGTTCTATCCTAATGAGAAATTTTTTTTCACATCCTATATCAACCGCTGCTTGATGCGGTAGTTCTATCCTGATGGCCTAATTCCCTAAAATACCTCGACTTTATATATAACCCCCCAAACTTTCACTTTCACTCTAATCGTAAATCTGCTCATGCGTCTTAAACTTTCCCTTGAATATTTGGTATTCGGTTAAGAGGTAACATCATCAAATGAAGGGAATTTTCCGAGGCCTGTTTGTTTGATATACAGAAACGGCGGGCTCCACAGATGTATTATTTATTTTAAAGTGTCAGTGTCTATACGCCTCGCACTCTCAATTCTCCATGTACCTTTGTCTTCTCCTGAGAAATACACTCCCGATGTTTTACATCTTGGTGATCCTGAGATTAGGACGAGGATCGAGATGACGCATTTTAAGATCTTACTTAGGACCGAACTTCACAGATCGTGTGAGAAAATATTCCACATCCTATAACATTCCCTGCTTGATATGGTAGTTCTATTATAATGGCCTAATTCCCTAAAATACTCCAACTTTAAATATAATCCATCAAACTTTCACTATAGTTCTAAATTTGCGGACCTAGAAAGTGAAATTGATTAGGACGTGAGATGGAATGGAAAGTTTGCCATTAAGGGCCAAGGGCCATGCCAAACCACCATGTTTTGTAGATGAGCTCGAAGGTCGGGGGTCGTAAACGATGCTGTCGAACTTCCATAGAGGGAATACTGGAAAGTGATGAGATTCTGAGATGGTTCCTCCTAATGAATTTCCTATACAAACCGAGCCACCCATTTGTGATAGGTCTTGAGGTATCAAGAAAAGCTTTTGTAACCGCGCAAGAGTTAACTTTACATATCGACGAATTTTCGGATAAGGCTATATTTTGAAATCATGGCGATTGTAGTATAGACACCCCATCTTATTCGAGATAATTACCAAAAAAAAGTTATAAACCTATTGTACATATATCAATTAAGTCCTAAACAGTTAATTTGATCAATTTAATCCTCACGTTTTGATGATTTGCTAATGTAATTCTTCCGACTAAATTTGGCCCGAAATCGCTAACGTGACGGTCGGCACAGACAGTTCTACATGACACGGCCGGCACAGATGTGTACGATTTTACAATTTTTTTTTATATTTCATGAATTTTTTTCCTTGTTTTCATTTTTTCCCTTTTCTTTTCTTTCTTGGCATGGATCGCCACGTCAGTGATTTTTTGCCACAATTGGCCTGAAGAATTACAATGACAAATCTTCAAAAGATTTATAATTAAATTGAAAAAATTTAAAAATTGAAAATTGAATTGATCACTGTTAATAGGTTAAAAACTTTTTTGATAAGTTTTCCTTACCTTATTTGCGTCATTTCGGTGTAAGTACTCGGTACTTTTGGCAGAAGCTGGGTGCAAATTGATGACTATAATGAGCTCCACAGATGCCCTAGTTTCTTTCTAGAGTGTGATCCGCAGAG
Organism: Syzygium malaccense; assembly: GCA_031216405.1. Classification (NCBI taxonomy): domain Eukaryota; kingdom Viridiplantae; phylum Streptophyta; class Magnoliopsida; order Myrtales; family Myrtaceae; genus Syzygium; species Syzygium malaccense. Next base: position 4,012,922 of record CM062256.1, on the reverse strand, counting down.
TTTCTTCCTTTAAACGTGGAACACTCCAATACCATGTTAGGAAAAACACTTTGGGTGGTCCCAACTTCGATTACGTGCATACAGAGAAGAAGAAGATGGGAACCTCGTACTCAAATGTTTTGGAAGATGGTTTACTCTCACATTGTTTCTAAAGAAAAGTACCAAAAAAGTCTCAAACTTATTGCATTTGTACCAATTTAACTTTAAACCTTTTACTTTCACTAATTTAGTTTAAACATTTTCACATTTTATCAATTGAATCCATATGGGCAATTTAAGCTAGAAATTACTAATGTGAATGACAAACATCTCATGTAGCACGACTGGTGCTAATATGGAAAATTTTTAATTAATTTTTAATAATTTTTTTCCTAAATTTTTATATGTTTAATAACTTTTTTTATTTTATTCACTTTTCCTTCTTCTTTTTTTCCATTAAGCTCGCCGGCCACAATGGAAAGGAAAAGAACAGAAGGAAAAGAGAAGAAAAAAATTAATAAAAAATTTTAAAAAATATTTAAAAATTATTCACGTCAGCACCAACCATGCCATGTAGGACGACTGGCATCCATATTTATAATTTACAACCTAAATTGGCCAAATGGACTCAATTAGCAAAACATAAAAATGTTTATGACTGAATTGGTCCAACTAAAAAGTTTATGACTAAATTGATACCAATGCAATAGATTTATAACTTTATTGGTAGTTTTCTGGTTGTGTTTATGTTCATTGCCAACAGCTTCATTGATCTTGACAAAATTATTTTCCTCTCTCTCTCTCTCTCTCCTTGAATAGAAAGATAATGTAAAACATTATTGATTTACCTAAATTGAGGCGTTTCATGGAACCGGAGTATTTTATGGACCCGATATTGCGCACCTAAGATGAGTTTTATTGTAAGAAAGATATAGGACATTTGGGTCATCTATCTAGACGTTTTCTTAAGAATATTACAACTCAATTCCCAAAATATTGACTGTATATCACGAGAAAAGTTGGTACATGAAAATCGTATAAGTTGTCTTTGTCGACGTGGATTTCACATGATCCAATGATGCACATGAGCTTAGGCTGATTGCACCCGATGTGGCTAAGTATCTCTTCATTGTTCTAACGTTTATATTCATGAAAATGTTCTATCGTATGGAGACATCCTCGTAATATGTTTGGAGAAGTAGAAAATGAAAGGAATATGTTCACTGAAAGTCTTAAAACTTATCACGAAAGTGCATTTGAATCCTAAAACTTGCAAAAAGTGTAATCAAGTCTTAAAACTATCAAATTGGTTCAATCGAGTCTTAAAGTTAACTACGTCAATTTTGGCTTATGGAAAATGTTGATGTTGCTTTTTTTATATATTTTATCCTATGTGGTGATGACATGGATTTTTTATTATTATTTTTTAAAAAATGTATTTAAATTAAATTTTAAAAATAAGCTATATATATATATATATAAATAAATAAAGGAGGAGGAGGAGAAGTCAAGCGGGGAGTGCTGCAAGCGCTCCCGGCACCGCCATCGCCGCCGCCCCACTATTACCGGGAGGGGTCAACAAGGGTGGGCGACGGCAGGCGAGGGTTCACAGCCCTCGGCCAAGTTTGTGAGCGAGGGCTTGCCGTCAGCAAGTGTTGCCGACCCCTGGCCAGGGCCCATTGACCCCCGCTTGCTGTCCCCCACTCTCATTGGCCCTCTCGGCGATGGTGGGGCGACAGCAGTGTTTTTCGTTAGTAAGTTAAACGGTTTTAACTTTAAAACTCGATTGAACCAATTAAACAAGTTTTATAACTTAATTGCACTTTTTGCATGTTTTATGACTCAAACACACTTTCTTGACAAGTTTTAGGACTTCTAATGAACATATCTCAAAATGAAATGACCAAAAGTCTGGATGAAGAAACATGTGATGCTTTGAAGTTTGAATGTGTGTGAAAAGTGGGACAAAGAAGGAGAGAGTGAATGTAGCTGTTTGAATTAAACGAAGAGTGGAAATGGGAAGGAGGAAAAACAATCTCGGATTGATTTAATAATATTCAAGTAAGGAGTCATTAATTATCATTTTTCAATTAAAGAAAGTACATATTCTCATTCTTCCAAAACTTTGGACAAAAGATTTTTGAGATTGAAAACATAAGGCAAAAATTTCTAAATGACCCTACATATCCTGATCTTTGTAGATTTTGAAAGATTTTAAGTGCTCAACGTATGAAGAAAAAATATACAAAATAAAAGTCACACCTAACAAATAAGCATGCCATTCTTTTTTGGAGAATATAATATTATATATGTGGAGGCCCGTCTACCCAAAGTCTCCATTTATATGCAGTTTGTGAAATTTGAACGAGGGACCTCTTGAAATGACGCTCCAACCAATTAAAACGACCCTAAGGCTCCGTTCATTTGCCGGAAAATATTCTCCTTTTGGAAAATATTTTTCCGGTCCTGGAACACAATTTTCTGGTATTCAGCTAAAATTTGAAAAAGTTTCGAAAAATATTTTTTAGTGTTCAGTGACCGGCGGCGTTCGGCGATCAGCGGCGGCGATCGGCGGCGGCGATTGGCAATTGACGGTGGTCGGCGACGGGCGGCCGGCGGCCGACGGCGGACGGCCGGCAACCGGCGGCGAGCGGCGGCGGCCGGCAACCGGCGGCCGATGGCGGTGACTGGCAATCAACTTTCTCTCCCACGGAAAACATTTTCCCTCCCATGGCCAATTTTGCCTTCACTTTGGGGGAAAATGATTTCCTCTTTGTAAAAAGAGGAAATCATTTTCCTCAAAACAATGAAAGATTTGGGGGTGGGGAAGGAAAATGTTTTCCCACGGAAAATATTTTCCGCTCCCGAACACCGGAAAATGCGGAAAATGTTTTTCGAAAAAATATTTTTCCTGAAACGAATGGAGCCTAAGAGGTTGATACATTTCCTTCTTAGTTGTCCTAAAAAGTTGAAATTGCATTATTAATACTTTAAACTTTGGAAGATATCTAACATTAAGGGTGACGTTGATACATTTCCTTCTTAGTTGTACTAAAAAGTTGAAATTGCATTTATTAATACTTTAAACTTTGGAAGATATCTAACATTAAGGGTGTCAACGAGCTGGTTCGGTTCGGATCTCCACTAATATCTACCCCGATCCCGACATGAAGGGTGTATGTTTTTTTGTGACCCCACCCGCATAGAACCCAAGCCCCCCCAAAAAAAAGTTAGGATCGGGTCAGGTTATCTTCCAAGCTGCGTACACATCCTTGATTGTCTCAGCCCAAATATTAGCGAGGTTAATACACGGTCCAACAACATTCCCACATGTTCAATTCAACTCAGACGTAAATTCTTTTCCAACCTTGGACTTGGATTTTCACCGGATAATGCACGGCGAAAACGGGATGATAATGCAGACACACGGCGTGAACAATTTGTCGTCTTTGAAGCTGATGTCCTGTTCTTCGTCAACCAAGAATGCAAAATATCTTAAACTTCCTCGTACTTGCTCCGCTCTTCACCGATGCATTTCAATGATAATTTCATGGCTTATTCTTTGACGTGTTGGCAGACCAACCATGACGAATGGCCAAATGTTTTCTTCAGTTCTTACACCTTCGCAAAAGCAGACTGCAGATGCATAGAAATATAGTACACGCAGACGGGGAGCAGGTTATACACGTGAGAAAATGAGTCTTCAAGATGGGAAAAAGTATCAGAAAAGTCCTAAACATTTTGTATTTGTCTCAATTTAGTCTTAAAAATTTTTTTTGTGTCAATTTAATCATAAGCATTTTGAACTAGTGCTAATTCAGTCCTTCCGACTAAATTTGGCCGGATTTTGCTTACGTGGATGGTTTTTAATAATATTTTAACATTTTTTCAATTTGTTTATGATTTTTTTTCGATTTTTTTTTCTTTTTTTCTTTTTCTTTCTTCCTCCCTTCCTCCCTTTGCCAGTGACTGGCCACCGGGCGGGCTGCCCTCGCCTGGGCGAGGGTCACCGTCACCCGGCCAGGCCAGGCCAGGCCCGACGTGGCCTGGGCGAGCCTCAGCCAGGCTGTGCAAGCCTCGGCGAGGGCCGGCCTCATCAGATCTGGCCTGGGTGAGGCCGAATCCCTCCTACGCGAGGGCGAGCCGTGGCGAGGGCGAGCCGTGGCGAGGGCTCAAGCGTCACGTTGGCCTGGGCGAGCCTCGCGCTAGCCGGCGAAGGCGAGCCTTGTCTAGTCTCCAACGAGCCTCGCCATCGCTGGCGAGGGCGACCCTCGCTAGTGGATGGCGGGGCTTGCCAGAGGTCCCCTGGCCTCCATCCGGTCGCCGTTGCTGGAGATCGGCTGGAGGAAGAAAAAAGGAAAATAAAAAGAAAATAAATAAAAAAATCGAAAAATATTAAAATATTATTAAAAAGTTGTCCACGTCATCGCCAGCGATGCCACATAGGTCAGCCGGCGTCCACGTCAGTAAAATCCAGCTAAAATTAGCCAGAAGAACTAAATTGACATAAAGATAAACGGGGTCTTCAAGATGACCAGGAACAGGCTATACACGCAAAGGTATCTATCTTGAAGACTCGTTCAGGAACAGGTTATACACGTGAGCAAGCACCTCACGTGTTAAACGTTTGATTCTGGTCATCTTGGAGACCCGTTCAGACGTGAGATATTTGCTTCCGGCCGTGTGACCCCATATATAGGGGCTTCGAGGCAGTGACTGAGGATGACGACAATTTCCACATTGCTTTGGTTTAAGGCCGTTCCTTTGGCGAAGCTCAAGCTTTGCTCGAGCATAATTGATGTCTATGGAGAATCAGCGCCTGTTGAGGCATTGAGAGAGCAGCATTGATGATGAGCATTATAACTTGGCTATAAACGCCGAGTCAAGATGAAGAATTATTTAATTTGTATTTCGAGTTTGAGACCATATTCTCATTTGGCTGATTTCAGACGAGGGGCTCTCGGCAGCACAAATAGAGAAATAAAGAAAGTCACTAAAAGATAAAATATGCGCACATTTTATTTTATTATATTTATTTCTCTTATAAAAGCAATATTCCTTTTTAGTTGAAGACGTCCTTCACCGTAAGTGCCATCAGGAGGATTCGATTTGTGGGCAATCTTGAATATTTTCTGCAACAGAAAAAATATATATCTTCACGATGCATATGAAAATTTATCCAAGCGAATCATGTTTCGTAAACTGCTCAAATTCGAATTTAATGGCATTTTTTTTTTGCGATCAATCCACGAATGTACGGTGTACACACCACTGCCAGTCAGATCAGTGAAAGAGATGAGGCCAGATCATGGAGAGAGGCCTCTCTTTTCCGAGCGATCAATCGGTGAGCCAGTGCATGTACTAAACTAAAATCTGGACAGAAACTAAACTAAAATCTGGACAGAAACTGGTGGGACTCACGTAAAGCTCACGTTTTCTCGATGGCTAAATTGAATTCGAGACTACCGCAATTTGACCTCTCCTCCGTTCCTTTGCGAGCGTTGTCGCCGCCCACCTCACGATCACCTTGGCTCGTGACGGTGAAGTAGTCGTGCGCAATTCGTCGAGAGCATGCACGCGCCTTCTTCATCATGCACCAAGCAAATCCTAGCCACGGACAGAGACTCTCGGAAAGAGACCGCAGCGCCATCCACTTATAAATACACGCGTCCACTAGCTTTCGTGAACCTCATCCAACGTTCACATAATATCTCTCGAGCTGCTTTGACTTTTCGCTCTTCGAATTCATTCTCCATTCCATGGCTGCAACCATCAAGCCTCATCTCCTCCTCACCAACGAAACATCATTTGCCTGTCCCAAGCAGTCGATCTCGAGCATGAAACGAGCTGAAAGTAACAACTTCGTGGCTCAAGCAGCCGCGAAAAGCGGTTCGAAAGCTTTGATCGTGGAGAGGCCGTCGAGTGGAATCGAGTTGGACACGGTTGGGAGAAGAGAGAGCAGAGGCAAGTTTGGGATTTATGGAGGGAAGTTTGTGCCTGAGACATTGATGAGTAGCTTGGGCAAGCTTGAAGCTGACTTCAACTTTGTTCTCCACGATGCTAAATTTCAGGTTTGTTTTTTTTTCTTTGGTCAGAAAATTTCAGGTTCGTAAGAAGACAATGTTTCTGCATGGCAAGAAACATTAGAATTTCCAAAGAAAAGAACAACCATGTTCTCCGCCTATCATTATTGCACTTTTGTCAATGCAGTACTAAACCTTTTAATTATGTCAATTGAGACTTGAATTTTTTCACATTATGTTCATCCGACCAATTTCGGCCGGAAATCATTGAAGTGAAAGTCAGTCGTCCTACATGACACGGCCGACACTAACATAGACAATTTTTTAATTTATAATATTTTTTCGAATTTTTTATTATAGGCAAGGGCTAGCCGACCCTCGCCGGCCATTCGAATTTTTCACAGCCCTGGTCAATGGCGAGGGAGGGGTCGCGGCCCTCGCCGAGCTCAACCATGTAGGATGGCCGACGTCAACGTCAATGTCAGCGATTTCTGGCCAAAATTAATCAAATGAACTCAATTAGCAAACGTGAAAAAGATTTAGGACTCAATTAACATGATTAAAAGGTTTAAGATTGAATTAACATAAGTATAACAGGTTTAAGACTTTTTTGATAATTTTCTCTCTTTTTGTGATGGGTGGCCACAACTATGGGAGAGCAATTATGGTTATCTAGGTAGATGTACGAACGTCACACATATTATTTGAACTGCGATTGACAAAATTGTAGGCGGAGCTGGCGACAGCTCTAAGGGACTACGTTGGAAGGGAAACACCTTTGTACTTCGCGGAGCGGCTCACCAACCATTACAAGAACGAGAACGGAGAAGGGCCGGACATTTACCTGAAAAGAGAGGATCTCAACCACTGCGGTGCACACAAGATGAACAATGCCATCGCGCAGGCAATGATGGCCAAGCGCATGGGCCGGCAAAAGGTGGTGGCGGCGACAGGAGCAGGCCAGCACGGCGTTGCGACCGCCGCCGCGTGTGCTAAGCTGTCTCTGGATTGCACCATCTTCATGGGTTCCGAGGATATGGAGAAACAAGCTTCGAACGTGTTTTTAATCAAGCTCCTAGGTGCTCAGGTTAGCATATTCTTGCATGAACCGGTTTCGTAAAGCGATATTAGCTTTTACGCAAGTTGTCCTGGGTGGATTTCTCAGATAAATTTGGAACTTTAAGAGAGTGGATTGTTCTAGCAAAGTTTTCTTTGAAAACGAGCAAGTGGAACCTCCAATGGAACATACAAAAACATTTCAACTGAGCATTGGCTCCTTGGTTAGACCCCATCAATTTCCCACCAACATCAACCAACCAATGAGTTGGAGGTCACAAGACCCAATTCAATCTTCCCACAATGTTCAAACTAGGGTTGATATTGCAGGTGACCCAAGTGGAGGGGAGCTTCAAGGATGCAAGCTCCGAGGCCATAAGGCAATGGGTGAACGACTTGGAGGGAATCTACTACCTGCCAGGGACGGTGGTGGGTCCACACCCATGCCCAAGCATGGTGAGGGAGTTCCAGTCCATCATAGGGAGGGAGACGAGGAGGCAGGCGATGGAGAGGTGGGGAGGGAGGCCGGACGTGGTGGTGGCGTGTATCGGCAGCGGCTCCAATGCGCTGGGGATCTTCCATGAGTTCATTGGGGATGAGGATGTGAGGCTGGTTGGCGTGGAGGCTGCTGGGTTTGGCCTGGACTCCGGGAGGCATGCAGCCACCCTGGCCATGGGCCAGGTGGGGGTCTACCATGGAGCCATGAGCTACTTGTTGCAGGACCAAGAAGGCCAAGTTCTTGGTGCCCACTCGGTTGGCGTCGGGTAAGATTGCTCTCTATTTCGACTTTCATGCTCTCCGTTTCCGACAAGTAACGAAAAAAAATAGGAAAGAACCAAACCCATGATCATTCATATCGTCGACTGCAATTACCAGGCTACAGTATCCAGGAGTCGGCCCGGAGCTGAGCTTCCTCAAAGACACAGGAAGAGCAGAAATTTATACCGTCACCGACAAAGAAGCTCTAAATGGTAAAACAATCGACCCCACACCACATTCTTTATGAAGCCGCGAAAATGAAAAACGATCCTCGTTAATTCGTGTGATATGTTGTTTTTCGGTTGCAGCATACCAATTGCTATCCAGATTGGAAGGAATAATCCCAGCAATGGAAGCTGCTCATGCATTGGCGTATTTGGAGAAACTTTGCCCGACTCTTCCCGATTCCACAAAGGTTGTGGTGAATTGCAGTGGACGAGGAGACAAAGACGCACCTTTGTTCTTTCAACACCAACCCACCCTCAACGCACAAAACTAGCAAGCCGTATAGAAAGAGTAAATGTAAGATTGCGTGATCTCCTTGTCAATGTCATGGCCTATAGGATTTGGAGAGCACCCAACCGCAGTTATCTCATAATTTCTACTGTACAACTATAATCCTGCATGAACACTGCCGTTGGTCTAAGTGCTCCAAAGGCATAAAACGAAATCAACACTAACCATTGACAATCACATTGAAGGAGCAATCATCTGCCTCGCGCAAGACCTTCCAAACAAATCTGAAAACATTACTGGCCATTGCCTATATCAAGTTAAGCATCACCATACCGGCGACAAAATATAAAATCATGAAGTTGATTACTGAGCCACGTGATTCAATCAGGTGTCGCTTCACTCTGGGGACGGATCTACTGATAAAAGATAATAAGCTCACTAGTTTGGCCAACAAGCCAATACTAGATATTCCAAGCATGAGGAAAAGAAAAGAAAGGAAAAGCTACCCTGCAACTACAAAATGACTCCAACCACCAAAGAGGAGGGATTGCCTCCCATTTTCTTTTGAATAACAATACTTTAACCCACAGAACTTTTCCGTGAAATCCTCCAATACAATTAGCATTAAAAGATGTGGGCCGTTGTTCAGTCTTCTCGTCGTTTTGATTGTCACGATCTGAAAGGATCGTCATTAAGTAAACATTGCGAGATGATTGCTACCTTTTACTATGATTGGCATCGTACAACTTGAACTATACATGTACAAGATTGCTCAGCATGAAGCCTATCTCCCATGCTCCAACACTACAGTAAAATAAGATCAATGACCGAACAAACAGACAGCATTACAGAAGACAGAGAGACTGCTCTGATTAACTCCGCAATCGTTTTCTTTGGCTACCCTCTTCGGCATTTCCCTGCACAAAGGAAAGCAAAGAGAAAAAAATGTCAAATTTCATTTCTTCACTTAAATCATAGTATGAACAGGTTATCAAACTTAAAAGAAATGTATCCAAAGTCTTATGGTATGATGCAGCAGATCGACTGATTATCACGGAAGATAACAGATACATATTTATGCATCTTATCACAGCATATAGGAAGAATTCCACTAATTGCATGCTGCTAACATATTCACACTCTCTAGCCACATCAAGCACAAAAATGTTATTCAAAGAAAAGAATATGAAGAGCAATTGCAGAACAAGCATCATCCTATCAATTGAAACATGAGCCAAATGATCATGGTTCGAGCATGGCAAAAACATAAAATAGGGGAAAAGGAAGACCAATTTTCATCAGGAAGGCAACTTACCCCTTCATCTCTGGAAAAATTTCCAGGGGATACTTCACTAGATTCCGACCGGCATTTAGCATGTACAATAGGACCTAACTGAGACCTATCCATTCCAGCAGTTGAACCATCAGGTGCATTCATGTATACAGCTCCTTTATACATCCATTCTTCTGTCTCATCACTGTAGAAATCATCAAAAGGTTCCCCACACAATGCACATGCATTTTGATCTTCATCAGCAGGAACTGCCATTTCTTCATCGCTCTTCTTTTCTTCAGTGCTCTCAGCAGGCAAAAACCCAGGAACTGCCTCAGCTCCCAATGCCTCTGCGCCACTGAGCCACATGCTCATACTTACAAACCATTTCCGTGAAGGTTTCTGCTTGCGATTCTTAGACATTCGGTTCTTGGTCACATGCCAGTCCATATGGCTACTGTGCTCTTCTTGAAACTTAAACCTCAAGCCACATGTCGTACATTGTCTTGGGAGATCGTCATACAGAGCTCTTATTGCAGAATCATGACGAACTTTCAGAAGGTCCATGTTAAAATCAACACCAACAGAATCCTGGATATATTTAAAATCCATGTTTAACGTCAACAAACAAACGATAGAACCAGCTACAAGCAAATGACATTTGAACTATTACCTGTACAGGCGTCTGATTCGTTACTGAGATCAACCCTTGAGCCACGAGAGAACTGATTAAACCAGAGTACGCACTTCCGCCTAAATTATTAGGTAGAGCTGCAGTGGGAATATGTGACATTGGTAATGAATGCAACGGGACAGGAGGAGGACCTGGAGGCAGGGGAGGTAAGGATCCACCCTGAAAATGCATCATGTTGTTTGGAATGTTTTGGATTGGTAAAGAAGATTGTGCTATTTGCAACAGATTTGCTTGCACTGAGGATACAATTGGACGGTGGCCTTGTCCTGTAAGCCCATAATTTAATCCAGGTGCTACCATATGAGATGACACAATTGCTGCAGAAGATGGGATAACTTTTTCTTGAGCCTCCTGAATAGGGAGAAACTGAGGTTGAAATGGAGTATTTTGCACTTGGTTCTTTTGCTGATTCAGTGGCATGAACCCACCATGATTGCGTACTGATAACTTCGTAGTAGGATGTAGCTCCTTGCCATCCAACTTATCAAGTTTCCGTTCAACCATAAGCAAAGGGTTATTTGCACCTTGATTTGCAACAGTACTAGGACCTGAAATAATGACCGAGCCAGTAGACTGCTTCTGCAGGGGAAGTACAGGCCTAACAGGAAGGGAGTTAGACTTATGCACATTAATTGCAGGCCAAGTGCCAGTTGATGTGGGAAGATTGGCGGAATAAGCGGATTCAAAAGTGGAAGAATCCATCCTTGGTGGGATAGTCCTGTCAACTTGTTCAGCAACAGGAATTTTTCTGTAAATCAATTTCTCATCACCTACTGGTACACCTCCAGATGAAGACACTGTATGTGAATTGGAAAGTCTTCCCCTATTAAGGAATTGTTGGGAAGTGTGTGTTGACAAGTTCAATGGTTTCTGAGAATAGCGGGAACCAGGAATTTTATTAGTCTCACTTTGAAGTCCAGGCATTTTATCAACTGATCCAGGACCGGACTGCACAAGTATTTAAACTTTCAAATGTTATGAAAAATAGCAACTCTTCACAGACAGTTCCAACAGAAAATAAATCACATACAATGCAACTGAGGTACATGGTAAAGAGCAAATTATCCCAATTTTTTAAATGATGATTCCAGCTAATATGCAAAGAAAGAGATTGGCAGTTGACTTAGGAGCTGCTATAGTCATGGCAAATTTCTTGAAAACATATGCGAGAGATGGAGACGGGGTGAAAACTGAGCATGCAAGTATGGATCTCTGTGGGTAAATTGGTGGTACCAAACCAAACACACGCCTTAAGTTTGTTTCATATGTTAGTCAGGATGCATGCTGGCGATATTTCAAGAACAAAATCTTCATCAACATGAGCAGTGATACAGGAAATAAACAGAACAGCAGTATTGCAACCTAACACATGATAAAGACTGAAGAGGATTATATCTCAAACTTCCAAAATTTTACAGATGAAAAAGCACTAGGCAAAGCTGAGATCAAAGTCATAAGAGCATACCATAATAGAGGAATCATCTCGTGCAGGTGCAGGAGGCCGACTAGAAAACCTGCCTCCCAACCTAGTCCTTGACCCGCCATAAGTTTGAACGGATGATTGCACTATATCGTTACTTCTACCACGATCTGCCAAACTGCGGTTCATATCTTCCCAATTGAACTCCTGCTCTTCTGTATCTTGCCATGACATGGGAGCCACCTTTCCTCTGATGTCCGAGTGCTCAATTTGGTTGGGCTTATGGATGGAGGTACTTTTCCTCTTGTCATCTCCATATGCATCAATCAGTGCTCTAGGATTCATATGATTGCGTCCATTGGTGAGGTTCATTGCAGCAGAACTTCCCAAACGCTTACGACCAACATCGAAAAATTGATTCCTTTGCCAATCATTTGACTGATCCTCTCTACCTACCGCTCTTGCAAGGTCATATTCAGATGCAGGGTGAGATGGAGATGCCCTGTCAAAATTCCTCAACGTGCTATCAGCTGGAAATTCATCTATTTCTGCAGAGAAAGTCATATCAGCTCCTCTTCTCAGAGGGGACAAAGACCTTGTAAAAGCAGCATTGGAAGATGGATGAAGCTTATTCGCCCTGGGGGGATAGGATGAACGAATAATGTTTTCAGTCGACCTCGACCTAGTAGCTTCACCTCTAACCTGTGAAAACAAAAACCATTGTCAGATTCTCACACACTCTTGCGCACACACACTGCATTTAAGCATGTCTTCAGCCATTTAAATCAGAGGAGCTTTACTTCTGGAGGCATTAGCAAGATGAGTCGTTGTCTCATTTTAGTTTAACTGTTTAACCATCATGAGAATGTCCATGTTGGTTCATAGTTTTGAAAGCTCCTGCCTGGATGCTGAATCCACAGCACGACAACCTAACACCTAATTGACCCTTCTAAAAAATTTTAGATACATCTACATCCAGTTTACCACTATCAGTACACCACGCAGATGTCCACAATCACTCCTGCAAAAGTCTGCAGACACATGGTGAATAACAATAGCCAGCCTCTGCAACTTCGTATAGTATACTTCCATAATTACTTGATGGAGAACTTGATCAATGATAATCAAGACTAGCTAAGTTTTACGTCCCAAAACCATATGATTTCCAACCTAAAAAATACAAAAAGAAAAAGCTGGGCCATGCAGGTAAAAACCCTGGAGATAAGATCTAGAGTACCACGAAGAGTGACTAGGTAAAAGTGATCCAATTCGGCAACATTTACTCCTAACAATCCATTGTAATGTTGATAACATGTGCAACCGATAAATGATGTATGTAACCTACTATAGTTAATGTATAACACAAAGAACTATCGGTGATCATGCAGAGATATAATTCCCACAACAGAGCATTTGTGTACAAGAGATCATTGCGGAGTACAGTATGCCTATAACATATGCTATTATATAACAATCAAGAAACGGAAGAGCAGAATGTTCCAAGGCTTACACTTTCAGCAGATGAATGTTCCAACTGACGCACATACTTCGGATTGACATGAATGCCATGAGTTGGTCGAGGAGATTCTGAAGCCCTCAAGGAAGACAAGCTAGACCGTTGATTACCGGCTGAAGAAGAAAATTGCAGTTCTGACTCAATTTTGCAAAGGACCGGTGGTGGAAAAACAGATGACCACGTGCCAAATAGGTGGCGCATAGCCCCGTGTAGGCTAGGGTCAACTTGTCTATAAGCTTCGCAGAAAACCTTCACAAAACATAAAACCAATGCAGTCACTACAATAAGTACTCCGAAGCTCTCGATACTTTTGTATAATATACATGACTGTGCTCTACAGTGTAATGGCTCACCTCAGGTAGCCGAGTCGCAAAGTGCCTAACATAATCTTTCCCAATATTCTTAACAATGCTATCCAGTAGATATAATGATGGTAGTTTTTGCTCAACAGGGACCTGCAAAAATGCAAACTCTTCAGCTGGTGCAACGTCCACACGCAATCTTTTTGCACCTACAGCTAACTCTGATCGCAAAATGGAGAGAGCGTCCCCTTGCTAGTGCAGAATTTCGAACACTCAAACGCCAATTACTCAATTGAAGTTGAAAATTTTCTCTTCTTATACCGAATTATTAGCTTGCAATCAAATCGAACACGGTTTTAACTAGTAAAGGTAAAATTAAATGACCAGCTTCTTATTTAGCACAGAGACCTCCACGATTGCATCGCATCAAACATGACTATCACTGAAAGAAGGGGGCAAAAAAATAAGAAAAGGCGCCAACTTTGTCACGTTTATACAAGACACTGACTCACAAATCCCAGATCCTTGTACAACCATCTCAAAATGGGGGCAAAAAACACAAAAAAAAAAGAAAGAAAACCCTAAACCTAAACGCTGTCGAAGCCCACGGACCTCAATAATCCGAGAACAAATCGCATCAGCAATGCCCTCGGCGTGCTCCCGCTGCTCCCCGGCTATAATCGTCAGATCGGTGATGATGGGCTTCGAATTGAATACCAACTCCGACAAGACCGCCTCGTAGATGGCCACGACCTCCCCCGCGCCGGCCGGGGCCCCGAATTCGTCGTCCCGCTGCTTCAGCAAGGCCCGGAACCGGTCCAGGACCGTCGGCGGGGGCAGGGGCTTCGGGACGAGGTCATTGGGGGCGGCCTTGAAGGGGAAGCTCCTAGGGTTTTCTCGGGAGATCGGGGCGATTCGCTCGGTGTCCATGCCCGGGTGGGCTGCGGAGGGCGTCGGCGGCGGCGGCGGCGGCGGGGGGGGGGAAGGAAATTCAGTGGGCGGGGGAGGGTCGCCGGAGGGCTAGGGTTAGGGTTTCGACCCGCCGGGGGGCGGCGGGGATCGAATCGGAGGAGCTCGCCCGCCGCATCGAACGAAGGAATTCTACAGAGAGAAAGGAGAGAGAGAGAGAGAGAGAGAGAGGGCGGGGGGAGGGTGATGGATTGGGTTTCGACTGCGTGTGCTTTTGCCTCCGTCTTTGCCGTTTTTGTAATGAGAGAGAGAGAGAGAGAGGGAGCGAGAAAAGGGAAAGGGGAGGAAGAGGAAATGCGGAATCGAAACGCGAACCGTTGCGGGAGCCGCGACGGAGTGCGACGTGGAATTTCGGGGGATCTATATTTTCTTTCTTTTCCTTAAAATTTTAATTGGTTCGATATGATATCTAAAACTTAGCTTAACGTGAGATATAGTCCTTAAACTTTTAATTTATTTGATTTGATCATTAGAAGTTTGGTTCATGTTTAATGCGGTACTACGTGACATGATCAACGCTGATATGGACAATTTTTTTGTAATATACTAAATTTTGTGAATTTTATATTATTATTATTTCTCTCTTTTTAAATTTTTTCCAACCTTAATCAGGCGAGTTGTTGGCCGACCCTTGTCTGGTCTAGCGAGGATGTTGTGGCCCTCGCCTAGATCGAGGTGAGCGCCTCACTTGTGGCCGATGAGGGTACGGAGACCTTGCTAGCCGATGGGCGAAGGTTGCAGCCCTCGCCTAGATCTGGTGAGAAGCTAACTCCCTCGCCAGTGGCAACGAAAACGCAAAGGTCCTCACCCAAGCCAAGTAAGGGTCGGCCGGCGACCTTGTCGGTTAAGAATTGGAAAAAAAGAAAAGAAGAAGAAAAAGAATAAAAAATTCATAACAATTAAAAAAAATATTATAAAATTATCTATATTAGCGATAGTCGTGTCATGTAGGATAGCCAGCGCTAATTAAACCGTCACATCAGTTATTTCTAGCCAAAATTGATTGAAATGATTGAATTGACACATTGTCAAACAAGCTTAAGACTAAATTGAAGATGCACTTGAGACATATTAAGATCCAAAAATCACTTTGAAATTTTTACTACACATCAACAATTAAATTTACTTTTCTACTGCAAAGGATTTTTTCTATTATATTTTAAGTGATGCCAATCATACAAACTAGTATGAATATATGAAAGAGCTACACGAATGGTAGAAATTGAGATTACTTTAAATGTCATTGTCCAAGAAAGTTATGCTTAAGTTGAATAGAAACCAACTGTTTAAGACATCGAGGAATGGTAATTCAACATGGCCACGCTTTTTCCACTCATTCATTAGCTAAAACACTCATCAATGCAGTGTCCCTAACGATTTTACCCTTTATTGTCCCATCATTCAGCATTCGAGAGTTACTATGCATTGGATTTTTTCCTGTTTTCTTACATGTCCCAATTTCCTTTATCTTTCTCCCTTTTTTCACTCATGCAAGCAATTCTCCTTTCAACCATTTTTGTAAAAAATGGTATCATTGGGTAAAGTTGAGGACGATGCAGAGGGTGATTTCATCCAAATTGTGAGGCCACAACAAGCTTGAGTCGACAAGGCTCCATGTTGGAGATTTCTGTCTAGGACTCGTCGTCAGAAACCTTCTTGGACGGCATCTACTTCGACCTCTTTGACATGCCGGTCCATGATATGCTGAACAGTTTGCTGGATCTACTATGGTACCATCTCGAGAGCGGCGACGCGGCGGAGAAAAGCCACATCTCCGGCGACATCGAACTATCCATCTGGATTGGCACCCACGGCATGGAGCTTGGACACGTTGTACGTGGCTCATGTGTGCTCTATGGTCTATTAGTCCCCAAAGATGTGGTAGCTGCAGGTGACGGTGATCAAAGCTCAAGACCTCCACATCACTTAGAATTTGCCTCCACTAACGGTGCGAGTGGCGAGGGTCAAGGCATAGTCCATGTGGATGTGGCGAGAGTCGAGGAGTATAATTTCTTTACGTTTTGATCTAATTGTTTGTTGCCCTTAAGTAATTGATACTGGCAAGTGTCATGATGAGGAGTTAAAAGCATTCTGCTACAACCTTCATTTTCTCTTTATTGAAGACCGACTTGAGTTCAAAGAAATTCTTTTAATCCCATTTGCTAATTTCCTGTACTAAGGAGGAGAAATTTTTGTATCCCTATGCCGTTCTATTTTTCAAGGTAGTGTTCTAGCCTGGCTTGTTTTGTAGTTTCTTACTTGAATATGTAGAAGAAGTTTGTTTGAAATTGAATTGGAGCTTCAAGCTGTGGTGTTTCATTCTGTTTTTCGAGTAGTGTTTTATCTCGACTCTTGCGCTCTACATCTTCCTCAACTCCCTGAAGGATATCAGGAAGGAAGATAATTGCCTAAAAAGAGATGAAGAGAGTAGAAGAAGATGAAAGAAAGCGAGACTCATAAGAAAAGAAAAGAAAGAAACCACAGAGGGTACGAAAACGCACGGTAAAGGTGGACCCATGAAGAGTAAAATAGTCACTGTATTGAGGAGCGTTTTAGCACAAGAAAGAGTGGAAAAAGCGCGACCCACCTTGCTGATTTTAAGCGAAGATTAAGTAAAAGAAATGGTTAGGTTAGTTGGGTGAAAATAAAACAAAACAAAAACATTATAATGAAAGCTTGCGGCAGTGACACCTGTCCTCCCCAAAACCCATCTTTAGAATATCTTTTCAAGTAGAAGATCATCAATTGATTAGATATAGACAGGCTACACGAATTAAACACGAGTGAAGTGAGTACTCTGGATATGATATTTTTGTTAACTATGTCCAATGAACTAATGCATTTTTATATCGAAACCATTGGGGTAAATATAAATAGCTAGTATGAATATTGTTTTTTCTTCTATTGCGCTTCCAGTGAAATAATTCGAATCCATATCACAATTTGATTTGCGTCCAATAGCTCCATGTAATTTAATTTTTTTTTCCTGATTAAGATAATTATAAAATATACGAATTTGCCATTGCATTCCATTCCGTATGTTCCACATAACGGGCACACTATATAGGGTATCGTTTATACAAAATCGCACATAGACTATATAGGGTATTTATCAACATTAATTTATTCGTAATCACGAATATAAATAAGATAAAAATATATGTAATCACAGATATGCTATATAGATTATTTGATAATAATTAATTAAAAAAACAAAAGAAAAGATAGAAGAAATAGCTTAGAGCAGGAATACAAAAGATTGATGCAAGTAGAAATTCAAAATAATATGAACAAGGTTCAATTAATTGTATAAGATATATGTCATATTAAATCTGCTACCTCATTTTTGTTTCCCTTCATTGAGGATACATTAACTTCCTACAACTGCTAGAATATCAGACTTTGACTCATGTGCTAAGTCTTGTATAGGAAAACAGGAAATCTCCATGCCTGCATTTCGTTGTCCATATTTTTTTGTCGGATAAGATAAGTCGGATAGGATAAAGATCGGATAGGATAATGATAGGATTTATTATATCTTATGCAATGTTTGGTAGATACCGGATATAACACGGATATAGACGTGCCCGAATCAAATCTCAATCTTTTTGCCCGATCACAATCTTCTCCCTTGTTTGCATTCTTCTCAAAATCATCACTTTCTCAGACCATGTTGTTTTAGTTATCTTTACTCTATGCTAACCGGAGCAACGTTTTCTAGCGTTTCTCAACAATGTGAACATCGTAAAGGCCACCAAATGAGACGTAGAGAACACGACTAATGTGAGGATGAGGCTGGCCTCAGCTGACCTCTAAGCGTTGGCCGCAGACTCTAGTTTCGACGAACGCCAGCTTGTGGTCGCAACCTCTACCTTTGGCTGCGGCCAACGCCAAGCAAGAGCCCCACCCTCAGGCAACCACAGCTCTAGGGTTCCGAGGCCGGCAACCTTGCATCCAAGGTTGCCAGCCTCATATCCGACGGGTAGAGAGAGAGAGAGAGAGAGAGAGAGAGAGAGAGAGAGAGAGAGAGGAGGGGGAACGATGGCTAGGCGGCGCTCCAACGTTGAACAATGGTGGAGTTTGCGAGCTGGTCTTTGATTGTGGAATTGACGTTATGATCAAACTGCCATGGACTTGATGCACTCTCACTCAATCTCTCGTCCATTTATGGATCTCTGGCGATTTCATTTAGCAAAAGCAGAAAAAGGCCTTCTTCTCCTATGTTTTTTCTTTCTTTTTTATACTACTTATCCTATCCAGCTTTATCCCACCTCCTAGGCGGGATTATTTTATCCGGATTATATCCGGAGAAATCCGGAACTCAAGTAACCCAAACGTCGGATAGGATAATTTGATATCCTATCCAAAGTTATATCCGGTCTACGAAACGTAGCACATAGGAATTAGTATTGAAAAAAGTAACATATTGAAAAGGAATAAACAAATTTAAAAAGAAGGAAAAAGAGAAAAAAAATCAAAATAAAACTACATGCAATATGCATTAAGGAAAGAAAAAAGTATAGAGAAAAAGAGAAAAAGGGTAAAATCAAAAGTGAAAAGGAGAGAGATGAATGGAGTGCAAAATAAATTGTAGAGAGATTTGGTCAAATAAAAAGTTCTAAAAAAAGGAAAGAAAAAAAAGAAGAGAAGAAAAGTTTGAGAGTGATTGGGAGTAAAGATTGCACTCCACCCTCTCCAAGGAGGGTCTAAAAACCTCAATTCATCATATTTTATAGATATTAAAGATAAAATACTTTTGGATGACTTTTGCAATACTTTTTGAAGGAAATGGATTCCTAAATAAAAAGAAACCCTAAGGGTGCGCATGGAATGCATTCTGGAATAAAAATTCTGTTCCGGAATGCATTTCGGAACATAATGACGTTTGTCAAAAAATTTCTGGAATGCATTCTGGAGCGATTTTTGCATTCTGGAATAAAAATGCGTTTGTTAAAAATACTTGATTCCAGAATGTATTCTTGATTCCGGAATGAGTTTTTGGTAAGAAAAAAAGAAGCTACTTTTTATAGCTTCTTGATTCCGGAATGCATTATCCCTATTTTCTCATAATTTTTTTTTTCAGGAAATGCATAAAAATTGAAAAATTCTAGAAATATTCATAAAAATTTCCAGAAAATAAAAAAAGTCAGATTTCGGGAAAATATGGTGAATTTTTTTTTAAAAAATAAAAATAATCAAAAATTTTAAGACTTCACAGAATAGCTTAAAACACATGTGGCCACCCACTTTGAGTGAAATTTAAATTTTTTGATGTTCCCAAAAAAATTAAAAATTTTAAAACTTCATAGAATGGCTTAAAATACTTGTGACCACCTACTTTACTTTGAGTGAAATTTAAATTTTTTGAGATGCCCAAAAAAAATAAAAATAATAATAAAATAAAAATTTTCAAAACTTCACAAAATGGCTTAAAATACTTGTGGCCACCTACTTTGAGCGAAATTTAAATTTTTTGAGGTGCCCAAAAAAATAAAAAAAATAATAAAAAAAAATTTCAAAACTTTACAAAATAGCTTAGAATACCTGTAACCACTCACTTTGAGTAAAATTTAAATTTTTTGAGGTGCCCAAAAAATTTAAAAAATTCAAAAATTCACAAAATGGCTTAGAATACCTGTGTCCACCCACTTTAAGTTAAATTTAAATTTTTTTAGGTGTCCAAAAAAAATTTTAAAAATAAAAAATTTCAAAACTTTACAGAATAACTTATAATACCTGTGGCCACCTACTTTAAGTGAAATTTAAATTTTTTTAGGTGTCCAAAAAAATTAAAAAAATCAAAAATTTCAAAACTTTACAGAATGGCTTATAATACCTGTGGCCACCCACTTTAAGTAAAATTTAAATTTTTTTAGGTGCAAAAAAAATCAACAAATCAAAATAAATTTCTGTTCTAGAAATCAATTTCTGGAGCAGAATTAGTTATGTTTTACCAAACAGATTTCTCCTCTAGAAATCAATTTCTAGCAAGAATTTGATTTCTGGAGCAGAATGGTTACCATTCGCACCCTAACAGTCGATAAACAGTTTCTAAATACCGAAACTCGAACAATCGAAAAATATGCCCAAGAAAATCTACAAATGCTAATCGAATAGATATATCACACAACGAACATACCTTGTTTTCACATATTAAATGCTGTCAATTGCAAGCATGAGAGCTCATTGTTGGATTGTACACGTTGTTTTTGTATCTCTTTTCTTGAAAACCACACTCTTCTCTATATTACGATCTTTTCCCTTTTGTTTTTGAACTTCTAAGGGTAATTATACGATTCGCAAGTAACCGCTCGGAGCATTTACTTGAGATAGCCCTCATGATAGGTTATGGGCTGGGTTAAGGGCAATGTTATTTGAATTAGGGTTGATGAGGGAAAAGACTTCATGACTCTTGTTTAGCCCATAATGATGTTTCCGAATCCGTTATTTGCGGTTGTTTGGCGAAACTAAAAATGTCCGGAGGTGCATTTTCGTGTTGCATATTCTTTTCGCGTCAAAATGGACAAAGTCTTCCTTTTACTTAATTTATGTTGCATGATTGTGATGCTATTTTGAGTGAGAACCTTAATTATGACGACTAGCATGATGCTTTTCACATCAAATACGATCCGATTTAGCAGCAACATTGAAACTAATCACAAAAATAGAACTCAACGACAAACATGTCCAAATTTAACAAGACATGAGTCTCTCAAGGTTAGAATTGCAATAAAGTGCAGACAAAGCAATCACAAATATGTCAAACACTTAATTTAGAGGATTTTTAGTCCCAAGGTTTGTCTATGTACACCACCAAAGAGACTTGCTCTCTAACCCATAAAAAACACAGCATCTCCTTCCTCCTTTCCATCACCTTGTTGAAGGTCTTCCATTATACTTTCCCAAAAAAAAGTCTCCATGGACGTTATTGTTACATTGCCTAAGCCCAAGCATCATTTGTGAGATAACCAATACTCTTGAGAGAGACCATGCGTCGACTACTCTGCAAGAGCGCTGTGGCTGCCTGCCGTCTTGGCCACGGAGGCCTAATGTCAATGGCCATCACAATGATAGGAGTGGGAATGTTGACCCCAAAAGATTATCATGATGACACCAAATCCTTGCTTCTCCCATGCTTCGCCACCCTCGTTGCCAGCACACTGAGCTTGGCTAACGCTGACTACGTACCGTTGTACATGCGATACGACATCATGAAGTTCCAAGAGAAGAGGGAAATGAGGATGGGGCTTGGGGAGAAGAAGTGGCTGGTCCCAAGTCTCCCCAAGCCCAAGTCTTGTGGCTGCTTGTGTTTCTTTGACTTATGTAATTGGAGGCCCAGTGCCATTGCTAGCTGCAGTTTTTATAGAATGACAGAGTGAGAAGTGTGATTGCTTCAGTCATGACCTCTTTGTCCAGGATAGTGGTGGGGACTGGTGGAGCTGCACTTGAGAATAGCCCCATTGCGAGGCCTTGTCAAAGTGCATCATCGATGGGTGGCTTGGCATATGCTTTGCTTTGGGCCAAGAGCGAGTTTCTCAAGTACATGGTACCCTCCAATTACGTAAGTCACAGCAGCACAAGCAGCCACAACACTAGGGCTTGGGACCAATCAATTCCTCTCCCCAAGCCCCATCCTCATTTCCCTCTTCTCTTGGAACTTCATGATGTCATATCGTATGTACAACGACACGTAGTCGGCGTTAGCTAAGTAGTCGGCGTTAGCTAAGCTTAGTGCGCTGGCAACGAGGGTGGTGAAGCATGGGAGAAGCACGGATTTGGTGTCACCATGATAATCTTTTGGGGTCGCCATTCCCACTCCTATCATCGTGATGGCCATCGACATTAGGCCTCCGTGGCCAAGACGACGGCGGGCAGCCACAGCGCTCTTGCAGAGTAGTCAATGCATGGTCTCTCTCAAGAGTATTGGTTATCTCACAAATGATGTTTGGGCTTAGGCAATGTAACAATAATCTCCATGGAGACTTTTCTTTGGGAAAGTATAGTGGAAGACCTTGAATAAGGTGATGGAAAGGAGGAGGGAGATGCTATGTTTTTTATGGGTTAGAGAGCAAGTCTCTTTGGTGGTATATATAGCCAAACCTTGGGACTAAAAACCTCTGAATTAAGTGTTGACATATTTGTGATTGCTTCGTCTGCATTCTATTGCAATTCTAACCTTTTGAGACTCATGTCTCGTTAAATTTGGACATGTTTGTCATTGAGTTCTACTTTTGTGATTAGTTTCAATGTTGCCACTAAACTCGGATCCTATTTGATGTAAAAAGCACCGTATGCTAGTCGTCGTAATTGAGGTTATCGCTCAAAATATCATTACGATAACGTGTCATAAGTTACGTAAAAAGAAGAACTTAGTGACATTTTGGCGCGAAAAGAATGCGCGACACCAAAATACACCTCCAGATATTTTTAGGATATTTTTAGTTTCACGAAACGACCACAAATATCGAATTCGGAAACATCATTATAGGCTAAACAAGTATCATGAAGCCTTTTCGCTTCTCAAGCTTAAATCAAGCAACATTTTCCTTTATCATTTACTTCTTTCAGCTTCATTACCAGCTCATGACTTTCTTCCAATGCAGTAACACAAATAGGAACCGAAGTAAGATTAAAGCATACCAAAAGGGCAAAATCTATGGTGCTAACTCTCTCGTTTCCCTAGGGCCCATGGCGTTGCCTTTTTCATCATATGTTTGCATGCATCAAACGCACAAGAAATTGCACATAATGGCAAGTTAGACATTATAAATCAGACATTGACCATGCAAAAGTCATCCCAATTGCTCATAGTGGAGATTTTGTGTGTTTTCTATACAAGACTTAGCGCATGAGTCAAAGTCTAATATTACAGCGCTCCTATGAAGTTAATGTATTTTCATTGAAGGGAAAGATAAATGAGGTAGCAGATTTAATATGACATATATCTTATAAAATTAATTGAAGCTTGTTCATATTGTTTGTTTGAATTTCTGTGCGAATCAATCTTTTATGTTCTTGCTCTAACCCATTTTTATCTTTTCTTTTTTCTTTAATTAAGTATTAATAAATAACCTATATAGCTTATCTGTGATTACATATATTTTTATCTTATTTATATTCGTGATTACAAATAAATTAATGTTGATAAATACCCCATATAGTGTACCCATTGTGTGGAAAAACATGGAATCGAATGCAACGTCAAATTTGTATATTTTAAAATTATCTTAATTATGCACAAATTGAAATTACATGGAGCTATTGGATGCAAATCAAATTGTGATATGGATTTAAATTATTTCACTGGAAGTTCATCTTTGTGAAACAGAAGAAAAAATAATATTCGGACTAATTATTTATATTTATATCGATGATTTCAATATAAAACCATGTTAGTTCATTGGACATAGTTAATAGGGTTAATAATACCCAAAACTCCAAATTGATACACATATGACAGATTTACCCCAAACTAATTATTTGACTACCAAAAACCTCAAATTGATACACCGTGATAAATTTACCCTCCGTTAATTTTCATTAAATTTTACTGTCAAAATACTAAGTTTGATGACACGTGACAGTTCACGGGTGCACTGGTTTAGGGTTATCACAAGTGTAGTAGTTTCTAATTTTTAGTGGTATCAATTCAGTTTAACGGAAACTAATAGAAGGTAAATTTTTACCAGTTTAGGGATTTTTGGTTATCAACAAATTAGTTTGGGGTATATTTGTATAGTCAAACTACTACAATTCCTTGAAATGCAGGATAAAGTTTCAACTTAGGTGTTATGTACAAATTTCCCGATATGCAAGATTAAGTTTCCAATTTATTAAGATAACAAAGAGCAATAGTAAATATACTTGATCATTAGAAACATATCATATCTAACCTTAGCTAAAAAACGTTGGGAAAGCTTCTAGAAACGTGAGATGCAAAAAATTGGATATTTATATTTATGTTTCCAAGAGTTTAGGTTCCATACACTTCAATTTTATATTATCGCATTCGATATTCTGACGTAAATTTTATGCTAAACTTCTTGTGGTGTATTTAGATTTTTTTTCTTTCAACATATATAATAATGTATTCATCATTTTTAGTTACTTATTCTTTTGTTGTATAACATGAATATAAACACGATTTGTACATAAGTAAAAACTAATTCCGCAACGAAACGCAGGTTACAGCCTAGTATATTTGATATCAGAGGTACACACAATAATCGTACATCAGTATGTCTCCATGTGATAGTCCAATAATGAAACCTCTTATTACGTATCTATCTACATGGAACATCAAATCCTTTCATCAGCGGAAATGCCACATTAAAGCAATTTTCTTTAGAACCGACCCATGAAATGGTGTGATGGTCTCGTACTAAGTCACTGTACCTGATCCATTGGATTAAGGCTCCCTTTATTTCGCGAAATATGAATGATTTAGAAAATATTTTCCTAAAAATGATCACTTCTATTATTTGGGAATTTTGTTCATTGTCGACAATAATTTATGCCTAAACATTTTTGTAGATGAGCAAAAAAAATTCACATTTACTAATTATTTCAAACAATACAAGTAATTATATTTCGGAAAATATTTTATTAATCATTCATTTCTGGCGAAACAAACGGAGGCTTGATTTCTTCTTAGAATCTGCCATAACTCAACATCTCCCCAATGACACGAATCGCCGACGCTGCTTCTCCCTCATATGCCCATGTACTTGAGAAATTCACTCTTGCCCCAAATCATGCATATGCCAAGCCACCCACCAAGGATGCTCATATGCCCATGTACTTGAGAAATTCACTCTTGCCCCAAATCAAGCATATGCCAAGCCACCCGCCAAGGATGCATCTTGCACAAGACCTGGCAATGGGGCTATTCCCAAGTGCAGCTCCGGCAATTCCCACAGCAATCATGGACAAAGAGGCCATGACTGAAGCAACCACAGTTCTCACTTTGTGACCTTGTATGAAGACTGCAGCTAGCAATGGCACTGACCCTCCGATTACATAAGTCACAACAGCACAAGCAGCCACAACACTTGGGCTTGGGACCAACCAATTCCTCTCCCCAAGCCCCATCCTCATTTCCCTCTTCTCTTGGAACTTCATGGTGTCATATTGCGTGTACAGCGACACGTACTCGGCATTGGCCAAGCTCAGTGCACCAGCGACAAGGGTGGCGAAGCAAGTGAGAAGCAAGGGCTTGATATCATGATGATGATCCTTTGGGGTCACCATTCCCACTCCTATCAGCACGAGGGCAATCGCTGTTAGGCCTTCGTGGCCTCGCAAGACGATGGCGCGCAGCCACAGCGCTCTTGGAGAGTAGTCGACCCATGGCCTCTCTCGAGAATTTTGGTTATCTCTCAAATCTTGTTTGGGCTTACGTTGTGTGACAATAACCTCCATGGAGACTTTTTTTTCTGGGAAAGTGTGGTGGAAGACCTTCTATAAGGTGATGGAAAGGAGGATGGAGATGCTGTGATTTTTATGGGTTAGAGAGCATGTCTCTTTGGTGGTATATATAGACAAAACTTGGGACTAAAAATCCTCTGAATTAAGTGTTGACATATTTGTGATTGCTTTATCTGTACTCCATTGCAATTCTAACCTTCAGAAACTCGCGTCTCTTTAAATTTGGACAGTTTGTCATTGAATTCCGTGTTTGTCATTAGTTTCGATATTGCCGCTGAACTCAGACCGTATATGATGCAAAAAGCACCATATGCTAGTCATGATAATTGAGGTAATCACTCAAAATATCATCGCAACGACTCGACATAAATTAGGTCAAAAAAAGAACTTGTGTATTTTGGCGTGAAAGGAATGCATAACAGGAAAATACACTTCCAGATATCTAGTTTCCCGACACGAACCGTGAATCTCGAATTAAGAAACGTCATTGTAGGCTAAACAAGAGTCAGGAAGTCTTTTCCCTCCTCAACCCTAAATCAACTAACATTGACCCTTAATCATTTGCTTCTTTCGGCTTCATTAGCATCTCATGACTTTCTTCCGATGCAGGGAGTCAGATTAAAGCATACCAAAGTGCACATTGATTATGGTTCTAACTCTCTCGTTTCCCTTCGACCCATGGCATTCCCTTTTTCATCAAATATCTGCGTTAAACGCCAAACAAGTTGCACATCATGCAGGCAACCTTTGTGGAGCAGTATCACTGACTGTCTTCCTTGGTAATATAGGGTGGAATAAATGTACCTAATGACGATAAGATCAAGCAAGGATATGGTTTTAATAGGTTCACCATTAAAGCGCAGGAAGCTTAGCCACGTTTAGTACCAAAATAGCTCTTGCCTTTGGCCTAGGGGAAAAATATTGTGCATGACTCGTCTTATGCCTAGTTTCGAGGCATACAATTTGAGCCGTTTCTGGTAGACTGCATCACCAAATATGGCATCGGTAAGTGAACTCGAGCATCGCCTTATGGAAAGCATAAAATCAGAACGGACATGAATTAGCACAAAGATTTACATAGTTTGGTGCCATTGTCTGAAGGAGAGATGAGACGACCTATCCCATCAAAAAATTTGCCAATGTTATGTCCTCTTTGCAACGCTAGCCTTAATTACATCCCTTTCACAGTGTCTAGAATCTCAACGTGAGTTCTTTCAACGGAGTAAGTCTCTTTGATGGCTAACAATTAGCATGCCAGAAACAGTGAGGCTTGCCAGTTGCTACCTTCGGACATCCTCTCCTCATCTTCGACTAAGCCTAAGGAAACTTAAAATTCAGAAGACTAGAGAAACCTGCTCTTTCTTTATGTGGTTCTTCCGTAGAATTAAGATCCGAGTGTAACAATGCAAGGACTGCTGTTGATGGGCTCTAACTAGCTAGGTATGCTATTGAGCTCACTTGTAAGCTTCTCTAGGTGATCTTCCATGTCGAAGGTATTGGATTTCAGTAGCAGCAGTTTTCTAACAAGTGGCATCAGAATAAACTTGTGATTGGGTGGCTCCTAATAATGTGCCCCAACGCATTTGAGAAATATTTCAAAGAAAGGTATTGCAATATATTGCGAATGAGGCCATGGGTGCAGAAAGCCAAAAAAACAAGTGCTGTAATGTAGGAAGCTAGGACTGTATCAAAATTACAGATGACGGAAGAGATCTCTTCTACTATTGATGGAAGAAGGGTCTCATGTGGTAGCGGAGTCCTGGAGGATGTCAGCCAAGGAATGCGGTCATTATTCGGTCTAGCAATAATAGAGGCCATGGTTGAAGGTTGCTTTGGTGCTCAATCGATTATATACTGGTGCAGATGGTTGATCATACCTGACTTTAGGCTAAGGGAGAATTCGTCAGACATGAAGGCTCACACCTGCCAAGCAAATTTCTTAAGTCCATATGTGAAGGCGCAGATCAAATAGAGTCTCACATAAGATAATTAATATCATATGGACCATCAAGAACTCAATGCACACCTATAATTTCTATCCTTGATCTAAGATCGGCCATCTTTTCTTTAAAGGCTCTATTCATTTCGTGAAAAATGTTATGTTTCTAGAAAATATTCTGCAGGAAGCCATTGTCTTGGATGGCACAATTTTCTAGTGTTTGGCTGAAATCTAAAAAAGTCTCAAAAAATATTTTCCTCCTTGCAATAATTTTAATAGTCTTTTATTTTTTCAAAATATTTTTTATTTTCTTCTTTTTCTTTTTCTTTTTCTTCCTTGGCCGATCGCCGGCTAAGGCGGCAGCCAGCGACCGACCACGGGCAAGCTCGAGCCTCGCCACAGGCCGGCGAGGCCGAGCTCACCCAAGGCCGGTTAGGCGAGCTCGGGCCTCGCTAGATCTGGCGAGGCAGAGCTCACCCACGGCAACCGGCTGAGGAAGAAGAAGGAGGAAAAAATAAAATAATAAAAATAAAAAGGATAATTAAAAATAAAAAATTAGAATTTTAAAAAAGAAAATAAAAATAATTATAATGAATGATGAAAGAAGGAGGGCGAAAATGTTTTTTCCATGACTAGTTTATAATTCTGTGAAACAAACACTGGAAAATCCGAAAAACGTTTTCCCGGAAGTTATTTTCCGTGAAAGGAACGGAGCCAAAGTTTCAGTTATAAATTCTAAAGCATACACACACATCTGCAGAAATGAGAGTGTTGACCCTTAACCCACGTCAGTTTAGGTGCGGGTCGGATGCCATCCTCTTTGACAAAAAAATTAAGGAGGATGGACTGTACACGAACCTAATCAATGGATAGAATGATTCGGTTGGAGAACGAAACATCTTCGAACGATGTAGACTTTTTTTGTGCGGCTACCGAGCAACTAAAAACAAAGTTCACCTCTTGAAGTATATATATGCCATGAACATTGAAACCAGTCTCCATCAACATATCTGGCACATGGACAAGAGTCCAATTTGGACCAGGAAATGACGCCAAATCCAGGCGTCCAAGAAATCCAGCGTTTTCGTATTCGGGTTTTCACATGCTTTAATTCGGGTCGGGTTTTGATCGGGTAAAAAAACTCGAGACGTATATTAGCACCAATAGTGTAGGTACGAGAATATGTTGAAACTAAATCGAAGGAACTAAACTAAAAAGAACGGAGTGTTGAGGAACCAAAGCAATCAGGTAGAGAACCCAACATCTTCATAAATATTAAGGAAAAATGACACAAATGATACATGAATTTTGGCCTAATGTATAATGTAGTCCCTAAACCAAACATCTTCGAACTATGGAGGCTATGATCGGAACCACGTTACTACACCACAACGCCCACCTTCGCTCTAGGTCTCTTCCACTAGACCGATCGAATCATCAAGGTCGACACCTTCATTAGAAGAAGTATCTAAGTGGAGGCCCCAATTTTAGCCCATCGACATATCAAGTTGGATCCACATTTAGTTAAAAGTTTAAGGCAATTGTGAGTGAACTATGATATATTAACAACTCCATACTTAATCATTTTTCCGCTGTGGGACTTTCTAACACAATTCACGAGTGGAACCTAACAGGAGATATTCTCTCTCTTTTGAGAGACCCCGACTCGATCAACTTAGGCCCACCCGAGCTCGATATCTTTCACTAACTGCAGTAAACGTAATTGAATGGCGGTTGTTACCGTCTCAACTACCTTTACCGCCACACTTTCCTTTGTTGGCCATCTCCAATTAATTGCCGTTCAAGCACTCCCTTTAACTTCACCCTTCGCATGTCTTCGTCAAGAGCTTGAACAGTGAAGAAAAGTACATAAACTGACGAAAAAGGATAGACATCATCAGGCATATAAGTAGTAATCTACTATCTACGTCGTTCGTACTCATGCATCTTCAATACATCTGGTAAAGATAATCAATACCGTCACTTACCCTGGTACGAGCCACATTTATTCACCTTCATGACCGGTAACATACACATTCTTCATGAAATTTGATATCGATGCTCGTTTTGCTGGTTGGGATTAAACTCAAATATGAACCATAAAACATATAGTGGAACATACTCGGCGCATTGAATTGCTTCTTTCCACCTCATCATTTGTCCGATGTCATTTTCGCATGCTACCGAACTTCGACTTATAAATTTCCTTGGACTGTCTCATTATTTGCAAGCTTGTCTTCACTCAACAAACAATGGAGCTTTCGGACATCCTCATATTTGGTCTTGCCGCCGTCCTCCTCTGCCTGTGGTGGCGATACTCTCCCCTCCCCATCTCCACCGTCGCTCATAGGTCGAAGCAGCGGCTCCCTCCCGGGCCACCCGGCTGGCCCTTGGTAGGCAACTTGCTCCAGGTCATCCTCCAAAACCGCCCTTTCATCTATGTCGTACGCGATTTACGTGTGAAGTATGGCCCGATCTTCACCATGAAGATGGGCCAACGCACGCTTGTCATCGTCACGAGCTCGCAGCTCATCCACGAGGCCCTCGTCCAGCGCGGCCCGCTCTTTGCCACCCGCCCGCCTGACTCGCCGACCCGCCTGGTCTTCAGTGTCGGCAAGTGCGCTATCAACTCAGCCGAGTACGGCCCACTCTGGCGGACCCTCCGGCGGAACTTCGTCTCCAAGCTCATAAACCCGGCGCGGATCCGGCAATGCTCTTGGATTCGGAAGTGGGCGATCAAGGATCATTTCAAGAGGCTCGAGAGTGAGAACTTAGAGAAGGGCTACGTGGAGGTGATGAGCAACTGTAGGCTTACCATTTGTAGCATTTTGATATGCCTGTGCTTCGGCGCGAAGATCTCCGAAGAGAAGATCAAGCACATCGAGGGCGTGCTCAAGGAAGTGATGATGATGACAACGCCAAAGCTGCCGGACTTCTTGCCGGTCCTCACGCCGCTCTTCCGCCGGGAACTGAAGGCGGCGAGGGAGCTGAGGAAGAGGCAAATGGAGTGCCTGGTTCCGCTCATCAGAGAGAGGAAAGCTTTCGTCGAGGGCGGAGGCAAAGTGAGCGAGAATGGGGGGTTGAGAAGCGAGTCTTGCTTCGAAATGCTGAGTCCAGTAGGCGCAGCATATGTTGACTCGCTGCTGGGGCTCAAGCCAGCGGGAAGAGAGCTTGGAGATGAAGAGCTGGTCACGCTTTGCTCCGAAGTTATTAGCGCTGGTACAAGAACTTTCCTTTCTCTTCTGTAATGATCTGGTCCGTACCATTGATATTGCCCCTGAAGTTGATGCATGCTGATCTTCCCCTTACATACGAATCATATGATGTCTTTGCATGAATTTTGGTCCTTTTTTTTTATTTTTCTACTTGTTTTCTTTGCTAGAGGCATGTCCATTTTTCATATATTGCGTTCAAATTCATTAATTATGCGACAATTTAATTTCGCCTATGTCATCCGTCCGACCATATTTATGCGGGTTGATATATTTTGACACGGAGTTGTACGAAAGGAACACTTAATTCTTCTGAGTCTAAGAATGTTATGACCTTGTCCGGATCTTTTTTGTGTCATTTGTTATCTTCTTGTTCAATTCCTACAATGACCTAACCGTTTATTTCTTCAGGTACTGATACTAGTGCAACCACAGTGGAATGGGCGTTGCTCCATCTAGTGCAAGACCAAGACACACAACAAAAGGTATACGATGAAATCGTCCAACATGTCGGGAAAGATGCACTGGTCAACGAGAACGATGTCGAGAAGATGACGTATCTCGGTGCCGTGGTCAAAGAAACGCTCCGGCGACACCCACCGAGCCACTTCCTCTTGTCCCACGCGCCGACGGAGGAGACGGAGCTCGGCGGCTACGTGATCCCAGCGCAGGCCACCGTGGAGTTCTACACTGCATGGGTGACCCAAGACCCAGACCTGTGGGCGGACCCAGACAAGTTCCGGCCTGAGCGGTTCCTAGATGGCGACGGCATCGGCGTGGACGTGACGGGGACGAAGGGCGTCCGGATGGCGCCGTTCGGCGCGGGGCGGAGGATTTGCCCGGCGATGACCTTGGGCATTTTGCATGTGAATTTGTTGCTGGCGAGGAAGGTCCATGCATATCGATGGATCCCGGTTCCGAACGACCCGCCCAACCCGACCGAGACTTTCGCCTTTACCGTGGTGATGAAGAACCCTCTCAAGGCAATTATGTTGCCCAGACAAGAAAAGAATGGCCTGGGGGGGACTATTGAGTAATTAAGGACCCTCTTAATGTTTAGTTTGATGTAGTTCATTATGTGATGTTATGTTATGCTTGAACTAGGTCTCGTGTGATGGGTCTATTAAAGGATGATAGACATCGACATAGATGTTTGGAAGTACTGCGAGCAACTACTATATGCTCTCTTCAGTTTCTGAAGAACATTTTAAGGTTTTAATAATCATTCTATCTTTTGGGCATACTTATAATTATTTTCTCCGAACATTCACCACGCAGAGCTACAAGCTTTTTGAGTTTCAGTTCATCAAATTTCTCCAAAATGAAAAGCTTACTGCAAGGACGGCCAACGTCCCTGTAAGAGATTTTGGCTGAAAGGACTACAATGACATAGGACTAAATTAACCAAATTAAAAAATTGACTGAATTGACGTATGCACGATAAGTTTGAAATTTTTTTGGTAATTTTTATGATATCTTTTCCTGGTATAGAAAGTAATGATAGCCTGATGTTAAAACAAATTTATCTTCCAATTAGAATATATGACATCAATCACTTAGTAAATCAATCAATTCATGAATTGCTCTTAATATACATACTAATACTATGCGTGTTGATGCACCCGCTAAACATGAATGCCTTACATCTACTTTTTGTTTCTTCACTTGAGTAGGCAAATCAATACTAAACATAAATAACATTTTTCACTCTTGTTAGGCATCATGCGATGGATACAATACATGATTGTGACATGTGGTACAGTAAGTCAACGAAGAGAGAGTGATGTCGTAATCTATAACACGCAGACACTGATTGGTCGGTCGTGCTACGTCAGCAGTGTTAACCAACACGAATATTTCTGTCTCTTTCGGAACAATACCTACGAGAAATTCATCATTCCTTACATGTTTGTTTGCATTTCCAATTTGATTTTAGATCTTTTCTTTGTTAGGACATTTTTGCAACACCTCATGCCCCATGTCCCAACTTCGCTACCGCCAAATCTTCTCCTAAGCTTTGAACGATAAACGCACACATCTCTTTCCTAAATCACTTACGAATTAGTAACAAATCAATGGCTAGTTTCGAGCTACACGTAGGTTACCAGATCTTTCCGCGTTCAGCACTAAAAATCAATAAATGCCATTACCGTATAGGTCCAGTAAATCTATTTTAAAGAAAAATTACCAAAAAAATCATAATGAATATCAATTTAATTCTAAACTTTTTAATTTAATCAACGTAGTCCTAACCCTTTTGACGATTTACTAATTTAGTCATTCCGTCAATTTTGGTCAAAAACCACCAGCCCGGTCGCCGACCAATCTACGTAATACAACCGGCACTGACGTAGATAATTTTAACATATTTTTAAATTTTAAAAAAAAATCATAAAAACTGTGATTATTTTCATTAGTCTCGAGTCTCATTGTGATTTTAGTTTAGTATAATCCAATGATTTTAGATAATGAATTTTTGTCCAGTAAAAAGAAGAGGACTTGAGGTGGGCAATAAAGATAAAGAGATGCAGCAACATTGATTCCTTCTTCATTTCCTTCTATTGGTGACCAACAGTAACATTAACTTCTGCGAACAACCAAGTTATCAAAACATGGTTAGTCTCATTTACATTTCTCTGTGCACGACCGAAAACATCACCAGAATTATCATGCGATGGCATTTACGTGGACAGAGAACTTTCACAGCATACGTTCCTTGTGAGGAAAACGTAATCAATTCCCATGT
The DNA here is from genome assembly GCA_031216405.1 of Syzygium malaccense. NCBI lineage: Eukaryota > Viridiplantae > Streptophyta > Magnoliopsida > Myrtales > Myrtaceae > Syzygium > Syzygium malaccense. The sequence continues at coordinate 3,979,151 of CM062256.1, read as the reverse complement.
ACAGAGCACCTACTATTTTTAGGGGGTGTATTCTGATGTGATCAATTATCATGAGAGTGAGCTCCTCGAGCATTTGCATCCATAACTACTCTCCGTTCGCATCGTGCCAGAACAATTAAGATTCTAAAACCCCAGAAAACGGGGCTCGGATTCGATTCCTCTATATATGATCTTTATAGGTCTTAACCTATATAAGATAGTGCATGTTTATGAACCCTCTCGTACCTAAGTCCGTAATCCATCTTTGACCGGCTGAGATGATAGATTTAAGTCGGTGGTCGATGTAACTTTCGTCGTCTTTGATCGTGACCTTCCTTGTCCTGATCCTTTGACGGATCCTAATGGTCTTCTTCGTGATTTGGAGGCTTTTATCGAGCAGTTTTCGATCTCAGCTCTAAAGATTTCTTCTTTGCCTACGATCATTGTTCCATTGGCTACAGGGAATCACTGTGTTATTGTTCCCGATAATTCCGTTCCTCCTTGCCATTGACTCTCGAGAAATGCCCTTTCGCCGCTTTCCTTCTTCGCCCTTCCATGCTCGCATTTGCATTGTCTACCATTGAAATCTTTATGGCGTATTGCCAGTCGATTGTTCAGCCCCTAATTTCTTATTATCAAATTTATAAATGCCTTGTTAACATGTAAGGTAATCATGTTTTCGGTTTCGATTTATTTGTGCCGGGAATGTTACGCTTGCTTTTACAATATGCAACTATCATGTCCAACTCTTTCTTGGGTCGAGTGTTTCTGTCTACAATCAAGACATTGCAGTTGCAGCTATAGCATCTGGTGTTGCTGCATCTATCTTACCTTGTGCCCATACTGCTCTGCCATAGAATATATATGAGGGCACATTGCAATCCAAATTTCAGCACTTTTTTCTGAGTGTTGGAGACAAGCCTATGATTGGAGGTGACCATAATCAATAAAATGGAATCTTCTTTAATTGACACGAAACCAACATCTCTTGCGAATGATGAGTGTCGTGGAAATAACGTAAAAGTTAATTGATTTTACAATTCAAGTCAAACATGAAAAAAAGAAAATTACTAGAGAAAGTAACGAGAAACAATAAGGAAAATGAGAGATTTGTGTGATTCGATCTAAGTATCGATATCTACTCGCTCGAATGTTTTCTAGCCTTAGAGTACAACCAAAGTACACCCCAAAAGTGTTTCTCAAGTAGGAAAACTCTTAGCACTTCTCTTGTGTGCTCAAGCTAATAACAGAGTAAAACTCCATCTCTTATACATACACAATATTTGTATCCGAAATTTAAAAAAAATTAAAAAAAAACCTACTCAAATTAAAAAATCTACTTAAATCGGGTTTCCTTTATCAGCTCAAACTCAAGACATATTCTCAGAACTTGCACTATTATCTTAAGGTAAGACTTCTCACCATTGAAAAAGAGAGCGGGCCGCGGTATAGAGCAGGTAACAAATGCAAGAAAAGGGTCGTGATACCTCAGGAAGTGGCAGAATGCCCGATATGGAGGAACAAATGTTGTTCTATTTGAAATGGTGATAACACGTCAAAAATTTGCAGAAGGCATTCATGAACAAAAGCCAAAAACAAAACAAATGCTTTAAAGCAAAATTCGTGGTTGATGATGCCATTGAACAAGTACATGTCACATTGTTCGATAAAGCGAAAAAGTCATTGAATGCACAGAAAACCGCTTCTTTATTTTGATCGGAAGATAAAGGGACGTACCGAGCACATCTCATAGTGTAAGAAAAAGTGATGCATATTCCACGACAAGAGGAGAAAATATTCGGTGGTTGCATACCATCATGTCATCGTCCGACGTGGCATATATGAGCCATTCAAAATTCGACACGTGTGCGGTGACATGGAATTAAAAAATTGGATTCGGAACCTCTCTTTCTTTTCTCTCTCTCCTCTGAAGAAGACCGAGACACGCAACATTAATTGCCTTCTCTCTCTTCCCTTTTGTTAAAGGACTCTGTTCCAGATGAGGAGGTCCTCTTTCTCTCTCTCAAATTTCAAATTTCACTCCCTCTCTCTGCGACTGAAGACACTCTCTCGCCTTTGGCACTGGCACGTCGCCTCCGCCGTTGCCGCTGCGAGCCCCATTGCTGCTGGGTTTGAAGCTCGTATCCGCCTCCGGCACGTTGTGACTATTTTTCTTGTGGGTTTTGGCTTCCAAAACTAGGTGTGACTTCTCCTTCAAAACCATGGAATCTTGCACTCCATAGATGAGGCCTTCAGGCTTTTGGTGTTGCATTTCGGGGTTTCTTGAGATTTCCCTGACTTGTGAGGGAATATCTCTGTTTTTTTTTTCTTTTTTACAAGGGCATAAAAAGTCCACTTATGTATGTGGGCATTTGGCCTTCTCGGGGGCTAAAAAATTGTGTCTTTATTGGCAAAATCAAGAACGATGTTAAATATGTCTTGAATTTATGTACTTGGTCCGGTTTATGACCCGACCCGATATATTTTTGTGCGATCCGAAAGTGGAGAGAAAATTGAGATTTGGTTCGCGACGCGAAGGGTTGGGCCGATAAGCCTAACCCGCAGCAAGCGAACAAATCTCCATAACGGACCGCCCGAGCTGGAGGAAGCGAACTAATGTCTCCGGGGGTTCGGGGGCTACGCTCATGAGGAAAATTTTTGGGAGCCCTATTTATACTGCGGCTAGGTTTTCTCATTGGTGTACAGGAAGAATTTTGTTTACAGAGAGTTTTTTTTGTGAGCTGTGAGCTTCTGAAAATTGTACTCTCTTTGATTATAGTGGAACATTGTCTTGCCTCGCCCGTAGACGTAGATCACGTTGTGATCGAACCACGTAAATCTCTGTGTTCTATCTATTTATTTTTCCGCATCAGTTTCAACAAACGAGATTCGTTTCTGAGAGGGAATGAAGATTCGTAGTAGGGAACTGAAGATAGAATATGTCTTTTGTTTTATATTATGTTGATGGAACCCAATGGTTTAGGTGGCGGGATCTTTGGAGGCATTGGTCCAGGAATGCTAGGTCTAGAAATGCCGCTGCATCAGCAACAGAAGCCCCCAAATGCCCAAAACCCTCACTCCTTGCACCAATAGGTGGTTCGAGGGGTCACAGTGGACAAGGACACGAAGATGAAAATGCTCACAACGAGAGGACATCGTTGCGCCAAAGGCCGAGGAAATGCCTACTCTCGCTCTCTATGGCGCTCCTGCGACAACTGAGCAGCGAGGTGACAAGCATGATGCAAGACTGCAACAGGAGTCCGTGGGAGAAGATGCCGTAGATGAAGGCAAAGGTGTTGTAGCTGGAGGAGCAGCAAGTGAGCTACCAGCTGCAAGCGTTCAAGCTCGAAAAGGCAGCGGCTGAGGTGGGTGAAGTTCAGCGACAAGAAGGAAAGGGAAATGGAGAGAGCCAAGCTCGAGAACGAGAGAATGGCACTTCTCATCTGCTAGAAGCTCAAATTGCTCGATCCTCAACAGGAACAGCAACATTCATTCAACAAATGCAGTGAACCATCCTCGTTCACAGGATAATTTTTACATGTCGTTGTGATCTCAGTTTTTCTATATGAATTCAATTGTGTAGCTGTTTTCTTTAAAATCCTTTTCTTTACGACCTTATTACACGCTCGGTTGCTTCACTTAGCATAGACATGCGACTACCTATATGGTACGATGTTTGCCAAAGTGATATATATCTCTAGTTGCAAATGTATATATACTCGGTCACATTCAAGGTACTTTTGATGTTGTAACAATTTGAGTAACTATCTCAATTTAGTACGTTGATGGCCAACTCTAACTCTTCAAGATACTGAGCATAATCAATAGTTATGAATCCTTTTTCTGGTAAGCTCTAACTTTGAGCATAACTAATAGTTATGAATCCTTTTTCTGGTAAGCTATGTTCCAGCTCAATAAGCCAAAAGTTGAAAATGGAAAAAAGGGGCCGTGAAAATATGCTTCCTTGTAGGTGAAACATGATAGAGATAGAAGACAATTTTCTAGCAAAATGAAGTGGTGATGCTGTTGGTTTGTTCAGGTCACAAGCATTTGTGCTGAAATGGGCTATCCATCACGCTCCTGGTTTAGTTTATAGCAAGAATTCTGTTGTAGCAGCTAAATTTGAAGCAGCAATTTCTGATTTATGCTTGTGTTTACACCAAAAAATGGCCAACTTGTCAACATGGTTCGTTTGTGCCAAAGATCATCAAGGGACACATGGCAGAGACTTGAGGTAACGTGGAAGCAAATATCATTAAGTTGCCAATATAAGGGACACTTGTCAGAGACATATGTCATGTGTATATGTTTACACCCAAAAACGACCAATTTTGGGGTATTATTGACAAGGCTGGTCACGACTTCATCAAGGAAATTTCAATTTTGCGATAGCTCAGGAAAATGGTCATAACTTCTTCGAGATAGATCGGATTGACCTGATTCCAAAGCCAAAAGAACGAAGACTCCTGGATCTACAACTTTTATGTTTTGAATTTTCTCAGAAAATCACTATAGAGCTATCAAAATTAAAAAGAAGTTGACGGTCGTGACTGGTCAGAATGGAGAAATTAGTACACTTCAGTGAAGAAGTGACAACTTGAAGGAATCAACAAAAAGTGGAGTTGATAACCTCGGATGGCGACTCCGAAGAGGAAATATCCAGGAAGACAAGGAAAAACTACGAACTTTTACTTCGAACTTCAAACCGGACTGTACGTGCAAACCGTGCCGGAATTTAATCAACGACAAAGCTTGAAAATTCAGCCACACACGTACACAAAGATGTAATGCCAAAATTTAATCGAAGACACAATACTTGGGATAGAGATATACGCCGGAATTTAATCGACGACACGAATCGAAAAACTATAGCTAAGCAAAGATAAAGTGCGATACATGAAAGTAAAAATAATTGAAAAATAACATGTTGTTTGATTTTTGTGGTGAGCTCTCCAGTAGATGGCAAGTGATATTTATAATGATTGTGTAGTAACTACTCTTTAGCGGTTTTCAATGGTTACGTTGAGTCAACTATCTTGACGGATTATTCGGCTCAACTACGTTGGCAGTTGCTTCGACCCACTATGTTGATGGTCCAACTTGTCGACATGGTTCGTTTGTGCCAAAGATCATCAAGGAACACATGGCGGAGACTTGAGGTAACGTGGAAGCAAATATCATCAAGTTGCCAATATAAGGGACACATGTCTCTGACATGTGTCATGTGTATATGTTTACACCCAAAAATGACCAATTTTTGGGTATTATTAACAAGACTGATCACGACTTCATCAAGGAAATTTCAGTTCTACACTAGTTCGGGAAAATGGTCATAACTTTTTCGAGACAGATCGGATTGACCTAATTCCAAAGTCAAAAGAACGAAGACTCTTGGATCTACAATTTTTATGTTTTGAGTTTTCTCATAAAATCACTATAGAAGCTATCGAGGTTAAAGGAAGTCGACAGTCATGACTTCGTCTCGTCGAAGACGTCGATGAAATTTCAGTTCTGCGCTAGTTCTAGAAAATGGTCATAACTTCTTCAAAACAGATCGGATTGACCTGATTCCAAAGCCAAAAGAACGAAAACTCCTGGATCTACAACTTTTATGATTGAATTTTCTCAGAAAATCACTGTAGAGCTGTCGAAATTAAAAGGAAGTTGACGGTCGTGACTGGTCAGAATGTGGAAATTAATACACTTCAATGAAGAAGTGTTGGTCGAAGCAACTACCAACGTAGTGGAGCCGAATAAACCGTCAAGATAGTCAACTCAACATAACTGTTGGAAACCACTAAGGAGCATACATGTATATTTTGAGGAAACATTTACTTGAAAGCATGATCATGAGGTAGTTATCACTTGTAAACAAGAATGCGGGACAATTATCTTGAAAGCAAGATCATGGCATCTCATGAACATGAAGGTAAGATTTTCGGAATGGAAGAACATGAGCACAACTGTTGAAAACCGCTAAAGAGCAGTTACTACACAATCATTATAAATATCATTGGCCATCTACTGGAGAGCCCACCACCAAAATCAAATAATAGGTTATCTTTTAATTATTTTTACTTTCATGTATTGCACTTTATCTTTCCTTAGCTATAGTTTTTCGATTCGCGTCGTCGATTAAATTCCAGCATGTATCTCTAGCCGGGTGTTGCGTCATTGATTAAATTCCGGCGTTACATCTTTGTGTACGTGTGTGACTGTATTTTCAAGCTTTGTCGTTGATTAAATTCCGGCACGATTTGTACGTATAGTCCAGTTTGAAGTTCGAAGTAGACGTTCGTAGTTTTTCCTTGTCTTCCTGGATATTTCCTCTCTGGAGTTGCCACGGAACCCGGTTTCCTCTTATTAAGAACCAAAGAACTATGTTCGGTGAATTATATTTTGTCGCGGGAGCATTTCCGGCAAAACAGCTTGTATAAGTCATGCTTGACATATACAATGCCAAAGTTTCATAAACTTCAAAATTTATGACTTCAAAATTGAAATACCAATGATTTGTACAGATGCCTGTGGACGTATAGAACTACTGTTGTTTCCATAGTTGCACCATGCATGTCCATCATATCTTCAGCTTGTTGCGATCCCCAACTGAAGCTAGACATTGACAGTGATAGAGTGTCAGTTGTTGCAGCAGTGCGCGCGCATGGCCTTCCATTGCATCTCTGCCTTCTCTATCTTCTCAAGCATATTTCAAGGGCTTTATAATATTAAAATAGCTAAAACGAGTCTTGATTCACCGAGTTAACCAGAATTTGGTTCTATATTGGCATTCAGGAACAGCATCGGTCTTCTTTTGCACAATTCATGCTCTTCTTTCTTGATTTTGCCAATAAAGACAATTTTTGAGCCCCCAAGAAGGAAAAATGCCCACATACAGAAGCAGACCTTTTATACCCACGTAAAAAAGAAAAAAAAACAGAGATATTCCCTCACAAGTAAGCGAAACCTCAAGAAACCCCGAAATGCAACACCGAGAGCCTGAAGGCCTCATCCATGGAGTGCAAGATTCCATGGTTTTGAAGGAGAAGTCACACCTAGTTTTGAAAGCCAAAACCCACGAGAACAATAGTCACAACATGCCGGAAGCGGAAACGAGCTTCAAACCCAGTAGCAATGGGGCTCATGGCAGCAACGGCGGAGGCGACGTGCCGGAGCCAAAGGCGAGAGAGTGTCTTCGGTCGCAAAGAGAGGGAGTGAAATTTGAATTTTGAGAGAGAGAAAGAGGGCCTCCTCATCTGGAACAGAGTTCTTTAACAAAAGGGGAGAGAGAGAAGGCAATTAATTTTGCGTGTCTCAGTTTTCTTCAGAGGAGAGAAAGAAAAGAAAGAGAGGTTCCGAATCCAATTTTTTAATTCCATGTCATCGCACACGTGTCGAATTTTGAATGGTTTACGCATGCCACGTAGGACGATGGCGTGGTGATATGCAACCACTGAATATTTTCTCAACCAACAAGAGAGAAGAATAATAGAACAACAAGAAAATAAGGACATTACAATTATCGTAATTCTCGTACGGTATTTACTTGATTTTTTAACCCAATGATTCAATATTTAACTATCTGCCACAAGAAAATTTTGTTCAGCAAGTGAAAAAATCCTTTGTTTTTTTTAGGTTCACATCGTGAATGACGATCCATGAGCTTATTTTTCGCATTTTACATATTTTTCTTCTGATTTCATCCACAATCATCACATACCCAACAAAAATGTCATTCTACCAAGTTGCCTCTGCGCGCAATAAAATTAGGGTTTTGGATTGTTACTCGTAGGAATGGCAATCTCAGTCTCAAGAACAAAATAAAAATAAGGATCAGTTTGCGAACAAAGGTGTAAAACTAGGAATACGTTATTTTATCAGTAGCTTCTTCTGAAGGTGCTATCCTCTGCAGTAACCTCCGGGACCTCCAAAGCTGACTATGTAGTCCATCTCTGATGCGACATATTGACGGTTCTTCAGACCATAAACCTTGGACTTATCCACCCACACTCTCAGGTCCTTTGAACGAGGAGGATATGAATAGTCACCATGCCCGTTAATCCAAAAAAGCTGTCGAAAGTATGCGTCACGTCTAAAGTCACGACCGGGCATGTGGCCACTTCCCATCGGCGGACAGACTCCATTGCCTCCGGCAAGGCCAACTCCTCCCCAAGCTGTATGCTGTGAACCATTGCGTAGATACAAGAACAACTCGTTGGGCCAGTAACCCACTTTAACCGGTGGATCGCCAACGAGTACTAACCACCAATTTCCGGTTGCTCGGTCCTGGTTAGACAGAAAGAACTGCCGATGAGTTTTCTGCCTCAACTGGTATGATTGCAATATCTGTTCTTTATCAAATGCTATCGGAGTTAGATTCATTCTTCATTAACTTAAAAAGTAAGGCCTACCTGCTGTATAAGGATTGAAAACTCATATTGATCTCCACCATACGTAGAAGTATGAGTAAAGGGAACACCGGTGGTTGTTCTCCTGTCGACTTGGACAAAACCCCAACATAATGTGTTGTAGCATCCATTACGGTGGCCGTCGCCCTAAAGTTGATGCTTTAGTCAATAAATAAGAAAACCTATATCCGATTTCCATCCTTGATTTTAAAAAAGTAAAGGTAGAAAGAACGTCTTATTTTTCGACTAACCGTCCAATATATGAACAATCGAGAACGAGTATCACCATAGAGTTGCGGAAAAACCTAGTAAAATATAAGAGATATTAGATTGTTCTCATATTTTTACTCATACACATAATCATCTTCTTGATACGAATGGGTATAATTACCTGCCAGCCAGCTGCTATCGTGCTAATATGATCAGCGGGACCAGTTTCAATCCATACATTATGTGAACTAAACTGATCATGAGCAACAGTTAGATTATATATGGATAAAGTGGCGTAAATACCGAATTTAACATTGCTTATCTTGTTGTCTACCAAAGAGACCACCTGCAAATGACATCAAGTAATGATATTACTTGAATGGGCAAAAAGGAAATATCTTTTTTGTTCACCTAGTCATGTTTTCTTCATGCACTGCCGGCTATCCTTGGAGGTAGTTCACGATGGTAAGGGTGCCAAAAAAAAGCCCAAAAGGCCCGAAATTCCAGGAATTGTCAGGCGTGAGTAACACCGGGCTAGCCTTCGAGTAGATTTGAAAGTTTTCTTTCGTGCCAGTCCTAGTCTCAAGCATAAGATCCTTGGGCATAAATTGGCCTAGACCGGCACGGAATGTTCAAAAAAATCTGAAATTTTCGAAACATATATATAGGCAATTTGATTGACATCATTAATTATTTATGAACCTCAATAAAGTCTTAAAAATATGAAAATTAACTTTCGACCTCAAATCAGCCATAAGAAGTTTAGCCATGTTAAAGTTGACATGTGCGACTTCCGTTCTGTTAACGGTATTTATGACCTTTAATAAATTCATGTTAGTTATTTGAGAATGGTATGTTATAGTTTTGAAATTTGATACCGACTAATTAGAAAAGACAATATAACTAAATTTAGAACGCCTACCCAAACCAGTCTGAATCAAATATGCCCAAAAACACGTGATCAGTGTTTTAGAAGACAACCAACTCTTGGCCATTTATAGAGACTGTATTTGAATTTTTTAAATGTAGCTTATAAAAGATGATTTCAATCCATACGTGACTTGTCTTCTCTTGCTTCAAAAACATAAAGATGATTTCAACCTATACTTGACTTGTCTTTTCTTGATTCAAAAACTGTCGTGGTTAAATTAACTGCATTATCCAAGAGAACATATGTCAAGCACGACCTCTGAGAGAGAGAGAGAGAGAGAGAGAGAGAGAGAGAGAGAGAGAGAGAGAGAGAGAGAGAGAGAGAGAGAGAGAGAGAGAGAGAGAGAGAGGTGTACATGTTGACTAGAAGGAGCATTTTGCTTCATAGCAGCTAAGGATGGAATCTTGGGCAAGGACTTTTCCTTCTTCAAAACTTCCTTCGTTGCTCGAAGAATCGGGACTGTTCCAACTGGACAAGGTTCTTTCAACCCCAATTGTGCAGAGTTCACATTTGCAGGAGCTTTATGAAATCTTATGAAATTTAAGTTTGGTTCTTTCTAAAAAGCAAAAGAAAACCAATTATAGAACTATCAAGTAGAACAATTTATGAGAGCAATATGATGTTGACCAAACATAATTTAAAGTTGATCAATGAGAACATCATAAAAAATCTTGACCTGAACTTCATGTCCCTTCAATAGAGGATGTTCAAGTGCCGGTTGTTTGTCAATATCAAAACAGTCATAGACATCTCTTTCCACAGTCTTCATAAAAACATCATGACACAATCAATCTTTCATCAAATAAACAATGCTTGTATGAAACTCAACAAGACAAAATGCAGCAAAACATGATAATAGAAATCAAAAGATTCCCAAATAGATTGCAAAACGATTACCAAAATTGTCTTGATCGGTGCCTTAACCATAAATTTAGTCTGTCTTTCCAACTCTGTGTCATCATCTTCTGAAACAGCGATTTCACAAATGGAAGCACCCAAGAATATGAATAACAAGGGCAAAAGTTTCATTTTCATCAATTGCATGCTGATAAATGGAACTTGAAGATTGTGCTGCACATTCCTCTGGCTATGCCTATTTATAGAGAAATATTAAGTCTACTAATAATGCTTGACAAATGTACAATAAGTGATGTGCCACATTATTATTAAGTATTGAATATCGCCCACTTATCTAAATGCCCATCTACAGTATGTCCCATCACTTATCTTTATTTCGTGTTTGTATTAATATTGCCCCTCATTCTTTGAATTTCACTAAATAATTTGGGGGTTCCAAGGAAGTTTTCCTTGTACATATATTCATGACAATAGCCAAAAAAACATGTTTTGGGAAACTTGTCAATACAGCTCCTAGAATGACTAATTCCAAAATTTTGAAGAAAAAAAGCTATTAATTTCTAAGATATATGTTCTTGTGAAAATACATTTGTAATCACTTTCCAATTTTGCCTCTACGCCAATTAATATTACAGGCGCCTTTAACGTAAAATTATTGTAAAAGTGTCCTTGAAAAAATGCATGTCTGCCATTTTACCACCAAAAAATGCATGATCTCCACTTGTCTCGAAATTCTTCCACGTTGGCCACATGCATTACGATTGGGAGGGCCTAAGTTATTTTCTAACGGTAGAGAAATTTAGAGACTCTTTCTTGACATTTTGAGGTTTTTTTAAGTTATTTTCTAACGGTAGAGAAATTTAGAGACTCTTTCTTGATATTTTGAGGTTTTTCTTTTTGGTCGGTCCTACTCTATCACTCACTCACACTCACTCAGACTTGCACCGCGTAGGCGTTGAAACCCACATCTTAAACTACCCGGACCCACCCCTACCCCCTGCGAAGGCGGGGATTCGAACTCCCCATCTCCCCCTTCTCAAGTGAGAAGGGTGGCCACTGGGGTAAACCCCCAGTGGTTGACATTTTGAGGTTCAAATATCTTAATTGTTGAATTATTCAATCACAGGTTACCATGTTCATATACAGATTAAAGGTTGGGATGATCAACTTCCTTTCCTAGTGTCAATTTAATTATGACTCTTTACAGTTCTCCTTTTTTCCTCAAATTTTTGTTGAAATGGTTCTCCATTTCATTATGACTTTTATGATGAAGCCATAAGGGTCAAATAGTTTCTTTTTGGGTTAACTACAGTTTGGTCCTCTAAGTTTCATTGTACGTACGATTTGGTCCTCTCACTTTCTTTTTATGCAATCAAATCATCTACCATTCTCGATTTGTGCAGTTTAGTTCTCTAAGTCTTATTTTGTTCGTTCAAGTCCTTTGACGTTCTTGAATTGTGAATTCATTACTTCCTTTACTGGTCGTAACTAACATTATCAAATTAGGGTTTCTTTTTTCTTGCTTTTCACAATTTGTTTTTTGCTAATTGGGCGCCACCTTAGCATCGAGTGACATTTTTTAGACAATTTGACAACACATGTAGTAAAATTTAGGGCTATGGCCTGTTACTCATAGTAATGGCAATCTCAGTCTCAAGAACAAAAAGAGAACAACAGTACAGAACTAAATAGAAATAAGGATCTGTTTGCAAATAAAGTGAATGTTCGTAAAATTTTGAACGTGTCAATAAACAAGTAATATAATGATGAGAAGAGTATTGTCCCACAGAGATTGATGATTAATAAACCAATTAAATATTAAAAATAGACTAATTCTAAAATTTATCTAACAGATCAAAATAGAATTGAGAATAAATAAAAATTGACAATTTTAGAAACGAAATTTTAGAAACTAAAGGCAAATAATCAATTAGATAAAATATGTTAGAGCATCCGATTTCACCATCACCAATAGATATGAATTTCATATCACTATGCATACAAAATAATATCAAACACGTGACAGCGAAATTTCCTAGTCTATTTACTATCCTATCTCTAGGTATAGCAAACCTACTCAGTTTATCAATCCACTATATCTCTATGTGAATTTAAATAAACATAAGTGCATTAAAATCTGTGAATATTCCCGGTTTACAATGAATTTTTGGGACCACCTTATCACTGAAAACCACACAAATAACATGGTATATCTCTATCCACATTTAATTCATGGTTATATATTATAAAGCGCAATTGCATATTATCGCTTCTCGGTCTCAAACATGCACATTAGATCATTCAAGTGGTGGCCAGTCACTTCAAGGCATTAAGCACAATAATATATAACTCACATGAATGAAATCATTTGCAAAACATAAAAAGCATGAAACTCATATCATCATGATTAGGCTATATCGTAACTCTAACAAAAGAAAATTAGAACACAATAGAAGAAGAAACGAAAATATAAATTAAACCTAACATCTTGAATCAAAGATAAGAATTCACCTTACCAAAAAAAAAATAAGAATTCTATCACCACTTTTGTCTCCTCTTCAAAGTACTTGAAAAATTCTCAGAACAATAAAAAAACCTATCTAAAAGAAAAACTAGCTATCCCCCAAATCCAAGACATCTCTCATAAGGCAATTGCTTCTTTTTTGCATAAAATTTGGAAATAAATCGCAAAATTCCCAATGTGATATCCACCTCCTAACTCTTTTCAGGGTAGGACATTCCTTTCCTTCTTTTTGCGTTATTTTCCTTATTTCTCAATGTCTCATTATGCTACATAAAGAAAGAGAATTTAAGTAAATAGAAGGAAATCCAAATATTTTCTCACAAATATTGCATTATTTATTGCTTAAAATAAGTAAAATAACTCTACTTTTATAGAGTTATCAGTGAAAAATTAGGAACACACGTCCCTTATTCATGTAAGTTGTTCAAAGCAGCTTCTTGTTTAAGTTGCTATCGTCTCACAATAACCACCCGGACCTCCACAGCTAATCAGGTAGGCCATATCTGGATCTTCGACAGAATGATGATTCTTCGTATCATTAACCTTGGACTTATCCACCCACTCTCTCATATCTGTCGATGGAGGAGGTGAGCAATCACCATGCGCATCAATCCACTGGAGCTGTCGAAAGTACGTGGAATCTCTAATAATGTCATCAGGCATGTGGCCACTTCCCATCGGACGACGAACTCCATTGCCTCCTGCTAGACCAATTCATCCCAAGCTGTGTGTAGCGAACCATTGCCCAGATTTAAGAATAACTCCTTGGGACAGTAATTCACTTTTATTGGTGGATCACTAACAGCCAACCACCAATTTCGAGTTGTTTGGTCCTTATTAGACAGAAGAAACTATTGATTGAGTTTTTATATGAGTGTGGCTTATCGTGATTGATCTTTCAAAATTACAAACCATTCCCCCATGAAGTAATCAATTTTTCAAATTCTTCTATAGCTTCTAATACTTCACAACCACTCTATCTCAATTGGTATCATAGCAGTATACGTTCTGTATCAAATGTTATCAGAGTTAGATTTGTTTTTCATCAGATAATACAGCATAATGTGAAAAAAAATTACTTATATTCAATACCTTAAAAGGTAAAGCCTACCTTTAGAACAAAAAAAAAAGGTAAGGCCCACCTGTTCTATATGAATTACAAGGTCATAAAGATGTCCACCATAAGTAGAAGAACAACGGAACGCATGACCGAGGGTTATTGTCCTATCAACCTGGACAAACCAGGACATAACGTGTTGAAGCATCCATTGCGGTACCCATCACCCCACAAGATTAAATAAGCAAACTTACCTCTGATTCCCGTCTTTGATTTTCAAAAAGTAAAGGGAGAAAGAATATACCATTTTTCAACTAACGCACAACATATGAACAATCGAGAACAAATATCACCGCAAAGTTGTGGCAAAACCTTGGAAAAAATAAGAGATGTTAGATTTTTCTTAGATTTTTAATCATACTCATAATTTTTTTTTTTTGATAACCCAGGGAACCCCCGCACGGCCGACAGCCGGGGAGTAAACCCTGGGGGCGACACGTGCTAGCCACCATACACATGCCACCGGTTAAGTCACCCTGCGACGCCCGGGATTCGAACACTCAACCTTTTGCGAGAGGAAGAGTGCGCGCTCCAGCAGCGCCACCCAGGCGGGTGGTAAATCATACTCATAATCATCTTCTAGATATCCATAAATTTAGTTACCTGCTAGCCAGCTACAATCATGCTAACATTATCAGTACGGCCAGTTTGAATCCATACATTATGTGAGCTAAACTAATCATGAGCAATAGTTAGATTCCATATGGAAGTTCTACCATAACTCCATATTTAATATTTTTTTATCATGTTGTCCACCGAAGAGACCACCTGCAAATGACATCGAGTAATAAACTAAACTGATGCATTGCTAGCTTCTTCTTTTTTTAAAGTAGTTTACAATAGTAGGGATGCCAAATATGACCAGAAGGCCCGAAAGCCGAACCAGCCGAATATTTTGGCTCGAGTAAGACCGAGCTAGTCTTTGAGTAGGTTTGAAAATTTTCATTTGGGCTGCTCCTAGTTTCGAGCCTAAGATGCTTAGGCTCAAATTGGCCTGAACCGGCACAGAATGTTTAAAAAAATCTGAAATTAGAAAAAAAAATCATAAATATCTAAATAAATAATTTAAAATTAAGTCATGTATTGTTCATGAACCTCGATAAAGTCATAAATATATAAAGTTAAGCATCAACTTCAAATTGTACAGATTTCATATTGCAGGAGCTTTATGAAATCTTTTAAAATGTAAGTTCAGTTCTTTCTACAAAAAAAGAAAAAAGGAAAATCAATTGTAAAACTATCAAGTAGGACACTATGTGAGAGCAATTCTATGTTTTTTTTTTGGTCTGTAAGAGCAATTCTATGTTAACTAACATGTTTTTTAAGTTGATCAATAAGAAAATCGAAAAATCTTTACTGATCTCTATGTCCCTTCAACAGAAAATGTTTGACTGACAGCTGTTTGTCGATATCAAATCAATCATTGATATCTCTTTCCTAGTTTTTCATAAATATATCATGACACGACCAATTGAATAAACATGCTTGTATGAAACTTGACAAGATAAATCGCAGCATAACATGAAAACATAAATCAAAAGATCCCCACGATGATTGAGAAATAATTACCAAAGTTGTCTTGATCGATGCTTTCTTTCCAACTCCCTGTCATCCTCTTCTCAAACAGCGATTTCACACATGGAAACACTGAAAAGTATGAATAACAAGGCCAAACGTTTCATTTTCATTGCATGCTGATAAAGGGAACTTGATGATTGTGCTGCTTAAGGATCTGGACAATGAACCACTACAGTATTATTTCTCACATGTATTTAAAGTACAAGATAGCTAATAATTTATGGAAAAACATTAAATAGAATAAATATAATAAAATAACTCTCCTAAGCTACAGCCTCCGCACGAGGAAAGATGAAATCCTATATTCAAGAAAAGATCAAATGAGTTAATCAACTTTGGATACTTTTGCCGCACTTGCCCAGAATATTATAATTGCTTGACTAGTCTTGCTGGACTAGTCGTGATTTAATTACTGTTATTTGTGGCATGTATTTAAAGTACAATATAACTAATGACTTATGGAAAGACATTAAGTAAGATAAATGCAGAAAATAACTTTCCTAAGTTACAGCCTCCACACAAGGAAAGATAAAGTCTCACGTACAAAAGAAAGATGAATATGAGTTTCAACTTGGAACTCTTGTGTCCCTTGCCAAGAATACAATAATTGCTTGACTGTTCTTAATTTGATTGAGAACAAATTGTGGCATTGCTTGGGTGTAGAGAGCTATTTTCTCCAATACTACTCATTCCTCTGGTTATATCTAAAGATGCTAAATCCATTAAGACTACTTTATAAAATTGGTATACTAAGTGATGTGCT
This sequence comes from Syzygium malaccense, assembly GCA_031216405.1. Taxonomy (NCBI): domain Eukaryota; kingdom Viridiplantae; phylum Streptophyta; class Magnoliopsida; order Myrtales; family Myrtaceae; genus Syzygium; species Syzygium malaccense. Next base: position 3,962,786 of record CM062256.1, on the reverse strand, counting down.
AGACTATTATTAGGTATTGAATACTGCTCGCTTGCCTAAATTCTCATATACAATCAGCCACATCACTTAACTTTATCTCTTTTGTAAATTAATATCAGTACACCTAGCACTGCTTCCACTTACAAACTCAGAAAGTTTATACGTTAATCAATATTAAAGGCACCTTCAACTTTTACATAAAGAATTTTAGTGTTAAGCACTGGTCAAAGGAAAGAGCATTGAAAGACAAAGTGTCCTTGAAATAGTGCATGATCTCCATTTGGCTCTTTATTGACATTTGGAGGTTCAAACATCTTAAATCACTTGGCTAATCTCGCCTGTCAGTCTCTTATCCCATTGAAACTTAGTAATCTGAAACAGGAAGTTTCTCCACTTACAAACTCAGAAAGTTTATACGTCAATCAACATTAAAGGCACCTTCAACTTTTACATAAAGAATTTTAATGTTAAACATTGGTCAAAGGAAAGAGCATTGAAAGATAAAGTGTCCTTGAAATAGTGCATGATCTCCATTTGGCTCTTTATTGACATTTGGAGGTTCAAACATCTTAAATCACTTTCCTTACCAAAAAAAAACATCTTAAATCATTCGGCTAATCTCGCCCGTTAGTCTCTTATCCCATTGAAACTTAGTAATCTGAAACAGGAAAAGATCCTCATATCTATCTTGGAGTTGATATTTCAACAGTCTTAAGTTTTAAATTATTCAATCATAGATACCATTTTTTCTCTCTTTGTCGGCAAACAAGCTCATCTCCCAAAAACTCTTCCCTCTTTTGAAGCTCTCACGTAGGCTCATTCTTTTCTCTCTCGATCTATTTTGGGAGTTTGTGTTTGTGAATAAATCTCTACAGCTGATCTTGGGTGAACATGGAGACCAGTTCGGCCATTCATCCATTCGTCTAGTCGACAGCTACCGAGGAGGGTGCTCGTGACGTGGCTCCTTAACCTCTCCGAGATTAGGCCGCTCTCCTCTCCCGATTTAGATTTAGATCTAGATCTAGGGGTTTTACTCTCCCGAACTAGATCTAGATATAGATATAAGAGTTTCTTACAGGTATTTGATATGTATTCTTTCAATATATTGATGTTGGTGTCTCCGCATGATGATGATGATAAGAACATTGAACCTAGATGAGCATTGCTGTTGCAAACAAAGTGAGAGATCTCGGTGTATGCTCATTACTGAATCTGGTGATTGGCTAACGAACGTCTACAGTAGCAAATATGTTCTTGATGGATGAGAGTATTCTTCTAGCTGTAGACTGTGCTTTGTTATTTGCATTATAGCATTTGTTTTGTTCCGTAGTTATCTAGAATTTGCTAGGCTTAAAAGCCTTCTATGTATCTCTCAAGCATTATTATGAGAAATGAATGGAATCTTTCTTTGGATAAAAAAAAATCACTTTTTATACCCACAAGTCCTCGCGAAATAATCACTTGCTATCACCGGAACAATGATCTAGACATCGCTTGCTTATTTAACTTTGCCAACTCAACAAGTCAAGGAATTTCCTAATCTAAGATAGTTCAAGTAGGAACATATACAGAAACTCTGCATAAATATATGACAAATGATCAACCCCATATGCATTTCGACCGTCATAAGTAGGCTATGAAATCCAATATGCAAACTAGTTGGTCATTAATAAGAAGCATCTTTTGCGTGTGAAAAACATTGAGGGAGCGACCTGGCAAAGGCAATCCGAGGCAAGGATGTCAAAAATGGAAAAGAGTTGTTGCGAAAGATAAATGGTCTATATTTGTCCTTGGCCTTTATACTAACCTTCACAGCCTCCTCTTCGGCCAGTCGGCCGGGCGCGTCCTCCTCCACCTCCGCTCCATGAGTCTCCTGCGGCCACAAACGGCAGCCATCAGCAGCCATATGTATGGATGAATGTGGAGTTTTTAGCTCTCTACAATCTCAAGAGGGCAAACAAGCAACTTTTTCTTATGATAATAAATTTGAAGGGAAATTTGTTCAAAAAAGTTCTAAATCTATTGTGGCGGTAGCCAATTTGGTCTTAACATTTTCAATTGTGCCAATTTAATCCTAAACTTTTTGAAGATTTGCCAATTTAATCCTAAACACTTTTAACAATTTGCCAATGCAGTCCTTCAATGATTTTCTATCAAAATTACTCGAAATGACTACATTGGCAAATTGTTAAAAGGTTTGGAACTAAATTGGTCACCGCACATAATAGACTTAGGACTAAATTGGCACAATGAAAGATTTAAGAATGAATTGATTGCTGCACAATAGTTTTAGGACAATTATCCCTAAACTCAATGCAAATGTTTTCATAGACCTCTAGCATTGTTATGTGATTTCTTTCCCTATAAGACAACACCAATCTTAGCAGATCCGAACTTTATTTCAACATTGTGAAGTATTAATGATAATCTAAATCTTATCCAGAAGATCTTACCGAAAAAAAGAAGATCTTATCCAGAAGTTCTAATTCTTCTAGCATCACAGAGTTATCTTATGCTTGACTAGCTATCAACTTATAGAGTTTCTTGATTGGTTAGGACACAAAGAGAACTTTTTTTTGTCTTTGATAGAAAATCCGATTGGTCCTGCTGGTGTTTTCAGAAGTAAATCTCAAAGGAATCTCCATACTTTTTTGGTAGAATACAAATATAAAAGGTCCAAGAAAAGTCAGCACACGCCAAGCATCGATGAATTCCATTCGCACACCTATACTTTTGAAGTCCAATCAGTGATTTGTGCATAATTATAATAAATATGATGTTATTGAACATTGTCAAAAAGACTTTTGGAGCCTATTTAATTTTAAAAAATTCCACTTATAAAGGGATAAATTACACATAACATGATAACAGCTTGTACAATACAAACCGTACGAATTCCGGAAAAATTATCCAAAAAGTCATAAACTTATTGAATTTTTGTCAATTCAGTCCTAAACATTTCAAGTTTGTCAATTGAGTCATAAACCTTTTCACTTCTTGCCAATTGAGTCCATCCGGCCAATATTGACCTCCCAGAGCTGACGTGGATGCCATCCATTGTCAGTCGTCCGGCCAATGCTGACATGGCAATTTTTTTTGGTATTTTTTTCTAGCCTTCTTCCCCTCTTACCAGTCTTCGAACCGGCCAGACCTTGCCAGCCTCTGGCAAAGCTCACCCTCGCCAGCCACTAGCGAGGGCGAACCTCGCTCACCAAGCCAAGGCGAGGCTAACTTCGCCGTCATTGGACCTCACTCTCGCCAACCAGAGGGCAAGAAGGTCAAAAAAATTTTTAAAAAAAATTGAAAAAATGTTAAAATATTTAAAAAATTGACATGTTGGCTTCGAGCTGCCAAAATTGGCCAAATGGATTTAATTGACAAGAAGTGAAAAAGTTTATGACTCAATTGGCAAACTTGAAAGGTTTAAGACTGAATTAGTAAAAGTGCAATAGGTTTATGACTTTTTGAATAATTTTCCCTATGAATTCCATAGTTATTGTTTACTTACTAATGCCCTTTGATACACTTATTGACAAAATCCCTTTTTAAAATTTGCACAATTGATCTAACAAAACCACACGTCCCTTCTTCCGAATTGCATTGCAGTTTCATCTACTTGATCATATTAGTTATTGCGACACTTACATTAGGTTTCGCAAATCAAAGATGGCATGTGCCTTTGTGCATTGTAGTCGATGACCCTAAATTCTAAAATTATATAATGAATATTAACAAAATCACGCGGAACATCTGCGCAATTAGGTTTAGAATTTAGGACTAAATTGATTGTCGCACGATAGATTTAGGACTAAATTGACACAATTGAAAAGTTTAGGATTGAATTGACCGTCGTATACTAAATTTAAGATTTTTTGGACAATTATCTGTAAGCTTGAACTTGTGTATGGAATGATAATAAGCTTATTGAATGCAAATGTCTTTCATATACCTCTAGCATTGTCGTGTGATTTCTTTCCCCACGTGACAACACCAAGCTTTAGCTGATCCCAACTTTATTTCAACATTGGGAAGCATTAATGGGAATCTAAATCTTATCCAGAAGATCTGACCAAAAAAAGAAAATCTTATCCAGAAGTTTTAATTCTTCAGCCTTCACAGAGTTACCTTATCCTCGACTAGCTATCTACTTGTGTGGAGTTTCTTGATTAGTTAAGAATCCAGAGAGAACTTTTTCTTGTCTTTAAAGGAAAATCTAATTGGTCCTACTGGTGTGTTTTCAGAAGTAAATCTCAAAGAAATCTCCGTACTTTTTTGTTGTTAAATGTACAAATATCAGCAGGTCAAAGAAAAGTAAGCACACGTGAAGCATTCATAAATTCGATTCGTACACCAAACAAAACAATTAAAAACAATTCCACTTATGAAGGGATAAATTACGCGCAACACGAGAGCAGCTTGCATATTAAAAACTGTACGATTTCTTCTGTAGTTTTTTTTTTTTGCTAGAAATAGTTACTTGCTAATGCCCTTTGATACACTCATTGACGGAATCCCTTTTTAAAATGCTCGCAATTGGTCTAACGAAACCACATGACCCTTCCTGCAAACTGCGCTGCAATTTCATATACTCGATCACATTAGTTATTACAAACACTTACATTAGGTTTCAAAAATGAAAAATCGCATGTCCCTCCCTGATATTCTAAAATTATATGACAAATATTAACAAAATCACGCCGGACATCCGGTGATCGGCGGCGGCCCTTCCTCCGGTCCGCTCGGTGCTTTTTCGAGCGGGAAAAACGATGGTAAGCCAAAGAGGAGCCGATAGGAGTTGGTGCCGAGTCAGTGTTTGGAGCTTTGGTAGGTGCATGGGGTGGGTGGGACGCACTTAATGCAAGAGGATAAGTATTATCAAAGATCAATTTGGGTCATAGGTTATAACCATATGTTTCCATAAACATCAAGAAGAAAGCAAACGTGAGTCTCCTTTCTCTTTCTTTCTTCTTTTTCCTTCTTTGCTAATCTCTCGTTTGGGGTTTCTTCTTCCCTTTTTTCAATTCTTTCCCACTCTCTCTCTTCTTACTTTTCTCACCCACTCTTATCTCTCCTCCAAACTATAAAAATTCCATTCAATCCGGCATACAATTTACGGATCAAAATTTACAAAAAATGAACACTCCGGACCGAACTGAATCGAGAATTTCAGTCCGATTAGGGGGTTTGTACTGAATTGTGCTTAGCCATGATATGGCCTAGCCTAAAAAATTTCGGGCTGATTTCTCAAATTCCATGTTAAGGTGTGACCAATCTTTTCAGATTTTTACTTCCTAAAAGTCCCAACAACTTATTATGATAAAGCCCAAAGGCTAATTATCTTAGACCGTTTGGGATTAGGAGTACAACTAGGGAAGCACCGTTCGATTTGGATAAAATAAAAAAATCAAACTGGACTGAAATAACACAATTTGGGAAAATAAGAAATCGCACTAAAGGTTATGAAACCGAACTAAATCAAATTGACAATTCCACCTCAGCTCGCTCTGAAATCGAACCGAACCGAACCGAATTAACTGGTGGGTAAAGAATTCATAAAAATCAAGAAGAGGGCACGGTGGGGCTCCTCTCTCTTTCTTTCTACATTGATTTCACTGCAGAAAAAAATGGAGTAACTCATGAACAGAGGCACGCACATGCTTGGCTTATATAAGACGAAGCGGTACGAGAATTTCGTGGCATCGCGCCGGTTCTTGATTCGACCCACGGTTCTTGATTCGACTTGGGCGATGCACGGCAATGTCTGGATCGGGTACGCAAGTGGATCCCCTCTGAATCTTTGCGGGCCCCGAGCTCCGATTCTTCAGCTGACCCTTTTCGCCGACCAGGACCACCGCCGATGCTGCGCTGCGCAACACCTGCCTCGCCTCGTTTTCCGAGTATTTTAAGCCCAGCGAGGAGTTACACGCCACTGCGCTCCCCGAATTGGCTTAAAGGAGGACGCTTTTTCGACTTCAAGAGAGAGAGAGAGAGAGGGGGGCTTATCTGAGAGATGGGAAGGAGAGAAACGGAGTGGTTTAGGTCGATGCCGAAGGTGGAGTTGCATGCCCACCTCAATGGGTCCATCAGAGACTCCACGATCTTGTGAGTCTGCCTTTCTGGGTTTCTGGGTTTTTCCTTTTTTGTATGCGCTCCATGTGTTTGACGTAGTGCCTGACAGAGTACCGAGTTCGAGCTCCGGACTGCCCTGGCGGGTGTTCCCCTACTGTTGTTTCGAAGCTGTGTTTTTGATTGTTGTTGTTGTCGAGGAGTACTGATCTTGGTTTTGCACTTGCAGACAGCTAGCTAGAGATTTGGGTCAGAAGGGTGTCCTTGCTTTCTCGGACGTGGAGCACGTTATCATGAAAAGTATGCATTCTAGTCTGTTCTCACGTGCTTTTCTCTGTTGTGGTGCTGTGGACCAGGAGGGAATAGAGTCAAAATTTGAACTTTGAACTTTCGAGTAAGCCCATTATCAGGAAATTTTCCTTTTTTGTCCGTGAATTCAGCGAAAGATTTACGGAGTGATGTGACTGGGTAGAGCACCTTGTGCTGAATATGTTACAGTGTTATGGGAATTTGACAGAAAAAACAATTGAAAGAATGCTATTCAATATAAATTCAAACGGCCAGAGACCAATAAGACCGATTGAACCATACTGTTAACTGCTATAGTATAAGCATAACATGAACTACGACTGCTTATTTGTGTAAGCACATTGAAAATGCAGGAGAGTCCATGCCCGCGTACTCGTATCCATGGTCTCAGTGCACCTTTCACTGACGTTTTCTTTCTTAGAAGTTGCACCCGTTAGTGGACATGGAATGCGCTCTTGTTTCCTAGGAAGGAAGCTATAGCAACAAAAGCAAAGCCTAACATTAAATCTGGTCCCATTTGCGATGCCTATCGTCTACAGACTTAACTGATTATTGGATATATTAACATCATTTCTTTTTTCTGAATTTCTTTGTGGTTTAGATGATCGTTCTTTGGTTGAAGTGTTCAAAATGTTCGATCTCATTCATGTTATTACAACCGAGCACTCTACCATCACGAGGATTACCAAAGAAGTGAGACCATTTGGCCCTACTGCGTAATCTCCTGCTTCAGATAACCGCATTTTTCATCCATATTGTTCCTAACAGGTTGTTGAAGATTTTGCTTCTGACAACGTGGTCTACTTAGAGTTAAGAACAACTCCAAAGGTGCTTATGTTGTACTTCAGTTCCTTTTTCTCTCATCTTCCAGGAATGACATATTAAATGATTATTATACGGAGGAAGTTACTGAACATCTTCAATCTGTAAAGAAAAATGATTCCATAGGAATGAGCAAGCGCTCTTACATGGAAGCAGTGATTCAAGGTTTGAGAGCCGTCGCCAGCGTCGATGTCCATTTTGTCCCTCGGACTGAACAAGCAGCAAGTTCCTTAAATTCTCAATCTATCGAGAATTCTTTCAATGGATCTGCTAAAAAGAAGATTTATGTTAGACTTCTTCTCAGCATTGACCGCCGTGAGACCACCATCGCTGCATTGGAAACTGTATGTTCTAGAGTCTTGTGCTCTTTGAGGTGAAGTTACTCATTTTAGCAGCGTATTGCTTTGCAAAGAGGTCTTAGATGCAATCAGCTTTTGTAGGTTGAGCTTGCACTGGAAATGAGGGATCTAGGAGTAGTCGGTGTAGATCTTTCCGGGAACCCCACTGTAGGAGAATGGTAATTGTTTATGAGAACGGTTTGAAGCTAACAAGTTTCTTTCTGGTTTTGCATTTTTCTTGTGACATATAAGTGGCCCTGTCATGACTGGCTTTTTATTATCAGGGATACCTTCGTCCCAGCACTAAGTTTTGCGAGGCAGCATGGCCTCAGAGTAACTCTTCATTGTGGAGAGGTGCATTTGTTTTTCTAATTCCTGTCCTGTTTATGAACTTGTCTCCTTTTCTCTTTCCACAATTAACATTTAACAGTCTCCGACAAGTTGCTTTTGTATCTTAGTGGTTTTAGATACCTAATCGGAAGGAGATCCAACAAATGCTGGACTTTGTTCCTGAAAGAATAGGACATGCTTGCTACTTCTGTGAGGAAGACTGGACGAAGTTGAAGGCTCTCAACATTCCAGTGAGATCCTCAGAACCATTCAGTTTGAATATGACAGAATGAGCTTCATTTTTCAATGAGCTCTCAGTGGTACTTTTAACTTTTGTAGGTAGAAATTTGCTTGACTTCCAACATCGTGACTCAATCTATTTCTTCCATAGATGTGCACCATTTTGGTAAGTTCGAGCCTCTTTGTAAACTAATAAAATGTTCATCAAATTCTTGTAAGGATCTAGCTTGTATTGAGTGTGTTTCTCATTGCATGCTTGCTTCGAAAACATTTCTTATGGCAATTGTAAGCACGAGCATCTCTTATTTGTATATCATAGCATTGAGTGCTTGTTCGTGCAGCTCATCTATACAGGGCACAACACCCTATAGCCTTATGCACCGATGACATGGGTGTCTTTTCCACTAGCCTTTCACAGGAGTATAGCCTGGCATCTTCCACATTTGGTGCGTATAATCTCAACCGTGCTTTTAACAAAGAATTAAGACATTACCTAACGTTTGCTTTGTATCTGAAAGGTATTGAGAAGGTGGACATTTTCAATTTAGCATCCAAAGCGATTTCGCTCGCATTTGCCGATCTCGAAGTGAAGGACGAAGTGAGAAAGATTTTTTCGTCATCCAAGGGCCAGCTTTCTTACATGGATCGGATTGATCCGTGATCTCTGCATATGCGGGACGGCTCTAAGCTCCAATATCAGAGTCCATCTATGTTTAGAATGTATTGAACCCTGTAGGATGTTCAGCTATAAATCTTTAATAACTGTTTCAGGACAATGCCATTTGATCTTAAGATGCCTTATATTAGCTTATAAACAGTCTCTCTTTTCTTTTGTCTTGGTTTCTCTGGTATTGTCATTTCAATTTCAGCAAATTGATGAATCGGATTAAACATGCATCATACCATGCAGCCACGGCAGCGATTAAGCGGTTGGTGGTAGAAATACTTTCTCAAACTGAACATTTCATCATTTGCCTGTTGGGATCAATGAGTTGCAGGGTGAGCTGCACAATTTAGTCAATGAAGAAGGAGCATCAATCCATATGATTAAGTGTGGAGTGAATTATTCCCATCACCATGGTTAAGGGACCTTTATCAGGGTTCCCAAAGAATCATGCCTATTCTAAAGTGAAGATGTTCCACATGATGAAGCCGAAAGCACCATAGACAATGAAAAGAAACAGCAGCGACAGAGACAAAGCCCCACCCATGGGACAATGATTTTCTCTCCCTTACTATTCAATTTTTCCTTCTTTAAATGATTTATCTTTCACCAACTAATGGCAATGAAATCTTCCTCCTCCCTTTCTTTTTCTCAACCCAAGACTGTGATGGGAAGACAAGAAGTTTTACCAAACAGGGCAAAATGACTTGGATACCAATCGAGCCAAGAGAGAGATTTGTTCCTCCGTTTAGCCTCCATTTGTGACCAAATAGAAAATGTGCGACGGATGGCTACATAATATCGGTGCTAGTGTTAGTGACCCTCGAATATTTTAACCGGAATGCGACCGAAAATCAACTCGGAATGCGACCGGAAATTACTTGTGATTTTCTATGAAATTACCAACTCGAAAAGAAAAAGGGACTACGGGTTTAGAATTCACAAGGGCGGCAAAATATTTTAACCGGGAAACATGGATGCTCTGATTGAAAACGCAAGACATAATGAGCTAAAGGTCCAAAAATTATAGAATCTCATAATGACAATGCAAGCCAAAAAGCATAAAAGCACCAAACAGGAACAATCTATCTGCCAACCCTGGACAAAGACCTTGGATCTTCACCACTTTTCTTCCTCCACACTCCCAAAGTCATCAGATGCAAATATAAAGCACAACACAAAAGAGGGTTCTATTCACTCTCCAACTCCACCTAAGATCGTCCGGATATGGCCTCAGCGGCTCCGGTCGCGATCGGTACGCGGGGCACGGTAGGCTCACTTGTGAGGAAGGAAATCGAGTACTTCAGCAAGGTCCGCGGCGGTACTAGTTCGCAGGTGGAAGAGGCTGCTTCGAGGAGGGGGCATTTCAGACTCGGTTTTCGGTTCTTCGCAGCACCGTGGAGGAGGAAGAAGCAGCTCGTGCCGAGGATATGCTCGGTCGTGGAAGTCGCGGAGAGGAACTGCGGGGTGAGGAGTGAAATCCCAGGTTTCCATTACAGGGTGCTCAAGGATGAATTGTAAGGAGACAAAAGAGGCCAAATTCAGGAGAATGGTTTCAAGCCAAAGCCCAGTCACTTCATCAAGCTGCGAGCAAGTTAAAAGAAAGCCACCGTCACTTTGTTCTTGGGTGAACTCACTTTGGATTTTCTGATCCAAAACCATTCTTCTTGTCTTCCTATTTCAGAAAGTCATCACTTCATTCACATGACTTTAATAGGATCTTGCTGCTTGTATAGCTATTTCACAAACACTTTGATTTGTTTTCTGAAATGTCGATCCCAGCAGGTCAGGATTGCTTCTCTTGAGATTCGATTCGATTCGATCCAAGCTAATCCTAGCCCTCGATTCTGCCTGTCGATCCAGTGGTTGGTGTTTATGGCCGTGACATTAGAATATCGACATGATAAGAGCTTGTGATGCGTCTGTATACAAATTAAAAGGGTCAATTACAATTGCGAATTATATCACGATAACAAAGATAGATTACGACGGCTTTACATCTTATTTTTCTCTCTCAGTTAGGGTTTTATTTTCATTTTTTATAGTGAGACAAACAGCACATTTATCCATGTAGCTAGTGACTTAAAGTATCCACATATCAAGTCATTATACTCGGTAAGCTTTTCCACTTCATCTGATAGTTGTCGTATTGAAAAGATGACCTTTCAGGAACTAGTAATATCTTCATGTCATTAGTGATTCTCCATGAGCAAAATTGAATTCTTGAGTCCTAACAAATCTTAGGAAATTTGTAGAAACCCGATCATCCATCTGAGAATGTATCTTGTGATTGGTAATCGTAAATGGTATGTTCTGAATGTGGTGGTAATCACAAGCTCTGAGAATTGTCTAGGTGTAGAGATGGGGTCGAGGCAAAGATCTTGCCCAAATACGAGGACAAAATTTGACTAATTATGTCCATTAATTATGTGAATCCTATCATTTATGACTCCGTGAAATATCTTTCGAAAATAAACAAGTCCGATCGACAAAGGTTTTGGGAGTCCTTCGTTTGATTCTCGATTGGAAAGCTAACGGCGAGAAATTTTAAGATGTGAATATTGGAACTGTCGTGGACAACAATGTAAATTATACTAGAAATGTAAAATATGCTGAAAATTGAGATGAACAAGATGTGTTCTTCGATTGATTGAGCAAGTCCTTCACGGAGAGCACACTTGCGTTTGGTACTTCGAATTTAAATCCGGGTATGATAAGTTGTTATCCTATCTGGTATTTGAACCCGGATATGTCCAGACAAAATGTTCGATAACACTGGTCGTGGTATATGCTTCAATTGTGGCCACCATGGCGGCAGCGGTGGCTGCAATCCCAAGATCTGTGGTTTTCCATTTTCAATTTTTTAATTTAATTGAATTTTTTTTATTTACTTTCCAATCTTATATCGAAGAATTATTTACCCCTATCCAATCATATCATAATCCTTATCATACGACCAAATGCAATCTAAAGTATTTATAATCAACAATCCACGGTAATGCAAATATTTATATAACTCCTTAATCCCATCCACATTTACGGTAAATTTCAAACAACAGACACCATGACTCTATCATTAATTTCAGCATATCTCAACACTCGGCCAAAATCAGGAATTGTCCAACCGTGCTCGATCGGTCAACTTCTCTCGAGTCTTGATGAAGGCTCTCGTTGATAGCTTTCGCATCGCATGCCAATGACTTCAACAGCGAGTTGCCAGTTCCATGCTTTGACCCACGAGGCTTGCTACCATACTTTTTGGTCAATTTTTTTGCGTGTCGACCGTCCCTGAAACATAACGGTTACGTTTGGTTGTCCGGATTTCTAAACAGGATAGGATAACAAATCCTGATATTTCTTCATATCATATCCACTGTTTTGTGGATTACGGATTTAAAGTTGGATAGGATAATTTTTTTTTTTACTATTCATGAGTCCGGAGGAGTCGTTGAAGGAAATAAAGTTAAGAAATTTTTTTGGTGAAAATTCACAAGGTGTGAGGATGAAGATGACGGTGAGTGGACCGTAGAGTTTTTGAAAAAATAGGCATTATAAATCCTATCCAAGTCTATCCCACTCCCCCTCGGATTTTTTTATCCTGGCTATATCCAATCTATATCCGATTTTATCCTATCTTGAACCATCACCAAACACAAGAATTTTTTATCCTGATTTTTATCCGGTCGACCAAACGCAGCCAACGTGGTTTTGCATCCGAAGGAGCAAAGAATTTCCGACAGCCCGCCACGTGGCACCGCGACGGGCTCCCGCGCCGTCCTAAGCCTCAGCAAAAAGCCTAAGTCCGTCTTCGTCTTCAACCTCGGCCAAGTCCTCCTCCTCCTCCACATTCCATGTCGGCTCCCTCTGCTCGACGCCAACCATGACGATCTACAACACGTCGCTGCGATCCCTGATCGCCAGAAGCCCCAGGAAATCCCGAACCTTCCTCACCATCGCCGCTGCCGCCGCCGCCACCACGACCTCCGCCGCGGCCGGCGGCGGCGGCGGCGGCGCCTCCTCCTCCTACGCGGTACCGTCTCCGTTCACGCCGCTCTTCATCAACCCCTTCCTCCACTCCAGCTTCCCCAACAGGTTCCTCTCTCCCCTCTCGAAATGGATGATCGCGCGGCCCCCCCAGGGCCCGCTGTTCCTGTCCCTACCGCCGTGGAAGCTCTCGCAGTCGGCGACGCCGCTCCATCTCCGGAGCGGCGGCGGCGGCGGCGTCGTCCTGCGGAAGGTGGAGGCCTTGAATTTGAAGCTCGATTCGCTTCGCCGGGGGCGAAGGGTCGAAGCCGCGGCCGGAGTCGGGGCGGTGGCTTTGGAGCCGCAGTTGGTGGATCGGGGCGCGTCGGAGGAGAGGTCGAGTGAGGGTTTCGTAGATGGGTTTGTGAATTTGCCCAATTTGATCTCCATAAGCCGTCTCGTTTCGGGTCCTTTGCTTGGATGGTGAGCTTTGTTTGAATTGATCTGTTATGCGAAAAGCTTTGATTTTTATCGTATGATAGGATTTGTTCGAATTGTTATGGAGTATATCTTACTTTGCTTAGCAGGGAGACTTATAGCCCCACCTCCCTTCGAAAAATAGAAGAGAAATGAATTCACTTAACTTGGAAATTCGAGTTCATGCTGTCCTGCAGCACTTGCCAAGTGCTAATTTGCATCAGAGCAAAACCTATTTAGCAGAGCCATTACATTACTGAGTTCTTTACACCGGATGTGTTAAAAGTTTGATAAAATGACTAGAGTGTTGCACCCATGTCATGCAATCTCGAGTGAGTGCTTCGAAACACTTTTGGACATAACCAGTGTGAGTAATTGTCCTTAGGTAGTTGTATCGACGAAAGTTCTTAGTGAAGAATGTCAAAGTTTGAAAGGAGGGTCTACAAATATCGTTTCTGGCAAAGTTCGGCATGTTTTACCATTCTTGTTACTTCCTCAATGTGCTGCTTCAAATGTGTTTAATTCTCTCACTTTTGGTGTTCCACTGAAAAACCCCTTATGCAGGATGATCGTGAATGAATGGTATACTACCGCATTTGTGGGGTTGGCTATCTCTGGAGCAACTGATTGGGTTAGTTGCTGATCTTCGCTCTCTTCTGAAGCGCATTTATTAAAAAATAACAATAGTGCTTTATTAATTCCCCTTTATTTTCTTCCCCTCGTTTTGTTTCCTTGTTTGGGCATTTCAGCTAGATGGGTATGTGGCTAGGAAGATGAATATAAATTCAGTTGTGGGTTCCTATCTTGACCCACTTGCTGACAAGGTATAGTTGCAAGAGTCTCCTGTATTATTGTGTTCCATTCTTCACGAGGAATTCTTTTTGTTGGTTGTGATTGGTTTAAGATTGCTTTTGTTACTTCTACAGGTTCTAATTGGTTGTGTTGCACTGGCTATGGTACATAATGATCTTCTGCCCAGTGAGTAGTTTGCTTGCATCTTCATTGCATTGACGTGGATAAAAAGCCGCATGTATATATAGAGAGACAGAAAGGAGAAGTTAGACCACCACGTTTAAGCAGGCTGAATGCATGAAAGGATCTCCCTAATGTAACTTAAAAGAACTTAAGCACACTCTGTCCCGAGACAGTTAATAGCAGAAAGTGACCCATGCATGTATTCATCCATGCCACCAAGATTTTTTTATTTATTTTGTTTGCATGGTGATCAAACCAAAAGCAGTAGTAAGTAAACTACGTTTGGTTTCTGGATGCAGCTGAACTTGTTGGACTGGTTGTGTTGCGAGACGTCTTTCTTGTTGGTGGAGCGGTGTACAAAAGAGCTAGCGACTTAGGTTGGCAGGTAAGGGTATCGACGTAAATATGGAGCATCTGAGCTCAATCTGTATGCTCTAATTTTTCGTTTCTTTGACTTTCCGAAATCTTTTTCCTAGTGGGCAAGTTGGTCTGATTTCTTCAACCTCAATGGGCCTCATCGAGAAAAGGTTGAACCTCTCTTTCTCAGCAAGGTATGTGTATTTTTCTTCGAAGTATTCTCATGACACACTTCAACCTGTCCTAAAATGTTGATTTTGGTTGTCTGGTATAGTCGCCGTTGGCACTTTGCTTGAATTTGATTTTAATGAATTTTCCGTTTTTTGGTTTTTTCCTTTCTTGGTCAGATCTGTTTTTGCGTTGAAACCACCTTGTGGATTACATTAAGTGTTCTTGTGGCTCTCATTTGCAGACATAGTAAAATGATGTAGATGATTTTATGTTTGATCAAGTGGAGTCTCATGTAATAGCTCATGACTCTCTCGTCTTTCTACTTTTTTTGAGAACTTTTATTCATGCTCATTCATGTATGACCGAACATAAGCTCTTGAATCTCATATTCCATATTAAGAGTGTTGAAAAGAATGATTTATCTTCTTGTGCGGGAAATCTGCTTCATTTAGGAATTGGAGGGGCTCCATGGTTTTCATTATCCTGTACATCTATCACTTGCGGGAACCAATATAAGCGGAAGTTCTGTCACTGCAATGTGACTTAACCCAGAAAAGGGGCCTAACCTCTTTTATAGCTATAACCCGGGTTCTGTCAGGGCAGTGAAACAGTTGTTGAAGTCTGACTGTCATGCCAATTGTTGTGCTTCATTTATTTTAGTTCTTTGGTTAACTGAAGCTAAGAATTGCTTATGGATCTCAACTTAAAAGACAGTATATAGAGTTACATCTATCTGTAGCCAAACAGTTTGACAGTTTTTGATACTGTTGTGTCGTAGTATTCCCCATGTTCACTTATATTGTCTACAGGTAAATACGGTTTTCCAATTGGTTCTGGTTGCTGCCGCCCTCTTGCAACCTGAATTTGGAACCCAAGAAACTCAATCATACATTACATACTTGAGGTAAATTTGTTCTAGAAACCCCATTAATTCTGATTCCGTTCAGAGGTCTTTTCGCTGAAAGTGAGCCTCGTTTGCGACCTTCTGCAGCTGGTTAGTGGCATCAACAACAATTGCGTCCACCGCAGCATACGGTGTGCAGCACATGAGAAGATCCACATCCGTCCTAAGAAATCACTAGGCCTAATTTCTCTCTATATGACTTCAGAGATGGTGTTCATAACTCAGAGTCAGCAACTTCTGCAATATCTTTGATCTTTCGAATAAGGGATTGCAGCGTCTATTCAGAATGCAATCGCCAGAGGAAGATGATCAATGGTTAGCCATGCAAATCTTGGCACGTGAAAACAGCGGCCAAAAAGAGGGAAGTGCAATTGTCAGACGAATGGATTCCCCCTCTCCTTCCATGAGATCATCTTCTTGCGGGATTCTCGACTCGTGCATATGGGCATGTGTACAAAACGGACTGTATCAGGAAGACATTCTGAGACCAGAGCATTTTAATCTTGTGAACTTTTCCATCAATGCCATGACTGTCCATGGCAAAGTTGCGTCCCTAGGGGCTTTGCCCCTGCAGACATGTCTTTGGACGTTTTGTGTATGTTGGTAAGGACATCATGCGTCCTGTTCTCTCTCATTTTCACTCGATTCTATGTATCGTCAAACAAAGAAATTCGAGCTCGACGGCCGCCATGCTGTCGTTACTCCTGTTCATTGCAGATGATGACAGTTCTTGGTTGGGAAAAAATCTGTGTAGTTCTTGATGATGCAGCTCGTCAAAGATGAGTTATAATGAGACCCAACATAACTCGGGCCACGAGTTTTTATAAACCTTATGGAAGAACAAAAAATTTACATCTCTCTCCACATTCCTCTCTCTTTTCAAACTCCTGCGTCCCTCTCTTTCTTCAATTAATAGCGCCACTCTCTTGCATGATCTCTCCTCTCTCTCTCTCTCTCTCTAAAACGAAGCTCCGTTCTTAGCGATTTCTTCATTCTCGCTGAGTTGGTTTTCAAGAACTTTCAAAGAGGACAATTTCTCCGTTCCTGATTTCTAAATATACCTCACCGTTTGCCTCCATTGTCTTTCACGGCCCTGTTGGAGCGAATCGCCTCGAGCCACCGCCTTTTCGTAAAACCCGACTCTCGCTCCCCCTCTCTCCCCACCCACCACTCCCGTCGCCGCCGTACTCTTCTCACCCCGCGTCTCGCCCTCTCCCATCTCTGCTCCACCCCACTCGACAACCCGTGCCCGCCCTTCCTCCGCCGCTCCCTAACCTTCTTCGCCTCTCCAGCCGGTTCCATGGACTCACTCGGGAACCGGATCAACAGTTCAGTTCGGTTCCTAGGTGGGTCTAGGAACCAGCGAGCGGTTCCCGATTTCCATCTTGTGAAAGCGACCCTTAACGAACGGTTTTCAGTTTTAGGAGGGAATGACCCGTATGGATCGTGCGCACTCCTAATAAATTCTTTCCCCGCTTGTGACGTGCCGTCATGTTATCTGTACTTTTCAAGCTGGTGGAATAAAAGTTCAAAATCGCACATCATTGGACAGTCCTCCTTTCCCCGTTTTAGGTCTCTTTCGTTCAGCAAGAAAAATCCGTATTGTCAAAATTACTTTTTCTGTTTTCCAATCTTTAGTGCGGTTTCAGGAAAGAATTTTCCTTCTCTTTTGATAAGTGAGAATTTTCTCGCACATACGCAAATTTCATGTTCGATTGCTAAACAATTTCCTCGAAACAAATGAAATGCCCCCGCGGCAGCTATAATTTGCAGTTCGTTATGCACGATTCTGCGTCGTAATCTGTATTAAGGAAAATTTCGAATAGGGCGCCGAAGTGAGACGACTTTCTCAGAGCATTCCCAGAATGGACATTATCTAAGATAAGATCCTAAAATGACCATTTTAATTTCGAAATCATCCCGACTTATCGGCCGGCCAACGAGTATTTGTGAGTCACGGGCAACTTTGTTAGGGCATTTCCGTCTCGAATGTCATGATTTAACCCAGCCGCACGTGCCGCTCGTGCGCACTCACTTGCGATTGGGTCAATATTACCCAAAGCCCTAAATATCGAAGGCCAGAAAGCATTTGTTGACTCCATAAGACCAGCAGAGAAGAGGAAGAAGGACCGCCATTTCCAGTTACTTTTATTCGTTGCAACAGATGAAAAAAGGCTCAAGAGCATGGAGGAAGAAGAAGATGTTGATAACGAAGATGCGGACCTCGCTCTTGGAACTCCGCCCTTAAGAGGGTTGGGTTGATCACGATGAAGGGCACGATTTGGTGTGGAAAAAATCGAAAGAGCTCGAAGAACCCTAGCTTCAATTAAGATGCAATCCGGGGCCGTTTTTGAGCACCTAATGTTTTGGGTAATTTCGACCCGGTCGCACGTGAGCGCCACGTGCAATAAGGGTCAAATCGGGTCGAAAAGTGCCCCGGCACAGTCGCGCTTGCTCGCCAGCCGGCTGATCAGCTGAGGACGTGTTCCGATACTTTGGCATATCCCTATTCGATTTTTTCTGCGCTGTTGCATCGTTCGATTGCAGTGACAACATAAGATAATGTAAAGAATTTCGGTCTGCAAGCCTCTCTGTCTATCTTAGTATTATATGACGGTAGCCCCTAAACTTATCCAATTCGCATTTGATAATATATCGCGATGTCCGAAAATCAACTAGAAGAGAAGATTGAGGCTACGTGGCAAACCTATCGATACTCAAAGCCAAAAGCTCAATTTAATTGATTAGGTTGGCGTCCCCATCGAATCATAGATACTTGGAGCAAGCAAAGAAGCATCGCTCTAACCGTTAAGTCCTTCGCTAATCAAATTTTGCACATATTGACTCGTGGATTAGAGATATCCATAACACGGGAAAAAACGGTGCTCTCTCGAACCCAAGTCGCCCAAACGCCACAATAAAGATGCACGAAGGCCGCGCGCCGGGGCCTCGCTCCTCTTCTCAACCGGCGAACGAGGCCGAGCTCTCATCGAGCCACGAAAAGGTAAAGAAGGGGGGAAATACCCAAAAAAAAGGTCGTAAATCTAGTGCACTTGTTCTAATTTAGTCTTAAAGCTTTCGATTGTACTAATCGATTCCTAAATCTTTCGATGATTTTTCGATATAATCTATCCGATCAATTTTGGCTGGAAATCGCTGGCATGGATATTAGTCATCGACATAACCGGCGCTGAAGTGGAGAAAATTTAAATTTTTTAAATATTTTCCTCCTTTCTTTTCTTTTCTTTTCTCTTTTCTTTTCTTTCTTCGTTTTATTCACAACTCTAGGTTACACGAGCTCGCCGGCCACATACAAGGATGTTGGCCCTCGCCAAGATCCAAGTGAGGGCTGCAATGCCCTCGCCCAAACCAAGTGAAAGTTGGCCAACGATCTCGCTGGCCCACAATTGGAAAAAAAAAAAGAAAAGAAAGAAGGAAAGAAAAAAGAAAAAGTAATATAAAACTTTTAAAAAAATTATCCACGTCAGTGCTGACTAGGCAATGCGAAGTAAGGCGACCAGCGTCCATATCAGCAATTTCCGGCTAAAATTGGCCAGATGGATCACATTGGCAGATCGTTAAAAATTTTATGACTGAATTAACACAATTAAAAAGTTCAAGGCTGAATCGGCACGAGTGCAACAGGTCTAAGATTTTTTTGGTACTTTTCCCCAAAAGAAAAAAGCCGTCTCTCGTGCGAGCGAACGGAGGGACGGCTAAAGTAGCAATCTTTGCTCTAAAGAAAAGGATCTCCTAATCCGATTATTTCCCAATAACCATCCATTTCCTTCTATGGCCAAAACAAGCCAAGACCCAGATGACCCATTTGACCCAAAAGGAAGGCAGACATGCCGAGCTGCAAAATTAGGTGGCTCAACACAATTTCTTGCATGGCGGACCAAATCGTGGTCCACCAACCATCGTGCGACATCGCTGTAATTCCAATAGCCACGTTCGATTGCTGCTGGTGTTGCTGCTGCTGCTGCTGCTGCTGCTGCGGCGGTAGGTTGCTACGGACCCTCCAAAAATCACGTGATTGAGAAATTAGAGCTCGAGTGGCGCGACTTTTCTAGGGTCGCCGCACCCACCAAACGTCCCACCAAGGTCGGCTCCGATTGGTCCCTTTCGGATCGGACCATTTGCCGCCAAAAATATTGCAGTGGAGGAAGGTGAGATTGGACATGGGGGGAGCTCGAAGCAGTTTTTTTTGGTCGGAGACAACTCTCGGATGGATGGGAAAGTCAACCTCCCTTGACCGCTTGGTGACAACTTTCGTGGCTTTCGTGATTGTTGTAGGGTAACGGCCTTTCTTGATTTGTTTTTTTTCTAAGAGAAACCTGAATGAAAGACGTGCCGATCGATCGCGGCATTGCTAGGTTCGTAGTCGAGAGCGTACGCACCTTTCTTTGGTCAACTGAAGGCGAGAATTACTCATGGATCTCAGTCTCAAAGACGGTATATAGAGTTACATGGATATGCAGCGAAAGGTTTGACAGTGTTTCAAATGCTGCTGTTCTGTCCTAGTATAGTATTCCTCGCAGCCGCTTGTATTGTCTACGGGTAAATACGGTTTTCCAATTGGTTCTAGTTGCTGCCGCCCTCTTGCAACCTGAATTTGGAACCCCAGAAAGTCAACCGTACATTACGTGCTTGAGGGTAAATTCGTTCTAGAAACTGCACTAATTCTAATTCCACTCGGGAGGTCTTTCCGCCGAAAAGTAAGCGTCGTTGGCGACCTTTTGCAGCTGGTTGGTGGCGTCCGCGACAATTGCGTCCACCGCAGCATACGGTGTTCAGCACATGAGAAGATATATCCACATCCGTCCTGAGAAATCGCTAGGCCTAACTTCTCTCTACATGACTTCAGAGATGGTGTACGTAACTCAGAGTCGGCAATTTCTGCAATATCTTTGATCTTTCGAACGAGGGATTGCAGCCACTGTTCAGAATTCCGTTTTGCCAAAGAAAGATGATCAATGGGTAGCCATGGAAATCATGGCATGCGAAAACAGCGGCCAAAAGGATGGGATTGCAGTGATCAGACGAATGGATTCTGCCGCTCCTTCCATGAGATCATCTTCTCACGGGAATTTTGATTCTTGCATGTGGGCATTGATGTGGCTAGCAAGGTTACCTATTCACCCCCCTCTAGGTGATCCCTGCTAGCCACATCAATTGGTATCAGAGCAGGTTGCTCATTTTATTGAAGTGTTTTACTTCTGAGCTAACGATCTACATGGCTAGCTTTGGTACTCCAGGGTTCATTGAAGCTCAGAACAACAAGAGAAATGATTGGAGTATGCTCAGACTTTGGACTTGTTGATTCCTGAATCTGTTATCTCCTTTTGCTGCTCGTTGATCTCCTTAAATACTCCTCTACTCTCAAACTAGCCGTTGGACAGCTTTCAGAGGATCATCTTTCAATCTTCACCTTGGACAGATTTGTATAATAAGGATTGAGTAGCTGTTGGATGACAGATTCTGAATCCCGCTGATTCTGATCGCCCATACAATTAGAATCTTGGTTTCCATAAGTAGAGTTTTGTCCGTTGTAATGCATTCTTGTCGTAATATTTGATTGTCAATCAATTTGATTAAGATTGAACCAATCAAAACTTTTTTTCTGTGAAATTCATGCAAGATCACTAGCTGTTATGTTTCGTTTTGAATTCTGCGTCTGAAGAAATTCTGCCTCTGAATAATTTCTTTATCTGCATCTGCGCCTGAATAATTTCTGCATCTGCATCTGCGTCTGAATAACTTCTGCATCTGGATCTCAGAACTTAGATTCTGTGGGTCTTCAAAGAACTTATTTTTCCAGCTTGTAAAGTCTGAATAATTTCCTTCTAAGCTTCCAGAACATATATATATATTCCTAGAATAAAATAGTTCAGAATAAGTATCAGATTTTACAATTATCACAGAAGATTTTATCAACTTCAAAATTAGTAGGAGTTTTCCTCAACAGGCATGATGCGTACAAAAGCGTATTGTATTAGGAGGTCATTCAGAGACCAGAGCAGTATAATCTTGTGAATTTTTCCATCAATGCCATTACTTTCCACGGCAAAGCTGCGTCCCTAGGGGCTTGCCCCTGCAGACATTCTCTTCTGGACGTTTTGTATATATGTCCGTAAGGACATCATGCCTCTTGTTCTCTCCCATTTTTACTCGATTCTATGTATCTTCAACAAAGTAGTTCGAGCTCGATGCGCAACCCACCGTCCTACACACATTGCGAAATGTAAGAAGCACGAAGACAGTTTTCGGTTTGAGACACCCGGGTAGCTCCCGACGATGCGGCTTGGCACTGCGAGTGGCGAAGGCCTGCTGCTGAATCACGGTGGTATCAGCGATTGCTGATAAATTCTTCCCCTACTTGCGACGTGCGGTTATCCGTACTTTTCAAGCTCGCGGGACAAAAGTTCAAGAGGGTCAAGTAATTCGACATCATTGGACAGTCCTCCTTTCCAACGTGGATTTGAGACTCGTCTTGGAATTCCGTTTCCCTTTTGATAAGTGAGAATTTTCTCGCATCTACGCATGCGTCATGTCCAGTTGCGCTTACGTTACGTTTGATTGTAGGGATAAAATTCGAGATAAAATAAACTTTATCCTATTCCGTGTTTGGTATCTGTTCAAGATAGGATGGAGTCGGATGTAAGAGGGATGTAGCCCGGATAAAATTATCCAGGCGAGATAAAGGTGGATAGGATTTCTAATATCCATAATATAAAATTTAATTTTCTTTAATAACAAACTTTTAAATTAATAAAATTAAAATAATATTTGAATTTTAATATAAAAATTCAAAATAACAAAAAATAACCATAATTTCGTTTTTATTTTTATTTATATATTCAAAATTTCTTTGTATCTTGCGATATAAATTTCATATATATAAATCAATGCTGATATATTTATATTTATTACATATTTCAGGTGTATTAGTATAGTTTATTATTTAATAAAATTTTATTAGAGAATGATGGAAGGGGGAAAAAGGAAATAGAATAATTAAATAATTAAAAAAGAGAGGGAAAAATAATAAAAAAATAAGTAAATAAAAATGAAGTAGGTAAGAGTGCCGTGAGAGATTTTTATTATCTCTGTTTGTGCAATTTTTAGGTTTATTTACACTGATATGATATTCATAACAAATAATCGACACGGTAAATTATGAAAATATCCGGCTTTATTTTCCCGATTCACAAAACAGTAGATATGATATGATAAATACCTTCGATTTTAAATCCTATCCTATCCAGTCCTATCCTGTCTAGAAATCCAAACAACGAAATGCAGCCTTAGGGTTTCGGGTGAATTTTGACCCGTTGCACGTGAGCGGCACGTGCAATAGGGTCGAATCGGAACGTTCGGGACGAAAGTGCCCCCGATAAAGTTGCACGCACTTGCTCGCCTACCGGCGAAGATTAGGCCAGCCGGTGAGTTTTGGGCGTGTTCCGAGACTCAAGCCGGCCATTTTCAGGACTTTTAATCGAGGCGGAATCGACTTTGGCATGTCCCTATTCGAAAATTTTCGGGGCACCGTTGTGTAATTCAAATGAAGCGACGACTCAAGATAATGTAAGGAATTTTGGTCCGCAAGCCTCTGTGTCCATCCGAGTGGACAACAAATGAAGTGCACGCCGAAGATTGGTGAGGACCGGACGGAACGAAGAAAGGGACTCTCTTCCAAACGTTATCATTTGACAATAGCTCCTAAACTTGTCCCATTCGTATTTTATAATAGGAAAAAAGCCACCAAAAATCTCAAACTTTTTCACCTGTAACACATTTATTCCGAATTTTTTTTTGTGACACCAAAAATTCCAAACTTTACTATTTGTGACACATTTACCCCAATGCATTTAGTCCATGGGCATTTTCGTCTTTTTTGCATTTTCTTTTTTTTTCCTTTCCGGCGAGGGGGGCCCTCACCGGCGTCGGGCGAGGGCCGCCCTCGCCTAGGCTAGGCAGGCGAGGGCGGCCCTCGCCCGACTCAGGCGAGGGCGACCCTCGCCCGACGTCGGGCGAGGGTCGACCCTCGCCGGCGTCGGGCGAGGGCGGCCTCGCCCTCGCTCGATTTGGCGAGGGCTACCCTCGTCGGCGTCGGGCAAGGGTCGCCCTCGCTTGGGCGAGCGAGGGCGGCCCTCGCCGACGCCGGGCGAGGGCTGCCCTCGCTCGCCCGGGGCGACCCTCGCCCGACGCCGGCGAGGGCCCCCTCGCCGGAAAGGAAAAAAAAAGAAAAAGACGAAAATGCACATGAACTAAATACATTGGGGTAAATGTGTCATAAATAGTAAAGTTTGGGATTTTTTGTGTCACAAAAAAAACGTTTGGGATAAATGTGTTACAGGTGGAAAAGTTTGAGGTTTTTAGTGGCTTTTTCCCTTTATAATATCGGAATGCCCGAAAATCAACTAGAAGAGAACATTAAGGTTACGTGGCAAAGCAGCGGATGCTAAAAACCAAAAGGCTAATTCAATTAATTAGGTTGTTTGTCCCTATCGAATCATAGATTTTGGAGCGATAAAGACGCAATGACGCATCAATCTAACCGTAAGTCCTTCACTAATCAGTTTTTGCACCTACTGACTCGTGGATCAGAGATATCCATAACACGGGGAAAAACGGTATCCTCTCGAACGTACCCTAGTCACCCAAATGCCATAATAAAGATTGCGTGAAGGCCTCACGTCGGCGTTTCGCTCCTATTCTCAATCGGCGAACGGGGCCGAGCTCTCGTCGAGCCACGAAAAGAAAAAAAGGGGAAAAAATACCAAAAAATGTCAGAAGCCTATTGCATCTGTGCTAATTTAGTCTTAAAACTTTCAATTGTATCGATTGAATCTTAAACATTTTGACGATTTGCCAATATAATTCGTCTGGTCAATTTTTGTCGGAAATTGCCAACATAGATGCCTACTATCGTACTTGGTATGGCCGACATTGACGTGAACAAACTTTACAAATTTTTAATTATTTTCTTCTTTTCTCTTCTCTTTTCTTTTCTTTCTTTGCTTTTTTTTTTACAACTCTGGGTCAGCGAGATCACCGGCCATAGGTGAGGGCCTTTGCACCCTTGCCCAGACCAGGAGAGGGTCGGCCGGCGACCTCACCGGCCCACGGTTGGGAAAAAGAAAAGAAAAAAGAAAAGAAGGAATTTATAAAAAAAAAAAAACTCACGTTAACGTTGGCCATGCAATGTAAGACGCCTAGCGTCTATGTTAGCGATTCGGCCAAAATTGGGCGGATGGATTACATTGGCAAATCGTTAAAATATTTTAAGACCGAATCGGCATAAGTACAATAGGTTTGTAACTTTTCTCGGTACTTTACCCCGAAAGACAAAAAGCCGACTCTCGCGCGAGCGAACGGGGGGCGGCCAAAGTAGCAATCTTTGCTCTAAAGAATGGTTATCTCCTAATCCGATTATTTCCCGATCTCCCATCCATTTTCTTAATTTGGTCCCAAACAAGCCGAGACCCAGATGACCCATTTGCCCCAAAAAGGAAGGCGTACATGCCGAGCTGCAAAATTAGGTGGCTCAACGCAATTTCTTGAGTGGCGGACCAAAAATCGCGGTCCACCAGCCATCGTGCAACATCGCTGTAATTCCAATGGCCACGTTCGATTGCCGGTGCCGGTGCTGCTGCTGCTGCGGCGGTGGGTTGCTACGAACCCTCCGAAAATCGCGTGACCGAGAAATTAGAGCCCGAGCGGCTCGACTTCTCCCGGGTCGCCGCACCCGCCGGACGTCCCGCCGAGCTCGGCTCCGATTGGTCCCTTTCGGATAGGGCTCTCGTTTGCCGCCAAAATAGAGCGGGAGAAGATGCTTTTTGCGAATTTGTTTTGGTTTGGTGCAGCGGAGGAGGAAGGTGAGATTGGACGTGATGGTGGAGCTCGATTCAAACCGCTTTTTACGGCTGGGGACAAGCTCTCCGGCGGATGGGAAAGTCAACTCCTCTGACCGCTTGGTGACTAAAAACTTTTTTCGTGCGTGGGAATCTGTGATTATCGTAGGGCAATGGCCTTTTTGTTCTTTGTCCTCTTTTTAAAGACAAATCTGAATTGAAGATATGCCGATCGCGACATTGCTAGGTTCGCAGTCGAAAGCATAGCACCCCTCTATCTCGTGCATCACAGAAGGCGTAAAGTCGAGGAATGCATTTTGATCACGGCGCTTTTTTCTATGTGACCATTTGCGAACGGCGAATTTGGAGCCCGGACCTTTTGGGATTAAGTAATTAGAGCTACGTGCCATTTTGGGCGATCGAATCAAGACGGGAGGGTGGGGGGTTTTCTTTTTTGCAAGATGGGCCCTTCGGCGAGACGCGATTAGTGTAGCGCCACGGAGCGAGATTCAATAATCGCGCCGTGATTAGCAACTCATTAGAGAGCGAATCCTAGGGGGTGATTAAATTAAATTAGTAAGGATCGTCGCCTCCTTTTTTTTTTTTTGTGGCCTCCTTTTCAGGGTCAATGATTAATTAATTAGGAGAAGACCTTGAGATTAGCATATAGTTTTAATCACGAGGAGGAGGGGTCGCCATAACATGTGCCGGCACGCCGCTTGATCACCACTGGAGAGATAGAGAGAGAGAGAGAGAGAGAGAGGGAGAGTCAGACAGCAACTACCTAGACTGGTCGTCGTCCGCCAATCTTCAGTCTTCGGTTTGGCTGTTAGAAGCTTAGGTGAGAGCCAAGCCGAATGCTACAGAGAGAGAGAGAGAGAGATCTCCCTCTCCTCCGTGCGACCGTCTGGTAGATTTTCAGGGCAGACCCACCACTTCTCTCTCCCTCTTCTCTTCGCTGGTCGTGTCCGATTCGTGCTTGCTTCGCGAAGCTCTCGCCTTTCCCTCTCTTTCCCGCTCTGGGTAGCCTGGAGTGGTTCGGTCGGTGCGAAAGGTTTTGTTTTCTTGTTTTTTTTTTTTTTTGGGTGGGTGGGTCGTTGTTGGTTCGAGAGGGAGCCGCTTCTCTGGAGTGAGAGGAGCATGGGGAGGAGCCTGCGAGTGGCGGGTCTGTCGCCAATGGAGGTCGCGGCCCTCGTCGCCAGCTGGTGGGACGAGATCAACGACTCCGCCCAGTGGCAGGACGGTGTTTTCTACGCTCTCTGTGCCGCCTACGCGCTCGTCTCCTTCGTCGCCCTGGTCTCTCTCTCTCTCTCTCCCTCTGTCTACTGTGCTGTGTTGGGTGTTTTCGTGGTCGTGGGATGAGATTGATGTGATTTGCTCGGCTTTGATTATGTTTAGATGTTTTTAGAGATTGTGCTTTTGTGATTCTCTGCTTGAGAAATGAGGGGGAGCCCTTACTTTTGGTAGATGTGGGATGTGAGAAAGTGCAGTGGAGTGGAATGTACAATCAGAAACAACTTTTGTGGCAGTCACGATTGGACATGTGAACCGTTTCACCGATTCCCACTCTGGTAAAGTTAAAGATATTGGCTGACGTTGATTGGCTATCGGATCCTTCTTCAGATTTTGATTTTATACTCGGGTCCAGTCGTTTTCGAGCGTGCAATGTCGCTTGATCACTAGATCCAGCAGACTTTGAGCTGATTCCACAGTGTCTGAATATTTGTAATGCCGATTGTCTTTGGCCTGTTCACAGTAATTTGAATTGCCTGCCTCGCAAGTGAATTAATTTTCGAGTGTGTAGTTCTATGTTAGCTAGCTTCATTCACGAGTCTCAAGCCGAGTTTGTTTGCAAAGCGCAGATTCAATTGATAAGGATTGAATTGAGAGTGCCTGAATACGGTTGGACGACTCAAAAGGTTTTTCATCTCATGAACTTTATTGTCAATGGAGGTGATTGTTCAATCTTTCTTTACATTTTGATGCTCCATGCTTGCATTTCATGGTAATTGTTTGAGGCTTTGCCTTACTGTGTTTCTTGTGCAGTACGCGCTATCGTGTTTGGGTTTCACAATCAAGTCTTCGATTTAAGTCCAAAGGTTGGTTTGTGGCTGCTCCTTAAATTTTCTGCTGCAATTTTGGAAGCCCTATGTTTTCAAAGCTCACTTCTTCATGATGTTATATTCATCCCCTACATAATAAGTTCATGGTTCACTTAGAGAGCCCACTGCTTATCTTGAGGGGGCCTGAGATATAAGTGATGTTTGTTAGGTATCACATCCTGAAAGTGGCCTCATTTTTACTGTTTATGCTGAATAAAAAAATGTGGTATCACCCGAATATGTAGAATCGACTATTTTGGATGTGGAAGAATTTCATGTTGATAGCACGATCCTACTTTTGCAGGCGTGCCCTCAAACGAGAGATAAAAGTGTATCTAACGAAATGAACACTCACAGCATTATGGTCATGATAACATTAGATAGCATTGTTTTAAATGCTCATGGACATCATATATCAACCGTTAGCATCTACAAAGCCTCTTGTTATTTTCTAGCATGCTTACGTGGGACAGCTGCAACTTGAAGCAGGTTCTTATTTGGGTTCTGTTGGATCTTCCGGGGCTCTTATTTTTCTCTACGTACACACTTCTCGTCCTCTTCTGGGCAGAAATATATCATCAGGCAAGTAATTCCATCCTTGTTATTCCTCTCGGTGAGATGCATGATCTCAATTTGCTTCTAATGTTCCATAAGAGTACGTCGCCTTCTCATTTCTTTCTCAATAGTGAGTATATATAATTATAGATCATTCTCAATGAGCAGGCAAGAAGTTTACCGACAGATAAACTAAGGACTGTTTATATTGCGGTCAACTGTGCCATATATTTCATCCAGGTGCTTTTCCTCGATTCCTTTCATGTATCATCTAATTAAATTTATTTGTTTGCACTTTTTTACTGCATCTTTTACATAACTCATTAGAATGGTGACATGTACACTTGTGCTCTTTCTTGTATGTTTAGATTCTGGTATATTTCTTCTCTTTGTATCAAGTTCTCAGACTCTTATTTGGAAGTTTTAGGTATGTAATTGTCATTGGTCAATATAATCACCTCATGCATTGTATAGAGTGCCTGACTGGTCTTTAAAGATCTGCTCGTCAGTCATTTCCTCCAATCAACTCTGGTTGCAGCTTCGCTCAGTTTTGGTCATTGCAAGAATTTTGAAGGCAAAGAAAGGTTTATGGCTAACTTATTCTTTTCATTAGAAAAATTGCCAGTACAATTTGTAGTCGAGGACCTACCGAATTGTAATTTTGAGAGAGAAAATAGTCTCTGTCTCTCATGCGTCCTTTATGAAGGTAGTCATGTGTTTAGCCAGTGAAATCTGCCAAACCATCAGTTTCCATACCGCGTCGTGTATGAATGAAGCTGTGTTAAATTCTCCACAGGGAATGATGAGTCAGTCACTAAAGCAGAATCTGCATTACTTATTTGTTATTGACTCTAGCTAATTTTTCCCCTCTAACTATAGTAATATAAGCATTGATTTCAGGTTTGCATCTGGATTTACCTGTGGATAGATGACAACAGCGCCGTGGAATTTGTTGGGAAGGTATTTATTGCAGGTCAGTTGACATCTCTTACCCACAATGGCATGGAGAGAGAATTTTCTTTGATTTTATTTGTTTATTTTGTTTTGAGAGAGAATATGTTGAGGTGTCTCGGTTAAGAGTGATCTGCATATATGGTCGAACTTCAATGTCAAACTTATGACAATTTGAGCTTGGAAGATACAAGTATTTCTACCCCCTCTTCTGCTCTCGAAACTAGTTGCTCAGCACTGTGCCTATATCTTCTTTCTGTTAAATACTCCCTTTTCATTCCTTTTCATAAAGCAGAACCCATCAAGAAAGCTTTTTTTGAAAACAGATACAGCTGATGTGAGCTGACTTATATCATTATAAGCTATTCAAGTAGACATCCCAATCGAGCTTGTTCCCAGAAGTGCAAAGAGTATAGTGATTAACACCTCTTTCAGGTTAGGGTGGAAAGAAGAAAACGGAACTTCTTTTTCACGAGTTAAACTGAGAGCTTTTCTAGCAGGGGTAAATGTGTTAGTCAGTGGAGCCATAGGGGATGCATTACAATTTTTTCCTTTTGTAATTCAAGCTTTCTTTTTGTCCTAATCAATATATCTGCTTGGTACTTATTCTGGAATCTTGTTTCTCACAGTTGTGTCAATATTAGCTGCATTGGGCTTCTTGCTTTATGGAGGAAGGTGAGTATTGGAAGTTGATGTGCTGATTTATTAGTCAGTGCATCTGGAGCTTTTATGTTCTGCTTACTCTTTGTGGTTTGATTTTCTCCTTGTGATCAGTGTTGTTGTCAAATGATTCCAGGTTGTTTTTCATGTTGAGGCGGTTTCCTATTGAATCTAAAGGAAGAAGGAAGAAGCTCCATGAGGTGGTTCTCCTTTCGTTTTAAATCAGAGCTTAGTTGTGTCGCTTCTTTCTGCTTCTTGCCTTTGTTTAAGATAAATATCTTTAAATATTGCACACTTCTGTAATGATTACTCTGAAGTTAAAGTGAAAATATGAAATGTATTGCTGGTGGTTGGTGCTTGGTGCTGTCAGTAATATCTTTGTTAGAAGCTGGGTATCTTGGGATCAGACTATAGTTTGTTTGTAAGTGAAGTTCTGTGTTCTTTCAACTCTCACAAGTGCTGGGGCATCTTCCTTGTTTTTTCCTTTGCCCTTTCACTTGGCTCTGTCGAAAGAATTGTTATTTGATTGGATACATATCCAATTTATCCAACTTTCAAGCAGGTCTTGATACGTTTATATTGGGTATTTATGATTTAACACATGAAAGTTTTCTAGGATCATTGATCCTGCCAAACACTATTGTATTGGATGTGTATGTGAAAAGCCAAATCAAATGTGGCTTTTGGATTGATTTTCCTGACTACCTGACATGGGGTGTGCACCTTTTCGGCAGGTTGGATCTGTCACGGCCATATGCTTCACCTGCTTCCTTATCAGATGTTTTGTGGTGAGCACCTACCGAGTCTTCTGGCAATGCAAAGTCTGTAGTTGAGTCTACAAGTTTTAGAAAGGATAGCCTCATTTTTTGTGCTTTTACTATATCAACCTCAGGCTGTTATTCGAAACGCCTATTATAGATATGTTGCCACACGAAATTTGTTTGAAGCACGTGATTCTAAAGCTAGAGTCCTTGTCTTCGTTCTGTGTCCTAGTTCTCGTTGTTTTTCTACATCTTTGAACATGTGTGACTTGACCTGGTAGATTGTATCGTTGTCCATTTATTTCTATGGCATACGTAGCTTGTCTACAATGGCAATTCCTTCCCTAAAGTACTCCCTGCCTTTGCTGAAAGGAAGTTTCAGTAAAGGACTATCGAGAGGAGAAGGAAGCCCAAAGACTATTTTTCCAGACTTCATGTGGAATAAAACTAAGACACTTTTTTGTTCAAACAAAATTTGAAGAAAATCAAGATATGGTAGTACACAAATGTAGTTGAAAGTGAAGAGATACCCAATATCTAGCTTAATGAGCTGGCATTAGAAAGCTTTTTTCCCATGTTATGAGTACATTGACTATGAAGTTCCTGCTTCAATGATTGGCCTCTGTTATGGAATTGGTTTCTCTCAAGCCTCCTGCTTAAGTATGCTAGCTTCTAAATGCAAGTCTGGTGACCATTGACCTCCTTTACGGTGACATGATTTGTTACCATGTTTGGATTACCAAGTTAGAATTCTTGGCTTGTATCAAGGATTTAATTTTTTCAAAAGCAGGTAGGCATTTTAGTGTCTTCTTGCTAATACCTCTGCTGAAGAGTCCTGCCATTTGAGCAAAACTCATTATATGCGTGTTGAGCTGCAACTGAAAATGCTTTTAGGGGAGGAGAAAAAAGATCCATCGCCGTTATATTGATTTAGTCAGGGTTGCAGTTCGTTTCTTGAGCTCTAAATTTGAGTTGGCAAAATGCAGGTCCTCTTATCCGCATTCGATTCAGACGCATCCCTCGATGTTTTGTATCATCCGATCTTAAATTTGATATATTACATGGTACTTTCTTATCCCATTTCTTTGCGGGGTTCGTTTATTTGTTCCTTATCTAAATGTTTATATTCTTCAAATGTCTGTTGCTCCAATAACAGCTGGTTGAGATCCTACCTTCAGCTTTAGTCCTCTTTATCTTGCGGAAGTTGCCTCCCAAGAGGATATCGGCTCAATACCATCCAATCCGCTAGTCAAAGTCAATCCTTCTTTTGGTAGATAGTTATTCTTTTGTCCTCATGAAGATGGGTTTTTTCATGGTTCGACAGCTAGAGTTACCGAAGTTGAGTAATGGGAAGCGGAGCCTGAAAAAAAAACATTCCAGATGTATCGTTCTGGTATGGCTCACAACGCCGGCAATTCTTTTTACATAGTTACTGTTGTAATTTATTGTAGGGGAGGTGCTTTCCATTCACTTCTCTTTCTCCTTTCTTCTAATCCACTTTCTTTTGACCGGGGTTCGAGGGGCACGGAAGAGGGCTGTGTGTTGTATAATAAATCATGTGCAGATATTCGGTGAGGCATTTGGAAAAAGAAAGAGTCAAATGTGATTTCAGACAATTAGGTCCTCATGTTTATAGCAATGACATCGGCTTTGTTAACAGAAGAGCTATTGCACATCATGTGTTCTCTGTTTTCGAATTCTTGGAGTGGTAGGAAAAAAGTTGATGTTTGTGTTACGGTGCTTGTGTTGCTAATGTGGCTGTTCTCTGGCTCATATTGATGATGCATTGCTTACCCTCGAGCAATTCCTAGTTGTGATCACTGATTTTAATGGTCAGAGCTTTTGGTAAGAATGTCACATGCCGACTCTTCTTATCCTGAGAGGGCGCGATTCTCTCGCACCGTGTGAAAGCGACATGGCTAATGGATTGGAGATCAAGCCAAATTTCCAGTGGATTTTGACCCTTTTCCTGTTGACACTTTTATCTAGCCATAATGCTGTCCATCAGGGGTGATTGGCATTAAGATAGGTAGGTCCTATGCTAGAAACCTGAAACCTATCTTGTCATAGTAGTTTTTTTGGTTTTCGCAACTCGGAATTGAACCGGTTGACCTTGGTTTTGGCATGGAACTGAACTGGTTAAGGCCGGTTCCTCAAAATTTTTTACCAGGGAGCCGAACTGGTCATCGTGGCGTGGACCCGATCAGGTAATGCTGCTACGGGCCGGTTCAAACAGGCTATTATTGCTCACCTCTACTGTTCATTACAGAAAATTAACTAGAAAACGACCTAATTTTAATGTGAGTACCTCTTTCTCAGTGCTGAATACACAAGTAGACAAAATATTAGAAATTATCACTGAATATGGATCTGTATTGGCAAGAGAGCCATAGAGGAACACGAGCAAGTTATCCGATCTCTTTGACCTCCTGTGTTTCAAATTTCAATGCGTGTTAATTCTATCCCAGTATCGTTTTAATTCACTCCCCAACTTTCAAATTTTTTGTCTCTGCATTTACACCACAGTGGAAATGATTAAAAAGTTTTAAGTACCGAATCTATTTTGTCCAAACTTACTTTTTTGTATGAAATGTCATTAATTTCACTTGGATATCATCAGTTTTTTATTTTTTTAAACTTATTTTTTTAACTTTGAAGAGTTTCTAAATACGTGACGATACTACTGAATACCGATGGTAAAACATATAATTTTTTTACGTGAAAAAAACTTGTTTCTGGAATCTGGAGATTCCCTGACCAGTGCTCATTTCTATCGACTAAATAATCTTTAATTGAATTAAACAATATCTTTTATTTGAAAAATGCAACAAAAAAAAATTTTCATTTGCGAATTGGGTTAATGTTACAAAAAACCTCAAACTGGTGCGCCTACAACAAATTTACTCTAAACTAATTTTTTGATCACCAAAAATCCTAAATTAGTATACCAATGACAAATTTACCCTCCATTAGTTTTTTAAAAATTTTAGAGTTAAATTACCGAGTTGGATGACATGTGGCAGTTGACAGATGTATTAGTTTAAGGTTTTACGTATTAGTTCAATTTAACGAAGGATAAATTTGTCACAAGTGTATCAGTTTGGAGTTTTTGTTGGTCAAAAAATTAGTTTGGATAAATTTGTTACAGGTGTACTAGTTTGGGATTTTTGATAGTCAAAAAATTAGTTTGGAGTAAATATGTCACATGTGTACTAATAGGTTTTTTGTGATATTGACCATTGCGAATTTTTAAATTTAGCACCGGTTCCATTCCAGGCCTTTATTTTTCAAAACCATGTTTTGGTGTTTTATTTTCTTATTTTGCCCAAAAGAGCAAAATAATTCTTGAATTTTGGTTTGATTTGTAATGTGGTACACGAATTTTTAATTTGTTCAATGCGGTCCTTAGACTTTTGGTACATGTTGAACTCAGTCTCTGAACTATGTAAAAATATTTGATGTTGTACTTCATTAATTTAAGTTCATGACAATATTAAATATTTTCATATAATTCAGGGACTAAATTGAACATGTATAGAGAATTCAAGAATTACATTGAACAAATTGAAAATTCAGAGACCATATTGTACATTGAGCTATAGTTCAAAGACCTTATTGAAAAAATTAAAAATGTAAAATCATATTGCACATCAAATCGAAATTATTGAGCCAGAATTTATGGACCATTAGTGTCGTTTTGAATGGGAAAAAAAAGTGTGTTTTTTGGGTCTAACCCCTTCCTCACGCGCCTCTGCGCTCCGCTCATCATCACACGCGCCGCTCCTTCTCCGACACGGCCCACAAAACTTTCTCTAACCTTTCTCCTTTTGCCCGCCTTCATCTGCAGATTTCAAAATTCAAAGCTTTCTCTCTCTTCGTTCTCTCTCTAACCTTCCATATCCTCTTCGACCTTCCGCTCTCCAACGTCCCCCCCGAAAATTCACCACCACAGTCACAAGCCCTTTTGCGATCTTCACCGCGGGAGCTCGAAGCCTTTCGGGGTAACAATCAATGGAGTTCTCTGACCAGCAGCCATCGTCTTCCCGCCATCCTCCTCCTTCTTCTTCTTCTTCGTCGTCGTCGTCCTTTCTCAAGGACAT
This sequence comes from Syzygium malaccense, assembly GCA_031216405.1. Classification (NCBI taxonomy): domain Eukaryota; kingdom Viridiplantae; phylum Streptophyta; class Magnoliopsida; order Myrtales; family Myrtaceae; genus Syzygium; species Syzygium malaccense. Next base: position 3,928,205 of record CM062256.1, on the reverse strand, counting down.
TTCGAACTTCAAGACCCCGAGCCGGCCCCCGCGCAACCCGGGTTTCCAATCCCCGAACCCGCAATTCTTCACCGCCTCCAAGCAGACCCCTCTCCCTCTCTCCCTCTCCACCGCCTCCCGCCGCGCCGCCGCGGGCGGCCGCCCCTCGCGCTCGAGGCGGAAGCAATCCTCCGCCTCGTCGGCGAAGGCGGCGGCGGCCGCGGCGAGCCGCAGGCTCAGGGCGTTCGAGCTCGAGCAGTCGCGGTCCTCGCGCAAGGCCCAGTTGAGGAAGGAGCAGAATCTCAGGGCGCTGGCGAAGTCCCTCACTGCTTGGCTCGATTTCTTGTTCCGGAACCCCAGGTCGTGCGGGTGCGATTTGTCGGTGGGCTTGGATGGGTGTGGCGATGAGGGGAGTGCGGTGACGGGGAAGAGGGGGAGCTGGCCAAGGGTCGGGGTCGGGTTCGATCCTGCGGTGCCGAGCCCGAAGAGGAGGAGGGACTTGCGGTGGCTGAATGAGGAGGATGGCGGTGGGATCTCGGAGGGGTTCTCGAATTTGAAGTTCGATAGATTGAGGGATTCGTTGGAGCACGTTTGCAGTCTCGATGATCTGAAGGAGAGGATGCTGGTTTATTTAAACTTGACTTGTTGCAAAGAGATTTTTAAAGTAATGACCCAAGTCACTAAGGTATGATGGGAATTCCTGAATTTCATAGTGTTTAAGTGGTCAGCATTTAGGGAAGTTTTCTTAATAGGGACTAAGAACTGTAGTAAATGTGCTGTAAGGCTGAAACATTTATTTCAATGAATAACTTAGATCACATTTTGAAATAATTTCATCAGCATTAGTTCTTTTACTTTTGTCCATTGCTGATATGGAAATGGTTGGCCACATTCATTTTTGTGTTATCTCAATGTTCATGTCTGTAGATGTTTTCTTTAATAGCTCTCCCCATTTCTGCAGAACATTGATGATGGAAGACTTAAAATGAAGGCTCATTGCCCTATAGTTACAGATTTTGGCATGAAGGAGAAGGTCATTAGAATCCTCCTATGCTATAACCCGCTCTGGCTTAGGATAGGGTTATTCATTATTCTTGGGGGCGATTCATTGTTGCCTAATGAAGATGCTGAGTCTGATCAAGATGCTGCATTCTTGAAACTGGTCATCGAAAGGCAGTTCCTCTCACATGGGGGTTTAGCCAAAGCATATGCTTATAATAAGAAGGTTGAAGGCTTATATAGACCGGGTTATTATGAATCTCTGGGGAATGTCATACTCAAAAGGTTTATGCTTCTTGTTCTTATACTGGATAGAGCTAAATCCCAAAGCAGTCTTCCTCTCAAGTATGGTATTGATGGATTGGACGGAGGTTCTCCCTTATTATTTTCTCTTCAATCTAGTATCAAATCAAGCCGTCAGGTGGTTAATGGTAAGGGTTGAACTGCTACTTATTTGGTAAAGTCTGGATTGTTTTTTATGACTGACTCTATCCATTGTAGGTTGACTTTTCTCTCTTTCTGGTTCACAATTAGATTTCTTGTCATCTGATGTGATGCATGGAGAAGGTAATCTTCTTGCACATCTAGTGATTGTAGGATTCAAAGTATCTTATCAGCAGGTATGCTCACTCCATTCGTAGTGCTTGTTTGATTTGTTTTGCATGTGTTTCCTCGTGCTCGAGACTAAGGCATCCTAATGTGGGTTTGGAGTTTGAACCATTTTACTTTAAATTTGCGTCTGCATGCATTGATGTTCAGGTGTCACGACTCTAGTGTTGCATAACAGGCAATAAGTTACCATATTATGATATTTGATTCATGATCTGTCATTTGTCTTGCTATAGTGCCCCCTGATTGAGTACGACTTCAGATTAACTGATGTGTTGGAGGATCTCCATGATGGGGTGCGACTCTGTCGGGCTATCCAGCTTTTAAAGCAAGACTCATCAATTCTATTGGTATGTTCAATGAAATGAAGTTTGTGTGGCAGCTGACTCTAGCGCCTCTCTTCCACAGTTTAGCGATTTTTTTTGTCTAAATTTTTAGTGATATTTTAGTGATTATGCTATGTACAGAAACTGGTAGTTCCCGCAGACACTCTGAAGAAAAATGTAGCAAACTGTGGCATTGCATTGCAATATCTTAAGCAGTCTGGTGTGCCGCTAAAGGATGAAGATGGAATGACAATAGAAGCAGATGATGTTGCCTGTGGAGATAAGGAACTTACCCTTTCTTTGCTCTGGAACATGTTTCTTCACTTGCAGGTTTGTCCGCTTCTACTTTCTGAAAATTGGATTTGCAAATTTAAACTAGAAATGGCTTGCTTGTTAATTCTGGTATATGGATAATATCCTTTTCGATGGAACTGCAGCTACCTCTTCTTATTGATAAAGAGGTTCTAGCGGAGGAGGTCTCCCGAGTTCGTGGAGTCTCTGTGGTATGTCCAAAACTGGATGACATCCTATTTTACATAGCATGATGGAGCATGTGCATGCGAGTCCCTAGTTGTGTCCAGTTGCTTAAATGTGTGGGTTTGAACATTAAGCTTATTCTCCCTTCCTCTACCTTCTTTGGTTTTAGAATGATAATAAAGTTTCCTTCCATTACATCGCAGGACAAAATGATCACCCATGACTGCACTTTGCTGGACATCATCTTAAACTGGATTCAGGTACTTCTCTGTTAAACATATCGTAGTGGGATTCTATTTGACTCTGATATTATAGTGAAAACTCTTTTATATTATATTGCCTTCATTTGGAACATCTGGCAATAGAATTTTTGTTCTCCTTCTCGTTTAAAGATATTTATATCAGACTTATCTTATTCTAAGGAAGGGTTTGATTTCTTCTTTATTTATCCCATACCTTGGCTGTTGAGCTTTGTATCTTTCTTTCTGCATTGACCATCAGAGACATTGGTCCTGGCCCTCCTGGGGTGTATTGCCTTCATTCTTCAGCTTTTTAAGCACGTATCTGGTTCAATTGACCGTTGTTATTGCATGTTTGCAGGCAATTTGCGACAGTTATGGTCTCAAGATTGACAATCTCGATTCCTTGATTGACGGAAAAGCCATATGGTGCTTGCTTGACTATTACTTTCGCAAGGAACTTCATCGCTCTTGTCCTTTAAAGGTCTCCAGGAATTATCTGTTGTCGACATGAAAATTTTCGTGCATTTTTTTTAATAACACTAGTGTCATTTGTTCAGATGAATAACACGGCTGTTGTTTATTCAGGATAACAATGGAGCAAGAGGTGAAGAATCAATCGTGGCTGCTGCTGATTATACAGATGCAGTGCACAATTTCATTTTATCACAGAAATTGACAGGTTTACTTGGAGATTTTCCTGAGGTATGTCTTATAGAAGATTTCTCCAACATGATACCTCATACTTCATATGTTTCTTCTGACAGTTAGAAAAGTAGTTCAGACATCTACACGGCATCTCTCATCCTTGCTTCTTGTTAAGATCCATGATTCAGAAATTCCATTGAAGTTATGGACGTAACTAAGTGCACATTCTTCGTGAGCCTCTCTTCATTGAAGTTATGATAATGCCTGGCATTCCATTTTTGGCACTTACCAAGCATTATAATGTATAATTAAGTACCTCCACTGCAGGATAGGACTACAGTCTGTGATTTGTGCATCCCTTTTAACTTATGAATTTAATGTATCTCCTCCAGTGGTTACAATTTTAATCAAGTTGCATGCAAGTTTTTTGTTAAAGAGAGTTTGACCTTAAATGTATTTTGTCATCAATGCATTACCATTAGTGTCCGGGATCAGACAAGATTGATAGATTTGAAAATGATATGCATGGTTGCATGTGGTTTGAGATGATATTTGCTTCTCAGTTAGAATGGTATGCTCAACATGTTTGTTCTAGAAACTTTTTGCAAACAGCTGCGTTATTAAATCTATATAAATACGTGTCAGCTCTACCATCACAAATGGTCCAATTTCAGACTCCTCCTTTTTATGCATTTGCTGATATCTTGCTACAGTATGCGGACTTTCTTGCGTGTCCATTACTTTAATTAGTCGTCTTTTAATTTTGCTAATGCAGATTCTGCAGATAAGTGATGTACTGGAGCATCATGGCGCGTGCAATAGTCGCAGTGTCATTATTTTGTTGGTGTTCCTTGCATGTCATTTGGTTATGAAGAAGAATATGGTAATGGTTTAACTGCTATCCCTGAGGATACGTTATGCCTCTTCTCCTTTTGTTTAAAAACTATACTCTAGAAGTTACAGCTGAGTTTTCTCTCGAGCAGGATCATTTGAATTTTCATAAGCTCTTAAGTTGCACATGTCACGTGGAGAGAAGACACTCAAGCCATCAACGGTGTTTTGTCAATTCTAATTTAGCAAAGGAAGATGCAGATGGGCTGAGCAATGAAGGTGTGTATGCTAGCATACTGATAGCTAATACGGAGAACTTAGGTAGAACTGCTGGCTAGCTGTCAGATTTCTATTAATTTATAACAACTAAAATATAGTTTGTACCATAGGTGCAGTGTGCCGTCAGAGCCTTGTATTTTTCTGATCTGATCTCATCCAAGCCATCCATCTTTCCGCTCTCTGGAGTCCTATTTCTTTTGTAATTCTGCCCAATCTCAGATTAGTTTTTTGGCTTCCACTAGATACGTCAACCTTCCTACGTGCGAAAAGTGCAATATCAAACTATGTCAGAAGAATAATGTTTCGAAAAAGTTGTCTTCCCTTTGTCAAACATCTTCAGCTGTAAAGTTACAGATTGGACCACATTTAAGGATACCACCTTGAGATATAGCTCTTAAACGAAAATTTGGAAGTGGAGAGTTTATTATTGCATGGAAAAATCATGAAGACAGAGATTGATAAATATGTGATGTTATGAACTTTTGTATTTGTGGACTACGGGATGATTTAAAGATTTTATTGATTAGTGGAGCGTCTGAAATAAGAAAACTGTATCGAAATCTGTCACTTTTACGTTGAACCAGTCTTCGAGGCAAACTACACTGGGCAAGAGAATTTTTCCGTTTATCCTTACTTTTATGTTTTTTGAAACTTTTTGGCTGCTCCTACTTAACATTTTATGCACTGGCTTGAAATTTGAAGTAGTCCTGTCTCTCTCTCTTTTTTTTTTCAGCATTAGAAGCAGCAAAGAGGTTCAAGGCCATCCAGGCTTGGTGGCAAAGTATGGCTGAGAAGGACTTCAAAAGCATTTCAAATCCACAGAATTCTGCCCTTGATGTCTTCCCAATCAGCAAATCAGAAAATGAACCTAAAAGAGGTAGTCAACTGCCAAACCACTATGAGTTATATAGAGTTACTTCTCAAGGATATATTACTTTTAGGCATTCACTTCCCAAGTGGTTTGCAGAATCCGATTCTTTTTGTTTCATTAAATTTTTTTTTACATTGGATCGATTGTCAAGATTATGTAGTGCAACTATAGAATCTCTAGTAATTGTTGAATGCTTTCAGATGATGCCGCCTGTCTTATCCAGTCCCACTACAGAGGAATGATAGAACGTCGCAAGTTTTTGAAGATTATGGATGCAGTTTCTTTGCTGCAGAGTGCTACTCGGGCTTGGTTAGTTGTCAGGCAGAAAATGCTGCTCACCAGAAGTTTTGTCATTGAGGTGGATGAATTTCTATGCGGTAAATGATCTTCTTGGATAATAATCTAGTATCACTTAATTTTATTCTTTTATTTTCATGATTTGTCAGATTCTTGTGCAGGTAGAGGGAAGAGTTCAGAAACATATGGGAGATACTTGTTACTTATTTTTACCAGGCATAACTTAGTCAAGATGAGAAGGTCGGTATTGCTTATCCAGCGAGCAGCAAGGAAATGGATCTCTCAGCGTGAAGGTATTGCAATTTATGTGGCACATCATCACTAACCTAGGCAATACTTCTGTTAGCGATTGCATACCAGGGTGCACTTTGAGGTCAATTGCTGTATTTAAGAAGTCTTAAATAGGTCACTACATTGAAATGGTTTTTGAAACATGCACAGAAATGAGTTCAACAATTATTCGAACAAATGCTGCAACTCAAATTCAGCTTGCTTGGCGGAACGTTTGTCTCCGGAATTCTCTCAATAACAAGCACTGCGCTGCTATAAAGATCCAGTCTCATGTTCGTGGTTGGTTCTTAAGAAGGGAGTACTTGAATCAGAAACAAGCAGCACTTACAATCGAACGTAATTTTCAACGCCTTAGATGCTGGAGGTTGAAACAACGTGCGGAAGTCTCAATTAAGTCAGCCATCGTAATCCAATGTTATGCTCGTAGATGGATTTGCCAAAGATGGTACTCTAGATGTCACCAGCTTATTGTTCAAATCCAGGTATAGTATTTGTCGGATTGTGAACTTGTTTTCGGCAAAATATGCGCTTTTCCATTTTTATGGAATAAGTAAGCCACTCAATTTTATAATAATACAACAATGTTTATTTTGCACATCCATTAACTATTGCAATTTAATAATATAGAGGTGTTACATTTGTGGCTAATTGCTTTGCTCTAAACAAATCCAGAGCCGGTGCCGTGGTTGGTTGATAAGAAGAGACTTTTTAGCTCGGAGAGAGGCTGCTATTATAATCCAGAGTTCTGCACGCCGTCTTATATGCTGGAAGGGTCTTTGTAACTGCAGATATGCTGCTATAGACATTCAAAGCTTTGTAAGGGGACAAATGACACGGAAGAGGTTCATAGGTACTAGTAAATCTCTCTCGTGTATATCTATAACCTCTTTACCGTGCAACATGTTCTTTCTCTGTTATATAGTGACAATAATTGGTACATGTTGGGTACTTCAGGGCCTTTAAACTCTAGGACTGTCAACTTTAGCTCCACTTTAGAGACCACAAGTGGCTATTCTCAGAATTCCAAAATCAAGATTCCACTTTCCTCTATTATAAGACTGCAAAGATGGTGGAGAAGTGTTCTCTTGCAAAGATTGAGAAGTAAATCAGCGACTGTCATTCAGTCCTATGCTCGGGCGTGGGTTGCAAAGCGGAAAGCTGCAAGAGAGAGGGATCTTGTTGTTCTAATCCAGGTAAACTCTTCATTCCCGCATTCATGGGCCCAACTCTCCTAAAGTTGGCCAATATTTTCTTTTTGCTCATTCTATACTTTTTGCTTCCTACTTTGTATTTATTCAAGAGCAGACCAGAACTCCAATTTTATTCCCTTATCGTGGTTGATACCCCTAGTTGGGAATACCCTATCTATCATTTGTGGGATTCATTTTTACCATGACCAGCCCTTGGTTAATTTTTGTTTCCACGTCAACATCATGTATTGCTCTTGTTACTTTGTATGATCATGTCAGACTTATTTGATATTGTCATTCAACAGTCATACTGGAAAGGTCACCTTACACGAAAAGAGTCAAGGGCCCAGGTTGCAGACTTGCGCCAGAGAGTGCAGAAGGCAGCTGAAAATGTGGATGACAACATGCGGATCATAAACAGACTTAAAGCAGCACTTTCTGAATTGCTGAATGTAAGAAGTGTCAGCAGCATTCTGCAAACTTGTGCCACTTTAGGTAAGTAATATTTCGAGAAATTTTCTGAACTTTTTGTGTTGAAAGACTATCTAAGCTATATTGGACTAACTATTTAAACATGTTGTAAAAACTGATTGGAGTGGTTTGGTGATGCTTTTCTTCTAGACATGGCAACTCGACATTCTCAGAAGTGTTGTGAGAAACTTGTGGAGGCAGGAGCAATTGACAAATTGTTGAAACTCATTCGCTCGATGACCCGAAGTATTCCTGACCAGGAGGTTCTAAAACATGCTTTGTCTACACTCAGGAACCTTGCCCGCTACACAGAATTGCTTGACGTGTTAATTGGCAGTCATGGATCTATCGAAACCATTTTCTTTGAGATGCTAAGGTATGGTCACGACAATCACTACAGCTCTACATGAAAATGTATTCCTTGCCGAACATAAGGAAGACATGAACCATGACTGATAATTTCTGCTGGACTATTATCTTTCAGGAACAAGGAGGATGGATTCTTTATTGCTTCCGAGCTGCTGAAAAAGATGTGTACTAGGGACAAGGGTGTGGAAGCTCTGCATAAGTCACCTTCTTTGCTCAAGAGGCTTAATGGTTTGGTTGAAGAACTTACAAGGAGAGTCCACACCGACAAAAGGTATTTCCGCTTTAAGGTTTTGACTGCTCTTTGAGGCTATACTTCTGGTCATAACCCTTTTGTCATTTATAGATTTGGACGGGTCGTCGCTGCGAAAGAGAACACTGAAAGGAGGTTGAAAGAGGCAGCCGACCTTCTGAAGCTGATGACTTGCTAGATCCAGGTCGGCGTTTGAAGGCGTGGACTTGTACATTCTTCCATGACACATTCATACAACCAATTGCCTTGGTTGGTACTAACAAGTGATGCGTGATGCAATTTATACCCTTTTTGGTTTTAATTGGTTTTACTTCTTTTGTATATTTAAATGGAAGGGACAGGATTCATTGGTGTGAATGGCTGTGCTTGCCGATCTCAGTCAAAGTTGGGGGCATAGGTGTGGTTCCGACTGTTGCTCGTGAACTGCAACTGCAATTTGCAATTGCCTTTCGGCTTTGTTTGTCGCTTATCAATTCACTTCCTTGAAAATGGCATGACATGAAATTTACTTTTCCAAAGCTCTAACAAGGGCACTCACTAGGCAATGAAATAAAACAAGTGTACCAAACGGAATAAGTGCTCCGGTTTTATTTCAATTTGCATTTTGATGGTGCAGTGGTGATGGGGCTTGCTTAAAACAGTCAATAATTATGACTCGAGTCTAATATTTTGATTGCGGGTGTGGGATTGTTAGGAGAACACCCAAGAAGTTGTCGATGCTAATTGTGGTTGCTAATAAAAAAGATTGTAAGATAATACACCGATTTTTCTTGCCACCAATATCAAGCTTTTCTTTATTAAACATAATTAGTTGTTGCTGCATGGTACAGTACCATATCCTATTGGGCCATCTTTTCATAAAAAAGGATACAGTGTTGGCCCAATTAATAACTCTCTCTCTCTCTCTCTCTAGACTCCAGTGGGGTTATTAAATTGGACAACATGCATCTGAAGCGACTATAGTATGAAAAGATAATGCCAAACAGTGAACAATACATAGCGTGCTCCAATTTGCATTCGCAGCCACAAGATTTTGGGGCGGCGATTCCCTCCGGCGGCGTTGAAATCCGTGAGAGCAAGAGATCCAGATTCCACCAACCTCAAACAGTATCTTCCTACCGCCCTTTGGACTGCTATTTGGGTAACTGTATGCCATCATTGCCACACAAACCTTATTGGAACTTTGGGAGGGACATCACATCAAAAGCTTGTGAGATTGGAATCTTTACTTGGTTCAGGAATCAGAATCAAGATTCAGGACAATTCATTCAGATTCAGAAAGGATCATGTTGAAAACACCAACAGGACCAACAATGATTTATAGCAAATTTAGTACCGGAACACTGATTGAGAAGAACAGAGTTCAAGTTTCCATTTCATGCCAATCAAATTTTGTACAACCCAGCAATCCCAGAAAAATGTCCTAAGAATCAAATCCATCGACCCAAGAAACCTAACACAACATCATTCGCTAGAGACAATCTTTTTTGGATAAATTTCAAGCTGCCCTAGCAAGAACCTCAAGTCTCTCGGGCACATCAGCTGGGTCAATAAGGAAACCCCTCCTGGCAAGAGACCTTGGCACCTTAACAGTCAAGACCCCATCCTCGTACTCAGCAGAAATCCCGTTCACATCCACCGTGTTAGGGAGCCTGAACTTCCTCACGAAACTCCTGGCAGGCTCTCTTGACTCCTCCACAGCTTCTGTTCTTATCATCAGGTACCTCGAGTCCTCAACTTCCACTCTTATCTCCTCTTTCCTCACACCTGCCACACACCCATTCAAGAAAAACAGAAAGGGAAAAAGGCCACGTCTTTATCAGTCAAGAGCACAAAACCAGGTGTGAAATGAATTGGGTAAGAAGAAAGATTGTGAAAGGTGAGAGATTTGGTGGAGATTTCTTGGGATGATGACTGCGTACCTGGAAGATCAGCAGAGAAGATGTGGCACTCCGGGGTCTGTGCCCAATGGACATAGTTTTCTGGGATGAAGTGATAGGGGGAAACTAGGGGAGATGTGAAGAGGTGACTCCATGAAGGTGGTGCATATGTTGGGATCTCCATGGGTTCAGGAGAGGGAGCTTGTGGTATATCGGCGGGTAGAGATTGACCACAGAGATGAAGGGGAGAGGCTCGTGGTGTCGTTGCAATTTATAGGCCCAGGGTGACAGCCTTCGAAGTTTGATGGGTCAGCTGTTCATTGGCTCATTTGTCGGCCGATGAAATAGTTCACTTTTTTTCTACCAAAACAAAAAAAAAATAGTTCACTTTCTTCCTCCTAGTTCATAGAATTGGAGGGCGATTCCCATGTTAAGAGGACGGCCCATCGTCAGCTTGAACTTTCAAATTGAAAGATGCAGACTTAGAAGTTTCAAGAAGGCAAATTCAAAATGATATCTAATTAAACTTGGAAATGATATCTTGTCGCGTGGCTTAATCTTAGACTTGAGTTCGATTGGAGTCAATGCCAATGGAGGATATCGAATTAGATTCCGAAATGTTAAATGAGCGTTACAAAAATTGATATACTAAATGACAAATCACCATGATACGAAATTCGGGGTAAAATATAATTTGCTCTCGTCCCAAGTGGATTATGTAACTTGGGTAACTAGAAAGTGTGTAAAATGCTAAACTTTCTGTACAGTGACATGAAAGTTAACGAGGACTCACTACAATTTTTCATCGAGACTTAAATCCCACATCTTCCCAAGCTTCTGTCTTTTCAATTGTTTTCTCTTTTTTACTTTCATTTTAATTTTGTCACGAATTTGATTTGCAATGTCTGAGTACTTTTCTGACAAGATGGGTCCACCTGATTAACGCTATGCATCAATGAGATTACCGCGACAATAGCACAATAAAGAGAGAAAAAAAGTTCCTTTTATCATTACACGACTCTTTTCACGTGTTTCCCATGTTTCAATGGAAGAATATATTTGCATAAAAAGGTTAGACCAAAAAGAAAAAGTAAATCGTGATTTAACCCACGCTACCATTATGTGATACATCTAAAAATAATCAATTCATTGTTAGGTCATCCACATCGAGATGCCAAAAAAACCATATTTTTAGGATCATAATTACAAGAAATTACGAAGCTCTCGAAACAAATCCGATCATGGCTTCGTAGCATATAAGACTTGCCAATCATCTTCGGCGCCTAATTGCAACTATTCCTCTCCACTTTAAGCCCACCCTCAACATTGAACCGTCAAGGAGATGGAAATGGACGAGCGATCTAGCTCCGGATCAGCCCCATCAGGAAAAGGCAAAACTGTGCCGCCTCTGACAGTTCGAACACTGCTTCAAAGGCCCTCGCTCGCATCGGGCGCGCCGAGACGATTCTCGGGGCAATTCATTTCAAACTCGGGCTCCGTCGGTCAATTGATCAGGCCTAGTCGAACCACCACCGAGGAGGTGCACCTAGACACACACACGTGACACGCCCCCCAGAAAAGGTCAAAGCCTTTCAACCTTGCCGCGCCCAACGTATTGACGTGCCCACCCTTTTTTCTCTCTCTCTCTCTCTCTCTCTCCATCCCATTTAATAAAAATCTCTCCTTTGCCTCATCTCCTCTTCTTCTTCCCCCCTCTCAATTCCCACCTCTCCTTGCCACTACCTTTCTAGGGTTTCTCTCTCTCTCTCTCTCTCTCTCTCTCTCTCTATATCTCTGCAAAGATGATGCAGGCCTCTGCAACGGGCATGGTCCCTCCCCCACTCGATCAGCAGCAGCAGTACCAATACCAGCAGCAGCAGCAGCAGCAACCGTCGCAGCAGCCGCCGCCGCCCTACATGATGATGCCCCAGGCCCCTCCCCCGCCGCAGATGTGGGCCGCCCAGCCCCAGCCGGCGATGCCCCAGCAGGGCACTCCCCCCGCCGGCGCCGACGAGGTCCGCACCCTCTGGATCGGGGACTTGCAGTACTGGATGGACGAGAGCTATCTCGCCAGTTGCTTCGTCGCCACCGGAGAGGTCTAAAGCTTGAATCTTTCTTTCTCGTCTTTCCCTTGTTGGTTCTGTGTCTTTCGTCGCGCGTCTCGATCTGTTCGTCGGGCGTCGCCGTTGCTGCTTTGGGGGAGATGACCGTGCGGTTTTAATGGAGATTGGGATGGGATGTCTGATTGCGAGCTTTTCATTCGATATGTTTTCGTTTAATCTCCTGATATATGGGTGGCCGCCTTAATTTCGATTCCTTTGGATAAGCAGAATCATAGTGTAAGGAGTAATTTGTTTTTTTTTTGTGTGCAATTTGGCATAAAATTCATTTGATTTGGGGCGATAGAATAAAGTTAGCGGATGGGACTTTCAACGATTGCTTGTAATAGGTTAAGTTGGATAGATTTGGATCCTACCAATGGAGATTGGATGGAGAAAAATCTTTGCTTTAGACCTTAATATGAATGCTCGTGTTTCTAATTAGTGCGCGGTTTGATCGAGGTGTGGACAGCATACTGTAATTTGCAGATTTATCGGATGGGTTGGCCGAAACAGCTGGGAAGAGATTTAGGTGGAGAGGACGCTGTTTTGGTCAGTTCATTGAGTGCTCTTGTTTGTTGCAGATGGCAATGGCAAACATATTGTAGCAAGATTTTGCCTTTTCCTTTTTTTTGTTTGTTGGAATGTCAACAGTTTCTATTAGCTGGATCACTAATGTACTAGTCTGCAATGACTAATGGTGGGGGTGGAGACAAGAACTTTCACATGGGGAGTATATGAACAGAGCAGACTAGCTGAGAGAAATGGTCGCTACTGTGCTATCTTCCGTTGATAAGAAATCTTTTAGTCTGGTGCTTATCTCACATTCTAACATTCACCTTAGACTTAGATTCACTCCAATACTGGTGGAGAATGCTTGCACGAGAACATTGCTACGTGTAAGTTTTGAACATCAAGCGTCTCATCTGTTGAAGCTGTTTCTTATGTAGGTGGCCAACGTAAAGGTTATCAGGAACAAGCAAACAATGCAACCAGAAGGTTATGGTTTCATTGAGTTTTACACTCGGGCAGCGGCTGAAAGAGTACTACAGACGTACAATGGTGCCATCATGCCCAATGGTGGGCAGAGCTTTAGACTAAACTGGGCTAGTGCTGGTGAAAAGCGTGCGGATGATACCCCTGAATATACAATTTTCGTGGGGGACTTGGCTTCAGATGTTACGGACTACATGTTGCAAGAGATGTTCAGGGGACGCTATCCTTCTGTTAGGAGTGCAAAAGTAGTAATGGACAGGCTTACGAGCCGTACAAAGGGTTATGGGTTTGTTAAGTTTGGAGATGAAAGTGAGCAGATACGTGCTATGAGTGAGATGAATGGAGTCTTCCTTTCGACAAGACCTATGCGAATTGGACTTGCAACAAACAAGAAGATTGCTACTGGGCAACAGTATCAAAAAGGTATGTTACCGCAATTGATCTTGCATGTTGTTACTTGCTAGTAGTCACTACGTGGGATTATATTCTATCTTGATGTGAAACTGCTGTTGTGCTTAGTTGTGATATCAATCTCTTTATTGTTTGTTTTATAGAAGATCCCCAACTTTCTTAGTATTTTGCCTTTTCGATCTCTGATCCACGATATGCCAGCGTACTGTTATCTACTTTCTCCGTCTCAGTATTGTTGTTGAAGACGAGCAGCAGTTACAAAGTTACTTTCAAGTATTTGGGCTCAATAAGTATTGTCAGTTTAAGCTTCCAAAACTTATAGAACTCCTATTGTCTCAAAGCAGGCTGTCGAGAGGCTCTATCATATAGGGGCCTGGAACTGATTTCAGATGAAATGGTTGTCCTTTTAGTCCGTGGCCTCGCTTAGGTCAGTGTTCCTGTTTATGTAATGTTGTTTATTTGAGTTTCATGTAGCATTTTGATGCTACCGTTTCAGTTTATTCTCAGTTTAATCCTTCTAGCAGCCAGTGAGATTACATTCCGATATTGTACTGGTTAATTACGGAGCCACCGGTTTAGTTGCATTTTGTTTCAGTGCTCGTCAATTTTCTTCGTCCATATTTCCTTTCCGAGATTTCTTTCGAGTTCATTGTTAAATTCCTTATTACTGGCCTAGAGTTGTCCTATTGTGTCTCTCTTTCTGCCGAATTCTAATTTGGGGTCGTCATCTTTTTAAAATTGTAAAGTTTCCCTGGAGCTCAGGTGCTCGGAATTCTCTCTAACAGGCTAGCTGTTGCTGATCAAGTCATTCTCCTGGCATCTATTTTTGCCTACTCTTTTGCTCAACTTTCATTTCCTTAATGGTAATAGTCTTCCAATTCTCGATGAATTAAGACTACTCATATAAACATGGCCCGCTTCAACCATAAGTTTCCTTTTGTTGATATCGTTGCTGGGGTTCCCTATTTACTACAGATTACATTGGAAATGCCTTTACTATTGGGCCTGAAGATTAGTTATTCTGGCCTGTACTCTGGGTGGGAGCTTATGTTTTTGGTTGAATATGAATATGTTCTTCCTGTCAGCGTCAACTACTGTATAGTATCGGTTGCTCTGGTGTAGGAAATGGGGAGTTGTTGGAAAACAAGTTCATTATTGGTGTTAGTGAGTCGGTGATTAGAGTATTATTTATGTGCTTTGACTAAATGAACTTTTTCGAATTGAAGGATTTGTTATGATCTCACAGAAAAGGTAGTCATAGTGTTGCACTTGGTGTTTAGGCCAAATAGACCCTGCATGGATATACAGAGTTCCATTTATAGGTTATGAAAGTGACGTTGCAAATGAATCTGATTTATAGGCTAAATAATCTAGTTTCTGCTTGGAAACTTCTGTTCTTTTTTATTTCCTCACCAGTCGAAGTTTTGGTTTAAGCAAGTTATGTGTAGGTTTTAGAAATGGATTATCTAGTGTGCTTCCTTGGTTTTCTTTCTATTTTGATGCATATGAATAGGAAAACTCTTAATGCTATTTCAGTCTATCCTTTGCTCAGTTGTTTCCGGCGTTGCATGGTGTATTTAGGCATCGGATTTTTTAGTAGTGACATTGGCGGCATTATAGCCATCATAATCATCATCATTACTAGCATTATTATTTGGACAACTGTTTGGCTTATTATTTGGGTCTTTCTTTAGCATCTGAGTGTGTTGCTGTTTGTTGATTTGGCATTTTTGGGGCAAGACAGACAACTGACATCTGGTATTTGCTAGTTTCATAAGCGATAGATCAAACCTGCCTCTGGAGACACTCGGATATGACTTGCTCAAAAGAGATGCCTCACTTGAAATGGCGATACAAATTCTCTTCATTGTTTCATTTATGAGCTTGTTTTACTTATTTGCAGCATCTTACCAGAACACTCAAGTTACTCCAAATGAGACTGATCCCAATAATAAAACTGTAATTTTTCTTCCTCATCTTCCAGTATTAAGAAACCAGTTTGTTATAATGGGCGTCACTAAGATTTTTCATTTCAGGTATTTGTTGGTGGTCTAGATCCCAATGTGACCGATGACCACTTGAGACAAGTTTTTGGACAGTATGGTGAAATTGTCCAGGTGAAAATACCACCTGGGAAGCGGTGCGGATTTGTTCAGTTTGGCGATAGGTAACCCAAGTTTATTAATCTGTGAGATGGCATCTCTTAACAGAAATTATAGTTCTCTTACTCATTGTTTAATTCACCAGAAGCTGTGCGGAGGAAGCTTTGCGAATGTTGAATGGAACCCAGCTGGGAGGACAAAGCATTCGGCTTTCATGGGGACGGAGTCCTGCAAACAAACAGGTTTGTTTATTCATTCGGATGATTTGATAATGTGTCGGTCATTTTTTCCCCCTGTATCGATAATTTTGTGCAGCACTGCTCTTAACATGTGATCTGTTCATGCGTTTTTTAGCCCCAGTCAGATCCGAACCAGTATGGAGGGTATTATGGATACGCCGCTGGTTACGAAAACTATGGATATGGTGCAGCTTCGCAAGATGCTAACATGTACTATGGCGGTTACGCTGGATATGCAAATTATCAGCAGCCCCAGCAGCAGCAGCAGCAGCAACAGCAACAACAATTAGGTTATAGTTGAGAATTTGGCGAATCTCGGGGTATTCTGTCATTGTGCTTAGCCCGTAAATGGAAGCTGGCGCTCCTCTACCTTCTCTCTTTCTTGCCTATTGCGAGCCTTTTTTAGTTTGTCGTCTTAGAGTTTGCGCACCGACATAAACCTTGGAATCTTTTGTCCGAATATCTCATATGTTGTACTGCTTTCTTTTTGTGTTCTTGATGCGTTTTTTCCCTCTCGGGTATTTCCATGATATCTTGTGTTAGATGTGACGTTATTGTAGCTGACTAGATTAAATAGTGGCATGTTAATCTTCTGTTGAGAGTATGAATCTCTTAAATGAATGTGCTTGTCTGTGTGGCATCTCGTCCATGAAGTGATCTGCCGAACCTATTTGCCTTTTAGACTAGCATTTAGTTTAGTGGTTGAAACTACGCAAGACATTTGTTCGGGCAGTGCGTTATCAGTGATGTTGGCTAACTGTTGATTTCATACCGACTCTTCGGATTTCATGCTGATTTCGGAGGAGAAGGATCTTCAGACTTAGTGGTGCCTGAAGGAAGAGTGAATGTTCAGTGTTGTACATCTAGATATTGGGAAACCTTGAACCCAGTCGATAGGCTTCTCTCGGTGTTGGTTTTGTCCCTGGAGTAACGCTGCGGCCTTGGCGAGTTTCTCCCTGCGATGTTGAACAGCATTATGACTGCCGTCAGCCCTCTCGATTTTGGGTTGATGTGGTTGGTTGGGGAGATCGTGGGAGGTTGCGTCTTGGACTGAGCATTCCGTCTTTGCTTGGTTAGGGACTTAATGACAATATGACCTAAGTAAAATAATTTCATTCCTTTGTCCTCCTCCTTTGTTCCAAAGACCTGTTGAGCAGGACAGACAATTGCTATAGTTGTGCAAAAGCTGAGATATATATAAGAAGTAGATATGTCAAATGGGTGGGTCGGATTGAGTTTGGGTCGGGTCGAAAATGGTTGGATCCAGATAAATTCATTTAACTCATTTTCATGTAATGCAAATCTATACTTGATTCATATTTAACTAAATTTAAGAAAATTCATATCTACACTGAGATAAGAGTTTAGAGTGAGTGAGTGCAAGATTGAATGAGGGCGGATAAGATGAGTTGAGTTTAAATAAGTTATAAACCCAATGATAATCCATTTAATACTCATATTATGCTTATATCCATTTATGATCTATTTACTAAATATAACTAATTTATTTATGACTTATTTACTAATATATGGGTTAAAAAATGAGTTTATGACCATTTTGACAGGTGTAATGAGAAGGATTGAACAGACCTCTCCCGTCTTGTCTGCCTTTTCTTTTTGCTCTTTTTTTTATCTCTTTTTGTTTTCCTTTTCTGAGGTTGATAAAAGGGCTTTGTGATGTGTATTATTAAGGATTTTGCAAGGTGGGTTGGTCTTATACTTTGGCCAAATGTCACGTTGGGATTTCATGTTTGACAGGCAAAAATTGCACATTGAGTTGTTCCATGTTGGGACGCATTCTAATGGAGCTGCCAACTGCCAAGCGCCTGATACTTAAAATCAAAATTTTTTTTAATTATTCTTTTGTTTAATGAAATGATTAAAAAAATAAAAATAAAACGCCGCCCTAATCTGCCACCTTTCTTGAACTTAATATTTTAGGAGGGCAAGATGGTTTTCAAGAACTTCCAATACATCTTGTCTCAATTTTTCAAATTGCCAAGACCATGCCATGACACTAGTGTATCTACAAGTTGTAGCTGGCCGCCGGCCCAAAATTCTCCCTTAATATAGATCTAGTTTTCTTTCTGCGCTATTCGAAATTGAAATTGCAGGGAGGATTTGGACATGAATTCCAAATGTGATGATATGCGCTCCATAAAAAGGAGATTTGTTAGGCAATCGTTCGGAGGTATCAAACTTTAATTACTAATAATATTTTATGATCTTTTTTTTTATATTTATTTTGGAAAATGGCACAAATGATATTTGAACCTTGACCCAATATGCAATGTGGTCCATGAACTTTTAATTTGTTCAATATTGTCTTTAAACTTAGCGTAATGTGCAATGTGATCTATGAAATTTTAATTTATTCAATGTAATCCCTAAACTTTCTGATCATATTCAGTTTAGTTGCTGGACTGTATAAAAATATTCGATGTTATCCCTGAACATGAATAAATGGAAGGATAATATTGAACATTTTCATATAGTTCGGAGATTAAGTTGAATATGTCCACATTGAATAAATTAAAAGTTCAGAGACTATATTACATATTAGGCTAAAATTTAAGGATCACATTACATATTAGGCCAAAGTCAGGAACCATTTGTGTTATTATTATTTTTTCTTCCTTTCTATGTGTTCATGTGTCAAATTCATTCGTACGAAGACCTTCAAAAGGGCCGGCGGCCATCGCACTCATTTCAGCTAACTCAAAAATATTCTTGGTCAATAAAGCTTTAATAGTTTCTTTTGCTTTTTGGTCCTTGTCATTTCACTTTTTTGGAAGGGCCCGTCTAATTTTTTTATATAATTAATTTTGTGGACATGTTGAATTCAAAGCTTGGATTTCTTCACGCCGGAGGAGGGAAACCATGGTCCGTTCTATACGCAAGACAGGCCCCCATGTTTGATGCCCCTTTTGACTAATGGTGCTCTTCCCAAATCAATTATCAAGCCCCCACTAGCTGAAAAATAAAATAAGAAAAATGATAAAATAAAAAAAGAACATAGGGTATGATAAATAAATAAATTAATTAAATTAAAAGGTGCCGACTTTGGTACGAATTTCCCTTGATGGGTCTCCTTGATAACACACAGCTGGAGATGGGAGATCTGCAATCTTCAATGTGGCTCTGTCTCCTTAAGTGTTGATTTCTTCATTTGTTTGGTTTTAAAATTGAACACGACAGGTACGGTTGTACTTTTGCATGTACCGTTCTCACGTTTCATCCTCAGATTCATCAACCCATCAACCCAAAGGAGATGGATGATAAGCCATTAATGACGATTAAATTCAGATTTTTTAATTGTCTCGAAATGAAATGATTCGATAATTTTTGCACATTTCAATTTCATCGTGAGGTAAAATTATGGATCGGTCCGTCCCGTTAATTCACTCAGTTTGGTTGTGCTCGATGTCTTGTCTCGATCTTGACAGGTTCAAATCGCTCCGCGAGTGGATTGTATGACCCGCATCTGGTTGGGCAATGCATGAACTCACTCGATCAGCTTGACATGCTTGGTCCTCGACAATATCGGTGGTGTACTTTTCCATTTCTTGCGGTCAATGTAAAAAATCGCCGCGTACTACCACTTTTCCAAAAGAAAAAAGTACGTATCTTGCCAGGTTCTGTACTGTGGTTATTAGTTCTGTCCATGTTAGTAAATCTGAGCAGAACATGGCATGTTCTTTATCCTTTAGCTGGATGATCCCTAGTATAATCCAAGATTAATGAGGGGTCTTCATGGAATTTAAATCGAAAACTGTATTTGCAGCTGGCATCCTCACATTAATAAAACCATCAAATCTTGCACATGACGTCGTCTGCCAGGCCATCTTAGTCTTATTTTCTTCCCTTTATTTTATGTTCTTTTAGTTTATTGAACAGTGCGGCACCTGACACTGCCTCCATATCATCATCTTCCTCATCAACCCTTTTAATCTCACACACCCTCTTTAAATTCATGCTCCAAACTTCAAACCATTTCAATCTCACACACCAACATTCGCCTCACTCCTTCCATCCACGCGTTCTCCATCCGAAAGACAACGAGTTTTCTCAGGAGAGAGATATCGAGATGTCGATCTCGAGAGGACCGTACGCTTATTTGAAGATGGAGAAGGAAGACCCGGAGGAGGTGAACCACAGGCGGGCTTGGTTCTTGATCTACAAAGCGTTGGAGAGAGCGGACCACGAGTCTCAAACTAGGAGGCCATCGTTCTTGCGGATCAGGTTCTGCAGGCTCAAGATGAGGGTCGGCAAGAGGTTGAAGAAGATGAGGATGGGCGTGCTGTGGACACTCTCCGTGTCCAGGGTTGGTGCTTACAAGCAGAAGATCATGAAGCAGATAAAGGGAAGCTGCATGCGCTTGTTCAGACTTGGAGAGAGCACCAAGCCGAGCATTCCACATTTACTCATGTGAATCAAGTTTCGAACTCACTTCTAACTTTCATATCTTCCCTTCTGTATTTGGGATTACTGTCTGTGAGAAATATTACAGTCATTAATGTCATTTGAAGATCGCAAAATGATTAATTATCGGTCAAATGATATGTTTCAGTTCAGACTTAACAAGCAATTTTCCATCTAAGCTTACCCTAATAAAGAAGCATTGGCCATGAGCAGCAAGACAAGTTGCAAAAAAACATAAAGTTAGACAAAAAAAATGAGCGGCGATTTATAACACGAAAAAAAAATACAGGATTCGTGAATTATTCCAAAGATATATTAACTATAATAAAACATGTCAACACTGAGATATGCAATGAGCCCTCGGTTGCTAAATCTCGACGAGATTAACTACGTGCCCCGCCCCGATGCGTTTGGTCTGTTGGCTCGGTGTTTGGGAGGGTTTTTGGGGCTTGTTGAGCTCAATCTTACTGAATAGAGCCAAGAAAAAAAAGAGACTAAGTTCTCTTATCATGAATTTAACATCATGTCTTTAACGTACTGTGGCATCACATCAATCGAACATGGAGATGCAGTATCGTGTAAAAAAATAAAAACTGTATTCATTGTATAGACATAGCATTGAAGGAGGGCAAGCAAGACGAGGGTTCTTTCGTCATACCTCTGTGTCCTCGACGACATTGCGAGTCTGTAAAAAACCATGCATTCCAATGTCACTTTCACTCTCTTTCTGTCGGATCTAATCATTTTCACCAGTCTAAACCCTAGAAAAAGGTAAAAGTTTACATGAATGTACTGTCCGAATCTCCGGGAAATTTGCACTCTGTGCCGTAAATTTCCCACCATCCGTACCTTCTTTATCTGTACTTTTGTTCCTCCGGAAATTACTTTATTCGCTTCGAAAATATAGATAGATTAATTCGAGAAAAGATAATAATTGATGGTCAGCGCAGCTAGAGCGTGGAACTTTTGAATATTCGGTATTTCTTGACCTAAATTATAAAGTATGGTTCATCATCATCGTTCCCTGTTTAATGGCTTCTTTCTCTGATAAAAAGATAGATATGTTACTGAGGCACTAACGTTTAGCATAGGATTCTTCATCGCATTAATTGAGTTTAAGGTAATATAATCCAACATAACATGAGATGTACTGACTTATGCATGTTCTGCAACATGATCCCGTCTCTCATGCACTGTATTTAAGGCAATGCTTTTGCTGATGATTTGTATATTAGTCTAGGCCCAATAGCCCAACTCACTCATTTTCTTTTTTTTGCTTGGTCCACTCAAGATTATATCCTTTATATCATTCACAAATTTAGAAGATGGCAGCATATTGAGAGCTAACATCACCCAAGTCTAGTCTGCAACTTTTAACATTTTTCTCGTGTTTGGGCCGGGTCAGATGGAAAAAGTCCTTACTGAATCTTGCCCGAATATTGTCGGGTCCATCTGATTCCTAGGCCCATGATCACGTCTAGTAGTGAAGACAATGATGTAGAAATACCAGATTTTGAGTGACTATGATCTGATGACAATGTTGTTTAATCCATCAAAGACATGGTTAGAATTTACCCCTTTAGTGGCTTTGATTAAGGTTGATACGTCCTAATTCTCGCTCTCCATAGCACCAACCTGCTGACAAAGGCATGCCATATTTTGGCACGTATGCCAAGAACTGATCCTCTATGGCCTAGAAGATTACAGTTTATGTGAATTTTGCCTTCATTTTTCTGTCACCTGTAACATACGTGATTCTCGGCCTTTAGTCAAAGATCGCATGTCAGCTAGTCGCAACAATCAACAATGGAAAATGACTGATCATTAGTTGCAGCCAAGTCTGGTATGTGTTTGTCAACTTAGAAACCAAATTGGGATATGCAATTCCATTCTGGTGGAATCCCAATACCTCTGCATTTTCTGTTTCAAGAAAGACAATGACATCGTGGGCAATGACCGTTTCGTCGCAGTGATTGTTTGTCAGGCATTTATTCATTGATGCATTCGTTGCCATTGGGCTAACAGTGCGTGCGGGTTGTTGGCTGAACAAAATAGTTCGCTGCCCTCAAAATAAACAGGTTTTGCCTTCAGAGCGACACTACCCGAGTCGACGTAATTGAAGGATTAGCTCTTTAGGAGGGGCTTTTTGTTGTCTTCCCATTTGTCCAAACGTGCTTTAGCTTTCTCCACCTGAAACATGAAACAAACAAGCGAAGCCCTCTATTTAGATGTATTCTATTGAGTCGCTTGCTGGCTGGTAAGACATTTATGCATGGAGGCATGTCTTTTTAACTATGTAGCTGTCTCACTGAACAGTCAATTGGATGAAAGTCAGATGAGCTCAAGCCCAGTGGAGCAAGAGTCTAGTGAAGGACACAAATAAGCGAAATGGCCTGCTATTCATGTTAGTACTCCATAATGAATTTTGGCTGACATTTTTGTCTGAGTAATTCGTTTTAATTTAGATTTGCAAAGTGATCTCAACTTGGACGATGAACTGCAATGAAGCAAAACCAACGCTATTGTGAAGCCTGCAGCCAAAAGATAGCGCAGCATGGCTTCCCATGTGAGCAGCGATTCAGACGTTCTGGTTATCTTTTGTTGGTAGACTAACAGTTCAAATGGCGTCACGGTAATGTCACTCAAAGTGACAATTCTAAAGGCTATACAATCACTGAAGGCTGATTTGATGAAAAACAGAGTAAATTTGCATTAAGAGTTTACCTCTTTGTTCCAGTCTGTGCGGTATGTGACCCAAATTAAAATCAGAGTCTGCATGACTGTTCCACCTAGCATCCCCGACCATATTCCCTGCAATCAAAATCAGACATCTTCTCGTATCACAATGATCGGGCCATTCAATCTCGCTAGTTCTTCAACCGCTTAAATGAAGCACATCAAGCATACATAAGATGATGTCTAATGGTGAGAGGATTTTACCTTAGCGCCAAGGTCAAACTTAAATCCGAGGACGCAACCAATGGGAATTCCAACCAAGTAGTAACATCCCACGTTGACGTAGGCCACGAAGGCTTGCCACCCACATCCCACAGCGACCCCTTTGATTCGAAATTCCAAATGTTATGTAATGGACTCACATTTGACAGAAAAATAATAGACATGATTTTTACG
The DNA here is from genome assembly GCA_031216405.1 of Syzygium malaccense. Taxonomy (NCBI): domain Eukaryota; kingdom Viridiplantae; phylum Streptophyta; class Magnoliopsida; order Myrtales; family Myrtaceae; genus Syzygium; species Syzygium malaccense. The sequence goes on along the minus strand of CM062256.1, from coordinate 3,904,798 downwards.
GTTCACACTTTTCCACATTTAAACTTTCCAATGTACTCCTATTTTCTCTCCTGGTTTTGAGCTGGTACTAGTAAAAGACACCGGTCTTGCGTTGCATAGGCATGATTACAGCTTGGACATTTTACTGGTTGAAGTTTTTGTACTTAGACAGGTTATTGAAGAGCTGTGAACATTTGGTGTGGCACTGGATGGGTCAGCTTTTAGTGCATTGTTGAAGGTGCATCAGATGTATGACCACCTTAGCTCAGACTGGCCATTTAAATTTGTCAGGGTGAGGGCCACTTTAGCTCTTCTTGCTTGAGACAATACAAGCCAGCCAATCTGAACAAGTTCCTTGGGCTGTGAGAATCAATTAAAGATATGACTAGCGACACCAAGTCTCACTTTTGGAGAAAAAGGGCAGGCATCAGCTTTACGGTGGCAAACGCATGATAATGTCTTGGATTGAGTTTCAACCACAATCTCCATCACGTGTCCCCGATCCAAATTTACAGAATTAGAACTCGGAAACACGCTCCCCTAATTTTTCGTATCAAATACCAGAATCATCCGCTTGTATTGAGAAGCGATCGACCATATGAGAGCGAAACACTAGCCATGTACTAGTGTCTTAAAAGAATATAGACTTACCAGATAATACTGGCTGAACACCATTGAGGACGAGAGTGACGGCCAAGTATGGGCAGAGTTCAGAGACAGCATTGGCCACAGCCTCACCTTCTGTGAATGCATAGCTGATCACATGCCTCAGCGCCATCACTACAACTGCTTCAATCACAGCAATTATGAAGGAGACCAAGTTCACCATCACCACTGAGAATGCTGCTGACTTTGGATGCCCTGCCCCTAGTTCATTCCCCACCCTCACACTGCTCTTACATAATACACATAATCAGTTAACCTCGAATTATCAAACACCACAACTTTGTTTTCAACTAGACTTAGATTTTTCTCTCTTTCTTTTTAAATATATTGAGTAAAGATGGAGGTGTAGCCATATATCTACTTTTCAAAGTGATTGAAGAGCTCAATGTACTATTGGAAGAGTAATGTGCATGATGATGGACAGACTGTGACCATGTAACATTTTGTTTGTAGCCATTAGTCTGTGATGTGTGTACATTCGACAGATTTTGCTTTCAAAGTACATAAATTTTGTCCAAACTAACCCGTGCAATCGAAATTTACCCCCGTTTGTGTATTCTATAAAAATCACGTAATAAAAAATGGTACCTTGCAGCAGCATTAAACCCCACGGAGACCATGAACAACAGTCCTTGTATTGCCATGCTGCACAACCCAAAAACCATGTGTTGCTGTCCATTAACTTTTACATCTCAAAGCAAAGATAATCTACATGATTTCATTTAGTGAATAAATTTTATCCACATCAATTAATTGCAAAGGAAAAGCATAGTATAGGCAGGAAAGTATCTCAAAAAGCAAGCATCAATCAAAGTGCTATCATCCTTAGGTTCTTAGTCACAGAAAAAACTATGTACATTCATCAGTTTCTCATATCATCAAAGTTAATTTCTCTGATGCTTTTCAATTAAAGATTGAAGTGACGGATAAGCAAAGCTTTCCACTAACAAGTTAACATGCCGATGCTTTACTCCAGCACAATTATGAGGTCGAAGAAAGGCTTTTCGCTGAGATAAAAGGTAAAAGACAATTAAACAGTAGAAAGTAAAGCTAATGGTCCTTTTCTCTGATCTCGTCACTAAGAGACGAAGAGCTACTAATGGAACCCACGTTGCCTCGTGTATCCATCAAAATGGGATGAATATATTCTAAGAAGAAAACATTGGAATAATTTCTCATACATGGGGAGTAAAGTTGGTGGTCATTATTCCCACTTTCTTATATTTCGCACTTTCTTATATTTCGTCAGCATCTTTTAGCTTCTTCATTTTTGTTATATATTCTACAAACTTCGTCTCTTATATACTGTCAATGGTAAGTTATATCCATGCTTCAGTGTATACGATAGAATACAGGTCTATTCAACGCAGCTATCTATTTGTACGTTTGCAGTTGTTGCCACCTACCCACTTCATCTAAATTGCTGATATAGTTGGGAAGCGTTTGTCCGAACCTGCGTGACATGCTAAGGGTCCACGACAAGTCGTGGAAAAATTCGCTTCCACATCAGACCAAATCTAAACGGGGCGTTTGACAGGAACCTAAGCTTACTGACATTACAGCCCATGACCAAGACAAAGCCAAGATCTGCCATACCAAAAGTAACAAGATGACAGAATGGCTGAGTTTTGTATTTAAAAAAACATGGATCACGCTTCCATTCTTCTCACGCATGAGTTTACACCTAATCTCATCACTAGAGCATGAAATTTGATTTCACATAGGAACAACATCTCTTGACACGATACAAGAGACTTAGAGACACCCGAGCTCATTAGAACTTCTAACTTAAAACTACCGTTACTTGACACATTTTTCATCCCTTTTTTTAAAAAAAATCATTTTGGTAATGACATGAAATGCATGAATAACATGTGAATATGATTGCATGACACAAATTGCCAGACTTAATTTTACACAATACACATATGAGCAACCAAAATATTTGAGACAAAGATCTTTTAAGGTCATTTAAATATGATCGACTTTGTCTGTCATATCAGTGATCCGCATACAGACAAATACAATATATAAGCTCACTCACCAGACGGCCAAGGAGTCAAGGGCGAGCTCGGGGTCGGGAAGCAAGCCGGCGATCAAGACCAGGATCTGGAAGTACCAGGTCTCAAGGCACAGCATCACGGCCGATGCAGCCGAGAGCCTGAGGAAGTCCCATAGCCCCGAGAAGGCTTGCAAGCTGAACCCCGTCCACGTCTGCTTGCACTGGCGGCTTGTTACTATGTAAATGAACTGGGCCCCTACTATTATCCACCATGACAAGCTCAGCACCAGTGATGCACCTATCACAGATCATCTCACAATCACCATTGAGTCATTATAATAAGCATAGGAAACCAGAAGCAAAGGTTTTTCTAAGTTGGTTTTGCTTGACACGTCTAGATTTTAAGATCAGGTATATTAAGGAGTACAAGCTTCCTTTTTTCTTTGACTTCAAAAAGCATTTCCTCCATAGACGTACACAGATCATGATACCACCCCGTTGGTTCGGTTTTCTTTGTTCCTTCAATTTTTTTTAGTGACAATTTGGAGGAAATGATCATGCTCTGTGTACGTCTATGGAGAATGTGCTGCTGCCGACTTTAACCATGACCTTTCGAAGCTCACGGACAGTAAATACCATATCACAGAATGAATCTACCACGACCAAACTAACAACTCCGGGCATAATCCTAAAGGGAAAATAACACAAATAACACAAATAATCTCTGAACTTTGATCTAATATGCAATTTAATTCCCGAACTTTTAATTTATTTAATGTAGTACTTGAACTTTAGCCTAATGTTCAATCTGGTCCTTGAACTTTTAATTTGTTCAATGTGATCTATAAACTTTTAATACATGTTCAATTTAGTCCTTGAACTTTTTTTTTTGTCGAAAGTCCCTGAACTATTTGAAAATATTCAATGTAGTCCTTCCATTAATTCAAGTTCGGAAACTACATTGAATATTTTCATAGAGTTTAGAGACTAAATTGAACATGTACTAAAAGTCCAGGTACCATATTGAACATATTAAAAGTTCAGGGACCAAATTGAATATTTTGCTAAAATTCAGGGACTACATTAAATAAATAAAAAATTCAAGGACTAAATTACATACTAAACTAAAGTTCAGAGACCGTTCGTGTCATTATTCCACCCCTAAACTACTCTGTCGTATTGTCGGGGTAATAACTCGTTCGAATTACTTTTGTGGGGACCATGGATATCATCGTGACTGTCAAATCTCGTGGGACTCCATGCACTTTTCACGAAACGGCCCTCTCTCTCTCTCTCGCCTAACTCACCTATCAACCCTCTCTCTCTCTCTCTCGCCTAACTCACCTATCAACCCTAGACCCAACTTGTACACAGCTAGCCAGCTCAGCAAGAGGTGAACACAGAGCGTGGCCGCCGATATGTAGGCGCTGGGCCGGACTATGCTCTGCGCCTGCAGGAACTTTTGTATGGGGAAGTTTGCGGCATAGCCGAATATCTGCGGTATGAGGCCGTACACGAATACCGCCGCCTTGGATGCCACTTCTGTCGATTCTCCGAGCAGGAGCAGTATGGGCTTTGATAGTATGTAGATGATTGTTAGCGGGATTCCGGTGGCGGTGAGCACGACCGTCGCCCTTTGCATGTAAATGCCCAGCATCTCGTATCGGCTTGCCCCATAAGCTTGGCCACATAGTGTCTCAACGGCACTTCCCATCCCTAGCTGTTAAAGAAAAAAGAACAATGCTAGGTTATTAAGACCAGTCTATGAAATTGGGTTTGTTAAGTGATGTATCAGACTCTAAAGATAAAGGAGTTTTACAGCATGAAGCTAATGAACTTTCTAGCCTAGAAGAGGAAAAATGTCAAAGAGGTTTCTGTCAACTACTGCAGTAATTTAGTAACTAGTAACGAGGTAGTGTTTGAGAATCAAGAAGACATTTTTTTCTTTTCTTTTACAAAACAAAAAGATGAAATTCTAAATGTTTGAGTTGACCGCTTGACCTGTGTTATTGATGGAAGAGATTAAGTTTAAACTTGTCTGGCTGTATTGCAACTCCTATAGGACATCAGAAATAAAAAAGAATGAAAGTTCACCTTAGCATTATGGAAATGAAACGGAAGTTAGGTTGAAAGTCATTGTTACATTCGAAAATTCCTAGTACTTGCATGTAGAAATTGATTTGGATATTGGCATAAAAGAAATGGCTGTAAAAGTTGGATGCTTGGCAAGTTCTAAGATGATTGTGTGTGGTTTTGAGAGAGAGAGAGAGAGAGAGAGAGATAGCTGGGTTATAGCTACACCAACCATAAGGCCATAGGCAAAGAGTTGGATGCCGCTGTTGCCAAGAGAAGCGGCGGCGAGCTCGAGGTTCCCGAGGTGGCCGGCAAAGACACGCGTCGAGAGGGACATCAAGTTGTTTATCATGTAGACCATAACCGCAGGGGCAGCCAAATAGGACAGCAGCTTGAGCTCTATCCAAGTAGCCGACCGAAGGCGATTGAAGTAAGTCAACTCCATGTTGGTGAGCACGGTCTCCAACTTAGAGTCCACTTCGTGCGGTGAGGGAGAAGCGACCGCTGCCGGTTGTTCGTCCTCGGACGGTGAAAGCAGCAGCACCATGGAATCGTGTTGCTCATCTCTGGACTCCATGGTTGTGGAAGTGTTGGTGGGTGCTGAACTGCTGATATCTGCTAGATTTGTGTACTTGATGAGGATGAGATGGGATATAATGAGTTATGAGGAAGCCCAAAAGAATGGAGATATGCGCATATGTTGTGGCAATGGAAACCTTGTAGCAGAAATCTGGAATAATTTTGAGAGGGTGGTTCGATTTCCTGTTCTTTCACTTTTCGTAATGCTTTGATGCTCTCATATTACCGGAGAATTGTTTGTGTCGGATGTGGTCTCTTCTGTAAGCTTCTGTTTGGCTTCGATAGTCTTGTCGGTACTTTGGAAGATATTCGTAGTTAATTTAATTGAGCAACCAGTTGCTTGTAGTACAATACTTTGGGTTAATCACTCAAATTCCTCCTTTCTTAGGTACTCTTAAGTAGCGCATGATAATTATTCTGGTTCTGTCCAGAACTGATTTTCTATTCTCAGAAATAGCTTTGGATCAGAAATCCGTTTGGTAACGCAATTCCATTTTTCTATTTCTAGAACAACTTTTTGCTCCAGAACCGATTTTGAACCAAAAATCAGAAGAAAAAAAAAAGTAGATTTTCTATTTTTAGACCAAAAATGAGAATCATTTCTAAGAGAACTCTTTCTTCAAAACACATGTTCATATGGAAGTCACCATCTTTGAGGTGGGAAAGAAAAAGCAAAAAATCAAAAATTTCAAAACTTCACAGAATGGTTTAGAATCTGTGGCTACCCACTTTGAGAGAAATTTAAATTTTTTTAGGTGTCGAAAAAAAAATCAAAAATTTCAAAATTTTACAAAATGACTTAGAATACTTATGACCACCCACTTTGAGCAAAATTTAATTTTTTTAGATGCAAAAAAAAATAATCAAAAAAATCAAAAATTTAAAAACTTGACAGAATGTCTTAGAATACCTGTGGCCACCCAATTTGAGCGAAATTTAATATTTTTTAGGTGTCGAAAAAAATTAAAAAAAAGCAAAAAAAAAATTTCAAAACTTCACAGAATGGCTTAGAATATCTGTGGCCATTCACTTTGAGTGAAATTTAAATTTTTTTATGTGCCAAAAAAAATAAAAAAATATCAAAACTTCACAGAATGGCTTAGAATACCTGTTGCCACCCTCTTTGAGCGAAATTTATTTTTTTTAAATGCCAAAAAAATAAAAATAAGCAAAAAAGTAAAAATATCAAAACTTCACAAAATGGCTTAAAATACCTGTGCCACTCACTTTGAGTGAAATTTGATTTTTTTAGGTGCTGAAAAAAAAAACAAAAATTTAAAAATTTCACAGAATGGCTTAGAATATCTGTGGCCATCCACTTTGAACGAAATTTAAATTTTTTAGGTGCCGAAAAAAATAAAAAATAAAAAAATTTCAAAACTTCACAGAATTGCTTAGAATACCTGTGGCCACCCACTTTGAGCGAAATTTAATTTTTTTAGGTACTGAAAAAAAAATAAAAATAAGCAAAAATGCAAAAATTTCAAAACTTTACTGAATGGCTTAGAATACCTGTGGCCACCAACTCTGAATGAAATTTTATTTTTTTCAGGTGCCGAAAAAAGAAAAAAGCAAAAAATCAAAAATTTCAAAATTTCACAGAATGGCTCAATTTATTAGATAGCCTATTTCCTGGCGAGAGTAAAACTGAACGTACTCAGTAGATAACCATTACTTGGCCCATTAGATTTAACGTCAACTGAGGTATGTACGTTTCGACCAAAAAAAAAAACCTAAGTATGTACGTCCTCCATGTTTGGTGGTTCGAATCGATACACGTGATCAAGAGGAGAAAACCCTTTTTTCACCCTTTTCTTTTTGTTTTTTCTTTAAGTATATTATAAGGGAAAATTGCTCAAACAATTCTAAATCTATTGAATAATTTTTTTTTATCTTTTCTTTTGTTTTGTGTTTCTTAGTGATCAATAGCGTAGGATTGCTTGGATCTCTTATGAAGATAACTTTTATGTCTTGTTTTGCCACTCTTTTTTTATCACTTGGTTTTGAATTTGTGATCATTCGGTCATTAACCTTTAAATTGTGCAATTTTAGTCTTAAACCTTTTGACAATTTGCCTTTTTTTTAAATTTTCTGAATAGTTTTCTTTTTTTTCCCCTTTCTTTTCTTTTCCTTTTCATTTTTCTTTTCTCTTCCTATTTTCCTTTTTCCCTTTTTTCCTCCGCTGGCTGTGTCGGTGCTAACTAAACTGTCATGTCAGCGATTTCTAGCCAAAACTGACCGGAAGGATTGAATTGATAAATCGTCAAAAGGTTTAGGACTAAATTGCCAAATGGTTAAAAAATTTCGATAAAAAAGGGCACAATTGAATGGTTTAAGAATAAATTGACTGCCGTACGATAAGTTTAAAACTTTTTGGACAATTTTCCCGTCCACGTGAAATATAACATTTAGTAAACCATCTCGAACAAACACTTATTCTTATATGTTTGTACACAATGCGTAGCTATCACGTATATACCGGCAACACTTTACTCATCTAAGCAAATCTAAGGCAGCTCATAGCCCAAGCTTGTTGAGGAGGATCATCGAATGCTCACATATATAACGGTGTTGATTCGTGCACGAGAGAAATCTCCTTTTTGGCGTCAATAATTATTGGCGAAGGGTTTGTTAAAAAGATCGTGTCCGACGCTCGTTAAATATACATAATAAATAAATGATTGATTTTCAAAACTATAGTTATATACAACACACATGTCAAAGAGAGAGATAATTGTCCAAAAGTCATAAATCTATCATATTGTACCAATTCAGTCATAAATCTTTTGACGATTAGTCAATTCAATCCTAAACCTTTCAATTGTGTGAATTTAGTTCTAAACCTTTTGAAGATTTGCCAATTTAGTTCTAAACCTATTATATGGATATTTGGTCAAAAGGACTACATTGACAAATTTTCAAAATGTTTAAGATTAAAATGACACAATTGAAAAGTTTAGGACTAGATTGATACAATTGAAAAGTTTATGATTGAATTGGTCTTCCTACAATAGGTTTAGGACTTTTTGGACTATTTTTCCGTCGAAGAGATTACACCTATTGTAATTAACTAGAGGAAAGTTATAAATTTTTTCCTTGTATAAAGCAACTTTAATAAATTAATGTCCTCATAAGAGCGTTTTTGACATAACATCCTCGTACAGGACTAATGTTTTTCATTGCTCACGATTCACATGGGTAGCAACGTTTGAAGTTCACATTTTAAGCACTGCAACATGTACGAAATTCAGAGAATTGATTACTTCCTCAGTGTCCCAGTTGAAGCTGCCTGCCACATTTTTTTTCTTTCGCATATCTGGGAAAATGGCTGTCTAACTTTCAAAACCTGCCCATCGGTTGACTATCTTCAGCTTCAAGTCTTCAGATATTCATTACTTCTACATAAAATAAATAAATAAAGATGAGAAAAAAAAAGGGAAAAAGGTTTGTGACTCGATGACGATACTTATCATCATGGATCGCAATACCTAAGTATAGATCAATCTCTGTTTTCATGCCATTAATTCCACCAATAATTGTAACTAAGGTTTTGATACATCTATCGTATGAATCCCATATGCACTTCAACCCTTCTCAACCTCGTCTATGATGACTAGAAACTGTGGATATGCCTGCTAAAGTCCCTGGATATGTCGAATCAAGTTCGACTCAACTTTTACAGTAGCCAACATCGACGGATCGAAGGGGGGCTTGTGAGGGCCTTTGCCCTCCCGATTGCTTGTTGTTCGGTGCAATTTTTTTTGATATATATGTTGTAATCCATTTAAACTAATATAAGTTAGTTCCTTTATGTTGCTCCTGAGCTATGAAACTATAGTATCCGAAGTACATTACTTTGCACATATCTGGTATTATGTCTTTTTCATTTTTGTTTTGCTTATCCCTGAAGTTTTGAGACAATATTTGAGAAGCTTATGTATCTTTCGGTAGTACACATTCTGCATTATGGTGGTGCTTGCCCATGAAGCTGGACACAACCTCCGTATGGGCAGCGTAATCTGGCTTGAAGCACCTGTTGATTAGCCCAACATTTACTTGATGACAAAGCAATCTTTTTCTCAATCCACATAAAGAGTGATGTAATACTTGCGTGATCGTTCTCGGCTTGGTCGAGACGTGAATTGATTTAAGGTAGTATACGGTCGGGCTTTTGCATGTTGAGATGACTGGCGGATGCAAACCCTAATCTTCTCGAGAAATTCGAGTAGAGAAAAGAATAGTAGGTATATGTAAGTATGTAAACATGAATGGACACTTGAGAATTTGTTTGGCTGGTGAAAGGAAAATCTTTTGGTCAACTAATGATGGGCGAGTACGAATAAGTCAATGAGCTAAGCCTCCAAACAACAATGAAAATAAACCAAGCTTAGATTATGAAATGACAGAACAAGAAAAAAGAACATGGGGACCACGGATGGCTGTTTCCACTCAAGAAGATACTTGTATCTTGTGCTAAAATATTATTTTGTTGGTTTTCCTTCCCTTTATTTTGCTGGAAAATTGTCACGTTGGCTCTTACTTTGGGGTTCAAGTGCAAATCAATTCAACATGTAATCGGCTGACCAATGCGAAGATCCGCATCATTAATTGGAGAGAGGCTCTTTCTTGTCTTCCCACGTTTCCAAACGATTTCTTGCTTTCTCAACCTGAAAAATGCAAATTTTATACGCAAATAGATTAAAAGAAGAAGAAGAAGAATCATCGCCTTATTCAGCAAAATGATCTTTCTTATTTGATCCTATTTCTCGAGCTAATGATATTGCGGTCCTCATATTCTAGTATTTGACAGCAAACCACTTGCTAAAGATGTGACTTCAACGTAGGATTTATCAGATGGAAATATTTGAAGTGTAGCCAATAGCTAATAGCCAACCATGATTTGGAAGCACGATAATAATTAAATCCAATTAAAAATATTACGTTAGGAGTACTTTACATGATTTTGAAAGTTCACCCTTCCAGTATGTTGTCTTATCCGCGTGTCGAAACGTAAATTACTTAGACTAATATAAGAGCGTCGATAATCACACGCTATAAAGACTAATATAAGAGCATCGATAATCACACGCTATAAACAAGCCGAGCGGAATGTTAGGTCGACTTATCTTTTTTTAAGGAACTCCTTCAAACTTAGAATTATTAGCTCACTTTAGACATCATAGTAAAGTTGGCCAAACCTACCAGACCCAAAGTGATACTTATCAGCTTCCTATCATTCATCTTTGAAAGCTCGAAGAAAACAAGCCTTGCCCACTCATTGATCATGGGGTCCAGAGGAAGATTTTTTTTTTTTCTATCTTGTCTGTCAATGTAAGCATGATGATGATCATCAAATCTAGATAAAGAAAGAATAATTGTGGGAATCAGATGGAGTTACCTCCTTGTCCCAGTTTGTCCGATAAGTGAACCAGATTAGAATCAAAGTCTGGATTGTAGTGCCTCCAATCATGCCAGACCAAATTCCCTACACCATAAGGCAATCTCTTAGATCATTATTTCTCATGCAGAAGTGTCTGCTAAGTACCCGCATGCCAAAATACTTGATTAAAGAGAAGGTGATTATCGTTCGTATAACCCTAATCTTCTAAGAAATATTATCAAGCTTGTGTGATGATAAGAAAGAATGAGGAGAGTCCATACCTTAGCTCCTAGATCAAACTTGAAGCCCAAGAGCACACCAAGTGGAATGCCGATAATGTAATAGCATCCCACGTTCACATACGCGACAAAAGCTTGCCATCCACACCCGACAGCCACTCCTTTATAAAAGGTATAAAAAGAACGAAAATGATAAGAGAAGTTTTCGTAATCAAGTTCATATCGTCCGCCGAGCAATTATTCTGCGAAACAAGTGTCTTCACGGACAGATCCATTCAACGACCAGCCCACGAAAGTACAGCAGAATCTAAGACTGTTAGCTACTTTGTCGCTTCCTTGGGATCGCTGAGCGACGCTTTGATAAAAAAGGGTTTGGTGTTTGTGGTGAAGAAAGCAGACTTAGAGAGAAGAGACAAACCAGGACATGCCAACAAGACCCATTACCGTATGCTGCGCGCTCGCCATCTTTCAATGAAGGAATAATTGATTCACGTAACAAAGAAAAGACGACGATGACTTGTTGGCACTTTATGTTCCAAGTGGAAACACTGACATACCCATCTTTTATTTCAGTTTGATTTTGTTTCGATGTCGAGAGCACGCAACACAGCAGCCACATTACCATGTTCTTTCTAAAAATGTTTGGACAATTCGCTAATGGACGCCCTCATTAGGTTTTGACTCAGTCAGCTTTTCTTATCTTTGTTAGATAACATAGATATGCGTAGCACTAGAAACTTTACGTACTTAAAATCAGAACAGCATCATCTTGAGGGATCGGCTGGATTCAAGTCACTGAAAGTTTTACTGCTGATTCATTGAAATGTGTTGAGTCAATTGCAAGCTTGCTAATATTTCCCATCTAGAAGATAAAATCTACCGAGAGAATTCACGTACGGGTCTCTAACTTTTGGGTTTAATTTTTTTAATCGGTTCATTATACTAATGATGAGGAAATAAGTCTTTATCATGCTTGCTTTAGGTAATTTGTCACGAAAAGACCAAACTTTCGATTAAGTATAATCAACAAATTCCACGCACGCATGAACATCGTGCCAAAGTACAAGTCCAAATCCGATGGGATGAATGACGATGACTATCTATTCTAATCAAATCTAACATAATCGAACATCCAACGTAAGTAGAATGGATTTTTGTGCTGCAATCACATCACCACGAATAAAACAAAGCTCCATCCCATTATTCTAGAAAAGAGAAAACAAAGTAGGGCTTGATTACTTTATATATATAATGTTCGTTTAAGTTTTGCAGTTTTGCAATATAAATATAAGTCAAAGAAATTTTCAATAAAAAAAATTTCAAAATGGCACGAAATTTGGGCTAGTCCAAACTAAAATTAATTAAGTACCATGTGCTGAATAATGATTATATGGGATTTGATTGTCACCACATAAACGATGACTTATTAAACTAAAGTCAAGTAAATAATGGTCACTAATGATCATAGGGATTGACTAGACATAAATGTTTGTCACTAATATAGCCTGATAAGCCAATTCTCAGCTACTTAATCTGTAGATGACTTAACACGCAAAAAGCCTATGATTGCAAGCAAGAACTAGTTTTCTATAATTGCTTGTAGGGTCCCACAAGCACATCAGTCACGTCTTTATTTCGAGGTGTGACGGTTCAAGCAAGAACTATATACGTTTCTTGGAATTCAATTCTTCTAAAAGATGTCTTTTGATAGGTCCAATGTCGATAAGATTTTTATATTTATTGTGTTTCATTTTGGGTCTTGTGCATCTAGTCTTTGAATAAATTTCATTTCTTTTATGGAAGGTAGCGCCGGCATGGAATTTTATATTAGTCGATCCAATCCCCATGCTAACAAAAGGAAAGCCGCAACTACTAGTCATCGAGAAATGTACCTTTGAACAACATACAGTGAAAAATTTTTAAGATTATATACTTATTTCGAAGGTAGAGAGTTTGCGAAATAATGTTCTTCTGATAAGAGTTTAGAATCGATTCAATTTAGTAGAACGTGCTTAAATCATCTATGTGTCATAATTTCATTTATCTGCTAATCTTATTAATTCTAATGGACGATGAATTAGGACTTGCTTATATGATAATAGATAAATAACGCGCAAAATCTTGAATTAATATCACTCGGACATAATTTCCTCTGACCATTTTTCGAACCACATAAACCTCCAAAATGATATCATTGTCCCAACTTCACCCTGTCTTATAGTTCCTTCCAACTTAACCTTTAGTGTCGTATGTGCCACCCAACGTGACACATTTATGCTTTGACCAATTCGACGTGGCAAATCCAATATATGACATACAGGACACTTGAAGAATAAATTGGAAGGAATTGCGATAGAGACTTAAAGGGGGATAGTGGTGCTAATCGAGGGTTTTTGTGGCTTAAAAATAATTTGAAATAAATATGTTCAGACGGTATTAGTTTAGAGATTTTCCGTGATTTTAGCCCTTAAAAAGAAAGGATTAGCGTGATGGGACTTTACCAGAGAGAACGGGTTGAATGCCATTGAGGATGATGGAGATGGCGAGGAAGGGAGCGAGCTCAGACACGGCGTCGGAGACGGTGGTCCCACTCGTGAAGACGTAGCTGATGACGTGGCGCAACGCCATCGCTACGATCGCCAAGAAGACTGCAACGAGGAACGAGCTGGATGTCACCACTATCACCGCGAATGCTGCTGCTCTCGGGTGTCCGGCTCCTAGCTCGTTGCTCACTCTCACACTGCGTATACCACAAAACACTCACCAATTTCAAGGCCAGAGCAAACAAAAAACATGTATCCAAATTCACAAGAATATGTGAAAGTAAATTTTGACGGACAATGTTTAGGATGTAATGAATATATATGTGGAATTTATATATGTTAGAAGAATGGGATATCGATCTCTCTCATGATTTGAATTTTCAGTTCACCCAAACACAAATATCATGAGTGCTTGCACGCTAATGAGCGGTTGCAAATCTTCACGTGACATGAGAACATGACACGAGTATTTATCGAGGAAAATGTGTACCCGACTCAACTAATTTAAAGCTAACGAATTGACAGCTTTTTGTTCAATTTTTTTTTATGGTAAGTTCTTTGGGATCTCTCTAAAATCTTTTGGTAGTGATGCAAAAATAACATTAAATTAGTACGACAAATACGAAAAGACAAGACAAGTCTGATCAAATTAAATCAAGGGCGTGTGAGTTTTAATGGAACCGAGAACCAATGTAAATGAAGAAAGGGATTTTGCTGCTGTATTTCAATGCTCCGTTGACTGACCTTGCAGCTGCATTAAATCCCACTGAGATCATCAAGACCCATCCCGATATCGTCATGCTGCAACATTAATTGGTCAAAATAAATTAGTTGGATCCAAAGATAAGAGGAACAAAAAAAAAATAGAATAAAAAAAAGCAAATGTAAGGATGGAGGAAACAAAGGTGTTCTCAAGAGGTATTTTAATTGTCGAGCGTGAAATTATTCACGCGACACTCGGCGCGAGATGATTGGCTCAAATGGGCTAGGACCATGTGTTCTTTTCGTTCAAAGTAACCCTAGCTCAGATGAAAGTTATCATGTGAGTTTTTTTATAGCAGTCCAACAAATCGCGGCTCAATGAATGCATGGTCGTGCATTCACCCAGCCGTAGGGCCTAGCGGCCGGCTTATGCGCCGATCGGCCACCATCGTGTACTTAACTTGAAATATATTATGTGATGCGGGAGTTTATAAGTGCGCATTTAAATAAGCGGATCACATTAAATATGCCCTATAAGAATGTCCCGCATCATTCGACCTGTCGTCGTCGTACACCGCCTTTAGCGTACCTAGTTTTTAGTCATAGTATCTATCTGTAATGTTTCGAAAAAATAGGAGAACATCAGCTGAAAGTACGAACTTAGAAAAGCAGTTGGTTTGGACTTTACCAGATGGAGAGAGCGTCCAAGGCAATCTCAGCGTTCTGGAGCAGACCAGCGATCAACACCAAGATCTGATAATACCAGCACTCCAAGCACAGCATCACCGCCGACGCCGTTGAGAGCTTCAAGAACTCCCACAGCCCCGTGAAGGCCTGCGAGCTGAAACCCCTCCAGGTGTGCTTGCACCGGTCGCTGACCAGTATGTACACGAACTGGGCCACCACGATGACCCACCACGAGAAGCTCAGCATGAGGGAGGCCCCGAGGAGCCCGACCCCGAGCTTGTAGATCACGATCCAGCTGAGGAGGAGGTGCACGGCGAAGGTTGCGGCGGATATGTAGGCGCTCGGGTTCACGATGCTCTGCGACTGCAGGAACTTTTGGATTGGGAAGTTGGCAGCATAGGCGAAGATCTGTGGGATGAGGCCGTAGACAAAGACCGCCGCCGAAGATGCGATGGAGGTGGACTCGCCGAGGAGGAGGAGGATTTGCTTGGAGAATATGTAGATGAACATGACTGGGATCCCGGTCGCCATCAGGAGGATTGTCGACCGCTGGAGGTAGACGCCGAGCATCTCGTACTTGTGGGCGCCGTAGGCTTGCCCGCATAGCGTCTCCACCGCGCTCCCCATCCCGAGCTACACGGCGGACAATCAATGCACGGGCCAGCAATTTCGCAAATGATACGTCAGGCAGAGCGAATGACACAGTAGAACATTAATGAAGCAATTCATTAGGCCCAAGCGAGTTGATGTTGTTGTACATGCGCCTATGTCCAATGTTAAAAAAGTTATGGAAGTCAGTGACAAGTACTATTCTTTCTTCGTTTTTTGCTCCGCCATGGACCTTACGTACTTAACCGAGGTCTTTTCAGGTCTTGGGACAAATCATATTCTGTCTTTGTTTTTGCTTTTGGTTCCGCAATGTAAAAAATACATATAGAATATGATTGAATAACTTTTAGGAAAGATGATTGAAATGATGCCACGGACAAATGATTACGTACCATGAGGCCGTAGGCGAAGATTTGGATGCCATTGTTGCCGAGGGAGGCGGCGGCGAGCTCGAGGTTGCCAAGGTGGCCGCAGAAGATCTGGGTGGACATGGAGGTGACATTGTTGAGGAGGTAGACGACGACGGCGGGAGCGGCGAGGCGGAATAGGGTGTTGAGCTCGATACACGTGGCCCGCCTGAGACGCTTGAAGTAGGGCAGCTCGGGGTCGGACAGCACGTCCTCGAGGGCCGAGCTCACCGGCTCTGTAGAGGGTAGCTGTTTGGGTTGTAACAGGGGTTGCTGGTGCTGGTTGCCTTCATCAGTGACTATGCCATCTCTCCCTGTGGACTCCATCTCTCTCTCTCTCTCTCTCTCTCTCTCTCTCTCTCAGCAGTTTTTGAGTGAGAGTGGGTGGACTGAGATGGAGATGGAAGAGTGACCATACAGAAATCAAGGTACCAAATATTCTTATCTCTTTTTAACTTTTGGGAGGGAGAAATTTCCAAGTCTTATAGATGGAGGATAGAGTGAAGAATGTGGGCCACTGAAGAGAGATTTTAGAATTTGAACAAGCCCGAGACTGAAGCATTTGTACATTTGGTGCCGGACCAAAATTTGGTGAAGTAATCAAATGGGAAATTTCTGTACGTAGAAGAGATAAAAATGATTTTGGATACTTGCAAATACAAGTGCCAAGAAGAAGAATCAAACGCAGCCTGTTAGCATCTCTCCTGGTGGCTTGATGTATTTTCACAGCTTGGTAAAGAGAAAAAAAAATCATTTCCGTTGCTTAGCAAAAGGGCAAAAGCTGCCAAAAATCCTAAACTATACTTATTGTGATACATTTATCATAAACTTTTTCCCGTGACACTAAAAATTCCAAACTTATACTTGTATGACACATTTATCCTCCTTCGAAGTTATGTTAATGGAATATGTTAAAAATTTGCTTACATGGAGGTCAGAAAACAAATTGTGTTGACATGATACCCACATAACTTAAGTGAAATAAAAAGTACGTTATTTTGATCGAAAAATCATTCGATCAAACCTTGATGAAAGGAAAATGTGTAAGACAAATGTGTCACGGTAGTATAGTTTAAGGTTTTTGATGTAAAAAAAAGGCTATAGGGTAAATGTGCCATAGTGTGCATAGTTTAAAGTTTTTTTTGTGGCTTTTTCTCGGACAAAATGAAAGAAATTGCACGTGCCAATTTCTCAGCAACCCTTTCCTTTTTTATAATGATAAATTCTAGTATTTCACGAGTATTAATTGCAACCTTTTTTTGCAAGTTTTAAGGTCGCCCATTGACTCTCTCTGCTGGAACAGCAAATGGTTTGGTGGCGTCATGGCTTACCCAACAAAGAGAACCGCCTGAAGAAGGAGATGGCTTTTGTTTGGATCATGGCTGACGAATTCGAGGAACGACAAAAGTCTAATTTCGACTTGTACTCGTGATGTAAATGACTTCTGTAGGTGTTGAACTTGGGTTCGTGCCAGCGACACAGCCCGTGGCTGCTCTGAATTGTTCAAACCCCAATCGTCGCCACTGTTTGAAACGAGGAACGAATTTGAAGTTTCAAAATGAATGATGGGACAAGCCGTTTTCAGCTCGAGGCCGCATTGGGCATTTGATTTTCTCGAACTAGATTGAACTCGGCTCGAGTAGAAAGAAGGATAACCTAACACGAAAATCGGGATCGAGCTCTTCAGCTTTTGAAATGTGTGAAGAGCGCAATAAGCTTGCTTGGTCTGATCCGGTTAGATCGAGGGTGTGGGGGCTGCCGAAGCTGGAAAGGGATTTGGGTTGATCTAGAATGATCCGCCGAGTAATCTCAAATAGCTCGGGAGGAGCTTGAATCGTCAACACCTTTATGGGTGATTCAAATCAGGAATCTCATCAATTGCCATATTTAATTAAAGATGAATTTCACCCTGCACAGACTGGCCAAAATGCATAATTTTACACATTATGAGATATTAAATGTGAGAAAAGAGGATTTTCATAATTGTAGAGTATGTTTATGAGAGCACTGTGTGTTCATCTTCTGATTTTTCCCTGGTTCAAAGAGTTTTAAAAAGTTAAATGCTTAGTCGAGTTAACAATTTGAGCTTGAGCAAAACACTCCACATCAATATGACAGTGTCAATAAAAACACTTTGTTTTTACTGTCCATGTCTACCTAAGAGAGTAACGGTGCTGGTGCTGCCTCCACCACATATTTTCTCAAGAAAATTGAACAATAACTAGGAATTATTTGATAAATATTGACACGAATATTCACATATATTTTTTTTGCGTAATCTTTTAAAATTCGAATAATATTTTTGATTTGATGGGAAATTAAAACAGTTACTTTGACTTTTGATAAGCGTAGACAAATAAACCTAGTTGAAATTAACACATTGCTCACTTGAACTAAATATAAACACTACGAAAGTAAGCATTTTATACGCCATTAATATATATTTCACGTTGAAAATAAGCATTGAATTGTTCTCGAGATCATGTGCATCATGGATATAGATTTCTTTTTTTTGTTTTCTACGTTCCATTGTTGGGTTAATGAATTTAAACAAGTTCTATAAAATATATATTTAGATTCCTCCAAAAGTCTAGCCGGTTCGCATGGACGGTTGGTGAAAGAAATTGATGGTCAACTCATCACGGTCATTCTATAATATAACGGAGATGATTACTGTTGGCATCTAAATTTTGGCGATCCAGTTAGTTGTTCGTTGTATAAAAATTAGGAATCGGTTCTGGTCCCTAGACAAAAAATTAGTTCAATCGCATATAGATTATGAGCATTTGGATTAATATTTAGGCCCATATAACTGCATTTGCATTGGTCTGGCGGCGGCAGATGGACTCAAGTTGATGCCTCTGAACTTAATAAATCATTCGGACTAAGCCCACAAGTGAAGCAAAATGTGGCCAAGCCCATGTACATCATAAGAGGTCAAAAATTGAAATGTAAAGTGGAAAATATTGAATAATTGGGTAATTCCATTTGATATTATCACAATTAGATTTGATAAGAGAAAAGTTTTCTTTTGAGGGAAATAAGGTATATTTCTTAAGATCTTTGAAGATCGGAAAGCTAAAACCCTAATTGCACTATATATATAAATGCTCGTATGTTCCTGATCAAAAGGGGGGCCACACATTGAAAATACACGGCCACATAAGAAAGCGAGACAGAAAATAGAGAGGAGAACGAGAAGGTTGAACTGGAGAGAAAGAGGGAAGCTCTTGGCCTCCCTTCCATGTTTATCCCTTGGCATTTGACAGCGGTGCCTCACTCATCGAATCAAGCAGCTCTAACGTGAAGTCCTCGTGGGTTTTCGGTCACCACCAAGTCCAAGCGCTGATCTCACAAGGGAGAGATGCTCACTGACATACGCCTGAGGATTTATAATTTGGGTCACTCAATATCCAGAGAGAAATAGGAAGCTTTTCTCTCACAATCTCTTTGATCCCACTAAATTCTTATTGCTATTATGTTTTATTGACTCCAGAACCAGGGAACTTCACGTTTCTCTTTGGTTGAAGGTTTTCAGTCGGTCTTGCCCAGGGTCTACCTTCAAACAATCACGGTTTGACCCTCCGAGCGAGATAAACAATAGCCCAATCGTATACACCACTTTCTGACGTCCCGTCCAGCCCTTACACTACGAGCAACCAGCGTTCCAGTCCACGAATAACAAGTTTCTCGGAGTGTTCTTGCTACAACCAGCAAGCTTCGATCACAAACGCAACAACCTCCGGCGGCGGACTCAAACAACCCCAGCCTGCTTGCCGCCGTGATTCAGTGCAACCGCCCCCGCAAAGCTTCACCATGTTTAATTCCGTTCTTGCAGGTTCCACCGCGACCGATTCTGTTCCGGTCTTTTCATCCACACCGTGGTCCATTGCCATGAGTCCAACAAGCACCTCCGTACCGTGAGCGGTACCGAGAATTCCAACGCGTTGACTTGCTGCCACCATTGTGATCCACCGTGAGCAACCATCAGTTGAGTCCTGCGATCCACAATCCCGATCCAGTGTCAAGTTCAAACTTGGAATGTATCCGCAAATTAGGTAAGAATGTTATCCAACATCAATTCAAATATGCTGCTGCCTAATGTGTGCAATATTGCTATCTTTTGTAGAAATTTTCTCTCGTTAGGTGAATGCATTATATCTACAAGATTTTAAAATACCCAAGATAGTAAACTTTCCTAACTTGACAACGTGCTTAGACAACTATCCGATTTTAATTATGAGATACGATACTCGATGGTACGGAAAATGTTTATTCTATCCATAACTACTTAGATACAATAATAGATTTTATTTTATTTCCAAATTTAAACGAATAGCCTTCCATCAATATCCATAACTATTTGGATATAATCGTTGGTTTATATCGTTTTCTTGATTCAAAGATGATAAAACAAATCTTGCGGATTGCATGGATTAATTCGATTGTGGTGGTTATCCTTTGTTTGATTTTATTTCCTTTAAAAGAAAATCCCATAAAAAGATTAGATAATTTAAATTGATTGTCATAGATAGTTTGCATGTTTTAATTAATTTAATCTAGAAAGATAGGATAATTGTCTAATTTAAATTAGGATTTAGAATGTTTTATTTCCTAGTTTGAGTTAGACATGATCTTAATCTTGATAGTTTATTTAGGGTAACTTTGAATTTCGAATTTAAATAAAAATACGAAAAACAATGTTTCAAATAGATTAGGTTTATTTCCTTAGTTTGAATTGCATGTTTAAATAAGGGTATTTTTAATTACGAATTTTAATTAAAAAAATATAAAAATATCATTTGCCCGTCATTAGAGTTAGGCCATTTAATTGCATGTCATATAGTTTGCATGCTAGGCTTAATTAATCGCATGCCATATTTTGCACGTCATTGCATCTAGGTTAGTTTTCATTTTAATGAAGAGAAAACCCCAAGAGTACATTGATTGAAGTGCTTGTTAATTAGAAATCATAATAGGATTGTCTGTATGATTTTTTAGCTAACAATGGAGATTCTTGCATTGCTAAAAGGTATGTTGTTCTCCAAAGCTAGTAATTTACTTATTGCTTTCTTTTTTGGGTGTTAAATTGGTAGATTGTGCACCTGTATGGTCATCTCGCATATTAGTGAATAGGTAATAATATGGATCCAGATTGTCTATTCAAATATTATTATTTTTTTAAAGAAAAGATACCAAAAGGGCGTTAGACTAGCTCTAGCGTAACCAAGTCCCTAAATTCAAATTTCTCGCTAGTAGGAATAAAACATATCTTCTCATTTTTTATTTGGGTTTCTAATCGACATATCGCAAAATAGATTAGTGGCGACTCCAACATGAAAATATTTACATTTTAAGAATTTAAACCCTAAGTCGTGAATTGGTAGGGTTTGGGAGGGCCTGAATTAGGCTTAGACTTAATAATCCATTGGCCGAACCCCTAGGTGGTGCATCGCGAAGGTTAGGTGGCGACAATTACCATAGAACCTCTTTTAATAAAGCATATGAAGGCTCTTTGATGAAAGCGAACCTTGTCGAACATTATTAGAAGCTATATCGTTTTAGTTTTAATCTTATAGTAAGTGAAACTTCAACACCATGACGCTGCATCAAACTAAGAATACTCTCCCTCTCTCAGTTGCATCGATTGCGCATATTCCATTATTTCTAAAAACTTGTACTTGTGAATTTCATTCCGAAATTCAAAAATAAAAAAAATATTTATCTAATTGAAATTTATAGAAAGTGGAAAGTTAAAGATGAATTTCACCCCAACAGGCTTTGACTAAAGTGCATGACTTTACACATGTTGAGATATTAAATGTACGAAAAGAACAATTTCCTATTTGTAGAGCATGTTTATGGTAACATTATATGTATATCTAATGATTTTTCCCTGGTTCAAAGAGTTTAAAATGCTAAATGCTTCCTCGACTTAACGATTAAGCTTAACTAAAATCAATCCACACGAATCTGCCAGCGGCAATTAAACACACTTCCTTTGTACTGTCAATGTCTATTATTAATAAAAACATATGAAGATGATTTGCTAAACTAGAATCTTGTCAGCCATTGTTAGTAACTATCTCATTCTAGTTTTGTCTTATAGTAAGTGGAAATTCAACACTTCTTACAAGCATCAAACCAAGAGAATCTTCATCTCTTATTATTATTGAATTCGTGATAAATTACTCAATCAGATATAACTAGATGTAGATTAAATTACGTGTCCAAATAAATCTATACTCTATGATTCCTAACTCAATTGCATCGATTTGTGCATATTTCAATATTTTTTTTTGATAACCTAGGGAACCCTCGCACGGCCGACAGCCGGGAGGTAAACCCTGGGGGCGACACGTGCTAGCCACCACACACGTGCACCGGTTAAGTCATCCTGCGACGCTCAAGATTCGAATACTCAACCTTTTGCGAAAGGAAGAGCGCCCTCTCCAGCAGCGCCATCCAGGTGGGTGGTATATTTCAATATTTCTTGTCTAGGTGAAATCCACAAAAAAGTTCCATGCATTATTTCAAATTAGGAATCGCATCGAGTGCGCATATTCTATTATTTCGACGTACATGTGACTTTCACTCTAAAATTTAGAGATAGAAAATATAATTTGAATTTAAAATTATAGAGAGTTGAAAGTTAAAGATGAATGTCACCCTAAATAGGCTTGACTAAAGTGCATGACTTTACACGTGATGAGATATTAAATGCACATAAAGAACATTTTTCCATGACTGTACAGTATGTTTGTGAGAGCATTATATGTTTATCTTATGATCTTTCCCTGTTACAAAGAGTTTTAAAAAAACTAAATGCTACCTCGAATTAACAATTAATCTCGAGTAAAACAATCCACAAGAATCTGAGAGTGGCAAGTAAAACACGTTCTTTTCACTGTCAATGTCTAAAATTAATTAAGCATACGAAGATTCTTTACTTATCTCAAGTCTTGTCAGACATTATCATTAACTATCTCATTTTAGTATTCATCTTATAGTAATTACTTCAATACTATGGCGTGCATCGAACCAAGAGTGCTCTCTCTTGAGTCTCGAGTCAAACTACCAACTTCGCGACAACTCAATCTAACATTGAATTTTGTGTCCGAATGAATCTATAATTTTAAATAGTTTTAACTCAACCAATCGTCCATATTCTAGTACTTCCTTTTTGGGTGAAACGGACAACAATGTACGTGCATTATTTCCAAATTAGAAATCGGATCGATTGCACATATTCCGTTAATTCAAAAGCATCTACCTATATCTGGATAGTGCAATCGCAACAAAGAAGAAAGGCTAAGATTGTGTCGCCATAGGTAAGGCGACAAAACTCTTTTGTCCTGAACTGTTTGTTTGCGATTTGCTCTGCCGCCTTTGCTTAAAGCAAAAAAAATAAGGTTGCTTTACTTAAAGACGAGCTCATTTTTGTCGTCATAAATTGATGAAAAAGCAACAAAAATTCGTTGCCTTAGACAAAAAAAAATCGGCACCAAAGATGGTGAAAAATTTGCCGCCTTTGGTAATTTTTTTTTATCATGTTAGGTTTAATTTTCAGGTAATGCACGAAGACGGAATATATTTATTTTCGTTGCCGTAGACGTCGCTCGTTTCTTTTTAATTGGAATTATGATTATTCTCTTACTATTTTGTTTTATGAAGATTAGATTATACAATTCGAAAATTTGTGAAAGGAAAAATATGAGAGAAAGAGAGAGACGTGCGCGTAGTGGTGCGTCGTTTTTCTTTCCTTTCGTTTTCATTTTTTGGCCCAATGGACAGGAAAACTCGCGCCCATATTATTTTTGGCCCAACAAGCGGGATATTTTTAGGTTTGTTGTCATAGAGTCGACCAATTACAGAGTTTTTCGCCATAGGTCATACCCAAAGGCGACCAAATACTAAATTTTTGAGTGAATATTGTCCAAAGAGTCCTAAACTTATTATACAGCCGTTAATTTGGTCTTGAACTTTTTAATTTGGCCAATGTAATCCGAAATCTTTTGACAATTTTCCAATATAATTCATCCAGTCAATTAGGCCGAAAATTGGTGACATGGACACTGTTTGTCCTACGTGGTACAGCTAGTGACTTGATGCGTCCGACTCCACTCGAAACGATGTTGTATTGGGATCACTTCTTTTTCCTTTTACTTTTCTTCTCTTTTCTTTTTCTCCTAACTTCCTAAATTTCCGATCGATGGGGTCGCCGGCCACATGCGAGGGCCTATGCATATTTGTTGGCCCAGATCCAAGGGAGGGGGTTGCAATCCTCACTGGCCACTGGCGAGAGGGTCACGACCCTCCATGGTCACAGGCGATGGGGTCGCAGCTCTCGCCTAGATCTAGGCGATGGTGTGTAGGCCCTCGCTAGTGACTGGCGAGGGTCACCAATCATCACCGAGGCCTTGGTGATATTATTCAAAACAATGTTATTTTGAGCCCCATCGAACAAATCAGATTGCCGACCATGCCATGTATGACAATAGACACTGACTGGATCGCCATATTAGAGATTTCCGGCTCAAATTGGCCAGATGTACTACGTTAGAAAATCTTCAAAGGGTCATGACTATATTGACCAAATTAAAAAGTTTAGGATTGAGTTGACAGCCGTACTATAAGTCCATGACTTTTTTGATAATTATCCCAACTTTGTCACGATAGGTCATATCCAAATGCAACAGAAAACTGTTTTCATTGCTTTAAATCTACCCCAAGGTGACGGAATCGTATTTTTATCGCCGTAGGCTGAAAATTCTTCCTCCTCCATGGCCACAAATCAATTTCGTCGCTCAGGCTTAAATCCAAGACAACGACACCATGATTTCATTGCAATAGGTCTGACCTAAGGCGAGAAAATCACGATTTTTTCACTTTAGGTCTAATCTAAGGTGACGAAATTTCATGTTTATCATTGTAGGTTCAAGATTATCCTAACTTTGGTCGAATCACCGGCGACAAAGTACGAATTTTATCGCTTAAGTTTGACTTAAAGGCGACAAAACACTTGACTTTGTCACCTCAGTTAGTTTTTTGTCACCTTTGGGTCAACCTAAGGCAAAGATCCTTTCAGGGTGTTGTTCTTGTGGTAAATATACATTCCATATCTTAACAAGTTTCATGAAATAGAAGACATTAATGCTCTAAAAGGAGGAAGATCAACTTGTTCTCTTGCTACACAAACCGATCCGCACGCTGCTTTTCATCTGCAAATCAATCATGAGGTATGGATTCTATAACACAATATCATCTGTCCTAGAGCTAATATACAGCAATCCCTTTTTACAGAAATTTATTACAAGTCATGTAAGAATGCTGAACAAATGCAATCTGTGAGGTAAATCTTGATTCATCTGGGGTCAAGTTTCTCTCTTCCAAGATTTCTTTTGAGGAGATGCATGGTTCCTTACGGCGGTAATGGCTGGTGTAAATCTCCCTTTAGGACATAGAAACTTTACAGTTGTTACCTCCATCAAAGGACCGCATGCTGTCGATGGACCGCGCAGATTTTTGATCCATGTTCCTTGAGTAAAAGCTTCTTGACGACATCCACAAGACCAATATGTACGCGCTTTGCTAGACCGCCATTATCATAAGAACTGACAGGAGTGCCAAAAGCACAAGGCTTTTCACATCTTTGCCATGAAGGTCTGTTTATGATGAAAGCATTATAGTCAAGTGCAGCAACTATCCGGAAATTTCGTACTGTTACTGATTTCAAACACCAGAATTGTTAAAATTAAGATTCTCTTCTAAAATTCTTGCTTCATTGCATCCAGTTTAGGAATGCCATTTTAGTTCTGTAAATGCATGTCTTGCCACGGAACAATGCGTGCCTCCATGTATACAAATAGAAGCTCGAACATCTCAATTAGCCAAATTTAATCCCTCGAAGTGCATCTGCATACTATAGCACTAGGAAAAATGATGAATTATTTACCAGCCTTCCATATCCTAATCTTAGTCAGCTTGCGTCAACTGTGGAGATTTAAAAAAGGGTACGAGCTTAGATACGAAGTTTGATGGAAATGCACAGAATGCTGACCAGTGCTTTTGTTAAAGACTTAAATCTTTATAATATTAATTTGAGATTATCATCAACTGAACCAATTCATAGTTGTCCCGCAAGAAAACATAAACAGATTACGGGTGGAAAATGGCAAGTAGCTAATGGGAAAAAGATTGACTTACCACTTTGATCTGACGTCGCTGCTGGAAGTGCAGGAATTTTGACACCTAGAATTCAACGGATGACAAGTCAGAGGGGCGAAAGCATTGAAAAGTCATTAGCGAGAAAGGAAAGAGTGTTGTATCTCATTAGCAACATACTTTTATTGCACAATGAAGTTTGAAACTGGTCAGTCAACGGCCACGGAGCAGGAATGTTGTCATTCAGATCGCACAAGAAGCTGATCCCTGAGAAATTGTCGAATGTGGCATCCGAAGGCAAACTTGGTAGGAGGCATCCGGACACTATCCAGGAAGAGTTTGCGCATGATGAGTTCAAGTTCAATGTGTCAAATAGAGCCAGCTACTAAGGCACACGTATATGTAATATGAAACTCAACCCTCAGATGTCCCACAATTGTTGGGCTCATCATAAATAAACAGCATAATTCCTAGATCCGAACACTGGCCCTGATCGCTATGGGAAAGAAAAGATAGTGCTGAACAAATAAAGTGGAATGTAATACGCATATTACCTTCATTTGCCACTGCAATTGCCGATCCCCGAGACCATTCGAGAAAAAGAGCTAACGTTAGTATTGTGTTCAAGTAGATAGAATCGTGCTGGGATAATGAAGAGACAGGGGGAGCAACGTCAACCTTGAACAGAGAAGTCCTTGAGAGTAATACGACACAGGCTATAAACATTCGTAGAGATATTCAGTTTCCGTAATTTCACTCCCATTGACGTAGCACAATCCACCGCTTGCAGGTTGGTCACAAAGCTCTGCTTTTGCAAGTGGGAGACATAGTTTTCCATCGCACTGCAGCACACTGTCTGGTTGCTTATGCTGTTGGCACAGCTTTTCGCAACATGTTTCATGTCGGGGAAAACCAGAGGACAAACTGAAAGAAGGAAAGTCTGATCAGGATTAGAAAAATAGTCGGTGGAATTTGGTTTCAAAGTACAATAAACGAGAGAAAAATTAAACTCTCTGCTCAAAATCCCACCAAGGCCATCACTGCGTCAGTTGTGACATTTTCTTCTGTTATCGGCATCACAATAGACGTGGTGGTGTCATAAAACTTCTGGGGTTATATGTGCCTACAAGCATATTTTTGTGCAAGTGTCCATGTGCACAGGAACTACGCAGACACTCAAACTTATGTACGAGCACGTTTTCACACAAGTGTACATATGCACATGAGCTATGCAGGCACTCGAACTCACATCTGTTAACTTTGCAACTCGATAGCCCTCTTAGAACTTTCTTCGCATGAGATGTATCGAGTTTGCTTGCCAACCACCTGAGGACAATGTTTCTACAATCATCGATCCTGGCTGAATGATCCATCACAATATACTGCTCATTTGAACTTAAGAGATCATCAGAAGCTTTCAAAGCAATCTTAGTAGCAGCCTCTAGGATAGCATTTTGACAGACTTGTTCACAGCATTCTTTCACGGGATTGATCTTCTTGCAAGTGGCAAGAAGCTTGGAAGATTCTACTGTGTTCTCAAACGTGAAAACATCTTTAACAGGGCAAGAAGCTTCGGTTAGATTCGGTGGGCGAATTGTGCATATCTGATTCAGATTATCCCCAGCTCCCTTGCTTGCCAAAATTTGGTCCGTATCAGAGAGGCAATGTTTGGCCAGGCTTCCGTTCAAAGCAAGAAGATTAGTGGTTTTACTGGATTGTCCGATGAGAATAGTAAGAGTGGCCTCATATTGGGGGCAGCATATCACGTGTGCTAGATAAGGTGCAAAAACAGCCCAGCAATCAATGGAGGTCATGCTCATCAAGTTTTCAGCTGCGGTGAAGTTTAATGTACAAAGTCCTGTGACAAGAGCATAACACAAGGTAGCATTCAGGACATCAAAGGCAATGCTCAGATGAATTCGAGAAACAAAATATGGGAAAAATATGTACCTGATAATTTGGGCGCAGTAGTGTTGGTAAAGGGAGCTAACGGTGAAGGTGCAAGAAGAGGAAGGAGAGGCTGAGGAGACCCTGTTGGGGATATCTCGGGAAAAATAGCATCCATTCTCTTGTCTGCTAATAAGTGGTCATCCAATTTGCTACAACTACATTTATTCAGAACTGTGGAAAAATTTAACAATAATGTGAACTGAATAGAAACTCTGTCAAGTATCTTGATAAACATTCACAGCACTCAAAATAGATAGGAAAGAACAAAATTCGAACCACCGTTCGATAAATTATGAGGTACTTCACAAGAATCAAGGACTAAACATAGACAGTGAGCATATGCAGAACTGTGTAGTCACTGATGCAAGCCTTGCTGATCGTTGTTGGCTGCAGAGTTCCATCTTTTATGCTGAATTTCTTCTTATGCTTCTTCTAATTCTAGAGTACTCAATGGATTTTGCGGACGATTCTGTTGTTTGTTCTGTTTTGAATCATTTCTCACCGGCCGTTTCATGATTTTCAATCTCAACATGCTACAAGGACAAGTTGAATCCAAAAACAAGTGACTACTTAAGATGCGATCTGTTGGGGATTGCAACTGAAGGATATCATAAGAGGGAGCACAAAGTGCCAGCTTATAGACACCTAGTCGTTCGACCAAAAAAAAAAAAACAGAAAGACACCTAGTCGGACTCATTTTATAAAGCATGAAGCCCTTATAAGAGTCAATTAGATATAGCAGTTTCTATTATTGACTCCTATTTTTCGACATTGAACTTTCGTAAGCACTGACACATCGCACGTGCACTTAACACCACAAAGGCATCAACCATTAATATCTCAACTATTGGACGAACTTGAAGTTACAGTATTAGTTGTAACCATAAGGGATACGTTGTTGCATCAAAATGTGCTGACTTGCAATTAACCATAAGGGATACATTGAACGAGAAGCACTGGAAAAGCCCAATTCATAGATGATGCCATACTATCCTGAGCTTTCAATACTATTTTAATGACCTCACTAGCACTTTGCTCAATAAATTCTACAGATCAAGCAGCCGATGAACATAAACTGTGAGCTCAGAATAACAACCCTGAGAATTCCACAAACAATTAACACATATAATCAGAATGCCAACCAACTCCAGATAAATTCTCGGGATGTAAATTACGACCCAGCTAAAAATTCAAAGATGATGCAAAATGTAAAACAGAACCCAGCATACACCAAAGCAGAATAGGAGGATCACTCACAATGAAACAGCAAGAAAGCCTTGAAAAACACAATCTTGAGACCAAGAGACATCCTTCCTCTCCTGCCTTTACTCCATCTGAATTTCCCTTTCTTGCTCCTCAGAAAGAAGTTGCAGCAAGAAAAGGACTCAGGTCACAAGAAAGTGCAATGGAACGGAAGGAAGACTAAGGACACAGAGTGTAAAGCGGTGCTGTCAAGAAACATCAATCATGCCTGAATTCAGGGGGACTGGCATGGTATGTATGTGAAGGAAAAGAAAGAGGGAGAGAGAGTGAGAAGAAAGAGAAAAGAGCAATGCTTGTGCTCGTGTTTGTGCGTATGAGTGAGTGAGGACTAGCCATGAATGCGGGTGCTAAAGAGCGTGGGGACAGAGGCAGCAATTTCATATTTTGGCAATAGCTGTCTGTGTCTTTGAGAATTTAAATAGACCCCACAAGTGCAAACACAGACAGGACCGAGACCAAAGAAAAACCAGAATCAGATTAGAACAACAGTACCCCCGCGTCACAACCTCCTACATTAAAGCCATCAATTGCCTTTAGCTCCTGGACACCAGTCATCAAGTAGGCGTGACAGCCGTGAGGGCCCCTCTCTTACCCACCAAAAAATCAGAGAGCTGGGAAAGAAAAAGCATGAGGGACCCTCTTGCTCATGGCAAAGTTTCAGATAAGTATAAACTGAAATTATTGTTAAACTTGTTCTGTTGACAACATAAGATAGGTTGATGTAGAGTTCACAACTTTGTGATTTTCAATACGTAGAGTAATAATTTTTTTTACGACAATGGAGCCCGTGTTCAATAAATAAACTCCCGATCCATGAAATATTCCAATAACTTCATCGCTTTGGTAATTGTGCGAGCTAAAGCTATGTGGGTGGTCCAAAAATAAATTTGTTTGAAGTTAATAGTAGGAGAAATCAAATCTGTGTTATCCGCTTACAGACACTAGTAAGCCCATAAGGTTTGTCGTTGTTCGCTCGTTTTCACGAGGAATATCCTTCACCGAAATTTCGATTTTCGATTTTTATTAAAGTAGGTTCTGTGATTTGATTACTAGGAGAGTTGTGGCGAAAAACAGAGTGTGACACAGGATCGTATGGAATGGATGGAAATCGAATGGATTGAAAATGGATTTGAGATCAACAGAGTTTCAAGCTACGTTACAATACTCCTACGAAAGCTGTAAAGGACTCGAAAGCTAACTAAAGCCACAGGAAGTTGTAAATACAGGAAGTAAAGATGCATAGAAAACTAAAGTGCATATAGGCTTGATTGTTTTTTTGCAGTGTTGTCCGTTCCCTCCTCTTTGCGTCCTCTGAGTATTTGTATCTCCTCCTATCCTGTAACTGTTTGTCGGTTACTTCCACGTTTTCAAACTTTGAATATTTTGGCGCTTCCAATAACTGCCATTTCTGATCACGTTTTCCTAGTTTTATTGTCCGTCAAAACTTGATCTCAACCGCTAAGAAGATTTCAAATCTGGACAAGTAACTTCCCATAATATGCTCATGCTCACTATCCCCGCTTTTGCTCATAACTTATTGTTATCGTGATTTACGTGACTGGGTTGTGATTCTTCAATGTATCCCCGAAGTGTGAATCTCCCGAATTTCGGGAAAGAGTCGCTGTCCTGAAGTATTAATATTTCATCATCCCGAATTACAACTCTCCATATTTCGATAAATATACACATTTTCATCATTTACCGAACTCGGGACACGATGCCATTCACACTTGCTCATCAGCATATTTCCGAATTTGGTCCAGACGTGTTTCGAAAGATGGCTAATTTTCCTTATACGCCAGATTCGGCATTAAAGCCGATTCGGCACTTATGCCGATTCTTATTTGGTGTCAACAGTCATATAAATTAATAGTATGATTAAATTATTTAAATGAGCTAACTAGACTTTAAATTAGATGAAGTAGGACCACAAGTACACTAATTTCTCAATGATCTCCGATCCTTATCTCCACCATTTGGTAGAAATCTTTCACATGAAAAGTTTGTGGCGGTTTCGCTTTTCTTTAGTGTTGCTAACATCATTTAAGAATCCCACGTTATATTGACCATCACACCTGAAAGAAGGGAGACTTTCATATTAGTCTTATGGTCTGTACGTCATTGGTCATCATGATATAGTTCAGCAAAGATGTATTCTAACGGATCAAATCGATTGCATTTCATGAAATAACGGGACTTGTGTTATATCTAACTTCCAAGAAGGCAAACCCGCATATTTAATTGCTTTTGTTGAGTTCGTCAAACAAGCCGGTCATAAAATGGGTCTATATAATCTTTTTCGCATACCATGCTTTTTATAATCGATGAACTCGACATATTTTACATATTATCGATTGTCCTTGTTCACCATATCATGAAAAATGTCTCTATTTACACTGCTTCTTGTAGCATGAGCACTAGAACAAGTGCACATTTTTTTCCTCCTTTCTCTGTGTCTTGGTCTAAGCTCAGGTTGATCCCTTTTTACATTCACATGCTGGACAAAAGATTGACCATGTGAAGGTGGGGGTGTTTTTTATAATAGGGCTGTGACAGTTGGCGGTTCTGCCATAAATCGGAGGTGGTCATGGTGGTTGTTTGGCTTCATTAATGTGACTGGGTGTCTGTTTTCTGGGGCATTAAAGTCAGCACCAACCAGAAATTATGCAGAGCTTCCTCCTTCTGGTGCACATCAACCCTAGAATATGAAGATGAACATTGTGAAATATGGTCAGGTCAAGCCAAGCCCCTCTAGTTTTGGGCTTGGCCCATTAACCTTTTGTTTGTCTAGCAGACCAACTTGCAATGGTATTAATGGGCTACTCCGTGCTGATCACCAAGCCCAATGTTGGACTTGAACCATAGGAGAAATAGAATTTTCGTTTCGATTTTAATGAATAATGCCAGGGATACTAGATCGGTGCATAAAATGGTTAACCAAACTTTAATAGTATAAATTTTAGTCTATTGAATGATGTGTGGTGGTTGAATGTCACTTGGATATTTAAAGAAGTGGGTCATAAATACTCGTATTCAAACGCCGAATATTGATCGATCATGTAGCTTAACAAATCAAATTTTTCTAACTGAATTGTAGAGTGCGTTTGTTCCACTGAAAATTTCATGATAAGGGAAAGTATTTTTCACGAAAATCATTTTCAAGAAAATTAGTTATTTTTCATTTGTTTGATCGTGTAGGGAAGGTGATTTCCTTTCGTTTTGCTCAAATGAAAAGTTGTTATCCTCTAATTTAAGTTTCTTGTTTTTAGTATATGCAAAACATTTTCCATAGATCAATGAATTTTCTGTCATCTAAATACCGAAAAGTCGGAAAATAATTTTTCAGAAACAGTTTTTCTTCAAACAAGCGGACCCTTAAATTTGTAATGTTATTCATCTTTTCTCGCTCCATCCATCGCCCCTCCCATCAAGAAAATAGAGAAAGAACTAAGGGACCAAATAAAGACCATATGTTTGTGCATCAGAATCTCAGAAACATTCCAAAAGAGAATTCTGTACACAAGATAATGAAATAATGCTTTGATTATTCCCTCTCCCAGAAAAAAATTAATAAGGAAAAACTCCAAAAATATCCACCCACAAACTATTATGTCCCCTCACCTACTTATATATAACAACTACTTGATTACAAAATACAAATATATCAAGCAAACAAAAGAAATGCAGAAGAAACGGCAAATCAATAACATCCCAGGATTTCAGTTGACCTCCGGAATGCTCTTCAACGCCGGCCTCCACGACCGGTGGTGCTTCTCGGCAGAGCAGCGGTGGCTGCCGCCCCCGGTTGCATTCATCCACAGACTTTCCATCATCTCCTGATGAGAAAGCTTTTGCATGTCCGCCTTCTTCAGCAACTCCCGAAGCTCCTTCTTTGTGATCTTTATCTTCACCTGCTCTCTCCTGCCGTGTGAAGAAGTTGAACGAGAACCATACGGCATCGCGGCTTCTTCTTGCAATGAAGCTTCTTGCTCCTCCTCCTCTGTACCCATCGCCAATAGCAACTCCCAGTCATTGCCGGCCCACACCGTCGAAGCCGATTCGTGCGCACAGCAGTTTCCCATTGTCGCTGCCCTTCTTGTGCCTTGCAATTACTGGCTTGTGCTTTTCAAAGTATGTGAAGTTTTGAAGCATATGAACAAAGTTTTTGTGCTGTATGTTTGCCTCCTACATATATTTTAGAGGTGGGGAATGAGTCTGTTGTTCTTGGAAGTTCAACAGATGAGAGGGAGCTATGACAGGATGACACGTGTAGGGAATTACCTGGCGCATGTGAGATGTTGCTTGGTTTTGTTGACCAAATCGCCTGACACTGCATGTGGAACCACATGTGATATTAAAAACTAGAGACTCGATTAAGACACCAAGAAAAGTAGGAAACTCGAGTTTATATCCCGAGTGATATGCCTATATTAAGGTGCTTTTACATTATTTTAAAAGCAATTATAGTTTACATTATAGATCGTCAGATTAAAAAGAAATTCGCGTAGGCAGCAGTCTAGCACACCATTGATTTGAAAGAATGGGTGGTTATAATCCTCAAGTCGAGAGCGGATAATACTGCTCGCTTATAATTTTCTTCACGCCATCGATGTATGCTTCATTTTTTCTTAATTCAATGCTCGATAAATCGAATTTCGTAAAGCATTCTTGTTAATATTCTCTCAAAAGTATACTCTTTTCATAATTTGGTAAAGCACAGTACCACAAAAATGTTACATGGTGCAATTGTTATTACCCTCTGAAATGTACACGCAGCATAAAATTATGATCAACATGGCTTCCAGAAAACCCTAAGAACGAAATGAAAAGGAGAAGATCCAGCAGAAGCGAGAAGTGCTGGTGGACGAGAATGTGAACGGGACAGAAGGATGGTATCTTCTGCAATTAATCAAAGGAGATAAAAAGCTTGCCTTGCTTGCACCGCCAGATGTGTATATAGTCTATAGTCCACTTGTCTGTGCACGTCATTGACTTGAAATATAGAAAGAGACAAAAGCGTCGGGTGACGTGTCCACGGGACAATCTCCCGATGTTCATGCCCCCCGACATCCACGTATCAGCTTCCTACGCTGTGAGAAGATTACTAATGCGCGATAATGTTTACTTGGCCAAGATAACGATCTCTTAGGTACATGACCCACAAATAAAGTCAAATATAGACAACATGTGATTGGGAGAGCGCTAACAACCTCGTAGTCATGACAATTATAATTTGGTAGAGATTGATAAGTTCTCGGGACCTACTAAACGCTATTCACAAATATCTTTTCTTCGGCTGCATAGTGTCTTGCCGCTACCGTCTAGTGATGCCAACCCACTGTCTAAACTACGACGATCGCCATCGCCGCCGGTTGCTCAGTTGGATTGACCACTCATCCCCCTATACCTCCCTCTTTCTCTCACTCGCACTTGCTTGTTACTGACAAATCCATTTGTCTTTTAATATTGTAATATAAGATAATTAGTTATCTACCAAGTTATTCGGGAAATCACTGGTTTTTCTCTACATGAAACGAGAAACACTCATTAGAGAGATAATAATAAAATAAATTAAAGACAAAATACTAACCGAATGAAACAGAGCGACAAGTGCAAAAATCTTAAGCATCGACTAATTATTAAGGGTTAAATGATTTGTAGAACAATACATTGGAGGTAGTTTGTTGATTATTCATCAATTGAATAGTAAGATTCAAATATAAAGAAAAGATATGTTGACATAATTTTTATTGGGTCTACTATCAGCATAAAAAATAACTTACACTTCATTAGATAGTTAACATGTTGATGGTTTTTATTACATAGCTATCTCGGAGCACACACGTCACATGTTCAATAGTAAATGAGTAAGAAAAATAAACCGATATTGGACAATTAGGCAGATGCTCATCTAACATTGTAATAGGAAAAAAAACAGTAAAATGAAGAATGTCGTGAATTCAAAGGTTTGAAATATAAGCTTCCTTTTTAGCAAGAAAAGGAACTTTTGCGTGTGAGAGAGTTAACCTATACATAAAGTATAGTCTAGTAAAATTTAATGTGGTTCCCTATAAGTTTAATTTTGGAAAGAAGAGGAAATGAAAATCAGGCAGCAAACATACTATCTAAAAATAAAAACCATCTATAATACTATTGAAAGTACAAAGAAACATGTCTATTCAAACATATTTTTTCAAGAAGAGGTGTCGGCATTTGTTTTAGGGATAAGTGTATTGAAAGTCCTAAAACTTGTCATAAAAATGCAATTAAGTCCTAAAACTTTCAAAGAGTGTGATTAGGTCCTAAAACTTATCATGAAAGTATCATTAAGTCCTAAAACTTGTCAAATTGGTTCAATTAAGTCCTTTCATTGATTACATTTTTTTGAAAGTTTTGAAACTTGATTGTACTTTTATTACAAGTTTTAGAATTGGATTGTACTTTTCGAAAGTTTTATGACTTGATTGCACTTTCATAACAAGTTTTAGGACTTGATTGTATTTTTTGAAAGTTTTAGGACTCCATTACACTTTCATAACAAATATTAGGATTTCTAGTGCACTTATCCCTTTATTTTATTTAAGAAGACATTTGTCTAAACTCCTAGAAATGTGAAGCGAAGTGTCTAATCGCGCAAATATTCAAGACACATACCAGCTAAACAGTTTCAGGAAAAAAAAACATGTTTTTTCATGCAATAATAAAGCTAATTACCCCACTCTTGACATTTCCAGCATTGTACCCTCCTCTCCTTACTTTTCGATTGCCCACGAGATTTGGATCTAGATCCTCTCGGATTCAAAGTCTTCTCTGCTGGCCTTTCCCTAGCCGCCAATGCCTCTTTACCATAATTTCCCGATCCCTTTCTTCGTGTCTCCTCCGATAACAAAGCAGAACACACACTTTCATATGATAATTCCTTATCCCCACCACCGATCACCACAATCAGATTATCCCATGAATCCGACAGTGAATAGAGTAGTGTTATTGCCTTATCATCATCATGGAACTTAACACCGATTAATACGAGTTGACTAATCAATGTGTTAAAGTTATATAGATGTGCAGAAAATGAGTCGCCCTCATGCATCCGAAGATTATACAGCTTTTTCCTAAAAAACAGCTTATTAATCAACGACTTACTTTGATACAGCAACTCCAGTTTCTGCCATAGGTCCCTGGCTATAGGTTCCCCCATCACGTTTGTTAGAATCGAGTCTGCGAGACAAAGCCGAATCAAACCCTTTCCTCTCCGATCAATCCGATTCCAGTCTTCAATCTCCTTTGGATCTACCTGTTTGGAAGTTGAATTCGTTTCCTTCACCGCTTCCTTGCCTATCACGACACCAGATTGCGCAGCGACAGGCCTTTCCGTTTCGATTGCCGACCAAAGATCTCGATCACAGAGAAGATCCTCCATCTTCATCTTCCACATATCAAACCGCGTTCCATCGAATTTTTTTATCTCAATTCGTGATCTTCCTGACATCTCGAAAAAACCCTAATTTCTCGAACAACTCCTTCTCTGATACCAATTGAAGCGACGAATTGAGAACCGAAACAGAACGATCACGCAGAAATTAGAAAAAAATAGATGATGCACGAATTTACCCAGATTCACTCTCGAATAGGGCTACGTCCTGCAAAAAGATTTCACTATATTTTCGATTTATAGCCACTCAACTCGTTACAATGATCAGAAAAACGAGCAAAATATATATATGCCTCAAACGGGCCCAAAACCTAAACCTATATGAAATCTCTTAATCTCGCACCATACGGGCCAACCCAAACCCGTTGAGGTTTCGGGGGCGCTGCCCTCGAGCCCCCGCCCCCTCACCGACGAGCGAGGCAGTCGTCCGCTGACCGAGCAGCGGAACCCCCGTCGGGGGGCGCTGCCCCCGAACCCCCACCTACTGACAGGGCAGCGGGGCACCCGTGTCGGGGGTGCTGCCCCCGAAATCCCGCATTCCGCACACATGGGTCACATGTCGTCGGACAACACTTCAGTTCCCTAAGCTCACGTTGGCGTATCCGGTGTGAGAAACAAGGGTCCCCGAAGTATTCGCCAACTCCAACAACAATTAGCATTGCCCTCTAGACAAAAGGAAAAGTTCATACGTAAAAACTTGAGCTAAAAGAGCACAGCTTTGCCCATACACCTTCGAGATAACTCTCGACTCCAACGTTGCACAAAACCAGTAGTAGAAAACACGATATCCCTCACTCTGTCCCCACCGCCACTGCATTAATACCAATTCCCGCTCAAACCCCCCATGATAAATTGAATAATCAAAACAAACAAAATTATTCCAAGATTAAAACTGACAGAGGCAGGAAGATTAAAGACATGTGTTCCTCCCGTAACAGAATCGGTTACCCAACATTTCCGGCTTTCTCCATCAACCTTTTCCCCGTTTCTCCATCATCGGCTCTGCACATACACTTTCAAAGAGAAAAGACAGAAAGTTCCCTAGACAAGACATGAGGATGACATATGCACTCACTGTCCTTCTACTCCTAGCTGTCCTTCTACTCCGAGTGCTTGCCCTGCTTGCTCCTCACAGGTTGATGCATGCGGTAGATGTCCTTCTACTGCTGGCTGTCCTTCCACTGTCAGCGGTCCTTCTGCTTGCTCGCAGGTTCTTCAGATTCAGAAGAATTCCTCCCATGTTCGACGTGATCCTTACTTGCCGATACCCAACGGGTGAACAACCCCTGGCCCAGCACCTCTTCAATGCCCTGCATGATTCTAGGATCCGCGTGTTCTGGGACCACCATACATACCCGGTAGTCGATTTTAGGTTCTATCTCCACAACTGCAACGTCATACTCCTGTGATTTGCGTGGATACTTTCACTTCCTATGCCTACCTGAATGAGCTACGTTGGATGGCTGAGAACAGTCGATCCCACGAGGTAGCGGTATTGCCCATTCTCTGGGGAGGGGTGGACTTGTCCTCCATAATCCCACACCTTGAAGATTCCCACCGGAGGCAAACCCTGCTGGAGGTTGCGCACTCCCCAGATTGTGTGGCAATAGACCCGGAGTTTTATGCGATGGATGAGTACGTACTTTGATCGTTATTCACCAAAATCCTGTTGCTGGAAACTTCTTAGAGCTTACTTCTATTTGGCAAATGGCAAGGACTCGGCCATGCTGTAGGTCCTGGACCAAGTTGATCATTTGTTGAGGAATCCTCCTCGAAGAGATTGGTCTTCTGTTTTAATAAGAAAGCACTAGGATCGATAAATCGGATTTCGATTTCTATTTGGTATTGGGTTCATAGTGATTATCGATTTTGATTTCTGCTTGGTAGTGTGTTCGTAGTGATTATGCTGTTCAATTCGTGTGGGACCCTCGAATAGCCATTCCCTGAAACTAGATTTCATAACCTTCACTTGCTGTCGGATGTTTAGCGCTTCAAATACGTGTTTGCTTTGGTGGACGATGGTCGCGTTCGTATAGCTGTACGAGTACATGTATTGTGTTCGCAGTGATTATGCTGTACGATGGTCGTGTTCGTATAGCTCTACGAGTACTTGTATTGTGTTCGCAGTGATTATGCTGTTCAATTCGTATGGGACCCTCGAATAGCCATTCCCTGAAACTAGATTTGGTAACCTTCACCTGCTGTCGAATGTTCAGCGTTTCAAGTACATGTTTGCTTTGGTGGATGATGGTCATGTTCTTATAGTTGTACTGAGTACATGTATTATGTTCGTGGTGATTATGCTGTTCAATTCGTATAGGACCCTCGAATTCCCATTCCCCGAAACTAGATTTCGTAACCTTCACTTGCTGTCGAATGTTCAGCGCTTCAAGTACGTGTTTGCTTTGGTGGACGATGGTCGTGTTCGTATAATCATCATCGATCCATTTCCTGATACCTGCAAAGGGGGAAAAGGAAGATTCTGTAACAATGTAAGAAGAACCAAACAAGAATATCTCTGTAGACATTAGATGTCAGAAAGGCTTCGGTTTGACGTCATCATCATCTATGCATTTCTTAAAGATGTCAAAATCGAATCATTTGCGTACGAAAGATGATGTCATTTCTCTCCATGAGATACTGAGAAGACGAACATCACGACAACACAATACATGTACTCGTCCAACTATACGAACACAACCATCGTCCACCAAAGCAAACACAGAATCAACCATCCGACGTAGCTCATTCAGGCAAGTGCAGGAAGTGAAAGTATCCACGTAAATCACAGGAGTATGACGTTGCAGTTGTGGAGATAGAACCCAAAATCGACTACCGGGTATGTATGGTGGTCCCAGAACACGCGGATCCCAGAATCATGCAGGGCATTGAAGAGACGCTGGGCCAGGGGTTGTTCACCCATTGGGTATCGGCAGGTAAGGATCATGTCGAACATGGGAGGAATTCTGCTGAATCTGAAGAACCCGCGAGCAAGCAGGAGGACCACTGACGGTGGAAGGACAGCCAGCAATAGAAGGATAGCTACCGCATGCATCAACCTGTGAGGAGCAAGCAGGGCAAGCACTCGGAGTAGAAGGACAGCTAGGAGTAGAAGGACAGCGAGTGCATATGTCATCCTCATATCTTGTCTAGGGAACTTTTGTGGTCGTGAGCTATTTTAGCCTATTTGTTAGGCATTTTTATTATATATATTTTTTCCTAGTATAGAATCCTTCCTATTGTATATCTCCTAATTAGGGTTGTCATATGTCCTATATATATAACAGGATTGAGCATTGTAAATGTACAGAAAAAATATTCATTGAATACAAAAAGGAGAGTCTTTTTCTACATGGTATCAGAGCCCTAGGGTTTGATCCTTGGGGTACTGTACGTCAATCATCGACTACGGCGGTCCCGCTGGCTCGCTTTCTTTCTTTATTACGCCGTCCGACGTGCGTCTTACCCGATCTTCTTCATCATTTGACGTGCGTCTTACCCGATCTTCTTCATCGCAATTCAGTTTGCGAAGCTGATCTCATGGCCGACAAACAGTCGAGTTTTGCAACTGATCAAGCGGATGCTAGTGCCTCTGCTACTGCCATTTTGGCGGACCTGACCGCTGCGATGAAGCAGCTCTTAACCCAGCAGTTCGCGCCGCCGCGCGTTGAACCTCCTGTTGCACCGATTGCTGTCAAGCTTGATGGCAAAAATTATGGCGTATGGTCCCAGGTTGTTGAGATGTATGTCTCGGGCAAAGACAAACTGAGCTATTTGAATGGTGATTCTCTTGAGCCCCCTGCTACTGATCCGTTTTTTAGACAATGGAAGACCGATGGTTCTACAGTGAAAGGTTGGCTTATCAATTCTATGGACCCAGCCTTGATACCAAACTTTATTCGGTTTCCTACTACCAGAGCCGTATGGGATGCTGTCGCAACGACCTTTTTTGATGGATTTGACATCTCCCAAATCTATGATGTTAAGAGGCAGGTTTCTCGATTGAAGCAAGGTGATGGACCCATCGAGAAATATTACAATGATCTTCAAGGGCTCTGGCGTGAGATTGATTTTCGCCATCCTAATCCTATGCAATGTCCGGCCGATATTCTGAGGTACAATGCCATTGTCCATGAAGATCGAGTTTATACTTTTTTGGATGGTCTTGATGACCGCCTGGATAATGTTCGTGCTGATGTTCTGAAGATGGATCCATTTCCCACTCTTGAGCAAGCTTATGCCCGAGTCAGGCGAGAGGATATGCGCCAATCTGTCATGCTCTCCAATCCTGTTGAGGTCACCTCTGGTTCTGCCATGGTGTCACAACGGAGCAAGGGTAATCAATTAGTG
This sequence comes from Syzygium malaccense, assembly GCA_031216405.1. Classification (NCBI taxonomy): domain Eukaryota; kingdom Viridiplantae; phylum Streptophyta; class Magnoliopsida; order Myrtales; family Myrtaceae; genus Syzygium; species Syzygium malaccense. Next base: position 3,863,773 of record CM062256.1, on the reverse strand, counting down.
CTTTCTACCCGGGGACCTCGCCCTAAACCTGGTATGCCAATTCAATCCGAGGGATGCTCTCACTGTGGGAATCCTAAACATACAGCAGCATCTTGTTTTAAACTACACGGTTATCCAGATTGGTGGGATGATTTTCAGACCAAGAAGAAGAAATTAGGCTCCTAAAAGGGGCGGAATGGAGGGCAAGCCTCATTAGTGACTAGCGGCTTGTCATTAATTCCCATGGAGCCTGAATCTGCTAATACCGAATCTCTTGAAGGTAATTGTGGGTTTGTCTTTGCTAATGGACATGGTGACGGTCATCATGGGTGGATAATCGATTCTGGCACTACAAATCATATGAATCCGGAATTTGGTGACCTTCTTACATCTACTACACCACGTCGAGATCATATTTACAATGCTAATGGATATAGCTTTCCTGTGACGGCTGCTGGGCATGTGTCTATCACACCTTCTCTCACTCTATCTCATACCTTGCTTGTTCCTTCATTGTCTAATCGTCTGTTATCAGTTGGACAGCTTACTAGTGAGTTGAACTGCGTTGTGCTTATGTACCCTGATTTTTGCTTGTTTCAGGACATTCTCACGAAAGAGATAATTGGGCGTGGTACTAAGAGGGAGGGGCTGTATTCCGTGGATAAAATTACTTCTGGACGGACCTATCATTCTTGTGGACAGTTAGCTCAAGAGAAGGAACTTTGGTTATGGCACCGTCGGTTAGGTCACCCATCCTTTGGGTATTTACGGCATTTGTTTCCCAAGTTATTTCATGGTCTATCGAACTCTAGTTTTCAATGTGATACATGTATTTAGGCAAAGAGCCATCGCACTTGTTTTCCTCCCAGTTTGAATATAAGTTCTACTCCTTTTTCTTTAATTCATTCTAATATATGGGGTGCGTCTCCTATTACTACTATATCTGGGTTTCAATGGTTTATCATCTTTGTTGATGATTGCACACGTATGACTTGGCTATATTTGATGAAACATAAGAATGAGGCTGAAGCTATCTTTCGGACTTTCCATCGTATGATTCAAACTCAGTTTGGGGCCAAACTTCAGGTTCTCAGGTCTGATAATGGTGGCGAATACTTAAGTAAACCTCTTGCAGCTTATTTTCAAGAACATGGTTTGATACATGAAACTTCTTGCCCTCAGACTCCTCAGCAAAATAGTGTTGCTAAGCGCAAGAATCACCATCTTCTTGAAACCACTCGAGCACTCTTGGAGGGTAGCCATGTTCCCCATCGTTTTTGGGATTCTGCAGTAGTCACAGCTGCTTATTTGTTGAATCGCATGCCTTCCCGCATTCTGAGCTATCGCACGCCAATGCAAGCACTTGCTGCCCATGTGTCTCTTCCTTTGGTTCTTACATTGCCTCCTAAGGTGTTTGGGTGTGTCGCTTATGTCCATCTTCACAAAAATCAGCGGACCAAACTTGACCCTTGTGCAGTCAAATGTGTGTTTCTTGGTTATGGCCCTTCTCAGAAAGGGTATCGGTGTTATGATCTGGCCGGAAAGCGCACGTATGTCACCATGGATGTAACATTTATAGAGACAGAGTCCTATTTTCCTTCCCCCCAGTGTCCTGTTCAGGGGGAGACTAGTTGTAGAACCAGACATTGGTGGGAGGTAGGAATTGCAGGAGCGACGGATGGGTGCGCACGGTCACATGATTTTGAGGCTGCACGTGATTCTGAGGCTGCTGAGGTTGAAGATTTTGAGCTACTGCCGCATGATTCTGAGGCTACACGACCAGACAACACTGAATTACTGCATGGGTCCAAACAGGTGTCAATAGATACACAGCTGCGGCAGCCCTTCTTGTCTTCGCCCTCTTCCCCCTCTTCAGTACCACTCCAAGCTCCTGAGAATGTACTTGAGGTAAGTACTTCTACTGTACTTGATTCTTTTGAAAATACTGATGTGCTTACTAGTTATAAACTACCCAATAGACATAATAGGGGTAAACCACCGAATCGATATTCTCCAGATGTAGAGGACTGCCTGTCTCGATACCCTATTGCAGACTATGTGTCTGCCAAGAGGCTGTCTACACCACTACAAGCCTTCGTGTTTACGATTTCCTCGGTTCAAGTTCCAAACAGAGTTGAAGAAGCCATGAAGGATCCAAAATGGCTTCAAGCGATGGAGGCAGAGATGGAGGCGTTGGAGAAAAATCGAACTTGGAAACTTGTGGAACTACCAAAGGATAAAAAGCCGGTTGGATGTAGGTGGGTGTTCACAGTCAAACATAAGGTAGACGGCACTATTGAGAGGTATAAGGCGCGACTGGTAGCTAAAGGGCATACACAGACTTATGGGGTGGATTATCAGGAAACATTCTCTCCAGTTGCAAAGTTAGACACTATAAGAGTGTTGTTATCTCTGGCTGCAAACTTGGACTGGCCTTTGCATCAATTTGATGTGAAGAATGCATTTCTTCATGGAGATTTAGAGGAGGAGATCTATATGGAGCTTCCACCTGGATATAGATGTGCAGATAAGCCAAACATGGTTTGTAAGCTAGCAAGATCATTGTATGGGTCGAAGCAGTCCCCTCGTGCATGGTTTGGTCGCTTTAGCTCAGCTATGAAAGGGTATGGATACTCCCAAAGTAACTCAGATCATACTTTGTTCTTAAAAGGTGCTCAAGGAAGAATGACAACTCTTATCATATATGTAGACGACATGATTATTACAGGCAATGATAGTACAGAGATTATGAGACTGCAGGAATTATTATCTAGGGAGTTTGAGATGAAGAACTTGGGAGGTCTGAAATATTTCCTGGGAATCGAGGTTGCTAGGTCGAAGGAAGGGATTTACTTGTCTCAGCGGAAGTATGTTCTTGATCTTTTGACCGAAGTTGGCATGCTAGATTGCAAGCCTGCAGACACTCCTATGGTACAAAACTGTAAGCTTGGAGAGTACCCTGATTAAATGCCTACTAATAAAGAGAAATACCAAAGGTTAGTAGGTCGATTGATTTACTTATCACATACACGTCCTGATATTGCTCATGCAGTAAGTGTGGTGAGTCAGTTCATGCATGCACCTAGTGAGGATCATATGAGTGTTGTGTGGCGCATCATTCGATATTTGAAGTCAGCCCTAGGAAAGGGTTTGCTATTTGCAAAGAATGGCCACCTTGAAATAGAAGGTTACACAGATGCAGATTGGGCTGGAAGTGTGACAGACAGGAGGTCTACATCTGGGTATCTTACATTTGTGGGAGGCAACCTAGTTACATGGAGAAGTAAGAAACAAAAGGTTGTAGCTCGGTCTAGTGTAGAAGCTGAATTTAGAGGTGTAGCAAAGGGGTTATGTGAACTTCTATGGCTTCGGAAGCTGCTAACTGAGCTCGGGCATCCACCGGGTTCGGAAATCAAATTGTTTTGTGATAATAAAGCAGCCATAAACATTGCTCATAATCCAGTTCAGCATGATAGAATCAAACATGTGGAGATTGACAGACATTTCATCAAAGAGAATTTGGAGGCAAAAGTGATCCAGTTGCCATTTGTCAAGTCTGAAGACCAGTTAGCTGATATATTGACAAATGCTCTGTCAAGTAAAGAATTTCATTGCTCACTTATCAAGTTAGGTATCAAAGACATCTTTGCACCTACTTGAGGGGAAGTGTGGTCGTGAGCTATTTTAGCCTATTTGTTAGGCGTTTTTATTATATATATTTTTTCCTAGTATAGAATCCTTCCTATTATATATCTTCTAATTAAGGTTGTCATATATTCTATATATATAACAGGATTGAGCATTGTAAATGTACAGAAAAAATATTCATTGAATACAAAAAGGAGAGTCTTTTTCTACAACTTTTTGTCTTTTCTCTTTGAAAGTGTATGTGCAGAGCTGATGACGGGGAAATGGGGAAAAGGTTGATGGAGAAAGCCGGAAATGTTGGGTAACCGATTCTGTTACGGGAGGAACACATGTCTTTAATATTCCCGCCTCTGTCAGTTTTAATCTTGGAATAATTTTGTTTGTTTTGATTATTCAATTTATCATGGGGGGTTTGAGCGGGAATTGGTATTAATGCAGTGGCGGTGGGGACAGAGTGAGGGATATTGTGTTTTCTGCTACTGGTTTTGTGCAACATTGGAGTCGAGAGTTATCTCGAAGGTGTATGGGCAGAGCTGTGCTCTTTTAGCTCAAGTTTTTGCGTATGAACTTTTCCTTTTGTCTAGAGGGCAATGCTAATTGTTCCCAACTTTTTATTGAATGTACCGAACCGACGCAAGAGTCGTGCCTTCCTGATTCCATTGTCATTCTTTTCTTCAATTTCTCTGGCGAGTCCGATTGGCCATCATGGAGATGCATTCTTCTTTTCTCTCTTTTGATTTTGAACTTACCCTCGAAAAACTGCAGTACCTGCCATTGCGTGAGGATTACCAATTGCATGTCTTTCCAAGGATACTAGAATCGAAGAAGGTGGCAAAAGCCGGAGTATGGCATCGCGAAGCAGGTTGAGAAAATGATCGGCTACCGTCCAGCTCCTACTCTAATTAGCCATAACGTCACGCGTGGAAGGAGGAAAGCCATATAAACCCCTACTCTAATTAGCCATAACGTCACGCGTGGAAGGAGGAAAGCCATATAAACCGATAAATGATTTTCTCAGTTCTGATGCAAAAATCGCTCAAGAAGTTCACTGCCAACATGCTACTGCTGGGTCCTTGGCTGTTTTGCTGGACATTCTCCTAGATTGAGCATAATTTCTTTGCTTCACCCTATTCCTAAAAACAGATTTCATTGAACGCGCGCGCTCGAGGGACATTTCATGTCATGACTCGCGCTCTTGGAACGTGAAAAGATGCATTTTACATGCCTGATTTTCTTCTTTTGCGCGAATTTAGTGTACTTTGCTAATTCTCAATGTCTTGAAACACGGACCTCAGAAAATGACGAGCTGCTCTTGCCCATTTCGGAATGGTGAGGAGTGATCAGTATTGTTGATCCCCTACGGCCGGATGCAGAATCTGTAAGTGATACGTTTATACCATATTTCGAAGGTTCATCTCATAGCTTACCATGTACAACTGTACCCTCGGACACTCCTGTTCGGTGTGGATATTTTGGGGTAAGGCTGTGGGACGATGTATGAGTAGGCAGATGTTCCTCTTCCATACAGGTTTAATCGGGTCACTTTCTGAAACATTCAGAGGGCCAGGATCATTGAGGACTCTCTGTTTTTAACCTTCTAAGTGCTACCATGTCATTTTCGGTGCATCACTGATATTTGAACTGATGGTTCTACATTTTTTACTGCCGCATTGAAGTGCATGAGCATGCACTATTCTCTTGTGATGCTATTCGCCGTGAAAGAATACTTTTAAAACAAGAGATTGGAAAATGGTGATGTTTTTCACTGATCAGCCGAGTTTATTGGCGCCAAACGTAGAGGTAAAAATTTTGGGTTCCTTTTGATACATCATGGCTTTGGGCCTCTTATCATGATAGAAATGACTCTGGCGTCCCTTATTTTGTCAGTCACTGCTGGACGACTAGATATCAAAATTCTGAGATGGCCTAAATTTTATTTCTAGTGGCCTGAGTGATATTAAAATCATTTCTTTAGTCTAGACTTTTCATCGTCGAATAATCGTTCAACGTGGACTATACATCATCAATCTCAACCCACGCGGACCAAGAAGAGGATGATGTAAGATAACATCAGGATTGTTATATTTTTCAATGGGACAATGATTGAAAGTTGTGTCGAGTAATTTTCAGGGAAACAAGGGCGTCCCTGCAAGCAAACAAAACCGAGGGTTATCGTAATATTCAATGCGAAATATAGGTTGTCTAATTTTTGCAAGAACATCATATGGCTTATGGTTAGCCATGCTTTACTCTCTGTTTGTTTGTTCCTGTTGCCATTTTTTGGAGTGCTAACTAAAATGAACGAGGTTAGCTCTGATTCTCATCATATGGGCAGTGTTGGTGCTCACCTTATCCTTCTTGGTCTGTTGGTTCTTTCCCGCAGATGGTGTTTTCTGACTTGGCTTTAGCTCAATCTGAGGTTCTTTGGTACTTCCAGCATGTAGGGATTGTATCCTCAAAATCGAAAAGCACTCTGTTGCCAGTAGAAAAATTAAGTTGTCTTAACTCTTATATTGACCTATGCCTCGTTGCATCAGTCAAGAGTAGCTTTCTTTCGCAGGTTTTACCCGGCTGGCTTAATTTTGAGCGCCATGGGTGATGTTGCAGGATCCAAGTGATCCCACTATTAGATGGAATGGACCGCTTGTGCTGCTTAGTGCGCAAGTACATCGCAGGTTGGATTCTCTGCTTGAATCTTTTGTATAAGACAGAGTAGATTTCTCTGTTTAATTTGCCATATTGACTAAGTTCCAAAATTTTTCTCACTGAGAACGATCCTTTTTACGCACCTTTGTACATTATGTTTTCTAATTAAATGGTCCATACTTTTGGCTTTCGAGATAATTAATGATGTCTTGCGACGGAAATCTCGCTTTTTTGCTTTCTCAGTGCACCAACTCTGTTTTATGGGTCACATGACGACTGTGTAAATTAATTTACATTGTTTGTGCAGCAATACGAGGGTTTGCGTTATCGTATGTATCTTCATGTGCCGGTAGAATTCGGTTGCTACTAGGTACTCCAGGAATGGTGGCTCTTGATCTGGGTCCAAACTTGAAAGGACTCGTTCACCAGAACAGGGCTTTGGTGCTCTAGAGACTCGGGTAACATGTGCTGTACATGTAGAAACGTTCTTGCATTTCGTTATTACGTGACTGAACTCGCGAATATTCTCAGCTTCTTCCAGAGGAAGCCGCTTTTTATGCGAATTATCTAACAAGAGTTGCAATCCCTCAAGAAATATCTCCAAAAACTTAAGAGCTTGTTCATTTCCATTTCAGCAAAGGCAAAGGCTATCTTTTTCCATTCCTGGCGAAATTTAAATAACATTCGAATTTCAAATATTTTTCGTTTATTCACTTTTATAAGTGATATAAACTATTATTTTTGAGAAAATATTTTTCAAATCTTTATTTTCGTGAAATAAACATAGCCTTACTTTCAAATTAATTTTCCTCTTACAAAAAATATATAATTAGTACGGCAGGACGCATATTTGCCCAGACTAATTTTTGTCTCCTTAATTGTATCCTGTCAACACTCGTAATGGATGGTTGCAAGAATGACATGAAGTGGAAAGTGACATATCCGATGAGGCGACTCGACGCGTTTAACGAAAGTTAGATTTTGCTTAGTGGTACCAATTTAGTTTTTTTTTTAATGAGACAAAAATCAATTTGAACTAATTATTCATGAGGTATCAGTTTGTGATTTATCGTAATATTAGAATTAGGCTACGGCAAATATAGCAAGGGGTAGCAGTCTGAGTTTCTTGGCGAAACGAAAATTAGTTCAGAGTAAATACACTATTAAGATATCAATTTGAGATTTTTTATGATATTTTTTTTGTTAGAAAAGGAAACGACTTTCGTTGCTACAAATAAGTATTGTCCATCAAAAACTCAAAATTGGTACATTTGCGATAAATTTACCCTCGTTAGTTTCCATTAAATTGGATTAATACTACAAAAATTCACAAATAGGTACACATGTGACAAAAGGAGGATAAAACCCAAAACTTGTATATCTGTCAATTGCCGTATGTCACTTAACAAAGCAATTTGATAATAAAAATTAACGGAAACTAACGGATGGTAGATTTGTTACAGGTGTACCAATTTGAGATTTTTTATGATAAAAAAATTAATTTTAGGTAAATTTGTCACATGTATACTAGTTTAGAATTTTTCATGGTATTAACCCTATTTTCAAGAAACCTAGACAAACATGGTTTCCGATGTGAAGTCTATAACCCTATTTCAACTCTGAAAACGTTAAGCAAGCCGCATTCCTTGGCCTTCCTCTATACCTCACTCTCAATGTGATTGGAGTTATTGTTTTCTCTTCGTTTTCTTTATTAAATTGTTGGGTTGATAAATTTACCTCGAACTACTTTTTTAATCACAAAGAACCCCTCCAAACTAGTACACCTACGATAAATTTAAATCCAAACCGGTACGCTTGTGACAAATTTACCCTTCGTTAAATTGGATTAATACCATAAAAAATTACAAATCGATAAACATGTGACAAACAGAGAGGTGAAATCCCAAAATTGGTACACCCATCAACTGTCACGTATCATCTAACTCAGAATTTCAACGGCAAAATTTAATGAAAACTAACGGAAGGTAAATTTGATGTACCGGTTTGGGATTAGTTTGGAGTAAATTTATCATAGGGTACGAATTTGGGATCTTTCTAGGCTTGAACCCCTAAATTGTTCATTGACGGAAGATCATATTTGTTTAGTCCCTATTGGTAATCGGTCTTGCCATTGTTTCTAGTATCGATAGGTACGAAGATTTCTCTTTCGCAAACTTAGTTAGATTGCGACAGTCTACCTAGTTACATAACCATATAATGCTGATGAATGCAAGGCTATACTACACCAGTATTTGTTTTTGCTTGGGGCCCGAGTTGGATCCCTCATTTTTCTATGTAGGTAAAAACTAAATGGGACGTCAAAATTTAGATGTCAACAATAAGAAGAAACAAATTGGGCAGTGTGCCGTGTCAGTCCAGTTCAATGCTGGGATTCATATGCATTTTCATGTTTCCTTTATCGGATATGGCATCCTCATTTCCAGTGCATCATTCGTTTTACTCTGTCGCTAGTCTCATTACTGGATATACTTCAGGTTGCTGAGCTCTGCACCGGTTCCGACTTGCCTCATAGAATCGCTGTTCACCCACAAGGAGATGGTGTCGTCTGCGCATCACCGAAAGGCTGTAGGTATGTTTTCTTTCTCGCCACCTTTCCCATTCTGATGAGCATAATCTTAGTGGTATAACTTCGGCAAACTGATTAAGCTTTAGGTAAGCCGGTCGACTATGAGGTATGTGTTTCGGAAAAATGTCAAGATATCCATGTCCTTGTTTTCCTCTCCACTTCCTCTTATAATCTCTTCTTTACTGAAAAGACCGGCTAAATCGTGCGGTGGTTGTTGCTGCTCCATTAATTGGAACTAAACATGTTTGTTTGGCCTAAAACAGATTGTTTGAGTGGGAGGATCCTGAAAATGCTGAAGATCATAAATTGGGCCTTAAGATGTCAGTGAAAGTGCTTGGGCAGTTACAAAATGCGGAACTACAGTTAGCATTAGTATTTAGCCATGATGGTTCTTTGCTTGCTGCTGGTGGCGAGGTAAGCATTCCTTTTTTCTGTTGTATGCGAAGAGGATAGTTGGATATATTGGTCAAGCACTTGTAATGTGAGGAGAGATGGAAAGATACTTTTGCATTGGCCTGCTCAAGTGGTGTCATACGTTTTCCACCCCTTTATAATATGGTTTATTTAGAAAACTTTAAATCATGGACAGTAGTTTATTCTTTTTTAGCGTATTTCAGGCTAGCTAGATTAATTTCTAGGATGCTTTCTTGAACCCTTGACCTAGGTTAATGAATTCAAGGTTGGTAATGAAAAAATTAATGGTTTTTTTTAACCCGATTCTTGTTTTAATGGTCATTTAATGATCAAGAACGGTGGGGAAAAGAAGTGAAGTGGCTCTTTGCAGATTCTAAACACTTCCATTTGCATTGAATACCCAAGCTCGCGCGCATTTATTGTGTTCTTTTTTTATATTAGTGTGGAGCATGCTGCTTAGTTTACATACATTGAGGGAAAGATGTGATGATGCATGGTATAAATTTAATGATTCTGCTTTACTCTTGGGCAAAAATCACTGGAACAGCATGATGGATGATTTGCACGTTGGTGTAGTACAGGATGGCAAGCTAATGGTGTTTAACTGGCCCAGCATGGACATCATTCTCAATGTGGCCCAGGCTCATTCTTCTCTGAATGACCTTGCTTTCAGGTTTTTTTTGTTGTTGTAGCATCAAATAATTCTTGCTTGGAAAGCTCGATAGAAACTAGGAGTAAGGTTCTTGTGGCCCTTAATTATAGAATCTCAGTAAAGACCCTCCTCATTGCAGCCTCGATGGAAAGTTCCTTGTCTCCTTGGGGGATTCTGGCCCCTGTCGAGTTTGGGATCTAACTTCCTCAGTTGCCGTGGCATCTCTGCCAAAAGAGAATGTGAGCTCATGAAACACTTTTCTTGTTTTAAATTTTCAAGCGAAGTTCTTGGATTCTCCATATAAGATCTGGTTCGTCGCTGTGCTGTGGTATCTCTAATATCTGTACATTTTTCCGTGTTTACCAAGCAATCATGTGGACTTGAATTTTAAGAATACAACTCCAACGCAAGCACATGTGGGGTTCCCGTCTAACGAGGCAATTCACAAGTTTTTTACAGAGCATCAGAATTTGAACTCATGCACACGTTCTTTAGTTTATAAACACAGACCATTGAAGCAGGTTCATACGATTACAGAAAAATGTGTTGCCTTGGTAGTCTGTGAAGAGTCTGTATGTGTTGTAGGATTCGGATGGACCTAAGTTTTGAAGCGAACCAAATAAGACAAGGTTATACTTTGGATGTAGAAATGAAAGGATGCGCATTGAGCAAGTTTCCTTAGGAAACATTTGTTTGAATTGGTGAAACATTTCTGGGAAAGGTAACCTAATTACATGCAGCTACAGGGGTCGATCATTCTTGAACTTGCCATATTTTTGTTGCATAACCGCGATAAAGGACATCTTGCGCGGACATTTACTCAGCTACCGCTGTCAGTAGAGTTGTTCTTCTCTTTCATGGTCTTGGGGCTAATGGACTTCCTATGCTCTGTTCAGGACGAGACATTCGGATTTTGCAGATTTTCTCAAAGCTGTGATGGGACGCAGGTTTTGTATGTCACTGCATTCACAGGTGATATCAATGAGGGCCTCATCTTTTATTCACTGAAATGTTTCCTTTCCATATATTGATTTGAAATATTTTCTGCAACTCTCAAATAGGTCAAGGGGCAAGCATTTTGACATGGAACACATCCTCTTGGAAGAGAATCGGCTCCAAGCATGTTGGTCGTGATGCAGTTAGCGCATTTAATGTTTCAGCTGATGGAAAACTCCTTGCAGCGTAAGTAATCACGGTCTCACCTCATGTGACAACTGACGGGGACCATTATATTTTTCACCCATTTCTTAGCTGAGAAGTTATTTGATTTGATGAGAAGAAATAGGCAGCCTTTTTCATATTTCTTCTCCTTGGAAATCTCTTTTTATGCAGCCTTCTTGCATTTGGCTTCGTTAAAATTTGGAGATTGATTTTATTTTTTTTTAATTGCCAGCGAGAAGCAGCTGCTTTGATTTACTTGATCCTATAAGCTTCTGTTCATCATTGAAATGAGTGAACAGCCCCCGCGACTCGGTGATGATTAGGAAGCATAAGGATAAAGCCTAGCTTGAACCTTAATCAGGTGCCTTAACAGGATAGTGAAACCTTCAATAGTAGGAGATGAAAAATCCTTTTTCTATTGTCCAAAGAAACAAAAATGTTATGTATGTAAGGATTGTATGGTTTTAAGGATACTAGATGACATCCTGCAAGTAGTCTTGGATAGTGGAACAAGTTTGACATTGCTCCAAATGATATATAAGAGGATCGATATCTTTTTCAAATTTTGATATAGAATTTGATTTTTCTGAATTGCCAGTGAGAAGCGGAATTTTAGTTTCCCAGATTTTCCTGTATAATGTTGGTGTCCATGACTGAAATGATTGACCACTTCCTGCAACTTGGTGGTGATTAAGTAGGTGCCTTAATTAGGTGCCTCAAAAGGATAGGGGAACCTGGAATATTATGAAATGGAATATCTCTTATTAAATATCCAAAGAAGTAAAGGTGTCATGTATGTAATGATAGTCTGACATATACACCTCCACATCTTTCAAGTAGAGTTGACTAGTGGGGCACACAATCAATGTGGCTGCAAACTTGTGACGAAATTTTGAAACTCGTCTGCTTAAGCTGTTTAAGTGGCCTTAAGTTCTGCCATTTGATATCAGTAATGGGATGAACAAGGGGAAAAGTGAGAAACAATCCATTGGTTGATACTCTGATTGGGTTGTTATATCCATGGAGAAAATAAAATTTTAGTTTTTTTACAATTTAGATAGGTACAAAAGCGAGACCGATGGAAATGTGCTTTGCTTTCATCTGACATATAAAAGTGGAACGAATCTGCAAGCAACTGAATCTTTGAAGTATGACTTTGAACGGTAGAGGAGAGAAAGGTGGGGTATGCAGTCACCAGTGATATAGTGGGAGTGGGGTAAAACCGGGATGGCATTATGCTATATGATGACCTCTTGATTGAGTGCCCTAGTTTCTCGAATTCGTGTTCCCTGGGACGGAGATATCCTCATTCAGCAGGTTGTAGTATGAAGTGCTTTTGGATCTGGCATCCACAGCCAGCGCCAACATGCTGGAGACACTTGGATGCTAACATCTCTACATGATGAATCTGGAGCACTGAAAATTCTAATAATCAATGTGGAGAAGAAAGAGAGTGTATATAATCTATGCATTATACTCATCAAGTAATTCCTTTACTGTTTAGGCACGAATGCACATCCGGCCCTAAGTGTAAGATTTGGTCTCTATACTTGCCATTGGAGCTCAATTGAGTTAAGTAGCGGTCATTGGAAAGAGGATGCAGTGCGGCCTTAAAACCATTTTATTCACAGCGTTATGGGCAAACGGATGGGGAAATACTCGTCAGTGTGGTTGAAATGATCTATTAACATACTCATCTTGATTGAACACTTGCTGATCTCATTGCCTGGAGGCTAGATCTACATTGAATGATATTGAATGATGCCTTTTGCCTCTTAGTCATGCCTTTAAGGTTAATGTTTGCTATTGATCACATCAGTCGATGCATTTTTGTGAACATGTGGGACTTTGAATGGTTTCTATACGTGTTTTCTCACTTCACATTCAATTGGGTTTGAGTTTAAGAGCACTCATGCTGTCCTTTTTTTGATTGGAACGATTGAAATCCAGCTGCGCGGGACAAGACATTGTTATCTTAAATTCAACTAGTATGAAGACTTGGACTGTCGTGAAGAAAGCACATCTTGGTTTTGTAACAGCATTAGCATTCTCTCACGATTCAAGGTTTTGATTAAGATACTATCGTCATCTTTGCAGTAAAGGATTGTTGTGCTCCCCAGCTTTAAGTCTGATTGATTGCACTGCAGGGCCATTATTTCAGTATCCATGGACTCAAGTGCTACGGTGACGGACCTGATTTCTGGCGGTATGAGACTTCTATGATATCCTGACTTAGACAAATATGGCCTTGAAAGCCAAGGCAGTTTTGAATAAAGATTCTACAAGGTCAGACTTTTTGTTATTGTCGTGAACGAATGCTGTGTGAAAGGTGGGAACATGGCAAGGCACAGTAATGACGGAATGCTTGGGTGAGTTGAAAGCAAACATTGAATCTATAGACTCCTGTATAGGTCAACTTTTCGAACTTCAGCTCAGGTGCATTACAGAATCTAAGTATTATATATAAGGACTCAAGATCTTTATTGTAAAGTAAACCGAAAAGCTAAGAAAAATCTCATGCTAGATATTAATCGTTCATTTGTCATTTTCCATACCGAAGCATACTTCCGACGAAGAAATTAGTCGTGATGCGATCCTAGCTTATTACTACTGTCTCATTATTTTTGATCTTTTGTTAATGCAGGAGGATCAAGATTGTGGCCCCTTGTATTCGCAGTTCTACTTGCAATAGCTGCGGGATTCATGTGGGGAGACGGGGCCTTTTCCCATGGCACGATCACTTTTCCTAGCTAGGGCGATAGCTGATGCATAAATTTCCAAATGAATTTTGAGGGATGTGTAACGAGTCGTTGGTTTGAACTCTGTTTCATCCCTTGTGATTTCACCAATGTGTGGCTGACGCTTGCTGGTGAATTCTAGCAATATGTTGTTGACTGAGTTGAAGACATCAATAGATGAGAGAACAGAGATGAAGTCAGCGTGTGACTGAGAGAGTGTACTAACGATCTCATAGTAATGACATTATGATTTGATAGAGATGATTACTTCTCTGACCTACTAAACGCTATTCACAAATTGGATATCTTTCCAATTTGAATTTGCCAGTTTTTGAAGATTACTTTATTCGAGCAGATATTGCTAGATAAATGAGTACGTGTTCTGAGATATTATTACTGATTACCACTTAATTTGACTCTGTCTTTGTTAATGTAGATGCGTAGGACGCAATTTAGACTGATTTTTCTAATAACTAAAGCTTTTTAAAGTAAAGAGGCGAAATCAATTTACTTCATCTTGACCATTTTAAATCAATTATCTATTTAATTTTCTAGTAATATCCAATTATATTTATCTTATTGAAGATACACAATTTATAGAAATTCCAGGGCTGAAATTAAGATTGAAAGATTCTTTCTTTGTACTTCATGCCATGTTCTTAGTCAGTCGTCCCAATACGTACATTCATACATACGCTAAATGCATACTTTAATTAAGACTATTTCCTTATAGCTAATAGTATTACGATGAGTGATAGTATGATAGTCTTGGCTTAATTAGAACCACAAAAGCATGATGACGAATCGATTTTTGCTAAAATTGTTATGGAAGGAATGACGTAAATCTTTAATTACTCGGTAGGAAAATTACAATCTCGCGACACCTTCTAGAAATTTCATGTTTCATATATAGTTGTATCTACGAATTATACTCACCAAGCGACAGATGTCGATTAAGAATTATATTGCATTCACATCTCCTGCTTTCCATGATCACCAATTACTCTTTTCTGACACGTCATTGCATCTAAACCTCATAATTAAGTCCTGTAAGGCTAAAATATGCATAGAGGGAGCTATTATCGCTTGGTTAATTAATTTAAACGTTCGATACTTCATATTTTTCAGTGCACCACCAAAAACAAAAATCTCCCTGGCCTCAGCGTGGCCCTAACTCCACGCGAGAACGTTTGTTAGGCCTCTCCACGTGTCCTCGTCTAGACACTTGACACGTAGCCAACCTCACCGTCGGGCGGGCCCACCGACACCGACCCATGTCCTTGTCACGACATGTGTCGCCAAATGACTGGGTGGGATATAAAACGAGGTCTTTTTCGGATGAGGCGAAGTAAAGAATAAAGCGCTAATTATGCCAACCATAAGGTGAAAAAGTCACAAAAAAATTTCAAACTTTATCTCCTGTGAGATCTTTATACTAAATTATTTTTATGACATCAAAAACTCCAAACTTATACCTATGTGACACATATACCGTAAACTTTTTTTCTATGATATCAGAAACCCCGAACTTATACACGCGTGACATATTTACCCCAAACTTTATTCTACGATACCAAATTTTTAGAGTAAACGTGTCACATGGATAAAAGTTTTGGATTTTTGGTGTTCAAGAAAAAATTTACGGTAAATGTGTTACACTGTAATACGTTACATAGATACTAGTTTGAGATTTCTAGTGTCACAATTTTTTTGAGGTAAATGTGTCGCATTTGACGTGTATACCCAACAATAAAACAATTTGGGGATGCATATTTGTTGGTTTGGGGGTGCGTAATCAAGTTTTAACTATAGCTAGAATAAGCTAATCTTTTTTAAAGAATTTTTTATTTATAAATGTTCAATGATGCAAGTTGGGCCCGGGAGGAGGGGGGGGGGTTGTGATGGGCACATTCGACGGATACTACTTTGGTTGGGCCTTGCGGGGCCCATCGTTGCTCGTTGTCTTGACCGCCATATATTTCCTTTTTAAAGTGTCTTGGACTATCCATTGCGGGAAAAAAAAAAGACAAAAAAGGAAAAAGAGGGGTCTAATGCACACGATTAGTGCAAAAAAAATGAAATTATTTTCCAACTTTATGATTTTTTGGATTGTTGACACCTTAATATAAACAAATAAAAAAAATGAAAATGAATTGAATTGATCAAGCTCTGATTAGGCCCAGTGCTTTCTAATCCATTTAGCACTAGTCCCCTTAGCTTCAATCTGGGCTGACCCGTTAATTCTTAGGTTTAACCTTCTCATTAATTTTAGTCATTTTGGCCATCTTAAATAAATTATTTAAATCATTTTCGAGTAATATCCAATTATACTTATCTTATCGAAGATACGTAATTTATAGAAATTCCTGGACAAAACTTAAGATTGAAAGATTCTTTCTTTGTACTTCATGCCACGTTCTTAGTTAGTCATCCGATACGTACATTCATGCATCCGCTAAATGCATATTCTAATTGAAAAAAATTGGCGAGGAATATAAGCTTGATGTATTGACAATATGGTATGGTGAGCTTCAATTTTAGTTTGGTGTCGTATTACGTTGTCTGGATCTGTGTATTCCCAGTTTGTCTTGAAGAAGGCGATGGAAGGAATATGCTACAAAAAAAAAAATCAAAGTGGAAAGAAAGGAAAAGAAAAATAATATCATGAACTTAATGTGTTCACAATAAAATGTGGACCTAAGTTGAGTTTTATTGAACATGGGCTTGTTCCGATTTTAAGAAAGTTTGGGCTTAATTTCAATTTTTTTTTTGGTAAAACGAGTCCAGATAGATTGAAAGGGCCTGATTTACGAATCCAAACTTGTACAAGTGGCCCAGACCCGTAGGATCAAATCAGTCCATATTTAAGCCCGGCCCCAAGGGCCCAGCCCGAGTCCCTATTTCCAGAAAATATAAAAAATAAAAATAAAAAAATTCCGAAAATTGGTTAGAAAAATAAGCCTTCATCGGGTTGTTAGATTTTAGTATTAGAATTAGCTTTAAATTGGCTTAGTTTTGTGTAGCCCCTCAACTTTAGTCTAATGTTTAATGTGGTCCTTGAACTTGTAATTTGTTCTATGTGGTCCATGGACTTTTGATACGTGGTCCCTGTACATTGAACATGTTGACACCTTAATTTTTTGCCGACAAGCCGAGCATACACTCTTTCTTGTAAAATATAAAAAAAAAATGATGGTGAAAAGGGGACAAGAATCATAATAATAATAATAACAATAAACAAATTAAGGAATAAATATAAGAAGAGAAAGAAAAAACGGGTCCAGCCCAGCTCTGCAGTCCAATTCGTGTGGCCCAGACCACGAAAACCCAAGGAATTCACTCAACTCAAATCTGGTGTTGTCTCGGTATTCGAAATTTTGACCCCATTTTCTGTGTTTGGTCGGAAGCGTAGCCTTGTTTTTTCTTTCTTTCTTTCTTTTTTTCCTTTAAAGCTCTATTTACTTCGTAAAAAAATAAATAATTTTAAAAAATATTTTCTATAAAAAATGATCGTTTAGATACCTTACTGATCTCATAAGTCCGACGAGATGTGAGCATAAATTTGAATATGGAGATTTAAAATGATATCGTTTGCACGTAATTTGGAGATTTAAAATGATATCGTTTGCACGTAACGGTGGGGCGATCAAATAGATTTAAAATATTGCGGGTTTCTTTGATTTTATTGGCAAGAAGAATATTTGCAGCAAAACTGAGTGACTTCTCATAATGGAATATAATTAGGTATATGTCTGATAATTAATTATGATTTCTTGTGATAAGTTGATGTCTAAAGGTCGAGAGGGATTAGTTAAGTGCTCTAATTAAGGGCAGCCGGTAAGGGTGCGGCATCATCATATCATAATCAGTTTATCGCTATCGAGTCAAATAGAGGAAAATTAATCGAATAAAATACATATTAACTCGAAATAAACTGTATGATTACAAATCTCTGAACGTAACAAATATAATTCAGGTCGGTCGATTCAATTCAGACAAGGCATTTGATGCAACGGTGCTAAGATAGACCTTCCGCTCGCAAGCATTTTCCAATTTCCACTCAAAAGGAAAATCAAATCTCGATCGTCAGGTGTTCCTAAGATGTCGTTGTCTTATATCTATACGATTGAGCAAATCAAATGTGACATGTCTAAATTAAGTAAAATTAGCTGACACGTATATTATTTTGCCCCCTTTCTTTTTGCCAAAAATCCCCTTCTATAATTCATTTGAACCCATGACCATTTTTTTATATAACTTTCGTACGATAGACATCAATTTGCTTCCATTTGGAAAGGATTACATTACATTATGCTTTAGGGGTTGGTTTTGGGATCGGTTCGTTGAGGGCGGTGTGGCTGATAGTTGAGATTCAGATTCCCTTCAAAACCAGACATTCCAACTTATTGATGTTTAATTTTGTGCGATCTAAAGCCCACTAGATTCAAGTTTGCATGCGAGTGATGCCGAAACAGGGGCAAAAGTGACCAATGAATTCCGAATTAAACGTAAATGAGCATTTGTTTCTCTAATAACTTCGTGATGTGGATAAATACTTTTAGTGAAAATCATTTTCGAGGGAAATGACTAGTTTTCATTTGTTTTGTGGTTTAGGAAAAATAGTTTCCTTCTTGTTAAAAGGGGAATTCGTTCTCCTTTGATCTAAACTTATTGTTTTTGGTATGTAGAAAATGTTTTTCGTAGATGGATTAGTTTTCCGTAACTCAAAACACCGAAAAAGTTAGAAAATAGTTTCTCGGAGACGTTTTTCCTTCGAATAAACGGACCCTAATTGAAAAAGCAACCGAATTTCGAGATCCCAAGATAGAAAAATCTCGATCGATCGGCTTCGCTAGTACCCAACATTGATTTGGATGAAATTCGACAAGGATGCCTTTCAATCGATTGCCACGCTAAGAGAACTCAAATTCAAGTTCTATGTGGTACTCGAGCTGAACTCCGAGTCCATGTTATAATTTTACTTTCGACGACCCAGCCATAACAAATCTGACCTCGGGCACAGGTCAATCGCCTCGCTCGGTTGCTCCTAAAGCTTAATCGATCAAGCTCGATCAAACTCGAATTTGAGTATTTGATTTCTCCAGCCAAATTGGAGCACGAATTTTTCTTTTTTTGTTTTGTTTTTTGCACCAGTCTTGAGCATTTGACCCTCCTCATCCTCTTTGTGCTTTTCTCCCGTAGTCCAAGAAACTTAAGAAAGGAAATGGCGTTCAAAAGAACTCTAGACAAGTTAGGTTCTTCCGTTCACCTCGCAAAACGACAAGCGCCGCATGGGGCCCCACCTTGGACCCCACGCGGCCCAAAATGATTATCATCCGCCCAATGTGCCCATCACTCGCGCGCACATACCCCCACAACTTGCATTATTGAGCATTTATTAATTAAAAAAACCAATTATTAATTAAAAAAATTAAAGAAAGATTAAATTATTTAAGCCATAATTAGTAACTGATTACGCATCCTAAACCGTATGGCGGATTATTTTAATGTCGCCATAATTAGCTCTCTAATCTCGCCTCATCCGAAAAGGCCTTTCACTCGCAAATCTCGCCCCCGTCATCTCTCGATACGTGGCGCGACGGCGACCGTGGGTCCCGGTGGGCCCCGCCCGCGTCGGTGAAGTTGGGCACTTGTCGGGCGTCTGGAGGGGGGACACGTGGAGCGGCCTCCCGAGTGCTCCCTCGCGTGGAGGCGGGCCCACAGCTGGGGTCAAGGAGGATTTTTTTTATTTTTTTATTTTTTAAAATATTTGGCGGTACATCGAAGTGTGACGTGTCAATGCCTTAAGGAAAAAACATACTAGAGTCGATTTGGTCGCGACAAATTTTTTCTTGAATTAATTAATAAATCCGAGGATAATACCTACCCACCACGCGTATTTAACCTCGCGGAAATTTCATTAGCACAAGGTTCAAATACCATGACGTGTCGGAAAGAGACTGACGAAGCTCTAACGAAGATTCGTAATTTAATGAATTCCTCTCGCCTAGAATGAGCAGGTGAAAACACGATCAGTTACGAAACCTAAACTTCGAAAAGTGTCACGGCATAAATTACATGGGATCGTAAATTTCCGACTGAGTAATCAATGTCGCGGCATATATCTGTGGTGCTAATTAAGCCAAGACTGTCGAACTATTATTCATCATGTAACTATTAGCTATAAGGAAATAGTCTTAATCACAGTATCCATTTATCGTACTACATGAACGTAGGTATAACGGCTAGGTAATAATGTGGCGTAAAGTATACGGTCTTAAATTTTATCTAGAAATTTCGATAAATTACACATCTTTGATAAGATGAATATAATTTGATATTACTAAAAAGCAGCACTGCATAATTAATTGATTAAAAATGGCCAAAATAATTAAATAATTTTCAAAATTGGGTTAAGTAAATCATTTATTAAAAAAAAAGCTTTTAGTTATTAAAAATGTCTCGGAACATACTCATTTATGTAGTAATATCTGCGCGGATAAAGTAATTTATCAAAATTGGCAAATTCAAATTGGAAAGTCGAGAATTCAAATTCACCTATAAAAGGTAAGTGCAACGTCATTTTACCTTTCTGAGTCTCGACAAAAATTAACACCTGCCGACGTCATTCTTCAGTCAATTTTTTGTCACCTCAATAACACGCGCCCGCACCCACGCGTGGCATCATTTGTCATATGTGTTAGAGCTTATATAAGTGCAATTTTAATACGGCTAATACCATAAAAAATTTCAAATTGATATCTTAATATTTTATTTGCTCTAAAAAACTAGTTTTTGTCTCCCAAAAAACTTAAACTAGTACCTCACGCTATATTTGCCCAAAGCTAATTTTGGTACCACAAAAAATCACAATCGATATCCCGCGACACGACCCATTTACTAATATCAACCTAATAAAAAACACCCCAAATAGGTATCCACTAACCCAAATCTGCCTTCCATTAAAATATAGATGTACGTCTGCTAAGTCATTCTTCACTTCATATCATTAATGAAATCGTCTATCACGTGTGTCAACAAGCATGCATTTTTAAAAGTTGACATATTTTTGGTCAAACAAGTTCCGTTTTGGATTTCAAAGAGACGAAAAATTAATTTGGGCTATACTAATTTGAAATCTTTTGCAGGACGAAAATTAATTCGAGAGCAAATCATAAATATTTTATGAAATTGGGAGTATAATATTTTCTCATTCCAACACGATTGGTCAATTTCTTAGACAGTTCCGTACCCATCTTGGCGCCTTCCCAATTTTCCTCCATAATATTTTTCTTTTTTATTCTTTCTCCGCCAATCGTTGGGCTTTGGAAATGGCCAAGGCCGGCCCTCGCCAGCTTCGAGTGGGGCTTGACCTCGCCAGATCCAGACAAGGTCACCCATCGTCGGGATACGACGAGGTTGAGCCCCACTCGAAGCTGGCGAGGTTGGCCCCTCACGGGCCGGCCTTGCCAGGTTTGGTGAGGGGAGCCCTCGCCAGGGCTCACCCTCGCGCAGGCAAGTGTTGGCCTCGCCCAGGCCAGATCAAGCAAGGTCGACCCTCGCCCGCGCCAAGGCGGCCTCGCCAGATCTAGCAAGGGGAGCCCTCACCGGGGCTCGCCCAGGCCTCGCTTGGCTGGTGGCCAATCACTGGCAAAAGGGGAAGGAAGGAAGAAAGAAAAAAACATTAAAAAATAATAATTAAAAAATTGAAAAAAAAAATTAAAAATTATCCACGCCAGCGTTGGTGGTGCCACATAAGCAGGTCGGCATCTGCATCAGCAAAATCCGGTTAAAATTAGCTTGAAGGATTGAATTGGCACAAAAACAAAAGGTTTAGGACTAAATTGATACAAAAAAAAAATTTAAGACTAAATCGGTACCAATATAATAAGTTTATGACTTTTTTGACATTTTTCCTCATAAAAACTCGTATTATTCCAAGAAAGGCAACGAAAGTGGGCATTCTGACTTTCGTTTTTTCTTTTCCTTTTTTTCTGTATTATAGTTATTAAGAGTTTCTTCTCTTCTTTTCACTAGTGTCATTCTAACTACTAGCTATGTTCTCTTCATTTTTTCAGAGGAAAAGCGGCCTTTGGTAATGCCTTATGATAGACCCAATTGATCTCCAGTGGGGAAATTTTTGGAAATGAAGAGCTTGAAATGGGACTTAAGGGCTGACACTACTCTGGTGAATGATGTGTACATATAATTGAATTAGATAATATAAGTTGGAGAGAGAGACAAGTGCACTAGAAATTTTAAAACTTGTCAAGACTCAAGAAAGTGTTATAGAGTTCAAAAACTTACAAAAAGTGCAATCAATTTCTAAAATTTATCAAATTAATACAATTGAATCCTACCGTTAATCCCGTCCAATTAGACTAACGAAAAATGCTAACGTGACTTATTTTAAATATTTTCTCTCTCCTACGTGTCTTTTTTAAAATGTTTTCTCTATCCTACGTGATATTGACCTTACTAAAACATGAAATATAAGACTAAAATAACGAGGTTCAATCTAGTGATAATCACTTCCGATTTGATATAGGCAGCTTAGGGCCGATGACGTGGAGGGAAGTAGGGCCGTTTCCTTATTGCCCTAGAGAAGTAACCGCTCCTCCATCCGTCGTAAACGGATGTCTCAACTGGACAGCGATCGGGGTAGAAGAATGGGAAGAAAGCATTGCCACCGTCAGGAAAGTTGAATCACTCATGTGAGGGACATGCAAATATGCATTTATTGTCATCGAAGGGTCGGTTATCTGCCTACGGTATGTACGCTGAAATCTTGGTATATGAGTTTTGGAGGATCCTACGAACTGGCGTCCATCTTGAACATAATCTCAAGCAGTTTTCCATCGATGATGCTACTATAATGAGCTATCGAAGATTTTTCATGATGAAGCTTATGGACATATGGGATGATTAACCCTTACCAAAAAAAAAAGACATATGGGATGATTAACTGTTGTCGATGTTGCCTCAAAAGGGTTTATTCAAGTATCACCGGCGGTCGAAAAGAATCATTAAAGTTCAATTTGGACATCTATTCCGAGAAATCTGCAATGAGACATGGACAAGCTGTGAAGGGATCGATGCTGAGTATACGATGGGTCTAGGACTGCTATGAAATGTAAGGAATGTTCATGAATGACTGACTGACGAACGAAAATCAAACTAATTGCAGTCTTTATCAGATGAATTTGTTTTATCCTACTAGACGAGTTGGGATTTTACATTAGCTTATTGGTTGTGAATATGTTTGTTATATGGCCTTTATCCTAATGATGATTTTAGATACACATGGCGGTGCCAAGGTACTTAGGGCGGCTTAAGTAATAACTAGAGTTATCAATATTAGAGAGATATAAAATAGAGAGGGAGAGAGTGTGAGAGCGTCAGAAGATTTATTATCTTGAGGAGAAATAGGTGATGGGATTCTATTTGTAAGAAAAAATGAAAATACAAAACAACTTCAAATGGACCCAAAGCATTTTGAAACGAACATAAGATATTTTGAAATGGACCCAAGTACTTTGAAATAGATGAAAATGGCTGATTCAAAGGACATGATTGGGTTTCATAGAGGTTTCATAGGGCCAGACCCATATTACAAAACATGAGCGGATTTCGTCATAGCACCGGCACAATGACAACGCGGAAAAAGTTAGAGATGCCACATCGCTAATTTGAGATTTTGGTGAGTAAAAAATTAGTTCGTAGTAAATTTGTCACATGTGTATTAATTTGGGGTTTTTCGTTATATTAACCAAAGAAAAAATTGATAACATATATTCCAAAAAACTACATGAATGGCACCGACTTCAAATATTGTATAAGTAGTGTGTAGCCAATTAAATGGAGGGAAGTTAGGTCATTTCTTATGATCCAAGAGAACTTATAGCCACCACGGTTAGAAGTGGATGTCTTCACTAATGGCGATTGGGGAGCAGAGACTTTCTGTGCGCAAATGGAGTCGAGAATCATACAGTGGACACTGCCATCACATTGATCTATGCAAATTTGGTTCCGTCAAACTGACAAGAAGTATTAGAGGAACTGTCAATTCAGTGCTATATATGTGATCGCGGATCTGATCTTACGAAATCTTCTGTGGGTATATGTCCAATCAGATGAATCTTAAATTGACAATAATCTTTTGTTCCTAGGAAGGAAGACAATAGGCATCTACAAAGTAAAGAGAACCGGTCTCAAAGATCAGCATCGGGTTACCCTGCATCTGGTATATAACTCTTTCCCCAGAAATGTGAATCGTGTGTTCCATGATCTTACCATCCGATACTTCCCTTGTGTCTGTGTGACACTATCCATACAAAACAAATTGGTTCTTGTCTTGCATTTTTAATTTAGTTGATCATTTGTTTGCAATCCCTGGTGGTGAGCTTCCTTGAGACTACAGGACCACTATATATTCGATGTGAAGTTTTGCATTAGCATAAGCAGCGACATCGTTGTAGGTTTCTGTTTGGATCGTTAATCCTACATGCATCTCTTTGTCCAAGTGATTAGCCTGACAACCAGCAATTCTGGAGATGCTTGCATCTGCATAACCTTTGAAACTCTCATGCTGGGAAGTGCTCTCTAATCCTTTGAAGGTGAATGAGTTCTCTCTTAATTGAGACATATACCAGTCATCTCCAGGTTTAAGTGACTGCTGCTGTCCGGAAAAAGCTATTCGTCATTCAGAGCGGTTAGCATACGACACAGCACTGGACATGAAACATAAATATTACAAACAACATTACTGTACTCTGACAGATAACATAGCAAGGGAGCCCTGCAATTAGTCATGGAGTACATACTCGTCTAGAGTAGGAATTGAACAATTCCTACTCTGAAATCATGAGTGCAGTCACAAAATTTGTTAACTCAAGAAGTCAGAGTAAAAAATGACTTGCATTGAAGCGAGACTGAATGAAATTGAGAACCAATTCTTCTTAACCGGGTAGCATAACCGGTAGAACTTAAAATATTTCTCATTCTTCACATGTTCAGAAATAACACTGTCGTGTTTTACAAAATTGTAAGGAAACCCTGCAGCTCTTCTGCTTTTATGAATTCCAGCCTCTCTATCTTCACATATTAGACCCTTAGAGAACTGAACACAGTCCCACCTATGTTAATATATAATTATTCCCTTAAACACATGGGCCCCCATATAAACACTGATGCAGTGTGGCATCTCCATCAGACGCTGTCTTGGCGCATGACCTCAGAGGTAGAAGATCTTCCCCGCGTGACTAATTTCCTGACATTGCGAAATGTCTTCAGCATCAGGCGTATCGTATGCCCCGCGAGAAGCAGAACCATCAAGCCAGACCATGTCTGGATCCCGAATCTTACTATCTTGTAGATCAAATAGTCGTCGTGAGGCGAGAAGACTGTTATTACGAGACTATAGATGACTGCTATAGATGTGATAGCGATCCATATGATCACCATCAGAATCCACATGAAAAACCTACGCCTCAAAGGGAGGCCACTCACAAGTAACAGGATGATGCTGAGGGATGCAAGAAAGCCTAATGTGTTAATCGCCAAGAAAGCCGAGTATGCTCCCCGATCATTGTCGGCCATGATGGAAAATCCTGCGGTGTGTGGATTTGTTGAATTGTCACTAGTTTCTTGCCAAAAACCACCCGGAGGGTTGACACCTACTTGGAATGCCATAGTTGCGGTTAAAGATGCTACAACCATCAGTGCATTCTTTTTCCTGTTGAGCCAATCATTCTGCTTATTGAGATTCTTCTTACGACCTTTTCGCTGCACGGGGAATGCGCTATTCTGATCATTAGCATTTGGAGGTAAGGCCCTCATTGTCATGGGTTCCATTTCACTCCTTCCAGATTCGCCACCCTGTGCTAAAAGGTCATGTGCTGTGAGACCGTCCGTGTTCGGAGAGTTCGCTTCTACTGTGGTAAAAGACGTCAAGAAACTTATTGTCTGCACAGTTCAATGATTGAGTATGTCAAAGGACTATATGAGAAGGTCAACCAGAGATTAGACCGATCGGCTTGTGGAGCTACGAAAGAGAAGACAATAATAGGTGGTTTATATTATAAGATGGGACTTGTGCACTTCTTACTTACCTCGGTTTGCTTATCTGAAGCAGCTAGGTGCAATATGGTGTCGCCATCATCGTTCTTCATATTAACGAACTCGGGATCTCCAACAGACTCTACCAAGAACTTCAGAGCTTCCAAATTATTATGCATCACGCATAAATGGAGTATAGTCTCGCCATGACCCATCTTCTGAAGTGCTGCATCGGGACTCTCTCGAACCAGTTCCTTTAGAACATCGACCCGGCCTTTAACCACTGCAATGTGAAGAGGGTTCCTACCGTATCTGTCACGAGCATAGCACATATCAGCATTAACAGTCAGCAATTTCTTCACTACTCCAAGGTGACCTTTAGCTGCTGCGAGGTGCAGGGGTGAAAATTTCTGAGAATCCAGCTCTCCTGCAAGCTCGGGCTTTCGATCTAGAATCTCGTCAACGAATTTCTCATGACCAAGCATTGCTGCTATATGTAGCGGAGTCTCATTGTAAGACCACACCATACATCTATCAAGAATCAATGGATCGTCTTTGAGCAAATCGACCAAAGAAGTCGCATCTCCTTCAGCTGCTGCTTTGTAAAGCTTCCTCTCCATTTTCGCTCCTCAAGTTCCGAAGTGAATCGGGGCTTCATGATCGCATTTTGCTCGTAGCATTTGGCTTTTATAACTGGCCGTGACAGTCAAAATCCTTCTAAATCGAACGTGGAAATGGACGAACGGCCGCCAGCCGCCGGCCGCCAGCAGATTTCAGCTTTTATGGTCTTCCAAGAAATCTAAATTATTTGAACGTGCTGAAAAGTCTTGGTCACTTCATGTAAAGCCATCATCCATCTCAGTAGAGACGTCTGTTGAAATTCTAAAATTCGGCTCGTTTCGCGAAAAATGTTACATTTCTAGAAAATATATTTTAGGAAGCCATTTTCCTAAAAATTGATATAAGTTTCCGATGTTCGGCTGAAATCTGAAAAAAAATCTCGAAAAATATTTTCCGTTGTTCGATATGGAAAAAATCTTCCTCCTTGCACTACTTTTAATAATTTTTTTTTTAAAAACATTTTTAATTTTCTCTTTTTTTTCCTTCTTCTTCTTCTTTTTCAGCTAGTTGCCAGCCATGGCGGCGGCTAGGCGAGCTCGAGCCTCGTCAGATTCTGGCAAGATCAATCCTCACCCAGCTCGTTGGCCTCGGGCGAGCTCGACCTTGCCACAGGATGATGAGGCTCGACCTTATCGGAATTTGGCAAGCTCGAGCCTCGCTGGCCTGTGGCTGGTCACTGGCCACCGCCGTGGCCGGAGAAGAAGATAGAAAAGAGCAAGAAAAATAAATAAAAATAAAAAAGATAATTAAAAAAGAGAATTTTAAAAAATAAAAATAATTATAATGAATGATGAAAGAAGGAGTGGGGAAATATTTTCCTCTTTTCAAAGAGTGAAAAATATTTTCTTTACAGTTGAAAGTGTTTTGTCTAATACAGAAAAATATTTTTTTAAAAGTTGTTTTCCGTTAAACGACCAATGGAGCCTAATAAGGTGGAACTTCGGTTCATTTCCAGGAAATGCATTTCTGGACCCGAGGTTTGCACGTTTCTGTCAAGCCAAAAACGAACAAAATTGAAAATTCATCTTGATAGCGACAGATTTGGCTTTATGGTCTTCCAAGAAATCTAAATTATTTGAACGTGCTGAAAAGTCTTGGTCACTTCATGTAAAGCCATCATCAATCTTAGTCAATAGTCATACATCTGTAAACGCTACACATAATTTCTAAAAAGGCGGACCTCAGTTCATTTTCAGGAAATGCATTTCCAAACTCGAGGGTTGCTCATATCTATCGAGTCGAAAACAAACAAAATTGAAAATTCATCTTGATAGGGACAGATTTGGCTTTATGGTCTTCCAAGAAATCTAAATTATTTGAACTTTTGGAAAGTCTTGGTCACTTCATGTAAAGCCATCATCAATCTTAGTCAAATAGGCCTATATAATTTGAGGATCACAACCTTCACCGGTTGCTACTTGCTAATACAGAGCATTAACTGGGAAAAAAACAGTGAACTTTGATCGACTGTAGATTATTATCCGTAAGCAATGTTCAACGTCCATTGAACAAATTCTTGCATATTGAGCTGCAAAGATTATTATCCGTCCCACCTCTCCCTCACAAACCCTCCAGCTGCAAAGATGATTTTTCGAACATTCATGTTCAACATTGTCAGTGAACTAGATTGAATGTAATATTTAGTCTCTAGACTAAATTCTTTGGGGGAAATTACCCAATTAATCCTAAATCTATTGTACAGTTGTCAATTTATTCCTAAACTGTTTAGTTTGGTCAATGTTGTCCTAAATCTTTTAGCAATTTTTCAACGTAGTCTATCCGGTCAATTTATGCTAATAAATTCTAACATGGAGGTTCAATCAGATCTAACGTGTACGACTCCATTCAAAACATCGTCGTTTTTCATAAGTTTTATCATTCTTTTTTATTTATTTTCTTTCTTTGTTTACTGTTCATTGTTTCCTTTCTTCCTTCTTTTTTTCTTTTCTCTTAGGTTTGTGTTCCATACCACCAATCATGCACCGCCCGAGGGTGAGAAGGTTAGGAAGGGCGCTGTTGTTTGACAAGGTCATGTACCCAAGCAAGCTGCCGTCCGAGGGTGAGACACACTCGAACCCAAATTCATCCTACATCAATCGAGATCGGACCGAAAAAACGAACTGAAACACTGTGGACACCTTAATTTTTGCCGACAAGCCGAGCATGCACTCTTTTTTGTGAAGAATATAAATAAAAATAAATGATGGTAAAATGGACAATAATAATAGCAATAAACAAATGAAAGTATAAATGAAAGAAGAGAAAGAAAAATGGGTCCAGCCCAGCTCGTGCAGTCAAATTCGCGTGGCCCAGACCACTTAAACCCAAGCAATTGACTCAATTCGGCCCAATTGGAATTATTTAAAGAAGTCGACCAAAGCCCATCCACATCCATATTTGAGTTACGGTTGATGCTCAGATTCATCCATCGTTTCGTTCGAATCGAGTAGGAGTCCAGTGTTGTTTGTTGGGTTCGATTGGTTTGTGATTATCATTGAATTATGTTCGCAACCACAAATTTATTTCCTAATCACAAAGTTGACCCCATGTCCCGACTTTCCTTTATCTTATCAGCAAGAAGAATATTCGCGCAACAAAACTAAGTGATTTCTCATGATGGAGTATAATTACACACGTCTGATAATTGTGTCATTGTTCTTTGGGATAAGTTGATGTCAAAAAGTCAAGAGGGAGTAGTTAAGTGCCCAAGTTAAAAGCAGTTGGGAATGACTAAAATGCAGATTAACTCAGAATAAATTACATGATTAGAAACCTCTGAACATAACAAAATAATCCAGGTGTCGGTTTAATTCAGATAAGAACATTTGATGCACCAATTGCTTATGGGAACACATTTATACTCATTAATCCATTCAAACCAGATTTCCATAAAACATAATTCCCACTATTAGAGTCGTAGTGGAGAGCAAACTGAACCATTCAGTGCACTTCTCAAACACTTTACCACACTTCACTAAAAAGAAAATCAAATTTCATCTCTTGGGTGTTTATAATGTTGGGGTGTAGTTCATACTCCCTGGCTATAAGAAGACACAGAGATCCCGCTCTTGTAAATGAAAGTGATGTAACATAGAAATAAGATGTGCTAATTATAATGGAATCCTCTGTTGAAAGTAATCCTAGTTTAAAGGTAAATCGAGATAACAACCTTGTGTCTCGATTTCTTTTTCATGCTATTACTCTCTTTTGCTTTGTAATTGTACACTGAATCCTAACATTTGCTATGCCATTGTCTTTTTAAGCTAATCAAATAAGATCACACGTGACATCTCTAATTAACTAAATTAGCTAACACACAAAATGGGACTCCTCACACACGTAGGAATTAATCACCTACTGCACAATCTCTCTTTTTTTCCCTTTCTTTTTGGGTTAATACTACGAAAAACTCCAAACTGGTACACCCATGATCAATTTACTCCGAACTAATTTTTGACTACCAAAAACCCCAAACCGGTATATCTGTGACAAATTTACTCTCCATTAGTTTCCATTAAATTTTACCATTAAATTGCTGAGTTGGATAACACATGGCAGTTAACGAGTATACTAATTTGAGATTTTTCGTCTCCATTTCTCACAGGTTTATCAATTAGTGATTTTTTATGATATTAATCCAATTTAATGGAAGATAAATTTGTCATGATTGTACTAGTTTAGGGTTTTTTATTGTCAAAAAATTAATTTAGGATAAATTTATCATAGGTGTATCAGTTTGGGGTTTTTAAAGGTCAAAAAATTAGTTCAGGATAAATTTGTCACATGTATACTAGTTTGAAGTATTTCGTAGTATTAACCCTTTCTTTTTTACCAAAATCCCCTTCTAGGATTGTTGCCTATGTGAAATGCAATCAACGCACGACCATTTTTTTCAATTCTCATTCAAAAAGACATCAATTAGTGTTCGTTTGGAAGCAATTACATTAAACACAATTACAAATTGTGGGGGTTATGCCTTAGACGCTGAGAGCGGTGTGGCTAGTGGAGTGGACATTCCGGATTCTCACCGGATTCAAACGACACATTTGATGCCCCCAATTGCCCTAGTTAAGTGCCCTAGTTAAGAGCAGTCGGGAATTACTAAAATGCAGATTAACTCGGAATTAATTACATGATTAGGAATCTCTGGACGTAACGAAATAATCCATGTCGGTTGGTTTGATTAAGATAGGACATTTGATGCACCAATTGCTTATGGGAACACATTTATACTTGTTAATCCATTTAAACCAGATTTCCATAAAACATAATTCCCACTATTAGAGTCGTAGTGAAGAGCAAACTTGACCATTCGGTGCACTTCTCAAACACTTTTAACTAAGAAGAACATCAAATATCATCTCTTGGGTGTTCATTAGATGTCATTGTCTATTAAGCTAATCAAATAAGATTACTCGTGACATCTCTATTCTCTAATTAACTAAATTAGTTGACACGGACTCCTCACACGTGTGGGAATTAATCACCTTCTACACAATCTCTTTCTTTTTTTTTCCTTTCTTTTTGGCCAAAGTCCCCTTCTAGTATCGTTGCAATAAACCCATGACCATTTTTTTCATTTCTTGTTCAAAAAGACATGAATTCGCGTCCGTTCGGAAGCAATTACATTAAACACAATTACAATTTGTGAGCGTTATGCTTTAGAGGCCGAGGGCGGTGTGGCTAGTGGAGGGGACATTTCAGATTACCATCGGTTTCAAACGACACATTCTAGCTTAGTGTTGTTTAATTTTGCAATCCATAGCCCATTGGATTCAAATTTGCATCCAAGGGATGCCGAAAAAAGGGCGAAAGTGACCAACGAGTTCTCGATAAAAAATAAGTGAAAAGTAACAAACAAACCCCTATATCAAAAGATAGTAAAATCTTGATCAATCGAATCCGCCATTACCCAACCTCAGTTCGGACAAAATCCATGAAGGATGCTTTTTGTTTCCCCTAATCACATATTAGGATTCTCATTTCTTCGGCAATCCAATATGAAGATGAATGGAAGGAGGCAATGGAGTCGTTGTCGATGGCCTTGATCCAATTTATAAAGCACCTATCTCGAGAACGTAAGAAGATACCAATGCACAATATTTTCACTAACTAATCGAGGCGTTTCTATTGTGGTGCTTATGTATGAACATTAGCAGCGTAACAACCTGATTAAAAGATTGCTTTTCTTGAATTTATTCAGAATTTTCATTTCTAATCGAGCAGAATAATAGGTGTTATTGTTAAATTTTCTAACTTTAGTTCGGTAAAACAATGATAGGAGCTATCAGACATTTTTCACGATGAAGCTTTTGAATATATGGGATGATAAACTGTTGTTGAAGTTGCCTCAAAAGGGTTTATTCAGGTATCACCCGCAATCAAAAAGAATCATGAAAGTTCAATTTGGACATCTGCGCCAAGAAATTCGTGAGAAGACATGGGAGAGCTGGATCAATGTCAAGTATACGATGAGCCTCGTGCCATTGAGGTTGTTGATTGATTAACGTGGATCAAACTAATTGCAGTCTCTATCAGATGATATTGTTTTATCCTGCTAAACGAGTTGGGATTTTACCGTAGCTTATTAGCTGTGAATCTATTTGCTGAGTTTTTTATGGTGGGTGACAAGATTAATAACTATATGGAATGGAATGTCTAGAAATCACCAATCTATCATTCTTAAATATTTGGAGCAGCGCGCAATATGCAAGATGGTCGTGGAATTTGAATTTATAGTACTCATTGAAAACTTTTACTTTTGATTCGTTTGTTTTGTATAAGTTTATCATTTTATAGTTTCCTTTTCCTATTTTCTTTTTGAAAAAAAATACCAGAAACTGATTTTATCCCATTACCGCTTACCCTCCTCTACTCTTAAAAGCATTAATTGACATCTCGATTTTTGTCATTGGAGGCCACCGTGTATCTTTAGCCACCACGCCCACCATCGTGATGGCGGCTACGGCGGCAGCCAGTGGTGGGTGATGAAGTAGGCGATGGTTTGTGGTGACTTGGAGAATTTTAAATTTTTAAGAGGGGCAATTTGGTATTCTTAGTAATGAGATTTAATTAGAGAATGATAAGTAGTATTTTCAAAAGTCGAGAAAGATAAAGTGGTCATGAGAGGAAAAAACGAGGATGGTTTTTATTTATAGTTTTCCTTTCCATTAATAGATGTGTGATAAAAATTTGTCTAACTTTGCAGACCACCAAAAGCATTTGATGCTACATAAAACCATATCTAAGGTAATATCTGCATACCTATTTACAAAGGGGAAAATACCAAAAAAATCATAAACATGTTGTGATTGAGTTAATTCAGTCCTAAACCTTTTGCATTTGTGCCAATTTAATCCATCCGGCTAATTTTTTTCGAGTGGTGCTGATGTGGACGCTAGCCAATGCCAACCGTCCAGTCAACGCTAATGTTGACAATTTTTAATAATATTTTGCTTTTTCGAATTTTTTTCGAAAAAAAATTAAATTATTATTAAAAATTGTCTATGTCAGTACTGGCCTGCCAATTGGCCGGATGGACTAAATATCCACAAATACAAAAGGTTTAGAACTGAATTGGCACAATTGTAATAGGTTTAGGATTTTTTTTGTAATTTTCCCATTAACAAATAGATCTGAAATACAATGAGATTTCAAACTAAATACGTATTTTTTCTCTTTTTTCTAACAAGGGAAAACCAACAAGTTTTATGGTCGGTCGGTCGGTAAGGACAAGAGTTTGTGAAGAAGGATGATAGTACATTATATAACTTATGGAGAAGAATCATGGTTTAAATCCGAAAGATTACCAAGTTATTGCAATATATGAGGACATGGGAAGTTCTTTATATAATCTATTAATTTTCAAAAATAAATTAAGATAAGTGTTGCGGTGTTAAATCATGGTGGAAACTGGAAAATGGAAAGAAATAAGAAAAAAAAACACGGGAAAAAGAAGCAATAGAGAAATTCAGAAACTGCAACTGGTGTGTAACATTTTTTGGTTGTGTACCGAATGTGCATGAACCATCCCACATATTTCATGGCCTTTCAATCCAATGGCTGAGAAATGTACAAATGTACAGCTCTAAATTGTCAAAAATCGATGGAAGAGAAATGTACAAATGTACGGCTCTAAATTGTCAAAAATCAGTGGAAGAGTTAGTATATATTAGTTTGTGTGTGGAGAAACCAAGTCCGAAGATTTTACCTATATACCAAAACCTAGTAATATTGCTTTTCATAATAGTATTCCTTCTTCTACAGTTTTTACGAAACCAAATAACCAGACTAACAAAACTTTTAGAGCATACGCTGGATGAACTCTACGAGCTAAGTAGTTGCAGAGCTAAAAAAAAATGGATAGATTTAGGCAGAACTCAAAGAAGTCTAGAGCAAAATTAATTGCTGGAGCTCCTCTCTACAACGTTAGCTAGGTGCTTCTTTTTCAATGTGTGAATGATTAGATTTTAGTTTTTAAAATGACAAAATAGCTAAAATAGGACGAAACTTGAGTGCCCTCCACGAGAAAGGGCAATATCACTTGCTCATGCAGCTGGTTTTCTAAGCACTCTTGCGGAACGATTTAAATCAGAAAGAGCGCCAAAGCACAGAAGCGTAACGTAACCAATCCATCATGGCGAAGAAGAGCGAGAATTCCCACAAGTATGGTGTGCCCCTGTAAAAGCAAATTTTGATCCGTCAAACTGAGGAGAACTGTTAGAGGAATTGTCAATTCGGTGCTATTTATGTGATCACGGATCTTATCTTACAAAATCTTTTGGTGGGTACATAGGTCCAATAAGATGAATCTTAAATTGACAATAAGATTCTGTTTATACGAAGGAAGACAATATGCATCTACAAAGTCAAAGAGAACCGGTCTCAAAGATCAGCATCTAGAGCATCTCATTGTGTAGGTTAATTGCCAGTTTAATTTCAGACCTCCATGGCAATTAAACAATCAAGTTCAGGTTACCCTGCATCTGGTTTATGACTCCTTTCCCCAGAAATGTGAATTATATGTTCCATGATCATAGCATCCGATACTTTCATTGTCTCTGTGACACTATCCATACAAAACGAATTAGCTCGTCTTGCATTTTTAATTTTGTCAATCATTTGTTTGCAATCTCTGTGGTGAGCTTCCTTGAGACTATAGGACAACTATATATTCGATGTGAAGTTTTGCATTAGCATAAGCAGTGACATCGTTCTAGGTTTCTGTTCGAATTGTTAATCATACATGTATCTCTTGTCCAATTGATCAGCCTGAAAACCAGCAATTATGGAGATACTTGCATGTGCATAACCTTTGAAAACCTCATGTTGGAAAGTGCTCTCTGATCCTATGAAGGTGAATGAGTTCTCTCTCAATTAAGACAGCTACCAGTCAGTTTCAGGTCTAAGTGACACTACTGTCCAGATAAAGCTATTCATCATTCAGAGCAGTCAGCATACGACACAACACTTGACATGAAAATATCAAATATTACAAACATCATCACTGTGCTTTGACAGATAGCATAGCAAGGAAGCCCCGCAGTCAGTCTACATAGAGTACATACTTGTCCAGAATAGGTATTGAACATTCCCCTACTATGAAAACATAAGCGCAGTCACAATATTTGTTAACTCAAGGAGTTGAGTAAAAAAGGACTTGAATTGAAGCAAGACCGGACGAAGTTGAGAACTAATTCTTCTCAACTGGGCTAGCATAACCGGTAGAACTTAGCATATTTCTTATCACAAGTTCGGAAATAATAATGTCGTGTTTTACAAAGTAGCAAGCAAACCCTGCAGCTCTTCTGCTTTTATGAAATTCCAGCCTCTGTATCTTCATATTAAGCTCTCAGAAAACTGAACATATCCCACCTATCTTCAAATATGCATATTCGCCTAAAACACATGCGCAACCATATATACAATGATATGGTGTGGCATCCCATCAGACTCCGTCTGGGCGCATGATGGCTGGGGCAGAAGATCTTCTCCGTGTGACTAATTTCCTGACATTGCGAATCGCCATTAGCATCAGGCGTATCGCATGCCCCAGCCCAAGGAGAAGCAGCACCATCATGCCAATCCACACGGATATGCCAATTCCTATTATGTCCAAGAATGAATTCTCTATGGGCGTGAAGGCCATCATTGAGAAACCATAGGTCAATGCTATGGATATGATAGCGATCCACATTATCACCATCAAAATCCACATGAAAAACCTATGCCTCAAAGGGAGGCCGCTCACAAGTAACAGGATGATGCTGAGGGATGCAAGAAAGCTTATTGTGTTAACCGCCAAGAATCTCATGTATTGTTCCGGATAATTGTTGGCCATGATGGAAAATCCTGCGTTGTGTGAATTGTCACCTTGGGTAGTGTCTTGCCAACAACCACCTGGAGGGTTGACACCAACTTGGAATGCCATTGTTGCGGTTAAAGATGCCACAACCATCAGTGCACCCTTTTTCCTTTCAAGCCAATCATACTGCTTATTGAGATTATTCTCCCAACTTTTTCGCTGCACGGGGGATGCAATATTCTGATCATTAGCATTTGGAGGTGATGCCCCCATCATCATGGGTTCGATTTCACTCCTAGAGGGAGCACGAACAATTGCAGTTGCAGTCGTCGCTCCTGCTTCACAAAAGTTGTTTATGTTGTCCATTTTCCTTCCAGGTTTTCCACTCTGTGCTAAGAGGTCATATGCTGTGAGACCGTCCGCGTTCGGAGAGTTCGCTTCTACTGCGGTAAAAGACGTCAAGTAACTTATTGTCTGCACATGTCAATATTTGGATATGTCAAGGGACTATATGAGAAGGTCAACCTGAGATTAAACAGATCGGCTCGTGGAGATACGAAAGAGAAGGCAATAATAGGCACTTTATATTATAAGATGGGACTTGTGCACTTCTTACTTACCTCAGTTTGCTTATCTGCAGCAGCTTGGTGCAATATGGTGTCGCCATCTTCGTTCTTCAAATTAACAAACTCAGGATCTCCAACAGACTCCACCAAAAGCTTCAAAGCTTCCAAATTATTATGCTTCACGCATAAATGGAGAATGGTCTTGCCATGTCCCATCTTTTGATGTGCTGCATCGGGACTCTCTTGAATCAGTTCCTTTAGAACATCGACCCGGCCTTTAATCGCTGCAATATGAAGAGGGTTCCTACCGTATCTGTCACGAGCATAGCACATATCAGCATTAACAGTCAGCAATTTCTTCACTACTCCAAGGTGACCTTTAGCTGCCGCGAGGTGCAGGGGTGAAAATTTCTGAGAATCCAGCTCTCCTGCAAGCTCGGGCTTTCGATCTAGAATCTCGTCAACGAATTTCTCATGACCAAGCATTGCTGCTATATGTAACGGAGTCTCATTGTAAGACCACATCATGCATCTATCAAGAATCAATGGATCGTCTTTGAGCAAATCGACCAAAGAAGTCGCATCTCCGTCAGCTGCTGCTTTGTAAAGCTTCCTCTCCATTTTCGCTCCTCAAGTTTCGAAATGAATCTGGGCTTCATGATCGCATTTTGCTTGTAGCCTTGGGCTGTTATGACTGGCCGTGAAAGTCAAAATCCTTCCTGAATCGAGCATCAACATGGACGAACGACAGCCAGGGGACTTTAGCTTTTATGGTCTTCCAAGAAATCTAAATTATTTGAACGTGTTGAAAAGTCTTGGGCACTTCACATAAAGTCATCATCAATCTTAATCATATAGAGATGTCTATAGAACACTACATATAATTCTAAGAAAGCGGGACCTCGGTTCATTTTCAAGAAATGCATTTCCAGACCCGAGGGTTGCACGTATCTATTAAGCCAAAAACAAACAAAATTGAAAATTCATCTTAACATCGGCAGATTTGAGTTTATGATTTTCCATGGAATCTAAATTATTTGAACTTTTTGAAAAGTCTTGGGCACTTCATCATGTAAAGTCATCATCAATTTTAGTCATATTACGTATAATTCTAAGAAGGCAAGACCTCAGTTCATTTCTAGGAAATGCATTTCCATACCTAAGGGTTGCTCGAATCTATCAAGCCAAAAACAAACAAAATTGAAAATTCATCTTATTATCGACAGATTTGGCTTTCTGGTTTTCCAAGGAATCTAAATTATTTGAACTTTTTGAAAAGTCCTGGGCACTTCATCATGTAAAGTCATCATCAATCTTAGTCATATTACGTATAATTCTAAGAAGGCAAGACCTCAGTTCATTTCCAAGAAATGCATTTCCATACCCGAGGGGTGCACGTATCTATCAAGCCAAAAACAAACAAAATTGAAAATTCATCTTATTATCGGCAGATTTGGCTTTATAGTTTTCGAAGGAATCTAAATTATTTGAACTTTTTGAAAGGTCTTGGGCACTTCATCATGTAAAGTCATCGTCAATCTTTGTCAAATAGAC
This sequence comes from Syzygium malaccense, assembly GCA_031216405.1. Lineage (NCBI taxonomy): Eukaryota > Viridiplantae > Streptophyta > Magnoliopsida > Myrtales > Myrtaceae > Syzygium > Syzygium malaccense. Next base: position 3,825,846 of record CM062256.1, on the reverse strand, counting down.
AATTTTGGGCACTTCATCACGTAAAGTCATCATCAATCTTAGTCATATTACGTATAATTCTAAGAAGGCAAGACCTCAGTTCATTTCAAGGAAATGCATTTCCATATCCGAGGGATGCATGTATCTATCAAGCCAAAAACAAATAAAATTGAAAATTCATCTTATTATTGGCAGATTTGGCTTTATGGTTTTCGAAGGAATCTAAATTATTTGAACTTTTTGAAAAGTCTTGGGCACTTCATTATGTAAAGTCATCATCAATCTTTGTCAAATGGACAATCTTGGGCACTTCATCACGTAAAGTCATCATCAATCATCATGTAAAGTCATCATCAATCTTAGTCATATTACGTGTCACGCCCCGAACCCCTTCGAGGGCACGACACCCTCCACTGGTCGATTAATGTGACATCCCAAGGTATCGCCGACCTCACTTATAATTATGAGAGATTTAAATCGACAGTGGAAACCACAATTACCCGGACAATTAATACTGGGATGATCAGGGAAAATACACATATTCATTTCCATTTTACCAAACTCATACAATATTCACAGTTTACAAATCGCCATTTACATATGCACACCGTACTATAAACCACCGACAACAAAAAGGATCGGTGACCTGGGTATTCTATCCTCAAAAGTTGTACACTTCAAAAACCTATTTCCAACCCCTACGCTAGCCCCTACGCCTCTTGCTCGACGTCCACTCTGAGTCTAATTCTTCGTCCTCCGACTCTGAGTTCCCCTGTATAGTCTGCTCTTCTGTGGACTTCAGCTTAGCTCCGATCTCGATCGGGTTGTTTATATCGCCCGATTAACGGGAACCTCGACCTGTTCTTCCTCAGCCAACTCCTCAAACCAATCATCCTCAGGCACAAAATCAGGGGCCATCCAATATTCATACGGAGGAACGTACTCCGATTCTCCTTGTTGTTCGTCCTCAGGCTCAACAGGTTCATTCTTAGGTTATACTTCCTTTGGTTCTTCCTCGGGAATTGGCTCAAGATCCACGTCCATTGGATCGTCTCCCGCTAGAGACTCTTCCGGCTCCGGTTCGTGCTCAGCCCCTGAAGATCCCGGTGCCGCAAGCGCTGGATGCAGTCCAGACTGTGCCAGACTAGTTTCCACACTAGTTAACTCGCCGTCAGGAGGGGGTATAGCAGCCGGGTCCTAGTCCCCAACTAAATCAAAAGGGACGTCAAATCCTCGGACGGGTCCGAACTCATCTACTCCATCCCTGAAGAACCAAGCAGTGTATGTATGGGGCTCCCACAAAGGTAATCCTATATCTACAAAAACTACGGTAGTGTATTTAGTCCAGGTCATATGGTCACCCATAAGAAACTCTAAAACTTCATATTCGGTGTGCATTGGTACTCCAAAACGCTCAGGTGGCGGCGACGGAGGATTCATTGATCAGGCCGGGGTTCTGAAATGTTTGGTTGAAACAACCGTGAGATTACATCTCAGTAAGCACACACCCTAAACCCCACCTAGGCTATCACGTACTTCTAGATAATTACAAAACACAATCACACACCCAAATATCACGTAACAAGCACATCATTTATTCTTACCTGGGCCTATCATGCGTGCTACCTGCACGTTAGTCACAATCATATCATATCCAATCACAGGCACGTTCAAATCTCATTTTACACATTCGTTCCGGTCTAATCACATCTTTTCCACAACTCTCGTCAGTGACTCGCGTTACAGTACACGCCACAGGTCCACTGCGACCAACTTATCACAACACTTCAGGGTCCGCGTTACAGTACACGCCTCAGGCCATGTCTCTTGCCCACATTACAGTACACGCCTCAGGCTCAACATCTATCACCTACAGCACAACCCGCATTGAAGTACATGCCTCAAGTTGGCAGTCTTCCGGTAATACCGGACATCGTCCTACGTTAAAGTACACACATCAGGACGGCACAATTCCCCTCGTTATGGTACCGCCTCAGGGATTTCTACAATCACACATGCCACAACATGCACAGTTTCTTACTCGTTCTCATGTCAATAAAATGGCCAATTACACGTGACCCGTGCACGCAACAAGTCACATATATTTTTCGTGCTCAACAAGCATTCAACATGGCCAATTTGACAATTAAATCGATCCAACCCGAGCGTGCACACGATAGGCATATTTTAATCAATCAATTGTACACTAATGCACCCAATTTCACCATCACAATTCATCCACAGTACAAACACACCATCAACATACAAATTGACATTTTTCAATGTCTAGACTACATCAAATCAGTTTTGGCTCTTCACGACATTTTCACACGATTAATCGCCGGTTCTAAATATCTAATTTGCGTACCGAATCGAACCTCACAGCACCTAAATCAGCCAATCACAACCCATTTTGGTCTCTAAATTTCCACCAAAATTTTCCCAAATTCCATCCTAAGGCCTGCTTGTCAATCCCGTTCCTAAAATCGTACAATTTCGCGTCTAATTAAACGCGATTTTTCTACAAAAATTCAATACCCGACGTCCTAAATAAGGTTTAGGGCGCGACTTACTGACACTCTAGACTAGCGCGGCTAGAGCGGAAAGCGGCGGCGACGATGGCGAGCGGCGACGGTCTCGGCTTCCTTGGGCGGGACCCACGGCCACACGAGAGAGAGAGGGGGAGAGAGACGGCGGCGTGGGGGTGGAGGTGGTGCGGTACGATGACGGCAAGGTGACGCGCACTGCGGGCGGACAGGCGGCGCGGTGGACGGCGGCGGCGCGGCGTACGGCAAGGGGAGGAGGTGGCCGGTTCGGTGAGGGGGAGAGGGATCTAAGGAGAGAGAGAGAGGGAGAATGAGGAGAGAGAAAGTGAGGTCTTGTACTAAATAGTGGAATTTTGATCAAAAGTGGCAAATGACCATCTTCCCTTTACTCACAATTCCAATCGACGGCTCATATTCAATCTTATCTTGAAACCGACAGCTCGGATCGAATCTTTCCCAAAATATCCAAGGGTAATTTGGGAATTTCATAAAATTCCAAGGGCAAAAATGTCCAACCAAAAAGTTATGGTAAAATGACCAAAATGCCCCTCCCTCATAAAACTTGCCCTTTATAATCTTCCAAGGGTAATTTGGTCACTTTCTTCATTTCTCACCAAATTTAAATTTTTCTGAAGGATTCGGTTGAATCCAAAATTGCACGTTCCATTCACAACGTCGTCCTAACGTCCTGTTGTGACTTTCAAATTTTCCGATGTCCAAATTGGGTTCAATTAAATAATTAAATTTTATTAAACGTAACTCAAGCATTTCTCAAACTAACGGGCGGCTTGTTGGGGAAATTCGCATATTCGACCCGTGACTGATAATAATTCGAGTCATGTGCAAGTTCATTCAGTTCGTGACGACTTCGGTTGTCATTAAAATCGCGAGGATCGATAACTAGATCCGAGGGGCACAATCGTTTGGTATAGGTTCAGGATCGTTCGTCAATTCATTTTGTGGTCCAGCGGAATCACCCGCGATCCACTATTATGATAATGACTAACTGACCCCTAGTTATCCTCGGATCGGCCAACAGTGGCTCAAAATGTCACCTTGGCGATTTTATGGTCGAAAATCAATTCACGATCGAATTTTCTCTTAGTCGTACGAATTTAAATCTCTGATTAGCCTTTCCCTAAATGTTAGTATCCTAGAAATGATCAGTTCCAGGCGAGAACTGACTACGAGTATATTCATAAAATTTAGTATTTTATAAATCCCAAATGGACCAACTTTCAGGGTGTCACAACTCTTCCCCCTTACAAAAATTTCGTCCTCAAAATTTATAAATCCTACTACTACTCAAACAAATGGGGGTATTGACGTTGCATTTGCTCTTCGCTTTCTCATGTCGTGCCTTCCGTTTCATGGTGTTCCCAAATCACCTTGACCATCGGGATCGTTTTGTTCCTTAGAACCCGTTCTTTCTGATCTTCAATCTTTACTGGTCTCTCGACATAGGACACCTTATCATCAACTTCTATCTCCTCATAATTCAGCACATGAGTTGGGTCCGGTTCATATTTCCTCAGCATCGATACGTGGAACATATTATGCACTTGCGATAAATTCGGTGAAAGTGCAAGGCGATACGCTAAATCCCCGATTCTTTCTAAAACCTCAAAAGGTCTCACGTACCTCGGACTCAACTTTTCTTTTTTACCGAATCTAGATAGTCCCCTCATGGGCGATATCTTAAGAAACACGTGATCTCCTACTTGGAACTCCAAAGGTCTTCGCCTTCTGTCTGCGTAACTCTTTTGATGGCTTTGAGCTGTTTTCAGCCTTTCACGAATCACTTTAACATCCTCAATTGACTGTTGAACTAACTCCGGCCCGGTGATACTCCTTTCTCCCACTTCATCCCAGCACACGGACGTTCTACAGGCCTTGCCATAAAGCGCTTCAAAGGGCGTCATTCCAATACTCTGTTGAAAACTGTTATTATAAGCAAACTCTGCTAAGGGCAATTGCTCTTCCCACTTACCCTGAAAATTCAACACGCATGCCCGAAGCATATCCTCTAAAGTCTGAATCGTTCTTTCAGATTGACTATCCGTCTGTGGATGGTAAGCTGTACTGAACTGCAGTTTCGATCCTAACGCCGTCTGCAAACTTTTCCAAAAACTGGCGGTAAACCTAGGATCACGATATGAGGTTATCGACACTGGTACCCCATGCAAACAGACTATCTGCTGCTCATATAACTCATCATATCAATCTAATGCGAAATCCTTTCGCACGGCCAAAAAGTGTGCCGACTTGGTCAATCTGTTGATAATCACCCAAATAGTATCATAGCCTCTTTAGCTCCGTGGTAATCCCATCACAAAATTCATAGTTATATGCTCCCATTTCCATTCTGGGATTTCCAAAGGTCGCAACAATCCTCCAGGTTTACAATGTTGCACCTTCACTTGCTGGCATGTCAGACATTTGGCCACATGTCTGGCTATATCTGCCTTCGTACCATTTCATCAGTAGTACTACCTCAAAGTTCTGATACATTTTAGTACCACATGGGTGGATACTATAACTACTACGATGCGGCTCTGATAAAATCTCTTCCTTAATTTCCATATCGTCAGGCACATAATCGCCCACGGAACTTCAATATTCCATTTTCGGATATCTGGAAGCCGGGCTTTCTCTTGGTTTCATCCAACTCTAGAATCCTTTGGATTTCTTGATCCGAAGACTACAAGGTCTTAATTCTAGTCTGGATCTCCGGTTCAATCCTAAGCGTAGCCAGCAAGCTCGAGAATTGACTTTCTTCGAATCTAAACTCCGAGTCTCGTATTTTTGCTAACAATGTCCATTCCTTGACCATCAAATATGCGATACTCGACTTCCGACCTCAATGCATCGACTACCCGGTTGGCCTTGCCGGGATGATATAGATATCGCAGTCGTAATCCTTCAACAACTCTATCCACCGACGCTGTCTCATGTTTAGCTTCTTTTGAGAAAATAAATATTTGAGGCTTTGATGGTCAGTATAGATCTGAAATTTCTCCCCGCATAAATAATGTCGCCAAATCTTCAGGAAGAATACTATTGCGGCTAATTCCAAATCATGCGTCGGATAATTCAACTCATGTGGCCTTAACTACCTCGATGCATAAGCCACAACCTGTCCATTCTGCATAAGTACACACCCCAATCCTTTCAACGATGCATCACTATAAATTTCATATCTTCCGGGTCCAGATGGAATGGTCAACACCGGTGCCGTCGTCAATCTATGCTTCAATTCTTGAAAACTCCTCTCACATTTGTCAGTCCATTCAAATCTCGTTTCCTTTTTCAACAAATGTGTCAACGGCGTCACTATTGCCGAAAACCACCCCTCCACGAAACGACGATAATACCCTACCGGTCCCAGAAAGCTTCGAACCTCTATTACCGTCGTTGGTCTCGGTCACTTCATTACTGCTTCAATTTTTTATGGATCTACTGAGATTCCTTCCCTAGAGATCACATGTCCGAAAAACACTACTCGATTGAGGCAGAATTCGCACTTGCTAAACTTAGCATACAGTGCGTTCTCTCTCAAAGTCTGCAAAACCTTACTCAAGTGAAATTCATGCTCCTCTAAGCTCTTCGAATATACCAATATATCGTTGATAAAAACGATCACAAATTAATCTAAGAATTCCTTGAACACCCGATTCATCAAATCCATAAAAGCAGCAGGGGCGTTTGTCAATCCAAACGGCATGACCGTAAATTCATAATGTCTGTATCTTGTCCTAAATGCCGTCTTCGATATATCCTCCTTTCTAATCCTCAACTGATGATACACCGTTCTCAAATCAATCTTAGAAAATACCGAAGCCCCTTGTAGCTGATCAAACAGATCGTCAATCCTTGGCAAGGGATATTTATTTTTTATCGTCACCTGATTTAGCTGTCTGTAATCTATACATAACCTCAACGATCCATCTTTCTTTCTTACAAATAAAACTGGCGCTCTCCACGGAGATGCACTCGGACGAATAAATCTCTTGTTTAACAATTCTTGCATTTGCACCTTTAATTCCTTTAACTCCGATAGCGACATTCTATAAGATGCCTTCGAGATTGGCTCAGTTCCAGGTACCAATTCAATTACAAATTCTACTTCTCTTTCTGGTGGTAATCCCGGCAATTCCTGAGGAAACACATCGAGATATTCGTACACCACGGCTATATCCTCTAGCCTGGGCTCATCAACTGTCGAATCAACTACTGCCGCTAGAAATCCTTGACACCCTTTTCTCAACAACTTCGTCATTTCTAGAGACGAAATCCATGGAATCGAGGGTCCTCCTCGACTTCCCACAAATTTAAATTCCGGATGTCCAACAGGATTAAATTGGATCACCTTGGTATTGCAATCCATTACAGCCCTCTGCTTAGACAGCCAGTCTATTCCTACTATCACATAGAAATCGTACATGGCGAGAATCGCTAAATCAATCTTTTTTTCCCTATCCCCAATCATGATCTTACAATTTGGACACCCCAACGAAAACAGCATCTTATCATTCAAGGGAGTTGTCACGCATAACACAACATCAAGCAATTGTGGTTCTATTCCAATTAACTCAACAAACTGCTTAGATATGAAAGAATGTGACGCCTCAGGGTCCAATAAAGTATACGCAGCATGGTTGCACAGAGAAATTGTACCTGTGACAACTCTTGGCGCGTTCTCGGCCTCCCTTCTGGCCATGGCATACACTTGTCCTTGCGCCTGTGGCCTATTCTAATTTACTGTCTGGGCCGCTCCAGTCTGGTTCCCGTTCCTGGGTGACGGCAACGCAAGCGATCTATTCTGCCTGGGATTGGGGCAAGTTCTTATGTGGTGACCAAATCCACCACACCTAAAACATGCTCCGCTCCGGGTTAGACAGGGTCCATTTTCATGCCTTTCTCCACATACTCTACATAGACCATTTTGATTACGGGCTGGCTTCCCGATATTCCTTCTAATAGGAGGGACAAAACGTCTATTACTCGACATCGGCCTCTTTCTAAGATTACGATTGTCCCTACCTAGGACAAACCGTGACCCAGATACGGCTGCCCTGTTTACCTGATCACGCTCAAGGACTTGAGCTCTATCAAACATTTCCTCATAAGTTCTCAGATTTACCAGTAACAACTGGCTGCGAATATCAGCTTTCAATCCATCCCGAAACCTTCGCGCCTTGTCATCGAGATGCTCTACCATTCTCGGCGCAAATTTAGATAATCTAGCAAATTCCGCCTCATATTGATCTATCGTCATCTGGCCTTGACGGAGTCTCATAAACTCTGCTAGCTTTCTCTCCCTAGCACTGACTGAAAAATACTTCTCATAAAAACTTTCGGTAAAAGCAGTCCAAGTTCGGGCTGTACCTTCTGGAAACACCCTATCCATGGTGGCCTTCCACCAATCATTCGCGTTATCCTGCAACTGGTATACTGCTAGGGTTACTTTCTCATTGTCGGTGCACTCTAATACCTCAAAAGCTTTCTCAAGTTCCTCTACCCATCGAGGTGCAGCCTCAGGGTCACCCTTTCCAGAGAACTTAGGTGGTTTCAGCTTCATAAATTGCTCGACCAGTTGGTGCATTGGCCTATTCACAATCACTTGCCCCTGCCCTTGATTTCCATTATTATTATTAGCAGCAGCGGCCACAGCGGCCTCGGTAGCTTGGGCAATCGTAGCAACTCGTTCCTAAGTCTGCTGTCCTATTAGGTTACCGATCTGTTCTAGGGTCCTCATGACCGCTTCCATTCTAGGACCCTCTGTAGGTCTAACCTCAACTCTGGGATCCGCTGCAACTCCAGCACCGACTCCAGGGTTTATCACTCTAACACCCATGCCGAGGTCCTCTACAGCTCTAGTTCGAGTATGACCTCCACCTCTTGTTTCTCTTCCTGCGCCCCTTCTTGGGACTCTTCTTATACCTCTTCTTTCGCTGCTCATCGTCACAATTCTACCACTCTCCTACCTGCTATAATTCCACTCAGGAATTAGTGACCTAGGCCAACTAAATCAATCTAGTCCTAGGCAGCGAATTGACGCAAAGATTTACTCAGCAGGCAATTAATCACTACTGTCACGAAGCCACAATCGATGGAGTTTAAACACTTACCTCAGGTCCAGACGTACCTGCATGTCAATAATCACCACAATCAATTTAATCAATCAATCAATCACCACAAACAATCTGGAGGCACGTATAGCTTATTCTGCCTTATAACTCGCTAAGGTCTCTCAAATTTCTACCCCGGTTCTCCTTCTTGTTCGTCCTCAGGCTCAACAGGTTCATTCTTGGGTTCTACTTCCTCTGGTTCTTCCTCAGGAATTGGCTCAAGATCTACGTCCATTGGATCGTCTCCCGCTAGAGACTCTTCCGGCTCCGGTTCGTGCTCAGCCCCTGAAGATCTCGGTGCGGCAAGCGCTGGATGCAATCCAGACTGCGCCAGACTAGTTTCCACACTAGTTAACTTGCCGTCAGGAGGGGGTATAGCAGCCGATTCCCAGTCCCCAACTAAATCAAAAGGGACGTCAAATCCTCTGATGGATCCGAACTCATCTACTCCATCCCTGAAGAACCAAGCAGTGTATGTATGGGGCTCCCACAAAGGTAATCCTATATCTACAAAAACTACGGTAGTGTATTTAGTCCAGGTCATATGGTCACCCATAAGAAACTCTAAAACTTCATATTCGGTGTGCATTGGTACTCCAAAACGCTCAGGTGGCGGCGGCGGAGGATTCATTGATCAGGCTGGGGTTCTAAAATGTTTGGTTGAAATAACCGTGAGATTACATCTCAGTAAGCACACACCCTAAACCCCACCTAGGCTATCACGTACCTCTAGACAATTATAAAACACAATCACACACCCAAATATCACGTAACAAGCACATCATTTATTCTTACTTGGGCCTATCATACGTGCTATCTACACGTTAGTCATAATCACATCATATCCAATCACATGCACGTTCAAATCTCATTTTACACATTCGTTCCGGTCTAATCACATCTTTTCCATAACTCTCGCCAGTGACCCGCGTTACAGTACACGCCACATGTCCATTGCGACCAACTTATCATAATACTCCAGGGCCCGCGTTACAGCACACGCCTCAGGCCATGTCTCTTGCCCGCGTTACAGTACACACTTCAGGCTCAACATCTACTACCTACGGCACAACCCGCGTTGAAGTACACGTCTCAGGTTGGCAGTCTTCCGGTAATACCGGGCATCGTCCCGCGTTAAAATACACGCATCAGGATGGCATAATTCCCCGCGTTATGGTACCGCCTCAGGGATTTCCACAATCACACATGCCACAACACGCACAGTTTCTTACTCGTTCTCATGCCAATAAAATGGCCAATTACACGTGGCCCGTGCACGTAACAATTCACATATATTTTTCGTGCTCAACAAGCATTCAACATGGCCAATTTGACAATTAAATCGATCCGGCCCGAGCGTGCACACGATAGGCATATTTTAATCAATCAATTGTACACTAATGCACCCAATTTCACCATCACAATTCATCCACAGTACAAACACACCATCAACATACAAATTGACATTTTTCAATGTCTAGACTACATCAAATCAGTTTTGGCTCTTCACGACATTTTCACACGATTAATTGCCGGTTCTAAATATCTAATTTGCGTACCGAATCGAACCTCACAGCACCTAAATCAGCCAATCACAGCCCATTTTGGTCTCTAAATTTCCACCAAAATTTTCCCAAATTCCATCCTAAGGCCCGCTCGTCAATCCCGTTCCTAAAATTGTACAATTTCGCGTCTAATTAAACACGATTTCTCTACAAAAATTGTCCGTCGATACCCAACGTCCTAAATAAGGTTTAGGGCGCGACTTACTGACACTCTAAACTAGTGCGGCTAGAGCGGAAAGCAGCGGCGAGCGGCGAGCGGCTTGGCGCGGCGTGGCGGTGGCGAGCGGCGGCGGTCTTGGCTTCCTTGGCTAGGACCCACGGCCACACGAGAGAGAGAGGGGGAGAGAGACGGCGGCGTGGTGGTAGAGGTGGTGCGGTACGGCGGCGGCAAGGCGACGCGGCACTGCGGGCGGACGGGCGGCGCGGTGGATGGCGGCGGCGTGGCATACGGCTAGGGGAGGAGGTGGCCGGTTCGGTGAGGGGGAGAGGGACCAAAGGAGAGAGAGAGAGGGAGAATGAGGAGAGAGAAAGTGAGGTCTTGGACTAAATAGTGGAATTTTGACCAAAAGTGGCAAATGACTATCTTGCCCTTTACTCACAATTCCAATCGACGACTCAGATTCGATCTTATCTTGAAACCGACGATTCGGATCGAATCTTTCCCAAAATATCCAAGGATAATTTGGGAATTTCATAAAATTCCAAGAGCAAAAATGTCCAACCAAAAAGTTAAGAAAAAATGACCAAAATGCCCCTCCCTCGTAAAACTTGCCCTTTATAATCTTCCAAGGGTAATGTGGTCACTTTCTTCATTTCTCACCAAATTTAAATTTTTCTAAAGGATTCTGGAGAATCCAAAATTGCACGTTCCATTCACAACGTCATCCTAACGTCCTGTTGTGACTTCCAAATTTTCCGATGTCCAAATTGGGCTCAATTAAATAATTAAATGTTATTAAACGCAACTCAAGCGTTTCTCAAACTAACGGGCGGCTTGTTGGGGAAATTCGCATATTCGACCCGTGACTGATAATAATTCGAGTTACGTGTAAGTTCATTCGATTCGTGATGACTTCGGTTGTCATTAAAATTGCGAGGATCGATCACTAGATCCGAGGGGCACAATCGTTTGGTATAGGTTCAGGATTGTTCGTCAATTCATTTCGTGGTCCAGCGGAATCACCCGCAATCCACTACTATGACAGTGGCTAACTGACCCCTAGTTATCCTCGGATCGGCCAACAGTGGCTTAAAATGTCACCTTGCGATTTTATGGTCGAAAATTAATTCACGATCAAATTTTCTCTTAGTCGTACGAATTTAAATCCCTGATTAGCCTTTCCCTAAAGGTTAGTATCCCAGGAATGATCAGTTCCAGGCAAGAACTGACTACGAGTACATTCGTAAAATTCAGTATTTTATAAATCTCAAATGGACCAACTTTCAGAATGTCACATTACGTATAATTCTAAGAAGGCAAAACCTCAGTTCATTTCCAGGAAATGCATTTCCATAGCCGAGGGGTGCACGTATCTATCAAGCCAAAAACAAACAAAATTGAAAATTTATCTTATTATCGGCAGATTTAGATTTATGATTTTCGAAGGAATCTAAATTACTTGAACTTTTTGAAAAGTTTTGGGCACTTCATCACGTAAAGTCATCATCAATCTTAGTCATATTACGTATAATTCTAAGAAGGCAAGACCTCAGTTCATTTCCAGGAAATGCATTTCCGTACCCGAGGGGTGCATGTATCTATCAAGCCAAAAACAAACAAAATTGAAAATTCATCTTATTATCGGCAGATTTGGCTTTATGGTTTTAGAAGAAATCTAAATTATTTGAACTTTTTTGAAAAGTCTTGGGCACTTCATCATGTAAAGTCATCATCAATCTTTGTCAAATAGACCTATATAATTTGAGGATCACAACCTTCACCGGTTGCTACTTGCTAATACAGAGCATTAACTAGGAAAAAACAGTGAACTTTGATCGACTGTAGATTATTATCCGTAAGTAATGTTCAACGTCCATTGAACAAATTCTTGCATATCGAGCTGCAAAGATTATTATCTGTCCCACCTCTCCCTCACAAACCCTCTAGCTGCAAAGATGATTTTTCGAACATTCATATTTAACATTGTCAATGAACTAGATTGAATGTAATATTTAGTCTCTAGACTAAATTCTTCCTTTTTTCTTTTCTTTTCTCTCAGATTTGTGTTCCATACCACCAATCATGCACTGCCTAAGGGTGAGAAGGTTAGGAAGGGCACTCTTGTTTGACAAGGTCATGGACCCAAGCAAGCTGCCGTCTGAGTGTGAGACACACTCGAACCCAAATTCATCCTACATCAATCGAGGCCGAACCGAAAAATCGAACTGAAACACTGTGTACACCTTAATTTTTGCCGACAAGCTGAGCATGCACTTTTTTTGTGAAGAATATAAATAAAAATAAATGATTGTAAAAAGGACAATAATAATAATAATAATAATGAAAGTATAAATGAAAGAAGAGAAAGAAAAATGGGTCCAGCCCAGCTCGTGCAGTCAAATTCGTGTGGCCCAGACCACTTAAACCCAAGCAATTGACTAAATTCGGCCCAATTGGAATTATTTCAAGAATTCGACCAAAGCCCATCCACATCCATGTTTGAGTTACGGCTGATGCTCATATTCATCCATCGTTCGTTCGAATCGAATAGGAGCCCAGTGTTGTTTGTTGGGTTCAATTGGTTTGTGATTATCATTGAGTTATGTTCGCAACCACAAATTTATCCCCCAATCACAAAGTTAACCCCATGTTGCGACTTTCCTTTATCTTATCAGCAAGAAGAATATTCGCCGCAACAAAATAAAGTGATTTCTCATGATGGAGTATAATTACGCTCATGTTTGATAATTGTGTCGTTGTTCTTTGTGATAAGTTGACGTCAAAAAGGCGAGGGAGCAGTTAAGTGCCCTAGTTAAGAGCAGTTGGGAATGACTAAAATGCAAATTAACTCGAAATAAATTACATGATTAGAAACCTCAGAACGTAACAAAATAATCCAGGTCGGTTTAATTCAGATAAGAACATTTGATGCACCAATTGCTTATGGGAACACGTTTATCCTCGTTAATCCATTTAAACCAGATTTCCATAAAATATAATTCCCACTATTAGAGTCGTGGTGAAGAGCAAACTGGACCATTCAGCCCACTTCTCAAACACTTTCCCACACTTCACTAAAAGGAAAATCAAATCTCATCTCTTGGGTGTTCATAATGTTGGGGTATTGTTCATACTCTCCGGCAATAAGAAGACACTGAGGTCCTGCTCTTGTAAATGAAAATGACGTAAAAGAGAAATGCGATGTGCTAATTATATGGAATCCTCTGTTGGACGTAATCCTGATTTAAAGGCAAATTGGGATAAAAACCTTGTGTCTCGATTTCTTTTTCTTGCTATTACTCTCTTTTGCTTTGTAATTGTACACTGAATCCTAACATTTGCTATGCCATTATCTATTTAAGCTAATCAAATAAGATCACACGTGACATCTCTAATTAACTAAATTAGCTGACACACAAAATGGGACTCCTCACATGTGTGGAAATTAATCACCTACTGCACAATCTCTCTTTTTTTCCCTTTCTTTTTGGGTTAATACTACGAAAAACCCCAAACTGATATACCCGTGACAAATTTACTTCAAATTAATTTTTTACTGCCAAAAACCCCAAACCGGTACACATATGACAAATTTACCCTCCATTAGTTTCCATTAAATTTTACCATTAAATTGCTAAGTTGGATGACTCCTGACAATTAACGGATATACCAGTTTGAGAATTTAACTCTCCATTTGTCACAGATTTATCAATTTGTGATTTTTCGTAGTATTAATCCAATTTAATGGAAGGTAAATTTGTCACAATTTTACCAGTTTAGGGTTTTTTATGGTCAAAAAATTAATTTAGGGTAAATTTATCATAGGTGTATCGGTTTAGGGTTTTTTGTGGTCAAAAAATTAGTTTAGGGTAAATTTGTCACATGTGTATCAGTTTAGGATTTTTCGGAGTATTAACCCTTTCTTTTTTGCCAAAATCCCCTTCTAGGATCGTTGCCTATGTGAAATGCAATAAACCCATGACCATTTTTTTCAATTCTCGTTCAAAATGACATTAGTTCGCGTCCATTCGGAAGCAATTACATTAAAGGCAATTACAAATTGTGGGGGTTATGCCTTAGAGGCTGAGGGCAGTGTGGCTGGTGGAGTGGACAGTCCGGATTCTCACCGGATTCAAAAGACACTTTCCTAGCTTAGTGTCGTTTAATTTTGCAATCCACAGCCCATTGGATTCAAATTTGCATGCAAGGGATGCCGAAACAAGGCCGAAAGTGACCAACGAGTTCTCGATAAAAAATAAGTGAAAAGTAACTAACAAACCCCGAGATCAAAAGATAGTAAAATCTTGATCAATCGAATCCACCATTTCCCAACCTTAGTTCGGACGAAATCCATGAAGGATGCTTTTTGTTTCCCCTAATCACATGTTAGGATTCTCATTTCTTCAGCAATCCAATATGAAGATGAATGGAAGGAGGCAATGGAGTCCCGTTCGATGGGCTTTGATCCAATTTATAAAGCACCTATCTCGAGAACGTAAGAAGATACCAATGCACAATATTTTCACTAACTAATCGAGGTGTTTCTATTGTGGTGCTTATGTATGAATATTAGCAGCGTAACATCCAGATTAAAAGATTTTTTTTCTTGAATTTATTCAGAATTTTCATTTCTAATCGAGCAGAATAATAGGTGTTATTGTTAAATTTTCTAACTTTAGTTCAGTAAAACAATGATGGGAGCTATTAGACATTTTTCACGATGAAGCTTTTGGACACATGGGATGATAAAACCGTTGTTAAAGTTTCCTCAACATGGTTTATTCAGGTATCACCCGCAGTTGAAAAGAATCATGAAAGTTCATTTTGGACATCTGCGCCAAGAAATCCGTGATAAGACATGGGAGAGCTGGATCAATGTCGAGTCTACGATGAGCCTCGTGCCATTGAGGTTGTTGATTGATTAACGTGGATCAAACTAATTGTAGTCTTTATCAGATGATATTGTTTTATCCTGCTAAACGAGTTGGGATTTTACCGTAGCTTATTGGCTCTGAATCTATTTGCTGAGTTTTTTTATGGTGGGTGACAAGATTAATAACTATATGGAATGGAATGTCTAGAAATCACCAATCTATCATTCTTAAATCTTTGGACCAACGCGCAATACGCAAGATGGTCGTGGAATTTGAATTTATCGTACTCATTGAAAACTTTTACTTTTGATTCGTTTGTTTTGTATAAGTTTATCATTTTATAGTTTCCTTTTCCTATTTTCTTTTTGAAAAAAAAATACCAGAAACTGATTTTATCCCATTACCACTTACCCTCCTCTACTCTTAAAAGCATTAATTGACATCTCGATTTTTCTCACTGGAGGCCACCGTGTCTTTAGCCACCACGCCCACCATCGTGATGGCGGCTACGACAGCAGCCAGTGGTGGGTGATGAAGTAGGCGATGGTTTGTGGTGACTTGGAGAATTTTAAATTTTTAAGAGGAGCAATTTGGTATTCTTAGTAATGAGATTTAATTAGAGAATGACAAGTAGTATTTTCAAAAGTTGAGAAAGATAAAGTTGTCATGAGAGGAAAAAACGAGGATGGTTTTTATTTATAGTTTCCCTTTCCATTAATAGATGTTTGATAAAAATTTGTCTAACTTTGCATACCACCAAAAGCATTTGATGCTACATAAAACCATATCCAAGGTAATATCTGCATACCTATTTACAAAGAAGAAAATACCAAAAAAATCATAAACATATTGTAATTGAGTTAATTCAGTCCTAAACCTTTTGCATTTGTGCCAATTTAGTCCATCCGGCCAATTTTTTTCGAGTGGTGCTGACATGGACGCCAGCCGATGCCGACCGTCCAGCCGACGCTAATGTTGCCAATTTTTAATAATATTTTAATTTTTCGAATTTTTTTCGAAAAAAATTAAATTATTATTAAAAATTATCTATGTTAGCACTGGCCGCCAATTGGCCTGATGGATTGAATATCTCATAGTAATGACATTATGATTTGGTAGAGATGATAGGTTCTCCAGACCTACTAAACACTATTCACAAATCTCTCCTCCTCATCCACATAGTCTGGTCGCTACCTTCTAGTGACGCAACCTGCTGTTGAAACCGTGATGATCGCCGCCGCCGCCCATCGCCCGGTTGGATTGACTGCTCATCCCCCTTCCTCCCTTGCTCTCTCTCGCTTGCACTCGCTTGGGGTTGACAGATACATTTCAGTCCTTTATACATTGAAATATATGACTATTAGTTATCTACCAAGTCATTCGTGATATCACTGGCTTTTCTCTGCATGAAAAGAGAAACACTCATTAGTGAGATAGTAATAAAATAAATTAAAGACCAACTATTAGCTAAATGAAACAAAACGATAAGTGCAAAAATCTTAAGCATCGACTAATTATTAAAGGTTAGATGATTTGTAGAACAATACATTTGAGGTAGTTTGTTGGTTGTTCATTAATTTAATAATAAGATTCAAATATAAACGAAAGATATGTTGACATAGTTTTTATTTGGTCTACTATCAGTATAAAAAAATTATTTACACTTCATTGGATAGTTAACATGTTGATGATTTTTATTACATAGCAATCTCAAAGCACACATGTCACATGTTCAGTAGTACATGGGCAAAAAGAATACACCGATATTGGACAATTAGGCAGATGCTCTTCCAACATTGAAATAATAATTAAAAAACAGTTGAAATGAAGAATGTCGTGATTTCGAAAGGTTTGAGATATAAGCTTCTTTTTTAGCAAGAAAAGGAACTTTTGTGTATGAGAGATTTAACCTATACATAAAGTATAGCCTAGTAAAATTTAATGTGGTTGCGCTATGTGTTTAATTTTGGAAAGAAGAGGAAATGCAAATCAGGTAGCAAACATACTATCTAAAAACAAAAACCATCTATATTGCTATTGAAAATACAAAGAGACATATTGTTTCTAAAAGAGGTGTCGGCATTTATTTTATTTAAGAAGGCATTTGTCTAAACTTCTTCTAGAAATGTGAAGCGATGTGTCTAATCGTGCAAATATTCAAATTACATTATTTGAAAGATACATACCATCTAAACAATTTCGGAATAAAAAATCATGTTTTTTCATGCAATAATAAAGCGAATCATACCCTAATTGTCTTAGAATAAGAAATTTGAGAGTAGCATAACAAACTTATCGTTTCAAAAAAATATATAATCTAAATTGGCAATTGGGAAATTACCAAAAAAGTCATGAACTTAATGCATTTGTGTCAATTCAGTTCTAAACCTTTCAATTTGGCCATTTTAATCCTAAACCTTTTGAAAATTTGCCAATGTAGTCCATCCGTTAATTTTTGCCAAAAATCGCTAATATGGATGCCGGTCGTTCTATTTGACACGGCTGGCACTGACGTGGATAATATTTACAATTTTTTTTAATTTTTTTATATTTATATTGTCTTTTTCTTTTTCTTTTCTTTCTTTTTTTTTAATTCTTTCTCCGCCAATCATTGGGCTTCGGAGATGGCCAAGGCCGCCCCTCACCGGGATCTAGCGAGGTCGAGCCCTGCTCGAAGCTGGTGAGGTTGGCCCTCGCAGGCCTGGCATTGAACTATCAAATGGCAACAGATTTGTGTTCCAGCTAATATCTGCATACCTATTAGCAAATGACATTGAACCATGTGATATCTCAAACTTCTTGTTTAAAGTACGTAATGTCTCTTGTCTCCTTTTTTTCTTTAACAAAGAAAATCCCAGCAGATTTGTGGTCGTTGGTTCATGTAAAAGCCATCAGCTGGTTATGTCAGTGATGTATGAAGACCGTATGAACAAGAGTTCATGACTAAGGATAACAATGTATTGTATATCTTATGGAGAAGAATCCTAATTTGGATCCAAAATACCAAAGTAATTTCAACACGCAGAGGACGTGGGAAGATTTACCAGTTTTATGCCGTCGACAATCTGGGAAGGTTGATTAGCATTAAGTCTAAACAGCCTCTGATGACGAGATGTAAAGTCTATCGTTGAGGAATCCAAGTGAAAAATTCGAACGAGGCGACAGATCTGGACAAGGAAGCCTTTCTTTCTTTTGCTGCAACTAATCGATGTCAATCAAAGTTCCAACATGAAAAAGATACTTCATAACATTCTTAACTTAGAGCAAGTTCATTTAGAATATTATGATCATATAAATAAGGCTTCGTTGCAACGCTTGTGAAATTATTAGTCTACCTACAATTAAAATGAGCACCGACCATAATGCACCTTCGATGGGCATTTAAAATCTTTGAATTTCCGATCGCCATTGTTACTGGCACAACAATGAGAGCTTACGTGACTGGTGACCACATTGAAGCCTTCCAACGAAATATTAAATCTCCATTTTCTTTTCGTAGGTTCTTCGGACAAATTTGGGACACATCTTTGCATTGTTTCAAAAGGAGCTTTCCTGAAAGAGTTGTAGAAGAATGATACTAATAAGCATATTAAGGTTGATCTACAAAATTAGTATAATAATTGGGAGATCGATTCTCCCTCTTCTATACCCTCCTGCAAGGATTGATGTGAAATGATTCTTGTGAATCTCTTTGCATAGATGTGCTTTCCATGACAAAAAACAATTTGCAGGTGATCAATGGGTTGACCCAATCTGGGTCGGGCATTGGAAATGTGTAAATAAAAGAGAGAAATACATCCTCCAATTAACATAAATGCCCCTCAAGAAATGTGAAAAATAAAAGGAAGAATACATCCGGAGAATCAAGCCACGTTTGTAATTGTCGCGTGAAAATTTGGATGCAGCCTTGAATTAATTTGAACGCTAGCAATAAATATATAAGGGTTTAAGAGCGGATATTGGCTTAAATAATGGTTTGAAGTGACTAACTTAAGGGTCCGAACTCATTGGCCAGTCAAATTTTCGGCAGCCGGTTTGAATGTGCAACCCGCTTGCTTATTTCGGCAGCTAGAGCAAGGGCAATTTCGTCCGAAATTTTTCTACTTTGACCCAATTTGAAGAAAACTCAAATTGAAGCTAGAATTCTTATTGTTTGAAGCTCAGGGTAAGAAGAGGAATACATTGCTCGAAGCAACCGTCGCGTTTGGTCTCGATGCTGATCAGAATCATCAGGGCACTACTGTCTGCAAAACTCTCTCTCTCTCTCTCTCAGATCACCAAAGGCAAGAAAAAGGGAAAAAATGGATATTCCAAGAGAATTATAATAATTAAAATATTTGCAATTTATTTGCATGCTAATGCAATATATTTACGGGCATGGAGAGACGTGGGAGTGGATGCTCTATACTTTCATGGTTAGACAATGCATATGTCTCAGGTTTGGCCCCATGTTTTAGATATTTTTGTACACCCACACATGCTGCAAATGGTGATGATTCGCCTAGATACTTCAAATTTTCTGGCCTTTTTAGGCTTTGGACCTCCATTTTCAGCTGACCATGTGTGGAGGAGTCTCCAAATGAAACAGCCTGAACTGTGCATGTGAATGAAGAGCAACCTTCACCTTGGTGAAGCAACCTCAGCGAAAAAAGGTTCAGTTCATTGTTTTGGCCCCTCGCCGATCTCTTCTCTGAAAACTAAAGTTTGTCTGCAACAATCTACTTACACACTTTCAACAAGGAGCATATCTTACTTCTTTTTTGAGAACATGATCATTTGACTCGCAAATCCAACTCTGTATCAGGATCCCTAATTCCAAGTCCAGTTTTTAGCCACTGAAAACCATCCAATGTAGGTCCATAATACTTGCCTGCTTCGATTTTGTATGTCATTGACATACATTCTTGCAGGCCAAATCCACTAAGTTTTCTCCATAGCAGAAGAAACTTTCGGTCTGCAAATGCAAATTTTGATCCATCAAACTGACAACAAGTATTAGAGGAATTGTCAATTCAGTGCTATATATGTGATCAAAGTTCTTATCTTGCGAAATCTTTTGTAGATACATAGGTCCTATCAGATGAATCTTAAATTGACAATAAGCTTTTGTTCCTAGGAAGGAAGACAATATGCATACACAAAGTTGAAGAGAACTGGTCTCAATGATCAGCATCTAGAGCCTCTCATTGTGTAGGCTCATTGCAAGTTTAATTTCAGACCTCCAAGACAATTAAACAATCAAGTTTGGGTTACCCTGCATCTGGTTTATAACTTCTTCCCCCAGAAACATGAATTATATGTTCCATGATCATAGCATCAGATACTTTTGTTGTCTCTGTGACACTATCCACACAAAACAAATTAGTTCTTGTCTTGCATCTTTAATTTTGTCAATCATTTGTTTGCAATCTCTGGTGGTGAGCTTCCTCAAGACTATAGGACCATTATATATTCGATGTGAAGTTTTGCACTAGCATAAGCAGTGACATCTTTGTAGGTTTCTGTTTGAATTGTTAATCCAGCATGTATCTCTTTGTCCAAGTGATTAGCCTGACAACCAGCAATTCTGGAGATACTTGCATCTGTATAACCTTTGAAAATCTCATTTTGGGAAGTGCTCTCTAATCCTTGGAAGGTGAATTCTCTCTTAATTGAGACAGCTACCGGTCAGTTTCGGGTTTAAGTGACACTACTGTCCGGATATAGTTATTCATCATTCAGAGCAAGTCACGGCACTGGACATGAAAATATCAATATTACAAACAACATCACTGTACTTTGATAGATAGCATCGCAAGGAAGCCCTGGAATTAGTCTACATAGAGTACATACTTGTCTAGAATAGGTATTGAACATTTCCTACTCTGAAAACATAAGCGCGGTCACAATATTTGTTAACTGAAGGAGTTGAGTAAAAAAGGACTTGAATTGAAAAGACCGAATGAAATTGAGAACCAATTCTTCTAAACCGGTGTAGCATAACCAGTAGAACTTAGCATATGTCTCACTCTTCACATGTTCGGAAATAATACTGTCATGTTTTACAAGGTAGAAAGCAAACCCTGCAACTCTTCTGCTTTTATAATTCCAGCCTCTGTATCTTCACGTATTAGGCTCTCAGAGAACTGAACACAGTCCCACCTGTGTTCATGTATGCATATTGGCTCAAACACATGGGCAACCATATGTAAACTGATATGGTGTGGCATCCTCATCAGACGCTGTCTTGGCGCATGACCACTGAGGCAGAAGATCTTCTGACTGATTTCCTGATTTTGCAGATCGTCTTCTGTATGAGGCGTATCGTATGCCCCACGAGAAGCAGAACCATCAAGCCAAACCACACAAGGATTCCGACTCCTGTTATCTCGTAGATCGAATTTATTTCATTAGAGGGCGTGAATAATTTCATCGAGAGACCATAGGTGAATGCTATAGATGTGATAGTGATCCACATGATCACCATCAGAATCCACATGAAAAACCTATGCCTCAAAGGGAGGCCGCTCACGAGTAACAGGATGATGCTGAGGGATGCAAGAAAGCTTATTGTGTTAACCACAAAGAATCGCAAGTATCTTCCCAGATAATTGTCGGCCATGATGGAAAATCCTGCGGTGTGTGAATTTTTTGAATTGTCACCTTGGGTAGTCTCTTGCCAAAAACCACCTGGAGGGTTGACACCGACTTGGAATGCCATTGTTGCGGTCAAAGATGCCACAACCATCAGTGCACCCTTTTTCCTTTCAAGCCAATCATATTGCTTTTAGAGATTCTTCTCCAAACTTTTTCGTTGCATGGGGGATGCAATATTCTGATCATTGGCATTTGGAGGTGACGCCACCATCATCATGGGTTCGATTTCACTCCTAGAGGGAGCACGAACAATTGCAGTTGCAGTCGTTGCTCCTGCTTCACAAAAGTTGTTTATGTTGTCCATGTTCCTTCCGGGTTTTCCACTCTGTGCTAAAAGGTCATATGCTGTGAGATCGTCTGCGTTTGGAGAGTTCGCTTCTACTGTGGTAAAAGACGTCAAGAAACTCATTGTCTGCACAGGTTCATATTTGGATATGTCAATGGACTATATGAGAAGGTCAACCAGAGATTAAACCGATCGGCTCGTGGAGATACAAAAGAGAAGACAATAATAGGCAGTTTATATTGTAAGATGGGACTTGTGCACTTCTTACTTACCTCAGTTTGCTTATCTGCAGCAGCTAGGTGCAATATGGTGTCACCATCTTCATTCTTCAAATTAACAAACTCGAGATCTCCAACAGACTCCACCAAAAGCTTTAGAGCTTCCAAATTATTGTGCTTCACGCATAAATGGAGAATAGTCTTGCCATGTCCCATCTTCTGACGTGCTGCATCGGGACTCTCTCGAATCAGTTCCTTTAGAACATCGACCCGACCTTTAACCGCTGCAATGTGAAGAGGGTTCCTACCGTATCTGTCACGAGCATAGCACATATCAGCATTAACAGTCAACAATTTCTTCACTACTCCAAGATGACCTTTAGCTGTTAGAAATTAAACCAAATTTGTTAGTACTTGTTTCCTTTTTGAGTCTGTTCGTATTTCCATATTTTGAGAGATAAGATAAGATATTGTGAGATATTATTTTTAGTTATATTTTAAGAAAGTTTTCTAAGTCAAGTAGGTTTCCTAATTAGAATAGGTTTCCTAGAAAGAGGTTTCCTATTTCGAATCAAACTATGGTCTATATATAGTCTATTTCTCTTGTAATTGAGACATGCAATAGAAAGGCGCGAATTGTGATCGTTTTACCTTCAAAAAATTTCTTCCATCAAATCAATATTGTTGCCGCGCCTCTGACGCTCAACAAATTGGTATCAGAGCTTACGGTTCGTGATCATGGCCTCAACGAACAATCAGTTTCCTCTTCAATACCCTCGTCTTACCAAAAAAATTATGGTAACTAGGCTGTTAGAATGAAAGCTCTACTCGGCGCCTAGGGTGTGTAGGAACTTGTTAACACTGGCTATGATGAGCCAGAGGATGAAGCCACGTTGAATCAGAACCAGAGGAATGCCTTGGAGAAGGCTCGAACGAAAGATCAATATGCCCTGTCGATCATCTATCAAGCGTTAGATGATTCCATGTTCGAAAAAGTTTCGAATGCCACTACCGCTAAAGAGGCATGGGAGATTCTTCAAAACACACATCAAGGAGTTCAAAAAGTTCAGAAGATTCGCCTTCAAACCTTGAGAGGCAAATTCGAGGTAATTCACATGAAAGAATATGAATCGATTGCTGATTATTTCACGAGAATTTTGGCAATTGCTAATCAGATGAAAAGAAACGGAGAAGACGTTTCCGATGTTCGTGTTGTTAAGAAAATACTTCGGTCCTTAAACAAGAAGTATGATCATATTGCTGTTGCAATTGAAGAATCCAAAGACTTGGATGCCATGATAGTCGATGAATTTATGGGTTCATTACAAGCCCATGAAGAAAGATTAAGAAAGAAAAAGATTGAATCGGTGGAGGAAGTTCTCCAAACGCAGTTGACCATACGAGATGAGAAGGAGCAAAGAAGAGATCCCGTACAAAATCGCGGGACAAATCAAGATCGTGATTGAAGTCGTGGCCGAGGTCACTTTCGAGAAAGAGGTCGTGGACAAAGCAGAGGAGATCCTGCTCGAAGTGATGGAGGATACCAGTACCAAAGAGGCGTTCGTGGAAGAAGAAAGAACTCGACAAGCCAATGGTATGATAAATCTAAAATCTGATGTTATCATTACAATAAACTTGGCCATTATGCTTCTAAGTGCTGGAATAAAGAAAGTAACAGAGTAGACGAAAAGGCGAACTTGGTGAATAATGCTGATCAAGTTCTCTTATTAGCATTAAAAGAATATGAAGAAAGTCAAAGTGATACATGGTATTTGGATACCGGTGCAAGTAATCACATGTATGGGAGAAAGGAGACGTTTGTCGAGTTAGATGAGACAATTAAAGGGAATGTCTCATTCGGTGATAACTCTAAAATTCTTGTTGAAGGGAAAGGTACAATTTTGATTCGCTTAAAGATTGGTGCACGTCAGTTTATTACTAATGTTTATTATGTTCCAAAAATGTCAAGCAATATATTGAGTTTGGGACAACTTCTAGAGAAAGGTTATACTGTTCATATGAGAGATCTTAATCTTATGTTGAGAGATCAAAATAATAAACTGATTGCAAATGTGAAGATGTCGAAGAATAGGATGTTTATTCTTAATATAAAGAGTGAGATGTCTCGTTGTCTAAAGGCGTGCGTAGATGATCCTTTATGGTTGTGGCATTTGAGGTTCGGCCATCTCAATTTTGGCGGACTCAATTTGCTTTCTCGCAAGAAAATGGTTTATGGCTTACCACATATTGATCATCCCGATCAATTATGTGAAGGGTGTGTTATCGGCAAGTATTCCAGAACTAGCTTTCTGAAGGAGACGACTTATCGAGCGAAGAAGCCGCTTGAGTTGATTCATTCTGATTTATGTGGCCCGATCAATCCTCACTCATATGGTAATCATCGATATTTTGTTACTTTTATTGATGATTTTACTCGAAAAACTTGGATGTATTTTTTGAAAGAAAAGACAAAAGTGTTTGATACTTTCAAACAATTCAGAATCTGGCTAAAAAGGAAAGCAGCTATTTTATCAAGGCTTTAAGGACTGATCGTGGTGGAGAATTCACCTCAGTCATATTCAACAAATTCTGTGAAAATCATGGTATTCGGCGTTTCTTGACGGCCCCGTATTCTCCTCAACAAAACGGTGTGGCTGAACAGAAAAATAGAACCATTCTTGATATGGTTCGAAGCATGTTGAAGAGCAAAAATTTGTCCAAGAAACTTTGGGCTGAAGCTGTTTCGTATGCCGTCTATCTTCAAAATAGATGTCCAACATATGGACTTGAAGCCGTAACTCCACAAGAGGCATGGACCGGGAGAACACCAAGTGTTTCGCACTTGAGAATTTTCGGGAGCATTGCCTATGCTCATGTCCCGGATAAAAAAAGATCGAAACTTGAAGATAAGAGCAAAAAGCTCATCTTTATCGAGTATGACTCATCATCCAAAGTCTATCGATTATTTGATCCTAACACTTTGAAAGTGTATGTAAGTAGAGATGTCAAGTTCGATGAAGATGGAATGTGGGAAGAAAATTCAAAAGAAGAAGCGAATGTTCGTGGTGATTCCAATCAAACGGAGTTGAAAGATCAATCTTCACCTTCTTTTCCAACATCTTATTCAAGTTCATCAACACCATCCTCTTCAAATAGTGTCGATGAACTGCTATTGCCCAGATTAAGAAGATTGTCTGAAATTTACGAAGCTACCGAAGAGCTTCATCTTATATGTCTTCTTGCAGATTATGAACCACTTGCTTATGATGATGCGGCCAAAGAAGAAAAGTGGAGGAAAGCCATGAACGAAGAAATTGAAGCCATCACGAAAAATCAAACATGGGAGCTTGCTAATCTTCCGAAGGACAAGAAATCAATTGGTGTTAAATGGGTGTACAAGGCCAAGAAGAATGAGAAAGGTGAAGTGACAAGGTACAAAGCTAGATTAGTCGCAAAAGGGTACAAGCAAAAAGCCGGAATTGACTATGATGAAGTTTTTGCCCCCGTCATCCGCATGGAAACGATTAGATTGATTATTTCCATTGCTGCTCAAAATAATTGGCGGATTTATCAAATGGATGTCAAATCAGCATTCTTGAATGGCATCCTTGAAGAAGAAATTTATGTCGAACAACCCGAGGGGTTTATTGTGAAAGGTCATGAAGATAAAGTACTGAGGTTGAAGAAAGCTCTATATGGGCTCAAACAAGCACCGAGAGCATAGAATTCCAGAATTGATGCATATTTCAAGGCGAATGGATTCTCTCAATGTCCATACGAGCATGCACTCTATTTGAAGCAAGAACAAGGTGATATTCTGCTCGCCTGTTTATATGTTGATCTTGTTTTTACAGGAAATAATTCGACTATGATTGATGCTTTTAAGGCATCGATGGTGAAAGAATTTGAGATGACCGATAATGGTCTCATGAATTATTTCCTTGGTATCGAAGTGAAGCAAAGTGCCGATGGGATTTTTATTTCCCAAAAAGGATATGCAGAAAATATCTTTGAAAAATTCAACATGAAGAACTGTATGTCGATCAATACACCAATGGAGTGAGGAACCAAACTTTCGAAGTTTGATGATGGTGTGGATGTTGATTCGACATATTATAGAAGCTTGATTGGAAGTTTGAGATACTTGACATGCACGAGACCGGATATTATGTATAGTATTGAAATTGTTAATCGATACATGGAGAAGCCGAAATCATCTCATCTTAAAGCTGCAAAGAGAATACTTCGGCACATCAAAGGTACTATTTCTCATGGTTTACACTATTATTGCTCTGAATCTTTCAAACTTAGAGCTTATTCGAATAGTGATTATGGTGGAGATATCAACGATCGAAAAAGCACCACCGGATTTGTATTTTTCTTGTGCGACACTGCTTTTACGTGGTCATCAAAGAAGCAATCAAGTGTTACTCTATCGACATGTGAAGCTGAATATGTAGCTGCATCTTCATGTATTTGTCATGCAATATGGTTGAGAAGACTACTCAAAGATATTCTTATGGAACAGAAGAAAGTAATGGAGATTTTTGTTGATAATATTTCTGCTATTGTTTTGGCGAAAAATCCAATTTTTCATGAACGAAGTAAACATATCGCTGTTCGATATCACTTCATCCGAGAACAGGTTAAAGAGAATGAAGTTAAAGTATTGCATGTGAAGACCGGAGATCAAGTAGCAGATATTTTTACTAAATCTCTCAAGATCGATACTTTTCAAAAGTTCAAGAACCTGCTTGGAATGATCGATGGAAGAGAATTTGGTTTAAGGGGGAGTGTTAGAAATTAAACCAAATTTGTTAATACTTGTTTCCTTTTTGAGTCTGTTCGTATTTCTATATTTTGAGAGATAAGATAAGATATTGTGAGATATTATTTCTAGTTATATTTTAGAAAAGTTTCCTAAGTCAAGTAGGTTTCCTAATTAGAATAGGTTTTCTAGAAAGAAGTTTCCTATTTCGAATCAAACTATGGTCTATATATAGTCTATTTTTCTTGTAATTGAGACATGCAATAGAAAGGCGCGAATTGTGATCGTTTCACCTTCATAAAATTTCTTCCATCAAATTAATATTATTGCCGCACCTCTGACGCTCAACATTAGCTGCCGCGAGGTGCAAGGGTGAAAATTTCTGAGAATCCAGCTCTCCTGCAAGCTTTGGATTTCGATCCAGAATCTCGTCAACAAATTTATCATGACCGAGCATTGCTGCTATATGTAACGGAGTCTCATTGTAATACCACACCATACATCTATCAAGAATCAATGGATCATCTTTGAGCAAATTGACCAAAGAAGTTGCATCTCCTTCAGCTGCTGCTTTGTAAAGCTTCCTCTCCATTTTCACTCCTCAAGTTCCGAGATGAATCCGGGCTTCATGATCGCATTTTGCTTGTAGCCTTGGGCTTTTATGACTGGCCGTGAAAGTCAAAATCCTTCCTGAATCGAACATCGACATGGACGAACGACACCCAGGGACTTTAGCTTTTATGGTCTTCCAAGAAATCTAAATTATTTGAACGTGTTGAAAAGTCTTGCACTTCAGGTAAAGTCATCATCCATCTTAGTCATATAGAGCCGCCATGGCCGGCGACCGGCTGGAGAAGAAAATAGAAAAGAGAAAGAAAAAGAAAAAAGAAAAAAAATAAAAAAGATAATTAAAAAAATTAGAATTTTAAAAAAAGAAAATAAAAATAATTATAATGAATGATGAAAGAAGGATGGGGGAAAATGTTTTCCTCTTTTCAAAAAATGGAAAATATTTTCTTCACTTTTGAAAGTGTTTTATCTAATGAGGGAATTTCCCGAAAGTTATTTTCCGTGAAACGAACGAAACTTAATAAGGTGGGACTTCGGTTCATTTCCAGGAAATGCATTTCTGGACCCGAGGTTTGCAGGTATCTATCAAGCCACAAACAAACAAAATTGAAAATTCATCTTGATAGCGACAAATTTGGCTTTATGGTCTTCCAAGTAGACATGGCCACAGTTCAAAATCGGTCGGTTCTCGTTTGGAACCGGCAGTTCTTGCTCGTGGCCATGTATGAATCGGAACCGGAACTGCCCCTGCTGATTCCGGTTCCGGTTCGGAACCGGCCGAAAAAAAAAAACAGCAGGTCTTGCACATCTGCAGGCAGTAGGCCTAATTGCAGTTTTTTTTTTGTCTACAGGCCCTGCTGCAGTTTTTTTTTTTTGGAACCGGGCCCGGAACCGGAACTAGAGGTTCTGAGCCGATTCCAAAATTGTTTGAACCGGAACCAGACCCGTAGGCCACGGGCCGGTTCTGGTTCCGAACCGCAGGCCTGATCAACGGGCTGGTCCCGGGTTTGACCCAGGCCGGTTCCGGGCCGAAACCGGCCCGTGGCCATGTCTACTTCCAAGAAATCTAATATTTGCACGTGTTGAAAAGTCTTGGACACTTCGTGTAAAGTCATCATCAATCTTAGTCATATAGATACATATGTAAAACGGGAAAAGTGCCAAAAAAGTCCTAATCGTTTTGTATTAGTGCCAATTTAGTCCTAAACCTTTTTTGGTGCCAATTCAGTCTAAACCTTTTGCATTGGTACCAATTTAGTCCTAAACCTTTTTTTGTGCCAATTCAGTCATAAACCTTTTAAATTGGTGCAAATTCAGTACTAAACCTTTTGTTTTTGTGCCAATTTAGTCCTTCTGGCCAATTTTGACCGGAATTTACCGACGTGAACGCCGGCCGGTCATCAGCGCCGACGTGGCGCCAACATGGACAACTTTAATAATATTTAATATTTTTTTTGAATTTTTATTTTTTTCCTTTTTTTTCACTTTTTTTTTTCTCTCCCTCCTTCCTCTGGCTGAT
The DNA here is from genome assembly GCA_031216405.1 of Syzygium malaccense. NCBI lineage: Eukaryota > Viridiplantae > Streptophyta > Magnoliopsida > Myrtales > Myrtaceae > Syzygium > Syzygium malaccense. The sequence continues at coordinate 3,796,594 of CM062256.1, read as the reverse complement.
CGCCGGTCCGGCGACCAGCTAAAGGCCAGAGGCCGGTGAGCTCGACCTCGCCGGCCACTGGTGAGGGCGGCCTCACCTGGCAAGGGTGAGCCTCACCTTGGTCGGGCAAGGCTCGACCTCGCCAGATCCGGCGAGGTTGGGCCTCCCTCGACCATGGCGAGGCTCGAGCCCTCGCCGGAGGCTGCGGCGAGGGTGAGCCTCGCCATGGTTGGGTGAGGCTCGACCTCGCCGGATCTGGCGAGGTCGTTGGGCGAGGCTTGACCTCGCCAGCCACGGGCGAGGCCGCCCTCGCCAGTGGCCGGCAAGGTCAAGCTCGCCGGCCTCTGGCGGGTCGCCGGATCGGCGACCGGCCAGAGGAAGGAGGGAGAGACAAAAATAAAAGTGGAAAAAAAAAGAAAAAAAAGGAAAAAAATAAAAATTCAAAAAATATTAAAATATTATTAAAGTTGTCCACGTTGGCGCCGGTGATCGGCCGTTGGCTGGCAGGCGTCAACGTCAGCAAATTCCGATCAAAATTAACCAGAAAGACTAAATTGGCACAAAAATAAAAGGTTTATGACTGAATTAACACTAATTTAAAAGGTTTAGGATTGAATTGGCACCAAAAAAAGGTTTAGGACTAAATTGGCATCAATGCAAAAGATTTAGGACTTTTTTGGCACTTTTCCCTATGTAAAACGCTACATATAATTTCTAAGAAGGCAAGACCTCGGTTCATTTATAGGAAATGCATTTCCAGACCTGAGGGTTGCATGTATATATCAAGCCAAAAACAAACAAAATTGAGAATTCATCTTATTATCGGCAGATATGGCTTTATGGTTTTCCAAGGAATCTAAATTATTTGAACTTTTGAAAAGTCTTGGGCACTTCATGTAAAGTCATCATCAATCTTAGTCAAATAGACCTATATCACCGGTTGCTACTTGCAAAAACAGAGCATTAACTGGGAAAAAACAATGAACTTTGATCGACTATAGATTATTATCCATAGGCAATGTTCAACGTACATTGAACAAATTCTTGCTTATCGAGCTGCAAAGATTATTATCCGTCCCACCTCTCCCTCACAAACCCTCCAGCTGCAAAGATGATTTTTTGAACGTTCATATTCAACATTGTCAGTGAACCAGATTGAATGTAATGTTTAGTCTCTAGACTAAATTCTTTGGGGGAAATTACCCAATTAATTCTAAATATATTATACAGTTGTCAATTTATTCCTAAACTGTTCAATTTGACCAATGTAGTCCTAAATCTTTTAGCAATTTTCCAACGTAGTCCATCCGGCCAATTTAGGCTAATAAATTCTAACATGGAGGTCCAATTAGATCTGACGTGTACAACTCCATTCAAAATAGCATTGATTTTTGTCGCGACCTAAAAATTTCTTCCTCTCAGGCTAATGGATTATTAGGACTAAACCTAACTCGAGCCCTCCCAAGCCCTACCAATTCGCAACTTTGGGTTTAAGTTTTTAACATGCAAATGTTTTCATGCTTGGAGTCGCCACTAATCAATTTGTGGTAGGTCGATTAGAAACCTAAATAAAACATAGGGAGATATGTTTTATTCCTACGAACCAGAGATTCTAAGCCCGGGGACTTGATTACGCTAGATCTAGTCTAACGCCCTTTCGGTACCTTTTCTTTTCAAAAAAATATTTTGGCAAGCAATTTGGATCCATTTTAACTTAGTCACTAACATGTGAGGTGTTCATGCGGGTACGCAAACCACCAATTTAACACCCAAGAAAGCATTGAATAAATTGCAAGATTGGAAGAATTACTTACCTCGAAGCAACGTAAGCATCTGCATGGTTAGCTAGAAAATCACATCAACAACCTAATATGATTTTCTAATTAACACGTAGTTCACTCAATATTTTTGGGTTTTCGCTTATTTAAATGAAAGCTAACCTACATGCAATGACGTACAAGAATTGACACGCGAATAATGCAACCTAACATGCAAAACTATATGTCATGCGACGACGTGACCTAATTCTGATGACGGGCAAATGATTTATTTTTAGTATTTTCTGGTGAAATTCGGAATAAAAATATGCCTAAATTAACATGCAACCTATGATGACTTAACATATCCTAACATGACTTATTTTTGGGATTTTTGCTAAAATTCGAAATAATAAATTAATTAAATTAAGAATGCAATCTATCCTAATCTACCATAAGACAATTTATTCCTTTTTTGGGATTTTCATGAAAATTCGGAATTAAAAATAACCTAAATAATCTATTAAAGTTAGAAAATTACTTAATTTAAACTAGGAAATAGATTATCTCAAGTCCTGATTCAAATTAAATAATTATTCTATCGTCTAGATATATTTAGGATTCCTAAGCATGCAAAACTCAAATTCAAATCCTAACTGATATTTTTTGAATTTTCGTTTTTATTTGAAAAGAAAAGATAATTTAAACAAAGATAGCATCCACATTTAAAATAACCACGCAATCCACAATATTCGTTTCAAACTTGGATCAGGCACAAAAATCGAATTACCGGTCATATCTACAGGGTTATAGATATTAATGGAAAGTCGATCGTTCAAATTTGGAAAGCAGATAAAAATCATTATCGTATCCAAGGGATTAAGGATAGGATAATGATCTTCCGTATCGCCACGTATCATACCTTAGGGATAAGGTCGGATAATTGTCCAGATACGTTGCCGAATTAGGAAAGATTCCTAATTTTGAATATTTTCAAATATTGCGAACAAGGCAAACATTATCCTAAGATATCTAGCAATCCACGCAATATTCACAGAATATTCAAACACTCAAAAATTAAGAAACGAAATATTCTAAAAATATTAGATAATGTTCAATTACCTAATTTGCGGATAATTTCCAAATTCGAACTTGCGGATTGGGACGAACGGTGAACGGCGGATTTGGCGGTGCGGTGACGGGAACGACAACGGAGCGGCGGCGACGGAACAGCAAGGCAGCGCCGGCGTGTGACGGCTCCGGCGAGGACGGCGGCAGCAGCGTCGGGCTCGGCGGGGACAGCGTCAGCACGCAGTCGCACTCGGCAAGGACAAACAGCAGCTCCGGCGGGAAGCACGGCGTCGGCGGGAGAGGCGGCGGTGTAGGGCGCGGCAGCAGCAGCACGGCAGCGTCGGCGTGAGCGGGAAGCAGCAGCGCGGCAGCAACGGCGACGTCAGCGGGAAGCGCGGCAGCGGCGACGTCGGCGGCGTGAGGCACGGCACGGCGGTACGTCGGTGGGAAGCGGCAGCAGCGGCGTCGGCAGGGAGCGGCGGTAAGCGCGGCAGCAGCAGGATCGCGCGGGGAGCAGCAGCACAGCGGGCGCGGCAGACGCGGTGGCGCGCACGGCAGCGGCGTGAGGCGCGGCGTGAGGTGGCAGCGACGAGCAGCAGCTCCGGCGGGAGGAGCGGCAGCAGGCGACGGCAGCAACAGCAGCGGTGCACGGCGGGAAGCAGCGGCAGCACGCGGCGGCGCGCGGCGAGGAGCAGCAGCAGCAGGCGGCGGCGCGCGCGGGGAGGGGCGGCAGCAGCCGCGGTGGCGTGAGGCGCGACGCTGGCGGGGAAGGCGGCAGCGCGCGGGCACGGCGGCGGTGGGAGCCGGCCTCCTTCTCTCCCTCTCTCTTTCTCACTCTCTTTTTCTTTCGCTCACGTGTGTCTCTCGTGCTCTCCAAAATTCTGATCTGAAAATTTGTCCTCCCCCCTCTAAATTCTGACCTAATGAATGTATATATAGTATTAATCTAGGTCAATTAGATGGGCTTTCTAATCCTAATGGGCTTAGGCTTGGGCTTTAATTTAAATGGGCTGGATTAATTAATGATGATGGGCTGAATTAATTAATGATAATGGGCTGAATTAATTAATGACAATGGGCTGAATTAATTTCAAATTAAAACAACCGAGCCCGTTTGACTTGTAATTTCCGGCCCTTGCATTTCAAGTGAGCCGAGTCACATTCGATTAAGCTCGTTCGTCACCGCCGGTCCGATGCAAAAATGCAACTAACCTAAAATGAATTTAAACTATATGTTATGCAAATTAAATATTTTTGTTTAGGGGTTAAAAATTTAATCCCTAATTTTCTATGCAAATTACACTAAATGGTTGCTAAAATTTAGGTGTCAACAATTTTCTGAAGTTTTATAATTCTTTTTTATTTATTTTCTTTCTTTTTTTACTGTTCATTGTTTCCTTTCTTCCTTCTTTTTTCTTTTCTCTCAGGTTTGTGTTCCATACCACCAATCATGCACCGCTCGAGGGTGATAAGGCTAGGAAGAGCGTTGTTGTTTGAGAAGGTCATGGACCTAGACATGGCCGCGGTTCGGAACCGGTCGGTTCCGATTCGTGGCCATGTATGAACTGGAACTGCCCTTGGCGATTTCGGGCTGGTTCCGGTTCCGGCCCGGTTTGGAACCGACCAGTAAAAATTAAAAAAAAAATTATGAAATAAAAAATAATGAATTATCAAATTATGAAATAATGAATTATTCAATATAAAATGTAATCAAAATGTACATTGTAATCAAATTTGGGCAAAAAAAGAGAGAAATTGATGATTGGAGATGTGCAGGCCCTGCTGCAGTTTTTTTTTTGGAACTGGGCCTGTAGGCCACGAGCCAATTCCAATTCCGAACTGCGGGCCCGGTCAACGGGCCGGTCCCGAGTTTGACTCGGGCTGGTTCCAGGCCGAAACTGGCCCGTGGCCATGTCTACATGGACCTAAGCAAGATGCCGTCCGAGGGTGAGACACACTCAAACCCATATTCATCCTACATCAATCGAGGCCGGACAGAAAAATCGAATTGAAACACCGTGGACACCTTAATTTTTGTCGACAAGCTGAGCATGCACTTTTTTTTTGTGAAGAACATAAATAAAAATAAATGATGGTAAAATGGACAATAACAATAACAATAAACAAATGAATGTATAAATGAAAGAAGAGAAAGAAAAATGGGTCTAGCCCAGATCGTGCAGTCAAATTCGTGTGGCCCAGACCACTTAAACCCAAGCAATTGACTCAATTCGGCCTAGTTGGAATTGTCGCGACCTAAAAAATTTCTTCTCAGGCTAATGGATTATTAGGACTAAACCTAACTCAAGCCCTCCCAAGCCCTACCAATTCGCAACTTTAGGTTTAAGTTTTTAACATGCAAGTGTTTTCATGCTCGGAGTCGCCACTAATCTATTTGTGGTAGGTCGATTAGAAACCTAAATAAAACATAGGGAGATATGTTTTATTCCTACGAACCAGAGATTCTAAGCTCGGGGACTTGATTACGCTAGATCTAGTCTAACGCCCTTTCGGTACCTTTTCTTTTCAAAAATATTTTGGCAAGCAATCTGGATCCATTTCAACTTAATCACTAACATGTGAGGTGTTCATGCGGGTGCGCAAACCACCAAAGTAACACTCAATAATCAAAACATTAAATAGATTGCAAGATTGGGAGAATTACTTACCTCAAAGCAACGTAAGCATCTGCATGGTTAGCTAGAAAATCACATCAATCATCCTAATATGATTTCTAATTAACAAGCAGTTCACTCAATATTTTTGGATTTTCGCTTATTTAAATGAAAGCTAACCTACATGCAATGATGTGCAAAAATGACATGCAAGTAATGCGACCTAGCATGCAAACTATATGCCATGCGACGACGTGACCTAATTCTGATGACAGGCAAATGATTTATTTTTGGTATTTTCTGATGAAATTCGGAATAAAAATATGCCTAAATTAACATGCAACTTATGATGACTTAACATATCCTGACATGACTTATTTTTGAGATTTTTTGTTAAAATTCGAAATAATAAATTACTTAAATTAAGAATGCAATCTATCCTAGTCTACCATAAAACAATTCATTCTTTTTTTTGGGTTTTCATGAAAATTCGGAATTAAAAAAAATAACCTAAATAATCTATTAAGATTAGAAAATTACTTAATTTAAACTAGGAAATAGATTATCTCAAGTCCTAATTTAAATTAAATAATTACTCTATCGTCTAGATATATTTAGGATTCCTAAACATGCAAAACTCAAATTCAAATCCTAACCGATATTTTTTTAATTTTCTTTTTTATTTGAAAAGGAAAAATAATTTAAACAGAGATAGCATCCACATTTAAAACAACCACGCAATCCGCAAAATTCGTTTCAAACTCGGATTAGGCACAAAAATCGAATTATCAGTCATATCTATAGGGTTATAGATATTGACGGAAATTCGATCATTCAAATTTGGAAAGCAGATAAAATTCATTGTCGTACCCAAGTGAATATGGGTAGGATAATGATTCTCCATATCGCCACGTATCATACCTTAAGGATAAGGTCGGATAGTTGTCCAGATACGTTGCTGAATTAGGAAAGTTTTCCTAATTTTGAATATTTTCGAATATTGCGAACAAGGCAAACATCATCCTAAGATATCTAGCAATCCACACAATATTCACAGAATATTCAAGCATCTAAAAATTAAGAAATCAAATATTCTGAAAATATCGGATAACATCCTTACCTAATTTCGAAATATTTCCAAATTTGAACTCGCGGATCGGGATCGCGGCGAACGGCGGACCGGCGGTGGCGCGACCACGAGGACGGCGGCGACGCTGTTTACGATGGTGCTGGTGATGGCGCAACTCCGGGACAGCAGCGGTGGCAGAGCGACGACGGCAGCGGCGGTGCGGCTGCGTCGGCGTGAGACGGCTCCGGCGGCAGCAGCACACAGCAACAGAGGGCAGCAGCGGCGGCAGTGGCGTCGGCAGCAGCAGCACCGGCGGGAAGCGGCAGCAACAGCGTCGGCGTGGGAAGCGGCAGCAGCGGCGTGAGGCGCGACGGCAGCAGGCGTCGGTGGGAAGCGGCGGTAGCAGCAGCGTCGGCAGGGAAGCAACGGCGGCAGGTGCGGCGTCAGCAGGAAGCAGCAACGGCGGGGCACGGCGACGAAGGGTGACTCCGGCGGTGTAGGGCGCGGCAGCAGCAGCACCGGCGGGAAGCGGCAGCAACAGCGTCGGCGTGGGAAGCGGCGGCAGCAGCAGCGTCGGCGTGAGGCGCGGCGTGAGGCGCAGCAGGGAGAGGCGGCAGCACGCGGCAGCAGGAAGCAGCAGCAGCGACGTCGCACGGCAGCAGCGGCGTCGGCGGGAGGCGGCAGCGGCAGGCGCGGCGGCGGCGGGAGCCGGTCTCCTTCTCTCCCTCTCTTACTCTTTCTCGCTCACGTGTGTCTCTCGTGCCCTCAAAAATTGTGTTCTGAAAATTGTCTCCCCCCTTAAAAATTCTGACCTAATGAAGTATATATAACCATAATCTAGGTCAATTAGATGAGCTCTCTAGTCCTAATGGGCTTAGATTTTATTGGGCTGGATTAATTAATGATGATGGGCTGAATTAAGTTCAAATTAAAACAACCGAGCCCGTTTGACTTGTAATTCCCGGCCCTTGCACTTCAAACGAGCTGAGTCTCATTCGATGAAATTTAAGCTCGTTCGTCATCGCCAGTCCGATGCAAAAATGCAATTAATCTAAAATGAATTTAAACTATATGTTATGCAATTTAAATATTTTTTGTTTAGGGGTTAAAAATTTTAATCCCTAATTTTCTATGCAAATTATACTAAATGGTCACTAAAATTTAGGTGTCAACAGCTGCCCCTCTTTGAAGGTGAGCTCGCAAAGGTTGCATTCAAAGACTAAATGATACCTAAATTTCACTTATGCAAATGCAATGAATGTTGTTTTTGTCGGGATTATGAATCCCATTTTACAATGCATTAAGAAATGATGCATGCTGACATGAGTAGAAAACATACCTGGAATTACTTACCTGACAGGAGTGAGATAATGCAATTCGAGGCACAACTTTAACTTGTATGTTGTTTTGGCAAATGTATGGGCTCAGTCCCATAGGTATTGCCTGATATACGTTGATGAACTTCGGTGATCTGCAGTTAAGTCAAAACACACAAAGAAAGCTCGACGTATCCAATCATCATCTGGATTCGTGAGAATAATTCCGATCCTTACAAACTACCTATACATCTCCATAGGTGTTTGCAAAGATTTGGTCGCTTCACTTATACCTGCTCATAAGTGAATTGCGGGGAAACTTTTGACATCAAGAGGATATTCTGACCTTTACATATACCTGCTCATATGCAAAGATTTGGCCGCCTCACTTATACCTGCTCATAAGTGAACTGCGGGAGAACACCTGGGGTTGAGAGAATATTCCGACCTTTACATATATCTGCTCATATGCAAAGATTTGGCCGCTTCACCTATACCTGCTCATAGGTGAGTAGCGGGGGAACATTTGAGATAATGAGAGTATTCTGACCTTTACATATACCTGCTCATATGCAAAGATTTAGCCGCTTCACCTATACCTGTTCATAGGTGAGTAACGGGGGAATACCTGAGATTGAGAGAATATTCCGACCTTTACATATACCTGCTCATATGTAAAGATTTGGCCGCTTCACCTATACCTGCTCATAGGTGAGTAGCGGGGGAATACCTGAGATTGGGAAGAATATTCCGACCTTTACATATACCTGCTCATATGTAAAGATTTGGCCGCCATGCCTATACCTGCTCATAGTCATGTAACGGGGGAATCTTCTCGAGATTGTATGAAAATCTGTGATTTGATGAACAAAGGGGCTAGCCCAAGTGTTCAAGAGTTCCTTGACAAAGTACCTGGATATCATCAGAAGTACCTGAAAAGGTTTGATCAATAGACATCTGAACACAATCAAAGGCATTTAGAGATCGCAAAAATGATCAAATGTGGAACCTGACAATTGCTTGAACAGGTTAGGGATACCTAGATAGTCATAGACATCCTTGGGATAGAGATATACTTACCTGGTGATATCTCCAACTCTGAAGGTGTGTCTCCTGTTAGACACGATTTTAAGTAACATGTAATATGCATTCGCACACTGTCAAGAATACATATACACATGAACTATGATTTCAACTGATTTTCATGCAAGATGGTTTTGTCAAATCAGCATTACAAACTTCGCTGGGGAAAAATCATAACAAGACAATCCGAACTCACAAGCGGATATCTTGAAAATGTCGAATGAGGGACTTCCGGTCCAAAAGGGCTTTCTCTCATTCTCATCGAAAGGCTGATTTATGGAGAATCGCTCCATCTCACCATCATCATGTTGACAAGGGTCCGAGTATTCTCGCAAGCAGTACGACTTTACCAATCTGAGAGGTCTTTGTTAGGACCGTAACATGGGCTTGGTCAATGGCTTAGCAAAAGAGACTCTTCGAGTCGAGGCTATTGAAAGAAAATACTCTATAATTGTCTCCGGGTTTACAAGTCAAGAACCTGCAAAATGAGATAGAAATGGACTTGCTCGCACTTCTTCGAGCTAAGCTTATAAACATCAGAAACTCTACGTTAGTTCAAGTGCCCTAATCTGAAGAGACTTTGCAAGGGACGTAACGCAGGCTAGGCTCATAGGTTGAGAAATGAATGAATCATAAGGCTCAAAATGTGTATAATTGGGATGAGAGTTGGTGATCATCTCGGCATTATCACCAGTCTTCTTCTTCACCAGGGATTGTCTCCTCGGTAGATATTCCATTGGCCTCGAGAGCTTATCACTTGACTCCTTAAGACTCTGGATATTTTTGTGACTTTGACACATCTCAACATTTTCTAATCCAAAGTCGTCACTTTTTTTCCATTTTTCTTCTTCTTTTCTTTTCTTTCACGGGCATCAGCCTTGCTTTTACCAGGCACACTGCTTTTTCATGCCCTCTAGTTTTTTTTTTTTACACACTGTCTACAATGCATATATTGGCTAGTCACACTTTGGCTTGTTTTGACCGAATGACTAACATTTGGACTCTCAGGATCTTCGTCTTTTATCGACGCTCCGGATATGCTGATTGAACAATGATGACTTTTGCCTTGCCCCAGTGTGGGGGATGATCACCAACTGGGTTTAAGAAATGAATTTGCAGGCTCAATTGGGCTTAACAAAGGATAAAGTGTGTATAGGATAGAGAAAGAAATGCTCTTCGTCATCCTAAGGCACTTGAACTTCACGTGAATTCATCTGAAAAAGCAACACTCGAAGATTGATGCAAGTGAGAGCATGAAAATTTCTACTCATTTTTCACCTTATGATGCTGACTTACCTCCAGTTTGCCCCGATGTGGGGTGGTTCTTGACAGGGGTAATTTGAATGAATTTCTCCAAACGTTTAGGCTCAAAGTGGCGAAACAATGGATAACCTGTAGTGTTTGGGATAGAGAAATGAACCGCCTCTCGTCATTTCAGTTGCCGTACCTTTTGCGAGATAACCCTTTGCCTTGCAGACATGGAATTTTTCTACTCAACTCACTGGGGATTAGTGCACGGGACTGTGTATAGGATATGGCTTGCCTTTCATCATCCCGATGTACCTCATTCAACACATTCAATTCATTCCACGTGAGTTATCATATTATCTAAATAGATTCCCCTTTTGAAATCGATAATGTAGACTAACAAAATGATCAAGCATAATTTTAAGCCAAGGCAGATATTCCATCTTTAAATTGATTGAACCCATTTATTCATAAGTGAAATGTTTGCAATTCAGAATATAAAACCAAACACTTGAAAACTTTCGCCGCAAAAATGTTAGATCTTATCAGGGATAATATATCTTCACAGCATCAGAATTAACAGGAGTGGAAAACTCACGACCATCCATTTCCGCGAGAATCAGGGCACCTCCGGGAAGCACCTTTTTAACCACATACGAACCAATGTAGTTTGGGGCAAATTTTCCTCCAGGAACAGGAAAGACTGGCAGTACCTTCCTTAGGACTAGATCATTTACCTCGAAGTGTCTTGGACGCACCTTTTGATTGAAGGATTTAGCTATCCTCCGCTGATAGGTTTGACCGTGGCAAATGGCTCTCAATCGCTTCTCATCAATTAGGTTTAACTGCTCATGCCTTTGTCGTATCCATTCTGCCTCGGACAACTCTACCTGAGACAATACTCGTAAGGAAGGGATCTCTACTTCGACGGGTAGGACTGCTTCCGTGCCATACACCAAGGAAAAAGGGGTTGCTCCGACAGAAGTTCGGATCGAAGTTCGATACGCCATTAGTGCGAATGGCAACCTTTCATGCCAGTCACGATAGTTTTCAGCCGTTTTGGCCAAGATCTTCTTGATGTTCTTGTTGGCAGCTTCAACTGCTCCATTCATCTGTGGACGATAGGGAGATGAATTCAGGTGCCGGATTTTGAACTCGTTGAACAACTGATCAATGAACTTGTTGTTCAAATTTGTCCCATTGTCAGTGACGATAGCCTCAGGGACACCGTAACGAGCGACTATGTCTCGCCTGATGAATTTTACAACATTCCTTGCAGTGACGTTTGCATAAGATGCCGCCTCAATCCACTTAGAGAAATAATCAATCGCGACCAGGATAAATCGGTGTCCATTTGATGCCTTGGGATTAATCGGGCCAATCACATCGATGCCCCACATTGAAAAGGGCCATGGCTCAGACTGCTGATGTAATTCTGTCGGGGGAACATTTATTTTATCCCCATGAACCTGACAACGATGACATCTTCGAACATGTTGGATGCAGTCACTCTCAAGACTGAGCCAATAATAACCCAACCTCATAATCTTCTTAGCTAATATGTGGCCATTCATGTGTGGACCACATATCCCTTCGTGTACTTCTTGCATGATTCTGGTAGCTTCAGCCGCATCCACACACCTTAATAGGATCGAATCATATGATCTTTTGTATAGCTTTTCACCACTAACAAAGAATTTTGAAGCCATTTTCATTATGTACTTCCTGTCAGCTGGGGTGCTTCCCTCAGGAAATTCTTGTCTCTGAATGTAACTCATGATATCATAATACCATGGCTTTTCGTCAGGTTCTCTGGTCACAACCATACAGTAGGCTGGTTTTGTCAGGACTTCAATCTTCAAGGGTTCTACCTCTAACCCATCAATCACTTGCAACATGGATGATAACGTAGCTAGCGCATCAGCAAACTGATTATGAGACCTCGATAAGTACTCAAAAGAGATATTTTCGAATTCCTCTATGATTTCTTCGAGGTATTCATGGTACGGCACTAGTTTGGTGTCTCTCGTCTTCCACTCTCCCACAGTTTGGAGAATAATCAAAGCAGAATCACCAAACACTTTCAACTTGGTTATCCTCATTTCTACTGCGGCTTGGAGTCCGAGGATGCAAGCTTCGTACTCGGCTATGTTGTTGGTACAGGGGAACACCAACTTTGCTGCTACTGGATAATGTTGCCCATCTGGGGATATTAAAACTGCCCCAGTGCCGGAACCAGCCAGGTTTACAGCTCCATCGAAAAACATGGTCCATGTGTCTTCCTTTATTACCAAAATACGATCTTCTGGAGAATATCTATCATCATCAGGGACTCCAGGATTTTCAGCTAACACATCAGCAATTACTCGACCTTTAACTGACTTCTGTGGCTTCATCTGGATATCAAACTCTGAAATTAAAATCTGCCACTTGGCTAACTTCCCTATCAAAGCTGGCTGATCAAGTAAATACTTAATGGGATCGTTCGCAGTCACAAGCAAAGTCTGGTGATGCAATGTATATTGTCGCAGCCTATGGAGCACCCATACTAGCGCAGCGCAAGTCTTCTCGGCTTCAGAATAATTCAACTCCGAGACAGTGAACTTCTTGCTTAGGTAATAAATGGCTCGCTCTTTTCCATCTTCAGGACTTTTCTGGGCTAGCATCGCACCTAAAGACTCACTATGAATCGTGAGGTAAAGGATCAAAGGCTGGCCCGGCATTGGTGGGACTAGCACTGGTGGTTTCATCAGGTATTGCTTTAGTTCGTTAAACGCTTCCCGACAATCATCGTCCCATTTCACTTGAGCATTCTTCCTTAGAAGTTTGAAGAATGGCTTAGCAGTTGCTGAGAGCTGAGAAATAAAACGGGCTATGTAGTTCAATCTACCCAGGAGGCTCCGCACTTCTTTTACGGTCGACGGGGGTTGTAACTCACATATAGCCTTCACTTTGGAGGGGTCAATTTCAATGCCTTTACTGCTTACTATGAACCCAAGTAATTTACCCGAGGTTGCTCCGAATACGCACTTTGCTGGATTGAGACGGAGCTTAAACTCATGGAGCCTCTCGAATAATTTCTTCAAAGTATCGACGTGACTCTTCCCAGGTCGAGACTTGGCGATCATGTCATCGACATAAACCTCAATCTCATTATGCATCATATCATGGAAGAGCGTCACCATTGCCCGTTGATATGTTGCCCCGGCATTTTTAAGGCCGAAGGGCATGACCTTATAGTGGAATGTTCCCCAAGGAGTGATGAACGCCGTTTTCTCCTTATCATCGTCCTTCATTTTTATTTGATTATAGCCCGAGAAACCATCCATGAAGGAAAACAGCTCGAACCCTGCAGTACTGTCCACCAAAACGTCTATATGTGGCAATGGGAAATCGTCTTTAGGACTGGCCTTGTTTAGATCGCGATAGTCGATGCAAACCCGAACTCGACCATCCTTCTTCATGATTGGCACAATATTAGCCACCCAGCTGGGGTATTGGGTGACTTCGATGAATCCCACTTTCAAGAGCTTCATGACCTCCTTCTCTATTTTCTTGGAAAGTTCAGGCTTGGTCCTTCGCAACTTCTATTTCTTGGGCGGCATGTCCGGATTAGTGGGTAGACTATGCTCCACGATAGAAGGGTCTAAACCCGGCATATCGACATATGACCAGGCAAAGATATCCCGGTAATCCTTCAGCAGTTGGACCAGGCGTTTAGCTTCGCCTTCGGGAAGGGTTGCCCCTATCTTCACCTCTTTGGGTTCTCCGGAATCACTCAAGTTGACAGTGATAGTTTGATCTACCGTTAGGACTTTAGGTCTTTCATGATGCTCTAGATCACGCTGGAGGTCCGAAGAATCCTCGAGTTCATTGGTGTCATCGAAATCAGGTTCGGTGGCACATAATTCGTCAAATTGGACCGTTCCCATACCCTTACGTGTCACAAAATTGCCCCTGAAACATAAAGTAGGGGGTTCAGTAGGACAAACAGGGCTAAACAGTGTATTTTTATTTCTTTTGATAATTTTATTTATTTTGAAATTCTTTTCAAAAAGGTTTTAACACGAGGAAGCATGAAGAAGCCCAGGCCTCATAATTCTCCTTGGACTATATTTTATTTTATCGGTTGGATATCATCATCGGGCTGGTTTGATGTACCTTAACATGCCCTCAAAACAAAAATAACTTGTAATTTCATTGATTATCACCAAATGAATTACATTTATTGGAATGGAAATTGCAACAATCAAATCCTAGAAATGAAAAGTGCTAAAAAGTAGCTCCCGAGACGGGGCGAGTCCTAAAAAGCAGTAAAAATTCCCGCGTAGGGGAGTGTGCGAAAAAAGTAAATGTGTTACTCTTGCGGGCCAGTGCCCATTTCCTCCAACAGTCCTTCCTCAATAGCTCCAATGAAGAAATCATCGAACATGGCAGTGATTCCCTCCATTGTATCATCAGGATCTTCTGTCACTAGAGGTGCTGGATCATCCATACCTCCCCATCCATCCAGGACAATGTCACGAGGGTCAACATAGAAACTCGGGGGTGCTGAATATTTCACATAATAATCGAACTTGCCGCTTGGTTGCCCCAAAGTGTCGATCACCTCCTTTTCTTCATACATCATTCTTGCAAGGCCCGGGAATGTGGTGCGGATGTGTGGAAGCAACCTACTACGCCCACGTTCTTCACCATTCGGCTCTTCTTCGGATCGCAATCTATTCTGTCCATTTCTTCGACCTTGACCTCGACCACGTCCACGTCCACGTCCACGTGCCACATTATTTGGCTCACTTGACCCCAGGTATCCCAACCCAGTAATGCGGGGCCTCTGAGAAACTTCCACCGGTTGGCGGATACCTTGACCATTTCTACCAAGGCCTTCACCCGGAGTAAAGCCATGAGAGACCATTACCTTTCCAACCATAACTGCAGCATTTGACACCTCGGGAATAGGCGGTGATGATCCTCTGGACGCATGTATGGTTGATACAAGCTCGAGCGACTGATAACTCGATTCTATTTTGCAATCAGGCTCAACATATGGGATAGCCGTTGTATGGTAAATGGGGTGCTCTTCTTCACCATGAACTGTGATTAACTTTCTTTCCACGACGAACTTCACCATCTGATGTAGACTGGATGGCACAGCTCCGGCAGCATGAATCCATGGACGACCCAACAGAAAATTGAATGTAGTGGGAATATCCATAACTTGAAATAGGACATTGAACATCGTTGGTCCTATCTGTATGTCAAGATGGATTTCTCCCATTACTTCTTTCTTCGTTCCGTCAAAAGCTCGTACGGAGGTTTTTGCAGAATTTATCCTAGAAGGATCTATCTTAAGGCGGTGTAAAGTTGCCA
This sequence comes from Syzygium malaccense, assembly GCA_031216405.1. Classification (NCBI taxonomy): domain Eukaryota; kingdom Viridiplantae; phylum Streptophyta; class Magnoliopsida; order Myrtales; family Myrtaceae; genus Syzygium; species Syzygium malaccense. Next base: position 3,781,086 of record CM062256.1, on the reverse strand, counting down.
AAGGACAGATGTTCAAGGCTGATCCGTTGTCAATGAGTACCCGGGCTACATGTGAGGCCTTGTATTTGACGGAAATATAGAGTGCTTTGGTATGCCCCCTCCCTTCTAGAGGGAACTCTTCATTTGAAAAGGCTATGAGGTCCTTGAGGAGTATAGAACCCACAAATTCCTCTAATTTGTCATGATCGATCGTTTCTGGCACGTGGACTTCACTTAACACCTTCATTAAGGCCTTCTGATGCTTAACAGACGTCTGGAGCAGCTCAAGCAGAGAGATTTGCGCGGGCAGCTTGCGCAATTGTTCAACTATGTTGTATTCGCTAGCCTTAATCACAGCTAGAAATTCCTTGGCTTCTTCATCAGTAACAGGTTTTGCAGGTTGAGCATTAGCTTGGCCGTAGGAACGCCCAGATCTGGTAACTAAGTCGACATCGAGACTGTAGGACCAAGGAACTGCCCTATTATCACTGTACTCATACGGTTGAGGTATCTCGATCACTATCCCTTCATCAGTTGTAGGCGTGCTTACAATGATCTCCTCATTATCGGACGCGTCTTCAAGCGGAGGCATGTCTTCAAGTAGAGGGTCGCCCTCGTCGCTCCCGGTGTTCAACGAAGCAAACTCCTCCTCCCAATTAATAACCAATTCAGAGATAGTGGAAATGATGCCAGTGTGGTCAGCATAAACGATCATCCCAGCTTCTACCATCCTTGAGATTCTTTCTCTCATGATGGCAAGGGGAAGGTCTTCATTACTCGGGTAACAACCGGCTTTCACTAACTCACCGTAGACGTCAGTAGTATACACCTTAACATTCTTGATTCGACCAGCATCGAAGCTAAATATGGCATTCACATTGCCTGCGTGATCAGGGAGTGGGTTGCTCTGAACATTCGGCTTAGCAGGTTGAAATGAGAAAGCCTTCGTGTCTAGGAGGTTTTGGACTCGGTGCTTGAGGGCATAGCAATCATCGGTTGAGTGTCCCAGCTCACCCATGTGATAATCACATTTCTTTGAAGGGTCGAAGTTATAGAACCGCTCAGGATTGGGCCGCTTTGGCTCAGTAGTAAGCAAGCCTTTCTTCTGGAGCACTGTCAGTACTTGAGATAACGATCCGGGGAGGGGGGTGAATTGCCTCCTGTTGTTCCTCCTCTAAAAAGGTTGACGACCCGAGTTTTGTTGCTGAGCTTCTACTACTTGGATTGCTGGGGCGGAGTTAGCATTCCGCCGGCTCGGCTGGTTATAAGCCATATTCACTTCAGCTGCCAGTTCTTTCTCTTTTCTCGCACCAAATCTTCTGGTCGAGGAGGACGGCTCGACAAACCATCCATCTTTCAGCCCTATTTCGATTTGTTCGCCCATGGGGATGAGTTGGTTGAAGTTGTCAACCGGAATGGCAACCATCCGATTACGGTATTCGAACGGGAGAGTTTTCACGAACATCCTCTTTAACTCACTGTCTATGGGTTCTGGGACAACCTGAGCAGCTAAATTCCTCCATCTGATAGCATAGTCTTTGAAGGACTCAGTCTTTTTCATCTGAGCACGTTCGAGATCATCACGGGTAGGAATGATGTCCGTTATAAATCTGTACTGCTTCAAGAATGCTTCACTGGCTTCTTTCCAAGTTTTGAGGCCATTTATCTTCTTCATGAGATACCAGTTCAAAGCAGGACCCGTCAAACTTGCTTGAAAGGCATGGATCATCAGGAGTTCGTTATCAACGTATGAAGTCATCTGTACGTGATAGAGCTGTAGGTGGGCTTTTGGATACGTGGTGCCATTGTACTTGTCGAAATCCGGCATTTTGAACTTCTTTGGGATTTTGATCTGTGAGTACAGAGACAGATCGATCGAAGGTGAATCCTATGAACCTTCCAGCTGCTTCACTCTTTCTTCAAGTTTATTGACCCATTCATCAGGTTTGTCTTTGTTGACGATGATCTGGACAGGGTCATCTTCTAAATCAGGAATATCGTCATCTCCGTCAACATCGACACTTTTTCTGATTTTCTGCTTTGGGACTGATGCTTCGAGGGATGCCGAAACAGGAACCGACCGGAGAGCTTTGATCTCAGCGGACATTTGTTGCATCGCGATGACAAGTTGTTTGATCTGGTCTTCCACACCAACAACACGCTCTTGCAAGTCGGTTTGATCGGCCATTCTGGCTCTCGACCGTGTACGAATGGGCGATCGAGATCGGTCCGTAGCTACCTAATTTTGGAACGAAACAGGCATACATGAGTGTTAAGCAAAATCATACGCCAATCCATGACATTGGTCTAACCGCTTTGAATTGAAAGGACCTCTTTATTGAAATGGCGAAAATTTTACACCAATTAATGACTTGAAATTGAACTGAATATAAAGACAAATGACTCAATTCCTAAACAAATTTTAAAAACTGAAACTGAAATGAGAAAAGAACTTCGAGCTTTTTATTTAGCTTGATCTATAGACATATGGGAGGCGACTTCCTTCTTCAATTGCTCATAAGCTCGAGCTATCTTGGATGCCTTTTCTTCAGCTTCTTCGGCCTTCCTTTTGAGGCGATTGTTCTCTGAGCGATTGGCGGACTTGAGAGGCACCTTGGGTATCTTCGGGAGCAAATCCTGCGGGATTCTGTGCCGACGAATGTATTGGGTCGTCGCGAAATAGGACTTCTGCTCTCCCTTTAGTTCTCCTTCGGGCCGAGCTATCTTTAACACACGACACTTCCTCCACATCTTGTTGAGCTGGGCTACGGTCGCTTCGTGGTCTTTATCATCATCGGCGAAGTCGACTTGGAGGAGTTCTGGTTGTAACGCTGGAGGGAGCCCTTGGAGAATCTGATACTGACGAGACACTCTGGCGGGGTAGTATTCAATTGCTCCGGTGAAACCCAATAGTGGAACCGGTCCAATACCATTACATGTAAGCCGAGCTTCCTCGACTTTGAACCAGTTAGCATGCCATTGGAAACCTTGGGGTCTAGCGTTTTTCATGAAAATAATCCATTCAGAGTAATGATAATCGGGTGCACCCCCTTGTTTTTCTTTATACCTCAAGACGGGATGGCTAAAATCACTAAGCTCGGATATTGTGAGTAAATCGCCACACCCTTTTATGTGAGACAAAAACCAGATTTGCAAAAGTTCGAGGGGGGCATGAAAAGTTTTGTCAACATGTTGCTTAAATTTAGTGAGGGAAATGAAAGTCTCGGCTAAAATGGTGTTGATAAAATTCTTTTCAAGATAGACTTGTTGGACCAACCATGCGATTAACGGACTACATGCATTCTTACAGTAAGGAAAAATCACGAACCCGAAAAACGCTAGCAAAAAGATTCTGCCTTTTTGAAAAGATGTGGCTTTTTCAAAACACTGACTCAGGAATGAAAAAGGACATGTGCCACGATTTGCTTTTAACACTTTTCCCAATTCATCTTTTCCGACATTCAAAAATTCAGCCAACATTAAAGTAGAATCAATTCCCAAAGGTGGTGTGACTAAATCCGACTCCAATGGTTTTCCAATGAGCACGCTATATTCTTCCAATGTCGGGGTGAGCTCGTGCTTACCGAATATAAAAGTAGAAGTCTCAGGACACCAGAAGTGCGCTAATGCTCGAACGAGGCCGGTGCGGACTTTGACCTCCAGTAGGGGGAGCAGCCTCCCGATGTGGCCCTCAACTAGCTTGCGGTTGGTCGGACTGAGTAGATTCCACCAGGCATGGAGCTCGTCCTTAGGAGCATCAAGAATCCGGATGTCTGCCCCTCCCATAGTGTATAGACCAAGACTCACGACCGACCTAATGTCATGGACCGACCAAAGAAAAAGACGAAACATAAATAAATTGCGAGATAAAGGTTCAGAAATCTTACTTCACCGGGTAGAATGATGGCAATCACATAGACATGCGCATGAAACGTGAGGTTCGATTTCTACCTAGACTCTGGCTTGCAAAATGGAGACATGAGGATTACCGAGCTAAACCAGTCAGGGTGGTGGTTAGGCTGGGATTTCCCTGACTCCGACTTAGTCAAGGAGCCGACCCGGGTTGCAAAGGGTGCAACCGTGGTAGGTTTTCAATGACACCATGAAAGAATTTTCGGGACCAAGGAGGGCGACCCATACCACACGGGTGTGGTCGGGGTGTCCACTGTCTCAGTACCATCCTAAACCTATGCCGCCCAGGTCCGGCAGCGGGTAGTGTGTGCGGTGTAGTGTAAATGCAAGGCATGCACAGCAGGTTATATCATACAGCGCTTCGTGCATAAAATAAACCATTCATCCAAACACCTCCCTGCAAAACAAGGGTTAACAATCACGCCTCCCCTTATACCTCCCATTCTGCAAAAACATTTAACACCTAAAATGTTAGGGACGTACCTGGGATCCTCGCTGCCAAGCAAAAATATATATTTTGAAAAGAAAAACTGGCCTAAGTCCACTAAGAGTTTTAATCTATTCCCCAGCGGAGTCGCCAAGCTGTCGCGACCTAAAAAATTTCCTCTCAGGCTAATGGATTATTAGGACTAAACCTAACTCGAGCCCTCCCAAGCCCTACCAATTCGCAACTTTGGGTTTAAGTTTTTAACATGCAAGTGTTTTCATGCTCGGAGTCGCCACTAATCTATTTGTGGTAGGTCGATTAGAAACCTAAATAAAACATAGGGAGATATGTTTTATTCCTACGAACCAGAGATTCTAAGCTCGGGGACTTGATTACGCTAGATCTAGTCTAACGCCCTTTCGGTACCTTTTCTTTTCAAAAATATTTTGGCAAGCAATCTGGATCCATTTCAACTTAATCACTAACATGTGAGGTGTTCATGCGGGTGCGCAAACCACCAAAGTAACACTCAATAATCAAAACATTAAATAGATTGCAAGATTGGGAGAATTACTTACCTCAAAGCAACGTAAGCATCTGCATGGTTAGCTAGAAAATCACATCAATCATCCTAATATGATTTCTAATTAACAAGCAGTTCACTCAATATTTTTGGATTTTCGCTTATTTAAATGAAAGCTAACCTACATGCAATGACGTGCAAAAATGACATGCAAGTAATGCGACCTAGCATGCAAACTATATGTCATGCGATGACGTGACCTAATTCTGATGACAGGCAAATGATTTATTTTTGGTATTTTCTGATGAAATTCGGAATAAAAATATGCCTAAATTAACATGCAACTTATGATGACTTAACATATCCTGACATGACTTATTTTTGGGATTTTTTGTTAAAATTCGAAATAATAAATTACTTAAATTAAGAATGCAATCTATCCTAGTCTACCATAAAACAATTCATTCTTTTTTTCGGGTTTTTCATGAAAATTCGGAATTAAAAAAAATAACCTAAATAATCTATTAAGATTAGAAAATTACTTAATTTAAACTAGGAAATAGATTATCTCAAGTCCTAATTTAAATTAAATAATTACTCTATCGTCTAGATATATTTAGGATTCCTAAACATGCAAAACTCAAATTCAAATCCTAACCGATATTTTTTGAATTTTCTTTTTTATTTGAAAAGAAAAAATAATTTAAACAGAGATAGCATCCACATTTAAAACAACCACGCAATCCGCAAAATTCGTTTCAAACTCGGATTAGGCACAAAAATCGAATTATCAGTCATATCTATAGGGTTATAGATATTGACGGAAATTCGATCATTCAAATTTGGAAAGCAGATAAAATTCATTGTCGTACCCAAGTGAATATGGGTAGGATAATAATTCTCCGTATCGCCACGTATCATACCTTAGGGATAAGGTCGGATAGTTGTCCAGATACGTTGCTGAATTAGGAAAGTTTTCCTAATTTTGAATATTTTCGAATATTGCGAACAAGGCAAACATCATCCTAAGATATCTAGCAATCCATACAATATTCACAGAATATTCAAGCATCTAAAAATTAAGAAATCAAATATTCTGAAAATATCGGATAACATCCTTACCTAATTTCGAAATATTTCCAAATTTGAACTCGCGGATCGGGATCGCGGGTCGGGATGAACGGCGAACGGCGGACCGGCGGTGGCGCGACCACGAGGACGGCGGCGACGCTGTTTACGATGGTGCTGGTGATGGCGCAACTCCGGGACAGCAGCGGTGGCAGAGCGACGACGGCAGCGGCGGTGCGGCTGCGTCGGCGTGAGACGGCTCCGGCGGCAACAGCACACGGCAACAGAGGGCAGCGGCGGCGGCAGTGGCGTCGGCAGCAGCAGCACCGGCGGGAAGCGGCAGCAACAGCGTCGGCGTGGGAAGCGGCAGCAGCGGCGTGAGGCGCGACGGCAGCAGGCATCGGTGGGAAGCGGCGGCAGCAGCAGCGTCGGCAGGGAAGCAACGGCGGCAGGTGCGGCGTCAGCAGGAAGCAGCAACGGCGGGGCACGGCGACGAAGGGTGACTCCGGCGGTGTAGGGCGCGGCAGCAGCAGCACCGGCGGGAAGCGGCAGCAACAGCATCGGCGTGGGAAGCGGCGGCAGCAGCAGCGTCGGCGTGAGGCACGGCGTGAGGCGCAGCAGGGAGAGGCGGCAGCACGCGGCAGCAGGAAGCAGCAGCAGCGACGTCGCACGGCAGCAGCGGCGTCGGCGGGAGGCGGCAGCGGCAGGCGCGGCGGCGGCGGGAGCCGGTCTCCTTCTCTCCCTCTCTTACTCTTTCTCGCTCACGTGTGTCTCTCGTGCCCTAAAAAATTGTGTTCTGAAAATTGTCTCCCCCCTTAAAAATTCTGACCTAATGAAGTATATATAACCCTAATCTAGGTCAATTAGATGGGCTCTCTAGTCCTAATGGGCTTAGATTTTATTGGGCTAGATTAATTAATGATGATGGGCTGAATTAAGTTCAAATTAAAACAACCGAGCCCGTTTGACTTGTAATTCCCGGCCCTTGCACTTCAAACGAGCTGAGTCCCATTCGATGAAATTTAAGCTCGTTCGTCATCGCCAGTCCGATGCAAAAATGCAATTAATTTAAAATGAATTTAAACTATATGTTATGCAATTTAAATATTTTTTGTTTAGGGGTTAAAAATTTTAATCCCTAATTTTCTATGCAAATTATACTAAATGGTCACTAAAATTTAGGTGTCAACAGGAATTATTTAAAGAAGTCGACCAAAGCCCATCCACATCCATATTTGAGTTACGGTTGATGCTCAGATTCATCCATCGTTTCGTTCGAATCGAATAGGAGTCCAGTGTTGTTTGTTGGGTTCGATTGGTTTGTGATTATCATTGACTTATGTTCGCAACCACAAATTTATTCCCTAATCACAAAGTTAACCCCATGTCGCGACTTTCCTTTGTCTTATCAGCAAGAAGAATATTCGCCGCAACAAAACTAAGTAATTTCTCATGATGGAGTATAATAATTATGCACATGTCTGAAAATTGTGTCGTTGATCTTTGTGATAAGTTGATGTCAAAAAGTCAAGAGGGAGTAGTTAAGTGCCCTAGTTAAGAGCAGTTGGGAATGACTAAAATGCAGATTAACTCGGAATAAATTGCATGATTAGAAACCTCTGAACATAACAAAATAACCCAGGTGTCGGTTTAATTCAGATAAGAACATTTGATGCACCAATTGCTTATGGGAACACATTTATACTCATTAATCGATTCAAACCAGATTTCCATAAAACATAATTCCCACTATTAGAGTCGTAGTGAAAAGCAACTGGACCATTCAGTGCACTTCTCAAACACTTTCCCACACTTCACTAAAAAGAAAATCAAATCTCATATCTTGGGTGTTCATAATGTTGGGGTGTAGTTCATACTCCCCGGCAATAAGAAGACACGGAGGTCCCGCTCTTGCAAATGAAAGTGATGTAACAGAGAAATGCAATGTACTAATTATAGTGAAATCTTCTGTTGAACGTAACCCTAGTTTAAGGATAAATCGGGATAAAAACCTTGTGTCTCGATTTCTTTTTATTGCTATTACTCTCTTTTGCTTTGTAATTGTACACTGAATCCTAACATTTGCTATGCCATTGCCTATTTAAGCTAATCAAACAAGATCACACGTGACATCTCTAATTAACTAAATTAGCTGACACACAAAATGGGACTCCTCACACTTGTGGAAATTAATCACCTACTACACAATCTCTCTTTTTTTCCCTTTCTTTTTCGGTTAATACTACCAAAAATCTCAAACTGGTACACCGTGACAAATTTACCCCGAACTAATTTTTTACTACCAAAATCTCAAACCGATACATCTATGATAAATTTACCCTACGTTAGTTTCCATTAAATTTTACCATTAAATTGCTAAGTTAGATGATACCTGGCAATTAACGAGTATACCAGTTTGAGATTTTATATCTCCATTTGTCACAGGTTTATCAATTAGTGATTTTTCGTGGTATTAATCCAATTTAATGGAAGGTAAATTTGTCACAATTATACCAGTTTAGGATTTTTTTATGGTCAAAAAATTAATTTAGAGTAAATTTGTCATAGGTGTACCAGTTTGGGATTTTTTGTGATCAAAAAATTAGTTCAAGGTAACCTTTTATCACATGTGTACCAGTTTGGGGTTTTTCGTAGTATTAACCTTTTCTTTTTTGCCAAAATCCCCTTCTAGGATCGTTGCCTATGTGAAATGCAATAAACCCATGACCATGTGTTTTTCAATTCTCATTCAAAAGACATCAAATCGCGTCCGTTCGGAAGCAATTACATTAAACGCAATTACAAATTGTGGGGATTATGCCTTAGAGGCTAAGGGCGGTGTGGCTGGTGGAGTGGACATTCCGCATTCTGACCGGATTCAAACAACACATTCCTAGCATAGCGTCATTTAATTTTGCAATCCATAGCCCATTGGATTCAAATTTGCATGCAAGGGATGCCGAAACAAGGGCGAAAGTGACCAACGAGTTCTCGATAAAAAATAATTGAAAAGTAACTAACAAACCCCAAGATCGAAAGATAGTAAAATCTTGATCGATTGAATCCACCATTACCCAACCTTAGTTCGGATGAAATCCATGAAGGATGCTTTTTGTTTCCCCTAATCACATATTAGGATTCTCATTTCTTCAGCAATCCAATATGAAGATGAATGGAAGGAGGCAATGGAGTCGTGTTCAATGGGCTTGATCCAATTTATAAAGCACCTATCTCGAGAACGTAAGAAGATACCAATGCACAATATTTTCACTAATTAATCGAGGCGTTTCTATTGTGGTGCTTATGTATGAACATTAGCAGCGTAACAACCTGATTAAAAGATTGTTTTTCTTGAATTTTTTCAGAATTTTCATTTCTAATCGAGCAGAATAATAGGTGTTATTGTTAAATTTTCTAACTTTAGTTCAGTAAAACAATGATAGGAGCTATCAGACATTTTTCACGATGAAGCTTTTGGACATATGGGATGATAAAACCGTTGTTAAAGTTTCCTCAAAAGGGTTTATTCAGGTATCACCCGCAGTTGAAAAGAATCATGAAAGTTCATTTTGGACATCTGCGCCAAGAAATCCGTGATAAGACATGGGAGAGCTGGATCAATGTCGAGTCTACGATGAGCCTCGTGCCATTGAGGTTGTTGATTGATTAACGTGGATCAAACTAATTGCAGACTTTATCAGATGATATTGTTTTATCCTGCTAAACGAGTTGGGATTTTACCGTAGCTTATTGGCTGTGAATCTATTTGCTGAGTTTTTTATGGTGGGTGACAAGATTAATAACTTGGAATGGAATGTCTAGAAATCACCAATCTATCATTCTTAAATCTTTGGAGCAACGCGCAATACGCAAGATGGTAGTGGAATTTGAATTTATAGTACTCATTGAAAACTTTTACTTTTGATTCGTTTGTCTTGTATAAGTTTATCATTTTATAGTTTCCTCTTCCTATTTTCTTTTTTAAAAAAAATACCAGAAACTGATTTTATCCCATTACCACTTACCCTCCTCTACTCTTAAAAGCATTAATTGACATCTCGATTTTTGTCATAGGAGGCCACCGTGTATCTTTAGCCACCACGCCCACCATCGCGATGGCGGCTACGACAGCAGCCAGTGGTGGGTGATGAAGTAGGCGATGGTTTGTGGTGACTTGGAGAATTTTAAATTTTTAAGAGGGGCAATTTGGTATCCTTAGTAATGAGATTTAATTAGAGAATGACAAGTAGTATTTTCAAAAGTCGAGAAAGATAAAGTGGTCATGAGAGGAAAAAACGAGGATGGTTTTTATTTATAGTTTCCCTTTCCATTAATAGATGTGTGATAAAAATTTGTCTAACTTTGTAGACCACCAAAAGCATTTGATACTACATAAAACCATATCCAAGGTAATATCTGCATACCTATTTACAAAGGGGAAAATACTAAAAAAATCATAAACATATTGCAATTTAGTCAATTTAGTCTTAAATCTTTTGCATTTGTGCCAATTTAATCCATCCAGCCAATTTTTTTCGAGCGATACTGACGTGGACGCCAGCCGATGCCGACCGTCCAGCCGACGCTAATGTTGACAATTTTTAATAATATTTTACTTTTTCTAATTTTTTTCGAAAAAAATTAAATTATTATTAAAAATTATCTATGTCAGCACTGGCCGGCCAATTGGTTGGATGGACTGAATATCCATAAATACAAAAGGTTTATGATTGAATTGGCACAATTGTAATAGGTTTAGGATTTTTTTGGTAAATTTCCCATTAACAAATAGATCTAAAATACAATGAGATTTCAAACTAAAAGCGTATTTTTTCACTTTTTTTCTAACAAGGGAAAACCAACAAGTTTTATGGTCGGTCGGGAAGGACAAGAGTTCGTGAAGAAGGATGATAGTACATTATATAACTTATGGAGAAGAATCATGGTTTAAATCTGAAAGATTACCAAGTTATTGCAATATATGAGGACATGGGAAGTTCTTTATATAATCTATTAATTTTCAAAAATAAATTAAGATAAGTGTCACGGTGTTAAATCTTGGTGGAAACTGGAAAATGGAAAGAAATAAGAAAAAAAAACACGGGAAAAAGAAGCAATAGAGAAATTCCGAAACTGCGACTAGTATGTAACATTTTTTGGTTGTGTACCGAATGTGCATGAACCATCCCACTTATTTCATGGCCTTTCAACCCAATGGCTGAGAAATGTGCAAATGTACAGCTCTAAATTGTCAAAAATCGATGGAAGAGAAATGTACAAATGTACAGCTCTAAATTGTCAAAAATCAGTGGAAAAGGTCTATAAATATACGTCTCATATATAAGTTTGTATGTGGAAAAACCAAGTCCAAAGGTTTTACCTATATACCAAAACAGTGTAATATCGCTTTTCATAATAGTATTCCTTCTTCTACCGTTTTTACGAAACCAAATAACCAGACTAACAAAACTTTTAGAGCATACGTTGGATGAACTCTACGAGCTAAGTAGTTGCAGAGCTAAAAAAAAATGGTTAGATTTAGGCAGAACTCAAAGAAGTCTAGAGCAAAATTAATTGTTGGAGCTCCTCTCTACAACGTTAGCTAGGTGCTTTTTTTCAATGTGCGAATGATTAGATTTTAGTTTTTAAAATGACAAAATAGCTAAAATAGGACGAAACTTGAGTGCCCTCCACGAGAATGGGCAATATCACTTGCTCATGCAGCTGGTTTTCCAAGCACGCTTGCGGAACAATTTAAATCAGAAAGAGCGCCAAAGCACAGAAGCAGCGTAACATGACCGATCCATCATGGCGAAGAAGAGCGAGAATTCCCACAGGTACAGCGTGCCCCTGTACGGAGCCGCTTGGGCTCCCTCCACCACATCTGGTCTTGTCTCAAAGGCGGCGAGCGGTCTGACAACGCGGTCACCGCCAAACAATAGCTACCTCATCCTCGCCGGCGGTGGCAGTCGGGTTGCAGATCTTGATATCATCTTGGATCGGTCCGTGTGATTCGCTGCATCTGCAATTTCGATTTGGGCGTTCGATTGATTGTGTTGCTTGTTTCTGATCACTTCCTTCGATTAATTAAAACACATTGAAGCTGCAAAATCTATGCTGTCTTGGTGTCTTGAGTTCAATGATTGGCCGTTTGCATTTGTTCCCAGGTTCATTGGAATCTCGCCATGAGTTTCTCCGAAATTTGGAATGAATGGACGTAGAGCCCGATTCGTTTCTCCGAAGTTTTAGATCACATTAGGGACGCTTTGTCTAAAAATAATAATAAATAATAAATTGAAGGTGCCTTTTTCGTTATGCTCTACGAGATATTGAACTGAAAAAATTGAAGACTGTGAATCTATTTGCTATATGGTTGTTTTCGTTAATCTAATCCATTTGAGCTATTTTCTTATATGTGACAAGTGATGTCAACTAGCTCAGTTTTTTTATGGTTGGTAACAATATTGTTGGTGTTTGTTTGTAAAACAAACAAATAAGGCATTTTTCTTATCCCACGTAGGAAAGAAATAAAAGTTTTTGTCTCTTTATAAGTTAAAGTGCTATCCATTATTATAAATGAAGAAAATGGGTGAGTGGGTTAAACCCCACAATACCCGCTTGCAGGTGTGTGATTATTGGCTATGAATCTATTTGCTGAGTTTTTAATGGTCGGTGACAAGATTAATAACAATATGGAATGAAATGTCTAGAAATCACCAATCTATCATTCTTAAATCTTTAGAGCAACGCGCAATTCGCAAGATGGTCATGGAATTTGAATTCATAGTACTCATTGAAAACTTTTACTTTTGATTCATTTGTCCCGTATAAGTTTATCATTTTATAGACTGGTTTTATGGGAATATATTCCTTTCCCTCTCGTGGTCACGATTCCTTTTCCTACTTCTTTTTGAAAGAAATACCAGACACTGATTTTATCTCATTACCACTCACCCTTCTCTACTTTTAAAAGCACTAATCGACATCTTGATTTTCGTTCATTGGAGACCCTAAGTTCACTTACCGCCATTGGCTGCCACCAAAGCCTTTAGCCACCGCGCCCACTGTCGCGATGGCAGCAATGGCGGTGGTAGCGGCGAGTGGTGGGTGATAAAGTAGGTGATGGTTTGTGGTGACTTGGAGAATTTTAAATTTTTAAGAGGGGCCATTTGGTGTTCTTAGTAATGAGATTTAGTTAGAGAATGACAAGTAGTATTTTCAAAAGTAGAAAGATAAAGTGGTCATGAGAGGAAAAAATGAGGATGGTTTTTATTTATAGTTTCCCTTTCCATTAATAGATTTGTGATAAAAATTTGTCTAACTCTGGAGACCACCAAAAGCATTTGATGCTACATAAAACTATATCCAAGGTAATATCTGCATAGCTATTTACAAAGGGAAAAATACCAAAAAAGTCCTAAATATATTGCAATTGTGTCAATTCAATCATAAACTTTTTTTTCCAATTCAGTCATAAACCTTTTGCATTGTGCCACTTCAATCCATCTAGCCAATTTTTTTCGAGTAACATTGACAATTTTTTTAAAAAAAATTTCAAAATTTTTCAAAAGAAATTAAGTTATTATTAAAAATCGTCCACGTCAGCGCCAGCCGGCCAATTGGCTGGATGGACTAAATATGAACAAATGCAAAAGGTTTAGGACCGAATTGGTATAATTGCAATAGGTTTAGGATTTTTTTTTTTTTTGTAATTTTCCCATTAACAAATGGAACTGAAATACAATGAGATTTCAAACTAAGTATGTATTTTTTTCTCTTTCTTCTAACAAGGGAAAACGAACAAGTTTTGTGGTAAGTCGGTAAGGACAAGAGTCCGATAAGAAGGATGATAGTACATTATATAACTTTTGGAGAAGAATCAAAATTTGGATCTGAAAGATTACCAGGTTATTGCAATACATGAGGACATGGGAAGTTCTTTATGTGTCGCGACCTAAAATTTCCTTCTCAGGCTAATGGATTGTTAGGACTAAACCTAACTCGAGCCCTCCCAAGCCCTACCAATTCGCAACTTTGGGTTTAAGTTTTTAACATGCAAATGTTTTCATGCTTGGAGTCGCCACTAATCAATTTGTGGTAGGTCGATTAGAAACCTAAACAAAACATAGGGAGATATGTTTTATTCCTACGAACCAGAGATTCTAAGCCCGGGGACTTGATTATGCTAGATCTAGTCTAACGCCCTTTCGGTACCTTTTCTTTTCAAAAAAATGTTTTGGCAAGCAATTTGGATCCATTTTAACTTAGTCACTAACATGTGAGGTGTTCATGCGGGTGCGCAAACCACCAAAGTAACACCCAATAAAGCATTGAATAAATTGCAAGTTTGGGAAAAATTACTTACCTCGAAGCAACGTAAGTATCTGCATTGTTAGCTAGAAAATCACATCAACAACCTAATATGATTTCTAATTAACAAGGAATTCACTCAATTTTTGGATTTTCTCTTATTTAAATGAAGCCTAATCTACATGCAATGACGTGCAAAAATGACATGCAAGTAATGCAACCTATCGTGCAAACTATATGTCATGCGATGACGTGACCTAATTCTAATGACGGGCAAATGATGAAATTCGGAATAAAAAATATGCCTAAATTAACATGCAACCTATGATGACTTAACATATCTTAACATGACTTATTTTTGGGATTTTTGTTAAAATTCGAAATAATAAATTGCTTAAATTAAGAATGCAATCTATCCCAATCTACCATAAAACAATTCATTCTTTTTTTGGTTTTCATGAAAATTCGGAATAAAAAAATAACCTAAATAATCTATTAAGATTAGAAAATTACTTAATTTAAACTAGGGAACAGATTATCTCAAGTCCTAATTTAAATTAAATAATTACTCTATCGCCTAGATATATTTAGGGTTCCTAAACATGCAAAAATTCAAATTCAAATCCTAACTGATATTTTTTGAATTTTCTTTTTATTTGAAAAGGAAAGACAATTTAAACAGAGATAGCATCCATATTTAAAATAGCCACGCAATCCACAAGATTCGTTTCAAATTCAGATTAGGCACAAGAATCGAACTATCGGTCATATCTATAGGGTTATAGATATTAACGGAAAGTCGATCATTCAAATTTGGAAAGCAGATAAAAATCATTATCGTACCCAAGTGATTATGGATAGGATAATGATTTTCCATATCGTCGCGTATCGTACCTTAGGGATAAGGTAGGATAGTCGTCTAGATACGTTGCTAAATTAGGAAAGTTTCCTAATTTTGAATATTTTAAAAGTATTGCAGATATCAGATAATTATCCCAACATATCTAATATTCTACACGATATTCACGCAATATTCAAAAAACACAAATTAGTAAATTAAATATTCTGAAAAATATCAGATAATATCTAATTACCTAATTTGCAGATAATTCCCAAATTCGAACTTGCGGATCGGGATGAACGGCGAGCGGTGGACCGGCGGCGCGGTGTCGGGATGACGGCGGGGCAACGGCGACGGAACAGCAAGGCAGCGACGACGGGCGCGGGAGGCAGCGGCGCTCGGCAGCGGGCGCGGCGGCGGGCGCGGGCGCGGGCGCGGGCGCGGGCGCGGGCGCGGCAGCGGGCGCGGCAGCGGGAGCGGGCGCGGCAGCGGCAGCGGGCGCGGCAGCGGGCGCGGCAGCGGGCGCGGCAGCGGGCGCGGCAGCGGGCGCGTCGCGCGAGGTCTTCCTCCTCTCTCTCTCTTTCTCACTCTCACACTCTAAAAATTTTCTGATCTGAAAATTGTGTCTCCCCCTCTAAAATTCTGACCTAATGAAGTATATATAGTATTAATCTAGGTCAATTAGATGAGCTTTCTAGTCTTAATGGGCTTAGGCTTGGGCTTTAATTTAAATGGGCTGAATTAATTAATGATAATGAGCTGAATTAAGTTCAAATTAAAACGACCAAGCCCGTTTGACTTGTAATTCCCGGCCCGTGCATTTTAAGCGAGCCGAGTCCCGTTTGATGAAATTTAAGCTCGTTCGTCACCGCCGGTCCGATGCAAAAATGCAATGAATTTAAACTATATGTTATGCAATTTAAATATTTTTGTTTAGGGGTTAAAAATTTAATCCCTAATTTTCTATGCAAATTACACTAAATGGTCGCTAAAATTTAGGTGTCAACAGCTGCCCCTCTTTGAAGGTGAGCTCGCAGAGGTTGCATTCAAAGACTAAATGATACCTAAATTTCACTTATGCAAATGCAATGAATGTTGTTTTTGTCGGGACTATGAATCCCATTTTACAATGCATTAAGAAATGATGCATGCTGACATGAATAGGAAACGTACCTGAAATTACCTACCTGATAGGAGCGAGATAATGCAATTCGAGGCACAACTCTAATTTTGCATGTTGTTTGGCAAATGTATGGGCTCAGTCCCCATCGGTATTGCCTGATATACGTTGATGAACTTCGGTGATCTGCAGTTAAGTCAAAATACACGAAGAAGGCTCGACGTATCCAATCATCATCTGGATTCGTGAGAACAGTTCCGATCTTTACGAACTACCTATACATCTCCATAGGTGTTTGTAAAGATTTGGCCGCTTCACTTATACCTGCTCATAAGTGAATTGCGGGGGAACTTTTGAAATCAAGAGGATATTCCGACCTTTACATATACCTGCTCATATGTAAAGATTTGGCCGCCTCACTTATACTTGCTCATAAGTGAACTGCGGGGGAACACCTGGGGCTGAGAGAATATTCCGATCTTTACATATACCTGCTCATATGCAAAGATTTGGCCGCTTCACCTATACCTGCTCATAGGCGAGTAGCGGGGGAATATCTGAGATAATGAGAGAATATTCCGATCTTTACATATACCTGCTCATATGCAAAGATTTGGCCGCTTCACCTATACCTGCTCATAGGTGAGTAGCGGGGGAATACCTGAAATTTGGGAGAATATTCCGACCTTTACATATACCTGTTCATATGTAAAGATTTGGCCGTTTCACCTATACCTGCTCATAGGTGAGTAGCGGGGGAATACCTGATATTTGGGAAGAATATTCCGACCTTTACATATACCTGCTCATATGTAAAGATTTGGCCGCTTCACCTATACCTGCTCATAGGTGAGTAGCGGGGGAATACCTGATATTTGGGAAGAATATTCCGACCTTTACATATACCTGCTCATATGTAAAGATTTGGCCGCCATGCCTATACCTGCTCATAGTCATGTAACGGGGGAATCTTCTCGAGATTGTATGAAAATTTGCGATTTGATGAACAAAGGGGCTAGCCCAAGTGTTCAAGAGTTCCTTGACAAAGTACCTGGATATCATCAGAAGTACCTGAAAAGGTTTGATCAATAGACACCTGAACACAATCAAAGGCATCTAGAGATTGCAAAAAATGATCAAATGTGGGACCTGACAATTGCTTGAACAGGTTAGGGATACCTAGATAGTCATAGACATCCTAGGGATGAAGATATACTTACCTGGTGACATCTCCAACTCTGAAGGTGTGCCTCCTGTTAAACACGATTTTAGGTAACATGTAATACGCATTCGCACACTGTCAAGAATACATATACACATGCACCATGATTTCAACTGATTTTCATGCACGATGGTTTTGTCAAATCAGCATTACAAACTTTGCTGGGGAAAAATCATGACAAGACAATCCGAACTCATAAACGGATATCTTGAAAATGTCGAATGAGGGACTTCCGGTCCAAAAGGGCTTTCTCTCATTCTCATCGAAAGGTGGCTAATTTATGAAAATCACTCTATCTCACCATCATCATGTCGACAAGGGTCCGAGTATTCTCGCAAACGGTACGACTTTACCAATCTGAGAGGTCTTTGTTAGGACCGTAACATGGGCTTGGTCAATGGCTTAGCAAGAGAGACTCTTCGAGTCGAGGCTACTGAAAGAAAATACTCTGCAATTGTCTCCGGGTTTACAAGTCAAGAACCTGCAAAATGAGATAGAAATGGACTTGCTCGCACTTCTTCGAGCTAAGCTTATAAACATCAGAAACTCTACGTTAGTTCAAGTGCCCTAATCTGAAGAGACTTTGCAAGGGATGTAACGCTGGCTAGGCTCATGGGTTGAGAAATGAATGGATCATAAGGCTCAAAATGTGTATAATTGGGGTGAGAGTTGGTGATCATCTCAGCATTGTCACCGGTGCTCTTTTCCATCAGGGATTATCTTCTCGGTAAATGCTCCATTGGCTTCGAGAATTCATCACTTGATTCCTTAAGACTCTGGATATTTTTGTGACTTTGACACATCTCAACATTTTCTAAAGTCGTCACTTTTCTCCATTTTTCTTCTCTTTTTTCTTTTCTTTTTTTTTTTCACGGGCATCGGCCTTGCTTTTACCAGGCACACTGCTTTTTCATGCCCTCTAGTTTTTTTTTTTGACACACACTGTCTACAATGCATGTATTGGCCAGTCACACTTTGGCTTGTTTTGACCGAATGACTAACATTTGGACTTTCAGGGTCTTCGTCTTTCATCGGCGCTCCGGATATGCTGCTTGAACAATGATGACTTTTGCCTTGCCCCAGTGTGGGGGATGATCACCAACTGGGTTTAAGAAATGAATTTGCAGGCTCAATTGGGCTTAACAAAGGATAAAGTGTGTATAGGATAGAGAAAGAAATGCTCTTCGTCATCCTAAGGCACTTGAACTTCACGTGAATTCATCTGAAAAAGCAACACTCGAAGATTGATGCAAGTGAGAGCATGAAAATTTCTACTCATTTTTCACCTTATGACGTTGACTTACCTCCAGTTTGCCCCGATGTGGGGTGGTTCTTGACAGGGGTAATTTGAATGAATTTCTCCAAGTGTTTAGGCTCAAAGTGGCGAAACAATGGATAACCTGTAGTGTTTGGGATAGAGAAATGAACCGCCTCTCGTCATTTCAGTTGTCGTACCTTTCGCGAGATAACCCTTTACCTTGCAGATATGGAATTTTTCCACTCAACTCACTGGGGATTAGTGCATGGGACTGTGTATAGGATATGGCTTGCCTTTCATCATCCCGATGTACCTCATTCAACACATTCAATTCATTCCACATGAGTTATCATATTGTCTAAATAGATTCCCCCTTTGAGATCAATAATGTAGACTGACAAAATGATCAAGCATAATTTAAAGCCAAGACACACATTCCATCTTTAAATTGATTAAAACCACTTATTCATTAGTGAAATGTTTGTGACTCAGAGTATAAAACCAGACTTTTGAAAACTTTTGCTGCAAAATGTTAAACTCTATCAGGGATAATAGATCTTCACAGCATCAGAATTAACAGGAGTGGAGAACTCACGACCATCCATTTCTGCGAGAATCAGGACACCTCCAGGAAGCACCTTTTTAACCACATACGGACCAATGTAGTTTTGAGCAAATTTACCTTCAGGAATAAGAAAGACTGGCAGTACCTTCCTTAGGACTAGATCATTTACCTGGAAGTGTCTTTGACGTACCTTTCGGTTAAAGGATCCAACTTTTTCGTGCGGCAACTGGATCAAGCGTTTCGTCTCACTTTCAGGGAGATTTGCTCTTATCTTTACTTCCTTGGGTTCCTCCGTATCACTCAGATTGACGGTAATAGTTTGGTCTACCGTTAGGACTTTAGGTTTTTCATGATGCTCTATATCACGCTGGAGGTCCGAGGAATCTTCAAGTTCATTGGTGTCATCGAGATCAGGTTCGGTGGCACATAATTCATCAGATTGGACCGTTCCCATACCCTTACGTGTCACAAAATTGCCCCTGAAACATAAAGTAGGGAATTCAGTAGGACAAACAGGGCTAAACAGTGTATTTCTATTGATTTTTTATTTATTTTGAAATTCTTTTCAAAAAGGTTTTAACACGAGGAAGCATGAAGAAACCCAGGCCTCAGAATTCTCCTTGGACTATATTTTATTTTATCGGTTGGATATCATCACCGGGCCGGTTTGATGTACCTCAACATGCCCTCAAAACGAAAATAACTTGTAATTTCATTGATTATCACCAAATGAATTACATTTATTGGAATGAAAATTGCAACAATCAAATCCTAGAAATGAAAAGTACTAAAAAGCAGCTCCCGAGACGGGGCAAGTCCTAAAAAGCAGTAAAAATTCCCGCGTAGGGGAATGTGCGAAAAAGGTAAATGTGTTACTCTTGTGGGCCAATGCCCATTCCCTTCAACGGTCCCTCCTCGATAGCTCCAATGAAGAAATTATCGAACAGGGCAGTGATTCCCTCCATTGCATCATCAGAATCTTCTGTCACTAGAGGTGTTGAATCATCCATACCTCCCCATCCATCCGGGACAATGTCACTGGGGTCAACATAGATGCTCGGGGGTGCTGAGTATTTCACATAATAATCGAACTTGCCGCTTGGTTGCTCCAAAGTATCGATCACCTCTTTCTCTTCATGCATCATTCTTGCAGGGCCCTGGAATGTGGTGCGGAGGTGTGGAAGCAACCTACCACGCCCACGTTCTTCACCATTCGGCTCTTCTTCGGATCGCGATCTGTTCTGTCCATTTCTTTGACTTCGACCTCGACCCCGTCCACGTCCACGTCTACGTGCCCCATTATTTGACTCGCTTGACCCCAGATATCCCAACCCAGTAATGCGGGGCCTCTGAGAAACTTCCACCGGTTGGCGGATGCCTTGACTACTTCTACCAAGACCTTCACCTGGAGTAAAGCCGTGAGAGATCATTACTCTCCCAATCATGACCGCAGCATTTGACACCTCAGGAATAGGCGGTGATGATCCTCTTGACGCATGTATGGTTGATACGAGCTCCAGCGACTGATAGCTCGATTCTATTTTGCAATCAGGCTCAACATAGGGGATAGCCGTTGCGTGGTAGATTGGGTGTTCTTCTTCACCGTGGACCGTGACTAACTTTCTCTCCACGACGAACTTTACCATCTGATGTAGACTGGATGGCACAGCTCCAGCAGTATGAATCCATGGACGACCCAACAGAAAATTGAATGCAGTGGGAATGTTCATAACTTGAAATAGGACATTGAAAATCGTTGGTCCTATCTGTATGTCAAAGTGTATTTCTCCCATCACTTCTTTCTTCGTTCCGTCAAAGGCTCGTACGGAGGTTCTTGCAGAACTTATCCTAGAAGGATCTATCTTAAGGCGGTGTAAAGTCGCCAAAGGACAGATGTTTAGGGCTGACCCGTTGTCAATGAGTACCCGGGCAACATGTGAGGCCTTGTATTTGACGGAAATATAGAGTGCCCTGGTATGCCCCCTCCCTTCTAGAGGGAACTCTTCATCTGAAAAGGCTATGAGGTCCTTAAGGAGTATAGAGCCCACAAATTCCTCTAATTTGTCATGATCAATCGTTTCTGGCACGTGGACTTCACTTAACACCTTCATTAAGGCCTTCTGATGCATGACAGATGTCTGGAGCAGCTCAAGCAGGGAGATTTGCGCGGGCAGCTTGCGCAATTGTTCAACTATGTTGTACTCGCTAGCCTTAATCACAGCTAGAAATTCCTTGGCTTCTTCATCAGTAACGGGTTTTGCAGGTTGGGCATTAGCTTGGCCGTAGGAACGCCCAGATCTGGTAACTAAGTCGACATCGAGACTGTAGGACCAGGGAACCGCCTTATTGTCACTGTACTCATACGGTTGAGGTATCTCGATCACTATCCCTTCATCAGTTGTAGGCGTGCTTACTACGATCTCCTCGTTATCAGACGCGTCTTCAAGCGGAGGCATGTCTTCAGGCAGAGGGTCGCCCTTGTCACTCCTGGTATTCAATGTAGCAAACTCCTCCTCCCAATTAATAATCACTTCGGAGATAGTGGAAACGAGGCCAGTGTGGTCAGCATAAACAATCATCCCAGCTTCTACCATTCTTGAGATTCTTTCTTTCATGAGAGCCAGGGGCAGGTCCTCATTGCTTGGGTAACAACCGGCTTTCACTAACTCACCGTAAACGTCGGTAGTATACACCTTAACATTCTTGATTCGACCAGTATCGAAGCTAAATATGGCATTCACATTGCCTGCGTGATCAGGGAGTGGGTTGTTCTGAACATTCGGCTTAGCAGGCTGAAATGAGAAAGCCTTCGTATCTAGGAGGTTCTGGATTCGGTGCCTGAGGGCATAGCAATCATCGGTTGAGTGTCCCAGCTCACCCATGTGATAATCACATTTCTTTGACGGGTCGAAGTTATAGAACCGCTCAGGATTGGGCCGCTTTGGCTCAGTAGTAAGCAAACCTTTCTTCTGGAGCACTGTCAACACTTGAGACAACGATCCGGGGAGGGGAGTGAATTGCCTCTTGTTGTTCCTCCTCTGAAAAGGTTGACGACCCGAGTTTTGTTGCTGAGCTTCTACTACTTGGATTGCTGGGGCGGAGTTAGCATTCAGCCGGCTCGGTTGGCTATAAGCCACATTCACTTCAGCTGTTGGTTCTTTCTCTTTTCTCGCACCAAATCTTCTGGTCGAAGAGGACGGCTCGACAAACCATCCATCTTTCAGCCCTATTTCAATTTGTTCGCCCATGGGGATGAGTTGGTTGAAGTTGTCAGTCGGAATGGCAACCATCCGATTACGGTATTCGAACGGGAGAGTTTTCATGAACATCCTTTTTAACTCACTGTCTATGGGTTCTGGGACAACCTGAGCAGCTAAATTCCTCCATCTGATAGCATAGTCTTTGAAGGACTCAGTCTTTTTCATCTAAGCGCGTTCGAGATCATCACGGGTAGGAATGATGTCCGTTATGAATCTGTACTGCTTCAAGAATGCTTCACTGGCTTCTTTCCAAGTTTTGAGGCCATTTATCTTCTTCATGAGATACCAGCTCAAAGCAGGACCCGTCAAACTTGCTTGAAAGGCATGGATCATCAGGAGTTCGTTATCAACGTACGAAGTCATTTGTACGTGATAGAGCTGTAGGTGGGCTTTTGGACATGTGGTGCCATTGTACTTGTCGAAATCCGGCATTTTGAACTTCTTTGGGATTTTGATCTGTGAGTAAAGGGACAGATCGATCGAAGGTGAATCCTGCGAACCTTCCAGCTGCTTCACTCTTTCTTCAAGTTTATTGACCCGTTCATCAGGTTTGTCCTTGTTGACGATGATCTGGACGGGGTCATCTTCTAAATCAGGAATATCGTCATCTCCGTCAACATCGACACTTTTTCTGATTTTCTGCTTTGGGACTAACGCTTCGAGGGGTGTCGAAACAGGAACCGACCGGAGAACTTTGATCTCAGCGGACATTTGTTGCATTGCGATGACAAGTTGCTTGATCTGGTCTTCCACACCAACAACACGCTCTTGCAAGTCGGTTTGATCGGCCATTCTAGCTCTCGACCGTGTACGAATGGGCGATCGTGATCGGTCCGTAGCTACCTAATGTAAAAGAAATGAACCAAATAAGCACAAGGTCAAGACAAGGTTGGTCCATGACACGCTTCTAGTCTTTTTTTGTTTATTCATGACAATATTCGTATATGGACGAGACTTTATGAAAAGTGATGTAGGAAAAGAAATATAAATGACACCCTAGACACAACCTAGGAAATAGAAGCACCAAAATCCCTAATCATAAAATTATGAAAAACAAAAAGTGAGACTCCCTAGAAACTATGGACTGAAAACAAATTCTCTAAAACCCTTTTTTTGTAAAAGAAAGATGACGGCAAACTTTGTAGGAAAATAATCACCTATGACACATCTAGGAAAACAAAGACATAGATTGAAAATAAATTCTCTAAAAGAGCTTTCTTTTTTTTTTCTTTCTTTTTAAAAAGGACTCAATGATTATTACTTTCAAATTTAAAACCAACCTAGACCTATCATGGACCGACCAAAGAAAATACGAAACATAAATAAATTGCGAGATAAAGGTTCAGAAATCTTACTTCACCCGGTAGAATGATGGCAATCACATAGACATGCGCATGAAACGTGAGGTTCGATTTCTACCTAGACTCTGGCTTGCAAAATGGAGACATGAGGATTACCGAGCTAAACCAGTCATGGTGGTGGTTAGGCTGGGATTCCCCTGACTCCGGCTTAGTCAAAGAGCCGACCCGGGTTGCAAAGGGTGCAACCGTGGTAGGTATTCAATGACACCATGAAAGAACTTTCGGGACCAAGAAAGGCGACCCATACCACGCGAGTGTGGTCGGGGTGTCCGTTTTCTCAGTACCATCCTAAACCTGTGCCGCCCAGGTCCGGCAGCGGGTAGTGTGTGCGGTGTAGTGTAATGCAAGACATGCACAGCAGGTTATATCATACAGCGCTTCGTGCATAAAATAAATCATTCATCCAAACACCTCCCTGCAAAACAAGGGTTAACAATCACGCCTCCCCTTATACCTCCCATACTGCAAAAACATTTAACACCTAAAATGTTAGGGACGTACCTGGGATCCTCGCTGCCAAGCAAAAATATATTTTTTGAAAAGAAAAACTGGCCTAAGTCCACTAAGAGTTTTAACTTGTCCCCAGCGGAGTCGCCAAGCTGTCGCGACCTAAAATTTCCTTCTCAGGCTAATGGATTGTTAGGACTAAACCTAACTCGAGCCCTCCCAAGCCCTACCAATTCGCAACTTTGGGTTTAAGTTTTTAACATGCAAATGTTTTCATGCTTGGAGTCGCCACTAATCAATTTGTGGTAGGTCGATTAGAAACCTAAACAAAACATAGGGAGATATGTTTTATTCCTACGAACCAGAGATTCTAAGCCCGGGGACTTGATTATGCTAGATCTAGTCTAACGCCCTTTCGGTACCTTTTCTTTTCAAAAAAATGTTTTGGCAAGCAATTTGGATCCATTTTAACTTAGTCACTAACATGTGAGGTGTTCATGCGGGTGCGCAAACCACCAAAGTAACACCCAATAAAGCATTGAATAAATTGCAAGTTTGGGAAAAATTACTTACCTCGAAGCAACGTAAGTATCTGCATTGTTAGCTAGAAAATCACATCAACAACCTAATATGATTTCTAATTAACAAGGAATTCACTCAATTTTTGGATTTTCTCTTATTTAAATGAAGCCTAATCTACATGCAATGACGTGCAAAAATGACATGCAAGTAATGCAACCTATCGTGCAAACTATATGTCATGCGATGACGTGACCTAATTCTAATGACGGGCAAATGATGAAATTCGGAATAAAAAATATGCCTAAATTAACATGCAACCTATGATGACTTAACATATCTTAACATGACTTATTTTTGGGATTTTTGTTAAAATTCGAAATAATAAATTGCTTAAATTAAGAATGCAATCTATCCCAATCTACCATAAAACAATTCATTCTTTTTTTGGTTTTCATGAAAATTCGGAATAAAAAAATAACCTAAATAATCTATTAAGATTAGAAAATTACTTAATTTAAACTAGGGAACAGATTATCTCAAGTCCTAATTTAAATTAAATAATTACTCTATCGCCTAGATATATTTAGGGTTCCTAAACATGCAAAAATTCAAATTCAAATCCTAACTGATATTTTTTGAATTTTCTTTTTATTTGAAAAGGAAAGACAATTTAAACAGAGATAGCATCCATATTTAAAATAGCCACGCAATCCACAAGATTCGTTTCAAATTCAGATTAGGCACAAGAATCGAACTATCGGTCATATCTATAGGGTTATAGATATTAACGGAAAGTCGATCATTCAAATTTGGAAAGCAGATAAAAATCATTATCGTACCCAAGTGATTATGAATAGGATAATGATTTTCCATATCGTCGCGTATCGTACCTTAGGGATAAGGTAGGATAGTCGTCTAGATACGTTGCTAAATTAGGAAAGTTTCCTAATTTTGAATATTTTAAAAGTATTGCAGATATCAGATAATTATCCCAACATATCTAATATTCTACACGATATTCATGCAATATTCAAAAAACACAAATTAGTAAATTAAATATTCTGAAAAATATCAGATAATATCTAATTACCTAATTTGCAGATAATTCCCAAATTCGAACTTGCGGATCGGGATGAACGGCGAGCGGTGGACCGGCGGCGCGGTGTCGGGATGACGGCGGGGCAACGGCGACGGAACAGCAAGGCAGCGACGACGGGCGCGGGAGGCAGCGGCGCTCGGCAGCGGGCGCGGCGGCGGGCGCGGGCGCGGGCGCGGGCGCGGGCGCGGGAGCGGGCGCGGCAGCGGGAGCGGGCGCGGCAGCGGCAGCGGGCGCGGCAGCGGGCGCGGCAGCGGGCGCGGCAGCGGGCGCGTCGCGCGAGGTCTTCCTCCTCTCTCTCTCTTTCTCACTCTCACACTCTAAAAATTTTCTGATCTGAAAATTGTGTCTCCCCCTCTAAAATTCTGACCTAATGAAGTATATATAGTATTAATCTAGGTCAATTAGATGAGCTTTCTAGTCTTAATGGGCTTAGGCTTGGGCTTTAATTTAAATGGGCTGAATTAATTAATGATAATGAGCTGAATTAAGTTCAAATTAAAACGACCAAGCCCGTTTGACTTGTAATTCCCGGCCCGTGCATTTTAAGCGAGCCGAGTCCCGTTTGATGAAATTTAAGCTCGTTCGTCACCGCCGGTCCGATGCAAAAATGCAATGAATTTAAACTATATGTTATGCAATTTAAATATTTTTGTTTAGGGGTTAAAAATTTAATCCCTAATTTTCTATGCAAATTACACTAAATGGTCGCTAAAATTTAGGTGTCAACATTATGTAATCTATTAATCTTCAAAAAGAAATTAAGATAAGTGTCATGGTATTAAATCTTGGTTGAAACTAGAAAATGGAAAGAAATAAGAAAAAAAAAGGGGAAAAAGAAGCAACAGAGAAACTCAGAAATTGCGACTGGTATGTAACAGTCTTGGGTTGTGTACCTAATGTGCATGGACCATCATCCCACATGTATTTCATGGCCTTCCAATCCAATGACCGAGAAATGTACAAATGTACAGCTCTAAATTGTCAAAAATTATTTCATTGCCATCCAATCCGATGATTAAGAAATGTCCAAATGTACGGCTCTAAATTGTCAAAAATCGGTGGAAGAGGTTTATAAATATGTCTTATGTATTAGTTTGTGTGTGGAGAAACCAAATCTGAAGGTTCTACCTATATACCAAGATATCACTTTTCATAATACTATTCCCTCATTCCATCCACCACTTTTACAAAACCAAATAACTAGACTTTCATCCAAACTAACAAAAGTTTTAGAGCATACGTTGGACGAGCTCTCTTAGGCAGAGCTCAAAAAAGTAGCTACAAAGCTCAAAAAAATGGTTAGATTTAGGCAGAACTCAAAAAAGTCTAGAGCAAATTTAATTGTTGGAGCCCTCTCAACAACGTTAGCTAGGTACCAATAGCTTTTTTTAGATGTGTGAATGATTAGGTTTTAGTTTTTAGAAAGACAAAAAAGCTAAAATAGGATCAACCTTTATTTATATTTCAAGGCCTCCCTCCACAGAGGATGGGCAATATCACTTGCTTGTATAGCTGGTTTTCAACCATTTAGCTCATAGAGGCAGGGTCGTGAAGAGACATAATCCATACAAATAATTGGCATGAATATATTGCCGTTGCACATGAAATGATACAAAGCCGGGCCGGCTGGGAGCATGCAGCGGTCCCAAAAGATGCAGAGTCTCCAGCAAGCAATGACAAAGGGGCTCGGCAAAGGGGTTTTCATTTGTTGGGTATCTGCAGCTTATGTACACGCGGCAATCCTGATTAGATCATGCTTGTTTCTCTGAATCTGTAAGCGTGCAAGGACCAGCAAGCTAGCCATAGGGAAAATAGGTGAGTTTTGGCTGGAGAAATGAGAAAAAGGATGGAAACTTTTTATGTTACTGGAGGGCCTCAAATAACAAAAATAGGAGGATTCTTATATTCCTGCTTCTTGAAATTCCGCTTTTGTTGTTTTGAAGGTGTAATGTGTTTATAATAGATCGACTCATTTATGACTTGCATGCTCAAGTCAAATCCAAACCCATTTTTTAACATCATATATCATAAACAATTCGTGAAAAAAGGAGGATAAAGTTCAAAAAGAAGTTAGACGCCGGATGCCCAAAATTAGAAGTCACGAGAAAGAATATAAATGTCTGATAAGTTATTCCTAGACCGACCATAGGTTGACCTTTTTTTCCAATTATATTCATATTAGTGGACAGATTAATTCTACCATTGTGGCCTAATTGATTTCTTTCGTTTCACTTTACTTTAGGATGCAATGTTGTCCTTCAAACTCCGAAAGTCATAAATGATGGTGTCCCGATTGCCTTAGCGATAGAACTTTTAGATACAATCAAAAAAGCCGAGGCAATGTTAGCTAGCCACATGAATGACTTAGCTGGTGATGGCGCAGCCACGGCAATCATCTTGGCTCTAGCAATGATCAAATCTGGGTCATTGGCAGTTTCATTTGGAGTGAACCCTGTAGACCATCCCCATGGGGGTGGTGAAGGGAGAGCCCCAATTGGTAGAAAAAAACCCGCAACCCCTTGGGGTTATCCTGCACTTGGAAGAAGAAGTAGAAAAAGGAAGAAATATAGTGATAATTTGATTCTTCGTCGCCGTAGTAAATAGGGGAGAAAATCGAATTTCTTTCTTTGTCTTTACAAAAAAAAATAGGAGTTTCATTTGGAGCTAATCCACCTCTATAAAAAGAGGAATGAATAAGACTGTAAAAGAATTGGTCAGGATTGTGAATGAAAAGAGCTTCCTGTAAGGAGTTGTCATATTAAAGGTTACTTATTGTGTTTTTTTTTTCTTCTCTACGCTACTCATGACGAAATTCTGAAATTTCTTGACGATGACTTTGTTGGAAGAATAATTTCAGATGCTATAGAAAAGGATTGGACATGATGAACTCTCAATTCGCATTTAAATTTTTTAATTTGGCCAATATAATCCTAAATCTGATTGGCGATTTTCTATCGTAGCTTATCCAATCAATTTAGGCCAGGAAACTCTAATATGGAGGTCCAGTTAGCGTTTGTCGTCCTATATGGCACGGCCTGCGATCTGACATGTACAATTTCATTCAATATGACGTTTTTCAATAGTTATATATATTTTTTTCTTTTTTCTTTTCGTTTCTTTTTTTTTTACTGTTTATAGTCTCCTTCTTCCTTCCTTTTTTCTTCTCTCAAGTTTGTGTTCCATACTGCTGATCATGCGCCTGAGCTCCCCGCCCTCGATCATGCGTCCTCTTCATCGCCTCAATCCCCGAGATCATTGGCATATCATGTGTGGAACGATAGCCAGCCAAGGGCGCTGGTGGTGGCGTTGCTGCTCGGGGACATGCAGAGGCTAGGAGGGGTGCTGTTGTTGGACATGGTCATGGAGCCAAGGAGGGCACCGCCCGGGAAGGAGACACACTCGAACCCAAATTCATCCTACGCAATCGAGGCCGGACAGAGAAATCTAATCGAACCACCGTGGACACCTTAATTTTTGCCGACAAGCTGAGCATACACTCTTTTTTGTAAAATATAAAAATAAATGATGGTAAAAGGGGGACAATAATAATAATAATAATATTATTATTATTATTATTATTATTATTATTATTATTAATATTAAACAAATTAAGGAATAAATGAAAGAAGAGAAAGAAAAACGGGTCCAGCCCAGCTTGTGCAGTCCAATTCGTGTGGCCCAGACCACTTAAACCCAAGGAATTCACTCAATTCTGGTGTTGTCTCGGTATTTGACCCCATTTTCTGTGTTTGGTCGGAAGCGTAGCTTTATTTTTTCTTTCTTTCTTTTTTCCTTTAAAGCTCTATTTACTTCGCAAAAAATAATAATTTGAAATAAAATTTCTATAAAAATGAGCGTCTAGATACCTTATTGATCTCATAAATCAGGCGAGACGTGAGCATAAACCTGAATTTGGAGACTTAAAACGATATTGTTTGCACGTGACGGTGGGGCGATCAAATAGGTGCCGTAAATTCGCATGCCCAAATTTATTCTTTAATAAAAAAGTAACCCGATATTGTGAGTTTCTTTGATTTATTAGCAAGAAGAATATTCGCAGCAAAACTAAGTGCCTTCTCGTAATGGAATATAATTAGTTATATGTCTGATAATTAATTATGATTTCTTGTGATAAGTCGATGTCAAAAGGTCAAGAGGGAGTGGTTAAGTGCCCTAATTAAGGGCAGCTGGTAAGGATGCGGCATCGTATCATAATCAATTCATCATATCCCGTAATAGATACACTATGGAGTCAATAGAGGAAAATCAATCAAATAAAATGCAGATTAACTCGGAATAAATTGCATGATCACGAATCTCTGAACGTAACGAATATAATTTGGGTCAGTCAATTCAATTAAGATAAGACGTTTGATGCAACGATGCTAAGATAGACCTTCTGCTCGCAAACATTTTCCAATTTCCACTCGAAAGAAAATCAAATCACCATCGTTGGGTGTTCCTACGATGTCGTTGTCTTATATCTATATGATTAAGCAAATCAGATAAAGATTACAAGTGACACGTCTAAATTAAGTAAAATTAGCTTACACATAGAATGGGACTCCTCACACGATTGGGTAAAAATCGCCTCCTAAATAATATTTTAGCCCCCTTTCTTTTTGCCAAAAGTCCCCTTCTTTAACCATTTGAATTGAACCCATGACCGTTTTGCTTATAATTATTCTCGTTCCGAAGACATCAAATTGCTTCCATTTGGAATGGATTACATTAAATTATGCTTTAGGGGTTGGTTTGCTGTGGGCGGTGTGGCCGATAGTTGAGATTCAGATTCCCATCAAAGCCAGACATTCCAACTTATTGCTGTTTAAATTTTTTGCAATCCAAAGCCCATTGGATTCAAGTTTGCATGCAGAGCGATGCCGAAACAAGGGCAAAAGTGACCAGCGGGTTTCGAATTAAAAGTAAGAGTAGAGTACGTTTGTTTCACAGCGAAATTCATGATAAAAGGAAAATATTTTATGGGAAAATCATTTTCAAGAAAAATGACTAGCTTTCATCTGTTTTGTGGTTTAGAGAAAGTAATTTTCTTCCTGTCAGAGAGGGAAGTCGTTCTCCTTCAATTTAAGCTTGTTAGTTTTAGTCGATAGAAAACATTTTCCATAAATTAATTAGTTTTCCGTCATCCATAACACCGAAAAAGTTGGAAAATAATTTTCCGGAAACAGTCTTCCTTCGAACAAGCAGATCATAATTGAAAAGAAACCAAATTTCAAGATCAAAAGACAAAAATACCTTGATTAATCGACTTTTCTAGCACCCAAACATTTTCTTTTGTGAAATTCAACGAGAATGCTTTTGGATCGTTCCCCTTGGTGAGAGAACTCGAATTCGAGTTCCATTTGGTACTCGGGCTAAACTCGGAGTTCATGTTATAATTTTACTTTCGACGATCCAGATATAATGAATCCGGCCTCGAGCATAGGTCGATCACCTCGCCCGGTCGCGCAGCTTTAATAAATCAAGCTAGATCAAACTCGAATTTGAGTATTTGATTTCTCAAGCCAAATCGGAGCACAAATTTTTTTTTTTTTGGTTTTTGGCACCAATCTTTGCGCATTTGACCCGCTTCTTCCTTTTTGTCTTTTTCTCTCATGGTCCAAGAAACTTTAGAAAAAGGAATTGTATGGCCGTCAAAAGAATTCAAGGTAAGTTAGGCTCTTTCGTTCACCTCGCAAAACGACGGAGCGCTGCATGGGCCCCACCTTGGGCCCCACGAGGCCCAAAAAGGTTGTTGTCCGCCCAATGTGCCCATCACTCACACACGACCCCCCACAACTTGCATTATTGAGCATTTTTTAATTAAGAAAACATTTGTTAATTAAAAAAATTAAAAATAAATGAATGAAGATTAAATTATTTAAGCCATAATTATTGACCTGATTACGCATCCTAAAACCATCAATTATGCACCCCCTCCTGCTCCTTCGATTATTTTAATGTCGACATAATTAGCTCTCTAATCTCACCTCATCTTTGATCAAAAAAAAGAAAAATCTCGCCTCATCCGAAAATACCTTTTACTCGCAAATCTCGCCACGTCATCTCTCGACACGTGGCGCGACTGCGACGGTGGGTCCGGGTGGGCCTCGCCCGCGACGGCGAAGTTGGGCACTTGTCGGGCGTCTAGAGGGGGGACACGTGGAGCAGCCTCCCGAGTGCTCCCTCGCGTGGGGGCGGCCCACAGCTGGGGTCAAGGAGGATTTTTATTTTTTTATTTTTTTAAATATTTGGTGGTATATCGAAGTATCGAAGTGTGACGTGTCAATGCCTTAAGGTAAAAACATACGAGAGTCGGTTTGGTCGCGACAAATTTTGTCTTGAATTAATTAATAAATCCGAGGATGATACCTACCCACCGCGCGTATTTAACCTCGCGGAAATTTCATTAGCACGAGGTTCAGATGCCGTGACGTGTCGGAAAGAGACTGATGAAGCTCTAACGAAGATTCGTAATTTAATGAATTCCTCTAGCCTAGAATGAGCAGGTGAAAACACGATCAGTTACGAAACCTAAACTTCTAAAAGTGTCACGGCATAAATTACATGGGATCGTAAATTTCCGACTGAGTAATCAATGTTGTGGCATAAATATGTGGTGCTAATTAAGCCAAGACTATCGAACTATTATTCATCACGTAACTATTAGCTATAAGGAAATAGTCTTAATCGCAATATCCATTTATCGTACTACATGAACGTAGGTATAACGGCTAGGTAATAATGTGGCGTAAAGTATTCGATCTTAAATTTTGTCTAGAAATTTCGATAAATAGCGCATCTTTGATAAGATGAATATAATTTGATATTACTAAAAAGCAGCAATGCATAATTAATTGATTAAAAATGGCCAAAATAATTAAACAAGTTTCGAAATTGGGTTAAGTAAATCATTTATTTAAAAAAAAAGTTTTTAGTTATTAAAAATGTCTCTGAACATACTCATTTATGTAGTAATATCTGCTCGGATAAAGTAATTTATCAAAATTGGCAAATTCGAATTGGAAAGTCAAGAATTCAAATTCACCTATAAAAGGTAAGTGCGACATCATTTTACCTTTCTGAGTCTCGACAAAAATTAACACCTGCCGACGTCATTCTTCAGTCAATTTTTTGTCACCTCAATAACACGCGCCCGCGCCCGCGCCCGCACCCGCGCGTGGCATCATTTGTCATATGTGTTAGAGCTTATATAAGTGCAATTTTAATACCGCTAATATCATTAAAAATTTCAAATTGATATCTTAATAGTTTATTTGCTCTAAAAGACTAGTTTGTGTCTCCCGAAAAACTTAAACTAGTACCTCATGCTATATTTGCCCAAAGCTAATTCTGGTACCACAAAAAATCACAATCGATATCCCGCGACACGACCCATTTACTAATATCAACCTAATAAAAAACACCCCAAACAGGTATCCACTAACCCAAATCTACCTTCCATTAAAATATAGATGTACGTCTGTTAAGTCATTCTTCACTTCATATCATTAATGAAATCGTCTATCACGTGTGTCGACAAGCATGCATTTTTAAAAGTTGGCATATTTTTGGTCAAACAAGTTCCGTTTTGGATTTCAAAGAGACGAAAAATTAATTTGGGCTATACTAATTTGAAATCTATTGCAGGACGAAAGTTAATTCGAGAGAAAATCATAAATATTTTATGAAATTGGGAGTATAATATTTTCTCATTCCAACACGATTGGTCAATTTCTTAGACAGTTCCGTACCCATCTCGGCGCCTTCCCAATTTTCCTCCATAATATTTTTATTTTTTTTATTCTTTCTCCGCCAATCGTTGGGCTTTGGAAATGGCCGAGGCCGGCCCTCGCGAGATCTAGTGAAGCGAGCCTCGCCAAATCCAGACAAGGTCACCCATCGTCGGGATACAGCAAGGTTGAGCCCCACTCGAAGCTGGCGATGTTGGCCCCTCACGGGCCGGCCTCGCCAGGTTTGGTGAGGGGAGCCCTCGCCAGGGCTCACCCTCGCGCAGGCAAGTGTTGGCCTCGCCCGGGCCAGATCAGGCGAGGTCGACCCTCGCCCGCACCAAGGCGGCCTTGCCAGATCTAGCAAGGGGAGCCCCTGCCGAGGCTCGCCCAGGCCTCACTTGGCTGGTGGCCAATCATTGGCAAAAGGGGAAGAAAGGAAGAAAGAAAAAATAATTAAAAAATAATAATTAAAAAAATTGAAAAAAATATTAAAAATTATCCACGCTAGCGTTGGTGGTGCCACGTAAGCAGGCCGGCATCTACATCAGCAAAATCCGGTTAAAATTAGCTTGAAGGATTGAATTGGCACAAAAACAAAAGGTTTAGGACTAAATTGATGCAAAAAAAAAATTAAGACTAAATCGGTACCAATATAATAAATTTATGACTTTTTTTACATTTTTCCCCATAAAAACTCGTATTATTCCAAGAAAGGCAACGAAAGTGGGCATTCTGACTTTCTTTTTTTCTTTTCCTTTTTTTTCTGTATTATAGTTATTAAGAGTTTCTTCTCTTCTTTTCACTAGTGTCATTCTAACTACTAGCTTTGTTCTCTTCATTTTTTCAGAGGAAAAGCGGCCTTTGATAATGCCTTATGATAGACTCAATTGATCTCCAGTGGGGAAATTTGGAAATGAAGAGCTTGAAATGGGACTTAAGGGCTGACACTGCTCTGGTGAATAATGTGTACATATTATTGAATTAGATAATATAAATTGGAGAGGGAGATAAATGCACTAGAAATCCTAAAACTTGTCAAGAAAGTGTTATTGAGTTCAAAAGCTTACAAAAAGTGCAATCAATTTCTAAAATTTGTCAAATTGATACAATTGAGTCCTGCTGTTAAACCCGTCCAATTAGACTAACGAAGAATGCTAACGTGACTTATTTTAAATATTTTCTCTCTCCTACGTGTCTTTTTAAAAATATTTTCTCTCTCCTACGTGGTATTGACCTTACTAAAACATGAAATATAAGACTAAAATGACGAGGGTCAATCTAGTGATAATCACTTCCGATTTGATATAGGCAGCTTAGGGCCGATGATGTGGAGTGAAGTAGGGCCGTTTCCTTATTGCCCTAGAGAAGTAACCGTTCCTCCGTCCGTCTTAAACGGATGTCTCAACTGGACGGCGATCAGGGTAGAAGAATGGGAAGAAAGCATTGCCACCGTCAGGAAAGTTGAATCACTCATGTGAGGGACATCCAAATATGCATTTATTGTCATCGAAGGGTCGGTTATATGCCTACGGTATGTACGCTGAAATCTTGGTATATGAGTTTTGGAGGATCCTACGAACTGGCGTCCATCTTGAACATAATCTCAAGCAGTTTTCCATCGATGATGCTACTATAATGAGCTATCGAAGATTTTTCATGATGAAGCTTATGGACATATGGGATGATTAACTGCTGTTGATGTTGCCTCAAAAAGGTTTTTTCAAGTATCACCGGTGGTCGAAAAGAATCATTAAAGTTCAATTTGGACATCTATTCCGAGAGATCTGCAATGAGACATGGACAAGCTGTGAAGTGATCGATGCTGAGTATACGATGGGTCTAGCACTGCTATGAAATGTAAGGAATGTTCATGAATGACTGACTGACGAACGAAAATCAAACTAATTGCAGTCTTTATCAGATGATTTTGTTTTATCCTACTAGACGAGTTGGGATTTTACATTAGCTTATTGGTTGTGAATATGTTTGTTATATGGCCTTTATCCTAATGATGATTTTAGACACACATGGCGGTGCCACGGTACTTAGGGCAGCTTAAGTAATAACAAGAGTTATCAATATTATAGAGATATAAAATAGAGAGGGAGAGAGTGTGAGAGCGTCAGAAGATTTATTATCTTGAGGAGAAATAGGTGATGGGATTCTATTTGTAAGAAAAAATGAAAATACAAAACAACTTAAAATGGACCCAAAGCATTTTGAAACGAACATAAGATATTTTGAAATGGACCCAAGTACTTGAAATAGGTGAAAATGGCTGATTCAAAGGACATGATTGGGTTTCATAGAGGTTTCATAGGGCCAGACCCATATTACAAAACATGAGCGGATTTCGTCATAGCACCGGCACAATGACAACGCGGAAAAAGTTAGAGATGCCATGTCGCTAATTTGAGATTTTTGGTGGTTAAACAATTGGTTCGTAGTAAATTTGTCACATGTGTATTAATTTGGGGTTTTTCGTTATATTAACTAAAGAAAAAATTGATAACATATATTCCAAAAAACTACATGAATGGCACCGACTTCAAATATTGTATAAGTAGTGTGTAGCCAATTAAATGGAGGGAAGTTAGGTCATTTCCTATGATCCAAGAGAACTTATCGCCACCACGGTTATAAGTGGATGTCTTCACTAATGGCGATTGGGGAGCAGAGACTTTCTGTTGCAAATGGAGTCGAGAATCATACAGTGGACACTGCCATCATATTGATCTAGGCAAATTTGGATCCGTCAAACTGACAAGAAGTATTAGAGGAACTGTCAATTCAGTGCTATATATGTGATCGCGGATCTGATCTTACGAAATCTTCTGTGGGTATATGTCCAATCAGATGAATCTTAAATTGACAATAATCTTTTGTTCCTAGGAAGGAAGACAATAGGCATCTACAAAGTAAAGAGAACCGGTCTCAAAGATCAGCATCGGGTTACCCTGCATCTGGTTTATAACTCTTTCCCCAGAAATGTGAATCATGTGTTCCATGATCTTACCATCCGATACTTCCCTTGTGTCTGTGTGACACTATCCATACAAAACAAATTGGTTCTTGTCTTGCATTTTTAATTTAGTTGATCATTTGTTTGCAATCCCTGGTGGTGAGCTTCCTTGAGACTACAGGACCACTATATATTCGATGTGAAGTTTTGCATTATCATAAGCAGCGACATCGTTGTAGGCTTCTGCTTGGATCGTTAATCCTACATGCATCTCTTTGTCCAAGTGATTAGCCTGACAACCAGCAATTCTGGAGATGCTTGCATCTGCATAACCTTTGAAACTCTCATGCTGGGAAGTGCTCTCTAATCCTTTGAAGGTGAGTGAGTTCTCTCTTAATTGAGACATATACCAGTCAGTTCCAGGTTTAAGTGACACTGCTGTCCGGAAAAAGCTATTCGTCATTCAGAGCGGTTAGCATACGGCACAGCACTGGACATGAAACATAAATATTACAAACAACATTACTGTACTCTGACAGATAACATAGCAAGGGAGCCCTGCAATTAGTCATGAAGTACATACTCGTCTAGAGTAGGAATTGAACAATTCCTACTCTGAAATCATGAGTGCAGTCACAAAATTTGTTAACTCAAGAAGTCAGAGTAAAAAATGACTTGCATTGAAGCGAGACCGAATGAAATTGAGAACCAATTCTTCTTAACCGGGTAGCATAACCGGTAGAACTTAAAATATTTCTCATTCTTCACATGTTCAGAAATAACGCTGTCGTGTTTTACAAAATTGTAAGGAAACCTGCAGCTCTTCTGCTTTTATGAATTCCAGCCTCTCTATCTTCACATATTAGACCCTTAGAGAACTGAACACAGTCCCACCTATGTTAATATATAATTATTCCCTTAAACACATGGGCCCCCATATAAACACTGATGCAGTGTGGCATCTCCATCAGACGCTGTCTTGGCGCATGACCTCAGAGGTAGAAGATCTTCCCTGCGTGACTAATTTCCTGACATTGCGAAATGTCTTCAGCATCAGGCGTATCGTATGCCCCGCGAGAAGCAGAACCATCAAGCCAGACGATGTCTGGATCCCGAATCTTACTATCTTGTAGATCAAATAGTCGTCGTGAGGCGAGAAGACTGTTATTACGAGACTATAGATGACTGCTATAGATGTGATAGCGATCCATATGATCACCATCAGAATCCACATGAAAAACCTACGCCTCAAAGGGAGGCCACTCACAAGTAAGAGGATGATGCTGAGGGATGCAAGAAAGCCTAATGTGTTAATCGCCAAGAAAACCGAGTATGCTCCCCGATCATTGTCGGCCATGATGGAAAATCCTGCGGTGTGTGGATTTGTTGAATTGTCACTAGTTTCTTGCCAAAAACCACCCGGAGGGTTGACACCTACTTGGAATGCCATAGTTGCGGTTAAAGATGCTACAACCATCAGTGCATTCTTTTTCCTGTTGAGCCAATCATTCTGCTTATTGAGACTCTTCTTACGACCTTTTCGCTGCACGGGGAATGCGCTATTCTGATCATTAGCATTTGGAGGTAAGGCCCTCATTGTCATGGGTTCCATTTCACTCCTTCCAGATTCGCCACCCTGTGCTAAAAGGTCATGTGCTGTGAGACCGTCCGTGTTCGGAGAGTTCGCTTCTACTGTGGTAAAAGACGTCAAGAAACTTATTGTCTGCACAGTTCAATGATTGAGTATGTCAAATGGCTATATGAGAAGGTCAACCGGAAATTAGACCGATCGGCTTGTGGAGCTACGAAAGAGAAGACAATAATAGGTGGTTTATATTATAAGATGGGACTTGTGCACTTCTTACTTACCTCAGTTTGCTTATCTGAAGCAGCTAGGTGCAATATGGTGTCGCCATCGTCGTTCTTCATATTAACGAACTCAGGATCTCCAACGGACTCTACCAAAAGCTTCAGAGCTTCCAAATTATTATGCATCACGCATAAATGGAGTATAGTCTCGCCATGTCCCATCTTCTGACGTGCTGCATCGGGACTCTCTCGAACCAGTTCCTCTAGAACATGGACCCGGCCTTTAACCGCTGCAATGTGAAGAGGGTTCCTACCGTATCTGTCACAAGCATAGCACATAAAAGCATTAACAGTCAGCAATTTCTTCACTACTCCAAGATGACCTTTAGCTGCCGCAAGGTGCAGGGGTGAAAATTTCTGAGAATCCAGCTCTCCTGCAAGCTCGGGCTTTCGATCTAGAACCTCGTCAACGAATTTCTCATGACCAAGCATTGCTGCTATATGTAACGGAGTCTCATTGTAAGACCACACCATACATCTATCAAGAATCAATGGATCGTCTTTGAGCAAATCGACCAAAGAAGTTGCATCTCCTTCAGCTGCTGCTTTGTAAAGCTTCCTCTCCATTTTCGCTCCTCAAGCTCCGAAATGAATCCGGGCTTCTGAATAAAACACCATCATCCTTAACTTTATGGTCTTCCAAGGAATCTAAATTATTTGAACGTGTTGAAAAGTATTGGGCACTTCACATCATCATCAATCTTAATCATATAGAGATGCCTGCAGAACGCTGTATATAATTCTAAGAAGGCAAGACCTCAGTTCATTTCCAGGAAATGCATTTCCAGACCCGAGGGTTGCACGTATCTATCAAGCCAAAAACAAACAAAATTGAAAATTCATCTTAATATCGGCAGATTTGGGTTTATGGTTTTCCATGGAATCTAAATTATTTGAACTATACCACCCACCTGGGTGGCGCTGCTGGAGCGCGCACTCTTCCTCTCGCAAAAGGTTGAGTGTTCGAATCCCGGGCGCCGCAGGGTGACTTAACCGGTGGCACGTGTGTGGTGGCTAGCACGTGTCACCCCCAGGGTTTACTCCCCGGCTATCGGCCGTGCGGGGGTTCCCTGGGTTATCAAAAAAAAAATAATAAATAAATAAATTATTTGAACTATTGAAAAATCTTGGGCACTTCATCATGTAAAGTCATCATCAATCTTAGTCATATTACGTAAAATTCTAAGAAGGCAAGACCTCAGTTCATTTCCAGGAAATGCATTTCCATACCCGAGGGTTGCACGTATCTATCAAGCCAAAAACAAACAAAATTGAAAATTCATCTTATTATCGGCAGATTTGGGTTTATGGTTTTCCAAGGAATCTAAATTATTTGAACTTTTGAAAAGTCTTGGGCACTTCATGTAAAATCATCATCAATCTTAATCATATAGAGACGTCCATAGAACGCTATATATAATTCTAAGAAAGCGGGACCTCGGTTCATTTCCAGGAAATGCATTTCCAGACCCGAGGGTTGCACGTATCTATAAAGCCAAAAACAAACAAAATTGAAAATTCATCTTAATATAGGCAGATTTGGGTTTATGGTTTTCCATGGAATCAAAATTATTTGAACTTTTTGAAAAGTCTTGGGCACTTCATCGTGTAAAATCACCATCAATCTTAGTCATATTACGTATAATTCTAAGAAGGCAAGACCTCAGTTCATTTCCAGGAAATGCATTTCCATACTCGAGGGTTGCACGTATCTATCAAGTCAAAAACAAACAAAATTGAAAATTCATCTTATTATCGGCAGATTTGGCTTTATGGTTTTCCAAGGAATCTAAATTATTTGAACTTTTTGAAAAGTCTTGGGCACTTCATCATGTAAAGTTATCATCAATCTTTGTCAAATAGACCTATATAATTTGAGAATCACAACCTTCACCGGTTGCTACTTGCTAATACAGAGCATTAACTGGGAAAAAAACAGTGAACTTTGATCGACGGTAGATTATTATCCGTAAGCAATGTTCAACGTCCATTGAACAAATTCTTGCATATCGAGCTGCAAAGATTATTATCCGTCCCAACTCTCCCTCACAAACCCTCCAGCTGCAAAGATGATTTTTCGAACATTCATGTTCAACATTGTCAGTGAACTAGATTGAATGTAATGTTTAGTCTCTAGACTAAATTCTTTGGGGGAAATTACCCAATTAATCCTAAATCTATTGTACAGTTGTCAATTTATTCCTAAACTGTTTAGTTTGGTCAATGTTGTCCTAAATCTTTTAGTAATTTTTCAACGTAGTCTATCCGGTCAATTTATGCTAATAAATTCTAACATGGAGGTCCAATCAGATCTGACGTGTACGACTCCATTCAAAACAGCGTCGTTTTTCATAAGTTTTATCATTCTTTTTTATTTATTTTCTTTCTTTGTTTACTGTTCATTGTTTCCTTTCTTCCTTCTTTTTTTCTTTTCTCTCAGGTTTGTGTTCCATACCACCAATCATGCGCCGCCCGAGGGTGAGAAGGTTAGGAAGGGCGGTGTTGTTTGACAAGGTCATGAACCCAAGCAAGCTGCCGTCCTAGGGTGAGACACACTCGACCCCAAATTCATCCTACATCAATCGAGGCCAGACCGAAAAATCAAACTGAAACACTGTGGACAACTTATTTTTTGCTGACAAGCCGAGCATGCACTTTTTTTTTGGTGAAGAACATAAATAAAAATAAATGATGGTAAAATGGACAACAATAATAGCAATAAACAAATGAAAGTATAAATGAAAGAAGAGAAAGAAAAGTGGGTCAAGCCCAGCTCGTGCAGTCAAATTCGCGTGGCCCAGACCACTTAAACCCAAGCAATTGACTCAATTCGGCCCAGTTGGAATTTTTTCAAGAATTCGACCAAAGCCCATCCACATCCATATTTGAGTTACGACTGATGCTCAGATTCATCCATCGTTTCGTTTGAATCGAGTAGGAGTCCAATGTTGTTTGTTAGGTTCGATTGGTTTGTGATTATCATTGAATTATGTTCTCAACCACAAATTTATTCCCTAATCACAAAGTTAACCCCATGTCGTGACTTTCCTTTATCTTATCAGCAAGAAGAATATTCGTGCAACAAAACTAAGTGATTTCTCATGATGGAGTATAATTACGCACATCTGATAATTGTGTCGTTGTTCTTTGGGATAAGTTGATGTCAAAAAGTCAAGAGGGAGTCGTTAAGTGCCCTAGTTAAGAGCAGTTGGGAATGACCAAAATGCAGATTAACTCGGAATAAATTACATTATTAGAAACCTCTGAACCTAACAAAACAATCCAGGTGTCGGTTTAATTCAGATAAGAACATTTGATGCACCAATTGCTTATGGGAACACATTTATACTCATTAATCCATTTAAACCAGATTTCCATAAAACATAATTCCCACTATTAGAGTCGTAGCGGAGAGCAAACTGGACCATTCAGTGCACTTCTCAAACACTTTCCCACACTTCACTAAAAAGAAAATCAAATTTCATCTCTTGGGTGTTTATAATGTTGGGGTGTAGTTCATACTCCCCGGCTATAAGAAGACACAGAGGTCCCACTCTTGTAAATGAAAGTGATGTTACAGAGAAATACGATGTGCTAATTATAATGAAATCCTCTGTTGGAAGTAATCCTAGTTTAAGGGTAAATCGAGATAAAAACCTTGTGTCTCGATTTCTTTTTCATGCTATTACTCTCTTTTGCTTTGTAATTGTACACTGAATCCTAACATTTGCTATGCCATTGTCTTTTTAAGCTAATCAAATAAGATCACACGTGACATCTCTAATTAACTAAATTAGCTAACACACAAAATGGAACTCCTCACACGTGTGGGAATTAATCACCTACTGCACAATCTCTCTTTTTTTCCCTTTCTTTTTGGGTTAATACTACGAAAAACTCCAAATTGGTACACTCATGATCAATTTATTCCGAACTAATTTTTCACTACTAAAAACCCCAAACCGATACACTTGTGACAAATTTACCCTCCGTTAGTTTCCATTAAATTTTACCATTAAATTGCTGAGTTGAATGATACATGGCAGTTAACGGATATACTAATTTGAGATTTTTCGTCTCCATTTATCATAGGTTTATCAATTGGTGATTTTTCGTGGTATTAATCCAATTTAATGGAAGGTAAATTTATCATAATTGTACCAGTTTAGGGTTTTTTATGGTCAAAAAATTAATTTAAGGTAAATTTATCATAGGTGTATCAGTTTGGGGTTTTTAAAGGTCAAAAATTTAGTTCAGAGTAAATTTGTCACATGTATACTAGTTTGAAGTTTTTTGTAGTATTAACCCTTTCTTTTTTACCAAAATCCCCTTCTAGGATCGTTGCCTATGTGAAATGCAATCAACGCACGACCATTTTTTTCAATTCTCATTCAAAAAGACATCAATTCGC
The DNA here is from genome assembly GCA_031216405.1 of Syzygium malaccense. Classification (NCBI taxonomy): domain Eukaryota; kingdom Viridiplantae; phylum Streptophyta; class Magnoliopsida; order Myrtales; family Myrtaceae; genus Syzygium; species Syzygium malaccense. The sequence goes on along the minus strand of CM062256.1, from coordinate 3,738,197 downwards.
GTCAGTTTGGAAGCAATTACATTAAACACAATTACAAATTGTGGGGGTTATGCCTTAGAGGCTGAGAGTGGTGTGGCTAGTGGAGTGGACATTCCGGATTCTTACCGGATTCAAACGACACATTTGATGCCCCCAATTGCCCTAGTTAAGTGCCCTAGTTAAGAGCAGTCGGGGATGACTAAAATGCAGATTAACTCGGAATTAATTACATGATTAGGAATCTCTGGACGTAACGAAATAATCCAGGTCAGTTGGTTTGATTAAGATAGGACATTTGATGCACCAATTGCTTATGGGAACACATTTATACTCGTTAATCCATTTAAACTAGATTTCCATAAAACATAATTCCCACTATTAGAGTTGTAGTGAAGAGCAAACTTGACCATTCGGTGCACTTCTCAAACACTTTTCACTAAGAAGAACATCAAATATCATCTCTTGGGTGTTCATTAGATGTCATTGTCTATTAAGCTAATCAAATAAGATCACTCGTGACATCTCTAATTAACTAAATTAGCTGACACGGACTCCTCACACGTGTGGGAATTAATCACCTTCTACACAATCTCTCTTTTTTTTTTCCTTTCTTTTTGGCCAAAATCCCCTTCTAGTATCGTTGCAATAAACCCATGACCATTTTTTTCATTTCTTGTTCAAAAAGACATGAATTCGTGTCCGTTCAAAAGCAATTACATTAAACACAATCACAATTTGTGGGGGTTATGCTTTGGAGGCCGAGGGCGGTGTGGCTAGTGGAGGGGACATTTCAGATTACCATCGGTTTCAAACGACACATTCTAGCTTAGTGTTGTTTAATTTTGCAATCCATAGCCCATTGGATTCAAATTTGCATCCAAGGGATGCCGAAAAAAGGGCGAAAGTGACCAACGAGTTCTCGATCAAAAATAAGTGAAAAGTAACTAACAAACCCCGATATCGAAAGATTGTAAAATCTTGATCAATCGAATCCGCCATTACCCAACCTTAGTTCGGACGAAATCCATGAAGGATGCTTTTTGTTTCCCCTAATCACATATTAGGATTCTCATTTCTTCGGCAATCCAATATGAAGATGAATGGAAGGAGGCAATGGAGTCATGTTCGATGGGCTTGATCCAATTTATAAAGCACCTATCTGGAGAACGTAAGAAGATACCAATGCACAGTATTTTCACTAACTAATCGAGGCGTTTCTATTGTGGTGCTTATGTATGAACATTAGCAGCGTAACAACCTAATTAAAAGATTGATTTTCTTGAATTTATTCAGAATTTTCACTTCTAATCGAGCAGAATAATAGGTGTTATTGTTAAATTTTCTAACTTTAGTTTGGTATAACAATGATAGGAGACCACCCGCCTGGGTGGCGCTGCTGGAAAGGGCACTCTTCCTCTCGCAAAAGGTTGAGTGTTCGAATCCCGGGCGCCGCAGGGTGACTGAACCGGTACACGTGTGTGGTGGCTAGCACGTGTCGCCCCCAGGGTTTACCTCCCGGCTATCGGCCGTGCGGGGGTTCCCTGGGTTATCAAAAAAAAAAAAACAATGATAGGAGCTATCAGACATTTTTCATGATGAAGCTTTTGGACATATGGGATGATAAACTGTTGTTGAAGTTGCCTCAAAAGGGTTTATTCAGGTATCACCCGCAATCGAAAAGAATCATGAAAGTTCAATTTGGACATCTGCACCAAGAAATCCGTGAGAAGACATGGGAGAGCTGGATCAATGTCAAGTACACGATGAGAGCCATTGAGGTTGTTGATTGATTAACGTGGATCAAACTAATTGCAGTCTCTATCAGATGATATTGTTTTATCCTGCTAAACGAGTTGGGATTTTACCGTAGCTTATTGGCTGTGAATCTATTTGCTGAGTTTTTTAGGGTGGGTGACAAGATTAATAACTATATGGAATGGAATGTCTAGAAATCACCAATCTATCATTCTTAAATCTTTCGAGCAACGCGCAATACGCAAGATGGTCGTGGAATTTGAATTTATAGTACTCATTGAAAACTTTTACTTTTGATTCGTTTGTCTTGTATAAGTTTATCATTTTATAGTTTCCTTTTCCTATTTTCTTTTTGGAAAAAAATACCAGAAACTAATTTTATCCCATTAGCACTTAACCTCCTCCACTTTTAAAAGCATTAATTGACATCTCGGCCACCGTGTATCTTTAGCCACCACGCCCACCATCGCGATGGCGGCTACGGCGGCAGCCAGTGGTGGGTGATGAAGTAGGCAATGGTTTGTGGTGACTTGGAGAATTTTAAATTTTTAAGAGGGGCAATTTGGTATTCTTAGTAATGAGATTTAATTAGAGAATGATAAGTAGTATTTTCAAAAGTCGAGAAAGATAAAGTGGTCATGGGAGGAAAAGACGAGTATGGTTTTTATTTATAGTTTCCCTTTCCATTAATAGATGTGTGATAAAAATTTGTCTAACTTTGCATACCACCAAAAGCATTTGATGCTACATAAAACCATAACCAAGGTAATATCTACATACCTATTTACAAAGGGGAAAATATCAAAAAAATCGTAAACATATTGCAATTGAGTCAATTCAGTCCTAAATCTTTTGTATTTGTGCCAATTTAATCCATCCGGCTATTTTTTTTAGCGGTACTGACGTGGACGCCAGCCGATGCTGACTATTCAGCCGATGCTAATGTTGACAATTTTTAATAATATTTTAATTTTTCGAATTTTTTTCGAAAAAAATTAAATTATTATTAAAAATTGTCCATGTCAGCAGTGGCCGGCCAATTGGCCGGATGGACTGAATATCCACAAATACAAAAGGTTTATGACTGAATTGGCACAATTGTAATAGATTTAGGATTTTTTTGATAATTTTCCCATTAACAAATAGATCTGAAATACAATGAGATTTCAAACTAAATAAGTATTTTTTTCTCTTTTTTTCTAACAAGGGAAAACCAACAAGTTTTATGGCTGGTCGGTAAGGACAAGAGTTCGTGAAGAAGGATGATAGTACATTATATAACTTATGGAGAAGAATCATGGTTTAAATCCAAAAGATTACCAAGTTATTGCAATATATGAGGACATCGGAAGTTCTTTATATAATCTATTAATTTTCAAAAATAAATTAAGATAAATGTCGCGGTGTTAAATCTTGGTGGAAACTGGAAAATGGAAAGAAATAAGAAAAAAAACACAGGAAAAAGAAGCAATAGAGAAATTCAGAAAGTGCGACTGGTATGTAACAGTTTTGGGTTGTGTACCTAATGTGCATGGACCATCATCCCACATGTATTTCATGGCCTTCCAATCCAATAACTGAAAAAAGTACAAATGTATAGCTCTAAATTGTCAAAAATTATTTCATTGCCATCAAATCCGATGATTAAGAAATTTACAAGTGTACGGCTCTAAATTGTCAAAAATCGGTGAAAGAGGTCTATAAATATATGTCTCATGTATTAGTTTGTGTGTGGAGAAACCAAATTTGAAGGTTCTACCTATATACCAAGATATCACTTTTCATAATACTATTCCCTCATTCCATCCACTACTTTTACAAAACCAAATAACCAGACTTTTATACAAACTAACAAAATTTTAGAGCATACGTTGGACGAGCTCTCTTAGGCAGAGCTCAAAAAAGTAGCTACAGAGCTCAAAAAAGTAGTAGTAGTTACAGAGCTCAAAAAAAGTAGCTACAGAGCTCGAAAAAATGGTTAGATTTAGGCAGAACTCAAAAAAGTCTAGAGCAAATTTAAATGTTGGAGCCCTCTCAACAACGTTAGCTAGGTACCAATGGTTTCTTTTTAGATGTGTGAATGATTAGGTTTTAGTATTTAGAAAGACAAAAAAGCTAAAATAGGATCAACCTTTATTCATATTTCAAGGCCTCCCTCCACAGAGGATGGGCAATATCACTTGCTTGTATAGCTGGTTTTCAACCATTTAGCTCATTGAGGCAGGGTCGTGAAGAGACATAATTCATACAAATAATTGACATGAATATATCGCCGTTGCTCATGAAATTATACAAAGCCAGGCCGGTTGGGAGCATGCAGCGGTCCCAAAAGATGCAGAGTCTCCAGCAAGCAATGACAGAGGGGCTTGGCAAAGGGGTTTTCACTTGTTGGGTATTTGCAACTTATGTACACGCGGCAGTCCTGATTTGATCATGCTTGTTTCTCTGAATCCGTAAGCGTACCAGGACCAGCAACCTAGCCATAGGGAAAATAGGAGAGTTTTGGCCAGAGAAATAGGTTGGAAACTTTTTATGTTACCGGAGGGCCTCAAATAACAAAAATAGGAGGATTCTTATATTTCCGCTTCTTGAAATTCCGCTTTTGTTGTTTTGAAGGTGTAATGTGTTTATAACGGATTGACTCATTTATGACATGCATGCTCAAGTCAAATCCAAACCCATTTTGAACATCATATATCATAAACAATTCGTGAAAAAAGGAGGATAAAGTTCAAAAAGAAGTTTGACGCTGGATGCCGAAAATTAGAAGTCACGAGAAAGAATATAAATGTATGATAAGTTATTCCTAGACCGACCATAGGTTGACCTTTTTGTCCAATTATATTTATATTAGTGGATAGATTCTATCATTATGACCTCATTGATTTCTTTCGTTTCACTTTACCTCAGGATGCAATGTTGTCCTTCAAACTCTGAAAGTCATAAATGATGGTGTCCCGATTGCCCAAGCGATAGAACTTTTAGATACAATCGAGAATGTCAAGGCAATGTTAGCTGGCCGCATGAATGATTTAGCTGGTGATGGCACAGCCACGGCAATCATCTTGGCTCTAGCAATGATCAAATCTGGGTCATTGGCAGTTTCATTTGGAGCTAATCCACCTCTATAAAAAGAGGAATGAATAAGACTGTAAAAGAATTGGTCAGGATTGTGAAAGAAAAGAGCTTCCTGTAAGGAGCGATCACATTAAAGGTTACTTATTGTGTTTTTTTTTTCTTCTCTACGCTACTCATGACGAAATTCTGAAAATTCTTGACAATGACTTTGTTGGAAGAATAATTTCAGATGCTATAGAAAGGATTGGACATGATGAACTCTCAATTCACATTTAATTTTTTTAATTTGGCCAATATAATCCTAAATCTGATTGGTGATTTTCTAACGTAGCTCATCCGGCCAATTTAGGCCAGAAAACTCTGATATGGAGGTCGAGTTAGTGTTTGTCGTCCTATATGGCACGACCGACGATCTGACATGTACAATTCCATTCAATATGACGTTTTTCAAAAGTTATATATATTTTTTCTTTTTTCTTCTCTCAGGTTTGTGTTCCATACCGCTAATCATGCGCCCGAACTCCCCGCCCTCGATCATGCGTCCTCTTCATTGCCTCAATCCCCGAGATCATTGGCACATCATGTGTGGAACGATAGCCAGGCGAGGGCGCTGGTGGTGGCGTTGCTGCAGGGGGACATGCAGAGGCTAGGAGGGGTGCTGTTGTTGGACACGGTCATGGAGCCAAGGAGGGCACCGCCCGAGAAGGAGACACACTCGAACCCAAATTCATCCTACGCAATCGAGGCCCGACAGAAAAACCTAATCGAACCACTATTGACACCTTAATTTTTGCCGACAAGCCGAGCATACACTCTTTTTTGTAAAATATGAAAATAAATGATGGTAAAAAGGGGACAAAAAAATTAAAAAAAATTAAGGAATAAATGAAAGAAGAGAAAGAAAAACGGGTCCAGCCCAGCTTGTGCAGTCCAATTCGTGTGGCCCAGACCACTTAAACCCAAGGGATTCACTCAACTCGGCCCAGTTGGATTTGCTATTTCTGGTGTTGTCTCGGTATTTGAAATTTTGACCCCATTTTTTGTGTTTGGTGGGGAGCGTACCCCTTTTCTTTCTTTTTTCTTCTTTCTTTCTTTTTTTCCTTTAAAGCTTCGTTTATTTTGTAAAAAATGAATTTAAAAAAATAAAAAAATGATCATCTAGATACCCTATTAATGTCATAAATCGGGCAAGACGTGAGCATAAACTTGAATTTGGATATTTAAAACGACATTGTTTGCACGTGATGGTAGGGTGATCAAATAGGTGCCATAAATTCACATGTCCAAATTTATTCCTTAATAAAAAAAAAAGGTAACCCAATATTGTGAGTTTCTTTGATTTTATCAGCAAGAAGAATATTCGCAGCAAAACTAAGTGATTTCTCGTAATGGAATATAACTAGGTATATGTCTGATAATTAATTATGATTTCTTGTGATAAGTCGATGTCAAAAGGTCAAGAGGGAGCGGTTAAGTGCCTTAATTAATAGCAGCCGGTAAGGATGCGGCATCATCTCATAATCAATTTATCGCTATAGAGTCAATAGAGGAAAATCAATCAAATAAAATGCAGATTAACTCGGAATAAATTGCATGATCACGAATCTCTGAACGTAACGAATATAATTTAGGTCGGTCAATTCAATCAAGATAAGACGTTTGATGCAACGATGCTAAGATAGACCTTCTGCTCGCAAACATTTTCCAATTTCCACCCGAAAGAAAATCAAATCTCCATCGTTGGGTGTTCCTACGATGTCGTTGTCTTATATCTATATGATTAAGCAAATCAGATAAAGATTACAAGTGACACGTCTGAATTAAGTAAAATTAGCTTACACATGGAATGGGACTCCTCACACGATTGGGCAAAAATCGCCTCCTAAATAATATTTTTGCCCCCTTTCTTTTTGCCAAAAGTCCCCTTCTTTAACCATTTGAATTGAACCCATGACCGTTTTGCTTATAATTATTCTCGTTCCGAAGACATCAAATTGCTTCCATTTGGAAAGGATTACATTAAATTATGCTTTAGCGGTTGGTTTGCTGACGGCGGTGTGGCTGATAGTTGAGATTCAGATTCCCATCAAAACCAGACATTCCAACTTATTGCTGTTTAAATTTTTTGCAATCCAAAGCCCATTGGATTCAAGTTTGCATGCAGAGCGATGCCGAAACAAGGGCAAAAGTGACCAGCGGGTTTCGAATTAAAAGTAAGAGTAGAGTACGTTTGTTTCACAGCAAAATTCATGATAAAAGGAAAATATTTTATGGGAAAATCATTTTCAAGAAAAATGACTAGCTTTCATCTATTTTGTGGTTTAGAGAAAGTAATTTTCTTCCTGTCAGGGAGGAAAGTCGTTCTCCTTCAATTTAAGCTTGTTAGTTTTAGTCGATAGAAAACATTTTCCATAAATTAAGTAGTTTTCCGTCATCCATAACACCGAAAAAGTTGGAAAATAATTTTCCGGAAACAGTCTTCCTTCGAACAAGCAGATCATAATTGAAAAGAAACCAAATTTCAAGATCAAAAGACAAAAATACCTTGATTAATCGACTTTTCTAGCACCCAAACATTTTCTTTTGTGAAATTCAACGAGAATGCTTTTGGATCGTTCCCCTTGGTGAGAGAACTCGAATTCGAGTTCCATTTGGTACTCGGGCTAAACTCGAAGTCCATGTTACAATTTTACTTTCGACAATCTAGACATAATGAATCCGGCCTTGAGCATAGGTCGATCGCCTCGCCCGATCGCGCAGCTTAATAAATCAAGCTTGATCAAACTCGAATTTGAGTATTTGATTTCTCAAGCCAAATTGGAGCACAAATTTTTTTTTTTTTTTGGTTTTTGGCACCAATCTTTGCGCATTTGACCCCGCTTCTTCCTTTTTGTCTTTTTCTCTCATGGTCCAAGAAACTTTAGAAAAAGGAATTATATGGCCGTCAAAAGAATTCGAGGTAAGTTAGGCTCTTTCGTTCACCTCGCAAAACGACAGGGCGCTGCATGGGCCCCACCTTGGGCCCCACGAGGCCCAAAAAGGTTATTGTCCGCCCAATGTGCCCATCACTCACACACGCACGACCCCCCACAACTTGCATTATTGAGCATTTTTTTAATTAAGAAAACATTTGTTAATTAAAAAAATTAAAAATAAATGAATGAAGATTAAATTATTTAAGCCATAATTATTAACCTGATTACGCATCCTTAAACCATCAATTATGCACCCCCTCCTGCTCCTTCGATTATTTGAATGTCGCCATAATTAGCTCTCTAATCTCACCTCATTCGAAAATGCCTTTTACTCGCAAATCTCGCCGCGTCATCTCTCGACACGTGGCGCGACGGCGACCGTGGGTCCGGGTGGGCCCCGCCCGCGACGGCGAAGTTGGGCACTTGTCGGGCGTCTAGAGGAGGGACACGTGGAGCAGCCTCCCGAGTGCTCCCTCGCGTGGGGGCGGGCCCACAGTTGGGGTCAAGGAGGATTTTTTTTATTTTTTATTTTTTTAAATATTTGGCGGTACATCGAAGTGTGACGTGTCAATGCCTTAAGGAAAAAACATACGAGAGTCGGTTTGGTCGCGACAAATTTTGTCTTGAATTAATTAATAAATCCGAGGATGATACCTACCCACCGCGCGTATTTAACCTCGCGGAAATTTCATTAACACAAGGTTCAGATACCATGACGTGTCGGAAAGAGACTGACGAAGCTCTAATGAAGATTCGTAATTTAATGAATTCCTCTCACCTAGAATGAGCAGGTGAAAACACGATTATTTACGAAACCTAAACTTCTAAAAGTGTCACGGCATAAATTACATGGGATCATAAATTTCCGACTGAGTAATCAATGTTGTGGCATAAATCTGTGGTGCTAATTAAGCCAAGACTGTCGAACTATTATTCATCACGTAACTATTAGCTATAAGGAAATAGTCTTAATCGCAATATCCATTTATCGTACTACATGAACGTAGGTATAATGGCTAGGTAATAATGTGGCGTAAAGTATTCGATCTTAAATTTTGTCTATAAATTTCGATAAATAGCACATCTTTGATAAGATGAATATAATTTGATATTATTAAAAAGCGGCACTGCATAATTAATTGATTAAAAATGGCCAAAATAATTAAACAAGTTTCAAAATTGGGTTAAGTGAATCATTTATTAAAAAAATGCTTTTAGTTATTAAAAATGCCTCGGAACATACTCATTTATGTAGTAATATCTGCTCGTATAAAGTAATTTTCCAAGATTGGAAAATTCAAATTGGAAAGTCGAGAATTCAAATTGCCCCCATAAAAGGTAAGTGCCAGTGTGCCACGTCATTTCACCTTTCCAAGTCTCGACAAAAATTAACACCTGCCGACGTCATTCCTCAATCAATTTTTTGTCACCTCAATAACACGCGCCCGCACCTGCGCATGGCATCATTTGTCATATGTGTTAGAGCTTATATAAGTGCAATTTTAATACGGCTACTACCATAAAAAATTTCAAATTGATATCTTAATATTTTATTTGCTCTAAAAAACTAGTTTTTGTCTCCCAAAAAACTTAAACTAGTACCTCATGCTATATTTGCCTAAAGCTAATTTTGGTACCACAAAAAATCACAATTGATATCCTGTGACACGAACCATTTACTAATATCAACCTCATAAAAAACACCCCAAACAGTATCCACTAACCCAAATCTACCTTCCATTAAAATATATATGTATGTCTCCTAAGTCATTCTTCACTTCATATCATTAATGAAATCATCTATCATGTGTGTCGACAAGCATGCATTTTTAAAAGTTGACATATTTTTGGTCAAACAAGTTCCGTTTTGAATTTCAAAGAGACGAAAAATTAATTCGGGCTATACTAATTTGAAATCTTTTGCGGGACGAAAATTAATTCGAGAGCAAATCATAAATGTTTTATGAAATTGGGAGTATAATATTTTCTCATTCCAACACAATTGGTCAATTTCTAAGACACTTCCGTACCCATCTCGGTGCCTTCCCAATTTTCCTCCATAATATTTTTATTTTTATATTCTTTCTCCGCCAATCGTTGGGCTTTGGAGATGGCCAAGGCCGGCCCTCGCCAGATCCCGACAAGGTCACCCATCGTCGGGATACGGCGAGGTCGAGACCCGCTCGAAGCTGGCGAGGTTGGCCCCTCGCGGGCCTGGCATTGAACCATTAAATGGCAGCAGATTTGTGTTCCAGCTAACATCGGCATACCTATTAGCAAATGACATTGAACCATGTGAAATTTTAAACTTGTTGTTTAAAGTACTTAATGTCTTTTGTCTCCTTTGTTTTCAACAAAGAAAATCCCAGCAGATTTGTGGTCGTTGGTTCATGTAAAATCCATTAGCTGGTGATGTCAGTGATGTATGCAGAACGTATGAACAAGAGTTCATGACTAAGGATAACAATGTGTTATATATCTTATGGAGAAGAATCCTATTTTTGGATCCAAAAAAGATTACAAAAGTAATTTCAATACATGAGAACGTGGGAAGATTGGCCAGTTTTATGCCGTTGACAATCTGGGAAGGTTGATTAGCATTAAGTCTAAACAGCCTCCGATGACGACATGTAAAGTCTATCACTGAGGAATCCAAGTGAAAAATTCGAACGAGGCGACGGATCTTGACAAGGAAGTCTTTTTTATTTTGACGCAACTAACCGATGTCAATCGAAGCTTCTTATGATTTGCGATTTCTTGAATAAATTCAATAAGTTAACCGATGCGAGATGCAATTTGGTATCTAACTTGAAACCTCAAGATGAGAACTTATGATTTTTCTTTAGAAACTAGACGACACAAAATGGTAGTGGGATGAAAAAGTGATTAGGGTAGTTGGTATTCTCCTTAAAATCAATTATCTTTCGTAAACTCAAATGTGGAGAGACATGAATATAAAAAGAAAAAGGATAATTCTAGAGCAAGTCTTAAAACTTGTCGCTTTCATACACTCAAATTCTAAAACTTTCACGCTCGGAAAGACTAAAATTTATCGAAAATATCAGTTTCTCGATGCAAATCATGGACTAACTTTCAAGTAAGCTTCTTTTGTAGTCCCTAGCTTTAGGATATTCATCTCTGATAAGTTTCTACACCTTCCTCACCGTGTCCTTGATCAAATTACCCACTGAAAATCTCTAATCTTTCATTATATGTCGGTGTAATTAATTTGCGGAACTATTGGTTAACAGCAGAGGGTGAGGATACTGTGACAAAGATGTTGAAACTTATTAAAGAGATGAATATCCTAAAGCTGAGGACCCTAAAAAATCTTGCTTGAAGAGTTAGTCCATGATTTGCACTGAGACTGTTAGTTTCCACTTTCCATATGAGAAACACCACTCTCTTACGGCAGAATTCGGAGAAATGGGTTTACAAGCAAATAATGGATGTTCTCTAGTTCTCACTTGGACTCAAACTTGGAAAAATGTGTCAAAAAAGTCTTAAACCTTTTGCATTGATGTCAATTAAGTCATAAATTTTTTTTGTGCCAATTCAATTCTAAACCTTTTGACATAGTGCCAATTCAATTATTCTGGCTAATTTTGACTGGATTTTGCTGACGTGGATGCCAGCCAGCTTACATGGTACCGCCGGCGCCGACGTAGATAATTTTTAATAATTTTTAATTATTTTTTCTGATTTTTTCTTTCTTTTCTTTTTTTTTTCTTTCTTCCTCCCTTCCCCCTTTGCCGATGACCGGCCACCGGCTACAGGCCATGGCCAGGCGGGCCGGCCTCGCCAGATCTGGCGAGGCCGCCGTGGCCTAGGCAAGGGTTGGCCTTGCCAGGTCTAGTGAAGGGAGCCCTCGCCGGGGCTCACCCTCGCGCAGGCAAGTGTTGGCCTCGCCCAGGCCAAATCAGGCGAGGTCGACCCTCGCTCGCGCCAAGGCGGCCTCGCCAGATCTGGCAAGGGGAGCCCTCGCCAGGGCTCGCCCAGGCCTCGCTTGGCTGGTGGCCAGTCACCGGCAAAAGGGGAAGGAAGGAAGAAAGAAAAAAAAATTAAATAATTAAAAAAATAATTAAAATTTGAAAAAAATATTTAAAATTATCCACTTCAGCGTTGGTGGTGCCACATAGATAGGCCAGCATCTACATCAGCAAAATCCGGTTAAAATTAGCTGGAAGGATTGAATTGGCATAAAAACAAAAGATTTAGGATTGAATTGACACCAAAAAAAAATTTAAGACTAAATCGACATCAATATAATAGGTTTAGGACTTTTCTGACATTTTTCCCCCTCAAACTGGTATTATTCCAAGAAAGGCAACGAAAGTGGGCATTCTGACTTTCTTTTGTCCTTTTCCTTTTTTTCTGTATTATAGTTATTAAGAGTTTCTTCTCTTCTTTTCACTAGTGTCATTCTAACTACTAGCTTTGTTCTCTTCATTTTTTCAGAGGAAAGGCGGCCTTTGGTAATGCCTTATGATAGACTCAATTGATCTCCAGTGGGGAAATTTGGAAATGAAGAGCTTGAAATGGGACTTAAGGGATGACAATACTCTGGTGAATAATGTGTACATATAATTGAATTAGATAATATAAGTTGGAGAGAGAGACAAGTGCACTAGAAATCCTAAAACTTGTCAAGAAAGTGTTATAGAGTTCAAAAACTTACAAAAAGTGCAATCAATTTCTAAAATTTGTCAAATTGATACAATTGAATCCTGCCGTTAACCCCGTCCAATTAGACTAACGAAAAATGCTAACGTGAATTATTTTAAATATTTTCTCTCTCCTACGTGTCTTTTTTAAAATATTTTCTCTCTCCTACGTGGTATTGACCTTACTAAAACATGAAATATAAGACTAAAATGACGAGGATCAATCTAGTGATAATCACTTCCGATTTGATATAGGCAGCTTAGGGCAGATGACGTGGAGGGAAGTAGGGCCGTTTCCTTATTGCCCTAGAGAAGTAACCGCTCCTCCATCCGGCGTAAACGGATGTCTCAACTGGACGGCGATCAGGGTAGAAGAATGGGAAGAAAGCATTGCCACCGTCAGGAAAGTTGAATCACTCATGTGAGGGACATGCAAATATGCATTTATTGTCATCGAAGGGTCGGTTATATGCCTACGGTATGTACGCTGAAATCTCGGTATATGAGTTTTGGAGGATCCTACGAACTGGCGTCCATCTTGAACATAATCTCCAGCAGTTTTCCATCGATGATGCTACTATAATGAGCGATCGAAGATTTTTCATGATGAAGCTTATGGATTGTTGATGTTGCCTCAAAAGGGTTTTTTCAAGTATCACCGGTGGTCGAAAAGAATCATTAAAGTTCAATTTGGGCATCTATTCCGAGAAATCTGCAATGAGACATGGATAAGCTGTGAAGTGATCGATGCTGAGTATACGATGGGTCTAGCACTGCTATGAAATGTAAGGAATGTTCATGAATGACTGGCTGACGAACGAAAATCAAACTAATTGCAGACTTTATCAGATGATTTTGTTTTATCCTACTAGACGAGTTGGGATTTTACATTAGCTTACTGGTTGTGAATATGTTTGTTATATGGCCTTTATCCTAATGATGATTTTAGATACACATGGCGGTGCCACGGTACTTAGGGCAGCTTAAGTAATAACTAGAGTTATCAATATTATAGAGATATAAAATAGAGAGGGAGAGAGTGTGAGAGCGTCAGAAGATTTATTATCTTGAGGAGAAATAGGTGATGGGATTCTATTTGTAAGAAAAAAGATGAAACTACAAAACAACTTAAAATGGACCCAAAGCATTTTGAAACGAACATAAGATATTTTGAAATGGACCCAAGTACTTGAAATAGATGAAAATGGCTGATTCAAAGGACATGATTGGGTTTCATAGAGGTTTCATAGGGCCAGACCCATATTACAAAACATGAGCGGATGTCGTCATAGCACCAGCACAATGACAACGCGGAAAAAGTTAGAGATGCCACATCGCTAATTTGAGATTTTGGTGAGTAAAAAATTAGTTCGTAGTAAATTTGTCACATGTATATTAATTTGGGGTTTTTCGTTATATTAACCGAAGAAAAAATTGATAACATATATTCCAAAAAACTACATGAATGGCACCGACTTCAAATATTGTATAAGTAGTGTGTAGCCAATTAAATGGAGGGAAGTTAGGTCATTTCTTATGATCCAAGAGAACTTATCGCCACCACGGTTATAAGTGGATGTCTTCACTAATGGCGATTGGGGAGCAGAGACTTTCTGTGCACAAATGGAGTCAAGAATCACACAGTGGACACTGCCATCATATTGATCTAGGCAAATTTGGATCCGTCAAACTGACAAGAAGTATTAGAGGAACTGTCAATTCAGTGCTATATATGTGATCGCGGATCTGATCTTAGGAAATCTTCTGCGGGTATATGTCCAATCAGATGAATCTTAAATTGACAATAATCTTTTGTTCCTAGGAAGGAAGACAATAGGCATCTACAAAGTAAAGAGAACCGGTCTCAAAGATCAGCATCGGGTTACCCTGCATCTGGTTTATAGCTCTTTCCCCAGAAATGTGAATCATGTGTTTCATGATCTTACCATCCGATACTTCCCTTGTGTCTGTGTGACACTATCCATACAAAACAAATTGGTTCTTGTCTTGCATTTTTAATTTAGTTGATCATTTGTTTGCAATCCCTGGTGGTGAGCTTCCTTGAGACTACAGGACCACTATATATTCGATGTGAAGTTTTGCATTAGCATAAGCAGCGACATCGTTGTAGGTTTCTGTTTGGATCGTTAATCCTACATGCATCTCTTTGTCCAAGTGATTAGCCTGACAACCAGCAATTCTGGAGATGCTTGCATCTGCATAACCTTTGAAACTCTCATGCTGGGAAGTGCTCTCTAATCCTTTGAAGGTGAATGAGTTCTCTCTTAATTGAGACATATACCAGTCAGCTCCAGGTTTAAGTGACACTGCTGTCCGGAAAAAGCTATTCGTCATTCAGAGCGGTTAGCATACGACACAGCACTGGACATGAAACATAAATATTACAAACAACATTACTGTACTCCGACAGATAACATAGCAAGGGAGCCCTGCAATTAGTCATGGAGTACATACTCGTCTAGAGTAGGAATTGAACAATTCCTACTCTGAAATCATGAGTGCAGTCACAAAATTTGTTAACTCAAGAAGTCAGAGTAAAAAATGACTTGCATTGAAGCGAGACTGAATGAAATTGAGAACCAATTCTTCTTAACCGGGTAGCATAACCGGTAAAACTTAAAATATTTCTCATTCTTCACATGTTCAGAAATAACACTGTCGTGTTTTACAAAATTGTAAGGAAACCCTGCAGCTCTTCTGCTTTTATGAATTCCAGCCTCTCTATCTTCACATATTAGACCCTTAGAGAACTGAACACAGTCCCACCTATGTTAATATATAATTATTCCCTTAAACACATGGGCCCCCATATAAACACTGATGCAGTGTGGCATCTCCATCAGACGCTGTCTTGGCGCATGACCTCAGAGGTAGAAGATCTTCCCCGCGTGACTAATTTCCTGACATTGCGAAATGTCTTCAGCATCAGGCGTATCGTATGCCCCGCGAGAAGCAGAACCATCAAGCCAGACCATGTCTGGATCCCGAATCTTACTATCTTGTAGATCAAATAGTCGTCGTGAGGCGAGAAGACTGTTATTACGAGACTATAGATGACTGCTATAGATGTGATAGCGATCCATATGATCACCATCAGAATCCACATGAAAAACCTACGCCTCAAAGGGAGGCCACTCACAAGTAACAGGATGATGCTGAGGGATGCAAGAAAGCCTAATGTGTTAATCGCCAAGAAAGCCGAGTATGCTCCCCGATCATTGTCGGCCATGATGGAAAATCCTGCGGTGTGTGGATTTGTTGAATTGTCACTAGTTTCTTGCCAAAAACCACCCGGAGGGTTGACACCTACTTGGAATGCCATAGTTGCGGTTAAAGATGCTACAACCATCAGTGCATTCTTTTTCCTGTTGAGCCAATCATTCTGCTTATTGAGATTCTTCTTACGACCTTTTCGCTGCACGGGGAATGCGCTATTCTGATCATTAGCATTTGGAGGTAAGGCCCTCATTGTCATGGGTTCCATTTCACTCCTTCCAGATTCGCCACCCTGTGCTAAAAGGTCATGTGCTGTGAGACCGTCCGTGTTCGGAGAGTTCGCTTCTACTGTGGTAAAAGACGTCAAGAAACTTATTGTCTGCACAGTTCAATGATTGAGTATGTCAAAGGACTATATGAGAAGGTCAACCAGAGATTAGACCGATCGGCTTGTGGAGCTACGAAAGAGAAGACAATAATAGGTGGTTTATATTATAAGATGGGACTTGTGCACTTCTTACTTACCTCAGTTTGCTTATCTGAAGCAGCTAGGTGCAATATGGTGTCGCCATCATCGTTCTTCATATTAACGAACTCGGGATCTCCAACAGACTCTACCAAAAGCTTCAGAGCTTCCAAATTATTATGCATCACGCATAAATGGAGTATAGTCTCGCCATGACCCATCTTCTGACGTGCTGCATCGGGACTCTCTCGAACCAGTTCCTTTAGAACATCGACCCGGCCTTTAACCACTGCAATGTGAAGAGGGTTCCTACCGTATCTGTCACAAGCATAGCACATATCAGCATTAACAGTCAGCAATTTCTTCACTACTCCAAGGTGACCTTTAGCTGCCGCGAGGTGCAGGGGTGAAAATTTCTGAGAATCCAGCTCTCCTGCAAGCTCGGGCTTTTGATCTAGAATCTCGTCAACGAATTTCTCATGACCAAGCATTGCTGCTATATGTAGCGGAGTCTCATTGTAAGACCACACCATATATCTATCAAGAATCAATGGATCGTCTTTGAGCAAATCGACCAAAGAAGTCGCATCTCCTTCAGCTGCTGCTTTGTAAAGCTTCCTCTCCATTTTCGCTCCTCAAGTTCCGAAATGAATCGGGGCTTCATGATCGCATTTTGCTCGTAGCATTTGGCTTTTATAACTGGCCGTGACAGTCAAAATCCTTTCTAAATCGAACGTGGAAATGGACGAACGGCCGCCAGCCGCCGGCCGCCAGCGGATTTCAGCTTTTATGGTCTTCCAAGAAATCTAAATTATTTGAACGTGCTGAAAAGTCTTGGTCACTTCATGTAAAGCCATCATCCATATCAGTGGAGACGTCTGTTGAAATTCTAAAATTCGGCTCGTTTCGCGAAAAATGTTACATTTCTAGAAAATATATTTTAGAAAGCCATTTTCCTAAAAATTGATATAAGTTTCCGATGTTCGGCTGAAATCTGAAAAAAAATCTCGAAAAATATTTTCCGTTGTTCGATATGGAAAAAATCTTCCTCCTTGCACTACTTTTAATAATTTTTTTATTTTTATTTTTTAAAAACATTTTTAATTTTCTCTTTTTTTTCCTTCTTCTTCTTCTTTTTCAGCTAGTTGCCAGCCATGGCGGCGGCTAGGCGAGCTCGAGCCTCGTCAGATTCTGGCGAGATCAATCCTCACCCAGCTCGTTGGCCTCGGGCGAGCTCGACCTTGCCACAGGATGATGAGGCTCGACCTTATCGGAATTTGGCAAGCTCGAGCCTCGCTGGCCTGTGGCTGGTCACTAGCCACCGCCGTGGCCGGAGAAGAAGATAGAAAAGAGCAAGAAAAATAAATAAAAATAAAAAAGATAATTAAAAAGAGAATTTTAAAAAATAAAAATAATTATAATGAATGATGAAAGAAGGAGGGGGGAAATATTTTCCTCTTTTCAAAGAGTGAAAAATATTTTCTTTACTGTTGAAAGTGTTTTGTCTAATACAGAAAAATATTTTTTTAAAAGTTGTTTTCCGTTAAACGACCAATGGAGCCTAATAAGGTGGAACTTCGGTTCATTTCCAGGAAATGCATTTCTGGACCCGAGGTTTGCACGTTTCTGTCAAGCCAAAAACGAACAAAATTGAAAATTCATCTTGATAGCGACAGATTTGGCTTTATGGTCTTCCAAGAAATCTAAATTATTTGAACGTGCTGAAAAGTCTTGGTCACTTCATGTAAAGCCATCATCAATCTTAGTCAATAGTCATACATCTGTAAACGCTACATATAATTTCTAAAAAGGCAGACCTCAGTTCATTTCCAGGAAATGCATTTCCAAACTCGAGGGTTGCTCATATCTATCGAGTCGAAAACAAACAAAATTGAAAATTCATCTTGATAGCGACAGATTTGGCTTTATGGTCTTCCAAGAAGTCTAAATTATTTGAACTTTTGGAAAGTCTGGGTCAATTCATGTAAAGCCATCATCAATCTTAGTCAAATAGGCCTATATAATTTGAGGATCACAACCTTCACCGGTTGCTACTTGCTAATACAGAGCATTAACTGGGAAAAAAACAGTGAACTTTGATCGACGGTAGATTATTTATCCGTAAGCAATGTTCAACGTCCATTGAACAAATTCTTGCATATCGAGCTGCAAAGATTATTATCCGTCCCACCTCTCCCTCACAAACCCTCCAGCTGCAAAGATGATTTTTCGAACATTCATATTCAACATTGTCAGTGAACTAGATTGAATGTAATATTTAGCCTCTAGACTAAATTCTTTGAGAGAAATTACCCAATTAATCATAAATCTATTGTACAGTTGTCAATTCATTCCTAAACTGTTTAGTTTGGTCAATGTTGTCCTAAATCTTTTAGCAATTTTTCAACGTAGTCTATCCGGTCAATTTATGCTAATAAATTCTAACATGGAGGTTCAATCAGATCTGACGTGTATGACTCCATTCAAAACAACGTCGTTTTTCATAAGTTTTATCATTCTTTTTTATTTATTTTCTTTCTTTGTTTACTGTTCATTGTTTCCTTTCTTCCTTCTTTTTTTCTTTTCTCTCAGGTTTGTGTTCCATACCACCAATCATGCACCGCCCGAGGGTGAGAAGGTTAGGAAGGGCGGTGTTGTTTGACAAGGTCATGAACCCAAGCAAGCTGCCGTCCGAGGGTGAGACACACTCGAACCCAAATTCATCCTACATCAATCGAGGCCAGACCGAAAAATCGAACTGAAACACTGTGGACAACTTATTTTTTGCTGACAAGCCGAGCATGCACTTTTTTTTTGTGAAGAATATAAATAAAAATAAATGATGGTAAAATGGACAATAATAATAGCAATAAACAAATGAAAGTATAAATGAAAGAAGAGAAAGAAAAATGGGTCCGGCCCAGCTTGTGCAGTCAAATTCGCGTCGCACAGACCACTTAAACCCAAGCAATTGACTCAATTCGGCCCAATTGGAATTATTTAAAGAAGTCGACCAAAGCCCATCCACATCCATATTTGAGTTACGGCTGATGCTCAGATTCATCTATCGTTTCGTTCGAATCGAGTAGGAGTCCAGTGTTGTTTGTTGGGTTCGATTGGTTTGTGATTATCATTGAATTATGTTCTCAACCACAAATTTATTCCTTAATCACAAAGTTAACCCCATGTCACGACTTTCCTTTATCTTATCAACAAGAAGAATATTCGCGCAACAAAACTAAGTGATTTCTCATGATGGAGTATAATTACGCACATCTGATAATTGTGTCGTTGTTCTTTGGGATAAGTTGATGTCAAAAAGTCAAGAGGGAGTAGTTAAGTGCCCTAGTTAAGAACAGTTGGGAATGACTAAAATGCAGATTAACTCGGAATAAATTACATTATTAGAAACCTCTGAACGTAACAAAATAATCCAATTGTCGGTTTAATTCAGATAAGAACATTTGATGCACCAATTGCTTATGGGAACACATTTATACTCATTAATCCATTTAAACCAGATTTCCATAAAACATAATTCCCACTATTTAGAGTCGTAGTGGAGAGCAAACTGGACCATTCAGTGCACTTCTCAAACACTTTCCCACACTTCACTAAAAAGAAAATCAAATTTCATCTCTTGGGTGTTTATAATGTTGGGGTGTAGTTCATACTCCCCAGCTATAAGAAGACACAGAGGTCCCGCTCTTGTAAATGAAAGTGATGTAACAGAGAAATGAGATGTTCTGATTATAATGGAATCCTCTGTTGGAAGTAATCCTAGTTTAAAGGTAAATTAAGATAAAAATCTTGTGTCTCGATTTCTTTTTCATGCTATTACTCTCTTTTGCTTTGTAATTGTACACTGAACCCTAACATTTGCTATGCCATTGTCTTTTTAAGCTAATCAAATAAGATCACACGTGACATCTCTAATTAACTAAATTAGCTAACACACAAAATGGGACTCCTCACACATGTGGGAACTAATCACATACTGCACAATCTCTCTTTTTTTCCCTTTCTTTTTGGGTTAATACTACGAAAAACTCCAAACTAGTACACTCATGATCAATTTACCCGAACTAATTTTTTATTACCAAAAACCCTAAATCGGTACACCTGTGATAAATTTACCCTCCGTTAGTTTCCATTAAATTTTACCATTAAATTGCTGAGTTGGATGACACATGACAGTTAATGGGTATACTAATTTGAGATTTTTCGTCTCCATTTATCACAGGTTTATCAATTGGTGATTTTTCGTGATATTAATCCAATTTAATATAAAGTAAATTTATCATAATTGTACCAGTTTAGGGTTTTTTATGGTCAAAAAATTAATTTAGGATAAATTTATCATAAGTGTATCAGTTTGGGATTTTTAAAGGTCAAAAAATTAGTTCAGGGTAAACTTATCATATGTATACTAGTTTGAAGTTTTTCGTAGTATTAACCCTTTCTTTTTTACCAAAATCCCCTTCTAGGATCGTTGCCTATGGGAAATGCAATCAATGCATGACCATTTTTTTCAATTCTCATTCAAAAAGACATCAATTCGCGTCCGTTTGGAAGCAATTACATTAAACACAATTACAAATTGTGGGGGTTATGCCTTAGAGGCTGAGAGCGGTGTGGCTAGTGGAGTGGACATTCCGGATTCTCACCGGATTCAAACGACACATTTGATGCCCCCAATTGCCCTAGTTAAGTGCCCTAGTTAAGAGCAGTCGGGAATGACTAAAATGCAGATTAACTCGGAATTAATTACATGATTAGGAATCTCTGGACGTAATGAAATAATCCAGGTCGGTTGGTTTGATTAAGATAGGACATTTGATGCACCAATTGCTTATGGGAACACATTTATACTCGTTAATCCATTTAAACCAGATTTCCATAAAACATAATTCCCACTATTAGAGTTGTAGTGAAGAGCAAACTTGACCATTCGGTGCACTTCTCAAACACTTTTCACTAAGAAGAACATCAAATATCATCTCTTGGGTGTTCATTAGATGTCATTGTCTATTAAGCTAATCAAATAAGATCACTCGTGACATCTCTAATTAACTAAATTAGCTGACACGGACTCCTCACACGTGTGGGAATTAATCACCTTCTACACAATCTCTTTTTTTTTCCTTTCTTTTTGGCCAAAATCCCCTTCTAGTATCGTTGCAATAAACCCATGACCATTTTTTTCATTTCTTGTTAAAAAAGACATGAATTCGCGTCCGTTCGGAAGCAATTACGTTAAACACAATTACAATTTGTGGGGGTTATGCTTTAGAGGCCGAGGGCGGTGTGGCTAGTGGAGGGGACATTTCAAATTACCATCGGTTTCAAACGACACATTCTAGCTTAGTGTTGTTTAATTTTGCAATCCATAGCCCATCGGATTCAAATTTGCATCCAAGGGATGCTGAAAAAAGGGCGAAAGTGACCAACGAGTTCTCGATCAAAAATAAGTGAAAAGTAACTAACAAACCCTGATATCGAAAGATAGTAAAATCTGGATCAATCGAATCCGCCATTACCCAACCTTAGTTCCGACGAAATCCATGAAGAATGCTTTTTGTTTCCCCTAATCACATATTAGGATTCTCATTTCTTCGGCAATCCAATATGAAGATGAATGGAAGGAGGCAATGGAGTCGTGTTTGATGGACTTGATCCAATTTATAAAGCACCTATCTTGAGAACGTAAGCAGATACCAATGCACAATATTTTCACTAACTAATCGAGGCGTTTCTATTGTGGTGCTTATGTATGAACATTAGCAGCGTAACAACCTAATTAAAAGATTGCTTTTCTTGAATTTATTCAGAATTTTCACTTCTAATCGAGCAGAATAATAGGTGTTATTGTTAAATTTTCTAACTTTAGTTCGGTATAACAATGATAGGAGCTATCAGACATTTTTCATGATGAAGCTTTTGGACATATGGGATGATAAACTGTTGTTGAAGTTGCCTCAAAAGGGTTTATTCAGGTATCACCCGCAATAGAAAAGAATCATGAAAGTTCAATTTGGACATCTGTGCCAAGAAATCCGTGAGAAGACATGGGAGAGCTAGATCAATGTCAAGTATACGATGAGCCTCGTGCCATTGAGGTTGTTGATTGATTAACGTGGATCAAACTAATTGCAGTCTCTATCAGATGATATTGTTTTATCCTGCTAAATGAGTTGGGATTTTACTGAGCTTATTGGCTGTGAATCTATTTGCTGAGTTTTTTAGGGTGGGTGACAAGATTAATAACTATATGGAATGGAATGTCTAGAAATCACCAATCTATCATTCTTAAATCTTTGGAGCAGCGCGCAATACGCAAGATGGTCGTGGAATTTGAATTTATAGTACCCATTGAAAACTTTTACTTTTGATTCGTTTGTCTTGTATAAGTTTATCATTTTATAGTTTCCTTTTCCTATTTTCTTTTTGGAAAAAAATACCAGAAACTAATTTTATCCCATTAGCACTTAACCTCCTCTACTTTTAAAAGCATTAATTGACATATCGGCCACCGTGTATCTTTAGCCACCACGCCCACCATCGCGATGGCGGCTACGGCGGCAGCCAGTGGTGGGTGATGAAGTAGGCAATGGTTTGTGGTGACTTGGAGAATTTTAAATTTTTAAGAGGGGCAATTTGGTATTCTTAGTAATGAGATTTAATTAGAGAATGATAAGTAGTATTTTCAAAAGTCGAGAAAGATAAAGTGGTCATGGGAGGAAAAGACGAGTATGGTTTTTATTTATAGTTTCCCTTTCCATTAATAGATGTGTGATAAAAATTTGTCTAACTTTGCATACCACCAAAAGCATTTGATGCTACATAAAACCATATCCAAGGTAATATCTGCATACCTATTTACAAAGGGGAAAATACCAAAAAAATCGTAAACATATTGCAATTGAGTCAATTCAATCATAAACATTTTGTATTTGCGCCAATTTAGTCCATCCGGCCATTTTTTTTAGCGGTACTGACGTGGACGCCAGCCGATGCTGACTATCCCGCCGATGCTAATGTTGACAATTGAGAATGTCAAGGCAATGTTAGCTGGCCGCATGAATGATTTAGCTGGTGATGGCACAGCCACGGCAATCATCTTGGCTCTAGCAATGATCAAATCTGGGTCATTGGCAGTTTCATTTGGAGCTAATCCACCTCTATAAAAAGAGGAATGAATAAGACTGTAAAAGAATTGGTCAGGATTGTGAAAGAAAAGAGCTTCCTGTAAGGAGTGATCGCATTAAAGGTTACTTATTGTGCTTTTTTTTTCTTTTCTACGCTACTCATGACGAAATTCTGAAATTTCTTGACAATGACTTTGTTGGAAGAATAATTTCAGATGCTATAGAAAGGATTGGACATGATGAACTCTCAATTCACATTTAATTTTTTTAATTTGGCCAATATAATCCTAAATCTGATTGGTGATTTTCTAACGTAGCTCATCCGGCCAATTTAGGCCAGGAAACTCTGATATGGAGGTCGAGTTAGTGTTTGTCGTCCTATATGGCACGATCGGCAATCTGACATGTACAATTCCATTCAATATGACGTTTTTCAAAAGTTATATATATTTTTTCTTTTTTCCTCTCTCAGGTTTGTGTTCCATACCGCTGATCATGCGCCAGAACTCCCCGCCCTCAATCATGCGTCCTCTTCATTGCCTCAATCCCCGAGATCATTGGCACATCATGTGTGGAACGATAGCCAGGCGAGGGCGCTGGTGGTGGCGTTGCTGCAGGGGGACATGCAGAGGCTAGGAGGGGTGCTGTTGTTGGACACGGTCATGGAGCCAAGGAGGGCACCGCCCGGGAAGGAGACACACTCGAACCCAAATTCATCCTACGCAATCGAGGCCCGACAGAAAAACCTAATCGAACCACTATTGACACCTTAATTTTTGCCGACAAGCCGAGCATACACTCTTTTTTGTAAAATATGAAAATAAATGATGGTAAAAAGGGGACAAAAAAATTTAAAAAAAATTAAGGAATAAATGAAAGAAGAGAAAGAAAAACGGGTCCAGCCCAGCTTGTGCAGTCCAATTCGTGTGGCCCAGACCACTTAAACCCAAGGGTACACTCAACTCGGCCCAGTTGGATTTGCTATTTGAAATTTTGACCCCATTTTCTGTGTTTGGTGGGGAGCGTACCCCTTTTCTTTCTTTTTTCTTCTTTCTTTCTTTTTTTCCTTTAAAGCTTCGTTTATTTTGTAAAAAATGAATTTAAAAAAATAAAAAAAATGATCATCTAGATACCCTATTAATGTCATAAATCGGGTGAGACGTGAGCATAAACTTGAATTTGGATATTTAAAACGATATTGTTTGCATGTGATGGTAGGGTGATCAAAAAGGTGCCATAAATTCACATGTCCAAATTTATTCCTTAATAAAAAAGGTAACCCAATATTGTGAGTTTCTTTGATTTTATTAGCAAGAAGAATATTCGCAGCAAAACTAAGTGATTTCTCGTAATGGAATATAACTAGGTATATGTCTGATAATTAATTATGATTTCTTGTGATAAGTCGATGTCAAAAGGTCAAGAGGGAGCGGTTAAGTGCCCTAATTAATAGCAGCTGGTAAGGATGCGGCATCATCTCATAATCAATTTATCGCTATAGAGTCAATAGAGGAAAATCAATCAAATAAAATGTAGATTAACTCGGAATAAATTGCATGATCACGAATCTTTGAACGTAACGAATATAATTTAGGTCGGTCAATTCAATCAAGATAAGACGTTTGATGCAACGATGCTAAGATAGACCTTCTGCTCGCAAACATTTTCCAATTTCCACCCGAAAGAAAATCAAATCTCCATCGTTGGGTGTTCCTACGTTGTCGTTGTCTTATATCTATATGATTAAGCAAATCAAATAAAGATTACAAGTGACATGTCTAAATTAAGTAAAATTAGCTTACACATAGAATGGGACTCCTCACACGATTGGGCAGAAATCGCCTCCTAAATAATATTTTAGCCCCCTTTCTTTTTGCCAAAAGTCCCCTTCTTTAATCATTTGAATTGAACCCACGACCGTTTTGCTTATAATTATTCTCGTTCCGAAGACATCAAATTGCTTCCTTTTGGAATGGATTACATTAAATTATGCTTTAGGGGTTGGTTTGCTGTGGGCGGTGTGGCTGATAGTTGAGATTCAGATTCCCATCAAAGCCAGACATTCCAACTTATTGCTGTTTAAATTTTTTGCAATCCAAAGCCCATTGGATTCAAGTTTGCATGCAAAGTGATGCCGAAACAAGGGCAAAAGTGACCAGCGAGTTTCGAATTAAAAGTAAGAGTAGAGTATGTTTGTTTCACAGCAAAATTCATGATAAAAGGAAAATATTTTGTGGTTTAGAGAAAAATGACTAGCTTTCATCTATTTTGTGGTTTAGAGAAAGTAATTTTCTTCCTGTCAGAGAGGGAAGTCGTTCTCCTTCAATTTAAGCTTGTTATTTTTAGTCGATAGAAAACGTTTTCCATAAATTAATTAGTTTTCCGTCATCCAGAACACCGAAAAAGTTGGAAAATAATTTTCCGAAAACAGTTTTCCTTCAAACAAACATATCATAATTGAAAAGAAACCAAATTTCAAGATCAAAAGACAGGAATATCTTGATTAATCTACTTTGCTAGCACCCAAACATTTTCTTTTGTGAAATTCAACAAGAATGCTTTTGGATCGATCCCCTTGGTGAGAGAACTCGAATTCGAGTTCCATTTGGTACTCGGGCTAAACTCGAAGTCCATGTTATAATTTTACTTTCGACGATCCAAACATAATGAATCCGGCCTCGAGCATATAGGTCGATCGCCTCGCCCGGTCGCGCAGCTTTAATAAATCAAGCTCGATCAAACTCGAATTTGAGTATTTGATTTCTCAAGCCAAATCGGAGCACAAATTTTTTTTTTTTTGCACCAATCTTTGCGCATTTGACCCCGCTTCTTCCTTTTTGTCTTTTTCTCTCATGGTCCAAGAAACTTTAGAAAAAGGAATTGTATGGCCGTCAAAAGAATTCAAGGTAAGTTAGGCTCTTTCGTCCACCTCGCAAAACGACAGAGCGCTGCATGGGCCCCACCTTGGGCCCCACCAGGCCCAAAAAGGTTATTGTCCGCCCAATGTGCCCATCACTCACACACGCACAACCCACAACTTGCATTATTGAGCATTTTTTTAATTAAGAAAACATTTGTTAATTAAAAAAATTAAAAATAAATGAATGAAGATTAAATTATTTAAGCCATAATTATTGACCTGATTACGCATCCTAAAACCATCAATTATGCACCCCCTCCTGCTCCTTCGATTATTTTAATGTCGCCATAATTAGCTCTCTAATCTCGCCTCATCCGAAAATGCCTTTTACTCGCAAATCTCGCCCCTGTCATCTCTCGACACGTGGCACGACTGCGACCGTGGGTCCCGGGTGGGCCCCGCCCGCGACGGCGAAGTTGGGCACTTGTCGGGCGTCTAGAGGGGGGACACGTGGAGCGGCCTCCCGAGTGCTCCCTCGCGTGGGGGCGGGCCCACAGCTGGGGTCAAGGAGGATTTTTTTTATTTTTTATTTTTTTAAATATTTGGCAGTACATCGAAGTGTGACGTGTCAATGCCTTAAGGAAAAAACACACGAGAGTCGGTTTGGTCGCGACAAATTTTGTCTTGAATTAATTAATAAATCCGAGGATGATACCTACCCACTGCGCGTATTTAACCTCGCGGAAATTTCATTAGCACGAGGTTTAGATACCGTGACGTGTCGGAAAGAGACTGATGAAGCTCTAACGAAGATTCGTAATTTAATGAATTCCTCTACCCTAGAATGAGCAGGTGAAAACACGATCAGTTACGAAACCTAAACTTCTAAAAGTGTCACGGCATAAATTACATGGGATCGTAAATTTCCGACTGAGTAATCAATGTTGTGGCATAAATCTGTGGTGCTAATTAAGCCAAGACTGTCGAACTATTATTCATCACGTAACTATTAGCTATAAGGGAATAGTCTTAATCGCAATATCCATTTATCGTACTACATGAACGTAGGTATAATGGCTAGGTAATAATGTGGCGTAAAGTATTCGATCTTAAATTTTGTCTATAAATTTCGCTAAATAGCACATCTTCGATAAGATGAATATAATTTGATATTATTAAAAAGCAGCACTGCATAATTAATTGATTAAAAATGGCCAAAATAATTAAACAAGTTTCGAAATTGGGTTAAGTAAATCATTTATTTAAAAAAAAATCTTTTAGTTATTAAAAATGTCTCGGAACATACTCATTTATGTAGTAATATCTGCTCGTATAAAGTAATTTTCCAAAATTGGAAAATTCAAATTGAAAAGTTGAGAATTTAAATTCACCTATAAAAGGTAAGTGCGACATCATTTTTCACCTTTCCAAGTCTCGACAAAAATTAACACCTGCCGACGTCATTCTTCAGTCAATTTTTTGTCACCTCAATAACACACGCTCGCGCCCGCACCCGCGCGTGGCATCATTTGTCATATGTGTTAGAGCTTATATAAGTGCAATTTTAATACTGCTGATACCATTAAAAATTTCAAATTGATATCTTAATATTTTATTTGCTCTGAAAGACTAGTTTTTGTCTCCCGAAAAACTTAAACTAGTACCTCATGCTATATTTGCCCAAAGCTAATTCTGGTACCACAAAAAGTCACAATCAATATCCCGCGACACGACCCATTTACTAATATTCACCTCATAAAAAAACACCCCAAATAGGTATCCACTAACCCAAATCTACCTTTCATTAAAATATATACATACGTCGGCTAAGTCATTCTTCACCTCATATCATCAATGTAATCATCTATCACGTGTGTCGACGCGCACGCATTTTTAAGAGTTAACATATTTTGGTTCAAACAGGTTCCGTTTTGGATTTCAATGAGACGAAAAATTAATTCGGACTATACTAATTTGAAATCTTTAGCGGGACGGAAATTAATTCGAGAGCAAATCATAAATGTTTTATGAAATTGGGAGTATCATATTCTCTCATTCCAACACGATTGGTCAATTTCTAAGACAGTTCCG
The DNA here is from genome assembly GCA_031216405.1 of Syzygium malaccense. Classification (NCBI taxonomy): domain Eukaryota; kingdom Viridiplantae; phylum Streptophyta; class Magnoliopsida; order Myrtales; family Myrtaceae; genus Syzygium; species Syzygium malaccense. Next base: position 3,709,944 of record CM062256.1, on the reverse strand, counting down.
TACTCATCTCGGCGCCTTCCCAATTTTCCTCCATAATCAATTATTGGGGTTGGTGGTGGGAGGTTCCGACTCCCACATGAAATGAACCCGAAATTCAAATGAAATTCACCCCACGAGGCCATCCTATATATACGTGCCCTTTCTTCCATGGCCGAGCCTACAAAACTAGAGAAATTAAGGAAAAAATGGAACCGTAAATTTGTTAGCTCCTCTCTTGTTTTAGTCTTTCTGCATGAAATTTGTATTTATGAGTTTCGTCTCTCAAAAGGGTCGACGGCAGAAATCGATTTGCTCGCCGGAAACCGGCCGTCTCCCATGGCCAAGGGCCGGAGGCTGACGATAAGCCTGAGCGAGAGATACCTGGGGAGCTACGGCTACGGCGGCGGCGGCGGCGGCGGCGGCGGCCATGGAGTCGGCGGCGGCGACGCGCCCGAGCTCGGAGAGGAGGACATTTGGTCGGCGGTGGACGACACGGCGCCCCCCGCCGACGATCGGCGGGGCACGTGGACCCCACGCGCCGGCGGCGGGATCGTCGGCGGGGGGGGCCTCGGGGGGGTCGTCCTGGGCGACGGGCGCCGCGCGGGCGGGCTGTCCCTGGCCCTCGTGGACTCGGGGGGAGGGGCGGCGGCGGGGGCGTCCCCGAGGATCGTGCACCAGTTCAGCTGCGGGAACGCGGCGGCCGGCGGCGGCGGCGGGGGGCCGGCGCCGTCGCCGCGGGGGCGGCAGCTGGCGTCGTCGGCGCCGGTCAACGTGCCGGACTGGAGCAAGATATACCGGGCCGACTCGGTGGAGTCGCTGCACGACTCGGACGACACGTTCGACGACGGCGAGGCGGCGGAGATGGTGCCGCCGCACGAGTACCTGGCGCGGGAGTACGCGCGGAACCGGAAGGGGGCGGCGGCACCGTCGGTGTTCGAGGGCGTCGGCCGGACGCTCAAGGGCCGCGACATGCGGCGGATCCGCGACGCCGTCTGGAGCCGAACCGGGTTCGACGGGTGAAAACTTTTTTTTTTTTGTGGGTGGGAAGCGGGCAATGATCAGCTGAGTAGGACTCGGATCTGAACTGAGTCGGACTCGGACGAGCGAGCTCAAGCAATGATTGCAAGTTGCAATTATTGTGCATTTGTCCAGCTCTATATTTTTTTTTGGGGGGTTTTCTTGGTTGAATTTAGGATATTCAGTGCAGCCTCTTGTAGAGAAAAATATTATGATTTCTTTTTCTTCTTCTTTTTTTTGGCCTGATTTATTTAGTGTTCATTTTTAAGCGAAACCAAAAAAAAAATAGTTTTCACTCGATTCATTTATTTGCAATTCGCCTATTTTTTTTTTGTTTTTGGAATTCTTGCTCGAAGGGTCGGAATATTTAATCATTTTCTACAAAACGACGCAACCTTATTGTATAGAAAAGGGAAGGCAAGACCCGCGATGATGCGAAGTGCAATGGACCAATTTGTTGTGGTGTCCTTGGACTTGCCCATGTTGAAGACGGCTAGACAAATTAGTATGGACGAAATCGACCTAAGCTATGATTGATGACATGAAGAACATAATATTAGATTGTTTTGACCATGCCGTTGCTCATTTAACTTAATTAAGAACGGACAATTTTTTGCCGCCCGTTATTCAGGCGAATCGAGTCCATTTCTTGTGGACAATCTTCTATGCAAAGGATGACATATCCTCATGACAAATTACATTTATATATATATTTCGGTAGATTTAATCAGATAGGAATTGACAACACTTGCCTCACGAGCCAGATCCTTTTTTTTTTGTGTAACTCAACTCACGCAATACTGTTTTAAAAAAAAAATTTCTCGCTTTCTAGCACCGATCATATAGAACCGAACCTAATTCTCTCGAAAAACACCGATTTTATCTCGGGTACTAATAAAAAAAGAACACCAAATTTAGATCGGGTGCGAATTCTGGCCCAAACTTTTGTTTTTACTTATGAAAGAGCATCTACTTTAACTTGAATCTCAATTATGCTCACCTTTTTTTTATCTCATAAAACAAATATCAATTTTCACTCGGTATCCAAGAAGAATTCCGTGCCGTTAGCGAAAAAGGCAAAAAGACACCTCATAATATATATTTTTTTAATGACATGGCTAGTGAAAATAATGTGGAAATGGACTTTGATCTCAGATGGAAATTATCAGAGGACAAAAGATGTGGGGAAAGACCCACCTGAGATTGAAGGGGACAAGAGATGAAAAACAATTGGGGCCTCTCTAATTTGGGAAAAAAAAAAGTGGGGATGATGGATGGGGATGTGTGTGATGGGGACATCGATGGGCTTTTCCCCCTTTTTAGAGGAAAGGGACATGCAATGCATGGTCTCTCGTTAGGGTCACCCATCCCCCACAAGTGCTGAGAACCATTTATTTTTCATTTCTTGCCCCCTTTTATTGTCCCTCTTTTTTTTTATTTCAAGGAAAAAAATGAGGACAAAGAAAAGAAAAGAAAAGAAATTTCATGTCTTAACACAGGACAGGGCGGTTCACATTGAGAGGTGTCAATGCTTTTTGTGATCACAACGAATGCCAACAGTTTGGAGAGCTTGGCAGTTAATGTAGTTGATGTCTCCATCCTTTTAGATTTTTGATGATTTTTTTTTCTGGATTTTTTGTTTTTTTTGGGGGGGGGGGGGTAATAAGCATGTAAAGAGATGGATTCTTTTTTTATTTTTATTTTTCATGAGATCAATATTAGAGTAATCGATTGGAGGAGCGCGGGTCTCCGCCTTCAATGAGAAGAAACACCGGGTAAGTAGGATGTTTCACTTATCAATGGGGACATAATCGCACGAGAGCCAAAATTCGATTAGAATTCCGCGATGGTGCTATTTCTTAAGGATTAAACCAAAACCGATCGGATAAACCAATCAGACGTAAAATACTGAAAACAATTCAGCGCAAGGATTTCCAAAGGCCATCGCCCATGGTGGATATGCGAGAAGTGGGCTGGTAAAATGATTCATTTCTAAAAATGAATAATATCTCAATCACATTACTTCCCATTTGCGGGCCACCGATGGCATTGGGCAATCACTAAGCCATAAGTTTGTGATTAAAAGTTAGAGGTCATGTAGTGTCCCGACCAATATTCACACATCGTAGCTTCCTTTTTGTCTGCAAGAAAAGGAACGAATGCTTCAGTCTTCCTTGCTATCGCATTAACCTTCACATTGAATCCGTAAAAACATCTCGATAAGTCACTCGATAACATTATCTGTTAATTACAGTAAGATAAGAAAGCTAACAATGGATGCATATATGCTTCAAGTTTTACATTAGTTGATTGGGTCTCTCTCTCAGGTCAGTAAGGTTAATCCCAAGTAGTATTGCACATGAGCCACATATATAATGTTTTCTTTTTCTGACATGACAAGTGTAATAAAATGTAGAAGGGCACTTTGATTTCAGATGGGAATTAGAGGACAAAAGTGTGGGGGAGACCCACCTTGGACTGAAGAAGGGATTAGAGAGACGGACAAACAGTTGGGGGGCTTTTAATTGGAAAAGGATGGATGAGGAGGTGTGGGGGATGAGGCATCAATGGTTTTTTTACCTTTTTAGTAAAGGGACACCCAAGTCTCTTGTTAGGCTCACAAATCCCAGAAGTGCTGAGATCCATTTGTTCTTTTTTTCTTTTTCTTTTTCTTTTTTTTTTCGCCTTTTTTAATTAAAAAAATGAGTTTTGCTACCATATCAGTCTTTGACCACTATAAGTGCAACACATAATGTGAACCATAAATTTTTAAAGAAGTAAACTCCATAATAATTTATAAATATTTGTTATTTATTTTTTTTTATGGCTCAAGATAGACCATTGATCTTGCGGTGAATTATGAACAATTACTCAAAAAAGAATGATACCCAACATGGGAGTATATTGGGTGGTCTAGAAGTGCCAAAAAACGATGTACGCTAATCCATTAATTAGTTGACATGTGTGCAGAGAACAGCCTTTGGCATGGGGGAATGGTACGGGTACTTGCAGATAGGAGAAAAGTGTCCAGCCTGCCGATACCCGAAAAAACCAACGTGTCCCAGCCTCCTGGCTCGTCCTTGATAGAGTTGATAGCCAGCCACCACAACAAAAAACGCCTGGCCTCTGTTTGCTTTTGGAATATGGTACGATTAGAAGTACTTAACCAAGAGATTCCCCATCTTTTGAACTAGCTATTAAAAAAAATGACACAAACAGTTTATAAATTTTGATTCAATATGTAATATGATTTATGAACTTTTAATTTATTCAATATAATCTCTGAACTTTAATAAATGTGGTCCTCAAATTTTTAATTTGCTTAATATCGTCCCTGAATTTTATGTATAGATTCAATTTAGTCCATGAATTATATGAAATTGTTTAGTGTAGATTATATGAAAATGTTCAGTATAGTCTTTTCATTAATTCAAATTCAGGAACTATATTGAACATTTTCATATAATTCAGGAATTACATTAAACATTTTCATATAATTCAGGGACGACATTGAACATATACCAAAAGTTCAAAGATCACATTGAATAAATTAAAAGTTCAGGGATCACATTGAACAGTAGGCTAAAGTTCATGGATTATATTGAACAAATTAAAAGTTCAAGGACCATATTGCACATTAGACCTTCAAGAACTGTTTGTGTCATTATTTCCAACTGTTATTAGATCATTCTGAAAAAAGAAAAAGCATCAGAAATGCACAATCTTTATTTCTGCAGCAATCATAACCAACCTACGCGGCCAAACATCAAATATCCTTCAGAGAGTGTAACCATCCGTGCAAAAGGAATCACAATAAAGAAACATGGTGCGAAGAAAATTAGTTTATCACCAGATTCTCCCAACTGTATTTCACATAAAAATCTAGCATAAACAAAAACTGATTGTTAAGCACCTTGAGCCAAAACAGATTGGCCAATCAATTCATGAATGCCGATTTATCGTATGATCCGATCAGACGATAACCTAATTTGAGAATCTAGTTGGTTAGAGTCAACATATATAATAATGTACACTTTCAATCATGATAAGAATCATTAGTGCCGCTCAAGTGTACGAAGAAGCTAATGATTCTGGATCACATTATGTTGCCGCAAATCTCATTATAAACCAATGTTCAGCAGCAAGACCTTTGCGAAGAAAGGTCGAACGCGTGAGCTTGCGCGGGAGCTTGAGATGAAGGTGGAGCAAGAGCTCGAGCAAAGATAGCGAGAGGAAGTTCCGGTCGAGGATAGACCAAGAGATGTTGCCCAAGAATAAGCCTGCCTAATCATAGAAAAAATGGATGACCCATTTTCTAAACCCGATTGCCCGTGATTTTCGGACTTCGGGTCGAGCTCTTGGTCTTTAAGACTGCGAGAGTATGGATATACTTATACATAGAGAAAAAAAGGGATTATGGTAATGGGTATCATAAAATATAACTCCTAACGACATAAATGCAAGAAGCAAAAAATTGGGATTTCGGCATTTTTTTTTTCACATTTTTGAAGAACATTACATTTAGGCATTGAGTAACACTACAAAAAAACATGCAATTTGCGACGGAAATTTGCGACGGAAAAATGGCCGTCGCAAATTTGCGACGGAATTTGCGACGGAGCTTTTGTCCGTCGCAAATTTGCGACGGAAAAATTTCCGTCGCAAATTTGCGACGGAATTTGCGACGGTAGTTTCATTCCGTCGCAAATTTGCGACGGACAAAAGCTCCGTCGCAAATTCCGTCGCAAATTTGCGACGGAATTAAAGCCCGTCGCAGAGTACGTCGCAAATGTTGCGACGGAAAATTCTCGGTCGCAAATTTGCGATGGACAAAAATTCCATCGCAAATTCCGTCGCAAATTTGCGACGGACATTTTTCCGTCGCAAAGTTGCGACGGAATTAAAATCTGTCGCAAAAAACGTTCGTCATATAATTGCGACGGCAAAAAAACCGTCGCTAAATTCGTCGCAAATTTGCGACGAAACGTACGTCCGTCGCAAATTTATAATTTACATCGCCTCTTATTTATTCCAACTCTATCTCTCTCTCGCTCTCTCTCGCTTTCTCTCGCTCTCTCTCGCTTTTCTCCCTCTCTCATATGTGTTCAATCAGCAAAACCCGCGCACACACATATTAATCTCGGTGAAGCTTTTGTGCGGGTAAGTATCATAGCTACCTTCGTGACTATTTATCGTTGGATTGTAATGTTTTATATATATATATATGTTTGTGTTTGTTTTATTTCGTTTCTGCATCACCGGTTTAACGACCGGCGACCGGCGACACTTCGCCGGACTTAGGTGTCTTGCCGAAAGCCCATGCCGTTTTGCGACGGAATCCCAAGTCCCGTCGCAAATTTGCGACGGAAGCCAATGTTCCGTCGCAAATTTGCGAGGGACATCGTTTTCCGTCGCAAATTTGCGACGGAATCCCATGTTCCGTCGCAAATTTGCGACGGAATCCCATGTTCCGTCGCAAATTTGCGACGGAATAAAGTGTCCGTCGCAAATTTGCGAGGGACATCGTTTTCCGTCGCAAATTAGCGACGGAATAAAGTGTCCGTCGCAAATTTGCGACGGACATCATTTTCTGTCGCAAATTAGCGACGGAATAAAGTGTCCGTCGCAAATTTGCGACGGACATCGTCTTCCGTCGCTAATTCGCGACGGACACTTTTTCATTCTCATCTGACACTAGAAATTATGAAAATATTATTTTTAGGTGGTGATTATTCTTTTTGGATATGTGTCTAATTGAAGGTCTCGCAATCCAAGTGGACGTTGCCATTCTCATCAAATTGACCACTTTGTCCTACCAATATTTCCGTCAAATATTTGGGTAAGTCTTCTTTACATTGAAATTTTTTCTATTTTTGCAATTTCATATTAATTGTTGCGTGAATAAAAAAAATTATAATTTCAAAAACTTTATGGTTTTAATAAGGAACAATAGATTTGATATTTTAAATATTTTACCAGAATTTTATATTTTAATACAGACACAATGCAAAGAGAAAGGTCTTGGATGTATAATAAGAACTTACCTGGACGTCAAGGATTAACAGAGGAGTTTCGTACCGGGTTGGAAATATTTTTAGACTTTGCTAGTAGCAAATATGATTTCATGGATGGAAATAAGTTAAGGTGTCCGTGTAAAAAGTGCAGTAATGGTAAATTTCTTGTGTGTGATCAAGTTAGAGAACACCTTACTAGATTTGGATTTACTCCGAACTATTATAATTGGACTTCCCATGGTGAACCATTTATATCTGATGAAAGATATGGAAGAGGTGATCAATTTTTAGTTAGGGAAGAATGTGGCTATTATGAGCAATTGAACCCATACGAGAGGATGGTGATTGATGCAGCTAGTTATAATTTGGTCACAGAATCAAATCATGCAAGTACTAGTTTTACTCCTACACGTGAACAAGTGGGTACTAGTCATGCTTCACAATTGGAAGATATAGGAGTAACGGGTTTTGATGAGAATGTGTATAATGAAAATTTTGAATCTAATCAGTTCTGGGATGTGTTGCAAGCAGCAGATGAACCTTTATGGGCAGGTTGTGAGGACCACACTAAGTTATCGGTGACAGCCCGACTATTAAATATCAAGGCAGAGCATAATGTGTCTGCGGATTGTTTCAACTCTTTTGTTGAAGTAATGCGGGAATCATTGCCTCGTGATAACATCATGCCAAGTGATTTTTATGATATGAAAAAGCTAGTGGATAACTTAGGTCTTCCGGTTGTAAGGATTGATGTATGTAATAGGGGTTGTATGATATATTGGAGAGATGATGAAAATGGAGAATCTTGCAAATTCTGTAGCCAACCTAGGTACAAGATTAACAGGAGGCCGGGTCGTAAACAGAAGCGTAGACCATGGAAGCAAATGTTTTATCTGCCCTTAATCCCCAGATTGCAAAGGCTGTATGCATCTAAAGCCACTGCTGAACACATGACTTGGCATGCAAATCATGAAACAGAAGAGGGTCTAATGTGTCATCCTTCAGATGCGGAGGCATGGCAACATTTTGATAGAACTTACCCTGAGTTTGCGATGGAGCCTCGGAACATCAGGTTAGGTCTCTGTGCCGATGGATTTGCTCCATTTGGGAAAACAGGAAAAAGTTATTCATGTTGGCCAGTTATCTTAACGCCGTACAATCTTCCACCTGGTATGTGCATGAAGACACCTTATATGTTTTTGACATTGATCGTGCCAGGGCCGCAAAATCCGAAAAAGTTGATAGATGTTTATATGCAACCCTTGATTGAGGAGTTACAACGGTTATGGGTTGAGGGTGTCCCTACGTATGACGTTTGTACCGAGCAAACATTTGTAATGAAGGCTGCCCTTTTTTGGACGATAAATGATTTTCCAGCTTACGGAATGTTATCTGGATGGAGTACAGCTGGGATATTAGGATGTCCGATATGTTTGGAGAGGTCAAAGTCATTTAGATTAAAACATGGAAAGAAGCCCAGCTATTTTGACTGTCACAGACAATTTTTACCGCCAAGTCATCCTTTCAGAAGGAATAAGAAAGAGTTCATCAAGAATAGGACTGAAAGAACGCGTCCACCATTGAGGTTGACCGGCAATCAAATTTGGGAGCGTGTGCAGGATTTGCCAACTGTTGTTGAGAACCCGCACGGCACGACTTTTGCATATGGAATTACACATAAGTGGACAAAACGCAGTATATTTTGGGATCTACCATATTGGAAGGCCCATCTTATTCATCATAATCTTGACGTCATGCACATAGAAAAGAATGTTTTCGACAATGTCATAAATACTGTGATGGATGTCACCGGAAAAACAAAAGACAACTTGAACGCAAGAAAAGATATGACAGATATTTGCGATCGGCCAATACTAGCTGTGGATGCAAACAGCAGGGGCCCAAAACCGAAAGCAGTTTATACATTGGATAAGGAGCAGAGGCGAGTTGTTTGTCAATGGTTGAAATCTGTGCGGTTTCCTGATGGATATGCTTCGAACCTCGGGAGATGTGTTGATTTGAATGAATGCAAGTTCACAGGTTTGAAGAGTCATGATTGTCACATCCTGATGGAAAGACTACTTCCAATAGCTTTGAAGGAAGTTCTACCGAACTTTGTATGGGGCGCCATTACAGAGTTAAGCAATTTCCTCCATGATATTTGCTCCACAGTGTTAAAAGCATCGCATATGGAAAAACTAGAGAGAGATATTCCAATTATTCTTTGCAACTTAGAAAGGATATTTCCTCCATCGTTTTTTGATTCGATGGAGCATCTCTTAGTTCACTTGCCTTATGAGGCCAAAATTGCAGGTCCCGTCCAATTTCGATGGATGTATCCATTTGAGAGGTAATGTTTTTTTTTAAAATACAGTTCAAATTTGTTTATCATATAATATGTTTCGATAAGCTTCTTTCCATTTCGACTAGATTCTTATATCATTTGAAGAAAAAAGTGAAGAATAAGGCACGTGTTGAAGCTTCAATTTGTAATGCATATATTGTGGAAGAAGTGACCACATTTGCATCATACTATTTTGAGCCGCACGTTCAGTGCAAGAGGCGGAGAGCAGGCAGAAATGATGAGGGCCCCATTGATCCCAATTGCACAGCATTCTCTATTTTCAATTATCTGGGTCGACCAAGTGGCGCTTGTAAGTTTCGTTACTTATCAGGCGAAGAATTTCATGCAGCCCAAACTTATATTTTACTGAACTGCCCAGAAGTCGAGCCATACTTCAAGTAAGTGTAAATTTGCAAATATATGATTTGTGTGTCAAATATTTGCTAATATTTAAATGATTTTTAATATTAGGATTTTTCAAACTTCAATGTGTGGACTAGAACCAAATGAGTTTGATCGTTTGTGCGATGAACAATTTGCAGCATGGTTCAAGACATATGTAAGTTGCCTATGGACCAAAACCAAGTTATTAAAATTGTATACATCATTTAGTAAAATATATATTATTGACTTTGCATGTGTAACCTTAGGTTCACAGTAATTATAATGAAATTGGAGGGCAAGGATTGCTATATCATCTGTCATGGGGTCCACAGTTAAGAGTTCGAAGTTGGCCAGCATATTTCATAAATGGATATATTTTTCATACTCAAGAATATGGAATGGGAAAATCCACAATGAATAGTGGTGTGTCTGTTCGATCATCCAATGGTGGCAGTGCAGAAGATGATTTTTATGGCTTGTTGGATGAAATCATCGAGATAGAGTACCCTGGACCATTAAGGATGCGGGTTGTGTTATTTAAGTGCACGTGGTTCGACCCCGTCAAAGGAATGAAGGTGCATACGAAATTCAATTTGGTTGAAATAAATCACAAGAAAAGGTATATGAAGTATGAACCATTTGTGTTGGCACAACAAGCAATTCAAGTATGTTATGCATCATATCCTAGTTTGAAACGTGACAAAGCTGATTGGTGGGCTGTATGTAAAATCAAAGCACGGAGGAAAATTGAGGAACATTGGAAGGATAGAGCCTACCAACAAGAGGAAGTGTGTAATACGGTTGAAATTGAGGAATATAACATACCAACTTTACGAGATCCGTGTGGAGCAATGATAGATGTGGATGCAACTGAAATTTGCGAATTAAATGTACAAGAATGTTCAGAATCTGATTTTCTAACGGATGACGAAGACGAGGACGAAGACGAAGACGAAGATGAAGACGAGGACGAGGAGGAGGACGAGGACGAGGACGAGGACGACAACGAAGACGAAGATGAAGATTAAAATTTTTGTCACAACACTCTACAAATGTGTAATTATTAATGCGACAAGTGCTATTTTGGTTGTTATCATTATTATTCTTGTTATTATTGTTATAGTGCTTTTTTAATTGTCGATTACTCTTTTTATTTTAATTGATCGTCCGAAATTTTGTCCTTAAATGCCGACAAGTCAAATATTAGTAACGTCCCCTAACATTTCCGATATTGTAATTTCCATTGCAAAATTTGAGATGCCAAAATTTTGGACTGAAAAAAAGACGTAACAAATTTATGACCTAAATAAATGAGATGCTAGATTTTTAGACGAAAAAAGGACGTCACAAATTTACAACGATCATTTAGTATGTGCATATTTTCGAGTGATTTTTTACGGTTCGAAATTTGTGACGGATATTTATTTCCGTCGGAAATTTGCAACGGATTTTTTTTAACGTCGCATATTTGTGACAGATTTTAATTACCGTTGGAAATTCTTCGATACAAGTGGAAAATTTGCGACTGACTAAAACCGTCCGTCGCAAAATTTGCGACGGAATATCCTGTCCGTCGCAAATTTGCGACGGCATACTCTGTCCGTCGCAAATTTGCGACGGAACAAACGGTCCGTCGCAAATTTGCGACGGAATCCTCTCTCCGTCGCAAATTTGCGACGGAAAAAATCGTCCGTCGCAAATTTCCCCCAATTTTTTATGGAAAATCAAAAATTTGCGACGGAACAAACCGTCCGTCGCAAATTTGCGACGGAACAAACGGTCCGTCGCAAATTTGCGACGGAACAAACGATCCGTCGCATTTTTGCGACGGAATTCTGTATCCGTCGCAAATTTGCGACGGAAAAAATCGTCCGTCGCAAATTTGCGACGGACAGAGGATTCCGTCGCAAATTTGCGACCCGGAAAAAATTTCCCCCCATTTTTTTTCATGAAAATTGAAAAATTTGCGACGGAACAAACCGTCCGTCGCAAATTTGCGACGGACATAGTATATCCGTCGCAAATTTGCGACCCCGAAAAACATTCCCCCCATTTTTAGCATGAAAAATCAAAAATTTGCGACGGAATAAAATATTCCGTCGCAAATTTGCGACCGATTAAAGCCTTCCGTCGCAAATTTTCGACCGGGATAATTGGAAATTCGGAGGCAAAATTTTGCGACGGAGGGGAACGGTCCGTCGCAAATTTGCGACGGAATAAAACGGTCCGTCGCAAATTTGCGACGGACAAGACCGGTCCGTCGCAAATTTCCGACGGACAAGGTCGGTCCGTCGCAAATTTCGAACAAAACAAATTTGCGACGGATTTTAATTTCCGTCGAAAATTTTTGTCGGTAGAAATTTTGCGACGGATCTTCTATATTCGGTCGCAAATTTGCGACCGAATTTGTTCCGTCCGTCGCAAATTTGCGACGGACACACAACTGTCCGTCGCAAATTTGCGACGGACATGTGCCTTCCGTCGCAAATTTGCGACGGACACAACTGTCCGTCGCAAATTTGCGACGGAACGCAAATGTCCGTCGCAAATTTGCGACGGAAGGCACATGTCCGTCGCAAATTTGCGACATGTACTTACCCCGGGCCCCCGCCCCCCCTTCTTCTCCTCTGCCTACCCGACGCCACAGATCTGCAGATCTGAGCAGCTCCCCCGCCGCCGTCGCCGCCCAGCCCCGCAGCTCCGCCGCCCGTCGCCGGTCGCCCCGCAGCTCCCCCGCCCGTCGCCGGTCGCCCCGCAGGCCCCCCCGCTGCCGTCGCCGGTCGCCCGCCAGGCACCCCGCAGCCCCCCGCCCGTCGCCGGTCGCGGGCCAGGCGCCCCGCAGCCCCCCGCCCATCCCCCGCCCCCCCGCCGGTCGCGCCCTCGTCCCCGCCCCGCCTCGCCGCGTCCGAGCAGCGGACGGAAGCCTCGCCGCCGCCGACCAGCAGACCGAGGCCGTCGCCGTCCAGCCTCGCCGCCCACTCGGCCGACCGCCAGGAGCCGCCTGACGCCGTCCGCCCGCAGCCGCTGCCGTCGCCGTCGCCGCCCACCTGCAGCCGGCCGAGGCTCTCGCCGGAGCAGCCCTCGCCCTCGCCGGAGCACAGCCACCCTCGCCGGCGGCCAGCCGCCGCCGCCGCCGCCGCCGTCGTCACCGTCGCCGCCGTCCAGCGGCCCGCGCCGGCGTGCCGCCACCGGCCAGCCAGCCACCCAGCCAGCCATCCGCCTCCCAGTCGCCATCGCCGTCGCCGCCGCCCGACGCCGTCGCCGCCGCCCGACGCCGTCGCCGCCGCCCGACGCCGTCGTTCGCCCCGTTGTGGCCGAGCACCTGGCGGACTACTCGCCATTTGGGCCCACACTCGCGCCGGGACCGCCACTGTTCGATCGACCGGTTTTTGTTGTCCTTGAACCAAGTAAGCAACTTTCTAAACCCTAGTTAGTATAATTAGGTAATTAGTCGGACTTGTTTAGGGATTATTTATAATCACTTTTCGTTGGCTAATTTACGTGTCGATTTTAGGATTGCACATGGCTTTGATTGATGGTCGACTGGTTAATTTGTCTATTATGTTGATGATTAAGCGTTAAATGACGATTACCTGATTGATGAAGCGTTTTCATAGCAAATGCATAAAAATTGAAAAACTCTAAAAAAATTCATGACAAATTACGGAAAATTATAAAAACGGTATATGTTTGCAACAAATATGAAATTTTTTTCGTAAAAATTTTTAAAAATTTTTACGAAACTAAAATTTCATAATATTACAAAATGGCAAAAATTAATAGTGACCACCCATTTTGAGTGAAATTTATATTTTTTAACGTTCCGGAAAAAAAAAATACAAAAAAAGGAAAAATTTTCATAACCTTATGAAATTGCTTAAAATAAATGAGGCCACCCATTGTGAAGGAAATTTTTATTTTTTTTGGGAAAAAAAAATTTGAAAAAATTTTCTAAATATAAAATTTCAAAACTGCACATAATTGCCTAGATAACATGTCGCCATCAATTTGCAGTGAAATTTAAATTTTTTTACGTGGCAAAAAAAATTAAAATTTAAAAATTTGCAAAGTTTAACGTAATGACTTATAATACCTGTGGCCATTCATTTTTAGATATACTTAAATTTTTGAACGTGCTATAAAAATTATTAAAATAAAGAAGGATAAAAATTTTGGAAACTTGATCTAATTGCATAGATTACTTGTGACCACCCAATTTTACGACTGAAAACTTTTTTTATTTCACGGAAAAAATAGTATATTAAAAAAAAAGTATGTAACATTAGTAAAAATTTTTATTTTTCAAAACTTTACAGAATATCTTAGAATATCGGTGGCCACCAACTTTTACTGAAATTTTTTTTTAGCTCCCAAAAAATATGTAACAATAATAACAATTTTTCTCTTACAAAACGTTACAAAATGACTTAGAATACCTGTGGCCACCCACTTTCAATGAAATTTAAATTTTTGTATGTGGTAAAAAAAAATGTAATCAAAATGAATGCGATGTATATTGTGATGTTTGATACTTGTTGCCACCCATATCGTGCTCATATACTGATGTTTCATATGAAAATGAATGGGTTTCATAATATATTTGTTCGTAGGAAATTGCACGTCATAAACACTCGACATTGGCTCATTTCAAGGAAACATTTTCTCAGTCTTTCCATCAAAATGGTAAGTTTCGTCATGTACATCATTATGTCATCGTAATACGTGTCAATAGTTTTTTACATATTCGCATAACCTTCATACTTGTCAGTATAAACGTGGAGGTCACATGCATAGAAGACAAGCTTCTTCCTCGTCCTCGTCCCCGGCCCTTTCCTCTGCCCCTGTCCCGTCAACTAACCCTCAACCACAATATGGTCCGTCACAATATGGTCCGTCACAATATGGACACGTTGGCCCTTCCGCCAATTTTCAACAACATGTTACGGGACTTGGCCACATGGGAACTGAATATCCTCAAGTTCAATCTCCTGTAGCTGCCTCTCCTACGGTTCCACCGCATTATTCGGCGGAACAATCGAATAATGACGGAAACCTAGGTCAAGAAGATAACCGATTCTTCATATGCCCATTTGGAGATTCGTAAGTACTTCATTTTTTTTTAGTATATGTTATATTTAGGCCTTGTGATATAGATGTCAACTGAATTGTCGATGTTGCACAATATCCGTATGATTGCAGATTCACGGATGCTCCGTCTGTTGTGAGGGAATTAAACAAAATAGTAAGAAACTTTTGGATGGGAGAGTATATTACTTACAGAAGTGTTCCACAAGAAGTGAAAGAAATGTGGTGGAATGAGTTCAAGGTAAGTTTTACATATTTTATTTTCTCATCAATTAAGTTTGGTGTAGTATATTCATGGTCAAGAATGAAGTAAAAGGACTAGAACAACTCTGTAGTTTTCGATACCTAAAGGACCAGATATTTTTCCCGACATGAACTTTACAAAATCTGTCTATATTTGTCTGGTGCATGGTTATGGATATGTGATCATCAAAATAACTTTCCATTTGTGTTTTTATTCATTGCAGCGGAAGTTCAAGTGGGAGGAAGCCGAAAATAATGAAGTGAGAAGAATTTTCGATAAGAAAATCAGTGATTTTATGCGAAATGTCATGAATAGAGCGAAGATCAAGCAAGCGAAGCCGTCTTTCATTACAGCTGACAATTGGGCGGCAATTAACAGATTTTGGGCATCTGAACAGAGTCAGCAACTCTGTGAGCAGAATAAGAAGAATCGATCTTCTAGTTCCAGTGAAGGGTCAGCCACATATGCTGGGGGCTCTATCAATATTGCGGAGCATCGCAAACGACTGGTAATTAAGTTGGTTAAATGAGATATAACTTAATTTAATTCGATTACTCATGTTTACATTTTGTAGGCACATGAATTGGGGAAGGAACCGACATTTGCAGCTACATTTGAACGCACGTTTCAAAAGAAAGATAAGACATGGACTGGCAATCGGGCAAAAACTGTTAAGGTATGTAAGGTTATACTTTGGCTTATATGTACACTATACTATAATTAAAACCATGAATGCTTTCAATATTTTTGGTTGATATATATACATACATATATATATATATATATATATAGTGATTTTATTTTCATCTACTTTGTAAATGTAGGAAAAATACGATGAACTTTTATTAAGCAGTGCTAGTGGTAGTGATGATTGTCCTGAGTCTAGGCCATCAGCTGAAAATATGGCATTGTGGATGGAGGCAACGGGTGGGGTGAAAAAAGGGAAAATATTTGGGATGGGATCGATGTCAAGGATGTACATGCCGAAGAATCCTGGAAGTTCATCATCCACTGGGACTGGTCGAAGGAGGTCACGACAAGAAGAGCAATTGACCCAAGAAGTGGATCAGCTGAAAAATGTACTTGTTCAGAAGGACGAACGAATACATAACTTGGAACAACAAATGGCACTCGTTATGCAACACCTTCACCTCAATCGCTATAACGATCCTTTTGTACCTCCAGCCAATCCAATAGGTCATGGGCACAATGATGACCAACCCATTAATGCCGAGAATGCTGCTGCTGCTGATGATGATGATGATGATGATTTTCTCTAGACTTACTTCTCAAAATCGGGGGTAAGCTTGCTTCATAATCTTGGTTTTTCATAATTTCACTCATATTCATATGTAAGAACATTTATGTTCGTCCTGAAACGTTTTTTTGTTAACCCTCTTGTTATTTTATACCTAGTTCCACATCCATGCATAAACGCTTCTTTTATATTATGGACTGATTTATGTATCGACATTTTCTCAGGTCTCGACAAAAGTGACTACTTTTGGTGTCTTGCCATCGTACCAAAGCTGCGTCTTCTTGTGTACGGTTTTTCATCGTCTTATATGGTTGTCTCGCCGCTTAGTTCATGTTTTGAATATATTGTAAGGCTTGGATCTCAAATAACATCATGTCAGACTCTGCAACTTTCCTTCAGTTATTTGTTTTAATTATATGTTATTGTGGCTGGTTTGTCAGAATTTATGGTATGTTCGTTTTCCTGTTTCAATTATATGTTATATGTTATTGTCTCCTTTGTTTGATATGAATAATAATTTATGGCCGAAATGCTGCAAAAATAGCCGAATGTTGCGATCATTACAGTTCGTCGCTAATTTGCGACGAATTTTTTGACGAAAATTGCGCCGAAAATTGAGACGAATTTTGCGACGGATTTGCGACAAAATTTTCGACGGATTTGTGACTAAATTTGCGACGGATTCATGGCTACTTTGCGACGAAATTTGCGACGGAATTTGCGACGGATTTTGCGACGAATTTGCGACGGAATTTGCGACGAATTTTGCGCCGAATTTGCGACGGAATTTGCGACGAATTTTGCGACGAATTTTGCGACGAAATTTGCGACTAATTTTGCGACGAATTTTGCGACGGAATTTGCGACGAAATTTGCGACGGATTTTGCGACGAATTTGCGACGGAATTTGCGACGAATTTTGCGACGGAATTTGCGACGAATTTTGCGACGGATTTTGCGACGGATTTTGCGACGGAATTTGCGACGAATTTTGCGACGGATTTTGCGACGGATTTTGCGACGGAATTTGCGACGAATTTTGCGACGAAATTTGCGACGGATTTTGCGACGGATTTTGCGACGGAATTTGCGACGAATTTTGCGACGAATTTTGCGACGGATTGTTTTCGTCGCAAATTTGCGACGAAATATTTGCGACGAATTTTGCGACGGATTGTATTCGTCGCAAATTTGCGACGAATTTTGCGACGAATTTTGCGACGGATTTTGCGACGAATTTTGCGACGAAATTTTTTTCGTCGCAAATTTGCGACGAAATTTTCAATTTTCCGTCGCAAAAATTTGCGACGACCTAGTAGCGACGGAATTTTTTCCGTCGCAAATTTCGTCGCAAATTCGATTTGCGACGAATTTTTCCACATTTTCCGTCGCAAATTTCGTCGCTAATCCGGTATTTTTTTGTAGTGTAAGCAAATTACTTCCCAAATGTGGGCCACCAGTGACATTAGGCAATCACTAAGCTGTAGATTTTATTAACTATCTTTTTTTAATTTTAGCAGTCAGGTAATGTCTATATCAGTTTTCGCGCATTTCGACTTTGCAATTTTCCAAGGAAAGGGATGAATACTTTAGTCTTTCTCACTGGCGAATTAACCTTCGCATTAAACCCGTAAAAACATCTTGATAAGGCATTTGATGAGCGAAAAATGCTGGCGGATGTTTGTTAATAAAAAAATTTAGACAAGAAAGCTAACAACATATGCATATGTGCTTCAAGTTTTTGCATAAGTTGGTTGGATGGGATCCCTCTCTCTATCTCACAGGGGTCATTAAGGCTAATCCCAGGTGGTCTTGCATGTGGTAAGGTTTTAGTCAAGCCATAATCCTAACTCTTCCTATTAAATTAAAAAGAAAGAAAATCTTTCTGAGTTCCTTCCATTAAAGTCATCAAAAAACATAAACTACTCAATCCTCATGTGGAGCTAATTAACATAGAAAACCTCGACATCACAAAGTTCAACCACACCAGACACACCCCACTGGACACCCAATAAAGATCTGTATCTGCCAAGGGCAACACTTTAGCTTTAAGTTTCCTATTCGGTCCAAACAAATACAAATTTTAAGTTTCCTATGAATTATTAATGCCTAAAAAGTTTAGAGAACAGAGGAACGAGGCGTGTGTGCACGGTTATTGAGGGCTCCCTTCCCCTCAACAGCACAATTTCCATGGAAAATAAGACATTTTTTTTACCCTCTTTGTTGTTATTCAATTAAAAATGAAGATTGTTTTGCTCTTGTTCTTGAAATCTCTCTTCCCATTCAGAGTCGCGGTGTAAGTTATTGTTATTATGCCTAGATAATTATTCATCGGAAAAATTCGCAAAATTGAAAACTTTTATCTATAAATAAGAGCATGCTCACAAATTGAAAAATCTCAAGGTCAAATAAGTTTACCTCATAATTTCCATCCTTTTTTTTTAAATAGTAGCATTTCTATGCTTGCAAATTCTACGAAAATGTCACCAAAGTTAATGTCAGCGTAGGAGGAGGAGTTCCATGAGATATTTACTTTTATTTATTTATTTATTTATTTTGAGTGTTCTTTGGAATACCATATTTAGTTTGTCTAATGATATTTTCCAACCCATTATAGCTTCTTTCACAATTTTCAGGCAAATATTTTATATACCGAGGATGCTTGTGAAATAGTCACTCTGTTGTGGAAATATCACTAAGCATAGTTAACAATTGGAAAAAATTAAAAGGTTAATGATATCTTTGCAGCAATAATAACAAATGCATATGCTATCGAAGCAATAAATTAAATTCCCAAAAACTTAGGGATTGTTGAATCTTTTGAATGTTGCCAACTTTACCCCCACTTTTTCATATATTCAGAATAATATTTACGAAAGTAAACGAGGAAATGCAGGCGGCTAAAGTATAGTTATAATTCGACCCTAAAAAAAAGTTTAGCCATAAAAGTAAAAACCTTACTTTCATTATAGATGAAACATGTCCCAATTCACCTTAATTATACGCTCAGGGTTGAAAATTGAAATCACCATTGTCTAAATAAAGTGGGGTGGCACTATTTATTTATTTATTATTATTGTTTAAAATAAATAAATAAAAATTCAGGAGGAAGGGTATCCAAGGTTGAGCTTCATATTCCTCTGACACAAACTGCACTGCGGTAGAGACAACCATCGATGTTGCCTTTCCACGTGCGGTTGTCTTTCTATATTAATATTGCACGTGTGCGCAAATTATATTGCAGGCTTGGAAGAAAGTGTTCATTGATTCCCAAGCCAAGACAGACAAGCAAGTGGCTCTTTTTTAGGTGCCCTTATTAAGGCACTTAAAACAGGGCCAACCAATAATTAAGGCAATTAATTCATAAATAGAGGAAAATTACGTACATGAAGGTTATTATAATCCCGTAGCTAAGCGATGGAAGATATTCGACATCCTCTCTTATGTTTATGTGCAAACAAGAATTAAATTACATGAGAAACGCGAGCGGAGTTGAAGAATGATGAATAAGGTGCACAAAATCACAGCCCAAATGAATTATTACTGGGGCGAGAGGTTTTGGAACTTGGTATCGATTCCATATTGAAGTTGAACACGTAAGCGATCGTGTCGAAGCGAAAGCCCCTGGGATTATCGAACGTAAATCTATGCACGAGCCTATGCGAACAGGCTTAAAAGCAGTAGATAGCCTGGTTCCTATAGGCCGTGATGCTTTCCCAGGCGGTGTTTTTTCTTCCCAGACTATCTAACAATTCTCCTCGGCCATTCACTCTTTTCATTGGGAGTCTTCAAGGGGACACTGGATAAATGAGATCTTGTACTTGGAGCTCTTAGAACAATGCAAAAATAAAACAAAGAATTGAGAGTTGATATTGTATACGGTAACTATATGTTATGAACAGATGATGGGACATGCCATGTCCTAATTTATAGATTCATCACCTCACAAAAATCTGGACTTTCTCAATATTGGCAAATGCCTCGGATGCTCTTGCTAATGATTTCTTGGCGGCAACCAATACACCTCGGCAATGCAGAACATGCACTCGTATATATTAAGCGAAATCACCAGACTTATTAGTTGTTTTTTCTGATAAAACAAGCAAGGAGTGAAGATCTAGGCTCCACCAAGCTTTGTGACAGTACTAGGAGCCATTTTTTTATAATCTCAGTGTGAAAATACCAAACATTTAGTGATCATTGCTTCTGAAAATGAACAATTTAGGAAATTTATTGACATTTTTTTTTGTGGGGGATGAAGTTATGGAATGAAACGCCAAGTCTGGAAGTGATGCACGTGGGGTTTCATGCCTCAACTCTCGGCTTTGCTGATGCCTTTCTCTTCATCTTCCTTCACTCGCACTGAACATCAAATTCAGAAGCAACCCATCTTCTTCTTCTTCTTCTTCTTCTTCCTTCTCAGAGTTTTCATCTTCGGAGTATTATCATGTGTAGCTTCCAGCTCCAGTTTTGAGGACTGTTTGACTTTGCACCCAAAAGACCAACTCAGGTGCTTCAATCTCTCCCTTCTCCTAAACCCCTTCTCCAAAATGAGGGCTCTTTGAACAGCCACGTTGTCAGCAAAGCTTCATCTCAAAATGAATCCATTTATGTCCCATGAAGCGAACCAATCTCTGCATTGTCCTGTTCTGTTTCATCCGCGCTGTTTGTGTCTATGCTTGTGCCAATGTCTTTTCTTGCGTTGCACAAGACACTGCTCTGACGTTCCTTTCTTTTGTTTTGGTTGGTTTTTTGCAGCAGAAACAATTGATTGATGGTGGAGCCACATTCATGCCCTGGAATGGTTAATGCATCTGCATTGTGTTCTATAGAGGAACCTGTCGTGAAAGGGGAGGGAGAGAGTGTTGATCACATCGTGGCACAGATTTCAGCTGAACTACAGAGAGAAAGGATGAAGAATGCAGAGCTCATGGAGAGAATTTCTGAACTTGAAGCTCAAATAAGGGAGAAAGAAAATAAATCTCTTCTCCAAGACAAAGAGGTATTTACAATGCATAATCTGTTAGCGAGCAGAAGAGTTATCAACACGGTGTATGTTATCTGGTTTTGTTGATTTTAGTAGTTAATCAAACCATGCACAAATTTTGACCACGATGCATCATTATATATTTTGCGGTACTACTCGATATTCCTTCTATTAAAATGGGAAAGGAAATGGTGCATTAGCTGTGCTTATCAACCAGATTTGTTTGATCGTAACTTTAATTGCTCGTCATTTTTGTCCCTTCATCTCATATCTCCGACCAACTCAAATTTTCGTATATGTTATGGTCTTTAAAGGCCTCACCCTCTCATCATGCTTGAAAAGGCTTTCAGCAATGCCGGTTCATCGGATCTTTTAAAATGTTGGTTCTCAGGGTAGTCATAGAAAAGCACCGTGGCAAAGCTCCAAAGAGTCAAAAAGACAGAAGACAGGCGAATTTGATGGTAGGCCCGAAAATGGACAAACTTTTGGTGGTAAATCGGCTTCTCCAGTTGGGCATGATGATCAGTGCGTGCTACCAAAGTATGAAAATACCAAAGATGGTATGGTCAGTTGGATAAGCATGGAAGATAAACGCATGTCAGGTTTTGAAAGTTTGAAGGAAGATGATGATGCCGATGACTTAGACAATGCGGATGAAGCCAATGATGAAGATGACAATTACCACGTTGAAGAAGGCACCGACATTCACAATGCTGAAGAGAACTCAAGAACTAACAATGATATACTAGCGAAGAAAGTGCAGGTATCGGCCTTGGAGAACTCCTATAATGGTAGGACTCTTGTGAATGCAATGCAAGATTCGGTGGATACTCCAAAAGCCAATCTTTGCTTACAGGAGTTTGGACAGGTTCAGGACATGTTGAAACTCAGTGAACTTGAGAAGGAAGAAGTTAAGACCGAAGGTTGCAAAGAACATGTAGAGGTACATTCATCTGGATATTATGCTTGCCACGCAGGGTCTGGAAGCACAGAGCTGCACAGCAGTTCCACAGAGGTTGCTTTCTGTCCTAAAGAAGTTAGGAGGATCGTTGAAATGGAAGCCCTTCAAGAAAAAAATGCTCAGTCTCATACGATGAGAAAGATCATTGTTTTCGCGTCCCTCGGTATCAAGCACGGTTGTGAAGATATGTACGAGCTGGATTTCAACCATTTTAGTATTTTGAGGAAGGGTGAACCCTTTGTCTCTCTGCAAAATCCCGGGGTAATCACTCTGACATTCGATCTCATAAAAATGATGATATCTTAAAGAAAAAACTAATCTTTCTGCTAAATCAGCGGACACAGAAAATGACTTCATTCTGCTTCAAGAGAGCGGTGTGGTCTAGTTGCGGATAAATATGTTAAATTCATCATGGTACTTCATTGTATCATAGTTTAAACTATGGCTACGGCATCTAGAATTTCACCGACATGATCGGTGGTTAGCCAATTAAACATTCTATCAGGATTTCTCGACTCCTCTGATACAATTTCATATAGCTTTTTAGCATCAACTATGAGCAAGCGTTGATGTGAATTTGTTGGCAGGAGCATGTTTTATATGTAAATCCCGGCATCCGCAAAAAGGTCTTCTATCCAAATAGACAGAACCTGACATTGTGTCCTGTCCAAATACTAGAGGAAGAGAAGGCCATGCGTCCATCCGACCAAAGCTGCCCCTCATCCTTATTCCTATGCATCAAATATGGAGGAAGGACTAGAAATCTTCCCCAAAACGAGTTAAGTGTTGTTCTTTCATGGCTATGGTTTTGATGGTTTGCCTCATAATTTTAGTCTCTACATTGGAGCGGCCAAAGAGATGTTTCCGCTGCTAAGAGCGATGGCTTAAATGATTTCAGATATGTCAGACAGCGCATGGGAAAGAAAAAGCTGAAATCCTTCGGGCCACTCATGTGCAAAATGGCGATGTTGGTCCATGTCTGCAGTGGAAGTTTCTTCTTTAAGGCGCTGGGCATAACGCTCTTGTTCATAGCCGGTTTCGCTGATCACCTGATTCAAAAGGAGACCAAATATAGAAGCTTGGACTTGCTCCAAAAGTACTACAGGTATACGAAGTCCAGTAAAAACATTTGACAGTTCTTATTGCCTGATGCAAATGATGTTGCATTTTCTTTTACCCCATCAGTTAACAGTCCAGCATGAGCAAGCACTTGACAGATCAGTCGAAAACATTTTCATTCGCTAATGCTCATACTCTTACCTCACTGTACCATATTATTTATATCAATGCCTACTGCTAAGTAAAGCTTTGTGAGTGTGCTGCAGGAAGGATGAGGATGGTGACGGAGAGAAATTATTTCTTGAACACCAAGAAACCACCAACATGGTAAGATTGCCGTTACAAGTCCGTTGTATCTCTTTATTCTCCAATAATTCAGTCATAGGAACACAATTCACGACTATATCAGAGCACCGATAAGAATGGCAATCGAGGAAGCAAACTATACAATTGCTTTCTTTTTATTAGTCACACTTTCATTACAACAAATTACGCAAATTTAGTTTCAGGCACGAGTAGTGCAACAATTTCTTAGCGCCCTCTCTACAGGAAAGTTTCCCTTTTGCCCCTTCTCTTTTCCTTTTATTTCTGCTGCAGTATTATTATAGCTATTTTTTGAAAATATTCTTGCAGCAAGCCGCCCTCAAGTTGGACCAATCTACTACCAAGAAATTCTCAACAAAATTCAAACCCAAAAGGCATAGTCATGCTGCACATAAGCCTTCAAATTCAGAAAGATCATTAGGTTGTCTACAATCAGTAACTACAAGCTGTGCTCCTCAATTTGGATTAGTCAGCTTTAACTCTATCCACACTCAAGCGCCCGGTGTAGATAAAGCTTCGAGTTCAAAACCGGCAATCAACAACAATGCTAGTAGCATGTCATTCACTAATCCAACATCGTACAATGTGTTGCCACCCCACCAGCCCGTCAACGGTTTCATTCCTATGATGTATTGGCCTCCCCCGAGCACATATGCTTATGCCCCGTTGCCATCTTCGGCAAGTTATTTCTCCGTGCATCCACACAGCTGCTACACCTATCCTCCTTCACACGGTTTTTTCCCGAATATAGTCAGAGGCACAGGAAAGACCGATGCAGTCTCAGAGGAATCTGGTGATGATTCTGGAAGCAGTTCGAGCAGTTCATAGCTAAAAGAAGTGCCAGCGAAAATCGAGTCTGGCTGCCACGACTTGTTCGGGTCACATACCGCAGCAGTTAAAGAAATGTACTGAGATTGACAAGGCTCATCCAAAATCGTGCAATTTTGACCCCCTCCTCTGTGCAGGTGCTTGTTTAGTGTATATGCAAGAGACTGTTTCTTTCTCTGTTGTAGCAGTAATCAGTTTAACAACTAATAGAATCGATGAGCCGACAGTAGTGAAAAATTTCCTACTATCTTGAATCCGTGAAGCTAAAGGGGAGGCAAGGGTATTGCTTCCATGTTTCTTGGAAAATCACCTTCTCTATCATTTCACCTTGTGATCTAAGAAACGAAATTTTTTTTTGGGTCGAAATCTAAGAAACGTAAATTAAATAGTGTACTTATGTATGATAAGTCTAGGCAATGCACCAATGTCTTTTCCACTGGATGGACTATACCTATCTCTATATAACGTGGAAGTACATCTAAAACTCTCTCTCAACGTTCATGGTCCACAACTCTGTAATGATACCTGAAAGCTTTATTTTTGTCTCAGTGCCATAATTCCGCACTCGCTTCCAACCAAAACATTTAACATTGCAGGAGGATACACAAAAATATATCTGCTGGTCTGTGAGAATCTTATCCTTTTTTGTGTCCCCACACTTTCTTCGCCCTTGTCCTAGTTGACAGTACATCTTTGTCTATTTCATTTTGCCTCCTATGGGGGACCATTTGAATTCATTATCCTCACATCGTTTCTTCAGTCTTGAAGGGTACTGAATCACTCTTTCTCGAAAAGCAATTTGCCTCCATCATCGTAAAGAAGAGGAAAAACGAAAGCAGCATACACAAGTGCATCAATAGATATATCAACATTCAGAACTATTTATGCATCATACCCCACCATAGATAACACCACAAGCCACAATCACCATGCCAACTTAGAGCAGAAAAAAATTGCACAAAAAGGGTCACAAGATCTGCACAATCTTCACACCCATGTGCACTTTTTTTTTCCATTCCCAGATGAACCTAAAAAGCAAAAGCAAAAGAAGGCAAAACAAACTTCTCCTTCTAGTGGTGCTTGTTGGCAACATTGCACTGCTTCCTGACCTCACCTTGGTCACCAGTGAGAGGGTTGTTCTCGGAGAGGATGGTGATGGCCCTTGCAAACTCCTTGAAGAAGTAGTCTTGGCTCTTGGCCATCTTCTTAACATAGGGCTTGGTCTGCTTGTCAGTGGCAAGCTGGTGGTCCACTATGAGCAAGCCCTTATTGTCCAGTATGTTCCTGTAGTAGTTGTTATCCAGCACCATGGGCGTGCCTCTGTCGTTCCTCACATACTGCACGGCCTTCGGGTCTGGGATCACGTCCGGGCACTTGTGAAGCATGTGCTCGACATGGTCCGGGTTCAGCACAGGGTCGACCTCTGGGTAGAGCCGGTGAACCAGCTTGACACAGTGGGTTCGGCCCACACTGTGGGCTCCTGTTACACAAATTCAGGAGATGAGAGTGATGCACCAACCAAGCAACTAAGATTATTATAACAAAACATGTATACTAATTTTACAATATGCAGGCTAAACAACTTTAGGAAAATAAAGCTCATGATGAAGCACTAGGATCATATAGTAAATTACCTAGTAAAGCAACCACTCCTGGTGTCTCGATGCCCATGGCCGCGAATCTGTCGAGCACCACCGAAATGCTTTCATTGTGGTCTGGAAGGTATTGCTCGACCACATCAGCTCGGCTCTTCGTCCCATCTCTCCTCCCAGTTTTCAGGGGAATGTGAGGGCCTCCTAGCTGTTCAGAGAGAGTGAATTTCAAAACCAGATTTCACCAATTTTCTTGAAATTCCTTATGAGAACAAGCTGACAAGTTTTGAGAAAGAAAGGTAAATATGGCAAAGTTGAGCGAACTTCATTCCCAAAGGAAAAATGTAAACTTGTCAGATTTAGCAAACACTAGCTAAAAGGACGAGTGTACAGATAAATTTTGTTCACTCAAAAGAAAAGAAGAGGGTTACTAAATATGCGGAGCATGTACGATAGAGAGAATAAAGAGAAACACAGGAAGGAAAAATCTACAGATTCTATATATTCACACTGAAACATCATAATTAGGACAAGAACAATAGTGAGTACCGCGGCTATGCCATCTCTAGCAGACAAAACCAGGATGTCCGCACAAGAAACAACTCCAGGGCACTCTCTCTCCACAGCTTCTTTAATGGTGTCCAGGTACCTGAAGTTCCTTAGACCGAAACTCCGGTCGGTTTCTTTCTCCGACAAGCTCCTCCGTGTCGAGTCCAAGAGCAGCGAAGCATCACATGACTGCATTCACATCACACTAGGCAAATGATATTTCCAAACACTATTGCGAAAAACGAGCCGAGTTGAGTCAACAAAGTATACTTCTTGAACTCAAATCTCAATTCTAGAACTTGGAGATCGAGTTTGATAATTTCTCATTTTGCTAGCTCCACCAAGCCTCAGTTCGGAGATCTGAGTTCTTGACTCCAAGTAAAACTCATTGGTCGAACCCGAGCACAAAAAGTACTGGAAAATGAGTGAAAGATAGCATAAAAGCAATTTTTTTTGCAAGAAAAACACAAATGTTGCTCGTTAAACTCGAAAACAACCGATCCGAACTGATGTTAAGCACAATGTGGGTTTGATACCTGAACAGCACAGTCATGGAAGATGTTCCTCAGCCAGGAGAATGCAGTGTTCTTGTGGCGCTTGTAGAGGAGCTTCACTTGCTCCTTGATGATGTCCTCGGCTTGAGGGCAGGTGTCCTTGTAGAAGTTCGTCACAAGACCAGGCTTGTCTTCCTCATTGATCTCTGCAATGGCAGGTCTCGGTGACACTGCTGAGAGAGATAAGAGAGCCAAGAAGATGAGAGCTTTGGATGCCATTTTTCAAGCTATTGGGCGTACTTTGCTAGTTCTTGAGCTCTTCTTATATAATGGAAGCAGCGAACTTCCCCATTCCTATCCCTATTATCATTTTTTGCTAATTTTTCTTTCTTCTTTTTGTTTTTTCTAGCTTCTAGGAAAAGCTAATTTTGAAGGTTATTAAGAGCTGTTTGATTCCGATTCTATCTACCTTATGTCCCCTCGACACTCACAACCTGCATGCGTCACATGAGTGTAATTTTCTAATGTAATCAGCATTATATCATAGTGAAGAGTACATTACATGACCCCTTTAATTTGTTACTTGACAACTTTATAACGATATTAGATATATGATAAAAAGATAGGTCATTTAAGTTCTCATTTTCCTGCTTTAAATAAAGAGGAGAGTGATTTGGTCAAAATTATACTTCGTGAACAGAGTAAGAGCATCCACAGCGTAAGATTAATCACTTGTGTTTATGAGTATTAACACACCTTGCCCGACTAATCATCATCAATGGAGAGCAATTAAAACTGAGCAGTAGAAAAATACTGGAAATACATGAGTATTGACACACGAAACTCTAACAAAACCTACACTATCTTCTTCCTACCAAAAAAGGGCTTTAACCTAATGTAGCCTCACTTCCATACGTCCTTTAACTCCGTGCTACTAACATAAATATAACTTGCAAGAACGTATATGGCTTCTGACCAGTTTGCATTAGTAGACCATTATTACTACCTCTAGCTTAGATACACACAACCAGCTTCGAAACACAAGGTGACAAGTCTTGTGAGCTGGACTTTTGTTCAAGAATTGGCACAAACACAAAATATATTGATATCACCGTTTCCCACATCAAAAGAGAAGGGCACGCTCAAAGGAGAAAAAGGAGTGGAGGCTGGGGGCACCTTTCACTTTCAAGAGGGCTTTCATTGTCTTTCTTCTTTTTAGGGTTTCCATTGCCCCACTAGAGAATTGATGATGGGGGATAGCTTTTCTCCACAAGTTGGAGAAGGTGAATGCTGAGAAGATCAGAGAAGTGCAATTGAAGAGTACTGAGGAACTTTCGCATGTCCATTCATTGCTTGTCTCTATATCACAAAGTACCAATGGCTTCCATTTAGGAAAATCATCCTACTGCTAATCCATTGGCAACTTTTTGTCAAGTGTTGTTGGCATGATCCATGAAAAGAAAACCTGGCTAGTCTTTCCCCTGTATGTAAGAAAAATGAAGTCCAACATCATTATGTCGGTGCAAACCGGAATCAGAGTTAAGTGGAGTCGAGAAAACTGCTGACTAAATGCAGAAAAATTGAGCTATATACGTATTTTACTTGTAGCAAGAGTAAGGATAAGCTTAGAATGCTAGTGTCATTGTAATTAGTTCCCATGCATTTATTATCATTTCATCTGATAACCATCTCCACGAATCTCTTAGCTTAGCTCATTGATGTTGAAATTTAATTGAGTCAAGGACATCTTTCACTTTGCAAGTGGGGTTTCTCATAATTGCGATTGGGGATGACATTAATGATGGGTCATAGCATGCCGAAAAGTTAGCCAGAAGCTGCACATAAAATTAATTGCACCATGTTATCATGAGCCTAGTAAAAATTTGCTAGCATAGCTTTGGAAAAGATTGATTTTCTGGTCACCTCATGACCATACCAGATGATAATAACCAAATTACATTGCTGGGTCACTTAGTTGGGGTTTTCATATTTGAAATGATATTTGGTAGTTGAGAAGTCCTTTCTAGCTTGAACAAAATACCAAAAGAGGACAAATTAAGATGGTCATGAAGAGATAAAATACCTCCATATAAGGGAAGCAAAAGCATTGTCACATTGTTTTGTATTTGGAGATTATTAATATGATATTTAAATATTTGGGATTCAAGAATGGCAAAGGTAGTGAGCTGGGGTGCTGCTAATACTGCTAGTTTAAAGCATGTACTACTACTAAAAATGGTAGATTACAAAAAAATCAGTGCTTGTTGTTAGGTTGGGTTTTAAAGTTGACTGGATCGGAGATAGTTTTGATCACTTGAGTGTTTTGATTTCTTAAAAATGTTAACTTGAGTGTTATAATTTTCAATTGATCACTTGAGTATAACTTTTTAGAAACGTTCACCAAAAAGTTATGCCACTCAAGTGATCGATTGAATAATCAAAAGAAAAAGTGACCAATTGAAAAGTTATATGATATTCAAGTATCAGAAAAAAAATTTTATGACATTTAAGTGGATACCTTAAGAAAGCCACGACACTCAAGTGATATGGCGCTTGTAGTGTCGTTTTCACATGCAATTTATGTTACAAATCTTGAATGTTGACGATCAAACTTTAAATTCGTTAATCAGAATCACGTGAAATTTTACATGGTATCGGCTTATAAGCTTGTAGAAGATTACCGATGACATTAGATATCCAAGACTCTTAAGGCACCCGACTAATTTCACAGCTCATGAGAATTTTCCCCCTTCAAATCAACGATCTAGTTATTGCATCGACGGGAATTTGGACTGATGATCATGCTTATTAAGGCAACCTAATGTTAAATCTTAATCAACTCGACTAGTTCTTTGCAGTAAGAACATTCATTACTTTGAATAAATAGGGGTATTTATTCACCAGCATTATAAAAAAAATTAATCAGAATTTCAGACCAAATTAAAACACCCAAGCGGCTTCGCCACCGACACTACACTTTATGCCGAGTCTTCACCAATAATCCAACTTTAAATGATCAAAAAGAGTGTTGGCATTATTCTAAGCTAATCATTCTCAATTTTGGAAAAAAAAAATAAATAGGGCTTCAACTAGGCCAAACTTAGACATGTGCTTAAAAAATTTAGTATTTTATCTATGTCTGGAATAATAAATTAGCCGGAATAAAGAATAAAAAGCATTGCCTTTTGCTTCCGATTGTCCCCACCCCTATCTAAGCCCACGATGAATTGTCAATGTAATTATTCAAATATGAGCAACTTTCCAATCATTTCAACTCTACTTATTTCTTTTTTTTTTATTATCAATCAATTTATTTAATGAATTTTATCTTTATCATTGTCACTAACACTATCATTTCGTCAAATAATTAATAGAGAATGATGACGTGGCATTAGCTTTACACCGGAATGCATAAAATAGGACAGAGTTTGTAGCGACTACACCCAAAACATAATTTTGATAGAGTTCAATCAATAACAAACACGAACAAATTAGCAGAAATTATTTCAATCCTAACATGTACGCATAATTTTTCTGCATCTTCTCAATTTCAAAAATTAAAATATCTCTTTGGAAAAAGCAAAAGGGACTCTTTTTTTAGGCCGCTCGAACCCCGTTGAAATCTGGCCAAAAAAAAAAATCCCCGTTGAACATTCCATTCGAATTAAGTCTAGGCCCAATTTCCTAAAAACGTTCAATTTTAGGCCCATTTTTAATTATGTCTCCAACTTTTTTTTTTTGGTTAATGAAAAATAACCAACTTTCTCCTCCGTTAACCCCGGTCACCGTTCGTTGTCGATGTAGTGTTTCCACATCGGCAATGATTCCAACTCAGCAAGCTCCATGGATTTTAAGCACTTTTCATGTCATTGTTAAATCTGATGAGGATTTAGGGTTGCTCATACCGTCTCGAGCATTCAATTTGGATTAAATTTGATGCATAAGAATTGCAATCCGATCCAAATCTTGCGCAAGGGCCTAGACAACGAGCGATCTCATGGGTTTTATGGGCTCCTCCTGAGCCACTATGAAGTCTACATGTATTGAATCATATATGCTTTTGTTAAGGGTATAGTGTGGAATCAATTTCAGACGTCTTGTACTTTAGTCAATTGAGACATAAGCATCTCAATTTGGATGAATTGAGACCTAATCAACTTTCTCTGTTTAGCAACAACGAAAAGCAATAGATCGAGTGGATAGCTCAGTGATCTCGTGGCTCATCAATATTCTCTAAGTCACTAGATTAGATCGGGTAAGATACGAAGTACAGTAGATTCGGTATATGTTATGTTTTGTACCTAAACAAGATGAATACACAAATGGTCCATACTAAACAATGTTTATCCAATTACTCCGAGGTTGAAAGTTACTCAATATGATTAGACAAAACATTCCTGGTTATATGAATTCTTGTATCAAGCATGATTCCCCAACACCAAGAAAAGTTGAATTTGATTGCCAAAAGAGCTAATTATAAAAAAGAAAAGGAAGACTGAATTTATCTAAATAAGGCTATGAGAGAGAAGCTATGTGCAATTATTGCTTCATTTTTGAACCTTGGACTCATCTTTGATGATTAGATGCAGAGTGCTTTGAAGCCCAGAACTTCTCAATCTCTTCTGCTGTTCTTCCTGGGATTCTCCCAGCTATAAGTGACCACCTAAAAGCACAACGATATGATGCCAAAGTAATCTCTCAAGGTTTCCAAGATGTACAAGAAACGGAAGCACCATTTTACCTTTCTCCAACCAAGCTGAACATCCTTGCAATCAGTTTCTCCTCATCTTCAGAGAACTCCACCTTTGAATCCTCTCTTTTGACCCCTGAAAGAAGGCATTGTTTTCCCTCATCATCATAGCAATATAAAGAGGAAGGAAGACTGCTATTATCACTGTCTAAGCTTCAAAAATACCTTTGGTTCTAAACTAGTCAACTTAAAATAGGTACCTTCTGCACCCCCGTTGCTTTCATGAGAGCTGTGGTCTTTATCTCCCATCGCTACTACAAAGAAGTTGCTGATAGAAATCACAAGAGGGTGTACTGGAAATTTTCAAAACAGGAGACTTGTGACTGTAAAGACAACAGAAGAAGGGGACTGACAACA
The DNA here is from genome assembly GCA_031216405.1 of Syzygium malaccense. NCBI lineage: Eukaryota > Viridiplantae > Streptophyta > Magnoliopsida > Myrtales > Myrtaceae > Syzygium > Syzygium malaccense. Next base: position 3,677,718 of record CM062256.1, on the reverse strand, counting down.
TTAATGTTGTTTTTCCTTTTTTCTCTGACGTTATAGATTTTGGTTGTTGAGGAAAAGAAGAATGGTAGTTCTCTCCCTTTGATGGGTTGTTGAGGAGGGTTCTGTGAGTTTCTTGAGTTGGCAAATAATCTCAGAATGATCACAGCACAAGTCACTAAGCTTCAAAGCAGGTGTTTGTGTATTTATTGATAAGGCTAAACAAGGTGGTTCTTTTCAAGAATTTTACTTCATGGCACAACAGAACTCTCTCTCATATGCCCAGGTGATGCCAAGTCATTTTCATATCCATGCAACTGTACTTTAGGTAATATGATTATGACCCCATTAGACCAATTAATGATATTTTCTTGTCCCTGATGCAAATTGGACGCCCAATAGAGACAGGTTAGTTGAGGGAATAATATCTTGTTCACTATCTGCATATGAAAATGATATTGAACACGAACTCGCCTGTTCTAATTGGTGAATGATGTAGCAACCCACAAAAGATTATATGTGAGTATTTATGCAAGCTTGAGTTCATCAAAGAAGCAGCGGAATCCAACTTGAAACTTACGCAACCGTGGCAGATTGTTTCGGAAGACAAGGATTACTTGTCTAACAACTTATGCGGCCGCTTGCAAGAAATAAAACATCTTATGCAGCTGTTGGGATTCCATTTGGTCGACTTTTTTGAATCTTGGAAAGAAAAAACCAGAAGAACGGAATAATTGCTACGAGATTAGAGATTGTTCCAAGCAGATCAATGTGTATTCTTTGTTCTCATCACTGAGAGTTCAGAAAACTGCTACGTCTCATTTCCTTTTGTATTGCCGATACATTCTTATAATTCTGCTGCATTCCCATGAGGGGGTGCGAACCGTAGAAAAATTACTGATTTGTTGTACTTCGCGAAGCTTTTCACTCAGTTGTTTGTGCAAGTCCTGACCATAGTGACCCAGAAAAAGAAAATAAAAAAGTGCCTCCAATTACAGGAGTGTAAACTACCTGCAAGAAGGTGACTAGATACTAAAGATGTTTGATGATAATATTCACAAGTCGCCGTTTGGGGATTCAATTCTTTGTGAGGAATCAAGCAAGCCCCCTCTTTGCCTGCCTTAGTTGGATATGTTACTTAATGAAAAGCACTAAACCACTGTCGCAGCTATGAGCAGCACATAACCCTTACACAAACTTACGCAAACTTCCATTCACTTCCAAACTTACGCAAACTTCTATCACTTTCAAACTTACAGAAACTTCCATTCATATGAGTTGCCAGCAAGTGTTGAGGCTCAGGTTTGGCTCAATAACTTACACAAACTTCCATTCACTTCCAATATCGAAACCCTTTCAAGAACTTTGATGCCAGTTATTGTATCAGATTGTCTACTTTTGCAAGTGCACGGTAATCAGATCATAACTTCACCCGAGCTCAAAATTGCCAAAAAAAACATGGGAAACTTGGTAGAAGTAAATAATTGGCATATGTCAAGCCTGCAAAACAAAATCATCTTTCTTCCTAGTCATACATGTCGAACAAACATTCTGTTTCGTTCGAGGCTTAATAGACCCCAAGATATTCGTTTTTGCTCGACCCTCAGAAGACCAAGCTCGTAAACTGAATCTGTTTGCATTGCATGGTATATCCTCGCTTTTGGTCAAAATTGCATGGTATATTCTGAGAAGTCTGAAGCATGACATTGATCTCCTAGAGCTTTCTAGCCTCACATGCGTTGGTGTTGATCTTGTGGTCGCAACCAGAAACTGGCAAATGCAAAGGGGTGTGTCCATCTTCGATTCTTGTGGTGGCCAGTGGCCTACCCTTTTGTTCCCGTGGGACTTAGCATTTGGATTTATACGATGTGCAGCGCTCAAGGCTTTTCCTTCAAGAGATTATTTGACTATCAAGTGCTTGTTGATGATTTATTGAGGAATCATTAATAATGATTATCTTATTAACCTAACCACTAGAAGATTAGACCAATATAGGCAATCCCTGAGCCCTAAAAATTAGTGTACTATGATTTTTGCAAAATTATATTGTTCCGTGCTAAAAAATAAGGATTTTTTTTCTTGTACTGGTAAATTTCAACAAATGTTGGTAAATGTAAGAATATTGTAAGTAAAAGAAATAAACTGATGATTTTTTTTTCAAGTAGTTTATTGGCATCTTACTATCATTTTTATGAAATTACGAACCTTTTGCTGTAGTTTACATAATATTTACTCACTTACCAACTTTTATTTGCAGAACTTAATAATGCTTTGAATTTACTAATTCTTTTATGATATTATCAACCTGAATTAGAATTATCTGCTTGCTTTTGTTAGATTAAATTACTAACTAGTTTTGGGTTACCAACTCTCGTTTGAATTATTTCCCGCCGTTTAATTATTTTTTAAACTTTGCAATTTTTCTATTGAGTTACTAATTTTTATTTGTCTTGGTCAGTACACTAATTTTTTTAGAACTTGTCATTGTTAATTGGAGTGAGTTACCAGCTTTTCTCTGATTAAGTTACCAAGTGGTTTTCAGTTACAAACTCTCCTTTGACTTACTTGCCAAGTCTATTTTTTTTAATTACCAACTAATTTTCCATCTTTTGTCAAATTTTAATTACCTCTTTTGATTCCACGTTAAATTATCAACTCTCGCATGAAATTATTAGCTTCAATTTAACTAATTTATCATCTACTCACCGATTAAAGTGTTAATAAGAAATGGGTTAACAACTCTCCTTGAGATGATAATATTCACAATTTGATGTTTGGAGCTTCAATTCTTTATTGCGAATCACCCAAGCCCCTCTTCGCCTGGCTTTACCTAGTATGCATTAGCATATAACATTTCCACCGCGCAGGTCGCTGGTGATAAGTGTTTACAACTAAATTTTGCCTCATTGACTTATCATTCATATCATAAAAATTAGGGGTCAAATTCATCGAAGTGATGAAGGCTGATCCCTAAACTAACATTATCAACATTGCATCGTTTAACATGTGCATTCTTCATTGCATTTATGAACTAGACGCATTTAGATTTAGGGGTAAACGCGTTTGCATCAAGCATGTCGCCGGGAATCGGATACGAAACCAAGATTGGTGGAATATCCTAATCAAACTCAAGATTGGCGCCTAATCTTGACCTAAATTGATCAAGGCTGACCAAATTCCAAGATAGGGAAGCCTTTGAATTTTGGCCAAGGCAGGGAATAATTGAATTAGTAGTTCAAGATTGGTTCCACCAGTCAATTTGGAATTCAAGATTGATTCAATATGTGGTCAAGAGAAAGGATCAATGCTTGCAGAACTCGATAAGCTTTGTGGTCGGGGTCGACAATCCTTCTTCACCTTGTCATCTTTTCATCACAAGTCCCACGTTCTCACCAGCAACACTTCACGTTCTCGCCTTCCCATACACCGACGCTGTGCACCCAAGCGTCCCCTTTATGGCTTTGTGACACAGAGTAGGGGTAGACAATCCCACGTTTGATTTCTAGATTCCTCGCGTTACCAGGAGATTGCCATGCTTTGATCTGATAAAAGGTTGCATCTTCGTGGCTTGAACTCGTCCCTCCCCTTGCGCGGGATCGAGGAGAGTTTGCATCTTTATTGACCGGACGATCCCTCGGTACGTCGGAATCGAACCATCAAACGTCGCACATGGCCGGGGGCGGCCCTCTTCCATGATCTCGGCCGCACCCTCTCTGTTGATTTCCATGAATTTAGTTTCCATTTGCGATGTCGGAACATTCTCGCCCTGATCCCTCATGCATGTTCTTACCTTGTTTGGAAGTTTCCGATCATCTCTTTTGCAGGAAATTCACGAAAAATAGAGCCAACCGTCTCTATCCTCGACCCAGCTCGTGCCCATGTTTAAAAGATCGAATCTCTCGATGAAAGATCGAATCTATATCGATTTTCATGCACGCGCTTAGGATGGAGTTTGCTAATTCATGTAGGTTGTGATGAGAAAAATTAGAAAGTTTGGACATCCTTAGCATCCCCGATACCCATGATCAAAATTTGACTGGTCACTTCTCGCTTGTCCGGTAGCCAAAGGTGAAAAGGTTAAAATAACAGAGATTAAAAAAAAGGGAGCACCGACGAAGAACAGAGTTTTATCGGGGAGAGAACATTCCCATGCATCCCGCACCCCGAGCCTGGTCCCACGTGGCGCGTTCCCATTCGGGACGGCAATCTCCGGTGGACCCCACCTCCCCCCTCGCCTTCTTCTCTCTCTCTCACGGCTCACGGGGCTCGCGGCCCCTGAAATAAAATTTCGTGGAGAAAAAAACATTCCGAAATCTGACAAATATCTCCCGCGATTCCTATACCCTGCACCCAATCCCACGCACGGCGCGTCTCCACCCCTCACGTATGCCGACCGATCAGCCCGGCTCTCAAAACGGTATTCCAAATCAAGGGCCAGTCATCCATGTGCAGGGCAATCCCACTGCACGGCGGACGCACAGTAGTTCGGGCGGGGCCCACTTATGGGTGAGATTTCGGGGCTTCTCTTTGGCGCCGTTTCAGAGGCGCTGAACTTCGCACACTTGTTTGTCCCCCAAAAAAATAACAAAGTATAATTGTTTTTTGTCGTGATTTTGATAAATTGCGAATGTGAGGGAATGAGCTCCATCGATTTGATCGTCGTCTTCGTCTTCTTCCTCGTCGCGCCGGATTCCCGCCGGTAACTCCTCCCTCCGCCGTGCCGCCGTGGGCGAGATGCAAATGGAGACGGCGGCTTTGCGAGCTCGGCGGCCGGTGAGCTGCGGCTCCGCCTTCGTCGTCGGCGGCGGACGCCGGCTGAAGATCGAGCCTCGCGTCGTGACGAGCGTCGTTCCTTCCCGGGTCGGTGCTTCGGTTCCCGCGCTCCCGTAACTCGCCTGACTGTCGTCGATTCGGTGTCCTGTTTCCTGTGTAGCGATTCTCATTCCACGCCTCTCGAGCTGAGCTTGTCCGTACGAGTCACTGCTTTGCTAGTTTTGCTCCGTGGGATTCGGTCCTGGAGCGGAATTTGCTCTTGGCCTGAGTTCGGATTGCGTTCGTAGGAATCTGCATGCGTGATTTGTGGATAGCTCAATCTCATTGGTTGGCGGAAGAATGTTATTTGTCGATTCGCTGTGTTGTTTCTGCGTGGTGATTCTCGTTCTAAGCCTTAAGTCTTCGATGAGCTTGTCCGTACGAGTTGCTGCTTTGCTTCTCTTCCGTGTTAGTTTGCTCTTGGCCCGAGTTCGAGGTCGCACTTGGACTATTTGGATACTGATAATGAGATTGCTTCGGCAGGAATCGAAAGTGATTTGCAAATAGCTCAATTTCATTGGTTGGCAGAAGAGAAAGCTCAACTTTGTTTTTTTTAGCATAATTTCCTCATTTTTTTTTGTGATATATAGCGGATTATATAATCTTACTGGTTTGAACAACTAGTCTATGTCAATTAGTCTATGTTGATGCTGTTTCGATTAGCTTGCTGAAATGGCCAATTTCAACTTCTTTTTCATCAGTTCACTACATGGCAGACCAGAAATCTCTGCTATGGAGTTCCCTTCCGAATCACTGCTGTGAGTGCAGGTGAACTCGATCATCCGATACCGTGTACTGCTTTAATATGCATCCCTAGCCATTAAGGTTCTGATATAGATTCCTTTAATCTTGCAATAGATTTTTCGAGGAGGAGAAACCGGAAAACGTGGGGTGCAAGGCCCAGAGGATCTTCTCCAAAGGGATTCATGCCCAAAGCTCCTGTTGGAACCAGCACGCAGAAGAACGATACGGAAAAAGATGGACAGAAGAAAGGTACCGGTAGTCCAGCTCGTGAGCATTCCGCACTCGAGTTAAAATCTGATTTTGACAAAGAACAAGATCTTGAACTAATCCAGAGGAATGAGATTGATGAAGAAAGAAATTCTGAGTCTGGTGATTACCTCGAGGATACAGCAACAGCAAGCATTGATTCGGCTGCTTTGACTACAGAACAAGATAGATTTGTGAAAAATGGCAGTCTAGTCAGGGATAGTGAGGAGGTAGTGGAATCACCTCAGAAAGAAGTAGCTTCAATGAGGGATATTGACGATGCAGCTGATGTTGTGGATGATAATGGAGATGCTTTAAAGAGCAATGAGCAGGATGATGACACAATAAAAGTAAAAATTTTTGAGTTGGATGAGGAGAGAATCCATGAGGATTTTCTTAAGTTGGAGATGGAGACAAATCTTCAAAAACAAGAAGCTGAAGCTGCTCAAAAGTTGGAGATGGAGGCGAATCTTCAAAAACGAGAAGCTGAAGCTGCTCTAAAGTTGGAGACGGAGGTGGATCTTCGAAAACAAGAAGCTGAAGCTGCACTAAAGTTGGAGATGGAGGCGAATCTTCGAAAACAAGAAACTGAGAGGCTTGCCATGGAGAGCTTTGCGAGAGGCAACAAGTTTTTTTTTTACCCTCCGGTGGTGAAGCCTGATTTGGATGTAGAAATCTTTCTTAATAGGAGCTTGTCGACTCTAAGTAATGAGCCAGATGTTCTGATTATGGGAGCTTTCAACGACTGGCGATGGAAATCATTTACCGTGAGGCTGAGCAAGACCCACCTCAGCGGTGATTGGTGGTCTTGCCTGATTCATATTCCCAAAGAAGCATATAAGATGGACTTTGTGTTCTTTAATGGGCAAGATGTCTATGACAACAATGATACGAAGGATTTTAGCATACCCGTGGAAGGTGCAATGGACCCCACTGCTTTTGAAGATTTTTTGCTGGAGGAAAAACGTAGGGAACTCGAGAAACTTGCGAAAGAAGAAGCTGAAAGAGAGAGAAAAGCGGAAGAGCAGAGACGAATAGAGGCCGAGAAGGCTGCTAGTGAAGCTGATAGGGCACAGGCAAGAGTGGAGGTAGAAAAGAGACGGGAGGCATTGCGACAGCTGATAGAAAAGGCTGCAAAGTCAGTGGATAATGTTTGGTACGTAGAGCCTAGCGAGTTTAAAGGAGATGATATGGTGAGATTATATTATAACAGAAGCTCAGGACCTCTTGCTCATGCTAATGAACTGTGGATCCATGGGGGCCATAACAATTGGAAGGATGGATTGACTATTGCTGAAAGGCTTGACAAATCCGAGAGAAAGGATGGTGATTGGTGTTATGCCAAAGGTACGCGCTTATAGTCATCATATCTTTTTTTTGGATACTGTTGCCTACATGATAAAAATCACACTAGTAGAATTTGTTTCATATTCAGAACGTACATGGTGTTTGGCAAAGGACTAGAGGCTTGTCATGAAGTCTCTATAGATATTTAGTCAACATACTGATTGTTATTTCACTTTTAAAGTAGTTTATAAGTGTGCCATTTGAAGGATTAGGTTTTACCGCTGGATAATGTTGCATTTGACGTTTCAACACAGAGAAGCTGGAATGTCTATTTATTAGGAACATGTATTTCTGAGGTTACCACTTCTGCCCTGAGGACAATCACATAAATATAGAAGGCTTCTACAAAACCACACTAATTAAGTGCAAAGCTAACTGAAAGTCCAATGTTTGTTTTTACACTATGAAATGTATCGACCGTTGAAAAGGACGGATAACTCCATGCAACCGATTCAATTTAGTAATTGATATGCTTGGTCAGCAGGCATAAATAGTTGTCTACCTATGTGTCACTGCTGAATAATGGCGCAATTTCATTTTACTGACCAACTATTCTGTTTGGTTTTTAGTGGTGGTACCTGATCGAGCAGCGGTGTTGGATTGGGTATTTGCTGATGGACCGCCACACAATGCTGTTGTGTATGATAACAACCATCGGCAGGATTTTCATGCTATTGTTCCGAATAGTATACCTGAAGAGTTGTACTGGGTTGAGGAGGAACACCAAATATATAGGAAACTTCAGGAAGAAAGGAGGTTGAGAGAGGAAGCTATACGCGCCAAGGTTAGTTGATTTTAATTCTCCATACAACTTGAAGGTTTCTTGCAAGTGAATACCAGCATCACGTACCCAAGAGTCATTTTAAGAATATTTCTCCTTTTTATCTAACGAGCCAGTCATCCTTTCGCACATTTATGCAAATCTTCCCTCTGTATTTCATTCTTTTCCCTTGATGATTGTCAACAATAAGGTAGAAGTTATGGAGTTTGATAAGGTAAAAGTTTTGGAATCTTCCTTTTTTCCATTAATCTATTAATATTCTTTCAGTTCAAAACACAAGTCGTATGTTACTTCAATATTTTTTTTTTTTGCACAAGCCTTGGAGACATATCCAATTCCTATCTCTTTATTTCTAGCTCTATCTTCTTGGCGCAGGCTGAAAAAACAGCAAGTATGAAGGCTGAAATGAAGAAACGAACTTTGAAGAATTTTTTGTTGTCACAAAAGCATGTAGTCTACACTGAACCCCTTGATGTGAAAGCAGGAGATAGTGTGACAGTGTTTTATAACCCTGCCAACACAATCTTGCATGGAAAGTCAGAAATTTGGTTCAGATGCTCCTTTAACCGTTGGACCCACCGGAATGGGCCAATGCCACCACAGAGAATGGTACCTGCAGAAAATGGTTCTCATGTAAAAGCCACTGGTGAGTCATAAAGTCAAAATGGTCTGTATGTGGGTGCCTGTACAGCTTCTCTAGAAATACAAGAACTTGTCAATAGTATTCAGCCTGTTTCATTGTTTTTGGATTTATTAATTTCTATTACTTAATTTGTCGAATAAAGCTGAAAGAGAAACAATGGAATATGACAATGTGCAGGAACTCTTTAGATATTGTTTTAGCTCGTTATGACTCCAAGATGCTCATCTCTAGGAGGGGAAATTTTCTTAGCAATTATATCCTTATGCTGCTTAATAACAAATTGACCGACATACACTAAACCTCTGTCTAGTAAGAGTTGAAATCATGATTACATGCTAGTTAATTAGCATGTTGACTTGCTCTGCAGTAAAAATTCCATTGGATGCTTACATGATGGACTTTGTGTTCTCTGAGAGAGAAGATGGAGGGATTTTCGACAACAAAAATGGCATGGACTACCACATACCTGTGTTTGGAGGATTAATAAAGGAGCCACCAATGCATATAGTACACGTTGCAGTTGAAATGGCCCCAATTGCAAAGGTAATGTCTATGTTATGATTCCGGGCATGATTGTCTGTCTACTTCACACTCATCAGGCCGTTTTTTTTTTCTTGACGTTATCTTTGACCATTGGTTACTCCTGGAAAATATTTCCGGCAACTTCAATTTCTCACTTTGTTCAGTGTGAACTTGAGATTCGATACTAAAGAGAGTGTACAAGTGCAAGGATATTCATGTAACCAACTCCACTTAGTTGGAGATGAATTAGTGGTTATTTTTGTTCGTAGTCTTTATCCTGTTCTTGGGGCATGATTATCGTTTAGTACTGGATAGTGCCAATGCAATCAGAGTTGTAATGGTCATGGATTTGATGTTTTTGCACATGTTATTAGTCTCACGAAAAAATTGTTAAAACCTGAAGTAGGTTTTTGCTTACTGTATCGCCTATTTGTCCTGTACCGTGGATGAATATTCACAGAAGTAGAAATATTCCATCACCACGGCCCCTTGGAGGACCCTCCAAAGTCTGTAATGTGCTGCACCATGGGGATTGGGATGAACTTGAGTGGTTCTTGTTTGGCATTAGATATGTATGGAGTCTAGTGTTGGCTTGTTCTCATTGGATGCTGTTAAAAGGATGTTGGGGTTCTTCCTTGACAATCAAGGATGGCACATAATAGCGAGCTTGCTGAAATATGCCATCATATTGTAAAAGATCATTTTTGCTCCTTTTTGATTTCGTCTAGCTTTTAAGATAAATTAGAGGTTCAAATAAAATTAGTCCAAAACTGTTTTATCCTTAACAAAAGGAAGTTCTGGTTAGCACTTCATTGGTCTTCTTCCCTGTGGATCTCCACTCAGTTCCTTTGTGACCCCACTCCTGTCTTTTTCTCATATTTGCTGCATGTGGAAAAAATAAGCACAAGTTTCGTAGTTCTGACAGAATGTCATAAACAATGGAACTTGCTCGTGATCTCCAGCAGTAAATACTTCTCAAATATATCTAGGAGTAGTAAAACTGTCGGGATTAAAGCAGTTGGCCATGTTAAATTTCCATCTTTCAACTCAAGCAATATTGTATGATGAAGAATCATCTTCAACGAGGAAAGTTTGGAAGTTAAAAACAAACAAGCTTGGTGGTTGTAATTTTTGGGTTCTTAAAGCAGATATGATTTCTTCTAAATATGACTAGATATGCAAACCTACATGTTGAATTGTCATATGATTTGCAGCTGTAGTCTGATGACGTGCAGATGCACTTGCATTTCATCTCAAGGACCAGAAGAAAAATCAACTCCCACCTGTTAATTTCCTACTGCTTCCATTATCTCTCTTTACCTGTATTGTGAAATTCCATGAGGCTTTCTTTTGGATTCAATAACATGCAGTCAATCGTGTTACAAAATTCCTTTAATAATGTGATGCAGGTGGGAGGCCTCGGTGATGTTGTGACTAGTCTGTCCCGTGCTGTTCAAGAATTAAATCACAATGTTGACATCGTTCTTCCAAAGTATGACTGTTTGAACCTTAGCAATGTAAGTTTCAATTCTGATGCTTTTGCTTTTTAATTTATGTTGACTGTGCTGTGAGTTTTAGTCTTAGTCTTTGTGACTATTGCATTAATTAACCTTTTCCAACATGAATTAGTTAACTGCAGAAAGTTGGCAAGAAAGCAATTTGTCCAACTACCCAGCCTAAACAGACCTAGCATTAGCAAATTGGAATTGGAATGGCATCACATGGTTGATTCTAGACCAAGCATAAGGCAGTCCGTTGTTCTCGTTGCTTGGGAATATTAAAATCGCTTAGAGTTGGCATCCTAAACTATAACTTTTAATCGTTCTCGATGTGCCTGTACCTCCATGGGTGAAGGAAGACATATATCTTTACGACGTTCAGGGTTCCTCTACGGTGGATGGTGCTACATGTAATCTAGCTTCATATTGTTATTAGATGCTTTAGCTTGCTACTTAGCGTAACAGATGACTTAAATGGTCAGCCGATTTGGTTTTTCCTTTTCATTTCTGTGTGGTATCTTGAGGCCTTAAATTGCTTTGTATTAGATAAGCTTTCTTGCACACGACCTTTGTTGGCAGTTTATGGTATTAGTCTTGTCTGCTGAATCATTATATAGTAAATCTGGCTATTTTTACTGGCTAAAGTTTCGTCATCAGTTTGCATATCTTTTTAATTTCTTCTTCTTTCTTTAACAATTCTGCAGAAGTGTTGGCTCTATTACTGTACTCTAATTACTTCCTGTACACATCCTTTGATTAGGTCAAGGACTTCCAGTTTCGCAGGAGTTATTCCTGGGGTGAGACTGAAATAAAAGTTTGGCATGGAAAGGTGGAAGGTGTTTCAGTGTACTTTTTGGAGCCACAAAACGGGTAAATATTTTATCTGTAGTAACCGTTTGCTTCTTCTGGTACTTATACTCTCCATTACATGGGTTCATCTTACTACAGGCGTCGTCTATTGCAAGCTAATTTTGTGAGAAATGTCTAATCCGAGCTGTGTACTTCTATTTGAAACTGCGGTCTATGAAAGCTCTATGAAGGGACTCTTTTGTGGAAACTGCAGTCTAAATGTTGTTTCGTATAAGATAAAGTTGAAGTGGCCAGAAAATGAATGTGCCAGCTTTAATGTGGCATGTACTGGAAAGTTTACTATCTACTTGGTTTGTCTTAAATATGCAGTTCTACCATGGGTCTGGAAGTTACTTTGTGTGGCTAATAAAAGGAGGAATAATTACTTGATTTATAGTAGGGTTGATAAAAAATTATGCTAATAGTTGTTAGATTATTATTTCAGCATAGGAGTATAGATGCCTTGTGCTCTGCGTTCTGAGGGTGCTATGGAAATGATAACTTTTAGACCACACATCTTACATGCGTGTTGATGATTACAAGTGACTAAAGAGTAATGACTCATATTCCCCATGGTACTGCTGTTATTCTTTATAGTTGTGAATATGTGATACTCAGATCCGACAGTCAATACTGATGCTCCTAAATCCTGTAAGCTAAGGAGTTCCTTAGACACCTGCTAGTTGTCCTTTTTCTATCCGTGAATCATTAGAAAATAATTGCATCTCACGTTTAAGGTAAACTGGATATTTTAAGGATATTGAATACACACAAAGGCAACCTGCATGGGAACTTCTTTCGGTTTCCTCTGATTATGTTGAATATTAATTGAAAATAAATAATCATTTTTCAGCACATGTTAAAGACAGTTGTTGCTAATCTGGACATATAAAAAATTTCTTGACGAAATTGTTAGTGACAAATATAGTGCAATCATTTTCATGAGTTTTGCTATTTCATTGTTGGCTGTGCACTTTTTCCATTGAATTACGTGGTTTATGGTAAAATCCATTAGGAAAAGGGCCTGAACCTGTCTTTTCCTTGCAGATTTTTCGGGAGAGGCTGCATATATGGCTGTAACAATGATGGCAAAAGATTTGGTTTCTTTTGCCATGCTGCATTAGAGTTTCTACAGCAAAGTGGCTTCCATCCTGTAAGATCAATTGATTGCTATTGATCCTTGGGGTTATGATTTTCAGAGAAATGAGGGATTTCCACATCCAGATTACTGTATAAGTAATTTTTATTGTTAATCATATGAATTGACTTCCTGTGCTTTTTGTCATTTATGCATATGCATACTTCAACGTGTAGTTGGTGATATTAGGGTTTATGGATATTCACTTTGGCAGATTCCACTTCTTGTAAAGATTAAATGACCTTGTTGTTTCTTTTGTCAATTGCAAGGATGTTTTTAAAGCTATGTCATAAATGCAAATGTACTATTTTTCCTCCTCAATACGGACTAACTTTTTCTGTTGCTTGACCTTTGGTAGGATATCATCCACTGCCATGATTGGTCCAGTGCACCTGTCTCATGGTTGTTCAAGGACCACTATAAGCAGTATGGTCTTAGTAAAGCTCGGATTGTGTTCACTATCCACAACCTTGAATTTGGGGCACAACTCATTGGGAAAGCTATGGCTTACACCGACAAGGCTACAACTGTTAGTAATTCACATTCATTTAACTTTTCATTTCATCTGATCCATAGTTTATAATATTTGCAATGTTTGGACTTTTAGGGAAAATGGGATTTTGGTTTTATTTACCATGATTCTCTTTGGAAAGAGGATAGACATTTCTCTTGTTGAGGATGAATTGAAGCAGGTTGATAAATTGCTCTTTTCAAAAGATGGATGTAAAGTCTAACTTAAGTTATGGGGATGTGGGCATAGTTTCTTTGGCTTTCTTTCTTGATTTTGTAAGTGTTTTCATCTGTGGGACTTTCTAAATGGAATGGTAACCTCCTGATCTTTCTGAAGATATCCTATTTTTCATTATCAAGAAGTGGTTTTACTATTACTGATGGAGGAAGTTGCAATATCATATTGATCATTACACGATCTTAGGCTTGCATCGTTCTTTTGGTTGCAGGTCTCAAACACTTATTCAAAAGAGATTTCTGGAAATCCTGTTATTGCTCCTCATCTATTTAAGTTTCATGGCATATTGAATGGAATCGATCCAGATATATGGGACCCATACAATGACAAATTCATTCCGGTAACCATGTTGTACTTTGTTCTTTCCTTTCTCCTGCTAGTTTTTCAGAAAATGAATCGAATCATTTAACTCAGTTCAGGCTGCTTTGAGACTTCTCTCCCTTGACCATGAAAATTGATAGCGTAACTTCATTCAGCAGGGAACACCATATGCTGGTATAGTGTGTATAATAGCTTAGATCAATCATTGCACCTAACCTATGCCAATTTTGGCGGATCATCCTAATTCTTTCCAGAAAGACATCTATTTAAGAATGCTTTTGTAATTTCTATTTGAAGAAATTGAAGATTCTGTGTAATTGTGATCTTACATAGCTGGAATTGTCTCGACATACATGTGAATACCAAACAATGACTTTTGAGCTGGTTGAAACACTTATTAACTCCCTGGATTGTGAAGATGTGCTGGATGGGTACTGTATATGATTGTCTTATACTGAAGATGCATGTTTCAGATATCATACACTCCAGAAAATGTTGTTGAGGGAAAAAGAGCTGCTAAGGAAGCTTTGCAGCAAAGACTTGGCTTGACAAAGGCCGACCTTCCTCTTGTTGGAATTATTACACGCCTAACCCATCAGAAAGGAATTCATCTAATCAAGCATGCACTTTGGCGTACATTGGAGCGAAATGGACAGGTTGTAATTGCTTCTCTTTGTTGTCTTTGTGTAATAAATATCATACTGGGTTAGTCTCAAGTTCCTGTCATTAGGCTGATGTTGAAGCAATGCATGGAGCATTTACGATTTGATGGTCCAAAATGGTCTCATCTGATTGATCACTCCTTCACATCTTTATTCCTCCTCACCTCTATGTATAAATCTACTAGCAGTTGTCGTGAACTGATTGAGTGGTTGATCTACCTAGAAAAGGGTAAGTTGTATGTTTGAGAAAAGAAATGTACAGCTGATGACTTTATTCTTATTGAAGTATGCAAGGTGCATACATTACTCAAGTTAATGCATGTTAATATCCTACCTTTAATTATTTTGACATTTCGATGCTAATAAAAGTAGGAAATGCTAGCATCATCAGATAATTGATCGTGCAAATGATTGCAGGTCGTACTGCTTGGTTCAGCTCCTGATCCTCGTATACAGAATGACTTTGTGAATTTGGCCAATCAATTGCATTCTTCTCATGGTGATCGTGCTCGCCTTTGTTTGACTTACGATGAACCTCTTTCTCACTTGGTTTGTTGTTCTCACGCACTATCTCAATTCTTTTGCATCTTTCTCCCCACAAACCAACAGACCACTGACAAGCTGGCTTTGCCATTTGTGTAGATATATGCTGGGGCCGATTTCATTTTGGTGCCATCAATTTTTGAGCCGTGCGGATTGACTCAACTCACAGCAATGCGTTATGGTTCTATACCTGTGGTTCGCCAAACTGGAGGTATCTTATTATGTTATTGTATCATTCTTGCACATTCCATCTAAAAAGAATCCTGTGCCTAGAATCGCTGAAACATTCGGTCGTCAGGAGAGTGTTTCAGCTTTTTATCGCAGAGTGTCTTCTTAGGGTTGCTCATCTAAATGTTTTTCCTATTCCTCTGATGTTTTCTTTTGACCTGCATTCTATGAGGACAAGTGCATTTTTTGACAAAGATAGGCACTGCCAGACATAATAAATTGTCATTATACTTTGGCCAAAAAAGAAAAAACCATGTATGGACACAGTATTCGTATACTAAAATTTACCTAGTGTACTTTACATGTCGACACAGTCTCTCCAGCAGCAAATCAATTTTAAGTCCCTTTTTGGTTGTGCTTGCATATTATTTTAGTCACTCTGTCGCTTTTAATAAACAATTTTAAGCAAACAAGAATCATATGGCAAGCTTCTTAGCGTGTATGTGTGGATTTCTCTTACCTTCCAGTTTATATATTTCTTCCAATAAAAAAAGTTTATCGTAAGTTCATGTCTTGAACTTCCGAGCTCTACTGGAATTATGTCTCTGTCTTGAGGTTTATTAGTTTATAGTTGCCTCTTGCACTTTTATTTCTGGACTGCCATTTTGCATAGAAAGTTTCTTATTGTATGCCAATTGTGAGGTTTGCATAGATAGAGGGCATAGGCTTGGAAAGGGAGTTTCACTTTCAATTTCAGCTGGAGCATTACATCTATGATTTCTTTTGTAGGACTATATGATACAGTATTCGATGTTGATCATGATAAAGAGAGAGCACAAGCACAAGGTCTGGAGCCAAATGGATTCAATTTTGATGGAGCCGATTCTGCTGGGGTTGACTATGCTTTAAATAGGTGAGTAGATTTAGAGCTTACATCAAGTCTATGTCGCCATATTCCAGTGCACTAGTGCAAACAGGCGTGGCATGTGTTTTTGGGTTGCCTCACATGATTAATGCTCGTGTCCATTACTCCTTGTCTCCGGAAGTATTTCATAGACTTATTAATTGCTTCTCAGGGCATTATCTGCTTGGTATGATGGTCGGGATTGGTTCAACTCACTGTGTAAGACGGTGATGGAACAAGATTGGTCTTGGAACCGACCCGCCCTCGACTACATGGAGCTCTATCATGCAGCACGCAAATTAGGATGAAAATTCAGCCGTGGAGATTGTTTGATTCAAGTGCCATCACATCATACGTACAGGTGCCACGCAGTGTATATTTGCTTGAGTTTTTTGGCAAGCTCTCGACTAGGTGCATTCATCCTGATCGAAGTCACACAAGATAAGTATCAGCTTAGAGCTTGAAATGGTCCATCTATCTGTTTTTCTTTTTTCTCGTTTTTGTAGCACTAGCAATACGAGGTTAGATCAGCTTTAATAAAGATCTTCTGTTTATCACTGTACGGAAGCAATTACTTGACAATTGCTCAATCATGTTACTGAAAAGGTAAATAAGAGAGATGAGTAGTGGAATTAGAAAAATCTGACCTTTGTGGCCAAAACGATAAGCACACTTGTATCGCGCATCATGCAGTGGCAGCCCATTTCCTTGATTCAAGAAAATTCTCACAATCTTCAACTCAGAAAGGTCCTCTTTTGACCCCCGAAACTCTCCATTGTGTTTTGAGTGCATCAGCACTCTTAAGCCACTGAAGTAGGATCTTAATTGGTCCGAGTTGGACCGAACATTGAAGCCGACCCTGTGGGAAATGATAGTGTAGGCGACCGATCAGGGCATTGGTGGTGGGGGCGAGGACTCGAGATTGGATGAGCAAATTCAATGGAGATGAGCTGGTTCTCTGAGACCCCCCACTCTGTTGCTTGAAAAGATTTGAGAATTGAGGGAGGTGTGAGAGGCTGCTGGTATCTTGCTAAATGTCGTGGATTCTCTTTGGATGGTGGAGAATGCATTCTTTGCACACAATGATTTCCATCCTGGTGATCCCACTATGTTCCTCATTGCGATGACATGATTGTACTTGAACAATTTTAGCCGTCGCCAACTACCCTCTGGTCGCCAAAAGCGATATAGGAAAAGCTATTGATGTTTCTCCGCTTAATGCATATGGACTTCGAGCTAGATTTCTAGGTACTTCTTGTCCTAAATTTTTATTTTTTTGGAGTTTGGTACAGTAAAAGACATGCATTTTTCCTCTCTTTCCAGTGTTTGGTGTGGCTGAGGGAACAAAAAAAACTGCTAGGGAAATGAATACAAGCTAGAAAACTGCATTTGGTTGATATACTAAGCGAGTGCTTCAGCAGCTTTTGGTGCGCTAGCGTTAAAGGTCGATTTTTCCACGATGGAATGCAAAAGTAAGAAGACAATGTCAATGAACGCGAAGCAAAAGATAGGTTGAATTTTCAGCTGCAAAGCAGGACTTTAGTAAAATATGTCCATTAGTGAAGTGTGAAAGTGCTTGAATCGTATGGCCGAAAGGAGAAGAAAAAAGGGGCGAAATTCAGAGAAGGTAAGGAAAGTGCTTGCTCCACATGTTATGTGAGGATAATGTAAACAAGTAGAGACATGTTCCATTATGCTAAAGAGGCTGCCAATTTTGTTCTCTTTTGCCTTTTGTGAAATGATGTTGGTCAAATTAGGTCATGGGGTCGAAATACTTTCATACGAATGAAGTAGCCTTTAGGAGAGAGAGAAAAGAGAAGGGGGTAGAAGAACACATGAGATTCTCGGGACGCTCGTTCGCCACACTCAATATGTTGACTTTGTAACTTGTTCGAGATATTATAGTCTCAAACTTCTGTGGCAAAGTAAAGATGACGATTTTCCCATGTTATATGAAATTCTTTGCACTAGAATCGAGCATTAGCCTTATTTCAATGGACACGCTTCACCGCTCAACTAGTAGAGATACGTCGTGACGATATAATATAAATAGTTTGATGAATCGATTACAATAGACGTCTGTTATATTATCTATCGCATCCATTCAGTAATTAAAATAATACCTAGGACATTGCATTGGTCCTTATTTAACCAGCACATAAAGTATTGCTAACCCTAATTGCGATGATAGGACATGCAGCTTTAGGCATGAGGGGGGTGATGCACACCAAGACAAAAGAATTTCTTTGAAACCGAATATAGAAAATATCTGAGCAGCCGGGCTCCTTGGTTTGAGAATTAATGTAGACCCTAGCTTTTTATGGCAATATATATCTCATAAAAAAGGTATAATTGGTCATTGACACTCCAAAAGAATGTCGATAGGAAGGAAAGTGGTAGATGTGCTTACAAATGTTTTTTTAAGACTTAATCACAAAATAATACCGCTAGTGTCGATTGGGCATCAGATCAAGCGGGCCCATGGAGAAGATGATTGACTTCCTTTACACATCTAATAGAAAATTGCCACCATCACTTAGTAAATCTTAATAAGATCACTGAGTATATAGGAAGTCAGATCTGTCATGTTATATGGCGGTTTTCGAAATAAAGTAGAAGGGCGAGAGGGAGCAATCAGTTTCACCATTAGCGATCCTCTCGGGCGTCATTGCTAGAGTCAAAGTGTATAATTTGAGTCACGACTACTCGGATTGAGCGAGTTCGTCACCGCCTCGCCTACGCCACAGACAAATCATGTATTCCTGAGACTGACAGATGAATGAGGATTCGAACTTGTGATAAGACCCAAGGATGCTCCAAATCTTATGAAAATAAGTGTCATCCATGGCTGGTTTGAAAAGTATTTCTCTAGTAAACTAGCAACATTATCATCTCTCCTAGAGTTGCCAACCCAGGCTCAATGAGTGTGTAATCACATGTATCCTCGCACCAGGAAAGGGTAGTCTTCACTCCAGCACCACCTCCTAGGCTTTTTTTCCCTGGGTTTGGAGGGAAAGGAAAGGTTTTCTTCTGTCTCAAACTTCACAACTTTACAAAAGAATGTTGTCATGTCATCACCTCACTCGCCCAAGCGAAGCATATTCTGCTCTGCTTCCATTCTTTTTTCCATCCCCAGCTCGGTTATTGCCGAATGAGCTGTCTTATTGCTGCGAGGTTTAGAGGATAAGGTTACGGAAACCAGTGAAAAAGTGGGTCTTTGATCAGACCAATCGTTCATCTCCACATCTTCCAATCACATCTCAGCCTCTTTTCAGATGGCCATAAACTATTCTCGTGGTGCTATTTTTAAGTGAATAATCAATCTTCCAAATGCATGAGAAAACTCATGTCATTAGCATTAAAAGCTGGCTTAGTCAATCTCATCTCATCTCCCTTTGTGCTTCTCGAGTTGCAAGCACACAGCCGCTAGAGATTTTTGTAAGTTGCTGCTCTTGTTTTTTGTCATGAATTGATGTGCTTTTGTTGTTGATTGTATTTATGGATGGTGATGTGACCAGTTTTCACCTTTTGAGTAAATTTTTCGCCATGAAGCAAAGAACAACGGACCATATGGAGTAAAGTTTCTATAATGAGTTAAAAAGGGTCACTGCGACACTCATAGAAACCCAACCCTCTCTCTCCTCTCTCTTCTGCAAGTCCAGCTTGCTAGGAAGAAGACAGTAAAGTTAACTTCTTTCCTTTCTCTCTCTCCTCCCTCATGCATTGCATTTGAGCAAACGTTGGTTTTTGTCTTTTCCAACTCCTCCTTTCTCTCCTCCTTTTTGGGTGTGTAACAGTCCTTATCAACTTCTGTCACTTGTGCAGTGGTGCTTTCATGGCCCTTGACATATTAGCCTCTGAGTCTGAGTCTGTCTGATTATCTCTTGGAGGTATTAAGGCCAGAGAGAGAGATAGAAAGAGCAGTTTTTCTTGGTCCTGGTTTGTCCATGCAATTTTACCCTTTTGAGACACTCTCTCCAACAGCTCTGTTCCATTTGGAGCTTATTGACACAGAGGCAAGGAAGATTCCTGATTTTATTCTCTTCCCCTCTTCCTGATTCCCAAGAAAAATAGAAGGAGCCCATTTTTCTTCCATTTATAATACAGCCACTGAAAAACTATGGTCGGGTTGTTTCTTTTTGTGGGTTTTTAAATAATTTCCCTAGCCGGTCAAAAGAGAAAAAAAAAATACAACTTCCTATATTTAAAACAGCTTTTATCATTTTTCACCATGGCCATGATTGAGCTATAGGAAAACCCCTCTATATATCTGTGCCAAGACCAGCAACTCTCCCTAGTTAAACACACAAGACCTCCTCATTCTCTCTTCTGGGTCACTGGCTTTAGGTGCTAAACAAAGCGTTAACTCTCCTAAAGGAGGGGACTTTGAGAAATCGAGAGTCTTGGAAAGCAAGCATTTTTATCAATGGGCGAGTACTGGTCTCGTGCTGAGAACAAGCAGAGAGTGGTGATGAGCAGCAATGGAGATTTTGAAGAGGGAGATGTGTGGTCTGTTGTGAACAAGGGAAGGGAAGACTCGAGCCCCACCACCATGAGAAACTCCATTCACAAGAGTCTCACTGCTTCCTCATCTGCATGGCAGTACCCAAGTGCTCCCAAAACGATCCCAACGAGACCCTCCAATCAAGAAGCTGTGAAGCTGGGCCAACGGTCCTCAGCCCCGGTCAACATCCCCGACTGGTCAAAGATTTATGGGAACAAGAGCGGCGATGGTTTTGATGGCGAGCATGAGCATGGTCATGGCGCGTATGGGGATGATGGTGATGATGGGGCTGGTCATCATGTTGATGATGGCGATGATGATGATGATGATGATGATGGCGACATGGTTCCTCCGCATGAATGGGTGGCTAAGAGGCTCGCAAGGACTCGGATATCTCCATTCTCTGTGTGTGAAGGTGTTGGGAGGACTTTGAAAGGAAGGGAGCTCAGCAGAGTGAGGAACGCAATCCTGACAAAGACTGGCTTCTTGGAGTGAATTTCTCTTCCTTGTTTGTCCTCTCCTCTGACTTTTAATTTTGTTCACTGTCCGCGGCAAAAGTGCGGCTCTTATGTCTACGATGAAATTAGCTTAGGGATAGACCGGCACCCTTCCGAATATTTATCCTATGCAAGGTCTCGAAATCATCAGTGAAAATCGCTATTTTGTTTAGATTGAATGCAGAACTCAGTCCTTTTTTCACTCTTTTAACTTCCACTCCAAGTCATCTTTTCGAAATCCACATCTTCAAATGTGCCTCCAAAGAAAGTACTCTTCAATGGGGTCATACCATCTCTACAGATAGAGAAGTCAAAGCTGCCTTCTCTCTATGGTTTTGTTTTTACTTTCTCTTTCTTCAACTGGTGCAAAAAAAAAAAAGGGTTGGCAGATGCCGAGATTTCTTTTGCCGCCTTGGATGAAGTTCAAGTTGTGATTCCAAGGAGTTTATGAATCAAGTGTAGTTGCTATGAACAGGTGAAAGAAAATGAACAGAGCCTGAGAAGCAGTATTGATTCATTGCCTCTTGCTTCTTCTTGCCCTTTTCAATCTGATGTCAGGCGGCTTGTTCATGTCCATATCTGTGATTGTGACCACCAAGTAGAAGATCTGTTGAAGAGAGCCTTCTGCAACAAAAAAAAATGAAGGAAGATATGGCCTTTTTCCATATCTTGCACAATGCTTCAAGTTCGACACTCTAAACGACTTCAAAGACTTTGCAATCTCCCATCTGGCCTATATCGAATAATTGTTAATGAAAATCGTCAACCGGCGGAATTAAATCCTCACCACATAAGTTTCATTCTACTATAATACACGTTAGGAGCATAATCGTGCGTTGCACGGGCGTAACATTTTTCATTCGTGTGGAAGTGTAATATGTATTTTCAATGTAAATTATTTGCGAGAATCGCACTCTGTTGCATATGAATCTTCCTCTTTTGAACAAAATAAAAGGGAATCTTAGTTTACGTATCTTACTTGTACAATATAGAGACTCCATTACAGTTTAAAAAAAAATTATTGATTGTTATCATTTGACATGGGAAAATTTTTATATGTAATCAACCACGTTGTAAAAAATCATTAAGGCTCATTAATTTTTTGTTTTTTTTCCCCTTTTGTGTTGAACAAAATCCATGGAATGAAATTGGGACAAACACAGATCCTAGTTGGAAAGCAAAATGAGCGAAGAGTGCAAGAAAAGTATTCACTGCAAAGAATGATGAATCCCTTACAAATAAGAGTCTAGTGTGTTATTCTTAAAGACAATTACTAAGAGCTTGATACTAAAAAATTTTATAGAGAGACAAATCGATAGTAGACCTTGTCAATCGAAATGCCAAATTTGGAAAAAAAAATTTGAGATTCATAGAGAGACGTAGCGTTTTTGAGATTCTTGAGCTCACCCCATTTATCAGGTCTAGTCTGCATAGAATTAACTGTAATTCAGCCGCTAGCTCAAGATGCTTCTGAGCCATACGAGCGGGCTGGGGCAATGACTCGACAAGTCGGTTTGGGTAAACAACTAATCCTCCCTCCATAATCCGACCGCCGGAACCCGACCGATGTACCTGGAAACCCAATATCCGCCCTGCCCTGTCCAACCCAACCGCCGCCGGGCCTAGCTAAGTAGCCATTCCTACGGGCTACGCGACAGCCCGGGCCCGCCCATTCGCACGGCTTACGCCGTAGCGCGGAGTCAACAAAGACTCGAAACGCACGCTTTGGCCTTGGACAGTGGATTCACTGAATCAGAGAGAGAGAGAGAGAGAGAGAGAGAGAGAAAGAAAGAACGAAAGATGTGAACTTTACTTGGAAGAGTGGGAATTCAATTCAATCCGTATAAGACGAGACAACCCGATATTATATAACTATCGCGGGAAGGTTCCGTGTTGGAAAACTTGGGATCACAGAGAAGAAGTACGTTTCTTTCACGATCAAAACATCCCTTCTTCTCCTCTTCTTCCATATTGTACTCTTGTTGTGATGTAGAACTCTTGCACTATTTCGATCGTTCTCGCTTGTCTGATATTGACCCATTTGGTTTTCTTCTCCCCGTCCAGCAACCCAAGTCGTCAATCAATCAATCGTTTCTTTCAGCCCCCAAAAGTCTGAATCTTTGTCTTGTTTTTTCTGGGTTTCGTGTTTGGTATGCTACTGCAGTGCCTTTTCATACGCTAAGTTCTTGGTTGTTTCGCTCTTTTTCGGTTTTCAATCTATTTTTTGTGCTCTTGATTATGTGGGTTTACTGGTGAAAGAGAGAGTGGGTTCTTGTGGGGGGCACAGACGTGATGTTTCGGTGCTTGAAATCTGCAGAGTGTAATCGGAGTAGGACTGCCATGGCTAAAAGCTCTTTCAAGCTGGAACACCCTCTTGGTTCGTAATCTCTTCGTTGGTCTTTTGTGTTTGCTTTGTCTAAATTTTTATTTAGTCCCAGATGAATTACTGATAGCCATTGATGCCGTATCGGTTGCAATAGAGTTTAGTCACAGATGAATTCTGATGTTAGGTTTTTTGAGTGTTTATTTGGGTGAAGAAATTGCATTGCAACATGGTGAATGTCGCATGATATTTATACATGATGGAATTTCCGGGTTATTCTCTAGGTGGTTTTTGAGCGGCAATCATTGCTTGTATTTGAGGCCACGACTGAAGGACTTTATGTTGGTGGCATCGATGATTTGGAATTTCATAGTGGAATGAGTTTTTTGTAATTGAGCTTGACCTGCGGGTCCTGGCTGGTGGATGAGTTTTACAGGAAATATTTGAAGCAATTAAAGTTTGGCACTTTCTAGGATATGCACACTGAACTTAAGTAGAGAGTTTGATCTCTCTTCATCACTCAAGGATTATCTTTGGATCTTTAAGAAAGACGCTTCTGAGTATATAGTCATGTTTTAACTGTTAATTTCTTTGTGAGTACCAAAAATCTGTCTACACGACATTTCTTTCTCACGTGTTTAATGTTCCTCTTGGGAGCCTAAGAAGGGGGAAATTTCGTGTTCTGAGTCTTAATGTGCATGTCTAAGTTTAGTAACTTTTCTGGGACTCTGCATATATTATTTTTTCCATGTTTCAACCTCTTTTACTAGTCATGGAACTTTTGCAGAAGTAGAATGGCATATGCAATGCATTGCTTTCATTTTGTCGACATGCTATACAGTTAGACAATATCAATGAGGTAGTGTCATCTGTCAATATAATTTCTATTTGATCTTGTTCGAACGCTTGTTAAAGGTTTTCTTGAATGATTGCAACATCTTACGTAGGAGGATGTATACTATTGCGGATGGTTTTGCTTGCATTGTGCAATTGCCTTTCTCTACTGGAAAACCTTATTCTTTCTATAGTTATCTTGTTGTCACTGCTGACGCAGTTTCCTTTGAATTTGGTGGATCATGTACTCATGACCTTGTGTGGAGCGCGCTTGCGTCTATATGTACAAATATAGATTGTATGATCTGTTTTCTCTGGCTTTGGTCTAACCTTATCATTGATGATACTTTGACATTATCCCTGACTTTATAGCCCTTTATCATACCAGAGAAGAGGCAGGCTGAATCTGCACGAATTAGAGAGAAGTATCCTGATAGAATTCCGGTAAGAACTTTCTCATCGACCTGCCAAGATCTGTTTCAGTGTTGTGGCATGTAAATTTATCGCATTTGCTGCACAGGTTATTGTGGAGAAGGCCGAAAGAAGTGACATTCCCGACATTGATAAGAAAAAGTAAGTTGCTTCTTGCCACTTAATCTAGCTAATGTAACTCATGCTACTGAAGATTGCTTGTGTCTTGGAAGTTTTTTTATTACGAATTTCAGTTATGCTTGGCCAGTTAAACATATGATGTAGGATATTATTTGATAAGTTAATCCAAGCTGAAAGTTTCAAGTATCATTCATGCATGTACTCTTATGAATCTTCCTGAATGCAGTTTTCCACATTAAAATGCATTAAATCCGGTAGTTCTTTACCCAATTTCTTGTAATATGAATGTAGATACCTTGTACCTGCCGACTTGACAGCTGGGCAGTTTGTTTATGTTGTTCGGAAAAGGATCAAGCTCAGTGCTGAGAAGGCTATATTCGTCTTTGTAAAGAACGCTCTACCTCCTACTGGTGAGTGACGCGACTTACTGAACCAGGATGCCAGTTTCATTTCATTGCTTTTTTCTTTCTGCGTCTCACTTGAGGCATCTTTCCTGATTTTCAGCTGCGCTGATGTCTGCAATTTATGAGGAAAACAAGGATGAGGATGGTTTCCTTTACATGACTTACAGTGGAGAGAACACTTTCGGTTTTGGGAGGCCCCAAGAACTGTAGCTTCACTTCGTGGATAAAACTGAAATGTGTAAATTCTCTCTCTTTCAATTTAGTGATGCTACCCTCTTGTCTATTCTTTTCAATGCATAGGTCAGATTCTTCGAAGTGATATTAGGGAAAGCACTCCGATGACGCTACTCTTTTACTACTCTTGACTCATCTATTTTTAATTGCTTTCTACTCATAACAATGCTGCGTAATGAGCTTCAAATGTTGTGTTGCAAACGGAGGAAATACTCCATGGTATAGATGTTTGCAAAAGCTTAAGGATTTTGTACGGTTAGGGCGAGGGACAGTTTCAATTGCAATGACTGATGACTCATCTCCTTGACATATGCATCATAGGAAGATTTGTGCCTACCTTTTGGGAGGAAACTCAGTCTGGCTTGATCTTAATGTGATGTGCATGATTGAACTTTGCAGTAACGGGTGCAGTGGAAACTCAAACTGAGGAAAGTAGAAATTAGAAACTTGAAACTACGTGTTGAGAAACCGTCCTACGGAGCAGTGAGTTCTGTCCATTCATCATTTAGCAGAGCCCTTTTTCCGGGAGAGATTATTGAGCCATCTGATGCTGTTAGATGCTCTGATCTTGATCTTTTGTGTGCCGTCTGTCGGCCGTTTTGATTCTACTATACCAGCCCTTGTAAACAGCTCTCTGGCTACTGCCTTATCCAGCTTTCTTGGTTTTGCTGTCATCATCATCACCTCCCATTGCACCAATCCTACCAGCACCCCCATTGATCTGCCCAGCTTGGTGCCTCACCTGCCATCAGGTCTTTTTTTCTGACTTTTAACCTTGCCTCGCACAAAAGGATTATGAGAAAACAAAACAGAAACAGGAATCAACGTCTTGACAGCAGACATTAGTTTTGGCCACTTCATTGTTTATGGGAGTTTTACACTCGACCCAAGGGGGGGAGAGAGAGAGAGAGTGTGTGCGCACGCTCACCGTTGGATGACCAAAGCAGAGCTGAAACTGAGAGAAGATGTTGATGTCGGGAGGGAAATGCAATGTAGGTTGGATCTTTACACCGGAGGAGGTAAAAAATGATATGCGAGGAGGGGCTGTCTACTATCCCCGTTCATGATCGACGTTGAAAGAGATTTGCCCAGTCCACTGGCCAGGTTACCCACCTCCCCTTCATCATCATCATAATCTCATTAAAGTTCTATAACATTGGGAACAATAAGATCATGCGGTTTGACTAATCCCACAGGATCATATGCCTTTATCCTTTCGTCTCAGCACGCCGAAAATTTCCTAGACAGGATAGTTTCGCGGGAATTTTGACCGTTTGCTTGTCTGGCTTGGCTTTTGCTTTTCACAAAAACCTTTCCCTTGCGGTCACCGATGAAACGAAACCGTCGGGTACAGCAAAAGCGGCTTCTGTTTCGTGTTTCTTCTTTCGCTTCGGCATATCTCTTTAGTTGTCTGAGAAATCCTCTATGCGCTCGAGACGAACACTCACTCTATGGGCTCGAATCCTTCATTTGTGTCCCCCCCTCAGAGATTTGCAATGCCTCATCAGACTTAAAACTCATCCGCCTTCTCTTTTCCTTTCCTCCTATCGATTCCTAGCCGCATGTTTCACGTTCTCCTTGTATCTATTACGCGTTTGTCCCTCGATTATCAAAATGCAATGCTGCTCGTTGTTTGTCAAGAGCTTGTATGTTTCGTTAACCCAGAGGTCCGTTTCCCCTGGAAAATTTGGAGCATTAACATTCGTTGTCACATCGATGTGTATCGTTCTTTGTTGTTGCTAATTCAATTTCTAGTTTGATTCCATCGATTCCACGTCTTCCGTTTGAACATATGTGGAGTTGCATTTTTCATATCATTCCCAAAAATATGTTGTACGATATATTTGGGGAAAATTACCAAAATAATCATAAACCTATTGCAATTGTGCTAATTCAATCCTAAACATTTTTTTGTACAAATTCAATTCTAAACATTTTACATTTGTGCCAATTCATTCCATCAGGCCAAATATGGCCGGCCGACGCTAATGTGGACGCTGATGTAGCAATTTTTTAATTTTTAATTTTTTTTTGAATTTTTTATTATTTTATTATTTTACTTTCTTTTTCCCTTTCTTTTCTTTTTTCCTTCATCTTCAACCTCTGGCCAGTCGCAAGTGTGGCAACTGGCCAGAGACGGGAGCTAGCGAGGCTCGACCTCATCGGCGTTGGGTGAGATTCGATCTCACTGTTGCTGGGTGAGGCCAACCTCGCCAGATCTAGCGAGTTTGGACTCATTGGCAACTGGCGAGGTCGAGCCTCACCAGGGACAAGCGAGGGTGAGGGCTCAAACTCACCGGCGCTGGCGAGGTAAAGCCTCACCAAGGGCGAGCGAGGCCAACCTCGCCAGTCGCCAGCAAGGATGAGCCCTCGCTAGATCTGGCGAGGCTCGAACTTGCCGACGCTGGCGAGGTCGGCCTCTCCTCGCCAGGGACTGGCAAGGCCGACCTCACCAATTGCCGGTGGCGTCGAACCTCGCCAGCGACGGCGAGGACAACTAGGGAGGTCACCCTCGCCCAGCAACGGCGAGTCACCGCTCGCCGGTGGTTGAAGATGAAGATGAAGGAAAAAAAAAAAAGAAAATGAAGAGAAAACTAAAAGAAAATAAATAAATAAATTCAAAAAAAATGATATTATTATTTAAAAATTGCCACGTCAGTGTCACTCAGCTGGTCGGTATCCATATCAGCGTCAGCCGGCCAAATTTGGCCAAATGAACTGAATTGACATAATTACAAAAGCTTTAGGACTGAAGTGGCACAAAAAAAAAGGTTTATGATTGAATTGACACAATTGTAATAGGTTTATGACTATTTTAGTAATTTTCCCAATATATTTGGCTGACGCTCTATTTTTATCGACCAGTTTTGCACTGTTTTCTTTTTCCTCTTCTGCCTGTATACACCATCTTCTAGTGTGGGTAGTAAGAACGATTCTAAAAAGTTCGAATTCTTGAGAATATACAAGTTAAAAACTGCTGAATTTATCGGGTCTTTCGAAAGTCGGCATCTCCTTGAGCTGAATTCACACACAATTGCTCAATACAAAAACCTAGATGCATGTTTAGAAATAAGAGTAGCACTTGGTGAAGAGAGGACTACTCATCCTTCTAATTAAGGGTGCGTTTGCTTCTGAGAAAGTGTTTTTCGAGAATCTGTTTTCCGAACTTACACATGTTTGGTTCGCCAAAAATGATAAGTTAATCAAAAATACTTTCCGGTCAAAAGAAACATTCATATATAAAATTAGGAAAGTAAATTCCCTAAACTAAAAAGGTGAAAATACTTTCCAGAATTACTAATCTTGAATTTGTTAATATTTTATTTTTTTCTTTTCTTTCTTTTTTCTTTTTCTATTATTCTTATAAAATATTTTTTATTGAATTTTTTATTATTTTTATTTTTAAAAATCGAGTTTTTTACTATTTTTAATCTTTTATTTTTTATTTCTTTTTATTTTCTTTTTTCTTCTTTCTTTTTTTCTTCTTTTTTAAAAAATCGATTTTTTTAAAAATCGGTTTTGGCAATGGTGGAAGAGTAATTTTCTTTAGCATGCGTTTTAATTCCACCATATCTATTTTTTTAAAATAATAAAAATAAAATTATTTAAAAATCGATTTTCTTTTTCACCTGAAATAAAGTCAAGAGATTGAAATCATTTTCCAATGAAATCCAAACATCATAAAACAATTTCAATCATATATCATCAAACAAAGAAAAACTAACCATATTCCTAGAAAATGCTTTCTGGGAAATCATTTTCCTTTATTATTAAATTTTCCGTGAAACAAACCTATCCTAAGACTCCATGGTAAATAAATGATTCAAACAACATTTTTCTTAATAAATGACCTCTTGTATTACTCGAAATAACCAATCAGTGTAAGATGATGTTTTCATATATCAATAACAATTTATGTTTTTTGACGCAGCTTCGTTCTCTCTCGTTTTGGTGGAGATCGTGGGACTGTTCATCGTTCGACTGCCCTGGTGTGCTAGGACCATTCCGACTGTTGGCTCCGGCCGAAATTCGGTGTAGGAGGTCGCCTTGAAGGACCCCATCCTTCTCCCGGACGGATTTGTGTTTCATCCCTCCCTGTGAGCTGAGGAATAGATCTGGGTTTTTACCCGTTCGTTTTGGGTTCTTCAGTGTCTGCTTAGCTATCCTCACTAGGTTGACTTCGCCGTTGTATCCCCTTGAGCATTCGAGTCTGGGGTCGCATTTAAGCCCTTCCCCCTTCATCCGGGGGGAATTCTCACTAGGCTATCATCTTGGGCGAGTAAGCAAATCTGGGGAAGTTTCTGAGTAAGTTTCTGGGTGCTTCTCACGTCCTGATTTCCAGAACTGGTGAATGCCTGGATTTAGACTATCAGTGCTATATTTTGGATAAGGGGGGCGCTTTATTAACCCCTTCAGTGATACTTGTGATTCACACCTCGCTTCCTTTATGGCCATTCGAATTTGAGCTCCTATGGCCGACAAACCCAGTGAAAGTGTGATGGCCCTGATGCCTAAGTCTATTGACCCTGTGGCCACGGCCACAACGGATAAAGCTATCACTCAGCGGCCTTCAAAACCCAATGTGGGATTTTCAGGTGCCAATCCAAGACCCGATTCCTCGACGGTATCTAGGCAAGCGAAAACCCAAAAAGGAAATACAGTAATCGGTTCCTCTAGAGCCGCTTCTGTTAGAAGACAGTATCATTCCCGTGGCCGTAGCAGGGGGAAGTCGATGGCCAGAGTGCCTCGAGGTGATCTTTTTCAGTCTAGGAGGAGTCCAAGCAGGGGTAAAGCCCCAGCAAAAGTCCCAAACCCAGAACCGGTACAACCATTAGCTCAACGTTCTTGGGCAGCCATAGCTAAATCCGCTGAGAAGGGATACTCACTATCGTATATCCCTCCTGCTTTGATTGATGGAAAACCATGTGTGGAAATATCGGAGGACATTCTTCAGAGTTCTAACTCGAAATGGAAGGAGTGCCTTGTTGGATATTTTGTTGGGAAGAAGTTACCATTCAAACTAACTGAAACAGCCTTAAAGAAAGTCTAGGGCCATCAACTAGTGGATGTTCTTGCTAATAATGATGGGTTCTTCTATTTCCATATTCCGGATGAAACCTATCGCAGGAAGATCCTGGATGGGGGACCGATCACCGTTCTAAGGATCCCCATGATTTTTCAGTAATGGCACCCGGCCATCCAGCTCAAGAAAAAACAGCACGATACCCTTTCGATATGGGTCAAGTTAAGGGACATTCCAGTAGCCCTGTGGTCAGCGCCAGGCATTAGTGCCGTAGCCAGCACGATTGGCAAACCCCTGCATGTTGACATTCAAACAGAAAAGATGCGCATGATATCCTACGCGAGAGTTTGTGTTGAGATCAGGGCAACACAACAATTGCCAGATTTAATAGACCTTCTACTAAACGATCAATCTTGGATGGTAAAGATTGAATATGAATGGAGACCCATTTCTTGTCCTAAATGTTGCACCTTTGGCCACAAATGTGCGCCTAATCCCTTGCCTGCTACTGGTGGCGTTGATAGGGTCACGTCCCAGCCTTCTGGTTCAATCCCTCCCCCCCCCCCTCTTGGGGGAAAAATCTTGGCAGCTGGTCAAAAAGAGGCAAGCACCAGGGAGCTCCAGAAACAAGAGTCCCCTCACTACTCCGTCACCCCCGGAACAGATACCATTGTCCCGCCAAGGCTTGGTGGACATAAGAGTCACCTCAGAACATGCTATATCCCCTCATAGTGCGTATTCTACCTCCTCCGAATCTGGAGAGAGTAACGAAGATCAGGCAAGTAACGTTTCCAGTTATATGGACTCCCCCTCTCCTGGACAAACAAGCACACGCGACTGCAGCTCGTGAAAAAATCTAGTTCTGCATTCTGCTACTCCGGGTCCTAGTGTTAAGACATCTGGGGCGGATCCCCAGCCTAAGGAAGTTATCCCCCCCTTCCAGAGGAGGTAGAACAACCATCCAGATCCCAGGCCTCGGCCATTACTCCCGCTAATAAGGCCCTTTCGCCCAAGGCCAATCTAGGACCCAGGAAGCGGGGTGGCTTCAAGAAGAGGTAACACTCCTACTTCTCTCTTATGTTTTTTGGCGTGTGGAATAATAGGGGACTAGTACATCCCATCAAATAGGTTGAGATCCGTCACTTCGTTAGATCCAATAATATTTCCTGCATCGGTATTCTTGAGACTAAGGTCAAGCCTGCTCTTTTTGATGAAATATCCTCCAATTTGTTATTGGGTTGGTTATGGACGAATAATTACAGTCATTCCCCTAAGGGACGCATATGGATTGGGTGGAACCCCTAGGTTTTTGATCTCTCAATTCTATCCAAATCGTCCCAAGTCATCCATGGTCGTGTTGGCATTCGGGCTTCAAACAAAAGCTGTGTCTTCTCGGTTATTTATGCCGAACACACCTTTACATCCCGCCGATTTTTATGGGCTGATCTCATCAGCTCAAGTTCTTTCTTTGAGTTGGAGACCTGGATGGTTGCTGGGGACTTCAATGCTATTCGGGATAATTCGGATAGACTGGGCAGCACTAATACGTGGATTCCAGCTTTTGATGAACTTGATTCATGCTTAAATAGCGCGAGTCTCGACGACCTCCGTTACGTTGGCCATAGATTCACCTGGTCGACTTCTTCGGGTCCTTCTCGGAAACAAAGAAAGATAGATCGCGTGCTGATAAATGATCATTGGACCAACTCTTTCTCCTTCTCGGAAGCTGCTTTCCTGGCCCCTGGAGTTTCTTATCATACTCCTATGTTCATAAGAATCGCTCCTATGAGCCCGGCTAGGAAACCCTTCAAGTTCATTAATTGCTGGAGGTCACACCCGAAATTCCCCTCCATTATCTCACAGGTTTAGGACTCCTCTAGCAGTGGCACTCCCATGTTCAGAGTGTGCCAGAAACTGAAGTGCCTCAAAGGCCGGCTCAAACAGCTTAACCGAGCCTCCTTTTCAGATATAGCAAATCGCATAGCTAAGGCCAGGTCTGATCTCTTCTCTACAGTATGTACTCTCTTTAGACCCTAGTAACATTGAATTGGCAAACCTGGAAAAAGAGTAGCTCCAGCTCTTCGCTACTTTGCGCCTCCAAGAAGAATCTTTTTACAAGCAGAAGTCCAGTATCAGATGGCTCAATGATGGGGATAGGAACACTAAATATTTCTATCACTTCGTCAAAAAACGACACCTTCAAAATCGTATCCTCTCGATTACGGATGATGCTAGGAATGTCCTCTCTAATCCAGATGTGGTTCACCACCACATTGTCTCCTATTATGAGACCTTATACTTGGCTAGCCCTAGTACATCAAGCCCGTCTGTGACTGACATTCGTTTCATGACGGAGCGGATCCTTAATGAGGAACAAATCATCCTCTTATCCCGAGAAGTCACGGACAGTGAAATCCACAACGCCATGTTCTCCCTTGCCAAGGGGAAGGCTCCAGGTCCGGACGGGTTCAACGTGGATATTTTCACAGCTTCTTGGGATGTTGTTGGCCCCTCGGTAATCATGGCCATCAAGGATTTCTTCCGCTCTGGCTCGTTACTGAAGGAGACCAACAACACAATCCTCACTCTCATCCCGAAGGTACCTAACGCTTCAACTATGAGTGATTTTCGACCGATCGCTTGTTGCAACACAACCTACAAATGCATCACTAAGATCCTGACAAACAGAATTGCAACTGTTCTGCCCTCCATCATTGGACCGTCCTAGAATGCCTTTGTTAGGGGACGAAGGATTGGCGATAATATCATGCTCACTCAGGAGCTCTTTGCCGGGTTTCACCATAACCCATATTTACCCAAGTGCGCCATCAAAGTGGACTTCCAGAAAGCATATGACACGGTGGATTGGGCGTTCTTGGAAAAGGTATTACATTCCTTTTCTTTTCCCCAAATGTTCATTAAGCTTGTTATGGAATGTGTTACTTCCCCAAAGTTTTCTATATCTATCAATGGAGTACTTCATGGGTTCTTTAAAAGTGGAAGGGGCATCCGCCAAGGAGACCCCCTATCCCCCTATCTGTTCACGTTGGTGATGGAAATATTCTCCGGAATCCTTAACTCCAAGGCTACGCTCTCTTCATTCAAATACTATTGGCGTTGTAAGCCTTCCCGTCTTACACACTTATTCTTTACCGATGATGTGCTCGTTTTTGTGGAGGCACAGTTTGCATCGGCTACCCTCCTAAAGGAAGGCCTTCTTCTTTTTTCGTCTTGGTCAGGGCTCAACCCAAATGCCAACAAAAGTGAATTATTCTTCTCTGGTGGTTCTGAAGAGTTACGAACCCAGATCCGGCTCTTGTTTGGCTTCAATGAAGGTATGCTTCCCTTTAGATACCTCGGTGTACCTATCATTGTGTCCAGATTGAGTAAGACAGATTGCATTTCCCTTGTCAACTCCATTATTGCTCGTACTCGCTCATGGTCGCATCGTTTCCTCTCATTTGCGGGTCGGCTCCAACTTATTAAATCAGTTCTCCATGCTACCCATGTCTATTGGGCCTCTGTTTTCCTACTGCCTCGATCTGTTCTTTCCAGAATTGAATTGATTCTTAGGCAATTCTTATGGAAATGCCCGGATCTGGGGTTAGGGGGCGCGAAAGTGCCGTGGAATGAAGTTTGCCTTCCTAAGGATGAGGGTGGACTGGGAATTCGTAGACTCCTTGAATGCAATTGGGCAGCCCTACTCAAGCACATATGGATTCTCTTCACTGATAAAGAATCTCTGTGGTGTAAATGGATTCATTCCATTTTCTTGAAGAACAAGAATTTCTGGATTGCGCCCAAACCAACGGTATGTTCTTGGGCTTGGAAAAAATTTTTGGACCTCCGTCATGAATTCCAACTTCATTTCAACTAGCACGTTGGTAATGGAGTTAACACCTCTTTTTAGTTTGATAATTGGCACCCTAGGGGTTCTCTTTACAAATTATTCACAGATAGGGATATTTACAACTCCAGGATTCCAAGAAGCTCTTCGGTTAGTGATTTTTTCTCTTCCGATTGGCCCCAATCTTCGGTCCTAGACACATTTCGCTCTTGGCTACCTACCGGTTCTCTTCAACCGGAAGTTAGCGATAGTCTCTCTTGGCAGGGACATCCCTCCGTCAACTTTTCTTCTGCCAAGGTGTGGGAATCCATAAGGATCAAGGGCCAGAAAGTTAAATGGAGTTCATTCATCTAGGATCCTTCGATTGCCCCCGGATACGAGTTTCTGTTATGGCTCAATACTCTGAATAGGCTTCCTACGCAGGTGTTTTTATTGAGGTACCATAGGATCGACGAAGGGGCTTGCGCTGTTTGCCACCGCAGACCGGATTCCATCAATCACCTCTTTTTTGGCTGTAACATCACGGGCTCCCTTGCTAACTTTTGGGCTTCCAAATGCAATCTTTCCTGGCGCAATAAACCGTGGCTTAACAACCTCCGATGGGCTATACGGGTCATTGGTGGCCATAGCTTCCATCATCGCATTGCTCGCTTCTCCCTTAGTGCCTTATGCCACATTATTTGGACGGTAAGAAATGATATCCTTTTTAGGAGCAAGCCACTCAATATACCGGCCATCCGCAATCATCTTATTAAGGTGACAAAAGATAGAGGTTTATCCTTTAAACCTGTCGAAGACTATCCCCGCAACCTAAGAGTTCAAGCAAACTGGGGCATCTCTGCCTCCATTTTTTATTCATAGTATTTGCTTAGCAGTTGTATAGCTTGCTTTTGCCGGAGTGTTCGGCCTCCTTGTTCCGCCCTTGTGGTTTTTTTCTTTTCTCAATCGTACACCTTGTACCCGTGAGAACACCATCCTTGTTCCCTAGGGTACGAGGTTTTTGAGTACGACGTCCTTTCCTTGTACTTGCTGCGTTAAAAGTATAAATACATCTTACTTTACCAAAAAAATAATAATAATAACAATTTATGTTTAAATATTTTCGCGAACGGTTCCAACATCATGCCTCTTCCTTAAAAACATGTCAAAAAGAGATGTCAGATCTACATCGATCAAAGCGAAATTTCACAAACAAGTGTTTCTGAAGAAAACACCAAAATGATTGTTCTCTGGTTCTAGCTCGATGCACATTGATCAAGCATTTCATGAAACATATTTTTTAAATAGGTTAATACTGCGAAAAACACCAAACTAGTGCACCTATGATAAATTTACTCAAAACTAACTTTTTGATCACCAAAAATCCCAAACTTGTATATTTATGACACATTTACCCTCCGTTAAATTGAATTAAAACCACGAAAATTCACAAACTTGTACACCTGTGATAAACGGATGGTAAAATCCCAAATTGGTACACCCGTCAACTGCCATGTGTCATCAAACTTAGAAATTAAATGATAAAATTTAATGAAAATTAATTGAGGGTAAAATTGTCATAGATGTACTAGTTTAGATGCATTGAAGATGGGTTCCCAATTGACCGATTTCTTTGTAATATAATTTAACAACTCATTTTTTAATCTAAAATGTCGTGAAATGAATCTAGAATTCTTCGAAAGGTGAAGACTGACTTGCTTGGATTTCCAAGGGGCTGGCTTGGTTTTTAAGCAACAGGTGTTGTGAGCACAATAATAGATTTGATCATGGCTTGGCAGCCCATCCGAGTCAAGAAGCGCGAAGCATTTCTTGGACGAGCCTAGATAGCATTTTCTCTCTTAGGCCCAAGCAGGCCCACCACGGTGCACTCAGGCTCTATCATTTCGTGAAGAATATTAACTATATTTCAAATAATTGGAGAACCTAGGCAAGTATTTCAAGCCCGATATCTGATTCAGTCCGCCGATAGATCAAGTCATATAGCTTTTTTCCATTCGTTTTCCAATTAATGAATGAAAATGAAGTGTCTTTCAGCTAAATCTTATCTTAAATTTTCACGCCACATTTTATGTGTCCAATCACAAATTTATATTTATTTGATATTTTCTACATTTAATGGATAACAGTTGTGCGAGCACACGCAAGCAAACATGAATAACTTGGGCAGGGGAGAATGTCTCAAACGGATTGCCAAGTCATCAATCCGAAGAGACAAGGATCACTGGATCGATGGATAGGACTCAATCTCCATGATTGGATCATGAGACAAGAATTGATATCCACCAAATGTATCTCCATCATCGGATTGGTTGGACGATGATTGAATCTCTCTATCATTAGATTGAAAGGTGTGAGTGAATCCCCACGTTAGATTGGTAGGTGGTGAAGCACACATGAATAACTTGGGTAGGGGAGAATGTCTCGAATGGATTGCCAAGTCATCAATCCGAAGAGACAAGGACCATTGGATCAATGGACAGGACTTAATCTCCACGATTGGATCGTGAGACGACGATTGATATCCACCAAGATGTATCTCCATCATCAGATTGGTTGGATGATGATTGAATCTCTCTATTATTAGATTGAAGAGTGTGAGTGAATCCCCACCGTTAGATTGGTAGGTGGTGGTTAAATCTCTACCATTAGATGAGAAGTGAGATCAATGGTTGTAATTAAAGTGACTCTTATATAAATAAAGAGCTATTCCCTCATTTGTATCATCTAACTTTCAAGCAATAGAATACATTCTCTTCTAGAATTGTTGCGACCTAACCCTCGAGGGCTATCTCGGGAAAGTAGATTTAGAGGTATTTTATTAAACTCTCCCTAATTCCATAATAGGCGAGAAAAGGGAAAAAGAAGGAGAAAAATCGGTTCCGATTCCATTGCATAAGACCGAAATATGTTCGGCTCATTATATCCATGTCCAATGATAGATGAATATAACATAATGGGTTAATTGATAATCTCGCCGAAAAGAGTCGAAGGAAAAAAAAGCATGTCGAAACGAAATAATAAACCCCATTTTGACGTTCTCATTTTACCATAACATTACAAGGTAGGTTATCCACAATTTTTTCGAGTTAACTTCAATCGAATTAGATGGACCGATTACATTTACTCGTATAAGTTAAATACGAGATAAAGTATGTAATTATCGATTATCCCTCCCCGCTTTTCATATCCAGGAAGGAAGGTAAGTTATCTTTTTTGTGGATACTAAAATATTTTCTATTTTGCTTCGTTGTAAACTATCGACAAGTGAATTTTTTTTATATGTAAAGAATATATATATATATATATATATATATATATATATATTTTAAACACTAAAAAATCAGATAACAAAAGGAAGAAAGAAGAAAAAAGGATTTTTCTAAAAGACTTCCTGTCCCAAGAGGAGCAGCAGGGGCGGGAAATTTGAGATGAGTCCACACTATCACATCATCTTACGCCGACTCCATTTCAACTCCAAATCCACACCATATTCCATTTCACTTGGTTACGTTGACATCACTTCCAGTTCCAAAGCCCTTTTTTTCGCTCAGAAAGGAATCCACGAGAAACCTTGAGGAGGAAGAGAGGTTCGTCGGAGGAGGAGGAGGAGGAGGAGGAGCGGGAAATTTGAGATGAGTCCACACCATCACATCATCTTACGCTGACTCCATTTCAGTTCCAAATCCACACCATATTCCATTTCATTTGGTTACGTCGACATCACTTCCAATTCCAAAGTCCCTTTTTTCGCTCGGAAAAGAATTCACGAGAAACCTTGAGGAGGAAGAGAGGTTCGCCGGAGGAAGAGAAGAGGTTCATCGGAGGAGGAGGGAAGAAGAGCAGTAGAGGCGGGGAATCTCAGATGAGTCCACACCATCACATCATCTTACGCTGACTCCATTTCAGATCCAAATCCACACTATATTCCATTTCATTTGGTTACGCCGACATCACTTCCAGTTCCAAAGCCCATTTTTTCGCTTGGAAAGGAATTCACGAGAAACCTTAAGGAGGAAGAGAGGTTCGTCGAAAGAGGAGGGAAGAAGAGCAACAGGGGTGGGAAATTTCAGATGAGTCCACACCATCACATTATCTTACGCCGACTCCATTTCAGTTTTAAATTCACACCATATTCCATTTCATTTGATTACATCGACACCACTTTCAGTTCTAATGCCCCTTTTTTCGCTTGGAAAGAAATCCACGAGAAACCTTGAGGAGGAAGAGAGGTTCGTTGGAGGAGGAGGAAAGAAGAGCAGCAGGGGCGAAAAATTTGAGATAAGTCTACACCATCACATCATCTTATGCCAACTCCATTTCAGTTCTAAATCCACACCATATTCCATTTCACTTTATTACGCCGATATCACTTCTAGTTCCAAAGCCCCTTTTTTCGTTTGGAAAGGAATCCACGAGAAACCTTGAGGAGGAAGAGACGTTCGCCGTCGTCGGAGGAGGAGGAGCGGGAAATTTGAGATGAGTCCACACCATCACATCATCTTACGTCGACTCCATTTCAGTTCCAAATCCACACCATATTCCATTTCATTTGGTTATGTCGACATCACTTCCAGTTCCAAAGCCCCTTTTTTCGCTCAGAAAGGAATCCACAAGAAACCTTGAGGAGGAAAAGAGGTTCGTCGGAGGAAGAGCGGGAAATTTGAGATGAGTCCACACCATCATATCATCTTACGCTGACTCCATTTCAGTTACAAATCCACACTATATTCCATTTCATTTACTTACACCGACATCACTTCCAGTCTCAGAGCCCCTTTTTTCACTCGGAAAGGAATCCATGAGAAACCTTGAGGAGGAAGAGAGGTTCGTCGGAGGAGGAGGAGGAGGAGCGGGAAATTTAAGATGAGTCCACACCATCACATCATCTTACGCCTACTCCATTTCAATTCCAAATCCACACTATATTCCATTTCATTTGGTTACGCTGACATCACTTCCAGTTCCAAATCCCCTTTTTTGGCTCGGAAAGGAATCTACGAGAAACCTTAAAGAGGAAAAGAGGTTCGTCAGAGGAGGAGGGAACAAGAGCAGTAGAGGCGGGAAATTTGAGATGAGTCCACGCCATCACATCATCTTTCGCCGACTCCATTTCAATTCCAAATCCACATCATATTCCATTTCATTTGGTTATGCCGACATCACTTCCAGTTCCAAAGCCCCTTTTTTCACTCGAAAAGGAATCTACGAGAAACCTTGAGGAGGAAGAGAGGTTTATCGGAGGAGGAGGAGAGGTTCGTCGTAGGAGGAGGGAAAAAGAGCAGCACGGGCGGAAAATTTGATATGAGTCCACACCATCACATCATCTTATACCGACTCCATTTCAGTTCCAAATCCACACCATATTCCATTTCATTTGGTTACGCTGACATCACTTCCAGTTCCAAAGCCCCTTTTTTTTCGCTCGGAAAGGAATCCATGAGAAACCTTGAGGAGAAAGAGAGGTTCGTCGAAGGAGGAGGAACGCGTTATGGAAGAAGAAGGAGTCCTGCATTTTCACCGAATTCTTTGTCGTTCTTGTCATGATTATCTTCAAGCAATCGGATCGTCTCATTCTACCATCCATGCTTCATCAATCACGACTCTGCTTGATACCAATACCTCAACTCTCTTTTGTATTTCCACAAAAAACCGTGAGGAGGAAGAGAGGTTCATCATCATCGGAGGAGGAGGAATGCATTGTGGAAGAAGAAGGAGAAGTCCTATAATTTTGCCGGATTTCTTATCATTCCTATCACGATCATCTTCAAGCATTCGAATAGTCTCGTTTTACCATCCGTGCTTCGTCAATCACAACCCTGCTTGGTACCAACACCTCAACTTTCTTTTATATTTCCACGAAAAGCCCTGAGAAGGAAGAGAGGTTTGTCGAAAAAAGGGGGGAGCAATGCATTGTGGAAGAAGGAGGAGTCCTACATTTTCATCGAATTCCTTGCTGTCCCTGTCATGATCATCTTTAAGCAATCAAATCGTCTCGTTCTACCATTCGTGCTTCGTTAATCACGACCCTACTCAATACCAACACATCAATTCTCTTTTGTATTTCCATGAGAAACCCTGAGAAGGAAGAAAGGTTCGTTATTTGAGAAGGAGGAGGAGGACCGCGTTGTGGAAGAAGAAGGATAAGTCCTGCATTTTCACCGGATTCCTTGCCGTTCCTGTCACGATCATCTTCAAGCAATCAAATCGTCTCGTTCTACCATCCGTGCTTCATCAATCATGACCCTGCTTGGTACCAATACCTTAATTCTCTTTTGTATTTCCATGAGAAACCCTAAGGAGGAAGAGAGGTTCATTGTCAGAGGAGGAAGAAGAACGCATTGTGGAAGAAGAAGGAAGAGTCTTGCATCTTCACTGGATTCCTTACCATTCCTATCACGATCATCTTCAAGCAATCGGATCGTCTCATTCTACCATCCGTGCTTCGTCAATCACGACCCTGCTCGATATCAACACCTCAACTCTCTTTTGTATTTCCACGAGAAATCTTGAGGAAGAAGAGAGGTTCATCATCATCGGAGGAGGAAGAATGCGTTGTGGAAGAATAAGGATAAGTCCTGCATTTTCGCCAAATTCCTTACCATTCCTGTCAAGATCATCTTCAAGCAATCGGATCGTCTTGTTCTACCATCCATACGCTAAGTTCTTGGTTGTTTCGCTCTTTTTCGGTTTTCAATCTATTTTATGTGCTCTTGATTATGTGGGCTTACTGGTGAGAGACGGAGTGGGTTCTTGTGGGGGGCACAGACGTGATGTTTCGGTGCTTGAAATCTGCATAGTGTAATCTGTCACACCCCGAAATCTACCAGGACGAGGGATGACATGGCCGTCCTTCCACCTGAAGGACGCAGCCTCAAATCATCCAAAAGTCCCTATGACATCGCTCTCGCTCTATTGACTACTAAATAAAGAACCTGAAAGATTTGGAAAAGAGGGGAGTGAGCAACGACAACTCAGTAAGCAGTACGTATCTCTTCTAAACAGATCGAGCAACTACTATGCATATATAAGAATATCGAAAACTCAAAATTTAAACCCACGATATCATATACATATCATATCAAATATGAGTCATTTTTCCTTTTCACAAAACTCGATACAAACCAGAAAACACTCATTTAAATCAATAATATCAAAGCAGAAACCAATGGTCTATTCCATTAGCTAATCTCATCGAAAAACACACGCCAATGGTCCATTCCATCGACCAATATCAAATCACACATCAATGGTCTATTCCATTGATGAATCTCATCATAAAAGGCCTCGTTTGGGGTAGAGGCGCAGCCGCACTTCCATTCCTCAACCCAACCCAATATTACCCTTTTTAAGCCGCAGCCGCACTACCATCGCTCTCAAGGATTTGCCCTGACACAATAGAAAACACATCGATGATCTATCCATCGACCCAATCTATTGCTCAATATCAAACCATGATCACGTATCTCGCCCCGTGATAAGACGACCAAGATTCCTCCCTTGGCAAGGTCTCCACCTACTATAAGCCGGTGGCTCGGCCCACATGGATATCCTAGGCTAGTATGTGCATACCCACAAGCCCCTCAATGGGCTCATAGCGATATTGAGCACCAACACACATCCTCCAATAATCCACAATACCAAATTCATAATAAATCTCATAATCCACAATCAATATCACCAATTGCTTTCAGAAAACAAAACACAAGCTTCCTTCGTCAAACAAAACACATTTCACAAATCAAGTATATAATATTTCACAACTCAACTCAAGTCAACCACCAAAAATCATTTTTGTAAAGTGTTTCTCAAATCATTCGAAAACTCATTTCATAAATCAATTCACAAAGTAGTACACATGTATCCTTTAATAATACATTTCGTATAACCATTCTCAAATCTTTCTCAAATACAAAATGGTAGAAATTACTCGATCCAGATTTTTATGCACTAAACATGTTTATTAACTCATAGGATACTCAAATACTTATCACTTTCAAAACATGAATTTATAAACTCAAAGAAGAGATAGCACCACTCACCTGGAATGCCCCAAAACCAATAACGTGGCTAAACGCCCTGATAATCTCGTAATCCTATCAATTGAACGATAATCGACATCAAACCAAGTAAAATACTACAATAATCACTAAACGGCTAAACGACGCTTAAACGCTAACAAGACAACTCAAAGATGCCCACAAATTGCTCATCCAAAGTCATTATCCAAATCGTCCGCAACGCGGAACTTGAGCGTGAAACTTGATTGCGCCATAACTTTCTCCACCGAACTTCAATCCTAGCAAACTTTTCTTCAAAAGAAAGCTCGTTCCGAGTATTACAAAAGCCCCAACTTGGTCATCCCAAAATCGAGCTGAAAACCGACTAAAATAGGCCTAAAGCCTACTGGTCGCGCACTGTTCACCATGTGCGACCAACTTTAAAAATTCATATTGGACAAACCGTAAGTCCAAATCAAAATCTGTAAAATCCCACAACTCCACAACACCACAAACTATCAATTCTATAAAAATACGCAGCTCTATGATTCAAAAATCAGACTTCGCCGCTCGAATCTCTTATAATTCCGAATTTCAAGCCCTAACTCCGAAACTACTCCGATGGAACGAACGAGGGACATGAGTTCTTACCAGGCGTTGCAATATGAAGTCGAATCGGCTAGGCGAGGTTTGCACGGCACAAAACCCTCCTTTTCTTCTTCTTCTTCTTCTCTTCCTCTCTTTCTTTCTTTTCTGTTTCTACTTTCTCAACCAAGGAGCTCTCGGCCTCCTTTTTAATTTGGCCGAGAGTCCACTATAGCTTCTGTTGACTTGTTGACTTGTTGACCCTTTTTTTTTCCTTTTCTCTCTCTCTTTCCTCTCTCCCCGAAAGCCCACGCTCTCTGCTGAAGCTTCCATGGTTCTCTTTTTGCTTCCTCCACTATTCTCTTCTTTATTTTATTTTATTTTATTTTGACTTAGTCAAAACCCATATTTTACATAATCGAAGTAAGACTGCCATGGCTAAAAGCTCTTTCAAGCTGGAACACCCTCTTGGTTCGTAATCTCTTCGTTGGTCTTTTGTGTTTGCTTTGTCTAAATTTTTATTTAGTCCTAGATGAATTACTGATAGCCATTGATGCCGTATCGGTTGCAATAGAGTTTAGTCATAGATGAATTCTGATGTTAGGTTTTTTGAGTGTTTATTTGGGTGAAGAAATTGCATTGCAACATGGTGAATGTCGCATGATATTTATACATGATGGAATTTCCGGGTTATTCTCTAGGTGGTTTTTGAGCGGCAATCATTGCTTGTATTTGAGGCCACGACTGAAGGACTTTATGTTGGTGGCATTGATGATTTTGAATTCCATAGTGGAATGAGTTATTTGTAATTGAGTTTGACCTGTGGGTCGTGGCTGGTGGATGAGTTTTACAGGAAATATTTGAAGCAATTAAAGTTTGGCACTTTCTAGGACATGCACACTGAACTTAAGTAGAGAGCTTGATCTCTATTCACCACTCAAGGATTATCTTTGGATCTTTAAGAAAGACCCTCCTGAGTATTGTTGGGAATTGCCTCCCTATGTAGGTGGCTCAAAACTAAGAAAAAAATCTGGAAAGAATCTTCTTAAATATTCTCTTGGAGAAAAATCTGGAGAAGCTCTCGGAGAATGTTTCAGAAGAAGAATTATTGGAATGGTTCAAGAATAATTTCAATTCTAGAACCTTCCCATTAGAGATAGAG
The DNA here is from genome assembly GCA_031216405.1 of Syzygium malaccense. NCBI lineage: Eukaryota > Viridiplantae > Streptophyta > Magnoliopsida > Myrtales > Myrtaceae > Syzygium > Syzygium malaccense. The sequence goes on along the minus strand of CM062256.1, from coordinate 3,633,853 downwards.
AGAGATACAGAGAGCCACACTTGGGAGTGTGAAGAAATTGTAGTGTAATCCTCTAGTTGCGACTAGAGAAGAGATTCATGCTGTAATCCCATTATTCATATAGTGGAGTTATTGTTCGATGGTTGCTCCGTGGTTTTTCCCTCAGATTTTGAGGGTTTTCCACGTTAAATTCTCGTGTCGTATACATTTCTTCTTCCTTGCATCGTTCCTTTTGTTTGAAGATCTTAACATATCGGTATCTCGGCAAAACAAAGTGGTATCAGAGCGCCAAGTTCGTTGCACGTGTTTCTAATGGATGAGACATCGTTTGGAGGTATGATCAAACTTACTTCATCAAATTATTCAATTTGGAAGTCAAAGATGGAGGATATTCTTTATTGCAAAGACCTGCATGAACCCATACAAGGTGATGAGGCAAAACCCACAAACAAGAGTGAGAAAGAGTGGGAAGTGATGCACAGAAAAGCTGTGGCCATCATCCGTCAATGGGTTGATCAAAGTATTTTCCACCACGTTGCAAAGGAGACGAAGGCGGATGTACTTTGGAAGAAATTGGAGTCCATGTACGAACATCAAACAGCCCAAAATAAGGCTTCTTTAATTAGAAGGCTTGTGAATTTGAAGTTCAAGGATAGACGAAGCATCACTGAGCATTTGAGTGGCTTCCAAGGCTTGGTGAATCAATTAACAACCATGAAGATGGATCTTGATGATGAATTGCAAGCACTCATACTACTCAGTTCCTTGCCGGATAGCTGGGAGACGTTGGTGATCTCTTTAAGCAATTCTACCCCAAATGGAAAGCTAACTATGGACACGGTTAAAGATAGCATTCTCAATGAGGAGACTAGGAGAAAGGAGATGGACACTCTGCCCAAATCCAACGGATCAGAAGCTCTCATTTCAAAAAATACAGAAAGAAGGGAAAGAAGACAATCAAGGAACTTCAACAACAGGTGGAACGATAAACCAAGAGGGAGATTGAAGTCAGTGTCCAGAAATATTATATGTTATCACTGCCAAAGGCCTGGACATAAAAGGTACGAATGCAGATTTTATAAAAGAGAAAAATCTAGAGAACCTAAAGATAAAAGGAATGAAGATGATGAAAAGAAGACTGCCGCATATGCATCGGATGGAGACCAGGTAAGCCTTGTCTATGAGGAGGACTACATCAATCTGACCAATGTAGACAACGACTGGGTGATTGATTCGGGAGCCTCATTCCAAGTTACCCCACATTGCGATTTCTTCGCAACATACACCAATGGTGACTTTGGTAAAGTACGAATGGGAGACCAAGGCACAGCAAAGATTGTTGGTATGGGTGATGTGTGTTTGAGAACACGAGAAGGGAGCAAGCTGTTACTAAAGGATGTTCGACATGTACCGAGCATTCGTCTTAACCTGATATCCACCGGGAAGCTTGATGATGAGGGGTACATCAATAATTTCGGTGATGGAAAATGGAAGCTTACTAAAGGCTCTCTTGTGGTGGCTAGAGGAATGAAGAATGGCTCTCTCTATTCAATGCAAAGCAGGCTGGAAAAAGGAGAGATAAACTCTCTCACGGAAGAAGACACTACCGCACTTTGGCACAAAAGGCTTGGGCATATAGGCGAGAAGGGGATGCAAACTCTTGTGAAGAATGAGCTCTTGCCAAAGGTGAAAGGTATCTCATTTAAAACTTGTGCACATTGCTTAGCCGGAAAACAACACAAGGTTGCATTCCGAAGTGGATACTCCTCTAGAAGATCACATGTTTTAGATTTAGTGCATACCGATGTCTGCTCTATGGACACTAAATCTCTTGGAGGTGCACAATATTTCGTAACTTTTATCGATGATCATTCTAGAAAGATGTGGGCATGCACCTTGAAGAGCAAAGATCAAGTTCTGGAAGCATTTAAGGATTTCCACATGAAGGTGGAACATGAAACAGGGAGACAATTGAAGGTTGTTCACTCAGATAATGGAGGAGAATACTGAGGCCCATTTGAACACCATTGCAGGAAATATGAAATCAGATTGGAGAAAACGATTCCTAAGAACCCTCAACAGAATGGTGTGACTGAAAGAATAAACAGAACAATTGGTGAACGAGTTCGAAGTATGCTATCTCACGCAAAGCTACTGAAATCCTTTTGGGGTGAAGTTATGAGGACAGCAGTTGATATTATCAACCTTTCTCCCTCAATTCCTTTGGGCTACGACATTCCTCGAAGGGTTTGGATGGGAAGAAATATATCATACAAACATCTAAGGGTTTTTGGGTCTAAAGCGTTTGTCCACGTTCCAAAAGATGAAAGATCAAAGCTTGATACAAAGACAAAAGAATGCATCTTTATGGGATATTCAAATGAAGACTTCGGGTATAGATTTTGGGATCCTGTAACAAGGAAGATTGTTCGGAGCAGAGATGTCATGTTCTGTGAAGATGAAACGATTAAGAAATTGGAGAAAAATGATCAACTACAACAAGAAGTTGAAATTATGGTAAATCTAGATCCGATCTCTCCTCCTATTATACATGACAATACAACAAATCATGAAGTTCAGGAACAAGTAGAGCAACCAGCTACTGAGGAACCTCCAGAACAGCATGTTGAGTTGAAGAGATCAAATAGAGAACGAAGACCCTCAATTAGATACCCTCAGAACGAGTATATCATGCTTACTGATAATGGAGAACCTGAAAGCTATGAGCAAGCTATGACGCATGATCATAAAGAAGAATGGGTCAAGGCTATGGAAGAGGAAATGGAATCCCTACAAGAGAATTCTACCTATGATTTGGTGAAATTACCTAAAGGAAAGAAGGCACTAAAGAACAAATGGGTGTATAGAATCAAAACGCAAGAGTTTGGCTCACAACCAAGATACAAGGCACGACTTGTTGTGAAAGGTTTTGGGCAAAAGAAAGGAGTTGACTTTGAAGAAATTTTCTTACCGGTTGTGAAGATGACATCGATTAGAACAATTCTTGGGTTAGTTGCAAGACTAAACCTTGAAATTGAACAACTAGATGTCGAGACTGCATTTCTCCATGGAGACTTGGAAGAAGAGATATACATGGAGCAGCCTGAAGGTTTCAAAGTCAAAGGAGAAGAAAATCTTGTGTGCAAGTTGAAAAGGAGCCTTTATGGGCTTAAGCAAGCTCCCCGGCAATGGTACAAGAAATTCGACTCATTCATGATTGATCATCAATTCAAGAAGACATATGCGGATCAATGCGTATTCATGAAAAGGTTTTCTGAAGGAGATTTTATCATCCTACTGCTCTATGTGGATGATATGTTGATCGTTGGTCAAGATCCTATGAAGATTGACAAACTGAAGGGGGAACTGAAGAAGTCTTTTGCAATGAAAGACTTAGGAGCAGCAAAACAAATTCTCGGGATGAAGATCACTCGAGACAGGAAGAATAGAAAGCTTTGGCTATCTCAAGAAGAATACATCGAGAAGGTTCTTGAGAAATTCAACATGAGCAAAGCTAAACCAGTCTCCTCCCCACTTGCGAGCCACTTCAAGTTAAGCTCCAAGCAAAGTCCGGCCAACAAAAGGGAAAAGGAAGAAATGAAGAAAGCTCCATATGCATCTACGATTGGAAGCTTGATGTACTCTATGGTATGTACCAGACCTGACATATCACATGCTGTTGGTGTTGTCAGTCGATTCCTTTCAAATCCGGGAAAGGAGCATTGGACTGCGGTTAAATGGATTCTCAGATACTTGAGAGGTACATCAAAGTTATGTCTATGTTTTGGAGGAGGTAAGCCTGAGCTAGAGGCTTATACAGATGCGGATATGGCTGGTGATGTTGATTCTAGAAAATCAACTTCAGGATACTTGATGACGTTTGGCGATGGAGCTGTTTCATGGCAATCAAAATTACAAAAGTGTGTTGCATTATCCACTACCGAGGCAGAGTTTATCGCAGTAACAGAAGCTTGCAAAGAGATGTTATGGTTAAAAAGGTTCTTGCGAGAGCTTAATATAAAGCAAAGCAAGTATGTAGTGCAGTGTGATTCTCAAAGCGCCATACATTTGAGTAAGAACTCAACTTTTCACTCAAAATCCAAACATATTAATATTCGGTATCATTGGATTCGAGATGTGCTGGATCAGATGATTCTTCACCTGGAGAAAGTCCACACAGAAGAAAATGGGTCAGATATGATGACAAAGGTGTTGCCTCTCAACAAGCTCGAGGTGTGCAAAGCAAAGGCGGGCTTGACTTTAAACCCACATAGGTCGAAGGGGGAATTTGTTGGGAATTGCCTCCCTATGTGGGTGGCTCAAAACTAAGAAGAAAATCTGGAAAGAATCTTCTTAAATATTCTCTTGGAGAAAAATCTGGAGAAGCTCTCGGAGAATGTTTCAGAAGAAGAATTATTGGAATGGTTCAAGAATAATTTCAATTCTAGAACCTTCCCATTAGAGATAGAGAGAGATACAGAGAGCCACACTTGGGAGTGTGAAGAAATTGTAGTGTAATCCTCTAGTTGCGACTAGAGAAGAGATTCATGCTGTAATCCCATTATTCATATAGTGGAGTTATTGTTCGGTGGTTGCTCCGTAGTTTTTCCCTCAGATTTTGAGGGTTTTCCACGTTAAATTCTCGTGTCGTATACATTTCTTCTTCCTTGCATCGTTCCTTTTGTTTGAAGATCTTAACATATCGGTGTCTCGGCACAACAAGTATATAGTCATGTTTTAACTGTTAATTTCTTTGTGAGTACCAAAAATCTGTCTACACGACATTTCTTTCTCACGTGTTTAATGTTCCTCTTGGGAGCCTAAGAAGGGGAAACCTTCGTGTTCCGAGTCTTAATGTACATGTCTAAGTTTAGTAACTTTTCTGGGACTCTGCATTTATTATTTGTTCCATGTTTCAACCTCTTTTACTAGAGTCATGAAACTTTCGCCAAAGCAGAATGGCATATACAATGCATTGCTTTCATTTTGTCGACATGCTATACAGTTAGACAATATCAATGTGGTAGTGTCATCTGTCAATATAATTTCTATTTGATCTTGTTCAAACGCTTGTTAAAGGTTTTCTTCAATGATTGCAACATCTTACGTAGGAGGATGCATACTATTGCGGATGGTTTTGCTTGCATGGTGCAATTGCGTTTCTCTACTGGAAAACCATATTCTTTCTATAGTTATCTTGTTGTCACTGCTGACGCAGTTAACTTTGAATTTGGTGGATTGTGTACTCATGACCTTGTGTGGAGCGCTTTTGCGCCTATATGTACAAATGTAGATTGTATGATCTGTTTTCTCTGCCTTTGGTCTAAAAATGTGTTTCATTGATGATACTTTGACATTATCCCTGACTTTATAACCCTTTATCATACCAGAGAAGAGGCAGGCTGAATCTGCACGAATTAGAGAGAAGTATCCTGATAGAATTCCAGTAAGAACTTTCTCACCGACCTGCCAAGATCTATTTCAGTGTTGTGGCATGTAAATTAATCGCATTTGCTGCGCAGGTTATCGTGGAGAAGGCCGAAAGAAGCGACATTCCTGACATTGATAAGAAAAAGTAAGTTGCTTCTTGCCACCTAATCTAGCTGATGTAACTCGTGCTACTGAAGATTGCTTGTGTCTTGGAAGTTTTTTTATTACGAATTTCAGTTATGCTTGGCCAGTTAAACATATGATGTATGATATTATTTGATAAGTTAATCCAAGCTGAAAGTTTCAAGTATTATTCATGCATGTACTCTTATGAATCTTCCTGAATGCAGTTTTCCACATTAAAATGCATTAAATCCGGTGGTTCTTTACCCAATTTCTTGTAATATGAATGTAGATACCTTGTACCTGCTGACTGGACAGCTGGGCAGTTTGTTTATGTTGTTCGGAAAAGGATCAAGCTCAGTGCTGAGAAGGCTATATTCGTCTTTGTAAAGAACACTCTACCTCCTACTGGTGAGTGATGCGACTTACTGAACCAGGATGCCAGTTTCATTTCATTGCTTTTTTCTTTCTGCGTCTCACTTGAGGCATCTCTCCTGATTTCCAGCAGCGCTGATGTCTGCAATTTATGAGGAAAATAAGGATGAGGATGGTTTCCTTTGCATGACTTACAGTGGAGAGAACACTTTCGGTTTCGGGAGGCCCCAAGAACTGTAGCTTCACTTCATAGATAAAACTGAAATGTGTAAATTCTTTCTCTTTCAACTTAGTGATGCTACCCTCTTGTCTATACTTTTCAATGCATAGGTCAGATTCTTCAAAGTGATATTAGGGAAAGCACTCCGATGACGCTACTCTTTTACTACTCTTGACTCATCTATTTTCAATTGCTTTCTACTCGTAACAATGCCGCGTAATGAGCTTCAAATGTTGTATTGCAAACGGAGGAAATGCTCCATGGTATAGATGTTTGCAAAAGCTTAAGGATTTTGTAGGGTTAGGGCGAGGGACGGTTTCAATTACAATCACTGATGACTCATCTCCTTGACATATGCATCATAGGAAGATTTGTGCCTACCTTTTGGGAGGAAACTCAGTCTGGCTTGATCTTAATGTGATGTGCATGATTGAACTTTGCAGTAACGGTTGCAGTGGAAACACAAACCGAGGAAAGTAGAAACTTGAAACTATGTGTTAAGAAACCGTCCTATGGAGCAGTGAGTTCTGTCCATTCGTCATTTGGCAGAGCCCTTTTTCTGTGAGAGATTATTGAGCCATTTGATGCTGTTAGGTGCTCCAATGTTGATCTTTTGTGTGCCGTCTGTCGTGGCCATATTGATTCTACTTGAATCCGCACTTTGAAACAGCTCTCTTGCTACTGCCGTTTTCCTCTTTCTTGGTTCTGCTGTCATCATCATCACCTCCCATTGCACCAATCCCACCAGCACCCCATTCATCTGCCCAGCTTGGTGCCTCGGGTCCTCTTCCCTGACTTTTAACCTTGCCTAGCAGAAAAGGATTATGAGAAAAACAAAACAGACACAGGGAGGGAGGCAGGGAGGGAGGGAGGGAGGGAGGGAGGGAGCCCGCCTTTGGATGACCAAAGCAGAGGGGTGTGTGTGTGTGTGTGTACCTTTGGATGACCAAAGCAGAACTGAAACTGAGAGAAGATGTTGATGTCGGGAGGGAATGCAGCGTAGGTGGATCGTGCAGTTGACTAATCCCACAGGATCATAGGCCTTTTCCTTTCGTCTCACCACCCTGAAAATTTCCCAGACAAGAGACAGGAGGTCCTTAGGATAGGTTCACGGGGCTTTCGAGCGTTTGCTTTGTCTAGCTTGGCTTTTGCTTTTAACGAAAACCTTTCCCTTGCACTCATCAATGAAATGAAACCGTCGAGTACACCGCATGCAGCGTCTGTTTCGTTTTTCTTCTTTTGCTTCGGCATATCTCTTTAGTTGTCTGAGAAATCATCTATGCACTCGAGACAAACACGCATTATTTGCCTACAGGTTCATCGTTCCCTCTCCCCAAAACTTGTGTTTGCTCGGAATCCATCGTTTGTCCGTCCCCTCCTCTGAGATTTGCGATGACTCATCAGACTTAAAACTCATTCGGCTTCTCTTTTCCTTTCCTCCTATCGATTCCCAACCGCATGTCTCACGTTCTCCTTGTATCTATTATGCGCTCGTCGCTTGGTTATCAAAATGTAATACTGCTCGTGGTTTTTTAAGAACCTGTATGTTTCGTTCCCCCCGGAGGTTTGTTTCCCCTGGGAAATTGGAGTGTAACATTCGTCGTTAATTCAATTTCTAGTCTGATTCCATTGATTCTATGTCTTCCGTTTGAACTTCCGTGGAGTTGCATTTTCCTATCATTCCCGGAATATGTCGTACTATATATTCGGGTCGGCGTTCTGTTTTCCTCAGCCGGTTTTGTGCTGTTTTTGTTTCCCTTCTGCCTGTAGATACATATTCTAGGGTAGGCAGTACGAACGATTCTGAAAAGCTCGAATTCTTGAATATATATGAGTCAGAAACTACTGAATTTAGCGGTTGTTTCAAAAGTCAGCATCCTTGAGCTGAATTCTCACACGCTTGCCTCGATGCAAAAACCTAGATGCATGTTTAGAAATAAGAGTAGCACTTGGCGAAGAAAGGACCCCGTCCTTCTAATTATGGCTCCATTTATTTCGCGATAAATAAATGATTTGAAGAACATTTTTCCTAAAAAATGATCACCTTGAAATAATTAGTCAATGGAGAATGTTTTGCATTATCAACAACGATTTATATCTAAATATTTTCGTGGACGATTCCAACATCGTTACTCTTCCTCACCATCTTCGAAAAAATCTTGTAAAGACATGTCAAAAAAGAGTATGTCAGATCTACATCGAACAGAGCGAAATTTCTTAAACAAGCGTTTCTAAAACAAACACCAAATGATCGTTCCCTGGTTCTAGCTCGATACACAGTGATCAAGCATTTCACGAAACATGTTTTTCCAAAATCAAATCGAGTTGAATATATGTGAAAGGCAAGCGTGCCAACTCTTGAGACTAAAACTTGATTTAAAATGGGCTTCTTCGAATAGAAGTGCTGAAAGCAAAGCCAAAGCCTTAAATAAAGAGGAAAATAACAAAATGGACTAAAACTAAGGGCGACGAACTAAGAAAAGCAGCGAGTATGAAAGAAACTAAAGAGAAAGCATCTGAAGAGCGAAAACTTGGACAAACTTCATTGGAATTGAAAGTAGCTAATAATTACAAACACTATGACCCTCGAAGAGAAATATTGAAACGAACACAACACTGATATTCACAAAGCACATTACGGACAAAAAAACAAAAATCCTATAACTTCAACTGAAATTGAAAGGCATTGTTTCGAAAAATGAACTTTATAGGAAAATTTGGCAAATTATAGCATAATTTGAGCGTCTCCTCTTTTTGTGTTCTTTTATATCTTTTATACTTTCTTCAATGGTTACTAAATTCTCACTTGTTTTTTCTTCATATCCCCACGATTTTTTCCACTTCCACTATTTTAGTAGACCTATCAAATGGGTTAGTTGGAATGTGTTTGGAGTGCTCCTATCAAGTTGATAGAGGTTTTGAAGGCGTTTGAGTTTTGACTTAGAGATGTTAGCTCCAGTCCCGATACTATGGGAGTTATGGGCTCTCTCTAGATCAATAAGATAATCTTTGCTTGCGTGGTCTTCTATGTTGAGAACAACGAGGGAAGGGGCGTTAAAGAAGGGTAGTGGATGGCAGGTTGAATAGATAGAGAACTATGAAATGTACTAAAGGATTTTAGGTCTTTCTTTGAAATTGGCGATTCCAGCACTCACGTACATCATAAGCCGCGAAGAGTACTCTGCTTTATGTGGTACAGGTTGAATTTAAGATGCGTGACGATGCTCCATAAAGTGGCTTTTGTTTTTTTCCTCATCGCATGCTTGTCATGTGCATTGCGCATTTTCTTTTTAGAGCCAATTTGAGACTTTTGAGGGGGCATTGATTGATAATAAAGCTATCTCGTGATCTTCAAACTTTAGTTTTTAATGATGGTAAATTGCAGCTTCATATAATGTAGAGTGTTTTATGTACTTGACTTGCAGTTTCTCTGGTTTGTGGATTAATCGGTACTTTCTACTTGCAGATTGCAAGCATCTTTGTCCCCGCTGTTTTTGCTGTCATTTTTGACATTTTTGGGTTGGTGAGTACAACGCCCGACTTGTTCTACTTGTGGTCGACTTTCTATATTTTTAGATAACAGAAAACTACATAAATAGTCCCTAGTTACCTTTCTTTAGTTTGGTATCTAGTCTTCACAAATTCAATTCTGTGCAATTATGAACCTTCACCTCTATCTGTGTTGAATTTGGTTGATAATTCTTCCACATGGCTCAACTGAATCACAAGGTAGTCATGATAATTACAGGCAGTCGAAATATGACCCCATTAACACCTCACATCTTCGTAACAGGCTAGACTCATAACCCAGATTCAACGCAAATAAGGTAAGAGTCCAAAATCACACAAAAATTAACTGTAGAGAGTAAAATCTCTGTTTTAATGATCAGGGATCAAACTGCAAAGTTTACCGAACTTTAGGAACTGCTAATGTAATTTCCCTACTGAATAATACGTGATAGGTGTGCACAATCACTGAGGCCCTTTTTGTTTGTCTACAGGTATGTTGCTGGCTCTTTTGGAGCTTTTACAATAGAGTGGCTCTCAGATAAGAGCAATTACTTTGTTCTTGCCTGATGTTCTGAATATCAGTAGTAGTTATTGCTTGCCTCTGCGCCCTTGGGTTGGCAACACCTACTGCTGTGATGGTGGCAGCAGCGTTTGGTGCTAAGAATGGTTTGTTGATAAAAGGTGGAGATGCTTTGGAGAGAGCCCAGAAGGTTTAAGTATGTGATATTCGATAAAACAGGCACCCTTACCCAGGAGAAAGCCACAGTTGCTACGGTAAAAGTTTTCAATGAGATGGACCACAGACAGTTCCTCAATTTGGTGGCTTCCGCAGAGGTAACTATGCATTCTTTGTCCGTTTATTCGAATTCTTGCTCCCCCTTCCTGGAGAGAAAGAACAGAAAGAGAGAGTAATGCACACACATGGCAGTATGTTTGTCAAATGGAGATTGCAGATGCAAATGTTTAGAAAACTGCAATTGCCATGACAGAAGAGGACCATATACATCTTTTCTCGTGTATAGATGACAATCTGAACTAATTGTGTGAGGATCAAATCTTGAACCATCTAGATTTGGAAAGGGTTATATTAGGATAGATTCTACTACTCCGCAACATCTACTAAAACATTTGAAATATTACTATCACCTATGGAAATTTACCAATCATGGATACTTAAACCATGATTCGGGTAACGAAGTTGTAGAATTACGCATGCACTTTATTTCTGCAGTATCACTGCCTTTGGAACATGATATGTAACCGCTTCACTAAGTTAAGCTAATTTAGATACTTGCTTAGCTGCGTGCTAAAGTGAACTTCAAATAGAAACTTTCTTCGCTTGTAATTGTTATGGACATAAATTTGGTCTGGAGACTTTTGAGTGCCCATGCTCAAATTGCAGTACTCTGCTTGCTTGGCTCATCTGAAGTGGAGGCTGTAGTTTAAATAACTTGTTCTATGCTCTGATATTCTGGACTTCGTTTTCAACATTGCATTGTTATTGTTTTCGTACTTATTTCAACTAGGCTAGCAGCAAACACCCTTTGGGGAAAGCAATTGTGGCGTATGCACGCCATTTCCATTTCTTTGATGATCCTTCTGAAAGTGATGCTGCCACAAACTCCAAGGAGTCAACAATTTCTGGATGGCTCCAAGATGTTGCAGAGTTTTCTGCTCTCCCAGGAAGGTGAACTGAGTGCTTTACTGCAGGAAAGCAAGTGATGGTGAGCTTTCCAAAATGAAGTTTTAAAAATTTTGCTGCTGAACTCAATAGTATGCTTTTTAATAGCATGTAATGCTTGTTGGATACATAACTGTGTCAGGTTGGCAATCGCAAACTGTTGGCTGGAAGTGGAATTGCCATTCCAACCAATGTGGAAAATTTTGCTGTAGAGCTTGAAAAAGGTGCAAAAACAGGCATACTTGTTGCATTTGGTGATGCCTTGATCGGTGTTTTAGGGGTCGCAGATCCGCTGGAAAGGGACGCTGCTGTGGTTGTAGAAGGTCTCAAGAAGATGGGTGTAAGGCCTGTAATGGTGACGGGATTACTGAAGGACAGCTCGGGCTGTTGCCAAGGACGTGCGTAGAGATCACAACTATCCCGTGCTTTAAAATCCATTTGCAGGAGTTTGCATAGTGGATTCCGTACATTAAACGTATAAGTTCGTCTCACTTTCCTCTACAACTCAATAGATGCCTATATTTTGGCTCAAACCTCTCAAAAGCATTCGAGAGATTTGACATGGATAAATTTTTCCTCGTCCTATTTTTCTTGCAAATTTGATATGTAACTTCACATGGAGTCCGAAACAAATTAGAGATTTTGTGTTTTTGGCTAATTATTTTGTCATTGGGAAATATCCTACTTCTGTGCTTAGTGCTAAACATATGATGTTTCTCATCCACGTACAGTTTGGCATAGAAGATGTGAGGGCGGAGGAAATGCCAGCAGGAAAAGCGGAAGTTACGAGCTCGCCCCAACCGGATGGGAGCATTATTGCTATGGTTGGTGACAGTATCGACGACTCTCCTGCTCTAGCTGCTGCATATGTGGGCATGGCTATTTATGCAGAGACTGGCATCGCAATAGAAGCTGCTGACTCTGTTCTGATGGGGAACAACCTGGAAGATGTGATTACAGCCATCGATCTATCTAGGAAGACCTTTACACGGATCCTCTGGAATTATGTCTTTGCATTGGCCTACGGCGCGATTGCAACACCGGTTGCGGCCGGTGTCTTTTTCCCTTGGTTGAGGAAAGTGTTGCCACCGTGGAAGGCTGGGGCGCGCATGGCTTTCTTGTCTGAGTGTTGCGTGCTCTTCTTTACTCCTTAGAAGATACAAAAAGCCTAGACTTACGACTATTCTGGAAAGTTAGATAGGAGAATAATAGAGAAAAATTTTGAAGGAGAGATAAGATAGAAATTGCAGGGAGAAGAATGGTGGAGTAGCTTTCAGCTTGGTGAGTGAATGAGGACACGAAATGGGAAACAAGGTGTCTGTATGGAAATGAGTATCCAAGTGTCGTCTTCTTTTTTAATATTCTCTGGCTTGTATGATGTGTGGGGATGTAATTTTTCCACCCCCACCGAATGTAAATGTCGCACGCATTATAACTTAACTGTAATTTTTCTTAATTTCGGTTTCTGTCTAGCTGGTTCTTGGCTTGATTTGTCGAGAATGAGAAGAAAAAGGAAAAGATCTGGCTTTGACCCCTTTCAGTTTCTATGCTCTTCTCTGCGCTAACTTAGCACTTCTTGCACCTAGAGGAGTCATTTAGCCGCAACCGCGACCGCAACCGTAACAGCTCTAGTTTCCTCAGTCAGGGAGATTTATCATCAGGAACCTGTCTTCAGTTCGACTCATCTAGCAACTAATGTAATGAATGAGAACATCCAGAGTCGCGTTTATCAGTTGAGAGCAGCGTTTGTGAGTAACAAATCGCTCAGGACACTGACAGCTTGCAGACGATTAAATCTTATGGTAAACTCAACAGGACACTCGTAAATTTTGCTCGTGAATTGTAGGCTGACGATAGAAAGTTTGCACGATCGCTTCCTAGTCGTGATTGTTAACATCAGGTTGCTTAAACCGGCGGGAGGGAAGACTCCAGTACAAATAAAACTTGATGAGGTCGGTCGATACAGAAACCTGCCTAAGGCCAAGGTCTGATTTGTGTCTTTAAAGTAATACCAGGTGTATTAAAACTCGTCCGCAAAATTAACATATCAAGCCGGGCAGCAGGTTATAATTGGACATTAGAATAAAATCAATTATACTTTATGGTCCAAGTCGTCACTTTCGGGATTCTGTTTTTGAAGTGGACCGTTCCGTCCGAGGACTTCATTGTGGGGTGTGTGTATGCATCTACTTCTTTGCCTATGATGATGTGCAATTGTCGCACTTGTACCATTCTATTTCACGACATCTGCCCAGGTAAACGACCAAGTAAGCATTACTGAAAACATTTTTTTAGGGTTAATACCGTGAAAAATCTCAAACGGGTACATCTGTGATAATTTTGTCCTTCGTTAATTTTTGTAAAATTTTACCGTCAAATTTCTGAGTTAGATGACACGTGGCGGTTGACGAGTGTACCACTCTGGGGTTTTACCCTCCGTTTGTCACAGGTGTACAGATTTATGATTTTTTATGGTATTAATCCAATTTAATAAAGAGTAAATTTGTTATAAATATACCGATTTGGAGTTTTTGGTAATAAAAAATTCAGTTTTTAGTAAATTTATCACAGGTGTACCAGTTTAGGATTTTTTGTGGTCAAAAAATTAGTTTCGAGTAAATTTATTGCATGTATACCGATTTGGAGTTTTTCGTGATATTAATTCTATTTTTTAATGTTCTTGTCAACGAGGCTTCGGGCACTTGTTCAGCATATTTAATAAATTACGTATCAATTATTAAAATGTTTACTATACAGAATATTAAAACAAATCATTGTATCTAAGAATAACAAACTTTCTTCGAACACTTTCTTTTTTTGTCAAAACACTGAGTCAAAAGTGAAACGATAAAGACCAAGTCAACGGACTCGAGGATGGTCATAAAGGCCCGTGATTCCAAATGGTATTATATTTGGTGCACTCATTTCGTCATCCTAAGCGCTAGCTTCTCCTCTCTCTCTCTCTCGCTCTCTCTCTCTCTCTCTTCATCACATTCACATTTTGACAAAATTTGAGTGGCAAGACCGGATTGGCGCAAAAGAAATTAAAAGCCCTTAAAGCGAATGAGGAAATTGTTAGAAAAATGGATAGCGTAGCATTCAAGAGATAATTAAACTTGGGCAAGATGGTTCTGTGTATCTTTATCATATGGGAAAGAATGGCTTTGTATCCATTCGTGCGTGGAATTTCACGAACATATAATTCCATCTTTACCACCTTTGTGTCTTGACGATGCATGTACAAGAGTCCATTTGACTTTGATATATAAAAATTGTAAAGATTATAGGGGAGGTCTGGCGGAGGGCTCGCCTGTGGCTTGCGACCTCACCAGCCCACAGTTGGGAAAAAGAAGAAGAAAGAACGAAAATAAAAGAAAATTTCAAAAATATCTCAAAACTGTAAAAACTGCTCGCGCCAGTACCAACAGTGCCACGTGGGACGGCTGACGGTCACGACAGCAATTCTCGATCAAAATTGACGGGATGGAATATTGGCAAATCGTCAAAAGATTTAGAACTCAATTAACATCATTGAAAGATTTATGACTGAATTAGCATAAGTGTAATGGATTTAGAAATTTTTCGGTAATTTTCCTTTCTCAAGGCAGTGAGAAAAGATATTAGTCTCTGTGGACCACCTTTCTAGACAATGCTTTGACCTTTCCTGATTGAACTAGTAAATCAACAGATGAACTTAACCTTAATAATTGCAATCAGATTAATCATCAATCATCTACAAATCACGGCAATTACAAGTTTTTGGAAAATGTAATTTTTCCTTTTTTAAGTCATTTTATAGAATGTGCCAAGTTATCAACTACGCGTAATGTTGCAAGAGCTTTTGAGAAATTGTACGCCCAGATTTGGTTAAGCTATTTACAAACGATGTGTTGCCGAAACAAAGCCGCTGCAACATCCCAAACGACAACAATCTCAAATGAACCATAACATTACGTCTATTACATTTACAATTAAAGGATTCGGAAGAAGATAGAGAAGGCGATGCACAGATAAATAGCAAGCTATGCGTGAACAATACACTCAACGGTTTTAGGTTTCTCCATAAACTCCAAATGAGAAAATGACATAAATGATCTCTGAACTTTAGTCCAATGTGCAATGTAGTCTCTGAATTTTCAATTTGTTCAATATGATCCCTGAACTTTAGCTCAATGTGCAATGTGAACCCTGAACTTTTAATTCAATGAGCAATGTGATTCCTGAACTTTTGATACATGTTCAAACTAGTCCTTGGAATTTATAAAAATGTTCAATGTTGTCCTTCCATGAAATATACCAAAAGTTCAAGGACCACATTACTCATTAAGCCAAAGTTTAAAGACCATTTGTGTATTTTCTCTTTCGTTGGTCTTGGGCACAAGCACCACGGAGTCTTTTGGGCAGGGGCATCTCTTCGGAACATTTATTCCTATGGGCTCCTTGGCAGCAATGGTGGATACTGGATGTGAAAGGGGCCGACCCGATCCTTGAATAACTTGGAATATGGATTGGGGAAACAAAGAGAGAGATTAGGCTTTCAAATTGGAAGTGGTTGTTTGCCTTCTGTTTCTTTCACCGGATATACCCTATTCTCTGAACGAAAGCAGGTCGCTCAAGGACTTCTCTAGTTTCGGACACATAGCTTAAGATAAGCTTTTGTTCCAAATTCACAACTTATCAAGCGAATGCGGATGTTTGTTGGTGCGTCTGTTTGACTCATGGTCCAGTCAAAGTCGCCGAGGATGAAGCGACAAAACAGTCGAAAGGGAATGCTTTCATTCAGTATACCTCCCAAGATGAATCGCAGTCTCATTTTTTTAAAAACCATTGTCACCAACATTGGCCAATCAAAAAGTACGCAGCACATTCTCTGTTTTGCATGATATTGTTATGAATATACAAAGGAGATAATCAAAATTGTTTTCCACGCGCAGCTATGCGTTAACAAGAGCAAAATAAGGTCAAGGCCAACTTCTTTGAGAACGAAATTTTCCTGACAAGTTTTATGTGCTGTATTTGTTTCAATCTTTTGTCGTGATCCTCCAATATTGTTGATTGCTTGCAGCTCGTCTGCAGATGCAAAATGTTCAATCCTTGTCTTTCTCTAGTCATTCACTTCTTTTCCACTCTAACGGGACTAAACACCACCACCAACCTTCGGCGCCCCCAAAACAATCAACGGAGACACATGGTATCCTCATAAGTAATTGCATTTTTCTGCTAAGTTTTCTGTCGAATAATTGAGTATGCCATCTAAACCTAGTTTCTCAAAAGTTTTGTATGTCCGGTTCTCTTAATTATTGACTTCTAATTCAGTGAATACCCGATTGTCTTATACCCATCGGAATAT
The DNA here is from genome assembly GCA_031216405.1 of Syzygium malaccense. Taxonomy (NCBI): domain Eukaryota; kingdom Viridiplantae; phylum Streptophyta; class Magnoliopsida; order Myrtales; family Myrtaceae; genus Syzygium; species Syzygium malaccense. Next base: position 3,617,185 of record CM062256.1, on the reverse strand, counting down.
CAATTGCTACTTGCTTACCGATCATTTTTTTTCTTGTTTTCCAAGATGACTAGACTTTTTCTACCTTAAATCATTCAAATTTGCTTCCTGACTTTCTCCATGTGAAGTCATGTACTACTTAATAATGGATGCCTCAATCTCGGAGTCGTGCTATAAGATCACAGGAGTGATATAGACAATATGTCCTGTTGCACATCAATGCTATTGAACACTTTTTTTTGACAAAAGGAATATTAGGATCACGAGAATCTCCCGAAGAGCTCCACGAGGAAACAACTACGAAAAAGAAGAGAAGTAACGACAGGGAAAAAAAAATCTACGAAGAATAGGATCAAAAGGCAAAAAAAAAAAAAGTCATTCTTTCCTTCATTTATCCAGACAAGATGGCATCAGCAATTCAGCATGGCATCTTGAGAAGCAACATAATGTATAATGGAACTATTCTCCCAGCTCTCTTGATCAGTATATTGAGTACATTGCACTGAACACCCTTTCTTTTCTACTTTTTTCGCCTTCACTGTTGTTCTTAACTAGTCATTTGCTGCTCACATGGGGAAAGTACCAGCTTCTTGTGTGCGGCTGGAATGCTGTTAGTTAAGGAATTTAAAATAGGGAAAATATGGTGGATCAAGTGTCTTCGGTTGAAATCTACTTTCGTATCAATTCATGCCTGAAAGAGCAGATTTTATTGAATAGACCCACGTGAGAGTGATTCTATATTGAAAGAAACCCATTCTCTAGAAAAGAAGTTACTAAGTGATTCCAGCCAGTTTAGCAGATGCCAGAGTATAATATAACAAACAACAGCAACAGCAGTAGCAGCAGCAACAGCAGCAGGTATTACCCAGAAAAGATCTGACCTCGCTGTGCAGGATATGAATCCATTTACTCAATCGTACTTTATTTCATTGCCTAAAAAATCCGCTGGAGTCCAAATGCCTGAGTACCATAGCAATCAAAATGACCTTCCATTTTATACAATTCAGCAGTCTCTATGCTGTTGTTTTAATTAAAAACGCCATAATGGACTCAGCCAAATTGCAGTTTTCCATCTGATTGTCACAACCCCTATTAGACTCTGACAATATCAGCACTTTCAAGACCAGAGCATGCAATTCAAAGAGGAAAATAGCTATTACCATTTGATGAAGTATATGCAGTACCTGACAATTTAACATTAATTGACTTCAGAAGAAAACATGGCTTAAAAAAGTTAATCATATATTACATTACGTTCACATAAAATTGAGGGGAAAAATGTCTATAGCAATAGCTGATTGATTACAATGTTGCAAGAGAACTGAGTAGCAACACCAAATGGCAAATGCAGAATCCAAGATCATCCAGTCTTCTATTGTCTGTTTCTTGACACCAAATACTAAACTCAAAAAGTTCCAATCCCCAAACGAACACTTCATTTTCAAGTTCCACTGTGCAGGATGACGCTCTTAAGTCTTTAACTTGGCTGCCCTTTCAGCAATTGACAAAGCCAAGTTAAATGACACACCACAGTTGTTAGCAAAGCAAAAAGGCACCAGATGGATTTTCAATTTCATGGTTACTACTTACTACTCAAGATTCAATTCAACCTAAGAGAAATGAGATATCTTTCATCTCTGAGATAAACATACCCAAATTTCACATCCTCCTGTTTATCCTACAACGTGTGATCACAGATTGGAAAGAAAAAAGCTACTTCAAAATCATGAGCACAAACCAATACGCGATTGGAACACAAAAGAACCAAGAAAAACACGGTAAAATTGGATCAGATATGACATCATTAGTGATAATCGCTGATTACGAATCAAAATTAGTAAACAAAACTTCAAGTCTCCAAATCCATACACGAATAATGATTTGAAATGAAATCAGAAACAAGCATCTGTAATAACGTGAAATCTCACTTTCATATCGTACTCGAAATTTCACTAGATTGAAACAGAACATCAATCTAGATAAGCCCAAAACGAGACTGACGAAAGAGAAAAGAAAAACAGACAATCGCTCTACCTCCAAAACACTTCAATTGTGGTGAAAGTGTAGATCGGGCGTATCGAGCTTCCCCAGGCAGCTTGACTCGACTTCCCGGCCATCAGAAGAAAGGTTGAGGTACATCTTTAAGTTAGAAGATTGTTTAAGTTGGAAGGTGGCCTTTACATTTTCGCAGGTACATCTTTCTTGTATCCGGGGAATGTCTGCTTGTTTGCATGTGCGCACATGTAGCAGAATGCAGATAATATTTTGAACTCTCCACAAGTCAAGAGCTACAGGTTTGATCAAATCTTACCTGATAAACAAGAGGAGACTCCTGAAAATCTTTGTCAAAAGTACACTCTTGCAGGACACTGCAGTTTCATGTGACCTCAATTTTTCATGTTGGAACCCCCGTGGTATCCAGGCACCGATGCAACTAATCTAACCTGGAACTACAGAGAACATATCGCTAAATCTCTATAGTCAAACTTTTTGAAGAAACAAGGATTAATAGTGAAATTGCCAACAACGGGTGCATAAATGATGAATTCGGGCCACTGTGATCGATCCCACCGAGCAATAAGATAAAGGAAGGGTCAGTTGACTTTATTTGCAGAAACAGCACTGCACTAATGAATTTAGTGGAAATCTGCAGCATTCTTCAATGAGAATAACTGTGATCGAGTATATGGGTTGGACAGAACACAACATAGGATTGACTAAACCCTGAACTTTAAATTGACAAAATTGAGATCTAGAACTTCAAATTACAGCAGGCAAGAAATCAGTTTAATCATTGAAATGAATAGGTGAGCGCAAGATTTCCCATATGCTCCACAAGAAGCACTCCTAAATTAATTTATAATGAAAACAGGACCAAATTAAGTCGAAAGGAACTTGAGGCGAAACAAGTGAATTGCAAGTCAGAAAGCAACATTTTAAGTTCTTCAGTCTTTCTAAAATCGTTAGTATGACTTCAATAGATCATAACGAAATTAGATTTCTTCTTGTCAAGTAGAATAGAGATTTGGTCCATTGGACACCTATTTGAAGGGATAATATTAACAATTTTCACGTGACATCATAGAAACTTTGAGGTTCTTTTGCATCAAATTTATGGTGCAAGTAGAATTATGATACTTAAGGGTAGCCCCTAAAGTTAATCCAATTGACTATTTCAAGATTGAAGTCAATTTTTAGGTCAAGAACAGCAAATCATAATAAATCAGACGGATTGCCATTGTGATTTGGCAAATACCTTCAGTGCACTAAAATAATCCACCAAATCATCTTCGAGTCCACACCGTTCGCAAGCATTACTTGGTCTTTCCAAGGATCCACATTCTTGGCTGTTATTGTTCCAGTCAACAAATATCAAATTGGCGGGTATGTACAATGATCCGCGCTCTCACAGGGCAAACAAGAAGCATGGCCTTAGAATGCTGTGTACCATAAGAAATGGGAAGTGGTGGTTTGTGTATTTACCCAATTTGCTTGTCTTTCTCTGGACAAAAGGGTTAATACCATAAAAAACTTCAAACCAATACACTTATGACAAATTTACCCAAAACTATATTTTTTACTACAAAAAACTCCAAACTAGTACACCTGTGATAATTTTTTCCCAAACTATTTTTTTTACCACAAAAAACGTCACAACGGTACATCTGTAAAAATTTTACCCCAAACTAATTTTTTTACCACCAAAAACCCCAAATTTGTACATTTGTGACAAATTTACCATTAAGTTTTACTGTCAAATTACTAAGTTTAATGACATGTGATAGTTGACGGGTGTACGAGTTTGGGGTTTTACCCCTTTGTTTGTCACAAGTTTACCAATTTGTGATTTTTCGTGATATTAATCCAATTTAATGAACACTAACAGAGGGTAAATTTATCACAAATATACTAGTTTTGGATTTTTAGTAGTAAAAAAAATAGTTCAGGGTAAAATTGTCACGGTGTACTAGTTTGAGATTTTTTGTGGTAAAAAAAATTAGTTCGGAGTAAAATTATCACGAGTGTACCAGTGTGGGGTTTTTGCTGGTCAAAATAATAATTTGGGATAAATTGTCACGGGTGTACCAATTTGGGATTTTTTATGGTCAAAAAATTATTTCAAGGTACAATTGTCACAAATGTACTATTTTTGGGTTTTGCGTAGTATTAACCCTAGAAAAAGCATGAGATCAAGAGAGTTGAAGGGCGCCCAATTTGGAAGAACTGAAGCACAAAATGAAGTGATCACATTTACGGCCAAAGCACCAATGCAGAGTCATCCTCCCATGGATAAACCACACACAAGGAACTTTTGCCAATATTGGACAGTTATATCCAGAAAAGAACAATGAGAGATTTAGGGTGTGACCATTCTGTTCTCGAAAATAATTTCTGCTCAAAAATAATTTTTTTTATTCCATTCCCAGAAAGAATTTGTAAGCATTTAAAAGCGTTTAGCAACAGCCCAAAATTTATATTCTTAAAATAGAAATGCATTTGACAACTATAACAAATTTCTTTTTATTAATAATTTTTTTATAATATTTTGAATTTTTAAATACTTTTTCTTTTTTTTCTTTTCCTCCTTCCTTGGCCCATGGCTAGGTCGCCAGCGCCGGCGACAGGCGAGTGCTGGATCCTCAAGGCCTAGGCGAGTGCCGCCCTCATCGCTGCCCCTGCCAAATCCGGCGAGGGCAACCCTCGCCCAAGCCTCGAGGGTCCAGCCCTCGCCACTCGCAGCCTAAGCGAGGGCGGCTCGCAACGTGGGTGAGGATCACCCTCACCCAAGTCGAGAGCCACCCTCATCGGATCTGGCAAGCGCAACCCTCACCCAGGCTATGAGGGTCCAACCCTCGCCCTCACCAACGAGGGCAAATGAGGGCTAACGAGGGCCGCGGCGCCCTCGCCGACCCTAGCATGTGACCAATCATTGGCCACAAGTCAATAAAGAAAAATAAAAATTTTCTTTTTCATTTTTAATTCTTATTCTCAGAATCAAAAATCAACTTTTATTATTATTATTAATTCTCTTCCAAAACTGATTCTGAAAATAAATTTGCACCCGAGAACAAAAGAATTACTAAACAGATTTCTATTCTTTTTTTGTTACAGAAAATAAAAAAATAAAATCAAGCATTGTTTGACCGGTTACCAATCATGCCCTTATGCCCTTAGAGATTCAAGATGTCATCATTTCAAGCCAGCTCAAATATCAAAGTCCCTTCATGTCAAAGTACACATAAAGACGCATACTCAATAGATGGATTCACAGACACAATCTTGCATAAACTCAACAATTACACTGAATTACTTATACTAGATAGCTTCCCAGAGACGATCTGCATAAACTCAACGATTACACTCGAATTTGTATCCGGCATATATGAGAGGGACTGACAAGACCACAAATAATAAGGCGTTCACAATTCCCCAACTTAGGGTTGTCCAAGCAGGAACAGCCCATACCCCGGCCATCTCCGCCAAGAAGGCGTCATGCTCCATACCAAGCTCGAGCAGTCTCTGCCGGTTCTTATTCAGCTCGGCCGCCACGCACTCCATCTCTGCGGAATAAGTCTGCAGGAGCCGTAGATTGTTGTACAAGTAGATGCAGCTGACGGCAAACATGATGAGGGATAGCAAGAAAGGCATCCACATGAACTCGCGAGTGATATATGGCGATTTAGAGAGAGCCAACATTTGGGCCAAGCCAACGAGATAGAGTAACAAGTTTAGGGAAGAGCGGATCATGACGCCGTTGATGCTGCGGTCGAGTCCCGTCATTCTTCGTCCAAGACGGCTTGTGCTTTCTCGGAGGCATGAAGACTCCATATTCGTGAAGTTTTGCAGCCTGACATGGAGAAAAGAAGATGTATGTAAGAGGATTTTATGAGAAGACGAAGACCCTATCCAATGGCCGGTGCTCGTTTATATGTACACAACCTAAAATGGAGAAGAGCCGATGAATGTGAGAGGGTTTTATGAGGAGACCTAAACCTACATCTGACGCCCAGTGCTCATCTCCAGCTCCAAATCAGTTGTAGTGGGGAATTTGAATAGATGGTCTGGAATAATCAGAGATAATCAGGGATGGTCCGACGGTTATTGTTTACCCAATTTTCTCCGGATTGCTATGGGCTTTTTCATGAGCCTACAAAAGGAGTTCTTTCGGAAGATACTTGATCTAAAAAGGAAAAACTGAAATAAAATAAAATTAAAAAAAGTGGCCCGAGGAATGGTTCTGCTATCTGCGCTTTCGCTTTGGTGAGTATTGTCGAATAAGGAACAACTCCTCCCTCTCATAAATTTACACGAGCAAATTCTCTCTCGCACTGCATACAAGCTATAACATCTCCTTGCGATGTCGAAAGCGTAACTAAATTTTCATTAATAATTAATGCGTTTTTTAATTTGCAAGTTCACTACTTGTACTTGCATCGAATCATTATCGGAGGACAGTCTTTATAGAACATGCTTGACATCTACCTCGGTGTCTTCCTATGAATTCCTCGAAATTCCTCACCAAGAAAAGAGAAAACAGGTACTTAAGAAAAAAAGTTAGACCTGCATCCATTTTCAACAGAAAAGGACCAACAGCCAAAACCCAAAAGCAACCTGAAGCTCTGCTGATATTTTTAACATTAGAACAAGATTATGAGGCCATACACACGTAAACCACAGCTTGCCCACACAAATCAAATCACATGGAAAAAGGAGTATATCAGATGCCCGAAATTCAGCTTAATAAGCAAACAAAACCAACACGAGAAAGCAGGTTAACCTACTAAAACCACCACAATCATACAGATCTTCCAATTTCGATATCAGGTCAGCCTCGAATCAAGATTAATAATCATCTCGACCAGGAAAAAGAATCGCTGCGTGTGGAGATGCATACCAAAATGAACAGAAATTGCCTAACAGACACAGAAACCAAGCGATTACACAGCAAAAGGACAAAAAGCATGCTTCAAGAAACCATAAAAACGAGGATCAAGATGCGTAAATTAAACAGCTTGTGCTGTTCAAAGTTATAGTAGACGAGAAGTGGGGAAGACGAAGAAAACATCCAACCTTTGGGCCTCCTTCATTACAAGCTAACAGATCGTTCGATCACACCGACTGCTCGTGGGTTGATAGGGCCGAGGAAGCTTCGAATGCCGGGATCTTGCAAGACTCTAACGGGATGATGGTGGACGGCTTTGTGAGGCACAGTTCGCGCTCCTTCGGCTCTGTCTGCGGAAGCCCTAGGGCGTTCGGGAAGCTTTTTTGTACTTGCAGGAACGAAGTACAGGGCACGTGAGGGGAGATCTATTCACTGAACCGGCAATAGATTGCTCACCACTCGTGGATTACATCGCAGGTCAGCCCGAATGCCTATGGGCCAAACGGAACATCGTTGAAGAATGCCAGGCTTTACTGGCCCAAATCGAATAGGTGAAAGTCGTCCATTGCTCCCCGAAAGGCCCATGAAGCTGCCGATTGAATCTCCAAGGCCAACCGAAACAAGACTCTCCCCAACAGCTGGTCGTCCTTTCCCTCACAACTCCCTTCGAATATTTTGAGGTTACTACCGTCAAAAACTCTAGACCGATACACATATGATAAATTTATTTTTAAATTAATTTTTTGACACGAAAGACCCTAAACTGATATATCTGTCGTGACATCCAGGTCACTACTCAATAGACTCGCGTGCCCTTGAGTACTTAACTATTCGATCGACTAATAATGAAGGTGAATCGTGTGTGAATAAACATGACAACCGAAGTCAGTAAATGTTTTAGTCAACCAGGTTTGAATTTCCACACTAAGTTACGAGTATATTGAACGAGCTCGATGTTCAATCACATACGAAACTAGAATGCAGAAAGTGCCAACGTTTTGTGACCCGACTCCAATTCTCTTCTATGGCCATTCTCTCTCTTTCTTCCCTTTGTGCATGCGCGGTGCCACCTAGCTTGTCCCCAATGCGCCACCTAACCACACCCGCGCCACCTAGCCACACCCGCGCCATACACCTCCATTTGGTGCACCAAATTGCATCAAAATTTTAATCCATGCGGCTGGGGGGAATAGGAAGACAAAACCAGCAATGTCTTTCTTCTTCCTCCTTTTTCCTGCCCCTTCGTTCTGCTCAGCTGCTCTTTCCCCGACATCACAGCCCTTGCTTCGTGCCGTCCGCCACCAGCACCGCCCCAAAACCTTCACGCCGGCGATTCCCTCCACGTCCGTGAGCTCGAGGAGTCCAACAAGAAGCTCCGGAATGCCATTGAAATTTCTTCTTCTTTTCCAGAACCGCGCCACGCCGTTTTCCGCCGATTGAGGCAAGTGAATGTTTTCTAATCTATGCTGTGTACATCCTTTGTTGCTCGGCGAGGCCTTGCATGTGGAGGTTAGCTTCTGGTTTGGGGGCTTCTTGAGCAAAAAATTCGTGTGGTTAAATTTTAGGTTGCTTCTTGAGCTTTTGCTTTGATTTCGAGAATTGGTATTGCTGGACCTTTACCGTTTTCTAATTTTATAGAGCTTTTTGTGGATCGAATTTGGATAAACTTTCTTCATGAAAGTTGTTCAAAACATATTGGAGTATAACCTACTTTAAATTCAGATTTTTCTGACTTCAAATGAGTTGCACGAAAACCCTATTTCTTACCGTGTTAAGTCTGTCCAGTACAGTAAAATCAGTGACCTTTATGTCTTCTCGAATTTTTATAAAATTTCCAGTTCGAAATTGGACATATTTCCTTCACAAAAGTTGTTAAATAAATCCATGTCTACGATACAAAAATTTCGAAGTGTTTTGAAAACGTTTGGTTTGCAAAACGAGTATTCCTTTTAGTTCAATCATTTGCTCCAGGGGGCCAGTTTTGGTCTGACTTTGAGCTAATAAAAATTGCATTTACAAAAATATTTAGACTTTGAGTCCCTCATAAAAAAATGTTTATCAAGGTATTTTCTGTGACATATCCAAAATTTATAATTTTTGGAGTTCATATATTATTTATTTAAATCAAATTTCAAAGATGGCACAAAACTGCCCAGTTTTACCTTTTTCCAATGATTCACTTTTTCTTAGGTGAAAATCTTGATTTGATGTCTTATGGAGATGTAACGTAAACACTTTGAGCTTTTTGATTAAATGTTTCCTTTGCATTAGCAATTGCAAATGACATTTCTAAATTGTTGCACTATATAAACTGAGACGTGTGGAATTGTAAACGTGATTGTTTCGTCGGTTCCCATAATGACAATGCCCCGGAATTGGGATGAATGAGGGCGTAATTGGATTCCCTCGAATGCCTGGGAGTATAACATGGCTCCCCAGATGTCCTCGCGATGTCGTGATGGGTGCAAGATGCCTGAGGGGGCAACTGGGTCCCCTTGGATGCCTGGGGTGTAACACGGTTCCTCATATGTTCTCGTGATGCCGTAGTGGGTGCGAGATGTCTAAGTGGGTAACTGGTTCCCTCGGATGCCTAGGGATGTAACACGGTTCCTCAGATGTCCTCGTAATGCCGTGGCGGGTGCGAGATGCTTAAGGGGTAACAGGATTCGCCGGAAGATGTTGCAGTCGGAATTATCTAATCAAACATGATCCTTCATATTTTGATGTTTCATTTGCATTTCTGGTTTATGTGTCCAAGGATGCTTTCTTTTCATATCAACATACTATATTGGTTTTGAAGAAGGTTCTCAGACTAGTTGATTTTAAAAGTGATTTCATGTATTCTATACATGGAGTTTTCCTCGGATGTGCGGTAATAGGTTTATTTAGTATAGATTGGTAAACATTTTCCTTGCTGAATTATGCTCACTGGTTGTTGACTATCCTCTTTCATATTAGTAACCATGCCGATCCTGCCTACCTCCACCTCGATTAGCTATGGTGCCTCTGTCGATTTCTCTAGTCATATTACTGAGTTTGTGGATCCTGATTTCTTGGAGGATGGTGGAGTAGCAATTTTGGAAACCAAGCAGTGATTTTTGAACATACCGTGGGTGATGGATAGGCGACGTTGTACATATGTGCTTACAAGTTGGGAGGACATGACTAACGGAGCTTTTTGGTGTAGTTAGGGGCGATAGGACCCTTTTTGTTTGCCCAATGCACCCCGATCAATGTTGCCTAAGTACATAAGAAAGAAATGAAAATGAGATCGCCATGTTTATATTTTTCACGTGTGTCCCTTTAAATTTTACATGTCTAGGGTTGTTCTTTGATCATGCATAAAAAGTAAAAGAATACATTAACTACATTAGAGGTGATGTGCTGGGGACTTCACGATTGTGAAAAATTTATTTTAAATTAATTTTAACCCAAAACTTGTACACCTTTGATAAATTTACCCTCCGTTAATTTCCGTCAAATTTTACTGTTAAATTTGCTGACATGGATGATATATGGTAACATGGTATGGTGCCACGTGAAAATTCATAGGGTAAATACCACGAAAAACCTTAAATTGATCCACTAACGGAGATAACTTTGTCACAAAATTACTAGTTTTGGGTTTTTAATAATCAAAAAATTAGTTTGAGGTAAATTTGTTACAGGTATACCGATTTGAAGTTTTTTTAGTCAAAAAATTAATTTAGAATAAATTTATCATAAATATATAAATTTAAGATTTTTTATAATATTAACCCATATATTATTCAGCAAATTAAGATGATTTGTGGACCAGCTAGTGAGGGCCCCTTTGGAAGTTACTGGTTGATTGGACTTCAGTGCACTTTGGGACTGTGCATTGTCCAATCCATGATAAGTTGGTTCACCTGGGATTACTGCGCACATAAAAGTGAAAAAGAAGAGTAGGTAGTACGACTCTGTATGATGAATTACTTGTGTCTCTGTTCATAAATGAATATAACCTAACATATATATCATTTTGTTGACACCAATAATTAATTAAATTATTAATAATAAAAATAAAATTATATTAAAGGGATATACAGAGTGATGGGAATAAAATAAGGATTATTGAAGGGTGACGCAAGCCACAAAAAATTGATTGTTAAAATTACGACAGCAGAGAGCTGGTAACTACTAAAATATCTCGACGTGAAATTCAAGAATTTGAAATTGAAGAGACTAAGGGCACCGAAGGGATAAGCACTGCCCAAGTTTTCGTACTGTGGATTATCAATGGAAATTGATACAAGAAGACCAAGTCATCGAAGATGTCAATAAGAAAGAAGCACATGGCTCTATACGCGATTGTTTCGTCGGAATACGCTAATGATGGCTTGTCACACGCGGAAGGACAGATGTCAGAATAGGATAGCATCGATGATAGTTATCTCACTAAGAAGGAAAGATGTCAAAATAAGGAAGAGATCGATGAAAGTTATTTCACGAAGAAGAACAGATGTCAGAATAGGTTATCTCACTAAAAAGGACAAATGTCAAAATAAAGGGAAAGATTGATGACAGTTATTTCCACGAAGAAGAACAAATGTCAGAACAGAATAGCATCGATGACGGTTATCTCATGAAGAAGGATAGATGTTAAGACAAGAAAGAAATCGATGACGGTTACCATATGCAGGAGGACATATGTCAAAATAAAAAAGGAATCAATGACGGTTATTTCATGAGGAAGGACAAGTGTCAAAACAAACATGAGGTCAAACAAACAATTACTAAAAGATGTCAGAAAATAAAGGAAAAAAATAAGATTGATAGTAGTTAATGGACATATATCACAAGATGAACGATGATGATGAGATCAATGGTCATTGGACAGACGATGTTGGAGGAAATAATTACCATGCTCGCAATATAAATACCACCTGATAGCCAGAAAAACCTCCTGCGAACACACAATCAAAATGTCATATTTTAATTATATTTACTTTTCTGCACTGTGCTTTCAATTTCCTTAGTTGTAGTTATCTATGTTCCAAGCACAGTAGTTCTATAATATGGTGTCAATGGAGTTTGAATGCCACTCGTCAGTAGCTAGACAGATCTATCTGAATTGTTTATAAAGTTCGAAGTTCTTATTGATCGAATCTTGTCACGGCTTGAATTTGTGTTGCTAATCAAAACAAACGAGTTCTTTGTTCATGCCTGGATATCTCCTATCCGGAGTCGTTACAAAATCTGGTCTCCTCTCATTAAAAACCAAAGAACAATTTTTAGTGAATTATATTTCGTCACAGAAACAATTCTGGTAAAACACATTCATTTTGTTTAGGTCAGATAGCTTTTGCTTGTTTCCCTGGAATCCAAACTCAGTTTTTAGTTGGTTGAACGTCTATAAACTGTGTAGTCTCTAACTTGGAACCTTGTATCCTAGCCATGCTGGTCATACTTACACTCATAGAACTCTTCAAGCCTGCATATGGATATTTGCATCCTGCGTTCCTGTACTTTTTCTTCTGATCATTCCAGACAGACTTTACTTTGAATCCTCCTACCAAATAACATGTTCTATCTCAAACTAAAACCTCTTCACCTCGACGTAATCTCAACACAAAAAACAACACGACGGGAGAAAGATTTGAATTCGGTTAATACACAAGTTACGTAGGTTTCAGTCGTGGCATGATCAGTACGTGTGTCGTGTTTGGATGCGATTTGAATTCGACATGAAGCAAAGATGCAAATCGTCGGTTTTATCTCGATATTTTAGGCAGCACATTGAGAGTGCTACTCGAGAAGAAAATTGAGTACATACATTCCTTCATTCGAAACAAGATGTTGCATAACTAGCTTGCAAATATTAAGATTGGTCTCTTAATTGCAGCAAACTCTAGTCGAGCATTAAACGTTATTCTCCATTTGAGTGAAATGTGCCCCTATTTGAAAGCGAATAAACAAATAGGCAAATGGCTTGCAATCTGCCACATCGTTACAAATTGTTCGAACATCTTCTCACAGTCTGTCACCTGACGTAATGCGTCACTTTTTCAGGGTCTCGGTATACTTAGCAACCCTTGGAAATGAATCATATTTGGATTTTCTTTAGTTCTTTATACAATTAGCAACTAAAGCTTGTTGTATGCCTCTTTTGGGCTTAACCTATCGTTGGACGCTATAACCCAAGCGGATTCGGGTCAAAATGGACCATACGGTGAAACCCAGAGAGCGGAGCCCTTTTGTCTCGCTTTAGCTTTCTGAAATCGTGCCTGCATTTTCCATATACTATTTTTTTTGCACGAAAGCTCTCCTATGTCTCCACTTTAATTTATTTGTCTCATCAAATAGCTCTTTTTCAAGGATTGTAATGATAAGATCTTCGTACGCACTACTTTTTAAAATTCCAAAACTACCCACTGCCTTAAAAAAAAAAACCTCTTAAACTCATCACCAAAAACATAATTCGAGTCGTACAAGGAGTCTTTATAAGTAACCGAAAGTTCTTGAGAATCGAGAATATAAAGATATTCTTTCCCTATTTCACCACTAAATCAAACATATCTGGATCTTCTATCTTTTTTTCTGTACAAGAACATGCTTCAACGCACAAAAGCCCTACAAAAAAAGTAAATGGAATCCCAAGAACGAGGGAAATTGTAGCTGTCTTTGGACCTAATTGCAGTGTGACTCCCACTATCATCATATCCTCCCACTATGTTTTCACAAACAAAAGAGAGAAAATCATTCTTCTCGTCAACCCTTTGACTTTTCTTACTCCTTTGGCGAATCCTATAATCCGACGCTCCACGACTAATTATCTCGTGGAATTGGTTCATCCGGCTCTTGTCTCTGCAGCCTCACATCTTCTTTGAACTTATTGATGAATGCTTTGACTCGACATTTGAACTCGTACGGACTTGGCTCCTTCCTCGGCTGATTAGTCCGATCCTTGCACGTCGCCATTGTGGCGGCGACTTCAGCAAGCTGATCTGGTGGCTGGGTGTTGTCTGCTTTCACGTGTGGGTGTGGCGTCATCGATACCGCCCCCACCTCCCCTAGATCTTTCCAAACGAGCTTCGCCCCCTTTAATTAACACAAAGTCAATTACATTAAGAAAAAGAAAAGAAAAGTAAATCTCGTGAAAGAAAGCGATATTATGTGAATATATTGACTTGATTTCTTTTCTTTTTTTTTTGGGTCTGTATATTGACTTGATTTCATAAATCCGTTGACCAAAAATTAAGAGAAGCGGTCCGGTCATCCTCGTCAATTTGTTGTTCGTAAGGAATGCGAAATTTGGAAATTGTTATCGCCTCACATTGCCCTTCTTACCTTGAAGGTGGTCGCCGTTAGCAGCTTCCCGGCGAACGAGTCTTGGCGGAACCAGAGCTTTCTCCAACGAGTCCACTCGCTTCCGCGGCCTTGAGGCGGACCTCCTGAACGCTACCTTCCTCTCCTCTTTGCACTCACCATAATATCCATCTCCACTGCCGAATCGCCCGCCATTCCCCATCCCCTTCACTCTCTTCTCCTCAAAATCCTTAAATCCATCGAACCACGAGAGAATCCAGGCCAGCGCGGGAGGCAGTCGAGGAGCCAGAGGCTCGGAGATCGAGGCTCTGAGGGCAATAGACATTGCGCCGCCGCGGGCCAAAATGAGCAAAGCTTTTAGAGGCACCATTTTCGACCCTACGATTGTTTCGCTACTCTCAACTTGCAAGTTTCGGTGACGAGAGAGGATCGACTCCGGCTTATAAATAGACGAAGACGAAGAGGGTGCAGTCTGACACGCGGTTTCGGGGTGTTATAGTATTAAAAATATCATCTTCCAACCAATATTACTCATATGCTTATTTTTTTTTTTGCTAAAAATTACTCATATGCTTATTGTTTGTGATGTGCACCACTCCGCCGAGAAGAAACTGTTTGATTATGAGATGGACGGGTATGAAAACTTACAGCTCGAACAGGCTGCTGTTGATGAGGCCATAATTAAGAAGCAGTACAGGAAGTTTGTGCTTTATCTTCGTCCTAATAAACACAAATTTTCGATACAGTTTCAAATCTGCCCCTATTAACTACCCCATTCGTCCAAAAATCACCATTAGTTATTTGATGTGACATTTTCACATTGGTAACAAATCCACGTCAGTAAGGTGACGTGAAGAATTATCTCCATAACAAAATGGTTGTTTGATATGAAAATAAGGGAAATTATGGACAACTAACGGTTATTTTTGGACGTGCTGACTAGATTGCCAAAAATGAGTCAAATTTTTTAATTGAATATTGAAAATGATTAACTTTTTGTATTCAGCTTTAACCCTTTTTCATACCCCAAAAAAAAACGTGCCTATTAATTAGATTGCCAAATCAGTTAACAAGGGGTTGTGTGATTTTCATTGGATGTTATCACCCCCGACCCCCTTTATTTTCGCTAAAAATGAATAATGCAAAGACCAAACCTCCTTGGTTAGTGGGGGTTGTATCTCTTGACTTTGGAATATATCTGAAGAGTTTGATTTGACCAAAAAAAGAAGGAAAAAAAAAGGGACGTTGCCTTAAATAAAAAGGTGTGAGTTATAAAATGAATCTGAAAATTGGTTTAGAGCCAATTTTCTCTCCAATAGCGTTAAATTCATCAGAGATATATAATACTACATCTCTTATTAAAACAGAAAATTTTGTTTTGAAAATGATGGATCAGTTCAGTTCCGATTTAGATGAAAATGAATATTCCTTAATCATCCAAATGTTATTTTCAAGTGAAAATTAATTGTTTTGATAATAGAAAAGCCAATGTATCTTTTACAAAATAAAAAACCGCAGAATTATTTTTACTTGATCAGTGAAAACAATTATCTCCTTCTTGGCCGTGGCCGGCCACCGGCCAAAATAAGGAAAATAGAAAATAGAAAATAGAAAATAGAAAAATAAAAGAAAAAGAGAAAAAAATGAATGATATCTATCTTTTAAGTGATATTTAATCAATCGATATAAATCATAGTTTTGAATAGATAATATATTTAATATGAGCATAATAATTTAATTTGAATGAATTTTTCTTAAAAATTATACGCCACATTTCAGTATGATTTAAAGATATCTTATTTATTTATTCAAGTTTAAATTCAAATATTCAAATTGTAGATAAAAAGTGTAAAAGTTGGATTACCATAATTCAAAATCATGAATTTTGTCTTTATCCATATTTTCAAAGTATCAAATTAAATTTATTTATTTATTCACTTTATTTTTTGGATGAACTTATCTAATTATTTGAATTAAATCATATATTAAATTGCATATGCCTTTAGTTTGTCCTTCCTCTGTTTACTTTTTAACTTTACTATTTTAATATTTTAAAAGTAAGCTATAATATGTAATATTATATTTAGAGATAATTTCTATTAATCTCCTTTCTCAATTTTAAACTCAAATATTTAACAAAAGTTGCAAAATTAAAGCTCATCGATTTTGTTCTTATCCACATTTTCAAAGTATAAAATTTAATGAATTTCTTTCTTCAGTGTAAATTTCTTCATGTATTGTGATAAATTATTTAAATAAAATAAGTAATAATTTAAAATAGCATTAGTTGATTTATTAAGAACATATGTATTTAGTTTTTTCCACTTTTGTTATTTGGTTAAGCGGCTTTCTTCATTTTAGTTTATATATCTTTATTTAGCTTATTTTATTCTTTTCTTGGTTAAAGAGATTTTGCTGAATAAGAAAGTTATCCCATTCAATAAAACTGCACAAAATAAACGCAATATGAAGAACAAAAAACAGCGTACCAAAATATAAATTAATAAATGGGTATAAATTAAATGAAGAACTCATATTACTTTTTCAAGAAGCAAAACCCTTATGGACAACCTAATATTCTTCCAAAATTTTTAACCGGGCAACTAAAGAATATAGTTTCATTTCGCAAAAAAAGAAAAAACGGATTTTGAAGTAACTAAACATGCAAATGCGAAAGGAATTTAATTATCATCAACGAAAAAGAAATTGTACGTGTCGAACGGACGGATAAGAGAAGGTATGATTAATAATGAAGAGATAATTCAAGGGCCAAGATGGGCGTGATCTCCTATGTAGCAGCACCGATTTTAATTCTTATTTGAACGCAAGTCAAGTGCCTTCCCGCTTGATCTCAAATCAGATTACACTATCTCTCTTCTTCACATGATATTGATATCTACGCACATGATATTGTTTATTCAAAAATTGACGTCATAGCATCAATATGGTTACCTCATGGTAAATATTGTCGAGCAAAGCGTCTTTTTTGTTTTGTGTGTGTGTGTATGTAAATGCATGGAGGCTATATATTACCAACTCGTGACAATTGTGACAGCATCGAGAAGATCTTAATTTTTATTTTACAAGTCAAATGATTGTCATACGACAATTATAGATATTTACATAAATGCATCCAAGGGTATTTAAATAAATAACTTGGCTTAGATAATTCAAGCTAAATAATTAATTAAATTACAAATTTTTGGTGCCCCTCTCTCTTTCTCTCTCTACCTTCATTTTCGTTCTTTCCAAAACCCTCCAGCTAGTCGGAGAGCACTTGGCCGCTCGTTCGCAGCTTTCGCAGTTCTGCCCGCCACCGACCGACCGACCATGAACCGCTCCAGCTTCATCTCCACGCCTTCCCACAGGGCTCTCCGCCCTCACAACCAACTCCTCCTCTTCGGTGGCCGCCGCCGCCGCCGCCTTCGTCGTCTGCTCGGTCAAGCCGCCCTCCGCCTCCTCGTCGGCCACCCTAGCCCCCTGGCCGGCGAAGATCGATGCGCCCGGCCGGATCGAGGGGCTGAGCCAGGTCTCGGGGGTGTTGGGCAGCCAGTGGGGCGACGATGGCAAAGGGAAGCTCGTCGACGTCTTGGCTTTTGGCATTTCGACGTCGTTGCTCGTTGCCAGGTAATCATTTGAAGCGTGACTATGGCCTAGACATCACCGAGCATAGGTTTTGGTCGGTTCTTCGTCGAAAAGAATGGACTGTGCGGTTGAGTGTTCTCGTCGGAGGATCTTTGTCTGATATGTTCCGTTCGCATTTCGGCGATGATCGGTGTGTTGTATTTGAGTGTCCGGCCTCTGAAGTGACTTGAATGGTCATAAGTAGTGTACGCACGTTCTGAAGTTGGCATTTCAGTTTGTTTTCCCCTTCTTGTTTCTCTTATGTTTGCTTAGCGCGGTTCGTGGACGTCTGTTGTTATCACTTCTGTCAAGACTTCTGCTAGACTGTTTCATGTTTTAGCCGAGCATTCGCCGAGTAGGGGGAAAAGGAACCTGAGCTGTAGATGAGCTCAATTACGGTATATAGAGTGAACATTTGGTCAGTCTTTTACCTGAGCGAAGTTGGTATTTCAATTCTTTAAGATTTACCTTTCCTTGGAGTAGAAAAAAAAAAAAATCCACTGTGTCTCTGAGGTCGAGGACTTATTTTGGTGTAACCTGCAATCGTGATGCCAAAGCAGAAGGTGTTAGTACAACCGGAGGAATTGTTTAGCTAACCCGAAACATCATCCTCGTGTGCTGCTATGGGTGTGTGGAATTGGGAGCTTTCTTAATATTGATTTCATGGCTTGGCAATGATCGAATGCTTGGGTTGGTCGAATCTACGAGGCTAGCTAAAACGTGTAAATGCCAAGCTCTTCTTATTCCTCTGGATGAGATCTAGAAGAGCGCCGATTTGGCAGAGTTAATGTCAAGAAGGTTGTCACTTGCAAGTTGCAAGTGATGCTAGTCTTTTGTGCTTTATTATGCATTTTCAAAATTCTGAGTTATTTCCTTGTGATGGACTTTCTTTTTCCTCCCAACCCCTGAAAATGATTTTCTTCTTGGTGACGTTCTATGCTATCCTTAGATTATGGAAAGGTTCTTTCATCAATTGTTTGAGGCAGAAGGTATGACAAACACTTCTTTTGTTTTGATTTCTCTCGGTAATAACTAATAGCCAAATGTTGGATATCGCGTGATCTTCTGTATACGACTTAAATTGCTCATTTAGTCTAATTATAGGAGTGGATATGCTATCTTGTTTGGAAACAATTAAATTGGTGATTAACTTCTTGAGTGTAATTGCTTCTTATTTGATCCTTGAAGACTTTTTGACACCAGGGTGGGGCTAATGCTGGGCATGCGACGCAAAATACAGAGGGAAAGAAGTTCTCTCTTCACCTCGTTCCATCAGGTATTCTTTATGAGGACACTCTATGCGTTACTGGGAATGGTGTCGTAGTTCATCTGCCTCGCTTGTTTGAAGAAATTGATGGATTAGAGGCCCATGGAATCTCTCGCAAGGGAAGGCTTTTGGTGTCCGAACGCGCTCATCCGTTATCTGATTTCCATCAAGAGGTGGATGGTCTTAGGGAAGCTGAGCTTGCTAATTCTTTCATTGGAACGAGCAAAAGAGGAATTGGACCATGCTACTCCAACAAGGTTGTTCGAAATGGAACGAGAGTGGGCGATTTGAGGCACATGGACACTTTTCCTGAAAAGCTCGATCTTCTATTATCAGATGCAGCCTCAAGATTCCCAGGTTTTAAATTCGGCCCTGGCATGCTTTAGGAAGAAGTAGAAAGATACAAGAGATTTGGCGAAAGGTTAGAGGCTTTCGTAGCTGATACTGTGCATGTCGTGAATGACTCAACATTACAGAAGAAAAAGATATAGTTGAAGGTGCTCGAGCTACCATGTTCGACATTGGCTTTGCAGCTTATTTGTAACATCATCTAGCCCATCGGCTGGTGGAATCTGCACTGGTCTTGGCATTGCACCAAGATTCCTGGGCGATCTTATTGGAGTTGTGAGTATTTCTGGCAATTTGCTTTTTCTGTGCATTCTCTACTAAGCAGTGCACTGTTGCTTCTGCCTGTTATTTAGAGGCGGTGGATGTTAAGTCCATTAAGATCATGTGTTTGCAATTGTTGTTATCCTTCAAAGGGTAAATGCGCACTGAATTAAGGGATTAGTGGATGGTGGAAGTGCATGCAACTTTGTCAGCAAAAAAATCAACAGTCGTCATACAACTTTCTTCTATGGCTTGTTAAGAGTTTGTCTTGACCTTTGCCGTGAGTTATTGCATAAAATAACTCTGAATGAGATCATGTCAAGTAAGTTGAAAGGGTACTGCAATTTAATTACTTTAAACTTTCTTTTCCAGGTTAAAGCATACACTTCAAAGATCGGTTCAGGTCCTATTTCCAACAGAACTATGGGGGAATGGGGGTGATATGCCTGGATCTGCTGGGAATGAATTCAGGACGACTACTGGCTGTCCTCGTCGTTGTGGATGGCTTGATGTAGTAGCACTGAAATACTGCTGCCACATTAACGGCTTTTCTTCTCTAAATCTCACCAAGCTTGATGTTCTCTCTGCTCTTCCTGAAATCCATTTGGGGGTCCCTTATACATTAGCTGATGGCACACCAATTAAATCATTTCCAGCAGATCTGGATCTCCTCGAGTAATTGAAGGCAAGCATTGTTTTTGATGTCGCACTTGTGCTAAAAAGTTCATTAAGTAGCTGAAGTAAAGAATATGCCTTATAAGGGTGTGAGAGAGTCAAGTGTAGTTCAGGCTTTTGGTAAATCTTTTGGGACATGGGGAAAGACTTTAACTTTCTGTTTGATAAACTCTTTCTCATGGCTGTTTGTTTGATATACTTGTTCCATGTGTTCAGGTGGAAGTTCTCTCTTCACCTCGTTCCATCAGGTATTGTTTATGAGGACAATCTATGCATTATTGGGAATGGCGTCGTAGTTCATCTGCCTCGCTTGTTTGAAGAAATTGATGGCTAGAGGCCAATGGAGTCTCTTGCAAGTGAAGGATTTTGGTGTCCGATCGCGTTCATCCGTTATTTGATTTCCATCAAGAGGTGGGTGGTCTTAGGGAAGCTGAGCTTCCTAATTCTTTTACTGGAACGAGCAAATGAGGAATTGGACCTTGTTACTCCAACAAGGTTATTTGAAATGGAATGAAAGTGGGCGATTTGAGGCACATGGACACTTTCCTGAAAAGCTCGATCTTTTATTATCAGATGCAGCCTCAAGATTCCCAGGTTTTAAAAATGGCCCTGGCATGCTTGAGGAAGAAGTAGAAAGACACAAGAGATTGCCGAAAGGCCAGAACCTTTCGTAGCTGATACTGTGCATGTCGTGAATGAATCAATATTACAGAAGAAAAAGATATTAGTTGAAGGTGGCCGAGCTACCATGTTGGGTAGCGACTTTGGAACTTATCCGTTTGTAACATCATGTAGCCCATTGGCCGGTGGAATCTGCACTGGTCTTGGCATTGCACCAAGATTCCTGGGTGATCTTATTGGAGTTGTGAGTATCGATTTGTATTTCTGGCAATTTACTTTATCTGTGGATTCTCTGCTAAGCAGTGAGTGCACTGTTGCGTCTGCCTGTTATTTAGAGGTGGTGGATGTTAAGTCCATTAAGCTCATGTGTTTGCAATTGTTGTTATCTTTCAAAGGGTAAACGCACACAGAATTAAGGGATTAGTGGGTGGTGGAAGTGCATGCCGCTTTGTCAGCAAAAAAATCGACAGTCGTCAAACAACTTTCTTCTATGGCTTCTTAAGAGTTTGTAATTTAAACAACCTTTGCCGTGAGCTATTGCATAAACTAACTCTGAATGAGATCATGTCAAGTAAGTTGAAAGGGTACTCCAATTTAATTACTTTAAACTTTCTTTTACAGGTTAAAGCCTACACTTCAAGGGCCGGCTCAGGTCCTTTCCCAACAGAACTATGGGGGCATGGCGGTGATATGGTTAGATCTGCCGGGCTTTAGTTCGGGACAACTACTGGCCGTCCTCGTCGTTGCGGATGGCTTGATATAGGAGCACTGAAATACTGCTGCCACATTAACGGCTTTTCTTCTCTAAGTCTCACCAAGCTTGATGTTCTCTCTTATCTTCCTGAAATCCATTCGGGGGTCCCTTATACATTAGCTGACGGCACACCAATTAAATCATTTCCAGCAGATCTTGCGCTAAAAAATTCGTTTAGTAGCTGAAGTAAAGAATATGCCTGATAAGGGTATAAGAGAGTCAAGTGTAGTTCAGGCTTTTGGTAAATCTTTTGGGACATGGGGAAAGACTTTTAACTTTCCGCGTGATATACTTTCTCATGGCTGTTTGTTTGATATACTTGTTCCATGTGTTCGGGTGGAAGTTCTCTCTTCACCTCGTTCCATCAGGTATTGTTTATGTGGACAGTCTATGCGTTATCGGAATGGTGTGGTAGTTCGTCTGCCTTGCTTGTTTGAAGAAATTGATGGATTAGAGGCCAATGGGGGAATGATTTTGGTGTTCGATCGCGCTCATCCGTTATTTGATTTCCAACTTTGACTTTTAACACCTTGCATGATATTTAATTTGTTCCAAAATTCAATCCATAATGAATAATTAAAACAAAAGCAAATTTTGCACACGTTATGAAGCCAAGCTTTCAAATTAAGATTCAAAATGTGGATAAAAGAAATTGAAATGCATTTTTCGATATATATATATATATATATATATATATATATATATATATATATATATAAGCGTTGGGTTTAGGGATTGCTATATCTTGTCAATGTCTAAGCTTTAATTATAAAAACTTTTGTTATCGTTAAGTGAACTAGAAATCCTGGTGAATTTTTTTTTTATAATTTATATGTAATGATATATATATTGTTTAATACTCAAAAATTAGAAAAAGAAAGAAGAAGGAAGGGATTTTTCTAGAAAACTTCGGGTCCCAAGAAGAGGAGCAGAGGGCGGGAAACTTGACGAGAGTCCGTACCATCATCGTCTTACGCCGACTCACTGCAGTTCATTTCCAACTCCTCACCATCGTCATCTTACGCCCAAATCACTTCCACTACCAAAACCCTCTCTCGTACATCGGCGGCGAGACCCAGATCCTCTCCGTCGACCGCCACGTCAAGCTCGCCTCCTTCCTCGGCAAGCTCTCCGCCCTCTGCGACCTGCCCCCCGACGGCGTCTCCTTCAAGTACCAGTTCCCCGGCGAGGACCTCGACGCCCTCATCTCCGTCACCACCGCGGCGGGGGAGGAAGATATGCTCGTCGGAGGAGGAGGTGCTTCATCAATCCCGACCATGCTCGGTTCCGCTTCTCGGACGAATCGGTACCAACACCTCAACGCACCTTTGTATTTCCTCGATTTCATGTTCTGTGATTTCATGTGGTGATTGATGATGGTTGCTTCCGAGAACAGATGGAATAGAATGTGAATCGTGCGTGTGCGTATCT
This sequence comes from Syzygium malaccense, assembly GCA_031216405.1. Lineage (NCBI taxonomy): Eukaryota > Viridiplantae > Streptophyta > Magnoliopsida > Myrtales > Myrtaceae > Syzygium > Syzygium malaccense. The sequence goes on along the minus strand of CM062256.1, from coordinate 3,594,052 downwards.
CCCGTGAACGGAAGCGGTAGACAGCGATGTGTTTTTTTTATACCCAGTCCTGAACTCGTTTTGATATAGATGCGTTTGGAATCCATTTGATTTTAATCTGAGGTTCTGAAGTCTGTAGGTTGATTTTGACAACTTCTGGTTTGAGGAAGACGATGAACCGGAGAAGGTTAATAAAAGTTATAGATAGTAAGATGGGTTTAATTGAACTAGACGAGCTGTGGGCGTGAATGGGCTTTGTGATTCTGAAATTGCTTGGTCTAGGTGAATTTCGGCTGGTTTTGATATAGATGGGTTTGGGATCCATTTGATTTTAATCGTTGCCTGCTCACAGCTTGGATTGTATACAATCCGAGCTGTAGAAGGTGTAACTGTAATTTCCCTGACACAATGGCCATTCTGTTGGCGTGCTCTGCCTTAAAAGTTTATTCATTTATTTATACAGAGTGAGTTGAGTTATTTTCACTCATTTGAGTATCATATTGGATGAGATGCTCAAGTTGAATATCCCGTTTTAATGATCTAAAACAGACCGACTACAGAGGCCTTGATTGCATCGATCGAAGAAAAGGCCGATCAGCTCCTGAATGAACTGGTGGAGCTAGAGGCGAAGGGCAACAATGTCATCTACACATACATAACGCATCTAGGCCTTTACATACTGCTCTTTAATGTGCTTGGCTCCATGCTAGAAGCTCATCGTGAGTATCGTAATTGGGTATTCGTGGCAGGGGTGCTTCTTGGGATTGGGTTGAGTGTCGAATTTTGCATTTACTATTCGAAGATCCTGAATATGTGGAGGCTGTCTGCAAGTTTGTTAAGAAAGTTAAGGGCAACGCGAGAGGAGGCTGGCAGCTTGGTCAGCAAAATTGAAACGCATCAGAGGGCTAAGGATCAGGACAGGGAGAAGCCTGACAGCTTGTTCAAAAAAAATGAAACGCATCAAAAGGCTGAGATGAGGGGGGTTTCTCACAGCGTGGTCATTCCTGATGAGGGGAAGGTTGATGATGGGGGGAAGGGTAAGGGTAAGGCTGAAATGGGTGAGGTTGTTAGACCTTCAGAGCAAGAGAGTACGGGCCTAGAAACTTTATCTGAAAGAGCGAGGGCTATAGCGGCATTAAGTGACATTGATGGGAGCGTATCGAATTTCTACCTGAAGTACTTATTGCAGCTCATCATTCCTTTGACAGCTTTGGTTGTGGTTATCACTGTGATGACTTATGTTGCTTCCAAACATGATTCCGGTACGATTCTCTATTAATATTGCTTTGTTTTCCTTCATGTACAATAAATAATTTTCTGGTGTGTTCGAATAGGTAAGACTCCGGCAGCTCCGGTACCTCCGGCACCTCCCTACTTTGGCTTCTCCGATATTTGATAGTTTGAGGTAAGCTTTTCGAATTTTTATGCATGTTTCTAGACAGATAGATTATATACAATTAATTTCATCTTTATTCTGAACATTAGATCAATTAAGAAAGTCTACTTTCTATTCCTCAACCTTCCTCTTCTGTTGTGTGACGAAACATTTTGAATTCAGGAAGTCTTATTTGCAGTTGCAAATCCTTGTCAGAGAGCGTTTAATCTCCAAAGCCATAAGATGGGGCATCTAAGAGGATACTCCAGAAGTCGAGGAGCAATGCTAGGAACACAGAAATCTACTCAAATTGATTCACTAACTAGTTTTGCAAACTGCAATTGAATAACTGATCCAGAAAGCGAGTCTGGGATGTACAAGCAGGATTGGCATTTTAATTTTGCTGTTTTTGCAATGTCTGATACAGATGCAGCACATTGAACTCAACTGGGTTGCATAGACAAGGTTTCCCCATTGTTCGTTTATGTGGATATGGAAAAGAATTTTGATCTGGGGCAGTTTCCAGGGCCTCAAATTGATGCAGTCACTAATGACAACTTGATCATTGGTGTCTGCAACTACTTGAAGGAGCCATTCCTGATTTCTTGGTAATAAATCTGTTGCTTCTGTGGAAATCTCTGTGTCTTGTTTTGCGTTCCCTTTCTCTGTTTTCTGGTCGTTGCTCTGTTTTCTTAGCTTAATCCGAGCATGCAGGGGAAGAGGGTGTGAATAGTATGAGTTCCTTTTTCTGATTTCTTTTTTTGCTCACGGAGGGAGACCATCAACTTCAAGAATGGCTGAGATTTTGTTTTCCTTTGCTAGATTAATCTTAGAAAGTACCATGGTGAGCTTAAAATCGGCTTTTCCTTTTCCTTTTCTCAGTTATTACTGGAAGATCGAGCTTCTTTCTCTGCATACAACTGCACTGTGGAAACTGTTCTGTTTTTAGATACATCAGCAACTGGATCTGCGGTTTTTACTTTCTTCATCAATTTCTCAAATTAGCACATTTTTTTATTTTCTAATATCAGTACATTTTGATAATTTTCTTTCCTTGTTTCTTTTTTCTTTTTCAACTGGTTACATCCAAGATGCAAGTAGTAAGATTAATCTAGCAAAGGAAATGGGTATGATTAATAGCAATGTCACAACATGCAGAGATCGAATAAAAACTAGACCGGTGACGTAAATAAAAAAAGAATTATACAAGTTTGATGATTAAGAGAAATTGAATTTGTATTGTTCAATTAATTGGCGTACCCATGTACTCATTAACTGTTAACTCGAATGCACGGTCAAAAGTGTGATTTAACTATGTATTTGGATGTTTGACAAGAGTCGAGCAATCGAGAGAGTGAGTACAGCTTGGAACAATTAAGGACATAGAGCCGGTTGGGTGGAAGAGACAAAGGTATTAAGGGTGCGCTCGTGTCAAGAAAAATGAGTGATTTAAAAAATATTTTTTAAAAAATTTATTGCTTATATCGTTTAGAAAAAATAAATGAATGGCGACCACAAAAATAGTTAGACGTAAATTTTTATCGATGATGAAAATATTTTTTATTGACTAATTTTTTTAAACGATATAAACAATCATTTTTCAAAAAAAATTTTTCAAATTACTCATTTTTCGCGAAACGATTGCATCCTAAGATAGTGATTGACGTCACTGCCCTTGCCTTTGATACGACCAGTGCCATTGCAAATCGCAAATTTCAAGGATTGGTTGATGGGATCGTTTTTGGCGCTGCCCAATTAGTAAATTCAAACTCATTTTCTTTTCATGCATATGATTAGCATGGAACAAGACCTTCCCACGATCCATCAAAACTACAAATAGTGCTGTACACCATATCTGTTCTGTTAAATTGTTCATGTAAATTTGACCTATTACAACGATTCTTTATTCGAATCTCGCAGCTCATGACACGTTGACTTATTTTATATATTAAATAACTGAAATTTTTCACAGAGTTATTCAATAATTTTCGAATCATGCTTTCTCATTGGTAAGTATATATCACCCAAATTTGTTTACCCACACCGATCAGAGGTACGGCTGAAGTGGGTTTTCTTTGATCGGGATTACGGCAAAGTGTCGCTCATGATTAGTAAAAATAGAAGTCGTCATCACTTTTGATGGGGCAAAAACAAAGACATGACTCTAATACAGGCAATTTTAGGAAAATTCCAAAATTCCATGCGCCGTATTACTGCGTGGCTACCCTTGCCATTAATGTGCTTTGATCAAGCGGGTGGACCCATATATACGGGCCGTAATTAACGAGACCCGAAATGATCTTCCGACAACTTGCACAGGGACACTTGCTTGGTCCAAACACGATGTCCAATGCACAGAGACCCGATTTCCCATCATGTTATTACTTCTTTTTGCCAATCTTGCAACACAACATCGACAATTTGACGAGTTTTACTTACCAACAAGAGTTTAAAGCATTCAAAAATATAGAAATGTTAACCGAAAGACTCGTCCCTAGCACCAACAAACGATCGATCTTTTGTTAGTATCGATAAATATCGGACTTAATGGATAAGAGTAGAGTTTGGTTAGCAATTAAAGAAATAATTGACAGTTTATAAGGCATCGACAACTCACCAAAAAACTCATCAATAACATCCTGAAAGTTATCGACGATAGCCTTCATTAAGACATCGGATGTTGATCGACAAAGTTATTGACGGCGGACGATCGATACAAAAGCATAACTGCTTATTGTCTCCATTTTAGGATTTTTGTAGCATCTTGTGGATAAGTTGAATAACTTCTTCTGGATTAGTGTTGCGTAGAGTAACTTCTAGTAGCCGCAAACAGGATCAACTTGTATTCCAATTAAAATAGAAAAAATTATATATATCATCGACAAAACATTCTCAATTGTCTTACAATTGGATAAGTTTTCCTAATGATTTTGATTCATCTTCATTGAATAATAGCATTTTCTGAAATGCTACCACTAGTAATAAAACTATTATTTCTTATCAACGATTGGGTCATAGTGCTCATTTCCCTTGTCCCAAATGTCTCATTTGTCTATTAGCTAAACAATCACGATCATCATTCCCAATTAGTACATTTCGAGCTACCAGTGCATTATCCTTGCTTCATATGGATATTTTGGGGCCTTGTCATATCCCACGTTGCGACAGGTCTCACTTCTTTCTCGCTGTGATAGATGTCTATACTTGTGCCACCTAGGTTTTTCTTATGAAATCAAAGAGTCAAACTTTTTTGTGTCTGTTGAATTTATCCTCCCTAATTAAAAATTAATTCGACAAATCTGTCTAAAGAATTCGTACAGATAATTGCCGTGAGTTTTTCACTACTCAATGCACCTCTTTCCTATCCTCTGTTGAGATACTCCATGAAAGCTCTTGCACCTACACTCACTAACAAAATGGGATTGCAGAGCACAAATATCGACATCTCCTAAAAGTAGCCCGAACACTCAAATATCAAGCTTTTATTCATGAAAATTTTAGAGGTGATTGTGTGCTCGCAACAACCTCTTAATTAATCTCATGCCAACTCGAATTTTTGAAGGATGGGCTTCGTTTGAAATGCTCTTCACAAAAAAGACAACGACCAACCACTTAAGAGTTTTTGGCTGCTTATGCTACAATCCCTCGAAATACGATGGATTCTCGTGCGCTTTCATGTATTTTTATGGGATATCCTCCTTTACATAAAGGTTATCGAGTCACGGACATATCTACAAGGCGTTGCTTTATCAGAAGAGATATCAATTTCCATGAAGATGTATTTCCATTCCACGAGATGACATCTTGGTCTCAATCGTCTGTTTCGATATCAAATCGTAGTCCATTCTTATCAAAAGAAGATTTGCCTGTGGGTTCTCAACCCATCTTCATTGCAGTAGATCCTATATCATGTATGCTAGATGTTTCAAATTCTTTGAATCGAGATATTGAATCACCAGTATTATCACTTGAGGACGATCATCTGCCTACCTCCTAAGTGACACCTACCTCATCAATGGGATCTCCACATCCGTGTATTGATGATTCTTGCTCGCTAGTTCCCGAACAGATGCTTACTAAGCAACCTCGACGTTATGGATGTCACATTCGTCCCCCTACGTAGACCAAAGATTACATATGTCCCACCTTGGATTCTCTAGGTACACATTACCTTGTCTCTGCCTATGTTTCATTTAGTCGGCTATCACTTGAACATATGTGTTGTATTAGTCGCTATTTAGAGGAGCAGGAACCGTCATCTCATAACAAAGCAGCACGTAATCCACAATGGCAATAGGCCATGGAAGCTAAGTTACATGCTCTCACCGAGAATCACACTTGGGACATTGTTTCTCTACCTTCACATCAAAAACCAATTGGATGCAAATGGGTACATAAAATCAAGTACAAAGCAGATGGCTCTGTTGAACGCTATAAGGCTTGCTTGGTTGCCAAAGGATTTACTCAAAAAGAAGCTTTCGATTATCATGAGACTTTTTCTCCAGTCGCCAATGAGGTAAATGTTCGTTTTTCTTGTCTGTTGTTGCACTTCGTGATTGGCAACTGCATCAAATAGACGTCCGTAATGCTTTTCTCCGTGGTGATCTATACAATATATATATATATATATATATATATATATATATATATATATATATATATATATGTTATATGTATATGAATCTTTCACAGGATTTGCGAAAACAGGGAGAGTCATGATTGTCGTGCTCCCTTCCCGAGCCACGAAAGGAAAGAGCGCGTTGCTTTGGTCACGATTGTCGTGCTCGCTTCCCAGGCCAATGGCCTCGTTGTTCGTGGCCTTCACCTACTGCCGCTACATTTGCTTCAAGTCTTTTAAGTGCTTGAAGAAGTTTAGAGGTTTGACTCGACGAAATCATGGTCAAGCCACAGACTTTCTAATGAATTAAGAATATATTTGCCATATTTAGCTATTTATTCTCTAGAGTCATTGTTATTGAATAACATTGGAAGTTAAAAAGCCGTTTGACTTAATTTCCCTCTCAATTGAAAATCCAATTCGAAGGGGATAACTCGGTTGACATTTGTAATTATCATTTTAACAATATTTAATTCTCCCAAAATTGGGATAGATAGATCTCAAGAGATATCATCTCATGCCACAATATCCAATTTTGACGAGGTTGGGAAATCTATGAATTTGCTCAGTGAAATCATACATTTATAGAGATCAAGCACAAGCTTTCCGATGAATTAAGGAGATTTAAAACAAGAAAAATATCAAACTCTTATCCGTTAGCATTCTCTAAATCAATTTCAATTTTGAAATATTCGATAATAAGCTTTCCGATGATGTTAACGGTACCTGGAAAGATAAAATTAAGTAAACTTTGATTATTGAATACGGAAATCTGACTTTTACCATTATACAATCAGAATGAATCAAAGAAAATCATACCCTATTTCCAAAGATGGTTAAAATGAGAGCGAGAAAAGACAAAATTGGAATCATAACTAAATATCACAGAGAACGGTCTATCTAATTCCTTTTAACTTATTCAAATGACCACTATCAGACATCCCTTAAACCCCAGAAATCTATTAACGAATGGAAACTCATCGTACTTTCAATAGCAATCAATTCGTAAAGCTTACGCGTGTAACTACGACCTGTAATCACTTCACAAAGCTTACGCGTGTAACTACGACCTTCAACAGGTAGATGTGCAAATTGAGCTTCCGTGATTGTTTTTAGCCGCATGTGGTACCGAAAAAAGCCCTTCTCGGGCACCACCAAAAGCACTTCATCCTTCCATATGTCGATAAGCTTCATTTGAAATTTTGTCTCATAGCTCATTATGGAAATGTCATCAATTGAATACTGCTTCAAGTCCCGTTCAAGATGTATGCTGAACTTTTTAACCCAATACCAATTTGCAGAGTCCTCCAAAACCCATACGTCCAAGATTTTGGCATACATACCATAAGCATACAGGTGGCCCTTGGTTGCCAACAAGTGCATATTTTGATGACCTTGACACGATTCATCCACCTTTCCTGGATGAGGCAGAAAACGAACTCGGCAATCATCTGTGCTAAAGACCAGGATAGAATGTGCGCACGGGGGCAATATGTCTTCCTCTCCTTGCTTCCCAATCGCCATCCAATGAAGACACCCATTTACGACAGATGGGGCAAATAGTTCTCTAGGACGATAGGGAAAGGACCCAACTTTCCGCCATGTTGTAAGTGGCTCGAAATTACCTATGAAAAAACTGAAGTTACCATAGATAATTACCTGGTACCTGTTTGTGACCGAGTTGAAAAATAAGCCAACAATATAAAGCGAAGGCAAGGTGCAGGTCATTTTCTCTCGTGTGATAGGGTTGAAAAAGTAGTATTTAAATGGATGCATGTCTCTTTCCAAGATGAAGAACCCGTTGCAACTACCCAAAAATCGAATAAAACCTTCCGATAGCAGTGATTCAAATTTCTGCGACCCTATTTCCCTAATCAGCTGCTTCTTCTTCTTAGAGCTCCAGTCAACAGAGAACAGACGGAACTGATCAATATGTTCGGGGGAACGGGTCTGGAAAATCATTACTGGGGGAGATCTTTCAAGATGCAGTCGAACAAAATAAGGGGTGGCAGTCAAAGAGCACCATCCTTTACACACTCTCCGCAAATTAGCAACCTGATCAGCAGGTAGCAAGCTGAGAACATCGGTCATGACATCATCCGGTAGGCTTTCCAGACTGGCCGTGTCTTGACTGGTTGAGGAGCCGATGAAGTGACTCCAAAGATGTGAAAGCCAAGTGAAGCATGGACAAATCCCCATATCTATGGATTAGAAACAAAGCAAACATTAGCGAAACCAATCACCGACATAGCCTAGTCACAACGACAACAGATCCGTTTCCGGTAGCGGAGGGGCGATCCACCAGGCAAATAACACCAATCAACCGAATTTACCTTAAACTTGGCGACGACAACACCAGAAAAGAGTCAATCTACACCGATACAGGCACCCCGCATGTCTCCTCAGGCGGCGGAGGAATACTGGGTACAGGGCAGAGTTTGCAAAAGAAAAAGATTACAAATTTAAGGCAGACGACCACAACTGTCCCTTTTTTTCTTTATGTTTTTTTGGAACTGATTTCACAGTATTTCAAGCTTAGACGGTCAGGAAAAACACCATCTTTTTTAAAATGAAGAACGGATCGAACCAACGTCTAAGACGGAGCATAATCTTACCGGGGAGAGATCGGAGAAGATCCTCAAAGACATAGGGAAACATATGGACAATGAGAAGATGGTGAATCGAGCTCTGATCCGTCGCTGTGGCCGAGCTAAGGCAGAGATAAGGCGCTGCTGTGAAAATAAGTTGTGAGAATTTAAGCAAGTCCTGATAATTTTAATGGATATTATCACAAAAACTCCAAATTGGTATACCTGTGATAAATTTACCTAAACCAAATTTTTTTATCACCAAAAACCTTAAACTTATATACTTGTGACAAATTAACCCTCCGTTAGTTTTCATTAAATTAGATTAATACCACGAAAAATCACAATTTGATACACGTGACAAACGAAAGGTAAACCCCAAACCAAGTGTCATCCAACTCAACAATTTGACGGTAAAATTTAATGAAACTGACATAGAGTAAATTTATTACGAGTGTACCAATTTGGGGTTTTTCATGGTATTAATCCTAATTTTAAATACTGAAAGTAGAAATGCTAAGTTTTTTTAAAAAAATTGAAAATATGATCACTAAATATTATAAATTTCTTACCATGAATGAAATTGTGATCATCTTTGGAATGTTTTAGTAATTCTAACTGCCATAAATTATTTTCCTACTAAATGTATTAAGTAACCTTTCCTTCCTTATCATATTAAGTTATTTTTTTACTTAATCGAGACTTTTAAGTTAACATTAGTTATAGTTATGTAAAAACTTAATCTTATTAGGTGTTGAAATTTTTAATTTTAGCACTTAATTGGTTATCAATTAGGCACTAAGTTTATAAAGGTGGACTAACGAAGAGATGAAACATCACAGATGAAGTAAAACAACAACTCAATTCATTACTAGATAGGTACAATAGTTACAATTTTTATGTAGGTAGATACGAAAATGTTTTAATTTCTATTTAATCAAATCGAGCAAAACCATTTATCTATTATATATAGTTAAAGCTCGAACTAGGAGAATGTTCATTCCAATACTCATCGGGACACTTCACTTTATCATTGTGCTTTGCCACATGGCAAAACATGCGGCACGGTTTTGCCACGTGGCGCACATTCAACAAACAAGCTTTTAGCTTAATGATTTATCATCTTCCACGTTCTATTTCTTATTGGATTTAAATTTAAAAAAATAAATAAAGAGAAATTATATGAATAGTATATCTCTTTTAAACTTGAAAAAAGAGAGAGATAAATTAGAGAATGCATTCTTGTTTACACCCTATCATCTCGCACTTTCCATATTCTCATTATATTGAATTTAAAAGAGAAAGTATATCAAGATTTTATCTTTATTAATTTGAAACTTAAAAAGGATAACCTAGAGAAAGTATTCTAGATTGTACTCTCCACTAACGTGCCTTTTTTTGCAATGTAGTTTCTTAAATGTATTTGCCAACAAAGAAAATCTTGAGCTAAATATAAATTTTTGGATAAATATTTCCGTGCTTGACAATTCTTATAGGCAAGCGTAATCATCCAATCATATTAGGCTATGTATTCATGGTAGAATAATACTAAATCCCGATATTTTTTTAAATCAAAGCAAATATGGATCAAAATTTCAATTGTAGATTTACAATCTCAATTTGGCTAATCACGAGAAAACACGTGGATTAAATATTCCTCCCATTATCTCTATAAATAGGATGGCATCTCCATTTATTTTGGGCAGACAGACGGAGATTTTTAATTTTATGGAAATGCTATAAAAAAAAGCTACTAAAATTAAGGGATATGTTCACTAGATCTAGAAATCTTAAAACTTATCACAAAAGTGCAATTGAATCCTAAAAATTTGCAAAAAGTGCAATCAAGTTCTAAAACTTGTCAACCTGGTTCAATTGAGTCCTAAAGTTAACACCGTCAATTTTTCTAATGGAAAATGGTGACGTGGCATATTTAAATCAATCTTCTCTCTCCTACGTGGAATTTATTATTATTTTCTCATTTAAATATTATTTAAATTAAATAAAAAACTAAAAAAAGGCTAAGTTTTTATTTAAAAAAACAACAGTGAAAAAAAAGAAGGGAGGCCTCGCCGGTAGGACGCTGTCGCCACGGCCCATCGCTAGAGGCTGCCGCCGCTGCCCATTGCAAGCCCTGGGTGAGGGTGGCCAACCTTCGCCGGCCCCAGACTAGGCCTTGCCGGCCCAAGCAAGGGTCGGCGAGGCTCGTCCAAATCTAGGTTGAGGTGTCCAGATCTGGGTGACGCCGGCCCTTGCTTAGGACCTACGAGGCTCACCCCCATATGGGCGACGCCTCACCGACCCTCGCATGGGGCAGTGCAGGTTGCCCAGATATGGGTGCCACTCGCCCTTGCCAGGGCCTAGCGAGCCTCGATAGCCGCGGGTGAGGCCTCACTAACCCCAGGCAAGGGCCGGCGATGCTCGCTAGGCTTCGTCGGCCCTATTGACAGCCGGAATCGACCAGATCTAGGCGAGCCTCGCCCGGGCCGGCGCCTAGCGAGGGTCGCTGGCCCTCGCCATGGGCCGGCGATGGGCGGCGGCGGCGGCGGAAATGGCAGCGCACTACCCACGAGGCCTCCCCTTTCTTTTTCTTTTTTTCATTGTTGTTTTTGTAAATAAAAGTTTAGCTTTTTTATTTAATTTAAATAAGATTCATATGAGAAAATAATAATAAATACAACGTAGGATAGAGAAATAGATTTAATATGCCACGCTAGCATTTTCTGTTAAACAATTTGACGGTGTTAACTTTAGGACTCAATTGAATCAAGTTGGCAAGTTTTAGGATTTGATTACACTTTTTACAAGTTTTAGAACTCAATTGCACTTTGGTGACAAATTTTAGGACTTCTAGTGAACATATCCCTAAAATTAAAGAACTTGAGATCATTAAGACCTCACCAAAGATTCTGATCATTGGGACCTAGACCATCGTATATTGGAGATCAAGCCTTCAAATCCTTAAATCCAATTTGTGAAAAAGATTCCAACAATGTACTATATGATTTGGAGTCAGTCCACTAAGGCCTAGAATTATGCTTATGTGAAGAAGAGAGATAGTGCAATATGATCTGAGATCAAGCGTTAAGGCGCTCGAGCGCTCGACTTGCATTCAGATAAGAATTAAAATATGTGCTGCTATATAGGAGATCACATCCATCTTGGCCCTCGAATTGTCTCTTCATTATTAATCATACTTTCTCTTATCCGATCGACACGTGCAATTTCTTTTTTGTTGATGAGAATTAAATTCCTTTTGTATCTGCATGTTTGGTCACTTCAATATCCGTTTTTCTTGCTTTGGGAAATGAAACTATATTCTTTAATTGCCCGATTATAAATTTTGCAAGAATATTAGGTTGTCCATAAGGGTTTTACTCCTTGAAAAAGTAATATGAGTTCTTCATTTCATTTATACCCATTTATTAATTTATATTTAGGTACACTGTTTTTTGTTCTTCATATTGCATTTATTTTGCGCAGTTTTATTGAATGGGATAACTTTCTTATTCAGCAAAATCTCTTTAACCAAGAAAAGAATAAAATAAGATAAATAAAGAAATATAAACTAAAATGAAGAAAGCCGCTTAATCAAATAACAAAAGTGGAAAAAACCAAAAACATATGTTCTTAATAAATAAAGTAATGCTATTTTAAAGTATTACTTATTTTTTTTAAATAATTCATTACAATACATGAAGAAATTTACACTGAACAAAGAAATTCATTAAATTTTATACTTTGAAAATGTGGATAAGAACAAAATCCATGAGCTTTAATTTTACCAAAGAGACTTTTGTTAAATATTTGAGTTTAAAATTGAAAAAGGAGATTAATAGAAATTATCTCCAAACATAATATTACATATTATAGCTTACTTTTAAAATATTAAAATAGTAAAGTTAAAAAGTATACAGAGGAAGGACAAACTAAAGGCTTATGCAATTTAATATATGATTTTATTCAAATAATTATATAGAGCATCCAAAAAATAAAGTGAATAAATAAATAAATTTATTTTGATATTTTCAAAATATGGATAAATACAAAATTCATGAGTTTCCAATTTTGGTAATCCAACTTTTGCATTTTTTTTAATCTGCAACTTAAATATTTGAGTTTAAACTTGAATAAATAAATAAGATGTCTTTAAATCGTACTTAAATGTGGCATTTAATTTTTAAGAAAATTCATTCAAATTAAATTATTATGCTTGTATTAAAAGATATTATCTATTCAAAACTACAACTTATATCGATTGATTAAATATCACTTAAAAGATACACACCATTCATTATAATAATTAAACTTAGGAATTCAAATGTAGCCTATATCATTACATCCATCTAACTTGATTAATATCTTAGAACCAAAATAGTTACCAAAAAAACAAGTTTAAGTAGAAAACTTAAAATTTATTCAAATCCCACTCTAGATATTTATGTTATTGATAAATATATTATTGCTAACTAAAGCGTAATTGATGACCTTCTCGTAAAGACAAAACACAAAGTCAGAGACAGAGACAAATAAGACCTTTTTTGCTAGGAGACCACTGGTCCATTGGTCTTGGTCCAAGAATATTTTCTAGATCCAACTCCATAGTTTGATGCAAATTCTAGCTAGTGTTCATAAGCGACATCCTTTCTCTTATATGAATATCTAACTATTTATTTGCAGATAGTCCTTTTTTATTGAATAATATTGGAAATTAAAAAACGATTTAACTTTAACTTCTCTCTCATTTGAAAACTCGTCCAAATGGTATAATTCGGTTCATATTTATCAAGATCATTTTAAAGATATTGAATTCTCCCAAATTGAATAGATCGATAGATCTCAAGATATAACATCTCATGCCACAAATGTCCAATTTTGATGGTGCTGGAAAACCTATTAATTTGGTCAACCAAATCATACATTTATAGAGAACAAGGCACAACCTTTCTAGTATGCCAATACCGTATTGATAAGATTTAAAATAAGAAAAATATCCTAATTATATTGTAATCAATTCACGTTTCTCTGCGTTTACTCCACTTGATTTTGAGTATCTTTGTAAATGCCAGCTTGAGATCTCTCTCCTTCACGTTGTTGCTCGTCTTCATTGATGGCATCACCTTTGCGCAATCGCTCCCTCCCCAATGGAGTCGCCAAAATGTTGAGGAGGTTTGCTCCAGAGGTCCCTTAGTTTAGTGTCCCACATAAGTAACAACATAGATAGGATGAAATAGAGAATGCGTAAGAGGAGAATGGCAATTCTAGTGGACCCGAATGCCAGGTGGCAAGTGAGGAGTGACGAGTCACTTGTTTGAAAGTTTTCTCCATAGTTCGCTAATAAGATCAATAGGAGTGCCGACATTCGAACGCTTATAAGTCAAAAGATCCCTTAATGAGTGAATTGATGGGATATTTACATTGATAGGATCAAAATGATTGGTTGATAGAAATATGCCACGTGACAATAGGAAACTAACTATAAAAAGGCAGCAAAATTACCAAAACAGCCATAAACTTATTGTAATTATGTCAATTTAGTCCTAAATCTTTTTTTTGTCAATTCAATCTTAAACATTTTGCATTTGTGTTAATTTAGTCCATACGGTCAAATTTTTCCTAAAAAGGTTGCCACATGTCAAGATGACATAGGCTAATCACGAACTGTCTCGTGTGAGGTTGACATTGGTCTACACCAAGTCCACTAAAAAGGGTTAGGGAATAGACCGAGCCATGGCCTAACAAGCCTCGTTAGGAGCCCGTTAAGTCAAAACTCTCTAAAACATCGAAAATAGATAAGAATAACCTCGAATTTTACCACCTATCAAATTCGTTCTTGCATGGAGCAATGCTCACGAGGTATAAACCTGCAGCAAATCTCTAATAATGGCATTTGTTCGTAAATTCCTACGACAAATTTCTGAGAATGGTACTCGTTAATAAATCCATGAAATTGTGTGAAAGAATAATATAGTTGTATTTTCATAAATGTGAAAAGTACAAACTGGTTGTCTTGGAGTTTCATCATTTTTTTCCTCCTAAAGTTAAAAACGGCGTCCATCATGATGCTCACATGAAAAAGTGATTCAACAGGATAATAATTCTTTCTCCCCATTTTTTTGTGATGGGTCATCAATGACACTTCATAACTATTTTTTGTGGCTTTAAATGTGACACAAAGTCTACCGTTCTATACTTGTATGTTGATGCAGTGATGCTTGTGCGTAGTGATAGTAATACTACGCTTATATGGTGATAAAAGAAAAAACACTCCGAATCGAAATTTGAACCAATTCGAACATACTCGAACAAAAGTTCTCGAATTTTTTCGGATCGAGTTTCATTTCTGCTCGGACAGTAAGTAAAACTTCTGATGATTCAGTTTGGTTTTGCGCCATAAATCAGAACCGACCCAAAACTCAAAACTTAACTTGTATAGATGACAATTGAAAATTCCGCGAGGGCATTTTCTTTTCCCTCCTGTTGTGCATTCGGATGATGCCATATAACAAAACAAATTGCATGTCCATTTTCCCTTGTTTTTCTTCTGATTTTGAGCCAAGTCCTTCTCCAGGTTGGCATTTTGTCCATTTCTGCCTCTGAATGATTTGTTCAAGATGACCATAATCAAACATTTCCCGGGTTGAACTTGCTCCTTGTCTGTGTGTGTTATCTGTATGCATCTGCAGCCTGCTTTTGTGAAGGTGTAACAATGGAAGAAAAACATTTGGCCAATCGTCATAGTTGGTCAGCCAACACAAAAGGAACGAGTCATGAAATATTTAATTGAAATGCATCAGCGAACAATAAAGCAAATGCGACGATGTTTCAACCAAACAAGGACAGGACAGGAACTTCAGAGACGATAAAATTTTCACACTATGTTTTTGCATTACAGTCCCATGTTCGCCATACATTATTTAATCCAAGTCCAAAGGATGCATGGTACATAATTTACATCTGAGTTGCATTGAACATGGGGGAATGTTATGAGACCGTGTATTAACCTCAGGCAGAATTTGGGTCGAGACAATCAAAGACGGCTATGCAAAGGACACCACCCGACTAAAACCTTTTTTTGTGTCGACTTTGATGCAGATCGGGTTTGGATCGAGTCACAAAAATGCATGTATCCTTCATATCCGGATTGAATCAAGTATCGGTGAGCATCCCGTCGGGCCTGTTGACAACGCCAAGTGTTACAAACCCTTTTAGCTGCCGCCATGTTATTGTTTTCTGTGGTTGAGAAAAGCTAATGGCTTTGAGATTCTATGATTTGTTATGTGCACACTAGTCCAAATATCTATTAAAAGATCTATAATACCTTTCAAACTGCTAGTTGATGCCCCCCGATCAAATCCAACGCCTACTAGACGTGAAAAGAGAGCGCTTTCGATAGTGATTTTGCTTTTCTTATTTGTATTTATGTTATCGCTTCACGATTAGCCCAGCAATTGGTGGAGAAAGCTAATCTCTTTCCTCCCACGGTACTTAAAACAACCTTTTGTCTAAAGCACCTCAGAAACTACCTGAACCAAACAATCACAGAGAGAGAGAGAGATGGAAGTGGAGAGCAAGGAATGGATACTAGCACAGTATGTGAGAGAAGGTGTCCCGACATCTGAACATCTGAAACTCCGAACCTCAAACCACAAAATCACCAAAGATGTGCCAAACGACCATGTGATGCTGCGCCTCCATTGGCTCTCTGTCGATCCTTGCCTCCGAGCCAAAATGAGCTCCGTACAAGATGGTCTCTCTCTCTCCCAGTTTCAACTCAATCAGGTCTTCAATCGTTTTGAACTTTTTTTTTCTATTTTTGCAATCTTTACTTCTTTTTATCGTTACCCTTATTAGCCTTTTCTGTTGTGTGTCAGGCTGTGACCACATTTGGGGTAGGTGAAGTGATTGAGTCCAAGCACTCAGGTTTGAGTTTTGGAGAGATTGTCATCCACCCATTTGCTCCTGTGGCTGAATACTGCATTGCGCCCTGCTTCTTTTCTCAGGAAGATTGACCCTGATTCTGGGGTCTCGGTTCTTGATTATCTCAGCGCTCTTGGTAAGGTCTACAAATGATTTTTTCTCTCTTCGTTCTTGTAACTTCTTGTAGTCAGCCACTGTCCAAACTGAGCATTGAAATGTGTTTGTCAGATGGCTTTGTAGGGACAAACAATAGAGTCCTTCTTTGTCAGTGAGGAAATGAAAATTGCTTGATCAATCCGGTTGTGATTGGTCTTCCGCACAATGGTTGAACTAAGTATCTTGAAAAGCATGCTTGGTGTCAAAAATGGTTCTCGGGTTTTCCCATGAACAGCTTTGAGAATGTTTGACAGATTAAGTTTCGCCAGATTCTGATATGAAGCCCCAATCTCTAATCCAAATTCGACCACTCGACTTTTTGCAATTCGTATATTCACAATACTCTGACTTTAATGTATATTATTAGACGAAAGAAATATACTATGTAGGGTTAACGGCTTTGCTGTGATCACTGCAGGTATTCCGGGTTTTGCGGCGTGGTGGGAATAGTGGTGCTCGGAGACCCGAAGCCGGGGGAGTATGTCTTCATATCCGCCGCAGCCGGAGGAGTAGTTGTTTTCGCTGGGCAATTGGCTAAATTGAAAGGATGCAGAGTGGCTGGTAGTGTGGGTTCTGATGTCGAGGTAAGTCCAATTTGTTGACATCATCGCTCTTTCAATGGTGACTGGGCTTCAGGTAGTTGGTTTGAACTGAAACTAAATTAGTGGTAAGAAAGTCCCAAAGTAGTTGAATTGTCAATTTCAAGAGCAAATGCCTAATGAATATAAAACTGTTTCGATATGATTAAGGTACTATGTATGCAATAAACACAAGATTGAAATTTTTAATGTTGAATTGAAAACGTAGATTGACCCTTTCGACACGGCCAAACCATTTCTGACTCATGTTTTTCATCATTAACGACTAGGACCTGCTCCAGTTCCGCTTTCATTTAATTCAGCATAATCCTCTGTAACTTTTTCCATGGGCGATGAATTTTTCAAGCACCTCCATTTATGCTAGAGACGTCGACAGCTTCTGTCATTTGGGCATTGATCAATGGAACTTGATAATCGACCCCCATTACTTTATTCCATTACTATAATGGTGTACATGGAACCATCAGTGTGAATCGAGATTGCGTCCGCAAAGGAATATTTTCTTGCTCATGTAAGCCGGTCGCTGGACTGACGCTGAGTCGTACATGAACCGGTTCGCAGAGTTTATGGAGGAAATGATCGGCTACGTCAAACAACGAAAGATTGTTTCCCAGCACAAGATCTACCATGGCATCGAGAGCTTCTTAGAAAGCTTCGGATCCCTATTCACTAGCTCTAACGTGGGGAAAGTCATAGTTCAAGTGAACAAAGACACAAAAGCTTAAACGTACCTCGCAAACGACATGACGCGACAGTAATGGTAATAAGGGATGAGACGTCTTTCATAACCTGAAGAAAATACCTAGAAGAGGTGAAGTCTGGTTCCCTCAAACTGTACTGCTCAATTCTGGTGTCTAGTTTGGATTACAAATGGCCTTGTATGGTCTCTCGGGGACCAATCCTTCGGCCGTAATCCGTCCTACTCGCATGTATGTCGTACTTCCTGTTGAAAGTGTCGTCACTTGCAAAAACCTGGAAAATCTACAATTAATGGCTGTGAACTTCTGATAATTATGATTGAACGGCTATCAACCTCTTGAGAAGCAGTTCCTCCAGGGATTTTAGAAGCACCGTGGATTACAGTGCTTGGTTTAGTTTGGAGTCATTCCTTGATCAATAGGCGTTATTCAACCAGACGGTAAGAGTCTCGCCCGCGCTGCAAATCCACTCCACACGGTGGATTTCGCCTGCAGGGTGTGATTCGACCGATTTCAGACACAAACAGAATCCGGTATAGTGGGACACCGGCATGTCATACCTCACTGTTGCATCCTCTGAACATGAACTTATGTATTTTACCTGATAGATACGTCAATCTCAGGTAATTTGTCTAAATCAGTGTGTTCAACTAGCGATAATAAGCAGCAGCGAAAGAATGATCAATATGCGGCGGGGCAAGCATTGCTATGCCGATCGATACGGACCCGAGTTTGCAACATCTGCCATGCCGTACGCACACGACGCTCGGCATTTTCCATTCCAAGAAAGATATAATGACTTATTGGAGTTGTAAGTATCGCTTTGTATTTCTGGCAATTTACTTTGTCAGTGCATTCTCTGCTAGGCAGTGAGTGCACTGTTGCTTCTGCCTGTTATTTAGAGGCGGTGGATGTTAAGTCCATTAAGATCATGTGTTTGCAATTGTTGTTATCTTTCAAAGGGTAAATGCACACAGAATTAAGGAATTAGTGGGTGGTGGAAGTGCATGCAACTTTGTCAGCAAAATAATCGACAGTCGTCAAACGACTTTCTTCTATGGCTTCTTAAGAGTTTGTAATTTAAATAACCTCTGCCGTGAGCTATTGCATAAAACAACTCTGAATGAGATCGTGTCAAGTAAGTTGAAAGGGTACTGCAATTTAATTACTTTGAACTTTCCTTTACAGGTTAAAGCCTACACTTCCAGGGTCGGTTCTGGTCCTTTCCCAACAGAACTATGGGGGAATGGGGTTGATATGGTTAGATCTGCTGGGCATGAGTTCGGGATGACTACTGGCCGTCCTCATCGTTGCCGATGGCTTGATATAGCAGCATTGAAAAAATGCTGCCACATTAACGGCTTTTCTTCTCTAAATCTCACCAAGCTTGATGTTCTCTCTTATCTTCCTGAAATCCATTTGGGGATCGCTCATACATTAGCTGATGGCACACCAATTAAATCATTTCCAGCAGATCTGGATCTCCTCGAGCAATTGAAGGCAAGGCCTGTTTGTTATGTCGCACTTGTGCTAAAAAATTCGTTTAGTAGCTGAAGTAAAGAATATGCCTGATAAGGGTGTAAGAGAGTCTAGTGTAGCTCAGGCTTTTGGTAAATCTTTTGGGACATGGGGAAAGACTTTGACTTTCTGTTTGATATACTCTTTCTCACGGCTGTTTGTTTGATATACTTGTTCCATGTGTTCAGGTGGGAGTTCTCTCTTCACCTCGTTCCATGAGGTATTGTTTATGTGGACAGTCTATGCGTTATTGGAATGGTGTCATAGTTCGTCTGCCTCGCTTGTTTGAAGAAATTGATGGATTTGAGGCCAATGGAGTCTCTTGCGAGGGAAGGATTTTGGTGTCCGATCGCGCTCATCCGTGATTTGATTTCCAACTTTGACTTCTAACACCTTGCATGATATTTAATTTGTTCCAAAATTCAATCTATAATGAATAATTAAAACAAAAGCAAATTTTGCCCACGTTATGAAGCCAAGCTTTCAAATTAAGATTCAAAATGTGGATAAAAGAAATTGAAAGGCATTTTCCGATATATTTAAGGCATTGGATTTAGGGATTGCTATATCTTGTCAATGTCTAAACTTTTATTATAAACACTTTTGTTATCGTTAAGTGAACTAGAAATCCCTGAATATATTTCTCCTAATAAAGGAGAGTCATCTCGATAAGCAAAGGTGCTCGCCCTAGTTTTGACGTCTCATATCTTTAATTAATTAATGAGAGGGTAGGTCTCATATCTTCCGCAGCCATGAGGCGGACCTCTTGAACACTACCTTCCTCTCCTCTTTGCACTCACCATAATATCCATCTCCGCCGCCAAATCCCCTGCCATTCCCCACCACCGTCACTCTCTTCTCCTCAAAATCCTTAAATCCATTGAACCACGAGAGAATCCAGGCCAGCGCGGGAGGCAGTCGAGGAGCCAAAGGCTCGGAGATCGAGCCTCCGAGTGCAATAGACATTGCGCCGCCGCGGGCCAAAATGAGCAAAGCTTTTAGAGGCACCATTTTCGACTGTACGATTGTTTCGCTACTTTCAGCTTGCAAGTTTCGGTGACGAGAGAGGATCAACTCCGGCTTATAAATAAACGAAGACGAAGACGAAGAGGGTGCAGTCTGACACACGGTTTCGGGGTGTTATAGTATTAAAGGTATCATCTTCCAACCAATATTACTCATATGCTTATTGTTTGTGACGTGCACCGCTCCGCCGAGAAGAGACTGTTTGGTTATGAGATGGACGGGTATGGAAACTAACAACTCGAACAGGCTGCTGCTGATGAGGCCATAATTAAGAAGCAGTACAGGAAGTTTGTGCTTTATCTTCATCCTAATAAACACAAACTTTCGATACAGTTTCAAATCTGCTCCTATTAACCACCCCATTCGTCCAAAAACCACCATTAGTTATTTGATGTGACATTTTCACGTTGGTAACAAATCCACGTCAATAAGGTGACGTGAAGAATTATCTCCATAACAAAATGGTTGTTTAATATGAAAATAAGGGAAATTATGGATAACTAACGGTCATTTTTGGACGTGCTGACCAGATTGCCAAAAATGAGTCAAATTTTTTAATTGAATATTGAAAATGATTAACTTTTTGTATTCAGCTTTAACCCTTTTTCATACCCAAAAAAAAAACGTGCCTATTAATTAGATTGCCAAATCAGTTAACAAGGGGTTGTGTGATTTTCATTGGATGCTATCACCCCCGACCCCCTTTATTTTCGCTAAAAATGAATAATGCAAAGACCAAACCTCCTTGGTTAGTGGGGGTTGTATCTCTTGGCTTTGGAATATATCTGAAGAGTTTCATTTGACGAAAAAAAGAAGGAAAAAAAAGGGACGTTGCCTTAAATAAAAAGGTGTGAGTTATAAAATTAATCTGAAAATTGGTTTAGGGCCAATTTTCTCTCCAATAGCGTTAAATTCATCAGAGATATATAATACTACATCTCTTATTAAAACAGAAAATTTTGTTTTGAAAATGATGGATCAGTTTAGTTCCGATTTAGATGAAAATGAATATTCCTTAATCATCCAAATGTTATTTTCAAGCGAAAATTAATTGTTTTGACAATAGAAAAGCCAATGTATCTTTTACAAAATAAAAAACTGCAGAATTATTTTTACTTGATCAGTGAAAATAATTATTTCCTTCTTGGCCATGGCCGACCACCGGCCAAAATAAAGAAAATAGAAAATAGAAAAAATAAAAAAGAAAAATAAAAGAAAAAGAGAAAAAAATGAATGATATCTATCTTTTAAGTGATATTTAATCAATCGATATAAATCATAGTTTTGAATAGATAATATATTTTAATATGAGCATAATAATTTAATTTGAATGAAAATTTCTTAAAAATTAAACGCCACATTTAAGTATGATTTAAAGGTATCTTATTTATTTATTCAAGTTTAAATTCAAATATTTAAATTGTAGATAAAAAAGGTAAATGTTGGATTACCATAATTCAAAATCATGAATTTTGTCTTTATCCATATTTTCAAAGTATCAAATTAAATTTATTTATTTATTCACTTTATTTTTTGGACGAACTTATCTAATTATTTGAATAAAACCATATATTAAATTGCATATGCCTTTAGTTTGTCCTTCCTCTGTTTACTTTTTAACTTTACTATTTTAATATTTTAAAAGTAACCTATAATATGTAATATTATATTTAGAGATAATTTCTATTAATCTCCTTTCTCAATTTTAAACTCAAACATTTAACAAAAGTTGCAAAATTAAAGCTCAGGGATTTTGTTCTTATCCACATTTTCAAAGTATAAAATTTAATGAATTTCTTTTTTCAGTGTAAATTTCTTCATGTATTGTGATAAATTATTTAAATAAAATAAGTAATAATTTAAAATAGCATTAGTGTATTTATTAAGAACATATGTATTTAGTTTTTTCCACTTTTGTTATTTGGTTAAGCGGCTTTCTTCATTTTAGTTTATATATCTTTATTTAGCTTATTTTATTCTTTTCTTGGTTAAAGAGACTTTGCTGAATAAGAAAGTTATCCCATTCAATAAAACTGCACAAAATAAATGCAATATGAAGAACAAAAAACAGCGTACCAAAATATAAATTAATAAATGGGTATAAATGAAATGAAGAACTCATATTACTTTTTCAAGAAGCAAAACCCTTATGGACAACCTAATATTCTTCCAAAATTTATAACCAGGCAATAAAAGAATACAGTTTCATTTCGCAAAACAAGAAAAACGGATTTTGAAGTAACTAAACATGCAAATGCAAAAGGAATTTAATTATCATCAACGAAAAAGAAATTGTACGTGTCAACGGGTAAGAGAAGGTATGATTAATAATGAAGAGATAATTCAAGAGCCAAGATGGGCGTGATCTACTATGTAGCAGCACAGATTTTAATTCTTATTTGAATGCAAATCAAGTGCCTTCACATTTGATCTCAAATTAGCTTGCACTATCTCTTTTCTTCACATAATATTGATATCTGCGCACATAATATTGCTCATTCAAAAATTGACGTGATAACATCAATATGGTTACCTCATGGTAAATATTGTCGAGCAAAGCTTCTTTTTTGTTTTGTGTGTGTATGTAAATGCATGGAGGCTATATTACCAACTCGTGCCAATTGTGACAGCATCGAGAACATCTTAATTTTCATTTTACGAGTCAAATGATTGTCATACGACAATTATAGATATTTACATAAATGCATCCAAGGGTATTTAAATAAATAACTTGGCTTAGATAATTCAAGCTAAATAATTAATTAAATTACAAATTTTTGGTGCCCCTCTCTCTTTCTCTCTCTACCTTCATTTTCGTTCTTTCCAAAACCCTCCAGCGAGTCGGAGAGCACTTGGCGGCTCGTTCGCAGCTTTCGCAGTTCTGCCCACCACCGACCGACCGACCGACCGACCGACCATGAACCGCTCCAGCTTCATCTCCACGCCTTCCCACAGGGCTCTCCGCCCTCACAACCAACTCCGCCTCTTCGGTGGCCGCCGCCGCCGCCGCCTTCGTCGTCTGCCCGGTCAAGCCGCCCTCCGCCTCCCGTCGGCCACCCTAGCCCCCTGGCCGGCGAAATTCGATGCGCCCGGCCGGATCGAGGGGCTGAGGCAGGTCTCGGGGGTGTTGGGCAGCCAGTGGGGCGACGAAGGCAAAGGGAAGCTCGTCGACGTCTTGGCTTTTAGCATTTCGACGTCGTTGCTCGTTGCCAGGTAATCATTTGAAGCGTGACTATGGCCTAAACATCACCGAGCATAGGTTTTGGTCGGTTCTTCGTCGAAAAGAATGGACTGTACGGTTAAGTGTTCTCGTCGGAGGATCTTTGTCTGATATGTTCCGTTCGCATTTCGGCGATGATCGGTGTGTTGTATTTGAGTGTCCGGCCTCTGAAGTGACTTGAATGGTCATAAGCAGTGTATGCACGTTCTGAAGCTGGCATTTCAGTTTGTTTTCCCCTTCTTGTTTCTCTTGTGTTTGCTTAGCGCGGTTCGTGGACGTCTGTTGTTATCACTTCTGTCAAGACTTCTGCTAGACTGTTGCATGTTTTAGCCGAGCATTCGCTGAGTAGGGGGACAAGGAGCCTGAGCTGTAGATGAGCTCAATTACGGTATATAGAGTGAACATTTGGTCAGTCTTTTACCTGAGCGAAGTTGGTATTTCAATTCTTTAAGATTTACCTTTCCTTGGAGTAGAAAAAAGAATATCCACTGTGTCTCTGAGATCGAGGGCTTATTTTGGTGTAACCTGCAATCGTGATGCCAAAGCAGAAGGTGATAGTGCAACCGGAGGAATCGTTTAGCTAACCCGAAACATCATCCTCGTGTGCTGCTATGGGTGTGTGGAATTGGGAGCTTTGTTAATATTGATTTCATGGCTTGGCAATGATCGAATGCTTGGGTTGGTCGAATCTACGAGGCTAGCTAAAACGTGTAAATGCCAAGCCCTTATTATTCCTCTGGATGAGATCTAGAAGAGCGCCGATTTGGCAGAGTTAATGTCAGGAAGGTTGTCACTTGCAAGTTGCAAGTGATGCTAGTCTTTTGTGCTTTATTGTGCATTTTCAAAATTCTGCGTTATTTCCTTGTGATGGACTTTCTTTTTCCTCCCAACCTCTGAAAATGATTATCTGCTCGGTGACGTTCTCGGAAAGAGCGAATGTCGTTATATGCTATCCTTAGATTATTGAAAGGTTCTTTCATCAATTGTTTGAGGCAGAAGGTATGACAAACACTTCTTTTGTTTTGATTTCTCTCGGTAATAACTAATAGCCAAATGTTGGATATCGCGTGATCTTCTGTATACGACTTAAATTGCTCATTTAGTCTAATTATAGGAGTGCATATGCTATCTTGTTTGGAAACAATTAAATTGGTGATTGACTTCTTGAGTGTTATTGCTTCTTATTTGATCCTTGAAGACTTTTTGACGCGAGGGTGGGGCTAATGCTGGGCATGCGACGCAAAATATAGAGGGAAAGAAGTTCTCTCTTCACCTCGTTCCATCAGGTATTCTTTATGAGGACACTCTATGCGTTACTGGGAATGGTGTCGTAGTTCATCTGCCTCGCTTGTTTGAAGAAATTGATGGATTAGAGGCCCATGGAATCTCTCGCAAGGGAAGGCTTTTGGTGTCCGATCGCGATCATCCGTTATCTGATTTCCATCAAGAGGTGGATGGTCTTAGGGAAGCTGAGCTTGCTAATTCTTTCATTGGAATGAGCAAAAGAGGAATTGGACCATGCTACTCCAACAAGGTTGTTCGAAATGGAACGAGAGTGGGCGATTTGAGGCACATGGACACTTTTCCTGAAAAGCTCGATCTTCTATTATCAGATGCAGCCTCAAGATTCCCAGGTTTTAAATACGGCCCTGGCATGCTTTAGGAAGAAGTAGAAAGATACAAGAGATTTGGCGAAAGGTTAGAGGCTTTCGTAGCTGATACTGTGCATGTCGTGAATGAGTCAACATTACAGAAGAAAAAGATATTAGTTGAAGGTGCTCGAGCTACCATGTTCGATATTGGCTTTGCAGCTTATTTGTAACATCGTCTAGCCCATTGGCTGGTGGAATCTGCACTGGTCTTGGCATTGCACCAAGATTCCTGGGCGATCTTATTGGAGTTGTGAGTATTTCTGGCAATTTGCTTTATCTGTGCATTTTCTACTAAGCAGTGCACTGTTGCTTCTGCCTGTTATTTAGAGGCGGTGGATGTTGAGTCCATTAAGATCATGTGTTTGCAATTGTTGTTATCCTTCAAAGGGTAAATGCACACTGAATTAAGGGACTAGTGGATGGTGGAAGTGCATGCAACTTTGTCAGCAAAAAAATCGACAGTCGTCAAACAACTTTCTTCTATGGCTTCTTTAGAGTTTGTAATTTAAACAACCTTTGCGGTGAGCTATTGCATAAACTAACTCTGAATGAGATCATGTCAAGTAAGTTGAAAGGGTACTGCAATTTAATTACTTTAAACTTTCTTTTACAGGTTAAAGCCTACACTTCAAGGGCCGGTTCAGGTCCTTTCGCAACAGAACTATGGGGGAATGGGGGTGATATGGTTAGATCTGCTGGGCTTTAGTTCGGGACGACTACTGGCCGTCCTCGTCGTTGCGGATGGCTTGATATAGGAGCACTGAAATACTGCTGCCACATTAACGGCTTTTCTTCTCTAAGTTTCACCAAGCTTGATGTTCTCTCTTATCTTCCTGAAATCCATTCGGGGGTCCCTTATACATTAGCTGATGGCACACCAATTAAATCATTTCCAGCAGATCTTGCGCTAAAAAATTCGTTTAGTAGCTGAAGTAAAGAATATGCCTGATAATGGTGTAAGAGAGTCAAGTGTAGTTCAGGCTTTTGGTAAATCTTTTGGGACATGGGGAAAGACTTGAACTTTCTGCGTGATATACTTTCTCATGGCTGTTTGTTTGATATACTTGTTCCATGTGTTCGGGTGGAAGTTCTCTCTTCACCTCGTTACATCAGTTATTGTTTATGTGGACAGTCTATGCGTTATTGGAATGGTGTCGTAGCTAGTCTGCCTTGCTTGTTTGAAGAAATTGATGGACTAGAGGCCAATGGGGGAAGGATTTTGGTGTCCGATCGCGCTCATCCGTTATTTGATTTCCAACTTTGACTTTTAACACCTTGCATGATATTTAATTTGTTCCAAAATTCAATCCATAATGAATAATTAAAACAAAAGCAAATTTTGCACACGTTATGAAGCCAAGCTTTCAAATTAAGATTCAAAATGTGGATAAAAGAAATTGAAATGCATTTTCCGATATATATATATATATATATATAAAGCATTGGGTTTAGGGATTGCTATATCTTGTCAATGTCTAAACTTTTATTATAAAAACTTTTGTTATCGTTAAGTGAACTAGAAATCCCTGGTGAATTTTTTTTTATAATTTATATGTAATGATATATATATATATATTGTTTAATACTCAAAAATTAGAAAAAGAAAAAAGAAGGAAGGGATTTTTCTAGAAAACTTCCGGTCCCAAGAAGAGCCCCAGAGGGCGGGAAACTTGACGAGAGTCCGTACCATCATCGTCTTACGCCGACTCACTGCAGTTCATTTCCAACTCCTCACCATCGTCATCTTACGCCCAAATCACTTCCACTACCAAAACCCTCTCTCGTACATCGGCGGCGAGACCCAGATCCTCTCCGTCGACCGCCACGTCAAGCTCGCCTCCTTCCTCGGCAAGCTCTCCGCCCTCTGCGACCTGCCCCCCGACGGCGTCTCCTTCAAGTACCAGTTCCCCGGCGAGGACCTCGACGCCCTCATCTCCGTCACCACCGCGGCAGGGGAGGAAGATATGCTCGTCGGAGGAGGAGGTGCTTCATCAATCCCGACCATGCTCGGTTCCGCTTCTCGGACGAATCGGTACCAACACCTCAACGCACCTTTGTATTTGCTCGATTTCTTGTTCTGTGATTTCATGTGGTGATTGATGATGGTTGCTTCCGAGAACAGATGGAATAGAATGTGAATCGTGCGTGTGCGTATCTCCCGTGAACAGAAGCGGTAGACAGCGATGTGTTTTTTTATACCCAGTCCTGAACTCGTTTTGATATAGATGCGTTTGGCATCCATTTGATTTTAATCTGAGGTTCTGAAGTCTGTAGGTTGATTTTGACAACTTCTGGTTTGAGGAAGACGATGGACCAGAGAAGGTTAATGAAAGTTATAGATAGTAAGATGGGTTTAATTGAACTAGACGAGCTGTGGGCGTGAGTGGGCTTTGTGATTCTGAAATTGCTTGGTCTAGGTGAATTTCGGCTGGTTTTGATATAGATGGGTTTGGGGTCCATTTGATTTTAATCGTTGCCTGCTCACAGCTTGGATTGTATACAATCCGAGCTGTGGAAGGTGTAACTGTAATTTCCCTGACACAATGGCCATTCTGTTGGCGTGCTCTGCCTTAAAAGTTTATTCATTTATTTATACAGAGTGAGTTGAGTTATTTTCACTCATTTGAGTATCGTATTGGATGAGATGCTCAAGTTGAATATCCCGTTTTAATGATCTAAAACAGACCGACTACAGAGGCCTTGATTGCATCGATCGAAGAAAAGGCCGATCAGCTCCTGAATGAACTGGTGGAGCTAGAGGCGAAGGGCAACAATGTCATCTACACATACATAACGCATCTAGGCCTTTACATACTGCTCTTTAATGTGCTTGGCTCGATGCTAGAAGCTCATCGTGAGTATCGTAATTGGGTATTCGTGGCGGGGGTGCTACTTGGGATTGGGTTGAGTGTCGAATTTTGCATTTACTATTCGAAGATCCTGAATATGTGGAGGCTGTCTGCAAGTTTATTAAGAAAGTTAAGGGCAACGCGAGAGGAGGCTGGCAGCTTGGTCAGCAAAATTGAAACGCATCAGAAGAGGGTTAAGGACCAGGACAGGGCTAAGGATCAGGAGAGGGAGAAGCCTGACAGCTTGGTCAATGAAAATGAAACGTCTCAAAAGGCTGAGATGTGGGGGGTTTCTCACAGCGTGGTCATTCCTGATGAGGGGAAGGTTGATGATGGGGGGAAGGGTAAAGGTAAGGCTGAAATGGGTGAGGTTGTTAGACCTTCAGAACAAGAGAGTACGGGCCTAGAAACTTTATCTGAAAGAGCGAGGGCTATAGCGGCATTAAGTGACATTGATGGGAGCGTATCGAATTTCTACCTGAAGTACTTATTGCAGCTCATCATTCCTTTGACAGCTTTGGTTGTGGTTATCACTTTGATGACTTATGTTGCTTCCAAACATGATTCCGGTACGATTCTCTATTAATATTGCTTCATTTTCCTTCATGTACAATAAATAATTTTCTGGTGTGTTCGAATAGGTAAGACTCTGGCAGCTCCGGTACCTCCGGCACCTCCCTACTCTGGCTTCTCCGATATTTGATAGTTTGAGGTAAGCTTTTCGAACTTTTATGCATGTTTCTAGGCAGATAGATTATATACAATTAATTTCATCTTTATTCTGAACATTAGATCAATTAAGAAAGTCTACTTTCTACTCCTCAACCTTCCTCTTTTGTTGTGTGATGAAGCATTTTGAATTCAGAAAGTCTTGTTTGCAGGTGCAAATCCTTGTCAGATAGCATTTAATCTCCAAAGCCATAAGATGGGGCATCTAACAGGATACACCAGAAGTCGAGGAGCAATGCTAGGAACACAGAAATCTACTCAAATTGATTCACTAACTAGTTTTGCAAATTGCAATTGAATAACTGATCCAGAAAGCGAGTCTGGGATGTACAAGTAGGGTTGGCATTTTAATTTTGCTGTTTTTGCAATGTCTGATACAGATGCAGCACATTGAGCTCAACTGGGTTGCATAGACAAGGTTTCCCGATTGTTCGTTTATGTGGATATGGAAAAGAATTTTGATCTGGGGCAGTTTCCAGGGCCTCAAATTGATGCGGTCACTAATGACAACTTGATCATTGGTGTCTGCAACTACTTGAAGGAGACATTCCTGATTTCTTGGTAATAAATCTGTTGCTTCTGAGGATATCTCTGTGTCTTGATTTGTGTTCCCTTTCTCTGTTTTCTGGTCGTTGCTCTGTTTTCTTAGCTTAATCCGAGCATGCAGGAGAAGAGAGTGTGAATAGTATGAGTTCCTTTTTCTGATTTCTTTTTTTGCTCACGGAGGGAGACCATCAACTTCAAGAATGGCTGAGATTTTGTTTTCCTTTGCTAGATTAATCTTAGAAAGTACCATGGTGAGCTTAAAATCGGCTTTTCCTTTTCCTTTTCTCAGTTATTACTGGAAGATCGAGCTTCTTTCTCTGCATACAACTGCACTGTGGAAACTGTTCTGTTTTTAGATACATCAGCAACTGGATCTGTGGTTTTTACTTTCTTCATCAATTTCTCAAATTAGCACATTTTTTTATTTTCTAATATCAGTACATTTTGATAATTTTCTTTCCTTGTTTCTTTTTTCTTTATCAACTGGTTACATCCAAGATGCAAGTAGTAAGATTAATCTAGCAAAGGAAATGGGTATGATTAATAGCAATGTCACAACATGCAGAGATCGAATAAAAACTAGACCGGTGACGTAAATAAAAAAAAATTATACAAGTTTGATGATTAAGAGAAATTGAATTTGTATTGTTCAACTAATTGGTGTACCCATGTACTCATTAACTATTAACTCGAATGCACGGTCAAAAGTGTGATTTAACTATGTATTTGGATGTTTGACAAGAGTCGAGCAATCAAGAGAGTGACATTGAGCTTGGAACAATTAAGGACATAGAGCCGGTTGGGTGGAAGAGACAAAGGTATCAAGGGTGCGCTCATGTCAAGAAAAATGAGTGATTTAAAAAATATTTTTCAAAAAATTTATTGCTTATATCGTTTAGAAAAAAGAAATGAATGGCGACCACGAAAATAGTTAAACGTAAATTGTTAGCGATGATGAAAATATTTTTTATTCGCTAATTTTTTTAAACGATATAAGTAATTATTTTTCGAAAAATATTTTTTAAATTACTCAATTTTCGCAAAACGATTGCACCATAGGATAGTGATTGACGTCACTGCCCTTGCCTTTGATACGACCAGTGCCATTGCAAATCGCAAATTTCAAGGATTGGTAGATGGGATCGTTTTTTGCGCTGCCCAGGTAGTAAATTCAAACTCATTTTCTTTTCATGCATATGATTAGCGTGGGAAAAGACCTTCCCACGATCCATCAAAACTACAAATAGTGCGGTACACCATATCTATTCCGTTAAATTGTTCATGTAAATTTGAACCATTACGACGATTCTTTATTCGAATCTCGCAGCTCATGACACGTTGACTTTTTTCATATATTAAATAACTGAAATTTTTCACAGAATTATTCAATAATTTTTGAATCATGCTTTCTCATTGATAAGTATATATCACCCAAATTTGTTTACCCACACCGATCAGAGGTACGGCTGAAGTGGGTTTTCTTTGATCGGGATTACGGCAAAGTGTCGCTCATGATTAGTAAAAACAGAAGTTGTCATCACTTTTGATAGGGCAAAAACAAAGACATGACTCTAATATAGGCAATTTTAGGAAAATTCCAAAATTCCATGCGCCGTATTACTGCGTGGCTACCCTTGCCATTAATGTGCTTTGATCAAGCGGGTGGACCCCTATATACGGGCCATAATTAACGAGACCCGAAATGATCTTCCGACAACTTGCACAGGGACACTTGCTTGGTCCAAACACGATGTGCAATGCACAGAGACCCGATTACCCATCATGTTATTGCTTCTTTTTGCCAATCTTGCAACACAACATCGACAATTTGACGAGTTTTACTTACCAACAAGAGTTTAAAGCATTCAAAAATATAGAAATGTTAACCGAGAGACTAGTCTCTGACACCAACAAACGATCGATCTTTTGTTATTATCGGTAAATATCGGACTTAATGGATAAGAGTAGAGTTTGGTCAGCAATTGACGAAATAATTGACAGTTTGAAAGGCATCGACAACTCACCAAAAAACTCATCGATAACATCCTGAAAGTTATCGACGATAGCCTTCATTAAGACCTCGGATGTTGATCGACAAAGTTATCGACGGCGGACGATCGATACAAAAGCGTAACTGCTTAATGTCTCCATTTTAGGATTTTTGTAGCTTCTTGTGGATTAGTTGAATAACTTCTTGCGGATTAGTGTTGCATAGAGTAACTTCTAGTAGCCGCAAACAGGATCCACTTGTATTCCAATTAAAATAGAAAAAATTATATATATCATCAACAAAAAATTCTCAATTGTCTTACAATTGGATAAGTTTTCCTAATGATTTTGATTCATCTTCATTGAATAATAGCATTTTCTGTAATGATACCACTAGTAATAAAACTATTATTTCTTATTAACGATTGGGTCATAGTGCTCATTTGCCTTGTCCCAACTGTCTCATTTGTCCATTAGCTAAACAATCACGATCATCATTCCCAATTAGTACATTTCGAGCTACCAATGCATTATCCTTACTTCATATGGATATTTTGGGGCCTTGTCATATCCCACATCGCGACAGGTCTCACTTCTTTCTCACCATGATAGATGTCTATACTTGTGCCACCTAGGTTTTTCTTATGAAATCAAAGAGTCAAACTTTTTTGTGTCTGCTGAATTTATCCTCCCTAATTAAAAATTAATTCGACAAATCTGTCTAAAGAATTCGTACAGATAATTGCTGTGAGTTTTTCACTACTCAATGCACCTCTTTCCTATCTCTCTTGAGATACTCCATGAAAGCTCTTGCACCTACACTCTCTAACAAAATGGGATCGCAGAGCATAAATATCGACATCTCCTAAAAGTAGCCCGAACACTCAAATATCAAGCTTTTATTCATGAAATTTTAGAGGTGATTGTGTGATCGCAACAACCTCTTAATAAATCTCATGCCAACTCGAATTCTTGAAGGATGGGCTTCGTTTGCAATGCTATTCACAAAAAAAACAGAGACCAACCACTTAAGAGTTTTTGGCTGCTTATGCTATGGTCCCTCGTAATACAATGGATTCTCGTGCGCTTTCCTGTATTTTTATGGGA
The DNA here is from genome assembly GCA_031216405.1 of Syzygium malaccense. Taxonomy (NCBI): domain Eukaryota; kingdom Viridiplantae; phylum Streptophyta; class Magnoliopsida; order Myrtales; family Myrtaceae; genus Syzygium; species Syzygium malaccense. The sequence goes on along the minus strand of CM062256.1, from coordinate 3,561,483 downwards.
TATCCTCCTTTACATAAAGGTTATCGAGTCACGAACATATCTACAAGGCGTTGCTTTATCAGAAGAGATATCAATTTCCATGAAGATGTATTTCCATTCCACGAGATGACATCTTGGTCTCAATCGTCTATTTCGACATCAAATCGTAGTCCATTCTTATCAAAAGAAGATTTGCCTGTGGGTTCTCAACACATCTTCATTGCAGCAGATCCTATATCATGTATGCTAGATGTTTCAAATTCTTTGAATCGAGATATTGAATCACCAGTATTATCACTTGAGGACGATCATTTGCCTTCCTCGTAAGTGACACCTACCTCATCAATGGAATCTCCACATCCGTGTATTGATGATTCTTGCTCGCTAGTTCCTGAACAGATGCTTACTACGCAGCCTCGACGTTATGGATGTCACGTTCGTCCCCCTACATAGACCAAAGATTACATATGTCCCACCTTGGATTCTCTAGGTACACATTACCTTGTCTCTGCCTATGTTTCATTTAGTCAACTATCACTTGAACATATGTGTTGTATTAGTCGCTATTTAGAGGAGCAGGAACCGTCATCTTATAACAAAGCAGCACGTAATCCACAATGGCAATAGGCCATGGAAGCTAAGTTACATGCTCTCACCGAGAATCACACTTGGGACATTGTTTCTCTACCTTCACATAAAAAACCAATTGGATGCAAATGGGTACATAAAATCAAGTACAAAGCAGATGGCTCTGTTGAACGCTACAAGGCTTGCTTGGTTGCCAAAGGATTTACTCAAAAAGAAGCTTTCGATTATCATGAGACTTTTTCTCCAGTCACCAATGAGGTAAATGTTCGTTTTTCTTGTCTGTTGTTGCACTTCGTGATTGGCAACTGCATCAAATAGATGTCCATAATGCTTTCTCCGTGGTGATCTGCGAAGACAGGGAGAGTCATGATTGTCGTGCTCCCTTCCCGAGCCACGAAAGGAAAGAGCGCGTTGCTTTGGTCACGATTGTCGTGCTCGCTTCCCAGGCCAATGGCCTCATTGCTCGTGGCCTTCACCTACAGCCGCTACATTTGCTTCAAGTCTTTTAAGTGCTTAAGTTTAGAGGTTTGACTTGACGAAATCATGGTCAAGCCACAGACTTTCTAATGGATTAAGAATATATTTGCCATATTTAACTATTTATTCTCTAGAGTCATTGTTATTGAATAACATTGGGAGTTAAAAAGCCGTTTGACTTAATTTCCCTCTCAATTGAAAATCCAATTCGAAGGGGATAACTCGGTTGACATTTGTAATTATCATTTTAACAATATTTAATTCTCCCAAAATTGGGATAGACAGATCTCAAGAGATATCTCATGCCACAATATCCAATTTTGACGAGGTTGGGAAATCTATGAATTTGCTCAGTGAAATCATACATTTATAGAGATCAAGCACAAGCTTTCCGATGAATTAAGGAGATTTAAAACAAGAAAAATATCAAACTCTTATCCATTAGCATTCTCTAAATCAATTTCAATTTTGAAATATTCAATAATAAGCTTTCCGATGATGTTAACGATACCTGGAAAGATAAAATTAAGTAAACTTTGATTATTGAATACGGAAATCTGACTTTTACCATTATACAATCAGAATGAATCAAAGAAAATCATACCCTATTTCCAAAGATGGTTAAAATGAGAGCGAGAAAAGACAAAATTGGAACCATAACTAAAAATCACATAGAACGGTCTGTCTAATTCCTTTTAACTTATTCAAATGACCACTATCAGACATCCCTTAAACCCCAGAAATCTATCAACGAATGGAAACTCATCGTACTTTCAATAGCAATCAATTCACAAAGCTTACGCGTATAACTACGACCTGCAATCACTTCACAAAACTTACGTGTGTAACTACGACCTTCAACAGGTAGATGTGCAAATTGGGCTTCCGTGATTGTTTTTAGCCACATGTGGTACCGAAAAAAGCCCTTCTCGGGCACCACCAAAAGCACTTCATCCTTCCATATGTCGACAAGCTTCATTTGAAATTTTGTCTCATAGCTCATTATGGAAATGTCATCAATTGAATACTGCTTCAAGTCCCGTTCAAGATGCATGCTGAACTTTTTAACCCAATACCAATTTGCAGAGTCCTCCAAAACCCATATGTCCAAGATTTTGGCATACATACCATAAGCATACAGGCGGCCCTTGGTTGCCAACAAGTGCATATTTTGATGACCTTGACATGATTCATCCACCTTTCCCGGATGAGGCAGAAAACGAACTCGGCAATCATCTGTGCTAAAGACCAGGATAGAATGTGCACACGGGGGCAATATGTCTTCCTCTCCTTGCTTCCCAATCGCCATCCAATGAAGACACCCATTTACAACAGATGGGGCGAATAGTTCTCTAGGACGATAAGGAAAGGACCCAACTTTCCTCCATGTTGTAATTGGCTCGAAATTACCTATGAAAAAACTGAAGTTACCATAGATAATTGCCTGGTACTTGTTTGTGACCGAGTTGAAAAATAAGCCAACAATATAAAGCGGAAGCGAGGTGCAGGTCAATTTCTCTCGTGTGATAGGGTTGAAAAAGTAGTATTTAAATGGACCCATGCCTCTTCTAAAGATGAAGAACCCGTTGCAACTACCCAAAAATCGAATAAAACCTTCCGATAGCAGCGATTCAAATTTCTGCGACCCTATTTCCCTAATCAGCTGCTTCTTCTTCTTAGAGCTCCAGTCAACGGAGAACAGACGGAACTGATCAATATGTTCGGGGGAACGGGTCTGGAAAATCATTACTGGGGGAGATCTTTCAAGATGCAGTCGAACAAAATAAGGGGTGGCAGTCAAAGAGCACCATCCTTTACACACACTCCGCAAATTAGCAACCTGATCAGCAGGTAGCAAGCTGAGAACATCGGTCATGACATCATCCGGTAGGCTTTCCAGACTGGCCGTGTCTTGACTGGTTGAGGAGCCGATGAAGTGACTCCAAAGATGTGAAAGCCAAGTGAAGCATAGACAAATCCCCATATCTATGGATTAGAAACAAAGCGAACATTAGCGAAACCAATCACCGACATAGCCTAGTCACAACGACAACAGATCCGTTTCCGGTATCGGAGGGGCGATCCACCAGGCAAAAAACACCAATCAACCGAATTTACCTTAAAATTAGCGACGCCAACACCAGAAAAGAGTCAATCTACACCGATACGGGCACCCCGCATGTCTCCTCAGGCGGCGGAGGAATACTGGGTACAGGGCAGAGTTTGCAAAAGAAAAAGATTACAAATTTAAGGCAGACGACCACGACTGTTCCTTTTTTTCTTTATGTTTTTTTGGAATTGATTTCACAGTATTTCAGACTAGACGGTCAGGAAAAACACCATCTTTTTTAAAATGAAGAACGGATCGAACCAACGTCTAAGCCGGAGCAGAATCTTACCAGGGAGAGATCGGAGAAGATCCACAAAGACATAGGGAAACATATGGGCAATGAGAAGATGGCGAATCGAGCTCTGATCCGTCGCTGTGGCCGAGCTAAGGCAGAGATAAGGCGCTGCTGTGAAAATAAGTTGTGAGAATTTAAGCAGATCTTGATAATTTTATTGGTTATTATCACAAAAACTCTAAATTAGTATACATGTGACAAATTTACCCAAAATTAATTTTTTGACCACCAAAAACTCTAAACTTGTATACTTGTGACAAATTTACCCTTCGTTAATTTTCATTAAATTAGATTAATACCACGAAAAATCACAAATTGATACACATGTGACAAACGAAAGGTAAACCCCAAATCAAGTGTCATCCAACTCAACAATTTCACGGTAAAATTTAATGAAAACTAACATAGTATAAATTTATCACGAGTGTACCTGTTTGGAATTTTTCATGGCATTAATCCTCATTTTAAATACTGAAAGTAGAAATGCTAAGTTTTTTTTAAAATATTGAAAATATGATCACTAAATATTATTAATTGCTTACCATGAATGAAATTGTGATCATCATTGGAATGTTTTAGTAATATAATTGAAAAGATTCTAACTGCCATAAATTATATTCCTACTAAATGTATTAAGTAACCTTTCCTTCCTTATCATATTAAGTTATTTTTTCACTTAATCGAGACTTTTAAGTTAACATTAGTTATAGTTATGTAAAAACTTAATCTTATTAGGTGTTGAAATTTTTAATTTTAGCACTTAATTGGTTATCAATTAGGCACTAAGTTTATAAAGGTGGACAAACGAAGAGATGAAACATCACAGATGAAGTAAAACAACAACTCAATTCATTACTAGATAGATACAATAGTTACAATTTTTATGTAGGTAGATACGAAAATGTTTTAATTTCTATTTAATTTTTTTTTAAATCGAGCAAAACCATTTATCTATTATATATAGTTAAAGCTGGAACTAGGAGAATGTTCATTCCAATATTCATCGGGACACTTCACTTTATCATTGTGTTTTGCCATGTGGCAAAACATGCGGCACAGTTTTGCCACGTGGCGCGCATTCAACCAATAAGCTTTTAGCTTAATGAATTATCATCTTCCACATTCTATTTCTTATTGGATTTAAATTTAAGAAAATAAATAAAGAGAAATTATATGAATAGTTTATCTCTTTTAAACTTGAAAAAAGAGAGAGATAAATTAGAGAATGCATTCTTGTTTATACCCTATCATCTCGCACTTTCCATGTTCTCATTATATTGAATTTAAAAGAGAAAGTATATCAAGATTTTATCTTTATTAATTTTAAACTTAAAAAGGATAACCTAGAGAAAGTATTCTAGATTGTACTCTCCACTAACGTGGCTATTTTTTCCAATGTAATTTCTTAAATGTATTTGTCAACAAAGAAAATCTTGAGCTAAATATAAATTTTTGCATCAATATTTCCGTGCTTAACAATTCTTATAGGCAAGCGTAATCATCCAATCATATTAGGCTATGTATTCATGGTAGAATAATACTAAATCCCGATATTTTTTTTAAATCAAAGCAAATATGGATCAAAATTTCAATTGTAGATTTACCATCTCAATTTGACTAATCACGAGAAAACACCTGGATTAAATATTCCTCCCATAATCTCTATAAATAGGAGGCATCTCTATTTATTTTAGGAAGACAGACAAAGATTTTTAATTTTATGGAAATGCTATAAAAAAAAAGCTACTAAAATTACGAGATATGTTCATTAGATCCAAAAGTCATAAAACTTATCATAAAAGTGCAATTGAATCCTAAAACTTGCAAAAAGTGCAATCAAATCCTAGAACTTGTCAACTTAGTTCAATTGAGTCCTAAAGTTAAGACCGTCAATTTTTCTAAATGAAAATGCTGACGTGGCATATTTAAATCAATCTTCTGATCATCGGGACCTAGACCATCGTATATTTGAGATCAAGCCTTCAAATCCTTAAATCCAATTTGTGAAAAAGATTCCAACAATGCACTATCTGATTTGGAGTCAATCCACTAAGGCCTAGAATTATGCTTATGTGAAGAAGAGAGATAGCGCAATCTGATATGAGATCAAGCGTTAAGGCACTCGAGCGCTCGACTTGTATTCAGATAAGAATTAAAATCTGTGCTGCTATAGAGGAGATCACGCCCATCTTGGCCCTCAAATTGTCTCTTCATTATTAATCATACCTTCTCTTATCCAATCGACACGTGCAATTTCTTTTTTGTCGATGAGAATTAAATTCCTTTTGTATCTGCATGTTTGGTTACTTCAATATCCGTTTTTCTTGCTTTGCGAAATGAAACTATCTTCTTTAATTGCCCGGGTATAAATTTTGCAAGAATATTAAGTTGTCCATAAGGGTTTTACTTCTTGAAAAAGTAATATGAGTTCTTCATTTCATTTATACCCATTTATTAATTTATATTTAGGTACACTGTTTTTTGTTCTTCATATTGCATTTATTTTGTGCAATTTTATTGAATGGGATAACTTTCTTATTCAGCAAAATCTCTTTAACCAAGAAAAGAATAAAATAAGATAAATACAGATATATAAACTAAAATGAAGAAAGCCGCTTAATCAAATAAAAAAAGTGGAAAAAACTAAAAACATATGTCCTTAATAAATAAAATAATGCTATTTTAAAGTATTACTTATTTTTTTTAAATAATGCATCACTTGTTCGAAAGTTTTCTCCGTAGTTAGCTAATGAGATCAATAGGAGTGCCGACATTCGAACGTTTATAAGTCAAAAGATCCCTTAATGAGCGAATTGATGGGGTATTTACATTGATAGGATCAAAATGATTGGCTGATAGAAATATGCCATGTGACAACAGGAAACTAATTATAAAAGGGCAGCAAAATTACCAAAACAGTTATAAACATATTGCAATTATGTCAATTTAGTCCTAAACTTTTTTTATTGCCGATTTAATCCTAAACATTTTGCATTTATGTTAATTCAGTCCATCCGATTAAATTTTTCCTAAAAAGATTGCCACATGTCAGGATGACATAGGCTAATCACAAACTGTCTCGTGTGAGGTTAACATTGGTCTATACCAAGTCCACTAAAAAGGGTTAGGGAATAGATCGAGCCATGGCCTAACGAGCCTCGCTCAGAGCCCATTAAGTCAAAACTCTTTAAAACATCAAAAATAGATAAGAATAACCTAGAATTTTACCACCTATCAAATTCGTTCTTGCATGGAACAATGCTCACGGGATATAAACCTGCAGCAAATCTCTAATAATGGCATTTGTTCGTAAATTCCTACGACAAATTTCTGAGAATGGTACTCGTTAATAAATTCATGAAATTGTGTGAAAGAATAATATAGTTGTATTTTCATAAATGTGAAAAGGACAAACTTGTCGTCTCGGAGTATCATCATTTTTATCCTCCTAAAGTTAAAAACGGCGTCCATCATGATGCTCACATGAAAAAGTGATTCGACATGATAATAATTCTTTCTTCCCATTTTTTTGTGATGGGTCATCAATGACACTTCATAACTATTTTTTGTGGCTTTAAATGTGACACAAAGTCTACTGTTCTACACTTGTGTGTTGATGCGGTGATGCTTGTGCGCAGTGCCAGTAATACTACGCTCATATGGTGATAAAAGAAAAAACATTCCGAATCGAAATTTGAACCAATTCGAACATATTTGAACAAAAGTTCTCGAATCTTTTCGGATCGAGTTTCATTTCTGCTCGGACAGTAAGTAAAACTTCTGATAATTCGATTCGATTTTGCGCCATAAATCAGAATCGACCCAAAACTCAAAACTAAACTTGTATAGATGACGATTGAAAATTCCGCGAGGGCATTTTCTTTTCCCTCCTGTTGTGCATTCGGATGATGCCATATACCAAAACAAATTGCATGTCATTTTTCCCTTGTTTTTCTTCTGATTTTGTGCCAAGTCCTTCTCCAGGTTGGCATTTTGTCCACTTCTGCCTCTGAATGATTTGTTCAAGATGACCATAATCAAACATTTCCCGGGTTGAACTTGCTCCTTGCCTGTGTGTGTTATTTGTATGTATCTGCAGCCTGCTTTTGTGAAGGTGTAACAATGGAAGAAAAACATTTGGCCAATCGTCATAGTTGGGTCAGCCAACACAATAGGAACGAGTCATGAAATATTTAATTGAAATGCATCAGCGAACAGTAAAGCAAATACGAGGATATTTCAACCAAACATGGACAGGACAGGAGCTTCAGAGACGACAAATTTTTCACACTATGTTTTTGCATTATAGTCCCATGTTCGCCATACATTATTTAATCCAAGTCCAAAGGATGGTACATAATTTACATCTGAGTTGCATTGAACATGGGGGAATGTTATGGGACCGTGTATTAACCTCAGGTAGAATTTGGGTCGAGACAATCAAAGACGGCTATGCAAAGGACACCACCCGACTAAAACCTTTTTTTGTGTCGAGTTTGATGCAGATCGGGTTTGGATTGAGTCTAAAAAATGCATGCATCCTTCATATCCGGATTGAATCAGATATCGGTGAGGATCCCGATGGGCCCGTTGACAACGCCAAGTGTTACAACCCCTTTTAGCAGCCGCCGTGTTATCGTTTTCTGTGGTTGAGAAAAGCTAATGGCTTTGAGATTCTATGATTTGTTAAGTGTACACTTGTCCAAATATCTATTAAAAGATCTACAGTACCTTTCAAACTGCTAGTTGATGCCCCTCAATTAAATCCAACGCCTACTAGACGTGAAAAGAGAGCGCTTTCGATAGTGATTTTCCTTTTTATATTTGTATTTAGGGAAAATTTTAAATAAGATATGAATTATCCTCATTTTTTCAAATAAGGACATGAAGTGATTTTTGTGTCAAATAAAAATATGAAGTGGCACGTAATTCTTAAATAAGGATATGAAGTGGTCATGAGAGTTTCAAATAAGGATTTGGCCTCTCCGGTCACCAGCCGGCGAAATATTCCGACCGGTGATCGGCAAGGTCAATGGCATTTTTGTTCAAAAAATTTTTAATTTTTTTCGTTTTTCCTTTCCTTTTTTTTTCCTTTTCTTTCTTTTTTCCTTTTTTCTGGTTTCCCTTGTGGGCCTATCGATGACCGGCCACTGGTGAAGCCCGGCAGGGCAGGGCGAGGGTCGCCCTCGCCAACAACAGGCGAGGCAACCCTCTCCCATGGCCAATGAGGGTGGCCCGCCAGATCTGGGTGAGGGGGCCTCGCCTAGATCTTGCGAGGGCTGACCTCGCCCATGGCTAGTGAGGGCCGGTCCCGCCTAGGGCGAGGCCGTTCCTCGCCTATTGCCAGTGAGGGCGGCCCTCGTCAGATCTAGCTAGGGCGACCCTCGCCCAGCCCTCACCGGGCTTCGTCGGCAGCTGACCGGCCACCGGGGAAGAAGGGCAAATAAAAAAAAAAAGGAAAAAATAAAGAAAAAATTCAAAAAAAAATTAAAAGACGAAAATGCTCCCACCACAAGAAAAGTCAGGCCCTTCTTTGAAATAAATATAGTCACTTCAGGTTCTTATTTGAGACAAAATCCACTTTAGGTCTTTATTTAAGACTAACATGTAACTTTATGTCCTTATTTAATACAAAATCCACTTCAAATTTTTATTTAAAAAAATGAGGTCGCGTCAAGCTTTTATTTAAAATTTTCTCTTATATTTATGTTATCGCTTCACGATTAGCCCGACAATTGGTGGAGAAAGCTCATCTCTTTCCTCCCACCATACTTAAAACAACCTTTTGTCTAAAGCACCTCAGAAGCTCCCTGAACCAAACAATCAGAGAGAGAGAGATGGAAGTGGAGAGCAAGGAATGGATACTAGCACGGTATGCGAGAGAAGGTGTCCCGACATCTGAACATCTGAAACTCCGTACCTCAAACCTCAAAATCACCAAAGATGTCGTGCCAAACGACCATGTGATGCTGCGCCTCCATTGGCTCTCTGTCGATCCTTACCTCCGAGCCAAAATGAGCTCCGAACAAGATGGTCTCTCTCTCGCCCAGTTTCAACTCAATCAGGTCTTCAATCGTTTTGAACTTTTTTTTTCTATTTTTGCAATCTTTGCTTCTTTTTATCGTTACCCTTTTTAGCCTTTTCTGTTGTCTGTCAGGCTGTGACCACATTTGGGGTAGGTGAAGTGATTGAGTCCAAGCACTCAGGTTTGAGTTTTGGAGAGATTGTCATCCACCCGTTTGCTCCTGTGGCTGAATACTGCATTGCCCCTGCTTCTTTTCTCAGGAAGATTGACCCTGATTCTGGGGTCTCAGTTCTTGATTATCTCAGCGCTCTTGGTAAGGTCTACAAATGATTTTTTCTCTCTTCGTTCTTGTAACTTCTTGTAGTCAGCCACTGTCCAAACTGAGCATTGAAATGTGTTTGTCAGATGGCTTTGTAGGGACAAACAAATAGTCCTTCTTTGTCAGTGAGGAAATGAAAATTGCTTGATCAATCCGGTTGTGATCGGTCTTCCGCACAATGGTTGAACTAAGTATCTTGAAAAGCATGCTTGGTGTCGAAAATGGTTCTCGGGTTTTCCCGAACAGCTTTAAGAATGTTAGACAGATTAAGTTTCGCCAGATTCTGATCTGAAGCCCCAAACAAATTCGACTACTCAACTTTTTGCAATTCGTATATTCACAATATTCTGACTTAACTGTATATTGTTAGACGAAAGAAATATACTATGTAGGGTTAACGGCTTTGCTGTGATCAATGCAGGAATTCCGGGTTTTGCGGCGTGGGTGGGAATAGTGGTGCTCGGAGACCCGAAGCCAGGGGAGAATGTCTTCATATCCGCTGCAGCCGGAGGAGTAGGTGTTTTCGCTGGGCAGTTGGCTAAATTGAAAGGTTGCAGAGTGGTTGGTAGTGTGGGTTCTGATGTCAAGGTAAGTGCAATTTGTTGACATTATCGGTCTTTCTATGTTGAGGGGGCTTCAAGTAGTTGTTGGTTTGAACTGAAACTAAATTAGTGGTAAGAAAGTCCCAAAGTAGTTGAATTGTCAATTTCAAGAGCAAATGCCTGATGAATATAAATTTATTTCGATATGATTAAGTTACTATGTATGCAATAAACGCAAGATTGAAATTTTTAATGTTGAATTGAAAACGTAGATTGACCCTTTCGACACGGCCAAACCATTTCTGACTCATGCTTTCATCATTAACGACTAGGACCTGCTGCAGTTCCGCTTTCATTTAATTCAGCATAATCCTCTGTAACTTTTTCCATTTTTTTCAAGCACCTTCATTTATGCTAGAGACGTTGACAGCTTCTGTCATTTGGGCATTAATCAGTGGAACTTGATAATCGGACCCCATTACTTTATTCCATTACTATAATGGTGTACATGGAACCATCAGTGTTAATCGAGATTGCGTCCGCAACTGAATATTTTCTCGCTCATGTAAGCCGGTTGCTGGACGGACACTGAGTCGTCGCCCAGGGATAACGTTAACCTCAATCTCTCGTCCATTAAAAATAGCATGTGAACCTGGTGATGTCATGTGTTCCTCAGGTCATCGACACTGAATATGGAGTGCATCGCCGCTCCAGATTGTATATTGAGGAAACGGAAAATGACTCGCTTGTTGTTTGTTGGATCTCGTGGAGAGGAAGAGATCCGCAAGTTGTGTTTGCATCATTTGATTGATTCGATTTGCACATCCGGGCAGAAGAATATGCCTCTTTCTGGTGCTGTTTCGATTTTGATTTGATGAGAAGGTCCCGCGTGATTAGTGACTAGCGATTAGCGATGGTAATTCAACCTCAATTAGATTGTAGAAACTCAGATCAAGAGCGGATAAAACAAAGTTTTGCAATTCCCTAATTCAGAGAGCGGAAATAAAAATGCCCGTGAAGTTTAATTATCATAAATTATCTGTCATCTGTAAAAAAAAGTGCACCAAGTACTAAGTGGCTAGGAACAAATAATCCTCATTGGGCATACTCGGATATGTTATTGCACCTCTTTGTGTGATCCTCATCGAATTTTGACTTTCTAGAAATCGTTACGTCACTCATAACTGTGAGTTGTTGAATTAAGAAAGACCTGTTCCAATCTTGTGCAGGTCAAGTTTTTGAAAGAGGAGATTGGATATGATGAAGCATTCAACTACAATGTCGAGACAGATTATGATGCCGCTTTGAGCAAGTAAGTCTATAATACTTTATCTCGATTGTGCACTCTCGAAGAGCAGCCCGCCACAATGTTTGTGTGCATTAATGAACGAATGGATCTTTGATCCTGCGATCCATATGGACAATAGTTAGAGCTTTCTGCAGCTCTCTTTTGGGACCATTTGCTTTACTAGTACTAGTCATCTGTTCAACACCGTGAATGAGTATTCCCTGCCTCCTGTTCTGTTCATCTTCTGATATATCAATAAGAACTATGATTCATGTACTGATACAAGGTTGCTGTAGGTACTTCCCTAACGGTATCGATATTTACCTCGACAATGTCGGAGGCAGGATGCTCGAGGCCGTCCTTAACCATGTGAATTCCCACGCACGTATCCCTCTCTGTGGCATGATCTCGCAATACAACAAGGTAAACGAAGTAACTCGGATCCAAGTTTCTTGGATGATGGAACTGCAGCATTCACAATAGCAGCCAGTAATGCTTCGAACGTAAAGTTGATTATTATTTCCTTATTTGTGTGCATCAGGTTTGGACTGAGAGAGAAGGCGTGCGAAATCTGTTGAACATGGTGGGGAAGGAGGTGAGGATGGAAGGCTTCATGCTGGCTTCGTACATGAACCGGTTTGGAGAGTTTATGGAGGAAATGATCGGCTACGTCAAACAACGAAAGATTGTTTCCCAGCACAAGATCTACCATGGCATCGAGAGCTTCTTAGAAAGCTTCGGATCCCTATTCACTAGCTCTAACGTGGGGAAAGTCATAGTTCAAGTGAACAAAGACACAAAAGCTTAAACGTACCTCGCAAACGACATGACGCGACAGTAATGGTAATAAGGGATGAGACGTCTTTCATAACCTGAAGAAAATACCTAGAAGAGGTGAAGTCTGGTTCCCTCAAACTGTACTGCTCAATTCTGGTGTCTTGTTTGGATTACAAATGGCCTTGTATGGTCTCTCGGGGACCAATCCCTCGGCCGTACTCCGTCCTACTCGCTTGTCTTTTGTCGTACTTCCTGTTGAAAGTGTCGTAACTTGCAAAAAGTTGGAAAATTTACAATCAATGGCTGTGAACTTCTGATAATTATGATTGAACGGCTATCAACCCCTCGAGAAATAGTTCCTCCAGGGATTTTAGAAGCACCGCGGATTACAGTGCTTGGTTTAGTTTGGAGTCATTCCTTGATCAATAGGAGTTATTCAACCGGACGTTAAGAGTCTCGCGCGCGCTGCAAATCCATACCACACGGTGGATTTCGCCTGCAGGGTGTGATTCGACCGATTTCAGACACAAACGGAATCCGGCATAATGGTACACCGGCATGTCATACCTCACCGCTGCATCCTCTGAACATGAACTTATGTATTTTACCTGATAGATACGTCAATCTCAGGTAATTTGTCTAAATCAGTGTGTTCAACTAATGATAATCAGCAGCAGCGAAAGAATGATCAATATGTGGCGGGTCAAGAATTGCTATGCCGATCGATAGGGACCCGAGTTTGCAACATCTGCGACGCACGCGACACTCGGCATTTTCCATTCCAAGAAAGATATAATGACATCATTTCTCAAGATACTTCGCTGAGATCTTTGAGTCGCGCCGCGCCGATAGTTTGCCGGGGCATAATTTGGTCCTTTGGTAGGTGCTCTTCTTTTATTTCCAGCCTGAACCTATCCAGCCTGAACCTAACTTTTGTGGCTTCCAGTGAGTGCGAAATCTAAGCCAAAAGAGGGCAAAAAAGAGGAAGCAATGATCATGCATGACCAGGAAAAAACAACCAACTGATCATGATCCTCATTCTTAGATACGATAAGCTTTAATTCCAAAATATATACATTATTTTAATATTTCTCTAAAAATATCTCTCCCTAAACTATTTATCGAAATAGACTTGGTATTGCCACGTCACATTTGGAGATTGTCTGGTCATCATCGTCTTTATTTATCCTAATTACATATTCCTCTGCATCCCTAGCTACAAGTGTTTAAACAATTTCTAATGTGACAAATTTACACTAAACTAATTTTTTGACCACCGAAAACCCTAAACTGGTACATTTATGACAAATTTACCCTCCATTAAGTTAGATTAATACCATGGAAAATCACAAACCGATATACTTGTGACAAACGAAGAGGTAAAATCCTAAATTGGTACACCCATTAGCTGCCACGTGTTATTTAACTCAGCAATTTGATAGTAAAATTAAACGGAAATTAACAAAGGGTAAAATTATCACAAATGTACCAATTTAGGGTTTTTTGTGGTCAACAAATTCGTTTTTGGATAAATTTTTCACAGGTGTACTAATTTGAGGTTTTTCGTGGTATTATCCCTATTTTTTCCCCCGAAATTCAATTTAGCATAAGTAACTAAAGTCGTTGGCAGAATTTGCACGCATTCAACCCTAAATTCCAAATATGAATAAAAAGTTTGAAATACATCATCATTACAAAGTAACACGGAGTAAATTATTTTAATTCAAAATGTAAAGTACATGTAGAAATTTAACAACCTAGTAACATGCCTTATATACTAACGATTGACATTTTACAATATGTGGTGTAGAATTATTTCATTAAGTGAAATTTCTCTTAAACATACAAGTTCATTAAATTTTAATAGGGAAAATTACCCAATTGGTCATGAACCTATTATACAGATACCACTTCGGTTATAAACTTTTTCATTTTGCCAATTTAATTCTAAACTTTTCTATTTTACCAATGTAGTTCTTCTAGTCAATTTTTGCTGGAAATAGCCAACATGATAGTCTAGTCATCGCCGACCGTCCTATGTGGCATACTAGCGATTTCCGGCAAAAATTGGTCGTAAGGACTATATTGGAAATTTGTGCAAAGATTTAGGATTAAATTAGGAAAATTTGAAAGGTTAGGACTGAATTGGCCATACAATAGATTTAGGACTGCTTGGACAGTTTCGCCAATTTGAATATTACTATTTCTTGTAAGCAAATAAAATTTTGTTATGATTTCAAGTGTAAAATTATTTCATTAGGCAACATTTCTTTGTACGTATAAAATTCACTTATTGAAAGATCATTGTTAGACTAAAATGAAAAAAATGAAAAAAAAATAAAGTTGTATACACAAAGATAACTTACCTTCTTGGTATGAAAAAGGCGAACAAAAATAAATGAGAGTTTCTTTAAAATAATCATAATAAGTTAGCTTATTTTGTATTTAACTTAGAGTTAATATCGCAAAAAACCCCAAACTGATACGCTTGTGACAATTTTATCCTAAACTAATTTTTTAGCCTTCAAAAATCCTAAACCGGTACACCTGTGACAAATTTACCCTCAGTTTATTTCCGTTAAATTTTACAGTCAAATTGCTTTGTTAAATAACACACAGCAATTGACGAATGTATCAATTTTATATTTTACCCTCCATTTGTCACAAGCGTACTAGTTTATGATTTTTTGTGGTATTAATTCAATTTAATGAAAACTAATGGAAGATAAATTTATCACAAATGTACCAGTTCGGGATTTTTTATGGTCAAAAAATTAGTTTTGGATAAATTTATCACATGTATACCAATTTGGGGTTTTTCGTAATTAAAAAATTAGTTTAAGGTAAAATTATCACAGGTGTACCAGTTTGGAGTTTTTTGTGGTATTAATCCTTTAACTTATAGAAGTAAATAAAATCAGTCCTTTAATTTGATTGAAGTTAACCAAAAAATTATAGATAACCACATAATGTTATGGTAAAACGAAAACATTGAACAACACCGGATGGGCTTAAAATTTTGTTATTTTATTATAAGAATTTTGATTGAAATTATCATATGTTTATCAAGTGGTTATGTTATTGCTTCTTCGTATTGAAGATATGGTTTGAGGCTCCAAAACTGGTTTAGAAACAATTCAACGTGAGAACTAGTTTCAACCAGCACATGAGTAGAATTGGCAGCCAGGAACCTAACTGGTAGTAGGCCGGTTCTTGGTTCGCGGTACCAGAATCAAACCGATTCTCCCTAGAATCGAGCTTGAATCAATAGGCCCGATCCAATCTGGTTTAATCCAACTCCCGATTTGAAACAGACTCAGTGCACACCCTGCTCTTTATGTCTCACATGTTTCATTTTAGAATAGATAAACAAATTGATGCATATTGCAAAATTTGAACGGCAAAACAAGACGGATATCATTGTTTGAACTTCTATTGGCTATACACTCAAACTAATTCTATTGGCTACACACTCAAACTAAACTATGTTATTCTAATATTCTTTTTCGAAAAGTTCTTTTTTATTATGTGTCACCATTTTTTTTTTGGTAAGAATGTGTCACCACTTTTCAAATTAATATAACGAAGTTATTATATAAAAAGTTTAGTTATTGATAAGATATAACAATCTTTAAATTCAATAACTTTATTTATCAGAAAATGCATTTCAAATTCTTTTATCCATATTTTGAATTTTAATTTGAAAGTTTGGCTTTATTAGTGTGCAAAATTTTATTTTGTTTTAATTATTTATTATGGATTGAATTTTGGAAGGAAATAATATTATGCAAAGTGTTAATTTAAGGATAGAGAGAGAGAGAGAGAGAGAGAGAGAGAGAGAGAGAGAGAGAGAGAGAGAGAGAGAGAGAGAGAGAGAGAGAGAGAGAGAGAGAGAGAGAGAGAGAGAGAGAGAGATAAAGATGACTAGAATTATGTAGGGGTGAGCATCGGTCCAGGGTTGACCCTGGACAGACCCTATATTGGTCCAACCCGGTCGATCCTGGTCCAGTTCTTAGGCAGATTAGGTTAGTCCCTAGTCCTGGGGCTTTGGAAGCTAAACCAGCCCTATAATTTTTTTTTCCCAAATTTTATGTATATAACTTTAAGTGTCCAACCCCTCCTCTTCTTTCGCCCCCTCGACCCCCCTCTGTCGCGTCTCAATCTCAGTCTCAGTTCCTCGCTCAATCTAAAATTCTTCTCGGCCTCTTAGCGGCTCTCTCTCTGCTCGTTTATTCTTCGCCAGTACTGATCATCAACAACCAAGACTCCAAGATCTCGGCAATTTAGATTAATCACCGTTCGCAGTCAACATTCGCATCTCAAAGGTAAGTACCTTCACATTCGGTTCCAAGAGAAACAGAGGCCGAGAATATTAACTTGAATGGCCACATTCATTTTGCATCTTCGTTGACAATCACAGTAACAATTTTTTTTGTTAATATTTTATGCTTCAACATGAATACTATTAAGAACAAATATTTTAACATTTGAAAAAACAATAACAAAATGGGGCTTGTAACTAGGGTCCCTATCAGAATAAGTAATATCATAATTTCCCTTCTCATGCTCAAAACAAAGATGATAAATTTTTGGATATAATCGTGTGGCATTATGGATTCTTAATTCAACTCACACAAATGAATTTTGCAATCTCAGTAGCTCTGACTCTAGCAGAGTTAAAGACTCATTCATAAATGAGAATACCACATATTATTCATCATAAAGTAAAGTTTGAATACCACATATTATTCATCATAAAGCAAAGTTTGAGCACAAAATTATTCTAATTTTAGCGGCTCTAAAATTTCAAGTACATTTGTCCTTTCAAGGAATTCAAAGAATAAAAAAAAATCGATTGATCCCAAGTTGACTCTGGAATCGAATTGGACCCATAAGGTCCGTCCAGTCCATAGTCCCAGGCTCAATAGGGTCAATCCCTAGTCCCAAAAATTAGAGACCAACAGCATATGGGTTGGTTCTTGGATTAGGTACTGGACTGGCTCAATCCGAACTATGCTCATCCCAAGAATTACAAGGGTGGTGATTAGGGAATCTTCAAGATTGATGAGACGCTAAGAAGCCTATTTTGATAAACGAATTCGTGAGGAATTTATTTTGGGAATTACCTTTTTGAAAGAGATCATATTTTGTAATTTTATACTTATACATATTTAGGTTAAATAGTTTCTAGACTAGACTAGGCTTATCGGTTGCCAAGTTAAGCCCGCATTTCCAGAGGTCGTCCAATACAAGTCGTCCACGTTGGTGAAATCTACACGAATCCATGCTTACGTTATTAGCAGAGTAAGATTTGAAATCCACTGTTATTCACTTCCAGAGCATAATATATACGTCATGCCATATTTCTCTCATGAAATCCAAGCTTTCCATAAAAATGGCGGACAACATATGATAAATTGGAAACGAGAGAGGGAGAGAGAGAGAGAGAGAGAGAGAGAGAGAGAGAGAGAGAGAGAGAGAGAGATATGGAGATCGAGAGGAAGGAGTGGACATTGGAGGAGTACGTCCATGGCGGCTTGCCAACATCCAGGCATTTGAAGCTCCGCACCTCGAGCATGGGAGTCTCCGGAGGCGACGTCCCAGATGGCCACGTCCTCCTCCGCCTTCACTGGCTCTCGGTCGACCCTTACCTCCGGGCCCGGTTGGGCAGCCAAAGAGATGGTCTCTATTTCCCTCCATTCGAGCTCCATAAGGTCATACAGATTCTCTCTCTCTCTCCATAAATATATAGTCGCTGCGAAGAAAAAGTTGAGGGCGATTTGGTGCATCTGTCGAAATCTAGGGCATGAGATGCAATATTCAATCATATACCGAATCCTTTAGGGGGATGCAGAATAGTTTTCGCACAGTTTAGGCTCGGATTTTTCTCTTCTTTGCGTCGATTCTTTTAAGGGTTTGACTTTTTAGGATCTCCCTTTGTTTCTTGTGTAGCCTGTGACAACATTTGGAATAGGGGAGGTGTTGGCGACGAAGGATTCAAGCTTCAGTGTTGGGGAGATGGTGCTGAACACGATTGCACCAGTATCGGAGTACTCCACTGTGCCTGCTCATGCTCTTAGGAAGATTGAAATTGCACCCGATTCTGGAGTCTCTGCTCTGGACTATCTGAGCGCTCTTGGTAAGAATTGAAAATGCATTCTGCATTCTAGTATATTAGGTTTGAGATAATAAGAATATGTCATGCCATATTTGTCTCGAATTGGCTTAAGAGTAGAAAGAAAACGAACATCTGAATGCATATTGCCTGTACATGGACTTTTTTTTCCCTATATCTTTGGATTTATTCAATCTCAATCAAAGGTTTTCTTTCCTTTGAGTAGGAGTGACACGGCATTGCTTGTTCTTAAGTTCGTGTATGTCTAAGCATGACCATGTCTGGAATAAGTGTAGGAATCCCAGGTTTTGCAGCATGGATAGGAATAACGGTGATCGGAGACCCGAAGCCAGGAGAGAACGTGTTCATCTCCGCCGCAGCCGGAGGAGTTGGCCTTGTGGCCGGGCAGTTAGCCAAGTTGAAAGGCTGCAGAGTTGTGGGCAGTGCCGGCTCCGATGCAAAGGTAAGTGAAACGATAGAGGTTGCACTAATTTCATTCACGCCTAATATTGCATGTACATTAGAGGTTCCTCTAATTTCATTCTTCAGCTCTTGGATAGATATGTATATGATATCATGTGCAGGTGAAGTTCCTGAAAGAGGAGATAGGTTACGACGAGGCATTCAACTACAATGCTGAGACTGATTATGATGCTGCCTTAAGCAAGTAAGCTGGCACTTTTTGTCCAATATAAATAACAGCCATGTCACATATGTTTGATTGAACACAGCGATTCTAATCTAATTGAGACAACGGGTGATTGATATAAGCTAGTTGTGATTCTGTTGTTAACCTACAAATACTAATTGTGTAGGTACTTCCCTGATGGGATCGACATCTACCTCGACAATGTTGGAGGTAGAATGCTCGAGGCCGTCCTTAACCACCTGAACACCCACGCACGCATCCCTCTCTGCGGAATGATCTCCCAATACAACCAGGTAAAGAGAAAAACATCATCGAAAGGTCTCATGCCGGTGAAATTGCTACTTTCCGTCTCTAAGAAGTCAGTTATAGCTATTACCCAAGAAGCGGAAACATCGTGTCATTGTCGTTGTTTTTCATTGATGCAATTAGGTTTGGACGGAGAGATTCGGGGCGCGCAACCTCTTGAATTTGGTAGGGAAGGAGGCGAGGATGGAGGGGTTCCTGCTGGATTGGAACCGGTTCGGAGAATTCGTGGAGGAAATGACGGGTTACATCAAGCAGAGAAAGATTGTTTCGAAGTATGAGATCTACCATGGCACGGAAAGCTTCTTAGAGAGCATTCAATCAATGTTCACAAGCTCGAACGCGGGAAAGGTCATAATTCAAGTGAACGAGGACGCGAAAGATTAACATTTTCTCATGTAGTTTGCAAAGGCAGAAATTTCATGTGAGAAGCAATAACTTTTTGGCAAATCGGAACTTTTTGTGCTCGGAGCTGTGATGAGAAACAAACACATCATATGGTCATTTTACAATCACGCTATAGATAGAACCAAGCAAAATGCACAACGCACATGTGAATGCACCTTCTAGTGAGAGTTGGCAAGGGTTCCGCAAAATCTCGATACTTTACTAATTGGGTCATAAAGAAATTCAAAATGAATCCATATTAAACATAGCCTCTTGAGATAAAGTTACCATTTTCTGAATTTCCAAATTCTGATATGAATCATCTAAGCTACGATGCAACCTCTTGAGATCTGGTCTCAAGAAAGTATTTTCTTACAACTTCCCTGCTCTCATGAATGACTTGTTATCGACCGAACAAAGAAGGGTGGATCACTTTCCGGTTCCGGCTCTCGACCGGTTTGTGCCATTTGCACGCTAAAGTTCTTGAAGAGGAGGAGTTGGCAGACATCGAAGCATTCAACTTTCTAACAAGATAACAGGTAAACAAATAAGAGGACGAGAAAGTTCCTCGTGAGAACATGGCGGAAAACACTTTCAATTTGTTCGGGTTCCTCCTAAGGAAGGTATACCTTGTGTGCTCACGTCCAAAGATCAAGCCATAACTCATGCCCTACAATCGACTAACGGACAAAAAATATTTAGGAATGCTCGAAATGCTTCACCAACAAGTTTTGACTAGTGACTAAGCTAAACTTTCAGACATGCATTAGTGGGGCTTCTCACATGCTCCTCCTAGTCCTCATTATGCAGCTTTTGTGCCTCCTGCCACAATTTTGTTCGACCGTCTTCGAGGAGAAGGTTGAAATGGTTCATCTAGTCCGCGTCTGTCCATTTTCATAAGTAGTCATCGGAAATGCCCAGCATCTTTTGCATCAAGCTTTCAAGGCTAGACTTCTATTGAGTTCAAAACTCTACCACCAACCTTTTTTCCTGATGTTGAGAGGCACACGGACGGTATCTATGCTTTTAGCTTCGCTGAAGATACAGTCACGCACAATTTGTCGCGAATGCTTTCTCCGTCGAAGATAGCAATGACATTAAAAGCCGATTCTCCCCTCATCTTAACAAGAAATTAGAAGTCGAAGCGGGGAAAGAGAGAGAGGAAGCGCCAACCGCGGCGACGGTGGAGTGCGACTGGTGTCCCGTGAAAAGTTTTAAGTCCGCGCGTCTACAGGGTTACCTGAAAGCCAGAGAAGGGCAAGTTTGAACCACCATTGCATTTATGATTTTGGCTCTGTTTTTCACTTTCTTTTTCCTCCTTTCCAGCTTTAAAGAGTACAAAGGCTCAACTTTCTTCGTTTTTCTTGCCTGCCCATCTTGTTTCCTTTTCCTTTTGAGCTAAAAACCAAAAAAAAAAATAGAGAAAAATAAATAAATCCATTAGACCTACGACTTAGATTTTCTGACTGACTTGGATTTCTTCATCTTATGCGATTTATCATCGATGCTACTCCACGTATATCCGCTAGGTATTACAAAAGGATCGGGCTGCTGAGCAGGACACCGGGACTGCTCCTTGCTCGATGCCACCGACCGGCTGCTACTCCGCCGGAGCCACGACGATGATGATGTTGATGACGACGTTGACGACGACGACGACGGCCAGGACCAGAAGGGGCCGTCCGATTTCTGGTCCTCCTCGGACCCGCTTCTTGATCCGCCATTAAGGAGGTGCCTAGGGCTCGAGAGCGGCGTGTAGAACCGTTCGGTCGGTTGGAGCTCAACGAACTTTGTGAATGTAATCACCACCCTCACCGTAGGGACCACCGGAATTGCTACCTGCGCCATCAAGCAGAGGACCACTAGCGTTACAATTATGCACCGAAACATTGCACTGCACACAAAGCTGATGAGGAAGCAATCTATAGGAGGCCCAACACAGCGGCATGCCTAACAGGGCAGCTCCCATGACTAATAATGTCTACTCCAGAGTGTGGGGCTCCCCAACTAGAAGTGGAGTCTAGACTGAGAAAGCTTCCTTGGTTGTCTCTTAAAAAGTCGTGGACTATGTCAGCCAGTTTTAGTTTAAATTTGAAACCAAAAATTAAAGCAAGACACCATGTAAATTAGAAATAACAATACTGGCACACACATTGTATCAGATCACTAGTCAGTTTTGGTGAGCCTCCATTGAACACTACTGCTGTACCCTACATTGACCAGTTGTTTTCACCAAGGAGTGGAAACATGAATCTTCCAAACCCTGTTCTAGTTCCCAACCAGGTCGGGAGCCAACCTTAAGTTGGGTCCAAAGTTCAATGGACCATGTCTTATGTTAATTTAAGCTCAGCAGTTCACGGTAATATATGGTCGAAACGCGTTTATTCCCATTAGGACAGAAGAAAGACTTTCGCAGCGGAATACAGAGAACAAGGACAGCAGCAGCAGCAGCAGCATGGGCCCTGAGATTCTCACCCAAGTTTTAGCCATCGGTCCCGGCGTAGGAGTGCCAATAGGGTAAAACTCCAACCTCACGTTACCCGACCGATGAGGACCCCACAAAAGCTTCCAAAAAGTCAGTCTTTGTCACGCCACTCAAGTAATTCCATTGCAGAGTTAACATATACTCGAAAGAAAAGGGGCAGGACAAAGCCAAAGTTCGGAACAGCAACGACAAACAGAAAAGCAGAAATCCTTAGACCACGACCCCCAGACGACGTACCCCGGGTAGACCCCACAGATCAATTCAGAAAAGGACAAAGAGATATTGACGCGATACGGAAGAGCATGATCCGCAAATACTTTAATCGATTGCATCTTCCTAACTCGGCAAGGAATCTGTAGGATAATGTTATGGTATAGGCAATCCATTCTTCCTAGTATCTTCTCAAAGCTTTCAAAAGAAAAGACCCACGAATCAAAACCCAAATTTTCAATATGGGTAAACTTCATAGTTGTAGCTTTCTTTATTCCCGGAGAAAAAAAATTAAAAAACAGGACTTTAGCTGATTTGGGGCCTCGACAAATGATTTGAATTTCGTCATCGATGCCCGAAAAGTGCCGGAAAAGAAACATTCCTTACCTTCACCGGAAAAGTGCCCGTCGGGAACTTCGTCGTGAGCAGCTCCCGCATCCTCCGGACGGCCTTCACTTTGTTGGCCAATATGTCGAGCAACGGCAGCAGCTCCTCCGTCTTCAGCGGGAACTGCTCGGTCAGCCAGACCGAGGGCCGCAGGCTCTTCACGTACTCCTTCTCCTTGGTCTGCGGGGTCGGCGCCACCGCGATCGCGGCCCTCCTGTGCGGCGGGGCCGCCGCCGCCGCGGAGAAGGGCACCACGTCCACGCTCTTCCGCCCCACGTGCACCCATTCCCTCTCCTCCCTCACGAAACTACTGTGCCTCCGTCTCTCGCTACTGTTATTGCTACTGTTCGAGAACATGAACTGGGGATTCTCGGCGACTAGGAAGCCATCGTCGTCCTCGTCGAGCTCAAGCGGCAATACCTGCGTCAAAGGCGCATATTCAAGTGTCGAGTGAAAATGCGAAACACAATTTACGAGGAGACGACAAAGTTTGAACTCAAAAGTCAAAGCCATGAAGGACGCTCCAACAACCTGCTCGCTGCCGGCGACGTCGTTCTCCGACGAGGTGACCTTGCGTGATCGGAAGCTGAACACTACGTTGTGGACTTCGTAAACCCTGGCCTTCCATTCGCCGACGGACTCGGTCTTGTCTTGTCTTCTCCAGTTAGTTCTGCTGACGAGCTCAGCTTTGGTGACGTCCATGCCCGGACGGTACACGCTCGTCTGGGAGCAGAAGCCGGCGATGTCCGAGTCGCTCATGGGAGCTCCGGCATTCTCGAACGCGTTGAAGATCTTCCGGTTGTCGTGGTTGAGGACCAGGAGCGAGCCCTCGGGGACGCCGTGGCTCTGGTCCCCTTCCCCGAGGAAAAGGAAGCTCTGATCGGCGCGCTGGATCTTCAGGCCGTCGAAGCCGGCGAGGGAGGTGTCGGCCCGGAGGTTCCCGTCGCGCTTCCAGATCCGGTACGTGTCGGAGGGGGCGATCTTCCCGACGAACGGGATGACGGAGCTCTCGAAATGGAACGAGATCTCCATGTAGAAGTCGCGCATGCGGCGGAGCACGGCGATCACCCGCGGGAGCCGGCGGCGCCACTTGCACCAGGCGGACCGGTGGTGGTGCTCGAGCAGGACGGACGCGATCTCGGCGTTCCGCCGGCACAGCGCCTCCTGGAGCGGGTTCCACCCCGCGGCGTTCTGGAGCGACGCGTCGGCGCCGGCGTTGGCGAGGGAGCGGGCGGCGGCGGCGTCGGAGAGGCGGACGGCGAGGTGGAGCGGGGTCTCGCGGAGGGGGACGTCGCGGCGGTCGACGGCGGAGCAGATGCGGTCGGCGATGGTCTCCTGGGCGAGGGACTCGGCCTCGGAGTGGACGAGCCCCGGGTCGGAGAGGCGTGGGAGGGTGGAGAGGAGCCGGGAGAGGGTCTTGTGGTCCCCGAGGGCGACCGCGTAGTGGAACGGGCTGTGCGCGTAGTCCCCGGGCTTGATGGACGCAGACGCCGACGCCGACGCCGCCGCCGCCGCCGGAGGCGTCGTGGCGGAGGACGACGACGACGACGACGGCTTCGACGGCTTCGACATCTGAAGACGACGGAGGAGGAGGAGGAGGAGGAGGTGGCGGTGGTGGCGAATGGAAGTGGCGATCTGAGAGAGAGGTGGGGGAATGTTATTGGGGAGGGGGGGCAGTTTCGTCTTTTCGGATTCGGCCCGTTTGTGGGAACCGGGGAGACGGAGACGGAGACGCCAATCTGGCACGGCTTTAGAGACGGGAGAGAGCAGTAGCTGTTGTGTGTGTGTGTGTGTGTGTGTGAGTGGAGAAGACAGTTCGCTTTTTACCTCGGCTTCTTTTGTCTGCTTCTTCTTTAACATTTTGGGAAAACGCTACAACGCCAAGTTAGCAACCCTCGTTTTGCTTTGTTAACCATCTAGTCAATACCGCCAAAAACAAATCTCAAAATTAATACGTTTGGACGGATTTCTCTCGAATTAAAAATCTCGAGCCGGTGCATTTATTATAAATTTACCCCCGAATTACCTTTTAATATCCAAAAATTCCCGAATTTATACATTTTGTGATAAATTTATGTTCCGTTAATTTCTATTAAATTAGATTAATGCCGCGAAAAACTATAAGTTGATGTGCCCGTGATAAACGGAGGGTAAAACCCCAAATCGGTATGTCTGTCAACTGCCACGTGTCATCCAACTCAGTAATTTGACGGTAAAGTTCAACGGAAACTGACGGATGGCAAATTTATCACGGGTGTAACTGTTTGAGGTTAGTTTGGGATAAATTTGTCGCAGATATACCCATTTGAAGATTTTTCATAGCATTAACCCTATTACTAATTTACTGCATGCTAAATTAAAGGGTCATGTTGTCCATTTTGAAAATGAAACTAAATTGCCATCAATATTTCAAATCGATGCTTTACGGCACATTGATCCCTAAATCCAATTTTCTTTCCAAACAAATTTCGAATCGGGCACTCCTCGCTCGAATTCACCTCTTCCGTTATGCCGAATGTCCCATTAAAAATCCGTACATGTCGACGCACGCGGCAAACGGCCCCCGCCCAGCAGGTCCGAGGTAGAGAATGGCCGACCCGACGTGAAAAATGCGCGCATGCGTGGATGGCGATACCGACGGACGGCGGGTGATCCGGGTGCCGGGGGGATTTTTATTATTTTCTCTTTTTTTTCCGGGGGGGCAAGCGATCCGGGGATTCGAACCGGGATTAGGTTTGAAAAATGCCAAAAAAATTGGGGGGGCGGTCGGCGTTCCTTTATCGTGACCGCGGACATTGGAGAGGGAACGAACGACAGGGGAACCTGTCCGCGCTCGCCCGGACCGGACCCAAACGTTGCATTTCTCTCTCGCTCTCTCTCTCTCTCTCGTCCCTCTTTCAATGCACCGCAATTAACAGCTAAACAACAATCGAGGATTTTCGGCTGCTTCTTTCGCTCTCGTGTGTTTTTTCTCTCCTCCCCTTTTTCTTTTCCTTCGACGAATACTTTAGTCACGTCTCTGTGTCTGCGTCCCGATCCTGTGCCGCCTTTACTTTTGTTGAACGAGGAGGGTGGCACGAAGATTTTCCAAGGCGGGGAAAAAGCCCACCGCCACCGCCACCGCCACCGCTACCCACAACAGCCAGCCGAATGGTCAAAAGAGCCTTGCCTCGGGCACGTTCCATCATGCCGAAACGAGCCTGGCCTTCCTTGTTGCCCCCTTCTTTTTTTTTTTATATCCAATTGTATAATTTTGGGGGGGGGCGGGTGGTTTTGCACTTTTTGTCGCTTCGAATCGCGGCCCTCCAAAGGGGGGAATTTTGACCGCGGCGTCGTGGGTTTCAGGGACCGGACGGCGACAGAGTTCGAGAACTAGAGATCCCCACTCCCCCCCCGTCTTCTCCTCTTTATGCCCTCCTACTCCTCCTCCTTCTTCTTCTTCTTCTCGTGCCTTCGTTGGAATCCCCCTTGTTTTACGTAGGACCGGTTGATGGTTTTCCAAAAGACGCTTCTTGTTTGGCTTTGTTTCGTTGGTGGTGCTCGAAGCTCTGTCGGTTTGAAGTCGTGTTGCTATGACAGTGCGTCGGCGGCGGAGATGGGTCTACAGGATAGAAAGCGCATCGGGTGTTTGTGGCCCGTCGCTGTCAATGGTGAAGGGGCGGCCCATCCTAGCCCCCAGCGCATGAAAATCCGAATCTTGTTCGCCCTTCCTTTCGTTACAGTGTCCTCAGTGTTCTGGTTTTCTTTTTCTTTTTTTTTTTGTCTCGGGGGAAGGATGAATTTACTAGTGTTGCATTTGGATAACATTATCTCGCTCCAACAATAAAAAGAAATGAACACATCTATTGATTATGCCTCGAAATCCCTATTTGGAATTGGCCCGAGTTTGTGATTTATCGGAATGTTAAGAGTATTTGCGAGGGCTTGGAGACGGAAACGGACGACCGTCGAATGCTAGAAGATGGCCCGCCTAACACCTAGCCAAACCAAGCAACTATGCGGGTACCTGACCAAGGTGTGGCCAAGTTGCCGATGGACCAGGTGTCCAGCATTGACTGGACATCAGGCTATCCTCCAGAACCAAAAGCGCTTTCCAACATTGTGGCTGGGTGTCCGTGCATATTATGGCCGGACAACCGCCCCAGGTCACGGACACGATCCGTGAGTGTTTTAAAACATATTTTGAAATTCATCTTGTATACAACTTGTAAGAACCTAAGAGAGATTTGCAGAACTGTCGTCTAAGAAGATGAGAACATGAGAAAACTCGTTTCTCACGATCAATTATTGAGGTGCTGGCTGTTATCTAAGATGATTGGTAAACGCTTGTTATGGTGTAATTCAAAGGATTATGATCTCTCTGTCTCAATTCTAGTGGAACATCTCGTCCATCTCTTCCCGTGAAGTAGGCAGTCTCCAATTTATTTCTACATTTCGTGTCGTCGCTTGGATTGTTTGGTTTCGTCTGGGCAGCCGCCCGTTTTTGCGTAACAATATCAGACCATACAGAGAATATCAAAACTATAATCGCTTGGCATGGTGATTAAATTGGACTGTGGAACATCCTGATATTGAGTTGTCGGAAAGGAGTTTGTATGATCAACCACCATCTCTGATATGAAATAATTTCAGAAGAATACTGAAGATCGGAACCAAACCCTTGAATGCTGCACGAATGAAACACGCTAAGCATGCCAAAATCGAACGAAGTACGCCTCTTCAACAGAGTGCAGTATTCTTTAAGTGCCACAGCTCTCACACCACTCTATTTAGTGAATGCACGGGTCATTCACGTGAGAGTTCCTTGCGGTGGAGCGGCTCACACATTTACCAGGAGAAAGAAGAACATTAAGTAGCGAATGCAGGTCAAGTACGGCTTTGAGGTCGCCTATGGGCTTGGACAGTCAAATATAAAAGCCCATATGCTGCACAAACAGAGTTTGCAGAGGGGAAACACCTCAAGACTTGATTTATAAGGAAATGAGTGAGACGACACGAGTCCTTTTTCGATAAAAAAAAAAGGTGGATGGCCGAGCGATCATCAGCAAGTTTAGATCCTATCGACTTAGGGGTGATCGATGGATGTTTCAGGAGATAGTCTCATTCTCGATAATGATTCTGACCAGGACAAGGCCGGAGTTCAAATGTTCAAATGATCAATCTCTCTCATGAACATCTCATAATCACAATGCACGAAATCTACTCAATTCTCATATGTGCATCAGACATGAGCACCAAGAAACAAAGTCGAGAACACAAGAGTCCAATACCTCATGGCCAAACACAAGCATAAAGCACGCACTGGTAGTTGGTAATTGATGACCAATACAAACTAAGTTTATTTATAGCAGATAGAAAAGCTTATGCATCTGCCCCATCGCATCAGGCACTCACACCATCACAAGCTTTCTACTGCAGTTCCTTCAGGAAGTCTTCATTGTCAACTAGGACCTACAAGCAAAAATTCAAAGGATCACAACGAAAGTCCCACGAAAGGGAATTAGAATACAAATACATTGCGCACTAGCTGAAAGAACTGATGCTGTCATACTATGTCTATTTGCAACATATGTGATATAGGTTTTGGGTAATGATATCCATTATTGTTCAAGACAAAAAGGTAGCCTTCTCTGGCGCAGAGTATAGAGGCGATGTTTTCAAGTGTATCCCCCTATAGCGTGCTTTACACTTCCCTTTCATTTTTGTGCACACCAATGATCATTTGCACTAGACAGGGCCCTCGTCTTCCAGCACAAAGTCGCAAGAAAGCAGTTATCTAGTGAACTCAAGACGCAACATGCATTGCCAGTTCCACACACGTTACTCCACAATACAATGGCCATTAATTTTATCTGCATCTGAAGCAGAGATAAAATACTGCATTCCTGCTCATTCCCATGAATAAAGAGAGGTTTGAAATTCGTAAAGCAGAAACTCACAGTTTTCCAACCATCTGGATCAAGGAAAGAGACAATTTTGGTGTTGATCCCAGGAATTGGTCCCGGCTGTCTAGTTATTGTCCCACCAAGCTCTTCAGTAACCAGCTTAACTACCTCACCACTCTTGTAGACATCATCAGTGCTGATGGCAATCTAGAATTGAGAGCAAACACATTCTTTAGCGAGTGAAAGCAAGAGATCTAAATTACATTGTATGCACAGCAAGCAAAAATAAGCGGACTAACTTGTGCGTATGCATTGCCCTTGGTATACTCAGTAACCCCATAATTATAGGTGAGCTCCAGCACAGTTGTCTCATCCTCATCAGCATAACCCATCATGGCCAAGGTGTACTGTCAATATGATGCAGCATTATGAGAGTGGAATAATCTTAAACACCTAAGGAACCAACACGCGGACCAATGTGGCCTTCACAAATGATACCATATGCTTATGTAGAGCAGGGGTGACCAACCTTGTACTGGGGATTATCTTTTGTCCTCAACAGTTTCATGCCCAATGCCTGCACAAGTATAAGGTAAATCCTTGTAGCTAATGATGCAGTAAAATCACAGCAAAACTCTTTGGAATAAACGACACCATGCAAAGTCTTTTTCCCCCCTATTTGTATAGCCATCAGACCCATTGAACTCAATTTCTACCTCATAAGGTCAGTTCTCACATGTGAACCTCACACCGACAAAGTAACTGCATCTTAACTGGAATCCATATCCTTGGATCTTGCACTAGGAGAAGAATCTCATCAACATGCAAAACAAGAAGACAAACCTTCTCGTAAAACTTAATTGAGCGCTCCAAATCACCAACTCGAAGCATCACTTGGCAAAGTGGTTGTGGAGTTGGACCTCTTTGAATTAGCTCGAAGATATAACCATCTGGGTCCTTCACAAAAGCAATGACAGTCGTTCCACCTTTCACTGGACCAGCCTCCCTTGTGACTGTGCCACCCTTGGCCTTGATATCTTCAACCATCTTGTACACCTGCAAAGTCAAAGAAATCCAAATCGGATGACCAACAAAGCACGCATTATGCTTTAAAATGTCGTTGAACAGAGTAGAGACACTCACATCTTGAGTCGCAATGGCAAAATGTCCAAAGCCACTTCCAATATCATAAGAATGCACTCCATAATCTGAAACAGAAGAAAAGCAAAGTTTCCCAAACCTACTCAAATGATGAATGAGCGCCAGTTTACGCTATGCTTTAAAAGAAATTTCTCATAGTCTATTTTACCATTCTCCACAAACATAGCTCATATAAAAAATTTACAAGTTTCAATCGATATTGGAATGTTTTAACATTTTTCACCTTTCGGTACACATTTTTATGGCCTTTGCCTGTTAACTTAACATTGAAATGAATGTTTTCCTGGAAACTGAACAAGGAAGGAAATTTTCCAGTAAAGGTTCAAGCCACGTGAAAGAGCATACACCATAAATGCTGGGTTCACTCAATCATAAGTGTTTAAACCTGCTAGCCAGTAAAGTGGACAATCCCCTGATTTATCAGAAAAGGATCCACATTGCACTTACTGCAATATATACCAACTAAGTCCACAATAATGCAGGAAACCATTCAATGACCAGAAAGAACAATTAGCAAGGACCTAGAGAGAATAAAAATACTCGGTCCCCCTTATTTGTTGGTAAAGAGGTCTGCCCTGCATGTTATTACATATTAAACTGCAGCAGCACAAAAGAAAAAGGTCCAACAACTCTAGTAACTGGAAAGAATAAATTGACAGTTTCTTCAGGAGATGCAACCTCTCCATATGTACATTAACACACAAAAAAAAAACTGAAATCAGCCCCAGAAGAACATACTGTATGTCAACTCCACTACGAAGTGAGATTCTTCAGGGCCGAATCCGAGGAAGGCATTGGAGTATTTCTCCTCAGGAATGTCCCTTTTCCTCAGCAACTTCATGCCAAAACATTCCGTATAGAACCTGGCACCATACAATAAAAACCACAAGAGATTATCACTTTCCAAATTCCAGAAAACCGGTCGACAGCATCTTAAAAGCCTCAAAACACAGAAGAGCGCCTTCATGCTATCCAAAACCATTCTTCAGTTGGGTTTATCCCAAAAACAGAAACCCATTTCTCCAAACAACCAAAGGATACATATTTCATACTGTTTCCGCCCTCGTTCCCTAGGGTCCTAATCATCATCGTCCGTCCTCGTTTTTTTTTTTTTTCGTTTTTTTTCGCCCTCGAAAACCACAACAACAACAACAACAACAAAGAAACGCGATCGGGGCATACTTGATCGTGCGCTCGAGATCGCCGACCCGGTAAACGGCGTGGAGCATGCGGCGCTTGTCCTTCTTCGGCCACTCCAGGAGCTCGGCATTCACGGGCGCAGCCTCGGCCATGTTCGAAAGCTCGCAAAAAACCCACCTCTGCTTCCACGGAAAAAAGAAGATCAAGAAGCGATCGTCGGCGCCCGCAGGACTTTCGAGGGTTCACGCCAAAACCGAGACGAATCGCGAGAATCGAAACGAGACCCAGACGAGCAAACGAAGCACAGATGCGACTCGCGCAGCAGATGGGATGGAATTACGAAATCTCAAGCGCGAGAGAGGGAGAGCGAGCGCGAGCGAGCATACCTGGGACCGAAGAGAGTGTCGGAGAAGGGAGTGTCGAGTGAGACCTAGAAAGAATGATCGCTGGGAGCGTTAACATATTATCATTCGCAGTCAAGAGTGACTAAGGTGGCAGGCTGTCACCCGGTTTCGCGGTGAATGACGCGCGCGGAGAGAGAGAGAGAGAGACCGCAAGACAACGAACGGTCCTCGCGCTAGAATTGTTAGGCGATCGGCCAATGAGGTACGACTGTCGTTTGGTGAAACCGACAGTCGCGGCCTCTAGACGCGAGGGATTAAGGAAAGTGAGATTTTGACTTTCGGGTGGACCTGTCCGAAAGTCAAGCACCGAAATGGTTCGTGCTCCGGCAATCCGGGGCATCATGTATGCGACTCAAGTGGAAGACTAATAAATTTAGCAAAAAAAAAAAAAGTGGAAGACTAATAATTTTAATTAGTATTAATGCCACAAAAAAGAACTCTAAGTTATGCTCACCATGTATCCCAAATTCTGAACTCATATCGGTGTGACAAACTATGATTTTTTTCGTGATTCAAAAAAAAAATTTAGGATATCTGTATCATAGTGAGCAAGTCTATGGTTTTTGCTGACAATGGCTTTTATGTTGCGGTGGGTATAGTTTGAAATTTTTTGTGATATTTTTTTTAATTAATTTTTTTTTACGAAATGAGAAATTGAAAATCTTTTGATAATATTATTTTCTGTCTCTGGACTCATCTGAGGGCAAGGTTCATGCGGGCGAGGAAAAATAAGGACACCGGATTTGTTTTTCGGAAAATTGAAGGAACATAGGAATTTGCTAATAGTGGAATTTTATAGGTTAGCGAATTTTAAGCAGAGGCTTTGGACAGAGTGCACGGTCCAGAAATTCGAATTTTGTGAGTTTTTTTTTTCCTGGTAAAAAAAGGAGAAATGGTCCACTTTGATGATGGCGGGATCGAAGGTAAGGAAAAGGAGTGGATAGAAAAAAGGTGGAGACGTTGTTGTGAGTACTAGGGAAATTGATTTCACAGCGGTTCAAGGACGCACCTACTTATAATTATGTCGACTTGGCTTTGATGTATTGCGATTTCCATCACTAAATGCATAAGTCGCGACACTTCACGGCTCGGTTTATAATTGTGTCGACTAGGCTTTGATGTATTGCAATTTCCATCATGGAACGCGTAAGCCATGATGCTTCATTGCTTGACTGCAACATGACGTTTCAGAGATGCATCAACCCGATAATGGATCATAATAGGATGAAGCATAGGGATTGGCACGAAGCGGGGATGGAGACGGGGGGATGTCGTCCCCGCTCCATGGTACGGATGTTTTCCATGCCCCCATGTGGGGCAACTCGCTCGAGAAATGGCGCCCCCGTCAATCCCCTCCCACTGTGGGTAAAATTTCAGCATCTTTTTTTTATAATTTTTTTAAATATATATCCGTGCTATATATTGAAGTAATGCATCGTAAACGAATCACAAATGAATTATAGTAATAGTGACCCAAAATATAAAAGAGAGACATCTTTAAAGATCATAATTGTTTATCAAATAAGTATGTAAATCTATTACATTTATAAAATCAATTATAATTGCTCGAAAGAGTAACAAGAAAGGCAATTATTTGCATGTTCAACACGCAAACCTCTTTACAATCTCAATATCTAAAAATCAGCTCCTTGTATGGAAAGAGAAAACCTTAGTTAATACGGAATATTCAATTGCCCAATTTAATTAAGTCATCCGCAAGATTTACTACATGGATCATGCAAGAACGTAAGTAACGCAACAACCTATATGGAAAAAATAATTTTTTTATTTTATATTCACAAGGAATATTTGAATCTCGAAAGATTGAAAAGATTGCAACAGGATGAGACCAAACGGTGTGATACAATTCGCGACGGGAAAATCCAGCCAAATTCGAATTGAATATCCGGGGCGACTTTTAAAGTTAGAAATTAGAATGCTAGCGCATATTGGCAGTACATGCTAACGTCTTTTGAGGTGGTTTGATACTGAAATGGTAACTACCAAGATTTATTTAGTTTGATATGGTTTTTAGAAAATTGAGGAAAGGGAAAAGATGGATGACAATCTGCTAAATATTTAGCTTCTGTTGGAAACTCTAAACCTTTCTCTCTCCAGAAGACACAAACCCGTTGATATGGAGTCAAACAGTTTGGCTTTAGCTCAGACGGCGAAGAGCGCATATCAAAGCTCATGGGAAGTCAGAGTTAGACCTGTCAAAATGGGTCATAAACTCATTTCTTAACCCATATATTAGTAAATAGATCATAAATAGGTTAGTTATATTTAGTAAATGGATCATAAATAGGTAGAAGTCTAATATTAATAATAAACGGGTCGTAAATGGGTTGTAAATAGGTCATAAATGAGTTTACAACTAATTTAAACTCAACACATCTCTTTCGCCCTTACTCAACCTTATGCTCGCTCACTCACTTCGCACTATCATCTCAATTTGGGTATGAATTTTCCTAATTTTAATTAAATATGAAAGTGTTTTAACAATATGGGTTTGATCGAATATGGGTTGAGTATGGGTCGCGTTGGGTATGGATCAAGAAAATTGCATTACGCATAAATTAGTCATAAATGAGTTAATGGGTCAGACCATTTATGACCCGACTCAAATCCGACCTGATCCATCCATTTGACAGGTCTAGTTAGAGTGCTGATCGTAAAGGCCCGTGAGCTTCTGGGCCAGTTTTCTAATTTAACTCTGGCCCACTACTATGAAAGGCAAATACTATAATAGATTGGGTTGCTAAGGCCTAACGGCTTAACGGCCTTCCATTCATGAATCCCAAGATGTGGGCTCTGATGTTTGACTCTTTTGATACCAAAACAAAAAGAAAACTAGGATTCTATTATGGATAAGGAAATGAAATTAGAATGCTATCTCCATATGAATTGGAAAGGAAAAAGCTCGGAAGACGGTCCCGTCACTTTTCGGAAAATGACAGGGACACGCTGACTAGACATCTCAATTGAGGGATTTTGGCAACGGGAAATTTAACACTTTCAAAATGTAATTGCCAATAATGACCTTTATACTGTAAAATCAGATAAACTAGACCGTTAAAGAAAATATAATCGTAATCTAATCGGCATTTAGCACATCACTAAATACTTATAGGAAACGAAAGCGTGACTAGGATTTGTCGGATTAGAATTCCCAAGGTTGGGGTCTCCTCTTGCAGAGCGGGAGTCGAACTCGCACCTGTAATATTAGTGTCCCCAACCCCTAACATGGCCACATGCCTAAACAATAAATACTAAATATTGAGAAAAATACCAAATCAGTCATCAAATATATTGTATGGATAACAATTCAGACCTGAACTTTTTCAATTTTGCCAATTCAGTCCTAAATCTCTAGGCGAAATTTCACTGTAGTCCATTAAATTAATTTTTATTGAAAATCGCTAATGTAGTGATCTAATCATGGCCAGTCATCCTACATGACACACTGCAACATCAGCGATGTCCAGCGAAAATTGGTCAGGAGGGCTATATTTGGATTTCGCACGAAAGTTTGGACTAAATTGACGAAATTAAAAAGTTCATGACTGAAGTGGCAATTCGTACCCTAAGTTTAGGATTGGTCGGACAATTTCCTCACTGACTATCATAATACATAAAACACCTAATTAAAGCGAGGCATTATCATTTTGGCCGGGTCATAATCAACCCCTCCAATTCTCCAGCTATATATATTAAAGATAAGTGGTCCAATGCGTGCATTATTCAATTATTTTTTTTTACTTAAAGAAGGTACAACAGCCACATGTTTGGGAAAAGGAAAAGATTCCAAACCCTCAATTAAAATACTATAGTGGGCGGTCGAGAACAATTTCACGAGGCCCATCTTTTGTCCATACCCTTGTTTGTTTGTTTGTTTGCGCATTAAACTTTGCTTTATAATAATAATAATAATAATGATCAACATTAAATTTGGCAAGTTATACATGGCATTGACTCATGTACGTAGTCTTCATTGCATGCTATGTTCATTTACGCAGCCCCCTAGCATAAAGTTGTCTAGTAGTGTGTCGCTTTTCTGATCTCAAAGAGCCGGGAACCTTCCTTGGCACATTAAATTATGGATTTGATTAAGATCTTGCTATATCTTTGATAATAATTGACTTAGTGGTCTTTTGTGGGCGTGCTTGTTTGCTAATTTCTCGATCCCACTTGACTTTCTCTTCTTGGCTTGTTGTTACTTTTCGCCACATCCATTGAACCAAGCAATATAGTAATATTTGGTGGGCAAGAAATCTTTAGGTACTCACCA
Source organism: Syzygium malaccense (assembly GCA_031216405.1). Classification (NCBI taxonomy): domain Eukaryota; kingdom Viridiplantae; phylum Streptophyta; class Magnoliopsida; order Myrtales; family Myrtaceae; genus Syzygium; species Syzygium malaccense. The sequence continues at coordinate 3,525,666 of CM062256.1, read as the reverse complement.
TCGATTAATGTATGATTATCCAAGCAATCAATAATCACAAACCCACTTTTACAAACTTCTATTTATTGGGGAAAATGTTAATTTTACCAATTCAAGAGAAATACATCATCGAGATGCGGAATCGCTGCCAATAGTTTCGGTTTGGAATTTTCTTTTAGACTTTGGGGTCACGTTGCCATGGTTTTGAGGAGTCGATATTGTTAGAAAATTGACTTCGAAAATGGGTAGAACAATGAAGTGAGACTTTGAGGTGTGATATCACTTTCTTTAAGGAATTATTTGCCCCACGAAGTTGCTAATGATCAACGGCAAATTTCCTCCAGGATACAACAAAATCTCGATTATGAATATCGAATAGCAATTTCGGTATATCTCCAGGGTCTCTCTAGGAAAACAATTAGAAAGAATGGCTGCAGTTTTTCGGAATGAAAAAGTGTCTAAAAAATCTGAATAAAGAGACTTGATATTCAATTATGTAAAAACTGATTCACTAATCGCAACCTTTCGAATAAAGGCGTCCCTTCATCGAAAAGATGTATAGCGAATTGGTACGAAATAAAAAATCACGTTGAAAAAGGATATATTAAAATTTGGAATAAAATAATAATAAAATAAAAGAATAATATTTTTTTACTCATTTTTATTAATCCGAATTTTATAAATTCTGAAAAATAATTTTTGAGCAAACACAACCTTTCAAGAAGGAGTTATGTCCGAAAAGACATAACCTTCCAAAGGTGAAGTAGTTATGTCCGAAGGGACACAATTCTTCCAAAGGTTGTAAGAACGCCTAATAACCGTTAGGCTAAATAATAAATTTCGAAATTAATTAACAAAAAAATAACCGCAACTCTATTGCGAATAGACACACTATTTCAATAGAATAAAATCGTTATTTTATAATAATAAATTCGAAATTTAATAAATAAAAATAATAAACAAGGATCAGTGCTAATTATCATCCGCGAGCGCGCCAAAATCGCGCATCCGCACGCGAGTATTGAGAAGTCTAGTCCACACCCCATTGTCTTCATTTTAACATTGAAGAAGACATTTACGCATATAAAGTGACCCACCTTCTCAATTGTTCAACAATAGAGTCGGAGACAATCAAAATCATGAATCAAGACATGGTCAAGCTGGACCGGTTCGATGGGAACAACTATGCTCGCTGGAGGGACAAGATGATGTTCCTATTCACTGCCCTGAAGATATCCTACATTTTGGATCCAAAATTGGCGCCTATTGAAGATCCGAAGCCTACTATTAAGGGAGGACAGCCAAGTGCGGAAACCGTTGAAAGGGTTAACAAGAAAAAGAGGAAACGTGAGGAGGGACGAATTGCTATGTTGTGGACACATTTTGAATACACTGTCTGATAGATTGTATGACTTTTCACTGAGATGAAATCGGCCAGAGAAATTCGGAACGCACTGGAATTCAAGTACAAAGCGGAGGAGGAAGGTACCAATAAGTATTTGATCGCAAAGTATTTTGATTTCAAGTTCATTGATAATAAGCCCTTGTTGGAACAAGTTCACGAATTACAAGTGCTTGTCAACGAAATTCGTGCCCTCAAAATTGAAATTCCAGAAGCATTTCAAGTCGTAGCAATTATTGCAAAATTGCCTCCAACTTGGAAAGAATATGGAAAAAGGCTAATGCACAAGTCTGAGGACATTTCCTTGGAGCAAATACAAAAACACATTCGAATTGAGGAAGAGTCACGTTTACGTGATAATTCTGTTTTGTTTGACTCCAAGGTAAATGTTGTGGACCGAAAGCGAAAATTCAGCTAGAACTTCAAAGTAAAGAATGGGCATAAATTTAAGTAGACACAAAAGAAGAAAAAGGGTTGTTGTTTTGTTTGTGGCAAGCAGGGACACTTTTCTAAGGAACGCATTCATTGCAAGAGCATGTCAAAGGACAAAAACATTCCACCGGTGAAGGTAGATGCGAATCTAGTTGAAAAAAACTATGTGGCCATGATTTCAACCATGTTGCCAAACATGAAAATTTCCGAATTTAATAATTGGATGGCAATGATTTTTGAAGTCAACTCTACTACTGTCCAGTTCGGTTGGTGGTTAGATTATGGTGCTACAGTCCATGTGTGCAATGACAAATATTTGTTCAAGCAATTTGAAGAGACTGTTGACACAAATGTTCAAGAGGTCCTGATGGCGAATAATGCTCTTGCAAAGGTTGCTGGCAAAGGCAAGGTGGAAATAGAATTCACTTCTGGAAAGAAGATTACTCTTCTTAATGTGTTGTTCATACCCGAAATTAGGAAGAACCTAGTTTCTATTGATTTACTTTGTAAAATGGGGTTTCGGGTTTTGTTTGAATCCGACAAGGTTATCTTGTCGAAGAATGGGCTGTTTGTTGAAAAGGGCTATGCCAATGATGGCATGTTTCAACTAAGTATCAATAATAAAATTTCTACTTCCGTTTACATTGTTGAGTCTTTATCTTTATGGCATAGTAGGTTGGCACATATAAATATTCGTTATTTAAAGAATATGAAAAGGTTAGACTTGATAAATTTCAATGGTGACATCGATAAATGCGAAATATATGCTAAGTCTAAATTAACTAAGAAACCATTTCCTAGTGTCAAAAGAAATCCCAATTTATTGGAATTGGTGCATAGTGATATATGTGAATTCAATGGCATGTTAACTCGCGGTGGTAAAAGGTATTTTATTACCTTTGTGGATGACTGCAGTAGATATTTATATGTTTATCTCATGAGGACGAAAGATGAAGCTTTTACCATGTTCAAGAAATATAAGGCTGAAGTAGAAAATCAATTGGAAAGGAAAATCAAAGTTCTATATTTAGATAGAGGTGGAGAATATTTCTTGAATGAATTTTCTTCATTTTGTGAAAAACATGGTATCATTCATCAAGTTTCAGCACCATACACTCCACAACAAAATGGTTTGGCGAAAGGAAAAATCGTTCCCTCGGAGAAATGGTTAATTGTATGCTTTCTAATTCAAAACTACCAATTAATCTTTGGGGAGAAGCATTACTTACTGCATGTCATATTCATAATAGAATACCATCCAAGAGAAATGACATAAGTCCTTATGAAATATGGAAGGATAGAAAACCAAACTTGTCATACTTTAAAGTGTGGGGGTGTTTGGCATGCTACCTAGTACCGGACCCCAAGAGAACCAAACTTGGTCCTAGAGCCATCAAAAGTGTTTTCATTGGATATGCTAAAAACAGTAAAGCTTATAGGCTTCTTGACTTAGAGTCAAATGTCATTGTAGAATCGAGAGATGTTGAATTTTTTGAGAATAAATGTTCAACGGGTTATGAAATTATTGAAAATAATTCAAAACATATAGGGACTCAAGTAGATTCTCATGAGAATGAGACAAATGATTCTAAGGATATGACTGAACTGAGAAGAAGCACTAGAGCTAGGAAGTCAAAGGACTTAGGTCCAGACTTTATTACTAATGTTTTCCTTGTTGAAGGAGACCGAGAAAATAACATGTTAAATAAATACCCCATAGTTTTAAATTTAAAAGACGATCCTAAATGTTTTAGTGATGCTATGTCTTCTAGAGATTCTTCCTTTTGGAAAAAAGCTGTAAATGATGAAATAGACTCAATTATATCCAACAATACTTGGATGTTAGTTGATTTACCGAAAGGATCCAAGCCTATTGGATGTAAATGGGTCTTTAGGAGGAAATACAATTATGATGGTTCTATCCAAACTTTTAAGGCTAGATTGGTGGCCAAGGGGTATAGACAAAAGGAATGAATAGATTATTTTGATACGTATGCTCTTATAGCTCGTATAACTTCTATTTGAATCCTTTTTTCTCTAGCTTCCATTTATGATCTTTGTGTTCATCAAATGGACATCAAGACTACTTTCTTGAATGGAGACTTAAATGAGGAAATTTACATGGAACAACCAGAAGGCTTTGTTCTTCCTGGAAATGAAAAGAAAGTATGTAAATTGATTAAGTCTCTTTATGGACTTAAGCAAGCTCCTAAACAGTGGCATGAGAAATTTGATTCAGTCATATTGTCTAATGGTTTCTCACACAATAGTGCTGATAAGTGCATATATTCTAAATTCACTAAAGACTATGGTGTTTTAGTGTGCTTATATATTGATGATATGCTTATCTTTGGAACAAATATGACTAGAATTATTGAGACTAAGAAGTATCTAACTTCCATATTTAAAATGAAAGACTTGGGTGAAGTAGATACTATCTTAGGTATTAAAGTTAAAAAACATAGTGGAGGTTATTCTTTGAGCCAATGTGATTACATTGAAAAAATGTTAAATAAATTTCAACATCTTGGTTTCAAGGACATAAGTACTCCATTTGATTCCAGTATTAAATTAAATTATAATACTGGTAGGGCTGTAGCACAACTTGAATATGCGAGTGCTATAGAGTCTTTAATGTATGCAATGTATTGTACTAGACCTAATGTTGCTTATTCTGTGTGCAAGTTGAGTAGGTACACTAGTAATCCAAATATGGAACATTGGAAAGCTATTACTAGAATTTTTTATTATCTTAAGAGAACAAAAAATTTAGGCTTGTTCTATAATAGTTATCCAGCCGTATTAGAAGGATACACCGATGCTAGTTGGATTACAAGTGTGGGTGATAAACATTCCACTTCATGATGGGTTTTCACTCTAGGTGGAGGTGATGTTTCTTGGGCGAGCAAGAAACAGACATGTATAACTCACTCAACTATAAAGTCATAATTTGTTGCTTTAGCGGCAATTGGGAAAGAGGCTGAGTGGATTAAGAATTCGTTGTTGGATATCAAATTATGACCTAGTCCTATGCCCCCTATTTCTATCCATTGTGATAGCCATGCTAATTTGGCAAGAGCTTATAGTAGCACCTATAACGGGAAGTCTAGACATATTAGCCTAAGGCATGAGTTTGTGAGACAATTGATTAAAGATGGTACCATAACAATTGTCTACGTGAGGTCAAGTAATAATTTGGCTAATCCTTTAACAAAGGCATTACCAAAAGATATGGTAAAAACGACCTCACAAGAAATGGGGCCAAAACTATTAATTAAAATCACCAGTAATGGTAATCCGACCTTTTTTCTAGAACATTACTAGTTATAAGGTTCAATGGGTAAAAACAAGTTACTAAAAAGTGATTGTTTGATACCGACACTAGCCCTAATATGAGAAGTCGGTATCGTCTGTTACGGTTTGAAGGGTAAATTGAATTCTTAATGAAGTATTGTACAAATATGTAATGTGTTAATAGTAATAGAAACACATGATAGATACTTCATCTATATGAGCTTGGAAGTGGTGCCGCTTCTTACGAAAATTAGAGTTGTTTTTAGAGAGCTCATGAAACAGGATCAAGCACAAGGCCATAATAATGCTGAGTAATATAGAACTTCTCGCTAAAACAAGAGGTTAATATATGTGTGGTATGTCCGATTCTATTATTTAAAAGTATAAGTTTAAAATCGAGCTACTTGTCACTTTGATAGAGTCTTGAGGTACTTGTACTAAGTAAATGTTTAACTCGAAAGAGACCTTTATGTATGTATATTAATCTCATGAAAATTATGGCTATATTCTTTTTATAATCTTAGTTGGTATTTTGTTTTACAAACAAAGTGGGGGATTGTTGGTTGTTTGTTTGTAAAACAAACAAAATAGTGCATTTTTCTTTATCCCACATAGGAAAGTTTTGAGAAGGTGGGTCACTTTATATGTGTAAATGTCTTCTTTAATGTTAAAATGAAGATAATGGGGTGTGGACTAGACTTCTCAATACCTGCGTGCAGGTGCGCGATTTTGGAGCGCTCGCGGATGATAATTAGCACTGATTTTGTTTATTATTTTATTTATTAAATTTCAAATTTATTATTATAAAATAACGATTTTTATCCTATTGAAACAGTGTGTCTGTTCGCAATAGAGTTGCGATTATTTTTTTATTAATTAATTTCGAAATTTATTATTTAGCCCAACGGTTATTAGGCGTTCTTACAACCTTTGAAAGAATTGTATCCCTTCGGACATAACTACTTCACCTTTAGAAGGTTATGTCTTTTCGGACATAATTCCTTTAACGTTGAAAGGTTGTGTTTGTTCAAAGATTATTTTTCAGAATTTATAAAATTCGGATTAATAAAAATGATTAAAAAATATTATTCTTTTATTTTATTATTATTTTATTCCGAATTTTAATATATCCTTTTTCAACGTGATTTTTTATTTCGTACCAATTCGCTATACATCTTTTCGATGAAGGGACGCCTTTATTCGAAAGGCTGTGATTAGTGAATCAGTTTTTACATAGTTAAATATCAAGTCTCTTCATTCAGATTTTTTAGACACTTTTTCATTCCGAAAAACTGCAGCCATTCTTTCTAATTGTTTTCCTAGAGAGACCCTGGAGATATACTGAAATTGCTATTCGGTATTCATAATCGAGACTTTGTTGTACCCTGGAGGAAATTTGCTGGTGACCATTAGCAACTTCGTGGGATAAATAATTCTTTAAAGAAAGTGATATCACACCTTAAAGTCTCACTTCATTGTTCTACCCATTTTCGAAGTCACTTTTCCAACAGATACTTGGCCAAAAGAAAGAAAAATTAACTCCATTTATGATCCTACTAAATCATAATACATATCCTTCATGGAGTTTTTTGAGTGTGATTCGCTTAGTTTGAATATGGCGGATTTCCTATTGGAGCGACGATCTCCTTCATTCAGAATAATATTGACATACCCAATGTATGGAGACGAGATGTCCGTGAAAATTAATTAGAGCCGAAAGTGGCTAAGCCATTAAACAGAGATTCTTAACAATTTGTCGTAATTGCATTATCCACATGCCATATTTGGAGGTTTATCGAAATTATTCTATTGGATTCGATACGGAATGATTTGTGTATTTTATCTCTGAATCGAAAGCGTGAGTGAAAAATGATCTACATGAGAAGCGAGACGAAATGATTTCTAGACAACTTCGGGTCATTTACTTATAACATACTTTCTTAATTCGAAATTATTGATTTTTCGAAAAATACCCAACATTCTGCATTGTGAATTGATCGATTATTTTTTGATGAATTATTGACTTCTGCAAATTTCGTGTGCCACTCGCACTTCGGGCCTTGGGTTTTGACGGATAAAAGTACAAATTTCAATTGGATTCGTCCTTAATTGGAAATTAGGACCACAAAGGTATCCACTAGCATATACTATGGTTGGATTCCCTAGTTAATGGCCACGAATCCTCCGTGGCGCGAGAGATTGTGGTTCCCATCCAAATCGAATAACAGCCGTCGAAATTACTTGTTCGATTCGACGGATAACAATTAAACTACTTTTAAAAAAAAGGCAGAAAATGGAATTCTCCTTCGAATGATCACCACGAAAATACACTAAAAAGACAAAAAGAAAAGGTGGGGAAAAAAACAAATTATAGTTTTTCGATCGAAAAAAAGGAAAATATAGTTTGCACCTGAGAATAAAAATACAAATTCAAGAGAAAAACTGGCGATCGACATTGTGCCGAACTGCCACGTGTATGGCTGATAGACACTCTGTCACTTTAAAAAACATAGGAGTTTTCTATTTTCTGGGAGGCCATAGCCACTCGATTCGCTTAAGAGATTAACCGATCAATTTGATAATTAAAGTTAACCCAAATTGACAAAATCAGCTTAACATTGCAAAAAATAGAATTGATACCAATGAAAATCACAAATCACTAATCAATTACACATTTATTCGACTGACTTTCGCCTCACAAAAAGTAGAAATTGGTATCCCGTGTATTTAACCGAAGCTACTATTCATCTCTAGAAAAATCCCAAACCGGTACCTACAACCCAAATCCACCGTTCCTTAGCATTTCTTCTATAATATTCTATTAAAATGAGTACGTGTCGACGCATGTGACAGACGATTGCAAGATGGATCCGACGTGAAAAATGATGGATCCAAATAGAGAATCAACGTGTATTGATGCGTACATATTTTAACAGGATACGAGACGAAACGCTGACCAAAAGAAGGATCGGAGATTTCTCGAGATTTTCAAATTTGATTTTAGATAAATGTATAGTAAGAGTCCCGGTTTGAGATTTTAATTTCACGGTAAATATGTCGCGAGTATTTGAGGTTTTTCAGAGGCATTATCCCCTCAAAAAATGTTATGACCAGACGCCGCCCTGAATTTCAAAACACCCCAACAATTAAAAATATAAAATAAATAAATAAATAAAGTCCATGGCTGCGAAATTGCGTGGAAATATCGGCCAAACGTTGACCACCGCACCCCGAGATTGAAAGAAAAACCTGTCCGGGTTCGGATACTCCGCACGTCTCCGAGTCCGGGGGCCCGGCCCGCCACGTGACGCAAGCGGTGACTCGCCCCACCGGGCCCCCGCCCAATCGCGTCCCGCCACGTCGGCCACATGCACGGGGGCGCCGCACGTTCCCGTCATCGCGTCCAGGTTCATCGTTGTCCCCGAAGTCGGCCTCCTTATTTAATCGCCTCCTTCCTGATCTCCCTCTCTCCACACCCACACACGCAAAATCTTAAGAGCAGCAGCAACAAAGGCTTCTTCGAGACACGCGCCTGAGCCAGGAAGGCGAGATTTTGATTTGAGATTTCAGAGGAGGAGGAGAAGGAGAAGAGTGGGGGGAAGGATTTGGGTGGGCGGTTTTCCAATGGCGCTGTCCGTGAGCACGTCTTCCACTTCCGCCATTTCCGGGTCGAGCTTCTCCCGCGCGGGCGGCAATCATAACGAGCTCCGAGGTATCTTTTCTTGGTAATTTGGCAAGAAATTCCCGGGATTTCGGGTTGCTTGTGGGGAGAGAAATCGTGGGGTTGTTTTTGTTTTGGTAGTCTGTTTGCGGATGAAGCTGTGCTGTTTTTAATGGTATTTTGGCGAGAAATTTCGGAATTTCGGGTCGCTTGCGAAGAGAGAAATCGTGGGATTGTTTTTTGTTTTTGATTGTCTGTTTTCGGATAGCTGTGGGAGGCGGGTGATTTCTCGAGTGGTAGATTGTGGGTCGAATTTCGTTTTGGTGATTGTGGGGTATCGGTTGTGAGTTGTGACTTGGGGGGGGGGGTGGTTTTGCGAATCGTGTAGGTGTCAATTCGTCAACGCATTGCGTTTTTTCTTTCTAATTATGCATGAATTCGCTGCTTGCGGCTTTTGTTCGTGGGTACGATGTTCTCGTGGATTAGGATCAATTTGGATGAAATTGGGCCTCAAATTTGCAATGGGTTTCCGTTTATCGCTTGGGGTTTATCTGCAATTGAACCACCCTTTTGTAGTTCATGAGGATTTTAGTGAATCATTCTTTGCTTGCTGCTTTTGGGTTGCAACGTCGTGCTTGTGCAGATGAAATTCGTGTGGGTTTGATAAATTGTGCATAGATTGGTTGCTTTTGGGTTGCGATTTTCGTTCCTAATGAGGATGAACTGGGATTGCAGCAGCTCCACAGATTGGTTCGTTCCGCTTGTTGGATAGAGTGCAAGCTGCGTCCGTTGCTTTGAATGTTTCCCAAAGGCGATCCTTGGTGAAGCCCGTCAATGCGGAGCCGAAACGAAACGACTCGATTGTCCCTTCGGCAGCAACAATTGTCGCTCCTGGTAAATTGCTCGATTGATTCTGATTCAAATTATTGTTAGAGATTTGAGGGAATGGTCTGTATTTGAAGATTGATGCCTTCTTGGATGCATTAATGACATTTTTCTTGTGGTAACGTGTTTGAATTCTGCAGAAGTGGAAGAGAAGGCGGATGTGAAAGTGGAGGATTACAATCAGTTGGCAAAGGACCTTGATGGTGCATCTCCTCTTCATATCATGGACAAGGCCCTCGAGAAATTTGGGGATGATATAGCGATCGCTTTCAGGTATAACCGTGAACAAAGAGGTCAATTGGTCTGAGAATCTGGTTGAGTTTATTCCTTTGAAAAGGAGATTTATTGACATGGTGATGTGGTTGAATTGAAGATGATTCGTGTTTCTGAGCTCGTCGAAATAAACATGATCATCAAGATTCGTAATAGTATGACAGAATTACATGCTATTGCTACTTAATATGTTCTCGTGTCATGTGGTCAAATTGTGTAGCTGAACTTAGTGAAGAAACTTTTGACCTTCTGTTGACTGTTGTTGGTTACTGAAGACTGTTTTTACATTCTAGCTTGCTCTAGTTTTATCTTTCCCGTGGAAGATCCTGAGACATAATTAGCACTTTTGATTTATACTTTTGCAGTGGTGCTGAAGATGTCGCGTTGATTGAATACGCAAAATTGACAGGAAGACCTTTTAGGGTATTCAGCCTTGACACGGGGAGGCTGAACCCCGAGACATATCAGTTTTTCGATGCCGTCGAGAAGCATTACGACATTCACATTGAGTACATGTTTCCCGATGCCGTTGAAGTTCAGGCACTGGTCCGCAATAAGGGGCTTTTCTCATTCTACGAGGATGGACATCAGGAGTGCTGCCGAGTGAGGAAGGTGAGACCCCTCAGAAGGGCCCTCAAGGGACTCCGAGCCTGGATCACTGGGCAGAGGAAGGATCAGTCTCCAGGTACAAGGTCCGAGGTTCCGGTGGTTCAAGTGGACCCTGTTTTCGAGGGCATGTATGGTGGGGTTGGTAGCCTTGTGAAGTGGAACCCATTGGCTAATGTTGAGGGCCAGGTTGTATGGAGCTTTCTTAGGGCCATGAATGTGCCTGTAAATTCATTGCATACCAAGGGATATGTCTCAATTGGGTGCGAACCGTGCACAAGGCCAGTACTTCCAGGTCAACACGAGAGGGAAGGAAGGTGGTGGTGGGAGGACGCCAAGGCGAAGGAGTGCGGGCTCCACAAAGGTAACCTGAAACAGGAAGCTGGCATCAATGGCAACGGATCGGCCCATGCAAATGGAAGTGCCGATCTTTTTGACACTAAGGATTTGGTCACCTTGAGCAGGCCTGGAATAGAGAACCTGCTGAAGCTAGAGAACCGAAAAGAGTCGTGGCTTGTTGTCTGCTATGCCCCATGGTGCCCCTTCTGCCAGGTAGATAATTCTGGCGAAAATCGTCTTTTACGATTAATTAGTAATTGCTTTTCGACATGGGTCTTAACTTAATTCTCCTATTTGGTGATAGGCAATGGAAGCTTCATACATTGAACTGGCCGAGAAGCTGGCGGGAAGTGGGGTGAAGGTGGGGAAGTTCAATGCGGATGGCGACCAGAAGGAGTTTGCAAAGCAACACTTGCAGCTGGGGAGCTTCCCCACGATACTTTTCTTCCCCAAGCACTCCTCCAAGCCCATCAAGTACCCATCGGAGAAGAGGGACGTCGATTCCTTGATGACCTTTGTGAACGCCCTGCGGTGACGGGACTCGAGAAGCCTCAGGACTTTTCTTTTCAGTAGTTAAACATGGGGATTTCATTGCGAAGGACGGAAGTCGAATTACTCCAATTCGTTTTGGCGTAATAGCTTGGCTAGCAAGCTAGAGTTTCGTGGGCGGGGCAGTTCAAGACTTGACCTTTCTGCGTCAATGTTGGTATAGTCATTGTTTTATTGCGTCTTGGTCTCGGGGTCTTTTGCCCTTTTAGGGGTGTCTGTAGGAACGGTGCTGTAGTATTTGCGGAGGACCATCCAAACTTTGGGTGTGATCTCCTGTTGCGAAATTGAGGTTCCTTTGTTCGGTGCAAAAGCTGTTGCAGAACCGTCAGTTCCTCTTGAAAACCTGAGCAGCACCTTCATCACGATATGTTCTGCTTCAGTGCTGGGGTTTGCAGCTTGTGAATCATGTTGATTTTCTTTCTAAGGTAAGCAACTGCGTTATGTGTTCAAATCAGAAGCTAGCAAATGGAGTGGCTGTTCCAACAAAAGCCAGAGTGGAAATGGAGTATTTGATTGAAGACAAAAGAAGATTCATGCAGGGCGCAAGTTTGTGTAGCTCAAGCTAGCAAATGATCTCATGGAAGGAAAATGGAGATGCTCTCAAGAGAAATATAATACTTATAACACAACCCTACTCCAATCAGACTAAGGCCCGACCCAAAAATTACTTGAAAAAGACTAAGGGCTCACCCAAAAATATCCGAAATTTTCGGGTAGGCTCGGGGCAGGTCGGGCTGAGTTGGGCCGGCGCGAGCTTTTTCGACACGCCTAATAATAACTCATAGTTTCTTCTTCTCTTTTCCAGCTTGACCGTAACCGCATCGCCGCGTGCAAGCAAAACACCTATTTGCTACTCTTTCTAGCTTTTAAGAAAGTGTATTCATTTATTGAGCAAAGCGATGGCACACTTGGATAAGCTCCTTTAGTTTCCGGCTACCAAAATGGAATATTTCCGACTTCAGTAGACTTGTCAAACAGGTGGATTTTGTCAGGTTTGGCTAGATAAAAAATGGGACTGATTTAAATTGATCGGTTTAATCCATAGTGACCTATTTTTATGTGATATAAATTTAGTAATCCATAGTTGATCAGAACCGAATCCATACCCGAGCTCTAAATTCTTACCATTTTTATCTTTCCAACTTTTTTGTTATTTTTTCTGCTGTTTATTCATCTTCAAGCAAGGGGAATAGAGAATAGGCGGGGCTTAACAAAATGGAGGCCATCCGTTCAAATTTGGGAAATTTGTCCCGAAAGTTCTAAAATTATTTCACTTTTACTAATTAAGTCATAAACCTTTTAACATAAAAATAAAAAAAGGAAAAAAATCGAAAAAATTAAAATATTATTAAAAAATATTCACATCAGTGGCGACCATGTCATGTAAGACTATCGACATTCACGTTAGCAATTTTGATCCAAAATTGATTGGATGGACTCAATTAGTAAAACATGAAAATGTTTGGAACTCAATTGATACAATTAAAATGTTTAAAACTGAATTGGCAAAAATACAATATGTTTAGGAATTTTGGACAATTTTCCCATTAAAATTCCACCAAATTATTGCATGTAACTGCTTTGGTGTAAGGTTAGTTCTTATATAATCAATCTATAAGGGCTTACAAGATGTTCCACAAGCTTTTAGCTTGATGGCACAAGCTAATGAACAAATGACTGAATTGGGCAAAGAGAATGGGCTAATTTTTTTTGTCAAACAAAATTTTATCAAATCTGAAAGTACTCCAAACACCAAAATTCATATCAGGGGCATCAAAACATAATAAATCCCAAAGAGGTTAGGAGGTTGGGCTACCCAATTCGAGGGTCGATTTTTTAGTCCATGGGCCTTATAAATCCAATCCGCCATACTATTTGACTCTCTTGTACAATGGGCCAAAGAATGCTCTTGAATAGTCTCATGACCCTCTGAGCTTCCATGATAAGAGCATATGCTTCCCAATCACTTTGATATGAGCTGTTAGCCAAGTGAACTAAAGACAGGTAGTTAGATTCAAGTACAATATCTCCTTTCTTCTTTGCTTCGAGGAGGGAGAGAGAGAGAGAGAGAGAGAGAGAGAGAGAGAGAGAGAGAGAGAGAGAGAGAGAGAGAGAGAGAGAGAGAGAGAGAGAGAGAGAGAGAGAGAGAGAGAGAGAGAGAAGTGAGCAAGACTAGGGTTTCAACTTGAATCGCTGGCGATGCTGGTACCATTCTCGCTACTCCGTCCACCAAAGCTCCTGCCGCATCTCGGAGAACAATGGCTACTGTGGAATGGACTAGTTCGAGGGGGCCAAAAAGCATAGTAGTCCTGCCGAGTATTTGGACTCGATCTCATTTACAATCGACAATCCTAGAATATGAGGTAATGTTATACATTCCTTGATTCAATCTTTGCTTTTTTAGAAGAAAATTGTTTAATTAGAAATGTCGGCAAATGACATGGTACTAGCTTTACGGACAAGAGTTGTCCCGCAAATGAAACATGAGAGGCTTCTCGCAGGGACATCTCGAACCGTGGACACCGGCCCCCTCACTCCCTGAAGCCACATCCTAGTCGTACAACAGAAAAAAAGTCAATGATTTTTTTTCTAAGAGAATAACACAAATGGTCTCTAAACTTTGACTCGACATGCAATGTGGTCTCCGAATCCTCGATTTGTTCAATGCAATTCCTGAACTTTAACTTAATATTCAATGTGATTTCTAAACTTTTAATTTGTTCAATATGGTTATTGTCCTTTCAGTGTATGTTCAATGTAATCTCTAAGTTATTTGAAAATGTTTAATGTTGTCCTTCCATTAATTATACATCAGAGAGAACATTAAATATTCTCATATAGTTTAGGGACTATATTGAACATGTACCAAAAGTTCAAGGACAACATTGCACTAATTAAACATTTAGGAACCATATTGCATATTAGACCAAAATTTAGGGACTATTTGTATCATTTTTTCATTTTTTTTAAAAAGTTCGGAACAGAATTGAGACTGAACCTAAAACCCATGTCTTTTTAGAAAATTCAGCCCTACATTAATTTCAAAGCTTTTCATTCAATGCGAACATGTCAAATTTCAATTGGGAATGGGTCCAAGTTAAATCATGTGGACCTGTTTTTAGTTGGTTTTTATTTCTCACGACTCATTTCAACCTATTAAAAAAAAATCGAAGTCGCCGGTTTCAAACTCGATCCACCAGAACAATTTCAAGTACAACAAAACAAGAATATGCTCGGTCCCAAGCCAACATTCACCAAATCAGTAGACAAAGGAGTTAGATAACGCTCTCAAGAAATGGGCTTAGTGTTAAATAAGGATTAACAAGGATCTGAAACGTGAGTAAACTACACTAAGTACAGATTTTGTCAATCTTAGGGTCGATGATCGGACGACCTAACGTTTTGATGACCCGAGAATTTCTATTCTATTCCCTTGATTCCGATGGTAGATCAGTAGTTCAGCTGCACTTAACATAACCTTATTAAGCGTGACAATGAGATTTCAAAAAGATGTGATTATTTAACATAACCCTATGACAAATGCAGCTTGATTTTCTAAACTGCCAAAGCTAATAACACCTGCTCTGCTCGTCCTGTTTGGTTCTGCAGACTGCAGAGCATCTTTGCTCTGTGCCCTTTTGAGCCTCTATTTTGTTTTGGCTGCTAGCAATCTCCATATCTACTCCAAAAAGTCTTTCCTTTTTCCAATCGCCCCCCATATTTGAAATTTGAAAATTCTCCAGACTTTTATTTATTCTTCTTTTTAAATTTAAGAAATGGAATGAAATAATGGCCGAACGTACAAGATGGATTCCAGCTGAACCCCATCAGCAAAAAGAAGCCAAAAGCTTGGAATCTGCGTAACAATTATAAGGAAAATCACTTTTGGCGCTACTTCTAGGAGTTTTTTATGATGGAAGTTCAACATTTTGAATTCTAATCATTGTGCTTGAGCTATCTTACTAGTTAAATTATTGAGAGATTTGATTTGAAAAAATTAGAGATTTTACATTTGAATCACATTTTGTATAACTTCTCTTTAATTTGTATACCATATCAGACCTTTCTGATAAGGTCCAGAGAGGGTCATAAGAGCGGTTGTCCCTCCTTACCTTTTTGCACTTATCAAAAAAAGACAACCTTTGATTCATAATCCCTTTTATGTCTTAGAGCTAGGTTTTTTTTTTATGAATGTTATTTTCCGTGCACTTTACTCTCCACATAAATAACTCAAACCTAAAGGCAAGACATAAACAATCTAATTTATGGTGCAAAAAATTGATGTAAATACCATCGGCATCTAACCGCGAAATGGGCTTTTCATATTCTTTGGATTTATGGGAAATTATTTTTTATGCCATTTTACTAGTAAATGACTTCATTTTTCTGTTCTGTGAATAGTCATTGAGTTCAATTTGCAAGTATCCAAAAAATTATGAGAGAAAATGAAAATGTGAAGCAAGAAAACAAAAGAAGAGGGGCGACGTCTCTTTCGAAATGCCAGGCTGTAATTCCAAAGCACCTCTGCACAAAGTACGGAAGAAACGTGCTCCCCCAAAATGGAATTTAATGTTAGATTTTTTTTTATCTAATGTTAGGTTTCGTGAATTTTCTGGCTCAATAATTCAATGCATGCCTGTTTTTTTGTCTGATTTTTTTGCTATCTTTTTTTTTGGAGTGATGACAAAATTCATCACATTAGATAAATTCCCAAGTCTTTAAACTACAACCATTATTGATCAAATAAGACATGGTAAAGATTCATGTTGTGGCCTAACAATCATGCTAATTGGCAAATTCAAGTAAATGTTGAAAATTAGGAGTTAGGGGACAAACCTCTCAAACCTTCCTTAAATCTACCTCGAATTTATTCAAACATGTGACAAACAAGTTCTTATTATGATCGAGCTTAAGGAAACTTTGATCGGTATATAAAATTGATGTACAAAATTTATGTCATAAATTCAATTGGGCATGTATTTAGCAGTCAACAAAAGTTTAAAGAAAAAGCGTTGTGTGTTTTATTTTGCCGTCTCTGCTTAGTAAATAAATAGAGTTCAATAGATTAATTTTTCATTCCAATCTTAGTATCTCTCCTATCATTCATTAGGATTCGATCAAATGAGAAAGTTTAGGAAACACTCGAGTCATTTTGATTTGATGTATGTATAGATTCGGGATTTTGCTAGAAATTCTCTGGTGACACTTGTTAAATAATGAATTAAGATAACTTTATATTTCTCTATGCGCTTATGTGTTATATTATATATAATCAAAACATAGAAATAGACCATGCATAGTATTTTGATAAATACACTTAAGGTGATTGTTATTTTGTTTCGCGAAAAATATATGATTTGAAAAATATTTTTTTTGCTTGAATTGCTTGAACTATTTAGGTAATTAAAAATGTTTTCATTCTCGACGACAATTATGTGAAAACATTTTCGTAACCGATCCAAATATTCTTTGTTCGTTCATATTTGCAAGCAATATGAACGACCTATTTTAATGAAATATTTTTTCAAATCATTCATTCTTTCGTGACATAAAAGCACCCTAATTATCCAAAAGAAACCCGAAAAAAAAACAAAGCCTGATGCCCACTTTGATACACCACATTTTCTTGCTAACTTTTTGCACCAACCATTCTTGAAAGCACATTAGAGAAAAGCTCAACAGGAGTTCCAAAATTCCTTGTCGGTCCAACCCACACGGCCAGAATTTTGTAGTAGGAGCAGGATTCGCCATGATTTCACTTTTCATCTCCACCGTAAAAAGAACGAAATGGCAATTTCTCAGCACCAAAAGCTCATCCCGATCTAAAGACCCCATTTTTCATCTCTCTCTCTCCTCTCTCTTCTTTGCTGTCGTCTTTCTCGCTGAAACACTCAGAGCAGAGAAGACTCTCTGCTGTGCTGTGCTGTGCCTTTAAACTTTGCCATTCAGAGGATAATGCAAGGATTTGCAGCTGATACTGAGCTTGAAGATGGAGCAGTGAAGCTTACCCCTCTCCTCTTCAATGGCAATCTCTGAGCTCGTTCCCCTTCTCTTCTTCACTCTCGTCTTCCTCTCCATTGCCGAACCAGGTACAGCGAGAAGTAACCAAGAAAGAAAGAAGCCCACTTGAGGTTATTGCTCCATGAGCCAAAAAGTTTCTACAATTCACCACGTTCTTACCTCCCAATTCTTGCAGGGGAGCCGTCAGTATTCGCAGACATCAAGCAAGGCCAGGACGCGGATAAGGAACCGTACGTGGGCGTGAACATAGGCACGGACGTCTCGCATCTCCTCTCTCCAACGAACCTCGTCTCGTTCCTTCAGGTCCAGAAGATCACCCACGTGCGTGTCTACGATGCAGACCTGGACCTCCTCAAGGCGCTGGCCAAGACGAAGATTCGGGTCATCCTCGGTGTGCCCAACAACCAGCTGCTCGCAATTGGGTCGTCGAATGCCACTGCTGCTTCGTGGGTCGGCCGAAACGTCGTTGCTTACTACCCCGAAACGTCGATCATTGGCATTGCGGTCGGTGATGAGGTCTTGACCACAGTGCCCTCTTCAGCTCCTCTGCTTGTGCCGGCAATTGAGTCTCTCTACAGTGCTTTGGTAGCTGCGAATCTCCATACCCAGATCAAGGTTTCAACGCCACACGCGGCGTCGGTCATTCTTGATTCATTCCCGCCGAGCCAGGCCTTTTTTAACCAGAGCATGGTCTCTGTAATGCTTCCCCTGTTGCAGTTCTTGTCGAGAACTGGGTCACCTCTGATGATGAATTTGTACCCTTACTACGTGTTTATGCAGAACAAGGGTGTGGTTCCTCTTGATAATGCGCTCTTCAAGCCATTGACACCATCCAAAGAGATGGTGGATCCGAACACTCTGCTTCACTACACTAATGTGCTCGATGCCATGATCGATGCCGCATACGTTTCAATGAAGAACTTGAATGTCACTGATGTCGTGGTGCTCATATCCGAAACCGGGTGGCCTTCGAAGGGGGACTCGAAGGAGCCTTATGCCACCGTCGACAACGCGGATACGTATAATTCCAATTTGATTAAGCATGTTCTCGATAAGAGTGGAACTCCTTTGCACCCAGAACTTACTTCTAGTGTGTATATATACGAATTGTTCGATGAGGACTTGAGGTCTCCACCGATATCGGAGGCGAACTGGGGTCTGTTTTATGGGAATTCCACGGCAGTGTACTTGCTTCACGTGTCTGGAAGTGGGGGATTTTTGGCAAATGATACTACTAATCAGACATACTGCATTGCCACCGACAATGTCGATTCAAAAACTCTACAAGCTGCGTTAGATTGGGCATGCGGTCCGGGGCAGGCGAATTGCTCGGAAATACAGCCCGGGGAGGATTGTTATCAGCCCAACAATGTGAAGAATCACGCCTCTTACGCATTTGATAGTTACTATCAGAAGGAAGGGAAGGCTGCTGGTTCTTGTGACTTCAAAGGTGTGGCCATGATCACCACCACAGACCCAAGTAAGTATGATCGAACACTTAAAAGCATTAAAGAAGTGGATTCTGCATTGATTTATGAGTTTAGACAGTAAAAAGACTCTGAAAAGCTACTGGTATGCATTTCGGTGTGCTGTAGATTTGGTAAGTTGTTCGTAAGCATTGTGCTCTGCACAAGTATGGAAATGTGGGATTCAAAGAGAAGGGAAAAAAAATAGTAAACTAACAAATGAAATCGATTTTTCTTTTGGCCTAGAAATAAAGGTGTAATGATTTGACATGTGAAGAATTAACTGTCCACGTGACCATGCCTCATTCGGCTGAGTTCAGGATGGAATTAAGGAGGGAAGAATTGCAGGGTCAGTTTAAAACGACCCAAATGATAAGTAGGTGATACTTCCCCAAACTTACGCTACTAACGTGGAAGCAATTGAAAAGGAGTTAGCTTCCTTTTCTCATTGGATTCCAAATGGCTTCCATGGGTTGTTGGAATCTGATAGTACAATAAAGTGACAGATATGCATATGGCATCCTGTGGTTGGGGGTGTGAAAGTTAAAAAGAAGAGTTGGAATAATTCTTATGATTGATGTATTGCACTGTAGTTTTTTAAAAGCATTGGGACATTAGTTGCTGTTTGATATTCTTTAAGCCAGGGAAGTTTTCAAGATATCCATCAACTGTGACTAAGATTTTGCTTGTAGATCCGGTAAAAGAAAAGGAGGGAGATTTGGTATTTGTTTGGTTGCTTGATGATTTTGAGTTTCAGGAGACTTAGGCTGTAGGCCAAATGGGGTCCATACTTGTGTTTTTTTCTAGTGATTGATTCACTATATAATACCATTGTGTGCATGTATGTACTCTCTGACATTTGTTCGCTATTTCTTTTGGGGAAACGTCTGCAGGTCACGGGACTTGTATTTTTCCTGGAAGGTGAGAAAGAATCCTGCTGCTTTTCACCGGTTCTTCTTGTTCCTTAGCTTGTACTCTATTGCCTGGTTGTGGTCTTGCTTATTTTTAAAATGTCGAAATGATTCTTGAATTCTGAGTGAAGTGAAATTTAAAATTATTTTGCAGCAAGAAGGTGAGTAACATGACAAGGCAGGTTGTGAACTCTACAGTCTCAAGTGGTGCAGCTGAGAGCTCAAGATTTTTCATCTTCAGCAGCAACAGAAGAAGAGCGATTGACAAGGCTTTAGGATCTGTCTTCTCTGTACTTTTCTCATTCTTGTTAGCAATTGCTCTCTGGACGCCAAGCTGAAGTTATTCTGTTCATAAACAGTAAAACAAATAACAGCTCCTTACGACTGTATTAGTATAATGTTTCTTGATTAATCATTAATTTTTTGGTGTAATTAGCACCTTAAATGGAGTGCCTTTTTCCTTAAGCGGTCAACATCAGAAAAATTCCTTGTGCTTCTCACCTAAAGCAAAAAGGGTTTTGAGTGTGTATCATTCTTTCCGATCAACCTTTCCCTAGAGTAAAATGTTAGAATATTGATTTGATTTTAAAGCTATTGTTTCTTAGGCGATTGTTGATTCATACTGTTGATGGTTTTTTCTGGGGCCACTGGGAGATTGGACATTTAAAGATGGGTTCTTTCAATCATCTTCTGCTCTGACTTTAGGCTGGTGTGTGGCCCCTCAATGTGTGCAATCGACATTGCTGATCAGATGCTTGGGGATTTCTCATTTAACCATGATAGAGCAATGCAGAAAACACATGTTTTTCCCTAAATAACTAGAGCAATGTACGTGTTTAAGGGCATTTGCTGAATATACTTATCAAGAAATGTTTTCATTTTCAACATACCAGTTACACCCAACAACATAATACCAATGTGGGTACTTAGAATCTGTAGTTATTATATACATATGCTCAACAAGTGCCCTGGCTAACAAAATTCATTCTTTTGTGTTGTTCAAGCCTCCGGTTACTATTAACACCTCATTATCAATCTGATGCCGAATAAGTCTGGCATCTTGAAGAGCTCATACCATATCCGGAAGGGCTGTTCATAGGCTAAGCTTTCACCGGCAAGTTTCCAAGTTAGAGATTTTTCAGCTTGAAAGCCAACCGGTCCAATTCATCGAGAATAGACCAAGACCGATTTCTTTTTTAAAGATCCTGCTTATCCATCCTGCTCATGCAAGCGCCCGTACAATTATTGATGCCAGCATCGTTGAGGGGCTCGTACGTGCAAGTTGAAAGGCTTATGCATAACATGCTCCAGTATACTGCCATCCTTAGGCAATTGAGCCCACATCTTTTACCGCAAGATCCACTGTTTTAGCATATGCTTTTGATCAATTTTCAAGTTCAGTATAACAGATTGTCATTCTCGACCTTTTTTTAATCGTTTCTATCACGCTTTTGTTGGTGAAGCTTTTGATAAGGGCACATACTAGCCTTAGTATCTCGCAGGACCATCTACTCGATGTCCATAAAATAACTGAAACAGGCATAATGCAAGTCTAAGAAGCTTTCCATAGCATTTTGTCAGTACAACGAAGAAAAAAAACCCAACAAAACACAAATGACCTAAGGGGAGATCTCTCTATGTTGCTATGTCCTATAGAAGGAACAGGTGAATTTCAGTAACTACAACCATGACAGAAGCAACAACTGAGTACATATGATTCCTCCATCAAGCTTGGATAAATGGCCGAAATGGTTTTTCTAAGCCACAACAGGTAAAAGGTTCCTGTCCTAATGTAGAGGCTAACCTACCATGTTAGGAAGGGAAATAATCTCTATCACTTGAAAATGAGGGCATCCCGTCCAGGTCCAACACCGATATAATGTATAGGTACACCAACAAGCTCTTCAACCCTTTCCACGTACTGCCGTGCAGCCTTTGGAAGGTCAGAGTAGTTTCTGATAGAAGAAATGTCACACTTCCAACCAGGTAAAACCTCATATTCCACCTGAACACACGAAACAAGTATATCAAGCAAACATCCATTAAAAAAAGTATACCAAACAGACGGTTAAGTCTTTCCCCATGTCCCAAAAGATATACTAAAAGCCTAAACTACATTGGACCCTCTTACAACCTTATCAGGCATATTCTTTACTTCAGCTCGCACAAGAGAAGTGCAACATAACAAACTTAAGTAGACGGGAGAAATGCTTGCCTTCAATTGCCCGAGGAGATCCAGATCCGCTGGAAATGATTTAATTGGTGTGCCATCAGCTAACTTATAAGCCACCCCCAAATGGATCTCAGGAAGATAAGAGAGAACATCAAGCTTGGTGAGATTTAGAGAAGAAAAGCCGTTAATTTGGCAGCAGTATTTCAGTGCTACTATATCAAGCCATCCGCAACGACGGGGGCGACCAGTAGTTGTCCCGAACTCATGCCCAGCAGATCTAAGTGTATCACCCCCATCCCCAAATAGTTCTGTTGGGAAAGGACCTGAACCGACCCTTGAAGTGTAGGCTTTAACCTGCAAAAGAAAGTTTAAAGATTAAATTGCTATACCCTTTCAACTTAATTGACATGATCTCATTCAAAGAGTTATTTTATGCATTAACTCACGGCAAAGGTCAAAACAAACTCTTAAGAAACCCCAACTTTAGGTCAAGTCCCAAATCTGCCCCCGAACTTTTTTTTGTTTAAAAAAAAACCCTAAACTTTAGGTCCATTCCCAAATCTACCTCGAACTATTTTGTCTCAGAAAAAACCCAGACTTTAAGTCCAGTCCTAAATCTGCCCCGAATTTTGTTTTGTGTAAAAAAAATCACCAAAATTCAATTTATTTTAAAAAATATACCCTCTTGATCCAGTCCTAACTTGACGTGGCACTTCCACGTCGATAACAAATCCACATCAACAAAGTAATGGGGCTTTTTTTTAGACAAAAAAAGTTCGGAGCAAATTTGGATTGAACCAAAAAGTAAGGTTTTTTTTAAATTAAAAAAAGTTTTTTGGGGTGGATTTGTTATTGTCCCTAACTTTCATATCCTAAAATGGTTTTATTTTGGAGAATTTCAACAATTTTTATTTGGTTTGATTTGTTATCGAAGTGAAAATACAATGTCGATTTGTACCTATCGCCCCATTACTTTGCTGATGAGAATTTGTTATCGACGTGAAAGTGCCACGTCAAGTTGGGACTAGATCATGAGAATATATTTTTTAAAATAAATTGAAATTTGCTGATTTTTTTTACATAAAAAAAATTCGGGGCAAATTTGGGATTGAACTTAAAGTTTAGGATTTTTTCTGAGACAAAAAAAAGTTCGGGGCAAATTTGGGACTGAACCTAAAGTTTGGGATTTTTTCTGACACAAAAAAAGTTCAAGGCAGATTTGTGACTTGACCTAAAGTTTGGGGTTTTTTTAGGGAATTCACCTTAAGAAACCATAGAGGAAAGTTGTTTGACGACTGTGGATATATTTTTGCAGACAAAGTTGCATGCACTTCCACCACCCAGTAATCCCTAAAATCAGTGAGCATTTACCCTTGGAAAGATAAGAACAATTGGAAACACATGATCTTAATGGACTTAACATCCATTGCCTCTAAATAAGAGGCAGAAGCAATAGTACACTGCTTAGCAGAGAATACGCATATAAAGCAAATTGCCAGAAATACAAATTGATACTCACAACTCCAATAAGATCGCCCAGGATTCTTGGTGCAATGCCAAGACCAGTGCAGATTCCACCAGCCGATGGGCTAGACGATGTTACAAATGGATAAGTTCCAAAGTCAATATCCAACATGGTAGCTTGACCACCTTCAACTAATATCTTTTTCTTCTGTAATATTGACTTATTCACGACATGCACGGTATCAGCTACGAAAGGCTCTAACCTTTCGGCAAATCTCTTGTATCTTTCTACTTCTTCCTCAAGCATGCCAGGGCCATATTTAAAACCTGGGAATCTTGAGGCTGCATCTGATAATAAAAGATCAAGCTTTTCAGGAAAAGTGTCCATGTGCCTCAAATCAACCACTCTCATTCCATTTCGAATAACTTTGCTGGAGTAACATGGTCCAATTCCTCTTTTGGTCGTTCCAATAAAAGAATTAGCAAGCTCAGCTTCCCTAAGACCATCCACCTCTTGATGGAAATCAAATAACAGATGAGCGCGATCAGACACCAAAATCCTTCCCTTGCAAGAGACTCCACTGGCCTCTAATCCGTCAATTTCTTCAAACAAACCAGGCAGATGAACTACGACACCATTCCCAATAACGCATAGAGTGTCCTCATTAAGAATGCCTGATGGAACGAGGTGAAGAGCGAACTTCTTTCCCTCTGCATTATAGATTGTATGCCCAGCATTAGCCCCACCCTGGTGTCAAAAAATCTTCAAGGATCAAATAAGAAGCAATTACACTTAAGAAGTTAATTACTAATTTAATTGTTTCCAAACAAGATAACATATACACTCCTATAATTAGACTAAATGAGTAAATTAAGTCATATACACAAGATCACGCGATATCCAACACTTGACTATTAGTTATTGCCGAGAGAAATCAAAACAAAAATAAGTGTTCGCATACCTTCTGCCTCAAACAATTGATGAAATTTTTTTCAATAATCTAAGGATAGCATATTATGATGTTCACTCTTTCCTAGGATTTAACAAAAAAGATTATTACTTTCACGGGTTGGGAGAGAAAAAAAAGACCGTCACAAGAAATAACTCAGAATTCTGAAATTTCATTCTAAAGCACAAAAGCCTAGCATCATTTGCAATTTGCAACCTTCTCGACATTAACTCTTCCAAAGCAGCGCTCTCCTAGATCTCATATAGAGGATTAATAAGAGCTTTGCATCTACACATTTTAATTAGCCTCATTGATTCAACCAACCCAAGCATTTGATCATTACCATGCCAAAAATCAATATTAAGAAAGCTCCCAACTCCACACACCCATAGCAGCACACGAGGATGATGTTTCAGGCTAGCTAAACGATTCCTTTCGTCGTACTATCACCCTCTGCTTTGGCATCACGATTGCAGGTTCAACCAAAATAAATCATCGACCTCAGAGACACAATGGAAATTTTTCCTACTCCAATGAAAGGTAAATATCTCTAAGAATTGAAATTCCAACTTCTCTCACGCAAAAAATTGACCAAATGGTCACTCTATGTACCGTAATGGAGCTCATCTACAGCTAAGGTTCCTTTCCCACTACTCAGCGAATGCTCGGCTAAAACATGCACCAGTCCAGCAGTCATCTTGACAGAAATGACAACATCAGATGTCCACGAACCGCACTAAGCACACACATGAGAAACAAGAAGGGAAAAGCAAACTGACATGCGAACTTCCCAAAACGTGCATATACTCCTTATGACCATTCAAGTCACTTCAGACGCCGCAAGCTCAGACACAACACACCGATCATCGCCGAAATGCGAACGGAACATGTCACACAAAGATCCTTCGACGAGAACCGACCCAAACCTACGCGTCGTCATGTTTAGGCCGAAGTCACGCTTCGAATGTTCACCTGGCAACGAGCGACGACGTCGAAATGCTGAGCCAAGATGTCGACGAGCTTCCCCTTGCCTTCGTCGCCCCACTGGGAGCCCAACACGCCGGAGACCTGGCTCAGCCCCCCGATCCGGCCGGGCGCATCGACGCTCGCCGGCCCGGGCGGGGCCAGGGTGGCGGCCGCCGCCGCCGCCGCCGGCGAGGAGGAGGCGGAGGGCGGCCTGACCGAGCAGACGACGGAGGCGGCGGCGCCGCGGCGCCGGCCGGAGAGGAGG